>CM054063.1:185695529-188400458 GCA_028641055.1 Alopecurus myosuroides
AATCGGTGGACAGAAACACAGCAATACACACAAGAGTGTAGAGACTACAGAGAAGGATGCAAAGGGGGTTAAGGCTGGGAATGATGCAGTATTGCAGTTCATGGTAGGTACTGACGAGGAGGAGCATGCAGTAGAGCGTGGCGCATCCGGCGGCGGCGACTCCGAGGGATCCCGCGAGCCAGCCGGCGGTGCGGAAGGCGTAGGGCAGGCCGAGCACCCCCGTGCCGACGATGGACACCACCACGTTGCCCAGCGTCTGCGCGCACGTGGCCCCGCCGCGCCCGGCGGTCCCGTCCTCCCGCGCCAGCAGCGGCGCCGCCTCTGCCATCCTTAGCAACTCTCGTTGGCCGGCGCGTGGCGACAAGACCGGGACAGAGAGGGCAGAAGCTAAATTTGGTTTCTGGAGTTGTATATGGGTGGGTTTACGAGGTAGGGGGGCACACGGCTCCCGCGAGCTATATATCCTCTGGTCTGAATTTGACTTGGGCCGAGAGGGACAGAAAAGGTAACACGAGGGAGTCGAGATGAATCTTTCTGATTTGGTAGGAGGTTGAGAGGGATTTACAAAGAGCACGAGGGAGCCGAGGTGAATGTTTCTGATATGGTAGGAGGTTGAGAGGAATTTACAAAGAGCACGAGGGAGGCAGGCATGGGATTTCTGACCTGGACTTTGGTTAGGAAAATATAGCCATATGTGGATAGATTTGAAAAGGAAATACGATTAAGGTGGTTGTTCCTTCTATCCACCACATAAGAACTTCAAGTTTGATGTAAAGTTTTTTTTTTATTTTGAAAGAATAAAACATCTTCTTATCCACCACATAAAAACTTGACTTTGTTCGGGATGCTCTTACAGCAGAAGCTCGCGCAATGAAGCATGGAATTCATCTAGCTCAAATGCTTGGATGTAATAGAATTTTCATGAGCTATAATTGTTTGGATGTGATAAAAACAATGAAGAACGTTGCATATTCGCACGGTATCGTCGCTGCAATATTTGATGACTGCTATCATCTAGCGAAAGAATTTGTGAAGATCCAGTACACACATGAACCGAGAGAAGCTAATGCAAAGCGTTCATGAACTAGCTCGCCTAGCTAAAGTCTCAAGCCAATCTATGGCTTGATGATCCTCCCCCGTCTTTAATACCTCTGTTAACCGCCGATTTAACCATCATTTGTAATCAACTAGCAGACATACCCGTGCACGCACGGAAGAGGCAAAAATTGCTTTATATAGGCACACAGACTATTCCACAGACGAAATAACATCACATCTTTATGGAAAAAATCTTGTAAATAATATCTGGAAAAGTGGGAATTTTTGCATCCGTGCTAACTTGAACATGGAGCTAGGGTAGGAAGAGCATGAAATAGGCCAGCAAACTGTGCTGGATCTCGTGTTACTATACGTATCTAAATACAGAAGAGATATGCTTCGATGTTAACTGAAACTTGAACATCAAGGTTCAGACTTGGAGCAGAATGCCGCGTACATATTGCAGCATGTGTTGCTGATTGTGACGAGCATATGCAACTTCAAGGGTATAGCGGGCAGCTGAGAGTACTGGAGGAGTGGTGCTAGCTAGTTAGCAAGGTGCAGGTGCAAGGAACCGTGAGTATGCCCCCAAAGTCAGGAGCTTGGTTGCCTCGGCGACCATGGCCGACACGGCGGTGATAGGAAGACAGGAGCGTGTGTACGTGCGTGCATTGTTTTGGTCACGTATATGTGCTTCTAGTACTAAGCGATTATTTATTTCGTGCTAGACCTTGGATCAGGGTCCGTTTGGTTCCAAATTGGTCTACCTTTTGTGTTCGGCCACCAGCTTAGCTGACGTGTAGTTCCTAAGGCTTCGTATTTTGGCTTGTCAGATTCATGTACGTGTACGTCTTGACATAGGACATAGATCCGCCTGTCGTGTCGTGTTATAGCAGGATAAGTGAACGCGCTTGTTGAGGTGCTCAACATTAAAGCAATCTGGACTGTTGAATTTTGATAGTTCGATGGCCGAGATTAATTGTATCTACGAAGTTTGCTCTTTTATAAGTAGTATAGATAAAGAGGTATTTGAGCTTTTTAAAAAAGTTTCATGTCTTGATATCTCACAAGAGCGGATTTCTTTTGAAAGGTGTATCTACCTTCAAGACTTGACAAAAAGAAATTTTCCTACACACCGGACAAGAGATAACGACCTCATCCCATCCGGCACACAATGCTGGAACGGAGACTGGAGGTAGAGGGGAGACGGAGGGGAACAAAGACTAATTGAATCTGGTCAGAGGGTTACGACGCTATGGTTGGATCTTGAAACTTCCTGGTCAAAATAAAACGCAAAGATTATTATTATTTTGGTTGTATGCATCATGTTTGTCCATAGTGATAAGGGAATACCCGATCTTCTCGATGAACTCACACGATGATAGATGATTGATAACTTGTGTCTCTCCACGAACTCTCCAGGTAATTCCTGATGCCAATTGCGGCAGCAACCAATCCCTTGGATATTCGCAAATCCACACACTTGCACGAGTAGCCACCGACTACTAGTGGTCCTGTATCAACTAATTCCCCGTGGAACAGCAGATAGCACGCAAAACTTGCAGATGTATTACTTCCAGATGAATACTTCAATCAATCAACAAGAGGTTCTAGGGTTTAATGTATAACGTAGTCTAAACCTCCCAACTCGCAGGTTGGAGGTATTTAAGAGTGAGGGGGTGCGGCCACAAGCCAATGCGCAAGCACCTCCTACAAAACCGACTTACTCAACAATTGGGTTTGGACTCGAACCAACTTGATACAAACCGACCCTTAGGGGGTGCAGCCACACTTGGACACGCAGGTCCTTATTCAACTCGCAATGGGACACCCTAGGACATGTCCTTGGTGCCCCCATAAACCTTAATGTGCATTACTAACAATTGTGGGCTGGTCCTTCCAAGGACATGTCCTTGATGCTTCCAACACCATCATATTTAGCTCCTTGTTCCTCCTCCTTCCTTGTGCTACCATGATCACCTTCCTCCTTGTGTTCTCCTATGAATTGCACCATGGCTCCATGCTCCTCTCCTCCAATAATGCTTGTGTTATCAACAACCTGAATCATACATAAATGCAAGGATTTAGGTAGTATAAAATTCCCAGAACAACAAACATCATAATCTAATAGGAGTGAGTTCACCTTCTGTTCTAGTAGCTTAGTTCTTGATCTAGTCATAGGTCAAATCCTTACTTCATCATGTTCGTCTTGAACAACAACATCTTCAATAGGAGAAAGTGTAGAAGAACTAGGCATGTCCTCATCATCCTCCCCCCCTTAAAAGGCGTCGTCCTCGACGCATCAAGGTCCTCTCCATGGTATGGTGATAAATCAACCACATTGAAAGAATTACTCACACCAAACTAATCACTAGGAAGATCAATCTTGTATGAATTATCATTTATCTTCTGAAGCACCTTATAGGGACCAGCACCTCTTGGCATCAACTTGGACTTGCGCAATGTGGGAAACCTATCCTTGCGAAAATGCACCCACACCAAATCTCCTGGCCGAAATAGCACTTCCTTCCTCTTCTTGTTAACTCTCTCAGCTACATGTCTTCATGTCTTCTCAATTGCTTGCTTGGTCTTCTCATGGATCTTCCTCACAAAATCAGCATGTTTTGAAGCCTCCATATTGACTCTCTCTTGTATAGGAAGTGGCAGCAAATCAAGTGTTGTTATTGGCTTGAAACCATACACCACCTCAAACGGGTATAGCTGAGTAGTAGAATGTACAACCCTGTTGTATGCAAACTCAACATGTGGCAAACACTCCTCCCACTCCCGCGGGTTCTTTTTAATCATGGATCGCAACAATGTGGATAATGTGCGATTCACCACCTCCGTTTGTCCATCAGTTTGGGGGTGACAAGTAGTAGAAAACAACAACTTTGTCCCCAGCCTCCCCCATAGTGTCTTCCAGAAATAGCTCATGAACTTGACATCACGATCAGAAACAATAGTCTTGGGTACTCCATGCAATCTCACTATGTCCCTGAAAAACAGATTAGCAATATGCGACGCATCGTCGCTCTTGTGGCATGCAATAAAATGTGACATTTTAGAGAATCTATCCACTACTACAAATATAGAATCATGTCCTCTTTTAGTCCTTGGCAATACTAACACAAAATCCATACTAATGTCTTCCCAAGGTGTAGTAGGTGCAGGAAGAGGAGTATATAAACCATGAGGTTTCAGTTTAGACTTAGCCTTGTTGCAAGTGATGCAACGTCTCACAAACCTCTCCACATCTCTTCTCATGTGTGGCCAATAAAAGTGGTCGGCCAACATGAGCAATGTCTTATCTCTCCCAAAGTGTCCCATCAATCCACCACTATGTGATTCCTGCAACAATAACAAACACAAGGACGCCTCAGGCACACACAATTTGTTAGCTCTAAACAAATATCCATCATGCAAATGAAATTTATCCCATGCTTTCACATTAGTACAATTCGCATATGCATGTTTAAAATCAATATCTTGAGCATAGAATTTTTCACACTCTCCAAACCAGGAATTTTCACATCCAATTTGAGTTAAAGCATACTTTTCTAGAGAGAGCATCAGCAACAACATTATCTTAGCCTTTCTTGTATTTAATGATATATGAGAATGATTCAATAAATTCAACCCACTTAGCATGACGTTTATTAAGGCTAGATTGGCTCTTTAAAAATTTCAAAGCGACTCCTTATCATACACAGAATAATTCAATTGAGCACCATGCAATTTCACAGAAAAATATGCTACAGGTTTGTTTTCTTGCATAAGAACTCCACCAATACCAATACCACTTGCATCACATTCTATTTTGAATTGTTTGTTAAAAATAGGAAGAATAAGCAATGTGGCCGAAATCAACTTGTTTTTAATTTCATCAAAGGCAATGTCCTGTTCAACCCCCCATTCGAACCAACACCCTTTGTAGTTAATTCATTTAAAGGTGCATCAAGTGTACTAAAATATTTGACAAATCTTCTATAGAAACCGGCCAATCCATTAAAACTTCTCATTTGACTAACATTTATAGGAATAGGCCAATTTTTGATAGCTTCAATTTAAGATTCATCCACTTCAATTTCATGCTTACAAATAACATATCCTAGAAAAATGACCTTATCTTTGCAAAGTGTGCACTTAGCAAGATTACCATAAAGTTTGTTTTCACGTAGCACATGCAAAACTTGTCTAATATGATCAACATGCTCATAATCATTGCGGCTGTAAATTAATATATCATCAAAATACACAACCACAAAGTTTCCAATAATTTTTTTCAAAACATGGTTCATAGGTCTCATGAAAGTACTGTGACGCCCCGAGATCGGGCACTATGCAGATTTCAGCATTCCCGCCAAAATCCACATAATAACCGATTCCAGGTTGTCACGTCTGATAACATTACAACAGTTCACGAATAATCCACAACAACAACAGAAAAGATATATACAAGATGACTCAAACGAGTCAGGGATACAACTGATACAATACAAAGATCCAAATAACAGCGGAAGAAACAACATAGTGTCCGGCTACGGACAAGATACAAATTGGACTAAGAGTCCTGAAGATAACCGAGAGCGTACAATCCCTGCCCAGGCCAAGCCGGAGGGATTCCCAAGCTAACGTCGTCAGACTTCAAACCTGTTGACTGCAATGTTGAATATGCAGCCACGAAAAAGGATTCGTGGGTCAGTACGGTTAAGTACTGGCAAGTGGATAAACCATACTCACAAGACACCGACGTAACCAGTCATCACAAGATACAAATCCTTTGGGTTCAACGGAAAGGAAAGGATTATTGCAAAGAAGCGGCAGCGGGCTGCACTAACCAACTACAGAAACACACTACAACTTCCGGCTAACAGAAAGAAGATAAGATAGCGTATCGTAACCAACTACACTAACCACCAAACAAACCCATCCAATGTCACCCCCTACTAAGGAAGCAACCCAAGGATAACTCACACTGTTGATTAGGGTGACATCATTTATATGGTGGAGGTAATCTATATTACTAATCAAGTTATTATCATTAGGTGTAAGTTGTCTGAGTACTTGTTAGCCCACACTTTCACCAAGTCGTCACATAACCGCGGACAACACGGCTTCTCGAGAAGATTCATCCCTGCAGGGTGTGCTCCAGTACCCGTACACACTCAAGCCACCAACTAAAACTCAGGTTGGCTCGACACGACCCAAACCGTCTCTACAACCCATCCTAGGAGCCACGGAGCTATAAGGTCCCGGCCAGTCCAACCTAACCTAAGCGCAAGGGTGAAAACCACACCCCCGGCACCACAGGCCTCGCCCTATATGCATCATCATCATCATCATCATCAGTAACCATGGGGGATCCACCCATTATGCAAAGGAGCAAATGGAACACCCGAACTAAGTGTGGCTCTTCGGACAAGCTGCAGATCAGATCTAAGTCGAGGGGGGTCCCATACTACCACCCGGATGCGGTGAGCACGCTCATCATGGATCAGTAGACAAGACTCTTTTCCTAATTAAGTTCGACACTAGCAGGCTTCAATACCCTAACCCGGGCCTCCTGCCGGTGCCTTAACATCAAATTATTATTACCCAAAACATTAACATGTTGTTGATTGAATTGAAACCCAACTATCAAACTAAACAGGTGATACGACAAAGGATAACAAGACTCGAGCACAAACAAATCTAAGCATGCAACTACGACACGAGGGCCAACAAGGTAAACAAGCAACAGTTAATGGGAAGTGGAAGGAAGGCTATATAATGGCTGCAGGGTAAACATATAATAGGATCGAGACACAAGCATCGAATCATAAGGCTAGCATAAGAACAACGGAAGAATCGGTAACAAGTGATGAAAGGCAGCCATGTGGCAGCAAGTGAGTATACTTGCCTGAGATCCAGCAAGTAGAGGTACATCCGAAGAACTTGTCGTTGCTCACATCATCTCAACGTCCTATCCGCGAAGAAGCAACGAACCTCGAACAAACACCGGATGCAACAATTACTACTACGGCAAAAGATCCAGCATGATCAAGATATGGATGCATGACAAGTTTAAGGATGCATCAAAGATAAACTAGTTGACATGATAACATAACATAATTAAATGGACCCATATGCAATTTGGATTACATATGGAAAGCCCATGAATTAAGGTTGAATTAATTGTTTTACAACTAACCAACAGGTGAAGGTGGATTAGCATGATGCATGGATGAGGAAAACAATAAGAAAACAACAAGGGATTCAATTTGAAATGAAATTTACCAAGTTTGGAATTTTATTTATTAAGTTATGAAATTTTGGTTTCTTAAAGGTGTTACACAGGCATTTGTTGTTTTCACAAATTTTAATTGTTCAAAACAGTAAACAAATTTTATATTTGGGTAGAGCATTTAATTTTAATTGGAAAACATATTTTATTTGTTGAAATTGGAATTAAAATGAATTAGTTATTAATTTGACAATTTTAAATGCATTAAATAAGAAACAGTTGTTTTCAACAATTTAAATTATTCAAAATAGCAAAAAAAGTTGATATTTGCAAAGTTCATGAAAAATGGGATGGAAAACATATTTTACATGTTGGAATTGGATTTGAATTGCCCAAGTTATGAATTTTGCAATTTAAAAGGGTTTAATTAAAGCATTGAATTATTGCACCACTTTTCATTAGGGAAAACAATAAACAAATTGCATTGAAAAGTTTGAAAACATGTAGCAAATGTTTCACTGAACATTTTGAGCTATCAAACATAATTTTTGGGTTATTATTGAATTTATTATGCAATTTTCCATAAATAGTCTTATTCTGCCCTTTTTTGTAAACAGAGGAAAACATGTTCAAAATTAATTCAATTGTGCCCAAATAAAATACCAATGTGTAGAGTTTGTTAAGACAAATTTTTAGAGCCCAAGTTTGCTTAAATTGGATGAGCAGAACTAAAGTTATGAAACTCCAAAGTTTCCACTTTTTATTGCATTTTCAGTAATTAATTATTTAGTGCAAAAATTGTTACAGAAACATGTTGCAAACTTGACAATAATAGAAAGAGCACAGAATTTTGAATCCACAGGAATTTGAATCATTCAAATTGGATCAATATTCAATTTTATATTGATTTTAGAGTTAATGCCTCAGATCTGAGTTTCTGAAATTCGGGCAGAAAAAGAAAAAAATCAGAAATAAAAGGGTGTGGCTTGGGGGGATCGAACCCGTGATCGAGGGCTCGCGCGCAGGGGTCCTAACCAGTGCGCTGTGCTGTGGCTTGGTGATACGAAGGGAAACCACGGGTTTTTGAGGAGAGCTGACAGCGTTCTTTTTTGGTTAACTGACGAACAAACATGCGCAGTTACGGGCAGAGATCGCTCTGGGACAGCGATCGCCGGAGAACCACGACGACCGAGCGAGGGGTGGCTAGCGCGAAGGCTGGCCACAGAGCAAGGAGGGAGGAGGAAGCCCTAGGGCCTGGAAGGGGGGCCCTCACCGCGGGGTGTAGTCGATAAAGGGGCAGGCGATGGCGCTGTCGAGGTGCAGCTGAGGCCTGGCACGGTGGAGATGGTCGTCGCCGTCGACGGCGCGATGAAGGAGCTCCGGGGGCTCCCAGCCCTGGCCGAGGCAGCGCGGGAGAAGAAGGACGTTCCCCGAATCCATTCCCGCCGGGAGGACGGCTCGACGACGAGCATGGCGGCAGCGCCATGGCATCGAACTTTCGGCCATGGAGGCGTTTGACAGTAACATTCGGAATATTCAGAGGAGAATTTTGGAGGGGATCTGGAAGAGGAGGGAGATGGCGGCGCTAGGGAGGAAGAGGGAGAAGGGGCGGCCTAGGGTTGGGGATCCGGCCTCGGGACCTTCTTGTAGGAGGGGGCAAGGGGGCAGGTGAGGGCTCGGTGGGGGATGACAGCAACATCTCCCCCCTGTACGGACAGAGGTGGAAGATGACCGAGTGGGTTGTTGGGCTAGGGGGGAGATGGGCTGTGGGTTGGGCCTGCCTCCCCCTAGCTCCCTTTCCTTTTATTTTTTTTCTTCTCTTTTTTTTTGCTTGCAAGAAAAGAAAAGGAGAGAAAGAATAGAGATTTGGTTTAATTTTATGAATAATTTTTTTAGTAATTTGCAAAACAGCAATTCAAAGACATTTAACATTAACTTCAAAATTTGGAATATTAATTTGATTTTTAATTGGTTAGTTGAATTCCCAATAAGGTTAGTTTTGAATTTTGGAAATAAACAAGTTTTATTCAATAAGCTCAACACTATGAAACTTAGTGAGTTTTTAAAAGGTTTGGAAGATTTTTAATTATTTAAACCACACTTGGGATCATGTCAATTATGAATGGATTTGCTTTGAATTTGAAATTACCATTTGGGGTGTTAATAGAAGGGAATTTTTATTGACAAGCAAATTAAATAAATTTCAACTTCAAACTATTTGAAAACAAGTTGAGTGGTTTAGTTTGCACTTTTTAATTGGGAATTTTGGACATGTGTGAAAGTTTAAAGTGGTTTGAATTTTGAGTTGTTTTGAAAAACATGGTGCAATGCATATGATGCATGTGATGCAATGCAAAAAGAAAACAAACAACTTTCTACTCAGGGTAACACCCCAGGTGTTACAGACGACACCACTAACAAGGGATTGTGCCCTCGCAATCCACCTGCTAACCCGGGAGGGGAAACAAGTTCGACTATCGATTCTTCGTGCTTCCAGTTGATCTCCTCGACACCACTAACAAGGGCTTCTCGACACCACTAACAAGAGATTCTTGCTCGGGGTGATGACGATGTTCTTCCACCAGGAATCTTCCGATGATCGAACCTATTAGGTTAAAGGCTCAGAAAACGTCCACCCACGTAGGATCCTAACACTTGGAAAGATAGACAAGGGGGGAGACTCCAAATCAAATAAGATGGGAGGGGAAATAGAATAGCGATAAGGAGAAAACAAGAATCCTATTGAGATGTTTCCAAAATAGTTTAGCAGAAATAGTTTTTGACACTCTAGAAACTACGACCGTTAGCGAGGTTATCCTACAGGCTTTGCGGACCCGTTGCTTCAATAACCATTCGTATCGAAACAATATCGGGAATCGGAACCAAGGCTCTGATACCATTTGTGACGCCCCGAGACCGGGCACTATGCAGATTTCAGCATTCCCGCCAAAATCCACATAATAACCGATTCCAGGTTGCCACGTCTGATAACATTACAACAGTTCACGAATAATCCACAACAACAACAGAAAAGATATATACAAGATGACTCAAACGAGTCAGGGATACAACTGATACAATACAAAGATCCAAATAACAGCGGAAGAAACAACATAGTGTCCGGCTACGGACAAGGTACAAATTGGACTAAGAGTCCTGAAGATAACCGAGAGCGTCCAATCCCTGCCCAGGCCAAGCCGGAGGGATTCCCAAGCTAACGTCGTCAGACTTCAAACCTGTTGACTGCAATGTTGAATATGCAGCCACGAAAAAGGATTCGTGGGTCAGTACGGTTAAGTACTGGCAAGTGGATAAACCATACTCACAAGACACCAGCGTAACCAGTCATCACAAGATACAAATCCTTTGGGTTCAACGGAAAGGAAAGGATTATTGCAAAGAAGCGGCAGCGGGCTGCACTAACCAACTACAGAAACACACTACAACTTCCGGCTAACAGAAAGAAGATAAGATAGCGTATCGTAACCAACTACACTAACCACCAAACAAACCCATCCAATGTCACCCCCTACTAAGGAAGCAACCCAAGGATAACTCACACTGTTGATTAGGGTGACATCATTTATATGGTGGAGGTAATCTATATTACTAATCAAGTTATTATCATTAGGTGTAAGTTGTCTGAGTACTTGTTAGCCCGCACTTTCACCAAGTCGTCACATAACCGCGGACAACACGGCTTCTCGAGAAGATTCATCCCTGCAGGGTGTGCTCCAGTACCCATACACACTCAAGCCACCAACTAAAACTCAGGTTGGCTCGACACGACCCAAACCGTCTCTACAACCCATCCTAGGAGCCACGGAGCTATAAGGTCCCGGCCAGTCCGACCTAACCTAAGCGCAAGGGTGAAAACCACACCCCCCGGCACCACAGGCCTCGCCCTATATGCATCATCATCATCATCATCAGTAACCATGGGGGATCCACCCATTATGCAAAGGAGCAAATGGAACACCCGAACTAAGTGTGGCTCTTCGGACAAGCTGCAAATCAGATCTAAGTCGAGGGGGGTCCCATACTACCACCCGGATGCGGTGAGAACGCTCATCATGGATCAGTAGACAAGACTCTTTTCCTAATTAAGTTCGACACTAGCAGGCTTCAATACCCTAACCCGGGCCTCCTGCCGGTGCCTTAACATCAAATTATTATTACCCAAAACATTAACATGTTGTTGATTGAATTGAAACCCAACTATCGAACTAAACGGGTGATACGACAAAGGATAACAAGACTCGAGCACAAACAAATCTAAGCATGCAACTACGACATGAGGGCCAACAAGGTAAACAAGCAACAGTTAATGGGAAGTGGAAGGAAGGCTATATCATGGCTGCAGGGTAAACATATAATAGGATCGAGACACAAGCATCGAATCATAAGGCTAGCATAAGAACAATGGAAAGAATCGGTAACAAGTGATGAAAGGCAGCCATGTGGCAGCAAGTGAGTATACTTTCCTGAGATCCAGCAAGTAGAGGTACATCCGAAGAACTTGTCGTTGCTCACATCATCTCAACGTCCTATCCGCGAAGAAGCAACGAACCTCGAACAAACACCGGATGCAACAATTACTACTACGGCAAAAGACCCAGCATGATCAAGATATGGATGCATGACAAGTTTAAGGATGCATCAAAGATAAACTAGTTGACATGATAACATAACATAATTAAATGGACCCATATGCAATTTGGATTACATATGGAAAGCCCATGAATTAAGGTTGAATTAATTGTTTTACAACTAACCAACAGGTGAAGGTGGATTATCATGATGCATGGATTAGGAAAACAATAAGAAAACAACAAGGGATTCAATTTGAAATGAAATTTACCAAGTTTGGAATTTTATTTATTAAGTTATGAAATTTTGGTTTCTTAAAGGTGTTACACAAGCATTTGTTGTTTTCACAAATTTTAATTGTTCAAAATAGTAAACAAATTTTATATTTGGGTAGAGCATTTAATTTTAATTGGAAAACATATTTTATTTGTTGAAATTGGAATTAAAATGAATTAGTTATTAATTTGACAATTTTAAATGCATTAAATAAGAAACAGTTGTTTTCAGCAATTTAAATTATTCAAAACAGCAAACAAAGTTGATATTTGCAAAGTTCATGAAAAATGGGATGGAAAACATATTTTACATGTTGGAATTGGATTTGAATTGCCCAAGTTATGAATTTTGCAATTTAAAAGGGTTTAATTAAAGTATTGAATCATTGCACCACTTTTAATTAGGGAAAACAATAAATAAATTGCATTGAAAAGGTTTAAAACATGTAGCAAATGTTTCACTGAACATTTTGAGCTATCAAACATAATTTTTGGGTTATTATTGAATTTATTATGCAATTTTCCATAAATAGTCTTATTCTGCCCTTTTTTGTAAACAGAGGAAAGCATGTTCAAAATTAATTCAATTGTGCCCAAATAAAATACCAATGTGTAGAGTTTGTTAAGACAAATTTTTAGAGCCCAAGTTTGCTTAAATTGGATGAGCAGAACTAAAGTTATGAAATTCCAAAGTTTCCACTTTTTATTGCATTTTCAGTAATTAATTATTTAGTGCAAAAATTGTTACAGAAACATGTTGCAAACTTGACAATAATAGAAAGAGAACAGAATTTTGAATCCACGGGAATTTGAATCATTCAAATTGGAGCAATATTCAATTTTATATTGATTTTAGAGTTAATGCCTCAGATCTGAGTTTCTGAAATTCGGGCAGAAAAAGAAAAAAAAACAGATATAAAAGGGTGTGGCTTGGGGGGATCGAACCCGTGATCGAGGGCTCGCGCGCAGGGGTCCTAACCAGTGCGCTGTGCTGTGGCTTGGTGATACGAAGGGAAACCACGGGTTTTTGAGGAGAGCTGACAGCGTTCTTTTTTGGTTAACTGACGAACAAACATGCGCAGTTACGGGCAGAGATCGCTCTGGGACAGCGATCGCCGGAGAACCACGACGGCCGAGCGAGGGATGGCCAGCGCGAAGGCTGGCCACAGAGCAAGGAGGGAGGAGGAAGCCCTAGGGCCTGGAAGGGGGGCCCTCACCGCGGGGTGTAGTCGATAAAGGGGCAGGCGATGGCGCTGTCGAGGTGCAGCTGAGGCCTGGCGCGGTGGAGATGGTCGTCGCCGTCGACGGCGTGATGAAGGAGCTCTGGGGGCTCCCAGCCCTGGCCGAGGCAGCGCGGGAGAAGAAGGACGTTCCCCGAATCCATTCCCGCCGGGAGGACGGCTCGACGACGAGCATGGCGGCAGCGCCATGGCATCAAACTTTCGGCCATGGAGGCGTTTGACAGTAACATTCGGAATATTCAGAGGAGAATTTTGGAGGGGATCTGGAAGAGGAGGGAGATGGCGGCGCTAGGGAGGAAGAGGGAGAAGGGGCGGCCTAGGGTTGGGGATCCGGCCTCGGGACCTTCTTGTAGGAGGGGGCAAGGGGGCAGGTGAGGGCTCGGTGGGGGATGACAGCGACATCTCCCCCTGTACAGACAGAGGTGGAAGATGACCGAGTGGGTTGTTGGGCTAGGGGGGAGATGGGCTGTGGGTTGGGCCTGCCTCCCCCTAGCTCCCTTTCCTTTTATTTTTTTTCTTCTCTTTTTTTTTTGCTTGCAAGAAAAGAAAAGGAGAGAAAGAATAGAGATTTGGTTTAATTTTATGAATAATTTTTTTAGTAATTTGCAAAACAGCAATTCAAAGACATTTAACATTAACTTCAAAATTTGGAATATTAATTTGATTTTTAATTGGTTAGTTGAATTCCCAATAAGGTTAGTTTTGAATTTTGGAAATAAACAAGTTTTATACAATAAGCTCAACACTATGAAACTTAGTGAGTTTTTAAAAGGTTTTTGGAAGATTTTTAATTCTTTAAACCACACTTGGGATCATGTCAATTATGAATGGATTTGCTTTGAATTTGAAATTACCATTTGGGGTGTTAATAGAAGGGAATTTTTATTGACAAGCAAATTAAATAAATTTCAACTTCAAACTATTTGAAAACAAGTTGAGTGGTTTAGTTTGCACTTTTTAATTGGGAATTTTGGACATGTGTGAAAGTTTAAAGTGGTTTGAATTTTGATTTGTTTTGAAAAACATGGTGCAATGCATATGATGCATGTGATGCAATGCAAAAAGAAAACAAACAACTTTCTACTCAGGGTAACACCCCAGGTGTTACAAGTACTAGGTGCATTAGTTAAACCAAAAGGCATCACTAACCATTCATATAAACCAAATTATGTTTTAAAGGTTGTCTTCCATTCACCCCCCTCTTTCATCCTAATATTATGATAACCACTACGCGAATCAATTTTAGAGAAAACATCAGCACCACTTAATTCATCTAACATGTCCTCCAAACGAGGTATATGATGACGATAATGGATAGTGATGTTGTTAATTGCTCTACAATCTACACACATGCGCCAAGTACCATCTTTCTTAGGAACTAAAATAACAGGAACAACAGATGGAGATACTAATGCGAATATACCCATTATCAAGAAGCTCATGTACTTGTTTATGAATTTCTTTGGTCTCTTGGGGATTTGTTCTGTAAGGGGATCGGTTTGGTAATGTTTCTCCAGGTATCAAATAAATTTGATGCTCAATGCCATGCAATGGTGGCAGCCCTGCTGGTACCTCCTCTGGAAACACATCATCAAACTCCTGTAAAACATGAGAAACACCAAGAGGAATAGGGGTCATGTCGTTAGAAATCAAAATTTCTCCCTTGTGCATAAGCACTATAGGAAGAAAACTAGGATCCTCACTAAATTCTCTCAAGTCCTATTTGGTGGCTAGCATACATAATAGGCTCACTCCCTCACTTTTATTTTTACCACTCAGCTTGTTTTTACTACTATCACTCATAAAAGGAGCACTCTCTTGTTTTTCCACTCTCTCACTCTCCTTCTCTAAATTCACTTCAGTTTTTTTACGAGACTCATTTACAATTTGCTGCGGTGTCATAGGTCTCAAAATAATGTCCTTCCCATGCCAATTCAACCAGTATGTATTAGCTCTCCCAGTATGTGTAACATTCCTGTCAAACTGACATGGTCTTCCAAGCAACATGTGACAAACAAACATGGGCAACATCACACTCAATAGTATCATAATATGGCCCAATTTGGAACTCCACTCTCACTATGTAGCTCACCTTCATCTCTCCTTTATCACTCGGCCACTATATGTAATAACGATGAGGGTGTGGAATATATTTCAATTTCAGCTTTGCACATAGCTCTTTACTAGCTAGATTTCTGCAACTCCCTCCATCAATAATAACCTTGCAAGACATTTGAGGGCATACATTGCTTTAGTTTCGAAAAGATTAAACCTCCGATTCTCAGGAGAAGGGACAACACTCAAGGCAGCAGCATTTTGTGTGCAAACAATAGTGGGGTAATGTGAGGCATAAGCATCAAGGGGACCTCCTTGCTCATCACAATCATCCTCCTCATTTGGATCAGCATCATCACTTGTTTCATATTCATTGTCCTCATTAACAAACATAGTTTTCTTATTTGGACATTCTCTCTTAAAGTGGCCTTTTCCTCCACATGTATGGCAACTCATATCTCTATTTCTAGCTGTAGAGGATGTGGATCCACTAGCACTAGCTGCAGGTTGCACTTGCCTCCTTGAAGTAGAAGGGGTGCTCTCGGGTTTGGAAGAAGAAACACCACGAGTTGGGGCTAGTTGTGGTGATGGTGAAGAAAATCCAGAATTTCGACGTGTAAAAACCCTCCTAGCACTCAGCCTTGCCTCCTGAGCCAACTGTGATTCTGCCTCTCTAGAATGATGTAATAATTCATTCATATCACTATATTGAAGGTGCCTCACAATGCTTCTGATTTTGAATTGCAAACCTGAGAGAAAATGTTGCATAGTGTGTTTTGGTTCCTCTCTAACTCGAGCCCTCCGAAGTATCAACTCCATCTCTCTATAATAAGCATCCACTTACAACGTGCCTTGCCTCAATTGCTGCAATTTATCATACAAAGTTCTAACATAATTTTTAGGCACAAATCTGTCCCTCATGAGTTGTTTCATAGTAGCCCATGTAACAATTTCTGGTTCTTCATTTTCTGGCCTCAATTGTGTAATATTATCCCACCACAAAATAGCATAGCCATCAAACCCAGAAGAAGCCAATTTAATTTTTCTATCTTCACTATAGTCATGTAATCTCCACAGCTTCTCAATTTTCAGCTCCCACATCAAATACTCTTCTACATAATCATGATCAAAGGTGAAAGGAGGAATACAAAATTTTGGCTTGCCCAAACCATCATCTTCTCTAGTATTGTCATGAGCTAGTACCCTCCTGGCAGTAAAAAAACCACGGCCATGATGAGCATTTGAGGAGCCCTTTATTGTAGTTGAGTAGACAATTGAGCAATTTTCCTAGTCAAATTAGTGAGAGACTCTTGCATAACATCAACAGATTCTTGAGTAGCAGCTTGTGTGATTTTCAGATCCATCTCTTGCAAATCTTTCCTCAAGTGAGTATCATAAGCATCAATCTTGCTATCAATTATATTTTCCACCACATCTATAAATTTAGCAAATTCTCCCCATGTGAGCAAATCATCAGAATTCTTCTTAGTAGATGCCTCAACAGCTTTTCCATTATTGTTGTCAACCTGCACAACATCACTAGCAACAGACTCCCTGGATTAATGTGTTAGTGAAAACAAATAATATGGGATGTGGTGCTCTCTCACAACTCACTCAAAAACAGCAAATAATGGTGTACCTTATTGTTCCAAAGTGAATAGGAAAAACTTGCCACAAGCAAACAACACTACTATGTCTCGGTGTGAATAAGAGAATACCCAGGGATTTTAGCTCTCACAAGGCAAAACATGATATATGGTGGGGCTTGGTATGGATACCTAACAATCACCAATGAACAAGTCATATTTGTTGTTTATGATGATATAAAAATTGCACCTAGGAAACACACACCAAAGTGGAGACAAATGTGGCAATGCAATTATATGGATGGAAATATTGCAATGCACTAGAAAGACACTAGCCAAGCTCAATGATAAAACAGGCACAAGATTGCTCAATGTAGTAGTGTCAATATAGGAATGATGAAAAATAGCTCCACAATAATATATATCAATGTATCTCAAGGCCTTTTTTGCTTTTTCAATTCTGTTTTCCTCTTTTTCTATTTTCTGTTTTCTCTTTTTTTTGTCTGGCCGAAAACAACTAAGGAGCAATAATAACAATGTTATGATCAATGTGACACAAAAATATATGAAAATGAGCAACCTGTAATGAGCAACAAACAGTTATTCTTTTGGGAAAGGGACCTATGTATTGTTATAGAAAGGCTCAGTCTAAGGCTCACAATGATTGGAATGGAATTACTAAAGAAAAAGTAAAAGAAACCGAAAAGAAAAACTCTAAGGAACTCACACTAGTCCACGACAGGGAATGACACGGTTTCCTGCCGTGGCGGCAGAGAGACGAGGCGATTTGGTGCCCGCGGCAGCGCTCGTGCGGCAGCAAACGAACCAAAATTCTGTCGTGCGCGGCAGCGGTTGTGAGCCAAGGGCCACGACAGCGAATTGCTCCTTTTTGTGCCGCGACAACAACTTGAGCTCAACTTGGAATAGGATTTCACGGCAACGATTCACAGCAAATTCGTGCCGCGGCAGGGGTTGTACTCCGAGTAGGATTAGTAAGCACGGGCAGCAGCAATAGGATCAAAATCATGGCGCGTATATGAGTGGAAACCGAGAGGGACTAGAAGAACCACAGCAGAGAAAACCAGGTTTTTGTGCCGCGATAGGAAACCGTCCACAACTCGAATTGGCAATGGCAAAACCACTCGGATTGAATCTTTTTGTGGGATTTTTTGGTGGACACTAAAGGAAGACTCGACGAACAACTAGAACCCTAAACCTAGTCCGAAACTAAATGACTCAAAAGGAGAAAAGAAACACAAAATCAAACACAAAAACATCAACTAGGGATTGAAATTGGTGATGATCTACGGCTATGGCACAAACTGAAACTATTTTTTGAGGCTTTTTCTGTATAGGTAATAAGAACACTCGAATTTAAGGGGTCAAAAACAGCTCACCGAGTAAACCCAATAATCTGATACCAAGATGATAAGGGAATGCCCGATCTTCTCTATGAACTCACACGATGATAGATGATTGATAACGTGTGTCTCTCCATGAACTCTCCGACTAATTCCTGATGTCAATTGCAGCAGCAACCAATCCCTTGGATATTCACATATCCACACACTTGCACAAGTAGCCACCGACTACTAGTGGTCCTGTATCAACTAATTCCTAGTGGAACAACAGATAGCACGCAAAACTTGCAGATGTATTACTTCCAGATGGATGCTTCAAGCAATCAACAAGAGGTTCTAGGGTTTAATGTAGAACATAGTCTAAACCTCCCAACTAATAGGTTGGAGGTATTTAAGAGGGAGAGAGTGCTCCCAAAAGCCAATGCGCAAGCACCTCCTACCAAACTCACTAGGACTCAACAATTGGGTTTGGAATCGAACCAACTTGATACAAACCAACCCTTAGGGGGTGCGGCCACACTTGTACAAGCAGGTCCTTATTGAACTCGCAATGGTACACCCTAGGACATGTCCTTGGTGCCCCAATAAACCTTAATGTGCATTACTAATAATTGTGGGATGGTCCTTCCAAGGACATGTTCTTGATGCTTCCAACACCATCATATTTAGCTCCTTGTTCCTCCTCCTTCCTTGTGCTGCCATGATCACCTTCCTCCTTGTGTTCTCCTATAAATTGCACCATGGCTCCATGCTCCTCTCCTCCAATAATGCTTGTGTTATCAAGAACCTAAATCATACATAAATGCAAGGATTTAGGTAGTATAAAATTCTCAGAATAGCAAACATCATAATTTAATAGGAGTGAGTTCACCTGATATTCTAGTAGCTTAGTTATTGATCTAGTCATAGGTCAATCCTCACTTCATCATGTTTTTCTTGAACCGCAACATCTTCAATAGGAGAAAGTGTAGAAGAACTAGGCATGTCCTCATCACATAGTGAGGTTGTGTGCTTGTGCTCGTGCATCCTATGTTTTACTCTTTTAGAAAAAATTGAGAAGGAAAATCTATGTTTTAACAAGTGTTGTTTTTTGCATGGAAAATAGAACAAGAAAGTTGATGCCATCTGGAATAACTCAACAAAAGCAAAATCAAATATGCAATAAGTATCAAACCTATCATTTCTCGGTGATGATTTTTCTTAGGAGTAGTACTAATGACATAGTAATACATGCATTATGAGATTGTTATGTACCGGCCTTGTTTTAATTTTACCAATAATGTTATAATGTTATTGTGTTGTGTATATACAAGAGCAATTGTAACATAACTCGAAAAAATTAAGTTCAACAACATGGTTGCAAACCTATACATCATAGGAAATTATTGTAATTGGTAACTAAGATAACCTAATTTGATAAGCTCATGCTGAAAGTATCATATACTTGAATGATGGCATCATCTGTATGAATGAATTCATTACTCCTTCATCACATCATGTATTGCAAATTCACTCTAACCGCCTTGAGAATGAACATAAAAGGGTGATAATATAGTTAGTCAGAGTATTTATGAGTTTTACGGTTGTTGAAGCACAGGTTTTGGTGGATAAAATAAGTGCCAATTAAGAAGCACCATAAATTGACGCATGCAAAGGAGGTACCGAATTGGAATATTCATGTGTCAAATCCTCTATTAATACAGACATTTTTTCAATATTTAAGAAAAAATATATTATGGTCAAGTCTTACACCAACACTTAAGTTGTCTACAATTATGGTTGAAGAGAAAGAGCCTGTTTAAAGTAGAATTATATGACCTAAGGTGCTTTCTAGTTTGCGGATTGTTTAATATTAGAAAAATCTACTAATTGTTGTGAAGCTACGAGTGTGTTTTGGAGGCCATGCTCCATGGAGTTTGGTTTTTGGAAAATTCAAAATTGATGTTTGAAACAATCAAAAAATTCGGAAAACATTCCTAGGCGTAGATAATATCTAGATCTACCATTGTGCAAGATCTTAATGAAAAAATGACAAATGTGTAGATCTGGATCGGTGAATAGTGCATAGTTTTTAAAACTTGAAACTTTTTCATACCTTTTATTTTTGTGTAGCCTAAACTAATATGAATTTCGCGCTAAAAATTTGCACACTCATAGATCTCGATATTATCTACACCTAGAAATTTTGTTTCGATTTTTTGAAACATTAAAATGTAGATTATGACTTTTTCTTAAACGAGCTCCATTTGGCGTGGCCGCTATTTGGGGTTTTCGGTGAAGCTACTGAAGGAGCTACGCAGTAGAATGAAAAAAAAAATCCTACTCACGATAATAAGAAACAAGCCAGAATCTATAACTATGCACATATGAAGTAATAGGGAAGATCGGAGATCATACCCTTGAAAACCGATAGCGGGGATTATGCTCCCGCACAAGCGTTGACGATGGATCGTACAAAGCCGACCTCAAGGTCATGTAGTCGATGGCAATGCGACTCTAGCACCAAAAGTATGGTACCTCACAGGTATTACACACGTACGGTGTAACCGATGGCTCCCGAGGCTCCGATCCAGCAAACCAGCGGAGGTAGAGAGATGGACCAGAGAGAACTCTACACGGTGGTGAGTGTAGGGTGGAGAGAACCTCAACTCTACCGCAACTCCAAAAGGGGAACCTCTGGGTGAGAGTAGTCAGAGAGAAATTGTGTGTCAAAAAGAGACGGGGGTGCCTCTCTTTATATAGGAGGAGTAGGAGAGGGATTTCCCTTGGCGTAGCCATGTGGGACTAATGCCCACATTGTTGGCTGGCCAAGAGGGGATCCGCACCCACCAATGAGCCCTAAAAGGCCCATGCGATTTGGGGTGTTCTCCCTCCTCCATTTCCCCTTTTTCCCCTAATGGGGCTCTTTTACCACTAAGTCCCATTCATGGAAAAATGGCTTATTTAATTAAATAAAAATATATTTAATTATTAATTACACTAATTAATAATAGGGATTATTACTCATGTGCCCCCAATTCCTTAGTCTTGCTCGTTCTTCCCCATGTTCTAAATTTTTGCTCACTTTTCCCCATTCTCTTAGCTGAAACTCTCGCAAAAGTTGATAACTGGCGTTTGTCGTCCAGTCAATGCATTGACCGTCAACTTCTGATTTTGTGCTGACAAGTGGAGCCGGGTTCTCCTTTGACCGTTGCGTGCCTAGTGGGACCGCAAGGAGACACGTAAGCGAGCTTGTCTAAAGCTGAAACAGATCGACACCGCCGCATCGCGCAGCCTCGCCCCCTCCGCCGCCGCCCCATCCCCTCCGCCGTCGTTGTGCCGCGTTCGCCGCCGCCCCATCCCCTCCGCCATGTTATCTGGCTCATCTACCCCACCTAACCATATCTGAAGCCATGTTGATCCAGGACCTTCATGGATTAGACCTGGGTAAGCAACATTTTCCCTTGAATTGGTGTTCTATCTTGTAAGTAAGGCCGTATTTGACATTTTTTTTAGCGTGAACCGTTCCAATTTCCCTCCTCTGTCCCGTTTCTAACTGCAACCGTATGTTTGAATTAAATAGGATTGATCTTGCGCTGGCTTTCCGGCTGGAGGTTAGAATGGAAACTAGTGTGCTGCGTGGTACTAAACCGCATTTTCTTCATTCGTTTTTCTATCCAGTTGTGATAGAAAAAACATTTGCTTCAGAGATTTTCTCACTACCCTCCATTCAGCCTATCAGTGGAGCGATGCCGATGCTGTTGAATTGAGTTACTTGAGCAGTTCGGAGCAAAGATTTCTCCAACTAAATTGAGACGATCATCTCGGGTTGTTTTTTACTCTGAATGTTGGCAGCCGTTTCGGTAAACTTCATATCGACATGCTTCAGCCATGCGCAGAACCAATCAAGAGGAAGGGTGTTCGGAAATCATCTGTCTCTGCTAATAGCCAGCACCCGGAGACTCCTTGTAGGTCGAGACCAAATAAATCGAGTGGTTCGTGGAGCCACAACATGTATGCTGCTGAATCTGCTGCCGGTAGTGCTTCTGTGTTGCACCCGGACTTCTAGAGGATACACACAGCCCGCTAAACAGTAGATAATTGGCTTACGGGGCCTACCTGCACCCGCATCTCAATATGAGTAGCCAACACGTAAACGTGTGACAACCATCCTCTACTATTCATCGTCTGTGAAACCATCCAATAGGAATCTGAATACTTCCATTGACGTACTTCATAACATACACACATGGTACGTCAACGGCATTTGAACAAGTGATATCACAACAAATCTCTAAGACACAAAGAAATAGAAATAAGTGGCAAAAGCTCTCAGTAGAGCAGAGATAGAAAATACAGTCATGCAGAGGACACATGTCCCAACAAGTCATCATTACATCACAGCGGAAGCATCCAAAGTGTCTGAGTACAGACAAGATCCAACTAGGCCTAAGAGGCCGGAAACGAAAAACGGAGCCCATCCACGAAGTCTCGGATCCTACCCGGGTCCGCTATCTACTCGTCAGCAGCCTCGTCATACTCCACGTAGTAGCCACCATGGGGATCCTCGGAAACGTAGTCTGCAGAACCAGCAGCCCCAAAGGGGTCAGTACGGACGAGTACTGGCAAGCAAGACGCACAAGATACCAAAGTGTACCCGACAACACCAAGTACAGATGCTTTGGGTTCAACGGAAGATAGGTGATACAAAGGTGCGGCAGCGGGCTGCACTAACCAACTACAGAGACACGCTACAACATCCGGCTAAAAGAAAGGGGAAAAGATAGCGCATCGGAGCCAACTACCACTAACCTCAAGCAAACCCATCCTGGATCTCGCCCCTTATCCAAAGAAGCAATCCGAGGATAACCCACACAGTTAGATTAATGAGGGTTCAGGTGATTGTGTCAATATGCCTATTACTAGTCAAATTATTATTACTTAGGTGTAAGTTGTCTAATCCTTGTTAGCCAGCCCTATCACCAAGTCATCCATAACCGCGGACAACACGGCTTCTCGAGAAGATTTAACCCTGCAGGGATGCACCAATTTGGCCGTACACGTAAGAACAACCCGCCAGGCGGGGATCAAACCCACCAAGCAGGCCACTCAACACAACCGAACTCTTCTTCGCATCAAGCCCAAAGAACCCCGTGCAATTGAGCGCACGGCTAATCAAGCCCCACGAAGAAAAGGGGACCCTCATAGCACTCTAAGAACGTGTCTCCCTAAATTCCGACTACAAAAGTTACCACCCTGGCGCCAAGGGTTCGCATCTGCATATGCATGCGGCAAATGGAAAACCCGAACTAAATGAGGCGATTTGGACGAGATGCGAATCGAATCAAAGTTGCGGGGGGGCGCCCATACACGCTTCCCACATGCGGTTAGTGTTGTAACGTGTAGAGATAAACGAAAACTTTTCCTACGCGGTACTTCCAAGATCTAGCCGAGGTAGAAGGCCACGATGATTACCACTAGACGCGCGGTTGCGGATTATCGGTGAAGCGCGTCGGGGCAGTGCAGTCCCACGATCCGGTCCGGCCGATCCAATCCCTCGAACGTCCAAGTGCTGAACGTACAGCACCTCTGCCGGTATCCACACGTACGAGGAGGAGCTCCGACGGCAGACTGCTAGGTCTGGTGCGACGGCTGGACTGAGTGGGGCTAGGGTTCCGAACGCATGGGAGAGTGGACTAACGTCCCCGCTGGGCAACCTGCGCCCCTCTTTATATAGCGTATGGTAATGGGCTTCACAACACTTGTGGCCCATTCCCTCTGTGAGTCCGACTCACAAAACCAGTCCATTTCCGGTTCGGGTCCAACCCGACCAATACTTGCTCCCTCTCTTAAGTGTGCGACCCTGCAGGCTCATGGCAACTTGGACACGATTGGAGTCCAACTCCCAATCGATCAATCGGTAGCGGCTCCTAGCAGAACGTGCCGACTCCCAAGTACCATTGAGTCATGACGACATACCTTTCAATGTGATATTCATCTTAGTCCCTTTTGCCTCACGATATACCTTGTAAAACTATAGGCGATTTTATCGTCATCCCTTAAATAGTTCAACTCTCTTCTCGATCCGTGATATGTGATTCATCTGACTAACTCTTAGTCAATCGACACAGTTAACACTTAACTGAGTCGCGCATGGCCATGTTTCCCGAATCATATCACTCGAGAGGGCCCAGAGAATATCTCTCCATTCGAAGGGGCAAAATCCCATCTTGATTATCCACATCACGCAGCTTGCTTCTCATTCGACCCGAACTCTGCCTTTATAGTTGCCTTGTCATAGAACAACGTTTGACAGAACCTAAGTCGGTGATCCACAACTCGGATTATGCGACAACCTCAGGTCTAAGGATTACATTGATTGAGACATGCAAATGACGACTTGCTCGTTGCATCTCAATGTGGGTCAGTCCGACTTACTAAACTCTTTAGCCAAGTCCGTGAGCGTTGGAATGGCATCACCATGCCCATGACAAGTGGAACCGTGTCATCAGCCAACACTCACATTAGTCTAGGGTGTGTGTCCAGCACAACCTTAACGACCAAGGACAATTAGTATGAACAACATGAATACATGGTTCCACAATCGAATCACATATTCAATGACATATATCAGATGTTCAGGCCAAAGGACAACTTAATAACTTTATGAATACAGTGGGAATTACATCATACATGATTGCCTCTAGGGCATATTCCCAACAGTTAGCGCGCTCATCATGGATCTAGAGGACAAGAACTTTTCCTGAGTTCGACACTAGCAGGCCTCAAAACCATACCCGGCCTCCTGCCGGTGCCTTATCATCAAATTATTATTACCTCAAACATTAACAGGTTGTTGTTTAAGTATCGAGCCCCCGGAACATAATAAATATGGTAAAAGAAATAACAGACATCAGACTCGAGCACAACAACCCTAAGCATGCTAGTAAGACACAGGCAACAGGCAACAGGGTTATAGGTGTGGAGGTGAGGCTATATCAGGGTTACAGGATAGCATGTGATAGGATCGGAACACAAGCAACGAATCATAAGGCTAGCAGATTAGACAACGGAAAGTATCGGTATCAAGTGTGGAAAAGGACACAATGGTTCAGATGAGTGAATACTTGCCTGCAAACTCAGTAGCCTGGTACTGGGCTAACTCCTCTGAAGTGGAATCGTAAACCTCGTCTGTCTCAACGTCGTCGTCTATTCGAGAAGAAGCAAACAAACAACGAAGAGAGACGGACAATCAATAACATGGCATAATGCACAAACATGGGATGATGCATGACATTTTAATGCAAGTAAGAGATCATGGACATGATCATCAAGTTAAATGAGTGTCCCAAATAAGTTTGCATTATTTGGAAACCTCTCATATTTATCTTAGTGGCCTATGATTAATTTTAATAAGACCAATACATCAAAAGTATTCCCACATGCATGAAATGATGCTTTTCTGTTATTAATTGAAGTTCTTTCCATTTTGGTATAGTTTCCATAATTTTTGGGTGAAGAAAATAATAAATAAGAATTAATTCTTATTGTTTTCATTTCTGCCATTTTTGGTAAACAATTTAAAAAGAGGTACTTTCAGTTACGAAAGCATGGGAAATACTTGAAAACATGTGGACAATGTTTCACTGAACCCCAAATACCGTTGTTGTCTAGGTTCCTTGGCTTGTGCGATAGCACCACTGTTGTCACAATATACGTCCAATGGATTGGACGCGCCCTGAACCACACCAAGATCCATCAGGAGGTTCCTGATCCAAACAGCTTCCTTTGCCGCCTCTGAGGCAGCAATATACTCAGCCTCTGTTGTAGATGCAGATACCGTATCTTGCTTGGAACTCTTCCAGCTCACAGCTCCTCCGTTCATTACGAACACGTATCCCGATTGCGAACGAGAATCATCTGAGTCGGTGAGATAACTCGCATCCGTGTAACCCTTTACACTGAATTCCTCATCACCTCCATAAACTAGGAACATTTCCTTAGTATTTCTCAAATACTTAAGGATGTTTTTAACCGCTGCCCAGTGGGCTTCGCCAGGGTCAGCCTGGTATCTGCTCGTAACACTTAGAGCATAGGAAACATCTGGCCTAGTACAAATCATGGCATACATGATGGATCCGATTGCCGAAGCATACGGGATCACACTCATCCGATTTCGCTCATTAGTCGTCGAAGGACACTGAGTCTTGATAAGTTTTATGCCATGGGACATTGGTAAGAATCCCTTCTTGGACTCTTCCATTTTGAATTTCTTCAAACCCTTGTCCAGATATGTACTCTGACTCAATCCAATGAGCCGCCTGGATCTATCTCTATAGATCCTGATTCCTAATATGTAAGTTGCCTCACCCAAATCCTTCATTGAGAAACTCTTTCCAATGACTCTTTGGTTTCTTGCAACATCATGACATCATTTCCAATCAGTAGTATGTCATCCACATATAAGATTAGAAAGTTTACTTTGCTCCCACTAAACTTCTTGTATAAACAAGAATCATGATCACTCTTGATGAAGCCAAACGATTTGACTACCTCATCAAAGCGAATGTTCCAACTCCGAGATGCTTGCTTCAACCCATAAATGGATTTCTGAAGTTTGCATACCTTGTCAGCATTAGCTGGATCGACAAAACTTTCGGGCTGTATCATATACACGTCCTCAGTTAAATTTCCATTAAGGAAAGCCGTCTTGACATCCATCTGCCATATCTCATAGTCGAAATAGGCTGCTATGGCTAACATGATCCGAATTGATTTAAGCATCGCTACGGGCGAGAAGGTCTCGTCGTAGTCAACTCCTTGAACTTGTCGGAACCCCTTCGCGACAAGTCGTGCTTTATAGACGGAAATATTTCCATCCATATCAATTTTCTTCTTAAAGACCCATTTGCACTCGACGGGTCTTGCACCGTCAGGCAGATCAACCAAATTCCAAACTTGGTTTTCATCCATGGACTTTAACTCGGATCTCATGGCTCCAAGCCATGACTCGGAATCAGATCCCACCATCGCTTCCAAATAAGTTGCCGGCTCATTACTGTCTAACAGTAAAACATGTCGAGCACTCTGTAATCTGGCAGATCTCCGAGGTTCAAGTGTTGTAACCGGTGTAGGTACCACGACCGGCTCAGCCTCCAAGGCCATTGCCGACTCGCCCCTAGCTGGTTCCTCTCGAATTTCTTCGAGTTGCACCGTGCTCCCACTGACTTCCCGACTGAGAAACTCTTTCTCAAGGAAGACACCATTCCGAGCGACAAACACTTTGCCCTCTTCCTGGTTGTAGAAGTAGTACCCCAAGGTTTCCCTCGGATACCCCACGAAAATACACTTATCCGACTTGGGCGTGAGCTTGTCCGACTGAAGTCGCTTGACAAATACCTCACAACCCCAAATCTTAAGAAAAGACAAACTTGGCTTTTTACCAGTCCACATCTCATGTGGTGTCTTCTCTACTGACTTTGATGGTACTCTGTTTAGTGTGAAAGCTGCAGTTTCTAGACAATAACCCCAAAATGATAAAGGTAGATCTGTACGACTCATCATTGATCGTACCATGCCCAACAAGGTCCGATTTCTCCGTTCCGATACACCGTTTCTCTACGGTGTACCCGGCGGAGTGAGTTGAGGAACTATTCCACAACTCTTTAGATGGTCATCAAACTCATGGCTCATGTACTCGTCTCCACGGTCCGACCGTAGAAACTTTATTTTCTTGCCGAGCTGATTCTGTACCTCACTCTGGAATTCCTTGAACTTTTCAAAGGCTTCCGACTTGTGTTTCATTAAATAGATATATCCATACCTACTCAAATCATCAGTGAAGGTAATGAAGTACTCATAACCACCTCTGGCTGTCGTGCTCATTGGACCACATACATCACTATGTATTAGTTCCAACAAGTCGGATGCCCTTTCACAACTCCTTGCAAAAGGTGTCTCGGTCATTTTGCCTAGTAGGCATGATTCGCATGTCTCGAATGACTCTAAGTCAAACAAAGTTAGAAGTCCATCATCATGGAGCTTCTTCATGCGCTTCCAACTTATATGACCAAGCCGACAGTGCCAAAAGTAAGTCATATTCAGATCATTTGGTTTCAACCTTTTAACATTTATGTTATAGACCGATTCACTATCAAGATTTAAAATAAATAACCCGTTCTGAACGGGTGCAAAGCCATGAAACATATCTTTCAAATATAAAGAACAACCTATTCTTAATATTCGACTCATAACCTTGTCTCATCAAACATGAGGCGGAAATAATGTTTCGACTAAGCGCTGGAACATAATAACAATTATTTAGTTCCAAAATAAATCCTGAAGGTAAATGAAGTTGCATCGTGCCGACTTCCAACGCAGCGACTCTCGCCTTGTTGCCGACCTGAATATCAACCTCTCCTCTTGCCACGCTCCTAGTTCTTACCAGTCCCTGCAACGAGTTGCATATGTGAATAACTAATCTGGTATCATATACCCAAGAACTATTAGGCGCATCAGCAAGATAAATGTCTATAACATTGCACACAAGCGTACCTGAGTTGGAAGTCACACCTCCACTCTTGGCTCTGTCAGCCAAATACTTGGTGCAGTTCCTCTTCCAGTGGCCATCCTGCTTGCAATAGAAGCAATTGGCTCCGGCTGTAGGAGAAGGCTTAGTCTTTGAGGGAGCACTCTGGACAGGGCCATGGGTGCTACCTCCTGACTTATCCTTCTTCTTCTTAGTCCAAGAACTCTTCTTGAACTTAGCCTTATTCTGCACCATCAACACTTGACTGGCGCCTTTCTTGATATCAGCCTCTGCCGTTTTGAGCATCCCATGTAATTCATTGATACTCTTATCCATACCATGCATATGGTAATTCGAGATGAACGAACCATACGCACTAGGAAGAGAGTTCAGAATTATATCAGTAGCGAACTCTTCGTTAATTGGGAAGCCCAGCCGATCCAAAGACTGTATGTAACCAATCATCTTGATTACATGCGGACTCAGTGGATCGCCGTCTTTCAGCTTACAGCCAAGCAAAGCTTGAGAGACTTGATACCTCTCAGTCTTTGCTTGAGCCTGGAACATACTTTTGAGGCTTTCGATCATATCGTAGGCCTCAACATTCTCGAACTTCTGCTGCAAGTCCGGTTCCATGTGTGCAAGCATAAGACAGCTAATTTCCGTAGACTCATCTCTAGTCTTACGGTAGGCATTTGTGACAGCGACAGTCGCATCATCATCAGGCTCTTCTGGAAGTGGAGTTTCTAGAACATGTTCTTTCTTGTCATGCTTGAGGACTATCCTCAGATTACGATACCAGTTGGTGAAATTAGTTCCATTAAGCTTATCTTTCTCTAGGATTGACCTCAACGCAAACGCGGACAACTGAGGAAGGTTGCTAGGTGCCATTGATCTACAACAGAAAATACGCAAAAACACTTAAGACATGTATTCATAAAAGAGCAGGCATATTAAACGCTTTAATACTTATGCTCCCACTAGAACCAACATCCCTCCGATGGTTGCTAAGTGATTCAAGATCCTAAATAAGCAAGCCGACTAGTGAGCTTTAGCATCACCGCTAGCCGTCAAGTGATCTAGGTAGGCAACACCTTGCCAATCATATCCCTATACGACTCCTGTTAGTTGGGTGACATCACATGCCCCGGCTCCCAACCTACTTCGCCCCGAGCCCCACAACCGTTGTGATGGACTCGTCTAGATTACCAAGTGCTTCTGCTTGTAAGAGTCCGACTCAAACCCACCTAACCGGAAAGAATTGGTAGCACCTCAATTTTATGAGCCCACTACCAAGAATGTCCGACTTATGATGGTGCAGCACTGGCGGGGCGACCGACTAGACCTTCTTTGAGGGATTAAAGAATCTACCAACTATCTAAATAGAGGTAAATAGAGACATAACAATAACACAAATAAAGCAATTATAATGTGAAATGGTATGGCTCTCTTCATGGTGATCTCCATCTCCACGAAGCTTGTAAGTCGACTCATGCCAACTCTTGTCACGTGCCATCTTACTCCATGTAGCCGACTTGTACATCGACTTGCATGCCACCGGGCTCAGCCGGCTGACATAAACATGATACGCAGATCATGTATGGATTACACACATCACATGCACATAAGCCATACCATTCACAACTTCCTGCAAAAACAAGTTATGCATAGATGCGATATCTATCGGCGTTGTGAAACCCGCAACGACATCTAAGGCGCTACGACAGGGCGAAGCCGGCGGTCCCGACGATTTCAGAAAACGCAGATCTCATCTGCATTCCGATCATGGATTTCTTCATCGGATAAAACGATTTTACCCGAATCTGATCCATATTCCGATTCGATCAAACTCTTTGATCTTCGATCACCGCAACTGCATTTATGTGTCACGGTATACCCCGATGGCGGAAACCGACCGGTAGGGGTAAGTTGTTTCACGACCTTAGCAGTATGATCACGGAAACCAGATCATCCATTAACCCTGAGTACGATTGATCCAATCAACCTTGTACAAAAACGATCTATCTCACAGACCGACCACCAAAACAGCAATTAGATCACATCTAACGCTAACTACATATCACATATGTACGGATCTCGGGCCTAATACCAGAAGCTACCGCTCTGATACCACTGTTGTAACGCGTAGAGATAAACGAAAACTTTTCCTACGCAGTACTTCCAAGATCTAGCTGAGGTAGAAGGCCACGATGATTACCACTAGACGCGCGGTTGCGGATTATCGGTGAAGCGCGTCGGGGCAGTGCAGTCCCACGATCCGGTCCGGCCGATCCAATCCCTCGAACGTCGAAGTGCTGAACGTACAGCACCTCTGCCGGTATCCACACGTACGAGGAGGAGCTCCGACGGCAGACTGCTAGGTCTGGTGCGACGGCTAGACTGAGTGGGGCTAGGGTTCCCAACGCATGGGAGAGTGGACTAACGTCCCCGCTGGGCAACCTGCGCCCCTCTTTATATAGCGTATGGTAATGGGCTTCACAACACTTGTGGCCCATTCCCTCTGTGAGTCCGACTCACAAAACCAGTCCATTTCCGGTTCGGGTCCAACCCGACCAATACTTGCTCCCGCTCTTAAGTGTGCGACCCTGCAGGCTCATGGCAACTTGGACACGATTGGAGTCCAACTCCCAATCGATCAATCGGTAGCGGCTCCTAGCAGAACGTGCCGACTCCCAAGTACCATTGAGTCATGACGACATACCTTTCAATGTGATATTCATCTTAGTCCCTTTTGCCTCACGATATACCTTGTCAAACTATAGGCGATTTTATCGTCATCCCTTAAATAGTTCAACTCTCTTCTCGATCCGTGATATGTGATTCATCTGACTAACTCTTAGTCAATCGACACAGTTAACACTTAACTGAGTCGCGCATGGCCATGCTTCCCGAATCATATCACTCGAGAGGGCCCAGAGAATATCTCTCCATTCGGAGGGGCAAAATCCCATCTTGATTATCCACATCACGCAGCTTGCTTCTCATTCGACCCGAACTCTGCCTTTATAGTTGCCTTGTCACAGAACAACGTTTGACAGAATCTAAGTCGGTGATCCACAACTCGGATTATGCGACAACCTCAGGTCTAAGGATTACATTGATTGAGACATGCAAATGACGACTTGCTCGTTGCATCTCAATGTGGGTCAGTCCGACTTACTAAACTCTTTAGCCAAGTCTACATGGTTCCACAATCGAATCACATATTCAATGACATATATCAGATGTTCAAGCCAAAGGACAACTTAATAACTTTATGAATACAGTGGGAATTACATCATACATGATTGCCTCTAGGGCATATTCCCAACAGTTAGCGCGCTCATCATGGATCTAGAGGACAAGAACTTTTCCTGAGTTCGACACTAGCAGGCCTCAAAACCATAACCGGCCTCTTGTCGGTGCCTTATCATCAAATTATTATTACCTCAAACATTAACAGGTTGTTGTTTAAGTATCGAGCCCCCGGAACATAATAAATATGGTAAAAGAAATAACGGACTTCAGACTCGAGCGCAACAAACCTAAGCATGCTAGTAAGACACAGGCAACAGGCAACATGGTTATAGGTGTGGAGGTGAGGCTATATCAGGGTTACAGGATAGCATGTGATAGGATCGGAACACAAGCAACGAATCATAAGGCTAGCAGATTAGACAACGGAAAGTATCGGAATCAAGTGTGGAAAAGGACACAATGGTTCAGGTGAGTGAATACTTTCCTGCAAACTCAGTAGCCTGGTACTGGGCTAACTCCTCTGAAGTGGAATCGTAAACCTCGTCTGTCTCAACGTCGTCGTCTATTCGAGAAGAAGCAAACAAACAACGAAGAGAGACGGACAATCAATAACATGGCATAATGCACAAACATGGGATGATGCATGACATTTTAATGCAAGTAAGAGATCATGGACATGATCATCAAGTTAAATGAGTGTCCCAAATAAGTTTGCATTATTTGGAAACCTCTCATATTTATCTTAGTGGCCTATGATTAATTTTAATAAGACCAATACATCAAAAGTATTCCCACATGCATGAAATGATGCTTTTCTGTTATTAATTGAAGTTCTTTCCATTTTGGTATAGTTTCCATAATTTTTGGGTGAAGAAAATAATAAATAAGAATTAATTCTTATTGTTTTCATTTCTTCCATTTTTGGTAAACAATTTAAAAAGAGGTACTTTCAGTTACAAAAGCATGGGAAATACTTGAAAACATGTGGACAATGTTTCACTGAACATTTTGAGATATTAAACATAATTTTTGGATCATTGTTGAATTTATTATGTATTTTTCCATAAGCATTTTTATTATGCCCCTTTTAGTAAACAGAAGGAAACATGTTCAAATTTAATTCAATTGTGACCAAATAAAATACCACTGTGTAGAGTTTGTTAAGACAAAATTTTAGAGCCCAAGTTTGCTCAATTTGGGTGAACATAACTCAAGTTATGAATTTCCAAAGTTTCAAATTTTAAAAGCCATTTCTGTATTTAATTATTTAGTGCAAAATTTATTACAGAAACATGTTGACATTTTTACATATTTCTAAAGTGCTCACAGTAATGAATCTACAGAAATTTGAATCACCAAAATTAGAGCATTTATGAATATTTGGTGGAATTTACAAATTAAGATTTGATCTGCTTTGGGGCTGGGCTGCAGGAAATAAAACCAAAAAGAAAAAATGCGCGGGGGGGGGGGGGGGGACTCGAACCCGCGCCCTGCTGGTGTGCGCGCGGAGGCAGAGCGCCAACCACTGGGCCACTACTGCGTTTCTGATAGTACTAGGACGCGGAAACAACTTGAGGTGAGATCTCGCGGAAAAACTGAAACTGAACGAAAGTTCAGTACTGAACTTTGCACGACGAGGACGGACGGACGAACCATGGCAGCGATCTGCTGCTGCGCATGCTGCGTGCGTGGGGAAGAGGAAGACGGGAATTGGAAGGGGGCCTAACCGGGAGTGGGTCGGTGGGGTCGATCGGGCTCGAGGGCGACCGGCAGCGGCGAAATCCGTCGGAGAAAGGGGCTGGCCGGCGAGGTGCTCCGAGCTCTCCCTGCTCAGTTCAGAGGAAAGAGGGAGCAGAGGAGAAGAAGGAGGATGGCGGCGGCAAGGAGGAAGGAGGAATGCTAGGGCTAGGGTTAGGGCTCCCGTGGTGATTAAGTAGAGGGAGGAGGGAGGAGACGTGGAGGCTTCTCCTCCACGGGAAAGGAGCACCCCTTCTGCCTGTGCGTCCGTACGAGGAAGAAGACGCTAGGGGGCTTGGGCCTGGGGTCGTAGGTGGGCTCAGCCCACTTGGGCTGGCCTACCTCCCCCACTATTTTTTTCTTTTTATTCCTTTTTTTTTGTAGAGAATAGAAAAGAGAGGAAATAGAAGGGTTTTTAGGGTTTATAAAATTATGAAAACAAGTTGATTGCACTGAACATTGGAAATGCCCATATGCACCAACTTTGGTTTCTCAAAATTTCAAATATTTATTTGGTGTTTGAATTTGAATTTTAAATTCAAATTAGGGTTTTAATAAAAGGAATTTTATTGTGCAAATATTTTTAATGGATTAAATAACTCAAAAGCCCAGTTGCATGAAGTTTTGTTTTCAAAAAATTTAAATATTTGTGGATGTTTGAATTTTAAATGAATTTGCTTGAGCTTTGCAATATTTGCATTATTTGAAAACTTAACCAAGTCAATTATGTGAAAATTCAAGTTTATGGAAGCAATTGATTTGTTTCTGTTAGTGATTTATTTGAAAACATTGGAACATACCAAGTATGAACCAATTGGTTTGAAATTGAATTGAATTTCAAATTGAAACACATGCCACATGCAATGCTTATGATGACATGATGCATTAACATAAATTAACAAGAAGCAAAACATTCTAAGGTTGTTTTCATACTTGGGATGTTACATTCTGCTTCTCCTGTACCTGCTATGGTCGTTGTAGAAGAAGATGCAGAACCTGACGAGGAAGTGCCTCGAAATGATGATGAAGACGAGATGATGTACCCTGAACGGGTAGATAGAGCCAGTAAGCAAGCAGTGGATGATGAATATCCGGAGGAGCCCATGAGCCGAGCTAGGTTTAATGACACTGACGATGAAGAGGATGCGGAGAACAATGACAGCTTAATTTTGGATGAATACGATGGTGACGACGTGCCAACAATTGAGTAGAACAGGGAGAATCCTGAGCTTACTAAAGGCATCATATTCCAATCGATGGTGGATTGTTGGAATGCAGTAACTACATATTGCATTCTTACTAAAAATTCGTATAAGATTAAAAGGAGTGAGCCAAGAAGGTTCTCGATTTATTGTCCATATGATAGGTGTATGTGGAGGTTGCATGCATCCCGTATGCTAAAGAGCAAACTGATTCAGGTACTCCAAGTTGATTGATTATTTTATTTCAGATCATTGAGTAATGTTTCTTATCCATTATTTTTTGCCCTTTCTTTTGTTTCAGATAAAGAAAAACCCACACAAGCACACATGTCCACCTGCAGGGGGAGGGGGGAAGGAAAAATCCAAACTAGCAAAAACTCGATGGGTGGCAGATGCAATATTGGATTGGCTGAGAGAAAAACCTGGTCTTGGTCCAACAACACTCCAAGGAAAGCTTTTTGAGAAGTATAAGATTTTACATGAGGATTTTCAAAGCTAAAGAAATGGCTCTTGACAGGATTAATGGTCAATGGAATGAAATTTTTCAGTTGATTTACACCTTCAAAGCTGAAGTGGAGATGGCTAGTCCAGGTAGTGTTGTAGAAATTGACAAGCATACAGTTCCTTTCAAAATAAAAGGGAAGTCATTTGAGAAGGAGTGCTTAAGAAGGGATTTTGTATGTTTCAAGGCTTGTTGGCAGGGGTTTCTTGATGGATGCATGCCTTATTTGGTTGTAGATGCTACCCATTTGACTGGAAGATGGAGAGGGCAGCTAGTAGCAGCTTCTGCAGCTGATGGACACAACTGGCTATTCCCAGTTGCATTTGGTGTTTTGGAGGAAGAGTCTGAGGAAAGTTGTGTCGCACCCGGACTTCTAGAGGATACTCACCGTACGAACTGAACAGTAGTTGATTGGGTTACGGGGCTTACCGGCACCCGCGTCTCTTACGAGTAGGCCAACACTTATGTGTGACAACCAATCTCTACCATTCATCGTCGATGTAAACTATCCCGTAGAAATCAGGATACTACCATTGACGTACTTCATACCATACACACATGGTACGTCAACGGCGTTGAACAAAAGGATAACACAGCGGATCTCTAAGACACAAAAGATGGAAATAAGTTGCAAATAGCTCTCACTAGAGCAGAGATAGCAAATACAATCATCCAGAGGACACATGTCCCAACATAACATCATTACATCTCAGCGGAAGCATTCAAAGGGTCTGAGTACAGACAAATCCAAATAGGCTTAAGAAGCCGGGAATGAAAAGAAGACGGGGCCCATCCACGATGTCTCAGATCCTGCCCGGGTCCGCTACCTACTCGTCAGCAGCCTCGTCAAACTCCACGTAGTAGCCGTCACATGGATCCTCGTAAGCGGAGTCTGCGGAAACCACAGCCCCAAAGGGGTCAGTACATAAACGTACTGGCAAGCAAGACTCACAGTTCACCAAAGTGTAGCCCGTCAACACCAAGCACAGATGCCTTGGGTTCAACGGAAGAAAGGGATATAAAAGATGCTGCAACTGGCTGCACTAACCAACTACAGAACATACTACAACTTCCGGCTATCAGAAAGGGGATAAGATAGCGTATCGTAACCATCTACAACTAACCACCACACAAACCCATCCTGGATCTCGCCCCTTATCCAAAGAAGCAATCCGAGGACAACTCACACAGTTGGATTAATGATGGATCAAATTGTTGTGTCAATAAGCCTATTACTAGTCAAGTTATCATTAGTTAGGTGTAAGTTGTTCTGAGTACTTGTTAGCCAGTACTTTCACCAAGTCAACCATAACCGCGGAAAATACGGCTTCTCGAGAAGATTTATCCCTGCAGGGGTGCACCAATTTGGCCGTACACGTAAGAATAACCCGCCAGATGGGAAGGCCTTTCCCACCAAGCGGGGCACTCAACACAACTCAACTCTTCTTCGCATCAAGCCCAAAGCACCACGTGTTGTGCGTGCGCGGCTAATCGAGCCCCACGAAGAAAAGGGGACCCTCATAGCACTGGAAGACCACGCCGCCCTAAATGCCGACTACAAAAGTTCCACCCTGGCCTCGGGTTCGTACCTGCATATGCGTGCATCAAATGGAAAGCCCGAACTAAGTGTGGTGATTTGGACGAGATGCGAATCGAATCAAATTTAGGGGGGCGCCCATACACGCTTCCCACATGCGGATAGTGCGCTCGTCATGGATCAGTAGACAAGACCCTTTTCCTAATTAGGGTCGACACTAGCAGGCCTCAAAACCACGCCGGGCCTCCTGCCGGTGCCTTATCAGCAATTTATTATTACCTCAAATTAACAGGTTGTTGTTTAACATCGAGCCCCAGAATATGAACAAATATGATAACAGAAAGTAACTGATAACAGACTCGAGCAAAACAACCCTAAGCATGCTAGTAAGACACGGGCCCAAGCAACGGGGTTATAGGACTGGAGGTGAGGCAATATCAGGGTTCAGGGTATCATGTGATAGGTTCGTAACAAAAGCAAAGATACATATGGCTAGCAGAAATAGACAACGGAAAGTACCGGTAACCAATGTTGAAAGGAACACAATGGTTCATGTGAGTGATAACTTGCCTGCAAACTCAGCAGCCTGGTACTGGGCTAGATCCTCAGAAGGGGTGTCGTAAGTATCGTCTGTCTCAACGTCGTCGTCTATCCGGGAAGAAGCAAACAAACAATACAGAAAGATAAACAATCAATAACATGGCATAATGCACAATCATGGGATGATGCATGACAATTTAATGGATGCATCAAAATAAACTAGTTGACATGGTAACACAATTTAACTGGACACATGTGCAATTTTGAGTTGCATATGAAAAGCCCATGAACTTTGGTTGAAACAATTGTTTTCCAGTTAACCAACAGGTGAAAGTGGATTAGTATGATGCATGGATGAGGAAAACAACAAAATAACAACAATAGAACCAATTGGAAATAAGGTTTACCAATTTAGAAATTTATTTATTAAGTTAGGGAATTTTTTGGTTCCTAAAAGGTGACACACAAGTATTTGTTGTTTTCAGCCATTTAAATTGTTCAAAACAAATAACAAAATTCATATTTGAAAGGAACACACAATTTTAGGTGGATTACATGTTTCAAATATTGAAAAAGTAATTAGGATGAATTTATTATGAGTTAAACAAGTTTAAACAAGTTTTAAATGAATTTAAAACAAGCATGAGTAATAATTGAATTTTATTTATTCAAAACATAAATTCAACTTCATATTTGGAAAGGTTATGTTTTTCTAGTTTGAAAACATATTTTGCATGTTCAAAAATAATTTAATTTGAGAAAGTTATGAATTTAGCAAATTTAAATGATTTAAACAAGGTTTAAAATATTTAAGCAATTTTAATTATTCAAACCATGAAACAAAATTTATATTTGAATAGGTGGTTCAAAATGGTATGGAAAACATATTTTATTTGCATTATTTGGATTAATGATGAATTAGTTATGGATTTTATCAAATTACAAATGAATTGTTTGAATTCAAATTTGAAATGCATTTGGAAAATTCAAAACAGAAAACAAATGTTACCAATAGGTAGATAATTGAATTTGGGGCAGTGCACATATTTTACTTTTATTTTTTGAGTTTATAAAACAAAAGTTATTAGGGTTTTAGTTTTAGGGACCAATCTGCAATTTAAAAGGACTTAGATTTAAAAACAAAACGCTGGAATTCTATTTGCACCGTGCGGCTATCTAACCCAGGGCACTGCCACTGGGCCCTGGGCCAGCGTGGCACGCGCGCGTGCTGGCGTGGCAGCAAGGGCCACTGACGAGTGGCCCCCTCTTGTCAGCCGTGCGCGAAAAAGGTTGGGGATAAATGCGAGCGCCAGGGCTCGATCCCACGCGCTGCCGTGCGCTCGCTAGCGCTGTAACCAGTGGGGTGTGCTTCGTTTGATGTCAGTATACGCACTGCAGCGAGGTTATTATTCAGATTCGAGTTAACTGAATTTTTAACTGAACCACGTTCAGAACTTCGACAGAGACACGCCGGTGGCCGGCGGCGTTCCGCTCGCGTTGGTGCTCGTGGTGCTGCCGTGTTCGAGTGGGCGCTGGTGTTGGATGCGTGCTTGCGCAAGCAGAGGGAGAGAGGGGATGGAGGCCACGGTGAGCTCACCTCCGGTGTAGGCGTGGCAGCGGCGCGGTGCAGAACGGCGACGGAGACGTGGAAGACGGCGGCGATGGTGTGGACTTCCTCCGCTGCTACGGTGGTGTCCAAACGCGAGAGGGAGAAACGGTGAGTCCGTTCCCGCAGTCAGCGAGGGCGGTAGGGTACAGGATCGGCGGCGGCGATCATGGTTTCAGGCGGGGAACTCCGGTGAGATGACAGAGAGTGGACTCGCGGCGAGGGAGAGGGAAAATGGCGGCGGCGCGGGACAGGTAGGGGGTAGGGGCTAGCTAGGGCAGCACAGTGGCCTAGGGTGGGGTTTTATAGGCACGAGGGAGGCGCATCGGCCGTCGGCGCGGGCTGCTGCCGCCGTGGCACCAGTGGATGGCCGGCCGTACGCGAGGGAGATGAGAGTTAGAGGGGCGAACCGGTACGCGGGCCGGCGCGGGGAAGAAATGGGCCGGGCCGTTTGCTTCCCCTCCGCGCGCGCGTTTGTTTCCCCTTTTTTTATTTTTGTTCTCTGTTTTTTTTTTGCAGAAATAAGAATGGGAAGAAAAGGAGGGTTTTAAGTTAGGAAAATTTTAGGAAAATTTGGGGGAGTTGTTAGGTCATCCACAATCAAATGCCAAATTTTGTTTTACAAATATTTCAAATACTTTGCTGTTTGCAAAAATGGTTTGAATTTGAATTAATTTGAGTATTAATTGAATTATGGAAAACAAGGACTTAATTATTTGGAACCCTATTGTTTGATTAAAACAATTGGTTAGGATTGTTGTATAATTTTTATAATTTCAAATTGGGAACTGTTTGTAAAATGTATTTGAATTATTGAATGCAATTTGGAATTAATGGATTGATTAAAGCCACCATTTTAATAGTTGAGCATTATGGAAACAAATTGGTTGTTTTTATTTGAAATTTTTATATAAAAGGTTGTAACAGAGCAAGTATGAAATAAATGTTTGGATAATGTTTGAATTTGAATTGTGAAAACAGAGTAAAACAGAAGCAAACAAATGGAAAACAAAGTAAAACAAATGCAAACAACTCAATGAATATGATGACATGATGCAAAAATTTAATAAAACAAGAAATCAAACATGCTAGGGGTGTTTTTTCATACTTGGGATGTTACAAAACGCCCCCCCTTGAAGGAATCGCACCCCGAGATTCCTACTGAGAAAGGAAAAGGTCCGGATACTTCTTGCGAAGATCCTCTTCGGTCTCCCACGTTGCCTCTTTATCGGAATGATGCGACCACTGCACTTTCAAGAACTTGGTGCTCTTGTTGCGAGTCTTACGCTCGGTCTCATCGAGAATACGAACAGGGTGCTCCTCATAAGATAGATCATCTTGCAGTTCAATGGAATCATGATCAACTGCACGATCTGGATCTTTGAAACACTTCTTGAGCTGTGCACATGAAACACATCGTGCACCTTGGATAGTTTTTTTGGAAGTTCAAGACGATAGGCATTTTCCGCACGCCTTGAGAGAATGTTGAAAGGACCAATGTATCTTGGTGCAAGCTTTCCTTTCACACCAAAACGATGAGTGCCTCTGAGGGGAGTTACACGGAGGTATGCCTTGTCACCAGGTGCATAGATCATATCCCTGTGCTTGCTGTCATAGTAGCTTTTCTCACGAGACTGAGCAATCTTGAGATTGTCACGAATGATACGAACTTTCTCCTCGGCTTCCTTAACAATGTCAGGGCTTAAGAGTGAACGTTCACCAGCTCCAGACCAATTGATTAGACTCCTGCATCTGCGGCCATAGAGTGCTTCAAATGGTGCCATGCCTAGGCTTGCCTGGTAGCTGTTGTTGTAGGAGAATTCAGCATATGGAAGGCAATCCTCCCATTTCATGCCAAAGGAGAGACCACATGCTCTGAGCATATCCTCGAGAATCTGATTGACTCTTTCGACTTGCCCTTGAGACTTTGGGTGATAAGTTGTGCTGAACAGAAGTTTGGTGCCCAATGCTTCTTGAAAGCTTTTCCAGAAATGAGAAGTGAATATGCTTCCACGGTCTGAGCTTATTTCCAGTGGAACACCATGAAGAGGAATAATCTTTGCTGTGTATAGCTCTGCTAACTGGCTAGCTGAGATTGTTTCTTTGACAGCAAAGAAGTGAGCTACTTTAGTGAGACGATCAATAACAACGAAGATTGCATCATTGCCTTTCTTGGACTTTGGAAAACGAGTGACAAAGTCCATTTCAATCATGTCCCACTTCCACTCAGGAATTTTCAGAGGTTGGAGTAGACCGGCTGTTTTCTGATGAACTGCCTTAACACGTTGACAAACGTCGCATTCAGAAACGTATTGAGCAATTTCACGTTTCATGCCAGGCCACCAATACAGAGTCTTGAGATCCTGGTACATCTTGTACTTCCAGGGTGGATGGAGAGAGGAGTTTCATGAGCCTCCTTGAGAATGATATCTTTTAGACTTTGAACTTGAGGAACTGCAATGCGTCCTTCGAAGAACACAGTTCCTTTGTCATCAATCGAGAAGGACTTGAATTTCTCCTTGCCTTCTTTGATGTGCTCAACCATCTTCTTGATTTCAGTATCACGAAGTTGTTCAGAACGAATCTTGTCCTCGAGAGTTGGACTGGCTGTCAAGCTAGCAAGATAGCCTTGAGGAACAAGACCAAGGTTCAGCTTCTGGAATTCTTCATGAAGTGGAGGTTGGCTTTCCATGATCATGAGATTATTGCAATACGACTTGCGACTGAGAGCATCGGCCATAACATTAGCCTTGCCTGGAGTGTAAGAAATGGTGAGATCAAAGTCCTTAATCTTTTCAATCCATCTCCTTTGCCTGAGGTTTAGATCTGGTTGAGTGAAGATGTATTTCAGACTCTTATGATCGGAAAAGATTTCAGTGCGGTTACCCAACAAGTATTGCCTCCATTTCTTGAGGGCAAACACAACTGCTGCAAGTTCTAGGTCATGTGTGGGATAGTTTTGCTCATGTGCATTCAACTGACGTGAAGCATAAGCCACAACTTGACGTTCTTGCATAAGAACTGCACCTAGACCTTGGAGAGATGCATCGCAGAATATCTGGAAAGGTTTGGTAGTATCTGGGCCAACCAGAACTGGTGTAGAAGTGAGTTTAGTCTTCAGGAGATTGAAACTTTCATCACACTGTGGAGACCAAACGAACTTCTTGTCCTTCTTTGTGAGATCAGTGAGAGGTTTGGCAATCTTGGAAAAGTTTTGGACGAAACGACGGCAATAGCTAGCCAAGCCAAGAAAACTTCTGACTTGCTTCACCGTCTTAGGAGGTTTCCAATCAACAATTGCTTTAACCTTTTCTGGATCAATGGCTATGCCCTTGGCGGAGATGACATGACCAAGGTAAGCCACTTCTGGAATCCAGAACTCACATTTGGAAAACTTGGCATATAGACGATGCTCGCGAAGTTTCATGAGGGTGAGGCGAAGATGTTCTCCATGCTCTTCCTCAGATTTTGAGTAGACCAGAATGTCATCAAGATATACCACAACGAACTTGTCGAGGTATTCATGGAAAACAGAATTCATGAGTCTAGTGAAGGTCGCCGGTGCATTGGTGAGACCAAAGGGCATGACGGTGTATTCATATAGACCGTACCGAGTGGTGAAAGCTGTTTTTGGAATATCTTCCTTTCTGATCTTTATTTGATGGTAACCCATCCTCAATTCCAACTTTGAGAATATTGAGGCTCCAGCAAGTTGATCAAAAAGATCATCGATACGAGGAATTGGATACTTGTTTTTGATGGTTTTCTCGTTAAGAGGACGATAGTCAACAACGAGTCTTTTTGTTTGATCCTTCTTAGCAACGAACAGAGTTGGGCAACCCCAAGCCGAAGAACTAGGCTGAATGTAACCTTTCTCCATGTACATATCGATTTGCTCCTTTAACAATTTCAGTTCAGGAGGAGCTATCTTGTATGGATGCTTAGAGATTGGAGCAGTACCTGGTTCAAGCTCGATCACGAACTCAACTTCTCTGTCCGGAGGCATCCCTGGCAACTCTTCTGGAAAGACGTCAGGGAATTCACAAACCACCGGAACATTTTCGAGTAGAGGTAGAGGTTTAGCATCGAGTGTGTACAGCTGAACAGAACTTGATTCATTTGGAGAATAGACTATCTGGCCAGAAGGGTGGAACAGAGTTATTGACTTCTGAGCACAATCAATCGTAGCTTTATTGGCCTTCAACCAATCCATGCCAAGAATGACATCAATGTCAGAATTGCCAAGCAGAATGAGGGAAGCAAGGAATATGTGACCTCCAATTAGAATCTGATTTTCATGACTGATCTTGGAAGTTTGCATAGTTGCTCCAGGGGAGTTTACTACTAGTGGGGAACCCAAACCAACAAAAGGTAGTTTAACTGCTGTCGCAAAGATCTTTGACACGAAAGAATGCGATGCTCCGGTATCAAACAACACTTTAGCTGGGTTAGAGTTTACGGGGAATGTACCGAGAACGACGTCAGCAGCTTCCTCAGCTTTGTCGACCTTGACATGATTCACCCTCGCGGTCCTCCCGACAGGCCTGTTGTTGGAGTTGAAGGCTTTAGCGGGGGGAGCACGCACCATTGCCTGGTTGGTGTTGGGGCGAGGAGGTGGTGGAGGTAGCTGCCTCTGAGTGCACTTGTCGGCATAGTGCCCTGTCTGCTTGCATTTGTAGCAAGTGACGACACGAGGTGCATCTGGCCTTGGCTGCCCCATTGAAAACCTCTGAGCCTGCATCTGAGATGGGTTGGGTGGGCGGGAAGCGAAGCCTGGAGAAGCTTGGGCATATGGAGCCCGAGTGACGGCACCATTTGGCACCCAGATGCGGCGCTTCTGCGGAGGGGTGGTCATGTTGGAGGAGGAACCACCCTCACGCGAGTGCTTCCGAGACTCCTCGAATGCCTTGCGCCCATTTTCTTCATTGAGCGCGGTGTTCACGAGCTCCTCGAAGTCTTTGGCCTTGATGTTGGTGAGGGCGTACTTGAGTTCCGGGTTAAAACCTCGGCGGAACCTTGCCATCTTCTTAGCCTCAGTGGACACCTCATCACCAGCGTAACGAGCGAGGCGATTGAACTCATTCTGATAGCCAATGACGTCCAGCTTGCCCTGTTTGAGAGAGCAAAACTCCTCACGCATCCTTTCCATGAGTCCATCTGGGATGTGGTGCTTCAGGAAGGCATCCTTGAAACAACCCCAGGTGATTGGGTAGCCAGCTCTCATGGTCTGGTAGTTCTCCCACCAGGTAGCTGCCTGACCCTTCAGTAGGTAGGTGGCATACTTGACTTTGTCTTCCTCAGCAACGTGAGCAATGTCCAGAGCCCTGGCCATCTCCCGGATCCAGTCATCAGCATCCAGAGGCTCACGTGTTGCCACGAAAGCTCTCGGGCCCAAACTCAGAAACTCCTTGATGCTGACTCGTGGAGCATTCTGGTTGTTGTGCTGGTTAGCCTGGATCTGGGCCATCTGCGTCACGACCTGAGTCATCTGAGTCAACAGCTCCGTGATTGGCGGTGGCTCAGGCGGGTTTGTTCCTTGTTGGCGGCATCCTGAACAGACATGCATTTTAGCACAACAACAGAAACAGATAGACTTGGAAACCGAAAGAGAGATTATTCCGACGCATGAATAGATAACCAACAGGTACATCATCACATGTTCAAATACATCAGAATATCCAACACACCATTACATGGTTCGAAAGCCAAAGGATAACTAAACATAGCTAAGAATGGATACATCGGTACTCTCATGCTCATCACGCAGGACGGCGGTGAGTAGTACGACGAGGGGTACGGTGAGGAGCACGCCCACGAAAGTAGGTAGAACGACGATCCACATAGATCTGACGTGGTCTGAGAGCGACTCTAGGTGTGGTGAAGTACATAGCGTCGACTCCCTGTGCTCCAAAGCGTGGAATCCCAGTGTAACCAGCACCGAGGTTGAGGAGTGGACCTCTGATCGGCTCGTAACCTCCAGCATCTGGCAGACGACGACCAACTGGCTGATTGAAACGTGCAAAGCGCTCATCTCCAACAAAGTCTGTGGTGTACGTCGCCAGACGAGTCAAAGCAAGATAGAGCTGCTCTCTGACTGAAACCAACTCCTGAGAAAGTGTGGTGGCAACTGCGTCACTGTGCCTCACAAACTGAGCGGTGGTGTGCAGCCTGGTGTTATCATGCTCGTAGACATCCAAGTTGTCGTAGAGAGTGAAGTGAGCTCCCTCCGAAGTGATGTAACCACGGGGGATGTGGCGATAGATAGAATCGTCAAATCCCCAGTAGTCAGCACGAAGGACGGTGAGACTCACGTAAGCTGCCTGCTGCACAGCCATATCCACTGTGGAACCTACTGCCTCGTAGCGATGGACAACGCTCATGCCATCATCTGACAGAATGTAGACGATAGCCTGGTAGTATGTCTGGTCAAACTCTCGTTGTTGCTCGTAGACCTGGTACTCTGGTGCCCAACGGAACCCCAGATAAGTGACCATGTCTCTCAGCATCTCCGGATAACCGGCAGTGCTCTCGCAACGAGTCATCCGAACCACCTGCGGGTAGAACCTGAGATCCATCTGCAGATGATCGGGGAAGTTTTGATTAGACGCCGGTAGAAGAACTGAAGTGCAAAGCAACAACAAGGTTTCAACGGACGAAAAGGATGTTGAGAAGAACAGGATATCGAAGCAACAACGGGAAACACGAGACCAAAAACTCCTGAGGTACTACGGAAAACCCCATCCGGGCTTCTAAAGGATCAATATCTACTGCTTAAGGGATAGAGGATTTGCTTCCGGGGCTTACACGCCTCCGTTCTCAATCATGAGTAGGCAACATGATAAATCATGTCACAACCACCTCCATTCCTATGGTCTAGTAGATATAACTATCCCAGAGAAACCAGGATTCGTGAAAACCTAACTTGAAAGTTTAGGTGAGAAGGGAAAACAACGTTGCACTTCCTTACCAGAAAAGGGTGGGTGGGTGGGGAAAGAAGAAAAATGGCAGAATTCCTACTCTCACGTTTCATTTTTCCTATATAGCTACAAAAATAGTTTCTAGAATCAACTGCGACCAGTAAAAGGGATCCTACAGGCAGACAGGCTCTGATACCATTTGTCGCACCCGGACTTCTAGAGGATACTCACCGTACGAACTGAACAGTAGTTGATTGGGTTACGGGGCTTACCGGCACCCGCATCTCTTACGAGTAGGCCAACACTTATGTGTGACAACCAATCTCTACCATTCATCGTCGATGTAAACTATCCCGTAGAAATCAGGATACTACCATTGACGTACTTCATACCATACACACATGGTACGTCAACGGCGTTGAACAAAAGGATAACACAGCGGATCTCTAAGACACAAAAGATGGAAATAAGTTGCAAATAGCTCTCACTAGAGCAGAGATAGCAAATACAATCATCCAGAGGACACATGTCCCAACATAACATCATTACATCTCAGCGGAAGCATTCAAAGGGTCCGAGTACAGACAAATCCAAATAGGCTTAAGAAGCCGGGAATGAAAAGAAGACGGAGCCCATCCACGATGTCTCGGATCCTGCCCGGGTCCGCTACCTACTCGTCAGCAGCCTCGTCAAACTCCACGTAGTAGCCGTCACGGGGATCCTCGTAAGCGTAGTCTGCAGAAACCACAGCCCCAAAGGGGTCAGTACATAAACGTACTGGCAAGCAAGACTCACAGTTCACCAAAGTGTAGCCCGTCAACACCAAGCACAGATGCCTTGGGTTCAACGGAAGAAAGGGATATAAAAGATGCTGCAACTGGCTGCACTAACCAACTACAGAACATACTACAACTTCCGGCTATCAGAAAGGGGATAAGATAGCGTATCGTAACCATCTACAACTAACCACCACACAAACCCATCCTGGATCTCGCCCCTTATCCAAAGAAGCAATCCGAGGACAACTCACACAGTTGGATTAATGATGGATCAAATTGTTGTGTCAATAAGCCTATTACTAGTCAAGTTATCATTAGTTAGGTGTAAGTTGTTCTGAGTACTTGTTAGCCAGTACTTTCACCAAGTCAACCATAACCGCGGAAAACACGGCTTCTCGAGAAGATTTATCCCTGCAGGGGTGCACCAATTTGGTCGTACACGTAAGAATAACCCGCCAGATGGGAAGGCCTTTCCCACCAAGCGGGGCACTCAACACAACTCAACTCTTCTTCGCATCAAGCCCAAAGCACCACGTGCTATGCGTGCACGGCTAATCGAGCCCCACGAAGAAAAGGGGACCCTCATAGCACTGGAAGACCACGCCGCCCTAAATGCCGACTACAAAAGTTCCACCCTGGCCTCGGGTTCGTACCTGCATATGCGTGCATCAAATGGAAAGCCCGAACTAAGTGTGGTGATTTGGACGAGATGCGAATCGAATCAAATTGAGGGGGGCGCCCATACACGCTTCCCACATGCGGATAGTGCGCTCGTCATGGATCAGTAGACAAGACCCTTTTCCTAATTAGGGTCGACACTAGGAGGCCTCAAAACCACGCCGGGCCTCCTGCCGGTGCCTTATCAGCAATTTATTATTACCTCAAATTAACAGGTTGTTGTTTAACATCGAGCCCCAGAATATGAACAAATATGATAATAGAAAGTAACTGATAACAGACTCGAGCAAAACAACCCTAAGCATGCTAGTAAGACACGGGCCCAAGCAACGGGGTTATAGGACTGGAGGTGAGGCAATATCAGGGTTCAGGGTATCATGTGATAGGTTCGTAACAGAAGCAACGATACATATGGCTAGCAGAAATAGACAATGGAAAGTACCGGTAACCAATGTTGAAAGGAACACAATGGTTCATGTGAGTGATAACTTGCCTGCAAACTCAGCAGCCTGGTACTGGGCTAGATCCTCAGAAGGGGTGTCGTAATTATCGTCTGTCTCAACGTCGTCGTCTATCTGGGAAGAAGCAAACAAACAATACAGAAAGATAAACAATCAATAACATGGCATAATGCACAATCATGGTATGATGCATGACAATTTAATGGATGCATCAAAATAAACTAGTTGACATGGTAACACAATTTAACTGGACACATATGCAATTTTGAGTTGCATATGAAAAGCCCATGAACTTTGGTTGAAACAATTGTTTTCCAGTTAACCAACAGGTGAAAGTGGATTAGTATGATGCATGGATGAGGAAAACAACAAAATAACAACAATAGAACCAATTGGAAATAAGGTTTACCAATTTAGAAATTTATTTATTAAGTTAGGGGATTTTTTGGTTCCTAAAAGGTGACACACAAGTATTTGTTGTTTTCAGCCATTTAAATTGTTCAAAACAAATAACAAAATTCATATTTGAAAGGAACACACAATTTTAGGTGGATTACATGTTTCAAATATTGAAAAAGTAATTAGGATGAATTTATTATGAGTTAAACAAGTTTAAACAAGTTTTAAATGAATTTAAAACAAGCATGAGTAATAATTGAATTTTATTTATTCAAAACATAAATTCAAGTTCATATTTGGAAAGGTTATGTTTTTCTAGTTTGAAAACATATTTTGCATGTTCAAAAATAATTTAATTTGAGCAAGTTATGAATTTAGCAAATTTAAATGATTTAAACAAGGTTTAAAATATTTAAGCAATTTTAATTATTCAAACCATGAAACAAAATTTATATTTGAATAGGTGGTTCAAAATGGTATGGAAAACATATTTTATTTGCATTATTTGGATTAATGATGAATTAGTTATGGATTTTATCAAATTACAAATGAATTGTTTGAATTCAAATTTGAAATGCATTTGGAAAATTCAAAACAGAAAACAAATGTTACCAATAGGTAGATAATTGAATTTGGGGCAGTGCACATATTTTACTTTTATTTTTTGAGTTTATAAAACAAAAGTTATTAGGGTTTTAGTTTTAGGGACCAATCTGCAATTTAAAAGGACTTAGATTTAAAAAGAAAACGCTGGAATTCTATTTGCACCGTGCGGCTATCTAACCCAGCGCACTGCCACTGGGCCCTGGGCCAGCGTGGCACGCGCGCGTGCTGGCGTGGCAGCAAGGGCCACTGACGAGTGGCCCCCCTCTTGTCAGCCGTGCGCGAAAAAGGTTGGGGATAAATGCGAGCGCCAGGGCTCGATCCCACGCGCTGCCGTGCGCTCGCTAGCGCTGTAACCAGTGGGGTGTGCTTCGTTTGATGTCAGTATACGCACTGCAGCGAGGTTATTATTCAGATTCGAGTTAACTGAACCACGTTCAGAACTTCGACAGAGACACGCCGGTGGCCGGCGGCGTTCCGCTCGCGTTGGTGCTCGTGGTGCTGCCGTGTTCGAGTGGGAGCTGGTGTTGGATGCGTTCTTGCGCAAGCAGAGGGAGAGAGGGGATGGAGGCCACAGTGAGCTCACCTCCGGTGTAGGCGTGGCAGCGGCGCGGTGCAGAACGCCGACGGAGACGTGGAAGACGGCGGCGACGGTGTGGACTTCCTCCGCTGCTACGGTGGTGTCCAAACGCGAGAGGGAGAAACGGTGAGTCCGTTCCCGAAGTCAGCGAGGGGGGAAGGGTACAGGATCGGCGGCGGCGATCATGGTTTCAGGCGGGGAACTCCGGTGAGATGACAGAGAAGTGGACTCGCGGCGAGGGAGAGGGAAAATGGCGGCGGCGCGGGACAGGTAGGGGGTAGGGGCTAGCTAGGGCAGCACAGTGGCCTAGGGTGGGGTTTTATAGGCACGAGGGAGGCGCATCGGCCGTCGGCGCGGGCTGCTGCCGCCGTGGCACCAGTGGATGGCCGGCCGTACGCGAGGGAGATGAGAGTTAGAGGGGCGAACCGGTACGCGGGCCCGCGCGGGGAAGAAATGGGCCGGGCCGTTTGCTTCCCCTCCGCGCGCGCGTTTGTTTCCCCTTTTTTTATTTTTGTTCTCTGTTTTTTTTTGCAGAAATAAGAATGGGAAGAAAAGGAGGGTTTTAAGTTAGGAAAATTTTAGGAAAATTTGGGGGAGTTGTTTAGGTCATCCACAATCAAATGCCAAATTTTGTTTTACAAATATTTCAAATACTTTGCTGTTTGCAAAAATGGTTTAAATTTGAATTAATTTGAGTATTAATTGAATTATGGAAAACAAGGACTTAATTATTTGGAACCCTATTGTTTGATTAAAACAATTGGTTAGGATTGTTGTATAATTTTTATAATTTCAAATTGGGAACTGTTTGTAAAATGTATTGGAATTATTGAATGCAATTTGGAATTAATGGATTGATTAAAGCCACCATTTTAATAGTTGAGCATTATGGAAACAAATTGGTTGTTTTTATTTGAAATTTTTATTTAAAAGGTTGTAACAGAGCAAGTATGAAATAAATGTTTGGATAATGTTTGAATTTGAATTGTGAAAACAGAGTAAAACAGAAGCAAACAAATGGAAAACAAAGTAAAACAAATGCAAACAACTCAATGAATATGATGACATGGTGCAAAACTTTAATAAAACAAGAAATCAAACATGCTAGGGGTGGTTTTTCATACTTGGGATGTTACAAGTTGGGTCTAGTTTCTGCAGCAGTTGCGCAACATTATAGGCACAACCCCAGGTTTAGCTATACATACATATGTTTGCAAAGGTGTAGAGAGTGCAGTAGAAATTGTATCCCATGGAGTGGAGCATAGGGAATGTATGTGACACCTAGCGCAAAATTTTAAAAAGAAGTTCAAAGGAAAAGTTTTTTATGAGAACTTATGACCAGCATCATACACATGCAGCGAAAGGAAGCATGAGCACCATTTGAGAGTGTTGTATGCTCAGAAACATCCAGAGGTGAAGGAGTATATGGATGCACATCATGGAAATGTGTGGTCAAGAAGAAAATTCAACACCATATGCAAAGTAGACTATGTGACCAGTAATCTTGCAGAATGCTTCAATGCAAAGTTCAAGTCAGTGTAGAGTTATTTGGTTTGGCAAGCATTTGACAAGATGAGGCAGATGATCATGATAAAGATGGCTCTTCACAAAATAATTGCTGAAACACAATATGTTGGCCATGTTATACTCCCATCACTAATTAAGGCATTGCATCACAAGGAAAGAGGACCGAAGATGAGATGCATTCGATCGTCGACATACGAGGCTGAGGTAGCATACACTGACAGTAAAAATAGGGAATGGAGGTATCCAGTGAACCTAGCCACTAGGGAAAGCAGTTGTAGGCAATGGAAGATTCGTGGGAAGCCATGCATGCATGCTCTACATCTGATGACTCTGATTGGGGGTGAAGATGGTGAAGTTGATCAGTATTTCTCTGAGTATTTCTCTATTGCTAAATTTAAGGTTGCTTATGCTCACAATGTGCCTGCACTCGTGGGAAAATACCAATGGAACATAGTAGATCCAGGGTTCAAACTCCACTCTCATTTACTGACTAGACCACCAGGAAGACCAAGAAAAAACAGGTACAAAGTAGGTGAAGAGGGCCGTGTACCAAAAAATAGGGCGTGCAAAAAATGTGGAATTTTTGGGGCACATTGCTAGGCTTTGTTATAATCCATTGGATGCATCATTTGGAGAAGAGGACCGATGGACATCAGCAAATGCAGAGGAGAATGCATCAACAATGGAGATTGGAGATGGAGGGGACCATGCAGCAGCAATTGAGTCTGAAGATGCACTCCTCGTTGAAGAAGCACCTTGGTATGTGTGTGCATTCCTTTTTTTATGCATTTTGTTCTCTTTTCTCCATGTGACTTATAATTTGATTTCTCAGCACTAGGATAAATGGAGACAGAGGGAAGAAAAGGTGTAGAGAGGAAGCTATAAGAGAAGAAGGGGATAGAGCCCAAGAAAATAAAGTTCAGTCATCATCGGATGGCTTAGAATTTCAATCCATGGCCCTTGATGGTTTTGAAGCTATAAGAGAAGAAGATACAAAGTAATTGTACCAGTTGTTCCTTTAAGGATTACTGAACACACAGATGACCGTCAACTTGTCGTCGAGTGCTCGCCGAGTGGAATTACTCCGTCACCACCTCCACGGCCACAACCCCAAGGGAAGATCGGAAGGAACAAGATGATTCCAAAGAGTACTCCAGCTAGGGAAACCCGGAGCAAGACGGTGAAGCCATCTGCTCACACAAGGAGCAGATCGAAGATTTGAATTTGAACTATGAATTTGAATTTGATGTATTTGTAGTTAGGTGTTTGTGTTGTCAACTTTAGATCTTGTGATAACTTATAAGTCTTAATAATATTGTTTGTGCTTTGGTATCATATGTGAGGCAGAATGCCTATTTGAAACAAAGGTTGAATTTGAAGCAATATTTGAATTTTAAACAAAATTATAATTTGAGCCAAATTTGAAGTTGTACAAAAATTTCAAGTATGTTGCTCTTTAGTACTTGTTTGAGCTAAAGTTGAACTTTCACCAACATTTGAACCCCAATATTTGAAGGTGATCAATCCGAAGGAGAAACATGCTACAAATGAGCTCTGAATCTAAGGTAAACAACCCCATTTGTAATCAAGTTTTTTTTCGAACTTCTCTAAATGAGCCAATATTTTTTAGGTGACATATTCCATCTAAATAGCGTCCAATCGAAGTCTCACTATTTATTGAATTGTTTTCCATATTATTTATTTATATTTTGAAAAAAAAACATTTTAATTGAAAACCACCAAAACACACGTTTGAGATATGAAAATGTAAAAGTAAGTTCAGAACCGTCTTATTCACTCCAAGAGGAAGCATTGGTGATATTTTTTATTTTTTTTCAAAACCAAAACCCTCCACTCTCCATCGAACTCTGAACAGGTCTATACACGGTTGCTCATTTGTGAGAAGCCTTTTTCATGAAAATTTCTTGACACCGAGTTTATATTTTTTTTCTCATAACCATGTCACATATGATGGCTATGTGAGCTTGTCGTGCATTTTTTTTTATTAGTTATGGTCATTTGAACCTGATTTTGATGGATCGCTTGTGAAAATGATTTTTCTTGAAAATGTTCCTATAGGATGTTTATATTTTTTCTAGTAACTATATCTTATAAGCTCACAAACTACGCTTTGTTTCCATTTGTTGATTTTTTTTTGAATTAGTTATGGTCATTTGAAGTTCTGTCATACCCTAATAACCCCAAAACCCCGATAACCTAGTAACCCAAAAACCCTAGCGCAGAACGTCAGCCATCCGATCATACCCTACCGCCAATGCCAGCCATAAGATTAGACCTTCTAGAAAGAATTCTGGGGATACCCCCGCGCGCCGTCTCCGCGCCGTTGGATGGCGTCGACGGTTGAGATCATAGTTCAGTCTTCTAGAAGGGCGGGCAATCCGCAGGAGGCTGGTTCTAAATCCTGATTGGCCGCACCATTGTATTCCACTGACACATCAACACAGTCACACAGCATCCCATGCCCTCCTCCACCCATCGATACAGTCACACAGCAGCCCGTGCTCGCCTCCCCTTTGGATCTTGGCGACATAGCAGTTCTTCTTCCTCTCTGGGGAGATGTCGACCTCCACTTCATCTTTCCGCCCCTCGTGGCCTACGTATGGTCCAGTGCCGATGCAGCGGTGTCCGGACTGCCCACGTTCAAAGGAGGAGAAAAATGGCAACTTTGGGCGCGAGTTCGTCAGATGCGAGAGCAGGACAGAGGGGCAGGTAGATCTTGGTTCCTTTTGCATCCTTTAGCTATGAATTTTTCGTTTCCAGATATGGGTTCTCTTCTTGCATCCATGGAGTTGGGACGTATGCTTCATTATTTCGTTTTCAGATCGTGAAAAAAATATAATCATTTCGAGTGGATGGATGAGTATGTGGAGAGGCTTCAAAGGGAGGGCTTGATTAATTTAATGGAGGCTCCAACCCTCGATCATAATATGCCTCCATCCGTGAAGAACATGGGGAATGCAGAGTTGAAGGGTGCTCCGACAGTGAGGGATGCAGATTTGAAGGGTGAATTGAAGAAGACGAACAAGAACTTGAAGCAGATGATTCAAGTGATGCAGCAAGAAAATATGATAGCTTTAGGCTTTTATTTTTTCATTGTTGCTATAGGATTTGTTTATGTGCTTGTCAACCCTCATTAGATATGTTGTGTAATGTTAACTGTATATTAAGTCCATTTCATGAAACCTTAATGCGATGAATTTCAATGCGCATCTCTCGAGATCATCTAAGTTTGTTTGTTATCGTACCTAATTTTTTAGTTGACCATATGACAGTTAGGACTACTTACGCAGCACAAATACCTCCAGATCATATCTTCTTCAGAGGAACACTCTCTTCAGTTCATTTTAGCTTCAGTTTGGTTACACCGAGTTCTAAGAAAAATCCACAAACACACAATGCTCTGATTTTTTTTTCCTTTCAACGATTCAAAGAGATTTCATTTATTTGAGGTTTGATTGCCCACCCTATTCTATTTGTTGGAGGTGATAGTAAAATACAAAGTGTTCACAAAATGCAAAGAGTTTTAAGAATGCCAAAAAAAGAAGGGAAAGAATACTATTTTTCTTTTTTTCCACAAGTTAGTTGTCATGCACGTTTAGTTCACAAATATGTTTTGATTTCTAACCTTATTTAGTTCACAAATATGAGTTATTTTTCGACTAGTTTGATATCTAACCTTATGTAGTTCACAAATATGTCTTTATTTTCTGTCCTTATCTCATCATACACAGAACTAGTTCATAAATTTGTCTTACTTACTTTTTAGTTTGGGTTCTTTTCTTTTTCACAAACTAGTGTAACTACTAGTTCAAATATAGGAAAGAAAAGATAAAAAAGACTGCGTCTACTCTAAAAGGATGCGTTGTATGTGCTCTTAGTCGTGCCTTAATTAACTTGGGGCAAACCACTTGTTACAGATAAAAAAACACATCACGCACGGCCAACGATAAATAACTTAGATATGTGATTCTTAGATCCCTACATAGTACGGTACATAGTACGGGGAACACATGATATACGGTACATAGCACGGTATACTAGCTAGGGCCGGCAACACTACGGGCGCGCAACACCAACACCGTCTGGACTTCACCGTCGTCGTCTTCACTGCTCCTCGATGTCGTCATCGCCGAGATAGTAGGGGAGGGTGTGCATGTGGTTTTCCTCAGGGAAGATGCTCTCGAAGTCGGTGTACATGTTGTAGGTAGTGAATGCGATGAACTCGCATCCACACCAGAACACGCAACCGAGCAGGTAGTATGCATCAAACATGTTTGTGAAGTAGGCGACGAGGCCTACCACTGGAGCAGTGGAGTGGGCGCGTTGTTCCTCCAGACGGAACATCACTGGCGACCCCGCCAGGAGGTGACTAAAGACAGCACGGAGGAAGAGATGGGCCAACTCCGTATTGTTCCTCCAACGTGAGAACGACCAGACGCGCAGCGCGGCCTCAACGACCCTGCCGAGGGGGTAGCGGACCTCCGGCACGGTGGGTGGGAAGCGGAAGGTGGGTACGTTGAACTCCATCTTCATGTACGTCGAGTCGTCGGTTGTGCTTTGTCTCTGGCTGGAAAGAAGAGAACTGGGAGGAGGCGGAGATTGAAGATGTGGAGGAGGAGGTTACGAGATGCGGCTTAAGTAGCCAAGGGAGAGGAGGGGGTGGATGGAACCGCCGTTTTTTCACACTGCAACGAGGCGTCGCGGTTGTACTTTTTTCACACTGCATCGAGGCGTCGCCGTTTTTTCACACTACATCGAGGCGTCGCGGTTGTACTGTGGAGAGGAGGGGTGGAGGAACCGCCGTTTTTTCATCACTCAGTCCGGCCGTGCCCCGATGCGTGGCTCGACGCGTGAAACAACGCGACAAATTAATCGAGTATGCGGACGAATCAAGCTGTGTGGCTAGGTGGCTAGGTGGCGACCGAATGACACCAGCGTGAGTGGCTAGGTGGCTGCATGCATGGCAGCGTTGCCACCGAATCGCAGCCGTGCATGACTAGGTGGCGGCTAAATCGCAGCCTTTTAATCATGTAAACTAGTCAACGATGCACTCATCAATGCCAACGTCGGGCGCATGCATAGCAGGCTGAAACGATGGCATGCATAAACGCCTGACCACGCGTGTGGGTATGCTAGCAGGCTGAATTTAATTATCAACAAACTCGGACCGTTCTACGACGTACGAAGCATACAACGGTCCAACGGACGATGCCACAGAAACGCAGCCGCACTTGTCCCACTTGTCAGGTCCAACGAGCGACACAGTCCCACACGGCCCCACTAGTCAGAGTTAACGGAAGACACAACAACGTCAGGTGTGAGCATTCGTGAGAGTTTCACCTAAGGATATGGGAAAGTGAGTAAAACTTTCAAACGTGGGGAAAAGTGAGCAGAACTAAAGAATCGGGGGCACAACAGTAATAATCTCTTAATAATAAATATACGTTATTTTTAATTTATTTCAACACCAAAGCACCTTTCGTTACCCTCTGATCTCCATCGGATAAATCCCAGAACTATTCGGGCTATGTTCTCTTTTATTCTCTTTGTTAATAAATCACTCTACCATCGGTTACCCTTAAGTGTGACACCATAACGGTTCGAGATCACTACAGACATGATCGAGATCCCTCTCCGATCAATGAACCAAGCGGGACCTGGAATCCCCTTTGATCCCTGTGAAATCTACGATTATCTTCATCGCTGAACCTTAAACGGAAGTTCCCCCACCTTCCGTTATCGATACCTGGTTTGTTCGAGTCTCGTTCTCCGATATCTCCATACCTAGTACGATCTCATTACTGACAAATCAATCTACTCATTACCATGATGTTTCATCCCGTGACCTAGTCACATGCTTGCAAGCTTTACTTGATGTAACACCGCTGAGTGGGCTCAGAGTATCTGTCCATTATCCTGATTGACAAATCCCTCTCTTGATGCATATGCCTCAACATATCCCTCCGGTTATTCAACGTACACCTTTATGGTCACCCTCTTGAGTTAATGACGGTGTATGTAGTTTCACAACCTCGGGTATAGCAATCGAAATATCACCTCACGGTCAGAGGTTTGGGCACTACGTTTTCTGGATATTTATAAGTTGGGTGTGTGTCCATCATATCATTCAACCAGTGATGTGACTCCATTGTCAATGACGTAATTTCCCATGATCAGGAAACTTTGATCATTTGTTGCCCAATGGACTAGCTAAATAGAGGCTCACTAGGGACCTGATTTTGTTTAATATCACACGTGTATTAATGTTTCCGATTACTCCCTCTATTTCAGTTTACATGGCGTGCACGTACCTCTAGATCGTCAATTTGACCAACATAACATCATTTATATATTATAAAAAATATACCGTTATAAAATTGAAATGTTCTATTTTCGAATGGTATAATTTTTATGTCAAATAGTTTATATTACATTAGTAAAATTGACGACCTAGATATACGGGCATGACTTGTAAACTGAAATGGAGGGAGTAATATAGTTATAGCATCACATAAAACATATTATGAACAAATTGAGATATGATAAAGAAAGTCTTTATTAATTGCCTCTAGGGCATATCTCCTTCAGTCTCCCACTTGCACTAGAGTATAATTATATCTATTTTACATCTGGCAAGATTCTAACACCTATTACATCTCGTTGTTTCTCAAGCCTACCCGGTGGAATGACTTTTGTCAATGGATCTGCGATGTTCAGATCTGTATGTATTTTGCAAATCTTGGACAACTGCCTTATCACATGGAACCGTCGAAGTATGTGTTTGGCAGTGGAGTGAGACCTAGTCTCCTTTGCGTTAGCAATGGCTCCTGTGTTGTCGCAATAGAGGGTCACAGGGTCATGTGCACCAGGAAACACTCTAAACTCGATGGCAAACTTCCAGACTCTTTGCAGCAGCATTCGCAGCAACGTACTCCGACTCCATTGTAGATTGAGCCATCACAGGTTACTTTCCACTTTTCATCCTCACAGCTCCTCCATCAACCAAAAACACATATCACGTTTGTGATTTTGAGTCATCTAGATCTGTGCAGAAATTTGCATCCATGTAACCTGTTATGCCAATTGCTTCTGTACATCCTCCATAGACAAGAAACATATCCTTGGTCCTTCTGACATGCTTTAGAATGTTCTTAACAACCTTCCAGTTTTGTTCTCCTAGATCATTCTGGAACTTGCTCGTTAAGCTAAGAGCATGAAACACATCTGGTCTAGTACATAACATGGCATACATGATAGAACCTATGGTTGAAGCATAGGGGATCTCATCCATTCTCTTTCTTTCATCGACCGTTTTTTGCACTCAGTAATTTCCCTTGAACCATAAGCAAATAATCCTTCTTTGAATCTTGCATGCTGAACCTTTCAGCAATTTTATCAAGGTATGTACTCTGACTTAATGGTAATAGGCGCCTTGATCTATCTCGATAGATCTTAATGCCTAATACATAAGCAACTCCGCATAGGTCCTTCATTGAAAAATTACTATTCAAATGTTCCTTCACACTATTCAGAAGTTTCACATCATCCCCAATCAGTACTATATCATCCACATGTAATACTAGGAATGCAACTGAGCTCCCACTCATTTTCTTACAAATGCAGGATTCTTCACAATTTTGGACAAATCGAAAAGTTTTGACCACTTCATGAAAACGAAGATTCCATCTCCGAGACGCTTGCTTCAGTCCATATATGGAGTGTTTAAGCTTGCATACCTTATTAGCATCCTTTGGATGACAAAGCCTTCTGGTTGTATCATATACAATTCTTGCTCAATGTTTCCATTTAGCAATGTTGTTTTGACATCCATCTGTCTCATAGTCGAAATATGCAACAATTTCTAATAAAAGCTGAATAGACTTAAGTATCTCTATGGGTGAAAATGTTTCATCATAGTCAACTCCTTAAATTTGTCGAAAACCTTTTGTGACAAGTCGAGCTTTATAGAAAGTTACATTACTATCAATGTCTTTCTTTTTCTTAAAGATCTATCTATTCTCAATGGCCCTGCGGCCTTCTGGAATCTCTACCAAAGTCCACACTTTGTTATCATACATAGATCCAATTTCGGTTTTCTTGGCTTCAAGCCATTTCTCAGACTCGGGTCCTTCCATTGCCTATTTGTATGTTGTAGGTTCATGTTGATCATTTGACATGATAGCGTTAACAATGACATCACCATGCCATTTAGGAGTGGCACATGATCTTGTAGATCTACATGGTAAAATAGAATTCTCAACATTTTATCCCACTCCATCTGTGGAGAACGACCCCGGAGCATCTTCCGATGTGTCACTCAGTATTTTGAGTTCGGGATCAATTATCTCGGCAAGTTCTATTTTCCTTCCACCTATTTCTCTAGCGAGAAACTCTTTCTTGAGAAAACTGGCGTTCTTAATGGCAAACGTTTTTTCCCTTGTCCTTGTTGTAGAAGGTGTATCCAATAGTTTCCTTTAGATACCCTACAAAAGTGCATTTCTCCGATTTCGGCTCAAGTTTGTCAGGTTGTAGTTTCTTAACGTAAGTCTCACAAACCTAAACCTTTAGAAACAACAACTTGGGTTTCTTCACATGCCATATCTCATACGTTGTTTTCACATATTTTTGGATGGTGCCCTATTTAAAACGAATGCAGTTGTTTCTAACGCATAACCCCAAAATGATATACGCAAGTTCATAAGAGACATTATAGACCGCGCACTATCCAATAAAGTGTGATTACGCCGTTCTGACACACCGTTGCGTTGTGGTGTCCCGACTGGCGTTAATTGTGGTACGATGCCACGGGATTTCAGATGTGTGCCAAACTCAAAACTCAAATACTCACCACCTCGATCAGATCGAAGTTGTTTGATTTTCCTGTTGGGTTGACTTTCTATCTCATTTTGAAATTCTTTGAACCTTGCAAATGTTTCGGATTTGTGCTTCATTAAGTAGATATACCTGTATCTTCTTAAATCATCAGTGAAGGTCACAAAATAACGATAACCATTGCGTGTTGAACCACTCATCGGTCCACATACATCAGTGTGTAATATTCCTAATAAGTTTGGCACCCGTTCCATCACATCGGAAAAACAGAGTTTTAGTCATTTTCCCCATTAGACATGGTTCGCAAGTGTCAAGAGATTCAAAATCTAATTTCTCCAGAAGCCCATCAGAATGGAGCTTCTTTATGCGTTTCACGCCAATGTGACCAAGACGGCAATGCCACATATACACAAAATTATCATTACTAGGTTTTAATCTCTTGGCTTCTATGCTATGGATGTGAGTACTTCTATCGAGATCGAGCAAGAATAAGCCATTATGCTCTAGTGCATGAACATAAAATATAACATTCATAATAAATACTACAACCCTTGGGCACTGATTTGAATGAATAATTGTCTCGAAGCAAGCAATGCCCACTTATGATGTTCATACTCAACGCGGGTACATAATAACATTTACTCAAATTTAAAACTAATCCCGATGGGACATAGAGGTGGAGCGCGGAAGGCCATCACTTCAATTCCCGTTGCCGACGCACATCGTTACCTCTTCCTTTGCCAGTCGTCGTTCATTCCGCAACTCCTTCTGTGAGTTATAAATGTGAGCAACAGAACTGATATCAAATACCCAAGTGTTACTCCAGGCGCTAGTAAGGAAAACATCTGTAACATATATATATACCTTTCTCTTTTTCGGCAAACTTGTCGTCCTTCTTGTCTGCTAGGTACTTGGTGAAGTTGCGCTTCCAGTGGCCTTCTCCCTTGCAGTAGAAGCATATCACATCAGGTTTGGAGGCAGAGCTGGAGTCCTTAGAGTTGACAATAGGCTTGCCACCCTTCTTCGGCTTTCCCTTCTTTCCATTGCCCTTGGTGCCATATTTCTTGAAATCCATGGACTTGTCAACCATCAAGACCGCGTGGTCCTTCTTGAAATCCACCTCAGCATTTTTGAGCATAATGAACACTTCAGACAATGACTTAGACATCTGTTGCATGTTGTAGTTCATCATAAACCCTCTGTATCTTGGGGAGCAACGATTACAACACCCTATCAACTGAGACATCATCTGGAATTTCACATTCCAGAGCATTCAGGCGCTAAACATAGCAAGACATTTTGACCATGTGCTCGCTCATAGTGATGTGCTCTTCCATCTTTGGTGAGAAGAATAGCTCGGAAGCTTCATACCTCTCAGCCTTGACCTGTGGTGCAAAGACTTCCTTGAGATCAATGATTATCTCATAAGCACTCATATTCTCAAAACTCTTTTGCAGGCCAGTCTCCATGGCATAGAGCATGCCACTCTGGACAAGAGCGGAGTCATCCACCTTAGAATGATAGACATTCTTATCATCTTGGGTGGCGGTGTCTGCAGGAGCATCACCGATTGCGTTCTCAAGAACGTAGCCCATATTGTGGGGAGCGAGGAGAATCCTCAGTGTGCGGTACCAGGACATGAAATTTGTTTCATTCTTCTTAAGTTTCTCTTTCTCAAGGAACATGCCTAGGTTGAAGGTGGGGTGAGACATCTACAATGGTATTTGAAAATTATATTAAAACTTTGTTCATAATAATTGGGTTCATGTTTTATAGAATATAAACTACACGAACTCCCACTCAAACGAACATCCCTCACTTTGTTTTAGTGATTACACGATCCCCTATCCACTACACCATCCCCGATCGTCACATCTGATGGTATAGCTTCAAAAGGTCGACATCTGTATGTTCAATCACATCGTACATGTGACTTGTGCTTAAGCTTTCGTTCACTTGTGATCCGAGGTCATGTCTATACATGTTAGGCTCTCCAGATTCCCTTTAACTTATAACGCAGTGCAAAACATGGATTACACCCGCCGTATGCGAACGCCGATGGGAGCACCCGACCGTCACGACCCACTTTCCAACTGCGAACTTTCTTGGTGGTGTCGGTTCCCTGTATCGACATATCCCCCGGATGGCATACTGGGGGTTTGAGAATAGGAGACAGATGAGTGCTGGTGGACTCGACGATTAATAGGGGGACACTGTTTACCCAGGTTTGGGGCCCTCGAGGAGATAAAACTTATACTCCTGCTTGTCTGGATTATATTGATGGTGTGTTACAATGGTGGGTGCCCTGATCGCAAGAGATAGATTGGATATTGAGCGAGCCAAATCCTATGGTGGAACAAAGATCAGATTCCCTACCCGGGGGTTCTCCCAGCCTTTATATAGGAGATTGGGTCCCGAATCCGGACCCGGGTAGGTTTATAAACCCTAAGTTAATGTCGGTTGCACCTCCGATTCTTGGACCGCAAGTCTTGTAGGTGGGCCATAGCTGGGCCTTCTAGATGATCACGGTGGCTCCACATGTTGGGCTTCTGCATATAATTGGACCGGGTAGGCCCGTTAGGAGGAATCGGGAAGTATTCCTATGTCAGTAGCCCCCCGAGTGTTTATTCGACTCCAGAGAGTCGGTAAGCACTCAAAGTTCGCCCGAGTTCTTGCAGATGCGGGACTGAAATCTCCCTTAAGGACTTGTGGATCCTGTATGATGTGGACTCAGGCATCGAGTCGAGAGATATGTTGTATATAGCAGTTTGCAAAGGGATATGGTTAAGTCGCTTGGTTCACTCGACGGATCGGCACCAATTAATTGCGCTTGGGCAAAAGCAGTACTGACCTACACAAATTCGAGTCCCTCATCTCAAATCCGTATAGGTGATTGTTGCGACTCGTTCCGCGGAGGACTTACCGAATCGAGCTTAACCTTTAAGGGGGTACTGAGCGCGTCCGCTAGGATTTTTCATCATGCCGTCGGCATGGAAATTACCAGGGAATGTATCATGAGTGATATTCTTGGGCCCAAAATACAGATCCTTGGGTCTTACCTTCACGTTCATAAAGGGCAGCATCCAGGCATGCCGTGATGGCAATACGACCCGGGAGTTGAAAATGTTGCGTGATGTGTTGCACATCGGAGGCGCGCTATTATTGAGGATGATTGATGGTGGGTGAGTACTCGTGATTTTTTCCTTTGGCAGATGTGGCGAGTGTCTCTTTAAACTTTGTACCCACGACATCTTTCTGCAAATTGTGGCGAGTGTCGTTCTGTTTGCACGACTCGCAACTTTTCCATGCTTTAAAGTGAGGCTAGCGTTTTTTTTTGTTTTGGACTCGTGTGAAAATGAATCTGTATGCTGATGTTTTGATGACGTCATATTCGCATGATCCTCATGGGACGTGATGGAAAATGGCAGGAGTGGGACAAGAAACCGCGGGCCCACTCTGTCGGCTTTTTGAGCGGAGACTGGCCGCCGTGCGCCGGTTTCTTCGCATAGTGGCGCAGTTAATTCATGTATGTGCCTTGAATATCGTGCAGGTTAATCCAGTGATGACCCACAAGTATAGGGGGTGTATCGTATTACTTTTGATAAATAAGAGTGTCGAACCCAACAAGGAGCAGAAGGTGTTGACAAGCAGATTGGATAGATGATTCACTGTAAACACTAGCAAACGAGTTTTTGGAGGTTTTTGATATAGCAGATAAATAAAGTGCGAGTAAATAAAGTGCAGTAAATAATATTGCAGCGAGTGGCCCAATCCTTTTTAGAGCAAAGGACAAGCCGGTTGTTCTACTTATGACTACCAAACGTTCTCGAGGACACATGGGAATTTCGTCAAGTGCTTTCTCTTTATTATGGTTGATTAATATCAATTGGTTCGTGAAGTGTTGTGTGTGTGAACCTATGCTAATGCACCGCCCAACTAGGACTAATACATACTTGTGATTATACCCCTCATAAGAATCCGCAAATACAAGAAAGTAATTATGATAAATCTAACCACAACCTTAAAACTCCGTGATTCTACGCTCCCTCGTGCATTGATTTCCTAACGGAGGTTTAGGTTTCTGTCACTCAGGCAACCCCACAATTATTAGCCAAATACACAATGCATCCTCCTAGGCCCATAAAGGTGAAGTATCATGTATTCAACGTTCACATGACACCACTAGAAGAATAACACCACAACTTAAATACCGAACCACGAGATATTACTTCAACATAAATTCACTACTAACATCATGAATTCTCCCATGTCTTCAAGAACTAAACGAACTACTAACAAGACATGATATGGATCATAATCAGAGGTGATATAATGGATAATAACAATCTGGTCATAAAGTACTAACACCGATAATTCTCACAAGCATCAACTACTAACAAGTAATCCACACCGGGAGAGAGATCTAATGTAAAACAACGATAGAGGCTCCTAATTGTTATAGCGGGATGAAGGTGGATGACGAGGGTGATGGTGCTGGTGGTGATGATGATAACGATGACAATCTTGATGATGCCTGGAGCGATGACGATGACGATGGTGATGATTCCCCCTCTCCGGAGAGGAATTTCCCCGACAGATTTCTCCCTACCGGAGAGCTTTTCTCTCTCTGGTGTTTTTTGCCCCGAGGCGACGGTGGAATAATTCTTCAATGATGTTCTGGGGCTTAGGGTTCCCTGGCGGTAAAGTACGCGAAAGGGATCGACCAGAGGTGGGCCAGGGTGGCCACACCACCTGGCGGCGCGACCATCATGGTGGACCCCTCGTGGCCCCGCTCTAGCTCCCCTTCTGGCTAGCCTCCTCCTCTGAACTTCTAAGACATCTCCGATGTCCCCCCTCTTCTTCCGAACTTCCAAAATATGGTATCTCGACAGTGCTTTTCCCATCAGATTTCTGGTTCCGGTGTTTATTCTCCAAAAATTATGAAACATGCAAAATAAGATAAAATAACATAAGTGATGCATCATAACATGAAATATATCGATGAATAACAGAAAATAACAATATAAAATAGTGATGCAAAATGAAAGTATCAACTCCCCCAAGCTTAGACCTTGCTTGTCCCCAAGCGAAACTGAACTCACTAAACATGACCATGGGTTTATGGAGTGAGGTGTCGATAAATAAAATACGGACAAGAGGCATCACATCTACAAAGAACAAGTCATTTTAGACAGCAACTTCCTCTCATATAATCAAACTTGAAACAAGTAAAGGAACAATAAAGGTGCAAAAAGTAAATCAAAATTGGTAAAGGCAAACTTCGTTCTTGGTCAGAGAACGATTAACAGTGTACTTATCTTTCGATCAGAGTCTTTATACTAGAGCTTGTATTGCAGAGTTTATCATGCTCAATTATAACGTTCTCTTTGCAGACATTGGTAACTTTCAAAGTGGTATTCAAACAGATAAAAGCATTTATACAAACAAGGAAGAATAAGGAACATGATTGAGTAAATCAACATATAGATGGATGAATCATAACAACTCAAATGCTTGCTTAAGACAGAAAGAAGTAGGTTTACCGACTCAACATAAATGTAAAAGATAGGCCCTTCGCAGAGGGAAGCATGGATCACTCATGTGCTAGAGCTTTTATTTAAACAGAGGTATAAAATGGTTGACACTCCTCCCAACCTATCTTACACAAACCATGGCTAATCGAATCCTCGGGTGCCTGCCAACAATCACAAACCATGGAGGAGTGTCTAAATTTTAGAGAGGTGTATGTTTATGTCAACCAATGGCAAACAGAAAATACAGTACGTCACAAGCCAACTAGACTTCACAAGAGAGGCTCCCATAGAGGGACGCAACTGAAACAGAAGGTCATCCCTCTTTCTCTTTTGTTTACACAATTATGATTTGACTGATAAATCAGGGGCAAAGATAGTGAAGAGAATTTGTATTATTATTTGGGGCTAGGAACCCCTCTGCCATCTCTTCTAGCATTTGGATAAGAAGATGAAGCCACTATTCCAGGGTGTGAAGTCCAATCAACAAGTGAGATAAAGATTCTCTATTTGCGTCCTTATGAGCTAAAACAGGGGCACAAAACAGGTATAATTTTGAAGGTTTAAAGGTAGAACACAAGCAATTTACTTGGAGTGGTGGTGAAATACCACATATCGGTAGGTATGGTGGACACAAATGGCAAGGTTTTCGGGCTCAAGGTTTGGATGCACGAGAAGCATTCCCTCTCAGTATAGGTTTTTGGCTAGCAAGGTTGGGTAGCAAGCATAAGAATTGAAGTAAAACAAACAAAAACAAATATGATAAAGCCAATCATGCAATCTTTCTTGAAGGTGCAAACAAACTTATTTGAGAATACTAAGCTTATGATCTAACAAGAAAGAAAGATCATGGAATAATATATCTACATGCAACTCCCTCTTTTCTACTTAAGTCTCAACGAATTGTTGCTACTGACCAATTCTAAGTTTGCCAAAACCAACTAGATCAACTTGAAGCTCCAATATTGATACCAGTACTAATAACAAGATCAATCATATAACAAAAATTGCAAACTAAAATAAAGTAGAGCAAGTAGATGATGGAAATTCTCATTAATATTTCATTACGGTAACTCAAACCAAGGGATACAACGATAACCAACTAGAGAACGACACTTCCGTACTGCAAACCATCCTATATGATATTTTATCTACTCGTGATATGACTCTACTAAAAGGTAAAAAGGGTGAAAGATAAAGGTGTGATACCGCGACACTCCCCCAAGCTTGGAACAAGCCAAGGGGATGCCAATACCAATGACGAATCAATTCTTCGGTGGTGGTGGTGAATCCTTCTCAATGAGCTTATCAATTGATTTCTTTAGATCTTCAATTGCGAACATAAGCATACGCATCATCTCCGTATTGTGGTCAATACGGTTTGCATGCTTGTCAGACGGTGATTTCCAACCATCAAGATTTTCCCCCCACTCTTCCTTAGGTCGAAATATTTCTCCATCTGCACGGTTAGAACGATCCATATCCCAGCAAGAAGGCAACTTTGCCTCGAGTAACCTTCTAGATTGATACTCATGAATTAAAGTACGAAAAGGTTTCTTTATGCCTGAAAGTGGTGTCCTTCAAGCTAAGTAGTGAAGTGGGGCCTTCCCTCTGATGCGCTTTGTTGGGAACCCCAAGAGGAGGGTATGATGACCACAGCGGTAGCAGTTTTCCCCTTAGTTAAGAACCAGGGTTATCAATCCAGTAGGAGAAAGAGGACCTTCGAAAGGTTGATGCCACTGACGGTGGTGTTGGCACTTCACCGGTGTCAGCAACAAAGTGGAACCTGCACACAACACAACGAAAATACTTTGCCCCAACGGTACAGTGAGGTTGTCAATCTCACCGGTCTTGCTGAAAACAAATATTAGACGTATAGTGTGGAAAACAGTGTATGCTTGCAGTAAGTAAAGAAAGCAGGAAATTGTTGTGGTTTGTTTAACAGTGTGGAAAAATGGATCGGGGTTCATAGTTTCACTAGTGGTGTCTCTCCATAAAAGAAGGCATGTTGTGTGAACAAATTACAGCTGGGCAATTGACAAATAGAGGTTGCACCGTAGTGCACAATATGACATGAATATTACTATGATATTTAGTGCGGGCATTACAACAAGATACATAGACCGACATCCATCTGCATCTATGACTAATAATCCACCCTCAGGTTATCATTCGAACCCCCTTAGGTATTAAGTTGCAAGCAACAGATAATTGCATTAAACAAAGTGTGTAATGTAAGCAATGATTATGCACGTGGGCCCTCTCACCGCTGTTTTCTCCCTAATGGCAACAGAACATCCTCCCCCTTCACGTTTCTGTCACTCGAGCAAGGCAAAAAGGAGGCATGAACCCACTATCGAGCATAAATACTCCCTCTTGGAGTCACTAGCAATTACTTGGCCAGAGTAACCACTAGCAACGGAAAGCATGCAAGATCACAAATAGCATATGTAAATAAAGACTATAATCAACTTGGTGTAAGTTCAATATTCATCGGATCCCAGCAAACACAGCATATAGAATTACATAAGATCAATCTCGATCATGATAAGCGGCTCATGAGATCTAAACATGGAGGCATATGAGGAGAAGACAACAATCTAGCTACAGCTACGAAGCCGTAGTCCAAGGATGAACTACCCACGTATCACTCCGGAGGCAGGCATGGTGATGTAGAGGCCTTCGGTGATGATCTCCTCTCCGGCAGGGTGCCGGAAACAGCTTCAGAACCCCCCTGGTCTAGGGTTGACGGTGACGGCGGCTGCGGAACTTTTCGGGGATTTTTTATCAGGTGTTTAGGGTTTTCCATCTAGGGGGCTTAAATAGGTGAAAGGGCAAAGGAGGTGGAGCTCCAGGGGCCCCACACCCATAGGTGGCGTGGCCAGGTGGACCCTGCCACCCTATGGTGTGGCCCTCCTGTTGCCCCTCTTCGACTCCTCTTCGGTGTTCTAGATGCTTCCGGGGAAAATAGGAACTTCGGGCTTTATGGGGTCCAATTCCGAGAATGTTTGCAGAACAGCTTTTATGAAACCAAAAACAGCAGAAAACAGGGAACTGGCACTTGGCATCTTGTTAGTAGGTTAGTCCCGGAAAACGTATAAAAATGCTATAAATAAGGGAGAAAACAAGTAGTAATAGGCAAAATATGATCATGGAGCATCAGAAATTATAGATATGTTGGAGACGAATCAAGTATCCCCAAGCTTAGTTCCTACTCGTCCTCGAGTAGGTAAACGATAAAACAATAATTTCTGTGGTGACATGAAACTAACATAAACTTGATCAATCTAATGTAAAAGCATATGCACGCTGAGATCATAAAACTTTAAACACATGCATGGTAAATAAAACTTTAATAATAAAGCATAGCAATTACTTTGCATCACGAAGAGTAACTCAAATAAAGCATCATGAATAATAATGCAAAGAAAGGTAAACGTTTGTTTCAGGTATAGAGAAAGCATGGCAAAGTGATATTTCGATAGTCCTTAAGAGTGGGGCAAAACATAAATTCCAGGACACCTTCAAAGTTCATGAGGAAGATTAGAACAAATAATTTAAGAACAAATAATATCACATCATGACGTAATTATTGATGCTTATGGGACAAATGCACATAGAACTCAGAATGGCAAAAATGCTCTCTCAACTGTGCATAAAGTTAGAAGGTGGAGACTCAACATAAAAGTAAAAGAAAGGCCCTTCGCGGAGGGAAGCAGGGATCACTCATGTGCTAGAGCTTTTATTTTATTAAACAGAGGTATTAAAAGTTTGACACTGAGTGTCTATATTCTGGGAGATGTGTGCTAATGTCAACGAATGGTAAACAGAAAATACAGTACGTCACTAGCCAACTGGATTCACAAGAGAGACTCCCATGGTGAAGGACGCAACTGGTGTAGAAGGTCATCCCTCTTTCTCTTTTGTTTACACAATTATGCTTTGAATGATAATCAGGGGCAAAAATAGTGAAGAGAATTTGTTTGCATTAATTTGGGGCTGGGCACCCCGCTGCCAGCTCTTCTATCATTTGGATAAGCGGATGAAGCCACTAGTCCAGGGTGTGAAATCCAATCAATAAGTGAGATAAAGATTCTCTATTTACGTCCTCATGAGCAAAAACAGGAACATAAAGCAGGAGTAATTTTGAAGGTTTTAAAGGTAACACATGAGCAATTTACTTTGGAATGGCAGTTAAATACCATATGTAGGTAGGTATGGTGGACACAATGGGAAAACTTTGGTTTAAGGGAGTTTTGATGCACGAGTAGAGATCATACTCAGTACAGGTGGAGGCTAGCAAAAGACTGGGAGCGACAAATCAAGAGAGCATAAGAGCCATAATCATGCATAGCGACATAAGCATCATTAATTAAAATATAAGCAGTATCACAAGTTCAAAAACTAAGTGGTCATGGAGGCTATTCGTGACTGTTTTGTACTCATAAACATGGTTGAGCATGCGCCAAGTCAACCAAATAAAACATTCGAAAGAGAATACCTTATAATTATGCTTTACTATGACAAGAACAACTCATGAATCTTTCAATACATATTAAACACTCTCAGATATTTGAAGCTAATAATGCTACTCAATAACCACAAGGCTTTAAAACTAAAATAACATTTAGCATGGCATGAAAAAGTCCTAGCCACAGTCTATACAAGCTTCTACTAGTACTGTTATAAATTCTACTTCAAGCAGAATTTTTCTTTCTCCCAACAAGCACCATACAAGACATGCGTTAACAAAAAAAATACTCTTTATGATACAGAAAGCAAACATGAGAGTAATCACATAACACTACTAAAACTAACAGCTCTAATAAGAGATGCATGCAAAACAGGAGATACATAAATGCAACAGCTAGACAGAGATTAAGAATACAACGTATTCTCAAGAAAAAGCGGAGCGTGTCACTCTCCAATAAAAGAATGTTGGGGTCCAACCAAGCTTATTGAAAAAAGCAAAAACAAACAGAAAGAAAAATCAAAAGCAAACTGAAAACAAAAATAAAAGACGCTCCAACCAAAGCACATAAGATGCGACCGAATAAAAAAATAGTTTCACTAGAAGTGACCTGATAATTTGTTGATGAAGAAGGGGATGACTTGGTCATCCCCAAGCTTAGACGCTTGAGTATTCTTGGAATTTGCTTGGATGTACCACCGGGGCATCCCCAAGCTTAGGCTTTTCACTCTTCTTGATCACATCATATCATCCTCTTCTCTTGACCCTTGCAAACTTCCTTCACATCAAAATTCTCACAATCTTCATTAGCAACGTTAGTGCAATTGAAATAATAAATTCACATGGTTCAGTTTCAACATAAGTCTAACACTCAAAAACACATTAGATACTATCACAACTTCTTTCAAAACTCTTTTTCTCAAAAGAACACCAAAAGAAAGAGATTAAGATGCAAATGCGATAAATGGCAGAAATCTGTCAAAACGGAACAGTAGGTAAAGATCGATTTTTTCAAACATCTTCTGTTGCTCAAATCAAAAAGTGGTATTTTAAGAAAATTTGTGTATATAACTCAGGATTAAGCACAAAAAAGCTCAGGTAATTTTATTTTTTCTGTGATTTTTAACGGAATTAACAGTGGACAGCAAAAATCTGTTTCATGCGCAGAAATCCGAAATATAGGCTCAACTTTGCACTAGAGGCTTTACTTGGATCAACAAAAACTCAAAATAAAAGATACAGTGGGGTTGCTAAGGAAATAGACAACACCCAGGTGCAAATAACACCAAATAAAACGGGTTGAAAACAGCGAAATAAAACGGGTTGTCTCCTGGTAGCGCTTTTCTTTAACGCCTTCAGCTAGGCATAAAAAAGGCAACTCAAGTATTTTCAAGTGAGCTATTCAAATCAAGATTTGGAAATTCTTTAATAATGCATTGTATTTTATCTAAGTAAGTTTCAGAGGCTCCTCTCTTAGTTCTTTTCGGCTTACTATCTTCATCAAATAAATTCACAGGAACAATCCAATAAAAATTCTTTTCTTCGGCTCAGTGCAGATCTACTAATTTAAAGGGGATTGGTATTTTATCATTGTTTTCATTATTAGATTCAGTTTTTTATAGAGCACCAACAATGTCTACACATGAGCCAAGCATATTAAATTGATCAAAAACTTCCCTAGCTTCTATAGCAACATCTCCAAATTCTTTAAGCATAGTTTCTAAGAAGAAGTTTCTTTTCTCAACATATTCAATGTTATTCAAGTTGAGGAACATATGTTGCATTATGAGATGGAGGTTAACAAACCTAGATTCTAGCATGTGAACTAAAGAAGTTGCCACAGTCTCGTAATTGGGAGCAAGTTCTACTATGGATTTTTCCTCAAAGTTATCATGCTTACTAACATGATCAAAGAATTATTTAATAGTGTCCTTTCCAAGTATAGAACCAATTCCTACCGGCAAATCTTTCAAGGTAAACTTAGGGATCAACATGATGAGAAATAACAACGTAGAGACAAAAATAACAACTATGAAGTAAACTAATTTTTTTGTGTTTTCAATAAAGAGAATCAAAACAAGACAAAAATAAAAACAAGACAATAAACAAAATAAAGAGGTTGAGAGTGAGAGACTCCCCTTGCCAGAAGACTTCCTTCTCCCCGGCAACGGCGCTAGAAAATATCCTTGATGCACTTTGTTGGGAACCTCAAGAGGAGGGTATGATGAGCACATCGGTAGGAGTTTTCCCCTTAGTTAAGAACCAGGGTTATCAATCCAGTAGGAGAAAGAGGACCTTCAGAAGGTTGATGCTACTGACGGTGGTGATGGCGCTTCACCGGTGTCAGCAACAACGTGGAACCTGCACACAACACAACCAAAATACTTTGCCCCAACGGTATAGTGAGGTTGTCAATCTCATCGGTCTTGCTGAAAACAAAGATTAGACGTATAGTGTGGAAAACAATGTATGCTTGTAGTAAGTAAAGAAAGCAGGAAATTGTTGTGGTTTGTTTAACAGTATGGAAAAATGGACCGGGGTTCATAGTTTCACTAGTGGTGTTTCTCCGTAAAAAATAGCATGCTGGGTGAACAAATTACAGCTGGGCAATTGACAAATAGAGGTTGCACCGTAGATCACAATATGACATGAAGATTACTATGATATTTAGTGCGGGCATTACAACAAGATACATAGACCGACATCCATGTGCATCTATGACTAATAATCCACCCTCAGGTTATCATCCGAACCCCCTTAGGTATTAAGTTGCAAGCAATAGATAATTGCAATAAACAAAGTGTGTAATGTAAGCAATGATTATGCACACGAGCACTCTCACCGCTATTTTCTCCCTTATGGCAACAGCCCATCCTCCCCCTTCACGTTTCTGTCACTCGAGCAAGGCGAAAAGGAGGCATGAACCCACTATCGAGCATAAATACTCCCTCTTAGAATCACTAGCAACTACTTGGCCAGAGTAACCACTAGCAATGGAAAGCATGCAAGATCACAAATAGCATATGTAAATAAATACTATAATCAACTTGGCATAAGTTTAATATTCATCAGATCCCAGCAAACACAGCATATAGAATTACATAAGATCAATCTCGATCATGATAAGCAGCTCACGAGATCTAAACATGGAGGCATATGAGGATAAGACAACCATCTAGCTACAGCTACGAACCCGTAGTCCAAGGATGAACTACTCACGCATCACTCCGAGGCAGGCATGGTGATGTAGAGGCCTCCGGTGATGATCTCCTCTTCGGCAGGGTGCCGGAAACAGCTTCAGAACCCCCCTGATCTAGGGTTGACGGTGACGGCGGCTGTAGAACTTTTCGGGGATTTTTTATCAGGTGTTTAGGGTTTTCATCCGGGGGGATTAAATAGGCGAAAGGGCAAAGGCGGTGGAGCTCCAGGGGACCCACACCCATAGGTGACGCGGCCAGGGGGGCCACGCCACCCTATGGTGTGGCCCCCCTATTGCCCCTCTTCGACTCCTCTTCGGTGTTCTGGATGCTTCCGGGAAAAATAGGAACTTCGGGCTTTGTGGGGTCCAATTCCGAGAATGTTTACAGAACAACTTTGATGAAACCAAAAACAGTAGAAAACAGGGAACTCGCACTTGCCATCTTGTTAATAGGTTAGTCCCGGAAAACGTATAAAAATGCTATAAATATGGAGAAAACAAGTACCAATAGGCAAAATATGATCATGGAGCATCAGAAATTATAGATACGTTGGAGACGTATCAAGTATCCCCAAGCTTAGTTCCTACTCGTCCTCGAGTAGGTAAACGATAAAACAATAATTTCTGAGGTGACATGCTACTAACATAAATTTGATCAATCTAATGTAAAAGCATATGCACGCTGAGATCATAAAACTTTAAACATAGGCATGATAAATAAAACTTTAATAATAAAGCATAGAAATTACTTTGCATCACGAAGAGTAACTCAAAGAAAGGATCATGAATAATAATGCAAAGAAAGGTAAACGTTTGTTTCAGGTATAGAGAAAGCATGGCAACGTGATATTTCGATAGTCCTTAAGAGTGGGGCAAAACATAAATGCCAGGACACCTTCAAAGTTCACGAGGAAGACTAGAACAAATAATTTAAGAACAAATAATATCACATCATGAAGTAATTATTGATGCTTATCGGACAAATGCACATAGAACTCAGAATGGCAAAAATGCTCTCTCAACTATGCATAAAGTTAGAAGACGGAGACTCAACATAAAAGTAAAAGAAAGGCCCTTCGCAGAGGGAAGCAGGGATCACTAATGTGCTAGAGCTTTTATTTTATTAAACAGAGCTATTAAAAGTTTGACACTGAGTGTCTATATTTTGGGAGATGTGTGCTAATGTCAATGAATGGTAAACAGAAAATACAGTACATCACAAGCCAACTGGATTCACAAGAGCGGCTCCCATGGTGAAGGACGCAACTAGTGTAGAAGATCATCCCTCTTTCACTTTTGTTTACACAATTATGCTTTGACTGATAATCAGGGGCAAAAATAGTGAAGAGAATTTGTTTGCATTAATTTGGGGCTGGGCACCCCGCTGCCAGCTCTTCTATCATTTGGATAAGCGGATGAAGCCACTAGTCCAGGGTGTGAAATCCAATCAACAAGTGAGATAAAGATTCTCTATTTACGTCCTCATGAGCAAAAACAGGAACATAAAGCAGGAGTAATTTTGAAGGTTTTAAAGGTAACACATGAGCAATTTACTTTGGAATGGCAGTTAAATACCACATGTAGGTAGGTATGGTGGACACAATGGGAAAACTTTGGTTTAAGGGAGTTTTGATGCACGAGTAGAGCTCATACTCAGTACAGGTAGAGGCTAGCAAAAGGCTGGGAGCGACAAATCAAGAGAGCATAAGAGCCATAATCATGCATAGCGACATAAGCATCATTAATTAAAACATAAGCAGTATCACAAGTTCAAAAACTAAGTGGTCATGGAGGCTATTCGTGACTAGTTTGTAGTCATAAAGATGGTGTGAGCATGCGCCAATTCAACCAAATAAAACATTCGAAAGAGAATACCATATATTGATGTTTTACTATGACAAGAACAACTCATGAATCTTTCAATACATATTAAACACTCTCAGATATTTGAGGCTACTAATGCTACTCAATAACCACAAGGATTTGAAACTAAAATAACATTTAGCATGGCATGAAAAAGTCCTAGCCACAGTCTATACAAGCTTCTACTAGTACTGTTATAAATTCTACTTCAAGCAGCAGTTTTCTTTCTCCCAACAAGCACCATACAAAACATGCTTTAACAAAATACTCTTTATGATACAGCAAGCAAACATGAGAGTACTCACATAACACTACTAAAACTAACAGCTCTAATAAGAGGTGCATGCAAAACAGGAGCTACATAAATGCAGCAGCTAGCCAGAGATTAAGAATACAACGTATTCTCAAGAAAAAGTGGAGCGTGTCACTCTCCAATAAAAGAATGCTGGGGTCCAACCAAGCTTATTGAAAAAGTAAAAACAAACTGAAAGCAAAAGCAAAAGCAAACTGAAAACAAAAATAAAAGACGCTCCAAGCAAAGCACATAAGATGCGACCGAATAAAAATATAGTTTCACTAGAAGTGACCTGATAATTTGTTGATGAAGAAGGCTATGCCTTGGGCATCCCCAAGCTTAGACGCTTGAGTCTTCTTGGAATTTTCTTGTATGTACCACTGTGGCATCCCCAAGCTTAGGCTCTTCAATCTTCTTGATCACATCATGTCATCCTCTTCTCTTAACCCTTGAAAACTTCCTTCACATCAAAATTCTCACAATTTTTATTAGCAACGTTAGTGCAATTGAAATTGGCTTAGTTTCAACACAAGTCTAACACTCAAAAACACATTATCTACTGTCACAACTTCTTTCAAAACTCTTTTATGCCTGAAAGTGGTGTCCTTGAAGCTAAGCAATGAAGTGGGGGCTTCCCTCTCATGCGCTTTGTTGGGAACCCCAAGAGGAGGGTATGATGAGCATAGTGGTAGGAGTTTTCCCTTTAGTTAAGAACCAGTGTTATCAATCCAGTAGGAGAAAGAGGACCTTCGGAAGGTTGATGCCACTAACGGTGGTGCTCGCGCTTTACCGGTGTCAGCAACAACGTGGAACCTGCACACAACACAACCAAAATACTTTGCCCCCAACGGTACAGTGAGGTTGTCAATCTCACCATTCTTGCTGAAAACAAAGATTAGACGTATAGTGTGGAAAACAGTGTATGCTTGCAGTAAGTAAAGAAAGCAGGAAATTGGTGTGGTTTGTTTAACAGTGTGGAAAAATAGACCGGGGTTCATAGTTTCACTAGTGGTGTCTCTCCATAAAAGATAGCATGCTGGGTGAATAAATTACAACTGGGCAATTGACAAATAGAGGTTGCACCGTAGTGCACAATATGACATGAAGATTACTATGATATTTAGTGCAGGCATTACAACAATATACATAGACCGATATCCATCTGCATCTATGACTAATAATCAACCCTCAGGTTATCATCCGAACCCCCTTAGGTATTAAGTTGCAAGCAACAGATAATTGCATTAAACAAAGTGTGTAATGTAAGTAATGCTTATGCACGCGGGCACTCTCACCGATGTTTTCTCCCTAATGGAAACAACACATCCTCCCCTTTCACGTTTCTGTCACTCGAGCAAGGCGAAAAGGAGGCATGAACCCACTATCGAGCATAAATACTCCCTCTTGGAGTCACTAGAAACTACTTGGCCAGAGTAACCACTAGCAACGAAAGCATGCAAGATCACAAATAGCATATGCAAATAAATACTATAATCAACTTGGCATAAGTTCAATATTCATCAGATCCCAGCAAACACATCATATAGAGATCAATCTCGATCATGATAAGCAGCTAACGAGATCTAAACATGGAGGCATATGAGGAGAAGACAACCATCTAGCTACAGCTACGAACCCGTAGTCCAAGGATGAAGTACGCACGCATCACTCCGGAGGCTGGCATGGTGATGTCGAAGCCTCCGGTGATGATCTCCTCTCCGGCAGGGTGCCGGAAACAGCTTCAGAACCCCCCTGATCTAGGGTTGACGGTGACGGCGGCTGCGGAAATTTTCAAGGATTTTTTATCAGGTGTTTAGGGTTTTCCATCCCGGGGGCTTAAATAGGCGAAAGGGCAAAGGCGGTGGAGCTCCAGGGGCCCCACACCCATAGGTGGCGCGGCCAGGTGGACCCACTCCACCCTATGGTGTGGCCTCCTGTTGCCCCTCTTCGACTCCTCTTCGGTGTTCTAGATGCTTCCGGGGAAAATAGGAACTTCGGGCTTTGTGGGGTCCAATTCCGAGATTGTTTGCAGAATAACTTTTCTGAAACCAAAAACAGCAGAAAACAGGGAATTGGCACTTGCCATCTTGTTAATAGGTTAGTCCCAGAAAACATATAAAAATGCTATAAATAGGGGAGAAAACAAGTAGCAATAGGCAAAATATGATCATGGAGCATCAGAAATTATATATACGTTGGAGACGTATCACCCTCCGGTGCTCATCCTCGCCGTTTGGTTGGAAGGTTTTGCAACCACTCCAATGCTTGCGATGGTGGCGCGTGGACGCACTCGTGGGTGTTCTTCTACATCTCCTTCAGCTCCACTCTCGATCTCCTCCTCCGGCTTCCGGTCTTGGAGATCATCTTCCTTCGGTCCCTTCCCCTTGTTGTCGTTGGTGGAGACCATGGTGCTTCTAAAATTGAAAACAGATCATGGCCGAAACAGCTCAAAACAGATTTACGACGAGAAAACGATATACGGACCTCGGGGGGTCTTGGGGGTTAAATATCAGAAACATACATAACGAAAGGAAAGTCCATGTCGAAAACGAGTCGGAGAGGGGCTCCGGGGCGCCTACACCATAGGGTGGCGCGACTAGGGTGGGCCCGCGCCCCCAGGTGGTGTGGTGCCTCCGGGCACCTTCTCCGACTACTCTTCGGCTTAGTATTTTTCATATTTTCCAAAAACCAATAAATTATAACTTGGAAAGTATTCCGCGAACTTTTTCTTAACAAAACTGTTACCTATTCCAAAACAGACTCTACATATTCTGGAATCTTCCCTCTAACGAACTTCTCCAGAGTCATTACTTGACTAACATCATAATCTTCATCATAGGAATCCCCAGAAATATAATGTTTGAGTCTTTGCCCATTTACCACTTCTGTAGTGTTATCTTTGAGAGAAGCAATTTTGATTGCACCCGAACGATACACTTCTTCAATAACATAAGGTCCTTCCCATCTGGAGAGTAATTTTCCTGTAAAAATCTAAGACGAGACCAATACAATAGAACTTTCTCACCAACATGAAACTCTCTTTTAAGGATTCCTTTATCATGCCATTGTTTAAATTTCTCTTTGAAGAGCTTAGCATTTTCATAAGCTTCACATCTCCATTCATCTAGATGATTCAAATAAAGCATTCTTTTCTTGCCAGCAAGTTTAAAATCTTTATTAAGTTCTTTCACTGCCCAATAAACTTTGTGTTCTAATTCTAAAGGCAAGTGGCAAGATTTTCCATAAACCATTTTATAGGGATACATACCCATAGGATTTTTATAAGCATGTCTATAAGCCCATAAAGCATCATTCAACTTATCAGACCAATTCTTCCTAGATTTATCAACAGTATTTTGCAAGATAGTTTTAATTTCTCTATTTGATAATTCTACTTGCCCACTGGTTTGGGGATAATAAGTGATACGTCATAAAAGTATTCTTAATTTCTGATGTTCCATGTTGTTTTCCACATGTTTGCTATACACTTTATGTCATTTTTATCGATTTTCCGGACTAACCTATTGACAAGATGCCACATATCCAGTCCCCTGTTTTCTTCTGTTTTTAGTTCCAGAAAAGTTGTTCTGGAAATATTCTCGGAATTGGAAAATTCAAAGTCCGGAGGTCCTAGAATTCCCGAAGGTTCCACAGGGTCCCAAAGAGACCAGGAGGGAGGCCACAGGGGGCCACACCATAGGGCGGCGCGGACAGGGGGCCACACCATAGGGCGGCGCGCCCCCTGGCCGCGCCATGGGGTGGTGTGGGGCCCCCAGGCCTCCACCGCCTTTGCCCTTTCGCCTATTTATACCCCCGAGGCGTAAACCTTAAATATATCCCACTTCATCCTGAAAAACACCCGAGGCCGCCGTCATCGTCACCTCGAGATCAGGAGGGTTCTGGAGCTCTCCCCGGCACCCTGCCGGGAGGGGAATTCATCATCGGAGGGGTCTACACCACCATGCCCTCCTCCGAAGTGATGCGTGAGTAGTTCATCCCTCGACTACGGGTCCATAGCAGTAAATAGATGGTTGTTCTCTCCATTTTGTACCTCATGTTTAGATCTCGTGAGCTGCCTCACATGATCGAGATCATCTTTATGTAATTGTACATGTTGTGTTTGCTTGGATCTGATGAATGTTGAATGCTATGTCTTCTGATTATCAATCTATCATGTTATCTTCATGCTTATGTTATTTACAATCTTGCATGATCTCCATTATTAGTAGATGCTCTGGCCAAGTAGATGCTAGTAACTCCAAGAGGGAGATAGTGGGTTCATGCCTCCTTTGCATCTGTGCTCGAGTGACAGAAACGTGATAGATAGAGGATTTGTTGTTGCCATTAGGGAGAAAACAATGGTGTTTACCTAGTTTACATTGTTTACATTACACACTTTGCTTACAGCGATAATCTGTTGCTAGCAACTTAATACCCAGTGTTTGTTCGGATGATATTCGGAGGGTGGATTATTAGACATAGATGTAGTTGGATGACGGTCTATGTATTTTGTTGTAATGCCCGCATGAATCACATAGGAATATTTATGTATTGCATATGCAGTATGGTGCAGCGTTCATTTCTGTCAATTACCTAGTTGTAATTTGTTCACCACACATGTTATTTATCTTTCATGGAGAGACACAACTAGTGAACTGTGGACCTCGGTCCTTTTTCCTCATACTGATCAAACACCTACTGCTTTCATACTATTACTACTGCTTTCATACTGTTTTCCTACTGTTTTCCACACCATACGTTTAACCTCTTTGTGTTCAGCAAAACCGGTGAGATTGACAACCTCACTGCTTCGTTGGGACAAAGTCATTTGATTGTGTTGTGTAGGTTCCACGTTGTTGTTGAACCGGTAGTGCGCCCTGCCACCTCAGCTGCATCAACCTTCAGAGATTGCTTGTCCTCCAACTGGTCGATTCAACCTTGGTTTCTTTTCTGAGGGAAAACTTTCCGCGGCACTCTTCATAACCTTTCTCTTGGGGTTTAACAACAAGAGCAAGCAGTCTCCCATCAAGTTTTCTGGCGCCTTTGCCGTGAAGGAAGAGAATTTCTACAAGGGGGGTCTCTCACTTCCAATATCTTTACTTTGTTTTTGTTTTGCTTAGTTTATTTTATTTTGTCTTGTTTGCTTCTCTTTATCAAAAACACAAAAAAATAGTTTTTATTGTAGCTGTAGTTTTATTCCTGTTTTTAGTCTTGTTAAAATGACTACTCCGGAGAACACTAAGTTGTGTGACTTCACTAGCACCAACAACAATGATTTCATTAGCACACCTATTGCTCCACCTGCTCCTACTTCTGATTTTTATGACATAAAGACTGTCCTGTTAAACCTTGTTATGAGAGAGCAATTTTATGGTGTTAGTACTGATGATGCTACTTCCCATCTTAATAATTTTTTTGAACTATGTGAGATGCAAAAATATAAATATGTAGATGGAGATATTATTAAACTGAAATTGTTTTACTTCTCTTTGAGAGGAAGAGCTAAAGAATGGTTGTTGTCTTTGCCTAGAAATAGTATTGATTCTTGGACCAAGTGTAAATATGCTTTCATTGGAAAATATTATCATCCTGCTAAGATTATATCTTTAAGAAGTAGCATTATGAATTTTAAGCAACTTGATAATGAGCATGTTGCTAAAGATTGGGAAAGAATGAAATCTTTAGTGAAGAATTGTCCCACTCATGGACTGGCTTCTTGGAAGATCATCCAAACCTTTTATGCAGGTCTGGATTTTTTCAAGAAACCTTCTAGATTCAGCTGCTGGAGGAACCTTTATGTCCATTACCTTGGGGTCAGAAACAAAGATTCTTGATGATATGATGTTAAATTATTCTGAGTGGCACACTAAGATATCTACAACTGGTAAGAAGGTAAATTCTGTTGAAGAAACCTCCTCTTTAAGTGATAGACTTGATGCTATTCTGTCTATGCTTGTGAATGGCCATGCTCCTATTGATCAAAAATAATGTTCCTTTAGCCTCTTTGGTTGCTCAAGAAGAGCATGTTGATGTGAACTTCATTAAAAATAATAATTTCAACACCAATGCCTATAGGAATAATTTTGATAGCGACAATTATAGGCTATATCCTTTTAATAGTGGTAATAATGATAGAACTGGAATGTATAATGAAAGAATTTCAGAAGTTGAAAGAGCCACTAAAGACTTAATGCAAAAATAATATGAGCAAAATAAACTATTTACTAAAACCATGAGGAACAATTTGTTATGTTAAGAAATATCAACTATCAACTTGAAAGTTTAAATAGAGAAATATCTGGGTTGCAAGTTAAAATTGCTCATGCTGAAACTTCTATTTCATCCATTTATGAAGCTCAATCTTCTTTGATTAATAGAATGGCTGCTAAAACTGAAACCATAGATGAGAATCCTTTTGCTGCTACAAATGCTATCCAAATTCGAATTGATGATAATGTTAGGATGTTAGCTGAATTGCATGCTAGATGCGAAAGAGAAGATGAAATAGCTAGAAAGAATAATATAGATGATGTTTGCACCATTAACACCACTAGTAAAACTGAAGCTTCTCATGCTAGAAAACCTTCTATTATCAATGGTAAAGTAATTTGTGTTGAAAACACTCCCACTTCTGCTATTAAAAATGCAAAACTGCCCGAAACTGCTAAAACTGCCCGAAACTGCTAAAAATGTTCCTGATAAAAGTGCTGAAATTTTTACAAATATGGGAGACAATGGTCCCATTATCTTTGATAAAAATGATCTTGATTTTTATGATTTCAACATAACTGAAGTGATTAAGTTCTTACAAAATCTTTCTAGTTGTCCTAATGCTAGTGCTATGAATATGGCGTTCACAAAACATATTATAAATGCTCTCATGCAAATTAGATAGGATGAATTAAGATGTGAAGCCTCTATCCCTAGGAAGATATATTATGATTAGGAACCTATTATTAAAATGAAATTGAATGATTTTGATTGCAATGCTCTATGTGATCTTGGTGCTAGTATCTCTGTTATGCCCAAGAAACTCTATGATATTCTTGATTGACCACCATTGGAACCTTGTTATTTGGATATTCGTCTTATTGATAATGTTAGAAAGAAACCTTTGGGGAGAGTTTATGACGTTCTTATCATGGTTAATAATAATCATGTCCCCATTGATTTTGTTGTCTTGAATATTGAATGCAATGCTTCTTGTCCAATTGTTTTGAGAAGACCTTTTCTTAGAACTGTTGGTGCTGTTATTGATATGAAAGAGGGGAATATTAAATTTCAGTTCCCACTCAACAAAGGTATGGAACACTTTCCTAGAAAGAGAATTAATTTGCCTTTTTATTCCATTATTCGAACAAGTTACAATTTGAACGCTTCTTCACTTGAAAACACTTGATTCCACTTTTCTGGGCCTAGATAAAAGGCGTTATAGAAAAGCACTTTTTGGGAGATAACCCATGGTTTTATTTTTTTTCTTTATTTTGATCTGTTTTATTTTAGTAAAGGGGTTGTATACTTCTGTAGAAACTCCTTTGTATCTTTCTTTTCATGTTTTATTAGTGCCTAGTAAGGAATCTGACGAGAGTTGGAGCTGGTTTTCGGATTTCTGCGCAGGAAACAGATTTCTGCTGTCCACCGTAAAAAAATCGTGTAAATCATAGAAAAATCATAATGACCTGAAATTTCTTGTGCTCATTCCTATTCTAATTCTGCAACTTCTTCGTTCTTTAAGTTTTTCTATATGAGCAACGTAAGTGCCTCGAATTTTTTTGTCTTTACAGACTGTTCTGGTTTTGACAAATTTTGCCATTTTTCTTGCATTTGCTCTTTTGTGATGTCAAGTGAATTTCTTTGCTTCACGAAACATCAGTGGATGTAGATAATGTTTAAAAGTATCAATAGAACTTATGCCCTTACAGAACCAATGGATTTTTTTATTGTTGCACTAACCCGCTAATGTGAATTACTCTTTGAGTATGGTGTGAAGCAAGTTTTCAAGGGTCAAGAGAAGAGGGTGATATATGTGATCAAGAAGAGTGCAAGGTCAAAGCTTTGGGATGCCCTTGTGGTTCATCCAAGCATATTTTAAGAATACTCAAAGCATCTAATTTTGGGGATGCCCAAGGCATCCCCTTCTCCATCAACAATCTATCAGGTCACTTCTAGTGAAACTATATTTTTATTCGGTCACATCATATGAAGTTTACTTGGAGCGTCTGTTTGTTTTTCTTTTGTTTTACTTTGCTTTATTTTGTTCTCCTTGCTGCAATAATATAGTTTGACCCTATCATTCCTTGTTTGTGAGATAGATATGCTCCACTTTTTCGTTTGAATACTTGCTATGCTAGTATTCTTAGTTTTTCTAATAGCTGCTGCAAAATTTCCTATTTAGCTCTTGTTTTCATTGCATCTCTTATTCAGAGTTGTTAATTTTAGTAGTGTTATGTTAGTACTCTCATGTTTTCTTTCTGTAGCACTTATATAGTTTTTGTTAAAGAATGTTTTGTATGGTGCTTGTTGGGAAAAGAAACTACTGCTTGTAGTAGAATTTATAACGGTGCAAGTAGAAGCTTGCATAGACTGTGGCTAGAATTTTTCATATCATGCTATATGTTATTTTAATTCTAAAGCCTTGTGGATATTTAGTAGCATGATAAGCCTCAAATATCCGAGAGTGTTTAATGTGCCATTGAAATAATCATGAGTTGTTCTTGTCATATTGAAGCATAAATTTGTGGTGTGCTCCTTTGAATGTTTTATTTGGTTGACTTGGCACATGCTCACACCATGTTTATGACTATGAACCAGTCACTTATAGCCTCTATGATCATCTAGTTTTTTAACTTGTGGTACCACTTATGCTTTTATTAATGATGTTTATGTCGCTATGCATGATTATGGCTCTTATGCTCTCTTGATTTGTCGCTCCCAGTCTTTTGCTAGCGTCCACCTGTACTGAGTATGAGCTATACTCATGCATCCAACTCCCAAAAACCAAAGTTTTCCCATTGTGTCCACCATACCTACCTATATGTGGTATTTAACCGCCACTCCAATGTAAATTTCTCATGTGTTACCTTTTAAACTTTCAAAATTACTCCTGTTTTGTGCTCCTATTTTAGCTCATGAGGACGTAAATAGAGAATCTTTATCTCACTTGTTGATTGGACTTTCACACCCTGGACTAGTGGCTTCATACGCTTATCCAATGATAGAAGGGCTGGCAGCGGATTTCCCAACCCCAAATTAATAAAGGGCCAATCTCACAATGATGAATTGACGGGCCTACTTATCCCTGTGGATGAAGCTTTTTTGGCTAAGTGACTCGAGAATATTTTAAATTGCTTGTCGGGTTGCGGGATTTTCTTCCAAACTTTTGATTTCTTGAATTTCACAGGTGCATTGGGAGTTCCCCTAGCGATCTCTAACCAAGTTTGACTCGATGCTCGGATGGACGCGGTTAACCAGCTCAAGGAGCATGGGATGAAGTCGAAATCCGTCATCGAGGAAACCATCCGGGTCCCAACTCCGCTGCACCAGAAGATGTTCACGGAGCGGGAGGTTCCTTCGAATGCGGATGGCATGTTCCAGGCTTTCCTCAGCGAGGAGGATCCTCTTCGCGAGTATTCGCTTGCATAGACACATTGCATCGTGAAAATGGCAATCCAGGTGGCCTTGACGAGTGGAATCGACGGAAACTTAGAGGAGGCTTAGTCGGATGTTCTCAGGAACCGCGAGGGCAAAAAGGTAGTTGTCTTGGGAAAGTCACGGCAGATGTTACCGGTGGTAACTTAGTTTGGGGTAAATCGACTCTGGTGTTTGGGAGAGGGTTTAGCTCAAATCAGACACAAGATTTATCCTATTTCAGCCTCTCCATTGGAGATATTAGCCTACTTCCAGCTGGGATCATATTGACTAGCGATCTAGGGACTCGGGCTGCAATGTCACCGAGACTCCAAATCTAAGATTACAAGTGCTTGCTCTCGTATATCTTGAATAACTTGAATCTAGGGTTCTCTCTCTCAAATCTCTCTGATCTACGCCATAAGGACCGGTTTATATAACACCCGGTTTCCTGGCTTTCCTTACAAGATACGGCCAGAGTCCTACCCGGAGTCTACACGCAACCCCAAACTGCTCTTCGTGCCCTCCAAGTCTTGCATGCCGTGGTTTGCACCGCCTTTCGGGTCTTCTAGAACCTTCCTTTCCACAAGCCGAGTCACCACTACGATTGTTGGCCCATCAATGACACCGGCCCATTACCATACTACCATGTCTCGCGTAAACTTGCTCCAGACGGGTCTTTGTTCCTCTGCATGGGCCTGCCGGGTTATTATCCCCTCAACAGTAGTCCCCAGAATAGCTTGGGCATCTTGGTTAGCGCGCCTTTCTTGTAAATTCAAACTTTGAGCCAACCACGAAGCGCATGCTATTCCATGCAAAACAACAAACATTTGCATACAATAGCGTTATAGGTTAGATTGCTTTAACTATAGCCAGGCCGGCTCTTTCGGCGGTCCATATAGTAACCCGACTTTCATATTCCTCATAGGCTAGACCGGCTCTTTTGGTGGTCACCTATAACTCGGCTGCATGACAATAACTCCCAAGATCTTATTTCCGTAATCAACGGGCCGAGTATCTCATTCCGCGATTTTCTCCATTTTACCGTTTTCTTTGTAGGGTTTTCACCGCGCCTATAAATACAGGGGCCCGTGGAAAACCCTAATCACAAACGCCACCCGCACTCCACTTCATTTTCAACCTCCAGGCGCCCCATTGGAGCTCAAGGCCCAAGCTCGAAGCTCGGACGCCGGCCTTCACGTGCACGCTGCCGTTGCGCACGAGAACCGGCCCGCCGCACCGCGCCGCTGCGCCGCGCTCAACAAGCTCCACTTCCGCCGCCGGTTCCTGGTAAGCTCCTCTGGATCCAAGTTTCCATTTCTAGATCTTGAACTTGTATTCTTCGTGTTCATCGCATTCATCTTTTTCTTACTTTATTTTTTTCTTTTCGTTCTCCGCTAGATCTTTGTCCATGGCTCCCAAGGCCGCTCCCAAGTCTAAGGGCAAGGCCACGGCTTTGAAGCAAAAGCCGAGTCAAACCATCTCGGCCAACTGGGCAAAGTCGACTGTCACGCTCGAGAAATTAGAAGAGATGGCCGAGTCTGGTGTCCTCCCTCCTCAACCGGAGATCTCATGGAGGGCTCCCGAAGAGGAGAGTCGGCCTGCACCTAGAGAAGTCGAAGTTGTTGTCTTTCTTGAGCACGTGACCCGGGGTTTCCTCCCACCGGGTCACCCTTTTGTTTCGTGAGATTCTTCACCACTACAAACTCCGGGGTTTTGACATAGGCCCGAATTCGATTCTCAACATCTGCCATTTCATCGTTCTTTGCGAATCTTACCTCTGCATCACCCCCAACCTCGCACTTTTCCTCGGACATTTCCAGTGCAAACCTTGCCGCGAAAACACGGATGGACCCCTCCTTGTCTGTGGAGGCGTGGCCATCGTGAGACGCAAGAAATCTTTGATGCCGACTCTCAATCTTCACTCCCACGTGAAGCATTGGCAAAAAACTTTCTTTTATTGCAAAGACACTTCCACACCCGGCGAAAAGCCTCTGCCGGGTTTTTCTGTTGAAACCCTTTCTCTCTCCGACGATTTAAGCGCCTTCGCTCCAGAGGCCGATAGACAGGCCATCCAACCCCTACTTCATAAACTATCCGTCCTAGCGGCCCACGGTCTTTGTGGGTTGAATTTGATTAAGACCTAGATCAGCTGTAGGATCCAGCCCAATAGTATTCGCAAGAAACTTCTTTGCGAATACTCACGCCACTTGACCGACTCTATCCGATACTCGGAGAAGTCATATCCGGCTGCTGATGTCAACAAGGCCATGAAGAACTTTCTGGCTGAGAAGGTGGAGGTTATCAAGAGCATTTCTGGGCTCTCCCCCTTCACCCGCTCAAACCCGGCTCCACCAGTAAGAACCGACTAATCTCCTCCGTACCGGTTAATTTTTCAAACACGCATATACTAACTTTTATCTTTGTTGTTCTTTACTCAGAATCTGATGACTGGTGCAAGATTGTAACCTCTCCTCCCTCTGAAAACTCGGAAGACGAAGAGCCGAGTGATAGTGAAGAAGGTGATTCCGAGTTACTGAACAAATACTTTGTCGACTTACTAGATCAAGATTTTCCTCCCACCTTTATTCCTGACAATACGCCACGATCACCAGCACCGGCAGAAAAGGCCGACTCTGAATCTGAAGAGAGCGAACCCGAGCAACCTGAAGCCGGGTTAAGCAAGAAAAGGAAACCCAGGGGGGTCACATTCAAGGTGCCATACTCCTCCATGACCACAGAGCCGTACTCATATGCTGGTATGTGCAAACTTAATGAATATCTAACCACTGTATCATCTCAGAAGGCCGCATCTCCTCCACCCAAGCGACGGGCAACCCGGTCCTCGCCGGGTGACGAAGGCCTCAACCCTGGACTTCCTCTTCAGTCGCCCTCTAGCCGAGCTGGTACTCCTTCATCTTATCGCAATTATATTCCTCGAAAATCTCCAACTCCGAGTCACCCCTTAGCCGGAAAACTCCGAGTCTCAATTTCCAATTCTCTATTAGTGTCTTCCGGGTCAAGCAACGATCTCCCGAGCGATTTCGTCGTGAACACCGGGTAAATTACATAACTTTCTTAACTATATCCCATGTACTTTGTATGTTTCACCTTTATCAACCACTAACACATTGTTTTTCTTTCCTCAGAGCCAAGGTCACGCTCAGCGATCCGGTTGAAACCCCCGTTGATGACCCGATGGCGGAAGACCCGAAAAGCGTCGCTAATCCCCCGCCCGTTGAAGAGCAAGAGCCGGCTAACGCGGCCAACCCAAGGACCGAGTCTCCTCCTCCCGCGCCCCAGCCGACTGAACCCGAGGTTGAATACCTTGGGACACAAAGGGCGGCCGCTGCTCCAAAGACCGCTGCTGCCAGATTCGACGCGGGGAAACAGGAGGCAACCCCACCACCGGCTGACCGGGACGCCAGCTCCTCCAGGCCGACTCTCAGTGACCCGGAGTTCGAGAAGCTGCTGAAGGAGTATCGCTCTTTGAAGGCGACCGAAGACGAGATTGTCGAGTCTTTGGCGGCAGAGCACCAGGTCTGTTCAACTGATGTTATCTATATCCTTATCCTAGTCCCCAAGTGCCGAGTAAACTTTCCACAGTCGCTCGGTACTTACAAATATATAGTCTTTCATTTTCAAACTTCAGAATACCCTAGTCCCCAAGTTCCAAGTAAACTGTCCACAGTCACTCGGTACTTGCATATATATTTGAAACCCGGTAACCATTTTTTCATGTGCATTGCCGACTGATATTGCTTTGCCGAATGATACTTCTTTGCCATTTTCAGGCTTATGTAGCTCGTACTGATGAAGTACTTTCTAAGACAAATGAACTCCTGCAAGCTGAGGTGAAACTCCGTGAGGAACTGGAGGCCAATCTCAAGGACCTCTCCAAGCAATGCAAGAAGCAGAAGAAGAAACTCCATAACGCTGAGGAGTTCATCAAGCAACTCACAACTTTTATAACCAAGAACTATGACTCGGTTGTAGGTAAGGCACAGCTATTTTCCGACTATTACTTTGTGTTAGTCGGATTTCCCTATTTTACGAGGTTTTGACCCGGATCACACTATCTTACTCCCCTTTTTGTATTGCAGGTCCGAGTGAAGTTGCTGGTGAGCAGGACGACCTCCAAAAGCTCAGGATACTCAAGAATGTCATCCGGCAATTCGAGGCAGGGACCAAATTTACACTCGAAGTTGTGAAGTTGGCCGGTGACTATACTGGCGTAACAAGCATGCTTGAGGCATACTCGACAGTCCCTGCCTGGATTGATGCCTAGAAATGCTCTGCTTGCCGGGTTGGCGTGATACGCGGCCTTGCTCTTGCTAAGGCCTATTACCCCAAGATTGAACCGACAAAGCTTGTTAACGGGTTTCCGGAGTTCAAGGCTGATGGTACCAGATTCGCTGGCAAAGATCTCAAGGCCATCAACACCCAGATTCGACACTCGGCTAGCCTGATCGCCGAGAATCTTGACTTGAACAAGCTTACCGTGCCGTATAATGAGGAGGATAAGCCGGCTCACTTCGAGGCACCCAAGCCCTTTGACATGGTATCTCGCTTCAAGGCGGAGCTTGCCAAGGAGAAGGCCGAGGCCGGTACTGCGCCAACTTCATCAACTCCGGTAGTTCCTCCTCCAGCTCGTGCTCCCTCCACGGATGAGCCGGACGTTAGCACGGAGAAAGCGCCGGAGGTGACCACTGAAGACCCGACTACTGCTGCTACCGAGTAATGCTATTCCTTCTCGCTAGTAAACAATCATTCGGCCAATGGGCATTTATAATATGCCTTTTAAACACTGCTATTTAATAGTGCGTCTGTGCACGTTTTGATATTCTTTCTAAGGATTGTAATACTTTAAACTTCTATGGTTTCGATGACCCCTCCGGTTGTCGCTTTGGTATGCATACCTATTTTTGCGCAACGTTACTGTTATATGCTTTGTGAGAAGGATGTCGAGCCTGGGTCTTAGGATTGTGAAAAAATTCTTACAAGTCCCCAAGACCCGGACTCTGGGTCTGAGGATTCTTGACTTGAGAAATTTTGTTTTCCCAAGTCCCAAAGACCTGGTCTCTGGGTCTAAGGATTCTTGACTTGAGAAATTTTTGTTTTCCCAAGCCTCCAAGACCCGGACTCTTATTGAAATGAAGGTGAAGGCTTAATCTGTGCATTATCACCCCTTACAAATTCCTGATATATATGTACGTTTGTGTGCTTTGAAGTTTATGCATAATATGTAATGAGTTTCCGGCTGTCGCCTTTGCTCTGCATAACTTATGGTTTAGATGACCCTTTTGACCCTTCTGAGTTTATAAGCCGGTTTTTGCATGGATTTTCAATGTTGTTATAAATCTAAATAAAAACAGGGTCAGGCAAGTCCCAATGGGCATCATGACTAATTGGATTTATAGGTTAGCAAACACGCTATTTTGTTGCGAGTCACATCAAACTTAAACCAAAAAAGGTCAAGAAAATGTTTGGCTCTATTGTTCGGGTTACGAGATTGCAACTGTACTTATTGCAAGTAATCGGCCCTCACAACCTAATGGCATCGTGGCCGGGTCTGAGTATACAACTATGCTATTCAAGCAATAAGCCCCCAAGACCTTCGTATGTGTACTACGCAACAGTAGGCTTTCTGCTCTACCGGCTTACAGATAACTTGAACACTAAAAAAGGGAAAGATGCACAAATTTAGACCCACTAAATCATACGCCTTACTATTAAGGAACATGTTTGACTGAAATAACACACTAGTATATACAAAGCATGATCAGTTATAGAAAAATATGCAAGAAACTAACAAAACTTAAGGAACATAATAACTATCATGATTTAACCATTTCTTTATTGATATGAAAAGGTTAGGTCAGCAGGCCGCCTCATTAAAAACCTTCCAGTCCCCGTAGGTACCCTGGTTAGGAAAAGAGCACGTCTGAAACCTGCTGCCTGTTACATCGTGTAGTACCATTTGCAAACTGAGTCTATGCTAAGTGTAATAGGGGCGCAGCTGGGCCACGTTCCATGGTCGTTCACGCTCTTGCATGCAGGAGGTGGAATGAGCAGTGTCATTCACATAGTCGACTCTTCCCTTGCATCTACCAGGTAATACGATCCATTGTGCAGATTCCGGCTTATAATGAACGGACCCTCCCATGGGGGAGATAGCTTGTGTTTTCCCTCTTTGGATTGCACCAAACGTAGTACCAGGTCTCCTTCTTGAAAGACACGCGTCTTGACCCGGCGGTTGTGATATCGCCGTAAATCCTGCTGATATATTGCGGACCGCTCCAAGGCTTGTTCCCTGTGCTCTTCTAACATGTCCACAGCGTCTTGCCGGGTCTTCTCGTTTTCTACCTCAACGTAAGCCGCCACTCGTGGCGAGTCATGGATGATATCGCTTGGGAGAACCGCCTCTGCACCATAAACCATAAAAACGGGGTCATGTGAGTAGACCTGTTAGGTGTAGTATTGATTCCCTAGACCACAGAGGGTAACTCCTCAACCCATCCTCCAGGAGCTCGGAGACACGGGACTCGTAATCATGGTTTTAACCCACGAAGCAGCTCTTGGTTTGCTCTCTCCACCTGCCCATTGGCTTGTGGATGGGCCACCGAGGCTACATCAAGTCGAATTCCATTGTTTCCGCAGAACTTCTCCATCTCTCCTAAGGACATATTGGTTCCATTGTCTGTGATTATGCTGTGGGGGTATCCAAAACGATATATGATCTTCTTCAAGAATTGCACTGCTGTGGCTGCTTCACAGTTTGTAACTGGCATGACCTCAACTCACTTTGTGAACTTATCGATGGACACCAGTAAATGAGTCTTTTTGCACGGAGACATGTGGGAAGGGCCTACCTTATCCATACCCCAAACAGCGAACGGCCAAGTCAGTGGAATTGTCCGCGGCTCCATAGCCGGCACATGAGTTTGCCGAGCATACCTCTGACATCCATCACATCTTGCCACCAAGTGTTCTGCGTCTGTGAAAGCTGTAAGCCAAAAGAAGTCGTGCCGGTATGCTTTGGCCACAAGGGATCTTGTGGAGGCGTGGTGCCCACAATCACCTTCATGAATTTCTTTCAATATTTGTTGGCCTTCTTCTGGAGCTACGCAGCGCAAAAAGACACTTGTAGCACTTCTCTTGTAAAGCTCACCGCCAATGATAGAGTAACCTTTTGCCCATCTCTGGATTTGCCGGGCTATAACTTCTTGTTGTGGTAACTCGCCCCGTAGTAGAAATGCCAGGAACGGCTCAATCCACTCTGGAATAGCACGCACCGCGGCCACGAATTCGAGTCTGGGTCCCGATGAGCTGTCTATTCTTCTGACCCGGTTTTAACGGAAGGCTTCCACAGTTCATCCAAGAAAACATTAGGCGGGACCGGCTCTCTACGGGAGCTGAGTCTTGACAGTGCATCCGCAGCCTCGTTCTTACGCCGGTCAATGTGCTCCACCTGATACCCTGAGAAAGACCAAGCTACTTTGTCCACCTCTCTGCGGTATGCTGCCATTGTTGCGTCCTTCTGTCCCACGTTCCTGAGACCTGCTGTACCACGTGATCCGAGTCTCCGTAGCACTTTATATGCTTAATTCTCATCTCCTTTGCTGCACGCAATCCATGCAACAAGGCCTTGTACTCAGCTACGTTGTTAGAGCAATCGAAATGAATTTGCAAAATGTAACGTAACTTATCTCCTTTTGGTGATGTGAGCACAACGCCGGCTCGCGATCCTTCATACTACTTCGAACCATCAAAATGCATAACCCAAGATTCTGAACTTGGCACTAACAAGGGCACGCTTGTCTGAGTCCAATCGTTGACAAAATCAACCAACGCTTGAGACTTGATCGCAGATCGGGGCTCGTAATTGATGTGATAATCACCCATCTCGATGGCCCACTTGGCTACCCTACCTGTAGCATCTGAATTTCTTATGATATCTGCCATGGGTATGGAACTTACCACCATAATGGGGTGTTCTTGAAAATACGGTTTCAATTTCCGACTGGCCATGAATACCCCAAACACTAGCTTCTGCAATGCGGATACCGCTGCTTTGCTTCTGATAAGACCTCGCTCACGTAATAAACCGGTTGTTGCACCAGGTAATCCTGTCCATCCTCTTTACGCTCAACCACGACTACTGCACTAACTGCTCGAGGCCCTGGCCGCAACATACAGCAACATGGGCTCTTTGGGACCCGGCGCTGCCAAAACCGGTGCTTCAGATAACTGCTTCTTCAGAGCTTCAAACGCCTCATCCGCCTCTTGATCCCATACCAACTTGTCTGTTTTCTTTAATAGTCGGTATAGGGGTATTGCTTTTTCTCTGAGCCGAGATATGAACCGTCTCAGTGCTGCTACGCATCCTGTAAGTTTCTGGACGTGTTTCAATTCCTCTGGCTTTTTTAGGCTCTGAATAGCTTTGATCTTCTCCGGGTTAGCCTCGATCCCTCGCTCAGAAACGATGAAACCAAGTAGTTTCCCCGCAGGAACTCCGAACACACATATTTTTGGGTTGAGCTTCATTTGGTATCTCCTCAGGTTCTTGAAGGTCTCTTTTAGGTCATCAATGAACGTTTCTTCGTTCCTTGTTTTGATCACTACTTCATCGACATAAGCATGGACATTGCGCCCAATCTGATCCTCGAAGCACTTCTGAATGCATCGTTGGTATGTTGCGCCAGCATTTTTTAACCCAAAGGTCATGGTTTTGTAACAAAAAACTCTAAAGGGGGTTATGAACGACGTCTTCTCCCAATCCTCCTCTTTGATCTTTATCTGATGATACCCGGAATAGGCATCCAGGAAGCATAACAAGTCACTTCCCACCATCGCATCTATGATCTGGTCTATCCTTGGAAGGGCAAACGAATCTTTTGGACAATGCTTGTTGAGACTCGTGTAATCTATGCACATTCTCCACTCGTTATTCTTTTTCAACACTAAAACCGGGTTAGCCAACCACTTGGGGTGGAAAACCACCATGATAAAGCCGGCTGCTAAGAACCGAGCTACCTATGCTCCTATAGCTTTTCTTCTTTCCTCATTCATTTTCCTCAGGCCCTGCTTCACTGGCCGGGACTTGGGGTCAACATGCAAACTGTGCTCAGCGAGTTCAGTCGGGATACCTGGCATGTCGCTAGGAGTCCATGCAAAAACATCCTGCTTCTCGCGGATAAACTCGATGAGCGCGCCTTCCTCCTTGCTATCCAGGTTTGACCCTATGGCGAACTGCTTGGAAGAGTCGCCCTCAATGAAGGCCACCATCTTTGTGTCTTGGGCTGCTTTAAACTTAGCTCTCTCATCGTCAGTATTTGGTTTTTTCAAAGCTGTTTGATCTTCCGAGTCTACCTAAGACCTGTAATACCTGAGTTCTTTCTTTGCACAGGCTTTTTCTGCGAGGGCCGCATCTCCCTCATCGCACTCTGCTGCCACAGCCTTGTTCCCATGAATAGTGATGGTCCGTTTTGGACCCGGGATTTTCAACTGTAGGTAAATGTAACACGGTCTTGCCATGAACTTGGCGTAAGCCGGCCTTCCAAACAGTGTGTGGTAAGGACTACGCAGCTTCACCACCTCGAATGTGAGACATTCTACTCTGTAATTATCCTTGGATTCTCCAAAAGCACCAGTGATATCTTTCCCTCAGGGCAGGCCGAATGTCCTGGTACAATTCCATGAAAAATTGTGGAGCTTTTCTGCAGCTGAGACTCCTTGAGCCCCATACATAAAAAGGTCTCCCAATATAGGATATTAATACTGCTCCCGCCATCCATCAGAACCTTCTTTAGCTCATAGCCATTGACCTGCGGCGCTACCACCAAAGCTAGCACACCCGGATGTTCTATTCCTTCCGGGTGATCCCTTCTACTCCATGTTACTTCCTGATCTGACCATCTCAGGTATCTTGGAACACCCGAAGAAACCGAGTTTACAGCTCTTTTGAGTATCTTCCTCTCCCTCTTAGAGGTCCCAGTGGTGTGAACATGATACTGCCCTAGCTGCTTTGGGTTACTCTGAAAGCCCCCTGCGCCACCCTGGTTATTACCCGCGTTACCAGCTCCTGCATTGCCTGCAGGGGGTGGACCGTTGCCCGGGTTTCCGCCCAGACCCGACCCTCCTCCTTGGCCTGCACCTTGCAGCGCCTTCTGTATTTCCTCGTTTTTCCACCTTTGTAGATCCACGCATTGCTCCAATGAATGGTTAGACGGCCTGCCGTTCCTACTATGGCGTGGGCAAGGCATCTTAAAGGCTTCGATGTGGTTAGTCAGCCGTGGTGGCCCTTGATAATTGCGTCCTCCGTTGAAGTTTCCTCCGTTAAAGTTTCCATCCGCTCTGGGCCTTGCAAACCCGGCCTCAGTATTGGCGACTAACTCGGAGCCCCCCTCATACGGACGTTTATGCTGGTTGTTCCCATTGCCACCATTGTTACCTCCATTGTTATTCGGTGCTGCCCCGTTGCCGGTTCTTCCATTATTGTTCATATTAGCCTTTCCCTTCTTATCCTCAACATCTTCTTCTATGGTGTCGGTGGAGGCATGCTTATTGCATGCGTCCATCAACTCCCCCATAGTAATTTCTGAAACATGCCTACTGGATTTCATGCGTACTAATTTTTGCACCAAGGGCGTATATCTGCATGTTTTTGCCATAGCTTGTATAGCATCCTTTGGCTGGATACCGGTGGAAGAGTGGAGTATCTCCATGACTCGGCGCATCCAGCTGCGTGCCGACTCTCCCTTTCTCTGCACACACTGATCCAAGTCGTCAATCGTGTATAATTTCCTGCAAGTTCCATGAAAATGCTTGACGAAAGCCGACTTAAGGTCACTCCACGAATTGATAGACCTCTCAGGCAGGTTATTGAACCATAATTTGGCTGCTCCTTGAGACATCATGAGATACATAAATTTGGCTTGGAGCTTTTCTGAAGCGTTGCGAATAGACATGGTCATCTCATAACTGCTTAACCAGGTCTCAGGATCCATGGTTGGCTCATAGTTGACAACTTTACCAGGATCTTTGAACTTGTCCGGATAAGGCTCGGCCCTGATAGCGTCTGATAAGCATTTGGGTCCGGCTAAGTTTGTCAACACCGGCCTTACTCTTGAAACGTGTGAAACCTCGGCTGCTGCGGCGGGAGGCGCGCCAACTCCTGGACGTCGCACTGTAGACCCGGCCGCACGCCTTGTCCGAGAACTATCCACAATAGCCTGTGCCGCTGAAACCGCGAGAGCTGCTAGCCTAAGTGGAGGAGGCGGTATTTGTTGTTGCTCTGCCCTCTGTCGTGCTGAATTCGACTGAATGTTCCTCGTATTGCCTTCCTGCCGACTGATATATGGTATCCCGTGCATGCCACTCATGTTATCCGGGTAATTTACTTGCTGAGCCACCACAGTACGTAACATCTCTATAGCCCGCCGGGTTTCTATTGCTTGAGGCGACTCTCCTAGTGGAATACGGTCGAGCGCTAAAGTTGCAGCGTACACGTTGTCCATAGGATTATTGAAGTGACCCAGTGGGGTATGAAATCGTGACCACAGCATTGCCCCCGGCCGCCCCAGCGGGTAGCACAGGTGACCCGGCTGGTATGTTAGTCGGTTGTCCCCCGAGCGCTGCTCCTGCGAACCCGGTTCCTTGATTCACGATCGGGATCGGCTGGTCTTGAGGTGTAACAAATAATGCGGCCGGTTGTAGGGCTCCGCCTGTCGCAGGCAGTCTCGTCTGATGCCTCTGATTATATGCTCTAGTCGTTTGTGCCTGTATACGATCCTCTAATTCGTCCAACTGACGTTGACGCACGGCCATCTGTAATTTATCGGCTTCTACATCTCTCATGTGTTGTTCCAACGCTCGGCAGGGCCACGTCCAGGTCTCTCGCCCGGGCCGCCGCATTCTCCGGGGTTATCACCGTTGCTAACACTGTGGGATCCAAGATCAAGTTGTTGCTGAACAGAGCCGAATTTGGTGGGTGTGACGTTCCCGCACCAGCTGTTCTGTTCGTCCTAAATCCGAACATGTTCCTGTGATGAGCAGTTTCACCCGTTTCGCTGGTGACGGATGTCTGTTCACCATCGACCTGGGCTCCGGTCGGGTTTCCATTAATCGGAGTCTGTTGTTGGGCCAGCGCTTGCGCCGCACCAGCCACGGCTACTGACACATCACCCTGATTCAGATTTATCGCAGGGGTTGTGTAGACCGCGACTCGGCGCGCAATGCCTAGTGAAGATTCATATTCTTCTTTCTCGCAGCTATCTTCTTCGTACCGATCTTTGAGCAGGTGCAAGATAGTTTTGGTGTCATCATCTCCGGTAACCCGGCCACGCGGGGTCCATGCCGGCTCCTCCGGCTGTTCCCTCTTCGTGGTGGGTGCTTTCTCCAGTTCTGTCGTGCCTACCGACTCTTCCCCATCCGATTGAACGCAGGTGGCGGCCCCCTGACACAGAATCATACTCATTATTGTCAGAAATTAAATCAGACGTACGTACCATACCCACGAAGACGTTGACCCGGCCGATCGTCATGACAGATCCGGTTTCCAGTTGGTCCGACTCTAGCCCCCAGCCAAAATCGTCGATGATCTTTTCTCCTTCAGGGTTGGTGATGATCTCGCCGATAACGAAGTTCTTCATGCTTTCCAGAGCTTCTCCCGTAATGTAAACACCTTTGGACGTATGCCCCATGGTGGGAGCCAACTGTCGTGGGAAAGTCACGGCAGATGTTACCGGAGGTAACTTAGTTTGGGGTAAATCGACTCTGGTGTTTGGGAGAGGGTTTAGCTCAGATCGGGCACAAGATTTATCCTGATTCAGCCTCTCCATTGGAGATAATAGCCTACTTCCAGCTGAGATCATATTGACTAGTAATCTAGGGACTCGGGCTGCAATGTCGCCGAGACTCCAAATCTAAGGTTACAAGTGCTTGCTCTCGTATATCTTGAATAACTTGAATCTAGGGTTCTCTCTCTCAAATCTCTCTGATCTACGCCATAAGGACCGGTTTATATAACACCCGGTTTCCTGGCTTTCCTTACAAGATACGGCCAGAGTCCTACCCAGAGTCTACACGCAATCCTAAACTGCTCTTCGTGCCCTCCAAGTCTTGGATGACGTGGTTTGCACCGCCTTTTGGGTCTTCTAGAACCTTCCTTTCCACAAGCCGAGTCACCACTACGATTGCTGGCCCATCAATGACACCCGGTCCATTACCATACTACCATGTCTCGCGTAAACTTGCTCCAGCCGGGTCTTTGTTCCTTTGCATGGGCCTGTCGGGTTATTATCCCCCCAATAGTAGCTCTAAAACCTTTTGCCGCTCGTGCTGAGAAGTTAGCTAGAATGTTGTCTAAGTTGATCGTCCGCGTCCAGAATGCCAAGTCTGCTACCAGCGAAGCTGCTTCTCGCAAATTTGTAGCCCCCTAAGATAGAGGGAAGTTTAATTATGTTGTCATGTTTTGTAATGAACCTGCCTCTTGGCTAAGTACTATGTTATTTCCTTGAAATATGGATGTTGTTTTGCTTTATCGGTTCTTTGTTACTTGTCGTTTGTCTTGTGCAATCCCGATGGGAGTAGCCCCCGGGCACTCGGGATTTTTTTTAGATATTGTGTCGGGTGCTTGAGCCGTGTGACTCAGTGAATGCCCCCCTTTTTTTGTCAGGTGACCACATGTGGTCCTGGTCCTTCGAGTGCCCCTGGGGCTTCCGCTGCGACTGCTCCAGTTGATGTGAGTTCAGCTGCTATGATGTGTTTCCGAATCTCTGATGTCGAGCAAAAGTTGAAAGCTTTGCAAGGCATCGTGGATGTGGAAAACTCAAAACAGAAACTTGCAGCTGAGCGCGAACGATTTCTCATGGAAGAATTGGCGAGTACTGCAAAGGATTTTCTCTAAGTGTAGTTTAAGACCCCGAGTACTTTTGCTTTTCTTTCCTTTGTTTGCGTTTGACGCATGTGTGTTCTGTCATAGGTATTGAACCCGATACAAATTCGGAAGGGCAGTGAGTGAACAATCGGATAATTTTTGAATCCAAGAGTTCCAATATCCATGCATGCAATTTCTGATCTGACAGAAGTAGGGGTTTTGTTATGGCATCTCTCCAATATCGAGTGCGGCATGTTCGTGGTTTTGTCGAGTCCTGTCGCGAGGCTCTTACTTATGTGTATAGGACTATGTATCTGTTGGATGTTGCTCCGAAACACTTGAGTGCTTTGCTGCACAAGTTTTGCCGTGTTGAAGACGTTAGGGAATGCGTACGTCAACAACTGATTTGTGGAGCCCAAGTTTCCCTGGCCTTTGTCCGGATTTGGCATCCTTCTATGAACTTTAGTGTTGTTGCTCGGCTGCCGCCATCACAAGGTGACTTGGCCACATTATGGGGCAGTGCGAGATGCAGCCGAGCACATTCTTTCGTTGACAGCAACTGAGACAAAGCGATTACTCCGAGAAAATACGAGTCACCACTAGTTGCTTTGTACGTTTGTGAATTTTAAGGTGTGTATACCTTGTATTTATAAGTCGAGTAAACCTTGTAAATTTTTAAGTGTGTTCTTTTTTGTACAATGTTGGTGTGTTATGCTAGTTTGGCGTAGCCCCCGTGTGTTGGCATGAGATATTTTTTAGCATGTTGCAGAGTAATTGACAAAAAGTAATGTAGGGAGGAATCGATGGTTATTTATATTGATGGCTGAAAAGGCCATGTATTTGTTCGAGTTACACTCACGGCTAAAATAGCCTTATATGCAAAAAAAAGACAATCTCCTAAGGGTAGAATTTGCGCAAGTGCGCGATATATCACGGGTTTGAGTAAACGACGACAGTTTACGGATCCTTCAAGCAATATGTGCATCCCAAGATGACTTCATGTATTATATAAGGTCCCTCCCAAGGGGGGAGAGCTTATGGTGACTTTCTTGCTTCAGTCGCAACACCAGGTCTCCTTGCACGACGGATCTGCTATGAACTCAGCGACTGTAGTAGTTGTGTAGCGCCTGCTGACAAACAACAGATCTGGCATGTGCAATGTCCCGTGCTTTGTCGAGTGCATCCATGTCTTGGGGCGAGTGCTACATTGGAAGCTTCTTTGATGTAGGAGACAACCCTTGGTGCGCTAAATCAAATATCTTCGGGAAGCACTGCTTCTGCACCGTAAACCATGAAGAATGGTGTGTATTATATCGATTGATTTGGAGTCATTCTCGGGCTCCATAGTACTGATGGCAGTTCATCTTCCCAGTGTCCAGTTGTGCCGTTTAGGCGGGTTAATAGGCGTTTCTTGAGGCCACCCGAAACTAATCCGTTGGCTCTTTCGACTTGACCATTCGTTTGTGGATGTGTCACATATGTGTAGCTGAGTGTTATTCCTTTTTACTTGCAGTAAGCTTGAGTTTCTGCCGCCGTAAAGTTGGATCCATTATCTGTGATGATGTTGTGGGGAACACCGAACCTACAGACGATGGAGTCAAGAAATTTTACAACGCACTTGGCAGCTTAAGATGTTACTGGGACAACTTTTATCCATGTAGTGAACTTGTCGACTGCTACCAGCAAATGAGTGTATCCTCCTGGGGTTGCTTTGTGGAGCGGTCTAACCATGCCGAGTTCCCATTGAGAAAAGGGCCAATACAAAGGGATCATATTTATTTCTGTTGCTGGAATGTGTGGCTTTGGTGCAAACTTCTAGTGGGCTTCACATCTTTCGACTAGGTCCTCAGTGTCCCTGGCTGCTGTAAGCCAGTAAAATTCTGCTCGATAAACTTTTCCTACAATGGCCCTCCAACTGGCATGATGCCCACAATCTCCTTGGTGTATATCCCGTAGCAATTCCCTCCCATCTTATGGTGCAATGCACCTCTGAAGGGTTCCTGATATGCTCTTTTTCTACAACTCGCCGTTTATCACCGTGAAAGATTTACTGCGCCATACTATTTGTCTTGCTTCTGATATATTTTCTGGGAGCTGTTGTCGAAGCAGAGGTAGTCCAGATACTTTTGGGTCCATACTGGCTCTAGCAGGAAAACTTGGCGTGAAATATGATGTATTGCTGCAATGAGAGTGTCAGACTCGCCATCTTTAGGAGTTATTGTTGCGGGTGATTCGACTGTCTTCTTGAGCTTGACTGACCCTTTGTTGATTTTCTCGAGATAAACTCCCGGGGGGTGTTGGAGCATTGGTTGATCCAAAGTTCCCTAACTTGTCGGCCTCTTCATTACTTGATCTTGCGATGTGTTGTAGCTCGCATCCTTTGAAACTTCATTCGAGCGGGTTGTACATATCTCGATATGTTATCATATTATCTTCGATTGCATTGCACTCCTTCATTGTTTGCTGCACGACGAGGTTTGAGTCTCCATATATAATCAATCGAGTGGCTCCGCAGGCCAGTGCCATCTTCATTCGGTGCAGGAGTGCCTCGTACTCGGCGTCGTTGTTGGATGCTCTTTCATCCGCTAGAAAATCTAGCTGCAGAACATACCAAAGTTTGTCTCCTCTCGGTGATATTAGCATGACTCCTGCGCATGCGCCTTCATTTCTCTTGGACCCGTCGAAATACATGATCCATGAACTAGTGTACTCGGGAGGTCCTGGGTTTGGAGTTTTGTCCACTCCGAAAGGAAGTATGCGACTATCCGTGACTTGAGAACGTCGCGTCCATTGTATATTATATCCCAGGATCCTTGCTCTATGCTCCACTTGGCGATTCTTCTTGAAGCCATAGGGTTGTTGATGATTGTCCCGAGTGATGCGTCATTTATCACTGTTACGGTATGCTCTTGAAAGTAGTGTTTGAACTTTCGGGCTATGAAGACAACTCCGTACGCCAACTTCTGGTAGAACGGATATCGATGTTTGCAGGGTGAGAGTACCTCGCTGAAGTAGTATATTGGTCTCCGCACTCCATGCGTTTTGTCATCTTTAGGCCTTTCTACCATAAGTACCATGCTGGCCACCTGATTAGTGGTGGTCAAGTACAAGTACAGAGGTTCCTTCTCTTCGGGCATAGCTAGTACTTTCCTGCTTGACAATGCCCTCTTCATGTCTTCGAATACCTCCTTTACCTATGGCGACCACTCGGATTTGTTAGTTTTCTTCAACAGCTTATAGAAGGGGAGGGAATTCTCGCCTAGTCTGGCAATGAATCTGCTGAGTGCCGCCAATCGCCCCGCTAGCTGTTGTACTCCTCGAAGGTTTGTTGGCTCTTTTGTCGTCAGCATGGCTTGTATTTTCTTCGAGTTGGCTTCTATTCCTCGAGATGATACGAGGTAGCCGAGCAGTTGTCCTGCGAGTACGCCGAAGACGCACTTTGTCGGGTTGAGGTTGGTCTGGTAGACATTGAGGGCGTCGAATGTTTCCTTGAGGTCATCGAGGAGCGTAGCTTCGACACGTGTTTTGACGACTATGTGATACGTCTCAAACGTATCTATAATTTCTGATGTTCCATGTTATTTTCAAGACAATTGTTACATGTTTTTGATACGTCATAAACGTATCCTTAATTTCTGATGTTCCATGTTTTTTCATGCCATATACTACATGTTTTCCTTACACTTTATGTAATTTTTATCGATTTCCTGGGACTAACCTATTGACAAGATACCACAAAGTCGGTTCTTGTTTTCTGCTGTTTTTAGTTTCAGAAAAGTTGTTCTAGAAATATTCTCGGAATTGGAAAATTCGAAGCCCGAAGTCTTAGAATTCCCGAAGGTTCCACGGAGTCCCGAAGAGGCCCGGAGGGGGCCCACACCATAGGACGGTGCCCCTGGCCGCACCATGGGGTGGTGTGGGCCCCTCGGGCACCCACCGCCATCGCCCTTTCATCTATTTATCCCCCCCCGAGGCGTAAACACTAAGGATACACTACTTTTCCACAAAAAACACCTGAGGCCAACGTCATCGTCAACCCGAGATCGGGAGGGTTCTGGAGTTCTCCCCGGCACCCTGCCGAGAGGGGAAATCGTCACCAGAGGGCTCTACACCACCATGCCCGCCTCCAGGGTGATGCGTGAGTAGTTCATCTTTGGACTACGGGTCCATAGAAGTAGCTAGATGTTTGTTCTCTCCTCTTTAAGCCTCGTGTTTCGATCTCGTGAGCTGCCCTACATGATTGAGATCATCTTATTGTAATCCTACATGTTGTGTTTGCTGGGATCCGATGATTATTGAATGTTATGTCTCTTGATTATCAATATATCATGTTGTCTTCATGTGTATGTTATTTATGATCTTGCACGCTCTCCGTTGTTAGTAGATGCTCTGGCCAAGTAGATACTAGTGACTCAAAGAGGGAGTATTTATGCTCGATAGTGGGTTGATGCTTCCTTTGCATCTGTGCTCGAGTAACAGAAACGTGACAGATGGAGGATGTGTTGTTGCCATTAGGGAGAAACAACAATGCTTACATCGTTTACATTACACACTTTGCTTATTGCGATTATGTGTTGCTTGCAACTTAAGTCCTAGGGTTTGTTCGGATGATATTCTGAGGGTGGATTATTAGCCATAGATGCAGTTGGATAACGGTCTATGAGTCTTGTTATAATGCCCGCATGAATCACATAGCAATCATCATGTCATGCATGTTTCATTATCTATCAATTGCCCAGCTGTAATTTGTTCACCACACATGTTATTTATCTTTTACGGAGAGACACCTCTAGTGAACTGTGGACCCCGGTCCATTTTCTCATACTGATAATACAACCACTGCCATTACTGTTTTGTGTTTTCACACTGCTACTGTTATTTTCACATTGTTCTCATATTGTTTTTCACACCATACATTTAACCACTTTGTTATCAGCAAAACCGGTGAGATTGACAAGCTCACTGCTTCGTTGGGGCCAAGTGATTTGATTGTGTTGTGTAGGTTCCACGTTCCTGCTGAACTGGTAGTGCGCCCTACCACATCAAGTGCATCAACCTTCATAAGTTGATTGTACTCCTACTGGTCAATTCAACCTTGGTTTCTTTTCTAAGGGAAAACTTGTTGATGTGCTCTTCACACCTTGCACTTGGGCTTTACCAACGAGGATGTCAATTACACCATCAAGCTTTTTCTGGCGCCGTTGCTGGGGAGGAAGAGAATTTATGCAAGGGGAGTCTCTCACTTCCAATCTCTTTACTTTGTTTTTGGTTTGCTTAGTTTATTTTATTTTGTCTTGTTTGCTTCTCTTTATCAAAAACACACCAAAAAAAGTTAGCCCTTATTCTAGTTGTTATTCATTGTTACGTTGTTGTTACTGTTAATCATGTTTCTCCATAAGTTTACCCTGAAAGATCTACCACTAGGTAGTGGTTCTATACTTGGAAAGGATACCATTAAAGAATTCTTTAATCATGTTAGTAAGCATGATAATTTTGAGGAAAAATCCATGGTAGAACTTGCTCCAAATTATGAAACTGCCGCAACTTCTTTAATTCACATGTGTAGCGTTCCCACATTTAAATAATGCAAGAACACCTGTGTTATTGTGCTAGTCCCTAGATCAATTGCTATCACCACAGTACAAAATGAAATATCAAGCACATGCGTAAAATTCTAATACATCGCATGATCCACTCTTTACAAAATAATATTACAACTTGCATAGTCTTAGAAGACTAGTATGATACAAAGTATTATAGCGGAAAATATAGAACAACATTGAGCCCATCTTCTTCATGTGCCAGAGGCAAAACATGTTGGAAGTAGACTGGAGATCCTATACGAAATCCTCACTCGTCTTCAGGTTCATCTGCAGGATGGAATATGCAGCCAGAAGGGAGTCGATACAATTTAATTTATTGGCAAGTAACACTATGGTGGATATAAATGGCAAGACTAATACTACATGCTTATGTGGCTGAGTGGAGTTTTGGCTAAGTTTTGCATCAAGCCAGTTTTCTCCGATCTCTATTGTAAAACAAACTTTTCTTTCCAAATGGTGGCATCATTGGACTGAAATCCAAGTACCACAACTACTATTCACTTGGTCAAATTTTACTTATTGAAAATGGTGATGTGATTCTTCCGTCCATCCTTGTCGAGTTGTTCGAAGTTGTCCATAACCGGGGACACGGCTAAGATCTTAGTTTGTTGACTCTGCAGAGTTTGTGCACTTTCACCTTCAAACTCAAATCAACCCAAACATCCTATACACCCTGAGTGCATTAAGGAAAGGAGAAGAATTGAGACGAGATCTTTCAGAAGCAAGAATTCAACCCAATGGCAAGACCCGTTTCACCTATAATTATGCTACATCTTCTTGCCAAGCCCAGGTTGAACCCTCACAACTTAGTTGATCAAGACAAAGCCCATATGACTAAAGGTTGCACTGGAAGCAATCTAAACTTGGGGAACATCATAATCACTTTGTTCATGGGTGGCATTCCTCAAGTGAACACCCCTTGGGGAGACACTCAACTTTCAACAGCCTTGCACTACCAAATCCACCTAGGTGGTTCATTGAGGTTTATACTTAGTATTTTTCCACAACATCAAGTAAAACAATTTGTGTAGCAAGGCTAAGCATCTACTAAGTACCAAGGCTTCAAAATAACAAGGTATAAGGATGGATACACACTACTAGGATATAGCATAGCATAGTAGTAATAACTTACTCCCTCCGGACTGAAAAAATATGTCGCAACCTGTACAGGGATTTGAACATAACCAGTTCATTCTTCATGACGTTTTTTCGGGATCGGAGGTAGTAGTAAAATTCCCTATCATGCATACCACTCAAAAATCTAGTTTATGCATATAGAAAATAATAGGTGGATGGATGGTGTGTTACTTGCCTTGTTGAGGTTGCTGAAGAAATAACACTCTCTTCACAGCATATTGTTGCTCTCCGTACAATCTATACATTGAAAACATAATTAAAAAAATAAACAAACATCCTAGCAAACAATATACAAGTGAATAAAACATACAAAGCAACAACCATGGAAAAAGGGGTTTAACCAAGTTGGCTAGGACAAGTTCAAGGTTTGATTTTTAAAATATTCATTCTCAAATGGTTCAATACTTGTTAAGGGGTTTCCAAGGGTTTACTTGGGATGGACAAGGTTGAGTTTGATGGGATAAAACTTTATTATAACCATACTTGTCGAGGAAGTTTCAAGAGTTCACAACGGACGACCATATCACTTCTTCAACTAAAGTAGCACGTAACAATCTGTAACACCTAGTTATTTTTCATCAAGACATTTGAGTGATCTAAGTTTAGTCTTTCTATTTTGGGTTAAGGTAGGTCTAGGTTCAACTAACTTCATATCAATAGAGATAACAAGATAAAGTCTTGGGATTTTCCATTTGGGTCAATGGTTGGACAAAAACAACTTGTTATTCTTCAACTTGTATGTATTGCTCCAGGTCTTCACATGCTTGTCTTCTTGAAGATCATATTCATGCTTCTATTTTAGTCTTGTTCCTTTGATGGATTCTTCTCTTGGTCTTGATAGATTCTTCATGGCTTTCTCACTAGTTGGTCTAAGGTGGGATGGACACAAAATACCACTAAGTCAATTTAGAAAAGAAAGGAAATAAGAAGATAGAGATAGGAAGATGTTTTCTTCTTGATTTCTTCATACACTTGCACTTCTTTGTGTTGCTTCTAGTTGTTGTGAGTCCAAGTCCTTCCTTCAATTTCTTCAATGATCTTCATTGTAGCTCTTCATGTTGCCACCAAGTTGAAAATGAAGTAAATCCCTGTGCTTGAGTCTTGATTTCTATTTTTGTTAACTTGGTGAATTCTTGAAGCAAAAATGGGGAGTGGAGAAGTAGATAGAAAACAAAGGTACTAGTGTTTAAGGTTCACTAGTTTGTCTTATATGTGATTGACACATACTAGGGACTTGGTCTTGGCTCCAAAAGAGCCACCACAACAAGGGTAAAAAGGTTAGAAAAAACTCTAAGACATAAACAACTAGGTGGACTACTATGATGGATGTTTGGAAAAAATTACATGGTCATCGTTCAGTGGTGTCCAAAATGTTTAGGCACTGATTTCTCTGGTTCAAGGTTACCAAATGGAGCAATTTTTCTTAAGGGGATATATCTAATTATTTATAGAATTAAATCTATGTCAAAATACTCAATTACACAACTTAATTCTAAATTCAAATTTAATTTGACCAAAAATTATTTTGGGACAGAGTTATGAAAGTACACATCCTAAGGGTTACAAAAATATTTTATTTAGAAATTTTGGGTTTGTAGAATTTGTATTGTGCCAAAATTCATCAACCAAGAATATTCAAATTTGTACCAATTTAAGTTTTTCAAATTGAAATTTGGACAGCGCTAAAAGTTTCTACATGTTAAGGGCTTTTCAAAAAGTCCAAGTTTGCTAAATTTGGCCTCATTGTTAAAAAGATATAATGTTCTAAGTTACAGGGACTTTTCTACAAATCTGCCATTTATTCTACCGGGACAAAAAATCCAGAAAATTACTAGACCACGTGGCTGGATTTGATTGGCTACAATTGATGACTGTGCGCTGACTGGGATCTGACTGGGTGTGCTGATATGGCGCATTCCTATTGGCTAAAACCTTTTCATTAAGTGATCTAACGGAGACCGTCCAGATCAGAGCCAACGGACCAGGGACTAGGGCTCACCGTGGCAGCGCTCCGGTGGCCGGAGATGGCGGGGACGGTTGCGCTCCGATGTCCAGCGACACAAAAATCGACGACAAAGGAGTTCCGGTGGCCTGCTGACTCCGGGAAGACGACGAGAAGATGCAGCGCAACACGACGAACTCACGGGTGGCCACGATATGCTTCCTCGTTTCTTGAAGCGGCGGCGCAACACGGATGGAGATGATCGGAGCCCCGGCGAGATGCAGATGCCCTTGCTTCCTAAGCTCTTGTGCGCAAAAAAAATAATCGTACAAGTGCTCAAAAGGGGTACAAGGTCACGGGGACTCGGTTGAACCAAACGATGACAACGGAGACGGGATATATTGGCCGGAATTAACCGCACACGGCGACGGAAGGAGAAATTCCGGGGAGCCATCTCTGTGTCTTGGGGGAATTATTTAGAGAGGGAGGAGAGGGCAAATGGAGAGGGTCTCCGTGGCTTTTATAGATGGGCTCGGTGCACAGATTAATGTTATTAATCTCTGGCAATCAATCAGCGAAAATTTCGCCCAAAATGAATGTGCTGCTGTTTTCTGAAGGTTTATGACGATGACGTCACTGCTGATGTCCGCGGTGGGTCCCACCTATCGGTGACTGAAACGGAGAGAGGGGGCGCTGCTGGGATTTTTCTAGCGGGTTGTTGCTGGGACGTTGGTGGGTTGCTTGACCGCACGCGGGCGGCGAATAGAGGCAGAGGGTTGAGCTACTAGGTTGGGCCACTTTGGCCTGGCTCAGCCGGTTTGTCCTTTGTTTTCTGTCTTCTTTTCCTTTTTCATATTTTTTTTCCTTTAATAAAGCATATCTTTTATTTTATAAATCCAAATGAGTTCAAATTTGTTTCTATGGTTTTGTAAGAATAACACGTTTAATATGAAAACGTTTGTGTGATGTTTCAACACACTTAAAATAATTTTATTTTTAAAATATGATTAACTTACTAATAACTCCGTAATGCCATTTTTCAAAATGGAAAATAATTAATTAAAAAAAGGTCAAATTTAATCTGGGGTTGTCACAAATCAAATTATTGTTTTCTCTATTTTAAACCAAGAAGAGTTTTATCAAAATCTTTTACTTCTTAATACTTGATTTGGTAATTGAAAAATGATGTAGTTCAATTTTGCTTTGAAACTATTTTATTATTTCCAATAATTTAAAGATCAATTATATTTGATGGATAGAGTTGAAAACATTCATTTGTAGAACATATTGTTAGTGAAACCATTTAAAAATCTTTAAGGTTTTCCATAGAGAAATTGTCGAGACATGGTAGTAGAGTTCATAGACGGGGGTGCCATGAGTCTACGGATAGAGACGTGGGGGACGTGGTAGTACAACAAAAGGAACACGAATTTTACCCAGGTTCAGTACGTCGCAACTAGGCGGCGTTCCCACTCTTGCAATCTCACTAAATCAGAGCTGAAGCCTGAAGTATACAAAATACAATGTGAGTAGGGTTTCGCTAACTCGGCGAGGATCAACTTCTCGGCGAGTTGGCTTCTAGCTAATTGTATGCGTCTTTCTTCTCTCCCGTCCGGCTTTATATAAATAGCCGGGTTAGGCCTTACAGAAAGGAAACCTAGAAGACTATGAAAAGTATCTAACTTGGAAAGCAGAAGTTCGCCTTCTACTCCAAGCCGCACCACTTCGGGCCGTGGTCCGGGTTCTTCTAGAATCCGGTTTCTGCGCGTCAGCTTACTGGGCCACCTAATGGAGTGTGATCCATTACCAATTAGGTCACCCTGGTAATCCGACTCTTTAGGACAATGCCGGATATACCCCTAATCGGTATATATCCGACAGTAGCCCCCAAGAAGGATTGAGACTTCATTCTGCCACCTTTCGTCAATTCACATTCTGCTCCGAGAAATGTTGGCGCTTTGTCTTGATTCTTCTTTTTCCCAAAACTTCATAACGCATAACTCGAATTTCATCAAAATCTGCCTTTTTCTTCCACGAGCCTTCGTGGAGAAGGAGTTTCTTGATGTGTAACTCAAAACTCGGATTTACCAGAATCCGACTATTCTTCCACGAGCCTTCGTGGAGAAGGAACTTCGTGACGTCAGCGATGAAAACGTGCTGACATCACAGATGTTTGGGTTCAGTCAAATCCTGAAACGTATCTCTGACAGATTCTCGCGGGAAACGAGGAGATATCACTTATCACTCCGCCTCCTTATTTCCCGGATTTTCTGGCGTGACACGCGTCGAAGATCTAACGGTCAAAATAGCCGTTGGCGCGTATCTTAATGTATTTCCGGCTATAAACAGCCGCCCTCAGGTTCTCCAGTTTTCCTTCCGCTCTCACTTCCTCTTCCAGCCCCCAAGCACCATTGCCTTCGAACCAGAGCTTGCAAGTGTGAGCAGAGCCCGTGCGTCCGCACCGTCCCCGGAAAAAGTCATCGGAGGGTCCGGTTCTTCACCGCACCGCCAAAACATGACCACCGGAGACTCGCCGCGCGCCACCAAGGAAAGCTCTGTCGCCCTCGACATTGATTCAATCATCAACCAGATGGATCCGCAGCTGGATTCACCCAGCCACGCCGTCGCGAGCGAGCCGGAGGAAAACGCCGGTGACTTGGCTCGCGGGGATCTTCCTCCTACGACCGATAACGCGCCACCGTCCTCTGCCGCGCCGTCTCCGCCTCTCACCACCGAGACCGTGGAAGAACTCACTCGCGGTGGTGAAAAGCTCACCGCCGCGGGTGCCACCGGAGCGAAAGAAGACACGGAGGAAATTTCCGGGAATTTGAGCCACTTCAATGTGGTTCTGTCCCTCCTTCCGACAATGGAGAAGGAAGGGCTGATCCTGAAGGGGAAATGGCGGCACGAGGAGGATGACTCCGAGTCAACGCCGAAAGCCAGAGAAAGGGTTCTCCTTACCTCCCACATTAGGAGAGGTATGGGATTTCCGCCTTCTGCCTTCTTCCTCCGGGTCCTAAACCACTACAACATTCAACCCCACAACCTTCCTCCCAATTCCATTCTTTATCTAGCCGGGTTCCAGGCCCTCTTTGAAGGGTATCTAGGATTACAACCTAGGTTAGATTTCTGGCAATATTGCTTCGGGGTGAAGCGCAACCCCTCTGAGAGCGCTCTCCCCACCTGCGGGACCATCTCCTTCACCCTCCGTAGGTTTAGGGAGGATTGGTTTCCGGAAATCAAACCTCGAATCCGTCAAGTTTTGGACGGGTTCCTTCTTTTACCACCAAGATGTCCCGTTTCCTGGAAAGGAAACGGGAATTCCACCTTTTGTCAACTCCGCTACCACTCTCCAAGATAATTGGGCAGTGGACGCAGTTCAAACCCTGCCGCCGGATCTGCTAAGGATCAAACGGCGCATCGCCAAGCTCGTCTCCGCTTATCCTCCTCTTACCGGCATGGACACAGTCCTATGCTGGCTAGAAAGGCGGATTCGGCCTCTGGCCTATCGCGGTCCCCGTCTCATGTGTGACTACACGGGACCCAGAGACGCCATGCGGACAACGAACAAGTCTTTGACGGCCAAAGACTTGAGGAAACGCGTTAACCAATTGGTCGCAACACGTGACCAATATGAGGAAAGCCGACCGATGTACACGGCGACAAACCCAGCTCCAAAGGTATGGTTCTTCATTTTGGGCTTTGGTTTTGCGTTTCTTCTTTCTCGAACATTTGTTTTAACTCGGACTTTGTCTCTTTTGACAGATTGTCGATCTTCAAGAGGCGGATCTTGCGACCGATGCCGAGTTAGACACAAGGCGTGCTAAATTTGTAGGCGGACAGAAACGCAAGAAGCCTTTCGCTACTCAAGAAATAATCGATCTTGACGGAGTTCCCGTCGCTATTTCCAGGTAAATCATTTGGGTTTCCTTTTTCTCCGCTTTTTGTCACAGAAGTTCTTTTCTTTTCTCGAATTCTAACTTCTCGGATTTTCTCTTTCTATCCTGGCTCCAACAACACTGAAGCCAAAAGGCCGGAAGAAAATTAAGTCTGTGGACCGGAGAGGGACACAACCTTCTCCTGCTGCTACTCCCGACACTCCGGTCGCAGCTGCGGAGAAAAACATGGCTGCCAGGGAGGAGGAAACCCAGCAGACCAGCCAACCCATTGCGTCGGAAACGGACGCGAGGGAATGGGCGGTGACAGGGGTGGGAGGTCCTTCTCGAGTTCCATATGAGGAGCCTATCCTGATATTCGACAAGGATTTCAAGGTAAAGGAGGATCCCTTTGACGAACACGGGTTTATCAAACTGTGGGCAACAAAACACTTCGCTCTTGCTCCCTTAATCCGTCCTTGGCCGCAAGGAGAGCTTATTGTAAGGAATAACTTCCTATTTTCACCTCGGTCGGTCATCTAGGATGGCATTTGCCACGTCGGGATTCTTTTTGCAGAGTATGCAAAAGAATTCAACGAGAACTTGCCGGGTCTTCAACGGATGAGTCAGGTAATATCTCTAGCCCCCAAGCATTTTGTCAAAAGCATACTTTTTTGACTTAGTGCTTTTTTCATTACCTTGCTTGATTTTTGACTTAAGCGCTTTGTTTCTTTTCCACCTTTCAGCAAACCGCTGAAACCATTAACATGGAGATTTTCAGCAAGCTTACCATCAAGAATAAGGAGGTGAAAACCCTTCTTAATATTCTTGAAGATAAGGAGTTCGAGCTAGCCTCCGTTCAACAAAAGCTGGATGAATCAGCAGGTAAGTTTTTTCACTGCTTTTGCTTGGAAATTTTTCAAAGTATTTTTTCGAGTTTCTAACTCTTCCTTTTACTTTCTTTTCAGATTCTTTGGCGAAAGCCAATCAAATTGCTGAAGATGCCGGCAATGCGGAGAACCTCCACAAGGAAAACATGGAGCTTCACAAGATCAATGTGAAGCTCCAGAAGGACCTAGAGGCCAGCCAACTAGCTGTCGGCATTGCCGAGTCCAAGGCCTCCAACCAGGCCAAGAAGGACAAATACACCATCAGGGACCTAGAGAACGCCCTGAACCAGAGCCTGGAGGAAGGCACGGAGATGGACCGGATTCTCGGTAAGTTTTTTAACTTATACCGGATTTTTCCTTTTTTTCCCTTCTTCTGTTTTCCTTAACTTTGTTTTGTTGATTGAAACAGAGGTAGCCCCCAACTAACCCGGGTCGAAAGAATCCCGGCTTTCGAGAAGATCTTCACCGCGCTTAAAGCTGCGGGGATGTTCTTATTAATAAGTAAATTCCTGACAAATCAGGAGAGTTCTCGGAAGTCAGCAAGCTTCCGAAGGCGATTGTCGAGGTGGCGAACCGCAAGGAGTCTTGGTTCCGCTCCGCGGCTCGCGGTGGTGCGCGCATGGACCTTGGGCTCATGTGTATGCATTATACCACCGCCAAGTCTTGGCGTGTGGCATCCGGTATCCCTCATGGATACACGAATGCTCAGCGGGCCAGCATTTTTGATGCAATCAAAGGCCACGCCACCAAGATTGCCAACATGGTGAGCATCTCCACCTTCTACCCCGAGGAGGAAATTCCGACAACTCTAGAGGAATCCAGCAGCGTGGACAAAGACTCGGATCCCGAGGAAGCTGCTTAAGTCCTGGGTAGAAGGCAGGCAAAAATAGAAGCATTACATTTCTCACAATGTAATATTCATTGTAATGCTATCTATCATTTGTATAAACAAGTACTCCACTTTTGCAGTTTTAATTTATAAGTCTTTGCAAGTTTTCCGGGTTTTTATTCATTTTTCTTCTAAGTTCTCTCGTTTGCATGTCTTAACTGTCCTTAGTGTTTGAAATGGCTCGATAGTAGATAATCTTCACGCCAAGTGACTCGGTATAACCGATCAGTCATAACTCGGAAACATGGATCATACTAAAGGCATTTTTCCTTACTAATTTCAGTGACCCAACACATAAACAATCAGATAATACTTAGAGAAAGTAAGGAATTTTGAAATTGTATGAAACTCAGGCACGCAGGCACAATCTTGGTTTCCTTAAGCCTCCTTAGGCCGAAAAGCATTCAGTTTTATAACTCCGAGCACACAGGCACAATTCGGGTTAACATTGAGTATTTTGAAAGATCATTGGGAAATAGATAAGACGAACTTATGCTTTGTATGAAAACAGATAAAACAGTAATGCATGAATTCCGACAACTTTATTTCATGGTCTCAAAGATGTTTACATAGAAATTGAACTAAGTGTAGAAGGGACGTAACTGTTGGATGCTCCAGGGCCTTTTTGTCTCTCCTAGTTCGACATCTATCTTCCTCTTTCTTTTGCGATTCGGACGCTTGGGATCATCTTCCGTGTCTCGAATATCTACAAGATAACAAGAACAATTTTTCATAGCCTTGCTAATGACAAATGGTCCCTCCCAGACCGGGTCTAACTTGTGCTTCCTTTCTTGCACCAATCTTAGCACTAGGTCACCTTCTTTGAAAGAATGATGCCTGATTTTCCGACTATGGTAGCGTCTCAATCTTTGCTGATAAATGGCAGATCTTTGAAGCATAAGGTATCGTTCTTCCTCTAAAATATCGACGACATTCTGTCGTGTGCTTTCGGCATCCGAGTCATCATAAGCCTGCACTCTTGGGCTATCATGGAGCATGTCCGTTGAAAGCATTGCTTCTGCGCCATAGACCAAGAAAAAACGGGTTTGCCCTGTTGATCTATTTGGGGTCGTTCGAATACTCCAAAGCACGGAAGGTAATTCTTCTACCCATGCTCCAGCTGCTCTATGAAGAGGAGATTCGAGTATTGGGCGTATTCCTTGCAGGATTGAGCTATTCCTTCTTTCAACCTGCCCATTGGATCGTGGGTGAGCCACAAATGCAAGATCTAGGCGTATTCCCGTTTGTTGGCAATATTTTGCCAACTCTCCAATAGAGAAATTTGTCCCGTTATCGGTGATTATACTGTGTGGAATGCCGTATCTCATGACTACATCAATGATGAAGTTTTTATCAGTCACACCGTCAAGTTTCTTGATAGGTTTCGCCTCCACCCACTTGGTGTACTTATCCACTGCAACGAGTAGATGTGCAAGTCCGCCTCTTGCAGTTTTGAATGGTCCCATCATATCTAGCCCCCAGACCGCGAACGGCCATGTTATAGGGATAGTTTTGAGTGCCTGATCTGACATATTCGTCTGCTTGGCGTAATACTGGCATCTGGCACATGTGTTTACTATGTGTTCGGCATCTATCTTGGCTGTGAGCCAGAAAAACTCTGCACGGAATGCTTTTTTGACTATGCTTTTTGATTGAGCATTATTTCCGCAATCTTCTGCGTGGATTTCTTGCAAAATTTCTCGTCCTTCCTCTGGCGAAATACATCGCTAAAAAATTCCGATAGTGTTGCGTTTATACAGGCAACCATTGATTACCGTGTATCCTTTGCATCGATGTTGTATCTTCCTTTGCAAGACCTCGTCTGCTCCATCCGGGAACTTCAGATCAACTAAGAAGTTTAAGTATGGAATTTTCCAATCCGGTTTAAGGAGCAGAACTTCAATTGACTCGGAAACGAGAGGATAATCAACATCTCCACCTTTGATTGATGGTTCGTGCAAATGTTGGACAAACACACCAGGTGGTAGGGTTGTCACTCTTTCCGATCCCATGCGGGCTAATGCATCCGTGTTCCAATTTCCTTCCCTTTTGATATGAAGTACTTCAAATCCAAGGAAGCAAATGGCAAACTCGTCCACCGTTCTCCGATATTCGGCCATGATGGGGCTTTTGGCGTCCCATGTTTGGTTTAGCTGATGTTGTACCAAATCCGAGTCACCATAGCATAGTATGCGTTTGACGCCTATTTCTTTTGCAATATGCAAGCCATGAAGCAATGCTTCATTTTCTGCCACGTTGTTACTGGCGTTGAAGTGTATCTGCAATACATACTCCATATGTCACCTTTTGGGAATTTTAGCACTGCACCGGCTCCATCACCTTCTTTCATCTTGGATCCATCAAAGTGCATGATCCAGTATTCCGACTCCGGCATTGCTGTGTTCTCCATTGCTTCTGTCCAATCAGCAACAAAATCTGCCAACACCTGGGATTTAATTGTCGTTCGGGGTTGGTACTTAATGTCGAACGCAGCTAGCTCAATGCCCCATTTGGCTACTCGGCCTATTGCGTCCGCATTGTTAATGATATCAGTGGTGCTTTGCTTACCACTGTTATGGAATGTCCTTGGAAATAATGGCGGAGTTTTCTAGACGCGAAAAACACGCCATATGTCAGCTTTTGATAATGTGGATACCTTTGATTTGACTCGGAGAAAACTTCACTAACATAATATACTGGATGTTGTTCCGGTATACTTTGTTCTTCTTTCCGCCTTTCCACAATTATCATAGCGCTAATAACCATGTTTGTTGCTGTAAGATATAGCAACATAGGTTCTTCGTCTTCTGGCGATGCCAAAATCGGTGCTTTCATCAAGGTTTCTTTCACCTGGGTTAATGCTTTGTCCGCCTCTTCTGTCCATTCAAATTTGTCGGATTTCTTCAACAATTTGTATAATGGCAGAGCTTTATCTCCTAGCCGGCTTATAAACCTGCTGACTGCGGCTGCGGAACCCGTTAATCTTTGTACATCCTTTAAACACGTAAGCTTTGTGATGTTCAAGATTGCCTTGATCTTTTTCGGGTTTACTTCTATTCCTCTGTGAGAAACGATAAAACCCAGAAGCTTTCTAGAGGGAACCCCGAATACGCACTTTAATGGATTCAACTTCATTTTGTAAGTGCGCAAATTTTTGAAGGTTTCTTGCAGATCTTCAAGGAGTGTGTACTTTTCCTTGGAAAATATGGCAATGTCATCCACATAAACTTTAACATTTTTGCCGATCTGACTATGCAAACAACGTTGCATGCAACGCTGGTATGCAACACATGCGTTCTTCAGGCCAAAAGGCATGGTTATGTAATAGTATATTCCATACAGGGTTATGAAGGAAGTTTTGATTTGATCTTCCTCCTTCATACGTATTTGATGATACCCGGAGTAAGCATCCAAAAAGCATAAAAGCTCAGAGCCAGCAGTGGCATCTATTATTTGATCGATTCGCGGTAACGCAAACCTATCTTTTGGACACAACTTGTTCAAGCCGGTGTAATATATACACATCCTAAGAACATTATTGTCTTTCTTCGGGACTAATACTGGGTTCGCTGACCAATCAGTATGTATAACTTCCCGGATAAAATCAGATGCTAAAAGCCGAATAATTTCCTTGCCTATAGCCTTCCGTCTTCTGCCATCAAAACGACGGAGACCTGGTTTGACGGGTTTTGAACCTGGAATTACCTTCAATTGATGCTCAGCAAGTTCCCTGGGTACTCCCGGCATGTCCGCGGGACACCAGGCAAAAATATCCCAGTTCTCACAGAGGAACTCGATGAGCGCGCTTTCCTATTTGGTGGTCATCCCTGTCCCCACTACGACAAATTTTGTCGGATCCTTGGGGTCTAGGATAACCTATCTAGTATTCTCAGAAGCTTTGAAGCTATCTGCCGGCTTCCGGCTTTCTTTTCCTGCTGGCATTTCCATCGGCGATACTTCCTTGGCCAGCTCTTTTAATTCTTCCTTTGCTATTACTTTTTCAGCGCAAAGGGCATTTCCTTTTTCCAGCTCGTTCGCCAGTTTCAAGTCTCCCGATATGGTGATTACTCCTCCATTTGGCCCTGGCATCTTCAGTTTGTTATAAATATAGCATGATATTGCCATGTATTTGGCGAAAGCTGGACGTCCGAGTACTGCATGGTATACATTTTCAAACGGCACCACCTCGAAAGAGATTTTTTCCTGTCGGAAATGCTCTTTTTCTCCAAAGGTTACATCTAGGTAAATTTCTCCTCGGGAATGTGCTTGTCTGCCAGGAACGATGTCGTGGAAACGTATGTTGCTATGTTTGAGCTGGGTCTCGGAGATTCGCAGATGCTTCAGTGTATCTAGGTACATAATATTGATACTGGATCCTCCATCCATCAGCACTCTCTTTAGCCTAGTGTTTTGAACAATTAGAGCTTGTGTGTCGGGTTCTGGGATATTTCCGGGATGATCTGACTGATCCCAGGTAATTGGCGTATTGGAATACTTCAATAATTTTGGCGTTTGTGGGACAATCGCGTTTATTTCTCGAAGTGTTCACTTTGCCTGTTTTGCTGAGGGAGTTGCCAGGAAAGTTAAGTTGCATTCTCCATCAACTCTCGGGAATTTTGGTTTTCCTTTTCGCTGTTGTTCCTGGATTTTTTCATCAGAGTCCGAATCACTGTCTTCTTTTTCAGCTTCTGGCTCTTGCTTGGAGAATTTCCTCTTGGGGTTCTTTCCTTTATTACCGGATCCTGCAGTGCCCTTCATATGCTTATTGAGGCGACACTGCGCATTTGTATGGGTAGGCTTCCCAAATTGCGAATGGTGGACACAGTTTTCCGACTTAATTTTTCCCACTCTTCCTTAGAATAGGAGATAGGTTTTGTGTTTCTTCCCTTCCATTTGCCGCCAGTATTCTTTCCAACGGTTAAATTTACTTATTTGGGCTTTGTCTGCGCTTCTGGAGTAGTCTTCTTTTCAGAACGAGGCATCTTTTGGGCCTGAACCAAAGCATCAATATTTCCACCTCTCGCTCTAATGTCATCTTCGGCCGCTGCGTGCTCGTTGGCGGTAGTAAGCATAGATCCGAGATCTTTGTGCTCTTTTGAACCAACCATGAACGGTACGAGGCCCGGTTTTAATCCATTGATGAAAGCATGCATTGCTTGTACATATCTTACTCCAGAGCAGCTATTTTTCATTGTTGTCCATCTTGATATAAAGACAACATACGACTCGTCTTCAAATTGGACGCAGTGATTTAGCTGGTTGATGCTCTTGGGGCGCTTGTATGTAGCCCGGAAGTGTTGAGCGAATACTCCAGCCATATCATCCCATTTGTCTACTGTTCTTGACGGAAACCCGTTAATCCAATCTCTGGCTCCATCTAGCAACATTAGGGGGAGGAATTTTACTGCTTCCAAGTCTGTCCCCTTGTTGATCTGAACGGCAGTATAGTAATCTGAAAGCCATGTATCCGAGTTTGTACTTCCGGTATACTTTTGGTAAGTTGGACCAACTTTGGCAAAGCCAGAATGTAGAGTTATTTTTCGGATCCTGTCAGTGAAACACTTAGATCCAAAATATAGATCATCTCTTTCCGCCTTATCGGTGTGTGCGGAATATCTACTAGCTGAATGGACAGAAGGGGATCTGCTCCTTTCTGGCCCATTGTTGCGAGAATGCGCTCTTCCGGGATTATACCTATTTCGTCCGTTATCGTGTACTTTGGAATGAGGCGGAGTTCTACTCCTTGGCCTTTCTTTATTCCTAGGAGGAGTACGTGACCTCTCACTCCTTTGAGGATTTTCATGTCTTGCGGCTTTTTCAGCTGAGCGTCTCGGAGGCGACATCATTTTTCCGTCTTTCCGGTTTTGTTCCTCCCGACCTTTATGATCGCAGGGTATATTTCCGCCTTTCGGCATATGGGATCCCGTTCTGGACGCTTCATCCCTATTGTCCGGGATTTTCTTGTCCTTCTTAGGATCTCCCTTTTTGTCCTCAGAATCGCCTGAATCTTCGGGTTCTCTGGGTCCAGGTGCTCCATCGACGCAAGAGGCAGTTTTGCATAGGGCCGAGTCGTCATACAACTTCCCTGATCTTGCCTGACCTCGCTGCTGCTATTACAGTGCTTTGCCTAGGAAATCATACACTCCTTGCAGCTTTTCGTCTTTGGAGTACAGATCGTCATTAAGGATGGCGAACGCGGCTTCCGTGTTTTTAGCTGCGGTCTTATAGATGCGTTCGCCCTTGGCGTTTACGCCGTGTGGAGACCCAGCACACCACTGCATGTGTAGTGCGCAAGTCAATGACATAATACTCACAGAAGGACTTATCCGTGAATATTACATCCCTCAGAGTAGTACAACAGAAACATAGCAGGACCAGGCAAAGCTATAGAATACTTATGGTGAGGTGGTTATTAGTTCTTTTAAACTTACATGTGTTTCACGTTTACTTAACAAACACTTATTATCAAGTTTAAGCGCCAAATCTTCACAGGACTAGAACTTCATGGAGTTGCCTTTCTGCGGCGTTCGCGACTCCTTCCCGGAACAGGGGGTAACATGCCACATCCTTTTACACTCTGCAGAGGTGCGTTACTTTACCCATGGGCGACCAAGACCATGTTGCACAACCAGGCTCGAGATCCTGTCCACTCCCACTCAGGTGTGGGGCCCGGTTGTTGGTCCAAGCCAAACCGTGCTTCTCCGCACAACGCATGCCCACCCATTTCCGCCAGCAGGTTGAACGCCTGATTCCACCCCTCACGATGGATATCTACGCGCCCCTGGCCGACACTCATAGACCCCAGAGTTCGTGGGACGTAAGGGCTCCCACCCATGTGCATGTAGTCTCGCAAGACCTACATCGTACGTCTCTGGCAGTCCGTTGACATTCGAACGAGAGAAGATCACAACTGACTTACTACCCCCATAGAAGACCCATGGTCAACGCGGTATTTACGGCGCAAGAATCCTCACAGCAGTTGTTGTTAAATCCTAGGTAATACTTTCCCAGTAGATGGAATCTTCCTTTGACCTATTCATCTTACCATGGTCCCATCCGCCCACCAAACAGAACACTACCACTCGGGTAGTCATTCAATTAGTCATATTATTATAAAAATAGGATCATGCATTCTTTTGAGCATAGGTGGTAATACGATAGGGTTTTTGCAAATAGTTCGTTATGAAATACTGCAAAGGATATGAGCAAGTGATGAACTTGCCTAACATTGAAATAACCATAATAATCCATATCTTCGGGGTTCGAGGGTCACGTAGAAAACCCTGACATCTGAAAGATAGCAAAATAGTCCCGGTAAGGACTACAGAAAACACTGGCAAGATGATACATGCATAGTAATGAGATGCATTTCGAAATACCCTGGAAAATACCCCATCTTACAAGTATAAGCCACGTTTGATACGATAACTTAATTACACAGGTTTTAGGTGAATGGTTTTATTACTTATGGTGAGGTGGTTATTAGTTCTTTTAAACTTACATGTGTTTCACGTTTACTTAACAAACACTTATTATCAAGTTTAAGTAATAGTGTTATAACATGGTTAGGCAATAAGACATTAGTACATGGAAAACAAATATTGAAAAGACAATAAATACATTTGATTTTATGTTTAAAAGTGTAGAGATAATGACAATGAGTTTAATGGAAAACGAGTAACTAATACAATCAACTCTATCATCACATAACTTTCTTACCATGTGATGATAGGTTTAGTAGATGTGAAAATATGAGGGTTTTATTAATAATGAAAATAATATTGTGGCAGTTATTTCTTGTCAAAACGAATATAATAGAATTCCAGTATATGTGTAGATACATGTTTATAAGTTAAACAAAATGTTTTATGTTTGACATATTTGAATTGTAAATGCGTTTCTCTTTAATTTGATATATCATTCAATGCTTTCTGAAAATATTTGGATAAATTATTAATTTATTAATTTTAAATGAATTAAATGACTAGCCAAATATTGCACACATGTAAACTTTATCAAATGACTTTGAAAAAATCATAGGTGGATTGTACTTGTCATTTGGAGCATTTTGGTATATAACATGTATTTTTCTGATTTTATGAATTATTTATTATTTTCTCAATTTTAAATGATTTAATTTAATTCAGAAAATGTTTAATTTTAAACTTTATCAAACATTTTTTGAAAACTTGATAACTAGATAGGTTTTATTTTTCTGAACATTTACATATTTAATTTACATTTTTCTAATAAGTAGATTAAAAGATATTGATTTATTAAGTTTAATTGATTTTCTGGTTTTAAATTGACGGGTGGGTCCCACCTGTCATAGTTGATTTAAATTAAAATTTAAAAGAAAAGGAAAAAAATAAAAGGGGTCGTGACGTCATGGTGACGTCACACGTGATGTCACAAAGCGCAATTCCTCAGAGATGATTCCCAATTGCGCGATTCGGATGAAATTGATGCGCTCCGTGGGTTGTGCTAGCTACAGGAGGCCACGACGAGTGTGTAGGTGGTGGTGATGTGACCAAATGGTCACCGGAGCTACTCCGGCGACCACCGGCACGGTGACAGACGGTGGCGCTCGGCGCTTACTCGATTACTTGACGAAAATTTAAACAGGAAGCACCATACGGTGCGCTAGCTGACCAGGAGCGAGTGGAGCACGACGTGGTCGGTAGCGCCGGCGACGAGTAGTTTTCGGCGGCGGCCGGAGATGAACAAGATACAGGAATTCGTCCTCCTGTGAACCTCCCGGCAAACGAGAATTGGTGGGGTAGTAGAGGAGGATGTGGCGCATCCCTTGGTGGCCTCGGTTCGCCCCGTGGTGGCCGTAATCGTCGACTCCTGATGAAATGGATTCATTTATTTCCATAACCATTTCATTCTTGTGATGTATTCAATTATTATGAAGATTAGCCTATTGAAACTCAGTTGTTTTAATGCTTACATGAATATTCTGTTCACAAGGTTGATCTGACCTTGTAATCAAATTATTCTTATATAACATCAAACACTTGGATTTCAACATGTTGCTTGTTTTCTTCCTTATCTTGGTTTCTTCTTTACTTATAAGTGGTTCAAGTTATAATTTGGTTTATTATTTTCTCCTTGTTATTCTATTCCTTCTATGGATCATGGTTTTATATATAACATAATGTAGGTATATTTTAGAACATCAATTTTCCCTACGCATATAAGAAGAATTTGTTGACAAGTTTGCAAGGCTTGCCCTCAAATTACTTTTCATATACAAATGGTTGATAGATACAAGGTTATCAAACCTTATGTTTATTTGTATATGACACTCAATTGTTAGAGCCTACAAAAGTGATTTTTTAACAAGGTTGCAAAATTGTTACCAAACTACTTCTATATAACACCAACATTAGAATACCACATTGTTTCTAGATAGTTTAATAAGAATTGATCTTGGTGTATGATTTTCCAAATTCTCCAGGATCGATTGAGTTAGCCCTTCTAAGACAACCTAAAGAATCCTTCTGTAGATCTTCTTGTGGTAGTTCCTCCTTTCTTGTGGGTATCTTCTCTTGCAGAATGATTCAGAGAAGATTGTGAAACAAGATAGAATGGTCTTGACAACATGACAAGATTTAGATTAAGAATTATTTCATGCTTTTATTATCCTTACATATACTTCTTATTTTATTTCCCAAAAGATATGTAATTATATCATATAGGATTTTTTTACTTAGTTATCAATTCAATTCCTCTAATAGAGGTTATAACTTGTTATTATTCCTTAGTTGTATCTTTAGTTGTTGAATGATGATTTGGATAGAAATGTGGTGCTTATGGAATGATGACTTAATAATGAGTTGATCAATTGGTTCATTGATGTGTTGAGATTTCATATGCTCACTTGTATAAGATGATTAAAACAATGAGATTGTGAAGGTTATTGGAATTTAATGATTTATGTCATAGTTGTTAGTTGTTTTTCTCATGTGTTTTGATTTTACTTTATACACTTATTTTGTAAACATAATGCAGATATAGAAGTTTAAGAATATCATATGTAATGATCAAGGTTTAACAGTAGTTCAAGAAGATTTATCTTTTCTTTAAGGTACTTCTTTTATGGTTGATGAGATATGTACATATTCGATAAATATGTTAATACATTTATTATGTCATTTTCCACTTGTGGGTCTTGATTTAACACATGTCTGTATGATTTGTGTTCTATTAAACCTTGGTTATTTACTTGTGAAGGTTCACTTAGTAGGTACTAAATAATTTGGAAAGATGTTGTGTGGATTGGTTACTCACCCCTCTTTGGGTTGTAGTTACCTAATGAATTATCCCAAGTCACTTAAAGACTTGTGGTTAATGTTGTTGAGAGTTTGTGTTGGTCAAAACCAATTTATGGTTTGTGTAACCAAATGATTTGGTTTCTTAAGATACTTGTTATAAAGATCATTCCAAATGTACTCTTGACTAGATGAACTCGACCTATTTCATCATGTCAACTCAAACTTTGGTCACTTTGATTCGTTTCAACTTTCGTGCCAAAATTTCCCGTACTTTTAGACGCATGCTTTGCAAATGCACATATTATATTTAGATCCTTATAACCTCCCAAACACTGGGATGTTTCAGTATTTCCCCCTTAACCAGAACTTTGTCCCGAAGTTCAACCTCTCTCACATAAAGATAGGTAGAGAGAATTTCTGTAGACCGTTGAATCTTCACATCTGTTTCTTGTGTTGACCTTGGCATGTATGGCCTCTTGTCTGAATTGTTCACCTTCCACTGTCTTGTACGATGATCTAATACTTTGCATGTTATTATGACAACTCTGTTTTGTTCTCAAACCTTCCTAATGGTCTCACGAAGAACACGTGGTATTTCCACCATATAGTGGATACCAAGTTTCGTTCTCCAATGAATAGTTATGGTTTTCTATCTCTCAGAACTTTCCGAAGAACATTTGGTATATCCACCAGGTGATGAATAACCAATAAGATTCTCCCGGTACACTGGATACCGTCTATGGTTAGATATCCAATTGGTTGAATATAGTGGTCTCAAGAAACATACTACTCAAAGAAGCTTGTACAACATAGTGTACATTGATTTAGACTCATCTATTTAGTGGAAATATCTTCGAGTTTCCTCGAGTTTTAGCTATTCCTATAGAGGACTATAACCTATTCCACTGGTTACTTCCTATGGTCCTTCTATATCTTTGGGTTTCAACTTCTACGGGGTGACTCTATAAGTTAACTTATCGAACTTCTACATATTTCCCTCTAGGATATAACTACTCATGTTATTTTCTTGGCATCACTTGTGGTAGCTCATCATATGTTGATGTAGTATCTCACCAACTCCAAACAAGATGTGGAATGTGGTCCATTCCCATCCGTGTCTTTATTGTCATTTTCCTTCTTGACTTTCTGGTCTTCTAGAGCTTTGGTGGTTACTTCCATCAGCTGATATTTTAGACCGCTCTCATACTAATCATATACCCTCTAGACCAATAACATCAAGATAGAACTCAATATTTGCACATGCATATGCACATCAAGTTCAATCTTCATGTACAAATCTAGTCAATCAAAGATCCAAATAAGATCCAATAAATCCCAAATGCAGTTATCACTCATGCATCAAAAGCCTGTGAAATAACAGTACTTTGAGTAAAACATCTCAAGTACCAAGGCTCTTAAATGCTATACACTACAAGTAGGTATATAGTACCTTGTAATCCTATTCTACACAACCACTCTTTGACTTGGTAATTACTCCAATTGCATGCCTTACTGCAATGGAATAAACCAAGACAAAATGATCCTACAGTAGTTGTTGTCTAATTTGGTTCCATATAGGGCTAAGTACCATGTCAATTGAATTACTTCATCTTGATGATGATAAGATTCTCATGGCATCTGTTGATCCTTCATGGTGTTGATCACATCGTAGATGTAGTAATGTAGCTTCAATCAATGCTTATGCCTTCTCCTAACTCTATTCTATACTATTATTTTAATCACCTCTAGACTTGATAACTAAGGATATGGTATATACCCCATAGTTACCATGGCTTAATGACAGTTCAGGATTCTCAAACATTCCTTATTGTTGATTCTTATACTTACTCTATACCATGTTCTACTCCATCCTATACATTCATAGAATGTGGTAATCATCACTTTGACTTAATCATCTCTGACAATGTCAGAACTCTGTTTTTCTCAATAACACTGGTACATGATAGACTTCTAGCTATTCATACCTAGGTATTAAGAAAATAGATAAGTATCTTTACTCAAGTTGAGTAAGAAGATTCTATACAAGTATGATCGTACCATTCTCAAGTGGATGATCATCATAGTTGTAGGAAATGTGGTTTAGATAAGATGGCTTCCTATAGTCTTTACCAACCTACAAATCTCCTAAAAGGTTTTAAACCTAAGGTCGCTTCGCTCTGATACCATCTTTGGAGACCCAGCACACCACTGCATGTGTAGTGCGCAAGTCGATGGCATAATACTCACAGAAGGACTTATCCGTGAATATTACATCCCTCAGAGTAGTACAACAGAAACATAGCAGGACCAGGCAAAACTATAGAATACAAACTTCATTACAAAATCTTGAGAATCTCTTTGATGAATCAAGAAGATCTCCTGCAAATGAAACATCAGGAGAAACAATGCGATGCTCCAAGCTGGAGAAGAACTCTAGCTCAGAACTTAATCCACTATGGCTGATGTCAGCCCTAATCTATGGCTTGTAACACCTAATTCAAGAATGAACTCCACCTACACCTTGATAGCTTCTTCTCCATCAGCGTTGTTGATGACGATGCTTCACCGACTAAGTAGTATATGACTCCACCTAGCTTCATGGGGTAGCGATGGCTTCATGATGACGACTTCCATAAGGCTTCAACTCTAAGCAGGGGGTCAAACGGGAACGAATGAGTAACGAGCGTTACTCAGCAAGCTCATGATATATAGTGGGTAGTTTGATGCACTAACTACAGCTTTAGACTCGAAAGAGTCATAAGCTAATGCAAGTTTTTGTAAACCTTTCTTCAAGAGGTTGCTTTTAATTCCGAAAACTATGCCAGCCAGATCTTCACAGGACTAGAACTTCATGGAGTTGCCTTTCCTACAACATTTGCAGCTCCTTCCCGGAACAGGGGGTAACATGCCACATCCTTTTACACTCTGCAGAGGTGCGTTACTTTACCCATGGGCGACCAAGACCATGTTGCACAACCAGGCTCGAGATCCTGTCCACGCCCACTCAGGTGTGGGGCCCGGTTGTTGGTCCAAGCCAGACCGTGCTTCTCCGCACAATGCATGCCCACCCATTTTTGCCAGCATGTTGAACGCCTGATTCCACCCCTTACGATGGATATCGCGCCCCTGACAGACACTCATAGACCCCAGAGTCCGTGGGACGTAAGGGCGGCCACCCATGTGCATGTAGTCTCGCAAGACCTACATCATACGTCACTGGCAGTCCGTTTACATGCGAACGAGAGAAGATCACAACTGACTTACTTCCCCCATAGAAGACCCATGGTCAATGCGGTATTTACGGCGCAAGAATCCTGACGGCAGCTGTTGTTAAATCCTAGGTAATACTTTCCCATACAGATGGAACCTTCCTTTAACCTATTCATCTTACCATGGTCCCATCTGCCCACCAAACAGAACACTACCACTCGGGTAGTCATTCAATTAGTCATATTATTATAAAAATAGGATCGTGCATTCTTTTGAGCATAGGTGGTAATACGATAGGGTTTTTGCAAATAGTTCGTTATGAAATACTGCAAAGGATATGAACAAGTGATGAACTTGCCTCAGATTGAAATAACCATAATAATCCATGTCTTCGGGGTTCGAGGGTCACGTAGAAAATCCTGACATCTGAAAGATAGAAAAGTAGTCCCGGTAAGGACTACAGAAAACACTGGCAAGATGATACATGCATAGTAATGAGATGCATTGTGAAATACCCTGGAAAATACCCCAGCTTACAAGTATAAGCCACGTTTGATACGATAACTTAATTACACAGGTTTTAGGTGAATGGTTTTATTACTTATGCTGAGGTGGTTATTAGTTCTTTTAGACTTACATGTGTTTCACTTTTAATTAACAAACACTTATTATCAAGTTTAAATAATAGTGTTATAACATGGTTAGGCAATAAGACATTAGTACATGGAAAATAAATATTGAAAAGACAATAAACACATTTGATTTTATGTTTAAAAGTGTAGAGCTAATGACAATGAGTTTAATGGAAAACGAGTAACTAATACAATCAACTTTATCATCACATAACTTGCTATTACCATGTGATGATAGGTTTAGTAGATGTGAAAATATGAGGGTTTTATTAATAATGAAAATAATATTGTGGCAGTTATTTCTCGTCCTAATGAAATATAATAGAATTCCAGTATATGTGTAGAAACATGTTTATAAGTTAAACAAAATGTTTTATATTTGACATATTTGAATTGGAAACGCTTTTCTCTTTAATTTGATATATCATTCAATGCTTTCTGAAAATATTTGAATAAATTATTAATTTATTAATTTTAAATGAATTAAATGACTAGGCAAATATTGCACACATGTAAACTTGATCAAATGACTTTGAAAACATCATAGGTGGATTGTATTTGTCATTTGGAGCATTTTGGTATATAACTTGTATTTTTCTGATTTTATGAATTATTTATTATTTTCTCAATTTTAAATGATTTAATTTATTTCAGAAAATGTTTAATTTTAAACTTTATCAAACATTTTTGAAAACTTGATAACTAGATAGGTTTTATTTTTTGAACGTTTACATATTTAATTTACATTTTTCTGATAAGTAGATTAAAAGATATTGATTTATTAAGTTTAAAATTGATTTCTAGTTTTAAATTGACAAGTGGGTCCCACCTGTCATAGTTGATTTAAATTAAAATTTAAAAGAAAAGGGGCTGTGACGTCAGGGTGACGTCACAGGTGATGTCACAAAGCGCAATTCCTCACAGATGATTCGCAATTGCGCGATTCAGATGAAATTGATGCACTCTGTGGGTTGTGCTAGCTAGAGGAGGCCACGACGAGTGTGTAGGTGGTGGTGATGTGACCAAATGGTCACCGGAGCTACTCCGGCGACCACCGACGCGGTGACAGACGGTGGCGCTCTACGCTTACTCGATTACGTTGACGAAAATTTAAACAGCAAGCACCATACAGTGCCCTAGCTGACCAGGAGCGAGTGGAGCAGCTCGGTGGAGCACGGTGTGGTCGGTAGCGCCGGCGACGAGTAGTTTCCGGCGGCGGCCGGAGATGAACAAGATGCAGGAATTCGTCCTCCCGCGACCTCCCGGCAAACGAGGATTGGTGGGGTAGTAGAGGAGGATGTGGCGCATCCCTTGGTGGCCTCGGTTCGCCCCGTGGTGGCCGTAATCGTCGACAATGGCCGGCGGCCCAAGAGGTTAGGGTTTGGGTCTTCTTCGGAAACACACAGAGAGAGGGAAATGTGAGCGAGGGAGGAGGTAGAGGAGATCATCACGACATCTGCGCCCTTTATACACACGCGGGGAAGCAGCTAGGAGGCGACACAGAGGCGGTGACTCGACGATGGCCGCTTCAGCCTTCTGGCCGGAAACGAAGAAGAAAGAGAAAAGAAATGCCACTTTTCGATAACACCCTGGAATCTCAATTATTCGCAAATAAGTCCTTCTGTCTATAAAACAGAGAAGAAACCCCTATTTTCAGGGCTTATTTGAAAACATAAAAAATATTAAAAATTATATTTGGATAGCTTATCAAATTTGCAACCTCACCATGTTTTGATTTGGTGAATTTGAGCAATATTTGTATTTTTTTATTTAGGGTGCTAGATTAAGTGATTTTATTGTTTTCAGACTATTCAATCTTTTAAATGTCTTAAAATTTATTTTAGGCATGGATATTACCTTCACACAACACACATAGGGTTCCCAAGTGGTATGTTATAAGTGATCATATTGGATACAATTTCTTATAGAAAGTAATTTGGTATCACTACTAGGTAATGTTTGTATACACTGTAATGAAAATCATCAATAGGGAATTTTATTCCTTGTCAAACCAAATGGTGTTGGTTAATGAATGGAATTGTTTTCTCTTTATGAGGCTTTGTTATTTTCATAGTGGTAGCTCTTATCTATTTTTTGGTTGACATTTACTTAAGTGTGTGAATGAAAGGGTTGCTGTTTTTAGTACTTGATTAAATGGAAACTTGAGTGGCTTTGAAATCTTATTTGTTTGTTTTCCACCAGGTTCCAATATGGATATTATTCCATGTTTGTTTTAGAACCTGCAATCATTTACCTCGTTATATGTAGATGAATTTTTGTTGTTATCTGTTAATCTTATGTATGAAAAAGATTTGGAAAACAAGGTATTAAGCTTGTTTTCATCTACCACCACATATCAAGACATGTAGATGCAATGGCTTAATATTATTTCATACATGATAATTATTTCCATTAAAGATATTATTATGAATTCCTCATTTCTGATGGTCTTGACAAGGCATAGAAGTTATAGATCTTCTAAAACTACCAAATGCTTCACTGAATAATTTCTTATACTCCCTTACTGAGGCAGTGTTGCTTCTTGTGGTCTTTTGTTGCTTGATGTTCTTCTCTCTAGTTGCCACTTGTCTTCAGACATTGCCTTGGTCCTTTGCAAGTAATATCATCCCTTGATGGTCTCTTGACTTAAGAAATTCACCACTAGAGCTGATAGGATATAGGGACCCCAGTAGCAATCTGTGACTCCTGATGAAATGAATTCATTTATTTCCATAACCATTTCATTCTTGTGGTGTATACAATTATAATGAATATTAGCTTATTGAAACTCAGTTGTTTTAATGCTTACATGAATATTCCGTTCACAAGGTTGATCTGACCTTGTAATCAAATTATTCTTATATAACATCAAACACTTGGATTTCAACATGTTGCTCGTTTTCTTCCTTATCTTGGTTTCTTCCTTACTTATAAGTGGTTCAAGTTATAATGTGGTTTATTATTTTCTCCTTGTTATTCTATTCCTTTTATGGATCATGGTTTTATATATAACATAATGTAGGTGTATTTTATAACACCAAATTTCCCTATGCATATAAGAAGAATTTGTTGACAAGTTTGCAAGGCTTGACCTCAAATTACTTTTCATATACAAATGGTCGATAGATATAAGGTTATCAAACCTTATGTTTATTTGTATATGACACTCAATTGTTAGATCCTACAAAAGTGATTTGTTAACAAGGTTGCAAACTTGTTACCAAACTACTTCTATATAACACCAACATTAGAATACCACATTGTTTCTAGATAGTTTAATAAGAATTGATCTTGGTGTATGATTTTCCAAATTCTCCAGGATAGATTGAGTTAGCCCTTCTAAGACAACCTAAAGAATCCTTCTGTAGATCTTCTTGTGGTAGTTCCTCCTTTCTTGTGGGTTGCTTCTCTTGCAGAATGATTCAGAGAAGATTGTGAAACAAGATAGAATGGTCTTGACAACAATGCAAGATCTAGATTAAGAATTAGTTCATGCTTTTATTATCCTTACATATACTTCTTATTTTATTTCCCAAAATATATGTAATTATATCATATAGGATTTGTTTACTTAGTTATCAATTCAATTCCTCTAATAGAGGTTATAACTTGTTGTTATTCCTTAGTTGTATCCAGAGATACTTTAGTTGTTGAATGATGATTTGGATAGAAATGTGGAATGATTATGGAATGATGACTTAATAATGAGTTGATCAATTGGTTCATTGATGTGTTGAGATTTTATATTCTCACTTGTATAAGATGATTAAAACAATGAGCTTGTGAAGGTTATTGGAATTTAATGATTTATGTCATAGTTGTTAGTTGTTTTTCTCATGTGTTTTGATTTTACTTTATACTCTTATTTTGTAAACATAATGCAGCTATAGAAGTTTGGGAATATCATATGTAATGATCAAGGTTTAACAGTAGTTCAAGAAGATTTATCTTTTCTTTAAGGTACTTCTTTTATGGTTGATGAGATATGTACATATTCAATAAATATGTTAATACATTTATTATGTCATTTTCCACTTGTGGGTCTTGATCTAACACCTGTCTGTATGATTTGTGTTCTATTAAACCTTGGTTATTTACTTGTGAAGGTTCACTTAGTAGGTACTAAATAATTTGGAAAGATGTTGTGTGAATTGGGTACTCACCCCTCTTTGGGTTGTAGTTACCTAATGAATTATCCCAAGTCACTCAAATACTTGTGTTTAATGTTGTTGAGAGTTTGTGTGGGTCAAAACCAATTTATGGGTTGTGTAACCAAATGATTTGGTTTCTTAATATACTTATTATAAATATCATTCCAAATGTACTCTTGACTAGATGAACTGGACCTATTTCATCATGTCAAGTGAAACTTTGGTAACTTTGATTCGTTTCAACTTTCGCGCCAAAATTTCCCGTACTTTTAGATGCATGCTTTGCAAATGAATATATTATATTTAGATCCTTATAACCTCCCAAACACTGGGATGTTACACGCCGTCAACCTGTCGTTGCCAGGAAGGGTTTTGCAACCGTTCTTGTGCCGGCAGTACATCCGGACTTGCAATTCCGGGTAATCTCGTGGGTTTTATCCCGACATATTCCGTCTTTCGAATTCTTCAATTTCCTCTTGTTTTGCTTTTACAATAGCTTGTGCTTTAAGAAGATTTTCTTGCGATCGCAATAGTTGTTGATGTTGCCGCATAATGGCTTGCCTTCTGTCTTCTAGCACTTCCGGTGGATCGTATGGTCCGACCGGGGTTCGGATCAGATTGATCTCGCCCTGTTCTGAAAATTATGGAACAGGGATTTCTTTCTTTTTCTTCTCCACAGGTGTGACCCCGCTTGCTCCTCCGGCTTCTAGTACAGGCTAGCATTATCTGCCAACGTTTTCTTTTGGAGTTTGTACTGGAGTTTCTTGGCAGTCTTCTTTTTCTTCTTGGAAGAGGGAGCCTTTTTTCCAGGTTCTTCTTCTGTCAATTCCTTGACATCAGGATAGATGGACTGGTTTCACCGTCCTCTCTTTCCTCATCTGGTGGAGGTGTTTTGGGGTCTTCCTCGTCTTCAGCGTCCGAGGTATCAGTCGGTTTTGCCATAAGTACTTCATGGAAGCCCTCCGTCATAGATTTAACCTTTCTTTCAAAAGCGTCTTCATCTTCGTCTTCTGAATCTATGTCTTCAGATCCAGGTTCCGACTCCAATCTTGCCTTTATGGCAGCTAGTACAGAGTCGGCTTCCGAGTTCATAGTTTCATTGGCGGGTGTTGGATCTTCCACTGGCTCTGTGGGATTGTTGTTTTCTCCTTCTTCCACGGGATTACTTGCTTCCGTGTTTTCAGCGACCTCGGATTGCACCATGCCAATGAAGTGAGATCTGATTGTAGGCATCTCCGAAGAAGCAGCAAATTCAGGGTTTTGGTGATCTGAGCAAAATTCGGTATCATAGTTTTCTTGAACTGGGTATAGGGCGGGTGGGATAAATTTACTTCCACCACAGAATCCCATTGCTTCTGCAGTTAATCCGATAAAGATGTTTGCAGATCCAATCGGTAAAACGCAGGCACTTACCAGATGATTCCGTGCTGGCATGTACAATCCATTGTCGAGGAAGCGCCCAACATCATTGTCGAATTCCAAGCTTCCGACAGTTATGGTACTGCCAATTCCGCCGAGTATTCCCGATCGAAACATAACGCCTGACGTCGCTAGCCCCACGGTGGGTGCCAACTGTCGAGACATCGTAGTAGAGTTCATATACGGGTGTGCCATGAGTCTACGGGTAGAGACGTGGGGGGACGTGGTAGTACGACAACCAGGAACACCAATTTTACCCAGGTTCGGTACGTCGCAACTAGGCGGCGTTCCTACTCCTGCAATCTCAATAAATCAGGGCTGAAGCCTGAAGTATACAAAGTACAATGTGAGTAGGGTTTCCCTAACTCGTCGAGTTGGCTTCTAGCTAATTGTCTGTGTCTTTCTTCTCTCCCGTCCGACTTTATATAAATAGCCGGGTTAGGTCTTACAGAAAGGAAACCTAGAAGACTACGGAAAGTATCTAACTTGGAAAGCAGGAATTCGCCTTCTACTCCAAGCCGCACCACATTGGGCTGTGGTCCGGGTTCTTCTAGAATCCGGCTTCTGCTTGTCAGCTTACTGGGCCGCCTAATGGACTGTGATCCATTACCAATCAGGCCACCCTGGTAATCTGACTCTTTAGGACAATGCCGGATATACCCCTAATCGGTATATATCCGACATAAATAAATAGTTTGAAATAATAAAACTTATTTTGAGTAATGTTTAAGGTTTTTGGATTTAGGGGTATGTTTGGATTATTATTCCCCATAACATTGTAATAACATATAATATTTCCTTTGGATTTGAGTTTTATTTGGTTTTTGGTGGCTTGCATTATCAAGTAAACAAAAGTTTTTTTTTTAGATTTTTGAATTTCTCCAAAAATCTGGGATGTTACAACATGTTAAAAGCTAGTTTTGTTAACCTTCACCCCATACTGCAACAAATGTTCCTCAACTTGAATAATATTGAAGATCTTGAAAAAAGAAATTTTATCTTAGAAACAATGCTTAAAGAATTTGGAGATGTTGCTATAGAAGCTAGAAAAGTTTTTGCTCGTTTCAATATGCTAGGATAATGTGTAGATGATGTTGCTGCTCTTGAAAAAGCTGAACCCAAAAGTGAAAAGGAGATGAAAATACTAACCCCCTTTAAATTGGCAGCACTGCATGAAGGCCAAGAAAATAATTTTGATTGGATTGTTCCTGAGAATTTATTTGATGAGAGTAGTAAACCAAAATTTCAAAGAGAGGAACATCTGAAACTCATCTAGATAAAATACAATGCATTATTGAGGAATTTCCTTATCTTGATTTGAATACCTCTCCTCTTGAAAACACTTGATTCCATTTTTCTGGGACTAGCTAAAAGGCGTTAAAGAAAAGCACTTCCTCGGAGATAACCCATTGTTTTATTTTTTGCTTTGTTTTTATCTGTTTTCTTTGAGTCGAGGGGTTCTATTCTTCTGTAGAAACTCATTTTTAATCTTTATTTTCATGTTTTAGTTGTTCCAAGTAAAGTTTTTAGCGAAAGTTGGAGTTGGTTTTGGATTTCTGCACACAAAACAGATTTCTGCTGTCCACCGTAAAAAATCGTAGAAATTACAGAAATATCAAAATGACCTGAAACTTTTTGTTTTTATTCATCAGCTGATTCCAAAACTTTTTTGTTCTTTATGTTTTTTGATCTGAGCAACTTAAGTGCCTCAAAAAAATTCTTCATTACAGATTGTTCTAGTTTTGGCAGATTCTGCCATTTTTCTTGCATTTGCTCTTTTACTATGTCAAGTGGATTTCTTTGCTCCACAAAACATCAGTGGCTGTAGCTAATGTTTAAAAGTATCAATAGAACTTGTTCCCTTGCAGAACCTATGGATTTTTTATTGTTGCACTAACCCTCTAATGCGAATTACTTTGAGTGTGGTGTGAAGGAAGTTTTCAAGGGTCAAGAGAAGAGGGTGATATAATGTGATCAAGAAGAGTGCAAGGTCAAAGCTTGGGGATGTCCCCGTGGTTCATCCCAGCAAATTCTAAGAAGACTCAAGCGTCTAAGCTTGGGAATGCCCAAGGTATCCCCTTCTTCATCAACAAATTATCAAGTCACTTCTAGTGAAACCATATTTTTATCCGGTCACATCATATGAAATTTACTTGGAGCGTTTGTTTGTTTTCTTTTGTTGTCCTTGCTACAATAATATGATTGGAACCTAGCATTCTTGTTTGGGATAGAGACATGCTCCGCTTTTTTCATATGAATACTCGTTATGCTCGTATTCATAGTTTTTCTTCTAGTTGCTGCAAAATTCCGTATTAGCTCATGTTTTTCTTGCATCTCTTATTCAGAGTTGTTAGTTTTAGTAGAGTTGTGTTATTACTCTCTTGTTTCATTGCTGTGTCCCTTAGAGATTTTTTGTTTAGGATAAATTCCTTGGTGTTGGAAAGCAGTAGTACCGTTTTCCTGCTTATAACGGTGCAAATAGAAGCTTGTATAGATTGTGGCTAGACTTTTTCATGTCATTCTAGATATTATTTTAATTCTTAAGCCTAGTGGTTATTTTTGTAGCATCATTTGTCTCAAATAGCTGAGAGAGTTTAATGTGCCATTGGAAGAATCATGAGTTGTTGTTGTCATATTGAAGCATAAATTTGTGGTGTTCTCCTTTGAATATTTTATTTGGTTGACTTGGCGCATGCTTAAACCATGTTTATGACTACAAACCAGTCACTTATAGCCTCCATGATCATTTAGTTTTTGAACTTGTAATACCCTTTATGTTTTGATTAATGATGTTTTTGTCGTTATGCATGATTATGGCCATTATTGCTCTCTTGATTTGTCGCTCCCAATCTTTTGCTAGACTCCACCTGTACTCAGTACGATCTCTACTCATGCATCAAACTCCCCAAAACCAAAGTTTTCCAAATGTGTCCACCATACCTACCTACCTGTGGTATTTAACCGCCACTCCAAAGTAAATTGCTCATGTATTACCTTTAAAAGTTTCAAAATTACTCATGTTTTGTGCTTCTATTTTAGCTCATGAGAACATAAATAGAGAATCTTTATCTCACTTGTTGATTGGACTTTCACACCCTGTACTAGTGGCTCCATCCGCTTATCCAATTGATAGAAGAGCTGGCAGCGGGGTGCCCAACCCCAAACTTAATACAACAAATTCTCTTCACTATTTTTGCCCCCGATTTATCACTCAAAGCATAATTGTGTAAACAAAAGAGAAAGAGGGATGGCCTTTGATACTTCATAAACGTATCCTTAATTTCTGATGTTCCATGTTGTTTTCATGTTGTTTCCTACATGTTTGCTACACACTTTATGTCATTTTTATCGATTTTTCGGACTAACCTATTGACAAGATGCCATAGAGCCAGTTCCCTGTTTTCTGCTGTTTTAAGTTTCAAAAAAGTTGCTCTAGAAATATTCTCGAAATTAGAAAATTCGAAACCCGAAAGTCTTAGAATTCCCGAAGGTTCCACGAAGTCCCGAAGAGGCCCAGAGGGGGGCCACACCATAGGGAGGCGCCCCTGGCCGCGCCTGGGGGTGGTGTGGGCCCCTCGGGCGTCCACCGCCATCGCCCTTTCGCCTATTTATACCCCCTGATACGTCAACCCTAAAAATATACCACTTCGTCCCGAGAAACAACCGAGGCCGTCGTCATCATCATCCCGAGATTGAGAGGGTTCTAGAGCTCTCCCCGGCACCCTGCCGGGAGGGGAATTCATCATCGGAGGGGTCTACACCACCATGCCCTCCTCCGAAGTGATGCGTGAGTAGTTCATACATGGACTACGGGTCCATAGAAGTAGCTAGATGGTTGTCTTCTCCACTTTGTACCTCATGTCTAGATCTCGTGAGCTGCCCTACATGATCGAAACCATCTTTATGTAATGCTACATGTTGTGTTTGATGTGATCTGATGAATGTCGAATGCTATGTCTTGTGATTATCAATCTATCATGTTATCTTCATCCATATGTTATTTATGATCTTGCATGCTCTCCGTTATTAGTAGATGCTTTGGCCAAGTAGATGCTAGTAACTCCATGAGGGAGTATTTATGCTCGATAGTGGGTTCATGCCTCCTTTGCATATGTGCTCGAGTGACATAAATGTGACGGATGGAGGATGTGTTGTGCCATTAGGGAGAAAACAACGGTGTTTACTTAGTTTACATTACACACTTTGCTTACTGCGATAATCTGTTGCTTGCAACTTAATACCCAACGTTTGTTCGGATGATATTCGGAGGGTGGATTATTAGTCATAGATGCAGTTGGATGACGGTCTATGTATCTTGTTGTAATGCCCGCATGAATGATATAGTAATCTTTATGTCTTGCATATGCACTACGGTGCAGCCTTCATTTTTGTCAATTGCTCAGCTGCAATTTGTTCACCACACATGTTATTTATCTTCCATGGAGAGACACCTCTAGTGAACTGTGGACCCCGGTCCATTTTATCATACTGATAATACACACACTGCTTCCACTGTTTTCACACTCCTTCCACTGTTTTCATACAGCTTCTACTGCTTTCATACTGTTCTCATATTGTTTCCACACCATACGTTTAGCCTCTTTGTGTTCGGCAAAACCGATGAGATTGACAACCTCACCGCTTCGTTGGGGCAAGGTGATTTGATTGTGTTGTGTAGGTTCCACGTTGCTGCTGAACCGGTAGTGCGCACTGTCATCTCAGCTGCATCAACCTTCAGAGATTGCTTGTCCTCCTACTGGTCGATTCAACCTCGTTTCTTCTCTGAGGGAAAAATTGCCGCTGCACTCTTCACAACATTTCTCTTGGGGTCTACAAACGTCAGCCATCAACCCTCTACCTTGATGCATCCTTCTATGGGAGCCGCTCTTGTGAAGTCTAGTTGGCTTGTGGCGTATTGTATTTTCTGTTTACCTTTTGTTAACATAAGCATACACCTATCTAAAAAATGTTTTCAATACCTCTGTTTAACAAAATAAAAAGCTCTAGCACATGAGTTGATCTATGCTTCCCTCTGCGAAGGGCCTTTCTTTTACTTTTATGTCGAGTCTCCATCTTCTAACTTTATGCACAATTGAGAGAACATAGTTGCCATTCTGAGTTTAATATGCATTTGTCCCAGAAATATTATTAATTGATTCATGATGTGTTATTATTTACTCTCAAATTATTTGTTCTAGTCATCCTCTTGAGTCGTACGAAGCCGAACTCAAATTCGTGTAGTCGATGGCGATGTGACTCTAGCACCAAAAGTAGGGTGCCTTATAGGGATTACACACGTATGGTGTAACCGATGGCTCCCAAGGCTTTGATCTAGCAAAGCAGTGGAGGTAGAGAGATGGACCAGAGAGAACTCTACACGACGGTGGTGTAGAGTGGAGAGAACCGCGACTCTAGCGCAACTCCAAAATGGGAACCACAAGATGAGAGGAGGAAGAGAGAAATTGTGTGTCAGAAAGAGAGAGTGTGCCTCTCTTTACATAGGAGGAGGAGAAGAGGAATTTCCCTTGGCTTAGACATGTGGGACTAATGCCCACATGGCTGGCCGACCAAGGGGAAATCCACACCCCCCATGAGCCCTAAAAGGCCCATGCGAGTTGGGGTGTTCTCCCTCCTCCATTTCCCCCCAACAAGTCTCTTTTTCCACTAAGCCTCATTCATGAAAAAATGACTTATTTAATTAAACAAAATAATATAATTTAATTAATAATAAATACACATTATTTAATTTATTTCAACACCGAAACACCTTTCGTTGCCTCCGATCTCCATCGGATAAATCCCGGAACTATTCCGGCTCTGTTCTCTCTTATTCTCTTCAGTAATAAATTGTTTTGCCATCGGTCACCCTTAAGTGTGACACCCTAACGGTTCGATATCACTACATACATGATTGAGATCCCTCTCTGATCAATGACCCAAGTAGGACCTGGAATCCCCCTTCGGTCCCTATGCACTCTCTGATTATCTTCGTCGTTGAACCTTAAACGGAAGGTCCCCCACCTTCTGTCATCGATACCTGGTTTGTCCGCGACTCGTTCTCCGGTATCTCCATACCTAGTACGATCTCGTTACCGACAAACCTATCTACTCATTACCACGATGTTTCATCAACACTAATGCACCGGATCCCATCAGAACTCCGAAGTTAAGCGTGCTTGGACGAGAGTAGTAATAGGATGGGTGGCCTCATGAGAAGTCCTCGTGTTGCACCCCTTTTTTTTCGAAACACGACGTCGGCTTTCTTTTCGCGTAACTCGATTTTTGGATTAATTTTAGTGCGGCTAGTAGTGCTCGAGCTTCGATCGTGGTAAATTCGGGGCCGAAACGGACGGTAAAACGGGGGCGTGTGGACGACAAGAGGCAAGCATATGGTAAAATGGAGTGATATACATATACATCTATACTTAGACAAATGAAAAAGTCACGTATTTTGGAACAGAGGGAGTACTTATTGGACCAAATGTGGTACATGTTTGAGCGGAGGAGCTCACCTCACACACTTTCTAGGCCCTATGGCTATTCACATTGAAATTCTTGGTAATTCGATTTGTTCTTAGGTTTAGGCACAATATATACCCATGAATTGCTTGTACGTTTACCCCTAAAACCCCTACTAAACCTAAAATAAACACAACATGACACACAAATTGAACATTATATGAGTTGAATTAGATGTTATGGAAGATTTCAAACTTGCGGTATACGAAAAATGTTTAAAACCATAGTTTCGTGGAGGAGTTGGGTGTGTGTGTGTGTGGGGGGGGGGGGGGGAGGGGGGGGGAGGGTGTGTGTGTTTAAAACAATATTATTGAATTTCATTTCGATGCATTTGTACTTTAATTCCCGTGTTCCCTTATTTTCTATTAAAAAATTTCCCTATTTGCACAAATTAAATGTAGTATATGCTGTTATTTGTAAAAAGTTTATAATTATTAAAAATAGGTATACGAGAATCGTTGTCTTACTAAAATACAAATAAAGAACTAAATTACTAGAATCGTTCTAAAAATAAGATGTGTAAAATTTAGGCAAAAGTCAATTCTTCTAAGTTTGGCCAATTATATATATAAAAATATATCTACAATACAAAATTAATATCAAGAGATATTTGCACAACTTATTTATAAAATGTTATAGACATTGATGCTTTTCTATATATATATTTGATTAAACATAGTAAGACTGTTGACAAATTTAAAGGTATTTTTTTTAAATACGTTGATCAAAGGAGAATGATTTCTCCCTTTGTGGTACGTTGTTAGATAGAAGCGAGCAGCGGATTTTAAGTGTTGGATAGCACCCCCGTTTAATATAGTCCTTGCTGGAACTCGAACCCGAGTGGGCTGGACACGCACTCACTGATTTTGCCACTTAGGTAGCACTGAGTTCTCTAAAGGCATTATTTTTTCAACGGAGGGAGTAGTAGAACTTAACTGATTTTTCAAAAGAAAATAGAGTAAGTTTAGGAAAAATAGGGCAGAGAAAAACCATATTCTCGATGACGAGAATACAAACACAAAATGCTCTTGCCAACGGGAATCGCAAGTGAGGTAGGCAAGGTAGCCTTGCCGGCTCCGAAACGCTCGCCCCCACATGTCACCACTCACTACGGCCCGCACCGCACGCGCCTCCTTCCCCCTCCCCCTCCTAACCCTAGAATCTTCCAGAAGCAGTGGGAATCGGAGGAGGGCGAGGCGCGCGCCGCGCTTCCAGAAGCTTGAGTGAGAGAGGAAGGACGCGCGATGGGGACGTCGGATCTGGACCGGCAGATCGAGCAGCTGAAGCGGTGCGAGCCGCTGGCGGAGGCGGAGGTGAAGGCGCTCTGCCTCAAGGCCATGGAGATCCTCGTCGAGGAGAGCAACGTCCAGCGCGTCGACGCCCCCGTCACGGTACGTGCTCACGCCGAACCTCCTCCGTATCCCGCTCATTCTCCTTCTCGATTGGGAGCTGTTTGGGCGCGCGATTCATTGGGATTTGGGAGGGATATTGCGCTCTCGTTGCGAGTCGCGCCTCGAGGTGCGGCTGAAGATTGCGAGGACTTAGGAGATGCAATGAGGTGTTGGAATGCTTCGATTCCATTCATTTGGGCCACCGCATTTTACTGCGCTCTGATTGAGACTGACGAGTGTTTGGATTAGGGCTCTAGGGTTTCGTTGCTGAGGCGAGGCCAGATGTCTTATATCATAATCGTCTGGACATGGTTTAGGGAAAATATTTTCTCACTCTTGTCTTGTGTTTCAAGGAAAATGATGTAGTGATGTGTATGTTTAGTTGTTTACTGGCTGTGCTTTTGTTTGGTTTATATGTCTACATGTTTCCAGATATTTTGTGATTTCAGAATAATGATACTTGCTCTTTGAACTCAGATATGCGGAGACATTCATGGACAGTTCTACGATATGAAAGAACTTTTCAAAGTTGGAGGTGACTGCCCAAAGACAAACTACTTGTTCCTTGGGGATTTTGTTGACAGAGGATTTTATTCTGTTGAAACATTTTTGCTTCTTTTGGCCTTAAAGGTAAATGCTGTTGATAGCAGTAAGATGTTTTGTCTGCATATCTGCCAATGTGTATCTTTTAACGTTTATTTATGTGTTTGCTCCAAAAAGGTAACCGCCATTAGTTCAGTCCACCGACATAGTAGTAACGACTATACTGCCTAACTGGACAATTTTGCGTGTACTGGGAAGTCACCTCCTTGTATATGAACTTCTATACAGTCTCGTAGACCTGTTATTACAACAGTGGTGAAAGGCTGGTGCTCGGCTAGTCAGCTTGCTGACGTGATATGTGCATGCAAGCTAATTTTGTGAAGCCTGTATTAGCATTGACCGCGCACTAATGTGAACTAATTCACAATTTCTCTTTTTTTTTACTGGAATGGTCACTCATGGGTATATATGACTCAGTTTTGCAATTTCCTAGCTAGAACTGGAAAATATTTCTGGAACTTATTTTGCATCTTAAATATTTTTAACTCATAGTTAGACTATTGTGAACATAGGACAGACAGCTCAACTGGCACACACGCGCAGGGCAAGATAAGAGCAATACTACTTCTGGTCAACAGAATGTGTATGATGAACTTGGCATCCAAGTCATAGTGCAGGAGGGTGATTGCCGTCAGTAAGGAATTAGAGTGAATCAGTTCAGGGATAGAGTCGAGGAGAATTAAGAAGTTAATTTAAAGCTAGTATGGTAGTACTAGAGTTAGTCCAGAAAGGAAGCAATAACAACCTGCATATAAGAGTGCATTTATTTACGAATTCCTCTCTCTTTTGTGGCAGATAAGAATAATGATTTAGTTTTCTCTTCTAAATTTCTCGATGGTCTACCCTCTACTCCATGAAAGCTTCAATCCATATGTTCTGGCCATCCTGTAGGTCAGCATCACAGTCGTTAACACTGCCAGACACTATAGTGATGGAAATGATCGCATGAACTAGAATTATAGCAAGTCTTGTGGAAGAGCTGCTTTGTTGCCACGCCTCTCATGATACTGTTTGGTTCATGACCATATAAAGGTACAACAAATGTGGCAAGAAACAGGGTGCTGCATGTCAACAGAAGCGTAATCTGGTGCATTATGCTATATCTAAAGTCATCAACTAAGCGACTATGGAAATTGTTAGGTGTATATACAGGTTATATCATTTAATGATGATGTCTAGCTTACTCCAGAGAGTAAAAAGGCCACCCGAATTCAACATAACTCTACACCTTAATGAATGGCTGAAATGGTCATCTTATGGATGGTGTAATATATGAGAATTCGGCATGCTTGACAATCCTTTTTTAATATCTGATGTTCATTCATGATTTTCCCTGCCATTTATCTTAGTTCCTCTTTGCAGTCAGATTTCATAATTCAACTTCAGCAATTAAAACACTTTGATTTCTTTTGTTTCAAACTATATTCCATGCCATTCCATTTTCCGTCCTAACTGTTAAGGTTAAAATGTCTTCAGGTTAGATATCCAGATCGTATAACTTTAATACGAGGAAATCATGAGAGCAGGCAGATCACACAAGTGAGGGTCCTTTAAGCTGGGTATTCTTAGTGATGCTACCATAATTGCCGTTTATTCATTGGACTCGTGCGTTGCTGCAGGTTTATGGCTTCTATGATGAGTGTCTTCGTAAATATGGCTCGGTGAATGTCTGGAGATATTGCACAGAAATATTCGATTATTTAAGGTAATATTTTTGTATTGCTTTTATTTCGCGTGCATTAATGCTATGATACAGCTATTTTGTTTCCTTAGAATTGATGGCATCACTATTTGTTATTTCCAGTTTGTCTGCTCTTATTGAGAACAAAATCTTCAGTGTTCATGGAGGTCTTTCCCCTGCTATTACGACATTAGATCAGGCAAGCAAATTATTCTCCAGTGTATGTTTTGTAGGTCATGCATTCTATTTATGTTATTTGATTATCATGTTACCCCAACAGATAAGAGTAATAGATCGCAAGCAAGAAGTACCTCATGATGGTGCCATGTGTGACCTCCTTTGGTCTGATCCAGAGGATGCCGTAGATGGTTGGGGATTAAGTCCTCGAGGTGCAGGATTCCTCTTTGGTGGAAATGTTGTTACTTCATTTAATCACTCAAACAACATAGATTACATTTGCCGTGCTCATCAACTAGTCATGGAAGGATTCAAATGGATGTTCAATAACAAGATTGTTACTGTATGGTCTGCTCCTAATTATTGCTACAGGTATTTGAAAATTCAGCTTACATAATAATGGTCATTTTGAAATACAATTATGAAGTCTGTAGGTTTTAGCTGTTGACAATATTGAGATGGGTCATGTGTAGAGTATTATGGTTATACCAAATGGCTATTGGCTTTGCCAAGGAAGTGGTTGTAAGGCCTATACTGAAGCCATAAAAGATTGATGACACAACTTCTACATCTGCCTACTAGCAAAGATTTTCATTGTCTGTTATCACAATACTGCTTTGCATGGTAAATATGTTCACGCCTCTCTGTACACTATTTCGTGTACAGGAGTTGAAACTTAGAAGTCATAAAGTCCCGTGTGATAATTTTGTGAATTGGTTGCAGAGGTGTACCAAGTGTACTGTAATTCTCCTGGTAACACTAGTGCGTCATCTACATAAAATAGTACTCCTCTGATCCGGAATAAGTGTCGGACACTACACATGCGTGTTGTATTGAGGCAGCACATTTTCTCCGACAGATAAATCGGATCGGAGGGAGTACTATTGTATGGTTTTGATTTTAAGAGTTAGGTTACAGGAATATGTTAATACGTTTTTTTTCTCCGGCACCTTATTCGTTAGCATGCTAGCTTATGATTTATTAGTTTCTTCACAAAATTATTAACTCTTTTCAAATTTTCTGACTTGCAGGTGTGGCAATGTTGCTGCAATCCTAGAGCTTGACGAGAACCTGAATAAGCAGTTCCGTGTATTTGAAGCTGCTCCACAAGTTTGTGCTCGTGACACATGCCATTACGTTTGCAACATTTTGCGCGTGCCATCTAATTTGTTCATCTGTGCCTGTAGGAATCAAGAGGTGTTCCTGCGAAGAGGCCTGCACCGGATTACTTTCTTTGAAACGGCACACATGACATGAAGACATGCCGCCTTTCCATGCACCTGAGCACTGGCAGATGGGTATTGCAGCAGAGAAGCTCGTGCTTTAGCCAGGAGGTGCTTTCGGGATGTATAAATTGATCGTTCTGTGCCGATCCAGGTCTATTGTTTGTAACAAAGTCGATGTCGGTATCCACTTCTCCCCCAAATAGCTCCCATTGGAGCTCTGAGAAAATGCCTCTGTGAAGGGAGTGGTGTAGATGAAAGCCACTCTGGGCACCCTGATGTAAAATTTTGATGCCAGTCCCTTCCTCCCCCCCTGGAAATCCATTTGCTAGAATGTAGGATGGTATGCTAATGTGTGCCTTGAGTTGTCTTTCCGTTGTAGGAAATCCTTTAGTTTCGGTGTTTATTCTGAGGAAGCGCATCATGGGGTGTCACGATTGCTACCAGTACAATTGAACATGTAACGTTTATGATGTTGTGGAAGTGTTCTAACCTGCCCGTGCTTTATGGTTCTGAAACTGTTTACCTGCATTTTTGTGCGAGGCGAGAGAAATTAATCGGTGTTTAGGGTTAGATGGTATACATACATACATGTTGAGGGTACCATGTATATCCTGATTGTTGACAAACTCTGCCTGTCATTGCAAAAAAGGACCTTTTTTTTTTAGATAAAGGGAAGTATATTAATATCACAAAGATACAAAATACACCCGGCCTCTGCAACAACACAATGGATACACACAGCCGAAAGACAATAAAAAGAAGAAATAAAAAGAAAATCTCCGCTATAGAGTTACAGTCCTCGCGGTATCCGCACAACCACCACCTAAACAACAGCTGATGTCCATCTCTTCGAAAGCAGCGTCTCCAAAAAGAACGGTGCCAGACACAACCAATTAAGGCCAGACCTTGGGTTTTCACCCTGAAGATAATCCTCGCTCTCAAAACAACGGCTCCAAGAAGACCGGTGCCAGGCACAACCAATTAAGGCCAGACCTTGGGTTTTCACCCTGAAAGGTAGAGCTTTGGACTTCACGCATGTTGTCGCCCCCTCTTACATACGGCTGCCACGAATCTTGTAACTCCAATCCAGATCCCCATCGATGCAAAGACTCGGGTCACCGTTGCCAGTCCTCCAATCTCGCCTTCGATGACTGAGCATTGCGACCGAATTCCACCGATCCAGCAATCTCCAGGCGTAGCCTATGGGAGTACGCCGGCGGAGCCTTTCGGTCGACACCCCGGCTTGATCAAAGAGAACATACATCAGGATCTTCATCTTCGCAGAATGTGAAACCCAAGGACTACCTCCTTTATTCAAATATCTCGCAGCCCCGACGCTGCGAAACGACTCCCAGCAGCGACGGTAGCAAGAAGAGGGTGCACGCAGCCCCCCCTGGTTGCGCCTCATCGGCCCGCATCTGAGCCGCAGGCCAGATCGCCCCAGAGACCCAACTCCACCGTCGGCCCATCCTGGGTCAAGCCCAAAACAGGCCAGATTGGATGTCATCCGCATCCGCCGCCGCCGGTCGCCCTACCGCCGGCCGACCACGCACCGCTGCCTCCCGTCTCCAAAAAGGACCTAACTAACTTTTGTACAACTAGTAAATGTGCACGTGTAACACACGTGAAATAATAGTAAATTTAATAAAATCCTTACATAGATATGATAAATGAAACGTAAGGGTAATTAAAAAACGTGAGATGATATATACCTCCAGAAATTGGTGTGTCCTTCAGACCGGTGATGCACGACTGTATTCACCCCAGTTGAGTAATACCTAAATGTTTTTAAAAAACATATGAGACAACAACATGAAGGCTATGAATAACGGTAAGAAGCAATTACATATGTGAGCAGGTGCAGCCAAAGGAGTGGAAGTTTCAAATTGTTCGTCATTATTATACTGAGTTGCTGCAATATTTTTCTGGCCAGTTTGACATTTTGATCCCCGATCATTTTGTGACAACTTAGAAACTGTGACCGGTGGGGTTTCAGCTCCACAAGCAACACCTACAACAGAAGATGCATTTAATGTAGTTCATCATGAGCAAGAGTAATGCATAGATGTATATACAGGCGTACGGAATTACCATATATATAGGTGTGTCCCCCTTAGTGATCAGAGGTGTATGCTGCAGCTCTAAGGAAGATGCAAGCGACTGAGGTCCATCTTCATTAGTAACATGTACAACAACAACCTTCTTGTTTATGCAGTAAATCCGTTGCTTTAGCGTGTTCTGATTTCTTCTCATTAGACAGTCGTGCATACCAACTTTGCGCAGCTTGTTGTTAGGTACCTGCCCATTTGGTGGCAACCGCACAATACCACTATGTTTGTCTGCATGTAGTACACACTGTTATATTGGTATTATTATTATTAGGAAGAGACCATTCGGTACAACTGAAATTGAAGTAAATGTTACCATCCTTTCTTCGTTGGCGGGATATACGCTGCCTCTCTAAGTATTCTGCTGTCTAATCATCGTACAATCGGACATACCAACTTACCGAATTATGTTGTTTTTGCTCTGAATTTGTACCCGCATTATTGTTGGTGAGGTCTTTAAATGGGGTACGCTCTCCCGACTGAGACGACGATGTATCAACTTGTTTTCTCATTTGGAAGGAATAACCGGAGCAAGCTATTTTTGGTTACTAATTTCATTCCAGAAACCGAGCAAGAATTAACAAAGAATCAAAGCTAATGTGTAAATTATATACATCTGGCTGGAGCTTGGATCTCTTATGTGGAGATTAATTTCTTACATATTATGAAACCGAGCAAGAAAGGAAGCCTACATGAACACTTTTCAATCCATAATATTATGTCAGTTATTGGCATATATGTGCTCAAAGAGATCCAAGCTGAAAGAGTTACAACACTCTGTAAGAATGGGCATCTAACAATCCGTAATATTATGTTTCACTTAAATATGAAATTTTCTACGGAAATTGTGGCAGCTAGTATTTAATAAAATAAAATCTAAGAATGGACATCTAACAAATGATTTATGAATGATGAATAATACATATTGTAAAAGTAAAAATCTAGTGACAGACATCACTGAAGTCTTTGCACCATTTACTACAAACGGAACTAACAAACAAGATGCAAAGTGTAATCGCTTCCCTAGTTTTATCTTCATAGCTAGCCAACTAATTCGACCCAACACAATGTTAAAATAACTAATTCTAACCTCCATTTCAAAAAAAAAATCTAATTCTACCCTAAAAGGTTCGTGGAAAACTATGAACAAACAAGATACAGAGTCTTGTTGTCGAAAACTGAACATATATGCTACAGTAGAGGTGTTATTACTCTAAACAAAGGCCAAGTTACTAACAATTTCCTTTAAACTAATAATGGTTAGCTGTAGTGTAGTTGTGCTACTGAAGACAGTTTATTTTTCCAAAAATAGCATTCATGTGTAGCTCAATTTCAGGACCTCATTATCAGCCATCAATCTGCCAAAGCATGCACTTTGCTCCCTGACTTGAACATTGTCATGACTCCATTCTATCCTTACTCGCACAAGTATCCACATTGCAGTTTGTAAATTCAGAACTGTACCTCACTACAGACTGCTGTCATAAAACGTCATAAAAGCAAATGAAAAGACCCCATTTACCATCAATTTCACAACGATTTTCACTGTATTTCTTCTAGAGTAGGCTATGCATCTAGACACCAGATCAGCAAATTGCCAGGTGGTGAATACATGAGTTTTTCTTTATCATATTAAAATCGGCATGATGTATTTTATGCACTAACCATGTAATTTTTCTACTGCAGCAGCTAACTGACAAAGTACGGCTCCAAATTCAGTAGAAAGAAAAGCACCGTGCTGGTGCTCCTTTTCTCAAGAGATGGTGTTCATCCCTAGAGGTTTGTAATCCTACATGCTGGAGGTAAAATCACCGTGCTGCTGCTGCTCCTTTTCTGAAGGTCTGGTGTTCATTCCTAGAGGTTTGCAATCTTACATAGTGGAGTTATCCATAATATGGTTGTTGTCTCTGTAGCAAATTTGGTTAAGCTCTACTGATTTCTTTCGAAAGTCTGTAGATCATTGCATTTGGCAAGTTCATGAGAATGCTAACTGGAGTAAGATATATAGAATCCGGATCATAATGCAACGGTACGGTAGTGTACATGTGTGATCCATGATCCCTCATGTAATTACCGTAATTACTTCCCTTTCAAGATGCATCTGGTCATTATCCTGAATTAATTTGATGGTGCCGAAAAGCAGGCAACAACTAAGGTTTCTGTCTATTCACTAACCACAACTTGCATTGAACCAAATGTCGTTACTGTAATTTTCATCAACATTAGAAACTTGTACCCTCAGTGCATACAGCAATTACTACACACCTGTGCTATTACTATTTATAGTCTATCCAAGGACTTAGCAATTGTACAACGATTGAGTTAAATGACTTGCAGGTAGTCTGAAGATCATGCATGCTCTGTTCGTTAAAGCAAGCAGTACGTGGCCTGTTCTTGAAGACCATGAACTGAACTTACCGGACAATCTGAATACAATTAGCTGAACTTAGGCAGATGATGCCGTCAGACCTGAAGAAAGTCGAGTTGCTCGTGCAGGGCGGACGGCGGGTGTAGACGTGTAGGGCGCAGGGCGGGCGGCGGTTGTAGACGACGGCGTGTAGGGCACAGGACGGCCGATGGCTGTAGACGACGGCACTCGTGTTGGCGTTCCGCCGTGGGAGGTCAGCCGGCGTGGACGGCCCCTGGAGTGTAGGGCGGCCGGCGGCTGTAGACGACGACACTGGAGTTGGTGTTCCGCCGTGGGAGGTCAGCCGGTGTGGACGGCCCCTGGAGTGTAGGGTGGCCGGCGGCTGTAGACGACGACACTGGAGTTGGTGTTCCGCCGTGGGAGGTCAGCCGGCGTGGACGGCCCCTGTAGTGTAGGGTGTCCGCCGTTGAGGGCGGCCGTCGTTGAGGACAACACGGTCCGTGATGGCACTGGCGTTTGCGTTCCGCCATAGGAGGTCAGCCGTCGTGGACGGCCCCCCTGGAGTGTAGGGCGTCCGCCGTTGAGGGCGGCACGGGTCCGTGCTGGATGAACTCGAGCGGGTGGTTACACGCCAGGAGGGCAATGGGGGCGGGGGAGGCGGGCGGGCGGACGCCGCGAGGACAGCGGCGGCCACGGCCGGCAGTGCGCCGATTGGAGCACCGAGCGGTTTCGGGACTCGCTCCCTCTCCGTCAAGAGTCGATTGGAACGGCGGCCGGCAGCGCGAGCCTGGGGATGGAACCTGAGCACGAAATCGTGCGGATGACGTGGACTCCCAGTGCTGATTTTTTTTTTTGTTGTTGTTGTTGTTGTTGTTGTTGTTGTTGTTGTTGTTGTTGTTGTTGTTGTTGTTGTTGTTGTTGTTGTTGTTGTTGTTGTATAACTTATGCGTGCGTCGGCTGTGTGGGAAATTGCAAAGTGTCGAAGCAATCTGGCTCGTTTATTTTAGTGTAATCGGATGGCTATTATCATTTGGATGGTACCCCACTGGGTTGTTTTATATTAGTGGAGATGAAAGTGAGTTTGTTTTTATTCTTTTGCCCCAATCGGTGACCATCTATTTTGCAACAATTAATATGGATCAGAGGGTGTGACTATATGTGCACCTTCAGTTTTTGCAAATCATATATCTTGACTTAAAATAAGTACTATTTTATTTCTTACCTGGTATTGTTTTTGTATAACAACAATAAATTTATCTTTCCTAAAATATTCAAATGTACTCTTTTTTTAGTTGTATTCAAATGTATTCTGGTGTGTGCGGGCGAATATTGCAAGTTTTTTTAAGCTCTTACGCCCCGTTTGGAACTCTCGTTGCATTTCCCGCCGCATAGTATTTTCGTCGTGCACAACAATACCGACGGTAAATATACGGATCTAAGTAGCTCTGTCGTTTTTCGTTTTTTTCCAAAGAAATCAGGCAAAAACCAAGATGTGCAGGCAAACAAAACGGCCATCCAAGCAGCCATGCTAGCCTTGCTCCGCAAAATACTACTAGATTCGGTAAAACATCGCCGTTTCAACGTCAAATACAACAATCTAAGCGGGCCCTTAGGCCGTGCTTGGATTATCATTTTTTAGGCAATGCGACCGTGAACTTCCTAGATCATAACTACTCCCGGTATTAGCGTTTGGTTGACAGTTTTTTTCGTCGCTCCGTATTTCCTGTCCCTAGTTTCCTTCTCACACGCGCTTATATTTTACGGACCGTCTGAGTTCCGACTAAAATCCGGCAGTTTTGATAGGCAGAACAAAACTGGGCTGTAAATCTTCACGAACCGGATAATTAAACTGCAATCCAAGCGGGCCCCTTTAGAGCATCTTCAGTCGCGCCCCCCCAATAGCCGTCCAGATGGGCGCCCGGCGAGGCCCTTTGGGGGCTCGTCCGGACCACTCGGCGCGGCGCTGCGCCGGTGGGGGTGCGGCTGCTCACTCGGCGCCCCCAACCAAAACCCCCAAAGCAAGATTTTGTCTATTTTCGTTATTTTGGAGTCTCAAAAATACCGAAAAATACTTAGGTTCTAGGTTTAAATTATTACATATATTTCATGAATGACTACAAATAAAAATAAAATATTCATACAATTAAAAATAAATTCGAAATGCACTATGCCGCCGTCATTCCTTTGTGATCCCACAAATGCTCCACTAGATCATTTTGGAGCTGATCATGAGTTTCCCCGTCTCGAATCTCCATGTGCATAGCGATGTACTCGGTCCAATCCGCTGGCACATTGTGATCCACATTGGTGAGAGGACCCTGGAACTCATACGGAAGATGATCATGCACTGGATTGTCACGCTCATCCTCAATGATCATGTTGTGCATGATCACACACGCATTCATGATCTCTCCCAGCTGCTCGGCCGACCAAGAGAGAGCAGGATACCGCACAATGACAAACCTCTGCTAGAGCACTCCAAATGCACGCTCGACATCCTTTCTTGTGCTCTCTTGTACCGAGGCAAACAAGGATTTCTTGTTGCCTAGAGGATTGAAAATTGTCTTCACAAATGTTGACCATCTTGGATAGATACCATCCGCTAGTTAGTACCCCTTGTTGTACTCGTGTCCATTGACAACATAGTTCACTTGGGGAGCATGGCCTTCAACAAGTTTCGCGAACACGGGGGAACGCTGCAACACGTTGATGTCATTGTGAGATACTGCCATGCCGAAGAACGCATGCCAAATCGAAGTCTTGTGATCTGCCACTGCCTCAAGTACCACGCTGCAAACTCCATGATGGCCCCATTTCTACAATCCTTGCCATCCAAATGGGCAGTTCTTCCAGCTCCAGTGCATGCAATCAATGCTTCCAAGCATACCCGGAAAACCTCTTGCTTCATTTGTTGCCAGGATCCAAGCAGTTTCCTCCTCATTTGGTCATCTCAAGTAGTTTGAGCCAAACACGTCCACTATCGCAGTGCAGAACCTATACATGTCTATGATAGCCGACGACTCAGACATGCGGAGATAGTCGTCCTGACCATCTGCAGGGGCACCATATGCAAGCATTCTCATAGCAGCAGTGCACTTCTGAATTGAGGAGAAACCTACCATCCCCACGGCGTCTTTCTTCATCTTGAACCAGGGGTCATGCTCCCTCACTGTAACATCCCAAGTATGAAAAACACCATTAGAATGTTTGCTTCTTGTTAATTTATGTTTTGCATCATGTCATCATAAGCATTGCAATTGTTTTCCCTTGTTTTTCCATTTGAATTTCAAACCAAATTTCAAATCCTTGTTTCATACTTGTTCTGTTACAATTTTTCAAATGAAAATTACAAATCAAACCAATCATTTGTTTCCATTAAACTTGAAAGTTCAAACTATTAAATTGTTTCTTTTCAATAATTCATTTAACACCAAATTCACTCAAATTTATTTGAATTTTCAAACAGCAACAAAATTCAAATTTTTGGAAAACAAACAATTGCACAACTGAGCTTTTGTAATAATTAACCTATAAAAAATTATTCCAAATTTTTTCCAACCCCAAAAACTATTCTTTTCTTCCCTTTTTCTTTTCTGCAAAAAAAAACCAGAGAGAACAAAAAAAATAAAACAGAAAACGGCTGGGGGAGGCAGACCAGGCCAGCCAGCTGGGCCAGCCCAGCCCACCTTCCACCCCAGCCAACGCGCAGCGCGGCCCGCGGCCTTTTCTTCCTCCTCCGTACGGCCAACGTCAGCTGACGCCAGCTCGCACGCAGCAGCGCACCTCCCCCTCGCCACCTGCTCCCTCTCCTCGCCTTTATCTACCAACCGAGGCCCCAAACCCTAGCCTAGCCCTCTCCTTCCTCCCTGCCGCCGCCAGCCTCTTCCTCCATCCCTTCCTCCTCTCTGAATTTCTTCCGGCGATCGTTGGGGGGAAGTGGCCGAGCATGACGTCGCCGTCGACAGCACGCTAGGGGACGCCTTCGTGCAAGCCAGGGGCACGAGCGCGACCGCCACCTCTCCCTCGTCATCGTCGACAACAACAGCGAGTCCCAGGAGACGTTGATCCTCGACGGCGAGCTCGTCACCGTCGCGGCTGCTCTGAAGTTTGCCGCCGCGCCATCGACTCCGTCACCCTCGCATCCAAACCTCGCCTCCGACAGCCCCACGGTGAGGCACCCCAACGCCCCATGCCTCTCTCCAGCCCCCTCGCTTCCTGTTTCGCTAGCGCCAGCTCTGAATCCACGGCAGTGTCCGCCGCCGTGCCGCCATGTCTGTAATCGAGCACGCCACCGTGCCCTTCCTGGCATCCCAAGCACGCGCACACGCTCCACAACCCTCAGCACGCACGCACGCACGCCTAGCGCCGCCCGATCGTGGTCGCCGCGCTGTTGCTGCCGCCGTTCCCCTCCGCCGCCGACAGGTTCAGAAAGACTGAACCTTTGGGGTTCAGTTTCGTCAGTTAGCAAGCACACACCCTAGATCCACCTCAAAACCGCGCGCGCCTCTCTGCTGTCACGATTCGATCCGCACCGTAGTGGCTAGATCTAACGGTGCGCAGCGCGAGGGCGCGGGTTCGATCCCCCGCGGCGCGGATAAACCCAACTTTTTGCGCGCTTTGCCACGCAGGCACGCAGGGCCCACCTGCCATTGGCAGTGGGTGCCACGCCAGATCCCAACCGCGCGCCAGCTGGGCACTGGCCCACTGCCAGTGACCCAGGGGTTGCTCTGCCGCGTAGAAAAAGATCCTAGGGGCCTTTTCTGTAATTTCTTTTTCGCATCCAAGCCCCTGGACCAATCTGAAACTTTTAAATTCACAAACTAGCCCCTGTAAATTCAAATTCAAATAACTTGTGCATTTCAAATCCAAATTGAATAAATAAAATATGTTTTCGATACCAAATTTAATTCTCTACATGTTTAAACCATCTGTGTACTGTTTTGAACATTTCAAATGTTTTCAAAATTCAAATTCAAACTACTATTTCAAATTTGGTCAAATTAATAACTAATTCAAATTTAATTCAAATGACACATGTAAAATATGTTTTCCATGCAAAATTGAACTAGATTTCCAAATATAAACTTTGTTTCCTGTTTTGAATAATTAAAATTGGTTAAATAATTCAAACCTTGTTTAAATCATTTAAAATTGCTAAATTAATAACTTGGTCAAAATAAATTCTTTTTGAACATATAAAATATGTTTTCAAACCAGAAAAATATAATCTTTTCAAATATGAATTTTATTTAATGTTTTGAACAAATAAAAATTCAAATAATTTCATACTTGAATTAAATTCATTTAAACCTTGTTTAAACTTGTTTAATTCATAATTAATTCATTTTAAATCCATTGTCAACAAATGAAACATGTATTCCACCTAAAATTTGGTGTTATTTCCAAATATAAAGTTGGTTATCTATTTTTGAACAATTAAAATTGGTGAAAACAACTAATGCTTGTGTAATTCATTTAAGAAGCCAAAATTTCATAACTTAATAAATAAATTTCCAAACTTGGTAAACACCTTTTCAAATTGAAGCTATTGTTGTTTTCTCATTGTTTTCCTCATCCATGCATCATTCTAATCAACTTTCACATGATGGTTACTTGTAGATCATCTAATCCAACCTTAACTCATGGGCTTTTCCATATGCAATCTAAATTGCAAATAGGCCCACTTAATTATGTTACCATGTCAACTAGCTTATCTTTGGTGCACCAATTAAATTGCCATGCATCATCCATGATTGTGCATTATGCCATGTTATTGATTGTTTGTCTCTCTGCGTTGTTTGTTTGCTTCTTCTCGAATAGACGACGACGTTGAGACAGACGAGGTTTACGACACTACTTCTGAGGAGTTAGCTCAGTACTAGGCTACTGAGTTTGCAGGCAAGTTTTCACTCACATGAACCATTGTGTCCTTTCCACACTGGATATCGATACTTTCCGTTGTCTATTCTGCTAGCCATAAGATTCGTTGCTTGTGTTCCGATCCTATCACATGTTATCATGTAACCCTGATATAGCCTCACCTCCACACCTATAACCCTGTTGCTTGTTGCCTGTGTCTTACTAGCATGCTTAGGGTTGTTTATGCTCGAGTCTGTTGTCCGTTATTTCTGTTACCATTTTTTTATTATGTTCTGGGGGCTCGATGTTAAACAACAACCTGTTAATGTTTGAGGTAATGCTAATTTGATGATAAGGCACCGGCAGGAGGCCGGGTATGGTTTTGAGGCCTGCTAGTGTCGAACTCAGGAAAAGTTCTTGTCCTCTAGATCCATGATGAGCGCACTAACCGCATGTGGGAAGCGTGTATGGGCGCCCCCCTCAATTTGATTCGATTCGCATCTCGTCCAAATCGCCTCATTTAGTTCGGGTTTTCCATTTGCCGCATGCATATGCAGGTGCGAACCCGAGGCCAGGGTGGTAACTTTTGTAGTCGGCATTTAGGGAGACACGTTCTTAGAGTGCTATGAGGGTCCCCTTTTCTTCGTGGGGCTTGATTAGCCGTGCGCTCAATTGCACGGGGTTCTTTGGGCTTGATGCGAAGAAGAGTTGGGTTGTGTTGAGTACCTCGCTTGCTGGGTTGATCCCCCGTCTGGCGGGTTATTCTTACGTGTACGGCCAAATTGGTGCATCCCTGCAGGGTTAAATCTTCTCGAGAAGCCGTGTTGTCCGCGGTTATGGATGACTTGGTGATAGGGCTGGCTAACAAGGATTAGACAACTTACACCTAATCAAAAATAAGTTGACTAGTAATAGGCTTATTGACACAATAACTTGAACCATCATTAATCCAACTGTGTGAGTTATCCTCAGATTGCTTCTTTGGATAAGGGGCGAGATCCAGGATGGGTTTGTTTGAGGTTGTTGGTAGTTGGTTCTGATGCGCTATCTTATCCCTTTCTTTTAGCCGAATGTTGTAGTGCGTCTCTGTAGTTGGTTAGGCAGCCCGCTGCCGCACTTTTGTATCACCTATCTTCCGTTGAACCCAAAGCATCTGTACTTGGTGTTGCCGGGTACACTTTGGTATCTTGTGCGTCTTGCTTGCCAGTACTCGTCTGTACTGACCCCTTTGGGGCTGCGTGTTCTGCAGACTACGTTTCCGAGGATCCCCATGGTGGCTACTACGTGGAGTATGACGAGGCTGCTGACGAGTAGATAGCGGACCCGGGAAGGATCCGAGACATCGTGGATGGGCTCCGTCTTTTCGTTTCCGGCCTCTTAGGCCTATTTGGATCTTGTCTGTACTCAGACACTTTGGATGTTTCCGCTGTGATGTAATGATGACTTGTTGGGACATGTGTCCTCTGGATGATTGTATTTGCTATCTCTGCTCTAGTGAGAGCTATTTGCAACTTATTTCTATTTCTTTGTGTCTTAGAGATTTGTTGTGATATCACTTGTTCAAATGCCGTTGACGTACCATGTGTATATGTTATGAAGTACGTCAATGGAAGTAGTCGGATTTCTATGGGATGGTTTACGCAGACGATGAATAGTAGAGGTTGGTTGTCACACGTTTACGTGTTGGCCTACTCATACTGAGATGCGGGTGCCGGTAAGCCCCGTAAGCCAATTATCTACTGTTTAGTGGGCTGTGAGTATCCTCTAGAAGTCCGGGTGCGACACTCACACTCTGCACCAATGTGTTGAACAACCTTCGGCTCATCCGAAATCTCCGTAGAAAATCCTTTGCATCGAATCTTGGCTCTTCGGCAAAATAGTCAGCGAAAAGCATGTAGTGGCCTCCCATTCCCATCCTCGGTTTCGTCTTCCTCCTCCCAAACTTGGATCCTCCTCTCTTTGGTTCGCGATTGGCTTCACCATCGGCGAGGAGTTGTGCCAAACAAGCAAGTGAATGACCGAGAGGTTAACTAGAAGGGGGGGTTGAATAGGTTAACTACAAATTTTAACTTCTTTTTCAAGTTAACAAGGTAATGCTCAAATATAGATTGTCTAGATTATGCAACTAGGTAAACAATCCTATATGTTGAGCAAGTACAACTAGCACAAGGTGAATATATGACTAACCTAGTAGTAACTAGTAAAGGTAAGTTGAGGAATAACCGAACATAATGACGCAGAGATTTATCCCGAAGTTCACTTCCCAATGGAAGCTAATCTCCGTTGGAGCGGTGCGGTGCCACCAAAGTGGAACACCGAGTAGCCCTCAAATGGCACACAATATCTGCTTCGAGTCCTTCCACCGATGTGGATAGGCTCGAACCACTATGTTGCCGTTGAGGTTGACAACTAGAACCTTTGCAAGGATGAGGCACACTCCACAAGATTGGAGGGTCCTCACCAAATCCCGAGAGCCACCAAGACTCCGAGAAACAAGATCCACGAGCACAAGAGCTCCGGGGATATAAACAAGGCTCCGAGATCCGATGAGCTAAGAGCAACAAGATTCTTGGCTCCGATGAACTAAGAATAACAAGATCCCTAAGGGATGAGTGGATGGATTTCTAATCGACTTGGTGGAGTTGTAGATCGGGGGTGTCTCCTTCAAATCCCAAAGTATCACGAGCTTTGGTTAGGGATTTGAGGAGATGCTTGAGCTTGAGCTTGGTGGAGAGAGAGTGAGTGAGATTGACACTTTCTAAAGGTGGAAGAACATCTCCTTTTATACCGGAGGCGAGAAAATGGTCATTGGAGGGAGATCCCCACTCTGCAGCCCACCCCGGCCTAAGGGGCCAGCCAGGCCGGCCAGGGGCGACCAGGGCAGGGCCAAAACCCACCCCGGCCTAGAGGCATGGTGGGGCCGGCGTGGCAGCCAGACAGGGGCCGGAACCCCCTTCCCACCCCGGCCTGGGTTGGCCCGGCCTGGGGCCGGCGTGGGCGGAGCAGGGAGGCCGGGGAAGCGCGTTGCCCGGCCGGGGAGCCCGGCCTAGGCCGGCGTGGGGGGAGAGCTGGGGCCGGGGACCCGCCCGAGCAGCCCGGCCTGGGGACGGCGCGGGGAAGGCTGAGGCCGGGGGACCGCCTGCGCAGTCCCTCCTAGGGGCCCGGCCAGGGAGACCGGCTCTCCAGTTTTCTCCTCTCCCTTTTCCGTTTCTTTTCCTCCTTTCTTCTTATCTTTTCTCCATTTTTTGCTATACACCGTATGAATGTCCAGGGAGATATATGATTGCATTTTATCCATGATGGGCTTTGAGCAAACTTAAGGAAACCATTAGATCTTCCACATGTTGTGATCAAACACCGAAAACAAGATTAGGAGCAAATGTCCTTTCAATATCCCACTTTTTGATGTTTGATGACAACATACAAATTGGCATTAAAGATAATTTATCATGGCTATTTGCAAGGAGATAAAAAATTATAGTAGCACTCCCCTTATTTGTGTGCCCAAACATGAGACATATATATTTGATGAACACATGGAATGCAACGATCGTAATTCCCTTTTCACACTATGTTTCATAGAACAATAGGGTATGTGATGCTAGTATGATATACCTATGTGAAGTATGAATATTATACGAACATGATTTAGCACCTATAGATGGACATGTATAGGCAAAGCGTTTGTTGAAACAACTTTGAACTAGAAGTGAGTATTCATGTATAGGAATAATGTTATCTTTATATAAGTGATTGTATTGCACACAAAATAGATCTCACCATAGCATTCTTCTCATAGTGGTAGAGAGATAAAGAATAACCTCATTATGGCTTCATCACATCAATTAGTGAGTAGATAGATAGTATGATAGCCTTGCTGTGATCTTCAACATATCAAATATCACATCGCATAATAGATAGATAGATAGTACGATGAATAAATAAAGACATAGTCTTACAATAGTACCAAGGTTCAACAAAGCACACAAATAGTAGCATCAACTAAGATCGAGGAAAATAATAGCGATGATAAAACACAAATGGATGCATGAAATGCAATGCAATGCGTGAGTATTTCTCCCCCTTGGCATCAAGACACCAAAAAGGGAGAAAAATGATGCACGTCCAATCACTCGTCATCATCCATCTCATCATCCGGCTCAGGAAAGTCCTCGGGAGGTGCCTGACTGGAACTAGCAGCAACTGTAAAGGAGGTCGCAAAAGGACCGAGGGAACTAGCGTCATCGCCAAGCCAGTAGGTGTTCTGTGACTTCCATTTGTCCTTCGGGATCTCATCCGAGATAGGATAGCCGAGAGGAATCTGAAGAGCTGTCATGATAGCCCGCTGATTGGCACGAGAGGCATTGCCCTTGCAATAGGCTTGATAGTCCCGCTGCTGCTTGTCAATGAAGAAGCAGTTCATCTTCTGAAGGGCCCGCTTGATGCTAAAAGTGCCAGAAGCGGGGACATTATGCTCGGGAGAAGAAGAGCCAGGGATACCATGGGATGTACTAGGCACCGTGGACAGTGTGCGAGTACGCTTGGGGCTTTGAGCAGCCGCTAACTCAGCCTCAACAGCTGAGATAAGAACAAATTGCTTCGGAGTCACCTTAGAATAGTTGTTGACAAGACCAGCTGGGTTCTTCGACTCAATGAGGAGCTTAAGGTAGGAGCCATATATGGGTACCCTCTTATCACGAACCACGGTCCTCATCTCATGCCACATGAAGTCCAGAATATCCAAAGGCTTGTTGCTCCTCATAGCAGTTTGAATGTGAAAGAGGAGATTTATCAACCACTTGCGGACCTCACCCTGCTCACCATACTTGACATTGATAGTGTTCCGGAGAATGGTGTGCACAATGTACCAAAAATCGGTAAAGTACTTGACCTTGGGAATGTGCTGAGACTATGTGTCTGGCGGGTAGCAATGACGCAGACCATCTTTAGCCTTCATAATATACTTCGGATCACCATGGATGCGAATGTAGGTCAGAGCATTAAATATGATCGGGGGAACACCAAGAAGAGAACCAAACTCAGTCATGGTTGCAGTACATTGGACACCCGCACTCATCCAAGTCAATGTATGAGGGCCCTCAGTGGAGAAGAAAACAGTGGCATAGAACTCCTTAAGAAGCTCGGGGGCAAATGGGTGAGAATTAGTAGTCCCCATGAGAGGAGTGATACCATGAAAATCCATAAGCTGCATAACCTCTGGCCAATGCGTGCGGGCTGTGTCCACATCAAAGAAATGCTGATCGACATAGCTGTTCTGAAGTTTGCCAAGGGCGAACTCATACATAACTTGATGCATCTTGCAGAAAAACCGGGTGTCGGCACAAGTACTCTATCCAAAGGCATATGGATTGAACTTCAACCTAGCATTCTCAAAATCAGTGGTACTCAGACCGCCCCAATTAGTGACCACTGGCTCAGCTGGATTGACAGGAAGAGGAGCACCCTGGCGCTGAGAAGGAGTAGAGCCAGCAACAACGGCAACACTTTTCTTGCGAGGACGAAGAGCACGGGGTGCATCGGAATCACTTGAGAGGAATGATGCATGGATATGGACAATTATAGTAAGTGCACATGGTCATTGTTGAATTAAAAAATATTCCATGGTTATGAGTGATAGCGACACGGGTGGGAAGCAAAAATCAACTAGTGAGTACAACCTAACTACATCATAGCATGGTTTGAGTTAAAGAAAATTGTTGTATGATGTGTGCGTTTTTTATTTATTTTGCATGATAATAAGAGAGTGGCAAGTGTGAGCTATAGCATAGTCATGGCAAGTGAGCACAATATCATAGCATAGTAGAAAAAAATCATTGTATTTCAAGACTACATCGTGAGGAGCACCACTAGATGAAGATAATGAAACTAGGGTAGGGCTAGTGGGGCATATGAACTATGTGGGATCTATCATGAACACTGGGGGAAAATTTACACCCTAAATCAATGAACCAAAAAAATATACCGATAGAGATGAAGCACATAAACACGGTATAGAGTAGAGGCCCAAGAGATTACCCGAGTTGGAGGCCATCTTCCAAAAGAAATTCACACGAAATCAAGTGAGAGGATCTCCCCCAATAGTGCACCAAAGATAAATCCGCGGGGAGGAGAGTGTGGAGAAGGACGAGGGCTCGCAGATCTGTGATTTTGAGTGGTAGGGGTGGGCTAGGGTGGGGGGGGGGGGGAAGGGGGGATGAGAGCTCCAAGAGGTGCTCCAATGGTGGTGGTTGGTGGGAGGGAGAAGGAGAGTGGGATCGGGTGGGGGGGTGTGGGGGTGTGCGGGCTGTGTACGTGCGTGCGTGTGTTGTGTGCGTGCGTGTGTGCGTGTCGTGCGTGTGTGCGTGCAGACCCGCCCCGTCCTGGGGAGCCGGCCAGGCCGGCGTGGAAGGGCGACGAGGCCGGGCGGGTGGCCGAGCACCCCGGCCAGGGGCCGGTGCGGCAGTGGGCGAGGCCGGGCAGGGGGCCGAGCAGGCCGGCCTAGGCCCCGGCCTGGGGCCGGTGTGGGGGGGCGAGGCGGGGCACATGGCAGAGGCAGCCGGCCAGGCCGGATTTCGATTTTTTTTGTTTCCCTTTTTTTTTGAATCTGAATTTATTTAGACTAGTGTCACAACAGTAAATTTTCATATTTTTGTTTAGCAAACCATACTTTAATTTAGCAAGTTTTACTTGACCATGTGCACAATTAAAATGAGTATGATGAAATGAGTATTATGATTCTCGTATGCATCCAACGGGGAAAAGTAAAGGTGAATTAAGCAACATTGGATGCAATATGAAATATAAGAACGGAAATGCATATGAGTGAAGCACAAAATGTTTTATTAATATGAAAACCAACCAAATTTTGGGCAGTGGCCTTAGCCACCATGTATGAGTATGTTCGATATGACACCGCGAAGATATATCTTGGGTGCATTGTCGAGACTCATCATTGAATCACATTATGTCATTTGAAATGACCATTATGTATGATTTGTTTATTTATGCATTATAGAGGTAGTGTTGACTCATTGGTTGAGCTACACCCCCCTATGTCTATGCGTACATCTAGAATCCAAATAAGAGTCTATTAGGGGTGTGTATGCAAGACTTTCAATCAACTAAAATTGCTTGCACATACAACATTGAGCTCACTCCTTAATTGCTTGAATCTCTTCACATCTATAGGCTTTGTAAGGATGTCGGCAAGTTGATCTTTAGTGTTGACATAGGAAAGTGATATATCTCCATTGGCCACATGATCCCGAATAAAATGATACCGAATCTCAATATGTTTGGTCTTGCCATGAAGTACTGGATTGTGACCAATCTTTATAGCACTCTCATTGTCACATAAAAGAGGCATTGTCTTAATCTCAATTCCAAAATCCTTAAGACATTGCCTCATCCATAAGAGTTGAGAGCAACAACTAGCGGCGGAAATATACTCCGCTTCCGTAGAGGAGGTGGCAATGCAATTTTGTTTCTTGTAAGAGCAACACACGAGTGACCTACCAAGGAATTGGCAAGCACCCGAGGTTGATTTTCTATCCACTTTGTCACCTCTCCAATCCGCATCTGAATATCTTACAAGATCAAAAGTTGTGTTTGATGGATACGAAAGACCATGTGTAGGAGTGTCAACCAAACATCTGAGAATCCTTTTGACCGCAATCATATGGCTTTCCTTAGGATTAGATTGAAATCTTGCACACAAACCCACACTAAACATAATATCCGGTCTAGATGCACAAATATAAAGCAAAGATCCAATGATAGAACGATAAAGTTTGGGATCTACCGGTATACCTTCGTGATCCATAGAAAGGTTCACAGTTGTTGGCATTGGATAAGGTAATGGTTTGGCATTGTTCATATCAAATTTCTTGAGCATGTCTTGAATATATTTTGCTTGACAAATAAAATTCCCTTCATGATATTGCTTGATCTCAAAACCTAGAAATAACTTCAATTCTCCCATCAGAGACATCTCGAACTCACTTGTCATTAGTTTGGCAATTTGGTTTACAAAACTCACGTTAGAAGATCCAAATATAATATCATCAACATATACTTGACATACAAAGAAATGCCCATCTACACTTTTGGTAAAGAGTGTGGGATCAATTACCCCAAGTACGAAACCCCGATCCACTAAGAACTCCTTTAAATGATCATACCAAGCACGTGGGGCTTGTTTGAGGCCATACAAATCCTTATGGAGGAAGTAGACATGGTTAGGATACTTGGGATCCTCGAACCCCGGAGGTTGGTTAACATATACCATTTCATTTAGAGGACCATTTACAAAAGCACTTTTAACGTCCATTTGATGCAAGATGAAGTTATGACTAGTGGAAAATGCAAGTAATATACGAATGGATTCAAGTCTAGCTACGGGAGCGAAAGTTTCACCGTAGTCAAGTCCTTCGACTTGAGAGTAGCATTGAGCAACCAATCGATCCTTGTTGTGAATCACTTTCCCATGAGAATCTTGCTTGTTTTTGAACACCCATTTAGTTCCAATGACATTATGATCCTTGGGTCTTTCCACTAGTGATCAAACTTTGTTTCTCTCAAAATTATGGAGCTCTTCATGCATGGCTTGAACCCAATCTTCATCTTCAAGAGCATCATACACCTTGATAGATTCAACATGAGAGACATATGAATGAATACCACAAAATTTGAGTACTTGTCCACGAGTGGAGACACTTCTTCCCAAGCCACCAATAATATTCTTTTGATAATGTGACTTTTGGTGCAATCTTGATGCTTGACGAGTCATGATACGAACTAGTGCATCATCGGGATTCTCATTTGGAGGGATATCCTCATCATTTCCTTCATCAAGGCCACGATCCATCCAGAGTGGAGTTCTTGGTGAAGAATCACCAAAGTTATTTCCACCATTATCATTGGGTGGATCTTGATCACTTTCTTGATGAGTAGTATCCACTTGAAGGTCTTGTTCTTGTTCTTGTTCTACCATTTGATTATTGGTTGATGTAGAGGGCTCCACTTGTGTACAGCTAGTCTCATCCTCATTTGCCACAAGGTGTCCCTCAATGGGTATGAGTGGGCCTATACCCATTCTTCATATGGCTATGGAGGACGGTTCATCACCTACATCATCACAATCAATTTGCTCCACTTGGGAGCCATTATCCTCATGGAATTCCACATTCATAGACTCTTCAACACACCCGGTGGATATGTTGTATATTCTATAAGTGTGGGAGTTTGTGGCGTAACCAACAAATATGCCTTCAAAAGTTCTAGGATCAAACTTAGACAATCTAGTTCCTTTTATGTAAACTTGACATTTGCACCCAAAAAATCGAAGATATTTGAGGTTGGGTTTGTTACCGGTTAGGAATTCATATGGAGTCATGCCAATCAACGGACGTAGGAAGAGTCGGTTAGATAGATGACAGGCGATGTTGATGGCTTCGGCCCAAAAGTTATATGGAGATTTGAACTCGGCCATCATAGTTCTTGCCATATCAATAAGTGTGCGATTCTTCCTCTCCGCTACACCATTTTGTTGAGGGGTGTACACAGCGGAATATTGATGCCTTATCCCCTCTTCACTCAAGAATTCATCCATGGTGTAGTTCTTGAACTCGGACCCATTGTCACTCCTAATAGACAAGATCTTGGTGTCATATTGGCGTTGCACTTCCGTGGCCCAAGTTATGAACCTTTCTTGAGTCTCACTCTTCTTCTTGATATAGAAAACCCAAGTGTATCTTGTATAATCATCAACAATCACCAAACAATACTTTTTGCCCCCAATGCTATCATATGTGGGAGGCCCAAATAGGTCCAAGTGAATATGCTCAAAGGGCCTTGTTGTGGAGATGATTGATGTCTTGGGGTGATTCTTCTCATGCATCTTTCCGGCAATACAAGAGCTACAAGGACGATCTTTGGAAAAGTTCACACTTGTTAGTCCTATCACATGCTCACCCTTCACAAGAGTTTGTAGATTTCTCATACCGACGTGGCCTAAGCGGCGATGCCAAAGCCACCCCACGTCGGATTTAGCCATTAGACAAGTGGCGATATGTGTAGTTTCTTTCGAGAAATCCACTATATACATATCGTTTTCCACAAATCCAACAAAGGCTACCTTAAGAGAAATAGTGTGAAGGACAAGCACGTGATGACACCCAAATACACATGTAAAATTGCATTCAAAAGGTTGTAAGACGGAAAGAAGGTTATAGCCAAGGGATTCAACAAGGGGGACTTTCTCAATGGATGAATCTGGAGAAATGACCATCTTGCCATGTCCCAATACCTTAAGTTGTGAGCGATCACCAATAGTTACATGAGCAAATTTGAGAAGTTGGTGTTTCAAATCATCTAACACTTCCTTGCTTCCGGTCGTGTGTGCGGAACAACCACTATCAATCATCCATGATGTTCCACCGGAAATACAACCCTATAATAAACCAACTTCTTGTATTAGGTACCCATTTTTGGATGGGTCCTTTTTTGTTAGTCACACGGGTCTTAGGAACCCAAATAGCATGCTTGTAATCATAACCATATGAGGTGCCAACATATTTTTCATAAACATGACCATTAATAGATTTAAGAAGCACATAAGATGGGTTATACTTTCCCGCAAAGTTGTTGTGAGTAGTAGTGTTCCTAGGAACGATACTCTTAGCAATAATATCAAACTCATCTTCATCAGCCAACTCCCCCTCCTCCAAAAAAACAATAGAGTTAATGGAGGGAGTTGACTTCTTCTTGTAAGCCACCTTGGAAGTGGAACCAAAACCAAGACCTTCCTTGCCAATAACTCTCTTATGATTACTCAAAAGATCATTAAGGTTCTTTTGCCCTTGAATGCATGTGGCAAGACCTTTGTTGAGTTGTGCCTTAAACCTATTGTTCTCCTCAATGAGAGTTTCCTTGACACACAAAGGGTTAGTAACACAAGAGTTTTCATTCACAATTTTTACCCCTTTTAAGGTCTTGAGCTCATTTGAAATTGTTCGATAATCAATTTTAAGCTTATCAAAATCCTTAACGAGTTTATTGTAACCTTGGTTAGTTGCATCATTTAAGGCCATGAATTCCGTTACCTTAGCAAAAGCATGTTCACAATCAAGTTTTACTTTAGCTATGTCAATTGCAAAGGTTTCCTCTATGCTTTCCCTAAAGCAATGTGATTCATCTAGAGCTTTATCAAGCTCCTCAATTTTACTAGCATTATCACGAGCAAAATTTTCAAGTAACGTTATTCTCTCCTCATGTTCATCAATGAGGCCATGTGCCTCACTTAATTGATCCATGAGAGAGACAAAGATAGATTTAGTTTCTCCTTCTAGTTTTTCCACAAAGTTTATCAAGGGGTCTTCCTCGACACAATTTAATAGTGAAGGAGTAGAAGAGTTTGCAAGTTTGAGTGTAGGAGTCACCTTTGGGGATATACCCTTGGCCATGAAGCACTTGTGACTTGAAGGACCCTTGTTGTCATTTGGGATGGAGAAGAGAGAGCTTAAGTTAGGAGGTATGACGCCCCTAGCCACGGACGCCATACCCACTTGTTCACCTTCACCATCGCTCTCTTCACCACCGGATGTGTACTCAACTTCTTTTGCAATCAACTCCGTAGGAGGGCCTCTCTTGATGAAGTTCTTGGACTTTGGAATGAAAGTGGGTTTCTTGATAAGTCTTCCACCATTTTCAATTCTACTCTTGAAGGGACACTCGGCAACAAAGTGCTCGGAATATCCACAAATTGAAGCAAGTTCTTGCCTTCTTATGCTTGAGACTTCCTTCCCTTTATTCTTGGTGGCATTGGATCTAAAGTCTCCCTTCTTCCACCACTTGTGTTGAGCAAGAGCCAAGCATTCTTCATGTGATGTCTTCATCTCTTTCTCGGAGACCTCATGAGTAGATCCACCATCATCACTTGAGTCATTTTCTTCATGGGGAATGGCCTTTGCCTTCAAGGCAAGAGAGGGTCTCTTCATTCCGTTTACACGGGCCATGACATCATCAGAGGTTTGCTTCATGACTTTTAGGGTGATAAAGAGACCCAAAATATCATTGGGGGATAGGTCCAAGTAATCGGCCCTTGCTTGTACATTCATCACCATGTTTTCATTGTATGGCATCAAGGTGAGTAGAAATTTCTCGTTGACCCAATTCTCCGTACAATCCGTGAATCCACAATCTCTCATGTCATTTACGAGAGCCTTGAGTCTTCTAAACATGTCTTCTATGTTCTCTCCATCACTCAAGCGAAAGTGTTCAACTTGTCTTTGGATGATTGACTTCTTGGATCGTTGAAGGTTGACGTTGCCGTCAAACATATCAACAAGGCAATCATAAGCTTTCTTCGCACTTGTGAAGGACCGGATGTGCTCAACTCCTTCCTTTTCCATTGCCCTCTCCAACATGTGCAAAGCATGAGCGTTGAGTTGCTCATCTATGATGTCACTTGAGATTAAGTTCGCGGGATCCTTTGGCTCATATCCTTTTTCAACAATTCTCCATATTTGCATTGAAGAGCTGCACATGTAAGACTTCATGGAAGCTTTCCAATTAGTAAAACGATGCCTATCCACCATAGGAGGTGTACCAAGATGATTAACATGTGGATGTTGAACATTAGGAGCATTGTTATAAGCATAGCCAAAGGAGTTTCCACCACTACCATTTAAAGGTGAAGATGTTGCGGTTCCTTCCTTAGTTGGAATGGGGTTTCCATGTTCATCTAAGGTAACATTCTCTCTAGATTGATTAGATGGGGATGTCAATTCTTTTATTAGTCCCTCCATCTTTTTCTCGGAACTATCAATCATAGCTTGGATTAACTTTTGAATCCCCTCCATGGTGACGGGATCATTAGCCATCCTTTCCTCCTCTTTAGGCGGTAAATCCCTACATAAAGAGACGAGGCTCTGATACCAATTGAATGACCGAGAGGTTAACTAGAGGGGGGGGGGGGTGAATAGGTTAACTACAAATTTTAACTTCTTTTTCAAGTTAACAAGGTAATGCTCAAATATAGATTGTCTAGATTATGCAACTAGGTGACCAATCCTATATGTTGAGCAAGTACAACTAGCACAAGGTGAATATATGACTAAGCTAGTAGTAACTAGTAAAGGTAAGTTGAGAAATAACCGAACATAATGACGCGGAGATTTATCCCGAAGTTCACTTCCCAATGGAAGCTAATCTCCATTGGAGCGGTACGGTGCCACCAAAGTGGAACACCGAGTATCCCTAAAATGGCACACCGTATCTCCTTCGAGTCCTTCCACCGATGTGGATAGGCTCAAATCACTATGTTGTCGTTGAGGTTGACAACTAGAACCTTTACAAGGATGAGGCACACTCCACACGATTGGAGGGTCCTCACTGAATCCCGAGAGACACCAAGACTCCGAGAAACAAGATCCACGAGCACAAGAGCTCCAGGGATATCAACAAGGCTCCGAGATCCGATGAGCTAAGAACAACAAGATTCTTGGCTCTGATGAACTAAGAATAACAAGATCCCTAAGGGATGAGTGGATGGATTTCTAATCGACTTGTTGGACTTGTAGATCGGGGGTGTCTCCCTCAAATCCCAAAGTATCACGAGTTTTGGTTGGGGATTTGAGGAGATGCTTGAGCTTGAGCTTGGTCAATCAATGGTGGAGAGAGAGTGAGTGAGATTGACACTTTCTAAAGGTGGAAGAACATCTCCTTTTATACCGGAGGCGAGAAAACAGTCGTTGGAGGGGGATCCCCCACTCTGCAGCCCACCCCGGCCTAAGGGGCCGGCTAGGGGCGACCAGGGCAGGGCCAAAACCCACCCCGGCCTAGAGGCATGGTGGGGCCGGCGTGGCAGCCAGACAGGGGCCGGAACCCCCTTCCCACCCCGGCCTGGGTTGGCCCGGCCAGGGGCCAGCGTGGACGGAGCAGGGAGGCCGGGGCAGCTCGTTGCCCGGCCTAGGCAGGCGCGGGGGAGAGCTGGGGCCGGGGACCCGCCCGAGCAGCCCGGCCTGGGTCCGACGCGGGGAAGGCTGAGGCCGGGGGACCGCCCGCGCAGTCCGGCCTAGGGGCCCGGCCAGGCCGGCCAGGGAGGCCGGCTCTCCAGTTTTCTCCTCTCCCTTTTCCGTTTCTTTTCCTCCTTTCTTCTTATCTTTTCTCCATTTTTGCTATACACCGTATGAATTTCCAGGGAGATATATGATTTCATTTTATCCATGATGGGCTCTGAGCAAACTTAAGGAAACCATTAGATCTTCCACATGTTGTGATCAAACACCGAAAACAAGATTAGGAGCAAATGTCCTTTCAGCAAGAACAAGCAAGTTCTCATCTTCCTCCTCGTCGATATCGGCTTCTTCCTCTAAGAGAAAGTGCGCCATCATCTCATCGTCACTGTCCATCTGTACAAATGAAAATGGCTTCAAAATATGACAAAAACAACGGCCGGCGCCCAACCGGGCAAATCGACGAACACCTTGGGGGCGAGGTGGTTACCTCTGGTCGCCGGAGGTGGCGCATGAGGCGGCACCGATGGGTCAGAGCCGCGGCGGGGGAAGGGCCGAGGGCGGACGCGCGGCCGGAGGCGCTGATGGGGTGGAGGCGCGGCGGAAGAGAGCGGCGGCGCTACGAGGCCGAGGGAGACGGCAGAGGACGAGGCGGCGCGTGCGGGGCGAATGGGCGGGGCACAAGGGGACGTGGCGCATACGGAGCGCTTTGTGTCGCTGGCAGAACGGGCCCGCGGCGCGGAACGACTCGTCCGACGCCCGCACGGGAGCCCCTAGGAGGCGGGGTTGGGCTGAGTTTGCCGGATGGGAACAAAGAGGCTGTCCGGACGAGAAAGCCCAATGAAGAACGCGACTGGACGCGCTCGGGGCCATCCGAACGGGAAGGGGCCGTGGGGGCGTGTTTGGGGGCGCGACTATAGATGCTCTTAAATATTTCCAAGAGAGCCGGGTACCTCAAAATAGCGTCGTGGATTAAAGGGAGAAGGAACAGAACACTAGCCTCTCGCCCTCTCCAGAGTTCGCTTATCAGCCAGAGGACAAAGGGAGGAGGAACGAAACGCTAGCCCCTACACCCCCCCCTGCACCCTACTCTCTCTACCCGCCTCGCCGGAGGACAGCCGCCGCCGCTCGCGCCCGGAAGATGGACACTGTCGGCGCCCGCCTGAGCCGCTCCTCCACGCGGTACGGCCCCGTCGGCAGCAGCAACGCCTCCTTCAGCGGGCCCGTCAGGAAGTGGCGCAAGGCGTGGGCCCCTCTCGCCGGCGGGGGTAACGGAGGCGGCGGCGCGGGATCCGCCTCCGCTGGCATGGGTCCCATTGGGTGCCCCAGGGGCAACAAGGTGGTTCTGCTCAAGTGGGCGCCGGTGAACGGCGCCGCCGACGGTAACGGCAACGGCAAGGAGGTCGCCGCGGCGGCCACCAGGCGGCGATACGTTCCGGTAAGGCTTATTGGCTCTAAAGACTAGGTTTTTTCGGCTGCTTGGTTGCTTTGTTGCTGCTCTGGTCGGTTCGATCTGCTTCGGAGGTCGGATATATCGCACTCCTCTGCTTCTCCGGGGTCATAATTTTAGGCACAATGTAGGAGGACACAGGAGCGCGCCGCTTCTTTTTGGATCAATTTGGTGCTAATATGAGCATCTAGGTCTGTGCTAGGGTAAATTTAGGATGTAGCCTCATACTTCAGCTTGGGTTGTGCTAGGGTTTTGTGGCATAACCATCGTATGATTTGCTGGATTTGAATTGACGATAGTAGTAGGCCTTGCAATTTATTCAAGACTGCTCGTGGCGGCTCATGAACTATGGAGATCTCCTGTGGTTGCCTTTTTACTTGCATCTGCCTCAAGGTTTAGCCTTGTGGTTAGTAATTTGAGGATTAGTGGCATTCCTCAATTATTAAATTTACTATATTTCCACTGCTAGTTAAACTGAATATTGGTCATTGGTTGATTACGTATTTTTTTAATCTTTATTCTAGTTCATGACATGTAATCAGATACGTTTTTTCTTTATCCGATTTAAACCCAAAATCACGAAACTTCCTATATTAAACCCTGAAATTTCTCAAATAGTCCAATATTAAACTTTGAATTTTGTAGCATTTTTATATGTTATTTTATTTTCACATTACTTGAAAACCTCGAGATGCAAAAACACTATCCAAAACCGAGATAGGGTTCATGTTAGATGGTTTTGGAAAGTTGAGGGTTTAACTGCACCATAGTCCAGTGTTTAAAATGACTTGTTTTATTGCTTTACAATTGCTGTGTACATATGACAGTCTCCTGTGGATGCAAACCAATTTTTCGGTAGGTCTTAGTGCTCTTTTACTTTGTTCCTGTAGTCGATTGTCAGTGATGTTGAGCTTCAAGTTAGCTCTTGGTAGAGGCTTAGATTTGGCGGATGCACTCAATTTCTTCAGAACTATGTGTGCACTGAAATGGATCCCATCTATATCTATCTCGTAAATCTAGTTGCTCGATGAAAATATAACAAATCCAGGATAACAGTAAGGTGAAGGTTGTGGATTCATCATCTTGTTGTATAACTGATGATAGTAGGGAAATTTACCTGATGGGTTCAGTTATTTCATCTATTTTGAATTCGTTCATCGTTTATGTGGGGAACAGATGTAGCTGAATAAACTGAATTGATACATAGTAGTGTTTCAATCATTTCATTTGGAAGCTCCTAGCAGCAGCCTACCGTCTCCATTCATCTCTTAGATCTACCGTGGCAACTCCTTTTCCCTTGTGCAAGTAATTGAGAAAGGACCCCATTAATCATTTCCACAGAAAATTCAGAATGCACTTCTTAAGTTTATCTTATTTTTCTTGCACAATATCAGTTTCAGTTTCCTGTTTATCAAGAGGACATTTTACTTAGCAGAGCGATAAAACACGTACAACATTCTCAATACCAGGTTTGCAAAACTCATCCGTCGCTGTATCCTCTTTTAGGCTTCAGGGGTACCACAGAACCCTCCCAGAACAAGTGGCAGCACCGAGCTGAATTTGAACCTTGGTTTGGAAGACCCAGATGATGACAGCGATGCTGATATGAGCGCAGACGAACAGCGTGACACAGGCAGCACCCCACGCTCTGAAAACCGTCTGAAGAGGAAAGTGTTTTAACAGAAGTTCAGAATCTAAGACTCCCACGAGTTCTGCACCATCTCTATGCGATGCCAGGTCGCTGGCGTAAGTGCGTAACCTTATTAGTGCCTAGCTTGTATCTGCCATCCTCACCATATTTCAGTCGAAGTGTCGAATTTGTTTCGTGCCAATTGGGAGGATGATCACCTTGTTATTGTCGTGTCATGAACTTATGGGGAAACTGGTAGTGTACCAGCATGTTGTACGGAGTCCTTTTTAGAGTCTGGAGGCATAGCATGCGCCTTATGTAACGGTTCCAGGATATGGTAACCAATGGGCACGATGGCTTCGCTGATACTAATCGCTGCCTGTCAAGCACCGTTGCCTTAGGGTCAAGTGAGCAGCGCATCCACATGGAACGCTAGCAGTCTTGTTTGTAGTCCGTAAACTGTTTCTTTCACCAAATAAACCCTCTCTACAAGATGACATGTGGCAACACTTATCATAAATCATCCATACCCTAAAAAATAATAGTAACCACCATCAATGTACTAACAATCTATCAAACCAATACTTGCCACATTGGCCCTAGACCACCTTCTTCCCCGTGTCTTCGTTCCTTTCTCCCTGTTTGGATGTCAGTATTCGGGGCATCTAAATCTTTTGAAATGACACTATATGAGATATGATATGGTAAGAAACACAACTTGTATTTTCTGAAATTCGGGGATGCGATGCATATGTAATTTTTTTACAACCAAATAAGATCGATCCCGACTTGGATAAGTGCTTATTGGTTATCCCAAAGAAACCATTGAGCATTCCTGTTATCACCGTAATGAAGGCAAAGTGTTTGTCGCAAAGAACATTGCTTGTCTCGAAAAAGAGTTTCTTCCGAATTAAGGGGTGAGTGAGAGGATAGCGCAACTGGACGAGATTGGTTATCATCAGGTCAGAGTGGTGCAGCGTCGGAAGTGGTTATGTAGTTTCCCACAAAGACGGGTAGGGAAGGTCCTACATGTGATGTAAATATTTCGATTGAGCCAGTAGCAAAGGTATGGCCGGACTCGTACGAAACTATGGTAGTTTTCGGACGAGGTATTGTTCTTAGACAACGATGAGCCTGCAAACTACACGGAAGTTATGAGCTCCAACTTCATTGAATGTCTAGACGCCATGAAATCCGAGATAGATTCCCTGTAAGACAACCAAGTTTGGAACTTGGTAGACCCTCCTGAATGTGTACCACGACTTGTCTCAAAGAGTTTCCGACAATTTCTGGTAGTTACAAGATATGACAAATGGATGTCAAAACAGTGTTTCTGAACGAGAAGCTTACCGAAAACATGTATATGATACAACTCGAGATTTTTATCGCAAAGGATGCTGGAAAGGTGTACAAACTTCATAGATCTATCTATGAACCGAAGAAACATCACATAGTCGGAATGTTCACTTTGTTCAAAGGGTTTGATTTCACCAGGAACGACGAAGAGCCTTATGTTTACAAACAAGTGAGAGCACAATAGTATTTGCGATGTTTCGTGAACAATATGCACTAGACGTGGTCGTGTCATAACATTTGTGAGCTTTAGTTATTTCAGATAGATGTCAATGGACGCTATATTTATCCGTAGAATATACAAGTTGTCAAGTGACAAGTTAAATTTGTATTCAGATATATACTACATATGCGTTAAATATGGTTGCTTGTGTTGAGTGGCTTGATCAAGGCGTGAAGGCAGCAACAACCATATCTTAGCAGCACGAGGGAGGTTCCGAACCAAGAGGAAAGGTGGCTACGAAAAGGGTTGAGCCCCCGTCTCTCCCTTCTCCTCAAGAAATGCCGTGGCGACGTGCAGTTCTGGAGTGCACGTCTGCCCCCCGACGCCCAGCATGAGACGAGTGAATGGGTTCGCTGCATTCGTGCTCGATCGTGTACCATGTGCTTAGCATGTTGTAGTTCCTACCTCCCAAGCCCCCCGCCCCCGCACTCCCTATCTGTATAACCAGCGATACAAAAAAGGCTTTGCCTTCGATATATAAAAACCCAGGTGGAGGGTTTTACTTTTATCCGAGTAAGCATTAAAAAAACGGGCGGACGAAGGAGCAGAAGAAAACCAAGGAGAGAGAGGTAAAAGAAAACCAAGGAGATAAAGCTCGTGTTGTCACAGCGTCATCGTGCACAAAGCTCTCTACGGTGTGACGTCTTGGAATTTTATCATCGAAAACATATTGAGAAATTCTTTTAGGGGGGGAGAGGAAGGACCTGCCTCCACATTGGCTAATATGCACTATGCACAACCATCTTTGTTTACTAATTCTGTTCTACTCTACAAGAAAGCTAAAAAGTGGAAAAGCAAAGAAAGTGTACAGACGCAACATCTTTTTAAGACAAGACTAATGGTTACAGTTACAGCTCATGCGACACATAGATCCTATTGTCAACTAAGCCGTGAGCCATAAAAAATGGTTGACCTTTTATTTTGCGGGTATAAAATGGTTGACCTAGAGTCCATAGACCATAGAAGCGCGTCCTTCCACACGATTGCACTAATTAACCAACAAGCATTGCGTACGGATACAGTAGTGTTTAGGCTCGAAGAATGCCGGCAAGAAATTGCAAACTTTTTTAAAACAAACACATTGAGACGTGGTCTATGGAGTATTGCGTATGTGCCAGCCTTATCACGTTACGTGATCAACAGAGATAACGCAAATTAAATGAAACGGATAGGATGACCAACTCAATGCACATATCGACTGTCGTTCTCATAAGCCCAAGTTGGCAAGTAGACCTGTTAAATCACTACTCGATTCGGGTACATACTACCCGTCCCCATCAAGTATCTATACTATAATATGGCCTAATGCCGTGATGGTACGTTTAATGGTTCGTACGTACGTCTGTTCGGTAAGGTGTGCGTCGTTTGCTTGTCCGCCCTCGAAAAGTCTCTCTAGGTAGTCAAGGCCCAGCCTATTGAGTTGGCCCAACGCACTCCTGATTGCTGGGGTCGATTCGTATTCCTATGTGATGCAAGAGATCGATCCAAACTCGAGTACCATAACGAATTTGCTTTGTATACGACACTTTTTTTTTTTGATAAACCTTTGCATACGACACTTGACGTACGACAAACGTACGACGCCGCATCCGTCGGACCAGCTACGTGCGGGAAGCCCAACGAAGGGCCGGGAAGCCCATCGAAGGGCCAATGTTTCACGTCGTACGTGTGTCGGACAAAAACTGTCGTACGTATAGCAGCTCTCCAATCCATCAAGGCTTCGGTTCCAATCTAACAGGCACGGCCATGCACGAGAGCTAGCTATTCGACGAGGCGGGCGACCGCAGCGGACGGCAACAAAGTCGAGGTCGTGGGCACAAAGAACAGGAATATGATCAGCTGATCAGCTCTCGTGGCGAGTGCTTCAAAGATCATGCCGGAAGCCGCGGCGCTATCGCATCCACACATGATCGAGGACAATTGTGTCGACAACGGCATCCCGCTCCGCCGCTGCAACATTCACCAGCGTCCTGAGTGCCTCAAAATACACGCTGCCGCCGAAGGAACCTGCTGCTCCGCTAACACCAGCACGTCTGTCGAGCAAGACCTAAAGAGCTCATTCCATCGGATAGTGCATTCCGCCGGCACCTCGGACAGTTCTGGGAACGGCAAAGGATCTCGGGCGGTCCTCGAGTGGTCCAATCTACAGGAGTTTGAGGTCCGGAACGACGCAGCACGCATGTGTGACGCTCTGTCCGGCCGGGTCTATGCCGTACGTGGCGTCCCTGCTATGCTCCCGCCTGTGCGTTCGTGGCGTCCCTGCTATGCTCCCGCCTGTGCGTTCGTGGCGTCGGTTGGTGTTGTACGCTGGCCGGATGTCACATGTGCATATGTGTTGGTGTCTGTTGTTCTAGAGGCTGAGGAAGCGGTCGATCATCACTCTGGACGCTGGTGGCTGATGGCAGGGGGTTATGATTAGTATAAAACGATTAGCAGCTCTCTTCAATTGATGCGGTCTAGAGAAGCAAGCACTGTACTGAACTACTGATATTTGTTTCGTTGTGCAAACTGCATGCAGAGCTTCAACAAAACAGGGGGCAGCATGCGTCACCGCAACACACATTTGAATGTGATTTCTCCTAAATCTGAAATTATTCAGCCCCTAAATTCTAACCCACTTGAGAAAATCATAGTATATTATGGACTATGGTCTATGCAGAGGAACTGGCCAATGCGGCTATGTTAATGATGTCGCTGCCAACTTGGACCTGGTTGAGGGGACTAGGTACATCTATTATAGTGTGATTTGCATCTGTAATGCATTGTGGTTATTTTGTTGGGCTAATGATATTCCTTAAGAATTATTAATTAATATTTGCACATCGTGTATCCATTGATCTTTTGATGAAAGAGAGAACATGGCGGGTGATTTTTTTTTTATCCCGTCGCAACGCACGGGTAAATATGCTAGTCGCTATATAATCGCGTTGAGTCGAGTGGGGTGTTTCATGTAGCCAAGATACCCCTAGCGTCGAATCGACCTCAGTTTTGCCCCTAGTCAGTGCGCAAGGACTCCTTTCGCTGCTCCCACCGTTATTTTCGGCCCCCCGTTAGGATCCTGACCTGTGGGACCCATCATAGAACCGTTGGCGCGGTTTGTGTGCCCCAGCTGTTGACGGTTGACGCTGCATGTGGGCCCCACCTGTTGACCGTTCCTTGCGGCCCAATGTCACATGAGGCCCAATGTCAACATGTAGACTACACATTATCCATTTATATTTATTAATCACTACCTGCAGACTACGCATTATCCATTTATTAAACCATCAAATTATTCGTATTAATAATATAAAATATACTGTGCTCAACTCAATTTTTTATGTTATCTTAGAAAACATAATGCAGCTCTTTTAGAAAATATTATTCGTTAAAGCACATCTCTTATATATAAATTTTGTTTACAATGTGCAGATTTTAAAGCGATGATTAGAAAGGATAAAACTTCTAAACAGTGGGTATATTTGGACAAATATAAGAACATAACTTTGTATATAGGGCTTATATATAATTAAACATATTTAGAAAGGATAACTGGCCCCACTTTACATATAATCAGTGGGGCCGGATAAACATTACATTTAACTAAAAAAAAAGGGCTAGCCCTAACTGCTCCCGCTCTGCATGCATGCGGGAGCCCTTCCCGCCCTCCCGCGCCGCCCTACTTCCTCCACTCCGCCGCCCGGATCTCCATCTCCTGCTTGATCCGGGCGCTGCGGTTCTCCGCCCGCATCCTCTCCTCCTGCCTCTCACGGGACCGCTTGATGCTGGCCCGGAAAGCCTTCGCGTCCTCCTTCGCCTCCTTCTTCTCCATCGCCTTCAACTCCTTCTTCTCCAGCCGCTCCAGTCTCTTGAGGCGGCGGTTCGTCTTGGGGGAGATGTCCGACGTCTTGGTGGTGGTGGAAGGGACGGGGCGGTGGACGAAGGGCGGCGTCGGCGATCGCTCCCGTTTGGGAGAGTCGTCGACGGGAAGCACGATGGGCAGGACGTCCAACTCCGCCTCGGGCCACTCGGCCTCGTACCAAGGCAGAGCCTTGGGGTGGTTGTCCTCGTCGGAGACCGACTCCGGGCTTGAAGGTAGTGAGTAGGAAGACATTGTGCGTTAGGGCTTGAAGGGAGAGAAGGGCAAATGGCTGGAGAGGGATGAGAATATGGAGGACGACTGAAGGACTATTTAAAGACACGATTAGACGTGAATTTATTTGGGTAGATGAAGCAAACTGTGTGAAAACCTTGGATGCAGTGTATTAGAGTAGATGCATGGTCAAAGCGGTGTAGAACAGGCATAGGCGTAGGCGTAGGCCGGACAGCTAGTGATACGGAGTACGAGCGCGTGTGCATTCGTCAGTCGAAGTGATTCGACGTTGCATGCGTGTATTAAAGAGGTGAAGAGAAGAAAGTCCAAAGTCTCACGCCAAATCCTGCCTCGCTGCATATGCATTGATGCGTATCTTCTGAAAACTAGGCGTGGAGGGCTGCGTCGCTGCAAATGCGACGCGACTCATGTTTCTGAAACCAGGCGTGGAGGGCTGCGTCGCTGCAAATGCGACGCGACTCGTGTTTCTGAAACAAGGCGTGCAGGGCTGCTGCAAATGCGACGCGGCGTTAACTATTTTCTTCTTCTGCCACGTTGTTTACTCTGAAAAAACGAGACGTGCATGCACCGGGCTGGTGAACGGGGCCGTTACATTGAGACAAAACACCCAGTCCATGCACCGATTCATTTTCGATCATTTGATCGTAAGGAACGGTGCAGATCGAGTCCATGCATGCAAACTACGGCGGCAACGACCTGCAGACGCTGAGACGAGCGCTTCTCTGTGCGGGAACGCGATCCTCTGACTTGAGGTCACTGACAAATGGAGCCCATCACACACCGGACCCACGTGTCATGGGAGAAAGTCAGAGAACATAAGGTGGGCAAAGTAAGAGGATCTGGTTCCCTCTGTTTTTAAGGCATGTACAATAGTGTAGACGGGTGCTGTCTGCACTACTCGGCCATGTCGACATTTTTAGAGATATTTGCTTGGTTGTGCTAGGATAGCCCATAGGAACACAGAACAAAAAGGTAGAACCCACCTCTTCGGAAGATTCGCGATGTTTGGTCCGATACAGGAGTTTCACCCTAAGCGCTCACGAGAGAGAAGTGGATGCCGGTGAAGCGGGTCACACCCGGAGAGAAATCTTTGACATCCAAAGCACACAAACACACCTATACTAACATGGTATGGCACCCCCTAGCTTATGTTGGGATCCAGACACTCCGTAGCCCCCCTCCCAGTGAAACCCTAGCCCCGCTGGAGAAATACCGGACTTATACGGAAACACGCGGTAACTGCGTCGAAAGGGGGTAGCAATGTGGAACTATTTTCTTGGTTGTGCTAGGATAGCCCATAGGAACAAAAAACAAAAAGGTAGAACCCATCTCTTCGGAAGATTCAGGATGTTTCGTCCGATACAGGAATTTCACCCTATAAGCGCTCACGAGAGAGAAATGGATGCCGGTGAAGCGGGTCACACCCCGGAGATCAATCTTTGACATCCAAAGCACACAACACACCTGTACTATCATGGTATGGCACCCCCTAGCTTATGTTGGGATTCAGACGCTCCGTAGCCCCCCTCCCGGTGAAACCCTAGCCCCGCTGGAGAAATACCGGACTTATACGGAAACACGCGGTAACTGCGTCGAAAGGGGGTAGCAATGTGGAACTATTAGCTTGGTTGTGCTAGGATAGCCCATAGGAACAAAAAACAAAAAGGTAGAACCCATCTCTTCGGAAGATTCAGGATGTTTGGTCCGATACAGGAGTTTCACCCTGTAAGCGCTCACGAGAGAGAAATGGATGCCGGTGAAGCGGGTCACACCCCGGAGATCAATCTTTGACATCCAAAGCACACAACACACATATACTATCATGGTATGGCACCCCCTAGATTATGTTGGGATTCAGACGCTCCGTAGCCCCCCTCCCGGTGAAACCCTAGCCCCGATGGAGAAATACCTGACTTATACGGAAACACGCGGTTGAAAGTAGAAGGATGCCGCCTAGAGGGGGGGTGAATAGGCGCTTTAAAATAATTACGGTTTAGGCTTGAGTAAATGCGGAATAAAACTAGCGTTTAATTTATCAAGCACAAAACCTATGCAAGCTAGATTTACCTATGTGCACCAACAACTTATGCTAGGCATGATATACAACTATGAGATAGAAAGATAGATGACTTCAAGCACGATGGCTATCACAAAGGTAAATGCATAAGTAACGAGCTAGAGTATAGAGATAACCGAAGCACAAGGAGACACCGGTGTGATTACCGAAGTTCCTTCCCAAGGGAAGTACGTCTTCGTTGGAGAGGTGGGGAGCCACCTAGGCGCTCCTCAATAGCACGGATGTGCACACCTTATTCTCCTTGAGCTTCTCCGGTGAGGGAGATGCTCGTTTCCACTATGAGGTCGACTTGAAGGCGTTGACCAAACCTTACACGAGGTTGAGGCTATCTCCACAACTCAATTGGAGACTCTCAACGAAGCTTCTTGCAACAAGGTGGAAGCCCCAAGCACTAACCGTCTAGGGTGCTCAATACACCCAAGAGGAACAATCTCTCCGGTGACCAAGCACCCAAGAGTAACAAGCTCACGAACTTCTCTTTCACGAATCTCGTGGGGAACTCAAACCGATGCACCTAATGCAATGGCAAGAACACACAAAGTGGTCAAGAACTTCTCTCCCAAATCCCACCAAAGCAACTAATGCTATGGAGGGAGGAAGGAGGAAGAACAAGGAAAACAACAAATGAATCCCTAGATCTAGATCCAATAGATTCCCCTCACAAAGAGGAGGGATTGATTGGTGAAGTGGTAGATCTAGATCTCCTCTCTCTTTTCCCTCAAGTGGAAGCAAGAATCATTGGAGGGATTGAGAGAGAGCAAGCTTTTGGAGGTCAACAATGGAGGTCAAACTTGCCCAAAAGGTTGGGGAACCATTGGGGAAGAAGGCCCCTTAAATAGGTCACCCAAATATCCAACCGTTGGAGGAAAATTCGCGCAGGGGCGGAACCTCCGGTGAAACCACCGGAACCTCCGCCCCCCGGATGAGTTAGGACATCAAAATGGCTGAAAAAATGCCCCAACCACCGGAGCCTCCGGTGGTTTCACCGGAACCTCCGCCACTTTCAAACCGAAGGGGTTTCCGGCGGAGCTACCACCGGAGCCTCCGCTGGTGGAAAAAAAACTGCAGAACACCCTATATGAAAACGGTCATAACTTTTGCATCCGGACTCCGTTTTCGATGTTCTTGGGCTCGTTGAAATCGCAACGACGAGCACTACAAGAATATGCAGAGAAACATCATAGTCCAAATGGGAATATAAAACCAAATGATGAAAGGTTTGGCCTATCAATAAAGGACAACCGGTAGAAACCTCCAACAACAAAAATGCGATAAGTTTTTCATACGAAATCCATTTTTGATGAACTTGAGCTTGACATGAAGAACATGAAAAGATCTAAAACCTTACATGTAGAAAACCCAAATAAGAACCAAGAAGGATGATGCCAAGTATGCAAAGGTTTGAGCTCTCTACGATAGATACGATCAAGATATGCATTCAAGAGCCCCTCTTGATAGTACGGTTATCTATCCTATAATCCGGTCTCCCAACTAGCATAATGAGACCGGTAAAATAGAAACCCTATCTAAGTCATACCTTTGCCTTGCGCAATCCAATTGAGCTAGATGACGACGATCTTAATCACCTCAAGTTGGACCACCTTTCTTGATTGCGCTTCGCTTCGTGAAGATTGTGAGTTGCTCCCCCATAAGCTAATATTAGAGAGCTTCTCACATGACCATCTTCACTTGACCATAATCTACATATGGGTGGAAAGATTCAAGCATAGGATTTCTTCTAGATGCTTCACTTGAGTTTCCACGTCAAGCTAGGTGATGAACACCGCTTGACGATGACATAGACCATGGGCAATATGAAATCTTCCTTTTTGTTCATTCCCATGGAAAGATACCTAACCACACATAGAGATGCCACACACACACATATGGGTTAGATCACAAAGCTATATTGGCAATTGCTTACCATACCATGAGATACACAATCCCACTTGGTACATCGTGTAGCTTTGTGTGTTGATCACTAGCTTGATCAACCTTATATCTTTTCTTCTCACTTCAAATGATGATGTCTTGAAGATAACCATGAAGGATAACATAATACTTTTCTTCAAGACACACTAGCAATAACCTCAACTCAAACCATGACCATTCTTCATATAAATCCTTGCATATAACAATGGCCATCAAGGAAGCTAATAGAGTTCAACACATGAACTCCATTATTTCCTATGAACAAGAACTACAAGGATAACTCAATGCAAACATTAGTCCATAGGGATTGTCAGTGATTACCAAAACCACATATGGGGCACCATGCACTTTCAATCTCCCCCATTTTGGTAATTGATGACAATCCCTTTTTACGAGGGTTTATATGATGAATTAAGCAACCATGCAAAACAAAGAGCAAGGATGCAATAGCATGGAAGGCAAATGCTTAAGAACGAAACTAAATCATAGAACCAAATTCCCTTAAACCCTCTAAACTTCTCCCCCATTGGCATCCATTGCCAAGATGGGAAAAAAGATTAGAAGGCAAATATAATAAGAGCTCCCCCATAGTGTATGCATTCCTCATGATATGAGTGAAATCAAGAGCATGTATCCAACTAGGAATAGATGGAGGGAGATCAAACTATATTGAGGATCCAAAGATTTACAAGCAAAGTCAAATTGAAGGATACTTTCATAAAGAAGCAACCAACCAAAGGATCCTAAAAAAAAACGATTGACCAAAATCAATATTATGATAAGATCAACAAAGTGTTCTAGAAAATCAAGAGGGAACTCCCCAAGGTACATGCACAATGTTAGATTTGAATTACTATATAATGTGCACAACATGGAATCATAACTCCCTTCTAGATAATTTTGAACACAAACAAGAGCAAGAGAATAGATAGGAAATGTAGCAAACCAACTTGCAAACAAACAAGAGTTGAGCAATTAAGATCAAGAAGTGACAAGTAAAGATTTACTCAACCGAAAGAGATGAGTGTGACAAGGAAGGACATTTGTACGAGACTAATAGGATGAGCAATGCTTCATCATAGTCTTTAAATATATGAGTCACATAGTGCATATCATGTCTTTCCCATACACACAAACCAACAAATGATAAAACACATATGTCCACAAGCTTTATAAGATTCCAAAGGACTACCAAAAGAAAAAGAAAAGCTTGTGCCTTTTAGGAACCCCAAGTAATATAAAGCAATAAAACATGGTCACTAAAGAAATAGAATATCAATTAAAGATGTAACTATTCTCGTGTGTATAAGTTTCTAAGTGGACACCAATCACAAAGATATATATCCACAAAGAAATATGCACACACAAAAATAGGTACAAGGGTAAAGAACATGATATCCAAGATAGGTTCATAAATATACCAATAAGATTTTTGTTTGAAAGCAAAACACTAGGATTAGTTTAATCTTAAGGGGATATAGATGGACAAACAATAAACTCATCAAAGCATCACAAATATCACAAGGGAAAAGTGATAGTTGGAATGCTTCGAGAAAGGTAACGCATATCACAAAAGATTCAAATGGTTTTTGAGAATTCATAAACATTGCATATGAGAGACTTAAAGTAGAAGTTACTAGATTAATATACTTGGGATTGGTGAATCATGAAATTGATTATAAATATCCCCTTAGTATGTAATCATCCCGGCTTACTCATAGTTGCAATAAATATGTTTTTGATAAGACATTTGCAAGAGCCAAATGAAATGCAACAAATGGAATTCATGTCAAGATGCAACCTACACAAGATTGAAAGCTAAAAATGTATGCATGGAATAGATACTTGTTACCGAGACGGCATTGGTGATGAAGAGGATGCGAGTTTGATAATCATCGTAGCTTGAATCCTATGATATGATGGTGAGAACACCTTCCTTATGAATGGAGCAAGCAACCAATGTATCTCCATTGTACCTAAAAACAAAAATCAAGTACAAAATGGTTCCCAAACTTATTGGGTCCAAGTAGTTAGAACAACTACAATACATAAGACAAACTCCACATAAATATATGCATATTAATATGAATTTGAATTTTATGCGCATCTTAGCCATTTAGGATTTGATGGAGTTTATCCTATATATTGGATCAACGAAAGTAAGCATGTCAAAGAATATACATAGTAAATATACATGCACAAAACTTTCAAGAACCAAACAAGATACAAATTGGACAAAATACCAATTAAAACAAAGAAGGCACTCACAAGAGATAAAATCAAACAAAGTGTCCAAGTTATATCAAAACCCCAAATCAACACATGATTTAGGAAATCAAATAGAGAAGATAACAAAAACAACATCAACGAATAAACAAACCCTATACACTTTTCATGATGGCACACAAAGTACCAAGACGAAAAATGTTCGTCTTCCAAAGAGACAAGTCATTGGGATAAAATACCAATTTCAAGACAACAAGTGTTCAAACACATATAGGATAGTTCTTCCAATAATAGTGCATTAATTATGATATTGCATTTGAATACAAGATGCACACAATGGAATCATTACTCTCCATATATATTGTTCAAACACTAGTCAAGCTCAAGAAAAGCAATAAGATGCAATACCAATTAAAGAATTTTGTTCTACTCAATGTAGGATAGCTTCCCCAAGAAATGCAACACAAAGAAGTATGACTTTGAATAAGAGTGCACACGAATGGGATCATTGCTTTTCCTAACTCAATAAAGCATAAAACTAATTTTGAGTAGAGAAAGGAAGACACAAAGGAGTTTGAACCAAACAAATCCTTGGCAAGAAACAAGGCAATTTTAGAGCAATGGACAAAGTAAATATGATCAATAAACTTACCACAAATTATTATAACTTGTCAAAGACAAGAGATGTATGGAGATATTTCTCGGTGGTATATTTGTTCACAATCATATTCACAAAACATAAGTATGTGGTAAAAGATAGGAATGAAAACACCATACTTAAATAGAGATTCTTGGTGGCTTCAATAGTCGAATGATCATGCAAAGAAATGATTAATATATCAAGAAGCAACCGGTTCCCGAGAAGGTAAATTCTAGTGCTAATTTGTGGAAAACCGCACCAAGAAACTCTCTCACAAATAAGATACCAAAGGATGAGAAAATAAAATCATTTAAGAAAATTGGAACTTGTTTGAGCACACATGCCACATAGGAATAAGATAATTAACAATATCAATTCTATGTGGCAAAACCTTAAATGTTCACATTCTTTAGGCTTGTAATATGCACAAACATATTACTCCCCCATAATGTGATAATCCGTATCTTCTTAGCAAGAGGCAAACAAAGACCAACTTGAGATAATTAATAGACATTAGAATTTGAATTTCTCATGAGTATGAGATACCACATAGAGACTAGATAATATTGAAATATCAACACTATGTGGTATTCCTCATGTACACACATTTTGGGATTGTGAAGTGCCAAAGGCATATTACTCTCCCAAAATGGGATAGTCCATTAATCACTCAAAAGAGCCAAATAAGATACACACAAGATGCAATTAGGATCAAAGCAAACTCATACATACATTTTGTGCGAACCGACAAACACATACTAGATTACTCAAGGATAAGTAAGTAGTAAGCACAAAATATACAAAATACAAGAAAGGTACAAAACCAATATATGCAAAGGGGCAAGCAACTTTCAATGTATATATATAATGTAATAAATACAAGTTACCGCAGGAAGGAGCATGGAATATGAGATAGAGACGTGATAATCCAAATGACTTGGCTTAAGGAAAATATATGTGATGAAGATCCCTTAATTCTTCATGATATAGCCAAGTCTCCAATGCCCTCCGATAACACCTATTGATCAAGTTTGAGCTTGTTGGTCCCCAACCAAGTTGGGTCCTAAGAGGTTAGTCACAATAGGCTTGGCAACCCAAATGGTTCTTTTCTTGACACCACTTTGAGTACCAACATATTTGGCAAACACATTGCCCACATCATCCTTCCGAATGGAATACACATCATCAATTATGATAGGGTTGGATAATGTACCATTAGTGCATGAAGAAGCAAGATGGCCCTTTTCACGACATAAGTAGCAACAACGACTCCTTCCATTCTTCTTAGTTGATTTCTCAACTTGAGAAGCATTAGCTTGAGTCTTCATAGGAAGAGGCCTTTCTTCAACTTGAAGTTGAGATTGAGGTTGAACTTGTGGCCGCTTCCCTTGTTGCTTCTCGCTAAGTTTCTTCTTCTTCATAGGGCATGATCTAACATGATGCCCTTCAACCTTGCACTTGAAGCAAACAATATTCGCCAAATTCTTGACTTGTTCATGGCCCTTCTTCTTGTCGACTTTGGACTTGTTCTTGTGATTGGAAATGAATCCAAGTCCTCTCTTGTCATTGGGGGATTTTTGGACACTCAACATATTATCAAGTGTGGACTTCCCTTTATGACACTTCTCCAAGTCTTTCTCCAATGAAGTGACTTGGGCCTTGAGCTCTTTGATTTCCTATACATGGTTAGTATCAACACAAGAGCTAGAGGAAGTAGATGCATCATTATTAGAGCAACAAGGTAAGGAAAGAAATTCATCATAAGATGTGGGAACATTATGAGAGGATGAATTACTAGGACTAGCACAAGGCAATATAGCATTTAGAGTAGATATTGTGCCTTTGTCCACATGAGGCTCACAAGATGTTACCTTAGTTAACATAGCCTTATGAGCTAATTTTAGACTCTCATGGGAGACTAGAAGATCCTTATGAGAGCTTGAGAGCTTTTCATGAGTTTCTTCCAATTTCCCATAATTACTAGTTAGCAACTCAAGTTGAGCCCGTAGCTCAACAATCTCCTTTAATGTGGATGCTTCACAAGAAATAGAGTTAGTAGCACAAGCATCAACATTTTTAGCTTTGAGTTCATTAGCAAGAGAAAGAGATAACTCATTGTCCCTTCTAAGCTTAGAAACGCTAATAGCATATGTTTCTTCTAGACTATATAGTTTCTCTTCAAGAGAAGATCTAAGGGACCGCTCTTTCTCAAAAGCCTTTTCAAGCTCTTTGTCCTTGATAGAATGACTACCACTATGACTTTCGAAAGTCACGATGATATCCTCCTTTTCATCTACAAGAGAGTTAGCCTCATCAAGTTGTTCTAGGAGAGCATTCACATTTTCTTTGGTCTCACCAACAAGGCTTGCGAACCATAAGCGTAATTTCTTAGACTCATCATCATCTTCCTTACCAACATCATCATCACTACTATCATCATAATATATATTGGGGTTCAAAGTGGAAGATACCTTTGAATCCTTGGCCATAAGGCAAAATGTGGTAGATAATGATGAATCATTACTTGAGGCACCACTCAAGTCCACATCTTGTTCCATAGAGAGTTGAGTTTCCTTTAAATTGTTAGCCATACAAATACTAGAGGAAACACAATCATTTTTATCATGGGAACAAGATAAATCAAGCATATCATCATGAGATTTAGTCAAGCAATGACGACATGATATGCAAAGACTATCAACACAAGCATGTAAAACATTTTTTGTGCTAGTTGTGTTTAAGTCCAAAGATGAGACATTGCAATAAGATAGAGATGAAGGATCATCAATAATAATCTCACTATCATTATTGCAAAGCCTATCACTACTCACCATCTCATTAGTTTGTGGCTTACCACATGTTGGTGAAGTAGAAGAAGTTGAGAACTCATCACGACCGGAGATGGAGGGAGAGCAATCATCCACAATAATATTGGACACTCCATATTTATCTTGAAGCTTTGTCCATAACTCATGAGCATTCCGAATAGGAAAAAGTGGCTTAATAACTACAAGGCTCACAAGAAGGAAAAACGCATTAATAGCAAGAGCATCGAGGGATAAGTTTTTCTCTTCCTCTAAAGTTGGATTTTGAGGATCCTTCGGAGGAGAAAAACCCATCTCTACAATTTGCTCCATGTGTGGGTCCATGACCCGGAAATAAATGAGCATGCGAAATTTCCAAAGATCATAGTTTGTGCCATCAAAATGAAATGTGGGATCTTGCACTAATTCACTAAGCGACATCATTACTCTCAAGGCGGTGAAGCCTAACAATGAGAGCCCTGGCTCTGATACCAATTGAAAGTAGAAGGATGCCGCCTAGAGGGGGGGGGTGAATAGGCGCTTTAAAATAATTACGGTTTAGGCTTGAGTAAATGCGGAATAAAACTAGCGTTTAATTTATCAAGCACAAAACCTATGCAAGCTAGATTTACCTATGTGCACCAACAACTTATGCTAGGCATGATATACAACTATGAGATAGAAAGATAGATGACTTCAAGCACGATGGCTATCACAAAGGTAAATGCATAAGTAACGAGCTAGAGTATAGAGATAACCGAAGCACAAGGAGACACCGGTGTGATTACCGAAGTTCCTTCCCAAGGGAAGTACGTATTCGTTGGAGAGGTGGGGAGCCACCTAGGCGCTCCTCAATAGCACGGATGTGCACACCTTATTCTCCTTGAGCTTCTCCGGTGAGGGAGATGCTCGTTTCCACTATGAGGTCGACTTGAAGGCGTTGACCAAACCTTACACGAGGTTGAGGCTATCTCCACAACTCAATTGGAGGCTCTCAACGAAGCTTCTTGCAACAAGGTGGAAGCCCCAAGCACTAACCGTCTAGGGTGCTCAATACACCCAAGAGGAACAATCTCTCCGGTGACCAAGCACCCAAGAGTAACAAGCTCACGAACTTCTCTTTCACGAATCTCGTGGGGAACTCAAACCGATGCACCTAATGCAATGGCAAGAACACACAAAGTGGTCAAGAACTTCTCTCCCAAATCCCACCAAAGCAACTAATGCTATGGAGGGAGGAAGGAGGAAGAACAAGGAAAACAACAAATGAATCCCTAGATCTAGATCCAATAGATTCCCCTCACAAAGAGGAGGGATTGATTGGTGAAGTGGTAGATCTAGATCTCCTCTCTCTTTTCCCTCAAGTGGAAGCAAGAATCATTGGAGGGATTGAGAGAGAGCAAGCTTTTGGAGGTCAACAATGGAGGTCAAACTTGCCCAAAAGGTTGGGGAACCATTGGGGAAGAAGGCCCCTTAAATAGGTCACCCAAATATCCAACCGTTGGAGGAAAATTCGCGCAGGGGCGGAACCTCCGGTGAAACCACCGGAACCTCCGCCCCCCGGATGAGTTAGGACATCAAAATGGCTGAAAAAATGCCCCAACCACCGGAGCCTCCGGTGGTTTCACCGGAACCTCCGCCACTTTCAAACCGAAGGGGTTTCCGGCGGAGCTACCACCGGAGCCTCCGCTGGTGGAAAAAAAACTGCAGAACACCCTATATGAAAACGGTCATAACTTTTGCATCCGGACTCCGTTTTCGATGTTCTTGGGCTCGTTGAAATCGCAACGACGAGCACTACAAGAATATGCAGAGAAACATCATAGTCCAAATGGGAATATAAAACCAAATGATGAAAGGTTTGGCCTATCAATAAAGGACAACCGGTAGAAACCTCCAACAACAAAAATGCGATAAGTTTTTCATACGAAATCCATTTTTGATGAACTTGAGCTTGACATGAAGAACATGAAAAGATCTAAAACCTTACATGTAGAAAACCCAAATAAGAACCAAGAAGGATGATGCCAAGTATGCAAAGGTTTGAGCTCTCTACGATAGATACGATCAAGATATGCATTCAAGAGCCCCTCTTGATAGTACGGTTATCTATCCTATAATCCGGTCTCCCAACTAGCATAATGAGACCGGTAAAATAGAAACCCTATCTAAGTCATACCTTTGCCTTGCGCAATCCAATTGAGCTAGATGACGACGATCTTAATCACCTCAAGTTGGACCACCTTTCTTGATTGCGCTTCGCTTCGTGAAGATTGTGAGTTGCTCCCCCATAAGCTAATATTAGAGAGCTTCTCACATGACCATCTTCACTTGACCATAATCTACATATGGGTGGAAAGATTCAAGCATAGGATTTCTTCTAGATGCTTCACTTGAGTTTCCACGTCAAGCTAGGTGATGAACACCGCTTGACGATGACATAGACCATGGGCAATATGAAATCTTCCTTTTTGTTCATTCCCATGGAAAGATACCTAACCACACATAGAGATGCCACACACACACATATGGGTTAGATCACAAAGCTATATTGGCAATTGCTTACCATACCATGAGATACACAATCCCACTTGGTACATCGTGTAGCTTTGTGTGTTGATCACTAGCTTGATCAACCTTATATCTTTTCTTCTCACTTCAAATGATGATGTCTTGAAGATAACCATGAAGGATAACATAATACTTTTCTTCAAGACACACTAGCAATAACCTCAACTCAAACCATGACCATTCTTCATATAAATCCTTGCATATAACAATGGCCATCAAGGAAGCTAATAGAGTTCAACACATGAACTCCATTATTTCCTATGAACAAGAACTACAAGGATAACTCAATGCAAACATTAGTCCATAGGGATTGTCAGTGATTACCAAAACCACATATGGGGCACCATGCACTTTCAGCGGTAACTGCGTCGAAAGGGGGTAGCAATGTGGAACTATTTGCTTGGTTGTGCTAGGATAGCCCATAGGAACAAAAAACAAAAAGGTAGAACCCATCTCTTTGGAAGATTCAGGATGTTTGGGCCGATACAGGAGTTTCACCCTGTAAGCGCTCACGAGAGAGAAATGGATGCCGGTGAAGCGGGTCACACCCCGGAGAGCAATCTTTGACATCCAAAACACACACCACACCTATAATATCATGGTATGGAACCCCCTAGTTTGTGTTGGAATCCAGACGCTCCGTAGCTCCCCTCCTGGTGAAACCCTACCCGCTGGGGAAATACCGGACTTATACGGAAACACGCGGTAACGGCGTCGAAAGGGGGTAGCAATGTGGAACTATTTGCTTGGTGGTGCTTGGATAGCCCATAGGAACACAAAACAAAAAGGTAGAACTCACCTCTTCGGAAGATTCACAATGTTTCCACCTCATATTCTTTGAAATCTCTACTCCTGTATTCGAGGAATCTCATTTTAGTGATGGCTTTCGTTCTAATGTTTATAAATCCTATTTATATTTTTCCTAGACTTGTATTAGACCTATATAATGCAATTCCGAAGCCTGAAAATTTATTGGATGAATATTCGTATTATTTATTTTCTTTTGAATAATAATGGTTTTAATCGAAAATTGTAAATAAAACAAGTTTAAAACATCAAAATGAAAAAATAACTTTGGATCTTTCTTAGTCACACCAAAATGAAGATTTGGTGAGATTTTGACCATATTTGAGTTCCAAAGGTTTGAAACTCATCTCATTATCTTGAACTCTCTACTAGACTGTTCAAGATATCACATGTTACACAAGGCTTTTTCGTTCCATTCTTTATAAGACAGTTTTATATTTTTTCTCGTTACTATATGACATAACACTACTATGTGCGTCGGCAATATATTTTTTCGATTTTTTTTAATTATGTATGCTCATTTCAAGCTTGGTCAACCCTCTGTTTGACCACCCGAAAAGCTTCTAGAAGGAAACACAGAGATTCGACCTGGGCTGTTGGATCGACGCCTTCTAGAAGGAATCGTGCATCGGACGGATGCGCTCGCAGCCACAGCGATCCGCGAGACGTTCGTTCTGCGCTCTGATTGGTTGGTACGTTGGCCACAGGGATCGATGGTTCTACATATGATTTCTTTGCTGTTAAGTATTATAAACCATGTTATTTAAATAAAAAATATAATGAAACTTCAGATTTACTATAGAGATGATTTTTGTCAGTTTTACATATGATTTTTCTATTAAACCATGTTATTTAAATAAAAAATAAAAAATAGAAGAATTATTCAAAACATAATGAAACTTCAGATTTACACTATACATGTAGAATAGATGTCTAGGAAATTCATTTGGTTGATTTATAAAATATGCCAAAAAATGTTGAAGCACAAATGGGGGTATTTACCCTAGCTTCGGACCTCATTTGAAGCACATTTCTCACGAGAATTGAGCGATGGTTGCAAATGAGCATAAAAAATTCAAAACAAATCAAAATGACATGAATCCAACACACAACGTTGTTATATGTGATATAGTTGCTCCTCAAATTTCTATGGATAATTTTGGCAAGGTCGAATTTTTCATGAAATTATAAACGGGGGTATTTACCCTAGCTTCGGACCTCATTTGAAGCACATTTCTCACGAGAATTGAGCGATGGTTGCAAATGAGCATAAAAAATTCAAAACAAATCAAAATGACATGAATCCAATGCACAACGTTGTTATATGTGATATAGTTGCTCCTCAAATTTCTATGGATAATTTTGGCAAAGTCGAATTTTTCATGAAATTATAAAGGGGGGTGTTTACCCTAGCTTCGGACCTCATTTGAAGCACATTTCTCACGAGAATTGAGCGATGGTTGCAAATGAGCATAAAAAATTCAAAACAAATCAAAATGACATGAATCCAACGCACAACGTTGTTATATGTGATATAGTTGATCCTCAAATTTCTATGGATAATTTTGGCAAGGTCGAATTTTTCATGAAATTATAAAGGGGGGTGTTTACCCTAGCTTCAGACCTCATTTGAAGCACATTTCTCACGAGAATTGAGCGATGGTTGCAAATGAGCATAAAAAATTCAAAACAAATCAAAATGACATGAATCCAACGCACAACGTTGTTATATGTGATATAGTTGCTCCTCAAATTTCTATGGATAATTTTGGCAAGGTCGAATTTTTCATGAAATTATAAACGGGGGTGTTTACCCTAGCTTCGGACCTCATTTGAAGCACATTTCTCACGAGAATTGAGCGATGGTTGCAAATGAGCATAAAAAATTCAAAACAAATCAAAATGACATGAATCCAACACACAACGTTGTTATATGTGATATAGTTGATCCTCAAATTTCTATGGATAATTTTGGCAAGGTCGAATTTTTCATGAAATTACAAACGGGGGTATTTACCCTTGCTTCGGACCTCATTTGAAGCACATTTCTCACGAGAATTGAGCGATGGTTGCAAATGAGCATAAAAAATTCAAAACAAATTCAAACATTCTTTTCGCTTTTAATCTACATTCTGGCTCGTGATTGCGTTCAGAAATACTCAAAATTAATTAAAAAATGCGAACTCGTTGAAATAGGCTCAAATTCATAGATTCGACGATAGTTTTACAGAAAGCTAGACGGCATAATTTAACTAAAAACATTGGAAAAACTAAAAAAAAAACTACGGTTGCCCGAGAGGCTCGCCGCGATCACCCGGCCTAGTCGTCGCCCTCCTCCTAGACGTCGTCCTCTACTCCTCTTCCTCGTCGTCCTCATCGCTGTCGTCGTAGGCCAGCATGCTGGAGGGCCCCGCCTCGTGGTCGTTCTTGGCTAAGGGCGATGGGTTCGCCAGCGTAGCGATCGCATGCCGCTCCGCTCTGCCTCGGATCCGCAACCGGTGCAGCTGCGCCTGCTCGGAGGGATGGCGGCGGTCCCGCCTCTCGCTCTGCAGGGCAGCCTTGCGCCGGTCGCTCTCGTACAGCGCGACGACCGCCTGCTGCTCATCCGACGCCGCGGTTGCGGCGAGCTCCCGGTAGACCTGGCGCTCCGCCTGCTCCCTCTGGTGGGTCTCCAGGGATGCACGAACAGCGGCAGCCTCGGCCGCTGCCGCCGCCTCCTTGAGCCAGGAGCGGACCGTGTGGAACGCCTCCTCGTTCCGCCATGTTTCGAACGAGTAGACGGTGGCGTGCTGCTCGGGCCAGATAGGCTGCATCCTCCTGAGCCTCCTCCAGCGCGGCGCCTCCTGCGGCGGCTCCTGCTCGGGCGCCGCCTCCTTTTGCGGCGCCGCCTCCTCCGGCGGCTGCTGCTGCTCGGGCCCCGCCTCCTCCTGCGGCAGCTGCTGCTCGGGCGCTGCCTCCTCCGGCGCCGGCTGCTCGTTCTCCGCGCCGTCATTGTGGCCCCGCGTCGCGGCCGTGGGTCGGCAGTACAACGGCGAGTTGCGCCATGCACGGAGTCGGCGAGGCATCGTCTCGGGGTGTCTGGTGAAGTGCGGCGAGGGCGATGAGAGTTTGTGCGGTGAGGGCGAGGAGATGAACGGCGAGAATGGGGAGAGCGGCGAGCGGTGAGGGGCCTTTTGTAGCCCTGGCGGGTCATTTACTGCGACGCGCGTGCCGTTACTCCGGCAGACTTTGAACGACCCGGGGGCCCACGGTTTTTCCACGCGTCGCTGACAGCTCTGGCCAGCGTGGGCTGCCCCGCCTTTTCGCCCCCCAAGAACCCAGCGGTGGTGGTGGTGGTGGTGGTGGTGGTGGTGGTGCCGCAGGTGCTCATGGCGCAGCAGGGGATGGTGCGGCGGTGGCGGCGGCGTGAGCGGCAGCGCACGACGGCGGGTCAACTAAATTGGGCGGCAGCGCACGACGGTGGTGACGGGAAACTCGGGTGTGGACTATTCAGCGTAGTCAACTAATTGCGCGGTCCCACCTGTAAGCTCCGGATGGTTTCAACGAACTTGGCAGTCTCACCCGGATCCACTTCGCAAAACGGAGTCTGACTCCTCGGTCTAACTTCGCGAAACGGAGTCGGCTCCAAACTTACCGTTCCAGCCTCTCCGTAGTAGTTGCGCACAGACTAGGGGCAAAACTGAGGTCGATTCAGCTCTAGGGGTAAAACTGAGTACAAGTGGTCCGCTATGGGCAATTCGATAAATGACCCTTGTTAGTTATGCGCATGATGGTATCCTCAACTTGGACGAGCGATGTCGCAAGCCCTCCATCCGCATTAGACAAGAGCGTCGTCGGAGCTCGCCGCCTTGAAAGGAAAGAATGCCGCAGGGATTCCAGGCCCGCGGTGGTGATTGACCCGGACCTGCTCAGAGCGGCACGGTGCGGCGACCACCGGCGGGTAAAGGTGATCCTCAACCGAGAGGGTGGAGCTGCGGCGGCAACAACGGCACAACAAGTCGTTGTTGACGTTGCTGAAGATGCCACCTCCGTCGACGGCCTAGCTGCTCCACGCCTGCAATCATCAACCATTGAGGGCTCGTTCGTTTGTAAGGGATTGAAACCAAGCGTGGCACCAATCCACGCAGGGATTGGGTGGATCCCGTCCAGTCACCCAATCCATGTCAGACCAATCCCTGTCAATCCCTCCAAAACGGACTTGTTCGTTTAAACCACAGGGATCAGTTTCACGATGGAGAGCCAGACACGCACACCAGCGAAGATTGAATAGAACTGACAGTTGGTACATGTTACTGTTGAACGCCTAGGATTTATACTACATCAAGGCGCCTCCAGTGCTGCGACATATATTTCAAAACTGGAATATTCTTTAATAGCCGATGCTAGACCATTATGCAATGGATCAAAATAAATAAAAAGCATCATAAAGGTCCATTCTTTTTTATCTTCCAGGCTGCAACATACATGCACAATTTAAACAGTTCTGAACCGTCGAATCCAAACCATAACACAGGAGAATTAGATGAATATATAGTGCAACTTTGCATGCAACGGATAGGCATAATATCTAGGCAAGGTGTAAACATTATTTTCCAGGGACCCAAGTATCACCAAGAACAAATAGCTTTCAGCAGCTTCACTTCCTTCATTCTGTGTTGGCTAGTTCCTCTATTCTGTGTTGGTGACCAGTGCAATGATCTTCACATCTGTAGGTTTTGAAGTAAAATGAATAGGTCAGTGAGCGCAACTTTGAACTGGCAATGATCTTCACATCAAAAGTTACAATGTTGACATTCCTATCTCACTCCAATTTAATTCAGCCACTGCGAGTTAATTCATGTAATGGTACTATAATCTAGTTCTATGGCAAGTGGATTTATGCAAACTAATCAACTTGAAGAATCTGGTACTATAATCTAGTGGTGACATGCTCATGCTTATTTTGTAATAAATATTTCTGTTTTACCCCGAAAACAACATCTTGGTCTGCTGCTCGCGCAATGGTCAGTATCTTTGGGCAACAAAAACTTCATCTCCTTTTCTACTTATATAAAAAACCATCGCTTTGCATGTCTTATCATGAAACTTGGAAGGCAATGTTCTATTCTAGAAAAATTATTACATGCTACAATTAAGAAACTTGGATGAACAACAATCTAAGAAGCCATAATGCTGCGGGTCAACGACAAAGCTGTAGGATGGTGTTGGACTGAAATAACATGGATGGTGCTGTTACTAGCCTAACAGTTCATATGTTGACCAAGAAAAGTAAATGACCAAAACCACCAATGAAAATAGAAACAAGTAGGGGTATACCTTCAAATCTTTTCTACCTTTCCTCTTAGCCAGAGCAGTGCAATTTCTGTATCATCTTCAATGAAACTGATGAAAGTCTCTCGATTAGCTGGAATCAGGAAGACCTCGGATGCTTTCACCTTTTCATCTGGGGTTAATGTAGTTGTTTTGAGCAGAGAGATACATCTCCTGATTGAATAGTCATTAGCTTGAGATGACTCCTTCCCCCTTTCTAACACAACCGCTTCATCTTGAGCTTGTTTGATTTTAACATCGAGGTACCTCTCTATCACTCCTTCTAATGCAGCACCTTTCTTCGGCCTCTTTGGCTCCTTCTCTTGATAGGTTGTTGTTACTGCACTATTCCTTCTAGGTGGCCTCAGTTCATTCCTTTCAACACCCGCAACTTCTATTACTACATATGATTTTCTTGAACTATAAAAATGCAACCGTGGATTGTCATGGAAAAGTTAATAGAAATCACCTTGAAGTAAGGATAAAATCTGTTATCTCCAAGAATTTTTGGATGTACTTGATTTGAAGGAGGCTTTAGAAATCGCAAGTTGAGGGTCGGGACAACTATATCAAAGAACAGCTTCATTTGTTTATGGAATGTATCATTGCTATGCCCAAAGAAGACTTGCAGATCCTCATATGATGCATTGTGACTAAGCATATGTAGAAAGAACGCAAGTTTTTCCTCAACTTTGATCCTACTGTCACGTACCAACCTTTCCCTTCTAAGATAATTGGCCAAGGCTTTGAAGATATAAGGTTCCATTCTGAATGCTATCCTACAATTCTTTACATGGCCTTCAAGCAGCTCCCTAACCTTTTCCGCCCCGGTCAGAATCGATGTATGTCGTGGTTGCCTTTCCAATCCTCCAAGATAACCCAAATGATATAGAGCAGGGAGAATTAATAGCATAAGATCATCATCATCCTCCTCCCTCCTCTTCCTAATACGATCTCTAATGCTCATATCCATTGCAAAGCTATACTTGTCAAGAAAAAATGTTTCAGTTATACTTATCACAATAGTCACAATTGTAGATGAACACATCAACCAGTAAAGACAAAAACTGACTAGCTTTATTTTGTAGCACAGAAAAAAAGCACATGCCATGCAAAATAATAAACTTCAAGAGGAGGACATAGAAAAAATTCAATACCTTCCGGAAAAGGATCAGGCACTGGGTCCCAAGATGGAGGGAGCTCGTCTTCTCCGACTCTCACAGGGGCGGGTAAACTCTGAAATAAAATTCAGAAAGTGACATATCAGAGCTACTACCATAATAACTAACTAGCTTGTCAATGATAAGAAGATGTAAACAATTATTAAGGCAATGGCAAGAAACTTGATTAAAATTAATTTACACTATCAAGAAAACACATGTCCTTTAGAGCATATCATTTATGCAGACATACTAGATTCATCCAGGCAATACTGATATAGGGATTAGGACCCTGCCTGCAGCAGCAACAAACGCCGTTTTCCAGGGAGGTTACGGATACAGAGCACCCATGCTGCATTTCCACATACATAGTAGCACCCAGGCTGCGTTTCATTTAATTCTAATTATTGCACATGACTGTTCTAGTCAACCAGAACAGCTTGGATTTTCTTAGTCATGTGCAATAATCCAAGGACTCGATCATGCTGCATATATTTATCAGGGTCTGCACATGGCACATGCTGCTACCAAAAAATTAGTACAAGGATAAGACTCGATCTATATCAGTATCGCCCGGATAAATCTAGCTAGCAGCCTGGGTAGTCGCAACAGACCAAAAAAAAAAAGGACTCAATCTAGCTAGCAGAGAACGTTGGTATGTAATAGTATCGGCTCCTGTTGCCAAGGACTCGATCCAAGGAATAGCTAGCAGAGAACGTTGGTATCCAAGGACTCGACCTACCTACAGTGAGTCGGCTCCCGTTGCCAAGAACTAGTCTCCGGCCAAGAACCCTAGAAACCTAGATATGAGATGGGAAGGATGAGAAGTAGAGGGGGTGTACCGGAGAGAAGGTTGTTGTTGGGGGAGAGAGCCTGTGGTGGAGGGGAAGGCGCCGCGTCGTCGTCGCCGTCGCCGTCGCAGCCGAGCTCGCCGCGCCGCCGCCGCCTTGGCCCTCGCCGTGTCTACGCGTGCTCTCGCTCCGTGGAAATCGTTCCATGGGTCGGGTGGGGATAAAATTTTTCCAGACAGAATGTGTGGAAAGTGGACGGGGTGGGCTGGGCTAAATTTCCGCCTGGGGCTAACCGAACGCACCAAAGTTGCGGGCCTGGAAAAGCTACCCCGCCGGGCTGGACAACCAGGATCGGGGCCCAATCCAGACCAATCCCTCCCTGCTAGGGATTAAACGAACGAGGCCTGAAGTGGTTCCCTCGGCCCTCCTACGAGGAGTGACGTTTCAAGGGGACTCCCTTCTCCATGTGGTCGCCGCCTCCGGGGATGGTCTGAATTTCATAAAATGCGTGAACATGATCTATCAGGAGGCCAAGCACCTCCTGGATCACCCCAATAAAGGGCGACACGCCGCTGCACTGTGCTGCCAAGGCAGGACACGCGGCGATTGTCTCCCGTCTCATTGCTTTGGCAAAAGCTGAGGAGAGGGTCAAGGAAGTCCTGGTGAAGCTGAATGAGCGTCGGGAGACTGCCTTGCATGACGCCGTCCGGTTTGCCGACGAGAAGCTTGTTGACAGGCTGATGTCAGTTTGTCCATTGCTGGCCGGTTTCCCCGGAAACGGCACCTCGGCGTTGTATCTGGCCATCTCGTTAGGACATGACCATATTGCGGAGCTGCTGCACACAAAGGACATGGAGCTCTCTTATTCAGGACCTGCGGGGCAAAATGCTTTGCACGCTGCTTCTCTACATGGCGGAGGTATGTGGTACTGGTACAAGTTCCCTATAAAAAGGTATGACGCCTAGCAGAAGTGCAGAAAATTGCTTTAGAGCGTTAGCACTTTCTATTCTGAAATTTTTAAAAACGGCATTTAAAAGTTTCAAAGAAGCCAATTTTTTTAATCTAGATGTATCCAATAATGCACTCCACATGCACGCAACATTCTTTGTATTCCAGACTACGTAAAAATAACAAAACCTTACAATTTTTCAGTTTTGACAATTTATAGTGTCCACACTTTTGTCCTTTTTAAAGCCTAGAATACAAAGTATTTCTCGCTGAGATTTTTTTGCAAACCTGTAGTATACATCATTGGCTACATCCACCCTTTTTTAGAATTTTTTAAATTTCCCTAAGAAAAACAGGCTCACCATCACCCGAGACCCTAAACACTGCACCTAGTAGACATAGTTAGTACTCCGTCTTTTTCCAAATTACACGTGTTTTACCATGGGCCAAAGTTAAGTTTTCTAAATTTTGACCAAGTATTCGGAAAAAAACACAACATCTATAATACCAAATCAATATATTAGTAACCATCATGAAATATACTTTTTATATTGTATGCATTTCATATTGTAGATGTTGACTTTTATCACGTATACTTGTTCAAAGTTTGCGATGTTTGACTTTTACCAAGGCTGAAAAGAAGGAAGAGTTCTTATGCCAAGTTTCCCGTGCCATGTGATAAAACAATTGTCAAATCAAACTAAGAACCATTATATTTAAAATGATTTTATACCATTTTACTGCAAAATTGTTGGATCTGTGACTAGATGTTGAGTTCCCCCTTTTAACAGTGTTCTATCGTAACCAATTAAGTTTTTGCTAATACAAATATAATTTGGGTCAAGGACATCGACTGCTCACGGAAACTCAAAGAGAAAAAATATCAATCTCCCAGACTCCAGTAAAGGATTCCATAATACGAGTTATACATTTACTCTTATATTTTGAAAATGTTCTATGCAAGAATCTATTTACTGATATTTTATACGAGTTAGGACCATTAAATGCTTACATGGTTTGTTTGACATAATTTGCTAGTTTATAATTTAATATAATTGTGTAAATAAGTCATATATAAAAACATAAAACTTCCATTTTAAGTTCCTTGAATTATCATGATCTTTATCATATTTAATAATATTAAAATATTTCTATCATCATTTGTGTTAATTGGGTCAATAAAAATTGCACTGCTTTGTGAAAACTACCAGAATCTACATACAATCATTGTACTCCCTCGGTCTCAAAATAATTGTCTCAAAGTTGGACAAAAATGGATGTATCTAGACATATTCTAGTGTAAGAAACATCCACTTTGGTCTAACTTTGAGACAATTATTTTGAGATGGAGGGATTACAAAATATAATTTTATAATACTCAAATATGATTTCCATCGGGAGCACTATTTTTATAGACATATGCGTACAGTGTCAATTTAATTTTTGTATATGTGTGTCTTATTATCTTCTACTTGTGTCTCCTCCTCTGCTGCACATTGTCTATAGGAAACTACATGTGTTATTCTTTTCCATATGTGTCTTCCTTCTACGGTATGTCACCAATATGAAGTTAGAAAGAAAGAACACCTAACTGTGATGCTTCCTTCGTTTATTTATTTTCTTACCTTTTGACGAAGATTTTCATTAATTAGCGCAGTGTCCTTTTTCCAAGAAGCTTGCACAAAATGCGCATTTTAATCTAATTTCCTATGTCACTTGTTTGTCGACTAATGGAACGTGAACGATATTTAATATTGCAACACATTATTTGGTCGGATTATTTTCTTATCGCCTCTGTGTATTTTCCAATTTAATTTATATTTTGACAACTTATTAGAACGACTACATGGTATCGCACAACACATTATTCTTGTCCACTGAATTTTTTGGCCATGCAAGAATTAATAGTGCTGATCTTTTTTTTTTTAATTTCTTTAATATGAGTACAATAACGCAAGTTCTTCTTCTTGTGCATGCATGTGTGTTCCCCCTTATAAGCTTTTTTGGGTTATAAATGAAGTTTAATAACATAATAAAAGGTTCCATGCATCGATCAATGCAGAGGTCGGGACTTCCCCCTTTGAAAAAAGAGGCATTTTTTTGTTTGGGAGCATACTATTTACACCAAAATAAAGAACCTGTAGTATCCAATTAGAGCCTATTTTTTTTCTATCCTTTAAATTTTAGGATTGCTAATTCGAGTCTAGATGAGAATTAAGTTAGAGCTTGGTCAAGTCTTGAACCATTAGATATGCGTAGTCATTCTCGTGATGGTCTCGGAGTTGTACAAGGGTTGCAGCTGATAAAATATATGAGAATTAAGTTAGAGGTTTGTCAAGTCCTTGGTCATTGGGTTTATGTCATGATTCATGTAGGTAGAAGTTGCACATGGGTTGCAACTGACCTAGAAATAGAATTAGGTTAGATGAGATTGCACCCTTAAAGTTTTGGAGCTTGGGCTTGCTAGTTAATATGGACATACATGCATGTAATATATGCTGCATACCAATCTGATGTAGAAAATGAGCATCCGAAACTTCTGCTTTGTTATGTAGCCATTGTTGGTTTACAATTTAATACTCCTTCCATCCCAAATTAATTGTCTCAAAATTAGACAAAAGTGGGTGTATCTAGACATGTTTTAGTTCTAGATACATCTACTTTTGTTCAACTTTGAGACAATTAATTTGGGACGGAGGGAGTACTTGAATTACATGTTTTGCTAGATTAAAACAATGTTCATCACATGATCAACATCGTTTACTCGTTGACATACTATAAATATCTAGAAAGCTTGCAACATTATGTGAAAATTCTTAGTCCCTAATAATCTGTTGTATTGATTTGGACCTCATATGGAAGTATATAAAGGGGGTACAGGGGTAGGTAGAGACTTGGAGTACAAGGCACGTAGAGTCCTAATTTATCCCTACACATATACGTGTCTATATTCTAACATCCCCCCTCAGTCGTAGCGGGAGTGAAGCGGACGCTTGCGAGTGGATTTGAAGATTTGCGCTTCCGTCGTTCCTCCTCCTCTCCATCATCATCATCTCTCCTCTCTTCCCTCCCGCAGTCACAGCGGAAGTGGCGTGGACGGAAGTGACGACGCGGACGCTATTGACTGGAGTTGTTGCCGATGTGTTGCTGTAGACGTAACCCATGATGTCGATGTCGAGGTAGCCGATCGTGATGTAGCCGTAGTCGAGGTAGTAGTGGTCGATGTAGTACTCGTCGTAGTCGTTGTAGCCGCAATGCCGGAGGCGCAAAAAAAATTGCGCGATGTGTATGACGGTGCTGCAGTTGTGTTTTTTTACGACGTTTCGCACCTTGAGAGGTACCGTCGCGGGGGCGTCTTGAAAATGTCAGAGGACGCGGTCGTGGGTCATAAGTGAGTCCACCAGTTTTGCCAGGACTGGGAGAAGCTCACCAAGCACACAAGGTTTTGCCAGAACCGTGTGCGCGGTTTTAGGGGCTTTCACCGTAGTGATGCCGGGTTGTCGATGCAGTCTTAGCCGTCGGACGCGGTCAATGCCGTCGTCGGTGTCGTGGCGTCTTGCAGTTGTACTGTCAGAGGACGCGTGTCCAGCCTTGTGGACGTCGTAGTTGTAGCGGCGGCAGCGATTTGTTGACGAGATTGTCGATGGAGACCAAGTTGATGTAGACCTTGGCGATGTGATGTCGGTGATGAGGCGTGATGTAGTCCGTCGCTTGGAGGCGTCCCTCGTGGCGACGATAATGTAGATGTCATGGTGTCGGAGAAGTGGACGAAGTTCCACACCGGCCTGCGTGTGGTTGATGTCGCTTCTTGTGGATGTGTTTGACAAAGATCATGGATCATATCCTGGCGTTGTGGTACTCTCTGCAGGATTGCCGGGTAGTTGATCCGGGTCGACGAGGGCGTGTCAGGCGTGGGGTCCTGGGCGGGTCCTCCTGACATAATGTCCTGTTTGTTGTACGTGCACGTAGGAGCCCTGCATGCAAGAAAATAAAAATCTGTTTCTTTTTCTGCTCGTGCATGCCTGCTTAGAGTCGTGTCCAATTGGACTTTTCATGTTGGATCGGCTCCAGACGTGCGTGGCGGCGTGCGCGAAGAAGCTGTACTGATGAAACCGTCTAGCGCCCATCGGTGAAGTAGCTGTCTGACTTCACGAGTTTAGCGCTCGGTTGGTCTCGCGTGGATTCCCCGAGTATGCCAGGTTCCGCCCCCGTCGACTCGTGGATCCAACGCCGCCGTGCGTCCGTGCGGGGACAGCTTTCGACCTGTCCGCGCCGCTGCGAACGGGATCTGCTCTTGATTTTCGCCGGAACGTGAGAGTATAGAAGACGTAGGGATTTATTTGTGCCTAAACTGAATCTAATCTACGGAATAGAAAATTTCGAAATTGGCTAAAACCTAATCTAAAGAACCGATCCGATCGTTGATCGAAACCGGGTGCCGCGCTCCCGAGGAGAGATCTCCCCGGGGGCGGCGCGCGATGCGGAAGTAGTGGAAACCTAGGATCGGCGCCGTGAGGCTAACCGCTCTGATACCATGTGAAAATTCTTAGTCCCTAATAATCTGTTGTATTGATTTGGACCTCATATGGAGGTATATAAAGGGGGTACAGGGGTAGGTAGAGACTTGGAGTACAAGGCACGTAGAGTCCTAATTTATCCCTACACAAACTCGTAGAGTCCTAATTTATCCCTACACAAACTTGTGAAAACCTAATATTTGTTGTATTTATGGAGGTATATAAAGGGGGTACGTAGAGACTTGGAGTACAAGGCACGTAGAGTCCTAATTTATCCCTACACATATACGTGTCTATATTCTAACACATTACTCATTGGTGTGGTAGATAAATTTGTGAACGTTACATATGAAATCGGCATAATTCTACTCGGACCCCTCTGTAGCTGCCCTAGTTTTTATACATACGCTCGTTTAATTATGTGCATTTTCTACCAACGTGTAATTTTGTATGGTGAAGATAGTATAAGCCTGTGTCGAACAACTTGGTGGCTTTGCCTCCGTTTTGAAAAGTTTACAAGCTAGTCTCGATGTGGATGAACAATAGAGATGAGAACTAGAAAAAAAAATTATCATTTTCCTCACACGAAGCAGTTCCCATGTAATACGAAGCTCTGTACCTGCAGAAATCACACAGAAGATGCTGGATTGGAACTGCAAGAATGGGAGCATGGCAGACGAATCCGGGAGTACACCGCTTCATTTTGCTGCCTCGGCGGAAGGCCCCGAGATGGAAGAAGCCAGCAGTCTGGTCACTCGATTTCTCTTTCTGCAGGCCATGGATATTCCTACTCCAACACATTTGCTGCTGGATTCTGACCCGTCTTCAGCGTATCGACCAGACAATAGAGGGCAGTACCCTATACACATTGCTGCGTCGATGGGCAAACTTGGGCTGTGCCCTGAGCGCGCCGGTCTGCGGGATGCCCATGGGAGGACGTTTCTCCATGTCGCCGTCGACAAGAGAAGAGAAAGAATTGTGAACTTGGCTACCAAATGGCAAAGGTTCGCGTCCATACTGAATATGCAGGACAATGACGGCAACACCGCGCTGCACCTAGCTGTGCTGGTCGGGATTCTGCGGATATTCCGTAATCTCCTGCGAAACCAGCAGGTTTGCTTGAATCTGGCCAACAACGAGGGCCAAACTCCCGCCGACCTTTCAAGGAGCACCATTCCAGCTGGGCTTTATTACAAAACGGTAGGCCGGCACATGTATTTCCCACCTCTCAGCTCGCAAAGCTTAGACAGAACTTGACTCTTTATTCATATTTGGTTCCTGCTCGTTTCTGTTTCTGCAGAATGGTCGAATGTGGATATTGTGGTCCCTGGTAAAAGCCAATGCTCGCAACGGCAACGACAGGCGTGATCACTTCCAGGAGAAGTACTTTCCTAAGCTACAGGAGAGCCAAGAGTCCAAGAAGATGACGCAGTCGGCACAGATCACTGGCATTGGCTCTGTACTTGTCGCAACCATGGCATTTGCTGCAGCTTTCACCTTGCCAGGAGGTTACATATCCAACGAACATAAAAATGGCGGCACGCCCACGCTCGCTGGGACTTACGCTTTTGACGCCTTCATGTACGCTGTCGCCATAGCGTTCATCTGCTCCATGCTTGCCACCTTCAGTCTCATGTACTCAGGTATGCCCGCGGTTGACTGGAAGATCAGAAACGATTATTTCAACAACTCCTTAAATTGGATGTGGAATTCCACAAGAAGCCTACTGGTTGCCTTCGCCTTGGGGGTATACCTGGTGCTGGCGCCCGTAGCTGGTGCCACTGCCATTGGTGTTTGTATCCTCACTTCCGGTACGCTGCTCTTCAGAAATAGGGAAGTCGGGCGAATACTTATTTGCACCTATACATTGCAGAAGAGAGTCGGAGTAGTCATATGGATGAGGCTTGCTACCCAAATCCTTACCATCATACTTCAATCATATTTTGTCTATGTTGTTATCTTCGTCCCGCCGATATGTTTTGACGGCCTCCTCAAGCACTTTCTAACTGTGGGTGCATCGACATAAGCTGAAGAAGTGAAGGGAACGTAGAAAGAGAACCCCATCTAGGCAAGTACCTTCACCAGGGACTGTAAAATTAAAGCAGATACTTCAACTATCCGAAATACTCTATTGCCAGATTTGGTACTGTGTGGATTGTTATCTGATTCAAAGAACATTGTCTTAAGTTGGTCCTTCTTGACTCCAACATTGTTTATACCACTAGTTGAATGCTACTCCCTCCGTGTAAACATGATGCATGAAAACATAGCAACATACTACTCCATTTCTAAATATAAGATGTTTTAGCCTTTTTTTAGTTATTTTCTGATTAACATATACTCCTCCAGTTCAAAAATATATGAGTTTTTTTTTCCATTTGTCTAGATATAGATGTATACACTAAAACATGTCTAAATACATCCATATTTGAAGAAATGGAAGTCATGTATTTTTAAATGGATGGAGTACCCAAACATGTCTTAGCGTATATTTTCACTCAGTTCACTTCGTGTGTAGTCCACATTGAAAAAGTTAAAACATCCTATATTTAGAAACGTAGGAAGTGGTATTATTAAGACGCGCTTGTGGTGGCTGCCACTACTCCCCTGCTCGCCCTTCTACACATTTGTTCTCTCGAGACATGTACTATTTTCATTCACAGATGATTAGTTGCAAGCAACTCATATGTTTGCCTTTTAAATTATGAGAGAAAATATAAACAATGTAAATATTCCTACTTAATAAGAATGATAACCATTTTGCTAACTGGATTTTTAAGTCAAGATGTCGATTTTGGCTCAATAATGTTGAAATTGTACTAAAATTGAGAATGTACTTTTAGGGAGCAGCAAGCAAGACACAACTTAAAGGATGAGTAGACCTCTCAAAAGTTCACGCATCCTTGACGTGACATGTTCAATATGAAGGGTAGCGTCACTGTTCGACCGTCTGACTTAGCCATACCAACAATGAGATGCAACCCATAGGTGTAAAATAAACATAGACTGACCAAAAGATTAGACATACTCCCTCCGCTTTCACAATAATGTACATTCTAGAGGAAGATCTTGATGCGGCTGCGCGTGCATTCCGATTTGGCAAGTGGGTTCATGTCACGTGGGGTAAGCAGTACAGCCGTCGGCATCCCCACAAGTCAAGGGACGTTGATAATCAGGTCCATGTGTAGGATCCGAATCATGCATAGATAAGCCTTACTATCCTAGGATTTGTTAGTTTTCTTTATTTTCAAGTACTGGTATTTTTTTTAGAATCAGGAGTCCTTGCTGGCTCGGTTTCTATCTCTATAGTTGGTTGGCGGCTATATAAGCTAGGGAGTACTCGTGTAATTATCATCGAAGGAAATAAACAAAGAAATGGGAGGTTTACCTCCAGCATTCTATCCCTAGGGCATGCGTCCAAACCCAAACTCTCTCGTCCAAGACCTCCCACCTCTCACGATTACCCCCTCCGTAACTTAGGTCGTGACAACTTGGTATCTGACTCATCGCTCCTCAGATCTTCCCCACTATCAACACCCATGGCTTCCCTCGCTGTCACCTCCAAGCTTCCGGACAAGAATCTCTCTACAGCACGGAAGGATATCACAGATGACCTACGGAGTACCATCATCCACAAGATTGAGTTGGACATTGAAGAGTTCAAGGAGCAGGCAGCAGCCAATCAGACTGTCATTACACGACTGGAGAAGGGAAGTTCCAGTCAACACTTCAGCAAGACATATCTCTCTTTGGAAAAGCATGGTGAGGACACGAGCGAGTGGAAAACCAAATTTTATAAGCTAGAATTTCCCATATTTGATGGATCAGAAGACACACCGTCATGGATCTCGTATTGAATACCTTTTTCATGGGCAGGGCACACCCGCAAGCGGCAAGGTGTGGCTCGCATCCTATCATCTGGCTAGGCGAGCAACATTATAGTACCAACGTCTCAAGTGTGCACACGGTGCACCGGCATGAGATGAGTTCACCTCATTGCTGAACCGACATTTTGGTCCCCGGAACATCGAGCCGGTGGCAATCAAGAACCTGTGTCAAATCGGCTCTATAGACGACTATGAGGACAACTTCTTAACCCTCGTGTACGGGTGTGAAGGACTAACATATGAATACCAGGTGGGGTTGTTCGTGGCAGGTCTCCACAGATCTAGTGGGGATGATGTGAAACACCAATACCCGATGACACTAGAGCATGTCATGGATCATGCACCTGCCTATGAAAAGTGTGAGGCGCCAGACGATAATCTGCCGGCCATGCTCTCATCCTCCAAGGGCAAGCAATGGGGTTATGGCAGTGGCAGGTCATCGACACCCACGGTCTCTGCGTCGCCCAAGACCAACTCTCAAGGGGCACGGTTACAGCTCCAGCCTATGAAGAGTGTGAGACCCCAGACGATAATCTGCCGGCCATGCTCTCATCCTCCAAGGGCGAGCAATGGGGTTCTGGCGGGTCATCGACACCCACGGTCGCTCCATCTCCCAAGACCAACTCTCAAGGGGCACGGTTACAGTTCCAAAAAAGCGGTTGTTCTAGCATTTAACCCCCGATGAGATGGATGATCGGCACTCCAAGGAGCTTTGCTACAACTACGACGACAAGTTTGTCCCTGGCCACTGTTGCAAACGTTTGTTTGCTTGCTACATCACTGACGCTTACGACGACGAGGACAAGACTCTAGTTGGGGTCTCCCTATATGACCTCACCAGCATCATGTTGATCATACTATGCAACTCTCAGTGGTCGTGGCTGGTCAGCAACTCATTGCTCTTGTTGAATCTGGCTCCACCCACAACTTTATCTCTAATGCAACAACCACTCGCACCGGTATCTCAGTCACCAAACGCCCCTGCATGTTATAATAGCTAATGGCAATCATGTGTCCGGTTGTGGAGTCTGTCATGACCTGGAATTCACATGCGGCTAGGAGCACTTTGTCCTTACGTGCTACATGCTCACACTCGACAAGTTCGACATCATCCTTGGTGTCCAGTGGTTGCGCACATTTGGACCAATTTAGTGGGACTTCCACAAACTCGCCATGTCATTCTGGTGGCATGATCACCAGGATACACTCCATGGCGATGCAAGATCGACTCTTTATCCAAATCTGGTAGCTTGTGATGGCCAGGAACTCCTTCCATGCCTTCCTGGGGTGGGGGGGTTCCTTCGCGACATTGTGACCATCGCGTCCACTTATTACCTGGCTCGGGACCATCTTTGGTATTCCCCCCATCATTACCCAATGGTACAGAAGGATGATATTGAGCGTCAGTCCGCCGATATGCTAAATCGAGGGCTAATTCGACGTAGTACCTCGGAGTTTTCTTCGTCAGTGCTGACAATTCATTGCGTTTCTGCATCTACTTTTGTGCACTCAATGAGCGGACTGTGAACGACAAGTTACTTATTTCGGTCGTTGAGGAGCTTTTCGAAGAGCTCAATGGTGCATGCTTATTTACGAAATTGTATTTGCGTTAAGGTTATCATCAAGTCCGCATGCATGTTGATGATATCCACAAGACGTAGTTCCACACTCATCAAGGTCTCTTCGAGTTCGTAGCCATTGCATTTGGCCTAATAAATGCACCTGCCACTTTCCGGGCATTGATGCGTGAAGTTGTATGACCGTACGTGCGGCGATTTGTTCTTGTCTTTTTTTTATGATATCCTGATTTATAGTGCCTACTTGATTGAGCACCTACGCCATGTGCGTGTAGTATTTTAGTTCTTGCAGGAACATTAGCTAGTCCTCAAGCGTGCTAACTGCATTTTCGGTTCAACCAAGGTGTCTTATTTGGGACATGTCATCTCTAAGCTTGTGAAAGTGCATGGTGCCCTGATGGCTAGGTTGAGACTCCAAGTGCAGAGTGTGTAGCTAGTGGCAAGCCTTCTTCCTCACGAGGTGACTCGAGGGTTTATATCGAACTCTTGGGGAGCCAGTATTTGAGCAGTTGTCTTCCAAGCTTCCTCCAGGATCCTGCAAACAAGTAGAGAATTTTGTGCCCTCAACCTCACCAAGTGTGTCGCACCGGGACTTCTAAAGGATACTCGCCGTTCCGTTGAACAGTAGTAGATTGGATTACGGGGCTTACATGCACCCGCGTCCTCTTACGAGTAGGCCAACACACGTATGTGTGACAACCAACCCATATCTGTTCAGCGTCGACGTAAACCATCCCATAGAAATCAGGACACTACCATTGACGTACTTCATACCATACACACATGGTACGTCAACGGTTTGTAACAGAATGATAGCACAACATATCTCTAAGACAGAAAAGATTGAAATAAGTTGCAAATAGCTCTCACTAGAGCAGAGATAGCAAATACAATCATCCAGAGGACACATGTCCCAACATAACATCATTACATCTCAGCGGAAGCATTCAAAGGGTCTGAGTACAGACAAATCCAAAATAGGCTTAAGAAGCCAGAAACTGAAATAAAGACGGAGCCCTTCCACGTAGTCTCGGATCCTTCCCGGGTCCGCTACCTACTCGTCAGCAGCCTCGTCAAACTCCACGTAGTAGCCGTCACCTGGATCCTCGTAAGCGTAGTCTGCGGAAACCACAGCCCCAAAGGGGTCAGTACATCCAAGTACTGGCAAGCAAGACTCACAGTTCACCAAAGTGTAACCCGTCAACACCAAGCACAGATGCATTGGGTGCAACGGAAGAGAGGGGATATGAAAGATGCTGCAACTGGCTGCACTAACCAACTACAGAGATTCTACCACTTCCGGCTAACAGAAAGGAGATAAGATCGAGTATTGTAACCAACTGAAAGATAACTTCAAACAAACCCATCCTGGATCTCGCCCCTTATCCAAAGAAGCAATCCGAGGATAACTCACACAGTTGGATTAAAGATGAATCAAGTTGTTGTGTCAATAATCCTATTACTAGTCAAGTTGTTAATCAGTGGGTGTGAGATTGTGAATCATTAGCTTTAAGTTGTCCTGAGTACTTGTTAGCCAGTACTTTCACCAAGTTAACCATAACCGCGGAAAACACGGCTTCTCGAGAAGATTATCCCTGCAGGGTTGCACCAATTTGGCCGTACACGTAAGAATACCCCGCCAGATGGGATGCCTCCCACCAAGCGTGGCACTCAACACAACTCAACTCTTCTTCGCATCAAGCCCAAAGCACCTTGGGCGCACGGCTAATCAAGCCCCGAAGAAAAGGGACCCTCATAGCACTCTAAGACCGTGTCCCCCTATATGCCGACTACAAAAGTTGCACCCTGTGCCGGGCTCGCAAAAACATGCATGCGGCAAATGGAAAACACGAACTAAATGAGGCGATTTGGACGAGATGCGAATCGAATCAAATTGAGGGGGGCGCCCATACTCGCTTCCCACATGCGGGTAGTGCGCTCATCATGGATCAGTAGACAAGACCCTTTTCCTATTAGGGTCGACACTAGCAGGCCTCAAAACCACACAGGGCCTCCTGCCGGTGCCTTATCATCAAATTATTATTTAACAATATCATTAGCATGATTGATTGATTAAACATCGAGCCCCCAGAACATAATAAAATAGTAACAGAAAGTAACGGGTAACAGACTCGAGCAAAACAACCTAAGCATGCTAGTAAGACACTGGCTCAAACAATGGGGTTGTAGGAGTGGTGGTGAGGCAATATCAGGGATAAGGGATTCATGTGATAGGTTCGTAACAGAAACAACTACTACTAAGGCTAGCAGAAATAGACAACGGAAAGTATCGGTAACCAATGTTGAAAGGAACACAGTGGTTCATGTGAGTGATAACTTGCCTGCAAACTCAGCAGCCGGGTACTGAGCTAGATCCTCAGAAGGGGTGCTGTAGAGATCGTCTGTCTCAACGTCGTCGTCTATTCGAGAAGAAGCAAACAAACAAGACAGAAATAAAAACAATCAATATCATGGCATAGTGCACAATCATGGGATGATGCATGTCAATTTAATAGTTGCATCAAGATAAACTAAGTGACATGGTAACACAATTTAAATGGACCCATATGCAATTGGATTGCATATGGAAAAGGTCCAGGCATTAGGGTGGAAACAAATGAACTACAATTAATTATCATGTGAAAGTTGTTTAGCATGATGCATGCATGATGATAACAACAAAATAACAACAACAGATGCAAGTGGTAAAGGAATTTAACAAGTTTGGAAATCATTTATTAAGTTTGGAAATTTTTGGTTACTTAAAGATGTCACACAAGTATTTGTTGTTTTCATCCACTTAAAAGTGTTCAAAACAAATAACAAAATTCATATTTGAAAAGAATACCAAATTTTAGTTGGATTACATGTTTCAAATATTGAAATAGGAATTAGGATGAATTTATTATGACTTAAACAATATTAAACAAGTTTTAATTGAATTTAAAACAAGTTTGAATATTATTTGAATTTTATTTGTTCAAAACATAAATTCAAACTCACATTTGAAAAGTTCATACTTTTCTAGTTTGAAAACATATTTTGCATGTTCAAAAATAATTTATTTTGAGCAAGTTATGATTTTAGCAAAATTTAAATGAATTAAACAAGTATTAAATTATTTAGGCAATTTAAATTATTCAAACCATGAAACAAATTTTATATTTGAAAAGGTTATTTGAAATAGCATGGAAAACATATTTTATTTGCATTTATTGGATTAAGAATGAATTAGTTATGAATTTTAGCATATTGCAATTGAATTATTTGAATTCAAATTTGAATTGCATTTTGAAATTTCAAAACAGGAAACATATGGTACCAATAGGTAGAGAATTAAATTTAGAGTAGTGTGCATATTTTATTTTCATTATTTGAGTTTATAAAATAAAAGTTATAAGGTTTTTAAAACCAGGGACCAATCTGCAATTTTAAAAGGATTTGTTTTTTTTTAAAACAGAAACGTGCAGAAATTTTGTTACCGTGCCACAGACTAACCACAGCCACTGCCCGTGGGCCTGGGGGCCAGCGTGGCAGTGTGCGCGCGCGTGGCAGCGCAGCCCACTAACGGGTGGGGCCTGCTCGTCGGTACTGTGCGCAAAAAATGTGGTTTTATTCCACGGAACCACGGATCGAACTCGGGACCTGCGGGCGCGCTCGCTAGTGTGCTGCCACTACGGTGGTTTCGTCAGTTTCGACAGATACAGAAGCGCGGACAAGGTAACGTTTCGTTTGGGCGCGTTTCTGAATTTACTGACGAACTAACGCAACTGCAACATGACGACAAACAACGACGGCTGCCGGCGACGAGCTAGGCGCGTGGAAGGATACGGTGCGTGCACGGATGGGTGGTGGTGACGTGCGCGCTTGCGGGCAAGTAACAGAGAGGAGGGGGAAGAGAACGGTGGAGGCTCACCGCCGTTGTCGTCGTGCAGAGGCTCGGGGACGACGGCTCGACGGCGACAGCTCCGTGGACGGCGGCGAAGATCCAGTCGTCGGCGAGCTCGGCGTAGGTGTTCAAACGGAAGAAGGAGTAGTGATGGTTCGATTTCGGGGTTTAGGGGGTGCGGTGGTGGACGGAAACGGCGGTGCTCGACGGGGTTTCAGACGGGCATCTCCGGCGAGGTGGTGGCAGAGAGGGGAGCGCGTCGCGAGAGAGAGAAAAAGGCGGCGGCCTCGAGGGGAGAGAGGCCTAGGGTTAGTCGAGGGCTGCGCGCTGCGCCCTAGGGGTTCTTATAGGGGTACGGTGGCCTCTGGTGGCCGTCGGCGCGCGCCACTGCCGCCGTGGCACGTATGGATGGTCCGCCGTACTGCGGGACGACGAGGGCGGCTAAACGAAGGGGTACCGGGCCAAGAACTGGGCCGCGCGGGAGGTAAGATAGGTAGGTGGGCCGGTAGTTAGCTGCCGCGCGCCGTTTTTCTTTTTCGTATTTTCATTTTTCTGTTTTTTTTTGTAGCAAAAGAAAATGGAAGCAATTGATAGGGTTTTGAGTTTTAAAAATTTAGGGAAAAATCATGTGGGATTGTTAGCTCAACATCTACCAGTTGGCAACTTAGGTTTTTGAAAATTCAAATTTTATTTGCTGTTTGTTAATTAAATCAAATTTAGATGATTTTGAGTTTTTAAATGACTATTAAAATCAAAATTTTAAATATGGTGACTCAAATAACTTTAATTGGAAACTATGAGTATAAAAATGTCTTGATTATTTTTATAACTTCAAATTGGTGTGCTGTTTGAATGTTTTTGGTTTGAATTTGAAGAATTTGTTAATTAATGAATTAATATTGAAAACAATGTTTTTATTAGGGTGACCCCTATTGATTAAATAGAACAATTGTGATTATGACTTGTTTGGTACTTTTATAACTTTCAAATTAGGTGCTGCTGATGATTTGCTTTGAATTTGAAACCACATTGGAATTAATTAATTGAAATAAAAAGCACCATTTTATTAGTTGATCAATATGGAATAATATGAAAACAAGTGGGTTGTTTTTATTTGAGATTTTTATTTAAAATGTTGTAACAGAGCAAGTATGAAATAAAGTTTGGAAATAAGTTGAATTTCAAATGTGAAAACAATTAAGAACAGATGCAAAACAATTAGTAAACAAATGCAACAAGGGAATAAACATGATGACATGATGCAATACTTTGATTAAACAGGAAAACAAACATTCTAGGGGTATTTTCATACTTGGGATGTTACAAAACGCCCCCCTTGAAGGAATCGCGCCCCGAGATTCCTTACTGAGAAGAGAAAAGGTCCGGATACTTCTTGCGAAGATCCTCTTCGGTCTCCCACGTTGCCTCTTTATCGGAATGATGCGACCACTGCACTTTCAAGAACTTGGTGCTCTTGTTGCAAGTCTTACGCTCGGTCTCATCGAGAATACGAACAGGGTGCTCCTCATAAGATAGATCATCTTGCAGTTCAATGGAATCATGATCAACTGCACGATCTGGATCTTTGAAACACTTCTTGAGCTGTGACACGTGGAACACATCGTGCACCTTGGATAGCTTTTCTGGAAGTTCAAGACGATAAGAATTTTCTGCACGCCTTGAGAGGATGTTGAAAGGACCAATGTATCTTGGTGCAAGATTTCCTTTCACACCAAAACGATGAGTGCCTCTGAGGGGAGTTACACGGAGATATGCCTTGTCACCAGGTGCATAGATCATATCCCTGTGCTTGCTGTCATAGTAGCTCTTCTGACGAGACTGAGCAATCTTGAGATTGTCACGAATGATACGAACTTTCTCCTCGGCTTCCTTAACAATGTCAGGGCCTAAGAGTGAACGTTCACCAGCTCCAGACCAATTGATTGGACTCCTGCATCTGCGGCCATACAATGCCTCAAATGGTGCCATGCCTAGGCTTGCCTGGAAGCTGTTGTTGTAGGAGAATTCAGCATATGGAAGGCAATCCTCCCATTTCATGCCAAAGGAGAGACCACATGCTCTGAGCATATCCTCGAGAATCTGATTGACTCTTTCGACTTGCCCCTGAGACTGAGGGTGATAAGCTGTGCTGAACAGAAGTTTGGTGCCCAATGCTTCTTGAAAACTCTTCTAGAAATGAGAAGTGAAGATACTTCCACGGTCTGAGCTTATTTCCAATGGAACACCATGAAGAGGAACAATCCTTGCTGTGTAGAGCTCTGCTAACTGGCTAGCTGAGATAGTTTCCTTGACAGCAAAGAAGTGAGCTACTTTAGTGAGACGATCAATAACAACGAAGATTGCATCGTTGCCCTTCTTGGACTTTGGAAAACCAGTGACGAAGTCCATTTCAATCATGTCCCACTTCCACTCAGGAATTTTCAGAGGTTGGAGTAGACCTGCTGTTTTCTGATGGACTGCCTTAACACGTTGACAAACGTCGCATTCAGAAACGTATTGAGCAATTTCACGTTTCATGCCAGGCCACCAATACAGAGTCTTGAGATCCTGGTACATCTTTGTACTTCCAGGGTGGATGGAGAGAGGAGTTTCATGAGCCTCCTTGAGAATGATATCTTTGAGACTTTGAATCTGAGGAACTGCAATGCGTCCTTCGAAGAACACAGTTCCCTTGTCATCAATTGAGAAGGACTTGAATTTATCATTGCCTTCTTTGATGTGCTCTACAATCTTCTTCATTTCAGTATCACGAAGTTGTTCAGAACGAATCTTGTCCTCGAGAGTTGGACTAGCTGTCAAGCTTGCAAGGTATCCTTGAGGGACAAGACCAAGGTTCAGCTTCTGGAATTCTTCATGAAGTGGAGGTTGGCTTTCCATGATCATGAGATTATTGCAATATGACTTGCGACTGATAGCATCGGCCATAACATTAGCCTTGCCTGGAGTGTATGAAATGGTGAGATCAAAGTCTTTAATCTTCTCAATCCATCTCCTTTGCCTGAGGTTTAGATCTGGTTGAGTGAAGATGTATTTCAGACTCTTATGATCAGAAAAGATTTCAGTTTTGTTACCCAACAAGTATTGTCTCCATTTCTTGAGGGCAAACACAACTGCTGCAAGTTCAAGATCATGTGTGGGATAGTTTTGCTCATGTGGGTTCAACTGACGTGAAGCATAAGCCACAACTTGACGTTCTTGCATAAGAACTGCACCTAGACCTTGGAGAGATGCATCGCAGAATATCTGGAAAGGTTTGGTAGTATCTGGGCCAACCAGAACTGGTGTAGAAGTGAGTTTAGTCTTGAGGAGATTGAAACTCTCATCACACTGTGGAGTCCAAACGAACTTCTTGTCCTTCTTTGTGAGATCAGTGAGAGGTTTGGCAATCTTGGAAAAGTTTTGGACGAAGCGACGGCAATAGCTAGCCAAGCCAAGAAAACTTCTGACTTGCTTCACCGTCTTAGGAGGTTTCCAATCAACAATTGCCTTAACCTTTTCCGGGTCAATGGCTATGCCTTTGGCAGAGATGATATGACCAAGGTAAGCAACTTCTGGAATCCAGAACTCACATTTAGAGAACTTGGCATATAGACGATGCTCGCGAAGTTTCATGAGAGTGAGACGAAGGTGTTCTCCATGCTCTTCCTCGGATTTTGAGTAGACCAGAATGTCATCGAGATATACCACAACGAACTTGTCGAGGTATTCATGGAAGACAGAATTCATGAGTCTTGAGAACGTCGCCGGTGCATTGGTGAGACCAAAGGACATGACGGTGTATTCATATAGACCGTACCGAGTGGTGAAAGCTGTTTTTGGAATATCTTCCTTTCTGATCTTTATCTGATGGTAACCCATCCTCAAGTACAACTTTGAGAATATTGAGGCTCCAGCAAGTTGATCAAAAAGATCATCGATACGAGGAATTGGATACTTGTTTTTGATGGTTTTCTCGTTGAGAGGACGATAGTCAACCACGAGTCTTTTTGTTTGATCCTTCTTGGCAACAAACAGAGTTGGGCAACCCCAAGCGGAGGAACTAGGCTGAATGTAACCCTTCTCCATGTATATATCGATTTGCTCCTTCAACAATTTCAGTTCAGGAGGAGCTATCTTGTATGGATGCTTAGAGATTGGAGCAGTACCTGGCTCAAGCTCGATCACGAACTCAACTGCTCTGTCCGGAGGCATCCCTGGCAACTCTTCTGGAAAGACGTCAGGGAATTCACAAACCACCGGAACATTTTCAATTGCAGGAAGAGGTTTTGCATCTAGGTTGAACAGCTGAACAGAACTTGATCCATATGGAGAATAGACTATCTGGCCAGAAGGGTGAGAGAGAGTTATTGACTTTTGAGCACAGTCAATTTTTGCTTTGTGGGTCTTCAACCAATCCATACCCAGAATGACATCAATGTCAGAATTTCCCAGCAACATGAGTGAAGCAAGGAATATGCATCCTCCAATTAGGATCTGATTGTCCATGCTTATCTTGGAAGTAATCATTTTAGTTCCCGGAGAGTGAACATAGATTTGATTGCTTAGCGGAACCAGAACTAGGTTGTATGCTTTTGCAAAGATCTTTGACACAAAAGAATGCGATGCTCCAGTATCAAACAACACTTTAGCTGGAAAAGAGTTTACGGGTAATATACCGAGAACGACGTCAGCAGCTTCCTCAACTTTGTTGGCCTTGATATGATTCACCCTCGCGGTCCTCCCGACAGGCCTGTTGTTGGAGTTGAAGGCTTTAGCCGGGGGAGCATGAACCATTGCCTGGTTGGTGTTGGGGCGAGGAGGTGGAGGTAGCTGCCTCTGAGTGCACTTATCAGCGTAGTGTCCAGTCTCCTTGCACTTGTAGCAAGTGATGACACGAGGAGGACCTGGCCTTGGCTGCCCCATTGGAACCCTCTGACTCTGCATCTGAGCTAGGTTGGGTGGGCGGGGAGCAAAGCCTGGAGAAGCTTGGGCATATGGAGCCCGAGTGACAGCAGCATTTGGCACCCAGATGCGGCGCTTCTGCGGAGGGGTGGTCATGTTGGAGGAGGAACCACCCTCACGTGAGTGCTTGCGGGACTCCTCGAACGCCTTGCGTCCATTTTCCTCATTGAGCGCGGTGTTCACGAGCTCCTCGAAGTCCTTGCACTTGATGTTGGTGAGAGCGTACTTCAGTTCCGGGTTAAAACCTCGGCGGAACCTTGCCATCTTCTTAGCTTCAGTGGACACCTCATCACCAGCGTATCGAGCGAGGCGATTGAACTCGTTCTGATAGCCAATGACGTCCAGCTTGCCCTGCTTGAGAGAGAAAAATTCCTCACGCATCCTTTCCATGAGACCATCTGGGATGTGGTGCTTCAGGAAGGCATCCTTGAAACAACCCCAGGTGATAGGATAGCCAGCTCTCATGGTCTGGTAGTTCTCCCACCAAGTGGCTGCCTGACCCTTCAGTAGGTAGGTGGCATACTTGACTTTGTCCTCCTCAGCAACGTGAGCAATGTCCAGAGCCCTGGCCATCTCCCTGACCCAGTCATCAGCATCCAGAGGCTCACGTGTTGCCACGAAAGCTCTCGGACCCATACTGAGGAACTCCTTGATGCTGACCCGTGGAGCATTCTGGTTGTTATGCTGGTTAGCCTGGAACTGGGCCATCTGAGCCACGACCTGAGTCATCTGAGTCAACAGCTCCGTGATCGGAGGTGGTTCAGGCGGGTTGCTCCTTGTTGGCGGCATCCTGGATAGACATGCATTTTAGCACAACAACAGAAAAGGATAGACTTGGTAACCGAAAGATAGATTATTTCGACGCATGAATAGATAACCAACAGGTACATCATCACATGTTCAAATACATCAGAATATCCAACACACCAATACATGGTTCGAAAGACAAAGGATAACTAAACATAGCTAGGAATGGATACATCGGTACTCCCATGCTCATCACGCAGGACGGCGGTGAGTAGTACGACGAGAGATACGGTGAGGAGGAATCCCACGAAAGTAGCTAGAACGACGATCCACGTAGATCGGGACTGCTCTGAGAGCAACTCTCGGTGTGGTGAAGTAGAAAGCGTCATCTCCCTGTGCTCCAAAGCGTGGAATCCCAGTGTAACCAGCTCCGAGGTTGAGGAGTGGACCTCTGATCGGCTCGTAACCTCCAGCATCTGGCAGACGACGACCAACTGGCTGATCGAAACGTGCAAAGCGCTCATCTCCAACAAAGTCTGTGGTGTACGTCGCCAGACGATTCAAAGCAAGGTAGAGCTGCTCCCTGACTGAGGCCAACTCCTGAGAAAGTGTGGTGGCAACAGCGTCACTGTGCCTCACAAACTGAGCGGTGGTGTGCAGCCTGGTGTTATCATGCTCGTAGACATCCAGGTTGTCGTAGAGAGTGAAGTGAGCTCCCTCCGAAGTGATGTAACCACGGGGGATGTGGCGATAGATAGAATCGTCAAATCCCCAGTAGTCAGCACGAAGGACGGTGAGGCTCACATAAGCTGCCTGCTGCACAGCCATATCCACTGTGGAACCTACTGCCTCGTAGCGGTGGACAACGCTCATGCCATCATCTGACAGAATGTAGACGATAGCCCGGTAGTAGGTCTGGTCAAACTCTCGCTGCTGCTCGTAGACCTGGTACTCTGGTGCCCAACGGAACCCCAGATAAGTGACCATGTCTCTCAGCATCTCCGGATAACCGGAGGTGCTCTCACAACGAGTCATCCGAACCACCTGCGGGTAGAACCTGAGACCCATCTGCAGATGATTTGGGAGGTTTTGATTAGACGCCGGTAGAGAACTGAAGTGGAAAGCAACAACAAGGTTCAACGGATGATAAGGATGTTGAAAAGAACAGGATATTGAAGCAAAATCGGGAAACACGAGACCAAAAACTCCTGAGGTACTACGGAGAACCCAAAACACGTGAAATCCTAACTTGAAAGTTTAGGTGAGACGAGAAAACAATGTTGCACTTCCTTACCAGAAAAGGGTGGGTGGGTGGGGAAAGAAGAAAAATGGCAGAATTCCTACTCTCACGTTTCATTTTTCCTATATAGCTACAAAATAGTTTCTAGACTCAACTGCGACTAGTAAAAGGGATCCTACAGGCAGACTGGCTCTGATACCATTTGTCGCACCCGGACTTCTAAAGGATACTCGCCGTTCCGTTGAACAGTAGTAGATTGGATTACGGGGCTTACCGGCACCCGCGTCCTCTTACGAGTAGGCCAACACACGTATGTGTGACAACCAACCCCTATCTGTTCAGCGTCGACGTAAACCATCCCATAGAAATCAGGACACTACCATTGACGTACTTCATACCATACACACATGGTACGTCAACGGTTTGTAACAGAATGATAGCACAACATATCTCTAAGACACAAAAGATTGAAATAAGTTGCAAATAGCTCTCACTAGCAGAGATAGCAAATACAATCATCCAGAGGACACATGTCCCAACATAACATCATTACATCTCAGCGGAAGCATTCAAAGGGTCTGAGTACAGACAAATCCAAAATAGGCTTAAGAAGCCGGAAACTGAAATAAAGACGGAGCCCTTCCACGTAGTCTCGGATCCTGCCCGGGTCCACTACCTACTCGTCAGCAGCCTCGTCAAACTCCACGTAGTAGCCGTCACCTGGATCCTCGTAAGCGTAGTCTGCGGAAACCACAGCCCCAAAGGGGTCAGTACATCCAAGTACTAGCAAGCAAGACTCACAGTTCACCAAAGTGTAACCCGTCAACACCAAGCACAGATGCATTGGGTGCAACGGAAGAGAGGGGATATGAAAGATGCTGCAACTGGCTGCACTAACCAACTACAGAGATTCTACCACTTCCGGCTAACAGAAAGGAGATAAGATCGAGTATTGTAACCAACTGAAAGATAACTTCAAACAAAACCATCCTGGATCTCGCCCCTTATCCAAAGAAGCAATCCGAGGATAACTCACACAGTTGGATTAAAGATGAATCAAGTTGTTGTGTCAATAATCCTATTACTAGTCAAGTTGTTAATCAGTGGGTGTGAGATTGTGAATCATTAGCTTTAAGTTGTCCTGAGTACTTGTTAGCCAGTACTTTCACCAAGTTAACCATAACCGCGGAAAACACGGCTTCTCGAGAAGATTATCCCTGCAGGGTTGCACCAATTTGGTCGTACACGTAAGAATACCCCGCCAGATGGGATGCCTCCCACCAAGCGTGGCACTCAACACAACTCAACTCTTCTTCGCATCAAGCCCAAAGCACCTTGGGCGCACGGCTAATCAAGCCCCGAAGAAAAGGGACCCTCATAGCACTCTAAGACCGTGTCCCCCTATATGCCGACTACAAAAGTTCCACCCTGCGCTGGGCTCGCAAAAACATGCATGCGGCAAATGGAAAACACGAACTAAATGAGGCGATTTGGACGAGATGCGAATCGAATCAAATTGAGGGGGGCGCCCATACTCGCTTCCCACATGCGGGTAGTGCGCTCATCATGGATCAGTAGACAAGACCCTTTTCCTATTAGGGTCGACACTAGCAGGCCTCAAAACCACACAGGGCCTCCTGCCGGTGCCTTATCATCAAATTATTATTTAACAATATCATTAGCATGATTGATTGATTAAACATCGAGCCCCCAGAACATAATAAAATAGTAACAGAAAGTAACGGGTAACAGACTCGAGCAAAACAACCTAAGCATGCTAGTAAGACACTGGCTCAAACTATGGGGTTGTAGGAGTGGTGGTGAGGCAATATCAGGGTTAAGGGATTCATGTGATAGGTCCGTAACAGAAACAACTACTACTAAGGCTAGCAGAAATAGACAACGGAAAGTATCGGTAACCAATGTTGAAAGGAACACAGTGGTTCATGTAAGTGATAACTTGCCTGCAAACTCAGCAGCCGGGTACTGAGCTAGATCCTCAGAAGGGGTGCTGTAAAGATCGTCTGTCTCAACGTCGTCGTCTATTCGAGAAGAAGCAAACAAACAAGACAGAAATAAAAACAATCAATATCATGGCATAGTGCACAATCATGGGATGATGCATGTCAATTTAATAGTTGCATCAAGATAAACTAAGTGACATGGTAACACAATTTAAATGGACCCCTATGCAATTGGATTGCATATGGAAAAGGTCCAGGCATTAGGGTAGAAACAAATGAACTACAATTAATTATCCTGTGAAAGTTGTTTAGCATGATGCATGCATGATGATAACAACAAAATAACAACAACAGATGCAAGTGGTAAAGGAATTTAACAAGTTTGGAAATCATTTATTAAGTTTGGAAATTTTTGGTTACTTAAAGATGTCACACAAGTATTTGTTGTTTTCATCCACTTAAAAGTGTTCAAAACAAATAACAAAATTCATATTTGAAAAGAATACCAAATTTTAGTTGTATTACATGTTTCAAATATTGAAATAGGAATTAGGATGAATTTATTATGACTTAAACAATATTAAACAAGTTTTAATTGAATTTAAAACAAGTTTGAATATTATTTGAATTTTATTTGTTCAAAACATAAATTCAAACTCACATTTGAAAAGTTCATACTTTTCTAGTTTGAAAACATATTTTGCATGTTCAAAAATAATTTATTTTGAGCAAGTTATAATTTTAGCAAAATTTAAATGAATTAAACAAGGATTAAATTATTTAGGCAATTTAAATTATTCAAACCATGAAACAAATTTTATATTTGAAAAGGCTATTTGAAATAGCATGGAAAACATATTTTATTTGCATTTATTGGATTAAGAATGAATTAGTTATGAATTTTAGCAAATTGCAATTGAATTATTTGAATTCAAATTTGAATTGCATTTTGAAATTTCAAAACAGGAAACAAATGGTACCAATAGGTAGAGAATTAAATTTAGAGTAGTGTGCATATTTTATTTTCATTATTTGAGTTTATAAAATAAAAGTTATAAGGTTTTTAAAACCAGGGACCAATCTGCAATTTTAAAACAGAAACGTGCAGAACTTTTGTTACCGTGCCACAGACTAACCACAGCCACTGCCCGTGGTCCTGGGGGCCAGCGTGGCAGTGTGCGCGCGCGTGGCAGCGCAGCCCACTGACGGGTGGGGCCTGCTCGTCGGTACTGTGCGCAAAAAATGTGGTTTTATTCCACGGAACCACGAATCGAACTCGGGACCTGCGGGCGCGCTCGCTAGTGTGCTGCCACTACGGTGGTTTCGTCAGTTTCGACAGATACAGAAGCGCGGACAAGGTAATGTTTCGTTTGGGCGCGTTTCTGAATTTACTGACGAACTAACGCAACTGCAACCTGACGGCGAACAACGACGGCTGCCGGCGACGAGCTAGGCGCGTGGAAGGATACGGTGCGTGCACGGATGGGTGGTGGTGACGTGCGCGCTTGCGGGCAAGTAACAGAGAGGAGGGGGAAGAGAACGGTGGAGGCTCACCGCCGTTGTCGTCGTGCAGAGGCTCGGGGACGACGGCTCGACGGCGACAGCTCCGTGGACGGCGGCGAAGATCCAGTCGACGGCGAGCTCGGCGTAGGTGTTCAAACGGAATAAGGAGTAGTGATGGTTCGATTTCGGGGTTTAGGGGGTGCGGTGGTGGACGGAAACGGCGGTGCTCGACGGGGTTTCAGACGGGCATCTCCGGCGAGGTGGTGGCAGAGAGGGGAGTGCGTCGCGAGAGAGAGAAAAAGGCGGCGGCCTCGAGGGGAGAGAGGCCTAGGGTTAGTCGAGGGCTGCGCGCTGCGCCCTAGGGGTTCTTATAGGGGTACGGTGGCCTCTGGTGGCCGTCGGCGCGCGCCACTGCCGCCGTGGCACGTCTGGATGGTCCGCCGTACTGCGGGACGACGAGGGCGGCTAAACGAAGGGGTACCGGGCCAAGAACTGGGCCGCGCGGGAGGTAAGATAGGTAGGTGGGCCGGTAGTTAGCTGCCGCGCGCCGTTTTTCTTTTTCGTATTTTCATTTTTCTGTTTTTTTTTGTAGCAAAAGAAAATGGAAGCAATTGATAGGATTTTGAGTTTTAAAAATTTAGGGAAAAATCATGTGGGATTGTTAGCTCAACATCTACCAGTTGGCAACTTAGGTTTTTGAAAATTCAAATTTTATTTGCTGTTTGTTAATTAAATCAAATTTAGATGATTTTGAGTTTTTAAATGACTATTAAAATCAAAATTTTAAATATGGTGACTCAAATAACTTTAATTGGAAACTATGAGTATAAAAATGTCTTGATTATTTTTATAACTTCAAATTGGTGTGCTGTTTGAATGTTTTCGGTTTGAATTTGAAGAATTTGTTAATTAATGAATTAATATTGAAAACAATGTTTTTATTAGGGTGACCCCTATTGATTAAATAGAACAATTGTGATTATGAATTGTTTGGTACTTTTATAACTTTCAAATTAGGTGCTGTTGATGATTTGCTTTGAATTTGAAACCACATTGGAATTAATTAATTGAAATAAAAAGCACCATTTTATTAGTTGATCAATATGGAATAATATGAAAACAAGTGGGTTGTTTTTATTTGAGATTTTTATTTAAAATGTTGTAACAGAGCAAGTATGAAATAAAGTTTGGAAATAAGTTGAATTTCAAATGTGAAAACAATTAAGAACAGATGCAAAACAATTAGTAAACAAATGCAACAAGGGAATAAACATGATGACATGATGCAATACTTTGATTAAACAGGAAAACAAACATTCTAGGGGTATTTTCATACTTGGGATGTTACAAAGTGGTTGTCAAGCACAAGGTGTGAGACTTCTAAATTGCAATGCAAAACTGAAAGTAAATGTGCAATCATTAAATCTACTACTAAATGCAAATGAGAAAATAAATATGCAATGGATTGTTTTTGTATTTTTGTGATGCAAGTGGTGATGGAGATAATGTAAATTCAAATTGGAGATGCAAGTAAAGTGCAAGTAAAGTAAATTGCAGCAAAGTAACTAGAGTGTTTTCTTATATTTAAAATAGGACCGGGGTTCATGGTTTCACACTTGCATTCTCTCAAATAAAGTGGTAGACGGTGGACATAAAGAATTACATGTGAGATTACAATAACATGTTTAACATTGAGTACTTTCATATGGGCATCACGTCCTAACATAGAGATCTCTACGGTCATATTGATCCCTCTTATACTCCACCAAGATGCGAAATAAATCATAACACCTCGATAATTAAGGAAAAACCAGAGTATAGCTTTAAGCAATGTGACATGAAGTTGAAGTAAGAACTTGCTAGATCTAGTCATGGAGATTGATTAGTGTCACTTCAAATCCCCGGTAACAAGGTACTCATTTTTATCCCTAGTGAGGTAACTAAGAAAGGTTTAACAAAACCTAAGTGGATCGCTGAACTTCTGTCACTTTCGCAGCACTAGCCACCCCCCGTTACTCCAACTAATGCACCCATCACCCCACACACGCTCTCAAGAACTAGATTGGTCAAAGCTAGCAAATAAGAACGGGGTACATAAGATACATCTACTCAAATAACTCAAGAGAAACAATTGCAATCTCAGATTCAATAACTCATAGAAAAGATCCACCACATAGGGATTACAACAGTGCCCGTAATCATGTGAGGCAGCTCATACGGATCTAATTAGTGAAGCACATAGATAGAGAGATACAAGTGCTACTTCCACAAACCCATAGCCCTGGGGTGGACTACTCCCTCTTCATGGAGATGTCGATGGTGATGACGTTGGAGGGGTAGGAGATCACACCGGCAGCGCCCCGCCGGAGTTTTCCCCCTCCAATCTGGAACTTCTGGTCTCTGTTTTGGTGTTTCGGTGTTTCGGCGGCGCTCTCCTCTGTAAGGGTACGGGGGACCCTTTTTATAGTCGGTTTTAGGTCAAGACGGAGTCGGTAAGTCGAAGATGGAAGGAATTGGGGCCACAGGGGCCAAAAGGGGGCCTCTCACGCGGCCAAGGAATCTGGCCGCGTGGAGGGTCCTCTTTTGGGCCTCCTTGCCCAATTCTCGTGGATCCTTCACCCGCAAGTCTTCTCCTTCCAAGAAAATGACCCCCGCAGATTTTCAGGTGATTTTGCGGAAGTTTGCCCCCTGAAACGTCAAAAATATAGAAAACGGGGTTTCTGACAGGCAGGGTTAATTCCATAAAAGTTGGGGGACTTTGTAATTTAACCCCAAAATACTATAAAACATTGAATTACACCCTTATATGATGCAATATGTAATAGAAAACCATGTAAAAATATGCAAAATTCATCTATGCATTTTACATGCATCAACATCCCCAAGCTTAACCCATGCTCGTCCTCGAGTATGAAGGTGATAAAACTAAGATGGGTTTTGCATATTGAAACAACCATGTGATATCAAGGAGGATTATTCATGCTACATATAATCAAATGATTAATACTAGAAATTAGTAGCAATATAAAATTCATGTTGTAAGAAATATCAAATATGCAAGCAAAGATGCTTCATGAAAGTTCACAAAGTGTATAATGAAATAAAAGCACTATGGACCAAATGCATACACAAAATGAAAAATAAAATCCTATATTGGTAAAAGAATAGCATAATGGATAATAGAAAATATGGTGGACACTTTGGAGAAAATTGAGTAGAGGTAAAACATGATCAAGTCTTATTTAGCCTCTAAATTATTCAACTAAAATTACTAATTGAAATGTGGTATCCATTAATCTAGGACTCTCATTTCCCCTTTATCACTAGCATCTTAAAATTGTGAGTATTGAAGTAATGAGAATGACAAGGTGGTTGAAAGCATCATGCCCCGTGAGTGTGAAAACCTACTCCATGATTACTCAACTTAAGATTCCTAATAAACTTTGTACAATCATAATAAGTATTAATGACATCATAGAGAATCGCAAAGAGGTACCTCTTGCCCCATGACATGGAAGCAAGCCCATGTTACAATGACAAGATGAACAAACGGAGTAGACTCATCATCCTTTTTATTTTCATTCACTATTATGCATAGCTTCTTATTTTATTATAGGATGTGTTCTAGAGTCACTCAAGCTGTAACTAAATTTCCACCATGATAAAGCATGGCTTGGGTTAGCGGCCCAATGCGTTTATCTAGTCATATAGATACTTACTCATCAAAACTTACTATTCCTCTATTTCATTTCGGCATGGCAGGAGTCCAAAAACAAAAGTACATGATATCAACCAAATGTAAATTTTTTTGTACAATGTTGAAAGATTTCCGGTGATACACGTTTATAGCTAGCTCCCAACCACACACTTGTAAAACACAAAACTTGTGGCTCCCATTATTGGGTCATGTTTATTAGATGCATAAAAAGTAAAATGTGCCTTCAAAAGTTCGTGAGAGTCCTATCCCAAGTTCAACCCATGACAATTAATAAAGTGAATATCTTAATTTAGAACATAAATAAAACAATAACATGGTGAACATACTCGGAATAGCAATGAAGCTAATGGGAAGATATGGTGGACTCACTGGAAATACTTGGCTAAGGAGTGTTGGAAACAAGTTTTTACTTGTTGGAAATTTTAAAATTTTGGGCTAGCAAGAGGGAGATAGTTGACCAGCTAATATGCATGCATATGTCCATATAACTACTCATTTCATGACAAACTAAATAAACCAACAATTAACATCAAGGACATGAATAAAAGATAGCTCAAGACAACATTATTGCAAATTTCTACACATAAAAAGCCTATAAATCATGCAAACATATGTAGCTCTTCAAATCAACCATGGCATCCCTATTCCAAGTAATAATACTAGCATCCAATACATTCCAACCCCAAACTCCAGTAGCTCAATCTCATATAAAATGATGGTGGTGGTCTTATCAAAACAAAAGTAAAAACAAAAACTAGACGCTTCAAGTCTCTACGATAAATGCTTTGCTTAGAAAAAAAGAAAGTAGACGTGTGCTAACCAAAAGAGTGTAGCTCCAGTGGGGTGTTCATCACATCCCCAAGCTTATGGCTTTCACCATTCTTGGATTTCTTGAGGCGCAGCTCCTCTATTCCCTGTGAAAAAACTTCACAAAACATGTTTCTCCCATTCTTTTTCTGTGGGGTGAGATTAGCAAGGACAAACAAATCACATGCTTTCTGTGCAAAATTCCAAATCAAATGCTCCAGTAGATATACAATAAGGTTCATTATGTTGTATGTTCACTCTCTTGCTTGAAAGAATCATGGAAATTCGATTCCCAAGCCCAAAGAGTGCATAAAACAAAAGAAGGCAGAATCTGTCCAGAAAATTAGCAGCAGCAAAACGAACGTTTTTCCCTAAGCTAGTCTCGTCAAACAATTAAGCCAATTTATTTGCTTATAGAGGACGAAAAGTTGCAGAACATACTAAAAAATTAGCTCAATCCGACATACTAATAAAAAACATAAAATAATACGGTGAGCAGACTCGTGCTGAAACAGAAATTTCATGCACTAGGATAGCAACTTATAAGCCCAAATAGGTTTGACTTGACTCTTTATTGAAAACTCCAGAATTAAAACAAAAAAAACTAATCTCTTGAGACAGCAAGAGGACACTAGGAAAATCCAAACAAAAACAACCGGGTTGCCTCCCGTAAAGCGCTTTCTTTATAGCCATATAGCTAGGCTTTACTTACTTGATAATCAAGAGGGATAAAGCTCATGAGGGAGCTTGTTCTTCAGCGTGCCCCTCTTCCTTGGGAAGTGCTCCATGCTTTTCTTGTGAGAGAACTGAAACTTGACATTCACTTCCTTGGAGTCTGTGATTGCACCTGTAGTACGAAGAAAAGGTCTACCCAAAATAATAGGACTAGAGGATTTATCCCCCATATCCATAATAATGAAATCAACGGGTACGAAAGTCATGTGCAATTCAATCATAACATATTTTACTTTTCCTACAACATGTTTAGTAGATTTATCAGCAAGGACAAATTCACTTGAGAACTTTTCTAAATTTTCTAGTTCTAGCAATTCATATAATTCTTTAGAGAGTACCGATACACTAGAACCTAGATCTAACATAGCATGGTGAATTTCTTTTCCAATTGAAACTAGCACCTTGGGGATCCATGCATCCCCAAGCTTAGGAGGTATCATGGCCTCATTCTTGTACCTAGCAATTTTTTCTTGCAAGACATGATTAGCAATATAAGATCCAAAGCCAGGTTGATTAACATTTATAGTGGGATCACTAGCAAATTTTTGTAGAGTAGCAATAAGTTCTTGCAAGCTACTTTTTTCTAAATCAAGCAATGGATCCTTAATTTCAGTAAGCATCATAATTTCCTCTACTTTACTCTCTAATTTAGCTAGCATGCTTGATTCATGAGGACTAATTTCATCTTTGCTAGCAAGATAAGACATATATGGAAGTAAATATTCAGGGTACTTCACTATTTCATTCAAAGTTTCTTCTAAGCTAGTAGGGACATGATCACTTGTATTCTCAGCAATATGATCAATATTTTCAATAATAGGAGCAGCAATAGTAATAGAATTCATTCCTACACTAGGTTGTGCTTGTGGCTTTCCTGCTGACATGCTTAATAGAGTTGCTTGATTATCAGCTAATTTTGACAATGCTTTATCTAAATTCGAAGATTGAAGTTGCAATCCTTTAATATCACTACTAATGGATGCAATAGACTTATTTAACTCATGTATCATAGCATTGTGACTAGCAACTTGTTCCATAAGCAATTTATTAGATTCAGAAATTTCACTAGAAGGCTTCCACTTATTTTCATTAGCATTAGGATATGGAACAAAAGGTTTATTTGGCACATAAGGAGGTTTACTATAAGAATTGTAAGCATTAAAAAAACCATTGCTACCATAATTCCTAACAAAATTAACATCCACATTCAGAATTACTACCAACTAGCTCCTGGAAAGGCACATTCTCCATATTTTGTTTATTAATAAAGGCAAGAATAGTGTCCATTTTAGAAGACAAATCATTGGTTTCTTCAATTGAGTTTATTTTCTTAGTGGGATTGGGTGCTCAGTATTCCATTGACTATAATTTTGCAATATGCTTTCTAATATGCTCTTAGCCTCTCCTACAGTTTTACTCATAAAGGCACCTCCAGCAGCAGAATCAAGTATATTTCTAGACATGTAGTTTAGACCATTATCAAAAGAGTGTAGTATGGTCCATTCATTTACTCCATGTGATGGGCATGTTCTAAGCATTAATTTAATTCTATCCCATGCCATGGCTACATGTTCATTATCATTTTGCCTAAATGAGAGGATATTATTCCTATTTTGCAAAATTTTAACGGGAGGATAATATTTCTTAATGAAAGCTTCTTTTAAATCATCCCAAGACTTTATACTAGTTGTAGGTAGTGAAAGTAACCATTATTTAGCCTTTCCTCTAAGTGAAAAAGGAAATAATTTCAGTTTTAAAACACTACTTTCCACATTTTTAAATTTTTGCATATCACATATTTCCATGAAATCATGAAGATGCATAGAGGCATCCTCCATAGCACTACCACCAAATTGCTCTCTAGTAATTAAATTCAATAAACTAGGACTTACTTCATAGCTTTCAGCTTGTATTTCAGGTGTAGTAATTGGCCTAGCAATGAATTGGTCATTGGGTGTATTTGTGTAGTCACTTAATTTAGTTCTATCACCCATTTTAACAGTTTTTATGTAGTTTTTAAGTTTTTATGCAAAACAAAAGTAAAGTAACTAAGAAAATTCGAAATACTAAAATAAACTAGATAACTAAATGCAAAACTAAAATGCAAACTAAAATAAAATATGCAAGACAAAACAAAAACAAGAACAAAAACAAAACAAAAACAAAAACAAGACAAGAAACAAAACAATCTACTTGAAAGAAGGTGGAGATAGAAAGGACGGTACTCACGTAGGTGCAACCTCCCCAAGCTTAGGTGTTTGCACACCTTGTTGGCGATGAAGACTTCTTGTGAGCTCCCTTGGACAACTCCTTCACCTATGGCTCCCCGGCAACGGCGCCAGAAAAACGCTTGATGGCTAGGTTGAGACTCCAAGTGCAGAGTGTGTAGCTAGTGGCAAGCCTTCTTCCCCACGAGGGTGACTTGAGGGTTTATATCGAACTCTTGGGGAGCCAGTATTTCAGCAGTTGTCTTCCAAGCTTCCTCCAGGATCCTGCAAACAAGTAGAGAATTTTGTGCCCTCAACCTCACCAAGTGGTTGTCAAGCACAAGGTGTGAGACTTCTAAATTGCAATGCAAAACTGAAAGTAAATGTGCAATAATTAAATCTACTACTAAATGCAAATGAGAAAATAAATATGCAATGGATTGTTTTTGTATTTCTGTGATGCAAGTGGTGATGGAGATAATGTAAATTCGAATTGGAGATGCAAGTAAAGTAAAGTGCAAGTAAAGTAAATTGCAGCAAAGTAACTAGAGTGTTTTCTTATATTTAAAATAGGACCGGGGTTCATGGTTTCACACTTGCATTCTCTCAAATAAAGTGGTAGACGGTGGACATAAAGAATTACATGTGAGATTACAATAACATGTTTAACATTGAGTACTTTCATATGGGCATCACGTCCTAGCATAGAGATCTCTACGGTCATATTGATCCCTCTTATACTCCAATAAGATGCGAAATAAATCATAACACCTCGATAATTAAGGAAAAACCAGAGTATACCTTTAAGCAATGTGACATGAAGTTGAAGTAAGAACTTGCTAGATCTAGTCATGGAGATTGATTAGTGTCACTTCAAATCCCCGGTAACAAGGTACTCCTTTTTATCCCTAGTGAGGTAACTAAGAAAGGTTTAACAAAACCTAAGTGGATCGCTGAACTTCTGTCACTTTCACAGCACTAGCCACCCCCCGTTACTCCAACTAATGCACCCATCACCCCACACACGCTCTCAAGAACTAGATTGATCAAAGCTAGCAAATAAGAACGAGGTACATAAGATACATCTACTCAAATAACTCAAGAGAAACAATTGCAATCTCAAATTCAATAACTCATAGAAAAGATCCACAACATAGGAATTACAACGGTGCCCGTAATCATGTGAGGCAGCTCATACGGATCTAATTAGTGAAGCACATAGAGAGAGACATACAAGATCTACTTCCACAAACCCATAGCCCTGGGGTGGACTACTCCCTCTTCATGGAGATGTCAATGGTGATGACGTTGGAGGGATAGGAGATCACACCGGCGGCGCCCCGCCGGAGTTTTCCCCCTCTCTATTTCGGTGTTTCGGCGGCGCTCTCCTCTGTAAGGGTACGTGGGACCCTTTTTATAGTCGGTTTTAGGTCAAGACGAAGTCGGTAAGTCGAAGATGGAAGGAATTGGGGCCACAGGGGCCAAAAGGGGGCCTCTCACGCGGCCAAGGAATCTGGCCGCGTGGAGGGTCCTCATTTGGGCCTTCTTGCCCAATTCTCGTGCATCCTTCGCCCGCAAGTCTTCTCCTTCCAAGAAAATGACCCCCGCAGATTTCAGGTGATTTCGCGGAAGTTTGCCCCCTGAAACGTCAAAAATATAGAAATCGGGGTTTCTGACAGGCAGGGTTAATTCCATAAAAGTTGGGGGACTTTGTAATTTAACCCCAAAATACTATAAAACATTGAATTATACCCTTATATGATGCAATATGTAATAGAAAACCATGTGAAAATATGATCATGCCCCCATGTGTGGTTTTGGTAATTAATGACAATCCTTAGGGACTAATGTTTGTATTGAGATATTCTTGTATGACTTGTCCATAAGAATAGTTTCGAGTCCTTGTGTGAGTCAAAAAATATCATTTGATGTCCAAGATGGTATTTCAGGGATTATCCAAAGATATGGCTAAAAAGATTTTTCTCTGTCCAGCGGTAGTACCGGCTTGTGTAGCGACAGTACCGCTCCTCGTGGAATTGTACTGCTTTAACACACCTGGTACACTCGAGACATCAGTAGTATCGCGGGTTGTACCGGCTCCTCCCTGGATCGGTACTACCGATGGTAATACCGCTGGAGGTACCGCTAGCAAAGAAACTGCCTCTGATATCCCAACGGTACACTGGCGGCACCGGCATACTACTACCACCAGTGTTTGAATTATTTGGGCCAATAGTAGTACCGCTACTGGAGTTTCATGGTACTTCTTTTGTGGTACCGTTGAGCACCAGTGTGCAGTACACTGGGTACCGCTGAGATTTCAGTGGCAGTAGTACCATTGAGTGCAACGGTAGTACCGCTTTGTTGTTAAGCTTACTGATTGTATGTCTTTAAGAACAAGATGGAGTGGTCATTCATGTCTACCTTCAAGATATCAACATTATGGATAAAGAAAAGAAGATACAAGATATCTTCTAACAGGCTTGCATCAAAAAGAAAGATTCCATATAGCCCAAGGAGGATGACATCAAGTGGTGATGGTCATGAAGATAAGGTTCAAGATAAGATGCACATAAGAGAGGCTTTCCCATAATTATTTATGGCGGAGCAATTTGGAAGTCTTCACAAAGCAAAGTGCGATCAAGAAAGGTGGTCCACTTGAAGTGATCAAGATCGAAATCATCTAGCTCAAGTGGATTGCGCAAGGCAAAGATACGACCTTAAGGGTTTCTATTTTACCGGTCTTATGTTGTTAGTTGGGAGACCGGGTTGTAGTATAGATACCGTACTATCAAGAGGGGCTCTCGAATGAGTAACTTGATCGTATCATCCGTAGAGATCTCAAACCTTTGCATCCTTGGCATCATATTTATTGGTTATTATTTGTACTTTATATTCATAAGGTTTTGGTGATTTTCGTGATCTTCATGACAAGCCCAAGTTTATCAAAAATGGTATTCATATGAAAAACTTATTGAGTTTTTGATGTTGAAGGTTTCCCCGGTTATTCTCTTATAGAGAGGTCTAACATTTCCCCATTTTTTTTACCTTCCATTTTTGGACAATGATGTTTCTTCACATGATCATATAGTGCTCTTTTTTGCAAATCCAACAAGCCAAAGATCATAAAAAACAGAGTCCGAATGCAAAAGATATGTCCGTTTTCGCATCGACCGTCTTGCTGTTTTTGGTCGAACGGTAGTACCGCCCAGTACCACTGGGACAACTGTCTGGGACGCATTTTGGAAGTCCCCAGCGGTAGTACCGCTGGCCCTAGCGGTAGTATCGCTGATGTGCGCGATTTTTTTACTTAACAATCACATTTTAGGGCACCTATTTAAGGGGGTATTCTTCCCCATTGGTTCCTAAGCCAGCCAAGCATGTTTTCCCCTATCTCGCCCACCATTGTTGACCTAGGAAAGCTTCCCCCTCTATCAATTTCCCCCATGATTCTTGCATATCTTTGAGGGAAAAGAGAAAGGCGATCTAGATCTACATTTCCACCAATCCATCCCTCCTCTAAGTGAAGGGAACCTAGTAGATCTTGATCTTGGAGTTGTTGGTGTTTCTCTTCCTTTGTTCTTCCTATCTTGTTCCCCCATAAGAATTTATTCCTTTGTTGAAATTTGAGAGTTAAGTACTTGAGGACTTGTGCTCTTTCTATTTGCATCGGTTTTTCCATTCAATTGGTATCAGAGCCTGGGCTCTCATTATTATGCTTTACATCCTAGAGAGTATGATGTCATTTAGGGAATTAGTGCATGATCCCTCTTTCAAATTCAATGACACAAATTATGATATTTCGAAAATTCGCCAATTATATCACGGAGAAAAGTGCGGAGTTTAATCGTCGGCACACATAACAGAGAATGAACATAAAATAAGCAAGCCTCATACATACATTGCAAAAGTGCAAAGGGTCAAACTCCACAGGACCAGGGTGCATGAACAAACAATGTCCATGTAAACGCTACTAGGTACTGGGGAGTAATCCTTTGCATTTTAGGACTGCACAGTTTAATCATCGGCACATGCAACAAAACAAAGAAATGAATAACAGCTAGACTCATTGGCAAGCATTGCAGGTTGACATAATCTAATTAAAGAGCAAGGTAGTTTTACCTCATTCCATAATCTTGCAAGACACTTAGAATGTATCTCAACTTCACATTGGTGTCCTTCGCACTCTCCAACAGGGTGTCTTTTCCCCTCTGGAGCATGTCACACGTCTCTTTGGCTACTTTCAAAGTTTTCTTCGCACTCTTCAGCTCAGAATCAAGCTTAGTAGCCAAGCCGTGCAAGATCATATAGCTTCTCTTTTGTTCCCGCAATTCCAACTCGAGTGCTAGCATTTTTGAAGCTTTCATCGCCATGTCCAGCCTGTCCTTGCAGCAGACGCAACAGGTTAGCTTCTCAGAGCTGGTATCATCAACCAACTTGCAACCTTCATAGAGACGATGATATTCAATTGTCTCAACTAACTGCTGCACCAACTTCTGAATTTCAGTATGCGACATGCTGCAGAAGTCACAGCCTGCACTGTGGCCCTATAGCCAAATACAAAAAGAATAAAAATTAAAGAAGTGTCGACGAAGGCGAAATGAGATTGATGAATCTTAAGAGAACATTTGGCTACATGACTAATTTATATGTTATTTACCTCGGCTATCTGAATAACAGTGGGCTTTGCGAGCTCCGAGGCCTTGTTTAGGTCGATCTCCATTTGGGTGGGGGAAACAATCTTCGAGGGACCTGTAATATAGGTGAGCTAGATCCATGACCGGTGGTAACTTAAAACATCAACGGTGACCTACATCCACTGACATTTAACCTACATCCGCCGGTATCAAACCTAGATCTGCCAGCATCTAACCTACATCGCATCGTTTGGTTGAGGATGGGGAAGGGAGGGAACCAGGACTTACAAGTCATTGTTTGAGAACGACGCCGATGACGGGGGGAGTACGAAGCCGTGACAGCCGCCGTTGGGGCGGGAGGGCGAAGTGGAGCCTTTCTGTGGAGGTTGCTTTCAATGGAGGAGTAACCGAGTGGGCTAGGAGCATGGTGGTGGAGATTTGGCGCACAGACGCTGGCGAGTGGGACCCTGCGTGAGGCTGTTTCAATGGAGATTTGGCGCGCGGCTGTTAATGGTCATAATTTATTCTTGTTTTTCGATTGAAAATAAAAAATAAAAAAGAACCAAAATGAAAAGAGTTTTAGAATCTGATCGCATTTTTATTCTACTTTTTTGGATTCTTCTTTATTTTAGTTAGCAAATAATTGCAAACTAAGACAGTGCTTAGTGGTGGGGAGGGGCTGATTCATTTCCACACACCAAAGTTCGAGTCTTGTTACTCACATTTGTGATGTTGCACCAACTATTGGCTTATTGGGCATGATCCAGTAGTAAATGGATGTGACAATTCATTGATCGACCGGATCAATGAGTTGTCGCATCCACTTATTACTATCATGCCTAATAAGTTTTTTGGCATCCTTAAAACATGATCGGGTTAAGAAACATACTAATATAACATAGATACCATATACTACTTAATTTTGGGTTCTTACATACCAACATGATAGAGGTTCTTACAGAGTTCTTACTATGTGCACAGTAGACGACACTACTCATTAAGTTCGTAAAATACCAAAAGTAAGAGATAACACAAACACAGCGTGCAAGATGCAACAATGAGCGCACAAGCAGCAACTACATCATGTACTGCCGCTTCCGAGCCTTCATGGCCCTCCTGGCCTGGTTGTAGTTCGGCGGAGGAGGAGGTTGCACGATACCTGAGAGGATATCCTGCGCAAGCAACTTCTTCAGGAACACGCCGTAGGCACCGTGCTTGGCCCTAACATGGGGCGCACGATGCTCAGATCCATTTCCCACACTGACTAGGATCAAGCTGTGGCGATCATTGGCTATGTTTCTAACACAGAAAGGGCAGAACAAGTTGCCGTAATGACGATATGGAAGGGTGCCCGCGTGCAGCGCCCTCAGGACATGTCTGCTCTTCGCATCCATATAGTCCTCATCCTAGCCGACTTCCAGATCTTCTTCCTGCAAATTTTCAATAAAATAAAAGTTAGCAACACAATCTAATTGGCAAAAAAGTAATATACCTAACCAGATCACAAAGAACATACAGAAATAGTTCTTCATCAAGTAACTTATTTAGCAGACACACCCTAAAGAGGACATCAATGTTGAGAAAAATGAGTCGAATTTTATACAACATCACATTTTTGACTATATATATTTGGCGAACTAATGCACAAAAACAGTTAATAACACATCAGGAATTCATTGATGATCTAAGATAACATGCAACAAATTAATATTCTAATCAGGACATTTTATTATCTCTTACCAGATCACAAATACCATACAAGAATCGTTCTTTAATTATATGCATAAATTGGATCAAGTAATTATTGTGCACGGGGGTACAATATGTGATTTTTCAACAAATTCATAATGTGTCAAGAGTATCTGCGGGGCAAAATAACTACAGAAATTGAAAATGCTTCAAGAAAACATAGAATCCCTAACTCACATGCATGCTCACATGCACACAAAAAACTAGAAGCCATAAGAACAGATGCAACTACAAACCACTGAATCCCGAATACAAAAAACATGCGAACCCCTAAATACAGATGCAACTACAAATCTCTGAATCTCTAATACAAAAAACCTGCGAACCCCTAAGTACAGATGCAACTACAAACCTCTGAATCCCGAATACAAAAACCTGCGAACCCCTAAGTACAGATGCAACTACAAACCTCTGAATCCCGAATACAAAAACCTGCGAACCCCTAAGTACAGATGCAACTACAAACCTCTGAATCCCGAATACAAAAAACCTGCGAACCTCTAAGTACATATGTAAATACAAACCTCTGAATCCCGAATATAAAAAACCTACGAACCCCTAAGTACAGATGCAACTACAAACCTATGAATCTTGAACTTGCGTGTACAAAAATCCCTCGAACCCCTACGTACAGATCCAACTACAAACATTTTAACCCCGAATACAGAAAACCTCGAACCCCTAAGTACAGATGCAACCACAAACACCAGAAGCCCAAACTTGTATATACAAAAAAACCAAAGTACACAAGCAACTACAAACACTAGAAGCCCGAACTTGCATGCGCAAACCCTAGATCCTTGACAAAAAACTAAGCCGGCCTGGACATAGATACCTAAGGTACTCGCCGTCGACGTCCTCGTCGAACGCCCGGAGACCCCCGTAGGGATCACCCAGATCCGCCAGGAGAGGGAAAGCTGCAGGCGCCTCCACCGCGGCAGGAGCAGGTGGTGCACTCGAAGCGCCATGGCCGGCCGACGAACCTGCGGCGGCGACTTCAGTGGCTACGACGAGATTATGCGGCTGCATCGGATAAGGCGACGAACTGGAACCGCCATGGGCGGCTCTTGCGGCGATGACAACAGAAGGGATGACGTCGTCCTCCTCCTGCTTCGAATCTTCCATTCTGCGGAACCGCCTCGCGGTTGTGCACTCGGCAATTGGGAGAGAAGGAGGGCTGGGAGGCGACGCGGCCGGAGCGGAGTTGGATTTTTTGGTAGAAATGGGGGGAGAATGGATGGGGGAGAGGCGATGCGACCGAACCTTTATATACTGAGTGTCGTTTCGACTCGTCGCGATGACGTCTGCAGATGCATGGTGGGAACGCGCCGGCTGACTTCGTCAATATAGAATGATGTGACATTAAGTCACTGGCAAGTGGGGCCTGGGACATTGCGGGGCCACCAATCAGTGACTCAAATTCACCACAAAGCTCACCCCACGAAGTCAGCGAAATATCAAAGACTCTATCGTACGTGTACGTGTACATGTAGAAAAGAGGACACCGTTTTATACGTGTACGCGTACAAAACGATATGGCACGTGTTTGCTTGCGAAACGTGGTACCAATCTTTGCCAAGTTCACTACAAATAAAAGAGAGTTTAGAATGGTACGTGCCAACACAACTACCATGTGTGTGCAGCCAAGATGACGAACATGTGTGTACGTGCCAACACGCATCTGCATTCACACACCTTGGTCATGCACACGACGTCGTGCAGGTGGTGGTTCGCCTGCCGCACGTAATGGCGACGACGGGACGCGACCGGCACCAGGGGGCGGGATAGATGGTGGTTCGCCTGTGCCGCACGCCTAGCATTAACGCGGTATGCAGCCTTCCCGGCGCCGCAAACTGCACCAGGGCCAGTGCGGTTTGCCTATGCGTGTCACGGCCATTTACTCCGACGGGATGCGTGCTCCGACTCGTGCACCGCCGCCGTGGCGAAGCAACACAAGAGCTGGGTCAATTGACTACACAACTTTTCTCAATAGTACAAGCATAGATTATGCAACAAAATATTTAAATAGGTGTATTTGACTATACAATTTTGTATCGACTACACAAAGTTTCATTCCTGGCTCCTCCACTGCCGACGCGTCCTCGCCCTAATCTCCCCCATCGCCACGGATTCCCCTCTATCGACGATACCATGCCGCGCCGCCTCCATACTTCGTGGGTGACGTTCACCCAGCAGGCGGCACGCCGTGGGCTAGACCCGCCGTCAGACAACAACGGGAGTGGCGACGACCCCTTCGATTGGGGGTACAACAAGGAGGCGGATGGGGAGGAGGAGCCGGAGCTGCCGCAGCAGGAGGTGGCGCAGTAACCGGAGCAGCGCCCTCTGTTGTGGCCTGACCAGGTGGTGGCGTACAACTCGTTCGCCACATGGCGCAACGAGGAGGGGTTTCGCCGGGTCCGATCGGGGTTCGAGGAGACGGGGAAACCACCGAGTCTGCCGCCATTCAGGCTTCCATCGAGACCGCCCGGAGAGAGTAGCATGCCCGCGCCCTCATGGACGCCGAGCGGCAGGTTTACGAGCAGCTGAACGCCAACGCGGTGTCCGACGAGTAGCAGGCCCTCATCGCGCAGAGGGAGAACGAGTCCTACTCGTTCATGGCCGCCTAGAGTGCAGCGCACGAGGAGTTCAATGCCGCATGGGAATGAAGAGAGGCGCTTCAGGCACACCGCGCCCGGGTAGAGATCGCGGAGGCACTGTAACGGCTGTTTACCCGCTCGCGAACATGCAACGATAGGCGCGGGCGCGCCCGCTCGCAGGCAGCGGCGTTGCACCGGATGGGGGTGAAAGTCAGGGCTAGGCGGCACTGTCTTGCACAGGTGGCCCATTGGGACCTGCCTGACCCTGTTTTTATACAGTTATAACAGCACTGAATATCCACGCGAAAGCCGGCTTACAACAAAGAGGATCAAAAGGGTCATCCAAACCACAAGTTATGCGGAGTAAAAGTCTACAGCCGGAAACTCACAATGTATTAAGCATAGCTTCAAAACTTATAGGGTACCTATCTACTTTGGGCCCTGGTAAAAACAGACAGCTCTTTCTTAAAAACTACAAATCCCTAGACTCGGAAATTTGGGTCTTGGGGACTTGGGAATTTGATAAAAGCAACAAACTGTTTAGCCATCGAGCTTGAAACCCAAAAATCCGAGTCTTGGGGACTTGGGGACTTGAAAAGCAAAAGTTCAATCAGTCAACGATCCTGAGACCCGGAAACCGAGTCTCATGGATGGGGAAAAAGAGAAAATATCAGAAAAGCGGCAAAAGCTTAAGACTGGAGAAAGCATATCAAGATGGATGGCCAAAAGGGCCATCAAAGCCATTAAAAGTTTAAACGTGTTACAAACCGAGGAAATTGTATCAAAAGTGCACAGGCGCACTATTAAACAAATAATTGTATCAGGCATATTACAAACATGCCTATTGGCCGAATAAGTGTTTGTGAGCGAAAAATCATAAAACTTCACTCAACATCCATAGCCGAGTCTTCAGCAGCAGTCTTGGTAGCCGGGTCTTCAGTGTTTTCTTCTGTGGCCTTCCCTGCCTCTGTATCCGGATCAACCACTGTATCAGCACGAGCTGGAGGAGGGATGACTAGAGTGGATGACGATGGCCCAAAGCCGGCCTCGGCTTTCTTCTTGGCAACTTTCTCCTTCCACCGGGCCAGCATATCAAAGGGAACCGGAAAATTAGAAGGCACCGGCTTATCTTCCGCGTTGTACGGAGGGGTCAGCTTGGTCACGTCAAGTTTATCGGCTATCAAGGTTGCCGAGTGACGTATCTGAGTGTGGATAGCCTTGAAGTCCTTTACCGAGAATCGAGAGCCGTCTGTGTTGAATTCGGGGAACCCATTTACCAGTGTTGCCGGCTCAAGCTTGGGAAAGTAGGCTTTGGCCAACGCAAGGCCACGGATCACCCCAACCCAGCATGCCGAGCGCTTCCAGTGGTCGATCCAAGAAGGGACCGTGGAGCACGCATCGAGCATGTGGGATACACCGCCATAACCACCAGGCCACCTGATGGCTTCAAGGGTCCACTTGGTCCTCGCAGAAAATTGCCGGATAATGGCCTTCAAGGTCTTCAACTTTTCTATATCATCTTCATCATCAGCTTTGTCACCCAGACCTGCAGAATAAAAGGAAAGGTAAAGTGGTAAGGTCCGGGTCATATATCATATCAAGTGAGAAACTTGAGTCTTAGTCAGGCAGTTAAGTTCTTTTACCAAGTATGGAGCTGTATGTGTCGGCAATAGAGGTCGATAGTTTCTTCAGCAAACCCTCAGCATGGTGGAGCTTTTTCTTATATTTCTTGCAATCCTTGGCAAGATCCTTCACCTCGACCTCCAGCTCCTCTCGAAGTTTGGTCTCGACTCGGAGGAGTTCGTTGGTTTTCGCCAACACCTCCTCCGATCGGGTCACGTAAGCCTGAAAAATAGATAAGGAGATATTAGTCGGTTGCAGCATAATAACCGAGTATGGATGGATATATAGCTATGGAAGTACCTAGTAAACTATGTATAGTTCACCCGGAACTTGGGGACTAGATGAGTATGTAAGCAATATCGGTGAAGATACCTGATGCTCAGCAGCTAGGGACTCGAGGATGTCTCTTTCATTGGTCTTCAGGGAGAAAAGTTCATCTAGCATCCCCTCAAAGTCAAGGCCACTCAGATTTGGCCTGGAGGAGCTAGGATTCTGGTTACCCGGTGGCGGGGTCCTTTCCTGCTTCAACGAGTCAACTCTGGTCGCCTAAGTGTTGGGAGCAGGGGAACCCCTCTGTGTGCCCAGAAACTCGACATCAGCGTCAGTCGACTGATGCATTGGAAGGGGAAACTCGGCTTCCTGGTCAATCGGGTCTTCCAGCTTTTCTTCTTCTTCATCACCGGCTGCATGCTCCATAACGTTCTCCGGGTCTTCCCTGGCCGGGTTATCGATGTGCATATCCTCCGGGTCACTAAGTGTGACCTTGGCCCTGAGAAATAAAAAGAAAAAATCTAGTGAGTAATAGACGGAAGAGAAGGAAAATAAAGGTATATCGGTTAATAAGGGTAGCGAGTTACCCGGTATTCACGACGAAATCAGCTGGGAGATCGTTGCTGGATTCGGAAGATGCTGATAAAGAATTGGAAAGTGAGACCCGGATTTGTCCGGCTAAGGGATGGTTTGGAGATGAAAATTTTCGAGGTATATGGGATGTATAAGTTGGGGGAGTACCGGCCCGGCGAGCGGATGACATAGGGATACCCGGGTGAAGGGGATCGTCACCCGGAGATGTCCGGGTTGCCCGTCGTTTGGCCGGAGTTGATTCCTTCAGAGATGATGAACTGGTTAGATGCTTGTTAAGTTCGCACATATTGGCGTAGGAGTATGGCTTGGAGGTCATAGAAGAATAAGGCACCTTGAAAACAACCCTCCGGGTCCTCCTCTTGGCCCCAACCTCAACCTCTGGCTCAGCTTCGCTTTCTTCCGACTGAGTGTCGTCTTTGTCCTCTAGCGCTGGTGAATGAGGAACATTGTCGGAAGGAGGAGAATTTTGGTCCAATAAGATAACAAAGAAATTATTAAGAAGAGACCCGGAATTACCCTCATCGCCATGAGTCGGCTCCTCCTCCTCCTCCTCTTCCTCCTCTGAGTTTTCAGAGGGGGGAGGGGTGACAATCTTCCAGAAGGCGTCAGTTTCCCGAGTAAAAAACACAGGGATAAGAGTTAGTATCTATGCATAAGAAATGTTAGTTGGAATAAAGAGTGATAACCGGTTCTTACTGGAGGAGCCGGCTTAGCGCGTGTAAAAGGGGCAAGCCCAGCTATGTTCTTGATAACGTCGACTCTCTCAGCCAAGAAAGTCTTCATGATCTTATTTACATCCGCGGCCGGGTAAGTTTTCTCCGAGTATCGGAGAGAGTCGGTGACATGCCCGGAGTAATCGCAGATTAGCTTTGGGCGTATGCTGTTCGGCTGGATCCGACAGCTAATCCAGGTTTTGATTAAATTTAGCCCAATGAGACCATGGGCTTCTAACACGGCGAGTTTGTGAAGGAGGGGCTGGATTGACTGTCTGTCGGTTTCAGATGCAAAGGAATTGAGATTGTCGGAAAGGGCTAGAGGCTCAGCTGAGAAACCCGGCAAAGGCTTTTGGCCGGGTGTGGAGGTGTCTCGGCAGTAGAAATAGGTTTTCTGCCAGTGCTTCACATGACTGTGAAGGCCGAGAGTCGGCATCAGAGAGTTTTTACGTCTCTGAATCGAGACCCCCCCACAAACTAAGAGGGGCCCGTCCGTACTCTCCCGGCAGGGCTTGCATTGGAATAATTCTAAGAACAAAGCCAAGTTTGGGGGGATGCATAGGTAAGCCTCGCAGAGTACTATGAAATGGCAAATGTTTAACATGGAGTTTGGGCCGATATCGAATACTCGGAGTTTGTAGTGATCTAGCAGATCTCGGAAGAAAGGGTGACCCGGGGGGCAGAAACCCCGGATCACGTGTTCGAGGAAAACTACTACCTCACTCGGGCCTGGCGTAGGCCGGGTCTCCTCACCCGGTGTCCTCCACTGGATGTCCGGCTCAGCAGGCAAGACGCCAGACTCGGCCAGCTCGTCTAGCTTGGCCTTGGTGACAGTTGATTTCGCCCAATTGGCGGAAATCGACTGACCCGGCTTTTGCTTTCCGGCTGGGTTTTTGCCCTTCGACTTGGCGCTAGCCTTAGGAGCCATGGATTGTAGATCTAGATAGAGGTAAAATGTGGGTGAATAAATGTTGAGAAAATTGAAGAACGCAACTATTTGGTACAACAAGAAAAGGAGAAATAAAACAACTAAGTGTTTGTGATAGACATGGATAATAGATCTAGCTAAAGAGCACATGGTGGAAAAATATGAGACGGGAAATTGCAAGGATGTGCCTAGCTAATGGAGAAATAGCGGATGATTATAGAGTGAGATTCAAATCCAAAGGTACTAGCACGAGATTGAGGAAAGAAGAAAATGGGAATCTAGATCTAGTGGATAAAGGGAGCTTACCGGAACGATTCCTTGGAGGAGATGCACGACGGCGGAGATCCGGGACGACGGCGAGCGCGGTGACGGTGATCCGTGGGCGTGGCGGCTCTTTCCGCGAGATCCAGCGGCGCGGATGAAGGTGTGCTTGCAGGCGCTAACGGCGGCGACCGGCGGTGACCTTGCGGGCGTTGATGGCGGCGACCGGCAGCGACCTCGTGGGAGCTGGTGTAGCTCTGGCGCGCGCGGGCCTGGTTTGAGCTCGTGGGCGCGGAGGCGGAGTGACAAGAGGAAGAAGATGGGGGAAATGGCCGTTGGGATTAGGGTTGACCCCTGGGGCCTATTTATAGGCGCGGGGGAAAAACCCCTAGGTTTGGGCGGTAAGTGCAAAATTTTCGGAAGAAAATGATCCGGCCCGGATATTTGGGGATAAGTATCAAAATATTCGTTGCGAGATATCCGGATAGAGATTGAGATGGATTACAGGCGTATTATTCGGATTAGCTGACAGTGATACGAATGCCGGGTCTTGTCCGTTTCTTCGGAGTGTTGACCCGAGAAATGATACCCTGACTCGGGAAAAGCCGGGTTATTATATGGACCGCCCGAAGAGCAGGCCTAGCTACGATCAAAGAACTTTAACCTGGTATATTATGTATTTTAATGTTTATTGTTTTGTAGGGAATAGCATGCGCTTCATGGTTGATCCCGAGAAGCCCAAGCTATTCTGGGGACTACTGATGGGGGTATGGTAACCCGGTAGGCTCACGCCCAGGTGAAACCCGGCCCGAAGGGAATCGCACAAGACCCGGCCCAAGGTGGAGGAGTTTCTAGGAGGCCCAAGGGGGAGCGTAGGTCTTGTAACCCATACCTTGAGGATCGCGATTAGATAACTTAGGGTTATGTGCGGTTTCCGGGTAGGATTCCGGGTGTGCCTTGTATAGGAAGCGAGAGAGCCGGGTAATATATAAACCGGCTCCTGGGACAAAGAGAAGACAGAAGAGTTTTTTACCTGATAGTCAAGTATCCTTGTAATACGAGAGCTGATAGTTGAAACCCTAGATCGGAGACTCGGCGACATTGCAGCCCGAGCTACCAGATCACCTGATAACATGATTTCCCCTGAGCTAAACCCTCTCCCAAACACCAGAGTCGATTTGCCCCAAAGTAAGTTACCCCAGGTAACGTCTGCCGTGATTATCCCACGACAGAACTGGCACTTGGCATCTTGTTAATAGGTTAGTCCTGGAAAACGTGTAAAAATGACATAAAGAAGGGAGAAAACATGTAGCAATTGGCATAATATTATCATCGAGCATCATAAATTATAGATACGTTGGAGACGTATCAACGTATCAGTATGCCATACCATGTGGTGTTAGAGCGTGTCATGGGTCTTGGATGCCCAACATTCCCTCTCTCTCTGTGTGTTATGGCTTCACCAGCGTCGGATTCTCTCTGCGGGTTCCAGGACTACTTAGAGCCTGAAACTCCCGGAACTGGGGAAATCTTGCCAAGAGGTGGGCCCTACTATTGTCTTGAGTGTTCCTTGGGCCAAACCTAACACAACCAAGCAATTTTTTCCACTTTGCTACCTTTTTCCGACTCACGTAGAAGGGCCAGAATGGCAGTTCCGTCTTTTTCCCTAGCGGGGCTATGGTTTCTCCGGAGGGGGGCTCCGGATCGTCTGAATGCCACCAAATCCCATGGTATACCATACCATGTGTGGTAGAGTGTGGATGGGTCTTGGACGCCGAAGATTTCCTCACTCTCTTTGTTATGGCTTCACAGGCGTTGGATTCTCTCTGTCGGATTCCAGGACTACTCAAAGCCCGAAACTCCCGGATCTGACGGAACGGGGGGTATATTGCCAAGAGGTGGGCCCTACCATTGTATTAGGTGTTCCTTGGTCGTAACCTAACACAACCAAGCAATTAGTTCCATTTTGCTACCCCTTCCGGCTCACGTAGAGGGTCCAGAATGATAGTTCCGTCCTTTTTCTCCAGCGGGCATAGGGTTTCTCCGGAGAGGGGCTCCGGAGCGTTTGAATCCCACCCAAGCCTAGGGCATGCCATACCATGTGTGTTAGAGTGTGGCATGGGTCAACAAATCAATGTTTGGCAAGTAGGGTCCTTGGAGTGTCGGAATCCTACATAAGCCATGGTGGAGCCCAAATATACTTGTAATTGTGTGGTGAGAGGTGGGGAGGGCCAAATCCTACTCATATGTGTGACCGATTTCACCGACATTGCATAGGAAGGTTATGAATTACCTAGGGGGGAACCATCGATGCTCCCCTTCAGGCGAAATGGAGGGAATCTTGTTACAATTAGATCAAGATTTGGGTTATCCATGTACCTATGGCCTAACTTAACAGAACCAAGCAAAAAAGTACAGTGGTCTATCCCCTTCCGACACCGGTGATAGGTGCAAAAAAGTTGACTAGCATCCAATGGCTAGCAAAGTTTAAGCCACCTATCAACATGTAGTAGTATTCCACATAATTGACCCTTTCGAGGATTTTAGGTCAAATACTTTCAGGATTTATTCACAATATTTAGTAAATAATTGCATAAATGCTCAATTTTTGTAAGCCACCCATCAGCATTCGACGGCTAGCAGAGTTTCCCGCAGTTCAGCCAAAATTTCGCGTCGCTCCGAAAAATTTGCGCCAGGACAGCCCGCCCAAATTTTTTCGTGCAAGGATATTTTACTTCTCAGCCCTCCCGCACAACTGGCAACCTTTAGCCTGGAGGGCATTTCTGTAATCGTTCCGAAACCCTGCCTTATCACCTCGATCGACCCTCTCGCCGAAAGAGAAAGCCCGCTACTTCGAAATATCCACTCCCCCTTGTCCTCCCAAAACAGATCCTCTATTCCCCCGGTCTCACACCTCATCGTATAGCTTGCTTGTCAGAACTCCCTCGTCGCTGTCGAGATTTCCCTCTAGATCTACCACATCACCGCCCTTTTCGTCGTCCAGATCCGCCACGTCGCCGTTATGCTCGCCTTTCTGCCACATCGTCTCCAACCTCGTCGTACGTTATCTTCCACCTCGTCGCCATGATCGTCGGTCAGCCACCTCGGCACCAACCTTGTTGTACGTCCGGATCTTCCACCTCGTGTCAGACCTCGCCGCAACATCACCGTCACTGTCTACAAGGACACTTAAACGAGTGAATATTGAAGGCGAGAAACGCAGCAAGACAGAAGGCCCTAAAGCTGCAGGCAACTATTCTTTCTAAATTGCTTGTCTATTTTATTGTATGTTTGATGCTTCGTCATTATCCTTCTTATGTTCGATGCATTTAATCTTTCTAAATTGGTTGTCTATTTAATCGTATGTTCGATGCTTCATTATTATCCCAATTATACTGCTAACGTTTGATGCAATAAATCTCTCTAAACGGTTTCTTGTAACGGAAATAAGAAGGGGGTGCTTCTTGCATCAAAAATAAAAAATAAAAATAAAATAAAATCCAACTTTGTTTTCCTATGGTAAAACTTTGCTCATTTCCAGCAATCTAGCTTGTATACTACATATTGTGTTTAAGGTCACTTTTCTTGTGATCCTATTAGTCTTAGTTAGGATCAGAATTTATATTACTTGCTGAAATGTTCTTACAAGACGAGTGCCTTAAATTTTTATGCTGTATTAGGTTCTTATGAAGTGTTATATTTGTAGATTACTTTGAGTTCTTTATTCATGTTAGGATCGCCACTACACCCCATTGAAGAAGATAGTGCCAGAACTATCATGGCAAACAATGCAAAGATGCATGAACTAGGCGTAATGCCAGCAAGTTTTCTTTCATGTTCTACTATACCCCCCCCAAAGACCATGAAGCAAGACTCTGGATATCAGTGCATGCCTGTGTATGATGTTGAAGAGGAATGAGATGCCACTCAAGGAGACGTGTGAGATCAATCACTATCCAGCGTGGACAATGAGCTCCAGGTTATTCCCTAACCCGGTAGCTCAACATTCTTTCATGATATCACAACAACTAGGGTGCAACTTTCTTATCTTGTGTTGAACTGTTTGATCAATGTGGTGCCATATATTTTGTGCTACTTCCTCTATTCCATACTATAAGACATTTTGGCAACTAATTAAGGCCGTGGAATCCTCTTACAGTAATTAAGGATGTCGTTGTCATTTCAACACGGTTTCCATCTATCTTCCTCACATGCTTGACACCTGCTATTCCATCTATGCTTCTCATATGCTAGTTCATTACACACACCATTGTTTGATTATCATATGATATTTTTAATCTATTTTCTTTACATGCTTGTTATCTGCTAGTTTCATCTATGTTCTCTACATGCTTTTCATCTGCTATTTTCATCTATCTTCCTCACATGCTTGACACCTGCTATTTCATTTATGCTTCTCATCTGCTAGTTCATTACGCACACCGTTGTTTGATTATTATCTGCTAGTTTTCATCTATTTTTTGTACATGCTTGTCATTTGCTATTTTCATCTATCTTTCTCACATGCTTGACACCTGTTATTTCATCTATGCTTCTCATCTGCTAGTTCATTACACACCCCGTTATTTGACTATAATCTGCTAGTTTCCATCAATTTTTTGTACATGCTTGTCATCTGCTAGTTTCATCTATGTTCTGTACATTCTTGTCATATGCTATTTTCATCTATTTTCTTTGCATGATTGATAGGCAAGTAAGAAAAGGGTGATGTATCGATCTGCTTCAGAGGATGAGGATGAAGATGATGATGATAGTGAAGTTGTCATGCTGGAGAGTGGAAATCATACTTTCTCAAAGAAGCCTGTGTGGAATCAAGTCTTTCAAAGTCTGAGCTTGAACCGCAGCTTGATGTGAATGTGCGCAGAACAATTGCTGATATGAGGATGGCGAAAGCAGAATCCGAGCAACCTTGGCTGAAGTTTGTAGTTAATATAGAAGACATTCGAAAGCAACAAGCTGCGCTAAAGAAGTCTCAACTAGAAGGAGTTTCCCTACTTGAGATGTTGGCTGAGCAGATGCGTGGTCCTTGAAACTGTGGTTCTGTATGTTGGTTTGATCTTCTGTGAGAAAAACTAAGTATTTGTTGCAAGTTATGTGGTCTGCTTTTCTGCCTGTGTGCAATTAGCAATTATAACGATGATGTAACCATCCAAATAGCACCAAAACCAACATCGGAGTAACGTAACATAAAAGTATGTCAAGGTAAATAAAGACATGTGGTGATGTATGCCCAGCCCACGTGTCGTACTATGGCAAGGCGATTAGACGACGTAAATATAACGTCTCTGGCATGGTGACGACATCACCCAAATCCGAGACGAAAAAAACGTCATGGAAAGACGTTGCATGGCGCCATTCGGTTGGTGCACGAGCCACGAGCGTAGCGACGGAAAAAACGTCGCTGGGTAGCCCGTGATGAGCAGATTTTGTCCCAGAAGAAGACGACGTGGCACCATTTTGTTTCCATGTGGTGTATTTTGATTGGTCCATATGGTTTCGCCTGATTGGTCGAGACTCGTGACGAAAAAAAACATCGCTGGGTAGCCCGGGACGAACAGATTTCGTCCTAGAAGAAGGCAACATGGCACCATTTTGTTTCTATGTGGTGTATTCCAATTGGTCCACATGGTTTCGCCTCATTGGACGATACTCGTGACATAAAAAAATGTTCCCACGTTTGCCACGTCAGCTGATTACAACAACGGCCGTTAGAACCTCGTTTGCCAAGTGTTGCCTAATAGCAACGAAATAAAAAACGTTGATGCTTATTGGGCCTAGGCCAGACGACCCAGCTGGTGGTGACGATTTGCTAAACATTGCGGATAGCCTTGACAGTTTTAGGTTCATCTAAACGTCGCAGACTCGTCCCTGATAGTCGATCTGATACGTTCTCACTCCATCGCGTAAACCGTCGCGGATTGGCCTTAGCGACGGTTTGGAGCTCATCCGCAACGTTGTTGAAATGTCCTAGACCGCGCGGAATTTGGTAGTGACTAGGCTAAAGTTAGCTCTTGAGGATATCACTATAAAGGTAACATCTTGTGAGCCTGATACGTCCATTTAGCATCACTATTTTATATTTTTATTTTCTGTTATTCATCGATATATTTCATGTTACGATGCATCACTTATGTTATTTTATCTTATTTTGCATGTTTTATAATTTTTGGAGAATAAACACCGAGACCAGAAATCTGATTGAAAAAGCACCACCGAGATACCGTATTTCAGAAGTTCAGAAGAAGTGGGGGATACCGGAGGAGTCTTAGAAGTTCCGAGGAGGAAGTCAGCCAGAAGGGCACCCAGAGGGGGCCACCTGGGGCCTACACCACCAGGCGGCGTCCCCCCCTCTGGCCGCGCCTAGGGTGGTTTGGCCCCCTGTCCCACTCCTGGGTGCCCCCTTTCACGTACTTGCCCCCCTGGGAACCCTAAGCCCCAGAACATCATGGAAGAATTATTCTGCCGCCGCCTCGGGGGGAAAACAACAGAGAGAGAAAAGCTCTCCGGGAGGGAGATATTTGTTAGGGAAATTCCTCCCTGGAGAGGAGAAATCATCGCCATCGTCACCGTCATCATTCCGGGATTCATTGGGATCATCATCATCATCCTCATCACCAGCACCATCACCGTCACTGTCCACCTTCATCCCACTGTAACAATTAGGGGTCTTTATCGTTGTTTTCCACTAGATCTCTCTCCCGGTGTGGACTACTTGTTAGTAGTTGATGCTCGTGATATTTATCGGTGTTTGCACTTTCTGACCAGGTTGTTATCATCCATTATATCACCTCTGATTATGATCCATACAATGTCTCGTGAGTAGTTCGTTTAGTTCTTGAGGACATCGGAGAAGTCATGATGTTAGTAGTGAAGTTATGTTGAAGTAATATCTCGTGGTTTGGTATTTAAGTTGTTGTGCCATTCTTCTAGTGGTGTCAGGTGAAGATGTTGAAGTAATATCTTGTGATGAATGTCAAATATTTGACAATATTTCTAGACGTAATGAAATGCATATGAGTTATTCTCTCGCTATTGAACCTTTTGATTGTTGGGGATTTGACTTTATGGGTCCTTTTCCTCCTTCAAATGGTTATACACATATTCTTGTTGTTGTTGATTATGTTACTAAATGGGTAGAAGCTATACCTACTAAAAGTGCTGATGGTGAGACCTCTTTAAAAATGCTTAAAGATGTTATTTTCCCTAGGTTTGGTGTGCCTAGATATCTTATGACTGATGGAGGTTCTCATTTTATTCATGGCGGTTTTAGAAACACCCTTGCTAAATATGATGTTAATCATAGAATTGCCTCACCTTATCATCCTCAAACAAGTGGGCAAGTAGAATTATCAAATAGAGAAATTAAATCTATCTTGCGAAAGACTATTAATAAATCTAGGAATAATTGGTCTGATAAGTTGATTGATGCTTTATGGGCTTATAGAACTGCTTATAAAAATCCTATGGGTATGTCTACTTATAAAATGGTTTATGGAAAATCTTGTCACTTTCTAAGAATTAGAACACAAAGCTTATTGGGTAGTGAAAAACTTAATAAATATTTTAAACTTGCTGGTAAGAAAAAATGCTTGATTTGAATCATTTAGATGAATGGAGATGTGAAGCTTATGAAAATGCTAATTTTTTTAAAGATAAAGTTAAACAATGGCATGATAAAAGAATCATTAAAAGAGAGTTTCATGTTGGTGAGAAAGTTCTATTGTATCTGTCTCGTCTCAGATTTTTTGCAGGAAAATTACTCTCCAGAAGGGAAGGACCTTATGTTATTGAAGAAGTGTATTTTTCGTGTGCAATCAAAATTGCTTCCCTCAAAGATAACACTACACAAGTGGTAAATGGACACAGACTCAAACATTATATTTCTGGAGATTCTTATGATGAAGATGTTGATGTTATTCAAGTAATGACTCCGGAGAAGTTCATTAGAGGGAAGATTCTAGAATCTGCAGAGTTTGTTTTGGAATAGGTAATAGTTCTGTTAAGAAAAAGTTCGCGGAATACCTTCCAAGTTATAATTTATTGGTTTTTGAAAAATATGAAAAATACCGGCCCGAAGGAGAGTAGGAGAAGGTGCCCAAAGGCACCATACCATGCCTGGGCGCGGGCCCACCCTTGGCCGCGCCTGGCTATGGTGTGGGCGCCTCGGAGCCCCTCTCCGACTCGTTTTCGACCTGGACTTTCCTTTTGTTATGTATGTTTCTGATATTTAACCCCCCGGACCCCCCGAGGTCCGTATATCGTTTTGTCGTCGTGTTTCTGTTTCGACCTGTTTCTGCCAGACCTGTTTTCAGTTTTAGAAGCACCATGACCTCCGCCAACAACAACAAGGGGAAGGAGCCGATGGAAGATGATCTCCAAGGTCCCAAGCGCAAGAACATGGATCAGGGCATCAAGAGAGAAGCAAAGAGGATGTCATCAAGCAGTATTTCTTCTTGTAGCATGCATGGACCAAGACCATCAGTTCCGGGCCTCAGCCCTATCCCTGGAGTGGAGGAAGCCCTTCGAGCTTCTAATGAGTTCTATCATCGTTATTGGGCTCTAAGAGTCAAAGTGGAGATTTTGCAAGAGCTGAACGACAGGTTCCGTGTGATGTTGACGCGTTTTCATGCCTTGATCAACAAGAGCTCACCACCACCACCAACGAAGAATTGATTCGTCATTGGTATTGGCATCCCCTTGGCTTGTTCCAAGTTTGGGGGAGTGTCGCGTTATCACACCTTTATCTTTCACCTTTTTACCTTTTAGTAGAGTCATATCATGAGTAGAGGAAGTATCATATAGTATGGTTTGCAGTATGGAAGTATCACTCTTTAGTTGGTTATCGCTGTATCCCTTGGTTTGAGTTGCCGTAATGAAATAATAATGAAAAGTTTCATCATATGCTTGCTCTACTTTATTTTAGTTTGCAATTTTTGTTATATGGTTGATCTTGTTATTAGTATTGGTATCAATTTTGGTGCTTCAAGTTAATCTAGTTGGTTTTGGCAAACTTAGCATTGGTCAGTAGCAATAATTCATTGAGACTTAAGTAGAAAAGAGGGAGTTGCATGTAGATATATTATTCGATGATATTTCTTTCTTGTTAGCTCATAAGCTTATTATTCTCAAATAAGTTTGTTTGTACCTTCAAGGAAGATTGCATGATTGTCTTGATCATATATGTATTTGTTTGTTTTACCTCAATTCTTATGCTTGCTACCCAACCTTGCTAGCCAAAAACCTGTACTGAGAGGGAATGCTTCTCGTGCATCCAAACCTTGAGCCCCAAAACCATGCCATTTGTGTCTACCATACCTACCTATGTGTGGTATTTCACCTCCACTCCAAGTAAATTGCTTGTGTGCTACCTTTAAACCTTCAAAATTACACATGTTTTGTGCCCCTGTTTTAGCTCATGAGGACGCAAATAGAGAATCTTTATATCACTTGTTGATTGTATTTGACACACTGGACTAGTGGCTTCATCCGCTTATCCAAATGCAAGAAGAGCTAGCAGCGGGGTTCCCATCCACAAATAATAATATAAATTATCTTCACTATTTTTGCCCCTGATTTATCAGTCAAAGCATAATTGTGTAAACAAAAGAGAAAGAGGGATGACCTTCTATACCAGCTGTGTCCTTCAATGGGAGCCGCTCTTGTGAGGTCTAGTTGGCTTGTGATGTATTGTATTTTCTGTTTGCCATTCGTTGAGATAAGCGTACACCTCTGAAAATTTAAACACTCCTCCATGGTATGTGATTGTTGGCAGGCACCCGAGGATTCAGTTAGCCATGGTTTGTGTAAGAAAGTTTGGGAAGAGTGTCAACCATTTTATGACTCTGTTTAACAAAATAAAATCTCTAGCACATGAGTGATCCATACTTCCCTCTGCGAAGGGCCTATCTTTTACCTTTGTGTTGAGTCAGTAAACCTATTTCTTTCTGTCTTAAGCAAGCATTTGAGTTGTTGTGATCCATCCATCTATATGTTGATTTACTCAGTCATGTTCGTTATTCTTCCATGTTTGCACAAATGCTTTTATCTGTTTGAATACCACTTTGAAAGTTACCAATATCTGCAAAGAAACTGTAATAATTGAGCATGATAAACTCTACAATATAAGCTCTAGTATAAAGACTCTAATAGAAATATAAGTACACTGTTAATTTTTCTCTGACCAAGAACGAAGTTTGCCTTTACCAATTATGATTTCCTTTTGCACCTTTATTGTTATTTCCTATACTTATTCCAAGTTTGATTATATGAGAGAAAGTTGTTGTCTAAAAGGACTTGTTCTTTGTTAGATGTGATGCCTCTTATCCGTATTTTATTTATCGACACCTCACTCCATAAACATGTGGTCATGTTTAGTGAGTTCAGTTTCGCTTGGAGAAAAGAGAGGTCTAAGCTTGGGGGGAGTTGATACGTCCATTTTGCATCACTATTTTCTCGTTACGATGCATCACTTGTGTTATTTTATCTTATTTTGCATGTTTTATAATTTTTTGGAGAATAAACACCGGGACTAGAAATCTGATGGAAAAAGCACCGTCGAGATACCTATTTCAGAAGTTCAGAAGAAGAGGGGGATACCGGAGGAGTCTTAGAAGTTCCGAGGAGGAAGTCAGCTAGAAGGGCACCTGGAGGGGGGCCACCTGGGGCCCACACCACCAGGCAGCGCCCCCCTCTGGTCGTGCCTGGGGTGATCTGGCCCCCTAGCCCACTCCTGGGTGCCACCTTTCGCGTACTTGAACCCCAGGGAACCCTAAGCCCCAAAACATCGTGGAAGAATTATTCCGCCACCGCCTCGGGGCAGAAAACAACAGAGAGAGAAAAGCTCTCCGACAGGGAGAAATCTGCCGGGAAATTCCTCCCTGGAGAGGGGAAATCGTCGCCATCATCACCATCATCACTTCGGGTTTCATCGAGATCATCATCATGATCATCCTCATCACCATCACCATCACCATCACCGTCCACAGTCATCCCGCTGTAACAATTAAGGGTCTTTATTGTTGTTTTCCACTAGATCTCTCTTCCGGTGTGGATTACTTGTTAGTAGTTGATGCTCGTGAGATTTATCGGTGTTTTCACTTTATGACCAGAGTGTTATCATCTGTTGTATCTCCTCTGATTATGATCCATATGATGTCACATGAGTAGTTTTTTTAGTTCTTGAGGACATGGGAGAAGACATGATGTTGGTAGTGAAGTTATGTTGAAGTAATATCTCGTGGTTCGGTATTTAAGTTGTGGTGCTATTCTTCTAGTGGTGTCATGTGAACGTCGACTACATGACACTTCACCTTTATGTCCCTAGGAGGATGCATTGTGTATTTGGCTACTAATTGTGGGGTTGCCGGAGTGACAGAAACCTAAACCCCCGTTAGGAAACCAATGCAACGAGGGAGCATAGAAACCCGGAGTTTTAAGGTTGTAGTTAGATTCATCTTAATTACTTTCTTGTATTTGCGGATTCTTACGAGGGGTATAATCACAAGTATGTATTAGTCCTAGTTGGGTGGTGCATTAGCATAGGTTCACCCACACAACACTTCACGAACCAATAAATATTAATCAACCGTAATGAAGCGAAAGCACTTGACGAAATTCCCATGTGTTCTCGAGAACGTTTGGTAATCATAAGTAGAACAACCGGTTTGTCCTTTGCTCTCAAAAGGATTGGGCCACTCGCTGCAATATTATTTACTGCACTTTATTTACTCGCAGTTTATTTATCTTCTATATCAAAAACCACCAAAAACTCGTTTGCTAGTGTTTACAGTGAATTCTCTATCCAACATGCTTGTCAACACCTTCTGCTCCTCGTTGGGTTCGACACTCTTATTTATCGAAAGTGCTATGATACACCCCCTATACTTGTGGGTCATCAGAGCCTCATGTGGTCACTAGCACAATTGTCACACCCCAGATTTTGGACCACTTGCACTGTAGTGAAGGAAGCCATTTTTGTGGGCCAACAAAAAATTTGTAATTCACTTTCGAAAACAACAATATGTATGAGACCATTAGTATCTATGCAATCCAAGCAAGCTTTTGTTTAAAAATCCGATATCAATTTTCCTGATGTTTCTGTGATGTTTTCCATATGAGGATTTGGATAACTTTTATCCCAAGTGTTGTATCATTGTAGCTTTTAACCTAAAAAGGTTAGTTGGCGTTTTTGAATCAATAAAACAAAATAGAAAAATAATATTTGGATGTTTTCCTTTGAGTTTTCTATTTAGACTTGTTTCTGAAAAACTAGCCAAGTAGCAATATTTAGCACTTGTTTTCAATATGTTAGAGGATCACATTTTATGTTTTCTTGGCATGAAAGTGTTCTCTGATATACGTACTACAAATGTGTAAGCTTGTTTTGGATTTTGGAATAAGAAAACAATCAAATGCATGTTGTTTTTGTGGAAGAAAATTAAGGCAGAAAAAGGGATTTTTAGAAAACCGAGAAAACAGAAAGTAGCCATTTTCCCACCTTGTTTTCAGAGCCTTCCAATATTCACAATTTTATTTCAAAAGATGTTTATGAAAGTAAAAATCATATTTAACAACCTCATGCTTTGGAAACTAAATTTGGAAAACTTTTGAGTCTTGAAAACAGAAGGAACTTTTTGTTGGTTTTGTTTGTTTCAGCACTTAGCCAAAAATTACTAAGTCATTTTTCTGAATTTCTGAACTTTCTGAATTCGTGTGTTTGATAAAAGTTTGAATGATTGTAACTTTTGTTTGATTGCAAATTAAATCGTGCCACTTTGCCAAACTAGTAGCCCTATGTTTCTACTCGGTTGAGCATGCCTTGGATCCCTTCAAAGTTGACTAGAGAGGAAAAGAGCAACGTGGGAACAGGGAGTGCGGAGAGGAGACCGACATGGGAGAGACTGCCAGAGCATGCCACTGTGTGCACCAATGTCGCGATGACATGACCTCACCTCGCCTCTCCTCGACGTACGTCGCATCAGAGCACCACACCGCACCCCCTGGACATGCTGAGGAGCCACTAGCACGACGTGGGCGCCGTGGCTATAAAGCCACGGGCACGCGCACAATTCGCCACACCGCGCCCCTCACACCTCTCCACCCCTCTGACACGCACCACGAGCGTCACGAGTTCGTAGTGAGCCCCACAAACCACATTTCACCGCCGGCCACTACGGAGAGTAAACGCAGGTGGGGCACGCCCTGAGCATCTTCACCTCCGTTTCTCATCACCGTTGTGATCTCCGTATCCCGTAGCCCCACCCTGACCCACTCTCGTTGCCTCTCGTTTGCAGGAGCCTCGTCGATATCGCTGGAGCCGCTGCGGACGCACCGTTGCACGTCTCCGTTTGGAGCCACCCGAGACGTCCGCAACTGCATCCCTGCACTGCCTCGATCCTATGTGTCGTCCACGACCCCTAGCCACTGCCTCTCGAGCCCTCACGGTGAGAAATCGAGCACCTCGCCGCCGACCGTTTTTCCGTTTGAGAGAGAGAGAGAGAGGGAGAGGATGGACACGAAGGTGAGCCGTCGATCTTTAGATCGACCGTCATGTTTGAACGTGAACGTTACCGCGCTGCACGCGCGCATGCGTGGTGAGCCACTTTAGGCTTAGCGGGCGGCGCACAGAAAATAGCCAGCCCGCGCTGTGATTTTTATTCCTTTTAAAAATTGCAGAGAAACAAAGACTTTAATTTAGGCCTGTGAAAAATAGAAATGTTGAGAAATAAAATCAACCAAAATTCCTGACAGTAGCTATACATTTTCTTAACCACATGCCACTTGTAGATCTAGATTTGGTGCTTTATTTTTGTGGTAGTATTTAATTTGCCACTGGCTGTCTGTTAGATATTTTGTGCATAACTTTTAGAATCTGTGGCCATTTTGGTCAAACCAAATTGTTTTGAGTATCTATTGAGTAGATCTATCAGTAGCACTTGACCTCACCTCAAGGAGAGGTACCATTTGGAATGCCATCCATTTTTGTATTTGTCCATTAGGCTTTTCTAGGATTTTTAGAGAGTGTTTAGTAATTTTTTGGTTTGAATACACTTGGATGAGTTTTTGTATGATTAGATCTATGTAATCCTATCTTGGTGTAATTTTTGGAGCTCTAGATTATTTATGGTATGCATTTCTAGATTTAGTACTTTTCTGTTAAGAGTAAATCTTGTGTTTTTAGTTTTCAATAACTCTTTGCTTGTTTAAGTATTGTTTCCTAGCATGTGTAGATGTTTCTCTCTCTCTCTCTCTCTTAGAATGTTGTTTTCTTGCAGTACTAGTATGTTAGAAAGTTTGTGCATGTTTGAAAAGCAAATAGAAATAGGATTATTCTAGTATTGTTTTCTAGTCTTTTACTTAAATAGATGTTGTGAGCAAAGTATTGCTATGTTTATTACCTAAGTTTTTTATGTTGTTTTGTTGAGTCCAGTACCACTTTGTTACTGATTATAGGATGTTTTCACCTCTTTTAGCTTGCACCTAAATTCAAAGGAAAGCATGAGTAGATTTGTTTGTTTATTTTCCATAGTGTTGTTATTCACTAGTATGAGTAGTTTGTATTTTTTTTTGGTGGAACCTTGTTTTCCACAATTATAACCAGAGGAATTTTGACCTCTTAAATGTCTTGGAAAACTAGTGGAACACCCACTGGATCCATTTCATTTTGGTGAGAAATAACATTTCTCTACCATAGTTATGTTAGTCATAGTCTTGTTATTTTTGTGTGTGCTTGTGGAGTGTTATTTTTGCAAACCTGAGTGTTGGATTGTTTTCTGAGTTGCTTGGTGTATGTATTACTTAGTACCATTGTTTGCCTTAGATTGGTTCTGATTGTGTGTCCTTTATTTTATTTTGCGGCGATAGAAAACGAAGAGGAAGTGATTGGTACCGGGGGATATTATTATCATTCTTGGTGTTATCAAGAGCAAGACCCAAACCTCAGCCAAGGCATGCCATCCTAAAGATTTATGTTATACTACTTATCATTATCTATCATGCATGTTTTACTTCTGAAGTTTTACAAAAATATGATTACCAAAACTATTTTTGTGTGGCTATGATTACTATTAATACTATATATATCTATCACATTGCCAATAGTCAATCTTGGTGTTACCAAGCCTTTAGCCACCATATGGTATATAAATACCACCAATTATAATAATCTTGAGTCCCTAAGTGGACACTTTAAAAATGTTCTTTTGTAAACAAATGCTTTATGAAAAGTCCACGGTGGAAAGGCCGGACCTTGTTCATCGGAGGAGGCAAAGAGGATTGTTTTTTAGATGGTTTACAAAAGACACATAACCTAGTCTTCGCTGGACAACCAAGACATACTGCTGATGCATGTAAAATGCATAGATGAATTTTGCATATTTTCACATGGTTTTCTATTACATATTGCATCATATAAGGGTATAATTCAATGTTTTATAGTATTTTGGGGTTAAATTACAAAGTCCCCCAACTTTTATGGAATTAACCCTGCCTGTCAGAAACCCCGTTTTCTATATTTTTGACGTTTCAGGGGCAAACTTCCGCGAAATCACCTGAAAATTAGCGGGGGTCATTTTCTTGGAAGGAGAAGACTTGCGGGCAAAGGATCCACGAGAATTGGGCAAGGAGGCCCAAAAGAGGACCCTCCACGCGGCCAGATTCCTTAGCCGCGTGAGAGGCCCCCTTTTGGCCCCTGTGGCCCCAATTCCTTCCATCTTCGACATACCGACTCCGTCTTGACCAAAAACCGACTATAAAAAGGGTCCCCCGTACCCTTACGGAGAGGAGCGCCGCCGAAACACCGAAACACTGAAACAGAGACCAGAAGTTCTAGATTGGAGGGGGAAAACTCCGGCGGGGCGCCGCCGGTGTGATCTCCTACCCCTCCAACGTCATCTCCATCGACATCTCCGTGAAGAGGGAGTAGTCCACCCCAGGGCTATGGGTTTGTGGAAGTAGCACTTGTATCTCTCTCTCTCTATGTGCTTCACTAGTTAGATCCGTATGAGATGCCTCACATGATTACGGGCACCGTTGTAATTCCTATGTGGTGGATCTTTTCTATGAGTTATTGAATCTGAGATTGCAATTGTTTCTCTTGAGTTATTTGAGTAGATGTATCTTATGTACCCCGTTCTTATTTGCTAGCTTTGATCAATCTAGTTCTTGAGAGCGTGTGTGGGGTGATGAGTGCATTAGTTGGAGTAACGGGGGGTGGCTAGTGCTGTGAAAGTGACAGAAGTTCAGCGATCCACTTAGGTTTTGTTAAACCTTTCTTAGTTACCTCACTAGGGATAAAAAGGAGTACCTTGTTACCGGGGATTTGAAGTGACACTAATCAATCTCCATGACTAGATCTAGCAAGTTCTTACTTCAACTTCATGTCACATTGCTTAAAGCTATACTCTGGTTTTTCCTTAATTATTGAGGTGTTATGATTTATTTCGCATCTTGGTGGAGTATAAGAGGGATCAATATGACCGTAGAGATCTCTATGCTAGGACGTGATGCCCATATGAAAGTACTCAATGTTAAACATGTTATTGTAATCTCACATGTAATTCTTTATGTCCACCGTCTACTACTTTATTTGAGAGAATGCAAGTGTGAAACCATGAACCCCAGTCCTATTTTAAATATAAGAAAACACTCTAGTTACTTTTCTGCAATTTACTTTACTTGCACTTTAATTTACTTGCATCTTCAATTCGAATTTACATTATCTCCATCACCACTTGCATCACAAAAATACAAAAACAATCCATTGCATATTTATTTTCTCATTTGCATTTAGTAGTAGATTTAATTATTGCACATTTACTTTCAGTTTTGCATTGCAGAGAAGTCTCACACCTTGTGCTTGACAGCCACTTGGTGAGGTTGAGGGCACAAAATTCTCTACTTGTTTGCAGGATCCTGGAGGAAGCTTGGAAGACAACTGCTGAAATACTGGCTCCCCAAGAGTTCGATATAAACCCTCGAGTCACCCTCGTGGGGAAGAAGGCTTGCCACTAGCTACACACTCTGCACTTGGAGTCTCAACCTAGCCATCAAGCGTTTTTCTGGCGCCGTTGCCGGGGAGCCATAGGTGAAGGAGTTGTCCAAGGGAGCTCACAAGAAGTCTTCATCACCAACAAGGTGTGCAAACACCTAAGCTTGGGGAGGTTGCACCTACGTGAGTACCGTCCTTTCTATCTCCACCTTCTTTCAAGTAGATTGTTTTGTTTCTTGACTTGTTTTTGTTTTTGTTTTGTTTTTGTTCTTGTTTTTGTTTTGTCTTGCATATTTTATTTTAGTTTGCATTTTAGTTTTGCATTTAGTTATCTAGTTTATTTTAGTATTTCAAATTTTCCTAGTTACTTTACTTTTGTTTTGCATAAAAAATTAAAAACTACATAAAAACTTGGAAAATGGAGCCGAGAACTTATTGGCCATTCAGTGTTAGGAATTTCCCTCAAGAGCTAAATATTCCCGTTGAAAAATTAGAGGTAGATCCTAGTGTTATTAAAATGATTTATGAATCTCGTTTTTATGGAAAGCCTAAAGAAAACCCTTTGTTCCATCTTAAGAAATTTGATGAAAGATGTAAAACTTTGAACTTGAATCATGCAAACATCAACACTACTAAAGTTAAACTCTTTCCCTACTCACTAGGAGGCAAAGCATTAGATTGGATATTAAGATGGCCTCCTAGCAATTTTACTACTTGGTTAAACTTAAGGGCTGCATTTATTGAAAGGTTTTGTCATGCTGAAAAGAATTACAATGTTAAACAATTGCTCATTACCTTTAAACAAGAAAAAGATGAATCAATGATACAAGCATGGGAGAGATTTAGAAGTAGATCATATGGAATAGGGCATGGCTTTAGAGATTGGATACTTATGCATATGTTTTATAAGGGACTTTCTGAAACTTCTAGAGCATTTTTAGATAATGAATGTGGGGGATCTATTACTAGTACTAATGCTGCAAATACCCATGTTTTGCTTGAAAGTTTTCTCTTAGAGGTTAAAATTAAAGAGAGCTTAAAAAAGGCTGAAGTACCCGAGGATATTTTTGATGATCGCTATGAGATTTTTAATATGCATAATAGAAAAGGAAAAGTAGAGGAAATTATGATGCTTACTGAAATTAAGGATCCATTGCTTGATTTAGAAAAAAGTAGCTTGCAAGAACTTATTTCTACTCTATAAAAATTTGCTAGTGATCCCACTATAAATGTTAATCAACCTGGCTTTGGATCTTATATTGCTAATCATGTCTTGCAAGAAAAAATTGCTAGGTACAAGAATGAGGCCATGATACCTCCTAAGCTTGGGGATGCATGGATCCCCAAGGTGCAAGTTTCAATTGGAAAAGAAATTCACCATGCTATGTTAGATCTAGGTTCTAGTGTATCGGTACTCTCTAAAGAATTATATGAATTGCTAGAACTAGAAAATTTAGAAAAGTGCTCAAGTGAATTTGTCCTTGCTGATAACTCAACTAAACATGCTGTAGGACAAGTAAAATATGTTATTATTGAATTGCACATGACTTTCGTACCCGTTGATTTCATTATTATGGATATGGGGGATAAATCCCCTAGTCCTATTATTTTGGGTAGACCTTTTCTTCGTACTACAGGTGAAATCATAGACTCCAAGGAAGGGAATGTCAAGTTTCAGTTCCCTCACAAGAAAAGCATGGATCACTTCCCAAGGAAGAGGGGCACGCTGAAGAACAAGCTCCCTCATGAGCTTTATCCCTCTTGATTATCAAGTAAGTAAAGCCTAGCTATATGGCTATAAAGAAAGCGCTTTACGGGAGGCAACCCGGTTGTTTTTGTTTTGATTTTCCTAGTGTCCTCTTGCTGTCTCAAGATATTAGTTTTTTTGTTTTAATTCTGGAGTTTTTAATAAAGAGTCAAGTCAAACCCATTTGGACTTATAAGTTGCTATCCTAGTGCATGAAATTTCTGTTTCAGCACGAGTCTGCTCACCGTATGATTTTACGTTTTTTATTTGTATGTAGGATTGAGCTAATTTTTTAGTATGTTATCTAACTTTTCGTCCTCTGTAAGCACAAAAATTGGCTTAATTTTTTGACGAGTATAGATTAGGGAAAAACGTTCGTTTTGCTGCTGCTGCTTTTCTGGACAGATTCTGCGTTCTTTTGTTTTATGCACTCTTTGGGCTTGGGAATCGAATTTCCATGATTATTTAAAGCAAGAGAGTGAAAATACAACATAATGAACCTTATTTTATATCTACTGGAGCATTTGATTTGGAATTTTGCACAGCAAGCATGTGATTTGTTTGTCCTTGCTAATCTCACCCCACAGAAAAAGAATGGGAGAAACATGTTTTGTGAAGTTTTTTCACAGGGAATAGAGGAGCTGCGCTTCAAGACATCCAAGAATGTTGAAAGCCATAAGCTTGGGGATGTGATGAACACCCCACTGGAGCTACACTCTTTTGGTTAGCACACGTTTACTTTCTGTTTTTCTAAGCAAAGCATTTATCGTAGAGACTTGAAGCGTCTAGTTTTTGTTTTTATTTTTGTTTTGATAAGACCACCATCATTTTATATGAGATTGAGCTACTGGAGTTTGGGGTTGGAATATATTGGATGCTATTATTATGACTTGGAATAGGTATGCCATGGTTGATTTGAAGAGCTACATATGTTTGCATGATTTATAGGCTTTTTATGTATAGAAATTTGCAATAATGTTGTCTTGAGCTATCTCTTATTCATGTCCTTGATGTTCATTGCTGGAGTATTTAGTTTGTCATGAAATGAGTAGTTCTATGGACATATTAATGCATAGTAGCTGGTCAACTATCTCCCTCTTGCTAGCCCAAAAATTTAAAAATTCCAACAAGTAAAAACTTGTTTCCAACACTCCTTAGCCAAGTATTTCCAGTGAGTCCACCATATCTTCCCATTAGCTTCATTGCTATTCCGAGTATGTTCACCATGTTATTGTGTTATTTATGTTCTAAATTAAGATATTCACTTTATTAATTGTCATGGGTTGAACTTGGGATAGGACTCTCACGAACTTCGGAAGGCACACTTTTATTTTTATGCATCTAATAAACATGACCCAATAATGGGAGCCACAAGTTTTGCGTTTGACAAGTGTGTGGTTGGGAGCTAGCTATAAACGTGTATCACCGGAAAGCTTTCAACATTGCACAAAAAATTTACATTTGGTTCATATCATGTACTTTTGTTTTTGGACTCCTGCCATGCCGAACTGAAATAGAGGAATAGTAAGTTTTGATGAGTAAGTATCTATATGACTAGAGAAACGCATTGGGCCGCTAACCCAAGCCATGCTTCATCATGGTGGAAATTTACTTACAGCTTGAGTGACTCTACAACACATCCTATAATAAAATAAGAAGCTATGCATAATAGTGAATGAAAATAAAAAGAATGATGAGTCTACTCCGTTTGTTCATCTTGTCATTGTAACATGGGCTTGTTTCCATGTCATGGGGCAAGAGGTACCTCTTTGCGGTTCTCTATGATGTCATTAATACTTATTATGATTGTACAAAGCTGATTAGGAATCTTAAGTTGAGTAATCATGGAGTAGGTGTTCACACTCACGGGGCATGAGGCTTTCAACCACCTTGTCATTCTCATTACTTCAATACTCACAATTTTAAGATGCTAGTGATAAAGGGGCAATGAGAGTCCTAGATCAATGGATACCACATTTCAACTAGTAATTTTAGTTGAATAATTTAGAGGCTAAATAAGACTTGGTCATGTTTTACCTCTACTCAATTTTCTCCAAAGTGTCCACCATATTTTCTATTCTCCATTATGCTATTCTTTGACCAATATAGGATTTTATTTTTCATTTTATGTATGCATTTGGTCCATAGTGCTTTTATTTCATTATACACTTTGTGAACTTTCATGAAGCATCTTTGCTTGCATATTTGATATTTCTTACAACATGAATTGTATATTGCTACTCATTTCTAGTATTAATCATTTGATTATATGTAGCATGAATAATCCTCCTTGATATCCCATGATTGTTTCAATATGCAAAACCCATCTTAGTTTTATCACCTTCATACTCGAGGACGAGCATGGGTTAAGCTTGGAGATGTTGATGCATGTAAAATGCATAGATGAATTTTGCATATTTTCACATGGTTTTCTATTACATATTGCATCATATAAGGGTATAATTCAATGTTTTATAGTATTTTGGGGTTAAATTACAAAGTCCCCCAACTTTTATGGAATTAACCCAGCCTGTCAGAAACCCCGTTTTCTATATTTTTGACGTTCAGGGGGCAAACTTCCGCGAAATCACCTGAAAATCTGCGGGGGTCATTTTCTTGGAAGGAGAAGACTTGCGGGCGAAGGATCCACGAGAATTGGGCAAGGAGGCCCAAAAGAGGACCCTCCACGCGGCCAGATTCCTTGGCCGCGTGAGAGGCCCCCTTTTGGCCCCTGTGGCCCCAATTCCTTCCATCTTCGACTTACCGACTCCGTCTTGACCTAAAACCGACTATAAAAAGGGTCCCCCGTACCCTTACGGAGAGGAGCGCCGCCGAAACACCGAAACAGAGACCAAAAGTTCCAGATTGGAGGGGGAAAACTACGGCGGGCCGCCGCCGGTGTGATCTCCTACCCCTCCAACGTCATCTCCATCGACATCTCCATGAAGAGGGAGTAGTCCACCCCAGGGCTATGGGTTTGTGGAAGTAGCACTTGTATCTCTCTCTCTATGTGCTTCACTAATTAGATCCGTATGAGCTGCCTCACATGATTACGGGCACCGTTGTAATTCCTATGTGGTGGATCTTTTCTATGAGTTATTGAATCTGAGATTGCAATTGTTTCTCTTGAGTTATTTTAGTAGATGTATCTTATGTACCCCGTTCTTATTTGCTAGCTTTGATCAATCTAGTTCTTGAGAGCGTGTGTGGGGTGATGTGTGCATTAGTTGGAGTAACGTGGGGTGGCTAGTGCTGTGAAAGTGACAGAAGTTCAGCGATCCACTTAGGTTTTGTTAAACCTTTCTTAGTTACCTCACTAGGGATAAAAAGGAGTACCTTGTTACCGGGGATTTGAAGTGACGCTAATCAATCTCCATGACTAGATCTAGCAAGTTCTTACTTCAACTTCATGTCACATTGCTTAAAGCTATACTCTGGTTTTTCCTTAATTATCGAGGTGTTATGATTTATTTCGCATCTTGGTGGAGTATAAGAGGGATCAATATGACCGTAGAGATCTCTATGCTAGGACGTGATGCCCATATGAAAGTACTCAATGTTAAACATGTTATTGTAATCTCACATGTAATTCTTTATGTCCACCGTCTACTACTTTATTTGAGAGAATGCAAGTGTCAAACCATGAACCCCGGTCCTATTTTAAATATAAGAAAACACTCTAGTTACTTTGCTGCAATTGACTTTACTTGCACTTTACTTTACTTGCATCTCCAATTCGAATTTACATTATCTCCATCACCACTTGCATCACAAAAATACAAAAACAATCCATTGCATATTTATTTTCTCATTTGCATTTAGTAGTAGATTTAATTATTGCACATTTACTTTCAGTTTTGCATTGCAATTTAGAAGTCTCACACCTTGTGCTTGACAACCACTTGGTGAGGTTGAGGGCACAAAATTCTCTACTTGTTTGCAGGATCCTGGAGGAAGCTTGGAAGACAACTGCTGAAATACTGGCTCCCCAAGAGTTCGATATAAACCCTCAAGTCACCCTCGTGGGGAAGAAGGCTTGACACTAGCTACACACTCTACACTTGGAGTCTCAACCTAGCCATCAACTACCACTCTAGCTCAATATGGGTACGAGGCCTACCTAAAAACTTGTTCTTTTTGGTGTGTGTTCTATCCCAAGATGCTATAGAAAGGATGATTCTCTGAACCGAAGTGTCGCCAGGAGGGAGGGACGGGACATGCAAAGTGAGGGATTAAGTTACCCCCCAGATGAGATAGTTGGGTCTCCTGCCGTGGTGATGTATGACATGGTGTCGGGGAGAATAAACCTAGTTGAAGGGATAGGCATATACTAGCTTGACCAGAGTGGACAGTTAGGATCATTTATCTGATGTTTGCATACCGTTGTGTCGGTCCATGGGTGGTTCATGCCAGATGAATGGATCTTATGGATTGTGTACACCTCTGCAGAGTAAAACTATTCTAAATAGCCGAGCCCTCGGATATGGGAAGTTGAATGGACATGTAGCTAGTATTGTGTTATGTTTTAAAAAAAGGATGTTTTTTCAAAAAGGATTTGTACCTGTGAGGTACTGCTGAAAAAAAGCTGGAGTTGTTTACAAGAAGTTTTGCAAATAAAACTTTCTTTTATAAAACAAGTTTTATAAAACCTTTTGGATATGCAATATCTACAAGAGAAAGAAAACTATATTATTTTCTTTTGAAGTATCTTCTTCAACAAAGATATAGAGATGTTAAAGCAACCATGATGTATCTTACATCCACCATGGGTAGTGAGCCCTATGTATAGCCTACCTATTTGTCGCACCCGGACTTCTATAGGATACTCACCGTACGAACTGAACAGTATTCTGATGGGATTACGGGGCTTTCCGGCACCCGCGTCCTCTTACGAGTAGGCCAACACTTATGTGTGACAACCCATCGCTACTGTTCACCGTCGATGTAAACTATCCTGTAGAAATCAGGACACTACCATTGACGTACTTCATACCATACACACATGGTACGTCAACGGCTTTGAACAAAAGGATAACACAACATGCCTCTACGACACAAAAGATTGAAATAAGGTAGCAAATGGCCTTCACTAAGGCAGAAATAGCAAATACAATCATCCAGAGGACACAGGTCCCAACATAGCATTCATTACATCAGCGGAAGCATTCAAAGGGGTCTGAGTACAGACGAAATCCAAATAGGCTTAAGAAGCCGGAAACTGAAATAAAGACGGAGCCCATCCACGATGTCTCGGATCCTGCCCGGGTCCGCTAACTACTCGTCAGCAGCCTCGTCAAACTCCACGTAGTAGCCGTCACCTGGATCCTCGTAATCGTAGTCTGCGGAAACCACAGCCCCAAAGGGGTCAGTACATAGACGTACTGGCAAGCAAGACTCACAGTTCACCAAAGTATAGCCCGTCAACACAAGCACAGATGACTTGGGTTCAACGGAAGGAAGTGGGGTATATAAAAGATGCTGCAACTGGCTGCGCTAACCAACTACAGAGATTCTATCATTTCCAACTATCAGAAAGGGGATAAGATCGAGTATTGTAACCAACTGAAAGATAACTTCAAACAAACCCATCCTGGATCTCGCCCCTTATCCAAAGAAGCAATCCGAGGATAACTCACACAGTTGGATTAAGATGAATCAAGTTATTGTGACAATAATCCTATTACTAGTCAAATGGTTAATCATGGGGTGTGAGATAATGAATCATTAGGTTTAAGTTGTCCTGAGTACTTGTTAGCCAGTACTTTCACCAAGTTAACCATAACCGCGGAAAACACGGCTTCTCGAGAAGATTATCCCTGCAGGGTTGCACCAATTTGGCCGTACACGTATGAATAACCCGCCAGATGGGATGCCTCCCACCAAGCGGGGCACTCAACACAACTCAACTCTTCTCCGCATCAAGCCCAAAGCACCTTGGGCGCACGGCTAATCAAGCCCCGAAGAAAAGGGACCCTCATAGCACTCTAAGACCGTGTCCCCCTATATGCCGACTACGAAAGTTCCACCCTGCGCTGGGCTCGCAAAAACATGCATGCGGCAAATAGAAAGCACGAACTAAATGAGATGATTTGGACGAGATGCGAATCGAATCAAATTGAGGGGGGCGCCCATACTCGCTTCCCACATGCGGGTAGTGCGCTCATCATGGATCAGTAGACAAGACCCTTTTCCTATTAGGGTCGACACTAGCAGGCCTCAAAACCACACAGGGCCTCCTACCGGTGCCTTATCATCAAATTATTATTAACAGTAATAACATTAGCATGATTGATTGATTGATTAAACATCGAGCCCCCAGAACGTAATGAAATATAGTAACTGAAGGTAACGGGTAACAGGCTCGAGCAAAACAACCTAAGCATGCTAGTAAGACACTGGCTCAATCAATAGGGTTGTAGGAGTGGTGGTGAGGCAATATCAGGGTTAAAGGATTCATGTGATAGGTTCGTAACAGAAACAACTACCACTAAGGCTAGCAAGAATAGACAACGGAAAGTATCGGTAACCAGGGTTGAAAGGAACACAATGGTTCATGTGAGTGATAACTTGCCTGCGAACTCAGCAGCCGGGTACTGAGCTAGATCCTCAGAAGGGGTGCTGTAAAGGTCGTCTGTCTCAACGTCGTCGTCTATTCGAGAAGAGGCAAACAAACAAAACAGGAATGTAAACAATCATTTCCATGGCATTGTGCACAATCAAGATGATGCATGACAGCTTAATGGTTGCATCAAAATAAACTAGATAACATGATAACACAATTTAAATGGACCCATATGCAATTGGATGGCATATGGAAAAGATCTACTGAATTAAGTGGAAACAAATGGTTTACGGTTAATTATTATGTGAAAGTTGTTAGCATGATGCATGCATGATGATGATGACAAGATAACAACAAATAACAATAATAGATGCAAAGGAAAAGGGATAAAACAAGTTTGGAATTATTTATTAAGTTTGGAAAAATTTGGTTACTTAAACATGTCACACACACAATTATTGTTTTCATCAATTTAAAGTGTGGAAAACAATTAACAAAATTTATATTTGAAAAGAACAGCAAATTTTAGTTGGATTACATGTTTCAAATATTGAAATTTGAATTAGGATGAATTTATTATGAATTAAACAATATTAAACAAGTTTTAATTGAATTTGAAACAAGTTTGAATATTACTTGAATTTTATTTGTTCAAATCATAAATTCAAATTCACATTTGAAAAGTTCACACTTTGGTGGTTTGAAAACATATTTTGCATGTTCAAAATTATTTTATTTTGAGCAAGTTATGATTTTTATCAATTTTAATTGAATTAAACAAGTATTAAATTATTTAGGCAATTTAAATTATTCAAACAATGAAACAAATTTTATATTTGAATAGGACATTCAAAATGGTATGAAAATCATATTTTATTTGCCTTATTTGGAATTAGTATGAATTGTTTATGAATTATTGCAAATTACATTTGAATTATTCAAATTTGAATTTAAATGTATTTTGAAATTTCAAAACAGGGAACAAATGTTTCCAAAAGATAGGCAATTGAATTTAGATCAGAGTGCATATTTTATTTGCAGTTTTTAGTGTTATAAAATAAAAGATATGATGGTTTTGAAACCAGGGGCCTATCTGTGATTATTTGGACCTAGTTTGAAAACAGAAAGTTTAAAAAACGTTTTTACACCCACTGGGAACGTACCCACAGGCTGCCAGGGGGGCCCGTGGGCTCGCTGTGCTTGCGCAGCACACGAGCGACTGACAGCTGGGCCAGGGCTGTCAGCGCTTCCAACGAAAAAAAGAGAGGGATTTAATCCCGGGTGCTGGGGATCGAACCCAGCACCTCTCCCTCGCTGCGCGCTGTCTGAACCACTGCGGTAATGCGCGCTCGTTGACAGATACAGTAACGCAAGGAGGAAAAGGATTCAGTAACGCGCTAACTGAATTTCTGACGATCAAACACATCCGCGACTGACAGAGCTCGACAGGGTGCAGGCGGTGATCGACGGCGAGCCCGTGCTAGCGCTGCGAGGTGGTGCTCTGCTCGCCGGGGTGTGCGATTCGTGCAGTGAGGTGCGGTGAGCAGCAGTGAGCAGATCGCGACGGAGGAGGCTTACAGCGGGGGCGTTCGTCGTTGACAGGGACGAGGAGGATGCTGACGGTGAGCGGTGGTTGTCGACGGCGAGGGTGGCGACCACAGCTGCAACGTCCAGTTCCTGGAAACGACGATGACGAGCTCGGTGCGGCGCTCTCGTTCCCGGGAAGAGGGAGGCCCTACTGCGAGCAGAACGGCGACGGTGAGCTTCGTCAGGAAGCGGCCATGGCGGACAGCGTGGTTCAGAGGATGGGGTTGACGCCACGGGGAAGAAAAAGAAGGGCTTTCGCCGGGGAACAGGGAGAAGAGCTCACCGGGAGGTGTTGCCGCAGTGGAGCGAGGTCGAGGAGCGACGACGGTGAACCACTCGCTCTGCTTCCGCTCGGGTTCAGAGAAAAACAACAGGGAGCAGGGGGAGGAAAAGAGGAGACGGTGGCGGCTGCGCGGGGGTTTAGGCTAGCAGGGGGTGGAGGCGGCGTTTTTATCGTGGCGCAGGGAGCTGTACGGCGAGCCATCGCGCGGGGCTGGAGCGATCGAGCGGCAGGGAGGCGTTCGTACGCAGGTGACATCAGCCAGAGGAGGAAGACAGCGACATCGCTGGAGGGGTACTGGGCCAAGTGATAAACGGGCTGGGCTGGGGTAGGTGTAGCTGCTGCCTCCTTTTCTCTTTTTGTTTTACTGTTTTTTTTTTTGGTAGCACAAGCAAATGGAAACATTGGATGGTCTTTAAGGTGGTAAATTTTTTGGAAAATTCAGTGTAGGTTACTTAGACCATTAGCAAACAGATGCCAACTTCCATTGTCAAAAGTTTGAATTTTTATTTGATATTTGTATTTCAACCAACTTTGAATGAATTTTCATATTAAGTAAACCTTATGAAATAAAAGCATTTTGATAGGGTAGCCCCTATGAATTAAAAGATTAAAATTAGTTGATTGAATTGATAATGTTTATAAAGTGGTTATAACTCAACTTGGGTGCTGTTTGAATGAATTTGATTTGAAATTGGAATATTTTGTTAATTTAATATAGAAAACAACCACTTAATAGGGTGAACCCTATTATTAGTTGGATTAGAAACATTGGGATGGTTTGATATTTGATAATTTCCAAATGAGGTGTTGATGATGATTTTGCTTTGAATTTGAAAACCAATTTGGAAAGGCTTAGTGGAATTTATAACACCATTTTATTAAGTGATCCATATTGAAAATTATGACAACAAATAGATGGTTTTTATTTGTGATTTTATTCCAAATGTTGCAACAGAGCAAGTATGAAAATAACCATTTGAAATTGTTTGAGTTTGATTATGAAAACAAGATAAAACAGATGCAAAACAAATAGTAACAATTGCAAACAAAAATAAAACAAATGCAATGAGATGATGACATGATGCATTGCTTGAATTTAAAACAAGAAACAAAACATTCTAAGGGATGTTTCATACTTGGGATGTTACACTATTCCACCATATACGCATACTTGCATTACGTAAGTTTATAAAGGATTTCTTGCAGAGTACATTCAAATGTACTCATATTGGTTTCGTCCCTGTCTATTTACTTGGTCAGACTTTGAGGAATTGCCCAAGAGGAGGAGTACTTCGTTGACGACTACGCGAATTAGGCCCGGCTCCCGGTCATCAGCCTGTAGGTTAAGGCGTGACAAGGGATCTCTATGTTGTGTGTTTTGGTAAGCTTCCGCTGATGTGTGTGACATTTGCCTGCCCAGCGTGGAAGTTGTTTTAAGACTTGGTCATGTGACCAATTGTTGTAAGTCTCTATTATTCGTGTAATGGATAATTTTATCTGTGTACCAACTTCGTATGTTATTCATGACTGAATTCCTAGGATCGTGAATGGATACATATGAGGGGTTCCGGACCATCTGGTTTGGGGCCTCTTACAACAATCCCCACTAAAATTGCTATAATGACATGTGCTAGTCATAGTAATTTTTCATCTCATATAATTGCTAAATCTTGTGATGAATTACTTTCCATACCTTGTTGCTCTTACAATGAAGCATACTTCCTCTAGTACTCTTGTTTTCACTAACCATGTAGAGGAAATAAAAGATCTCAAGGCACAAGTCACTTCTTTGAAGAAAGACTTGGAGAAGTGTCATGAAGGAAATTCCACCCTTGACAAGATGTTGAGAGTGCAAATACTTTCCAATGACAAGAGTAGACTTGGATTCAACTCCAATATCAAGAACAAGTCCAAGGCTGACAAGAATAAGGGCCAAGAACAAGTAAAACATTCAACCAAGATTACCTGCTTCAAGTGCAGGATTGAAGGGCACCATGTTAGATCTTTCCCTTTCAAGAAGAAGCCTCTTAGTGAGAAGAAACTAGGGAAGCAACCTCTTGTTCAATCTCATGCTCAACCACGAGTTGAACAACGGCTACCTCCTAATAAGACTCAAGCCAATGTTCCTCAATTTGAGGAGCTTATTAAAAAGAAATAAAAGAGTCGATGTTGCTACCTTTGTCGTGAGAAGGGCCACTTTTCTTATTCATGCACTAATGATACCTTATCCAACCCCATTATAATTGATAATGTGTATTATATTCGGAAGGACAAGATTGACAATGTGTTTGCCAAATATGTCAGAACTCAAAGTGGTGTCAAGAAAAGAACCAGTTTGGTTGCCAAAACTATTGTGACTAACCTCTTAGGAGCCAACTTGGTTGGGAACCAACAAGCTCAAACTTGATCAATATGTGTTCTTGGAGGGAATTGGAGACTTGTCCATCTCATGAAGAATTAAGGGATCTTCATCAATTATATTTCCTCAAGACAAGTCATTTGGATTATCATGTCTTAACCTTATTCCACTGTTTATCCTTGCGGTAACTTGTATTTTGTACCTTACTATTGTTTTTATGTGGTGTGCTCTCTACTCACTTATCTTGAGTATCAAGTATGTGTATGTTGGTTTGCACACAATATACGTTTTGAGCCTTTTATAATCTTTCTTATATCTTAATTGGATTATCCCATTTTGGGGGAGTGATATGCTTTAGCACCTCACAATCCTAAAATGTGTGACCATGAGAAATTCAAATTATTTAAGGTCCATGAACTTTCTCTAGTTGTAATTTCGTGTGCCTCTTGTTGAAAAATGGATTATCACATTATGGGGGAGTAATAAGCTATGTGCATATTACAAGCCTAGAAAATGTGAAGAAGTGAGGTATTGCCACCTAGAGGTGTTGATATTATTAATTATCTTGTTCCTATGTGGCATGTTGCTCAAACAAGTTCCATGTTTTCTTAAATATGTTTTGTCTTTCTTCTTTTGGTATCTTGTTTGTGAGAGTGTTTCTTGCTGCTTTGCCTGTTCGGTTATTAATTGAAGCTATCAAGAATCTCTATTTTAGCATGTTTTTTAACTCCTATCTTTTGCCACATGCTTATGTTTTGTGAATCTTTGCCATGTACCACCAAGAAATATCTATGTACATTCCTTGTTTTTTACAAGTGATAATAATTTGTGGTAAGTTATTGATCATATTTACATTGGGTTTTGCTCGGAAATTACCTTGTTTCTTGCCAAGGATTTGTTTTGGTTTAACTCCCTTGTGTCTTCCTTGTACATTTTGGATCTTTTGGATCTACTCAAAATTTGTTTTATGCTTTCTTGAGTTAGGAAAAGCAATGATCCCATTCTTGTGCACTTACATTCAAAGTCATACTTTTATATAATGCACTATTCTTGGGGAAGATATCCTACTTTGGGTAGAACGCCATTCTTTAAATTGGTATTTTTATCTTATTTCTTCTCTTAAACATGACTAGTGTTTGAAATGTATATGGATAGTAATGGTTACATTGTGTTCTTTTTGTATTCAAATGCAAGATCATAAATACTGCACTAATCTGGGAGGAGCTATTTTATATGCTTTTGAACATTTGTTGTCTTCAATTGGTATTTTATCCCGATGACGTGTCCCTTTGGAAGACAAACTTTTTTTTTCTTTGTACTTTGTGTGCCATCATGAAAAGTGTAGAGGGTTTGGTTCATTCTTTGATTTTATTTTCCTTTGGTGTCTTATCAATTTGGTTTCTTCAATCATGTGTTGATTTGGTTTTTTGATATAATTTGGAAAATTCATTTCTTGTCACTCTTGTGAGTGCCTTCTTGGTTTAATTGGTGTGTTTTCCAATTGTATCTCATTTGGTTCTTGAAAGTCTTGTGCATGTATGTCTACTATGTGTATGCCTTATGGAATGCTTACTTTTGTTGATCTAATATATATGATAAACTCCATCAAATCCTAAATGGCTAAGATGTGCATGAAATTCAATTTCATATCTATATTTACATATTTATGTGGAGTGTGTCCTATGTATTGTAGTGTATCTAACTACGATGGGACCCATTGAGTTTGGGAACCATTTTGTTCTTTAATTTCGTTTCTAGGTACAATGGATATGCATTGGATGTTTGCTTCATTCATAAGGAAGGTGTTCTCACCATGGGATTATAGGAGTCAAGCTACGATGATTAACAATCTCGCATCTTCTTCAGCACCAATGACATCCCGGTAACAAGTATCTACCTCATGCATACTTTTATAGCCTCAACCTTGTGTAGGTTGTATCTTGGCATCAATCCCGTTTTTTACATTTCTTGTGGTTCTTGCAGATGTCTTATAAAAAACATCTTACTTATCAAGTGTAATATTTATAACCATTTTCATGATTCACCGATCCAAAACATGTTAATATAGAAATTTTTAATCAAAGTCTCTCATGTGCAATATTGATGAATTATCAAAACCATTTGCCTTTTTGTGATACGTGTTACCTTTCTCGACGCATCCCAACTATCACTTTTACCTTGTGGATATTTGTGTTGTTTTGATGAGTTTTTTGGATGTTCATCTATATCCCTTTAAGATAAAATTGAGTTTTGTGAATACATTTAAGCAAAAAATTCATATTGGTGTATTTATGACTTTCTCTTGGATATCATGCTCTTCACCTTAGTACCTATTTTTGTGTGTGCATATTTCTTTTTGGACTTATATGTTTGTGATTGGTATCCACTTAGAAACTTATATACATGATAATAGTTACATATTTTATTGATATCCCAACTTTCAGTGACCACCTTTCATTTCTTTTAATTCTTTGGTGGTTCCTAGAAGGTACAAGGTTTGTTCTTCATTTGGTATCTATTTTGCATCTTAATAAGCTTGTGGACCCATTTGTTATATCCTCTTTGGTTTGTGTGTATGGGAAAGACATGATATGCACTATATGCCTCATATATTTAAATACTATGGTGATGCTTTTCTCATCGTTGTATTAGTCTCCTAAAATGTCCTTCCATGCCGCACCTATCTCTTTTCGGTTAACCAAGTCTTTATTTGTTACTCCTTACTCTCTATTGCTCAACATTTGTTTGTTCCAAGTTGCATTGCTTCATTTCCATCTACACTCTTGCACTTCTTATGTGTTGTATATGATTATGGGGGAGTGATGATTCCATGTTATACACACTATATAGCAATAAAAATCCTACATTGTGCATGTACCTTGGGGAGTTCCCTTCGTGAGTTTTTAGAACAGTTGGTTGATCTTATCAGAAAATATTTTGTTGTCAATTGGTTTTTTTGGATCCCTTAGTTGGTTGCTTCTTTGTTGAAGTATCCTTCAATTTGATATTCTTTTATAATATTTGGATCCTCATTATAGTTTGATTTCTTCCAAATATTCATCATTGGATAGGTGCATTTGATTTCACTCAAATTTTGAGAAATTCACACTTTGTGGAGGAGCTCGTATTATATTGATATTCTTCATTTTTCCTCCCATTTTGGCAATGGATGCCAATGGGGGATAATTTTAGAGGGTTTAATGGAATTTATTTTATGCTTTAGTTTCATTCTTAAGCATTTGTATTCCATGCTCTTGCATCTGTGCTCATTGCTTTGCATGGTTGCTTAACCCTCGTAAAAGGGTTATCAAAATGGGGGAGATTGAAAGTGCATGGTGCCCATGCGTGGTTTTGGTAATTAATGACAACCCTTAGGGACTAATATTTGTATTGAGATATTGTTGTAGGACTTCTCCATAAGAATAGTTTGGAGTTGATACGTTGCAAACGTATCTATAATATTTGATGTTCCATGATTGTTTTCTTCCCAATACCTTTTGTTTTCCACATGTTTTCTTTCATTTTCCTTTATTTTTCGGATGTTTTCACAGACTAACCTATTAACAAGATTCTCGAGGCCAGTTGTATTTTCTGTTGTTTTTCTATTTCGGAAAAGTTCTTAAGGAAATATTGTCAGAAAGGGATGAAAATCCACAGAGATCAATTTTTAACCGGAACGAAGACGAGTCCAAAGGCGAGCCAGAGGGGATCCTGGGGGCCACAAGGAGGGCACCAGGCGTGGGCTCCCCCTAGGATGCGCCTGGTGGTCCCCTGGGGGACCTGGCCACTGCCTCACGTCCCCCCTTCGCTTATAAATTGCCCTAAACCGTAAAATTCACAGGGACAAAGAGGGGGATCGTCACCGGAGGCCTCTTCATCGGCGTTGCTTCTTCCCACGATGATGCGGGAGTAGTCCCTCCTCAGGGCTGAGGGGGCGTGCTAGTAGCTATGTGGTTATCTCTCTCTCATGATGTGATCTTGATTGTGATCGTATGCTATGTTATCATTGTTGAATCTATGAGGTTTTCCCTTCATTATGTAATGGATCTGATGTACTCAATTGATTGTATCTAGTATAATTCTTTGGAGTCAGCTTTGTTCCACGTTGTCATGGTGACAGTGTGGTACCGTGTGTGACTCTATGGACCTTGAATTAGAGGGATACTTATCATGAACTTTTTCTTACTATGTTGGATTTAATTGGAATCATGAGTTTTCTTGATGCTTGTGTTTAGTATAATCTCTATAGTGCCAACGTGATAGTGTGGGTGTTGTAGATTGATTAGAAAGATACTATTCAATAGATAGGTTGTGGTGTTTATTAGTAGTATCTTTGGATACCCAAAGTGACAGGGTTGGGGTGTTCTTTGAAAGGAATGTGAACTTTGAGGTGTTATTGGGTAGCCCTACGCAGTTCTCATCCCATTTGATTCACGAGGAACGATTTCTGAGCTATGTCTTTCATGCTTGATGTTAGAGGAAGTATGATATGTTTAATTATGTTAATATTGTTGAGAGTTGCCACTAGTGAAATTATGATCCCTAGGCCTTGTTTTCCACCATTGCTATATCGTTTTCTTTCCGTTTTACTACTTTTTGCTTGCAGCCATTTTTATTACATATTTAATACACCTTGTTTTCCCATCCATATTAACCATATTTTATCATCTCTTCGCCTAACTAGTGCACGTGTACAATCGACAATTGTATTGGGTGTGTTGGGGACACAAGAGACTTCTGTATCTTAATTGCAAGTTTCTTGAGAGGGATAAATTAAACCTATACATCCCTGAGTTCGATAAACCTTGGGTTACTCAGTGGAGGGAAATTTGCTGCTATCCTACAAACCTCTGCGCTTGGAGGCCCAACATAGTCTACAAGAGTAGTAACGTGTAGTAGACTTCAAGCTCTTTTATGGCTCCGTTGCCGAGGAGGTACGGTAAAAGGCGCTCACGACTCCGTCAATGAAGCTCTTTTCTGGCACCGTTGCCGGGGAGGTTAGCGCTTGAAGGTATCTCTTTATATCTTGCAATTTTATCTTTTGTCTCTTGTTTTTATTTTTACTATTTAGGCTTAATGGAAAACAACGAAAATATAATAGAGCTTTATGAGATTTATCTTGAGTTAGGACATTAAGTGTTTGACCAGAAAATTAAAAAAACCTATGGGAATTTATTTGCATCCTAGTAGCAATGTTATTAGTATGAATTCTTTGCACACCATTATTTCTAATTCTATGGAAAATTTTAATTTTGGGGAAGTGGGTTTTGATGAGTATGATCTTTTTAGTTCCCAAAGCATGGAGGAGAAAATTTACTTTGATGATACTATGCCTCCAATATATGATAATTACAATGATGAATATTATATTTTCATTCCACCTACTATCGAGGAGAAATTTTATTGTGATTATGATATGCCTCCTATTTATGATTATTACAATGATAGCTATTTTGTTGAATTTTCTATCACTACTATTAATAAGAATGATTGTGCTTATGTGGAGAGTAATAATTCTTTTATGCGTGTGGCTCATGATAATAATACTTTATGTGATATTTATATTGTTGATTTTATTCATGATGCTACTGAAAGTTATTATGAGAGAGTAAAATATGGTTGTGGCAATTTTCATGTTACTAAAACACCTCTCTTTATGTCGATTTTTTAATGTCGCACTTGTTTTGCTTTCCGATGATTGTCTCTCTGTGCTTCAATAAGTGGGTTAGACTTAAATTTTCTTATATTTGCTTCTTGGTACTCTCCTATTGTTCTTCAATTCCTATTCTTATGTGAGCATATTTTAAAATTACTATGCCTAGCTAAAAGGCTTTAAATAAAAGCGCTTGTGGGAGACAACCCACTTTGTTTTCCTTCATTTTGTTTTTGTTTTCTTCCGTTTTATTTTGTTCTTTTTCTGTTTTGGAAGTTGTTATCTCTGTAGAAACCGCTCCTCATCTTTTCTATTTCGTTTTTGTGCCAAGAGTAACCTCTAATTGAGAGGTAGTACGATTTGGGGAAGTTGCTGTTCTGAAACTGATTTCTGGGCTGTTAAAAAAATCATATCTCTCAGCCAAACTTTGGAATGATTTGAAAAAAAATAGACACATGCCCCAGGTTTTTATATAACTTTCTAACTTTACCACCTTTTTACTTGAGCAACATAATATTTTCTAAAAAAATCATCTTTACCGACTATTCTGTTTTGACAGATTTTTGCCAATATTTGCATTTCCGTCTTAATCTCTTTATTTTGGTGTTATTTTGAGGGGAAGAGCTTTAAAATAATGTTTTAATTGAAGTGTGAGACTTGTTTTGAATTTGAACCAAGTGTATTTATTATTTTTATTACACTAACGTTCCCAATTGAAGATCGTGAGAAGTTTTAGGTGGAGGAAGTTTTCAAGTGTAGGGAGCGAAGAATAGTGTGATGGGATGAAGTATGGAAAAAATATCAAGATTGGGGATGCCCATATCACCCCAATACATATCCAAGAATTACAAGCGTCAAATCTTGGGGATTCCCAAGGCATCCCCTACTTCATAAACAAAAATATCAGGTTTCTTTCAAAACACTATATTTTTATTGCTTCACATGATATGTGTTATTCTTGGAGCGTCTTTTTATTTTTCTTTAAGTTTGTTTTGTTTTATTTGTTGTATATTTTGGTTGGATCCTATCACTTCTATTTTGGGAGAGACATGCTCTGTTTTTATTGCCTAGAACACTCTAGTTTTCACTCTTATTATTCTACGGGTGTTCAGTTTTTGCTAGTACTGCGTTTAGCTCTTGTTTTTCACTCGAATTTTGTTCAGATCTTGTTGGTTTGCCTCAGTATTATTTGATTACCCCTCTGGTATTTGATGATTATTTGCTTCGAGAGTTGTTTCAAATATGTTGATTGGTGTTGGAGAAGAGTAAATTGTTTCATGCTTATAGCGGTGCAGTAGGAAGCTTGTTTTGATTGTGGCATAGGCTTTGACATGTAATGTTAGATGTTATTTTAATTTTTTCCTTAGTTATTTATGTTGTATCATGACTAGTATTGAATAGCTGAGAGTGCCTAATGTGCCATTGAATTTAATTATGTGTTGTTCTCTCATACTGAAGCATTGTATTGTGGTATTTCTCTTTTGAATGCTTTATCTGGATTGACTTGGCGCATGCTCATACCATGTTATGACTACAAACAAAGTCACCTCTAGCCTTGATGATCATTTTGTTTTTGACTTGTAATTTCACTTCATGCTTTGAGTAATGATGTTTTGTCGCCATGCATGATTATGGCCGTTATTGCTCTCTTAGTTAGTCGCTCCCAGTCTTTTGCTAGCCTACACATGTACTGAGTATGATCTCTAATCGTGCATCCAACTCCCAAAAACCAAAGTATGCCAAATGTATCCACCATATCTACCTATATGTGGTATTTAACCGCCACTCCAAGTAAATTTCTCGTGTGCTACCTTTAAACCTTCAAAATTATATCAAGTTGTGTGTTTTTGTTTTAGCTCATGAAGAAGTAGTTTGAAGTTTATTATGGATTGTGTCAAGCGAATTTCTTCTTCCTTCTTTCACATAATGAGTATGTATATGTGCTCATTTAAATTTGAAGAGAGCGGGTGTCAAATAATAACAAAATGCACTTCCCCATGGTTTGATGAAAGCTTGTGGGTACCCGTGAACACGGCTAGCCCTGGTTTGTGAAAACAAAGGTGGAGGGAAGTGCCAAACTAATAAACAACGGAAACCGCTCTAAAAAATCTAAACACTTTCTTGACATGGATTATGATAAGTTTTTGATTACCATTCATTGACATAGACATACACCTCTCTCAAAATTGTTTTCAATATCTCTGTTTTATCAAATAAAAATCTCTAGCACATGAGTAATCTCTGCTTTCCTCTGCAAAGGGCATTTTTTTTACTTTTTTGCTGAGCCTTCATCTTCTTACTTCATGCACCAGCTAAGAGAGCATAGTTGTTATTCTGAGTATATTGTGCATAATCCCAAAATTGAGTATTGATTGATTCATGATTGTGGTATTACTTGCTCTCAAATTATTTGTGTCTAGTCACCATTTAAACATTGAAGGTGTCATGGCATATATGTTTTGCTACCACACAAAGGACTAGCTGGATACCACTTTATTATGTTTTTTCTTGATGATGGAAACAAACGTATCACTTTCAATCTTCCATTATTCATTTTATTTTGTTTGTGTTTCTTTTCATGTGCAACATGGTTGCTAAGTATACATTAGTTGAAATAATTATTATCATGCCTTTGATAAAGTACTTTTATCTTAGCTTTGCAATGCCTTTTCATAACGTTTATCAAGATCTGTGTTGGATTCATGTCACCTAAAAAATTATCTTGTTATCACTTACCTACTCGAGGACGAGCATGAGTTAATCTTAAGGATGTTGATACGTTCCACACGCATCTATAATTTTTTATGCTCCATGCTTGTTTTCTACCCAATACCTTTTGATTTCCACATGTTTTCTTTCGTTTTCCTTCATTTTCTGGATGTTTTCACAGACTAACCTATTAACAAGATGCCCCGGGACAATTGTTGTTTTCTATTGTTTTTCTATTTCAGAAACGTTCTTAAGGACATATTCTCGGAAAGGGCTGAAAATCCAGGGAGATCAATTTTTACCTGGAACGAAGACGGCGTCCAAAGGGGAGCTAGAGGGAGCCAGGGCCACTAGGCGCGAGATCCCCCTAGGTCGCGCCTGGTGGGCCCCTGGTGGACCTGGCCACCGCCTCACGCCCCCCTTCACTTATAAATTGCTCTAAACACTAAAAATAACGAGGACAAAGTTATTTTCCACGAAACATACAGAGGGGCGTCGTCACCTCGAAAGTCTAATCTAGGGCTTCTACAACCCTGCTCTGGCACCCTGCCGGAGGGGGGAATTGTCACCGGAGGCCTCTTCATCGATGTTGCTTCCTCCCACGATGGTGTGGGAGTAGTCCCTCCTCGGGGCTGAGGGCTCGTGCTAGTAGCTATGTGGTTGTGCCTCTCTCTCATGATGTGAAGTTGATTGTGATCGTGTGTTATGTTATCATTGTTGAATCTATGAGGTTTCCCCTTCATTATGTAATGGATCCGATGTACTCAATTGGTTTTATCTAGTATAATTCTCCAGAGTTACCTTTGTTCCACGGTGCCACGGTGACAGTGCGGGTGTCGTGTGTGACTCTATGGACCTTTAATTAGAGGGATACTTATCATGAAATTGTTCTTACTATGTTGGATTGAATTGGAATCATGAGGTTTCTTGATGCTTGTTTTTAGTATAATCTCTATAGTGCCAAGGTGATAGTGTGGGTGATGTAGATTGATTAGAAAGATACTACTCAAAAGATACGTTGTGGTGTTTATTAGTACTATATTTGGATGCCCAAAGTGACAGGGTTGGGGTGTTCTTTGACGGGAACATGAACTTTGAGGTGTGCCTGTGTAGCCCTACGTGGTTCTCATCCTATTTAATTCACGACGAACGGTTTCTGAGCTATGTCTTTCATGCATGTTGTTAGAGGAAGTATCATATGTTTAATTATGTTAATATTGTTGAGAGTTGACACTAGTGGAAGTATGATCCCTAGGCCTTGTTTTACACCATTGTTGTGTCGTTTTTTATCAGTTTTACTACTTGTTTGCTTGCAGCCCTTTTTATTACAGATTTAATACACCTTGTTTTCCAATCCATATTACCCATATTTTATCATCTCTTCTCCAAACTAGTGCACCTATACAGCTGAAAATTGTATTGGGTGTGGTGGGGACAGAAGAGACTTCTTGAATCTTAATTGCAGGGTTGCTTGAAAGGGATAAGTTCAACCTATACCTCCCCGAGTTCGATAAACCTTGGGTTGCTCACTTGAGGGAAATTTGCTCCTGTCCTACAAACCGCTGCACTTGGAGGCCCAACATAGTCTACAAGATTAGTAACATGTAGTTGACATCAGGAGTCCTTGTGTGAATCAAAGAAGATCATTTGATGTCCAAGATGGTATTCAAGGGATTTTCCAAATATATGACCGAGAAGCTTTTTCTCTGTAAAGTGGTAGTACCGGGTTGTGCAGCGGTAGTACCGCTCCTCGTGGAGTTGTACTGCTTTAAAACACTTGGTACACTCTAGAAAAAGGTAGTACCGAGGTTTGTACCGGCTCCTCCCAGGAGCGGTACTACCGCTGGTAATATCACGAGAGGTACCACTAGCAAAGAAAAGCCCTCTGATATCCCCCCAGTACCCAGGCGGTACTGACATAATACTACCGCCAATGCTTGAATTGTTTGAGCAGTGGTAGTACCGCTACTGGAGATTCATAGTACTTCTTCCTTGGTACCGTTGAGCACCAGTGTGTAGTACACTAGGTACCGCTGAGATGTAAGTGGCGGTAGTACCATTGTGTGCAATGGTAGTACCATTGTGTTGTTAAGCTTACTGGTTGTATGTCTTGAAGAACAAGATGGAGTGGTCATTCATGTCTACCTTCAAGACATCAACATTATGGATAAAGAAAAGAAGATACAAGATATCTTCCAATTGGCTTTCCTAAAAAAGAAAGATTCCATATAGCCCAATGAGGATGACATCAAGTGGTGATGGTCATGAAAATAAGTGTCAAGTGAAGATGCACATAAGAGAGGCTTTCCCATAATTGTTTATGGGGGAGGAATTTGGAGGTCTTCACCAAGAAAAGTGCAATCAAGAAAGGTGGTCCACTTGAAGTGATCAAGATCGACATCATCTAACTCAAGTGGATTGCACAAGGCAAAGGTCTTACTAGCCCAAAAAAATAGATTTATTAACAGTCTTTTGCAAGATAGATTTAACTTCTCTATTTGATAATTCTACTTGCCCACTTGTTTGGGGATGATAAGTTGAGGCAATTCTATGATTAACAACATATTTAGCAAGGGTTTTTCTAAAACCACCATGAATAAACTGAGAACCTCCATCAGTCATAAGATATCTAGGCACACCAAACCTAGGAAAAATAACATCTTTAAGCAACCATCAGCACTCTTTGTAGGTATAGCCTCTACCCACTTAGTAACATAATCAACACCAACAAGTATATAACCTTTCAATGGAGGAAACGGACCCATAAATTCAAATCCCCAATAGTCAAATGGTTTGATAACAAGAGAATAATTCATAGGCATTTCATTGCGTCTAGAAATATTACCAACTCTTTGACATTCATCACCGATACGTCATAAACATATCCTTAATTTCTGATGTTCCATGTTGTTTTCTTATTGTTTCCCACATGTTTGCTATACACTTTATGTTGGGGGGATGATAACCCGGCAGGCCCATGCCTGGGACGAGACCCGGCCAAAGGGAAACTGCATGAGACCTGCTGGGCCAAGTGTTATTAATGGGCCAGTGATTGCGTTGGTGGCTCGACCCAAGGGAAAAGAAGCTCTAGAAGACCTTAGAAGCGGCGCAAACCCTGTAACCCATGACTTGGGGGTTACGGTAGGAAACTTAGGGTTACGTATGGGTCCCGAGTAGGATTCCGGAAGTATCTTGTAAGGAAAGTCAGGAAGCCGGGTATGATATAAACCGGCTTCTAGGGCATAGATAGACAGATTGAGAGAGATAGAAGGATTCCTGTATTCTGGATATACGAGAGCAAGTCTTTGAAACCCTAGATCGGAGTCTAGGCGACTTTACCGCCCGGGCTTCTAGATCACCAGTTATTATGATTTCACCTGAGCTAAACCCTCTCCCAAACACCAGAGTCGATTCGCCCCAAACTAAGTTACCCATGGTAACGTCTGCCGTGACTATCCCACGAAACTTGGCGCCCACCGTGGGGCCTATGTCCAAAGGTGTTTACATCACGGGAGAAGCTCTGGAAAGCATGAAGAACCTCGTCATCGGCGAGATCGTCACCAAACCTGAAGGAGAGAAGATCGTTGATGACTTTGGCTGGAGGCCAGAGTCGGATCAGCTGGAAACCGGATCTGTCGTCACGATCGGTCGGGTCAACGTCTTCGTCGGCAGTGTACGTGCGTCTGGTTTTATTTCTGACAATAACGAGTATGAATCTATGTCAGGGGACGCCACCTGTGTTCAATCGGACGGGGAAGAATCGGTAGGAACAGTAGAGCCGGAGAAGGAACCCACCACGAAGAGGGAACAGCCGGAGGAGCCGGTATGGACCCCGCGTGGCCGGGTCGTTGGAGAGGATGATACCGAGTCTATCTTGCATCTGCTTGAAGATCGGTATGAAGAAGATAGCTGCGAAGAGGAAGAGTATGAGTCTTCGCCGGGCATTGTGCGCCGAGTCGCGGTCTACACGGCCCCTGCAATAAAGCTCAATCAGGGCGATGTGTCGGCAGCCGCGACTGGTGCGGCGCAAGCGCTGGCCCAACAACAAGCTCCGATTAATGGAAACTTGGTTATAGCCCGGGTGGATGGTGAGCCGGCATCTGTTACCAGCGAAACAGGGGAAAGCGCTCATCTCAGAAACACGTTTGGATTAAGGGCGAACAGAACAGCTGGGGCAGGAACATCACATCCACCAAACCCGGCTATGTTCAGCCATAACTTAATCTTGGATCCCACAGTGTTGGCAACGGTGATAACTCCAGAGAACGCGGCGGCACGTGCCAGAGACCTGGACGTGGCTCGCCGAGCGTTAGAACAACAGAGGAGAGATGTAGAAGCTGAGAGGCACGGAATGGCCTTGCGCCAACGTCAGTTGGAAGAATTGGAGGGCCGCATACAAGCCCAAACAACTAGAATATATAATCAGAGGCATCAGACAAGACTAGCCGCGACAGGCGGAGATCTACAGCCGGCCACGTTGTTCGTTACACCTCAAGACCAGCCGATCCCGGCTGTGAATCAAGGAACTAGGTATTAAGGTGCGACGCTTGGGGGGCAGCCGGCTAATGTGCCAGCCGGGTTACCCGCGCTACCCGTTGGGGCCACTGGAGGCAATACTGTTCCACCACCATCGCGATTTCATACCCCACCGGGTCACTTCAATAACCCCATGGATAACGTGTACGCCGCAACTCTAGCGCTCGACCGTATTCCATTGGGAGAATCGCCTCAAGCGATTGAGACCCGGCGAGCTATAGAGATGCTACGCACCGCGGTGGCTCAGCAGGTTAACTACCCGGATAACAGGAGCGGTTTGCACGGGACGCCATATGTCAGTCGGCAGCACAGAAATACGAGGAACATTCTGTCGGGGGGTTACCCCCGAGTAGGGGTAAGGCAAGTGCTAAAGGCAAGGTCAAGATAGCTGTTTGATTGAGTAGGCTGGCTACCCGGTACTTGCTACCCGGTAGACTGCTAACCGGTCGTACCCACCAATGGCCAGAAGGAAGAATCAAGGAAGTCACATCCCTCCGAGTAGAGGAGTTGGTCTGAGTAAAGGGAATGGTTTCCTACTCGGGCCAGAATTCAATGGAGCCGTTCTGACAAAGGATCCCGCGTATCATGCGTCCGTACGACGTGCGGTTCAACTTACGAAGCGCGTGATTATCCGCGCTCCGGCGTGGCTACAGTGCGGTAGGCGCCTGTCTAGTCCTGTCACTGACAGAGGGGATAGGACAGGGCTAGGGGCCTACCCTATCTCACTGACAATAGGTCCCATCTCCGAACGGCACGACGACTTACGGGGCGAGCGTCAGCGGGAACCCGGAGGCGTGCGCGGTTCTGCAGTGCTCCTGTCCCATCAAGCTGTACCTTCTAGTCTTATTCTATTCTGCTGGGCACCAGTATATAAGGTGCCCTGCCCCCTCCTGTGAGAGGTTCGACTCACTTGTTCGGAACTTAGGCATTGCTTCACTTCACACCGATAGAACTAGAGAGAAGAGTGGCTACTCGGCTGAAGGCCTGAAATGTACTGTGGCTACTCGGTAAACACCATATAAAGAGAGAGGCAGGAGTAGGGGTGTTACCTCCACACGAGGGCCCTGAACCTGGGTAAGATCTTGTTGTTTGCAGTGTTCTTGACGTACCACACGCGGCTACTCGCCGTGTGATCCCTCCCCGAGCACCTCCAGCGTCCATCGGCCCCAACTTTAGCCATCCCATGGCATCTGCCGTGATACCACCACGACAGTTGGCGCCCACCGTGGGGCAGACAGAGGCGCTGGCTGGAGTCCATGTGCGGACGGGACTCGTTTCTGCTACCGGGGAGCGCGTGGTCTGTGGCCTTGTTTGCAGATTCGGCTCCTTCGACTTCGTCACCGACAACGCCGGAGATTTCGGCGGGAGGCCCATATCGGCAGGAGGCTCGGTGCTCTCCTTCGGCTCGCACCTCATCTACGTCGCCACCGCTGTCGTCCGCGAGTTCCCAAAGGAGGTGCTGGTCGCGGAGGATCCTCCTGTTGTGCTCGCTGCCCGCGGAAGGCCGATGGGCTGCTCCACGGACAGCGTGGAGGTGATGATGACCGGCCTGGCTACCGATGCCGGGAAGGGCGCGGCTGCTGCCGCAGAGGTCATCGAGGATCTTGCTGGCCCGGGTGTTGGCCAGAGGGTCCACAAGCCCTGCGAGAAGGACTCCAACATCCCTCTCTCCACTACTCCGACGATACCGGCATCCGCCGTGCGGATGGGCATGCCGCCTCCCACCGAGCTCGAGCTCCTGACCATGAGGGCGCAGCTCGACCGGCAGCGTCAGGAGCTGCTCACCGAGCACCTTGAGCTTGAGAAGGTTAGGCTCGAGCTTAGCCTAGACCAGAACGAGTACAACAAGGCCCATGGCTTTACTCCTGTTGTTAGGAAGTCTAGCAAGTTAGCCGCAACGCGTCGCAACTTGGGCGCCGAGATGGCGACAGTTGGTGAGGCTCCTAGCCAATCTGCCACCGCAAACACCACTACCAGGCCTAGATACAGCACCCCCACCAAAACACTTAGAGCTGCAGAGGCTGTAGCTGCTGAGTTGCCAAACCTTGCTGGCGACGCGCGCGCTAGGCAGCAGGAGAAGCTTGATGAGCTAGTGCTAGAAGCTGCTAGGCAGAATGAGGAGTTCCGGAAAGCCAATTCGGGTGCCGGTGATTCTCAGGTTGTGCACTCGCATGCGGTCAGATCTACGGATCAGGCCTCATCGCCGCATCCCAGCCGTGAGAGGGACCAGAGTGTGCGCTCTGGGAAGAGCAGACAGATGCAGGTGTACGACCCGGCTCTCGCCGCGAAACAGCGCGCTGTGCCGCGAGAGTCCGGTCAGAAACACACTACTGCAGGAGCAGGCTATCAAGCCCATAAAGCTCACAGCAAGGGGCAAGATGGAGACAACGCGGGGCCTTCTCGGCGTCCTGCTGCTCAGCCTGCTCGGCAGAGGACGCAGCAGCCAGCTGCAGCACAGCCGCGTGCGGCTGCGCCAGCAGCCAACCCTGTGGTGCAACCCGCTGTTGTGCAGGAGAATAGGTATGATGATGGCTACTCGGCGATGGGGCTAGCCGGCTATGCTGACCCAAGGAATGTTGCTGATCGCCTGGGTGAGCGCATGTTGGAGCCCAGTGATGCCAGGTTCAAGCTGGATAAGATTAACCTGTCCGCGCAACTCGAGAACAAGGGGCCGCCTGGCCCAGAATGCTTTGGCCCTCGCATCATGAACGAGCCATCAGTGAACCACTTCCAACTGGCCAGGGGGACCAAGTGCTACAATGGCAGCACCAAGCCAGAGGATTGGTTGAGTTACTATGTCACAGCCGTGCACATTGCAGGCGGCAACCGGAGATGGGCTGTGCGGTATGTTCCGTAGATGCTTGAGGGTCCAGCTCGGACTTGGCTCAACAACCTGCCCAAGGATAGTATCAATTGTTGGCTGGACTTCTCGGAGGCCTTCATCAGCAACTTCACCAGCACTTACAAGAGGGCGAATAGGCTGCAGCAATTGTCCGCTTGCAAGCAGCGGGAAAACGAGACCGACCGCGAGTATCTTACTCGGTGGAGCACCTTGAGGAACACCTGTGAAGGTGTGAATGAGGCCCAGGCCATCACTTGGTTTGCGTAGGGCTGCAACATGGCAGCATGTTGTGGCAGAAGTTGCAGCACGAGATGTCGAGTACTCTCGCTGAGACCATCAAGCTCGCGGACATGTATGCACTCGGCGACCCAACTCAAGCTCTGATGGACTCCCCCGAGCCGAGAAGGAACTACAACAGCAACAAGCGCAATGATTTCCGCAACAAGCGCAGAGGTGACCGGATTGATACTCGGTATGATCCCGAGGAGGTAAATGCTGTGACTACGGCTGCTGGGAGTAGCCAAAGGCAAAAAACTACTAGAGCCCAGTACGGACAAAACCAGAATCAGGGCCAAGGCATCAAGAAGCCGTACAATGCTCCCCAGCAGGGTAGCGGCAACCCGGATCCTGCTCCGAACTTTGTCTTTGGGAGCATGAGGGATGGGTCGTGCAGCTTCCACACTCGACATCCGGCCAGGCCAGCCAACCACACTACTCGGCAATGCAGCTGGTGGGAACAGATCAAGAATGAGGGCTTGCCTCCTCCTCCTCTGCCAGCTGCGAATGCCAATGTGCAGCCAGCTCGGGCACCTGCTCCTCGGCCTGCAGTCTTCCCGAGAAGAGAGAACGTGAACCAGGTGGCTTTAGGAGCCAACCGCAACTTCAACAACGACCCCTACCGCAACAACAACAACAACCGCAGCCGCAACTTCTACACCCGCAACAACAACAGGAACAACAACAACAACAACAATCAAGGTAACAACAACAACAACAACAACAACAACGGCAACAATGGCGATGGAGACCGCAACCAGTACCAGGAACACCATGAGAGCTACATGATCTTCACCTCTGAGCCCTCCGACAAGCAGTCTCTGCACAGGCGTGCAATGGAGGTCAATGCTGTGATTCCTGCTGTGCCCCACTACCTGCACTGGTGCAACCAAGAGATCACATGGTCCAGAGCTGATCATCCTAAGTTGATGCCCAACCCGGGTAGCTATACTTTGGTGGTGGATCCCACCTTCTTGGGCGCTCAGAAGAACGTCAGGTTCAGCAAGGTCCTGATTGACAACGGCAGCAGCATCAACATTGTGTACAAAGACACACTCGAGAAGCTCGGGATGGCCGAGAACATGTTGCTACCCAGCAGGACCACATTCCATGGCATTGTGCCGGGAGTGTCTTGCTCTCCAATCGTCCGCGTCTGGATAGATGTCCTATTCGGCACCAGTGAGAACTGCCGCACTGAGAGCTTGGCCTTCGAGGTGGTTGATCACCAGAGCCCATACCATGCGCTACTCGGTAGGCCCGCTCTCAGCAAGTTCATGACTTCAACCCATACTGCGTACTTGAAGATGAAGATCCCTGGTCCCAATGGAGTGATCACCATCTCGGGTGACTACAAGAAGTCCATGGAGTGTGCCTCTGCTGGTTCCCAGCTGGCGGAATCCATGGTCATTGCTGCCGAGAAGAAGAAGATGTACGAGGTGGTGGCTATGTCGCAAGCAGCGCAAGGTGGTGCGCCTGGCATGCCGAGTTCCCGGTACGGGACTGCGTTCCAGGCGTCCCAGGAGACAAAGAAGGTCCAGGTCGATCCTGACTTCCTAGACCGCGTTGCCATCATTGGCTCCGGGTTGGGAGAGAAATAGGAAAGCGAGCTCATCCACTTCCTCCGTGAGAATCGGGACGTGTTTGCCTGGTCCAATGAGGATTTACCAGGCGTCCCGAGGGAGTTGGTTGAGCACTCGCTACATGTGCGGCATGATGCCAAGCCAGTGAAGCAGGCGATGCGCCGCTTTGGCGATGAGAGAAGGAAGGCTATCGGTGATCAGATCACCAAGTTTCTGATAGGCAACTTTATCATGGAGGTTTTGCATCCGGACTGGCTAGCCAACCCGGTTATGGTTGAGAAGAAGAAGGAGGACCCCAAGGCGGATACCGCATGGCGCATGTGCGTGGACTACACCGACCTGAACAAGTCCTGCCCCAAGGATCCCTTTCCGCTACCCCGCATAGATCAGGTGATCGATTCCACTGCTGGTTGTGAGATTTTGTCTTTCATAGATGCCTACTCTGGTTTTCATCAGATAGCTCTCAACCCTGCTGATCAAATAAAGACTGCCTTTATTACCCCATACGGGGCTTATTGCTATCGTGTCATGTGCTTTGGGTTGCGGAATGCTTGCGCTACCTATCAGAGATACATGCAGAAATGCTTGCATGATCAAATTGGCAAAAATGTGCAGGTGTACGTAGATGACATTGTCATCAAAACGAATAAAACACATACTCTGCTTAGTGACATTGAGGAAACATTTGCCAACTTGCGCAAGTATAAGATGAAGTTGAATTCGACTAAACGCACCTTTGGCGTCCCGGCTGGCAAGCTACTCGGCTTCTTGGTATCCAGTCGGGGCATTGAGGCCAATCCTTCAAAGATAAAAGCTATAGAGAGCATGTCTTTGCCGAGATCACTGAAGGATGTGCAGAAATTCACTGGTTGCTTGGCTTCTCTGAGCCGCTTCCTGGGCAGAATGGGCGAGAAGGCCTTGCCTCTGTATCAGTTGATGAAGAAGAGCGACAAGTTCGTCTGGACACCGCAAGCTGATGTGGCATTCAAGGAGCTGAAAGCCATGCTGGGTAGCGCTCCCATCTTGGCTAGTCCGCTACCCAAAGAGCCAATACTGATGTACATTGCTGCGACTAACCGAGTGGTCAGTGTTGTAATTGTGGTGGAGAGAGAAGAGGAAGGCAAGACTGTGCAGCGGCCAGTGTATTATCTCAGTGAGTTGCTATCCAGCTCCAAGCAAAACTACCCGCATTACCAGAAGATGACTTACGGCGTGTACCTGGGCGCCAAGAAGCTGAAGCACTATTTCCAAGAGCATCCCATCACTGTGGTGAGTTCTGCTCCCATCTCGGACATCATGGGCAACAAGGAGGCAAGTGGCAGAGTAGCCAAGTGGGCGATTGAGCTGGTCGCGTACGCTCCTGCGTATGCGAGAAGAGAAGCCATCAAGTCTCAGATCCTAGCAGATTTTCTGGTGGATTGGGCTGTGGTGCAATATGAGCCTCCTACTCCGGTAGCCAACTACTGGAAGATGCACTTTGATGGCTCCAAGGTGAAGGAGGGCTTGGGTGCTGGCGTGGTGCTCACGTCGCCCAAGCATGATCAACTCAAGTACGTGCTGCAAATTCACTTCAAGGCATCCAACAATGTAGCAGAGTACGAGGTCGTGGTACATGGCTTGAAGGTAGCCAAGGAGGTTGGCGTGCAACGCATCGTATGCTATGGTGACTCGGATCTGGTTGTGCAGCAAGTTTCAGGCACTTGGGATGCTCTGGACGCCAACATGGCTTCATATCGGTTTCTGGTGCAAACCATGACTGGGTTCTTTGAAGGGTGCGAGTTCAAGCACATACACCGAGCAGAGAATGAGGCAGCTGATGAGCTGTCTAAGTTGGGGTTTTCTCGGCAAATCATCCCGGCTGGGGTTGCCTTGGAGCATTTGAGAAAGCCATCTATCAAGCCATCCCCCAACTCGGAGTCTATATTCGTTCCTTCTCTGCCTGGTGAGGAAGCTGTTCCCATGGAGATTGACTGGCAGGTTGCAAAAGAGAACAAGGGGACTGCCGTCTCCATCCTGGGGACTGGCGCCTAAAACCCGGGGACTGTCCCTTCTTACTTGGGGACTGCCCCTCCTAACTCGGGGACTGTCGCATTCATTGAGGGGGTCCTTGCCGCATGCACGGGGTCTCAGGGACTCATCCCCAACTCAGAAGAAGAAGAAGTGGTGGCTGATCCAATGGAAGTGGACGAACCAGTGTTTCCCATCCGGGGGACACCGAGTTGGGCTCTGCCCATATTATCCTTTCTAAAGGACGGCACCTTGCCAAGTGATGAGGTTACCTCGAGGCAAATTCGGAGAAGATCCAATGGCTATACCATCTTCAGAGATGTGCTGCATAGAAGAAGTCCTACTGGTGTGCTGCAGCGCTGTGTAGAGCCAGAAGAAGGAGAAGAAATTCTGGTTGAGATACACCAAGGAGAATGCGGGCATCACGCCTCTTCTCGGGCTCTGGTCAACAAGGCTTTTCGGCATGGATTCTTTTGGCTCACTGCCTTGAAGCAAGCTGAAGATATTGTGAGAAAGTGCAATGGCTGCCAAAGATTTGCAAGTAAGATTCATATGCCAGCTTTCGAGTTGAAGACCATTCCCATTACTTGGCCATTTGCTGTTTGGTGCTTGGATATGGTGGGTCCTTTCAAACCAGCTAGAGGCAACATGACTCACATCTTGGTCATGGTTGACAAGTTCACAAAGTGGATCGAGGTGAAGCCTATTCGGAAATGTGATGGAGTCAGTGCTGTGAGTTTCCTGAAGGATGTGATCCTGAGATATGGCTACCCGCACAGCATTATCACGGATAATGGCAAAAACTTTGCTGAGGGTGTGTTTGCGAGGTTCTGCAGGGATAAGCATATTTGGCTAGATGTTGCATCTGTTGCGCATCTCGCCTCCAATGGGCAAGTGGAAAGAGAAAATGGCATGGTGTTGCCAGGCACAAAGCCAAGGCTGATTGAGCCGCTGCTGAAAACACCTGGGTGTTGGCTAGACGAGTTGCCAGCGGTGTTGTGGAGGCTAAGGACTACCCCTAACCGGTCAACCGGCTACACGCCATTCTTCCTGGTTTATGGAGCTGAGGCCGTGTTGCCCACCGACCTAGAGCATGACTCGCCCCGGGTAACGCTCTACACGGAGGCAGAGGCTAGAGAAGCTCGAGAAAATGACGTTGACCTGCTAGAAGAAGCAAGAGAGCTAACTCTGTCACGTTCAGCTTTTTACCAGCAAAACCTGAGGCGTTATCATAGCCGGAAAGTGAACCCAAGGGTTTTCCGAGAAGGAGACATGGTGCTTAGGCTTGTGCAGCGCACAGCCGGGATGCACAAACTATCTCCTCCGTGGGAAGGGCCGTTCATTGTGAGCAAAGCCTTGCACAATGATGCCTATTATCTCATCGACGCACAGCCACCCCAGAAGAACAGGCCGGATAGAGCTGGAGAGGAATCCAAGCGCCCTTGGAATGTAGCTCTACTTCGACGTTTCCACTCATGAGCAAATTGTGTATGTATCTCCTTATCCGAGTAAAACTCCTATTCGGCAATCTGAAATTGAACTCGGGGACTGCCCTCGTCCAAATTGTTCCTTGTGTTTACTCTGTTTTGCTTTCTCTATTCGGTTGAACCACTTAGAATTTCAAAAGCATACAAAGTAGTGTGTTTAAACTCACCGGACAGTCTGCGACTCTGCTGCTATCCGCAACCCGGCTTCATGGCAAGCCAGAGAACAAGCCAAAGAGTCAATGAACACATGAAAAATTGCAAAGGAAAGGAAGCGTGTGGCAACCGAATAGAGTGTTTTTTACTATCTTTTATTTTCGGCTAAGTGGTGGGCAGCGTTACTATGATTTTTCTAAGTGGCTAAGTATTTGAAACTCCTACTTTGAACTCTTGTGACTCGACTACCAACAAAGCAACAAGTTGCAGGTAAGAGCTGAGATAAAAAGGAAGAGCGGATAAAAAATGTAACTCGGGGACTTGCATATTAACGCAACCCGGCATTGAGCCAGAGTTGCTAAGAACTTCAACAAAGATAAAATTGAGTAGCAACGAAGACTTAATAGTTTGATACATGTGCACCCGGCATCCCGGGGATCTGATAAAAAGTTAAGATAAGTTTTTCAGGCAGCAGCAGTGTTGTCCGTGGCAGTGTTGTCCGCGTCAGTCTTCTCGGCGTCGGCGCTATCGGCATCCGCTTCAGTGTTGGCGTTGGCGGCTGGCTCTGAGGTTGCCATGGCGACGGAAATGGGATCCGTGGTCGAAGTCGATGCAGCAGCCTGGAAGCTGCTGCTGGTTGCGCCTAACTTGGGGGCCGCTTGCTGGATCACCATCTTGGTGGTGATGGTGGGCTCCTCAGCATTGGTTTGCGGCTGCTCGATGTCGGCGTCAACCTTGGCCTTCCGTTTTCCCTTCTCGACAGCTCCTTTCGCGGCACCCTCTTCGAAGAAGCTCAAGTCATCTGACTCGGTGTCCTCATCATCATCGTCCTCTTCCTCAGCTTCAGTATCTAGCTCAGGGAGGCCCTCGATGAAGGTGGAGGTGTCCGCGTAGGAGGCTATCTCATAGGCTACCCTCTTCCGGCGGGCAACACAGTCGGGATCCTTGCTCCACTTGGAATCTTCGCGCATCTCGAGGATCTTGTCGAGGTCGAGGTTCTCGTACCAGCATGTGATAAAGTGAAGTAGCTGGTCCGCTCCTGCTCGAGCTGCAGAGCCGCGCCACTTCTTCAACTCGGCCTTGATGCCATCCAGCTTCCCGGCGATGTCGATTAAGCTGTTGGGCGCGGATTCATCCGGCCAGAACATGTCATGGATTTTGTAGGCAGTGGACACCATGGTGGTGCCCAAGCCCCTGAGTTGGCGAAGCTGGGTCTTGATGCTCAGGAGGTTGTCATTGACACTGGACTTGGTGTCAATGGGCAACCCGGATGCAGCTCGGAGCTCTTGTGCCTTAGCCAAAGCAGGAGTGCTGGCGGCACGGAGACTAGGGAAGATATCTGGAAGAGAAACCAGTAAGAATTGGGAAGAGAGGCAGAGAAGAGACAAAGCCAGATAGAAAGAAGGATTGAGAGGAGAAATAGCCAGATGCAGAGAAGAGAAGACTTACTTTTGAGATCCACCAGCAGCGCGTCCAGCTTAATCTTCCAATCCTCCTCATCAGCAATATGCCGGTCCTCAATCTGGCGTGCGGTGGCGAGCTAGAGCATGAGTTGCGAGTTGTGGTCCTTCAGCATCGAGATCTCTGTCTCGAGCGTCCTCTCTCTGGCTTTGCCTGTGGTTTTGGTATCCAAGGCATCCTCAAGAGCTGATTTCAACTTTACTTGCATCTCTTCGAACTCGGCGCGCTCGGCGTCGCGCTCCTTCTTGAGCTCTGCATCTCGGGCCGCCAGCTGCTGCTGCACCTCGGCAGGCATCAAGCAGTTGAGATGCTCCTCCCGGAATTTCTTGTATTCTTCTGCAAAGAGAACAACAGGGTTAGCAGAGTAACCAAGAAAAGGAAGATGCAATGATAGAGTAGCTGGCAACTCACCTTCCAGCTGCTTGATCTTGCTTTCGGCCGAGGAGGAGAAGACATGGCAGTGTTCGTGCTGCTCCTTCAGCTCTTTGAATTTTCCTGCAGAGTAAACAGAGTTAGAGCAAAAAGCAAACGCGGGCGTAAACACAAAACGCACAAACCGAATAGCTGAAAGCTTACTCTCTATTTCAGAAAGCTGGGGAGCGCGGTCCAGTGCCGCCTGCTCCAGTGCTGCGTCATCCTTGCGCTCGGCTTCAAGAGCCGCGATGCGGTTCTTGGCCACGCTGTGGTTCCAGAGCAGCCGGCGGAAGATGTTGGTCCGTTTCAGGAGGCTATTCTGTGGAAGAGAAGAAAAAGAGTTAGAAGTTATTTGAAGATTTGGCCCGAGAAGACGGCAACTCGGTTGAGTACCCGTCTACTCGGCCCGAATCTCGGGGACTGGGGAGTAACTAAGACGAAAAGAAGAGAAGAAGAAAAGAAAAGCTGCAACTCGGAAAAGCAAGAAAAATCAAGGGAAGCAAGAAAATCTTACGGCATATGTTTGCTCCACATCCTCGGCAGCCTTACGGAGGCAGAAAAGCTTCCCGGCTAGCGTGCAGGTGTCGGAGGCGATTGTCATTGGAACAGAGCCGATGTCGGCCTTGTTCTAGTCGACGCGGTAGTGGTCCACAGCGCCCAAGGTGCTGCCGTTCCACTTCTCGATGCCGAGAGCGTCGCTCTCCCAGACCTTGTCCACGAAGCCTACCCGGTCCAGGACCGCGGTTAGCCCCTGTGACTGGATGTCGTCCTCAACGGCTTCGCACGGGTGGAATTCAATAGGCTTCTTGGCCTTGGACTAGGTAGCCACAACCCTGACCTGGCCTTCCTGCAGGGCGGAAAGCCGCTTCTCGCCTTTGGCCAGGGAGATGTTGTGCTGCTGGGACACATCCATCAGGTAGGATGGCCAGCTGCCTTGTGCGCGAGCAGCACTCGACCCTTCTCCTGGGCCAGCAGATCCAGCAGCAGCACCAGTGGAGAGTTGCGTGCTCTTTGGCCCCTTGGGTGGTGGCATCAGATCCGTGTACTGCGCAACCTTGCGCGCTGGATTCTTCCGCACAGCTGCAACTTCAGGCTTGGCGGTCTTCTTGAGAGCAGCGTCCGCCCGAGAAGCAGACGGAGGCGCTTGGCGTGCAGCGGGAGGAGGCATCAGCTGAGATGCGGTCTTGGTTGTCTTCTGCTTCGGTGGAGGGCTTGGTGCAGTTGGTGGAGTAGCCTGCTGGGTAGGCGGCACAAGGGGCCGGCTACCCTGCGCAGCGTCTGGCTGCGCTTGGCTCTGGAGCACGGGCTCCACCACGGTCTTCTCAACCCGCTGCTCGGGAGCGGGATCGGGTTGGAGGTCTGTTGTTTCTTCTACCCGCGGCCTGGCCGCGGGGTCTTCTTGAGCTGCAGCTTGTTCTTCCTGCTGCTCGGTGTTGTCAACCGGCCGCTCAAGGGCGGCACGGTCTTGGTTCTCGGGTCCTTGTTCAATATTCTCCCCAGCTGTGGTAGCTGGGGGAGAGGGAGGCGTCTCATCCTGAGCAGCACCCTGTGTACTCTGGTACGCGTAGGTCTGCTGCTCCAAGTCCTGAGCATCTTGGTCACCATCGCCCGTGTTCTCGGCGCCGGTGTCTTCTTCTTCTAGCTTCACCGAAGAGGGCGCACGCTCCCTAGCCCGCGGTGCTGGCTCGTCTTCATCCTCGGAGAGCTCGATGAGCTTCTCGAGGTCCATGGCAGGTTTTCTCTTGGTGCGAGTGGGGGCCGCGGTCGCGTCAGCATCCAGAGGATCGCTAGATGAGAAGAAAGAAAGAGTTTAGAAAGGGAAAAGCAGAACAACGAGAAGCAGTAGCAAATTGATGTTCGGATGGAACAACTTACCCTTTGCGGGTGGGGGTTGCCGTCTGTTGGTGGTGAGCTTCTTGCCACCCGTCTTCTTCGCATTCTTGGCAGCAGGCTCTTGGGCACCACTGCCCGCCCTCTTCCGGGTTGTGGGAGCAGCCACAGAAAGAGGCTGGACGTCCATGGGCTCCTCGTCCTCCTCATGCTCGACATCCTCTGCAGAGAAGAGAAAAGGGATTCAGAAACAGAAAAGGAAGTCAGCGTACGCTACTTGAGATCAGAAAGGTGAATTTGGTCACCTTCGTCATCCTCGGACCAATCCCGGATAGACGCGTCAACTCGGTGCTTACCAGGATGAGTGGCATGCGGGATGCATAGAGTGTCTTGGGTGTCGTAGGCCTTCTCGTCGTCCTCTTCCCGGTCATCGTGCCAGTTGCCCTCGAAGACCTCCTCGTCCTCTTCTAGCTGACGATCAATGTGCTGTGAAGGCAAGCAAGATAGCACAGTAAGTTGAGTTCTCGGTTATGGGGTCCTACTCGGAGCAACATGCAAACACAAAGCATATCTGGCTAAGTATTTCTACCCGACAAGGCATGCAAACATAAAGCATATAAAGCCAAAGGGGTATTCTGTGATGTCCTACTCGGAGTGGCATGCAAACACAAAGCATATTCAGCTAAGGATTTCTACTCGGAATGGCATGCAAATACAAAGCATATTTAACCAAGGTTTCCTATTCGGCATGGCATGCAAACACAAAGCATAAAAAGCTAACAAGTTACTTATGGTGTTCTACTTGGTGCAGCATGCAAACACTAAGCGTACAAAGCTGAGAAACCATCTACTCGGTATCAAAGTGCAACAGTAAAGCACAGAGTACTAACCTGTCCAATGCGCTTGGTGCGGCTATACGGCTCGAAGCCATAAAGCCAATCATCCTTCAGCGTGGTGTGCATGATGGACCTGGCCCAGACAGCCACCTCCGACTTGGTGAGCTCGAAGGTTGTGGTCCTTGTGCAGTCACGGGGTCCCCCCATGTAGCACATCTTGTGCGAGCGGCGCTGAAGTGGGAGTACCCGGCGCGAGATCCAGCAGGCGATTGGATCGTCATGGAGCAGCCCCTCCTCGCGCAACTCGGACAGGCGCCGCTCAACCTGGATGGCGTCCTCGACGGTGTTCCTCGGGTGGTAGCCCGAATTCTGCTGAGTTGGCAGGGCGTTCTTGAACTTGGGAAGCCCTATCCGGTCCTGGATCGGCTTCCCGACTTCGGTGGCGACATTTTTCACATAAAGGAAGATGCGCTGCCACTTGCGCACAGACTCCAATGCTTTGGCTCGTGGATGGCTACCAGTGGTTCGCTGCAGCATCATCGCGCATCCCGTCTGGGTCATGGCGCGGGCGCTATCTGTTTTACCCGGATTGGGGATGCTTTGTTTGCGGAAATAGAAATAGCGTGCCCATGTGTGGATTGTTGGGTACACGCCAAGGAAAGCCTCACACACCACGGCGTGGGTGGAGAGCATGATAAGAGAGTTTGGTGGGAGATGGTGTGGCTGAAGGCCGAAATGATTGAGAAATTTGGCGAAGAAATCAGAGACCGGCAGGCCAAAGCCGCGCTTGAAATGCGCAAGGAAAACAACATACTCGTCTTTCTCAGGCTTGGGTACGATTTCCGTACCTGGATGGCGGCAAGTCACGCCGGGAGGCACGCGGCGCGTATTCACGAGCCATTGGCAATCCTCGGCGGTGACCTCGGAGCCTTCCGGCCGGCGCGGGCGGCGGTGTTGTCGTCTCCGTGGGCAGCCATCGCGACAGAGATGCACGGTGGAGATTGGAAGCGGAGGCGCTGATGGGAGATGCGAATCGAAGCGTGGAGGCACAGGATCTCACTCTCTCTCTCTCTCCGGCGGCGCGTGGAGCAGCGGCGCGGCAAGCGGTTGCGGTGGCGGTGCGCTCTGTGGCGGAGGAGAGACGAAGGGGCAAGAGATTGAAGTGAGCAGGAAAGAGAAGAAGAAGGCGTCGAGGGGGTATTTATCTCTCCCCTCGAGTTGCCGTTACCAGCGGAATATTCCGGATCAATCATGCACAGAGATCGTGCGGCGTGGGCTGCGCGCCGGTTAGAAACGCACACAGCACATATTGTGCGCGTAACGGGCGCAGTTAATCCCACGTCGAGATCGTGGGCGATTTAGTGTGGTTGAAGTGACTTTACAGGCTAGTGGGCCCGAGGTGCAGTTATTGGGACGTGGCCTGCAGCTTCCCAGGCACCGAGGCGTCACGGGTACGGGGGTGTGACACGTGCCCTGTAGCGACACGGAGAAGGTGATTCGCTCTAATTCAGCGGGAGTGAGTTCGAAAATTCTCTAAGTCATTTTACTCGGCATCGGAGAAGAAAGACAGTGCTACTCGGAGAAGAAGAGATTCAAGCAAGAGTTAAAGCCTACACGGAGGGGTTACTCAGCCTCTTACAGTATAAAGACAAGATTTGTTTTTAAGCTGGCAGGACCCAGTGAACGAGTTCGCAGGACTCTACCAGCTTCGGGGACTAATGTCGGGGGGTTACCCCCGAGTAGAGGTAAGGCAAGGTCAAGATAGCTGTTTGATTCAGTAGGCTGGCTACCCGGTACTTGCTACCCGGTAGACTGCTAACCGGTCGTACCCACCAATGGCCAGAAGGAAGAATCAAGGAAGTCACATCCCTCCGAGTAGAGGAGTTGGTCCGAGTAGAGGGAATGGTTTCCTACTCGGGCCAGAAGTCAATGGAGCCATTCTGACAAAGGATCCCGCGTATCCTGCGTCCGTACAGCGTGCGGTTCAACTTACGGAGTGCGTGATTATCCGCGCTCCGGCGTGGCTACAGTGCGGTAGGCGCCTGTCTAGTCCTGTCACTGACAGAGGGGACATGACAGGGCTAGGGGCCTACCCTATCTCACTGACAAGGGTGGACAGGTCCCATCTCCGAACGGCGCGACGACTTAAGGGGCGAGCGTCAGTGGGAACCCGGAGGCGTGCGCGGTTCTGCAGTGCTCCTGTCCCATCAAGATGTACCTTTTAGTCTTATTCGATTCGGCTGGGCACCAGTATATAAGGTGCCCTTCCCCCTCCTGTGAGAGGTTTGACTCACTTGTTCGGAACTTAGGCATTGCTTCACTTCACACCGATAGAACTAGAGAGAAGAGTGGCTACTCGGCTGAAGGCCTGAACTGTACTGTGGCTACTCGGTAAACACCATATAAAGAGAGAGGCAGGAGTAGGGGTGTTACCTCCACACGAGAGCCCTGAACCTGGGTAAGATCTTGTTGTTTGCAGTGTTCTTGACGTACCACACGCGGCTACTCGTCGTGTGATCCCTCCCCGAGCACCTCCAGCGTCCATCGGCCCCAACTTTAGCCATCCCATGGCATCCGCCGTGATACCACCACGACACATTCAGTCAAGCTCGGCGCAACGGAGGGCAGAGCAGCAGCAAATGCCGCCTCCTCCCCACAAGCCAGCAACTCCTGCGGTTTCAGCGGCGCAGGCAATTGTCGATAGTTCTCGGGCGAGGCGTATGGCCGGGTCTGCGGCGCGAGGGCCAGCAGGTGGCGTGCCACCCGTCACGCCCGCCGAGGCTTATCATGTTTCACGAGTAAGGCCGGTACTAACGAACTTAGCCGGACCCAAGTGCCTGTCAGATGCCATCAGGGCAGAACCATACCCGGACAAGTTTAAGGAACCGGGTAAAGTTGTCAATTATGAGCCAACCATGGATCCTGAGACTTGGTTGAGCAGCTATGAGATGGCCATGTCTATTCGTAACGCTTCAGAAAGGCTCCAAGCTAAATTCATATATCTTATTGTAACATCCCAAGTATGAAAAACAACCATTAAAATGTTTGCTCTTTGTTATTTTTATGTTTTGCATCATGTCATCATAAGCTTTGCATTTGTTTTCCATTTGTTTTCCCTTGTTTTCCATTTGAAATTTCAAACCAATTTTCAAAATCCTTGTTCATACTTGTTCTGTTACAATTTTCAAATGAAATATTCAAATCAAAACATCAAATTGTTACCAATAAACTTGAAAGTTCAAACTATTTAAATTGCTTCTTTCAATTATTCAATTAATACCAAAATTGCTCAAATTCATTTGAATTTCCAAACAGCAATAAAAATTAAAATTTTGAAAAACAAACAGTGGCACAGTTGGGTTTTTGTAAATAACAAACTATAAAAATTATCACCAAAATTTAAAACCCCAAAAACCCCTCAAATTTCTCTCCTTTCTTCCCTTTTCCTTTTCTGCAAAAAAAAACAAACAAACAGAAACAGAAAAACAAAATAAAAAGAGAGGGGAGAGGGCAGGCCAGCCAGGTGGGCTGAGCCCACCACACCAGCCCACCAGCCCACGGCCTGCGTACCCCCTCATCCCCTACCTCTGTACGGCAGGGCATCGTCGATGCCCACGTCGACAGGCAGGGGATGGGACGGCCAGCAGCGCCTCCTCCTCCTCCTTATAACCTAGCCTGAGGGCTCCTCCTCCCTGCCCTAGACCTCCTCCTCCTTTCTCTCTCTCGCCGCCGTCGTTTTCCCCTCCTCCTTCCTCTGTTCTCGCTCTGTTTCTGAACCACCGCCACCGCACCGCAGAGCAACAACTCCGGCGATCGCCGCTCCCATGGACGCCTCCCGGCCTGGGTAGCTGCGGGAATCGCTTCCCCGCTACTCCCTCTCCCTCCTCGCTTCATCGCCAGGGACTGGGAGCCCCTGGATCGTCGCCGTCGTCCACCTGTCTGTCACCGTCGCCACCGTCCTCTCCACCGAGCACGGCTACCTCCTTCTACCCCCTCCCGGTGAGCACGTCCCCCTCGATCTTTTCCCTCTGCATCCGTGGCACACCAGCACGCATCCCTCGCAGCACAACGCACACGAGCAGCAGCCACCGCAGCGCAGCTCGCCGCCGGCGTCCGTCCACCTCTGTCAGGTTCAAGACTGAACCTTTGTTCAGTTTCGTTACATAAGCGCAGCGGAACCTCAAAACCACGCGCACCTCCTCTCTGTCACCAAACGAATCCACACCGTAGTGGCTCAATCGCACGACGCGCAGTGCAGCGTCGCGGGTTCGAACCCCCGCGGCGTAGATTAAAACCCACATTGTGCTCCTTTGCCACGCGGGCTAGTTGGTCCCACCTACCATCGACCGCGGATGCCACGCAGGCACACACACGCGTGCCACGCAGCGCCAGCTGGGCGCTGGCCCACAGGCCAGTGACCCAGGGGTTGATCTGCTGCGTAGGACAGGTTTCTACGGGCCGTTCTGTAATTTCTTTTTTACATCCAAGCCCCTGGACCAAATCTGAATGTTTTTAAAATTGCAGAATAGCCCCCAAATTTCAAATTCAAATAACTTTTGCATTTCAAATCCAAATTAAATAAATAAAATATGTTTTCTGTACCAAATTTAATTCTTCACATGTTTAAACCATTTGTATATTGTTTTGAACATTTCAAATGTTTTCAAAAATTCAAATTCAAACTAATATTTCAAATTTGGTCAAAATCATAACTAATTCAAATTTAATTCAAATGTCACATATAAAATATGTTTTCCATGCAAAATTGAACCACCTTTCCAAATATAAACTTTGTTTCCTGTTTTGAATAATTAAAATTGGTTAAATAATTTAAATCTTGTTTAAATCATTTAAAATTGCTAAATTCATAACTTGGTCAAACTAAATTCTTTTTGAACATATAAAATATGTTTTCAAACCAGAAACGTATAATCTTTTCAAATATGAATTTTATTTAATGTTTTGACCAAATAAAAATTCAAATAATTTCATACTTGATTTAAATTCATCTAAATTTTGTTCAAACTTGTTTAATTAATAATTAATTCATCTTAAATCCTTTTTCAACAAATGAAACATGTATTCCACCTAAAATTTTGTGTTCTTTCCAAATATGAATTTTGTTATTTATTTTGAACAATGAAAATTGGTGAAAACAACAAATGCTTGTGTAACTCATTTAAGGAGCCAATTTTCATAACTTAATAAATAAATTTCCAAACTTGGTAAACAACAAGTCAAATTGAAGATATTGTTGTTTTCTTCTTGTTTTCCTCATCCATGCATCCTTCTAATCAACTTTCACATGATGGTTAGTTGTAGATCATTTAATTCAACCTTAATTCATGGGCTTTCCATATGCAATCCAAATTGCATATGGGTCCATTTAATTATGTTACCATGTCAACTAGTTTATCTTTGGTGCACCAATTAAATTGTCATGCATCATCCCATGTTTGTGCATTATGCCATGTTATTGATTGTTTGTCTCTCTGCGTTGTTTGTTTGCTTCTTCTCGAATAGACGACGACGTTGAGACAGACGAGGTTTACGGCACTACTTCTAAGGAGTTAGCCCAGTACCAGGCTACTGAGTTTGCAGGCAAGTATTCACTCACAAGAACCCTTGTGTCCTTTCCACACTGGATATCGATACTTTCCGTTGTCTATTTTGCTAGCCTTAAGATTCGTTGCTTGTGTTCCGATCCTATCACATGTTATCCTGTAACCCTGATATAGGCTATCCTCCACACCTATACCCTGTTGTTTGTTGCCTGTGTCATACTAGCATGCTTAGGGTTGTTTATGCTCGAGTCTAATGTCCGTTATTTCTGTTACCTTATTTATTATGTTCTGGGGCTCGATGTTAAACAAAAACCTGTTAATGTTTGAGGTAATGCTAATTTGATGATAAGGCACCGGCAGGAGGCCGGGTATTGGTTTTGAGGCCTGCTAGTGTCGACCTTAATTAGGAAAAGGTTCTTGTCCTCTAGATCCATGATGAGCGCGCTAACCGCATGTGGGAAGCGTGTATGGGCGCCCCCCTCAATTTGATTCGATTCGCATCTCGTCCAAATCGCCTCATTTAGTTCGGGTTTTCCATTTGCCGCATGCATATGCAGGTGCGAACCCGAGGCCAGGGTGGTAACTTTTGTAGTCGGCATTTAGGAAGACACGTTCTTAGAGTGCTATGAGGGTCCCCTTTTCTTCGTGGGGCTTGATTAGCCGTGCGCTCAATTGCACGGGGTTCTTTGGGCTTGATGCGAAGAAGAGTTGGGTTGTGTTGAGTGTCTCGCTTGGTGGGTTTGATCCCCGTCTGGCGGGATATTCTTACGTGTACGGCCAAATTGGTGCATCCCTGCAGGGTTAAATCTTCTCGAGAAGCCGTGTTGTCCGCGGTTATGGATGACTTGGTGATAGGGCTGGCTAACAAGGATTAGACAACTTACACCTAATCAATAATAAGTTGACTAGTAATAGGCTTATTGACACAATAACTTGAACCTTCACTAATCCAACTGTGTGAGTTATCCTCGGATTGCTTCTTTGGATAAGGGGCGAGATCCAGGATGGGTTTGTTTGAGGTTAGTGGTAGTTGGTTCCGATACGCTATCTTATCCCTTTCTGTTAGCCGGGTGTTGTAGCGTGTCTCTGTAGTTGGTTAGGCAGCCCGCTGCCGCATCTTTATATCACCTATCTTCCGTTGAACCCAAAGCATCTGTACTTGGTGTTGCCGGGTACACTTTGGTATCTTGTGCGTCTTGCTTGCCAGTACTTGTCTGTACTGACCCCTTTGGGGCTGTGGTTTCCGCGGACTACGTTTCCGAGGATCCCCATGGTGGCTACTACGTGGAGTATGACGAGGCTGCTGACGAGTAGATAGCGGACCCGGGCAGGATCCGAGACATCATGGATGGGCTCCGTCTTTTCGTTCCCGGCCTCTTAGGCCTATTTGGATCTTGTCTGTACTCAGACACTTTGGATGCTTCCGCTGTGATGTAATGATGACTTGTTGGGACATGTGTCCTCTGGATGATTGTATTTGCTATCTCTGCTCTAGTGAGAGCTATTTGCCACTTATTTCTATTTCTTTGTGTCTTAGAGATTTGTTGTGATATCACTTGTTCAAATGCCGTTGACGTACCATGTGTGTATGTCATGAAGTACGTCAATGGAAGTAGTCGGATTTCTATGGGATGGTTTACGCAGACGATGAATAGTAGAGGATGGTTGTCACACATTTACGTGTTGGCCTACTCATATTGAGATGCGGGTGCCGGTATGCCCCGTAAGCCATTTATCTACTGTTTAGCGGGCTGTGAGTATCCTCTAGAAGTCCGGGTGCGACAAATGGTATCAGAGCCTGTCTGCCTGTAGGATCCCTTTTACTGGTCGCAGTTGAGTCTAGAAACTATTTTGTAGCTATATAGGAAAAACGAAACGTGAGAGTAGGAATTCTGTTCTTTTATTTTTTTTTTCCCACCCACCCTCCCTTTTCTGGTAAGGAAGTGCAACGTTGTTTTCTCTTCTCACCTAAACTTTCAAGTTAGGATTTCTCGTATCCTGGTTTCTCTAGGATAGTTATATCTACTAGACCATAGGAATGGAGGTGGTTGTGACATGATTTATCATGTTGCCTACTCACGATTGAGAACGGAGGCGTGTAAGCCCCGGAAGCAGATCCTCTATTCCTTAAGCAGTAGATATTGATCCTTTAGAAGCCCGGATGGGGTTTCCGTAGTACCTCAGGAGTGTTTGGTCTCGTGTTTCCCGAATGTTGCTTCGATATCCTGTTCTTCTCAACATCCTTTCGTCCGTTGAAACCTTGTTGTTGCTTGCCACTTCAGTTCTTCTACCGGCGTCTAATCAAGGCTTCCCCAATCATCTGCAGATGGATCTCAGGTTCTACCCGCAGGTGGTTCGTATGACTCGTTGCGAGAGCACTGCCGGTTATCCGGAGATGCTGAGGGACATGGTCACTTTTCTGGGGTTCCGTTGGGCACCAGAGTACCAGGTCTACGAGAAGCAGCGAGAGTTTGACCAGACCTACTACCAGGCTATCGTCTACATTCTGTCAGATGATGGCATGAGCGTAGTCCACCGCTACGAGGCAGTAGGTTCCACAGTGGATATGGCTGTGCAGCAGGCAGCTTATGTGAGTCTCACCGTCCTTCGTGCTGACTACTGGGGATTTGACGATTCTATCTATCACCACATCCCTCGTGGTTACATCACTTCGGAGGGAGCTCACTTCACTCTCTACGACAACTTGGATGTTTATGAGCATGATAACTCCAGGCTGCACACCACCGCTCAGTTTGTGAGGCACAGTGACGCAGTTGCCAGCACACTATCTCAGGAGTTGGCTTCAGTCAGAGAGCAGCTCTACCTTGCTTTGACTCGTCTGGCGACGTACACCACAGACTTTGTTGGAGACGAGCGCTTTGCATGTTTCGATCAGCCAGTTGGGCGTCGTCTGCCAGATGCTGGAGGTTACGAGCCGATCAGAGGTCCACTCTTTAACCTTGGTGCTGGTTACACTAGGATTCCCCGCTTGGAGCACAGGGAGTCGACGCTGTGCACTTCACCACGCCTACAGTCGGTCTCAGACCACGTCAGATCTACGTGGATCGTCGTTCCACATACTTTCGTGGGCGTGCTCCTCACCGTACCTCTCGCCGTACTCCTAGTCGCCGTCCTGCGTGATGAGCATGGGAGTACCGATGTATCCATTCTTAGCTATGTTTAGTTATCCTTTGGCATTCGAACCATTTATGGTGTGTTGGATATTCTGATGTATTTGAACATGTGATGATGTACCTGTTGGTTATCGATTCATGCGTCGGAATAATCTCTCTTTCGGTTGCCAAGTCTATCCTTTTCTATTGTTGTGCTAAAATGCATTTCCGTTCAGGATGCCGCCAACAAGGAACAACGCGCCTGAGCCACCGCCAATCGCGGAGCTGTTGACTCAGATGACCCAAGTCATGACGCAGATGGCCCAGTTTCAGACTAATCAGCACAACAACCAGACAGCTCCACGAGTCAGCATCAAGGAGTTTCTCAGTCTGGGACCAAGAGCTTTCGTGGCCACACGCGAGCCTCTGGACGCTGATGATTGGAACCGTGAGATAGCTAAGGCTCTGGAGATTGCTCACGTAGCTGAAGAAGACAAGGTCAAGTATGCCTCCTATCTGCTGAAGGGTCAGGCAGCTACTTGGTGGGAGAACTTCCAGGCCATGAGAACTGGGATACCAGTCACGTGGAATTGTTTCAAGGAAGCCTTCCTGAAGCACCACATTCCAGATGGTCTCATGGAAAGGATGCGTGAAGAATTTTGCTCACTCAAGCAGGGCAAGTTGGACGTCATCGGGTATCAGAGTGAGTTCAGTCGCCTCGCTCGTTACGCTGGTGATGAGGTGTCCACTGAGGCTAAGAAGATGGCAAGGTTCCGCAGAGGTTTTAACCCGGAACTCAAGTATGCCCTCACCAACGTCAAGGCCAACAGCTTCGAGGATCTCGTTAACACCGCGCTCAATGAAGAAAATGGGCGCAAGGCGTTCGAGGAGTCTCGCGAGCACTCGCGTGAGGGTGGTTCCTCCTCCAACATGACCACCCCTCCGCAGAAGCGCCGCATCTGGGTACCAAATGGTGCTGTCACTCGGGCTCCATATGCCCAAGCTTCTCCAGGCTTCGCTCCCCGCCCACCCAACCCTGCTCAGATGCATGATCAAAGGGCTTCGATGGGGCAGCCAAGGCTAGGGCCTCCTCGTGTCGTCACTTGCTACAAGTGCAAGCAGACGGGGCACTACGCCGACAAGTGCACGCAGAGGCAGCTACCTCCACCACCACCTCGTTCTAACACAAACCAGGCAATGGTGCGCGCTCCCCCGCCTAAGGCCTTCAACTCCAACAACAGGCCTGTCGGGAGGACCGCAAGGGTGAATCATGTCAAGATCGACAAAGCTGAGGAAGCTCCTGACGTCGTTCTCGGTATATTACCCGTAAACTCTATTCCAGCTAAAGTGTTGTTTGATACCGGAGTATCGCATTCTTTTGTGTCAAAAACATTTGCCACAACAAACAACCTAATTGTGGTTCCACTAAGCAATCAAATCACTGTTCACTCCCCGGGATCTCAAATGTTGACTTCCAAGATAAGTAAGGATAATCAAATCCTAATTGGAGGCCACATATTCCTTGCCTCTCTCATGTTGCTGGGAAGTTCTGACATTGATGTCATTCTTGGTATGGATTGGCTGAAAGCTAATAAAGCAAGGATTGACTGTGCTCAAAAGTCAATAACTCTATCCCACCCTTCTGGCCAGATAAACTATTCTCCACATGAATCAAGTTCCATTCAGCTATGCACCCTCGATGCAAAACCTCTACCTTCACTTGAAAATGTTCCGGTGGTTTGCGAATTCCCTGATGTCTTTCTAGAAGAGTTGCCAGGGATGCCTCCGGACAGAGCTGTTGAGTTCGTGATCGAGCTTGAGCCAGGTACTGCTCCAATCTCTAAGCATCCCTACAAGATAGGAACTCCCGAGCTGAAGTTGTTAAAGGAACAAATTGATATGTACATGGAAAAAGGTTACATTCAACCTAGTTCCTCGGCTTGGGGTTGCCCAACTCTGTTCGTTGCGAAGAAGGATCACACAAAGAGACTCGTTGTTGACTATCATCCTCTTAACGAGAAAACCATCAAAAACAAGTATCCAATTCCTCGCATCGATGATCTTTTTGATCAACTTGCTGGAGCCTCAATATTCTCCAAGTTGGACTTGAGAATGGGTTACCATCAAATAAAGATCAGAAAAGAGGATATTCCAAAGACAGCCTTCACCACTCGCTACGGTCTATATGAATTCACCGTCATGTCCTTTGGTCTCACCAATGCACGGGCGACCTTCTCTCGACTCATGAATTCTGTCTTCCATGAATACCTCGACAAGTTCGTTGTGGTATATCTTGATGACATTCTTGTCTACTCCAAATCTGAGGAAGAGCATGAAGAACATCTTCGTCTCACTCTCATGAAGCTTCGCGAGCATCGTCTGTATGCCAAGTTCTCCAAATGTGAGTTCTGGATTTCAGAAGTTGCTTACCTTGGTCATGTCATCTCTGCCAAGAGCATAGCCATTGATCCAGAAAAGGTTAAAGCAATTGTCGATTGGAAACCTCCAAAGTCGGTGAAGCAAGTAAGAAGTTTTCTTGGCTTGGCTAGCTATTGCCGTCGCTTCGTCCAAAACTTCTCCAAGATTGCGAAACCTCTCACTGACCTCACAAAGAAGGACAAGAAGTTTGTTTGGTCTCCACAATGTGATGAGAGTTTCAATCTCCTGAAGACTAAACTCGCCTCTACACCAGTTCTGGTTGGCCCAGATCCTACCAAACCTTTCCAAATTTTCTGTGATGCTTCTCTCCAAGGTCTAGGTGCAGTTCTTATGCAAGAACGTCAAGTTGTGGCTTATGCTTCACGTCAGTTGAATACACATGAGCTCAATTATCCCACTCATGACCTTGAACTTGCAGCAGTTGTGTTTTCCCTCAAGAAATGGAGACAATACTTGTTGGGTAATCGCACTGAAATCTTTTCCGATCATAAGAGTCTGAAGTACATCTTCACTCAACCAGATCTAAACCTCAGGCAAAGGAGATGGATTGAAAAGATCAAAGACTTTGATCTTACCATTTCTTACACTCCAGGCAAGGCTAATGTTATGGCCGATGCTCTCAGTCGCAAGTCGTATTGCAATAATCTCATGATCATGGAAAGCCAACCTCCTCTTCATGAAGAATTCCAGAAGCTCAACCTTGGTCTTGTTCCTCAAGGCTATCTTGCAAACTTGACAGCCACTCCAACTCTCGAGGACAAGATTCGTTCTGAACAACTTCGTGATGTTGAAATCAAGAAGATGGTAGAACACATCAAAGGAGGCAATGAGAAATTTAAGTCCTTCTCAATCGATGACAAGGGAACTGTGTTCTTCGAAGGACGCATTGCAGTTCCTCAAGTTCAAAGTCTCAAAGATGTCATTCTCAAGGAGGCTCATGAAACTCCTCTCTCCATACACCCTGGAAGTACAAAGATGTACCAGGATCTCAAGACACTGTATTGGTGGCCTAGCATGAAACGTGAAATTGCTCAATACGTTTCTGAATGCGACGTCTGTCAACGTGTTAAGGCAGTTCATCAGAAAATAGCCGGTCTTCTCCAACCTCTGAAAATCCCTGAGTGGAAGTGGGACATGATTGAAATGGACTTCGTTACTGGTTTTCCAAAGTCCAAGAGGGGCAACGATGCAATCTTCGTTGTCATTGATCGACTTACTAAAGTCGCTCACTTCTTTCCTGTCAAAGAAACAATCTCAGCTAGTCAGTTAGCAGAGCTCTACACAGCAAAGATTGTTCCTCTTCATGGTGTTCCATTGGAAATAAGCTCAGACCGTGGAAGCATATTCACTTCTCATTTCTGGAAAAGCTTTCAAGAAGCATTGGGCACCAAACTTCTGTTCAGCACAGCTTATCACCCTTAGTCTCAAGGGAAAGTCGAAAGAGTCAATCAGATTCTCGAGGATATGCTCAGAGCATGTGGTATCTCTTTTGGCATGAAATGGGAGGAATGTCTTCCATATGCTGAATTCTCCTACAACAACAGCTTCCAGGCAAGCCTAGGCATGTCACCATTTGAGGCTCTCTATGGCCGCAGATGCAGGAGTCCAATCAATTGGTCTGGAGCTGGTGAACGTTCACTCTTAGGCCCTGACATTGTTAAGGAAGCCGGAGAGAAAGTTCGCATCATTCGTGACAATCTGAGGATTGCTCAGTCTCGTCAGAAAAGCTACTATGACAGCAAGCACAGGGACATGGTCTATGCACCTGGTGACAAAGCATATCTCCGTGTAACTCCCCTCAGAGGCACTCATCGTTTTGGTGTCAAAGGAAAGCTTGCACCCAAGATATATTGGTCCTTTCAACATTCTCTCAAGGCGTGCAGAAAATGCCTATCGTCTTGAACTTCCAGAAAAGCTATCCAAGGTGCACGATGTGTTTCACGTGTCACAGCTCAAGAGGTGCTTCAAAGATCCAGGTCGTGCAGTTGATCATGATTCCATTGATCTACAAGAAGACCTCTCTTATGAAGAGCATCCTGTTCGCATTCTCGATGAGACCGAGCGTAAGACTCGCAACAAGAGCACCAAGTTCTTAAAAGTGCAGTGGTCTCATCATTCCGATAAACAGGCAACGTGGGAGACCGAAGAGGATCTTCGCAAGAAGTATCCGGACCTTTTCTCTTCTCACTAGGAATCTCGGGGCGCGATTCCTTCACGGGGGGGGGGGGGCGTTTTGTAACATCCCAAGTATGAAAAACAACCATTAGAATGTTTGCTCTTTGTTATTTTTATGTTTTGCATCATGTCATCATAAGCTTTGCATTTGTTTTCCATTTTTTTCCCTTGTTTTCCATTTGAAATTTCAAACCAATTTTCAAAATCCTTGTTCATACTTGTTCTGTTACAATTTTCAAATGAAATATTCAAATCAAAACATCAAATTGTTACCAATAAACTTGAAAGTTCAAACTATTTAAATTGCTTCTTTCAATTATTCAATTAATACCAAAATTGCTCAAATTCATTTGAATTTCCAAACAGCAATAAAAATTAAAATTTTGAAAAACAAACAGTGGCACAGTTGGGTTTTTGTAAATAACAAACTATAAGAATTATCACCAAAATTTTAAACCCCAAAAACCCCTCAAATTTCTCTCCTTTCTTCCCTTTTCCTTTTCTGCAAAAAAAAAGAAAACAAACAAACAGAAACAGAAAAACAAAAAAAGAGAGAGGGGAGAGGGCAGGCCAGCCAGGTGGGTTGAGCCCACCACACCAGCCCACCAGCCCACGGCCTGCGTACCCCCTCATCCCCTACCTCTGTACGGCAGGGCATCGACGATGCCCACGTCGACAGGTTGGGAAAAGAGGAAGATGGAGCTCATCGTCGTTGACTTGTTGTCTGGCCGGAGAAGTTGTAGCTCGTGGTCGTCGTTGACGGGTGGGCGACAGTGCGGCAAGGGCGTGAGGTGGTGCCACGGCGACGGCAGCTGGGCGAGGGGCAGCGGCGTGAGGCGGGCGACGGCAGCCAACAGATCTGCAGCGTACCTTTGGCCGTGTGGCTTGTGGTGGCCGTGGTCACCTGGTCGGCGGTCAGGGGAGGGCAAGTGGGGTGGGGCTGCGTGGAAGGCTGGATGCGTCGGGTGGGGCGGCGTGGGCGGCTGGGTGCGTGGGATGGTGGGACTCGTGGAGGACTAGGGTTCCTCTTTGGCTCTTTATATTCGATGCGTGGAAGTGGGCAGTGGCCAGGATTGGAAACTTGCTGGGCTAGGCTGTGGGGAGAAAAGAGTGGGAAGTGGGCGTGGAATTCACGCATATTTTCGGGTTGTTCGGGATGTTCGGGTGTCGCACTTACTTTCCCGAATTTCCCTATATTATTTCGGGTTTCTAAAACAGCTACCCGAGAATGTGATCGGGATTTTCGGGATCGGGCTATTCGGGTTCGGGATCGGGTTAATCGGGTTTTGGGTTCGGGAATCGGGAAATATGCCCAGCGTGACCCCCTCATCCCCTACCTCTGTACGGCAGGGCATCGACGATTCCCACGTCGACAGGCAGGGGATGGGACGGCCAGCAGCGCCTCCTCCTCCTCCTTATAACCTAGCCCGAGGGCTCCTCCTCCCTGCCCTAGACCTCCTCCTCCTTTCTCTCTCTCGTCGCCGTCGTTTTCCCCTCCTCCTTCCTCTGTTCTCGCTCTGTTTCTGAACCACCGCCACCGCACCGCAGAGCAACAACTCCGGCGATCGCCGCGCCCATGGACGCCTCCCGGCCTGGGTAGCTGCGGGAATCGCTTCCCCGCTACTCCCTCTCCCTCCTCGCTTCATCGCCAGGGACTGGGAGCCCCTGGATCGTCGCCGTCGTCCACATGTCTGTCGCCGTCGCCACCGTCCTCTCCACCGAGCACGGCCACCTCCTTCTACCCCCTCCCGGTGAGCACGTCCCCCTCGATCTTTTCCCTCTGCATCCGTGGCACACCAGCACGCATCCCTCGCAGCACAACGCACACGAGCAGCAGCCACCACAGCGCAGCTCGCCGCCGGCGTCCGTCCACCTCTGTCAGGTTCAAGACTGAACCTTTGTTCAGTTTCGTCAGATAAGCGCAGCGGAACCTCAAAACCACGCGCACCTCCTCTCTGTCACCAAACGAATCCACACCGTAGTGGCGCAATCGCACGGCGCGCAGTGCAGCGTCGCGGGTTGGAACCCCTGCGGCGCAGATTAAAACCCACATTTTGCTCCTTTGCCACGCGGGCTAGCTGGTCCCACCTGCCATCGACCGCGAATGCCACGCAGGCACACACACGCGTGCCACGCAGCGCCAGCTGGGCGCTGGCCCACAGGCCAGTGACCCAGGGGTTGATCTGCTGCGTAGGACAGGTTTCTACGGGCCGTTCTGTAATTTCTTTTTTACATCCAAGCCCCTGGACCAAATCTGAATGTTTTTAAAATTGCAGAATAGCCCCCAAATTTCAAATTCAAATAACTTTTGCATTTCAAATCCAAATTAAATAAATAAAATAGTTTTCTGTACCAAATTTAATTCTCCACATGTTTAAACCATTTGTATACTGTTTTGAACATTTCAAATGTTTTCAAAAATTCAAATTAAAACTACTATTTCAAATTTGGTCAAAATCATAACTAATTCAAATTTAATTCAAATGTCACATATAAAATATGTTTTCCATGCAAAATTGAACCACCTTTCCAAATATAAACTTTGTTTCCTGTTTTGAATAATTAAAATTGGTTAAATAATTTAAATCTTGTTTAAATCATTTAAAATTGCTAAATTCATAACTTGGTCAAACTAAATTCTTTTTGAACATATAAAATATGTTTTCAAACCAGAAAAGTATAATCTTTTCAAATATGAATTTTATTTAATGTTTTGACCAAATAAAAATTCAAATAATTTCATACTTGATTTAAATTCATCTAAATTTTGTTCAAACTTGTTTAATTAATAATTAATTCATATTAAATCCTTTTTCAACAAATGAAACATGTATTCCACCTAAAATTTTGTGTTCTTTCCAAATATAAATTTTGTTATTTATTTTGAACAATGAAAATTGGTGAAAACAACAAATGCTTGTGTAACTCATTTAAGGAGCCAATTTTCATAACTTAATAAATAAATTTCCAAACTTGGTAAAGAACAATTCAAATTGAAGCTATTGTTGTTTTCTCCTTGTTTTCCTCATCCATGCATCCTTCTAATCAACTTTCACATGATGGTTAGTTGTAGATCATTTAATTCAACCTTAATTCATGGGCTTTCCATATGCAATCCAAATTGCATATGGGTCCATTTAATTATGTTACCATGTCAACAAGTTTATCTTTGGTGCACCAATTAAATTGTCATGCATCATCCCATGTTTGTGCATTATGCCATGTTATTGATTGTTTGTCTCTCTGCGTTGTTTGTTTGCTTCTTCTCGAATAGACGACGACGTTGAGACAGACGAGGTTTACGGCACTACTTCTGAGGAGTTAGCCCAGTACCAGGCTACTGAGTTTGCAGGCAAGTATTCACTCACAAGAACCCTTGTGTCCTTTCCACACTGGATATCGATACTTTCCGTTGTCTATTCTGCTAGCCTTAAGATTCGTTGCTTGTGTTCCGATCCTATCACATGTTATCCGGTAACCCTGATATAGCCTATCCTCCACACCTATACCCTGTTGTTTGTTGCCTGTGTCATACTAGCATGCTTAGGGTTGTTTATGCTCGAGTCTGATGTCCGTTATTTCTGTTACCTTATATATTATGTTCTAGGGCTCGATGTTAAACAACAACCTGTTAATGTTTGAGGTAATGCTAATTTGATGATAAGGCACCGGCAGGAGGCCGGGTATTGGTTTTGAGGCCTGCTAGTGTTGACCTTAATTAGGAAAAGGTTCTTGTCCTCTAGATCCATGATGAGCGCGCTAACCGCATGTGGGAAGCGTGTATGGGCTCCCCCCTCAATTTGATTCGATTCGCATCTCGTCCAAATCGCCTCATTTAGTTCGGGTTTTCCATTTGTCGCATGCATATGCAGGTGCGAACCCGAGGCCAGGGTGGTAACTTTTGTAGTCGGCATTTAGGGAGACACGTTCTTAGAGTGCTATGAGGGTCCCCTTTTCTTCGTGGGGCTTGATTAGCCGTGCGCTCAATTGCACGGGGTTCTTTGGGCTTGATGCGAAGAAGAGTTGGGTTGTGTTGAGTGTCTCGCTTGGTGGGTTTGATCCCCGTCTGGCGGGATATTCTTACGTGTACGGCCAAATTGGTGCATCCCTACAGGGTTAAATCTTCTCGAGAAGCCGTGTTGTCCGCGGTTATGGATGACTTGGTGATAGGGCTGGCTAACAAGGATTAGACAACTTACACCTAATCAATAATAAGTTGACTAGTAATAGGCTTATTGACACAATAACTTGAACCTTCACTAATCCAACTGTGTGAGTTATCCTCGGATTGCTTCTTTGGATAAGGGGCGAGATCCAGGATGGGTTTGTTTGAGGTTAGTGGTAGTTGGTTCCGATACGCTATCTTATCCCTTTCTGTTAGCCGGGTGTTGTAGCGTGTCTCTGTAGTTGGTTAGGCAGCCCGCTGCCGCATCTTTATATCACCTATCTTCCGTTGAACCCAAAGCTTATGTACTTGGTGTTGCCGGGTACACTTTGGTATCTTGTGCGTCTTGCTTGCCAGTACTTGTCTGTACTGACCCCTTTGGGGCTGTGGTTTCCGCAGACTACGTTTCCGAGGATCCCCATGGTGGCTACTACGTGGAGTATGACGAGGCTGCTGACGAGTAGATAGCGGACCCGGGCAGGATCCGAGACATCGTGGATGGGCTCCGTCTTTTCGTTCCCGGCCTCTTAGGCCTATTTGGATCTTGTCTGTACTCAGACACTTTGGATGCTTCCGCTGTGATGTAATGATTACTTGTTGGGACATGTGTCCTCTGGATGATTGTATTTGCTATCTCTGCTCTAGTGAGAGCTATTTGCCACTTATTTCTATTTCTTTGTGTCTTAGAGATTTGTTGTGATATCACTTGTTCAAATGTCGTTGACGTACCATGTGTGTATGTTATGAAGTACGTCAATGGAAGTAGTCGGATTTCTATGGGATGGTTTACGCAGACGATGAATAGTAGAGGATGGTTGTCACACGTTTACGTGTTGGCCTACTCATATTGAGATGCGGGTGCCGGTATGCCCCGTAAGCCATTTATCTACTGTTTAGCGGGTTGTGAGTATCCTCTAGAAGTCCGGGTGCGACACTTATGATGTCTGAAGGGGCAGCAAAACTGTGGTTCAACAATCTGCCTGAGAAGTCCATCAATTCATGGAGTGAGCTAAAGACGGCTTTCGTCAAGCATTTTCATGGAACATGCAGGAAACTATACATGATTGATGACTTAGATCGGTGTGTCCAGAGAAAGGGAGAGTCGGCACGCAGCTGGGTGCACCGAGTCATGGAGATACTCCACTCTTCCACTGATATTCAGCCAAAGGACTTGATACAAGCTATGGCGAAAACATGCAGATACACGCCTTTGGTGCAAAAATTGGTGCGCATGAAATCCAGTAGGCATGTTTCAGAAATTACTATGGGGGAGTTGATGGATGCGTGCAACAAGCATGCCTCCACTAACACCACAGAAGAGGATATCGAGGACAAGAAAGGAAAGGCTAACGTGAAAAGTAACGGAAGACCCGGCAATGGGGCAACGTTGGGTAACAATGGAGGTGGTAATGGAAACAACCAGCATAAACGTCCGTATGAGGGGAACTCCGAGTTAGTCGCCAATACCGAGGCCGGGTTTCCAAGGCCTAGAGTAGATGGAAACTTTAACGGAGGAAACTTCAACGGAGGAGGCAATTATCAAGGACCACCACGGCCGACTAACTACATAGAAGCCTTCAAGATGCCTTGCCCGCGTCATAGTAGGAATGGCAAGCCGGCTAATCATTCATTGGAGCAATGTGTGGACTTACAGAGATGGAAGAACGAGAAAATACAGAAGGCCCTGCGAGGTGCAGGCCGGGGAGAATGGCCGGGTCTGGGCGAAAACCAGGGCAACGGACCGCCCCCCGCGGGCAACGCAGGAGGCGGCAACCCGGGTAATAACCAGGGAGGCCCAGGTGGTTTTCAGGCTAACCCAAAGCAGTTAGGACAATATCATGTCCACACCACCGGGACCTCCAAAAGGGAGAGAAAGGTACTCAAGAGAGCGGTAAACTCGGTTTCCTCGGGTGTTCCAAGATACCTGAGATGGTTAGATCAGGAAGTAACATGGAGTAGGAGGGATCACCTGGAAGCAATAGAACATCCGGGTGTGTTAGCTTTGGTGGTAGCGCCACAGGTCAATGGCTATGAGCTGAAGAAGGTTCTGATAGATGGCGGAAGTAGCATCAACATCCTGTACTGGGAGACCTTTTTACGTATGGGGCCCAAGGAGTCTCAGCTGCAGAAAAGCTCCACATTTTTCCATGGAATTGTGCCAGGACACTCGGCCTGCCCTGAGGGAAAGATAACACTGGAGGTCGCTTTTGGAGAATCCAAGGATAATTATAGAGTAGAGTGGCTCACATTGGAGGTGGTGAAGTTGCGTAGTCCTTATCATGCACTGTTTGGAAGGCCGGCTTACGCCAAATTCATGGAAAGGCCGTGCTATGTTTACCTACGGCTAAAGATCCCGGGTCCTAAGCAAACCATCACTATACATGGGAACAGGGCTGTGGCAGCAGAGTGTGATGAGGGAGATGCGGCACTTGCAGAACAAGCTTGTGCAAAGGAAGAATTCAGGTATTACCGGTCTCAGGTAGACCCGGAGGATCGAACAGCTTTGAAGAAACCGAACACGGATGACGAGAGAGCTAAGTTTAAAGCAGCGCAAGACACGAAGATGGTGGCTTTTATTGAGGGCAACTCTTCCAAACAGTTTGCTATAGGTTCTAACCTAGATAACAAGGAGAAAGAGGCACTCATAGAGTCCATTCGCGAGAATCAGGATGTGTTCGCTTGGACACCTAGTGACATGCCGGGTATCCCGACTGAGCTCGCTGAGCATAGTTTGCATGTCGATCCCAAGTCCCGGCCAGTGAAGCAGGGTTTGAGAAAATGGAACGAAGAAAGGAGAAAGGCTATAACAGAGGTAGCTCGGCTCCTAGCAGCCGGCTTTATCATGGAGGTTTTTCACCCCGACTGGTTGGCAAACCCGGTTTTACTGTTGAAAAAGAATAATGAGAGGAGAATGTGCATAGATTACATGAGTCTCAACAAGAATTGTCCTAAGGATCCGTTTTCCCTTCCAAGGATAGACCAGATCATAGACGCAGTGGCGGGAAGTGACATGTTATGCTTCCTGGATGCCTATTCTGGGTATCACCAAATAAAACTCAAAGAGGAGGATTGGGAGAAAACATCGTTCATAACCTCCTTTGGAGCCTTTTGTTACAAAACAATGAAATTTGGATTGAAGAATGCCGGCGCGACATACCAACGGTGCATTCAGAAGTGCTTTGAGGATCAGATTGGATGCAACGTCCACGCTTATGTTGATGATGTAGTGATCAAAACAAGGAAGGCAAAAACGTTCATTGATGACCTAAAAGAGACATTCAAGAACCTGTGGAGGTACAAGATGAAGCTCAACCCAACAAAGTGTGTGTTCCGGGTTCCCGCAGGGAAGTTACTCGGTTTCATCGTTTCTGAGTGGGGGATCGAGGCTAACCCGGAAAAGATCAAAGCCATCCAGAGCTTGAAAAAGCCGTAAGAGCTGAAACATGTTCAGAAACTTACAGGATGCGTGGCAGCGTTAAGCCGGTTCATATCTCGGCTCGGAGAAAAAGAGATACCCTTATACCGACTCTTGAAGAAAACAGACAAGTTCATATGGGATCAAGAGGCCGACGAGGCATTTGAGGCTCTGAAGAAGTAGCTATCTGAGGCGCCGGTTTTGGCTGCGCCAGGTCCCAAGGAGCCTATGTTGCTATATGTTGCAGCTGGGCCTCGGGCAGTTAGCGTATTGGTTGTGGTTGAGCGCAAGGAGGATGGAAAGGATCACCCGGTGCAACGGCCGGTTTACTATGTGAGCGAGGTCTTATCAGAAGCAAAGCAACGATACCCTCATTGGCAAAAGCTAGTTTTTGGGGTATTCATGGCCAGTCGGAAATTGAAGCCGTACTTTCAAGAACATCCCATCACGGTGGTAAGTTCAATACCCATGGCAGATATCATAAGAAATTCGGACGCAACAGGCAGGGTGGCCAAGTGGGCCATTGAGATGGGAGATTATCACATCAACTATGAGCCCCGGTCTGCAATCAAGTCTCAGGCTTTGGTTGATTTCGTTAATGATTGGACTCAAATAAGCATGCTCTTAGTGGTGCCAAGTTCAGAGTCCTAGGTGATGCACTTTGATGGTTCCAAGCAGTATGAAGGGTCAGGAGCCGGTGTTGTGCTCACATCGCCAAAAGGAGATAAGTTTAGTTACGTGTTCCAAATTCACTTCAATTGCTCTAACAACGTAGCCGAGTATGAGGCCATGTTACATGGACTACGAATAGCAAAGGAGATGAACATTAAGCGTATAAGGTGCTACGGAGACTCGGATCTCGTGGTACAGCAGGTCTCAGGAACGTGGGACAGAAAGGATGCAACAATGGCAGCATACCGCAGTGAGGTGGACAAGGTAGCCGGGTCTTTTTCCGGGTATCAGGTGGAGCACATTGATCGGCGAAAGAACGAGGCTACAGACGCGCTTTCGAGACTCGGTTCCCGTCGAGAGCCGGTTCCGCCTAATGTCTTCTTGGATGAGTTATGGCGGCCTTCTGTTAAAACCGAGTCAGAGGAAGAAATAGCTCATCAAGACCCGGATTTGGAGTTTGTGGCCGCGGTGCGTGCTATCCCGGAGTGGACTGAGCCGTTCCTGGCGTTCCTATTACGAGGTGAGTTACCACAGCAGGAAGTACTAGCCCGGCAAATCCAGAGACGGGCAAAGGGATATTCCATCATAGGCGAAGAGCTTTATAAGAGAAGCGCTACAGGTGTCTTTCTACGTTGCGTAGCCCCGGAAGAAGGTCGTAAAATACTGAAAGAAATTCATGAAGGTGATTGTGGACACCACGCCTCCACAAGATCCCTTGTGGCTAAGGCGTACCGACACGGTTTCTTCTGGCTTACGGCGTTAGCAGACGCGGAGCGCTTGGTAGCAAGGTGTGATGGATGCCAAAGGTACGCCCAGCAAATCCATGTGTCGGCTATGGAGTTACGGACAATCCCATTAACTTGGCCGTTTGCTATTTGGGGTATGGATATGGTAGGCCCTTTCCACATGTCTTCATGCAAAAAGACTCATCTACTGGTGGCTATGGACAAGTTTACAAAGTGGGTTGAGGTCATGCCTGTTACAAACTGTGAGGCGGCCACAGCTGTCAAATTCTTGAAGAAGATTATATATTGATTCAGATACCCCCACAGTATAATCACGGACAATGGAACTAATATGTCATTAGGAGAGATGGAGAAGTTTTGTGGAAACAATGGCATTCGACTTGATGTAGCATCGGTGGCCCATCCACAAGCCAATGGTCAGGTGGAGAGAGCAAACCAAGAGCTACTTCGTGGGTTAAAACCACGACTGCGAGTCCCGTGTCTCAGAGCTGCCGGAGCATGGGTTGAGGAGTTACCCTCTGTGGTTTGGGGAATCAACACTACACCCAACAGATCTACTCAGATGACCCCGTTTTTTATGGTTTATGGTGCAGAGGCGGTCCTTCCGAGTGATATCATCCATGACTCGCCACGAGTGGCGTCCTATGTTGAGGTAGAAAACGAGAAGACCCGGCAAGACGCCGTGGACATGTTAGAAGAGCACAGGGAGTAAGCATTGGAACGATCCGCCATATATCAGCAGGATTTGAGGCGGTATCACAGTCGCCGAGTCAAAACCCGCGTTTTCCAGGAAGGAGACCTGGTGCTGTGCTTAGTACAATCCAAGGAAGGAAAGCACAAGCTATCTCCCCCATGGGAGGGTCCGTTCATTATAAGTCGGAATCTGCACAATGGATCGTACTACCTGATAGATTCAAGAGAAGAGTCGGATTCCGTCAATGACACTGCTCATTCCACTTCATCTATGCAAGAGCGTGAAAGGCCGTGGAACGTGGCTCAGCTGCGCCCCTACTACACTTAGTATAGACTCGGTTTGCGGATTGTATTATACGATGTAACAGGCAGCAGATTTCAGACGCACTCTTTTCCTATCCAGGGTACCTAAGGGGACTGGAGGGTTTTTAATGAGGCGGCATGCTGACCTAATCTTTTCATATCAATAAAGAGATGGTTAAATCATGATAATTGTTGCGTTTCCTAAATTTTGTCAACTTTTCGCATGTTTTTTCTATATTTGATCATGCTTTTTATTAGGTAAGTATATTATGTTTAGTTATCTATGTTTATCCAATTGTAAGAAATATAGTTTAATAGGCTTAAAATTTACATATATTTTCCTTTTATTACATTCAAGCTATCTGTAAGCCGGTAGAGCTGAAAGCCTACTGTTGCATAGCATATATATCTAGGTCTTGGGGGCTGATTGCTTGAATAGCACAGTTACAATCTCAGACCTGGCCATGATGCCATTAAGTTGTGAGGACTGATTACTTGCAATAAGTACAGTTGCAATCTCATAACCCGGACAATAGAGCCAAATTTTTCTTGGCCTTTCTTGTTTAAAGCTTGATGTGACTCGCAACAAAGTTGGCATGTTTTTGCTAACCTATAGATTCAATCAGTCATGATGCCCATTGGGACTTGCCTGACCCTGTTTTCATAGAGTTACAGCAACATTGAATATCCACGCAAAAACCGGCTTACAACAAAGAGGGTCAAAAGGGTCATCCAAACCATAGTTATGCAGAGTGAAGGCAACAGCCGGAAACTCATCGAGCATAATTTCAAAGTGTATAAATATAATAACATGGTTGGAGACTCGAGAAAACAAAAAGTTTTCTTAAGCCATCAATCCTTAGATCCAGAATCCGGGTCTTGGGGACTTGGGGACTTGGGAAAACAAAAAGTTTTCTTAAGCCATCAATCCTCAGATCCAGAATCCGGGTCTTGGAGACTTGGGGACTTAGGAAAACAAAAAGTTTTCTTAAGCCAATGATCTCCAGATACAAAATCTGGGTCTTGGGGACTTGGGGACTTGAGAAACAAAGTTGCCCAAGCCAAAGGACCCCAAGCCCAAAATCCGGGTCTGGTGGACTTGGAAGAAATTCTTCTAAGTCCCAAAACCAAGACTCGGCATCTTTTACGAAAAGCATATAGAAAGCAAACTTGTGCCAACATAAGGTTGAAAAGTGCATCTCAAACCGACAACCAGAGGGGTCATCAAAACCACAGGAGTTCAAATATGTTACAAACCTTAAGAGTAGTACCAAAAGTGCATAGACGCACTATCAAATAAAAGTACATGAAAGGCATATTACAATGCCTATTGGCCGAATAGTTGTTTGCTGGTAAAGGGTAATATTTTTACTCGGCTGCTTCAGCCGAGTCATCAGGAGTGGTCTTGGCAGCCGGGTCTTCGGTGTTTTCTTCCGTTGCCTTCTCCTTCTCAATGTCTAGGTCACCCCCGGAGACAGCACGTGATGGAGGAGGAACAATCGGAGTTGAGAAAGATGGCACAGAGCCGGGGTCTACCACAGCCTTTTTCTTCGCAAGCTCCGCCTTGAAACGAGTCAAGATGTCAAAGGGCTCTGGGTCTTCCATAGGCACAGGTTTGTCCTCAGCATCATAGGCGGGAGTAAGCTTGTTCACGTCGAGGGTCTCCGCGATCAGGCTCACCGAGTGACGGATCTGGACGTTGATAGCCTTGAGGTCTTTCCCCGAGAACTTAGAGCCGTCGGTTTTAAACTCGAGAAACCCGTTCACAAGCATTGCCGGCTCGATCCTGGGATAATAGGCTTTGGCCAGTGCAAGAGCACGTACCACTCCAACCCGGCACGCTGAGCGCTTCCAAGCCTCAATTCAGGCGGGGACCGTCGAGTATGCCTCGAGCATTTGGGTAACACCCGAGAAATCACCCGATAGCTTCAAAGATTCAAGAGCCCACTTTGTCCCTGCCGAGAATTGCCGGATGACAGTCTTGAGTATTCTCAGCCTGTGGTGGTCATCTTTCACCTCAGCAACATCAGTCGGACCTGCGGTAAAAAAGAGAAATAAGACACCCGGATACCGAGTCAAAAACACTGCTGGATAGGGAAATCCGGGTAACACAAATCGACAGACAGAACCTAGACTCACCAATGATGGAGTTAAAAGTATTGCCGATGAAGGTCGAGTATTCCTTGATAAGCTCATCAGCGGTCCGGAGTTTCTTCTTTTGCTTGTTATGCCTCTTGGTGAGATCCTTGAGGCTAGCTTCTAGTTCTTCACGGAGTTTAACCTCCACTTGCGGCAGTTCATTGGTCTTAGCTAAAATTTCATCATTACGAGCAACATAAGCCTGAAATCGACAGATAAATATTAGTCGGCATATTAGAGAGTACCGAGTGACTGTGTACAGAACACTCGGAACTTGGGGACTAGGATGAATGTATGAGTAGTGTTAGTAAGGTTAACCTGGTGCTCAGCCTCCAGAGACTCGATTATCTCCTCCTCAGTGGTCTTCAAGGACCGATATTCCTCCAGCAGCTTTTCAAACTTTTGGCTGCTGAGAGCCGGCCTGGAAGAGCTAGCGTCGTAGCCAGTTGGTTGGGCTGCTGCCTTCGTTTCCTTCGGTTCATATATGGCAGTAGCGGTTTTTGGAGCAGCAGCACTCTTCTAGGTCCCAATGTATTCGACCTCAGGATCTTCCGGCTGGGGAACGGGAGGAGGAGACTTGGTTCTTGGGCTGGTGGCGTTAGTCGGCCCTTGTTCTTCAGCAGGTGGAGGGTTGGCAGCGCTTACCGGGTCTTCCGCCATTGGGTCATCAGCGGGGGTTTCTACCGGATCGCTGAGTGTAACCTTAGCCCTGAAAGAAGAAAAAGAAAGTGTTAGTGGTGCATAAAAGTAAAACCTACAAAGTATAGTGGAATAGTCAAGCAAGGTACAAAAATTACCCGGTATTCACGACGAAGTCACTAGGGAGGTCATTGCTAGACCCGGAGGACACTGATAAAGAATTGGAAAGTGAGACTCGGAGTTCCCCGGCTAATGGATGACTTGGAGATGGATATTTTCGAGGAGTGTAGTCAGGATAAGTTGAAGGAGTACCGGCTCGGCGAGCAGGCGACAGAGAGATCCCGGGGTTCAGAGGTTCGTCACCCGGAGAAGTCCGGGTTGCTCTCCGCTTGGGTGGAGGAGTTGTGGCCTTCATAGATGATACAGTGGTTAGATATTCGTTAAGTTTGCACATACCGGCATATGTGTACGGCTCTGTGGTCATGGAGGAGTATGGCACCTTGAATGTGACCCCCCTGGGTTTCCTCTTCTTGCTTAACCCGGCTTCAACTTGCTCGGGCTCGCTCTCTTCCGCTTCAGAATCAGCCTTGTCAGCCGGCGCTGGTGATTGTGGCGTATTGTCGGAAAGAGGAGAATTTTGATCTAATAGATTGACAAAGTATCTGTTCAGTAACTCGGAATTACCTTCATCACTGTCACTCAACTCTTCATCCTCCGAGTTTTTAGAAGGGAGAGGGGTGACAATCTTCCAAAGTGCGTCAGTTTCCTGGGTAAAGAGCAACAAAGTTAAAAGTTAGCATATATCCATATGAAAAATTAATCGGTATAGAAAGGATTGGCCGGTTCTTACTGGGGGAGCCAGGTTTGAGCGAGTGAAGGGGCCGAGTCCAGAAATGCTCTTGATAACATCCACCTTCTCGGCTAGAAAGTTTTTCATGGCCTTCTTGACATCGGCGGCCGGGTATGACTTCTTCGAGTATCGGAGAGAGTCTGTCAGATGGCCCGAGTAATCGCAGAGGAGTTTGGGTCGGATGTTGTTGGGCTGAATCCTACAGCTAATCCAGGTTTTGATCAGGTTTAGCCCACAAAGGCCGTGGGCTGCTAGGACGGCTAATTTATGGAGGAGAGGTTGAATAGAATGTATGTCGGTTTCTGGAGATAAAGCACTTAAGTTATCGCTAAGAGAGAGGATCTCAGTGGAAAAACCCGGCAAAGGCTTTTCGCCGGGTGTAGATGTGTCCTTGCAGTAGAAGAACGTTTTCTGCCAGTGCTTCACGTGGGAATGAAGACTGAGAGTCGGCATCAATGATTTCTTGCGCCTCTGGATGGAAACACCTCCACAGACAAGGAGGGGTCCATCCGTGTTCTCACGGAAAGGTTTGCATTGGAAAAGTTCTAAAAACAAAGCAAGGTTGGGGGCGATGCAGAGATAAGACTCGCAGAGAACGATGAAATGGCAAATGTTCAAGATCGAGTTTGGGCCTATGTCGAAAACCCGGAGTTTGTAGTGATGGAGGACTTCGCGAAAGAAAGGGTGACCCGGGGGACGGAAACCCCGGGTCACATGCTCAAGAAAGACGACGACTTCACCTGATTTGGGTGAAGGATGGGTCTCCTCCTCCGGTGCTCTCCAGGAGATCTCCGACTGTGGTGGGAGGACCCCAGACTCGGCCAGCTCCTCTAATTTTTCTTTAGTGACGGTCGACTTAGCCCAGTTGGCTGAGATCGACTGACCCGGCTTTTGCTTCCGATCCGGGGTCTTGCCTTGGACTTGGAAGCAGCTTTAGGTGCCATTGAAATGGATCTAGAAGTAACCGGAAATTAAGAACAAAGCAAGGAAAAATGGAAGCTAGGAGCATGATGAACACAAATTCAAGATCTAAAGGAGAAAACTTAGATCTACTAGTGCTTACCGGAGAGCGGTGGCGGAGTAAGGTCCGGCGAGCACGGCGCGGCGTCGTGGCCTGGTTCTTGAGGACGGCGGCCGGCACGCGTGAGGGTTGGCGCTTGGACCTTGAGCTTGGAGTTCGGCCTCCAATGGCGCGGCTAGATCTCGAAGGAGAAGACCGGCGGGCGCGGCAGTGCGGAACGGCGGCGCGAGGCGGCGACCGGCTGTCGGGGTCTACGGCGGGCGCGCGGAATCCGGTGGCTCGCGTTTTGGGCTCGGGTCCTTGGGCGCCAATGGTGAGCTGGAGGAAGAAGAAGAGGAGAAGGTATGGTGGCGTTTGGATTTAGGGTTTTCCCCTCGGGTTCTATTTATAGGCGCAGAGAAACCCTAGAATGCCAAACGGTAAAATGGAGGGATTTGCGGGAAGATATAAACCGGCTCGTTGATTACGGGATACGATCTTCGGAGTTATCGCGAAGCGGCCGAGTCACTGATGACCGTCAAGAGAGCCGGACTCGAAACTGTTGCTCGGACCAGCTTGTGAAGAAAATGAAAGCCAGGTTAGGAGATGCACGTTGTGGAGAGTTGAACCGAGGAATGATAGTCGGCTCAGTAGAATAATAAGGTTATTATATGGCCTCCTAAACAGCCGGCCTGGCTATAAGAAAAGCAATTTAACCTGTGACATTGTATGTGTAAGTGTTTGTTGTTTTGCAGGGAATAGCGTGCGCTTCATGGTTGACTCAAGGGTTTAAAGCCACAAGGAAAGCACGTCAACCAAGATGCCCAAGCTATTCTGGGGACTACTGTTGGGCGGATGATAACCCGGCAGGCCCATGCCTGGGACGAGACCCGGCCAAAGGGAAACTGTACGAGACCTTGCGTTGTGATGTTGGGCCAAGTGTTATTAATGGGCCAGTGATTGCGTTGGTGACTCGTCCCAAGGGAAAAGAAGCTCTAGAAGACCTTAGAAGCGGCGCAAACCCTGTAACCCGTGACTTGGGGGTTACGGTAGGAAACTTAGGGTTACGTATGGGTCCCGAGTAGGATTCCGGAAGTATCTTGTAAGGAAAGTCAGGAAGCCGGGTATGATATAAACCGGCTTCTAGGGCATAGATAGACAGATTGAGAGAGATAGAAGGATTCTTGTATTCTGGATATACGAGAGCAAGTCTTTGAAACCCTAGATCGGAGTCTCGGCGACTTTACCGCCCGGGCTTCTAGATCACCAGTTATTATGATTTCACCTGAGCTAAACCCTCTCCCAAACACCAGAGTCGATTCGCCCCAAACTAAGTTACCCATGGTAACGTCTGTCGTGACTATCTCACGACACTTTATGTCATTTTTATCAATTTTCCGGACTAACCTATTGACAAGATGCCATAGAGCAAGTTCCATGTTTTCTGCTGTTTTTAGTTTCAAAAAAGTTGTTCTGGAAATATTCTCAGAATTGGAAAATTCGAAGCCCGGAAGTCTTAGAATTCCCAAAGGTTCCACAGAGTACCTAAGAGACTCGGAGGGGGGCCTCAGGGGGCCCACACCACAGGGTGGTGCCCCCCCCCTTGGCTGCGCCGGAGGGTGGTGTGGGGCCCCCAGGCCTCCACTACCTCTGCCCTTTCGCCTATTTAATCCCCCCGAAACAAAAACCCTAGGAGGATCCCACTTTTACCCGAAAAACACCCGAGGCCACCGTCACCATCATCCCAAGATCGAGAGTGTTCTGGAGCTCTCCCCGGCACCCTGACGGAGGGGGAAAATCATCACCGGAGGGGTCTACACCGCCATGCCCTCCTTCGAAGTGATGCATGAGTAGTTCATCCCTGGACTACGGGTCCATAGCGGTAGCTAGATGGTTGTTCTCTCCACTTTGTACTTCATGTTTAGATCTTGTGAGCTACCTATCATGATCAAGATCATATTTATGTAATGCTACATGTTGTGTTTGATGGGATCTGATGAATGTTGAAACTATGTCTTCTGATTATCTCTATCATGTTATCTTCAAGCTTATGTTATTTATGATCTTGCATGCTCTCCATTATTAGTAGATGCTCTAACCAAGTAGATGCTAGTAACTCCAAGAGGGAGTATTTATGCTCGATAGTGGGCTCATGCCTCCTTTTCATCCGTGCTCGAGTGACAGAAACGTGACAGATGGAGGATGTGTTGTTGCCATTAGGGAGAAAACAACAATGCTTTGTCTAAGGACGATGATATTGCTTACATTACACACTATGCTTACTGCGATTATCTGTTGCTTGCAAATTAATACCCAACGTTTGTTCGGATGATATTCGAAGGGTGGATCTCTAGTCATAGATGCAGTTGGATAACGGTCTATGTATCTTGTTGTAATTCTCGCATGAATCACATAGTAATATTTATGTCTTGCATATGCACTATGGTGCATCCTTCATTATGTCAATTGCCCAACTGTAATTTGTTCACCACACATGTTATTTATATTTCACGGAGAGACACCACTAGTGAATTGTGGACCCCGGTCCTTTTTCCTCATACTGATAAACACCTACTGGTTTCATACTGCTCTCATACTGTTCCTACTGTTTTCCACACCATACGTTTAACCTCTTTGTGTTCAGCAAAACCGGTGAGATTGACAACCTCACTGCTTCGTTGGGGCAAAGTGATTTGATTGTGTTGTGCAGGTTCCACATTGCTTATGAACCGGTAGTGCGCCCTGCCATCTCAGCTGCATCAACCTTCTGAAGTTACTCCTTCCTCCTATTGGTCGATTCAACCTTGGTTTCTTTCTGAGGGAAACTTGCTACTGTGCTCTTCATACCTTCCTCTTGGGGTCTCCCATTGAACATGTGTATCACGCGCATCAACCATAATTTCTAGCACCGTTGCCGGGGAGGAAGAGAATTTCTGCAAGGGGAGTCTCTCACTTCCAATCTCTTTACTTTGTTTTTGTTTTGCTTAGTTTATTTTATTTTGTCTTGTTTGCTTATCTTTATCAAAAACACAAAAAAAATATAGTTTATTTTTGTCACTTAGTTGTTATTTTTCATCATGTTGTTCCCTAAGTTTACCCTGAAAGATTTTCCGGTAGGAAGTGGTTCTATACTTGGAAAGAACACTATTAAAGAATTCTTTGATCATGTTGGTAAGCATGATAATTTTGAGGAAAAATCCATAGTAGAACTTGCTCCCAATTATGAGACTGTTGCGACTTCTTTAGTTCACATGTTAGAAGCTAGGTTTGTTATCCTCCATCCCATATTACAACATATGTTCCTCAACTTGAATAACATTGAAGAGGTTGAGAAAAGAAACTTTATCTTAGAAACTATGCTTAAAGAATTTGGAGATGTTGCTATAGAAGCTAGAAAAGTATTTGATCGTTTCAATATGCTTGGATCATGTGTAGATATTGTTGGTGCTCTAGAAAAAACTGAATCCAATGATGAGAAGGAGGATAAAATACCAATCCCCTATAAATTGATAGCACTTCATGAAGCCAAAGAAAAGAATTTTGATTGGATTGTTCCTGAGAATTTATTGGATGAAGATAGTAAGCCTAAAAGTTCTAAGAGAGGAACCTTTTAAACTCATTTATATAAAATACAATGCATTATTAATGAATTGCCAAATCTTGATTTGAATGCCTCTTCACTCGAAAATACTTGATTCCACTTTTCTGGGCCTAGCTAAAAGGCGTTAAAGAAAAGCACTTCTTGGGAGATAACCCATAGTTTTATTTTTGCTTTACTTTTCTATGTTTTCTTTGAGTAAAGGGGTTGTATACTTACGTATAAACTCATTTGTATCTTTGTTTTCATGTTTTAGTAGTGCCAAGTAAGGTTTCTGATGAGAGTTGGAGTTGGTTTTCATATTTCTGCGCAGGAAACAGATTTCTGCTGTCCACCGCAAAAAATCGTATAAAATCCAGGAAGATCAGAATGATCTGGAAAAAAAATATTACTCGGCTAATTCCGCAACTTTTTTGTTCTTTAAGTTTTTCTATCAGAGCAACGTAAGTGCCCCAAAAAAATTCGTCTTTACAGATTATTCTGGTTTTGACAGATTGTGCCATTTTTCTTGCATTTGCTCTTTTGCAATGTCAAGTGGATTTATTTGCTTCACGAAACATCAGTGGTTGTAGCGAATGTTTAAAAGTATCAATAGAACTTGTTCCATACAGAACCAATGGATTTTTTTTTGCACTAACCCTCTAATGTGAATTACTGTTTGAGTGTGGTGTGAAGGAAGTTTTCAAGTGTCAAGAGAAGAGGTGATATATATGATCAAGAAGAGTGCAAGGTCAAAGCTTGGGGATGCCCCCGTGGTTCATTCAATCATATTTTAAGAAGAATCAAGCATCTAAGCTTGGGGATGCCCAAGGCATCCCCTTCTTCATCAACTATCTATCAGGTCACTTCCCGTGAAACTATATTTTTATTCGGTCACATCATATGAAGTTTACTTGGAGCGTCTGTTTGTTTTCCTTTTTTCCTTTGTTTTATTTTGTTTTCCTTTCTGAAGAAATATCATTGGAAATAGTATCCTTGTTTGGGAGAGAGACACGCTCCGCTTTTTCATTTGAATACTTGCTATGCTAGTATTCTTAGTTTTTCTTCTAGTTGCTGCAAAAATTCTTGTTTAGCTCTTGTTTTCATTGCATCTCTTATTCAGATCTGTTAGTTTTAGTAGTGTTATGCGAGTACTCTCATTTTTGCTTGCTGTAGCATGTAGAGGATTTTTGTTAAAGCATGTTTTGTATGGTGCTTGTTGGGAAAAGAAACCGCTGCTTGAGGTAGAATTTTTAACGGTGCAAGTAGAATCTTGTATAGACTGTGGCTAGAACTTTTTCATATCATGCTAGATGTATTTTAGTTTTAAAGCCTTGTGTTTATTGAGTAACATGATTAGCCTCAAATAGCTGAGAGTGTTTAATGTGCCATTGAAAGAATCATGAGTTGTTCTTGTCATATTGAAGCATAAATTTGGGGTGTTCTCCTTTGAATGTTTTATTTGGTTGACTTGGCGCATGCTCACACCATATTTATGACTATGAACCAGTCATGAATAGCCTCCATGATCATTTAGTTTTTGAACCTTTGGTACCACTTATGCTTTGATTAATGATGTTTATGTCCCTATGCATGATTATGGCTCTTATGCTCTCTTGATTTGTTGCTCCCAGTCTTTTGCTAGCCTCCACCTGTACTGAGTATGAGCTCTACTTGTGCATCCAACTCCCTAAAACCAAATTTTTTCCATTGTGTCCACCATACCTACCTACATGTGGTAATTAACCTCCACTCCAAAGTAAATTGCTCATGTGTTGCCTTTAAAACTTTCAAAATTACTCCTGTTTTGTGCTCCTATTTTAGCACATGAGGACGTAAATAGAGAATCTTTATCTCACTTGTTGATTGGACTTTCACACCCTGGACTAGTGTCTTCATCCGCTTATCCAATGATAGAAGAGTTGGCAGTGGGGTGCCCAGCCCCAAATTAATAACACAAATTCTCTTCACTATTTTTCCCCTAATTTATCAGTCAAAGCATAATTGTGTAAACAAAAGAGAAAGGGGGATGACCTTCTACCAGATGCGTCCTTCTATGGGAGCCGCTCTTGTGAAGTCTAGTTGGCTTGTGACATACTGTATTTTCTGTTTACCATTTGTTGACATAAGCATACGCCTTTCTTAAAATATAGACACTCCTCCATGGTATGTGATTGTTGGCAGGCACCCAAGGATTTGGTTAGCCATGGTTTGTGAAAGATGGTTGGGAGGAGTGTCAAGTTTCTATACCTCTGTTTAATAAAATAAAGCTCTAGCACATGAGTGATCCATGCTTCCCTCTGTGAAGGGCCTTTCTTTTACTTTTATGTTGAGTCTCCATCTTCTAACTTTATGCACGGTTGAGAGAGCATTTTTCCATTCTGAGTTTTATGTGCATTTGTTCCAGAAACATTATTAATTGATTCATGATGTGTTATTGCTTGTTCTCTAATTATTTGTTATAGTCTTCCTGATGAACTTTGAAGGTGTCCTGGCATTTATGTTTTTCCCCATTCTTAAGGATTAGCGAAATATCACTTTACCATGCTTTCTCTATACTTGAAACAAACGTATATCTTTCCTTGCATTGTTATTCCTGATCTTTTATTTGAGTTACTTCTCATGATGCAACGTGATTGTTATGCTTTATTATTAAAGTTTTATTTATCATGCTTGTGTTGAAGTTCTATGATCTCAGCTACATATGCTTTTACATTATTGATAATCAAGTTATGTTGGTAGCATGTCACCTCAGAAATTATTGTGTTTTTATCGTTTACCTACTCGAGGACGAGTAGGAACTAAGCTTGGGGATGTTGATACATCATAAACGTATCCTTAATTTATGATGTTCCATGTTGTTTTCTTATTGTTTCTCACATGTTTGCTATACACTTTATGTCATTTTTCTCAATTTTCCGGACTAACCTATTGACAAGATTCCACAGAGTCAGTTCCATGTTTTCTGTTGTTTTCAATTTCAGAAAAGTTGTTCTGGAAATATTCTCGGAATTGGAAAGTTCGAAGCCCGGAAGTCTTAGAATTCCCGAAGGTTCCACGGAGTCCCAAAGAGACCCGGAGGGGGGCCTCAGGGGGGCCCACACCATAGGGCGGCGCCCCCCTTGGCCGCGCGGGGGGTGGTGTGGGGCCCACAGGCCTCCACCGCCTCTGACCTTTCGCCTATTTAATCCCCCCGAGACAAAAACCCTAGAAGGATCCCACTTTTACCCGAGAAACACCAGAGGCCGCCGTCACCGTCATCCCGAGATCGGGAGGGTTCTGGAGCTCTCCCCGGCACCCTGTCGGAGGGGGAAATCGTCACTGGAGGGGTCTACACCACCATGCCCTCCTCCGAAGTGATGCGTGAGTGGTTCATCCCTGGACTACGGGTCCATAGCAGTAGCTAGATAGTTGTTCTCTCCACTTTGTACCTCATTTTTAGATCTTGTGAGTTTCCTATCATGATCAAGATCATCTTTATGTAATGCTACGTGTTGTGTTTGATGGGATCTGATAAATCTTGAATGCTATGTCTTCTGATTATCAATCTATCATGTTATCTTCATGCTTATGTTATTTATGATCTTGCATGCTCTCCGTTATTAGTAGATGCTCTGGCCAAGCATATGCTAGTAACTCCAAGAGGGAGTATTTATGCTCAATAGTGGGTTCATGCCACCTTTCCATCTGTGCTCGAGTGACAGAAACGTGACGGATCGAGGATGTGATGTTGCCATTAGGGAGAAAACAACAATGCTTTGTCTAAGGATGATGTTATTTTTTATATTACACACTTTGCTTACAGCGATTATGTGTTGCTTGCAACTTAGTACCCAACGTTTGTTCGTATGATATTCGAAGGGTGGATTTTTAGTCATGGATGCAGTTGGATAACGGTCTATGTATCTTGTTGTAATGCCCGCATGAATCACATAGTAATCTTTATGTCTTGCATATGCACTACGGTGCAGCCTTCATTTCTGTCAATTGCCCAGGTGTAATTTGTTCACCACACATGTTATTTATCTTTCACGGAGACACACCACTAGTGAACTTTGGATCCCGGTCCTTTTTCCTCATACTGATAAACACCTACTGCTTTCATACTGCTCACATACAGTTCCTACTATTTTCCTACTGTTTTCCACACCATACGTTTAACCTCTTTGTGTTCAGAAAAACCGGTGAGATTGACAACCTCGCTGCTTCGTTGGGGCAAAGTGATTGGATTGTGTTGTGTAGGTTCCACGTTGCTGCTGGACCGGTAGTGCGCCCTGCCATCTCAGCTGCTTAAACCTTCTGAAGTTACTCCTTCCTCCTACTAGTCGATTCAACCTTGGTTTCTTTCTGAGGGAAACTTGCTACTGTGCTCTTCAAACCTTCCTCTTGGGGTCTCCCAACGAACGTGTGTATCACGCGCATCAATCACAAGATAAAATAAAATTTCTTGCATATTTAAAAAAAAGTAGGCCAATAGAAACCTTGTTGTAGAACCTTTGGTGTAGTTCTATCTCCAGTGTGATGTCCTCCATAAGCACTACTATGCCATTTTATCAATATCTCTCGTTGTTCGTGTTCTGGAACACATCTTCGCACAATACCATCTACTCCTTCTTCATATAAGTGTGGGTCATCCCAAAAATAATGCCTCAAGTCATAAAAAGAACTCCCTTCTTTATTGAGTTGTAAAGGTTGGAGGCAAGTACTTGGAAACAATAAAGTTAGCATAATATGCATACCAAGGACTATCTTGCGAGATTACTTTTATTGTAGCCAACTGTTCATTTGGAAAACTATCATTAACAGGAATAGGGTCATAAGAAATGTTTTCCAATCTAAACAAATTATCAGCAACAGGATTTTCAGCACCCTTCCTATCTAGAATATGTAAATCAAACTCTTGTAAAAGCAGCACCCATCTAATAAGCCTAGGCTTAGCATCTTTCTTTTCCATAAGGTACTTAATAGCAGCATGATTAGTATGAAGAGTAACTTTTGAGTCAACTATGTAAGGTCTAAACTTATCACAAGCAAAAAGTACAGCTAGGAATTCTTTTTCAGTGGTAGCATAATTATTTTGAGCAGAATCAAGATTCTTACTAGCATAATGATTAACATTCAACTTCTCACATATTCGTTGTCCAAGAACAGCACCTACAGCAAAATCACTAGCATCACACATAATTTCAAAGGGCAAATTCCAATCAGGTGGTTGAACAATAGGAGCAGAAATTAAAGCATTCTTTAGAATTTCAAAAGCTTCTTTACAATCATCATAAAAAACAAAAGGTACATATTTTTGGAGAAGATTAGTAAGAGGCTTTGATATTTTAGGGAAATCTTTAATAAACCTCTTTTAGAAACTAGCATGACCAAGAATACTATGAATAGCTTTGACATCCCTAGGACATGGCATTTTCTCAATTGCTTCAACTTGATCTATGTCAACTTCAATACCTCTTTCAGAAATTTTATGTCCAAGAATAATTTCTTCATTAACCATAAAGTGGCATTTCTCCCAATTAAGAACAAGTTTAGTTTCTTCACATCTCTGCAAAACTTTATCAAGATTGTGCAAGCAGTTATCAAAAGAAGTTCCATAGACATCGTCCATAAATACTTCCACAATTTCCTCACAAAAAAACATGAAAGACAGCAGACGTGCATCTTTGAAACATAGCAGGAGCATTACACAAACCAAAAGGCATGCTTCTATAAGCATAAGTTTCATAAGAACACGTAAAATTTGTTTTCTCTTGATCTTGATTTTTAACAGCAATTTGAGAAAACCCAGAATAACCATCAAGAAAGGAAAAAATGAGTTTTCTTAGACAACCTTTCTAACATTTGATCAATAAATTGTAAAGGATAATGATCTTTATTAGTAACTTTGTTAACTTTTCTTTAATCAATGCACATTCTATAACCAACTACTACTCTTTGACGAATAAGCTCATCATTTTCATTAGGCACAACAGTAATTCCTCCTTTCTTAGGAACACAATGTACAGGACTTACCCATCTACTATCAGTAATAGGATAAATAATACCAGCATAAAGGAGTTTCAATACCTCGTTTCTTACCACTACCTTCATCTTAGGAATTAAACGGCATTGATGTTCAACAACTGGCTTTGCATCAGGTTCCATATTAATATCATGCTGACATATAGCAGGGGAAATCCCTTTCAAGTCATCAAGAGTATTTCCAATTGCTCCTTGGTGTTTCTTCAATACTTCCAATAACCTTTCCTCTTACTTACCTGAAAGTTTAGAACTAATAATAACAGGATATGTTTTCTTATCATCAATATGAGCATATTTAATATTAGCAGGTAAAGGTTTTTAATCAAAAACGGGATTCTCCTTGGGTGGTTGTGTGGTACCCAAGTCTTCCACCGGTAAATTGCGTTTCAGCATGTCTGGTTGAGGAAGAAGAATCTCGTCAATCTCATTTCTTTCTTCCATAAAGACCTCACTTTTGTGGTCCTCCATGTATTGCTGCAAAGCATTGTTAGGAGCAAGAGCAATAGAGGCAAGCTTTTCAACTTTAAAACCTTCATTAGGCAATTCAGTTTCATAAGGAGCTTTAGCAAATTTAGAAAAATTAAAATCATAAGATTCTCCATCAAAATTTAGTTAATATGTTATCTGTCTTACAAACTATGACAACACCACAAGTGTTCAAGAAAGTTCTACCAAAAATGATATGACAAGTTTTACTGGCAGTTGCACCAAGTACTAGAAAATCAACAGGATATTTATTTTTACCACATTAAACTTCCACATCTCTAACAATACCAATTGGAGAGATAGTTTCTCTATTAGCAAGATGAATAACCACATCAATTTCTTCAAGTTCATAAGAACCAATTTCATGCATGATTTCTCTATAAAGATCATAAGGAATAACACTTGAACTTGCACCAATATCACATAAACAATAATAGCATGATCACATATCCTGATAGAAAGCACACGAACACTAGTTTTCCTAGATCTACTAGGATGGGAAACAATATTAGAATCATCTTCACAGAAGATAATGTGTCCATCTTCTACACTTTCAGTGACAAGGTCATTTACTATTGAAACTGTAGGTTCAAAAATTATTTGTTCATCAGGTTCGATAGATTTCTTTGTACTTTTGTTAACCACACTAGCTATAATAGAATGTTTCTTTATCTTAGCAGGGAAAGGCATTTTCTCAATATAAGGTTCGGGCACAACAGGATTAACAGTAGGAACTTCTATATTTCTAGCAGGAACACAATTAATAGTATCTTTATAAGGTGCATGGTACTTGTTCCACTCCTTTTTGGGAATATCAAGATAAGAAGAAAAATCCTTAAAACAGTTTGCAAAAATTTGAGAGTCAAAACCATAAACAGCACTAACATTATGAAAATCATCGGTTCCTATAAAATATTTAATGCGTTCATAATCATAATTTATACCTAACTTTCTAACTTTGTCATTCTCCCATCCTTCAGTATTTTCCTGAATACGGTCAATAAGATCCCATTTAGCTTCTCCTTCCATACGTGTAAATGATCCAGAACAAGAAGCATCCAATAAATCCTTATCATGAAGAGAAAGCCTTGCATAGAAATTATTAATAACAATATTAATGGGGAGATCATGAATGGGACATTTGAGCATTAGTAACTTCAATCTCCCCCACGCTTGGGCAAAATTCTCTCCATCATGAGGCCAGAAATTATATATTTGATTATGATCCTTATGAATCTCACTAGGAGGATAGAATTTAGAATAAAAGAGAGGTACAATTTCCTCTCATCCAATAAATCGGCCATTCTTCCGCATCTTATACCATTCCGCAGCTCTGCCCTTTGGTCATAAAGATAATAGCTTTCTCTTAACTTGGTCCACTGAAATACCTGCACACTTGAACAACTCGCATAATTCATGTATACAGAGTAAATGGTCACCAGGATGGACAGTTCCATCTCCAAAATAGTAGTTATCCATAACACATTCAAAAATATCATAGGTATTTTAAAACGATCCAATTGAGCAGACGGCGGCTCATCTACTACCTTAGCAGTGGTAGCAGTACTCCCAAATAGGGAATCAAATGTAGATATCTCCATAATGAAATAAAGCAGCAGACCGAAATTTAAACAACACTCACAGTAAAAGTTTCCCTTACCAATTCCACTTACCAATAGCGCTTCACTCCCCGGCAATGGCGCAAAAAAATAGTCTTGATGACCCACAAGTATAGGGGGTCTATCGTAGTACTTTAGATAAATGAGAGTGTCGAAACCAACGAGGATCAGAAGGTGTTGACAAGCAGTTTTCATCAAGGATTCACTGTAAATACTAGCAGACAGGTTTTCAGGGGTTTTTGATATAGCAGATAAATAAAGTACAAGTAAATAAAAGACGGTACTAATAATTGCAGCAAGTGGCCCAATCCATTCCAGAGCAAAGGACAAGACGGTTGGTTTACTTATGATGACCAAACGTTCTTGAGGACACACGGGAATTTCATCAAGTGCTTTCGCTTCATACAGCTGATTAATCTTTATTGTTTTGATAGGTGTTGTGTGGGTGAACCTATGCTAATGTACTGCCCTAACTTGGACTAATACATACTTGTGATTATACCCCTTGCAAGCATCCGCAACTACAAGAAAGTAATGAAGATAAATCTAACCACAGCCTTAAACTCCGATATCACGTACTCCCTCATGCATCGGTTTCGTCACGGGGGTTTAGGTTTCTGTCACTCCGGCAACCCACAATTAGTAGCCGAATACACAATGCATTCCCCTAGGCCCATAAAGGTGAAGTATCATGTAGTCGACGTTCACATGAAAACACTAGAAGAATAGCACCACAACTTAAATATCAAACCATTAAATATTACTCAACATAATTCCACTACTAACATCTTGACTTCTCCCATGTCCTCAAGAACTAAACAAACTACTCACAATACATTATATGGATCATGGTCAGAGGTGATATAATGATGAATAACAATCTGGACATAAACCTTAATTCAACAGTTTTACTCAATAGCATCAACCACAAGGAGTAATTGACACCGAGAAAGTTTCCCCTATGAAACAGACAATATTAAACCCTAGATGTCAAAGCAGAACGGGGTGGAGCGATGGAGACGATGGTGATGGCGGTGGAGATGATGATGCTGATGATCCCAATGAAGTCCATCTCGATGACGGTGACGATGACGGTGATTTCCCTCCCTCCGGGAAGGAATTTCCCTGGTAGATTTCTCCGTGCAGTAGAGCTTTTCTCTCTCTGTTGTTTTCCGCCTCGTGGAGGCGGTGGAATATTTCCTCGATGGCTCTCCTAGTCTTAGGATTTCGGGGTGATGAAGTGCGCGAAGGGAAACCCGCAGTGGTAGGCTAGGGCCACTACACCACGTGGTGGCGCGGCTAGGGGTGGCCCGCGCCATGGCATGGTGTGGGCCCCTGGTTTCCCACCCCTGCCTCCCCTCTTGGCTGGCTCCGGCATCTGGCAAAATAGGAACTTCCCGATGTTTTCCGTGAATCGCTGATCTTCAGAAATATGGTATCTTTACGGTCCTTTTTCTAGCAGAATTTTCGTTCCGGCGGTCAATTCTCCATTAATCATCAAACATGCAAAATAGATGAAATAACATAAGTACCATCTCTAAATATGAAATATATCAATGAGTATCAGTAAATTATGATATAAAATAGTGATGCAAAATGGACGTATCAGTCATCAACCCCTTTTGACGTTGTATGAACCATATGTATTATGAAGAAACTCTTTATTTTATAATACCCCTTGATCATATGATCAACTGTAGTATAGGCTATTCGAGGTGAAACCTTGGTGTTTCAACTAAGAATACATTTTTGTCGTTTATCACAGATCATCCTGCATCTTTTGTGAAATACCACACCTAGTTCATATAAAGAACCGATAGCCAAAATATTAGAAGTACTTAAACTTCTATGCTTTACTGTCATTGTTGAAGTGTTCGTAAATTTATGCTTAAATCAATTAAGTATCTCTAAACCCTTGATACTCATATAATCACAAGATTATATCTTAATCCTTGGTCAATATTTATCACATAAGTACCACTTAATATCACGTACTTATCTCGTAAGTTATTTCTTTACATGATTTCAAATAATGGTCTATTATCCATTATTTGAAGAAACATCTTCAAAATATCTTTGAGGAGAATAATCATAATAATTTGGAGCTAATTAAAATTTCACCAAAATTCAATTTTCCAATAATTATTATTTTTAAATGTTTTGATAGAATGCATTGTCTGAGAAATTTCTACTATGATCGTAAATAAATCATTTGATAATTCCTCACCAATGTTTTTAAACTTTGGGTCTTGCATTCGAAATCTCAATTTCTCCTGAGAACCTACTTCTCTCAAGTTTCAAATAAAACTTAATGCATATATGTATCTGATAGAACTTATATTGATTTTCACTCGGGATTTTAACCCTCCGTGAATTAATAACTTTGCTATAACATATATCTCAGAAAATAATATTTTCAATGATACATCTTTTATGTCAACAAATCCTTTAATGATTTCTAATAACTTAGATATCATCAAAATAACTCTCGCTAACATTAAAAAAACAAGACTTATATAATTTTCCACGAAGTCAAAACAACTCTTGTTTTACTTCAAATTATATTGCCACTCTAAAAATTTATACCAACCAGCTTTTATTCACATAAATGAATTTTGGCCCTTGTATAATTAGCTATGTATCTAACAAAAAACCATCGAGTTATACTTAGTATGACTCGATTAGTTTTCCTTCAAAATAATTTTGCTTTTGTTAATTTCTTATATAGACTTATTATACAAATCGATAAAGCTTTGCTACAGATCACCGGATCTTTAGTAGTCAACTCTTGATTTTGTTTTTGTTAATTTTCCTTCAAGTTTCTCAACTTGAAACTTAACGGTATAAAATACTTTTTATATCCAAGTCATTTGGATATATTTAGCCCTTCTATTATCTTTACTAATTACATGCACATCTTGTATTAAAGTTACCTTGAAACTTTTATGTGCTTTCATGGTTAAGTATTTTCTTGATAAGAAGCCATGCCCCAAACCGCATTGGCTCTAGGTATTAGTATAAAAGAATTGTCAATCGGAATTGCTTCCGCTTGCACAACTCTGATAACTATTTTCGGAGATTCATTAATCTCTTCAAGAAATACTATCCTCCCATTGAATTCAATAAGGAATTAATTCCTTAACAATCACATATCCCTATTAATAAAACTTGTTACTTATGTGGTGGTTTTATATAAGGATTTCCAATGTGAAATCGGAACAACAAACAAAGTATAACTTTGTTCTTTTAATCTTAGTATCAAGTTTCAACAATCCAGAAACTTTTAGATTCTAATACTAGTGTTTATCTTTTGTCTTTCAAAACTATGACACAAAGTAAAGACAATAATCTTGTGCTAAAATAAAATTTAAGTTACTATACTATTCCATGGGTAATATCAAGAACTATTTGCAAAAGAATCCTTCTTAGTGTTTGTCTTTGTCTCACTTGGTCAAATTATGACTTGAATACTTTCAAGACATCACTAATACATAACTTCTAAACAAATTATGAAGTATTTCACTATTGACGAGAGTATCATCAATAACCTTTCTCGTTGACTTCTCTATGTGCTTGAAAACTTAAAAAAAATCAGTCTTCAAAGAAGCATGAAATCTATTAAGTATTTCACTCAATATCTCATAACTTCATCATGTATATGATGTCCTTCAAATCATAGTGCCGCACGAAGGTGGTGTCAACTCTATCACGGATTATTTCATAAAAAACTGATATTTCAATAATTCAGAAGATTTGTAACTTGATCGTCCACTAATGGAGTGATCCATGATATTCTCATAAGATAACCAGGACTTTGTCCTATTAATTCACAAGCGTATTATGTCGCCAAACATGTGACCTTATTACAATAACTTGATCTAAAGCTCATAAATATTTAGAATTATACAGATAAAAGTGGAGATGTCTTTATCATTACATGATCCTTTGTGCGCCTAGCTTGATGCTCATCAACACCTTTTATTCTTCTATCTTCTTACTTTCCGCACCTCCTATATCGAATGCATAAAATAGTTTTAGCAATCGATACACCACAGATACTAGCAAGAATGAAAAATAACATTCAGGTATAAATCTTATACATTTATCACCTTTGGTGAATTTTTCCTTTTGCTTGAGGGTAGCTTCTACAGTTCCTCTTCCAATGCCCTTTCTTTTTATAGAAAAAAACATTCAGACTTACTCTGTGCCGAAAACTTGGACTTATTCTGTGCTTTAGCACCTTTGCCTTTTCTATTCTTTTTCTTCTTGAATGGTGTAGTCTAGGAAACCATCAATACTTGATTGTTTTCCCTCCTCATACCAGTCTCAGTAGTTTTCAGCATAGCAAGGAGCTCATTTGGTGTTTTCTCCATCTCATTCATGTTGTAATTCATGATGAAACCATTGTAAGACGGTGGGAGTAAAGCCAACACCAAATCTGTACTTAGCTCGGCCGGGATTGGAAATCACAAAGCCTGAATCCTAGTTTTGTAACCAAACATCTTGATTACATGATCGCTCATTGAGTTTCCTTCTGCCATATGACATGACCATAAAGCCTTTGTTATATCATAATGTTCGGTCTTGGCTTCTGTCTCATACATGGCCATGAGTGCAACGATTATATCATATGCGAACATACGATCAAATCGTTTCTGCAACTCAGGATCCATACATGTCAACATCAGGCCCGGCCCTAAGGAGGGCTGGAGGGGCGGCCGCTCGGGGCCCTCGAATTCAAGGGGGCCAGCCATTTATGCAAGGGTATTTTAGAAATTGTGTTCCGCCGCCATGAAGATGAATAATGAATGGTCGGAGGAAGAAGACAGAGGAAGGAGGGCAAAATGGTCAATTACAGTACAATTAGCTTGAAGCCTAGCCCATTCCATGTATATACTACTGGATGACCATGTTCTATTAGCCGGATTAAAGAAAAGTGCATATTGACAGTAACCATCACAAAAACAATCTAGAAGAAAAAAACCCCATGCATGGCATTCCAATCCATCAAGAGTGGCACCACTTTGATTTCTCTACTCCTCCGGTCCGGTGTAGTCTAGGGCATAGGTGCAGTCACTTCGTTGCTGCAGTCCAGAGGCTCCCCGTTACAAAAAATAAAAATATTAATCACAGACGGCGATAGTAGCACATTATTCTCTACTTCGTGTGCCCTAGATAGCCTCCATCCATGAACTACAAGGTCTGGTTCTGTGTACCTATTTTTTGTTCCTTTTCCATTCACCTCCAAACACTCTTAATGTTAGCGCAAGTGCATGGATTGAAATGATTCAGATTTTGTTACTTAAGTACATTTGGTTTTCACTCCCTTCAATTTAACTCTATTAATTTGTCTAATTTCTATGAAAAGTACTTCTATATTGAACCCAAAATGGAAAGTAGCCATCACATTCCAATCTAAATATCAAACAAAATGAAATTAACAAGTATATTGTTGATATGAATTTTTCTTTTGATGCACTAGACATATGCATAAGTAACATTTAAATATATTAATTATTAGTTTGATATCTACAATGAGGCCCCAAATTTTAGTTTCTCTACGGGTCCCTGAAATCTCAAGACCGGCCCTGGTCAACATGAGACATTGAACAGCTATTGTATCATCACTCATCAAGGTGTGTGTATCCTTTTCAGCATCAGAAGCGTCATCATCGAGATCCTCTAGAAGAGGAGAATCAAGGACATACTCTTTCTTGATACCCCTGAGAACAATTCTCACGTCATGGACCCAATCTGCATAGTTACTTCCATTGGAAACAAGTGGTTTCTTCTGAAGTAGTAGACCAAGGTTAATAGAGGGCGCGTTACGAGCCATGGATCTACAACAATTTAATAGTTCACTTAGACATGTTCATAATTATTTTTTCAAGCACTTGTTAAAATAACTATGGATCCCACTAAATCTGTTATTCCTCGTGATCGGGATTTAATGAATTACGAAATCCAAGCTCAAATTATAACCAACGATGAATACATCTCAGGATTATAAGCTCAACGGGTAGGCCAACTTGCCAATCACAGACGGCAAGTTGCTGCAGTCCAGAGGCTCCCCGTTACAAAAAATAAAAATATTAATCACAGACGGAGATAGTAGCACATTATTCTCTACTTCGTGTGCCCTAGATAGCCTCCATCCATGAACTACAAGGTCTGGTTCTGTGTACCTATTTTTTGTTCCTTTTCCATTCACCTCCAAACACTCTTAATGTTAGCGCAAGTGCATGGATTGAAATGATTCAGATTTTGTTACTTAAGTACATTTGGTTTTCACTCCCTTCAATTTAACTCTATTAATTTGTCTAATTTCTATGAAAAGTACTTCTATATTGAACCCAAAATGGAAAGTAGCCATCACATTCCAATCTAAATATCAAACAAAATGAAATTAACAAGTATATTGTTGATATGAATTTTTCTTTTGATGCACTAGACATATGCATAAGTAACATTTAAATATATTAATTATTAGTTTGATATCTACAATGAGGCCCCAAATTTTAGTTTCTCTACGGGTCCCTGAAATCTCAAGACCGGCCCTGGTCAACATGAGACATTGAACAACTATTGTATCATCACTCATCAAGGTGTGTGTATCCTTTTCAGCATCAGAAGCGTCATCATCGAGATCCTCTAGAAGAGGAGCATCAAGTACATACTCTTTCTTGATACCCCTGAGAACAATTCTCACGTCATGGACCCAATCCACATAGTTACTTCCATTGGCAACAAGTGGTTTCTTCTCAAGTAGTAGACCAAGGTTAATAGAGGGCGCGTTACGAGCCATGGATATATAACAATTTAATAGTTCACTTAGGCATGTTCATAATTATTTTTTCAAGCACTTGTTAAAATAACTATGGATCCCACTAAATCTATTATTCCTCGTGATCGGGATTTAATGAATTACGAAATCCAAGCTCAAATTATAACCAACGATGAATACATCTCAGGATTATAAGCTCAACGGGTAGGCCAACTTGCCAATCACCACCACCGTGATTTCCGCTTCACCTTTTGGTGTATGTGCTCCGAGCTCATGACTATCATGCCTGAACGTCAAGTTAACCAACTGATCCCCCTGCAACAAGTGATGTCATGTTGACCCTTGGATACAAGTCATCAGCATGGATCAGCTTGATGCCCGCCTCCCAATAAAAAGAACACATTGACCCTTGGATACAAGTGATGAGCACGAACCCCAATAGGTTTGACGGTGCTACAGTTGGAAGAGCATGGTCTGCCTTGATATTTCATGAGGAATCACCATAATAATCATGTCTACTGCGCAATCAAGGGGACATAATAAAACAAATATAACATGCACACGTAAAACTAGTGACGCAGTATAGTCCTCCTTCATCTCCAACGGATCCTGTGTTGGCGGTGCCATGTCAAGGTTCACGACAAGTGCAATCCTTCTCCTTTCCCATCATCGCCATGATCGGGTTTAAGATGGTTTGCTAGCTACAAAACAATGTTAGGTAAAGCATCTCAAAATTCCAAACTTCGAGACTACCACATCACGTTTTCTTCAAAACAGAGTTAGACGTCCCTAAAGTTTGTTTTTCATATTTTAGCGTGGTTGTAGGATCGACGAAACAAACCGTTAAGTGACATACGCTTCCATAAGGCATTATTACTCATGTTGCTAGATTGACATTGCGGGGTGACTGAAACACATACATTAAGAAAACGTCTAGAGCCTCAATCTAAACTTATTCATAACCATGACCCCCGTGTGGATCCAATCCACATGCCCCTTCCACAATGTTGTTTACGAGACCAACTATAAAGACACTCAAACCTACTGAAACACTTCTTCGGACTAGACGAGATATGCCAAGGGCAACTCGAACATCCTAAGATTTCCAGAAGTTTGTGAAAAAATTGATATGCCATTGGAAACAAAACAATAAAGCTTATTGGGAAGCAATCATAAATAATCAGAATGTTGGAGAACTTTCCAACGTACTTGCACAAACATATGCAATGCCCGCACTCATCGGTGCTCTAGATAAGATCGTGTACCTACGCATAGACCGCTTAGATACCACTGCTGGGTTGCGCAACGGGAATTTTGAAAAAATTACATACATGCTACACAACAACCAAGACCTTTATATGCAGATACAAGTGAATATAAATTCCAATATCTAGTTCCCGAGATCGTGTACCATACACCGTAGTTGCGGAAGAGGTGTCGGTAACGATGTCGATGAAGCCTGTAGAAGATCATCACTCACAAGCATGTGGGTGAGGATGTTGCTGACTCCACGTATCTAGCGCCTTGATCCGCAGAGAGAGGGTCTCACGTGTTACCCCTTTGAGAGTATGCACACATACGTCCGGGCAAATTTTGCAACACTTTGCCGTCAAGGACTAGAAGCCGCAGGTGTATATGAAGGTGGAGTTCTCAACACATGAGAGAGAGTAATTATAAGCTAGGTCTAATCGGGAGAGGACACCTGAAAACCCAATTATAATAAGCTCTAATTAAATTATAGTAAGCTCTATTTAGACCCTTTAATTCTTCTAGAGAAAGAGAGGCTTGAGAACCAATTGTGTGTTTTGCTTCGAACCTTGGGTTGATTTATATAGTGGGAGGAGAGCAAGACTTGCCAAATAGAGATGAGTCCTAGTTCGGGTAGGAAGGGATGTCCGCACCATCAAGGATCTGGCCGCACCACCCTCCTAGCCCAACTCGGATTGGTGAGGTGGAGTCCAACTCCACCTCCCACTCCTTCCATTTTTCTTTGTCTTCTTTTTATTTTCTATTTTTCTCTCCAAAGAATTCAGGAAAAATATGGGACGATGAGTACCATTCCATGAAGCCACTGGGGCCCACCTAGAAGCCTCCAAAGTTAGGGTTCGACCATGAGGAGGACATCTGCCCCTCCCGATACTCCCCTCCCCCCCCACCCCCACCCCCACCCATATAGAAAGTCCCTGAAACTTCTTAGGAACCACTTAACCCATATAGATAAAATCATCGATATTATCTAACGATTGTCAGGAATATATTTCCGACACCCCGGGACATCTCATGCCCCCTGCATTTTCTCAATAAAGCGTGCAGCCTCAATTTCACTTTCATAACAACTCTGGAATAAATTCTGGTTGTAATAGAAATTGTTTCTATTACTCTAGGACATCCAATGCCCTCGTTATAAATTCTCTCCTATATATAAAATATATCTATCACTCAGAAACACCATTCTGATGATACTCCTAGTTGATCCGGACCTACCGATATACACAAAGATAAGCCCAAACTTAAGTGTGTTTCCCCTACAGGTTTGATAGTGTGTGGACATGAAACTAGAAACTCTTTGCTTTTCAATAATCAATAGTGGGGACGTGGACACCCAAATTGAATCCCACATACTAAAAGAATAAACTGCTGAACATGTTGGTTATTATACAATTCTCCCATTACTCACGATACCAAACTTACCCGAGACAATTGATACCGGTATTGCCGTGAAAAAATCTCCGGTTCACTTATACCTTTGTCTTGTCTTGTTATATGGTAAGTTTACTCTTTCTCGTTACTATATTATGATATCCCACATGATGTATTATCATCATGCATTGTCTACAGAACTTATGGATATCAAGAATTCCGAGTGGACCGGTATGTATCTCTATTTTTACGGAGGAGTAATTCCCATCTCAGAACATAGATATAATACACTCCTTTAGAATTACCCATTAGCTACCTTTTTGTTCACCTGGTTTATGGTGTGACTCTTGATGGCTCCAAAGTAAAACCTCCATAATGTATTATCCCGATAACCTCATGGTCAAAGGATGCATTGTAATATAACTGTGATGCGATATGATTCTAAGAACAAAGATGTCATAGAAGAATCGCTTAGCATATCAAGCTATTTAGGGAATACCCAGCCATATTTTTACCTTCCAACAATATGTTATTCATTGATGTTGACATAAACAATGTCCATGGCCAGGAAAATATGGTCATCAAACATCCAATGAATTAGTCGTAAAAGGCAAGATTGGGGTTTGTTTCTGTGTTCATGTTACTACACGTGAGCATAAGTTTTCCTCTGAATTTCATATTCAGGAACCACGTTTGTTATATAATAGTAATATGAATCATAATTATGAAAAATATGTATAAATATTATTACCTTTTGGGCATACATCCAACAATGCCCAGATATCGTCGTTATGATCCCCAGTTACGGCAAGACAGTTGATGATATCAAATTATAACTTTCGATCATGCGATCACTAGATATTCTCATAGTATAGAAATTATAGTAAATGTCAACTTCATATGTATTTGCTAAAATGCATCATGATTGTTTAGTCTCTTTTAGCAACAACATACACTTGGGTCGGTTCAGTACTATTGTTACTCTAACAATAAACTCTTATGTTTTGCTAGACTTTTAACCAAGTCCATGATCAGGAAAATATGATCATCTCACAAACCATAAGCTAATTTTAGAAACAAGGTTAGGAACTCTTGTTTGTTTATGTCTTCACACCCGCACAAATATTTTCCTTTGAGAACTCACTTTTCAAGTGCTATAGCGGTTGTAGCATGATAACATGAACTTAATTCTAGACTTGGTGATAGAATAATAACTGAATATGATTGTCTCTAGAGCATACCTCCAACATGTTTTTCTTTTTCGGCAAACTTTCCGGCCTTCTAATATGCTAAGTACTTGGTGCAGTTGTGCTTTCAATGGCCTTCGCCCTTGCATTAGAAGCATATGACACCCAGTTTGGAGCCAGAACTGTAAGCTTTAGAGTTGACAACAGTTTTGCCACTCATCTTCGGCTTTCCCTTCTTGCTCTTTCCCTTGGTGCCAGATTTCTTGAAATTCGTGGACTTGTTGACCATCAAGACCGCGTGCTCCTTCTTGATTCCACCTCGGTAGTTTTGAGCATCACGAACACTTTAGACAAAGATTTGTACATCTGCTGCATGTTGTAGTTCATGACAAACCCTTTGTAGTTATGGGGCAACGATTGCAACACCCTATCTGTCGGATATATACTGAATAGGGGTATAGAAGATGGTAGACAAAGAGCCGGACTACCAGGGTGGCCTACGTGGTAATGGGCTTAGGTCCATTGGGCGGCCCAGTAGTCCGATGCGTAGAAGCCGGATTCTAGAAGAACCCGGATCACGGCCCGCGTGGTCTGGCTTGGAGGAGAAGACGGATTCCTTACTTTCCAAGTTACAAGTTAAACGTAGTCTTCTAGGTTTCCTGCTCTGTAAGCCCTAATCCGGCTATTATATAAAGCCGGACGGGAGAGATAGATTAAAACAAGTTCTAAGCACAAGTTCTAAGCACAAGTTAGACACAAGTTCAAGCTCTACGCAACTCGCCGAGAAGCTCATCCTCGCCGAGTAGCTAGATCTATTCCCTCACATTGTAACCCAGTTATACGGGCTTTAGTCCCAATTAGTGAGAAGTGCAGGAGTAGGTACGCCGTACTGTCGCGACGTACCGAACCTGGGTAAAATCCCGTGTTCTGTGTTACTACGCTATTCCGTTACCCCACGTCTCTACCGTAGTCTCATGGCACCCCCGTCTATGAAAACTACTACGATGTCTCGACAGTTGGCGCCCACCGTGGGGCAAACGACGTCAGGCGTGAAATTCCGATCTGGGATACTCGGCGGAATTGGAAGATCGATCACTGTCGGAAGCTTGGAATTCGACGACGACGTCGGGCGCTTCCTCGACAACGGATCCTACATACCGGCGCAAAACCACCTGGTAAGTGCCTGCGTGTTACCGATCGGATCTGCTAACATCTTTATCGGACTAACTGCAGAAGCAATGGGGTTTTGCGGTGGAAGCAAATTTATCCCACCCGCCCTATACCCAGTCGAAGACGACTATGATCTCGGATTCTGCTCAGATCGCCGACAAAACAGTGATACACACTTTATCGGCATGGTGCAATCCGAAATCGCTGAAAACACGGATGACGGAAATCCCGTGCAAGAGGCAGATAACAACCTACCCGTCATAGAGACGGAAGAACAAATACCCGCCACAGAGGCGGAAGATCCGACATCCGTCAACCAGACGATGAACTCGGAAGCAGAGTCCGTGCTTGCCGCCATTGAGGCGAGATTGGAGTCGGAAACCGGATCGGATAACTTCGACTCCGAAGACGAAGACGAGGATGCCTTCGTAAGAAAGGTTAAGTCCTTTCAAGAGGGATTCCATGAAGTGCTAATGGCAAAACCAACTGATACAACGGGTGCCGACAGCCAGGAAAGCCCTAAAACCCCTCCGCCAGTGGAAGAGAGAGAAGACGGAGAAACTTCTCCAATATTCCCCAATGTTAAGGAGATGACAGAAGATGAGCCTGTCAAAAAACCTCCTTCTTCCAAGAAAAAGCACCGTGCTTCTAAAAAACTCCAATACAAACTCCGGAAGAAAAAATCAGCCGATCTCGCTGATGAAAACCTGGAAGTTGGAGATATTAGCGGCACAAAGCCCGCGGAAAAGAAATCTAAGGAAATCACTGCTCCGCCAATGACAGAACTGGAAGAGCAAGAGCTATTGCAAACACCAGTGGGACCAGATGAACCCCCTGAGATGCTGGAAGCCAGGAGACAAGCTTTCCAACGGCAACAGCAACATCTGCTCAGATCTCGGCAACATCTCCAACAAACCCATAATGACATCAAAATCATGAAGGAAGAAATAGAGGAGTACGAGAGAAAGCATAGATCTGCCTTAAAACCTACTAGGTTACCCGGAATCGCAAGACCGGAAGAACTGCCGCCAAAAGAAAGGTTCTATAACCCATCTTGGCAAAAGCAGTTAAACGGCAAAGATGCCAAGGGCGAACCAATATACAAAACCGCAGCAGAAAACGCGGAAGCAGCATTCGCCATCCTAAACAATGATCTGTACTCCAACGGGGAAAAACTCCAAGGGGTGTATGCTTTCTTAGGAAAAGCATTACAACAGCAGCAGCGAGGCCAAGAGCGATCAGGGAGGCTGCATGATAATTCCGCCCTCTGCAAAACAGCTACTTGCGCTGCTGGAGCACCTGGACCGGAAGAACCCGGAGATTCGGATAAAAAAGAGGATCTGAGAAAAGACAAGAAAAACCCCGACAACCGGGACGCAACGTCCAGAATCGGACCTCATCTCCCGAAAGATGGATATAAACCACACGATCGGGAAGACAAACACCGGAATGACGGCAAAATAATGCCACCTCCGAGAAACCCAGCTGAAAAAGCTGGAAGATATGATGTACCTCACAGACGTGAAAGATCCCGGACACCTCCTAAGGATAAGGAAAGGCATAGAAGCAGAACTCCGCCTAAAGGACGTGAACACGGAAGAGATAGAGATAACCTCGGAAAAGCGCGTCCGCGCAACAATGGAAAAGAAAGGAGCAGATCCCCTTCTGTCCATTCAGCCGGGAGATATTCGGCACACATTGATAGAGCAGAAAAGGATGATCTATACTTTGGTCCTAAGTGTTTTACTGACAGGATCCGAAGGATAACCCTGCATTCTGGCTTCGCCAAAGTTGGTCCAACCTACCAAAAGTATACCGGCAGTACAAACCCGGATACCTGGCTCTCAGATTATTATACAACCGTCCAAATCAACAATGGGACAGACCTGGAAGCTGTCAAGTTTCTTCCCCTAATGTTGCTAGACGGAGCCAGAGATTGGATCAATGGTTTACCATCAAGAACTGTCGACAGTTGGGATGATATGGCGAGAGTATTCACTCAGCATTTTCGGGGAACATACAAACGCCCAAATAGCATCAACCAGCTGAACCGTTGCACCCAATTTGAGGACGAACCATACGTGGATTTCATCTCGAGATGGACTGCAATGAAGAATAGTTGCTCTGGAGTAACTGACGTACAAGCAATGCATGCTTTCGTCAATGGCCTAAAACCCGGACTTGTACCGTTCATGGTTGGTTCTAAACAGCACAAAGATCTCGGATCTATGCTTACAACCGCCAATGAGCATGCTGCAGCCGAAGATGATATCAGAGCAAGAGGAGGCAATATTGAGTCACTAATACTCGCCAAGAAAACCCCTCGTTCTGACAAAAAAGGAACTCCAAAGTCAACGACAAAGCCCAAGGAGGTCAACATAGCCTTTGGAGGAGAAAAGGTGAATAAGTGGAAAGGCCGCAGTCCAGATCCAATCAATTACACTCCCGAAGAATGGGAGAGAATTAAGTCGGAACCCTGCGTCCACCACTCGCAATTTGGGAAACCAACTCACACAAACGCGCAATGCCGGCTAAACAAGCATATGAAAGGCAATGCAGGATCCGGAAATAAAGGGAAGGGTTCCAAAAGGAAACCTGCCAAACAAAAGCCAGAAGCTGAAAAAGAAGACAGTGAATCGGACACTGATGACAAAATCCAAGAACAACAGCGAAAGGGCGAACCTAAATTTCCGAGAGTTGACGGAGAAGCAATGTTAACTTTCTTAGCAACCCCGTCAGCAAAGGTGGCCAAAAGAACACTTCGGGAGATAAACGCAGTTGTTCCTGCGACCCCGAAATTCTTGAAGTACTCCAACACACCGATAATCTGGGATCAGTCTGACCATCCCGGAAATATCCCTGAACCCGGCACACAAGCTCTTGTTGTAAGCCCTATTGTTCAAAACACTAGGCTAAGAAGAGTGCTGATGGACGGAGGATCCAGCATTAATATAATGTATCTGGATACACTGAAGCACTTGAAGATCTCCGAGTCCCAGCTCAACTACAGCAATATACGCTTCCATGGCATTGTTCCTGGCAGGCAAGCACGATCCCTAGGAGAAATTTCCCTAGATTTCACCTTCGGAGATAAAGATCATTTCCGGCAGGAAAAAGTATCCTTCGAAGTAGTGCCGTTCGAAAGCGTGTATCACGCAATACTCGGACGTCCGGCTTTCGCCAAATTCATGGCAAGATCTTGCTATATCTATAACAAGCTGAAGATGCCAGGACCCAAAGGAGGAGTAATCACCATTGCCGGTGATTTCAAGCTGGCAAACGAGTTGGAAAAAGAAAACGCCCTTTGCGCTCAGAGAGTTATAGCGAAGGAGGAACTGAAGGAATTAGCCAAGGAGGTATCGCCGAAAGAAATGCCGGCAGGAAAAGAAACTCGGAAGCCAACAGATAGCTTCAAGGCGTCCGAGAATACAAGACAGGTAATCCTAGATCCCAAAGATCCGACAAAATTCGTCGTCGTAGGGACTGGGATGACTGACAAATAGGAAGGCGAGCTCATCAAGTTCCTCCGTGAGAACTGGGATATTTTTGCCTGGTGTCCAGCTGACATGCCAGGCGTACCCAGGGACCTTGCTGAGCACCAACTCAAGGTTATTCCCGAATCAAAACCCGTCAAACAAGGTCTCCGTCGATTTGACGGAAGAAGACGGAAGGCTATTGGCAAGGAAATTATCCGGCTTTTAGCAGCGGATTTCATCAAGGAAGTAATCCATACTGATTGGTCCGCAAATCCGGTCCTAGTACCGAAGAAAGACACCACTGCTCTTAGAATGTGTATAGATTACACAGGATTGAACAAGTTGTGTCCGAAAGACAGGTTCGCGTTACCGCAAATCGATCAAATAATAGATGCCACTGCAGGCTCCGAGCTTTTATGCTTTTTGGATGCATACTCCGGGTACCACCAAATACGCATGAAAAAGGAAGATCAAATCAAGACTTCTTTTATAACCCCGTATGGGACGTACTATTACATAACCATGCCTTTTGGCCTGAAGAACGCAGGTGCAACCTACCAGCGTTGCATGCAACGCTGTTTGCATAGTCAAATTGGCAGAAACGTTCATGTTTACATGGACGATATCGCTGTCGTAACCAAGGAAAAAGATACACTCCTTGAGGATTTGCGAGAAACTTTCGAAAACTTGCGCACTTACAAGATGAAGTTGAATCCATCTAAGTGCGTATTCGGGGTTCCCTCAGGAAAACTTCTGGGTTTCATTGTTTCCCACAGAGGAATAGAAGTTAACCCGGAAAAGATCAAGGCAATCTTGAACATCTCAAAACCTACATGTGTAAAAGATGTCCAAAGATTGACGGGTTCCGCTGCAGCCGTCAGCAGATTTATCAGTTGGCTGGGGGCTAAAACCTTACCACTCTACAAGCTGCTGAAAAAATTCGACAAAGTGAAGTGGATTGCGGAAGCCTGGGAATGTCTAGAAAGTTATGTACCTTTCCATACTTAGTTCAATTCTATGTAAACATCTTTTGAGATCATGAAATAAAGTTGTCGGAATGCTGTCATCCATATTCTTTATAAGTGTAAAGTGTTTCCGCCTCATCTATTTCCCAATGATCTTACAAATTGCTCAACGTTAACCCGAATTGTGCTTGCGTACTCGGTGTTACAAAACTGAATGATTTTTCAGCCTGTTAACGGCTAAGGGAAACTTGAATTGCCTGCGTGCCCAAGTTTCACTTAAAACTTTCCTTGTTTTCTCTAAGTCTTATCTGATTGTGTGTGTGTTGGGTTACTGGAACTAGTTAGTAAAAATGCCTTTAGCATGATCCATGTTTCCGAGTTTCAAAACTGCTTGGTTCGTCCCCAGTTACTCGGCATGAAGATTCATATTGCTATTTGAGCCATTTCAAACACTAAGGACAGTTAAAACATACACACCAGAGAACTTAGAAGATAAAGGAATGATCAAAACCCAAAAAACTTGCAAAGAATTTCATAATTTAAACTGCAACAGACGGAAGTTTCATTCATACAAAAGAAGCATTACATTTTGGATTACATTAAAAGAACAGTAATGCTCCTATTGTCTATTTTTTCTATCCAGGTTCCAGGTAACCCTTCAAGCATCCGACTCCTCCTCGCTGCTTTCGTCTTCGGGGATTGGAGGGATCTCCGCTTCTGGATAGTTGACGGAGATATTTACCATGGAGGCAATCTGGGTGGCGTGGCCCTTGACTTCACCAAAGATGGTGTTTCGCTGCATATCCGTGTATCCTTGAGGGACACCGGACGCCACGCGCCAGGATTTAGCACTAGGGTAGTGCATGCGCATGAGGCCAAGAGCCATGCGCGCACCACCCCGTGCAGCGGAGCGAAGGAGAGATTCCTTAGACTCCGCCACCTCCATGATGGCACCCGGAAGTTTTTCAACCTCCGAGCACTCCCCAGATTTTTCGGGAAGAAACTTGTCTACCAGCTGCGTTGCAGCAGCCTTGATCAAATTCCATGTCTCCCCGAAAGCTCGGATGCCTGCAATCCGAGTGCCATCTGGGGTATCGCCTGTTTTTTCCAGTAAAATACCTAAAAAGGTTAGACGGAAAAACAGAGCAAGTAAAACATGGAAAGACGACAAATGAGTAAGAGATTTACCGATGAGCTTGTCGATCTCGGAAACTTCCTCCAGGCGAAGGTTTAGAGCGTCGGTCAAATCCTGAATGGTGGATTTGTCCTTCTCCGCCTGCTCGGAAGCCTTGGAATTAGAAACTCCAAGGGCCAGATTACTGGCTTCCAAGTCTTGTTGTGCTTTCACAAGATTCTTGTGAAGCTCAACATTCTCCTTGCGGAGAATTTCGGCATTGCCAGAATCTTCTGTTGCTTGTTTAGCCTCAGCTAATGCAGCTGAAAAGCAAGGGAAAGATCCGAGTTAGCCAGCTCCTCGGAAAAAACTTAGGCAAATAATTGAATCGGAAATTTCAGAAGGAAAATGTTTACCTTGTGTTTCCGACAATGCGAGCTTAGCTGATTCCAGCTTTGCTTCCCTTTCTTCAAGAATAGAGAGAAGACTTCTAACTTCTTTATTCTTGATGGTAAGCTTCTTGAAAACTTCCCTGTTGATGGCTTCGGAGGTTTGCTGAAGCGTAGCAAGGAGAAGAATGAGTACAAAAAGCATCAAAGCAAAAAGCACGCATTTTAATTAATGCTTGGGGGCTAGAGTTATATACCTGGCTTGTAACATCCCAAGTCTGAAAAATAGCCTTTAGAATGTTTTGCTCTCTGTTATTTTATGTTTTGCATCATGGCATCATGTTGATTGCAATTGTTTTGTTTGTTTTCCATTTGTTTTCCTCTGTTTTCATTTGTTTTCCAACTGTTTTCATTTGAATTTCAAACCAAAATTCAAACCCTTTATTTCATCCTTGTGATGTTACAATTTCCAAAATGTTATTTCAAATAAAAACAACCAAATTGCTTTCATTTTATTCAATGTTGATCACTCATTAAAATTGTGGGTTTAATCAAACAAATGATTTTCAAATCACCTTCAAGTTCAAATCAAATGCATCAAACAGAACCCTTTTGAACTTATAAACTTTAACAAGCCAATCACTAATGTTTAATCAAATTAGTCATAGGGTTACCCCATTAAAATCCTTGTTTTCCATGTTAATCAATTAATTTTAAATTGTTCCAAATTCAAATCATCTTCAAACAGCACCCAAATTGAGTTACAACAAATTTATACACATTGTCAATTCAATCCACTGATTTTAATATTTTATTTCATAAGGGCTACCCTATAAAAAATGCTTCTTTTCTTAATGGTTCCTTAATATTAAAATTTCCCAATTTTGGTTTCAAAATACAAACCTCATGTTTAAATATCAAAATTTTGGAATCTAATCTTGAAAAATGGTTTCTAATTAGCTATTTAGCCTAACCTAATTTTTCTGGAAATTTTGGTAAACAAAACATTAACATTTTCTTCTAAAAGCAAAACTACAAAAAAAATAAAACAAACGAAAATAATAAAAGAGAACCAGCCAGCCCACCTTTCTTTCCTACCCCGAAGCCCAGCCCAGTTCCCTGTTTTTGGCCCAGTACCCCTTTCTCCCTCCTCTGGCTGACGTCGACATGTACGAACACTCGCAGCACCACCCGATCATCGAATCCTCGCTAGGATTGCTGCCGTACAGGCCTTCCCCCTCCTTATAACGCCGCCTCCACCCCCTCCTGCAACCCTAATCGCCCCAGCTACCCTCCATCGCCACCAAGCCTCTCCCTCTGCTCTGAATCTCAACACTGAACCTCACCACCGAGCCCTTCGTGGCCGAATTTTTGCCTCCATGGCGCCACCGAGGTGGCCCTCTCCGAGGAGCCCGGAGGGCGGGAATGGATACGGGCGTCCTCCATCTCCCTCCCCGTATCCTCGCCTCCTGCTGGGATCAACGGAGTCGGCCGCGCCATCGCCGTCAACATCCGCCGGCCTCGACCACGAACAGCGACAGCGAGCCGCAGGTAATCGTCTCCGCCACCTTCCTTCGCCTCTTCCTCTCTGCTGTTGCACGCACGGGCACACACGTCCGCACCATCACGCACAAGATGCACACCTCGACAGCAGATCACCCCCCGCATCCCATCACCGATGGCCATCGTCTTCCGCTCGATTCCTGCAGTTCGCAGCAGCACCGCACTGTCAGTTTCGACAGTTAATCGCTGAAGCCACTACAAAAAGCAACGCACCCCTTTCTGAACCAAACAGTCGCACACACCGCAGTGGTAGTCACCTCTGCGCGCGCCCAGGAGGGCTCGGGTTCGATCCCCCCTCCTGCACTTTAAAACCAACCTTTTTATTTAGTTGATTGGTTACAGAAACTTCACAGTTTTGCAACCCAGTCCCTGCCAGTTCTAATCGAGGTCCCTACAAATTACTTCTAGGTCCCTGCTATTAATTTCTATATCCCTGGATACTAATTAAAATGGCAGATTTGCACCCAATTTTGGAAATTGCATAAATAATTCATTTTAGCTCCAAATCCAACATTTTTCATATGTTTTCAATACCAAATTAAATACTCTACCCAAATATAAAATTTGTTTACTGTTTTGAATATTTTAAATTGGTGCAAAATTTGAAAACTTGTCAAATTCACTTAAATTTGCAAAATTCATAACTTGCTCATAAAAATTCCAAATTTCACAAACCAAATATGTTTTCCAATCAATTTTTCATGTACTTTCCAAATATAAATTTTGTTTGCTGTTTTGGATATTTTAAATTGCTGAAAACAACTGTTTCTTAATTATTGCATTTAAAATTGCCAAAATAATAACTTGCTCATTTTAAATCCAATTTCAACAAATGAAATATGTTTTCCATGCAAAATTAAACCCTCTTTCCAAATATAAAATTTGTTTCCTGTTTTGAATAATTAAAATTGGTTAAATGATTTAAACCTTGTTTAAATCATTTAATATTGTTAAATTTATCACTTGATCAAAACAAATTCCTTTGGGACATATAAAATATGTTTTCAAACCATAAAAGTATAAACTTTTCAAATATGAATCTCACTTAATGTTTTGAACAAATAAAAATTCAAATAAGTTCATGTTTGAATTAAATTCATTTAATTCTTGCTTAAACTTGTTTAATCCATAAATAATTTATTTGAAATCCTTTTTCAACAAGTGAAACATGCAATCCACCTAAAATTGTGTGTTCTTTTCAAATATGAACTTTGTTATCTATTTTGAACATTTTAACTTGATGAAAACAATAATTGTTTGTGTGACATGTCTAAGTAACCAAAACTTTCCAAAATTAACAAATCATTTCCAAACTAGTTTTATTCCTTTTCCTTTGCATCTATCATTGTTATTTTGTTGTTATCTTGTCATCATCATCATGCAAGCATCATGTTTAACCACTTACACTTGTTAATCAATGTAGATCATTGCTTCCACCTTAACCATTTGCATCCATATGCAATTCACATTGCATGTGGGTCCAATTAAATTGTGTTATCTTGTCAAGTAGTTTATTCTGATGCACCTATTAACATGACATGCATCATCCCATGTTTGTGCACCTATGCCATGATATTGATTGTTTATACTTCTGCCTTGTTTGTTTGCTTCTTCTCGGATACACGACGACGTTGAGACCGACGATACTTACGACATCCCTTCTAAGGAGTTAGCTCAGTACCAGGCTACTGGGTTTTGCAGGCAAGTTATCACTCACATGAACCACTGTGTTCCTTTCAACATTGGTTACCGATACTTTCCGTTGTCTATTTCTGCTAGCCTTAGTAGTAGTTTTTTCTGTTACGAACCTATCACATGAATCCCTTAACCCTGATATTGCCTCATCTCCCTTCCTACAACCATTGTTTGAGCCCGTGTCTTACTAGCATGCTTAGGTTGCTTTGCTCGAGTCTGTTACCCGTTACTTTCTGTTACTATTTCATTATGTTCTGGGGGCTCGATGTTTAATCAATCAATCATGCTAATGTTACTGTTAATAATAAACTTGATGATAAGGCACCGGCAGGAGGCCCATGAGAGGTTTTGGAGCCTGCTAGTATCGACCCTAATAGGAAAAGGGTCTTGTCTACTGATCCATGATGAGCGCACTAACCGCATGTGGGAAGCGAGTATGGGCGCCCCCCTCAACTTGACCTGATTCGCATCTCGTCCAAATCGCCTCATTTAGTTCGTGTTTTCCATTTGCCGCATCATGTTTTTGCGAGCCCAGGCCAGGGTGGAACTTTCGTAGTCGGCATATAGGGGGACACGTTCTTAGAGTGCTATGAGGGTCCATTTTCTTCTGGGCTCGATTAGCCGTGCGCCCAAGGTTCTTTGGGCTTGATGCGAAGAATGGTTGGTTGTGTAGAGTACCCCGCTTGGTGGGTTAGCTTCCCATCTGGCGGGTTATTCTTGCGTGTACGGCCAAATTGGTGCAACCCTGCAGGGATAATCTTCTCGAGAAGCCGTGTTTTCCGCGGTTATGGATTACTTGGTGAAAGTACTGGCTAACAAGTACTCAGGACAACTTAAACATAACGATCAAACATGTTACACCCCATGATTAATAACTTGACTAGTAATAGGCTTATTGACACAATAATTTGAACCATCATTAACTCAACGGTGTGAGTTATCCTCGGATTGCTTCTTTGGATAAGGGGCGAGATCCAGGATGGGTTTGTTTGAAGTTATCTTTCAGTTGGTTACAATCCTCGATCTTATCTCCTTTCTGTTAGCCGGAAGTGGTAGAACCTCTGTAGTTGGTTAGTGCAGCCAGTTGCAGCATCTTTTATATCCCCTTCCTTTCCGTTGAACCCAAGGCATCTGTGCTTGGTGTTGACGGGTTACACTTTGGTGAACTGTGAGTCTTGCTTGCCAGTACGTTTATGTACTGACCCCTTTGGGGCTGTGGTTTACGCAGACGACGTTTCCGAGGATCTACATGGTGGCTACTACGTGGAGTATGACGACGAGACTGCTGACGAGTAGATAGCGGACCCGGGCAGGATCCGAGACTTCGTGGATGGGCTCCGTCTGTTTGTTTCCGGCCTCTTAGGCCTATTTGGTTCTTGTCTGTACTCAGACATGTTGAATGCTTCCGCTGTATTGTAATGATGTATTGTTGGGGCATGTGCCCTCTGAATGACTGTATTTGATATCTCTGCTCTAATGAGAGCCATTTGCAACTTATTTCAATCTTTTGTGTCGTAGAGATCTGTTGTGATATCACTTGTTAAACGCCGTTGACGTACCATGTGTGTATGGTTTGAAGTACGTCGACGGAAGTGCCTTTGATCTCTAGTGGATAGTTTACATCGACGATGGAATAGCAGGGCTTGTGTTGTCGCGCATAAGCGCAGGCCTACCAGGAAGCTGGGACGTGGGAGCAGTTATGCCCCATAATCCAAGCATCTGCTATCCAGTTCGTACGGTGAGTATCCCCTAGAAATCAGGGTGCGACAAATGGTATCAGAGCCTGTCTGCCTGTAGGATCCCCTTTTTACTGGTCGCAGTTGAGTCTAGAAACTATTTTGTAGCTATATAGGAAAAATGAAACGTGAGAGTAGGAATTCTGCCATTTTTCTTCTTTCCCCACCCACCCTCCCTTTTCTGGTAAGGAAGTGCAACGTTGTTTTCCCTTCTCATCTAAACTTTCAAGTTAGGATTTCACGAATTCTGGTTTCTCTAGGATGGTTATATCTACTAGACCATAGGAATGGAGGTGGTTGTGACATGATTTATCATGTTGCCTACTCATGATTGAGAACGGAGGCGTGTAAGCCCCGGAAACAAATCCTCTATTCCTTAAGCAGTAGATATTGATCCTTTAGAAGCCCGGATGGGTTCTCCGTAGTACCTCAGAAGTTTTGTTCTCGTTTTTCCCGGTGTTGTTTCAATATCCTGTCCTCCTAAACATTTCCATTTCGTCCGTTGAAATCTTGTTGTTGTTTTCCAATTCAATTCTTCTACCGGTGTCTAATCAAAGTTTCCCCGCTCATCTGCTAAACTCTATTCCAACTAAAGTGTTATTTGATACCGGAGCATCACATTCCTTTGTGTCAACAATCTTTTCAACAACATACAACCCAATTCTGGTTCCACTAAGCAAACAAAACTCTGTTCACTCCCCGGGATCTCAAATGTTGACTTCCAAGTTCAGTCACAGAAATCAAATTCTAATGGGAGGCCACATATTCCTCGTTACTCTCATGTTGATGATTCTGACATTGATGATTATTCCTGGTGTTGCATTGATGTCAATAACTCTGTTCCACCATTCTAGCCAGATAACCTATTCTCCAAATGAATCAAGTTCCATTCAGCTATACACCCACCATACAAAACCTCTCTCTTTATTTGAAAATGTTCCGGTGGTTTGCTAATTCCCTGACGTCTATCCAAGGTGCACGAAGTGTTTCACGTGTCACAAGAAGTTTCCGGTCCTTTTCTTTTCTCAGTAGGAATCTCGGGGCGCGATTCCTTCAAGGGGGGGCGTTTTGTAACATCCCAAGTCTGAAAAATAGCCTTTAGAATGTTTTGCTCTCTGTTATTTTATGTTTTGCATCATGGCATCATGTTGATTGCAATTGTTTTGTTTGTTTTCCATTTGTTTTCCTCTGTTTTCATTTGTTTTCCAACTGTTTTCATTTGAATTTCAAACCAAAATTCAAACCCTTTATTTCATCCTTGTGATGTTACAATTTCCAAAATGTTATTTCAAATAAAAACAACCAAATTGCTTTCATTTTATTCAATGTTGATCACTCATTAAAATTGTGGGTTTAATCAAACAAATGATTTTCAAATCACCTTCAAGTTCAAATCAAATGCATCAAACAGAACCCTTTTGAACTTATAAACTTTAACAAGCCAATCACTAATGTTTAATCAAATTAGTCATAGGGTTACCCCATTAAAATCCTTGTTTTCCATGTTAATCAATTAATTTTAAATTGTTCCAAATTCAAATCATCTTCAAACAGCACCCAAATTGAGTTACAACAAATTTATACACATTGTCAATTCAATCCACTGATTTTAATCTTTTATTTCATAAGGGCTACCCTATAAAAAATGCTTCTTTTCTTAATGGTTCCTTAATATTAAAATTTCCCAATTTTGGTTTCAAAATACAAACCTCATGTTTAAATATCAAAATTTTGGAATCTAATCTTGAAAAATGGTTTCTAATTAGCTATTTAGCCTAACCTAATTTTTCTGGAAATTTTGGTAAACAAAACATTAACATTTTCTTCTAAAAGCAAAACTACAAAAAAAATAAAACAAACGAAAATAATAAAAGAGAACCAGCCAGCCCACCTTTCTTTCCTACCCCGAAGCCCAGCCCAGTTCCCTGTTTTTGGCCCAGTACCCCTTTCTCCCTCCTCTGGCTGACGTCGACATGTACGAACACTCGCAGCACCACCCGATCATCGAATCCTCGCTAGGATTGCTGCCGTACAGGCCTTCCCCCTCCTTATAACGCCGCCTCCACCCCCTCCTGCAACCCTAATCGCCCCAGCTACCCTCCATCGCCACCAAGCCTCTCCCTCTGCTCTGAATCTCAACACTGAACCTCACCACCGAGCCCTTCGTGGCCGAATTTTTGCCTCCATGGCGCCACCGAGGTGGCCCTCTCCGAGGAGCCCGGAGGGCGGGAATGGATACGGGCGTCCTCCATCTCCCTCCCCGTATCCTCGCCTCCTGCTGGGATCAACGGAGTCGGCCGCGCCATCGCCGTCAACATCCGCCGGCCTCGACCACGAACAGCGACAGCGAGCCGCAGGTAATCGTCTCCGCCACCTTCCTTCGCCTCTTCCTCTCTGTTGTTGCACGCACGGGCACACACGTCCGCACCATCACGCACAAGATGCACACCTCGACAGCAGATCACCCCCCGCATCCCATCACCGATGGCCATCGTCTTCCGCTCGATTCCTGCAGTTCGCAGCAGCACCGCACTGTCAGTTTCGACAGTTAATCGCTGAAGCCACTACAAAAAGCAACGCACCCCTTTCTGAACCAAACAGTCGCACACACCGCAGTGGTAGTCACCTCTGCGCGCGCCCAGGAGGGCTCGGGTTCGATCCCCCCTCCTGCACTTTAAAACCAACCTTTTTATTTAGTTGATTGGTTACAGAAACTTCACAGTTTTGCAACCCAGTCCCTGCCAGTTCTAATCGAGGTCCCTACAAATTACTTCTAGGTCCCTGCTATTAATTTCTATATCCCTGGATACTAATTAAAATGGCAGATTTGCACCCAATTTTGGAAATTGCATAAATAATTCATTTTAGCTCCAAATCCAACATTTTTCATATGTTTTCAATACCAAATTAAATACTCTACCCAAATATAAAATTTGTTTACTGTTTTGAATATTTTAAATTGGTGCAAAATTTGAAAACTTGTCAAATTCACTTAAATTTGCAAAATTCATAACTTGCTCATAAAAATTCCAAATTTCACAAACCAAATATGTTTTCCAATCAATTTTTCATGTACTTTCCAAATATAAATTTTGTTTGCTGTTTTGAATATTTTAAATTGCTGAAAACAACTGTTTCTTAATTATTGCATTTAAAATTGCCAAAATAATAACTTGCTCATTTTAAATCCAATTTCAACAAATGAAATATGTTTTCCATGCAAAATTAAACCCTCTTTCCAAATATAAAATTTGTTTCCTGTTTTGAATAATTAAAATTGGTTAAATGATTTAAACCTTGTTTAAATCATTTAATATTGTTAAATTTATCACTTGATCAAAACAAATTCTTTTGGGACATATAAAATATGTTTTCAAACCATAAAAGTATAAACTTTTCAAATATGAATCTCACTTAATGTTTTGAACAAATAAAAATTCAAATAAGTTCATGTTTGAATTAAATTCATTTAATTCTTGCTTAAACTTGTTTAATCCATAAATAATTTATTTGAAATCCTTTTTCAACAAGTGAAACATGCAATCCACCTAAAATTGTGTGTTCTTTTCAAATATGAACTTTGTTATCTATTTTGAACATTTTAACTTGATGAAAACAATAATTGTTTGTGTGACATGTCTAAGTAACCAAAACTTTCCTAAATTAACAAATCATTTCCAAACTAGTTTTATTCCTTTTCCTTTGCATCTATCATTGTTATTTTGTTGTTATCTTGTCATCATCATCATGCAAGCATCATGTTTAACCACTTACACTTGTTAATCAATGTAGATCATTGCTTCCACCTTAACCATTTGCATCCATATGCAATTCACATTGCATGTGGGTCCAATTAAATTGTGTTATCTTGTCAAGTAGTTTATTCTGATGCACCTATTAACATGACATGCATCATCCCATGTTTGTGCACCTATGCCATGATATTGATTGTTTATACTTCTGCCTTGTTTGTTTGCTTCTTCTCGGATACACGACGACGTTGAGACCGACGATACTTACGACATCCCTTCTAAGGAGTTAGCTCAGTACCAGGCTACTGGGTTTTGCAGGCAAGTTATCACTCACATGAACCACTGTGTTCCTTTCAACATTGGTTACCGATACTTTCCGTTGTCTATTTCTGCTAGCCTTAGTAGTAGTTGTTTCTGTTACGAACCTATCACATGAATCCCTTAACCCTGATATTGCCTCATCTCCCTTCCTACAACCATTGTTTGAGCCCGTGTCTTACTAGCATGCTTAGGTTGCTTTGCTCGAGTCTGTTACCCGTTACTTTCTGTTACTATTTCATTATGTTCTGGGGGCTCGATGTTTAATCAATCAATCATGCTAATGTTACTGTTAATAATAAACTTGATGATAAGGCACCGGCAGGAGGCCCATGAGAGGTTTTGGAGCCTGCTAGTGTCGACCCTAATAGGAAAAGGGTCTTGTCTACTGATCCATGATGAGCGCACTAACCGCATGTGGGAAGCGAGTATGGGCGCCCCCCTCAACTTGACCTGATTCGCATCTCGTCCAAATCGCCTCATTTAGTTCGTGTTTTCCATTTGCCGCATCATGTTTTTGCGAGCCCAGGCCAGGGTGGAACTTTCGTAGTCGGCATATAGGGGGACACGTTCTTAGAGTGCTATGAGGGTCCATTTTCTTCTGGGCTCGATTAGCCGTGCGCCCAAGGTTCTTTGGGCTTGATGCGAAGAATGGTTGGTTGTGTAGAGTACCCCGCTTGGTGGGTTAGCTTCCCATCTGGCGGGTTATTCTTGCGTGTACGGCCAAATTGGTGCAACCCTGCAGGGATAATCTTCTCGAGAAGCCGTGTTTTCCGCGGTTATGGATTACTTGGTGAAAGTACTGGCTAACAAGTACTCAGGACAACTTAAACATAACGATCAAACATGTTACACCCCATGATTAATAACTTGACTAGTAATAGGCTTATTGACACAATAATTTGAACCATCATTAACTCAACGGTGTGAGTTATCCTCGGATTGCTTCTTTGGATAAGGGGCGAGATCCAGGATGGGTTTGTTTGAAGTTATCTTTCAGTTGGTTACAATCCTCGATCTTATCTCCTTTCTGTTAGCCGGAAGTGGTAGAACCTCTGTAGTTGGTTAGTGCAGCCAGTTGCAGCATCTTTTATATCCCCTTCCTTTCCGTTGAACCCAAGGCATCTGTGCTTGGTGTTGACGGGTTACACTTTGGTGAACTGTGAGTCTTGCTTGCCAGTACGTTTATGTACTGACCCCTTTGGGGCTGTGGTTTACGCAGACGACGTTTCCGAGGATCTACATGGTGGCTACTACGTGGAGTATGACGACGAGACTGCTGACGAGTAGATAGCGGACCCGGGCAGGATCCGAGACTTCGTGGATGGGCTCCGTCTGTTTGTTTCCGGCCTCTTAGGCCTATTTGGTTCTTGTCTGTACTCAGACATGTTGAATGCTTCCGCTGTATTGTAATGATGTATTGTTGGGGCATGTGCCCTCTGAATGACTGTATTTGATATCTCTGCTCTAATGAGAGCCATTTGCAACTTATTTCAATCTTTTGTGACGCCCCGAGATCGGGCACTATGCAGATTTCAGCATCCCGCCAAATCCGCATAATAACCGATTCCAGGTTGCCATTTATGATAACATTACAATAGTTCACGAATATTCCACAATTACAACAGAAACAGATAGATACAAGATGACTCACACGAGCCAGGGGGTACAACTGATACATTACAAAGATCCAAATAACAGCGGAAGAACAACATATCGTCCGACTACGGACAAGATCCAAATTGGACTAAGAGTCCTGAAGATAACCGAAGGCGTCCAATCCCTGCCCAGGCCAAGCCGGAGGGATTCCCCAGCTAACGTCGTCAGACTTCAAACCTGTTGACTGCAAGTTGGAATTTGCAGCCACGAAAGAGATTCGTGGGTCAGTACGGTTAAGTACTGGCAAGGGGGATAAAACCCATACTCACAACATACCGGCGTAGCCAGTCATCACAAGATACAAATACTTTAGGATCAACGAAAAGGAAGGGGTTATTGCAAATAAGCGACAGCGGGCTGCACTAACCAACTACAGAAATTTCTACCACTTCCGGCTAACAGAAAGAAGATAAGATCGAGGATTGTAACCAACTGAAAGATAACTTCAAACAAACCCATCCTGGATCTCGCCCCTTATCCGAAGAAGCAATCCGAGGATAACTCTCACAGTTGGATTAATGAATAATGGATCAGGTTGTTGTGTCAATAAGACTATTACTAGTCAAGTTATTATCATTAGGTGTAAGTTGTCTGAGTACTTGTTAGCCAGTACTTTCACCAAGTAATCCATAACCGCGGAAAACACGGCTTCTCGAGAAGATTTATCCCTGCAGGGTGTGCTCCAGTACCCGTACACACTCAAGCCACCAACTAAAACTCAGGTTGGCTTGACACGACCCAAACCATCTCTACAACCCATCCTCGGAGCCACGGAGCTATAAGGTCCCAGCCACGCAGCCGAATACTCAGCGCAGGTGTGCAAAACTCCCGCAGGACACAACACCCCGGCACTACAGGCCTCGCCCTATATGCATCATCATCATAACCATAACCAGTAACCATGGGGGGCCCTCCCATTATGCAAGGAGCAAATGGAACACCCGAACTAAGTGTGGCTCTTCGGACAAGCTGCAGATCAGGTCTAAGTCGAGGGGGGTCCCATACTACCGCCCGGATGCGGTGAGCACGCTCATCATGGATCAGTAGACAAGACTCTTTTCCTAATTAAGTTCGACACTAGCAGGCCTCAAAACCACAAAGGGCCTCCTGCCGGTGCCTTATCAGCATATTATTAATAACAGGTTGATGGATTAACATTCGAGCCCCCGGTACGGTAACAACAATAATAGTACGATAGTAAAAGAAGTAACCGACAACAGGCTCGAGCAAAAGCAACCCTAAGCATGCTAGATACGAACAGGCACAAACAAAGGCTGTAGGTATGGAGGTGAGGCAATATCAAGGTTAAGGGATTCATGTGATGGGTTCGTAACAGAAACAACTACCACTAAGGCTAGCAGAAAAGAATCAACGGAAAGAATCGGTAACAAGTGATGAAAGGCAGCCGTATGGCATGCAAGTGAGTATACTTGCCTGAGATCCCGCAAGGTAGCAGAACTTGTCGTTGCTCACATCATCTCAACGTCCTATCCGGGAAGAAGCAATGAACCTCGAACAAACACCGGATGCAACAATTACTACTACGGCAAAAGAGCCAGCATGATCCTATTTATATGCATGGCATGGCAAGATGCAACAGGGAAAACAACTTAAGCAATTTAATCGGAACCGGAGTCCGGAGGAATAGGAATTGGTTCAAGTTGTTTATCTAACCATCAAGTTAAATGTTGTTTAGCATGGAAAACAATAAAGTAGATGAGTTAGGCAATTTAAATGGAATGGGGCAACTGTTGGAATTAATTAGCCCACACATTCCATATGTTGTCATATAGATGAACAGGCATAACAAAAGCTAAAATGCACAAGGCAAGATGCAAACAGGAATATGAATGACATGATCATGTTAAAGATATGAAACTGATTGGAAAACATATTTTATTTGTTTGATTTGGAATTAAAATGAATTAGTTATGAATTTTGGCAATTTCAGTTGCATTAAATAAGAGGTGAAACAATTATTCAATTTAGATGTTGCAAACCAGAAAACAAAGTTGATATTCAAGTGTGGCATTTGATTTTGGATGAAAAACATGTTTTGAGTATTTAATTTGGAGCAACCATTTGAAAGTTATTAATTATGCCATGTAATTAACCAATTTAAGGATTATTAAATAACATTACTTTTAATTGCCTAAATTGCAAAACAAAGTTGATAAACAGAAAGTTCATTGAATTTGGACTGAAAAACATATTTTATTTGAGTTAATTGAATTAAGTATGAATTAATTATGGAATTAACCAAATTGGAAGAGAATTGTTTGAATTTGAAATTTGAAACAATTTAAATTGTTTAAAACAGAAAACAAATGCTTTCAATAGGTAGACAATTAAATTTGGATCAAGATGCATATTTTATTTTTATTATTTGGATTTAGGAAATAAAAGTTATTAACATATTAAGGTGGAGGACCAATCTGTAATTTGTGAGGGCCTAGAGGTGAAGGAAACAGGGGGCAGGGGCCTCTCTGCAAATTCCAGATCCAGATCTGGATCTGGTCCTTTTCTCACCGGAGAGGATCCCAGCCTCTGCCGCTGGCAGGCGGGCCCGAGGCCACGCTGCGCTGACTGGGCGCGGATGGCTGCTGAGGTGGCCTCCGCGGTCACTGGCCCGTGGGACCGGGCGCGGGGCGTGGAAGGGAAAAATAGGGGCAAAATGCCTCCCGCAGGACTCGATCCCGCGATCCCGGGCGGGCGCACAAGCGCGTGCTGCCAGTTGGGCTATGTCCACTTCGTGTTAGGAAAGAGGCAGGTGGGAGGTTAACATGCAGTGAAAAGAGTTAACTGAAACCTGTTGTTCGATCGGTTCTGAACTTCTCTGTGCCGTTCACGTACAGGCAACGAGGGCGGACAGGGCGGCCGGCGACAGGTCGCTGCCACGGCGCGCGGGCGCTGGGCGCGTGCTTGCCGGCCGGGTGCGAGCTCGTGCGAGCTGGGGCCGGAGAGGAGGAGGCGAACGAGGAGGGAAGGGACCGAGGGGGCGACTCACCTCGACCGATTGAAGCAGGCAGAGGTGCAGGTCGAGGGCGACGGTGGCGAACCCGGCGACGGCGCGGCCGGCTCGGTGATCCTCGGGGGAAGCCGAGGGGATGGCGAGGAAGAGGGAATCGCGGGCACTCCATTCCCGCGATCGGCAGCCCGCGTCCTCTACTCCTTCCCCGGCGCCATGCCCGCCAAAACGCGACCACCGCAGCCCTCCTTGGGAGGTTCAGTCATTCAGAACAGCAGCAATTTTTGGGAGATGAGATCGAGGGGGGCGGCGGCTGGATGGAGGGGGAGGGAGCTAGGGTTGCGCCTCGGAGGAGATTAAAAGGAGGAGGAGGGGAGGAGCACGTGGGTGGTGGTGGCATCGGTGGGGGGGGTGGTTGACAGCGACCTCTCCCCCTGGTCCGTACGAGGAAGAAGAGCGAGCTGGGCTGCAGCGCTAAGGCTTGGGCCCGTGGTGGGCTGGGTTGTAGGTGGGCTTGGCCTGCCTCCCCAGCCCCAAAGGGTTTTTCTTCTTTTTTTTTTTTTGTGTGTGTTATTTTTTTTTTCAGATTCGGAAATTGTTTGGGCATTGATAAAAATGGATTTAGGCATCAAATAAATTTTAGTAAATGTTAGAAAACTTGATTTGATAAATTTTAATTAGTTTGCAAGATTTAAATAGATGATGATGGTGCATGATGTTATGAGATGCACAAAAAGAAAAACAAACAACAAATTCTATCGGGGGGGGGGGGGAATCCCCGGGCGTTACAGACGACACCACTAACAAGGGATTGCGCCCTCGCAATCCACCTGCTAACCCGGGAGGGGAAAGAAGTTCGACTATCGATTCTTCATGCTTCCAGCTGATCTTCTCGACACCACTAACAAGGGCTTCTCGACACCACTAACAAGGGATTCTTGCTCGGAGTGACGACGATGTTCTTCCACCAGGAATCTTCCGATGATCGAACCTATTAGGTCAAAGGCTCAGAAAACGTCCACCCACGTAGGATCCTAACACTTTGAAAGATTGAGTACGAGAGTAGACTCCAAAACAAATAAGATGGGAGGGGAAATAGAATAGGGATAAGGAGAAAACAAGAATCCTATTGAGATGTTTTCCAAAATAGTTTAGCAGAAATAGTTTTTGACACTCTAGAAACAACGACCGTTAGCGAGGTTAACCTACAGGCTTTGCGGACCCGTTGCTTCGATAACCATTCGTATCGAAACAATATCGGGAATCGGAACCAAGGCTCTGATACCATTTGTGACGCCCCGAGATCGGGCACTATGCAGATTTCAGCATCCCGCCAAATCCGCATAATAACCGATTCCAGGTTGCCATTTATGATAACATTACAATAGTTCACGAATATTCCACAATTACAACAGAAACAGATAGATACAAGATGACTCACACGAGCCAGGGGGTACAACTGATACATTACAAAGATCCAAATAACAGCGGAAGAACAACATATCGTCCGACTACGGACAAGATCCAAATTGGACTAAGAGTCCTGAAGATAACCGAAGGCGTCCAATCCCTGCCCAGGCCAAGCCGGAGGGATTCCCAAGCTAACGTCGTCAGACTTCAAACCTGTTGACTGCAAGTTGGAATTTGCAGCCACGAAAGAGATTCGTGGGTCAGTACGGTTAAGTACTGGCAAGGGGGATAAAACCCATACTCACAACATACCGGCGTAGCCAGTCATCACAAGATACAAATACTTTAGGATCAACGAAAAGGAAGGGGTTATTGCAAATAAGCGACAGCGGGCTGCACTAACCAACTACAGAAATTTCTACCACTTCCGGCTAACAGAAAGAAGATAAGATCGAGGATTGTAACCAACTGAAAGATAACTTCAAACAAACCCATCCTGGATCTCGCCCCTTATCCGAAGAAGCAATCCGAGGATAACTCTCACAGTTGGATTAATGAATAATGGATCAGGTTGTTGTGTCAATAAGACTATTACTAGTCAAGTTATTATCATTAGGTGTAAGTTGTCTGAGTACTTGTTAGCCAGTACTTTCACCAAGTAATCCATAACCGCGGAAAACACGGCTTCTCGAGAAGATTTATCCCTGCAGGGTGTGCTCCAGTACCCGTACACACTCAAGCCACCAACTAAAACTCAGGTTGGCTTGACACGACCCAAACCATCTCTACAACCCATCCTCGGAGCCACGGAGCTATAAGGTCCCAGCCACGCAGCCGAATACTCAGCGCAGGTGTGCAAAACTCCCGCAGGACACAACACCCCGGCACTACAGGCCTCGCCCTATATGCATCATCATCATAACCATAACCAGTAACCATGGGGGGCCCTCCCATTATGCAAGGAGCAAATGGAACACCCGAACTAAGTGTGGCTCTTCGGACAAGCTGCAGATCAGGTCTAAGTCGAGGGGGGTCCCATACTACCGCCCGGATGCGGTGAGCACGCTCATCATGGATCAGTAGACAAGACTCTTTTCCTAATTAAGTTCGACACTAGCAGGCCTCAAAACCACAAAGGGCCTCCTGCCGGTGCCTTATCAGCATATTATTAATAACAGGTTGATTGATTAACATTCGAGCCCCCGGTACGGTAACAACAATAATAGTACGATAGTAAAAGAAGTAACCGACAACAGGCTCGAGCAAAAGCAACCCTAAGCATGCTAGATACGAACAGGCACAAACAAAGGCTGTAGGTATGGAGGTGAGGCAATATCAAGGTTAAGGGATTCATGTGATGGGTTCGTAACAGAAACAACTACCACTAAGGCTAGCAGAAAAGAATCAACGGAAAGAATCGGTAACAAGTGATGAAAGGCAGCCGTATGGCATGCAAGTGAGTATACTTGCCTGAGATCCCGCAAGGTAGCAGAACTTGTCGTTGCTCACATCATCTCAACATCCTATCCGGGAAGAAGCAATGAACCTCGAACAAACACCGGATGCAACAATTACTACTACGGCAAAAGAGCCAGCATGATCCTATTTATATGCATGGCATGGCAAGATGCAACAGGGAAAACAACTTAAGCAATTTAATCGGAACCGGAGTCCGGAGGAATAGGAATTGGTTCAAGTTGTTTATCTAACCATCAAGTTAAATGTTGTTTAGCATGGAAAACAATAAAGTAGATGAGTTAGGCAATTTAAATGGAATGGGGCAACTGTTGGAATTAATTAGCCCACACATTCCATATGTTGTCATATAGATGAACAGGCATAACAAAAGCTAAAATGCACAAGGCAAGATGCAAACAGGAATATGAATGACATGATCATGTTAAAGATATGAAACTGATTGGAAAACATATTTTATTTGTTTGATTTGGAATTAAAATGAATTAGTTATGAATTTTGGCAATTTCAGTTGCATTAAATAAGAGGTGAAACAATTATTCAATTTAGATGTTGCAAACCAGAAAACAAAGTTGATATTCAAGTGTGGCATTTGATTTTGGATGAAAAACATGTTTTGAGTATTTAATTTGGAGCAACCATTTGAAAGTTATTAATTATGCCATGTAATTAACCAATTTAAGGATTATTAAATAACATTACTTTTAATTGCCCAAATTGCAAAACAAAGTTGATAAACAGAAAGTTCATTGAATTTGGACTGAAAAACATATTTTATTTGAGTTAATTGAATTAAGTATGAATTAATTATGGAATTAACCAAATTGGAAGAGAATTGTTTGAATTTGAAATTTGAAACAATTTAAATTGTTTAAAACAGAAAACAAATGCTTTCAATAGGTAGACAATTAAATTTGGATCAAGATGCATATTTTATTTTTATTATTTGGATTTAGGAAATAAAAGTTATTAACATATTAAGGTGGAGGACCAATCTGTAATTTGTGAGGGCCTAGAGGTGAAGGAAACAGGGGGCAGGGGCCTCTCTGCAAATTCCAGATCCAGATCTGGATCTGGTCCTTTTCTCACCGGAGAGGATCCCAGCCTCTGCCGCTGGCAGGCGGGCCCGAGGCCACGCTGCGCTGACTGGGCGCGGATGGCTGCTGAGGTGGCCTCCGCGGTCACTGGCCCGTGGGACCGGGCGCGGGGCGTGGAAGGGAAAAATAGGGGCAAAATGCCTCCCGCAGGACTCGATCCCGCGATCCCGGGCGGGCGCACAAGCGCGTGCTGCCAGTTGGGCTATGTCCACTTCGTGTTAGGAAAGAGGCAGGTGGGAGGTTAACATGCAGTGAAAAGAGTTAACTGAAACCTGTTGTTCGATCGGTTCTGAACTTCTCTGTGCCGTTCACGTACAGGCAACGAGGGCGGACAGGGCGGCCGGCGACAGGTCGCTGCCACGGCGCGCGGGCGCTGGGCGCGTGCTTGCCGGCCGGGTGCGAGCTCGTGCGAGCTGGGGCCGGAGAGGAGGAGGCGAACGAGGAGGGAAGGGACCGAGGGGGCGACTCACCTCGACCGATTGAAGCAGGCAGAGGTGCAGGTCGAGGGCGACGGTGGCGAACCCGGCGACGGCGCGGCCGGCTCGGTGATCCTCGGGGGAAGCCGAGGGGATGGCGAGGAAGAGGGAATCGCGGGCACTCCATTCCCGCGATCGGCAGCCCGCGTCCTCTACTCCTTCCCCGGCGCCATGCCCGCCAAAACGCGACCACCGCAGCCCTCCTTGGGAGGTTCAGTCATTCAGAACAGCAGCAATTTTTGGGAGATGAGATCGAGGGGGGCGGCGGCTGGATGGAGGGGGAGGGAGCTAGGGTTGCGCCTCGGAGGAGATTAAAAGGAGGAGGAGGGGAGGAGCACGTGGGTGGTGGTGGCATCGGTGGGGGGGTGGTTGACAGCGACCTCTCCCCCTGGTCCGTACGAGGAAGAAGAGCGAGCTGGGCTGCAGCGCTAAGGCTTGGGCCCGTGGTGGGCTGGGTTGTAGGTGGGCTTGGCCTGCCTCCCCAGCCCCAAAGGGTTTTTCTTCTTTTTTTTTTTTGTGTGTGTTATTTTTTTTTTCAGATTCGGAAATTGTTTGGGCATTGATAAAAATGGATTTAGGCATCAAATAAATTTTAGTAAATGTTAGAAAACTTGATTTGATAAATTTTAATTAGTTTGCAAGATTTAAATAGATGATGATGGTGCATGATGTTATGAGATGCACAAAAAGAAAAACAAACAACAAATTCTATCGGGGGGGGGGGGAATCCCCGGGCGTTACAGAAGAAAATGGACCCTCATAGCACTCTAAGAACGTGTCCCCCTATATGCCGACTACGAAAGTTCCACCCTGGCCTGGGCTCGCAAAAACATGATGCGGCAAATGGAAAACACGAACTAAATGAGGCGATTTGGACGAGATGCGAATCAGGTCAAGTTGAGGGGGGCGCCCATACTCGCTTCCCACATGCGGTTAGTGCGCTCATCATGGATCAGTAGACAAGACCCTTTTCCTATTAGGGTCGACACTAGCAGGCTCCAAAACCTCTCATGGGCCTCCTGCCGGTGCCTTATCATCAAGTTTATTATTAACAGTAACATTAGCATGATTGATTGATTAAACATCGAGCCCCCAGAACATAATGAAATAGTAACAGAAAGTAACGGGTAACAGACTCGAGCAAAGCAACCTAAGCATGCTAGTAAGACACGGGCTCAAACAATGGTTGTAGGAAGGGAGATGAGGCAATATCAGGGTTAAGGGATTCATGTGATAGGTTCGTAACAGAAACAACTACTACTAAGGCTAGCAGAAATAGACAACGGAAAGTATCGGTAACCAATGTTGAAAGGAACACGATGGTTCATGTGAGTGATAACTTGCCTGCAAAACCCAGTAGCCTGGTACTGAGCTAACTCCTTAGAAGGGATGTCGTAAGTATCGTCGGTCTCAACGTCGTCGTGTATCCGAGAAGAAGCAAACAAACAAGGCAGAAGTATAAACAATCAATATCATGGCATAGGTGCACAAACATGGGATGATGCATGTCATGTTAATAGGTGCATCAGAATAAACTACTTGACAAGATAACACAATTTAATTGGACCCACATGCAATGTGAATTGCATATGGATGCAAATGGTTAAGGTGGAAGCAATGATCTACATTGATTAACAAGTGTAAGTGGTTAAACATGATGCTTGCATGATGATGATGACAAGATAACAACAAAATAACAATGATAGATGCAAAGGAAAAGGAATAAAACTAGTTTGGAAATGATTTGTTAATTTTGGAAAGTTTTGGTTACTTAGACATGTCACACAAACAATTATTGTTTTCATCAAGTTAAAATGTTCAAAATAGATAACAAAGTTCATATTTGAAAAGAACACACAATTTTAGGTGGATTGCATGTTTCACTTGTTGAAAAAGGATTTCAAATAAATTATTTATGGATTAAACAAGTTTAAGCAAGAATTAAATGAATTTAATTCAAACATGAACTTATTTGAATTTTTATTTGTTCAAAACATTAAGTGAGATTCATATTTGAAAAGTTTATACTTTTATGGTTTGAAAACATATTTTATATGTCCCAAAAGAATTTGTTTTGATCAAGTGATAAATTTAACAATATTAAATGATTTAAACAAGGTTTAAATCATTTAACCAATTTTAATTATTCAAAACAGGAAACAAATTTTATATTTGGAAAGAGGGTTTAATTTTGCATGGAAAACATATTTCATTTGTTGAAATTGGATTTAAAATGAGCAAGTTATTATTTTGGCAATTTTAAATGCAATAATTAAGAAACAGTTGTTTTCAGCAATTTAAAATATTCAAAACAGCAAACAAAATTTATATTTGGAAAGTACATGAAAAATTGATTGGAAAACATATTTGGTTTGTGAAATTTGGAATTTTTATGAGCAAGTTATGAATTTTGCAAATTTAAGTGAATTTGACAAGTTTTCAAATTTTGCACCAATTTAAAATATTCAAAACAGTAAACAAATTTTATATTTGGGTAGAGTATTTAATTTGGTATTGAAAACATATGAAAAATGTTGGATTTGGAGCTAAAATGAATTATTTATGCAATTTCCAAAATTGGGTGCAAATCTGCCATTTTAATTAGTATCCAGGGATATAGAAATTAATAGCAGGGACCTAGAAGTAATTTGTAGGGACCTCGATTAGAACTGGCAGGGACTGGGTTGCAAAACTGTGAAGTTTCTGTAACCAATCAACTAAATAAAAAGGTTGGTTTTAAAGTGCAGGAGGGGGGATCGAACCCGAGCCCTCCTGGGCGCGCGCAGAGGTGACTACCACTGCGGTGTGTGCGACTGTTTGGTTCAGAAAGGGGTGCGTTGCTTTTTGTAGTGGCTTCAGCGATTAACTGTCGAAACTGACAGTGCGGTGCTGCTGCGAACTGCAGGAATCGAGCGGAAGACGATGGCCATCGGTGATGGGATGCGGGGGGTGATCTGCTGTCGAGGTGTGCATCTTGTGCGTGATGGTGCGGACGTGTGTGCCCGTGCGTGCAACAGCAGAGAGGAAGAGGCGAAGGAAGGTGGCGGAGACGATTACCTGCGGCTCGCTGTCGCTGTTCGTGGTCGAGGCCGGCGGATGTTGACGGCGATGGCGCGGCCGACTCCGTTGATCCCAGCAGGAGGCGAGGATACGGGGAGGGAGATGGAGGACGCCCGTATCCATTCCCGCCCTCCGGGCTCCTCGGAGAGGGCCACCTCGGTGGCGCCATGGAGGCAAAAATTCGGCCACGAAGGGCTCGGTGGTGAGGTTCAGTGTTGAGATTCAGAGCAGAGGGAGAGGCTTGGTGGCGATGGAGGGTAGCTGGGGCGATTAGGGTTGCAGGAGGGCGTCGATGTAAACTATCCACTAGAGATCAAAGGCACTTCCGTCGACGTACTTCAAACCATACACACAACATACCGGCGTAGCCAGTCATCACAAGATACAAATACTTCAGGATCAACGAAAAGGAAGGGGTTATTGCAAATAAGCGACAGCGGGCTGCACTAACCAACTACAGAAATTTCTACCACTTCCGGCTAACAGAAAGAAGATAAGATCGAGGATTGTAACCAACTGAAAGATAACTTCAAACAAACCCATCCTGGATCTCGCCCCTTATCCGAAGAAGCAATCCGAGGATAACTCTCACAGTTGGATTAATGAATAATGGATCAGGTTGTTGTGTCAATAAGACTATTACTAGTCAAGTTATTATCATTAGGTGTAAGTTGTCTGAGTACTTGTTAGCCAGTACTTTCACCAAGTAATCCATAACCGCGGAAAACACGGCTTCTCGAGAAGATTTATCCCTGCAGGGTGTGCTCCAGTACCCGTACACACTCAAGCCACCAACTAAAACTCAGGTTGGCTTGACACGACCCAAACCATCTCTACAACCCATCCTCGGAGCCACGGAGCTATAAGGTCCCAGCCACGCAGCCGAATACTCAGCGCAGGTGTGCAAAACTCCCGCAGGACACAACACCCCGGCACTACAGGCCTCGCCCTATATGCATCATCATCATAACCATAACCAGTAACCATGGGGGGCCCTCCCATTATGCAAGGAGCAAATGGAACACCCGAACTAAGTGTGGCTCTTCGGACAAGCTGCAGATCAGGTCTAAGTCGAGGGGGGTCCCATACTACCGCCCGGATGCGGTGAGCACGCTCATCATGGATCAGTAGACAAGACTCTTTTCCTAATTAAGTTCGACACTAGCAGGCCTCAAAACCACAAAGGGCCTCCTGCCGGTGCCTTATCAGCATATTATTAATAACAGGTTGATTGATTAACATTCGAGCCCCCGGTACGGTAACAACAATAATAGTACGATAGTAAAAGAAGTAACCGACAACAGGCTCGAGCAAAAGCAACCCTAAGCATGCTAGATACGAACAGGCACAAACAAAGGCTGTAGGTATGGAGGTGAGGCAATATCAAGGTTAAGGGATTCATGTGATGGGTTCGTAACAGAAACAACTACCACTAAGGCTAGCAAAAAAGAATCAACGGAAAGAATCGGTAACAAGTGATGAAAGGCAGCCGTATGGCATGCAAGTGAGTATACTTGCCTGAGATCCCGCAAGGTAGCAGAACTTGTCGTTGCTCACATCATCTCAACGTCCTATCCGGGAAGAAGCAATGAACCTCGAACAAACACCGGATGCAACAATTACTACTACGGCAAAAGAGCCAGCATGATCCTATTTATATGCATGGCATGGCAAGATGCAACAGGGAAAACAACTTAAGCAATTTAATCGGAACCGGAGTCCGGAGGAATAGGAATTGGTTCAAGTTGTTTATCTAACCATCAAGTTAAATGTTGTTTAGCATGGAAAACAATAAAGTAGATGAGTTAGGCAATTTAAATGGAATGGGGCAACTGTTGGAATTAATTAGCCCACACATTCCATATGTTGTCATATAGATGAACAGGCATAACAAAAGCTAAAATGCACAAGGCAAGATGCAAACAGGAATATGAATGACATGATCATGTTAAAGATATGAAACTGATTGGAAAACATATTTTATTTGTTTGATTTGGAATTAAAATGAATTAGTTATGAATTTTGGCAATTTCAGTTGCATTAAATAAGAGGTGAAACAATTATTCAATTTAGATGTTGCAAACCAGAAAACAAAGTTGATATTCAAGTGTGGCATTTGATTTTGGATGAAAAACATGTTTTGAGTATTTAATTTGGAGCAACCATTTGAAAGTTATTAATTATGCCATGTAATTAACCAATTTAAGGATTATTAAATAACATTACTTTTAATTGCCCAAATTGCAAAACAAAGTTGATAAACAGAAAGTTCATTGAATTTGGACTGAAAAACATATTTTATTTGAGTTAATTGAATTAAGTATGAATTAATTATGGAATTAACCAAATTGGAAGAGAATTGTTTGAATTTGAAATTTGAAACAATTTAAATTGTTTAAAACAGAAAACAAATGCTTTCAATAGGTAGACAATTAAATTTGGATCAAGATGCATATTTTATTTTTATTATTTGGATTTAGGAAATAAAAGTTATTAACATATTAAGGTGGAGGACCAATCTGTAATTTGTGAGGGCCTAGAGGTGAAGGAAACAGGGGGCAGGGGCCTCTCTGCAAATTCCAGATCCAGATCTGGATCTGGTCCTTTTCTCACCGGAGAGGATCCCAGCCTCTGCCGCTGGCAGGCGGGCCCGAGGCCACGCTGCGCTGACTGGGCGCGGATGGCTGCTGAGGTGGCCTCCGCGGTCACTGGCCCGTGGGACCGGGCGCGGGGCGTGGAAGGGAAAAATAGGGGCAAAATGCCTCCCGCAGGACTCGATCCCGCGATCCCGGGCGGGCGCACAAGCGCGTGCTGCCAGTTGGGCTATGTCCACTTCGTGTTAGGAAAGAGGCAGGTGGGAGGTTAACATGCAGTGAAAAGAGTTAACTGAAACCTGTTGTTCGATCGGTTCTGAACTTCTCTGTGCCGTTCACGTACAGGCAACGAGGGCGGACAGGGCGGCCGGCGACAGGTCGCTGCCACGGCGCGCGGGCGCTGGGCGCGTGCTTGCCGGCCGGGTGCGAGCTCGTGCGAGCTGGGGCCGGAGAGGAGGAGGCGAACGAGGAGGGAAGGGACCGAGGGGGCGACTCACCTCGACCGATTGAAGCAGGCAGAGGTGCAGGTCGAGGGCGACGGTGGCGAACCCGGCGACGGCGCGGCCGGCTCGGTGATCCTCGGGGGAAGCCGAGGGGATGGCGAGGAAGAGGGAATCGCGGGCACTCCATTCCCGCGATCGGCAGCCCGCGTCCTCTACTCCTTCCCCGGCGCCATGCCCGCCAAAACGCGACCACCGCAGCCCTCCTTGGGAGGTTCAGTCATTCAGAACAGCAGCAATTTTTGGGAGATGAGATCGAGGGGGGCGGCGGCTGGATGGAGGGGGAGGGAGCTAGGGTTGCGCCTCGGAGGAGATTAAAAGGAGGAGGAGGGGAGGAGCACGTGGGTGGTGGTGGCATCGGTGGGGGGGGTGGTTGACAGCGACCTCTCCCCCTGGTCCGTACGAGGAAGAAGAGCGAGCTGGGCTGCAGCGCTAAGGCTTGGGCCCGTGGTGGGCTGGGTTGTAGGTGGGCTTGGCCTGCCTCCCCAGCCCCAAAGGGTTTTTCTTCTTTTTTTTTTTTTTGTGTGTGTTATTTTTTTTTTCAGATTCGGAAATTGTTTGGGCATTGATAAAAATGGATTTAGGCATCAAATAAATTTTAGTAAATGTTAGAAAACTTGATTTGATAAATTTTAATTAGTTTGCAAGATTTAAATAGATGATGATGGTGCATGATGTTATGAGATGCACAAAAAGAAAAACAAACAACAAATTCTATCGGGGGGGGGGAATCCCCGGGCGTTACAGACGACACCACTAACAAGGGATTGCGCCCTCGCAATCCACCTGCTAACCCGGGAGGGGAAAGAAGTTCGACTATCGATTCTTCATGCTTCCAGCTGATCTTCTCGACACCACTAACAAGGGCTTCTCGACACCACTAACAAGGGATTCTTGCTCGGAGTGACGACGATGTTCTTCCACCAGGAATCTTCCGATGATCGAACCTATTAGGTCAAAGGCTCAGAAAACGTCCACCCACGTAGGATCCTAACACTTTGAAAGATTGAGTACGAGAGTAGACTCCAAAACAAATAAGATGGGAGGGGAAATAGAATAGGGATAAGGAGAAAACAAGAATCCTATTGAGATGTTTTCCAAAATAGTTTAGCAGAAATAGTTTTTGACACTCTAGAAACAACGACCGTTAGCGAGGTTAACCTACAGGCTTTGCGGACCCGTTGCTTCGATAACCATTCGTATCGAAACAATATCGGGAATCGGAACCAAGGCTCTGATACCATTTGTGACGCCCCGAGATCGGGCACTATGCAGATTTCAGCATCCCGCCAAATCCGCATAATAACCGATTCCAGGTTGCCATTTATGATAACATTACAATAGTTCACGAATATTCCACAATTACAACAGAAACGGATAGATACAAGATGACTCACACGAGCCAGGGGGTACAACTGATACATTACAAAGATCCAAATAACAGCGGAAGAACAACATATCGTCCGACTACGGACAAGATCCAAATTGGACTAAGAGTCCTGAAGATAACCGAAGGCGTCCAATCCCTGCCCAGGCCAAGCCGGAGGGATTCCCAAGCTAACGTCGTCAGACTTCAAACCTGTTGACTGCAAGTTGGAATTTGCAGCCACGAAAGAGATTCGTGGGTCAGTACGGTTAAGTACTGGCAAGGGGGATAAAACCCATACTCACAACATACCGGCGTAGCCAGTCATCACAAGATACAAATACTTTAGGATCAACGAAAAGGAAGGGGTTATTGCAAATAAGCGACAGCGGGCTGCACTAACCAACTACAGAAATTTCTACCACTTCCGGCTAACAGAAAGAAGATAAGATCGAGGATTGTAACCAACTGAAAGATAACTTCAAACAAACCCATCCTGGATCTCGCCCCTTATCCGAAGAAGCAATCCGAGGATAACTCTCACAGTTGGATTAATGAATAATGGATCAGGTTGTTGTGTCAATAAGACTATTACTAGTCAAGTTATTATCATTAGGTGTAAGTTGTCTGAGTACTTGTTAGCCAGTACTTTCACCAAGTAATCCATAACCGCGGAAAACACGGCTTCTCGAGAAGATTTATCCCTGCAGGGTGTGCTCCAGTACCCGTACACACTCAAGCCACCAACTAAAACTCAGGTTGGCTTGACACGACCCAAACCATCTCTACAACCCATCCTCGGAGCCACGGAGCTATAAGGTCCCAGCCACGCAGCCGAATACTCAGCGCAGGTGTGCAAAACTCCCGCAGGACACAACACCCCGGCACTACAGGCCTCGCCCTATATGCATCATCATCATAACCATAACCAGTAACCATGGGGGGCCCTCCCATTATGCAAGGAGCAAATGGAACACCCGAACTAAGTGTGGCTCTTCGGACAAGCTGCAGATCAGGTCTAAGTCGAGGGGGGTCCCATACTACCGCCCGGATGCGGTGAGCACGCTCATCATGGATCAGTAGACAAGACTCTTTTCCTAATTAAGTTCGACACTAGCAGGCCTCAAAACCACAAAGGGCCTCCTGCCGGTGCCTTATCAGCATATTATTAATAACAGGTTGATTGATTAACATTCGAGCCCCCGGTACGGTAACAACAATAATAGTACGATAGTAAAAGAAGTAACCGACAACAGGCTCGAGCAAAAGCAACCCTAAGCATGCTAGATACGAACAGGCACAAACAAAGGCTGTAGGTATGGAGGTGAGGCAATATCAAGGTTAAGGGATTCATGTGATGGGTTCGTAACAGAAACAACTACCACTAAGGCTAGCAGAAAAGAATCAACGGAAAGAATCGGTAACAAGTGATGAAAGGCAGCCGTATGGCATGCAAGTGAGTATACTTGCCTGAGATCCCGCAAGGTAGCAGAACTTGTCGTTGCTCACATCATCTCAACGTCCTATCCGGGAAGAAGCAATGAACCTCGAACAAACACCGGATGCAACAATTACTACTACGGCAAAAGAGCCAGCATGATCCTATTTATATGCATGGCATGGCAAGATGCAACAGGGAAAACAACTTAAGCAATTTAATCGGAACCGGAGTCCGGAGGAATAGGAATTGGTTCAAGTTGTTTATCTAACCATCAAGTTAAATGTTGTTTAGCATGGAAAACAATAAAGTAGATGAGTTAGGCAATTTAAATGGAATGGGGCAACTGTTGGAATTAATTAGCCCACACATTCCATATGTTGTCATATAGATGAACAGGCATAACAAAAGCTAAAATGCACAAGGCAAGATGCAAACAGGAATATGAATGACATGATCATGTTAAAGATATGAAACTGATTGGAAAACATATTTTATTTGTTTGATTTGGAATTAAAATGAATTAGTTATGAATTTTGGCAATTTCAGTTGCATTAAATAAGAGGTGAAACAATTATTCAATTTAGATGTTGCAAACCAGAAAACAAAGTTGATATTCAAGTGTGGCATTTGATTTTGGATGAAAAACATGTTTTGAGTATTTAATTTGGAGCAACCATTTGAAAGTTATTAATTATGCCATGTAATTAACCAATTTAAGGATTATTAAATAACATTACTTTTAATTGCCCAAATTGCAAAACAAAGTTGATAAACAGAAAGTTCATTGAATTTGGACTGAAAAACATATTTTATTTGAGTTAATTGAATTAAGTATGAATTAATTATGGAATTAACCAAATTGGAAGAGAATTGTTTGAATTTGAAATTTGAAACAATTTAAATTGTTTAAAACAGAAAACAAATGCTTTCAATAGGTAGACAATTAAATTTGGATCAAGATGCATATTTTATTTTTATTATTTGGATTTAGGAAATAAAAGTTATTAACATATTAAGGTGGAGGACCAATCTGTAATTTGTGAGGGCCTAGAGGTGAAGGAAACAGGGGGCAGGGGCCTCTCTGCAAATTCCAGATCCAGATCTGGATCTGGTCCTTTTCTCACCGGAGAGGATCCCAGCCTCTGCCGCTGGCAGGCGGGCCCGAGGCCACGCTGCGCTGACTGGGCGCGGATGGCTGCTGAGGTGGCCTCCGCGGTCACTGGCCCGTGGGACCGGGCGCGGGGCGTGGAAGGGAAAAATAGGGGCAAAATGCCTCCCGCAGGACTCGATCCCGCGATCCCGGGCGGGCGCACAAGCGCGTGCTGCCAGTTGGGCTATGTCCACTTCGTGTTAGGAAAGAGGCAGGTGGGAGGTTAACATGCAGTGAAAAGAGTTAACTGAAACCTGTTGTTCGATCGGTTCTGAACTTCTCTGTGCCGTTCACGTACAGGCAACGAGGGCGGACAGGGCGGCCGGCGACAGGTCGCTGCCACGGCGCGCGGGCGCTGGGCGCGTGCTTGCCGGCCGGGTGCGAGCTCGTGCGAGCTGGGGCCGGAGAGGAGGAGGCGAACGAGGAGGGAAGGGACCGAGGGGGCGACTCACCTCGACCGATTGAAGCAGGCAGAGGTGCAGGTCGAGGGCGACGGTGGCGAACCCGGCGACGGCGCGGCCGGCTCGGTGATCCTCGGGGGAAGCCGAGGGGATGGCGAGGAAGAGGGAATCGCGGGCACTCCATTCCCGCGATCGGCAGCCCGCGTCCTCTACTCCTTCCCCGGCGCCATGCCCGCCAAAACGCGACCACCGCAGCCCTCCTTGGGAGGTTCAGTCATTCAGAACAGCAGCAATTTTTGGGAGATGAGATCGAGGGGGGCGGCGGCTGGATGGAGGGGGAGGGAGCTAGGGTTGCGCCTCGGAGGAGATTAAAAGGAGGAGGAGGGGAGGAGCACGTGGGTGGTGGTGGCATCGGTGGGGGGGGTGGTTGACAGCGACCTCTCCCCCTGGTCCGTACGAGGAAGAAGAGCGAGCTGGGCTGCAGCGCTAAGGCTTGGGCCCGTGGTGGGCTGGGTTGTAGGTGGGCTTGGCCTGCCTCCCCAGCCCCAAAGGGTTTTTCTTCTTTTTTTTTTTTTGTGTGTGTTATTTTTTTTTTCAGATTCGGAAATTGTTTGGGCATTGATAAAAATGGATTTAGGCATCAAATAAATTTTAGTAAATGTTAGAAAACTTGATTTGATAAATTTTAATTAGTTTGCAAGATTTAAATAGATGATGATGGTGCATGATGTTATGAGATGCACAAAAAGAAAAACAAACAACAAATTCTATCGGGGGGGAATCCCCGGGCGTTACAGACATGGCTCATGCGCTGCAAACCTGCCAAGTTTTCTTTGAACTCTTTCGCGTATTCCGCGAAGAGATTCCCGGCTGCGTCCAAGCCGTCATTGATAGCTTTGAAATCCTTGTCAAAGGTGGGAATTTCCTCGTAGAAAGTCCGAGTTAATTTTTCCACCTCTGGGGCCGCCCTTACCCTCGTGTCCGGGTCGGACACAATGGGCTGGCTGGGCTCTGGGAGCTTGGTGGTGGGGGCTGCAGTAGGCTCTTCCGCCATCGTGCTTGGCGTGTGCGGGGCGACGGCGGGAGAAGGTTGGCTGCCTCGGCTGGAAGAAACCTTGTGTTTCTTCAGCTTCTTCGGCTTCAGGGTGGAAGGTGGCAGGCTAAAAACATAAAAACCCGGAAAAGGTTAAAACACCGAAGATGGATGAAAAAAGTTCCCATAAAAGAAAATTCCAGAAGAAAGAACCTGGAGGTGGCGACGGGGATCCCGTCAAGATCGATAATTTCTTCCGAGGAAGTTATCTTCTTGCGCTTGCGTCCACCTGTAGCGGCGGTGCGCAGCGCGTCCAGCTCAGCCTCGGACACCAAGTCCGAATCTGAAAGATCCTCGAACTGCCGAACAAGCAAGATCAAAATCAGAGGCTAGGAAATCCGAGATAAAATAGAACTGTACCCAAATGACTGAAAAATTACCTTGGGAACCGGATTTTCGGCCGTATACATTGGCTGACTCTCTGTGTATTGGTCGCGCGATGCGACCAACTGGTTGATGCGCCGCCTAAGCTCCTTTGCGGGCCAATCCTTGGCGGATGTCCGCATCGGATCCTTGACTCCCGTGTATTCGCACAGGAGACGGCCGCTGTGGTTGGCTAGTGGCTGGATCCGCCTAATCAGCCAGCATAGAACCGTGTCCATGCCAGTTAGAGGCGGATCCATGGAGGTGAGCTTGGCGATGCGCCGCTTGATCTTTAGTAGATCTGGCGGCAGAACTTGGACGGCTTCTGTTCCCCAGTTATCTTGGGGAACGGCGGCAGAATTCACAAAAGGTGGAACCCCGACGGCCTTTTTAGGAAAAGGCACGTCGGGATGATAAAAGAAAGAACCCGTCCAAAATTTGACGGATTCTGAAGTTTTTATCTTGGGGAACCAATCCTCTCGGAATCTCCGAAGAGTGAAGGATATAGTTCCGCAAGTTGGGAGTGCGCCCTCCGAAGAGTTTCGCTTAACTCCAAAGCAGTACATCCAGAAATCTAACCTAGGTTCTAGCCCTAAGTAGCCTTCGAACAAGGCCTGAAAGCCGGCCATGTATAGAATGGAATTGGGGGGAAGATTGTGGGGCTGGATGTTGTAATGAGAGAGAACCTGGAGGAAGAAGGAAGATGGCGGAAGTCCCATACCTCGCAAAAGGTGGGAAGAAAGGAGTACCCTTTCGCCATCCCGTGGCGCGGGTTCGGTTTCTTCTTCTGGCAGCCGCCATTTCTTCTTGAGAACCAGGCCCTCTTTTTCCAAGTTTGGAAGGAGAGCCGGGGGAATACTGCAGGCACTCCAGTTGCCTGCAGATTCCGCTTCCTCGTCCGCTCCGGCGGCGGCGGCGGCGGCGGCCTCCGCGGCGGCGAGTTCGTCGCCGAGGAGCTCGATTTTTTCCTCCGCCGTTTCAGGTGCAAACGGCGGGGTTGTCGCGGCGCTCGATGTCGCAATGTCCGCGGCGGCGGAAGTGTTTTCTCCGCCCGCCGCGGAAGCCCTAGTCTTCTCCGGCTCGCCGCCGGCGTGCCTCTGCGATCCTGGCTGTGGATCCAGATCGCTGACGAGCTCGTCGATGGCGGCGCGGGTCGGTGACGGCGGCGAAGAGGCCATTTTTTGGTGGCGCTTTGCGTTCAGCGTGCGACGGATACGTGCGTTGGGACAAGGACTTGCTCTCGAGCTCGCGTGTGCGTCAATGGTGTGGGCAGTGAGGGAGTGAGGAAAGTTTCGGAGGAGGACGATGATGGCTATTTATAGCCAGAGAACCGTTTAGATACGTGCCAACGGCTCTTTCGACCGTTGGATGCTCGACGCGTGTCGCTCGCCGGAAACTACGGGAAATATAACGACAGGGGAATGATGGCTATCTCCTCGTTTCCCGTGAGAATCTGTCAGAGATACGTTGCAGGGTTTCCCGCGTGAAACCAAGCGTCGCCTGCGTCAGCATGATTAAAGCGCTGACGTTAGAAGTTCCTTTTCCGCGAAGGATCGCGAGAAGAAAAGCCGGACTTTCATAGTTCCGAGTTTTATGTTACCATCTCCTTCAAAAGGAAAGTAGAAAGAATCAAGACTGCTGAATCAAGATTTCCCGGACAAAATGTATTTGGCGAAAGACGAAGAATCAGAGTTTTGATCCTTCCTGGGGGCTACTGTCGGATATATACTGAATAGGGGTATAGAAGATGGTAGACAAAGAGCCGGACTACCAGGGTGGCCTACGTGGTAATGGGCTTAGGTCCATTGGGCGGCCCAGTAGTCCGACGCGTAGAAGCCGGATTCTAGAAGAACCCGGATCACGGCCCGCGTGGTCTGGCTTGGAGGAGAAGACGGATTCCTTACTTTCCAAGTTACAAGTTAAACGTAGTCTTCTAGGTTTCCTGCTCTGTAAGCCCTAATCCGGCTATTATATAAAGCCGGACGGGAGATAGATTAAAACAAGTTCTAAGCACAAGTTCTAAGCACAAGTTAGACACAAGTTCAAGCTCTACGCAACTCGCCGAGAAGCTCATCCTCGCCGAGTAGCTAGATCTATTCCCTCACATTGTAACCCAGTTATACGGGCTTTAGTCCCAATTAGTGAGAAGTGCAGGAGTAGGTACGCCGTACTGTCGCGACGTACCGAACCTGGGTAAAATCCCGTGTTCTGTGTTACTATGCTATTCCGTTACCCCACGTCTCTACCGTAGTCTCATGGCACCCCCGTCTATGAAAACTACTACGATGTCTCGACACTATCAATCACCCAGTCGTCTGGGATTTTACACTCGAGAGCATTCAGGTGATGAATGTAGCCAGACATTTTGACCACATTCTCGCTCACACTGTTGTGCTCTTCCATCTTTGCCGACAAGAAAAAATCCGAGGCTTCATACCTCTCGGCCTTGGCTTGTAGTGCAAAGACAACTTTGAGATCAGTAATTATCTCATAAGCACTCGTCTTCTTAAAGCGCTTCTGCAGGTCAGCCTCCATGGCATAGAGAATGTCACTCTGGACAAGGGCGGGTTCATCCACCTTGGACTGATAGACATTCTTGTCGTCCTTAGAGGCGGTAACTGCGGGTTCATCACATGGAGAAAAAAATAGCGCGCTATTTCGGCGCTAATAGCACGATATAGCATATTTGGAGGGTCCACGCTAAATTTTAACACTTTTTCTCGCTATTGCACTATTCACGAAATAGCATGCTATATCACGCTAAAACGGCGTAACGTTATAGAGCGCAATTATTTTTCCATCCTATCGGGCCAAATGCCCGAGTTTTCCACCTGAGGAAGAAGAAAAGGTTTCTTCATGTTTTTTGTGGCGGTGAAAAACAATTGTGAAGATGATATCGCTAGGTTAATAATTATGAATAAGTAATTTATACTGGGTTATTTCCCTGTGGGATGTTGATGTTAGGATCTAATCAACTATAGAACAATTTTTATATGGTTATACATATATTTTTCTGACATTTTTGGACTATATCATTTATTCTTGTTAAAATACTTCAAGTTTTTTAGATATATTTGATAGTTTGTACAAAATGCTATTATCACTGTCGGGGGGTTACCCCCGAGTAGGGTAAAGACAGGTGGTAAAGGCCGCTTACAGAAGAGAGGCTTGGTCGAGTAGCCGACTACCAGGTACTCGCTACCCGGTCGACTGCTACTCGGTCTCACCTCAAGATGACCAGAAGGAGATATCAATCAAGTTCTACCCTGACGAGTAGGAGGTTTGGCCCGAGTACAATTGGCGGGAACCATTGGCGGGAACCTACTCGGGCCAGACAGTCAAAGGAGCCGTTCTGACACAGGATCCCGCGTATCCTAGGTCCGTACTTGGCAGCATTCGAACTACTGTTCACGTGGGGACGGCCTGCCTGACAGTGACAGCATGGAAGCAGGCCGTGGCAGGATAAGGGGGGCCTACTCTGTGCCTAGGTACAGTGATACCAGTCTGTCCCCTAGTTTTGCCCAACGACTTTACGGAAGCAGCCAAGGTTAGGAACCAAAGCTGTCAGCGGGTACTCGGAGAAAGGACGGTGTGCACACTATGTCGACACTTGTCTAGATTTGGACGTATCCGGCTGGGCACCGTGTATATAAGGTGCCCCGCCGCCTCCTGCGCAAGGCACGCTGGCATAGACGCTATCAGTTGCTCTCTGGGAACCCTAGAAACCCTAAGTTCCTGACCTAGCCCTACTCGGAGAAGAGAGAGGGGCTACTCGGTAGCGATACCATTTGTACTGTGGCTACTCGGAGAGACATCGTAATACATAGAGAAAGGCAGGAGTAGGGGTTTTACCTCCTCACGAGGGCCCTGAACCTGGGTACATCGTGTTGTTTGTGTTGTGTGGATCTCACCTCACGCGGCTACTCGTCGCGTGATCCCTCCCCGGACACCTCCAGCGTCCATCGTCCCCACATCTTTAGCCATCCCATGGCATCTGCCGTGACACCACCACGACAGTTGGCGCCCACCGTGGGGCAACCAGCGGCGCTGGCTGGAGTTTCTGTTCGGACGGGATCTTCTTCGGCGGAGCGCGTAGTTTGTGGCCTTGTCCACAGATTCGGCTCCTTCGACTTCGTCACCGACAACGCCGGCTGTTTCGGCGGCGCGGCCATGCCCGAGGGCGGCTCGGTGATCTCCTTCGGCTCGCATCTCGTCTACGTCGCCACCGTCGCCAACAGCGCCTACCCCGAGCTGGTGCATGACGCGGAGGATCCTCCCGCGGTGGTTGCTGCTCGCGGAAGGCCCGCATGCAGCTCTGCATGCTGCGCGGAGGTGATGGTGACGGGCTTGGCGGCAAACACTGGCGCAGCCGCTACTGGCGCTGCGGCCGTCGTCGAGGAGGTTGACGACCCGCCTGCTGGTGGCAGGAACCACCGGCCTTACGAGAAGGAGAGCAACCTGCCGCCTTCCACGTCTACGGTCATCCCCGCGTCTGCTGCGCGAACCGGCATGCCCACTCCCACCGACATCGAGCTCCTAGCCGCGAGGGAGCAGCTCGAGCGGCAACGCCAGGAGCTGCTTGCCGAGCAGGCGGAGTTGGAGAAGATCAGGCTTGAGCTGAGTCTAGACCAGCTCGAGTACAACAAGGCTCACGGCTTCACGCCGGTCGCCAGGAGGCCCAGCAGAGTGGGCGCTACGCGGCGCAACCTGGGTGCCGAGATGGCGACAGTTGCGGAGGAGCCCGCGCAGTCCGCCACCGCGAACACCTTCACAAGGCCAAGGTACAGCACACCCGCCAAGACGCTCAGAGCTGCACAGGCCGTGGCTGCCGAGTTGCCGCGCCTGGATGGAGAGGCGCGTCTCCGGCAGCAGGAGAGGCTCAATGAGTTGGTGCTGGAGGCCGCCAGGCAGAACGAGGAGTTCCGCAAGGCCAACCCGGGGGCTGGAGCTTCGCAGGTAGTTCACTCGCACGCGGCTAGATCTAACGATCAGGCCTCGTCTCCGCATCCGAGCCGCGAGAAGAGCCGCAGCGGGCGCTCGGGTAGAGACAGGCAAATGCAGGTGTATGACCCGGCTGCTGCCGCGAAACAGGTTGCTGTGCCGCAGCAGCCCGGGCAGGAACACAATGCTGCAAGAGCAGGCTCTCAAGCCCATCAAGCTCAAAGCCGTGCCCAAGAAGCCGCGCGTCCGGGTACTTCTCGGCAACCCGCAGCTCAGCCTACCCGGCAGAGGCAGCAGCCGCGCCCAGTGGCACCAGTCGCCAACCCGGTGGAGCAGCCCGCAGCTATGCAGGTGGATAGGTATGATGATGGCTACTCGGCTATGGAGATGGCTGGTTATGACATTCATGACCGTGTTGGTGAGCGTGTGTTGGCGCCTGGAGATGCAAGGCACCAGCTGGACCGTATCAGCTTGTCGGCGCGGCTTGAGAGCACGGGTCCTCCCGGCCCCGAGTGCTTTGGCCCGCGCATCATGAACGAGCCTTCCGTGAAGGGCTTCCAGCTTGCAAGAGGCACCAAGAGCTACAATGGTAGCACCAAGCCTGAAGATTGGCTCAATGACTACGTCACCGCGGTCCACATTGCGGGTGGCAACAGGAGATGGGCGGTGCGGTACGTCCCGCAGATGCTAGAGGGTCCAGCTCGCACTTGGCTCAACAACTTGCCCAAGCACAGCATAAACTGCTGGCTGGACTTCTCGGACGCCTTCGTCAGCAACTTCACGAGTACATACAAGAGGCCGAATAGGCCACAGCAGCTGTCGGCCTGCAGGCAGCGAGAAGATGAGACGGACCGCGAGTACCTTACTCGGTGGAGCACCTTGAGAAACACTTGTGAGGGTGTGAATGAAGCACAGGCCATCACTTGGTTTGCGCAGGGTTGCCGACATGGCAGCATGCTTTGGCAGAGATTGCAGAGGGAGATGCCGAACACCCTGGCTGAGACCATCAAGATTGCGGATCAGTACGCACTCGGTGATCCTACTCAGCCACTGATGGACTCCTCTGAGCCGAGAAGAAACTTCAACAGCAGCAAGCGCAACGAGTTCCGCAACAAGCGCCGAGTAGATACTCGGTATGACCCCGAAGAGGTGAATGCAGTGAATGTTGGAGGCGGTGGTGGCCAAAGGCAGAAACCTGCTGGAGCCTACGGGCAGAACCAGAACCAGGGCCAGGGCAACAAGAAACCGTTCCGCACTGCGCAGCCGGGTAGCGGGAACTCCGAGCAGCCGAAGAAGTTTGTCTTCGATGACATGAAGGATGGCCCATGCAGCTTTCACACTCATCATCCCTCGAGGCGAGCTAACCACACTACTCGGCAGTGCGAGTGGTGGGATGTGATCAAGAATGATGGCTTGCCTCCTCCTCCTCCTCTGCCGGCTGCCAATGCTACTGTTCAGCCTACTCGCGCGCCCGCAGCTCGGCCGCCAGTGTACCCGAGAAGAGAGAATGTCAACCAGGTGGCTTTAGGAGCCAACCGGAACTTCAACAATGAGAGATACCGCAACAACAACAACAACTACAACCGCAACAACAACAACAGAGGCAACAACAACTATCAGGGCAACAACAATGGCAACAATGGCAACAATGGGGGCAATGGCTCCAACCAGTACCAAGAGCACCATGAGAGCTATATGATCTTCACTTCGGAGGCAGTCGACAAGCAGTCGCAGCACAGGAGGGCCATGGAGGTCAATGCAGTGATTCCGGCTGTTCCTCACTACATGTATTGGTGTGACCAGGAGATCAGGTGGACTCGGGCAGATCACCCCAAGGTGATGCCCAATCCGGGTACTTATGCCTTGGTGCTGGATCCTACCTTCCTGGGCCCCGAGAAGAATGTGAGGTTCAGCAAGGTGCTAATCGACAACGGCAGCAGCATCAACATTGTGTACAAGGACACACTCGAGAAGCTTGGCCTGGCCGAGAGCATGATGCTGCCTAGCAAGACCACTTTCCATGGCATTGTGCCCGGGATCTCATGCAACCCGATTGGCCGAGTGTGGATTGATGTGCTATTCGGTACTCGGGAGAACTGCCGCACAGAGCGCCTGCAGTTTGAAGTGGTGGATCATCAGAGCCCCTATCATGCTCTACTCGGCAGGCCTGCTTTGAGCAAGTTCATGGCCTCCACCCATGTGGCTTATCTGAAGATGAAGATCCCTGGTCCCAACGGCATCATCACCATCTCGGGAGATTACAAGAAGTCCATGGAGTGTGCCTCTGCTAGCTCCCAGCTGGCGGAATCGATGGTGATTGCTGCCGAGAAGAAGAAGATGTACGAGGTGGTGGCCATGGCTCAGTCCGCACAAGATGGCGCACAAGGTGTGCCGAGTACTCAGCATGGTACTGCTTTCCAAGCTGCCAAGGAGACCAAGATAGTCCAAGTTGACCCCGAGTTCCCGGAGCGCGTGGCCATCATTGGTTCCGGGTTGGCGGAGAAATAGGAAAGCGCGCTCATCCACTTCCTCCGTGAGAATCGGGATGTTTTCGCCTGGACCAATGAAGATCTACCAGGAGTCCCGAGGGAGTTGGTTGAGCACTCTTTGCATGTGCGTCCTGACGCCAAGCCCGTGAAGCAGGCTTTGCGCCGTTTCGGGGATGAGAGAAGGAAGGCCATCGGTGATCAAATCACCAAGCTGCTGATAAGTAACTTCATCATGGAAGTACTGCACCCGGACTGGTTAGCCAACCCGGTCATGGTCGAGAAGAAAAAGGAAGATCCCAAGGCTGCCACTGCATGGCGCATGTGTGTCGACTACACCGACTTGAACAAGGCATGCCCCAAGGATCCCTTCCCGCTACCTCGCATCGATCAGGTGATCGATTCCACTGCCGGTTGTGAACTGTTGTCTTTCATAGATGCCTACTCTGGTTTCCACCAGATTGCACTCAACCCTGCTGATCAAATAAAGACTGCTTTCATTACCCCGTACGGGGCTTATTGCTATCGTGTCATGTGTTTTGGCCTGAGGAATGCGGGTGCAACCTATCAGAGATGCATGCAGAAATGCTTGCATGACCAGCTCGGCAAGAATGTGCAGGTGTACGTAGATGACATTGTCATCAAAACGAATAAAACACATACTCTGCTTGCCAACTTGGAGGAAACCTTTGCTAACCTACGCAGGTACAAAATGAAACTGAATCCGAGTAAGTGTACCTTTGGTGTACCAGCTGGAAAGCTACTCGGTTTTCTGGTTTCTAGTCGGGGCATTGAAGCCAATCCTTCTAAGATAAAAGCTATTGAAAGCATGTCTTTGCCGAGATCACTGAAAGATGTGCAGAAGTTCACAGGTTGTCTGGCATCTCTGAGCCGCTTTCTGGGCCGAATGGGCGAGAAGGCTTTGCCTCTGTACCAGCTGATGAAGAAAAGCGACAAGTTTGTCTGGACTCCGCAAGCGGACGTGGCATTCAATGAGCTGAAAGCAATGCTGGCTAGCGCTCCCGTCTTGGCTAGTCCATTACCCAAGGAGCCTATGCTGTTGTACATTGCTGCGACTAACCGAGTAGTCAGCGTGGTGATAGTGGTGGAGCGAGAAGAAGAAGGCAAGAGTGTGCAGCGCCCAGTCTATTATCTTAGTGAAGTGCTGTCCAGTTCCAAGCAAAACTATCCTCACTACCAGAAGATGACATATGGTGTGTACCTGGGCGCCAGGAAGCTAAAGCATTACTTCCAGGAGCACCCCATCACTGTTGTGAGCTCTGCTCCCATCTCGGACATCATGGGAAACAAGGAGGCGAGTGGCAGAGTAGCCAAGTGGGCAATCGAGCTAGCCGCGTACGCTCCCGGGTATGCGAGAAGGGAAGCAATCAAGTCTCAGGTCCTGGCGGAATTTCTTGTGGACTGGGCCGAGATGCAGTACGAACCTCCCGCTCCAGTTTCCAACTATTGGAAAATGCACTTTGATGGCTCAAAGGTGAAAGAAGGCCTCGGTGCTGGCGTCGTGCTTACATCACCCAAGCGGGATCAACTCAAGTATGTGTTGCAGATTCATTTCAAGGCATCCAACAATGTAGCCGAGTACGAGGCAGTGGTGCATGGTTTGCGAGTAGCAAAGGAGGTTGGTGTGCAGTGCATTATATGCTATGGCGACTCAGATCTGGTGGTGCAGCAAGTCTCAGGTACCTGGGATGCTTTGGATGCCAACATGGCATCGTATCGCTTCCTGGTGCAGTCAATGACTGGGTTTTTCGAAGGCTGTGAGTTCCAGCACATTCACCGAGCAGAGAACGAAGCGGCCGACGAGCTGTCCAAGTTGGGATCTTCTCGGCAGTCCATCCCGGCAGGGATTGCCTTGGAGCATTTGAGGAAGCCATCCATCAAGCCTTCCCCCAACTCGGAATCCATCTTTGTTCCTTCTCTGCCAAGTGAAGAATCTGACCCAATGGAGATTGACTGGGAGAGTGCTGCAGAGAACCCGGGGACTGCCGTCCTCTACTCGGGGACTGCCATTCCCTACTCGGGGACTGCCACTCCCTACTCGGGGACTGCCACTCCTTACTCGGGGACTGCCACTCCGTACTCGGGGACTGCCGCCCTCAACCCTGAAGCTGTTGCATTCATTGAAGAAGTTCTCGCCAATCGGTCTGGGCTGCAAAGAAGCGCTCCTACTCCTCCTATGCAACCACAAGAGCCTGCCCCAATGGAAATGGACGAACCAGTGTTCCCCACACGGGAGACACCGAGTTGGGCAATGCCCATATTATCCTTTCTAAGGGACGGCACTCTACCTGAAGATGAGGTGACTGCAAGGCAGATTCAGAGAAGATCCAAGGGCTACACCGTAGTCCGAGATGTGCTGCACAAAAGAAGTGCCACCGGCGTGCTGCAACGCTGTGTGAGCCCAGAGGAAGGAGAAGAAATCCTGGTGGAGATACATCAAGGGGAATGTGGGCATCACGCCTCATCACGGGCTTTGGTCAAGAAAGCTTTTCGGCATGGCTTCTACTGGCTCACTGCACTGCAGCAAGCTTAGGATATTGTGAGGAAGTGCACCGGCTGCCAGATGTTTGCAAGTAAGATTCACATGCCAGCTTCCGAGTTGAAAACAATTCCTATCACATGGCCATTTGCTGTGTGGTGCTTGGATATGGTTGGTCCCTTCAAGCCGGCTAAAGGCAATATGACACATATCTTGGTCATGGTGGATAAGTTCACCAAGTGGATCGAGGTGAAACCTATTCGGAAGTGTGATGGGGTCACAGCTGTGAAGTTTGTGAAGGATGTGATCATGAGATATGGCTACCCGCACAGTATCATCACCGACAACGGCACCAACTTTGCAGAGGGGGCAATGGTGCGATTCTGCAGAGATAAGCATATCCGACTAGACGTTGCGTCAGTCGCGCACCCTGCCTCCAACGGGCAAGTTGAGAGAGCAAATGGGATGGTACTGGCAGGCATCAAGCCAAGGTTGATTGAGCCACTGCTGAAAACACCTGGGTGTTGGCTAGAAGAGTTGCCAGCGGTGTTGTGGAGTCTAAGGACTACCCCTAACCGGTCAACCGGCTACACGCCATTCTTCTTGGTATACGGGGCTGAGGCCGTGTTGCCAATAGACTTAGAGCATGACTCCCCCCGAGTAGCCCTCTACACTGAGGTGGAGGCGAGAGAAGCTCGAGAAGACGACGTTGACCTGCTTGAAGAAGCAAGAGAGCTGACTCTGTCACGTTCGGCTATCTACCAGCAAAACCTGTGGCGCTATCATAGCCGAAAGGTGAACCCAAGGGTTTTCCGAGAAGGAGACATGGTCCTTAGGCTTGTGCAGCGCACAGCCGGGATGCACAAGTTGTCTCCTCCTTGGGAAGGGCCTTTCATTGTCAGCAAGGCGCTGCACAATGACGCGTACTACCTTGTAGATGTGCGCCCGTCGCAGGCGAACAGGGAAAATAAAGCTGGAGAGGAAACCAAGCGCCCTTGGAATGTAGCTCTGCTTCGTCGCTTTCATTCGTAAGCAAAGATGTGTATGTACCCTCTTATCCGAGTTGAAATTCTACTCTGCAATCTGAAATCGTTCTCGGGGACTGCCCTCGTCCAAATTTGCCCTAAGTGTTCTTACTCGGCTTGTTCCTTTGTCTATTCGGTTGCTCCACTTCAGAACTCATAAGTGCATTGAGTACTGTGTTTAAACCTATATGCCAACTCTTCGACTCTGCTGCTGTCCGAAACCCGGCTTCATGGCAAGCAAGAGAACAAGCAAAAGGTCAATGAGCACACGAAAATCGCTAAGGAAGAAAGAGTGCAGGAACCGAGTAGATTGTTGGTTACCTTTTGTTCCCTGTTTTCGTCTTCTCGGCTAAGTGGTGGGCTGCGTTACCATGATTGTTTCTAGCGGCTAAGTATTTGCAGCCCTGCTACTTGATTCTTGTGACTCGAATACCAAAAAAGCGACAAGTCGCAGGTAGAGCAGAGATGAAAAGACAGGGTGAATAAGAAATGCTACTCGGGGACTCGCATGGAAACACAACTCGGCATTAAGCCGGTGTCGTTCAAATTGATTAATGTCAACATAAACAGAGTGGGCATAAAAACTGAGTAGCAAGCAAGATAAAGGTAGTCTATTACATCTGCTCCCGGCATTCCGGGGATCTGATAAGTTTTCGAGTAAAAAGAGCGCAGGTTGCTTCAAGATGAGGAGGCAGTGTTCTCGGCGCTGGCCTTGGATGCTGTTTCTTCGGCGGCGGTCTTGGCAGCGGCTTCTTCGGTGGCGGTCGTGGCGACTGTTTCTTCGGTGTTGGTGGCATCTGCCTCCGTCTGGACGGTGGCGGGCTCTTCCAACTCGGCATCTTGCTGGGCGGCTGCCTGGTCAGAAGTGGCCGTGGCCACCGAGACGGGTCCTGGAGCCGAGGAGGAGCCTGAAGCGTGGCCAGGGGGGGCACCGTGTCGTCGAGAGCAGCACCTGAGGAGGTGCCGAAGTCGAATGGCTCGGTGTCGATGTGCGCCCCTTCGTCTTCATCGCTACTCGCGACGACGGTGGCTTTTCCCTTTCCGGCCTTGCCCTTGGGAGATTCGAAGAAATCGCCAAGGTCTTCGTCTTCGTCATCATCTCCTTCGTCCTCGTACTCGGTGTCGGGTTCGGGGACGCCCTCGATGTAGACCTCCGTCTCGGCGCACTCTGCGACCTCATACGCAATCTGCTTGCGCAAGGCCACGCTCTCGGCTTCCATCTCCCATTTGGAATCATTGCGCTTCCCGCGGATGCGCTGCATATCCAGGTTTTCATACCAAGATGCTATGTAGAGAAGCATCACGTCCGCACCAGCACGGGCCCCAGAGGCTCGCCATTTTTTCAGCTCGGCCTTCACGTTCTCCAGCTTGAGGGCGAGATCCCGCATGTTTCTTGGTTGGGGGTCATGAGGCCAGAACAGCCGGTGGAGCTCAAAGCCCGCATGCACCAAGTCAGTTCCGACGCCGGCCAGCTGTTCGAAGTAGCCTTTGAGCACCAGCAAGCTGTCCTCGATATCAGCCCTGGTGTCAATTGGCTCACCCAGCGAAAGGCGAACTGCTCGGGCCTTGGCTACCGTAGGCGCAGAGGAAGAATCAAGACGAGGCCAGATATCTGAAATAGCAAGTGGCAAGATCAGAAGCCGAGAAGGAACAAGACCGAGAAGAAAAGATGCAATGAAGAGAAAACTTACCGATCAGTTGGCGGCGCAGCTGCTGCAGCTTGGTTTTCCAGGACTCCTCGTTGCCAATGTGCTTTTCCTGGATATCGCGCAGGGTGGTCATCTGAGCGAAGAGATCAGCGTTGGTCTTCTTCAAAGTTTCGCATTCCTGCTCAAGGGCCCTCTCCTTGGCCTTGAAAGTGGTCTCGGCCTTGGCCTTCTCGGCGATGGCCTTGTCCCTCTCGGCGCCAATCTTGACGGCATCCTGGAGTGCCTGTTGCAGCTGGAGTTGCAGCTTCTCGGTCTCCGTGGTGTGGTCCTTCAACAACTCAAGGGCCTGGTCGGACAGCTGCTTCTGCACCTCTGCCGGCTTGACACAATCTTGGTGTGCCTCAGCAAACAACTTGTAATCTTCTGCGAAGAGATAGATGAGGTTAGCAGAGGAGCAGAGAAGAAATAAACTCAAAGTCAAACCGAGTAAACAACAAGCTTACCTTCTAGCCTTTTAATGGTGGCCTCGGAGTTCTCCACGAAGCTGCGGCACTTCTCATGTTCGTCTGCTAAAGCCTTCAGTTTTTCTGCAGAGAAGGAGAGGTTAGCGCATAAGAAAGCATAAGCGAGCGTAAACAAAAACGCATGAATCGCACAGCTAAAAGCGTACCTTGTACTTCAGTCAGCTGCTGGGAGCTGTCCTTGGCGTTCTTGCTGGCTGCCTCCGCAGCTGCCTTTTCCTTCTCTAAAGCAGCAATTCGCCTCCTGGCGATGGAGTGGTTCCAGAGAAGATGGCGGTATAGGTTGGTCCGCTTCAGGACGCTATCCTGAGAAGCGAGAAGAAAATGAGATAGGCAAAGCAGAGAAGATTCAGCCCGAGTAGGAGGCTACTCGGAGAGTATCCATCTACTCGACCCGAATCTCGGGGACTGGGGGTGATGGTAAGAAAGAAGAAAGGCGAGTAGAAGAGAAGAAAATTCAACTCAAAAAAGGCAAGAAGGACTTACTGCGTAAGACTGCTCGATGTCCTCGGCATTCTTGCGATGCAAGAACATCTTGGCTGCGAGCGTCGCGGTCTCGGTGGAGACGGACATGGGATTGCGTCCCAGGTCAACCTTGTTCCAGTCCACGCGCATGTGGTCGATGCCGCCAAGGCTAAGACCGTGCCACTTATCCACGCCGAGAATCTTGCTATCCCATTTGGCGTCAATGAAGCCAACGGTGTCCAATACCTGTTCAAGACCCTTGGAAGTTATTGGTTTGTCTTGGACTCCACGAGAAGCAATGTTGACAGACTGGGGTTGGCTTGGATCTGGAGGAGGGGAGTTCACGGCTACAACCTTCCTTCCCCTCTGGATAGCTAAAGCTTTGTCCTTGGGAGGGAAGCCGATTGAGTGCTGTTGGCTAACCTCGATCATGTACTCCGGGTAGCAGGGCTGGCCAGCGGCGCGAGCATCAGCCGAGAGCGCAGCAGGAATCGGGCCGGACTCGTGGATCACGAGCGCTCCGCCTGAGGACGTACTCTGGTCTCTGGCCCGCTTCTTTGTTTGCTCTTTCTCAACCTTCTGCTTCTCGGGATCCTCAGTAGTCTTCCCGTCAGTCTTGGCCTTTGCCTTCTCGGCGACTGCCTTCTCGGCAGCTTGCTTCTCGGCCTTCTTCTGTTCAGCCCTGGCTTTCTTCTGCTCAGCCTTGGCCTTCTCAGCAGCTTCCTTGTCAGCAGATTCCTTCTCGGCCTTGGCCTTCTCAGCAGCTTCCTTCTCGGATTCCCTTCTGACAACCTCGTCCCTCAGAGCATCCAGGGCTCGTTGCCTGGTTACTCGCCCGGCAGGAGGGCTGGATGTATCCTTGATCTTCGGCGACGAGGAGGAAGATGGCGGTGTAGGGCCTTGCGCAGTTGGTGGTGTAGGGCCTTGCGCAGTTGGTGGTGTAGGGCCTTGTGCAGTTGGTGGCGCCGCAGCTCCTGGCTGGGCGCTACTCGGTGTCGCGCCCGTTTGCACGCTGCTCAATGGATAAGCAGTGGCATCCGTGGCGATGGTGTCTTCTACTCGCTGCTCGGCAGCGAGGCTCTCTTGTGCAGCAGCCCCTGTGGCGGGCTGCTCTTGCTCTGCTTCAGGCCGCTCGGCGGCGGTGTTGTCTTGCATCACTTGGTCTTGGTTCTCCTCGGCATTGCTGGCCGGAGGAGAAGGGGGTCTCTCATCGTGGACAACAGTGTCCTGTGCTGCTGGTCCTGACGCTGCGCCTTGTGCTGGATTGGCAGCAGCAGCATTGGCGTCGTGGTCCTCATCATCATCGTCCAGATTGACCAGAGGCACTGGTTTTTCCTTGGCTTGGTCGGACGCAAGAGCTGCATTCGCGTCCATAGGAGGACTGCAGAGAAAGAGAAATCGCAAATCAGAAGAAGATTGGGGAAAATAGCACGGCGCGAGAAGGGAGGCGACCGAGAAGAGAGCTTACGCGGTGGTGCATTTGAGTTCTCGTCTGGATCTCTTCGCGACCACCTTCTTCTCGGCGGGCTTCCTCTTCTTGGCAGGAGGCGCTGGTGCCCCGCTACCAGCCCGTTTGCGGGTCTCAGGAGCGGCGATGGACAGGGGCTTGACGACTAAGGGCGCATCGCCCTCGTTATCGTCTTCGTCCTCGTCATCCTTGTCCGCGGCAACTTCATCTGGGAATCAAAGAGAAAAAAGGAAAGAATCAGAAACAGCAAACGAGGGATTGGTGCTTCTCGGAGGCAAACGGAATGAAAGTACAGTTACCATCAAAATCCTCGTCGGACCAGGTGCGGAGAGCGTCGCGCTTATCAGGGACGGGGGAGCGAGAGAGGTTGGGCTGCTCCACGGCATCAAAAGAGGGCACATCATCCTCTTCACGGTCAGGAGACCAGTTGCCCTCAAAAACCTCGCAGCTCTCAATTATCTGGCGAGTGAGAACCTGAAAAGCAGAGAAGGATCACAGACTAGCCGAGAACCAGGAAGGAATCCTACTCGGATAGGCGTGCAGGTACAAAGCACACAAAGCCTAGGCAATTTACTAAGCATTCTACCCGGATAGGCGTGCAAACACAAAGCATACTAAGCCTAAGCATGTTTGCCGAAAGGTGTTACTCGGAAGGGCGTGCAAGTATAAAGCACATCGAGCCTAAGAGTTGTTCTCTAATAGGCTATCCGGCAAGGCGTGCAAGCATGAAGCACATTAAGCCTATGCAATTCGGCTAAGTGTCCTACTCGGAACACAAGGCAATTGCTAGCTAATGCAAGGAGGAGAAGTTATCTACTCGGAAAATGTATGCAGAGAGCAAAGTAAGGAAGGCGTACCCGCTCAATCGGCTTTGTGCGGCTGTACGGGACGAACCTGTATTGCCAGTGATCGCCAAGGCTTGTCGTCAAGATGTTCCTGGCGTGCCAGGGAACGTCGATGTTGTCGATCTCGATGGTGGTGGTCCTGGTGCAGTCGCGGGGCCCTCCCATGTAACACATGAGATGGCACCGCTCCTGCAAGGGTAGCACTCGGCGCTGGATCCAGCAGGCCACCGGGTCGTCGTTCTTGAGGCCCTCCGCCTTCAGCCAGCCGAGTCGATTCTCCATCTCGATGGCGTCATCGTCGTTGACGGGCTTGTCCTTCCAGTACATCCCGATTGGAGCGCGATTGCACCAAACGGGCAGGTTGATTCTATCGTTCACCGGGGCTCCTGGCTCGGCGGCAACGTTCCTGACGTAAAGGAACGTTTTCTGCCATAGCTTGACGGAGTCCAGCCCCTTGATGCGGGGGTGGTTCGTCCCGGACCGCTGCACCATCATGGCGCAGCCGGTGTCGGTGGCGCGGGCGACGCCCGCGGAGTCCTTCTTCCCGGTAGATTGCTGGCGCAGATGGAAATACCTGAGCCACGTCTCCCACGTGGGCCGGATGCCGAGGAAGGCCTCGCAGACCACGGCGTGGTAGGCGAGGAAGACGACGGCGTTGGGCGGCAGATGGTGCATCTGGATGCCGAAGTGATTGAGGAACTTCCTCATAAAATCGGAGGCGGGTAGTCCGAACCCGCGCTCGAAATGCGCCAGGAAGACGACGCGCTCTCCCTCCCGCGGGGACGGCACGATTTCGCCGTCCGGCGCCCGGCACTCCACGCCAGGAGGGACTCGCCGGGTATTGACGAGCCAGGCGCAATCCTCCGCGGTGACGCAGGAGCCGGCCCAGCCTGACTTGGCCATTGTGGTGAGTTGAGAAGGTGGAAGATTTCGAGTGGAGTTGGTTGGTGGATTGAATCCGCGGCGGCGCGAGAGCTTGCGCGGCGGCGGAGAGCACGGTGGCGGAGAAGAGCAGGAGACGAAGAAGGAATAGAGCGAGGGAAGGGGAAAAGGAAGTTACCGGCGGGGGTATTTATATCCCCTCCGCGAGTTTACCGTTACCGTCTTGGTAGTGGGATCGATTGCGGCGTGTGGTGGGTCCTGTGGCCGGCTAGAAACGCACACAAGCGCCGGTTGCGCGCGTAATGGCCACAGTTGATCCCACCACCGAATCGTGGCCTATAACTGCACTTGATGGGACATGACGGCCGGTGGGCCCATTGCGTGAAAACTGGACGCGTGGCAGGTCGTGTCCGGGGCAACGAAACGACAAGGTCGCGGATGCTTGACACGTGTGCAGTTGCTGCGCGAAGGGCTGGATTGTGCTCTGTGCTGCAGAGGCTCAATCCGAGAAATTTCTCTAAGTCTTTTTACTCGGTTACAGAGTAGAAAGCAAGCGCTACTCGGAAGAGAGGAAACTCAAGGTACTTTCCAGATAGCTACTCGGAGGACCTACTCGGCATCTTGAGGTTCAAGGGCTGAAATGCAAAGGCTGGTTTTAAGCTGGCAGAGCCTAGTGAACAAGTTCGCAAGACTCAACCAGCTTCGGGGACTGCTGTCGGGGGGTTACCCCCGAGTAGGGTAAAGACAGGTGGTAAATGCCGCTTACAGAAGAGAGGCTTGGTCGAGTAGCCGACTACCAGGTACTCGCTACCCGGTCGACTGCTACTCGGTCTCACCTCAAGATGACCAGAAGGAGATATCAATCAAGTTCTACCCTGACGAGTAGGAGGTTTGGCCCGAGTACAATTGGCGGGAACCATTGGCGGGAACCTACTCGGGCCAGACAGTCAAAGGAGCCGTTCTGACACAGGATCCCGCGTATCCTGGGTCCGTACTTGGCAGCATTCGAACTACTGTTCACGTGGGGACGGCCTGCCTGACAGTGACAGCATGGAAGCAGGCCGTGGCAGGATAAGGGGGGGCTACTCTGTGCCTAGGTACAGTGATACCAGTCTGTCCCCTAGTTTTGCCCAACGACTTTACGGAAGCAGCCAAGGTTAGGAACCAAAGCTGTCAGCGGGTACTCGGAGAAAGGACGGTGTGCACACTATGTCGACACTTGTCTAGATTTGGACGTATCCGGCTGGGCACCGTGTATATAAGGTGCCCCGCCGCCTCCTGCGCGAGGCACGCTGGCATAGACGCTATCAGTTGCTCTCTGGGAACCCTAGAAACCCTAAGTTCCTGACCTAGCCCTACTCGGAGAAGAGAGAGGGGCTACTCGGTAGCGATACCATTTGTACTGTGGCTACTCGGAGAGACATCGTAATACATAGAGAAAGGCAGGAGTAGGGGTTTTACCTCCTCACGAGGGCCCTGAACCTGGGTACATCGTGTTGTTTGTGTTGTGTGGATCTCACCTCACGCGGCTACTCGTCGCGTGATCCCTCCCCGGACACCTCCAGCGTCCATCGTCCCCACATCTTTAGCCATCCCATGGCATCTGCCGTGACACCACCACGACAATCACGCTATACCGTGCATAGCATCTGAAGGAGGCTGCCGTTATTTCTCAGAGCACGCTATTTTTTTCCTTGGCTCATCACCTATCGCGTTTTCAAGTACGTAGGCCATCTTGTGGGGAGCGAGGAGAATACTCAGTGTGTTGAATCGGGACATGAAGTTTGTTCCATTGGTCTTAAGATTTTCTTTCTCAAGGAAATGCGCCTAGGTTGAAAGTGGGGCAAGACATCTACAATGGTGTTTGCAAAATAAATCAAGACTATGTTCATAATAAATTGGGTTCATGTTTTAAATAATATAAACTACACGAACTCCCAATTAAACGAACATCTCTCACTTTGTTTTAGTGATTACACAATCCTAATTCACTATATCATCCCCGATCATCGCGGCCGATAGCATAGTTTAAAAGCTAGACATCACCATGTCAATCACATCGTACATGTGACTCATGCTTAACCTTTCGGTCACTTGAGCTCCGAGACCATGTTTGTACATGCTAGGTTTGTCAGATTCCCTTTAGCATATATTGTAGTGCAAAACATGGCTTACACCTGCCGTATGCGAATGCTGAAATGGATAGCACCCGATCATCACAGCATGCCCCATAATGGAGAACTTTCTTGGCGGTGCATGCTAAAGGGAGAACACTAATGCTGGAATTGATTTAAGGGATCATATTATATAGCTACCATCGTTATATAAACAATATATAAGATGCATACACATAACATCAAAGATGTAATGCAATGTGATATGGTCCTTCCCATCTCCTAGTCGACAGTTTGAACAATTCATAAACTTACCATGACCCATAACATGCCCCTGCAAAATAAAGTTAGATGCCTATACTATATCTTTTGCATCTTTTACATAGCTTAGCGGCTTCGGGGAAGAACCACTTCTACTTATGAACCTGCAATCATAACATTGATCAAACAATCGTCTCTATTACACCCCTTTCGGGCCCTCCTTTGCAAATTCCATACCAACTATGGAAGGAGAGACAGACACGCGCCAGCCACATACATGGTACAAGCCATGTGTCAGTTATGGAACGAGTCTCGCGTAAGTGTACGCGTAAAGTCGGTCTGGGCCGCTTCATCCAACAATCCCGCGGTATGAGCAAGTACACGTAAGAGGGTAACGATTTGTAGGTTCGAATCCCTCAATCAACATGAGTTAGAATCGTACTTTATATCTATGCATAGATTGGCTTTGATTCCACTGAAGGGTTACGTAGCAGAATAAGAAAAAAATCCGACCAAAGATAACCGATAAAGTCAAGATCTATTACTACGTAGATATGAAGTAACATAGGAGATCAATTTTCATACCCTTGAAGATCGAAAGCGGGGATTACGCTCCCGCACAAGCTTTGTGGAGGTAGACGAATGTAGCTGACCTCAATGTCATTTAGTCGAGGCAGCGACTAGTGCCACAAAAGGAATCACCTCGTAGCTATACACACGTACAGTGTAAACGACGACTTCCGGACTCCGTTCCAGCAAAGCAGTGGAAGCTAGACACTAGGAATTAAGAACCCACGGCACGAAGGTGTACGTATGGTGGAGAGAACCTCAACTCATGCGCACCTCAAAAATTGGGAACCACGAATGAGAGGAGAGAAAGATAGAAATTGGTGACAAAAGGGTGAGGGGCTCCTCTCCTTTTATAGGAGGAGGAGGAGGGAAGCCACCCTCCTTGGTTTAGCCATGTCAGACTAATCCCACATGTTGCGGCAAAGGGAGGCAGCCGCTCGCCCCCCCCCCCCCCTATTGAGTCATGGGCCATGCGGCAAGCCTCCCCTCCTTTTTCCCTAATGGGACTCTTTTTCCATTAGGGACCTTTTAAGCAAAAAATGGTTTTGAACAAATATATTTAACTGTTAATTGCACTAATTAATAATAAATACATATTATTTAATTTATTCTAGCTCCGAAACACCTTTTGTCGCCCTCTAATCTCCATCGGATAAATCCTGGAACGATTCGAACTCTTTTCTCTTTGGTGCCAAATCAAACCTAATGTTGTTTACCCTTAAGTGTGCCACCCTACGGTTCTAGATCACTCCAGATATGATAGAGATTACTCTCCGATCAATGACCAATAGAGGGGTCTGAAAACCCATCATGGCCCCTATGCAATCCACGATTATCTTTGTTGCCTGAACCTTAAACGTCAAGTTCCCATGCCTTTTACCTAGTGATACTTAGTTTGTCCGAGATTTGATCTTCGATATCTCCGTACCTAGTTCAATCTCGTTACCTACAAACACATCTACTCGTTCCCGTGACATTGCATCCCCATTATCAAGTCACACTCTTGCAAGCTTTACTTGATGCAACATCACCGAGTGGGCCCAGAGTATCTATACATCACTTGGATTGGAATCATGATCTCGATGCATACGCCTCTACATATCCCTCTAGAAACCTAATAGACACCTTCATGATCACCCTGTTATTGTGTGAAGGCTGATGCAATCAAGGAAACCTCGGATACAGTTTTTAAATATGATCTCACGGTCAGAGGTTTGGGTACTACATTTTCTGTGATATCACAATATTGAACTATGTGATTAGATCCCATTGTGATAATACATTTTGGGTGTGTGTCCATCACATCATTCATCCAATGATATGACTCCATTTTTAATTTACATAAATATCCATGATCAAGAAACCTTGATCATGTGTTGCCCAATGGACTAGTTAAATAGAGGATATTAGGGATTTGGTTTGTTTATATACCACATGTGCATTAATATTTCCGCTTAATACAATTATAGTATGGTATAAAACATATTATGAGCAAATGAGATATGATAATAAAAACATCTTTATTAATTGGCTCTATGGCATATCCCCTTCAATTTCATTTTCGACCTCCTCACATATGATGGTCGCATATACATTATGCCATCCTCACCTTCACTTTCCTCCATCCTCAGGGCAGCACATGATACAGTTCACGAGGGGGTCCAGAAGACGATGCAGCGACTTCGCCATGATTTCCATGTGGCCAATCGCACGCCGTGGAAGATTTTTTCGTACATGTGATACATTCCATCTAACAAGTCGGAACATATGCACCCAGTTGGCCTACTACAATCTCTTCTGGTGCCTACTCAAATTTTGGCGAATATCTCTATGGATGTTGTGGAGGGACTACCTCAAGTGGGAGGCAAGTCTTTTGGGGTATCCCTACTCGAGTGGGAGGCAAGTCTTTCAGTGGTCGGATGTTTCTCCAAAGCAGCATGTTTCATTCCATTGGGTATCCCTACTCTGCAGCAATGGTGGCACACGCCTTCTTCACCAACATCGTGCGATTTCATGGCCTACCAGAGATGATAGTGTCTGATCGTTACCCTGTCTTTACTAGTCACTTTTTATCATAGATGTTTTGTCTTGTTGGTGTGCATCTTCAGATGACTTCAGATTTCCATCCAGACCAAATGCGTCAACCGCGTGATTGCTATGTACCTGCGATGTAATATGGGCGACTGGCCATGTTCTTGGCTTCAATAGTTTCCATGGGCTGAATTCTGCTACAACACGTCATTCCACTTACCCCCAAGACCAATCCATTTAAGGTTGTCTATGGAAGGGACCCTCCCTCTCTTCGAGCCTATGACATAGACACTCCACACGTACATGGCGTTGATGCTCTGCTCAAGGACCGTGATGAGTTCCTTATGGATGTCCATAATCGCCCTTTCCAGGATCAGCAGGGTGACAAGATATTGTATGATGCCAAGCATCAAGAGGTATCTTTTGACGTTGACCAATGGGTATGTCTCCGTCTTCATCACCGACCAGTAGCTTCGCTGACAGGTTCTCACCAGAGAAAGTTGGCACCACGATACTATGGCCCATACAAGATCACAACGTGCATTGGCACATTTGCATACATGCTGCAGCTTCCGCCACGCTGTCATCTCCACGATTTATTTCATGTCAGCCAGCTGAAGCACTTCCATGGTGAACCACCAGCTACTCCTCATCTGTCGTATATTCATCATGGTCATGTGATTACAACCCCACTTCATGTTTTGAAAGCGCGGCTCTATCGAGGTACTCGCCAGCTTCTCGTACACTGGGAAGGTGCGGCAGCTTATGAGACTTCTTGGGAGGACTTGATAGAATTACAGTGACGCTATCCTACTTTCAAGCTCCAAGACGAGCTGCTTGTCGAAGAGGAGAGTGATGTCATGTGGAGTAAGAAGTACAACCATCGGCACCCCCACAAGTCAAGGGACTTTTATAAGCAAGTCCTTGTGCAGGATCCAAATCAGGCATAGATAAGCCTTCCTATCTTAGGATCTGTTAGTTTCCTTTATTTGCAAGTATTCGTCTTTGTTTAGAATCAGGAGTCCTAGTTTGTTCGGTTTCTATCTCTATAGTTGTTTGGCGGCTATATAAGCCAAGGTGTACACGTGTAATTATCATCGAAGGAAATAAACAAATAAAGGGGAGGTTTACCTCCAGAGTACTATCCCTAGGGCACCATGGTGCCCAAACCCAACCCCCCCCCCCCCGTCCGAGAACTCCCGCCTCTCACGATTACCCCCTTTATAACCTAGGCAGTGATAGTTCATGTGCTTCTACAGCGACAACTGAAAGTGCAATATGGTCAACTAGAGGGGGGGTGAATAGGTGACCTACAAATTTTAATTCTTTTTCACTTTTAGTGGGGGCTTTGGGAAAGTAAAAGCTCGGTTATCTATATGTGCAACTAAGTGAACACCCTAGGTGACAAGAAACAAGTAGCAACGGAGATAAAGGAATGGCACAAGATAACAACAAGTGAAAAACACAGAGACAAGGATATGTTTCCGGTAGTTCCTTCTTGAAAGAAGTACGTCTACGTTGGAGAGGTGGGGAGCCACCTAGGCGCTCCTCAATAGCACGGATGTGCACACCTTGTTCTCCTTGAGTTTCTCCGGTGAGGGAGATTCTCGTTTCCACTATGAGGTCGACTTGAAGGCATTGACCAAACCTTTACAAGGGGTTGAGGCTACTCCATAATTGAGATGGAGGCTCTCAACAATCGAAGCTTCTTGCTACAAGGTGGAAGCTACAAGCACTAGGGTTTCCCTTGGATGATAAAGCAACCAAGAGATTACAAGATCCCAAGAGTTGTGGTGTGGGTACACACGTTTTGGCTTGGTGGAAAGGTAGATCTAGTCCTCCTCCATGAGATCCTTGAAGGCCATCGAGTTTGGTTGGAGGAGGAGGGAGATCGGGGCGTTTTGAGCTCTACAACAATGGAGGAGAGAGAGGAATGGACGAGCTACCTATCTAGAGGAAGAAGACAGCTATTGATAGGCTCCTCCAATTTCTGACCGTTGCAGTCTGCCAGGGCTGGAATATTCTGGTGTTAGCACCGAAAATTTCCGTTCTACCATGCCGGAAATTTGAATAGTCCGGGGGGCGGATAATTGAAATATCCGGGGGCGGAAATTTCCGCCCCAGCATTCCGCCCCCATCTCTGTGCGCGGGCACCAGCCCGGGATGAAAACTGCTAAGGACCAGAGGCCGGAATATTGAAAAATCCGGAGGGCGGATAATTGAAATATCCGGGCCCGGAAATTTCCGGACAGAATTTCCGCCCCCATCTCTGTGCGCGGGCATCTGAGGAGACTCTTTCTGCTAAGTACCAGAGGGCCGGATATTTGCACCGGAAATTTCCGGGGCAAATTTCCGCCCCAGCATCTGTGCGCGGGCAGGGTGAAATACTTAGTCGTTTTGAAGGTTCCAGAAAGGGTCGGAATATTCCGGTGCCAAGGCCAGATATTCCGCCCTATAAGCACCAGAAATTCCGGTGTGATTACTGAAAAATCCGGTGGCAATCTTTCAAGTATATAGAACTCCTCTTTGATCTTTTTACAATGGTGTATCAATAATCATCTGAAAGATAAGCTGCATAGACTAAAACAACATTGTTAGATAGTTGATACCTGCATTGTTATCATCACCAAAATCATTAGAGGGATCATGAGCTTTCAATCTCCCCCTTTTTGGTGAGTGATGACAACACGGGTATTTGCAAGGGAATAAACTAACAATGCATGATATTAAAAGTAAAACACCACAGATAGCATATATAGGAGACATGCCTCCTAATAATAATAGTTCACACAAGCAAACCAACGAATAACGAGTACGATAAGACGAAGTTCGAAAAGACACACGAAACGATAAAAGCAACAAAGAACGAAAACCACCCGAGGAAATCCCCACGATCATATAGATCTTCTCCCCCTTTGGCATCAAGATACCAAAAAGAGAAAAGAGAGAGCTACGTCCCATGGAACAATCTCTAGGCCTAGGTGTCCTCTTATTCCTCTTCCTCTTCGTCCTCGGTGACATCCTCCATGTCCTCATCATCATCCACACCGATATCCCAGTCAACATCGTGGTTGTTCCAATTCTTGTATGGAATTCTGTCAAGAGGAGGAGCTGGCACATTGGGAATCTGAAGGGCAGTCATGATGGTGCGCTGGTTCTCCAGGATGTGGCGGCGCTCAACATAGGCATTGTAGTTCTCCTTGTGGATGCAAACATTCATGCACATCACCTTCTCAATTGCACGAACAAGCCAAGAGAGCTTCTTCTTGCCAGGAGGAGGAGGACGCATGCGAGGATCACGGTGGCCCTGACCTGTGGCACCCACATCATGTGCAGCCTGCTGGGTGTGGGCGGCCTTGTTTTACAGCGTGACATCCTTGTGGTCCTCACAGTCTAGCTCCAGGTCCTCACGAAGTGCCTCGGGATAGCGAGCCTTGATGAGCTTCATGATGTACGGAGCATATGGGGGAACTTTGCGGTGGAAGAGAGCAAAGTGGATCTCATTGAAGATGAAATCCATCACATCAACCTTGTGGACCTCCGTGTCAGTCATGTCACCCTCAGTGAAGGTCAGGTAGGTGTGGTACATGAGGTTGACCAAGCCACCACGAATAGCATCATTATTGCCTGCACTTGGGGCAATAGACTCCCTGAACATACGCAACAGGATGTCATATATGGGAAATAGTCATTTGGTCGAGCCAATCACACCTGTGGAACCATACAACTCAGCCAGTCTGTTCTTCTCATACTCCACTCCGTGAACATGCATGCGGTGGCCCTAAGGAGTGTTAAGGCCAGCAAAGGGATACCCGAGCGCAGTAGAAAAGTCATGGAAGTTGGCGGTGAGCAAGTGAGGGCCAGACATCCAAGACATCCCAATATCCTCAGAATCATCAATGACAAGTGTGGCGAAGAACTGCTGGATGAAAGTGACATTGTAGGAGCATCTAGTCTCCATGAGTGGATGCAGACCAAGGAGTTCAGCCAACTGGACAGAGTTGTTGAAGTAGGCAGGATTGGCAGCCAAATGAGCGAAGTTGATAACCTTCATTGGGCACACTGGCTTGCTCATTACAGTATAAACTTGCTTGAAGAGGGTCTCCTGCAAAACTTGCCAGAAGCAGGAATCAATAGTGGGGTCTTGAGGACCCTCGGTGTACCAGGCCTTGCCCCTCCATGCCTTGAACTCAGGGATGGACATGGTGGCCAAGTTCAGTGCTGACTTCCCCTGCTGCTTGCCAGCTTTGCGAGCAGCCCCGGCAGCGTCACGTTGACGCTCATATTCTCTCTCAGCATCCCTCGCGCGCCGGCGAGTCTCATTCTCATCAACAAGAGTTCCCTCAGCATCTTCCCGCAGGTGACAGAGCCGCTTGAGGGAGCTAGTCAACTTGGCAGGCCTAGAGCTTGAACCATCTGCGAGAAAGGTAGGAAAACATGCAAAGAAAAACAAACAAGAAACATCAAAAACGGGGGCTCGCGACTCGTGGAAATGGAGGAAGTAGATCTCTGTTCGAGATTCAGTGCAGGCCGGAAATTCCGGTCTCGGGTGCGGAAATTCCGGAGGGCGGAAATTCCGGCCTCATGGAAATTTCCGGGGGGCGGAAATTCCGGTCCTAGGGCGGAAATTTCCGGCCTTCGGAATTTTCGAATCCATATCTAAATTTGGGTCTGCAGTGAATCTAGAACGACGAATGTGTGTAATGAGACTGATTCTAGAGGATAGATGTCGCTAGTATGTGTATAAATTGCTCAAAAACACCGTGAATACCAAAGGACATGATATCAAATCAACTAAAAACCCTAGATTGCGGAGAAAACAAATCACATACCGGGATCCATGAGGTAGGACGGGATGTGCGGTCTCTTGATCCGCAAAAGGCAATTAGAGGACGAGGAGGGGAGGCAAAGGGGCCTCCCGGAGGTCTCGGAGGCGGCGGCTGCGTCTGGAGGCGGAGTGGAGGCGAAGGGAGGGGGAGCAATCTGGAACTGCCCCCTCCCGTCGCCTTTATATAGCCCCGGCCAAGCACACCGGAAATTTCCGGTATTAAGGCCGGAATATTCCGGTGCCCGGAGATTTCGACCGGAATATTCCGCCCCAAATATACGGTGTGCCTTCTGCGAGCGGGCACGCTGGATATTTGGGTGAATATTCGAGTCAATCTCGAACCCCGGAAATTTCCGGGGCTTAAGGTGCGGAATATTCCGGGCCCCCGGATTTTTGCCCCGGAAATTTCCGCTCAAATTTTCGGGGTGCCTTCTGCGAGCGGGCACTTTGGGAATGAGCAAAATTTCTGGGGAAAAAGTCTGAGGGCCGGAATTTTCCGGGCCCTAGGCCGGAATTTCCGGGGTTCCCAATCCTTCCGAGAATGTGTGAAAGATGGAACAAGACGTGAGCCTCCAAAATAAGAACCAAACACAACAAACACACAAGGACGAATGAAACATCAAGCAACACAAATACAAAAAGGAAAAAGGTTGGTGGCCGAAGCCACCGTGTTTGAGTGATACCAAGGAGTCGCGAAGATGTATCTTGGACTCAAAAGTATGACTCACGTTTTAAGCACAGTAAGTCACAAAATGACTAGATATGCATGACGCTTTGGTTGTTTTGCGCATGATAGGTGGAGTGTTGGTTCATGAGTTGAACTACGCTCCCCCTATGTCCATGCCTACATCTAAACTAGATAGCACATATAGTGAAGGTACGTATGCAAGGGTTCAAGAGAAGTTGGACGCATCGATAACATTTAGTTCATTCCTCAAACCCCTAAATCTTGGTTCATCAAGGGCCTTCGTGAAGATATCCGCGACTTGATCCTTGGTCGGCACATAGGAGAGGTCAATATCACCCTTCTCAACATGATCCCGAATGAAGTGATGGCGTATCTCAATGTGCTTTGTCTTGGAATGAAGAACGGGATTGTAGGCGATCTTGATGGCACTCTCATTGTCGCACAAGAGGGGAACTTTGTCGAAGTCGATACCATAATCTCTCAATGTTTGCCGCATCCAAAGTAACTGAGCACAACAACTCGCCGCGGAGATGTATTCGGCTTTGGTAGTAGAGAGAGCAATGCAATTTTGCTTCTTAGAAGACCAACATACCAATGATCGGCCAAGAAATTGACAAGCTCCGGATGTAGATTTCCTATCTGTCTTCTCTCCCGCATAGTCCGCATCCGAATACCCAGTGAGCTGAAAGCTTGAACCCTTGGGATACCAAAGACCAAAGTTTGGGGTATGAACTAAATATCGAAAGATGCGCTTAACCGCTTCAAAATGACTTTGTCTCGGAGAGGCTTGAAACCTTGCACATTTACCTACGCTACACATAATATCGGGTCTAGATGCACAAAGGTAGAGCAAAGAGCCAATCATGGAGCGGTATACCTTTTGATCTACCTCTTTACCATTCGGGTCGGGTTTCAAGTCAATAGTCGTGGACATGGGAGTCTTCATAGGTTTGGCATCATGCATGTTGAAACGCTTGAGCATGTCTTGAGTATACTTGGCTTGCTTGATGAATGTGCCTTCGGGGTGTTGCTTGATCTCGAAGCCAAGAAAATACTCTAACTCTCCCATCATCGACATCTCGAATTTATCCGTCATAAGCTTGCAAAACTCATCATTGAATGCGATGTTAGTAGAACCAAACATGATATCATCCACATAGAGTTGGCATATGAACAAGTCACCTCCAACCCTTTTGGTGAAAAGGGTGGGATTGATTAAACCAACATTGAACCCACGATCTACTAAAAACTCTTTAAGGTGCTCGTACCACGCACGTGGAGCTTGTTTAAGTCCATAGAGCGCCTTATCGAGTTTGTAGACATGATCGGGGTGGTTGGGATCCTCGAAACCCGGAGGTTGCTTGACATAGACCAACTCGTAGATGGGATCATTCAAAAATGCACTTTTAACATCCATTTGTTGCAATTTAAAGTTGTGATGATAGGCATATGAAATTAAGATGCGAATAGATTCAAGACGAGCTACGGGAGCGAATGTTTCACCGAAATCGACACCTTCGACTTGAGAGAATCCTTGAGCAACCAATCTAGCCTTGATGCGGATGACGATGTCGTCCTTGTCTTGTTTATTCTTGAAGATCCACTTGGTGCCGATGACGTTCTTGCAATCTTTGGGCCTTGGTACCAACTTCCACACCTTGTTGCGCTCGAAGTTGTTGAGTTCATCGTGCATTGCTTCAAGCCAATCTTGATCTTCAAGAGCTTCATAGACCTTCTTTGGCTCAATGTGAGAGATGAAAGCATGAGCTTTGCTAAAATCCGCTAGTTGCCTCCTTGTGACGACCCTTCCACGAACTTGTCCAAGAATCATGTCCTCCGTGTGACCGGCACGAGCAAGATTATCTAGCCTTCTCTTTGCCCTACGAGCTAGCATCTCCTCCAAAGTTTCCTTGGATAGCACTTGATCATCACCTTCATCATCGGAGACTTGTCCACCTTGATCTTGATCATCAACGGGAGGTGGATCCCTTATGTGCCGAGTTGTATCATCACCATGTGTATCTTGTTCTTCATTGTGAGCTTGGCCTTCATCATGAGCTTGGCCTTGATTGTTAGGTTGGCCTTGATTGATAGAGCGATCTTGATCGTTAGCTTGGCCTTGTGGTGAAGCATGAGGGCTTGGTGCATCTTGTTGGGTAGCTTGGTTATCAATGGATGTAGTCAATGGCTCCACTTGAGTGGGGCATAGTCCTTCTCCCTCCGTCATCCGGTAACCCTCAATGCGGATTATTTCACCAATCCCCATTCTTCTTATGACGATGGGAGGAATTGCATCTCCTACAATACCATGATTTATACGGACCCCTTGGGACCCATTATCCTCATCAAACACCACGTTTATAGCTTCTTCAACTTGCCCGGTGGACTTGTTATAGACTCTATAGGCGTGAGCGTTCGAGGCATAGCCAACAAAGATACCCTCATAAGATTTAGTCTCGAACTTTGACAAGCGTTTCCCTCTCTTGTGAATGAAGCATTTGCATCCAAAGACCTTGAAGTAGGAAACATCCAGCTTCTTGCCCGTGAGAATCTCATAAGGGGTCTTGTTCAAGATCTTGCGGAGATACAATCGGTTGCTAGCGTGACAAGCGGTGGAGATGGCCTCGGCCCAAAAATTATACGGAGAAGAGAACTCCGCAATCATGGTTCGAGCCGCATCCATAAGAGTCTGATTCTTTCTCTCCGCCACACCATTTTGTTGAGGGGTGTAGGGAGTGGAATATTGATGAGCAATGCCTTCCTCACTAAGAAATCCCTCGACGGTGTAGTTCTTGAACTCGGAGCCATTATCACTTCGGATAGCCATGATGCTTGTATTATGTTGCCGTTCCACCAAAGTGATGAACTCGATAACCCGCTTTTGAGTCTCACTCTTCCTCTTGAAGAAGTACACCCAACAATATCGTGAATAGTCATCCACAATCACCAAGCAATACTTCTTGCCTCCAAGACTATCATATGATAGAGGACCAAAGAGGTCCAAGTGAATGAGCTCGAGGATTCTTGAGGTGGTGATGTTGGTCTTGGTTGGGTGAGCCTCTCCATGTTGTTTTCCAAGAACGCAAGAGCTACACACACGATCTTTGGCAAAATTAGCATTTGTTAGTCCTAGAACATGATTCCCACTTTGAAGGTCATGCAACGTCCTCATATTGATGTGGTCTAACCGGCGATGCCATAGCAAACCCACATCAACTTTAGCCATTAGACATGTCGCGGCACACGTGTCTCCTTTAGAGAAATCCACTACATACATGCCGTTCTCGACATGCCCAACAAAGGCTACTTTAAGAGTCGTTTCCCAAGTGACAATCCCATTCTCCTTATTAAAGAAAGAGGTAAAACCACTTTTAGCAAGTTGAAGAACCGAGATGAGATTATAGCCAAGGGACTCAGCAAGAAGAACATTCTCAATTGACAAGTCATTTGAGATTGCTACCTTGCCTCGTCCCAATACCTTTAGTTCGGAGTTGTCACCAATAGTAAAGCAATTGAGATGAGGTAATGGAGGATGAATATCACTCATTGCGTCATTGCTACGGGTCATATGTTGGGATGCACCACTGTCCACCGTCCATTTGCTCGAACCGGAAGCACTTCCCTACAATAGATTAGTTTCTTGATTTAGGTACCCATCTTTGAATGGGTCCTCTCACGTTAGCGACAAGGGTCTTAGGAACCCAAATACTCCAATGATAATCATCCCCATAAGAAGTACCAACATATTTAGCATATACATGACCATCTCTAGATTTCATAAGAACATAAGATGGGTTGTATTTCCCGGCAAAGTCATTATGAGTGGTGCTCCCCCTAGAGGTATCACCACCCACAACGGTGTTGGTCTCCTTCTCTTTGGTCACCTCTCCCTCTTTCACAAATCTTACTTTTTGTGAGGGGGAGGTGACTTTCTTCTTGTTCTTCTCCTTGTACTTCTTATTTGACTTGGCTACATAGCCAAGTCCCTCCTTTCCATTGTTGACTCGTTGAGAAGCAATCTCATGAGGATTCTTCTCACTTCCTACAAGATTAGTCGCACTACAAGCATTGCTAGGCAAGACATTTGAGCTAGGAGATGAAGTGGACAAAACTTGCTTGTTTGATAGTTGAGATAGAAGATTGTCACGAGATTTGGTTAGCTTGTCATGAATTTCCTTAAGAGACATGAACTCCTTTTCGAGTTTTTCATGACGAGTGCCAAGTTACTCGTGAGCAATTCCTAGCTTCAACTCTTCATGTTCAAGAGTTTTAATTATAGCAAGAGATTGTGCATTTTCCTTCCTAAGCTTAGAGACACTTATGGCAAAGTTTTCTTCAAGGCAAGATAATTTCTCCTCAAGTGAGGCACGAAGGGAACGTTCATTATCAAGAGCTTTTTCAAGCTCTCGTTCATTGCAAGTGTGACCTTCATGGCCTTCCAAGGTCACGATGATTTCCTCCTTTTCATCAATAAGAGAGTTAGCTTCATCAAGTTGCCTCAAAAGGGCATTAACCTTTTCCTTAGTCTCACCTTTAAGGCTAGATAGCCAAATGCCTAACTCATTAGACTCATCATCCTCCTTGCAAACATTCTCAACACAATCCAATAATGAAGGAGGGTTAGTGATAATGGTCTTGGAGTTAGGAGAGCATACCGAAGTGGCTTTTGCCATAAGACATGTAGGTCGGGTATCCACAATTTCATTGGGGGATTCAAATAGAGAGATCGAAGGTGATGATGCGGTAGCCATGGCGATATGAGCAACTCCTACTACTTCATCTTCTCCTTATCTCCGGAGACGTAAGTCTCTAGAACCGCCCCTTCTTGAACATAGAGGGCCCTTGGAACCCGCTTAGCAAAGTTCTTGTTTTGAGGAGGCTTGGACTTGTTTCTTCTCTTGGCTCAAAAGGGCACTCCTTCACGAAATGGTTTGCGCTACCACAATTGTAACATGTCCTTGGGCGCTCCCCCTTCTTCTTGTAGTTCTTGTTTCGTGGAGGTCTTGGAGAGCCGGCCTTGTGATCTTCCCATCTCTTCCAATATCCATGCATAGCGAGAGCAATGCACTTGTGAGCTCCCGTATAGGTGTCTTCATAGTCTTCTTCATCATCATCTTCTTCTTCACTTTCATCAACTCGAGCCATTGCCTTTGACTTCAATGCAAGATTGGGAGACTTTCCCATCCCTCTAGAGCGAGCTAGAGCATCATCCGCACTCTTGTGTGAGAGAGAGATTGCGATGAACTCACTAAGAACACCAATGGAGTTGAGAGTGTTGTAGTCCACTCTTGTTCGAATACTAGTGGAGAGATTCTTCTCAAAGGGTGTGATAGCCTTGACAATTTTCCTCTTTATCCACTCATCGGAGATCTCTTCCTTACCAAAGTCTCTCAATTGGTTGGGGAGAGTGAAAACTCTTCTATAGAGCTCTTCGGGAGTCTCATCCTCTTGCATGACGAAGTTCTCGGAGTTGTCAATGGCCACATCATACTTGGAAGATTGAATGCTAGCATTTCCTTGAAACAAGGTGTCAAGTTTGTCCCAAGCTTCCTTGGCGGTCTTGCAACCACGGATGTGAGTGAGATGCTCCCTTGGGAGAGCCTTCTGGATAATAACAAGAGCAGTTTTGTTGAGTTGAGATTCCACATCCTCCCTTGGACTCGAGTTTCTTGGGTCATGAGGATGAAATCCATGGATCACGCTTCTCCACAATGCGGTACACGATCCTGAAATGTGAGATTCCATTTCAAACTTCCAAGAGGAGAATTCGTTAGTGTTAAGGATGGGTGGAACTCCAACATTAAGGATGTGTGGCATGGAAACGATTGGGTGGATAGAATAATAGTTTTGCGGCGGTGGAACTTTTGAATTGGACCCCGATCCATTAGCCGTTTGAGACTTGGAGCCACAGTCACCCTCCTTTGCTTTGGCTTTAGCCTTTTGTGCGGCTTTATCCTTAGCTTTGGCAATGTTCTCTTCGAGTTCGGAATTGTCCGGAGTCGTTTCCTCATCCGAACTATCCTCATCGGAGATGTGGGGAGAGTGCGACGGCCCCTTGGTTTTACCCATCATGTTCTCCAACATCTTCTTGATGGAGGAAACCTCCGAGCCCACACTAGAGCTAACCTTGGAAAATTGGGTTTGAATGGTACAAACCGTTGTCTCTAGGTTGGCTATAGTGTCGGCCATTTTGGAGAGCTCCTCCTTAGAAGATTCGGGATCATCTACGTTGACCATGATTACTCTTGGGCGGTTAAGCCCGATAAAAGAGTCGAGGCTCTGATACCAATTGAAAGTGCAATATGGTCAACTAGAGGGGGGTGAATAGGTGACCTACAAATTTTTAATTCTTTTTCACTTTTAGTGGGGGCTTTGGGAAAGTAAAAGCTCGGTTATCTAGATGTGCAACTAAGTGAACACCCTAGGTGACAAGAAACAAGTAGCAACGGAAATAAAGGAATGGCACAAGATAACAACAAGTGAAAAACACGGAGACAAGGATATGTTTCCCGTAGTTCCTTCTTGAAAGAAGTACGTCTATGTTGGAGAGGTGGGGAGCCACCTAGGCGCTCCTCACTAGCACGGATGTGCACACCTTGTTCTCCTTGAGTTTCTCCGGTGAGGGAGATTCTCGTTTCCACTATGAGGTCGACTTGAAGGCGTTGACCAAACCTTTACAAGCGATTGAGGCTACTGCACAATTGAGATGGAGGCTCTCAACAATCGAAGCTTCTTGCTACAAGGTGAAAGCTGCAAGCACTAGGGTTTCCCTTGGATGACAAAGCAACCAAGAGGTTACAAGATCCCAAGAGTTGTGGTGTGGGTACACACGTTTTGGCTTGGTGGAAAGGTAGATCTAGTCCTCCTCCATGAGATCCTTGAAGGCCATCGAGTTTGGTTGGAGGAGGAGGGAGATCGGGACGTTTTGAGCTCTACAACAATGGAGGAGAGAGAGGAATGGACGAGCTACCTATCTAGAGGAATGTAACATCCCAAGTATGAAAACAACCCCTAGAATGTTTTCTTTTTGTTAAATTATTGCGTTGCATCATGTCATCATATTCTTTGCATTTGTTTTGCATTTGATTCCATTTGTTTTCTATATGAATTCCAAACAAAAATTCAAATTCTTGTTCATACTTGTTATGTTACAATGTTTCAAATAAAAACTACAAAACAAACAAATAAATTGTTCCATTAAACTTGAAATTAAAAACTTTACATTGATTAAGTTTCAATTATTCTTTTAATCTCAAATTCATTCAAAATTCAATCAAATTGCAAACAGCAACTAATTTCAATTTTTTTGGAAAACCAAAGTGTGTACTTGTTGCTATTACAATACTTAATCAATACAAATTATCCCTAAAATTTTCTAACCACTAAAACCATCTCTTTTTCTCCCTATTCCTTTTCAGCAAAAAAAAAGATACAGAAAGAATAAAAATAAAGAAAGGAGAGGGGAAAGGGCAGCCAACCCAATTGAGCCAGCCCACCTAGCCCTGGCCTGCTACCCCCCCCCCCCCCCCCCCCCCCCTCGCTCATCCCTAACCTCTGTACGGCAGGCAGATGCGCCTGTCCACGTTGACAGGTGCAGAGGAGCAACGGCCACGAGCTCACCCCTCCTCCTCTTAACCCTAGCTCGAGCCCCCCTCTGTGCCCTAATCTCTCCTCCCTTTCTCCCTCGCGCCACCATTTCTTCTTCCTCTCTTTCTCTCTCGCTGCACCTCCCTCTTCTCTGTTCTGAACCCCACCGAGAGCAACCACCACCTCGTTTCCCTCCGGCGATCGCCGCGCCACGGTGCCCCCACCGTCCGTGTTAGGGTCGGGAACGGAGAGCCCACGCCTCCCTCTCCCGCGCCGTTTCCTCGGTTTCCCCCGAGGGTCACCGGAGCGCCGCCGCCGTCCCCGACTTCGCCGCCCGTCGCCACCACCAAGCTGACCTCCTCCTCCGTTTTTTTCCCCTCACGGTGAGCCCTCGTTCTTGTCCCCTCTCCCTCCTCTCAACATCCACGCGCGCACGACCACCGGCCACAGCACGCACGCGGGCAGCGCAGCGAACCACGGCCGCCGGCGGACTCTGTTCCTCCGTCGAGGTTCAGAAACCACACCTGCAACCAAAAATTCAGTTAGCGCTTAACTGAAGGTTATACCCAAACGTGCCCCTTACCTGTCACGAATCGGAACAGAGCCCAGTGGCAGTACACCTTGCGCGCGAGCACCGCATCGCGGGTTCGATCCCCGCGGGAGGCATTTCGCCTCCCAATTTTTTTCCCTTCCACGCGCGCGCGCTGGGCCCGCGCGTCAGTGGCCCTGGAGGCCACGTCGACCCCCAGCCCCGCCACCTAGGCGCCACGGAGGCCCTGGCCCACTGGCAGTGGCCTATGTAGGTCACTGCGCGGTGCACTTAATTTTTTGGCCCATTTTCTTTTAATATCAGTCCAGTTTATTCACAGATTAGTCCCTAGGTCCAAAATGCAAATAACTTTTGATTTCCAAATCCAAATAATACAAATGAAATATGTATTCTGAACCAAATTTAATTCTCTACCTATTTAAACCATTTGTTTTCTCTTTTGAACATTTCAAATGCATTCAAATTTCAAATTCAAACAAATCATTCCAAATTTGATTAAATGCATAAATAATTCAAACTTAATTCAAATAACACAAATAAAATATGTTTTCCATGCTATTTTGAACCACCTTTCCAAATATAAATTTTGTTTCATGATTTGAACAATTAAAGTTGGTTAAATAATTTAAACCTTGTTTAAGTCATTTAAATTTGCTAAATTCATAACTTGCTCAAATTAAATTATTTTTGAATATATAAAATATGTTTTCAAACCAGAAAAGTATAAACTTTTCAAATATGAATTTGGTTTAATGTTTTGAACAAATAAAATCCAGATAATATTCATACTTAATTTAATTCCAATTAAATCTTGTGTAAACTTGTTTAATTCATAAGTAATTCATTCTAATTCCTTTTTCAATAATTGAAACATGTATTCCACCTTAAATTGTGTGTTCTTTTCAAATATGAACTTTGTTATCTATTTTGCACAATTTAAATTGGTGAAAACAAAAAATGCTTGTGTAACCCCTTTAAGGAACCAAAATTTCATAACTTAATAAATGAAATTCCAAACTTGGTAAACCTTATTTCAAATTGTTTCTATCGTTGTTTTCTTTCTGTTTTATTCATCCATGCATCATGCTAATCCACCTTCACCTATTGTTTAGTTGTGAAACAATTATTTCAACCTTAATTCATGGGCTTTCCATATGCAATCCAAATTGCATGTGGGTCCATTTAATCATGTTATATTACCATGTCAACTAGTTTATTTTTGGTGCATAAATTAAATGGTCATGCATCATCCAATGATTGTGCACTATGCCATGTTATTGATTGTTTGTCTCTCTGCGTTGTGTGTTTGCTTCTTCTCGAATAGACGACGGCGTTGAGACAGACGATACTTACGACACCCCTTCTGAGGATCTAGCTCAGTACCAGGCTGCTGAGTTTGCAGGCAAGTATTCACTCACATGAACCATTGTATTCCTTTCAACATTTGGATACCGATACTTTCTGTTGTCTATTCTGATAGCCATATGAATCGTTGCTTGTGTTCCGAACCTATCACATGTTACCTTTAACCCTGATATAGCCTCACCCCCACACCTATAACCCCATTGCTTGTTGCCCGTGTCTTACTAGCATGCTTAGGGTTGTTTCGGCTCGAGTCTGTTGTCCGTTACTTTCAGTTACCTTATTCTATTATGTTCCGGGGCTCGATGTTAAACAATCAACCTGTTAATGCTTGGGTAATAATAATTTGATGATAAGGCACCGGCAGGAGGCCCGGCGTGGTTTTGAGGCCTGCTAGTGTCGACCCTAATTAGGAAAAGGGTCTTGTCTACTGATCCATGATGAGCGTGCTCACCGCATCCGGCTGGTGGTATGGAACCCCCCTCGACTTTGATCTAATCCGCAGTTTGTCCGAAGAGCCACACTTAGTTCGGGTGTTCCATTTGGCTCATACGCATGAATGGGTCGCTCCCATGGTTACTGTTGATGATGATGACGCACACATATAGGGCGAGGCCTGTATTGCCGGGGTGTTGCGTCCTGCGGGAGTTTTGCACACTTGCGCTGGGTATTCGGCTGTGTGGCTGGGACCTTATAGCTCCGTGGCTCCTAGGACAGGCTGTAGAGATGGTTCGAGTCGTGTCAAGCCAACCTGAGTTTTAGTTGGTGGCTTGAGTGTGTACGGGTACTGGAGCACACCCTGCAGGGATGAATCTTCTCGAGAAGCCGTGTTGTCCGCGGTTATGTGACGACTTGGTGAAAGTACTGGCTAACAAGTACTCAGAACAACTTACACCTAACTATAATAACTTGACTAGTAATAGGTTTATTGACACCATAACCTGAACCATCATTAATCCAACTGTGTGAGTTATCCTCGGATTGCTTCTTTGGATAAGGGGCGAGATCCAGGATGGGTTTGTTTGAAGTTAGTTATAGTTGGTTACGATACGTTATCTTATCTCTTTTCTGTTAGCCGGAAGTAGTAGTATGTTCTGTAGTTGGTTAGTGCAGCCAGCTGCCGCATCTTTTGTATCACCCTTTCTTCCGTTGAACCCAAAGCATCTGTGCTTGATGTTGTGGGGTACACTTTGGTGAACTGTGAGTCTTGCTTTCCAGTACGTTTATGTACTGACCCCTTTGGGGCTGTGGTTTCCGCAGACTACGATTTCCGAGGATCCCCATGGTGGCTACTACGTGGAGTATGATGAAGTTGTTGACGAGTAGATAGCGGATCCGGGCAGGATCCGAGACTTCGTGGATGGGCTCCGTTTTCCTTTCATTCGCGGCCTCTTAGGCCTATTTGGTTTTGTCTGTACTCAGACCTTTTGAATGCTTCCGCTGTGATGTAATGATGATATGTTGGGACATGTGTCCTCTGGATGATTGTATTTGCTATTCTCTGCTCTAGTGAGAGCTATTTGCAACTTATTTCTATTTATTTGTGTCTTAGAGATCTGTTGTGCTATCATTTTGTTAAACGCCGTTGATGTACCATGTGTGTATGGTATGAAGTACGTCAATGGTAGTATCCTGATTTCTATGGGATGGTTTACGTAGACGATGAACAGTAGTGGTTGGTTGTCACACATACGTGTGTTGGCCTACTCGTAAGAGATGCGGGTGCCGGTAAGCCCCGTAATCCAATCATCTACTGTTCAACGGAACTGCGAGTATCCTCTAGAAGTCCGGGTGCGACAAATGGTATCAGAGCCTGTCTGCCTGTAGGATCCCTTTTACTGGTCGCAGTTGAGTCTAGAAACTATTTTGTAGCTATATAGGAAAAATGAAACGTGAGAGTAGGAATTCTGTCCTTTTATTTCTTTCCCCACCCACCCTCCCTTTTTCTGGTAAGGAAGTGCAACGTTGTTTTCTCTCCTCATCTAAACTTTCAAGTTAGGTTTTCACGTATCCTGGTTTCTGTAGGATGGTTATATCTACTAGACCATAGGAATGGAGGTGGTTGTGACATGATTTATCATGTTGCCTACTCACGATTGAGAACGGAGGCGTGTAAGCCCCGGAAGCAGATCCTCTATTCCTTAAGCAGTAGATATTGATCCTTTAGGAGCCCGGATGGGTTTCTCCGTAGTACCTCAGGTGTTTGTGGTCTCCTGTTTCCCAGTTGTTGCTTTGATATCGTCCTTCACAAATCGTCTCTTTCGTTGTTAACCTCCATCCGTTTTGTTCCGGAGAATTTTATTCTTCAGCACCGCATCTGTGTGGTACTCGAACCATTTATGGTGAACGTTGAGGGTAGTATATGTTTGCTCCATGCTACCTTTTCTTACCGTCTGAAGTAATCATTTTAAGCACTTATATTGGATTTTGTTATCCGATTAGTGTGTTAACCTTGGTATCCTCTTCAGGATGGAAAGTGGTGACGAAGAACCCACACTGCCACCTGAGATGGGGAAAGTGTTGTCTCAGATGACACAAGTTATAAGGCAGATGCAGCAAAACCAAGACATTGGGAATATTGGCAACACTCGTGTGTCTATTCGGGAGTTCCTTGAGCTCAATCCGCGCACGTTTGATACCTCCTCCGAGCCGTTGGATGCTGATGACTGGCTCCGTGAAATGAACCGTACTCTTATGGTAGCTCATGTGGCTGACAAGGACCGTGTTCCTTACGTGACCTACCTTCTCCGTGGGCAATCCATGTCTTGGTGGGAGAACTTCCAAGAAATGAGAGGTCCTAGTGTGGCAATCACATGGGAGGATTTCAAGCAAGCCTTCGTGCGCCATCACATTCCCGATGGGCTCATGGAGAGAATGCGTGAGGAATTCTATTTTTTCACACAAGGCAATCTGGACGTTCGCGAATACCAAAGAGAGTTCAATCGTCTGGCTCGCTACGCCGGAGATGAAATCTCCACGGAAGCGAGAAAGATGGCAAAGTTCCGCAGGGGTCTCAACCCGGAACTCAAGTATGCTCTCACCAACGTCAAGGCCAAGAATTTTGAGGACCTCATCAACATCGCTCTAAATGAAGAGCATGGGCGCAAGTTGGTTGAGGAATCTCGTAAGCACTCTCGTGAACAGGCTAATCTCTCAAAAGCTATCATGCCTCCACAAAAACGAAGAGCTTGGGTTCCATATACCACCCCAACACCGCCCATCTGCTTGCCAAGCCCGGCAGGATTTCTTGCCCTCCCTCCCACCCCAGTGGTATCTTTAGGAGGTGCTCCGTCTCAGCCAAGTCCAACAGCTCCTCGTTCTGCTAGTACATGCTTCAAGTGCGGTTTACCAGGACACTACTCCTACAAGTGCCCGCAGAACAAGCTACCATCACTACCTATCCCTAAGGTCAATCATGTGATGGTACACACTTCTTCGCCTAGGCCCCGCAACAGGAACAAGTCTGTCTTGAGAACTGTGAGGGTGAACCATGTCAAGGCCCAGGGAGCAGAAGAATCTCCAGAGGTTGTAATGGGCACACTTCTTGTAAACTCGTTTCGTGCTAAAGTCTTGTTCGATTCTAGTGCTTCACACTCTTTCATCTCTCAATGCTTTGCAAACAAAAGTAAAATCAACTTCGAACAGTTGTCTATCCCTCTCCTAGTGAAATCACCGGGATCTAGCTGGCAAAGCAATAAAGTTAGCCAGAACATCGAGATCACAATTGGAAACCTTCCTTTCCAGGCATCTCTGATAGCTCTCCACTCTTCAGATATTGATGTCATTCTTGGGATGGATTGGCTGATAGCCAACAAAGCAGTCATTGATTGTCCTGCTAAATCTGTCAAAATCACACACCCTTCTGGCCAGATAGTCTACTTCCATGCTGAAAATCCAGTTGTTCAACTCTACACTCTCAATGCAAATCCTCTACCATCTATTGAAACTATTCCGGTTGTTTGTGACTTCCCCGATGTCTTTCCAGAAGAATTGCCAGGAATGCCTCCTGACAGAGCAGTTGAGTTCGTGATCGAACTTGAACCAGGTACTGCTCCAATCTCTAAGCATCCATACAAGATAGCTCCTCCTGAACTGAAATTGTTAAAGGAGCAAATCGATATGTACATGGAGAAAGGTTACATTCAACCTAGTTCCTCGGCTTGGGGATGCCCAACTCTCTTTGTGGCAAAGAAGGATCAAACAAAGAGACTCGTTGTTGACTATCGTCCTCTTAACGAGAAAACCATCAAAAACAAATATACAATTCCTCGTATCGATGATCTTTTTGATCAACTTGCTGGAGCCTCAATATTCTCCAAGCTGGACTTGAGAATGGGTTACCATCAAATAAAGATCAGAAAGGAAGATATTCCAAAGACAGCCTTCACCACTCGCTACGGTCTATATGAATACACCGTCATGTCCTTTGGTCTCACCAATGCACCGGCGACCTTCTCTCGACTCATGAATTATGTCTTCCATGAATACCTCGACAAGTTCGTTGTGGTATATCTTGATGATATTCTTGTCTACTCAAAATCCGAGGAAGAGCATGAAGAACATCTTCGTCTCACTCTCTTGAAACTTCGCGAGCATCGTCTCTATGCCAAATTCTCCAAATGTGAGTTCTGGATTGCAGAAGTTGCTTATCTTGATCATGTCATCTCTGCCAAGGGCATAGCCATTGATCCAGAAAAGGTTAGAGCAATTGTTGATTGGAAACCTCCTAAGACGGTGAAGCAAGTCAGAAGTTTTCTTGGTTTGGCTAGCTATTGCCGTCGTTTCGTCCAAAACTTCTCCAAGATTGCCAAACCTCTCACTGACCTCACAAAGAAGGACAAGAAGTTCGTCTGGTCTCCACAGTGTGATGAAAGTTTCAATCTCCTGAAGACGAAACTCACTTCTACACCAGTTCTGGTTGGCCCAGATACTACCAAACCTTTCCAGATATTCTGTGATGCTTCTCTCCAAGGTCTAGATGCAGTTCTTATGCAAGAACGTCAAGTTGTGGCTTATGCTTCACGTCAGTTGAACGCACATGAGCTCAATTATCCCACTCATGATCTAGAACTTGCAGCAGTTGTGTTTGCCCTCAAGAAATGGAGACAATACTTGTTGGGTAATCGCACTGAAATCTTTTCTGATCATAAGAGTCTGAAATACATCTTCACTCAACCAGATCTAAACCTCAGGCAAAGGAGATGGATTGAAAAGATCAAAGACTTCGATCTTACCATTTCTTACACTCCAGGCAAGGCTAATGTTATGGCCGATGCTCTCAGTCGCAAGTCGTATTGCAATAATCTAATGATCATGGAAAGCCAACCTCCTCTTCATGAAGAATTCCAGAAGCTCAACCTTGATCTTGTTCCTCAAGGTTATCTTGCAAACTTGACAGCCAGTCCAACTCTCGAGGACAAGATTCGTTCTGAACAACTTCGTGATGCTGAGATCAAGAAGATCGCAAATAACATCAAAGCAGGCAATGTGAAGTATGAGTGCTTCTCAATTGATGATAAGGGAACTGTGTTCTTCGAAGGACGCATTGCAGTTCCTCAAATTCAAAGTCTCAAAGATGTCATTCTCAAGGAGGCTCATGAAACTCCTCTTTCCATACACCCTGGAAGTACAAAGATGTACCAGGATCTCAAGACACTGTATTGGTGGTCTGGCATGAAACGTGAAATTGCTCAATACGTTTCTGAATGCGACGTTTGTCAACATGTTAAGGCAGTTCATCAGAAAACAGCCGGTCTTCTCCAACCTCTGAAAATCCCTGAGTGGAAGTGGGACATGATTGAAATGGACTTCTTCACTGGTTTTCCAAAGTCCAAGAGAGGCAACGATGCAATCTTCGTTGTCATTGATCGACTCACTAAAGTAGCTCACTTCTTTCCTGTCAAAGAGACAATCTCAGCTAGCCAGTTAGCAGAGCTCTACACAACAAAGATTGTTCCTCTTCATGGTGTTCCATTGGAAATAAGCTCAGACCGTGGAAGCATATTCACTTCTCATTTCTGGAAGAGTTTTCAAGAAGCATTGGGCACCAAACTTCTGTTCAGCACAGCTTATCACCCGCAGTCTCAAGGGCAAGTCGAAAGAGTCAATCAGATTCTCGAGGATATGCTCAGAGCATGTGGTATCTCCTTTGGCATGAAATGGGAGGAATGTCTTCCATATGCTGAATTCTCCTACAACAACAGCTTTCAGGCAAGCCTAGGCATGGCACCATTTGAGGCACTCTATGGCCGCAGATGCAGGAGTCCAATCAATTGGTCTGGAGCTGGTGAACGTTCACTCTTAGGCCCTGGCATTGTTAAGGAAGGCTAAGAGAAAGTTCGCATCATTCGTGACAATCTCAAGATTGCTCAGTCTCGTCAAAAAAGCTACTATGACAGCAAGCACAGGGATATGATCTATGCACCTGGTGACAAAGCATATCTCCGTGTAACTCCCCTCAGAGGCACTCATCGTTTTGGTGTCAAAGGAAAGCTGGCACCAAGATACATTGGTCCTTTCAACATTCTCTCAAGGCGTGCGGAAAATGCCTATCGTCTTGAACTTCCAGAAAAACTATCCAAGGTGCACGATGTGTTTCACGTGTCACAGCTCAAGAAGTGTTTCAAAGATCCAGATCGTGCAGTTGATCATGATTCCATTGAACTGCAAGAAGATCTATCTTATGAGGAGCACCCTATTCGAATTCTCGATGAGACCGAGTGTAAGACTCGCAACAAGAGCACCAAGTTCTTAAAAGTGCATTGGTCTCATCACTCTGATAAAGAGGCAACGTGGGAGACCGAAGAGGATCTTCGCAAGAAGTATCCGGACCTTTTCTCTTCTCAGTAGGAATCTCGGGGCGCGATTCCTTCAAGGGGGGGCGTTTTGTAACATCCCAAGTATGAAAACAACCCCTAGAATGTTTTCTTTTTGTTAAATTATTGCTTTGCATCATGTCATCATATTCTTTGCATTTGTTTTGCATTTGATTCCATTTGTTTTCTATATGAATTCCAAACAAAAATTCAAATTCTTGTTCATACTTCTTATGTTACAATGTTTCAAATAAAAACTACAAAACAAACAAATAAATTGTTCCATTAAACTTGAAATTAAAAACTTTACATTGATTAAGTTTCAATTATTCTTTTAATCTCAAATTCATTCAAAATTCAATCAAATTGCAAACAGCAACTAATTTCAATTTTTTTGGAAAACCAAAGTGTGTACTTGTTGCTATTACAATACTTAATCAATACAAATTATCCCTAAAATTTTCTAACCACTAAAACCATCTCTTTTTCTCCCTATTCCTTTTCAGCAAAAAAAGATACAGAAAGAATAAAAATAAAGAAAGGAGAGGGGAAAGGGCAGCCAGCCCAATTGGGCCAGCCCACCTAGCCCTGGCCTGCTACCCCTCGCTCATCCCTAACCTCTGTACGGCAGGCAGATGCGCCTGTCCACGTTGACAGGTGCAGAGGAGCAACGGCCACGAGCTCACCCCCTCCTCCTCTTAACCCTAGCTCGAGCCCCCCTCTGTGCCCTAATCTCTCCTCCCTTTCTCCCTCGCGCCGCCAATTCTTCTTCCTCTCTTTCTCTCTCGCTGCACCTCCCTCTTCTCTGTTCTGAACCCCACCGAGAGCAACCACCACCTCGTTTCCCTCCGGCGATCGCCGCGCCACGGTGCCCCCACCGGTCGTGTTAGGGCCGGGAACGGAGAGCCCACGCCTCCCTCTCCCGCGCCGTTTCCTCGGTTTCCCCCGAGGGTCACCGGAGCGCCGCCGCCGTCCCCGACTTCGCCGCCCGTCGCCACCACCAAGCCGACCTCCTCCTCCGTTTTTTTCCCTCACGGTGAGCCCTCGTTCTCGTCCCCTCTCCCTCCTCTCAACATCCACGCGCGCACGACCACCGGCCACAGCACGCACGCGGGCAGCGCAGCGAACCACGGCCGCCGGCGGACTCTGTTCCTCCGTCGAGGTTCAGAAACCACACCTGCAACCAAAAATTCAGTTAGCGCTTAACTGAAGGTTATACCCAAACGTGCCCCTTACCTATCACGAATCGGAACAGAGCCCAGTGGCAGCACACCTTGCGCGCGAGCACCGCATCGCGGGTTCGATCCCCGCGGGAGGCATTTCGCCTCCCAATTTTTTTCCCTTCCACGCGCGCGCGCTGGGCCCGCGCGTCAGTGGCCCTGGAGGCCACGTCGACCCCCAGCCCCGCCACCTAGGCGCCACGGAGGCCCTGGCCCACTGGCAGTGGCCTATGTAGGTCATTGCGCGGTGCACTTAATTTTTCGGCCCATTTTCTTTTAATATCAGTCCAGTTTATTCACAGATTAGTCCCTAGGTCCAAAATGCAAATAACTTTTGATTTCCAAATCCAAATAATACAAATGAAATATGTATTCTGAACCAAATTTAATTATCTACCTATTTAAACCATTTGTTTTCTGTTTTGAACATTTCAAATGCATTCAAATTTCAAATTCAAACAAATCATTCCAAATTTGATTAAATGCATAAATAATTCAAACTTAATTCAAATAACACAAATAAAATATGTTTTCCATGCTATTTTGAACCACCTTTCCAAATATAAATTTTGTTTCATGATTTGAATAATTAAAGTTGGTTAAATAATTTAAACCTTGTTTAAGTCATTTAAATTTGCTAAATTCATAACTTGCTCACATGAACCTTTGTATTCCTTTCAACATTTGGATACCGATACTTTCCGTTGTCTATTCTGCTAGCCATATGAATCGTTGCTTGTGTTCCGAACCTATCACATGTTACCTTTAACCCTAATATAGCCTCACCCCCACACCTATAACCCCATTGCTTGTTGCCCGTGTCTTACTAGCATGCTTAGGGTTGTTTCGGCTCGAGTCTGTTGTCCGTTACTTTCAGTTACCTTATTCTATTATGTTCTGGGGCTCGATGTTAAACAATCAAGCTGTTAATGCTTGGGTAATAATAATTTGATGATAAGGCACCGGCAGGAGGCCCGGCGTGGTTTTGAGGCCTGCTAGTGTCGACCCTAATTAGGAAAAGGGTCTTGTCTACTGATCCATGATGAGCGTGCTCACCGCATCCGGGTGGTGGTATGGAACCCCCCTAGACTTTGATCTGATCCGCAGTTTGTCCGAAGAGCCACACTTAGTTCGGGTGTTCCATTTGGCTCATACGCATGAATGGGTCGCTCCCATGGTTACTGTTGATGATGATGACGCACACATATAGGGCGAGGCCCGTATTGCTGGGGTGTTGCGTCCTGCGGGAGTTTTGCACACTTGCGTTGGGTATTCGGCTGCGTGGCTGGGACCTTATAGCTCCGTGGCTCCTAGGACAGGTTGTAGAGATGGTTCGAGTCGTGTCAAGCCAACCTGAGTTTTAGTTGGTGGCTTGAGTGTGTACGGGTACTGGAGCACACCCTGCAGGGATGAATCTTCTCGAGAAGCCGTGTTGTCCGCGGTTATGTGAAGACTTGGTGAAAGTACTGGCTAACAAGTACTCAGAACAACTTACACCTAACTATAATAACTTTACTAGTAATAGGTTTATTGACACCATAACCTGAACCATCATTAATCCAACTGTGTGAGTTATCCTCGGATTGCTTCTTTGGATAAGGGGTGAGATCCAGGATGGGTTTGTTTGAAGTTAGTTATAGTTGGTTACGATACGTTATCTTATCTCCTTTCTGTTAGCCGGAAGTAGTAGTATGTTCTGTAGTTGGTTAGTGCAGCCAGCTGCCGCATCTTTTGTATCACCCTTTCTTCCGTTGAACCCAAAGCATCTGTGCTTGATGTTGTGGGGTACACTTTGGTGAACTGTGAGTCTTGCTTGCCAGTACGTTTATGTACTGACCCCTTTGGGGCTGTGGTTTCCGCAGACTACGATTTCCGAGGATCCCCATGGTGGCTACTACGTGGAGTATGACGAAGCTGTTGACGAGTAGATAGCGGACCCGGGCAGGATCCGAGACTTCGTGGATGGGCTCCGTTTTCCTTTCATTCGCGGCCTCTTAGGCCTATTTGGTTTTGTCTGTACTCAGACCTTTTGAATGCTTCCGCTGTGATGTAATGATGATATGTTGGGACATGTGTCCTCTGGATGATTGTATTTGCTATTCTCTGCTCTAGTGAGAGCTAGTTGCAACTTATTTCTATTTATTTGTGTCTTAGAGATCTGTTGTGCTATCATTTTGTTAAACGCCGTTGACGTACCATGTGTGTATGGTATGAAGTACGTCAATGGTAGTATCCTGATTTCTATGGGATGGTTTACGTAGACGATGAACAGTAGTGGTTGGTTGTCACACATACGTGTGTTGGCCTACTCGTAAGAGATGCGGGTGCCGGTAAGCCCCGTAATCCAATCATCTACTGTTCAACGGAACTGCGAGTATCCTCTAGAAGTCCGGGTGCGACAAGGAAGAAGACAACTATTTATAGGCTCCTCCAATTTCTGACCGTTGCAGTCTGCCAGGGCCGGAATATTCCGGTGTTAGCACCGGAAATTTCCGGTCTACCAGGCCGGAAATTTGAATAGTCCGGGGGGCGGATAATTGAAATATCCGGGGGCGGAAATTTCCGCCCCAACATTCCGCCCCCATCTCTGTGCGCGGGCACCAGCCCAGGATGAAAACTGCTAAGGACCAGAGGCCGGAATATTGAAAAATCCGGGGGGCGGATAATTGAAATATCCGGGCCCGGAAATTTCCGGACAGAATCTCTGTGCGTGGGCATCTGAGGAGACTCCATTTTCTGCTAAGTACCAGAGGGCCGGATATTTGCACCGGAAATTTCCGGGGCAAATTTCCGCCCCAGCATCTGTGCGCGGGCAGGGTGAAATACTTAGTCGTTTTGAAGGTGCCAGAAAGGGCCGGAATATTCCGGTGCCAGGGACGGATATTCCGCCCTATAAGCACCGGAAATTCCGGTGTGATTACTGAAAAATCCGGTGGCAATCTTTCAAGTATATAGAACTCCTCTTTGATCTTTTTACAATGGTGTATCAATAATCATCTGAAAGATAAGCTGCATAGACTAAAACAACATTGTTAGATAGTTGATACCCGCGTTGTTATCATCACCAAAATCATTAGAGGGATCATGAGCTTTCAAGAACTAGTGAGTTTCGTTCCAACTAAGCAGTTGTAGAGTGGAGACAAGTGACGCACGCCGACAAAAGGCTCTGATATCCTTACTGCCAGCCACAAGAAACGGGTGACCCTTCTTCCAAGGAACTAGATCATGTGAAAACAAACTGCCTTTGTAGTTTTAAAGATGCTTTGCAAAATTCTCAAGAAATTTTCGCTGCCAAGGAATGGTATACCCATACAAATAGCATTTTAAACAAGACATCATTCCTTTTACCATTAAAAACAGCCCCAACGGGTTGCTATCGCCGAGCCCCTTCTCCCATGAGGAACGGTTATCTCTTCTTGCTTCTGGAAAATTTCTCTAATGACGTAATTTGCATCTTGTGATTGTTAAGTAACCCCACGGACAAATTATAATATGACACGTAGGTTTAACATGATAGCAACCTATGAGCAAATAAAATTAGTATCGGCACCGGGAATACGAAATTAATTCGTTTCAAGCCTACCTACTAATCATATGGCAGTTCATACAACAAAGAGGGAAGTTCGTCGGTTCTGAACAAGAGGGGGTTCATCAAACATAACAGCATCACCATCTTGTTGCTCTGCATATTTTTTTCTACTCTTTGGATACCTCTATTTTTCCATATTGTATGAGTATCTGAGCCCACATCATCTTCTCTTGATCTTCCAAACAACTTTATCATGTGCTTCCACTATGTGGCCTTCATCTACACCATCAGTTGTCACATCCACCTCTTCCGGAACATGCTCATTAGTACCAAACCCTAAGAACTAGTTGTTTAGAATGCAACATCCACAAACAATGTTAACTAAGGATGGAAATTGGTAGGGTATGGGTATTGTTTTACCCTACCCATACCCTTATAGCTCATGGGTACAAAATTTTACCCATGCCCTTACCCATGGGTATTAAACTTTACCCACACCCATACCTAGTGGGTACCCTTACCCATTGGGTACATCAATAGTATACAATAGTTCACAACCTATTCTGTGCCACCACATCAAAGTTATGTTCTCATACTCTCTACTAGCCCGCAACCCGCCTGCATGCGCCTACTTGATGTCGGGAGAAATGGGTCAATTCTTAGGGGGAGTGGGTGGAGGTCGGTGGTGCATTTTACGACTCCATGCATTGTGGTTCCGGCGTAATGGGAAGGGTCGGTGAATCAAAAACTCGAGCGTGCACATGTCAGATCAAAAGGTAGGGTTTGGTTAGCTTGTGGGTACATGACTGTACCCATGCCCTACCCAGTACTTGACAGGTAGGATATGGGTATTATCCGTGGGTGCAAAAATATGCCCATACCCTATTCGCGGGTACTCGAACCCATGGGTAAAACTGGCATCCTGAGGCTTTATGTGTTTGTTTCTAGCTTAATTCGGATCATAGGCATGAATCACACTTATGATTGATGCTGCATCGTAAGCTTTATTTGTTTATCTTAACGAAATCGGCGTCGCATAAGTACGGCCGAAATTGTCCCTACACCTACCTAATCTATGAGTGGGTAGGGGTGCTTACGAAGTGCTAAACGTCTTCATGAGAGAGGAGGGAGGAATCATGCCAGAGAGGAGAGAGGAACTCGTGTCGGAGATCTCCATCGAGGAGAGCCAAGAGTGCAGACGGATGGGGCGGGGGGCGGGGGGAGCAGGTGCTAAAGATATGCGTCGGTGTCGGTGCTGAAAGAGGTGGGAATCTCACCCCTTGCACCGATTGGGGTCTGGCTTCCTAGAAAACATTGATCCTTGATTTCGCTCGAGAGAGCCGAGACTATGCACTTGAGAGGTGCTTTGAGTTCCGTGAACTATTTAGGGCAGATGCGGGTAAACAATGTTGATTTCACTCCGAGAAGCATCGCTCGAGAGAGCCAAGACTATGCACTTGAGAGGTGCTTTGAGTTCCATTAACTACTCCCTCCGTCTCAAATTAATTGTCTCAAAGTTGGATAAAACTAGATGTATCTAACACTAAAATATGTCTAGATACATCCGCTTTTGTCTATCTTTGAGACAATTAATATGAGACGGAGGGAGTATTTAGGGCAGATGCAGGTAACAAAAACAATGTTGATTTCACTCCGAGAAGTAGAGACTATGCACATACGTGTCCATTGACATCCCACGATGGAACCAAAAGAAGAAGAAAAAACGGCTCTGCAATCCGCAGAGCGCCGCCCCTTCCTGTTAGGAATGCAAAAGTGGGATCACACTTATCTCACTTCTAATTCATTTGATGATTTTAAGTTCAAACTTTTGACAAGATATTTAAACTAAAATTCACCAAATGCAAGTGGGATAGACGCTCCTTACAGTGACAGAAAGATCTTGATGGCGCGCCTTAGGAGGGGGTTCACAATGTGCTTCTATATACGGATGGCAATGGGGACCCGAAACCCGAAAACCCGACGGGTACCCGTCTTAAATGGGGAGGGTTTGGTAAAATGTTCGACCCGCCAGGTCTAATGGGGAGGGTATGGGGGTGGCAAACCCGTACCCGCATACCCGCAGACCCGCTCTAAGTCCTAATCATATCCCTAATGATCTTATGCCTAGCCACACGTCGACGAGTTATTGACCACAACCCACACACATCACATGGAAGCGTTGGAATTTGGTGTCCCGAAGATAACACACGTGTACATGTGTCTATTTCCACTAACATCATTCCAATATTCATTGTTTTATTCCCCACATGTGTCGTCGTCGCTCCTTAAATGGGTACCCGTTGGGGCCCCGAACCCGATAGGGTCGTGGGTATGGTAAGAAATGAGACCCGACAAGTTAAATGGGGCGGGTATGGGGGGCGCCGACCCGGCCCCGAACCCGGTGGGTGCCATCCGGACTTCTATAGCAACAGCTCGCGGACGTCGTCCGAACTAAGCAGCTAGAGACGCTGATGCCTACTGCAATAGGCTCTGCCGAAATACTAACTTCCAGCCACACAAGACAGGTAACACGTTTTTCGAAGCAGTAATGCTACACCTACGGGCTCCTTTTTACGGAGGGTCACTTACGGGGGTCACTTACGGGCTAACGTGGATGGGTGTGGGTGGTTTACAGCCCGCAATTCACGGGATTGGAATTTTGTTAGGCCAATCAACTGTTTGCATGTCTGTCCGTAGTGTTAATCCGTAACCAAATCGTCCGTAGGTCTAGCAAAATAAACTATGTTCTTGAACTCTTCAAGATAGACCTTACAAAATTCTCAAAAACGTTACGCTGCTAAGGAATGGTATAACGTATACCCATACAGATAGCATTTCAAACAAGACAACCTTGTTTTTTACCATTGAAAAACATCCGAAACACACTGCTATCGCCGAGCTCCTTCACTGATGAGGAACAGCTATCTCTTCTTGCTTCTGGTATGTTGCTAAATCAATTTAATCCTAATCTCCACCAGACTTTTGCTCAGGCTCTTCTTCAGAGGGACCGCCCTCTGTAACACCAACTTCCGCGGGGCGGAGGACACGATCATGTAACATGTAGCCCACCTGAAACCACAAATGTGTAAACATGTCGTTTCAGATATCTTCAGCCAACTAATCTCAAACCATTTAGCGTATGCATATTTTATTTTACCGATAGGCATTCAAATCAGTCACGATCCCAAACTTACCAAGAGATTCAAGTTTAAGAACGCCACATAATTTGGGGTTGCAACTGTTCATAGCTCATGCAAGATGCCACAAATATCAAAATACATGCTATTAAGGATTCCAAATATTAACGTGCAAATTTAAAACACTTCGTTTGTCCTGAAATCCTGATATACCCTCTGATGGATAGAAATAATTACATGTATGAAAATAGTCATTATTGTCACTACTGGAGTAGAGCTAATTCTATGCCTTATTTATGCATTATTATTTGAACTTTGAACGGGCTAGTCTAGCACTGTCAAAGGGTTGAGGGGGGGGGGAAGAGATTCCATCTACGTGGTTCAAGATAGATTTCTCTATTTCAAAATGCAAAACAAAGTAGTTTTCAAATTCTAAGATGGAAGGTGAATATCGACTATTGAGCAAGCAACCTGCACGGAAGAGACAGGGTCACAACATCTCTAGCCTATCCGCGCCCAATAGTACCAATTTAAAGTTGAACTGTCACGGCTAAATTATTGTGAGTTGCATTCACACGACTAATAGAATTCTGCTCCTGGTTCAGGCACATTTTTTCTTTTTGACTACTGAAACAATTACAGTGCAAACCACATGTCATATGAGATATAGACATGGAGATATAAAAATGGCCAAAATATGTAGACAGGGGAAGTGCATGTGTCGCAGCCAAGTATAGAGAGCTGGATTTAATAAATTTATAGAACAAAAGCCAGTAGCCAGTAATTGGACAGGGGTTGAAAGTGCACTCTGTTTAGCCTTTTGTTATACATTTTGGTCAAAGTTCCTTCTATAAGCACGAATATAAAGATTACTTCAAAATTCTAAGATCATAGGTCTGTAAAACAAAGCAAAAGAATATAAATCAGTCAATCAACAATTAACAGATGGATACAACCATAGATCAAGCTCAAAAACTCTAGACCTCAACGTTTTAAATTGGAATACACACAAACATACATATCAGAATCTTGATGATGATATGTACCTTTACAACGGCAGCAACAGTTCCTGATGGTTTTGAAGTATCAGGCATTTGGAAAATTGCATAATGTCTCTCAGGGTCAAATTTTTCATTCAGTGGATCAAACTTTTCGACTCCAAACTTCTTAAAAACCTGTTCAAAATTGAGGAAAAATCCACTTTAGGCCATACTATCACCCAGAAAGCAATGTGCAAAAGGGGAAGAAATAGTTCGCAAACACGCTCATGAGAAATAGAGAAAAATTCAGGTACAGAGTAATAATAATACACAGGACAAAATCAAATTTCAACGGATAATATGTACTCCATAGACAAAGTACCTCTCCGAGTTGCTTATCTGTCATGTCTACACCCTCCAGTAGGGTTTTTAGTAATGGTACAGCACCACTAGAATCTTCAGACGTGTCTAATTTTGAGAAGCTCTCCTTCACAGCAGATGATGCTCTAGCCAAATTGTCAGCGACATCTAACAAACTCTTGGAGAAGTTCTGCATACACGATTAAGACACTATAAGATAGCAAATTCAACATAAATGATGAAAATGCTTATGGACATCATTTATTTCATTAAAATTCAGACCAGAGTCACCAACAACAAACCTGTACTGCGAATTTTTTCGAGTTCTCGGATTCACGTTTTGTCCGTGCAATGACATTTTCCATTTCAGCATAGCTGCGCAAAACCTTGTCCTTCATATCTTTGATCTCTTCATCTTTCGAGGTCAATAATTCATCCTTCTCAAAAACTAGCTTCACCAGTTCCTCCTTTGACAGATCAAGGTCTTCCGCACCTGAATCAGAAAGTGCAGGCTATTTAGTGCATCACGTCCTGATAGACTGGGATTGAATTCTTCGAAACCTACCTCCAGATGAACCATTGTCTTCCTTTGAAGCTTCACCATTTGACTCCGGTGCAGTACTTTCCTGGTCTTTGGATTGGTTTGCCTCCTTATCATTTTCCTGAGGGGTAGAAGATGAAAAGCCAAACCTTTGAAAGATGGTGGTTGAGTATCTCAAAGGCTGATTCAACGTACAGGGGACCTGCTTATAAGAGAAGTATACGCAGTCGTATAAGTAAAATGATAGCAAAAACAGAAATAGCCCAAAGACAGGCATATTATTATTGAAAATCCAGGCCAGTCTCGAATGAAACTATCGTTTCCATTAAGTCCAATCACAATGCAATAAAACGAATAAAGAGAGCAAGTGCCTACAGATAGTCCAGGAGCCAATAGGTTAGAGCAACCACTCTATTGCAGAAGCGAACTCGATAAAGTGAAAGTAGATCAACAAATTATATTACATGATACGTATTCCAACAAGAAGCCTGAGAACAAAACTATTGCACCATGAGTAACATACCAATTAGGATTTTACCAGCTGTAAATAAAAAGATGTTCGGCCATTCATAACAAGATGGGAGTGAGAAACTGAGCTAACGCAGAGTTCAACATAGTGAAGGTCGCAGGGTGAGCAGCCGCGGAGATGTTCCAGCAATTTCTACACTTAATGCATCCATCGGAGGCTAAACTTCGCATAATTCTATGACTAATCAAAAATCCAATCTCGGGGTAAAACCCTAAACTCCAGCCACCAGAACTCACTAGGACAGGAGTAAATCCCTGAACATCGAGTTTCGATGCTGCCCCATCCACATCCTAAAATCCTACGGATCCCCTAACGAGGCCATGATACAACCCAAAATACTAAAACAATGTTAGAGTTCAAAACCGCCGCAGAAACGGTGGAGAAAATCTCACCCTGGTTGAGCAGCGGGAAGAGGCAAACGGCTGAGCAGCCGCCGCCGCCATACCGCCTAGCCGCCGCCGCGCAGCGGACGCCACCACCGCGGCGGCGCCTTGCCTGGACACCCGCGCGATGAGGCGGGCTGCTACCATCTCTACGCGGCGCTAGAATCGAAAGCGGCGATGGGATTATGGAGGCGCGAGGTGAGCGGGGGGGAGGTAGGCGAGAGCCAGAGAGGGATCGAAACGTCTGGAAGGGAAATCCTGCGAGAAGGGGAAACTGGGGAGGGTTTCTTTAGGAGTCAAATGACCATTATACCCATAGATGCATTGCCTGACGCAGCTTAGAATCGCCGGGGTATTTGTGTCATTGTAGGAGGCACGTTGATGGGATCGACTTGTCGTCCAAGAAGGGTTTAATAAGGGTTTGAGCCGTTGGGCGAATTAACATTTTCGGCTCACATCGTTAACACGTCAAATAATTATCCTTTTTATCTGTGAAACATTTTGTGTTTACTATAATTATTATAGAACGATTAACATCTTAGTACGTGGCATATGACCGGTCACGTTATGTTGCTGCGAGGCTGACCATCATGATGAGATCTTTGGCTCACTCTTCGACAGAGAGATCTCCCTCACGACGTCAAAAGTGGTGTTGGAAGATTAAATTTGTCTAGATCATTTAGATCTTACTTCGCCGGATCAGTTTTGGATATTTTTCTCGTGGTTGTCGCGAGGAGAATTGTCCTCACAATGTTTATAGGGGCTGCTACATCCTCCACAATGGTAAGTCGTAACCTCGGTTCCCAACGACGTCGATCCGGCTGTTCGGTTCCTTTTTCCTAAAATATTCATGTTGATACTCTTGCCGATGTTTGATGATTATTTTAATGATTACTTGCGTGCTCGCAGCATTAGCATTGCGGCTCAAAATTAAAATTATGTGAGAACGCTCGTTGGTATTTACAGGTTTACGGTTTGGTATCTATATTCACCGTTGCCTCCAGAAAAGAATAAGATTGTGTTATGAAGGAAGAAAGTGTTTGAAGATATCGAAAATTTGCTCATTTGTTTTAAACTTTATTTTATAATAGATGTAGTCAACTCATATATCTCTACCATATACTATTGGTACGATAAATATATCATGGCACTGATAAAATAAAATATTTTCAGCTCGTCGCCGACACATCAAATAAATTATCCTTTTTATCTATGAAACATTTTTTGTTTACTATAATTATAGAATGGTTGATGCAACATTTTAGTACGTGGTGTATGACCAGTCACATTATGTTGCAGCGAGGCTAACCATCATGATGAGATCATCGTTGATTTCGTGGTGCACATGGCTTCGTCATGCCGGCTCTATATTGGTTCTAGAAAAAAAATTGTTTAATGGGCATTTTGATTGTAAAATAGTTATACTTTCATCATAATTCATTAGATTTTTTTAATTGAATTTGCTAAATCGGTTGTTTGTGTGATTTCGTGACAGAATTGTCCATAGTACATTCCGTCAAAGATTACTCAACTTGGTAAAGTAATGCTTGCTTAGATGTAGTTTTACGAAAACGTTTCACAACCTCCCTATCTTTTCACACTTCATCATGGCAACTCTTTTGTCTCTCTTTTTCGACTCCACACGTCATAGATTCCACACGAGTGAGATGTTTTTAAATAATATGCATGTCACATTGCTTAAACCCACCCAAAAAGTTGTGTCTTAAGTTTTTTGATTGCCAACATATTTGACTATTGAGAGTTTGGAATAAATAATTCATAGGAAGGTCTCAAATAAAATGTAAAAAAATTCAAACTAAAAGTTATAATATGTATCATATATGTATACTTCATAATTTTACATTTTGAACACTACTATTGTGTTAATTATGTTATAATGTTGGAAATCTAGCAGAATGTAGAACTAAGAAGTAGAGGCATCTCTAGCATATAGTATAACATGCGCTACATATCTATATACTATTATCTGCTACATATCTATATACTATTATCTGAAAAGATCTCATAATGTATATATTTCCGTTTTCAGCGGATAGTCTAAATTTCATTCTTAGTATTCTCTATTCCATGTTTTAATAATATTGAAAATTTCTCGTGTGTTGCACGGGTGAGACTTCCCTCTGCACCTCTGTTGACCTACCCGTCGCGTATGTGTATCTTTTATTCATGGGCTAGGTTTTTATTGTTACTGTTGGAAAAGGAATGTAAATTATGATGAGTTGGTGGGACAAAATGTAAATATGATGATTTATCGGTAGTGTGAAAAGAAATATCATTAATGCGGGAAGAGGGGCGTGGTAGAGAATGGACGAAGGATGGAGCGAAACACATCCCAAGGAAACGGACAACATCATTTTAGGTAGTACATATGTCATTACTGCCATTTGTAACAGCTACATTCCAACGGCTATATCCCGAACGTTGCCTTATAAATGTCTTACTATTATATACCACTCTCCTATGCCCCCGCTCTCTCCTAGCATTCAAGGTTGTGGCTCCTCTCATCTTCCTCTTTTGAATTTTTTTGTCTCCTCTCCCACACTTCAATGACCAATGAGTGATAGCTAATGTTGGGGGGATGTTCATGAATTCATCGTCATCCTCATCTAGTGAAGAGAAATCCATTCTAGCAGCATTCACATACCTGCGTGGAGAAAGAACAAGTGAATGATCGACACGATGTCAGCTCCAGGCCTGGTCGTCAGAAGATGTTCATGAATTCATTTAGACATCCGTTCTAGCAGCATGTGCATAACTGCGTGGAGGAAGAACAAGTGAATGTTCGACACCATGGAAGCTCCAGGCCTGGTCGTTAGACAATTAATTGCGAGAGACATTCTAGACTCTAGCGAGACTATTTTGGCCGAATTATGATCACCTGACATACTTACTTCTAGCAAAGGTTGGTAATTAGTCCATAAATTATTTATTTGCCATTTTTGTTACTCTCCTTCCTTATTATTCTTCCTCACAGCTTTGAATATCTCGTAATATGTTTCTTCGCATAGTGGTAGTTGTACATCGGCATGATAGATATTTTAAATATAAATTGTGTTGGAACTTATGGGGTTATCTTCTTATGATAAGATCACCGAAGCCATGTGAATGCTAACTTATGAAGTAGAAGTGGATGTCACGGCGAGGACCCTCTCCTCTTCGTAGGGCGATAACTGCAATCATCTTTCCTACAAACGTTGCAGCCACATTCGTGGCACAGCGGCAGCCCTTAGCCCCTTCCCTCCTCATATATGTCGACAATCGACCCTTGTCTATCCATCTCTCTCCCACTACTCCCTCTAGATGCGAGCACCAAAAGGGAAAGGATCAGGGGAAAGATGTTATACCGTTGTCGTAGGAGGTGGGATGAGGGGCATGCGTCGAGCTACCGACGATAGTTTAGACCATTTGTTGGAGATTGTTCTTATGCTAGTCTGCTGTACTCCCACCGTCTCACAATATTGGTTGTAATAACATCTTATATTATGGGACGGGGAGAGTATGTGCTTTTTTATTTTATTCTACTAAAACCGGAACAAGATAACAAACCACATGACTCCGGCATGCAAAATGCAGTTATCTACCTTTTCAGGCAACTTGTGATGCTTCAAAAAAAAATTCCTTGGTAACCAAACCTTTCGTGTGACAACTCATTCATTTTCTGCTCTCCACTGCGACCACTATATTAAGTACGGCTCTTATGCCCTTGAAACTAAGATTGTGGTTGTGCTCACAACAATCGAGGTGCAACAATGGGGAAACAACACTCTTCGCCGTCGATAAGGAAGAAAGCCCAGAGGAAGCATGTCATGGAACTGCTGTGCATCACTGCGCGGCCTCCGGAAGAACGCTGGAGCATCAGGGAAAGTGACAACTTCAAGATTGCCATAGGCAGGTATAACAAATACGATGGAACGGCATATATTTTTACTTTTGGGCGGCCAAAACAGAGCTTACACAACGCCCATGTGTTTTTGGGGTAATGATATGTGCAGGTTCGGTCAGGACTGGCCAAGAGTTGCACAGTTTGTCAGCACAAAGACTACCCACCAGGCATGTATTCACCACTTCCAGTGCTTCATTGATTCTGTCTAAACAATAAGTATTTCATAAACTTTGTCAAAACAATAACCTCCAGGGCAAATTTGCTCTTGCAACTTGAAACAGATTTTCAGTTGCATGGGGTATGCAATGTGACTCTTTTGCTGTTTTCTCAGATCTGCATCTTCGCCAAAGAATATTATTTCAAGCACCGTCACACCCAATCCAGGTGAAATGGAAAAAAAAAAACTGCCAGCCTCCTGAAGAACATGTTGTAACATTTGAGCCTATGTTCGCGGAAAGAAATTTGGAACAAGTTATTAGAAAAGTAAAGCAGATACAAACACTTTACTGACAGATCCAGCAACAATGTTCTTTCACCTATTCCATATCCATGTTCTACTTCTACCTAGCCTAGTGACATTTGCCATCACATGCCCATGGACATAGGATTTCAGTATATACACACACGTGCACATTGGTTAATACAATGCACCGAAGTGTCAAAAGATTATGCAGAAGGTTAATTCAGCAATGAGAAGGATCGCCGCTTCTCCAAATGAATAATCAATAAGAGAGCAACGCACTACATACTGACCCTACATGCCAAGATTAGACAAAAATGCTCTACCCCCTTCACCTACACTGTAACAATTTTACAACAGCTGCGAAAGATGACCGAGATGGATCTGGAGTAAAATGTAAGCCATAAGATAGCTCAAACCTCCCGGTTTTCACCAAGTGTGCAGCTTTACCATGAGCTTTCTGGCCTTTCCATCAGATCCACAGATCTCATAACTCAGCCACGAGAATGTAGTCCAAGGGCCAATTCGGCACCTGGGCACTCGAGCGCTTCACGCTAGCTGCATCGGTCAAATAAGTGGTAAGTGCAGACGCATAATTGCTTCAACCTTCCGGTGAGGGTGGCCTACGACCATATGGTACATGATTGGAGGTTTCCTGGCTAACTGATGCTGGTGTTTGGGCAAGAGGGTTCCATCGATCAAAGATGATGCGTCCACCCCGTCCAATTCTACCTCGGCACCGAAATGGTGGCATGGTGGCACCATTCTCGATGGGAGGATCTGGTGGCAACTTGATACCCGCAGCCACCAACTTCCCAGGATCCAGCGGTCTTGTGAATAAAAATACTGGCTCCTCAGGATCCTGTAATCGGGAAACTGGTAAATAGACTTGACAAATACATGATCAAAACAATTAGTCCCTTTACAGATTCATAAATGTATGTGACTGTAGTTTATAAATATTTCAACATGGACTCTGGAAAGATAATAGAACACCAAAGATCATTGTCTAACAAATTTATAAAAACTGGAACTTACTATATAGATGATAAAAAAATGTTCTCACTGGTTACTGGATGAACAATATTTATTTCCAAGTTGTACCAAATAGCATCAAAAGAGAAGTTAACAACTCTAATCATCCATCTTGAACTTGTTGCTTTGGGAGTGCCAGTAACTAGCAGCAAAGAACTGCTTGCTACCACTTTGCTCAACTCTCATGGCTGATAAGAAAAAAATAAGCTGTGATAGGAAGATAAAATACCCTTTTAAATACCCAGCCATTATGCTGAGGTCTCCTTTTTAGTTCCCGCTCGCGCTTTATACGCAATGTAGGGATTACTGGCTTGTTATCAGAGTACCGGGGATGGAGAATAGGTGGCCGATAATATGGTTGTTCAGTTGTGGTGTCATCCGAATCCGCATAATCATCGTCACTTGACCCATATCTGCTAGAGACTTGCTGGAACCCTGACAATGTAGTCCCATCATCAACAAGCTGGGCCTCATGCTGAAGAAGAGAAAAGGGAACCAGTAGTAAATTAGGAGGCTAGCAAGTACAAACGAATCTGGAGCAAGCAAGGCAACATACCAGAGCATCAAACAAACTGTGTCATAACATCAGTTAATGATAAATATTTTGCTCAATGGAAATACCCCAAAATACCAAGAAATATCTATTCAATTTGGCAATATTACCTGCTACATAATGCGCTACATCACACATGTACATAGGTGACAGTAGTATTTGGTTCCATCACAGTGGCAATGTAACAATTTACACCCATTCACCACAACCATGTGATGCAAGTGGTGGGCTCTTATTTGAACTTGTACGCTGTGTTTCTTATATAGAAAACGTATACAAACTTCTAGACAGAAAAATGTAAGATGGTTTGTGTGTACCTTATATTGCATCTGAATGCGCTGAAGGTTAACCTCGCATTCCATGAATTCCCGCTTCATCTCTTCCCTCTAAAGCATATATATTATCAATTAGAAGTTAAATTTGGTAATGCCGAAGAACCACTGTAAGATCAGTTCATGCATTAAACTACCTTGATCAGAGCCCCCATTAATGCCTTTGCTTGGTCCAAGTTGCGCCGTACCTAATAAATTTCAAGTTAGAGTGGTTAACAGCAAAAAAAAAAATGAAAAGGCACACAACAAAAAAAATATGATGCAATACTTCAGTGGACTAAGACGACAACAGAAATGCAATTTCAAATTTCAGCTTACATTTTGCACAATGTTGTATGTGCTGCTAGACTCTGGAACTATTTTACTCCCTCCGTTTCAAATATAAGGCATATAGTTTTTTGCAATATTGTTAACAATACACAGCATGTATGCAGAACATTCAAGGTAAACATGCATACTAAGTATGAATCAGATCATTTCTTTCTATTGTTCTTTTGGTTATATACTTCCATGCTCTTATTAATTCCCCTGCTTGGTTAAAATACGCCTTCTATAGGGAGATGGAGGGAGAATCATATATCCAAAAGAAATTACCGAACATGCAAAAAGAAAAATCAACGATTTCATCATTTTAAGCAACCTAAGAGGATTTCTCTCGAAACCAGGGACAAAATCACAGTACTGTTTGCAAGAACTGATTACAGAAAACATGGATTTCTTTTTCTGGTCTCCTTTCAAAAGTTTGCTGCAAGATTCCCATAATCATTAATGATAATTATTCAGCTAGTACCGACAAAAAAATGTCCAAAAATTATTAGAGCAGAACTATTAAATATGTACTTTAAAATGAGAAATGGTGATGAAGAGATAATTAGTATTTTGGTTCATGGAAGGGAATCACATGACGTCATTTCATAAAATCATAGTTTGAACAGTGTAATTAGACATGAAATGGTCTGCAATGCTTCTAGTGAAGTGAAACATTTAACTCATATAAACTTCGTCCATAGCTAAAGTAGAATTACTGAATTAGCAGTTCCTTTGGCATACTCATGCAGAACCTCATCATGAAAAAGAACCAGCTGATCATTTGAGCAGTGGAGCTTTAAGTTTAGAAACAGCAAGCCTTCATCTTATTAGTTATATAACCGAAATTATAATGCATTTACATCAACTATGTACAGGAACAAGAAACACGATATGAACAAAAAAAAAACTAAATTAAACTTACCAGCCGAAGTTTTTCAAACGACTGGATATTATTTTCCCGTCTTTGCATCTGGATAAGGAAGCAAACGTTATGTATACACAAGAGAAACATGACTGCAGGCACATGTTATCCAAGAAAAGTTTCTCCAGTAATTGCTGCTCCCAGAAGGTAGGTATTCAAACAAATTATGGCCTAAAGCCACTCACCCTTCTTGTATGAAGACGATGGGCCTTTTCTCTTGGTCTGAATACATTATATGGGTTTGTATCATTCACCGGCGGAGGAGGCTTCAGAAAACCAAGAGTAAATTAGTCAATAGTAATGCAACAGAACCATATTATGACAGCTTAACAGTTCTCCCAACAAAACTAGCTTTGACTAAACCTTTCCTATTAAGCACACTTGCTGCGCCAGAAGCTTACAAGTCTAATGATTAAACGGGGTCCATTTACTTATGATACCTAGTTGGCACATAGTAGATGAGCCTTTAAACTACTTTCAGCAAACAAAGACCCTGTGATCAAAATTATGTAGATCTCAGGTACATGGCTGTGGACCTTACAGTCGGCCAGCTGCGCAACAAGGCAGCAAGCGTAACCAGAACTCAAAGATAGTAGCAGCTTGAGGAATAAGTTGGTTCAACCTAAAGCATACCTGTTAATTTAGTAGACCGAATAATTATCTCATCTCTTAGTTGAGTCTGTTGGGTTAGCAGTTGTTGGCTATATAAGCTAGGTGAACTGCGTTATTCAGATGGTACAAAATAAACATAAATGGTTATAAGCATCTCCGTCCTTTCATCCTGTCCCTCGGTGGCCAACCATCATTCCTCGAAGTCTTTGGAAGACTTTAAAGTTCTCCGACCATACCCAATTTAACACATGGCAATAAGCTAGTGATACTTACCGGTAAAAGCCAAGCCAAATGACTCACAGGTCTGGAAGGGCCTTATGCAAGTCAAAGAAACCTCCCTTCAAAATGGCTAGAAAAAACGTAAACCTGAAGATGAATGGCTAGGGATGCATATTTTCCTGCTTCATACACCAGGTAACATTGTACGTACTAAACATGCTAGGGTGGCCACTGTTCTTGGGGCAGCCAATCCAAATGTGGACTTTGGCTAGGCTCTCATAGGTCAGCATTTAGCTGATTGGAATGTCATTGTCCTCAAGGTGACAGTGTTGTAACAATCTAAGGATCAGGGCTCGTTTACATGGGATTTACATTCGACGTTTTTTTCTGTGCACTCCATCTATTCGACGCGAGTTCATTTCAGATAAAAACGGTTATGGCGACTTAAATTACAGCTTGAAAACAAGGCATTCCTTTGGTTTTTTCGGCGGGGATTATTCTGAGAGGAGAATTTGATTAAACGCCAATAGCATGGAGACACGCTATGCAGTTTTAGTGTTGGACAAGAAACTATCCAACGTTTATTTTTTGAGTGTGAGTTAGCACGCATTGCATGGCGTGCTATATTTTTCAAAATTCCAATCATAAGTTTGCATTTAAACTATAGAGTTGCAAGTTGTAAATTCATTAAGCATGTTTATAGCCTTAATTTCCCTATGTTCGATGGAGAACTTCGTTTTGAGGGTATATGGATGTAGCACAAATAGCTCCTCAGGTGGAACTGTAATGCTGTTGGGTCCTGAAATCTTAGCGAACTTATCTTACTCTGAACAGTAGGCACATGCTACTGACATATTTGAGAATCTCCAGCTGGTTTCCAGCAAAGTATCTAATTTAACTTGTGTCAACTCTTTTAGCAATCATCTATATAGTCATCAAGATAGTTTTAACATGACTAGCACAATGCCCGTGCTTCGCAACGGAGCAAAACACCATTTGGCATGAGCCAGCCCATAATATAACTAAGTGAATCAAACATATAAAAAAAACGATTAAGACACTACATATTTTTGTAAGGGTGTTAACTTGTTGAGGGAATTCCTTTGTTTTGGTGAAACATTTGATAGCCGTGTGAGGTGTAAATGATAAGGGCATATCTGTAAATGTGTAATGAAAAGGTGGGTCTTTTTGTAAAAGTGTCATAGATGGCTTCCTGTCCGTTAGATATAAATCGAACGATCGTGGATGAAAGATGGCAGGCACACCATCATCACCAACTGTGGTTTTTATAGGAGTAGAGATTACTGCCTCGTCTGGTGACATGATTTACGCAGCAGTCAGAACTTCCCGTGGTAGCCCACACACACAGAAGAAAAGAACGTTTAACTTCTAGAGTCTCCAGTCTTTAGATATATCATATCAGTCGAGTAAAAACAGCATCCATAAAGAACATCTACCGACACCCAAATGATTTTAAAACAATAATGTAGCATCAGTCAAACATTTAAATAAAGTCAGCTAACCTGCAAACGCCGGAGAATAGGCTTTTGCCACCGTTCCCTCTGATAAAGAAAGAAGCAGTATACATAAGGAATGCAGCAAACATAACTAAGCCACAATATCATTTTCTGCAAGATTGAGAAATCCAAATCAAGTAGAACAAGAAAAATCCCACACATGCAAAACAAATCAACTATGCAATGAAATCAGGCGATGCCACAGCATTTAAAAGGTAAGATTATGCTTGTAGTCATTAACTAAAGAAGACAATGTGCTTTATTCTAACGTTGGAGCATACCTTTGCTTTCCAATAGGTATATACAGCTTGGAAAACGGCATACCGAACAGATAAATATTGCAAAGCCTGTATAGAGAAGCACTTCTTTGTTAGAAAACACCCTGTAGGAAATAAATGTACTTAAAGACTGCAAAAACTAACAAAAGAAAATTGGTCTCTCTCCATGTATCTTAAAAAAACAAAAGCCTAAATCATATAATCAGCAATTGATAGAAAAAATACAAAATTTAATGTGCATGTCCCCATTAATAACTTAATTAATACTTAATCGTAAAGCTTGAAATATTTCGACATTAATATCATATGTGATCTCCACACAAGCAGGTTTGAGCAATTGGGGGCCAATTCTCAAGAATATATTAATCCATATTAACTAAGACATTGACAATCATAGCATAGCATGGCAGTATGATCTTTGTCTCTCTAGCCCACTGGACCTGTGAACTACGGGATGCGAGTCTTGAGTTAACTGCAGCAGTAAATTACGCCCACCATCTCAGAACAAAAGTAATGTGTTAATTCACTTCAACCCCCGTAAGAAGTAATCAATATGTATTATGCAAGTCGACATTGCTTACGACCCGCATGCCCTTATATTATCCCAGGGCAAGTTCATGCCAACTAGAGGGAATGCAATACGACATGTACCCTTAGTGCCAACAGTAAGACAACAGAGATACTCATGTATGAATACTGAAACTGTAATATCTATTTTTGCTAACCAAAGAGAAGATATATGGCATTCAACATAAAGAGAATAGAAGTAATTGCAAATGTCATGTTTTTATTTAAAAGAAAGTGGCAGAGAACCCAAAACCCATGCGGGTTACTCCCCACCAAGTACCCTGCTGCCAACAGCGAGATGGCCTACAGGGGTCTGCAACATGCAGAACAGATGGGATTTACTATGGCTCTGAGGTGTATCCAACACGTATCGCAGCAACTTTCTTAATTCAAGTCATATTTATATTAAACAAAAGGGTTCAACGTGTGATAAAGCTAGCGAGAGGGGTCCTTCTTACTTCAACTGGCATAACATGCATAAAATACGATAAAAATGAATAGGCACTATTCCAGAGTTGATAACGTCTTGAGTAGATTGATAAAGCGATACAGTTACATTATGCTACAACCAGTACAATCTCCATTTAGAAATGTCATGCACATAGGTCAGTGCTTCAAGTCTGGTTCATTTGCTCCCCTTTTAGCATAACATCCTACGACCATTGTGTAAGATTTCCGTTTAGCATGCTGCTTTACCTCCATAGCAACATCAAGCTGCAAAAGGACTGGAACAGGTCCTATGAAAGTTGGTGTTATGGCTCCTGCTCTTTCTCGAGCTTTGTGATCCAAAATTTCCAACTTGAACAGGAGGACCTCCAACCTGTAATATGCAATTTCACTTAAAATGTAGTTTTTGCCAAAAAAAAAAAACTCCTACATGTAGCAAACATGCACGCTCCATAAGGGCAAAACAATAAAATGGTAAATGTTTTTGTCTAAGCCTTTACAAGTTATTATGTCACTGAGACGAGCCAAATTCTGCGCAAGGAGAAACTTCTTTTACTGGAAACATGACTCCAGACAGGATTCTGAACTCTTGATTTTCATTCTAAGTTCCAAAATGTACATGTTTAACTGTAACCAAAATGCAAAAATCGGTAGCATTTTCTTACTTTTCAGGATTGAGATTTTTCCGCTCATTGTTGAAGTCTTCAAGCCATTCTTCATCTTCATTGTCCAGGTCATACTCGACAAATTCACCGATATCAGCTCTTGCTGCAGTAGGTGCTCATTCTTAGAAACAGTCAATAAACAAAATATTGTCAATGTAAAAATTGGAATTTTGGAGCAGCAATGAGAAATAAACCTCCTCTCCCTCGTATATAACATGATGGTTGTGCAAAGGTACGAGTGTAATCCCTTTCATAGGTTTCCACGTCATCAAACTGCGGCGTTGGTATTTCTTGAGCATTCTTCTTATTGGGAGCTGGATTTCCCTGCAAAATTTTCTCCGAAAATCACAATCACTCCAAAAGAAACTATTTGTATAACGGTTCTTGGTCTTAACTTTGGTAGAAAGACAAATTAAATATTCAGACAAAATATATGCAGTTATGCACTACAGTGGAATTCAACCGGCTAATTAGGCTGACATCAACAAGAGCCGACAACTAACCTACAAAACAAACTCTGCGAGCTACCAAACAGTGACAGTTCATAGAATTGCACCCCCCACAGAAACGTTGTCAGTAAGTGACAGTTCATTAGATTACCTCGCCGTCAGTTGCAGTGGCAGTAAGCTCCGAAGCGGAGTGCCGCAGCAGGACCCCTACCCTTGCCGCGGCGACCGCTGCTGCCGTGGGGTCATCGTCCTCGAAGTCCCGTGCTGACTTGAGGATTGGGAGCTTCTTGTGGATGTCGAGCGGCCGCGGCCTGAACGAGAGCCTACTCATTGCCGCCAACACCACCGCGCAGCCCTATCGCATCTCCACCTCCCACCTCCTAGTCGCGCACCACGCACACCCTCACCAGGGCTCGGGTTCGGGCTCCGGCTCGCGGACGCGCAAACCCTAGGTCCGCGAGAGCCGAGAGGTGGCTGATTGGGCGCGGGGGGGGGCCGCGGCCGCTGGAGCCGCGAGGGGCGGTGGGGAGGGGGGGCGGTGGAAGGAGCTAGGGTTAGGGTTTTGGTTGGGGAACTGGTTTCTAGGGTTTGAAAGGAGGTGAAAGGGAGGGAAGGAGAGGAAGAAGAAGAAGGGAGGGACGTCGCGGGGGAAGGGAAGGAGGTTGGGCTCGACCCCGATGGTCTCAGCGTACGTGTACGTACACGTACGGAAGGAGTAGTGTATCGGTATGTGTACCCATGATGCTTACGGAGTATTTGAAAAGGGTTTTTTAGCATTTCGTTTTTCTCATGTTAAAATACTCCCTCCGTCTCAAATTAAATGTCGTAAAGTTTGACAAAAGTGGATGTATCTAGACATAATTTAGTGTTAGATACATTCACTTTTGTCAAACTTTGTGACACTGACACTTAATTTGGGACGGAGGGAGTAGTAGATTCATTTTAATTGTGTTTGCATTAACGTACTCCCTCCGATTTTAGTGCTAGATAAATCTGATTCAGTGATAATTAATACGAATCGAGGGAGTAGTTTTTACCTGATAATTTAGAGTTATGTCTTAACTTAATTTGTCTGGGTATCTTACATTTGAAGTAATTTATAGGATGCCGCGAACTTTATATTTGTATCACCATATCGTGGACACCCCCGCGTGCAAAGAGAAAACATATGAATACCCCTCCGGAGGACAAGGAGGGAAAGGAAGGGGGTGGAGAATCTAAAGATGAGGATCCCCCTAAAACTAAGAAAGGGAGGAATGAGTACCATGTAGTCTCCGGATGGTACTCACCCAGCCCTCCTATTCCACGCACTCATATAAACAATAGAGGTGACTTATCTAAAATTGATGCACACTCTTTTTCTCAATGGCAATATTTCATGAAAACTCATTTGAACCGCTTTTGCATCGAGCTATGGAGAATCATTGAAGATGGATACAAACTTATTGATCCAAATAACTTGACAAGAAGAGAGGTGGTTGATTGTCAACTCAATTTCAAGGCTTTGCACATGATCCAACAAGCCGCGGGAGAGAAGATTATGCCACACATTCAACAATTCTCCACCGCCAAAGAAACATGGGGAGCTCTTATCTCGATGTTTGAGGGAAATGAGAGCATGAAGAGGAATAGGTTTGATGCCTTGAGCAATGAGGCCGAAGGGTTCTATATGCTTGATGGTGAAAGCCATGAGGACATCGAAGGCTCAAGACCCTTGCTACTTCCTTTAGTGATCTCGATGCCACTTATGTTGATGATGCATGGATCAATATGTGAGTGCCCTCATGCCATTTGAGCCCGTTGACTTGAAGAGTATCCAAGGACGGCACAACTACCATCTCATGACTTCCAATGAGGTTATGCAAGAGATGACATCCTTTCAAGTGCAAACCAAGCTTTCTCAAGACTCTCGTGCTCGTGCTATTGGAATGCACAAAGTGGCCTCCGTTGCTTTGAAGGCCAAAGTTGTCACCGAGGTGGTGAACAGAGAAGATGAGGTTGAATCGGAAAAAGAGTTGGCTCCTCTAAAGCCCAAAGAGTATGACTCGGTTCACAAAAATTACATGGCTCTTGCATTCATGAAAATTTGGAAGAACCCACCCAAGGCCAAGGCCTATGTTGAGGACAAGTCCAAGCAAGTAATTCCAAGGAAGGAACACAAAGAGTGAGGGCTTGCTTCAATTGTCGAGAAAAATATCACTGCATTGCCGAGTGTCTTTCTCGAATAGAGAAACTCAAGGAGGGAAAGCTTATCCTCAAGGACAAGTCAAAGCTCACTCGCAATAAGCCTTTCTTCAAGAATAACACCTCCAACAAGAAGCCAACCTCAAGGATTGTGTTAGTAACTCAAAAAGAGTATGCATCCGGTGATGTTGATGATGAAGAAGAAACCACAAGTTAAGTGTCCGCCATTGCAATTGCATGTTCATCATCTCCATCTCTCTTCGAATCCCCTAATGAGAATCTTCCCCACAAATCCGCAAAGTGCTTCATGGCCAAGGCCACCGAGGTATCATCTTGTTCCATCTCTAAGACTCAAAATGAAAATAATGATATTGCTAGTCTTAGTATAGAAGATGAAATTGCCTCTTTGGATATCTTTATGGCCAAGTTGTGACGTGAAACCAAGCATCAAGTGAGACGATATGGAGAGGCTCAAGAGCTTCTTGAGAAGAAGGTTGAAGGTGAGAGATCAGATGCTCTTGAAATAACCTATCTTACCATTACTCTTGAGGAAGAGCATGAGCTTTGAGTCTCTCTTGAGGAGAAACTTGAGACTATTGAGTAGTCACATAATGAAATCATGTCCAAACTCAATAAGGAACGTGACTGTGCTATTGCTAAATATAAATTGGCTAAGAAGAAAAGGGTTGAATTTGGTGTTGGTCCACCAAGGCTCACAAGGCTTTGGAGAGTGAACACTCTACCCTCACCAAGTCACATGAACAACTTCAAATTCAACTAGCTCAATTTAATGTGCCTAGTTCCTCTACTTCTTCTTGTGATCATGCAAGTATACTTGAAGAAAATGCTAGGTTGAAGGAATAGCTTGCAAGGCTTAAGGGAAAGGGCCCCATTGATGATAGTGTCATAGTGCAAAGGTCACACAGTGGAAAACAAGGTCTTGTCTAGGTTGCTAAGAAGAAGAAGAAGAAGAAGAAGAAGAAGAAGAAGGCCAAGCCCACACAAGAAAAGAAGAATGTTGGTGCGAGTGGTGTTGTCATTAGGGTCGAATCCACTCGTAACAACTCCGCGGGAACTAACAATCCTCATTATATTATTTCTGAGGATTATTATGGTGTTGTGTATGCAAAATATGTTGGTCCTCATGTTGATTTCATTAATTATTCTATTTTGGTTCCCAAGACCCTTGTGGCTAACGTGACAGGACCCAAAGTGGGTCCTAACTCAAGGCAATGACCTCTTGTAGGACTATGCTTTCGGTGGGTCAAAATTGATACTTGATAGTGGAAGTACAATTCGTATGACCGGAAGCAGGGAGCTTATGACGGAGTTGAGACCAAATATAAATCAACCAACCGTGACTTATGGAGACAAGTCAAAATCTGAGGTAATGGGTCTCGGCAAGGTGGTAGTTGAAAGATCGAGAGGTTAACTAGAGGGGGGGTGAATAGGTTAACTACAAATTTTAACTTCTTTTTCGATTTAACAAGAGAGTGCTCAAATATAGATTGTCTATATTATGCAACTAGGTGAACAATCCTATATGTTGAGCAAATACAACTAGCACAATATATATATATGACTAAGCTAGTAGAAACAAGTAAAGGTAAGTTGAGGGATAACTGAACACAATGACGCGGAGATGTATCCCGAAGTTCACTTCCCAATGGAAGCTAATCTCCGTTGGAGCGGTGCGGTGCCACCAAAGTGGAACACCGAGTAGCCCTCAAATGGCACACCGTATCTCCTTCGAGTCCTTCCACCGATGTGGAGAGGCTCGAATCACTATGTTGCCGTTGAGGTTGACAACTAGAACCTTTACAAGGATGAGGCACACTCCACAACTTTGGAGGGTCCTCGCCAAATCCCGAGAGCCACCAAGACTCCGGGAAACAAGATCCACGAGCATAAGAGCTTCGAGGATACCAACAAGGCTCCAAGCTCCGATGAGCTAAGAGCAACAAGGTTCTTGGCTCCGATGAACTAAGAACAATAAGATCCCTAAAGGATGAGTGGGGTGATTTCGAATCGTCTTGGTGGAGTTGTAGATCTAGGGTGTCTCCTCCAAATCCCAAAGAATCAATAGCTTTGGTTGGGTATTTGGGGAGTCTTGGGAATATGCCCTAGAGGCAATCATGTATGATGTAACTCCCAATGTATTCATAAAGTTATTAAGTCGTCCTTGTTTTGAACATCTGATATATGTCATTGAATATGTGATTCGATTGTGGAACTATGTATTCATGTTGTTCATGCTAAATTGTCCTTGGTCATTAAGGTTGTGCTGGACACACACCCTAGACTAATGTGAGTGTTGGCTGATGACTCGGTTCCACTTGTCATGGGCATGGCGATGTCATTCCAACGTTCACAGACTCGTCTAAAGAGTTTAGCAAGTCGGACTGACCCATATTGAGATGCAACGGGTAAGTCGTCATTTGCATGTCTCAATCAATGTAATCCTTAGACCTGAGGTTGTCGCACAATCCGAGTTCTGTATCACCGACTTAGGTTATGTCAAACGTTGTTCGGTGACAATACAGTTATAAAGGCAAAGTTTGGGTCGAATGAGAAGCAAGCTGCGTGATGTGGATAATCAAGATGGGATTTTGCCCCTCCGAATGGAGAGATATTCTTTGGGCCCTCTCGAGTGATATGATTTCGGAAGCATGGTCATGCGTGACTCGGTTAAGTGTTAGCTGAGTCTGTTGACTAAGAGTTAGTCAGATGAATCATATATCACGGACCGAGAAGAGATTTGAGCTATTTAAGGGATGACGATAATTCGCATATAGTTCGACAAGGTACATCGTGAGGCAAAGGGACTCAGATGAAAGTCACATTGAAAGGTATGTCATAATGACTCTATGGCACTTGGGAGTCGGCACGTTCTGCTAGGAGCCGCTACCGATTGATCAATTGGGAGTCGGACTCCAATCGTGTCCAAGTCGCCATGAGCCTGCAGGGTCGCACACTTAAGAGCGGGAGCAAGTGTATTGGTCGGGTTGGACCAGAACCGGAAATGGACTGAATTGGTGAGTTGAACTCACAGAGGGAATGGGCCACAAGCGTTGTGAAGCCCACTACCACTCGCTATATAAAGAGGGGCGCAGGTTTCCCAGCGGGCACGTTATCCCACCCCCATGCGTTGGGAACCCTAGCCCCACTCAGTCCAGCCGCCGCACCGGACCTAGCAGTCCGCCGTCGGAGCTCCTCCTCGTACGTGTGGATACCGGCAGAGGTGCTGTACGTTCAGCACTTCGACGATCGCGGGGTTTGATCGGCTGGATCGGATCGTGGGACTACACTGCATCGACGTGTTTCATCGATAATCCGCACATGCGCGTCTAGTGGTAATCCTTGTGGCCTTCTACCTCGGCTAGATCTTGGAAGTACCGCGTAGAAAAATCTTTTGTTTATCTCTACGCGTTCCAACAGTGGTATCAGAGCGGTAGCTTTTGGCTTTAGGCCCGTGATCTGCACATATGTGATATGTAGTTAGCACTAGATTGGATCTAATTGCTGTTTTGGTGGTCGTTCTATGAGATAGATTGGTTTTGTACAAGGTTGATTGGATCAATCGTACTCGGGGGGTTAATGGATGATCTAGTTTCCGTGATCATACTGCTAATGTCGTGAAACAACTTACCCCTACCGGTCGGTTTCCGCCATCGGGGTATACCGTGACACATAAATCCAGTTGCAGTGATCGAAGATCAAAGAGTTTGGTCGAATCGGAATACGGATCAGATTTGGGTAAAACTGTTTTATCTGATGAAGAAATCCTTGTTCGGGGCCACCGGCTTCGCTCTGTCGTAGCGCCTTAGATGTCGTTACGAGTTTCACAACGCCGGTAGATATCGTTTCTATGCATAACTTGTTTTTGCAGGATGTTGTGAATGGTATGGCTTATGTGCATGTGATGTGTGTAATCCATACGTGATCTGCGTATCATGTTTTTTGTCAGCTGGCTGGAGCCTAGGTGCTGTCATTTTATTGTATAACAGCCTGCGTATCAGATTCTCTATGTAATTTTTCATTTACTAGCTAGTGTAGCTTGTTGGAGAACCCGGATGACATGCAAGTCGATGTACAAGTCGGCTACATGGAGTAAGATGGCACGTGACAAGAGTTGACACGAGTCGACTTACAAGCTTTGTGGAGATGGAGATCGCCATGAAGAGAGCCATACCATTTCACATTATAATTGTTTTATTTGTGTTATTGTTATGTCTCTTTTTACCTCTATTTACATAGTTGGTAGATTTTAATCCATCAAAGAAGTTCTATTCGGTCGCCCCGCCAGTGTTGCACCATCACAAGTCGGACATTCTTGGTAGTGGGCTCACAAAATTGAGGTGTTACCAATTCTTTCCGATTAGGCAGGTTTGAGTCGGACTCTTACAGCGAAAGCACTTGGTAAGCTAGACGAGTCCATCACAACGGTTGTGGGGCTCGGGGCGAGGTAGGTTGGGAGCTGGGGCATGTGATTCCACCCGACTAACCGGAGTCGTATTGGATACGATTGGCAAGGTGTTGCCTACCTAAATCACTTGACGGCTAGCGGTGATACTAAAGCTCACTAGTCGGCTTGCTTATTTAGGATCTTGAATCACTTAGCAACCATCGGAGGGATGTTGGTTCTAGTGGGAGTATAAGTATTAAAGCGTTTAATATGTCTGCTCTTTTATGAATACATGTCTTAAGTGTTTTGCATATTTTCTGTTGTAGATCAATGGCACCTAGCAACCTTCCTCAGTTGTCCACTTTCGCGTTGAGGTCAATCCTAGAGAAAGATAAGCTTAATGGAACTAATTTCACCAACTGGTATCGTAATTTGAGGATAGTCCTCAAGCATGACAAGAAAGAACATGTTCTAGAAACTCCACTTCCAGATGAGCCTGATGATGATGCGACTATCGCTGTCATGAATGCCTACCGGAAGACTAGAGATGAGTCTACAGAAATTAGCTGTCTTATGCTTGCACACATGAAACCGTACTTGCAGCAGCAGTTCGAGAATGTTGAGGCCTACGATATGATCGAAAGCATCAAAAGTATGTTCCAGGCTCAGGCAAAGACCGAGAGGTATCAAGTCTCTCGAGCTTTGCTAGGCTGTAAGCTCAAAGACGGCGATCCACTGAGTCCGCATGTAATCAAGATGACTGGTTACGTGCAGTCTCTGGACAGGTTGGGCTTCCCAATTAACGAAGAGTTCGCTACTGATATAATTCTGAACTCTCTTCCTAGTGCGTATGGTCCGTTCACTTCGAGCTACCACATGCATGGTATGGATAAGAAGATCACTGAATTACATGGGATGCTCAAGACGGCAGAGGCTGATCTCAAGAAAGGCGCCAGTCAAGTGTTGATGGTGCAGAATAAGGCTAAGTTCAAGAAGAGTTCTTGGACCAAGAAGAAGAAGGATAAGTCAGGAGGCAACGCCCATGGCCCTGTCCAGAGCGCTTCCTCAAAGACTAAGCCATCTCCTACAGCCGGAGCCAATTGCTTCTATTGCAAGCAGGATGGCCACTGGAAGAGGAACTGCACCAAGTATTTGGCTGACAGAGCCAAGAGTGGAGGTGTGACTTCCAACTCAGGTACGCTTGTGTGCAATGTTATAGACATTTATCTTGCTGATGCACCTAACAGTTCTTGGGTATATGATACCAGATCAGTTATTCACATATGCAACTCGTTGCAGTGACTGGTAAGAACTAGGAGCGTGGCAAGAGGAGAGGTTGATATTCGGGTCGGCAACAAGGCGAGAGTCGCTGCGTTGGAAGTCGGCACGATGCAACTTCATTTACCTTCAGGATTTTTAATGGAGTTGAATAATTTTTATTATGTTCCAGTGCTTAGTCGAAATATTATTTCCGCCTCATGTTTGATGAGACAAGGTTATGAGTCGAATATTAAGAATAATGGTTGTTCTTTATATTTGAAAGATATGTTTCATGGCTTTGCACCCGTTCAGGACGGGTTATTTATTTTGAATCTTGATAGTGAATCGGTCTATAATATAAATGTGAAAATGTTGAAACCAAATGATCTAAATATGACTTATTTTTTGCACTGTCGGCTTGGTCATATAAGTTGGAAGCGCATGAAGAAGCTCCATGATGATTGTCGAGACATCGTAGTAGTTTTCATAGACGGGGGTGCCATGAGACTACGGTAGAGACGTGGGGTAACGGGATAGCGTAGTAACACAGAACACGGGATTTTACCCAGGTTCGGTACGTCGCGACAGTACGGCGTACCTACTCCTGCACTTCTCACTAATTGGGACTAAAGCCCGTTTAACAGGGTTACAATGTGAGGGTGTAGATCTAGATTCTCGGTGAGGATGAACTTCTCGGCGAGTTGCGTAGAGCTTCTCTGTTGTGCCTAACTTGTTTTAATCTATCTCCCGTCCGGCTTTATATAATAGCCGGATTAGGGCTTACAGAATAAGAAACCTAGAAGACTACGTTTAACTTGTAACTTGGAAAGCAAGGAATCCGTCTTCTCCTCCAAGCCAGATCATGCGGGCCGTGATCCGGGTTCTTCTAGAATCCGGCTTCTGCGCGTCGGACTACTGGGCCGCCCAATGGACCTAAGCCCATTACCATGTAGGCCACCCTGGTAGTCCGGCTCTTTGTCTACCATCTTCTATACCCCTATTCAGTATATATCCGACAGTAGCCCCCAGGAAGTATCAAAACTCTGATTCTCCGTCTTTCGTCAAATACATTTTGTCCGGGAAATCTCGACTCAGCAGTCTTGATTCTTTCTACTTTCCTTTTGAAGGAGATGGTAACATAAAACTCGGAACCATGAAAATCTGGCTTTTCTTCTCGCGGTCCTTCGCGGAAAAGGAACTTCTAACGTCAGCGTCTTAAACATGCTGACGCAAGCGTCGCTTGGTTCCACGCGGGAAACCCCTCAGCGTATCTCTGACAGATTCTCACGGGAAACGAGGAGATAGCCATCATTCCCCTGCCGTTTTATTTCCCGTATTTTCCGGCGAGCGACACGCGTCGAGCATCCAACGGTCGAAAGAGCCGTTGGCACGTATCTAAACGGTTTTCCGGCTATAAATAGCCATCATCGTCCTCATCAGAAACTCTCCTCACTCCCTCACTGCCCACGCCATTGACGCGAACGCGAGCTCGAGAGCAAGTCCTTTGTCCCAGGCGCACTTAGCTTCCAAGCACGCAGAACGCAACGCGCCACCAAAAGATGGCCTCCTCGCCGTCCTCGCCCACTCGCGCCGCCATCGACGAGCTCATCGGCGACCTGGATCCATAGCCGGGATCGCAAAAGCACACCGGCGGCGAGCCGGAGAAGACCACGGCTTCCGCGGCGGGCGGAGAAAACACTTCCGCCGCCGCGGACATAGCGGGATCGAGCTCCGCAGCACCCCCTCCGTTCGTCCCAACGACGGCGAGGGTCAAGATCCATTCCCGTGGCGATGAGCGCTTTGCCACCGGAGCCAACAACAAAACAGAAATTGTCGGCAATTGGAGTCCGAGTAATACTTCTCTCGTCCTTCTTCGTCGGATGTCAAAGGAGGGATCCATAGTTAAAGGCAAATGGCGAATCTCGAAAGATGAACCCGAGCCCAAGCCAAAAGTCGGAGAACGCGTCATCCTTACCTCTCATGTTGCGAGAGGTATGGGTTTTCCCCCTTCCGCCTTTTTTCTAGACGTCCTTAACTTTTATGGCGTTCAACCACACAATATTTCTCCGAATTCCATCCTCTACTTAGCCAGTTTCCAAGCCCTTTTCGAAGGATATCTCGGGATAACACCTGACCTAAATTTCTGGCAATATTGTTTTGAGGTAAAGCATAACGTCACAAATGGCCTTTCGCCCATTTGCGGAACCGTATCTTTCATCCTCAGAAAATTTAGGGAGGAATGGTATCCAAAAATAGAAATGCCGGAACCTGACCAATCTTGGCTAGGTTCTTTCTTTTATCATCAGGACATTCCATTCCCAGGCAGGGCAACCGGGGTTCCTCCCTTTGTTAATTCTGCCGCTACTCCTCGCGAGAGTTGGACAGCCGCAGTAGGGGAAAATTTGCCAAAAAACCTGATGAAGATAAAGCGGCGCATCGCCAAACTTACTTCCTCTCAACCTTCTTTGGTTGGGAAGGATACCGTTATGTGCTGGTTTGGACGCCGTATCCAACCTCTCTCTTTTCGTTCCCGACTTATTTGCGAATACCAAGGGCCAGAAGATAGCATGAGAGGAACAGATAAGGCCTTTACCAAAAAGGATTTTATAGGACGACTTCACGAACTGGTCGCCATCAGTAGTCAGATTGAGGAAAATCTGGCGATTTATCACGTGGAAAATCTGGTCCCTAAGGTATTTATCTTTCCTTGTTTCCGCGTTTTTCTTCAGATTATCTTCTCTCTCCGCTTTTTAACATATTGTTAACTCCTTCCTAGTTTGATGAACTTGGAGAAAATGATCTTGCTTCCGACGCTGAACTCAACAAATTACATGCCGAGTTTCACAACAATCGGAAGCGCAAAAGGCAATCAGCTATCAAAGAGGAATCTATTCCCAACCTGGACGATATCCGGATAAAAGAAGAACCATTCGACGAACTCGGATATATTCGTCCAGAGGCAAAGAAATTCTTTGCTCCTGCGCCTCTGATTCGCCCTTGGCCACAAAATGGATTGGTTGTTCGCAATGATATCGCATTTTCACCTCGTCAGGTTATACACGATGGCCTTCATCACGTTGGAATTCTCTTCGCGGAATATGCCAAAGAATTCAACGAGGTCTTGACCGATTTGCGAGAAATGAGCCAGGTAATACTTCTAGCCCCCAAGCATTAAGTTGAAATATGAATTCTTCTTAATGTTTCTTCGCATGCATGTTCAAACTTAAGCATCTGGCTTTCATTTCCATGTTTTAGCATTCCGCAGACGCCATAAACTTGGAAGTTTTTAAGAAGCTTAGTCTCAAGAGCAGAGAAGTAAAAACCCTTCAATCTGTTATTGAGTCGAAAAGCAACGAACTTGCGTCATCTCAGCGGCAACTATCAAAAACCACCGGTATTTTATTTTGTGCCATTTGTTTTTTCTGGAGAATTCTTGCAGAATCGTTTTGTAAACTCAAATTAATTATTGCCCTCCAGCTGCTTTAAACAAAGCCAACAAACTAGCAGAAAACGCTGTCCATGTTTCTCGGCTTCGTGAGGAAAACTCAAACCTCCGAAAGGAACTTCTGAAAGCTCAAGAAGACCTAGAATCCAGTAATCTGGCCCTTGGGATTGCTCAATCCAAGGCTTCTTTACAGGCAGTGGAAGATAAATCTGTTATCAATGATTTGGAAAGTATGCTACTCCCGCGCATGAAAGAAGGCGACAAAATTGACAAGGTTCTTGGTAAGTTAACTTCTTTTTACCAATGTCTTCATGTCTTATTTCTTGTATCTTTTCATGTAACCTTTGCTTTTGTCGAAAAAGCAGGAAATTTTCCAGGAATTTCTCGGACTGAAAAGATCCGGGTCTTTTGGGGAAGTGTGGAATTCAATCAGGAATGCAGGAATGCAGCTGATTAATAAATTCCTTCCCACAAGTACTGTACGCTTTTCGGAAGTCTACTGACTTCCGGGTGCCATCACAGAAGTAGCAGAGTGGAAAGAATCCATCCTTCGTTCTGCCGCACGAGGTGGTGCACACATGGCACTTGGCCTTATGCGTCTACATTACCCTAATGCCAAATCTTGGCGCGTAGCATCCGGTATCCCTCAAGGATATACAGAAGCGCAACGAAATGCGATTTTTGATGAAGTTAAAGGGCACGCTTCCAAGATTGCCTCTATGGTTAACATTTCCATTACTTATCCGGAAGAAGAAGTGCCCGCAGCCCCCGAGAATGATAGCAGTGATGAAGACTCGGATGCTTGAGGGAATACACTTGACCCGAATGATGGATGTGTATAAGAGCATTTTTACAATGCAATTCATATTGTAATGCTTCTATATCGTTTGTCGAAACAAGAACTCCGCCTTTTGCAATTTCAAGTTTCTTGCAAAGTTTTTCCGGGTTTGACTGTTCCTTTATCTTCTAAGTAATCTGGCAAATGTGTTTTAACTGCTCTAGTGTTTAAAAATGGCTCAACTAGCAATATGTATCGTCATGTCGAGTAACTGGGGACGAACCAAACAGTTTTGAAACTCGAAAACATGGATCATGCTAAAAGCATTTTTACTGACTAGTTTCAGTAACCCAACACATACACAATCAGATAAAATTTAGAGAAAACAAGGAGCTGTTTTGAAACTTGGGCACGCAGGCACAATCCGAGTTTCCTTTGACCTTTAACAGGCCGAATCATTCAGCTTTTAAACACCGAGCACGCAGGCACAATTCGGGTTAACATTGAGTATTTGTGAGATCATTGGGAAATAGATGAGGCGGAAATATTTTGTACTTATAATGAATATGAATGACAACATTCCGACAACTTTATTTCATGGTCTCAAAGATGTTTACATAGAAATTGAACTAAGTATAGAAGGGACGTAATTGCTGGATACTCCAAGGCCTCTTTGTCTCTCCTAGTTCATCATCTATTTTTCTCTTTCTTTTGCGATTCGGCTTCTCGGGATCGTCCTCCGTATCTCGAATGTCAACAAGATAGTATGACCCATTCTTCATGGCTTTACTGATGACAAATGGTCCTTCCCATACTGGGGCCAATTTGTGCTTCCTTTGCTGCACCAATCTCAGCACTAAGTCACATTCTTTAAAAGAACGATGCCTGATTTTCCGACTATGATAACGTCGTAAACCTTGCTGGTAGATGGCAGATCTTTGAAGCACAAGTTCTCGTTCCTCTTCTAAGAGATTGACGGCATCCTGTCGTGCTTCTTCGGCATCCGAGTCGTCAAAATTCTGCACTCTTGGGCTATCATGGATCATGTCCGTTGGAAGAATAGCTTCCGCACCATAAACTAGGAAAAACGGGGTTTGCTCAGTTGACCTATTTGGCGTCGTTCGAATACTCCATAACACGGAAGGTAGCTCTTCTACCCACGCTCCAGCTGCTCTATGGAGAGGAGATTCGAGTCTTGGGCGTATTCCTTGCAGGATTGAACTGTTCATTCTTTCAACCTGTCCATTAGATTGCGGGTGTGCCACAGATGCAAGATCTAAGCGGATTCCCGTTTGTTGGCAGTATTTTGCCAACTCTCCAATGGAGAAATTTGTCCCGTTATCAGTTATTATGCTATGTGGGACGCCATACCTCATTACTAAATCAATAATGAAATTTCTGGCAGTTGCGCCATCCAGCTTTTTGATGGGTTTAGCCTCCACCCATTTTGTATACTTATCTACCTCTACGAGTAGATGTGTAAGTCCACCTATTGCAGTTTTGAACGGTCCCATCATATCTAGCCCCCAGACCGCAAACGGCCATGTGATAGGGATAGTTTTAAGTGCTTGGGCCGGCAAATTGGTCTGCTTGGCGTAATATTGACATCCTTCGCACGTATTCACTATGCGCTCGGCGTCTGACTTGGCTGTTAGCCAGAAAAACCCCGCCCGGAATGCTTTTTTGACTATGCTTTTTGATTGAGCATGATGTCCGCAATCGCCGGCATGGATTTCTTCCAGTATTTCTCTTCCTTCTTCTGGTGAAATACACCGTTGAAAGATTCCGGAAGTACTGCGTTTATACAAGTGGTCGTTGATCACCACGTATCCTTTGCATCGACGCTGTATTTGCCTTTGCAAGACTTCGTCTGCTCCTTCCGGGTACTTCTGATTGACTAAGAAGTTTAAGTATGGAATTGTCCAATCCGGTTTAACGAGCATGACCTCGATTGTTTCAGATGCCAGAGGGTAATCAACGTCTCCACCTTTTATGGATGGTTCATGCAAGTGCTGGACGAATACCCCTGGTGGTAAAGTTTTTACTCTCTCTGATCCCATGCGGGCTAACGCATCCGCATTCCAATTTTCCTCCCTTTTTATGTGAAGGACTTCGAACCCGAAGAAACAGATGGCGAACTCATCCACCGTCCTCCGATATTCGGCCATTATAGGGCTTTTCGCGTCCCAGGTTTGGTTGAGCTGATGTTGTACCAAATCCGAGTCTCCATAGCATAAGATGCGTTTTACCCCTATTTCTTTTGCAATATGCAAGCCATGAAGCAGAGCTTCGTATTCTGCCACGTTATTACTGGCGTTGAAGTGTATTTGCAATACGTACTCCATTGTGTCTCCCTTGGGAGATTTTAGGACTACGCCAGCCCCAGCTCCTTCCTTCATCTTGGATCCGTCAAAGTGCATGATCCAGTACTCGGATTCTGGCATCGGTGTTTTTTCCATTGCTTCTGTCCAGTCGGCGACAAAATCTGCCAAAACTTGGGATTTTATTGCCGTCCTTGGCTGGTACTTAATGTCGAAGGCTGCCAGCTCGATGCCCCATTTAGCTACTCGGCCGGTTGCCTCCGCATTGTTTATAATATCACCTAGTGGTGCTTTACATACCACTGTTATGGAATGCCCTTGGAAGTAATGGCGCAGTTTTCTGGATGCAAAAAATACGCCATATGCCAGTTTCTGGTAGTGCGGATACCTTTGTTTGGATTCGGAAAAAACTTCGCTTATGTAATATACCGGATGTTGATCTGGTATGCTTTGCTCTTCCTTTGTTCGTTCCACAACGATTACCGCACTAATAACCCGACTTGTAGCCGTAAGGTATAATAACATGGGTTCTTCGTCTTTTGGAGATGCCAAGATGGGACCGTTCATCAAGGTTTCCTTCAACTGGGCCAACGCTGCATCAGCCTCTTCTGTCCATTCGAACTTGTCGGATTTTTTCAGCAGCTTGTAGAGTGGTAAGGCTTTATCCCCCAGCCGACTGATAAATCTGCTGACGGCTGCAGCGGAACCCGTCAATCTTTGGACATCTTTTACACATGTAGGTTTTGAGATGGTCAAGATTGCCTTGATCTTTTCCGGGTTAACTTCTATTCCTCTGTGGGAAACAATGAAACCCAGAAGTTTTCCTGAGGGAACCCCGAATACGCACTTAGATGGATTCAACTTCATCTTGTAAGTGCGTAAGTTTTCGAAAGTTTCTCGCAAATCCTCAAGGAGTGTATCTTTTTCCTTGGTTACGACGGCAATATCGTCCACATAAACATGGACGTTTCTGCCAATCTGACTATGCAAACAGCGTTGCATGCAACGCTGGTAGGTTGCACCTGCGTTCTTCAGGCCAAAAGGCATGGTTACGTAATAGTACGTCCCATACGGGGTTATAAAAGAAGTCTTGATTTGATCTTCCTTTTTCATGCGTATTTGGTGGTACCCGGAGTATGCATCCAAAAAGCATAAAAGCTCGGAGCCTGCAGTGGCATCTATTATTTGATCGATTCGCGGTAAGGCGAACCTATCTTTCGGACACAACTTGTTCAATCCTGTGTAATCTATACACATTCTAAGAGCAGTGGTGTCTTTCTTCGGTACTAGGACCGGATTTGCGGACCAATCATTATGGATTACTTCCTTGATGAAATCCGCTGCTAAAAGCCGGATAATTTCCTTGCCAATAGCCTTCCGTCTTCTTCCGTCAAAACGGCGGAGACCTTGTTTGACGGGTTTTGATCCGGGAATAACCTTGAGTTGGTGCTCAGCAAGTTCCCTGGGTACGCCTGGCATGTCAGCTGGACACCAGGCAAAAATATCCCAGTTCTCACGGAGGAACTTGATGAGCTCGCCTTCCTATTTGTCGGTCATCCCAGTCCCTACGACGACAAATTTTGTCGGATCTTTGGGATCTAGGATTACCTGTCTTGTATTCTCGGACGCCTTGAAACTATCTGTTGGCTTCCGAGTTTCTTTTCCTGCCGGCATTTCTTTCGGCGATACCTCCTTGGCTAATTCCTTCAGTTCCTCCTTTGCTATAACTCTCTGAGCGCAAAGGGCGTTTTCTTTCTCCAACTCATTTGCCAGCTTGAAATCACCGGCTATGGTGATTACTCCTCCTTTGGGTCCTGGCATTTTCAGCTTGTTGTAGATATAACAGGATCTTGACATGAATTTGGCGAAAGCTGGACGTCCGAGTATTGCGTGATACACGCTTTCGAACGGCACTACTTCGAAGGATACTTTTTCCTGCCGGAAGTGATCTTTATCTCTGAAGGTGACATCTAGGGAAATTTCTCCTAGGGATCGTGCTTGCCTGCCAGGAACAATGCCGTGGAAGCGTATATTGCTGTAATTGAGCTGGGACTCGGAGATCTTCAAGTGCTTCAGTGTATCCAGGTACATTATATTAATGCTGGATCCTCCGTCCATCAGTACTCTTCTTAGCCTAGTGTTTTGGACAATAGGGCTGACAACAAGAGCTTGTGTGCCGGGTTCAGGGATATTTCCGGGATGATCAGACTGATCCCAGATTATCGGTGTGTTGGAGTACTTCAAGAATTTCGGGGTTGCCGGAACAACCGCGTTTATTTCCCGAAGTGTTCTTTTGGCCACCTTTGCTGACGGGGTTGCTAAGAAAGTTAACATTGCTTCTCCGTCAACTCTCGGAAATTTGGGTTCGCCCTTTCGCTGTTGTTCCTGGATTTTGTCATCAGTGTCCGATTCACTGTCTTCTTTTTCAGCTTCTGGCTTTTGTTTGGCAGGTTTCCTTTTGGAACCCTTGCCTTTATTTCCGGATCCTGCATTGCCTTTCATATGCTTGTTTAGCCGGCATTGCGCGTTTGTGTGGGTTGGTTTCCCAAATTGCGAGTGGTGGACGCAGGGTTCCGACTTAATTCTCTCCCATTCTTCGGGAGTGTAATTGATTGGATCTGGGCTGCGACCTTTCCACTTATTTCCCTTATCTCCTCCAAAGGCTATGTTGACCTCCTTGGGCTTTGTCGCTGACTCTGGAGTTCCTTTTTTGTCAGAACGAGGGGTTTTCTTGGCGAGTATTAGTGACTCAATATTGCCTCCTCTTGCTCTGATATCATCTTCGGCTGCAGCGTGCTCATTAGCGGTTGTAAGCATAGATCCGAGATCCTTGTGCTGTTTAGAACCAACCATGAACGGTACGAGTCCGGGTTTTAGGCCATTGACGAAAGCATGCATTGCTTGTACGTCAGTTACTCCAGAACAACTATTCTTCATTGCAGTCCATCTGGAGATGAAATCCACGTATGGTTCGTCCTCAAATTGGGTGCAACGGTTCAGCTGGTTGATGCTATTTGGGCGTTTGTATGTTCCCCGAAAATGCTGAGTGAATACTCTAGCCATATCATCCCAGCTGTCGACAGTTCTTGATGGTAAACCATTGATCCAATCTCTGGCTCCGTCTAGCAACATTAGGGGAAGAAACTTGAAAGCTTCCAGGTCTGTCCCATTGTTGATTTGGACGGCTGTATAATAATCTGAGAGCCAGGTATCCGGGTTTGTGTTGCCGGTATATTTTTGGTAGGTTGGACCAACTTTGGCGAAGCCAGAATGCAGGGTTATCCTTCGGATCCTGTCAGTAAAACACTTAGGACCAAAGTATAGATCATCCTTTTCTGCTCTATCAATGTGTTCAGAATATCTCCCGGCTGAATGGACAGAAGGGGATCTGCTCCTTTCGTTTCCATTGTTGCGCGGACGCGCTTTTCCGAGGTTATCTCTATCTCTTCCGTGTTCACGTCCTTTTGGGTTAGGCGGAGTTCTGCTTCTATGCCTTTCCTTATCCTTAGGAGGTGTCCGGGACCTTTCACGTCTGTGAGGTATATCATATCTTCCAGCTTTTTCAGCTGGGTTTCTCGGAGGTGGCATTATTTTGCCGTCATTCCGGTGTTTGTCTTCCCGATCGTGTGGTTTATATCCATCTTTCGGGAGATGAGGTCCGATTCTAGACGTTGCGTCCCGGTTGTCTGGGTTTTTCCTGTCTTTTCTCGGATCCTCTTTTTTATCCGAATCTCCGGGTTCTTCCGGTCCAGGTGCTCCAGCAGCGCAACTAGCTGTTTTGCAGAGAGCGGAATTATCATGCAGCCTCCCTGATCGTTCTTGGCCTCGCTGTTGCTGCTGTAATGCTTTTCCTAGGAAAGCATACACCCCTTGGAGTTTTTCCCCGTTGGAGTACAGATCGTTGTTTAGTATGGCGAACGCTGCCTCCGCGTTTTCCGCTGTGGTTTTGTATATTGGTTCGCCCTTGGCATCTTTGCCGTTTAACTGCTTTTGCCAAGATGGGTTATAGAACCTTTCTTTTGGCGGCAGTTCTTCAGGTTTTGCGATTCCGGGTAACCTAGTAGGTTTTAACGCGGATCTATGCTTTCTCTCGTACTCCTCTATTTCTTCCTTCATGACTTTGATGTCATTATGGGTTTGTTGGAGATGTTGCCGAGATCTAAGCAGATGTTGCTGTTGCTGTTGGAAAGCTTGTCTCCTGGCTTCCAGCATCTCAGGGGGTTCATCTGGTCCCACTGGTGTTTGTAATAGCTCTTGCTCTTCCTGTTCCGTCATTGGCGGAGCAGTGATTTCCTTAGATTTCTTTTCCGCTGGCTTTGTGCCGCTAACATCTCCAACTTCCAGGTTTTCATCAGCGAGATCGGCTGATATTTTCTTCCGGAGTTTGTATTGGAGTTTTTTAGAATGTCGCACCCTGGCTTCTAAGGGATACTCATCGTACGAACTGGATAGCAGGTGCTTGGATTATGGGGCATAACTGCTCCCACGTCCCAGCTTCTTGGTAGGCCTGCGCTTATGCGCGACAACACAAGCCCTGCTATTCCACCGTCGATGTAAACTATCCACTAGAAGTCTTAGGCACTACTGTCGACGTACTTCATATCAATCACGCACTGTACGTCAACAGCTTTGAACGAATGATGATCACAACATATCTCTAAGACACAAAAGATTGAAATAAGGTTGCAAATGGCCTTCACTAAGGCAGAGATAGCAAATACAATCATCCAGAGGACACATGTCCCAACATAGCATTCATTACATCAGCGGAAGCAATCAAAGGGGCCTGAGTACAGACAAATCCAACAGGCTTAAGAAGCCGGAGAAAATAAAGAAGACGAAGCCCATCCACGTAGGTTCTGGATCCTGCCCTGGTCCAGCTAACTACTCGTGTGCAGTCTCGTCAAACTCCACGAAGTAGCCATCCTGGTGGTCATCGTAGCCGTAGTCGTAGTCTGCGTAAACCACAGCCCCAACGGGGTCAGTACATCCAAGTACTGGCAAGCAAGACTCACAGTTCACCAAAGTATAGCCCGTCAACACAAGCACAGATGAGTTGGGTTCATCGGAAAGAAGGGGATATATAAGATGCTGCAACTGGCTGCGCTAACCAACTACAGAGATTCTATCATATCCAACTATTAGAAAGGGGATAAGATCGAGGGTTGTAACCAACTGAAAGATAACTTCAAACAAACCCATCCTGGATCTCGCCCCTTATCCGAAGAAGCGATCCGAGGATAACTCACACAGTTGTGATAAGGTGAAATCAAGTTGTTGTGTGAATAACCTATTACTAGTCAAGTTATTAATCATTGGGTGAAACATGATTGATCATTATGTTGAAGTTGTCCTGAGTACTTGTTAGCCAGTACTTTCACCAAGTAATCCATAACCGCGGAAAACACGGCTTCTCGAGAAGATTATCCCTGCAGGGTTGCACCAATTTGGCCGTACACGTATGAATAACCCGCCAGATGGGATGCCTCCCACCAAGCGGGGCACTCAACACAATTCAACTCTTCTCCGCATCAAGCCCAAAGCACCTTGGGCGCACGGCTAATCGAGCCCAGAAGAAAATGGACCCTCATAGCACTCTAAGAACGTGTCCCCCTATATGCCGACTACAAAAGTTCCACCCTGCGCTGGGCTCGCAAAAACATACATGCGGCAAATAGAAAGCACGAACTAAATGAGACGATTTGGACGAGATGCGAATCGAATCAAATTGAGGGGGGCGCCCATACTCGCTTCCCACATGCGGGTAGTGCGCTCATCATGGATCAGTAGACAAGACCCTTTTCCTATTAGGGTCGACACTAGCAGGCCTCAAAACCACACAGGGCCTCCTGCCAGTGCCTTATCATCAAATTATTATTAACAGTAATAACATTAGCATGATTGATGGATTGATTAAACATCGAGCCCCCAGAACATAATAAAGATATAGTAACTGAAAGTAACGGGTAACAGACTCGAGCAAAACAACCTAAGCATGCTAGTAAGACACTGGATCAATCAATGGGTTGTAGGAGGGGTGATGAGGCAATATCATGGGTTAAAGGATTCATGTGATAGGTTCGTAACAGAAACATCTACCACTAAGGCTAGCAAGTATAGACAACGGAAAGTATCTGTAACCAGGGTTGAAAGGAACACGATGGTTCATGTGAGTGATAACTTGCCTGCAAACTGAACAGCCGGGTACTGAGCTAGATCCTCAGAAGGGGTGCTGTAAAGGTCGTCTGCCTCAACGTCGTCGTCTATTCGAGAAGAAGCAAACAACAAAACAGGAATGTAAACAATCATGTTCATGGCATTGTGCACAGTCAATATGATGCATGACAATTTAATGGGTGCATCAAAATAAATTGACTAACAAGATAGCACAAATTACATGGACCCATATGCAAGGGTTGCATATGGAAAAGGATCCATTGAAATAAGTGGAACAAATGATCTACAATTATTTATTATGTGATAGTTGTTATCATGATGCATGCATGATGATGATGACAAGATAACAACAAATAACAATAAATAACAATGATAGATGCAAAGGAAAAGGAATAAAACAAGTTTAGAACTTATTTATTAAGTTTGGAAAATTTTGGTTACTTAAACATGCCACACATACAATTATTGTTTTCACCAATTTAAAGTGTGCAAAACAATTAACAAAATTTATATTTGAAAGGAACATCAATTTTTAGTTGGATTACATGTTTCACATTTTGAAATTTGAATTAGGATGAATTTATTATGATTTAAACAATATTAAACAATTTTTAATTGAATTTAAAACAAGCTTAAATATTAATTGAATTTTATTTGTTCAAACCATAAATTCAAATTCACATTTGAAAAGTTCACACTTTGGTGGTTTGAAAACATAATTTGCATGTTCAAAAAATATTTTATATTAAGCAAGTTATGATTTTATCAATTTTAATTGAATTAAACAAGTATTAAATTATTTAGGCAATTTAAATTATTCAAACAATGAAACAAATTTTATATTTGAATAGAACATTCAAAAAGGTGTGAAAAACATATTTTATTTGTATTATTTGGAAATAGTATGAATTATTTATGATTTATTGTAAATTACATTTGAATTATTCAAATTTGAAATTTAAATATATTTTGAAAACTCAAAACAGAACACAAATAAGTTATTTGGAAAGATTATTAAATTTGGATCAGAATTCATATAAAGTTTGTATTTGTTGGAATTATAAAACAAAAGATATTGAATTTCAAAGTTTTGTTTTAATTCTGTTTATTAAAAGGAATTTGGAATTTTAGAAATTCGCAGAAAACTTTTGTTACTCAGCTTCACGCTACACACTGCCACTGCGCAGTGGGCCAGTGGCCAGCGTGGCACTGCGCAACGCTTGCGTGGCCACGAGGGTCGCTGACAGTGGGCCTGCCTCGCTGCGGAAGGAAAAAGAGCAAAATTTTTTGGGGCGCTCAGGCCTCGAACCCGCGCCCTGTGCCAAGTTCAGATAGCGCGCAACCAGTGCGCTGCGCTGCGGTGTTTGACAGGTAAGGGAACTGATTCAGGTTAAGGTTCAGTTAGGAGTTAACTGAACCTGACGAACAAACGTTTGCTCGTTTCGTCAGAACAGAAACTCGCCGACGATTGATCCACGGTGGTACTCGATACAAAGGATGCGTGGGCGTTTCAGCTCAACGCACGGATGCAGAGAAGGGAGGAGGAGCAAACGGTGCTCACTACCGTTGTAATCGACGCGGTGGCTCGGTGATGACGTTGGCTGACGACGGAGGCCGCGGCGAGGTCGAGGACGGCGTCGAGGACGTGGTGCTCCTCCGTGCGTGTTCAGGTGTCCGAAACGTAGAGGAAGACGAGGCCGTCCGATTCCAGCAAGCAATCGTGGTCGAGAAGCCCTGCAACGCCGGTGAGAGCTACGGGTTCAGACAAGGTGGCACGGTGGCCGGAAAGGAAGAAGATCGAGGCGTCGATCTGAGGCTCACCGGTGATGTTTCTGGTGTCCACGGGGGAGAAGGGAGAGTGGGGAAACGATTGCAGCAGGTGGGTGGCTAAGTGGGTGAGGGAGGTGGCGACGCCATGGTGATCTTCAGTGAGCTGCCGCCGGTGAGGTGGAGCGGAGAGGAAATTGGCGTCGGGGAGGAAGCAGGCGACGGCGGTGGAGAGGGGAGAGGAACCCTAGCGACCTAGGGTTGAGCTGCGCGTGCCCTAGGCGCTTTATAGGGGCTAGGTGGCCGCGGATAGCCGCCGGCGTCGCCGCGCGGTTGCGGTGGCGCCACGGATGGAGCTCCGTACTGAATCAGAAGGTGAGCACGATTATCAAAGCGGTAAGCTGGCTTAGGCGGGCTGGGCTTTGCGCGCGCGGTAGTTAGAGTGGGCTGGATAGGTTAGTTGCTGCGCGCGCGCTGCGTTTAGCTTCTTTTTTATTTTTCCTTTCTGTTTTTTTTGTAGCCTTTGCTTTTGGATTAAAAACATAGGTTTTTGTTTATATAAAATTTTGGAAAAATTAGGATAAGTTCCTTAGTTGAAATGCAACCACTTGGTAGTTTCTGTTTTCAAAAACTTAATTGTTTGCTTGATGTTTGAAAATCAAACCAAATTGATTGAAATTTGCAATATTAATTAATATTGGAAAAACAAAGCAATTTCAATAGGGTTTCCCCTAGGGTTTTTAAAGTGATTTAAAGAATACAATGTTGTGGTGAACTTCATGGATTCAAAAGTGTAAAGATTTTGAGAATTTGTTTGAATTTGGAAATTATTTGAAATTAATTGATTAAAGTGATTAATTGATTTAAGCAACAATTTAATAGTTGAACCAATATGAAATAATTGGAAGCAAATGATGTTTTTGATTTGCAATTCTTTATTTGAAAGATTGTAACAGACAAGTGTGAAAAAACAAAGGTTGATTAAGTTTGGCTTTTATTATGAAAACAATGCAAACAGAAATAAATATGGGATGATGACATGATGCATTGCTTAAATAAAACAAGAAGTAAAACAACTAGGGTTTTCATACTTGGATGTTACAAAACGCCCCCTTGAAGTAATCGCGCCCCGAGATTCCTTACTGAGATGTGAAAAGGTCCGGATACTTCTTGCGAAGATCCTCTTCGGTCTCCCATGTTGCCTCTTTATCGGAATGATGCGACCATTGGACTTTCAAGAACTTGGTGCTCTTGTTGCGAGTCTTACGCTCGGTCTCATCGAGAATACGAATAGGGTGCTCCTCATAAGATAGATCATCTTGCAATTCAATGGAATCATGATCAACTACACGATCTGGATCTTTGAAACACTTCTTGAGCTGTGACACGTGGAACACATCGTGCACTTTGGATAGTTTTTCTGGAAGTTCAAGACGATAAGCATTTTCTGCACGCCTTGAGAGGATGTTGAAAGGACCAATGTATCTTGGTGCAAGCTTTCCTTTCACACCAAAACGATGAGTGCCTCTGAGGGGAGTTACACGGAGATATGCCTTATCACCAGGTGCATAGATCATATCCCTGTGCTTGCTATCATAATAGCTCTTCTGACGAGACTGAGCAATCCTGAGATTGTCACGAATGATACGAACTTTCTCCTCGGCTTCCTTAACAATGTCAGGGCCCAAGAGTGAACGTTCACCAGCTCCAGACCAATTGATTGGACTCCTGCATCTGCGACCATACAGTGCCTCAAATGGTGCCATGCCTAGGCTTGCCTGGTAGCTTTGTAGGAGAATTCAGCATATGGAAGGCAATCCTCCCATTTCATGCCAAAGGAGAGACCACATGCCCTGAGCATATCCTCGAGGATCTGATTGACTCTTTCGACTTGCCCCTGAGACTGAGGGTGATAAGCTGTGCTGAACAGAAGTTTGGTGCCCAGTGCTTCTTGAAAGCTTTTCCAGAAATGAGAAGTGAAAATACTTCCACGGTCTGAGCTTATTTCCAATGGAACACCATGAAGAGGAACAACCTTTGCTGTGTAGAGCTCTGCTAACTGGCTAGCTGAGATAGTTTCCTTTACAGCATAAAAGTGAGCAACCTTAGTGAGACGATCAATAACAACGAAGATTGCATCGTTGCCCTTTCTGGACTTTGGAAACCCAGTAACGAAGTCCATTTCAATCATGTCCCACTTCCACTCAGGAATTTTCAGAGGTTGGAGTAGACCTGCTGTTTTCTGATGGACTGCCTTAACACATTGACAAACGTCGCATTCAGAAACGTATTGAGCAATTTCACGTTTCATGCCAGGCCACAAATACAGAGTCTTGAGATCCTGGTACATCTTTGTACTTCCAGGGTGGATGGAGAGAGGATTTTCATGAGCCTCCTTGAGAATGATATCCTTGAGACTTTGAATCTGAGGAACTGCAATGCGTCCTTCGAAGAACACAGTTCCCTTGTCATCAATTGTGAAGGACTTGAATTTATCATTGCCTTCCTTGATGTGCTCTACAATCTTCTTGATTTCATTATCACGAAGTTGTTCAGAACGAATCTTGTCCTCGAGAGTTGGGCTGGCTGTCAAGCTAGCAAGGTATCCTTCAGGGACAAGACCAAGGTTCAGCTTCTGGAATTCTTCATGAAGTGGAGGTTGGCTTTCCATGATCATGAGATTATTGCAATAGGATTTGCGACTGAGAGCATCGGCCATAACATTAGCCTTGCCTGGAGTGTAAGAAATGGTGAGATCAAAGTCTTTAATCTTCTCAATCCATCTCCTTTGCCTGAGGTTCAGATCTGGCTGAGTGAAGATGTATTTCAGACTCTTATGATCGGAAAAGATTTCAGTTTTGTTACCCAACAAGTATTGTCTCCATTTCTTGAGGGCAAACACAACTGCTGCAAGTTCAAGATCATGAGTGGGATAGTTTTGCTCATGTGGGTTCAACTGACGTGAAGCATAAGCCACAACTTGACGTTCTTGCATAAGAACTGCTCCTAGGCCTTGGAGAGATGCATCACAGAATATCTGGAAAGGTTTGGTAGTATCTGGGCCAACCAGAACTGGGGTGGAAGTGAGTTTAGTCTTCAGGAGGTTGAAACTCTCATCACATTGTGGAGTCCAAACGAACTTTTTGTCCTTCTTTGTGAGATCAGTGAGAGGTTTAGCAATCTTGGAAAAGTTTTGGACGAAACGACGGCAATAGCTAGCCAAGCCAAGAAAACTTCTGACTTGCTTCACTGTCTTAGGGGGTTTCCAATCAACAATTGCCTTAACCTTTTCAGGATCAATGGCAATGCCTTTGGCAGAGATGATATGACCAAGATATGCAACTTCTGGAATCCAGAACTCACATTTGGAAAACTTGGCATACAGACGATGCTCGCGAAGTTTCATGAGAGTGAGACGAAGGTGTTCTCCATGCTCTTCCTCGGATTTGGAATAGACTAGAATGTCATCAAGATATACCACAACAAACTTGTCGAGGTATTCATGGAAGACAGAATTCATGAGTCTTGAGAACGTTGCCGGTGCATTGGTGAGACCAAAGGACATGACGGTGTATTCATATAGACCGTAACGAGTGGTGAAAGCTGTCTTAGGAATATCTTCCTTTCTGATCTTTATCTGATGGTACCCCATCCTCAAGTCCAACTTTGAGAATATTGAGGCTCCAGCAAGTTGATAAAAAAGATCATCGATACGAGGAAGTGGATACTTTTTCTTGATAGTTTTCTCGTTGAGAGGACGATAGTCAACCACGAGTCTTTTTGTTTGATCCTTCTTGGCAACAAACAGAGTTGGGCAACCCCAAGCGGAGGAACTAGGCTGAATGTAACCTTTGTCCATGTACATATCGATTTGCTCCTTCAACAATTTCAGTTCAGGAGGAGCTATCTTGTATGGATGCTTAGAGATTGGAGCAGTACCTGGCTCAAGCTCGATCACGAACTCAACTGCTCTGTCCGGGGGCATCCCTGGCAACTCTTCTGGAAAGACGTCAGGGAACTCACAAACCACCGGAACATTTTCAATTGCAGGAAGGGGTTTGGCATCGAGGTTGAACAGCTGAACAGAACTTGATCCATATGGAGAATAGACTATCTGGCCTGAAGTGTGGGAGAGAGTTATTGACTTTTGAGCACAGTCAATTTTAGCTTTGTGGGTCTTCAACCAATCCATACCCAGAATGACATCAATGTCAGAATTTCCCAGCAACATGAGTGAAGCAAGGAATATGCGACCTCCAATTAGGATCTGATTGTCCATGCTTATCTTGGAAGTCAACATTTGTGGTCCCGGAGAGTGAACAGTCATTTGATTGCTTAGCGGAACCAGAACTAGGTTGTAAGCTTTTGCAAAAATCTTTGACACAAAGGAATGCGATGCTCCAGTATCAAACAACACTTTAGCTGGAATAGAGTTTACGGGTAATATACCGAGAACGACGTCAGCAGCTTCCTCAGCTTTGTCGGCCTTGATATGGTTCACCCTCGCGTTCCTCCCGACAGGCCTGTTGTTGGAGTTGAAGGCTTTAGCCGGGGGAGCACGAACCATAGCCTGGTTGTTGTTGGGACGAGGAGGTAGGGGTAGCTGCTTCTGAGTGCACTTATCAGCATAGTGTCCAGTATCCTTGCACTTGTAGCAAGTGACGACACGAGAAGGACCCGGCCTTGGCTGCCCCATTGGAATCCTCTGACCCTGCATCTGAGATGGGTTGGGTGGGCGGGGACCAAAGCCTGGAGAAGTTTGGGCATTTGGAGCCCGAGTGACAGCACCATTTGGCACCCAGATGCGGCGCTTCTGCGGAGGGGTGGTCATGTTGGAGGAGGAACCACCCTCACGCGAGTGCTTACGGGACTCTTCGAACGCCTTGCGCCCATTCTCCTCATTGAGCGCGGTGTTCACGAGCTCCACGAAGTCCTTGCACTTGATGTTGGTGAGAGCGTACTTCAGTTCCGGGTTAAAACCTCGGCGGAACCTTGCCATCTTCTTGGCTTCAGTGGACACTTCGTCACCAGCGTACCGAGCGAGACGATTGAACTCGTTCTGGTAGCCGAGGACGTCCAGCTTGCCCTGTCTGAGAGAGCAGAATTCCTCACGCATCCTTTCCATGAGACCATCCGGGATGTGGTGCTTCAGGAAGGCATCCTTGAAACATCCCCAGGTGATAGGATAGCCAGCTCTCATGGTCTGGTAGTTCTCCCACCAAGTAGCTGCCTGACCCTTCAGTAGGTAGGTGGCATACTTGACCTTATCTTCCTCAGCAACATGAGCTATCTCCAGAGCCCTGTTGATCTCCCTGATCCAGTCATCAGCATCCAGGGGCTCGCGTGTTGCCACGAAAGCTCTCGGCCCCACGCTCAGAAACTCCTTAATGCTGACTCGCGGAGCATTCTGGTTGTGGTGCTGGTTAGCCTGGATCTGGGCCATCTGTGTCACCACTTGGGTCATCTGAGCTAACAGTTCCCCCATTGGTGGTGGCGGAGGCGGGTTGTTCCTAGTTGGAGGCATCCTGAACAGAAATTCATTTTAGCACAACAGCAGAAAAGGATAGACTTGGTAACCGAAAGATAGATTATTCCGACGCATGAATAGGTAACCAACAGGTACATCATCACATGTTCAAATACATCAGAATATCCAACAGACCAATACATGGTTCGAATGCCAAAGGATAACTAAACATAGCTAGGAATGGATACATCGGTACTCCCATGCTCATCACGCAGGACGACGGTGAGTAGTACGACGAGAGATACGGCGAGGAGGAACCCCACGGAAGTAGGTATCACGACGATCCCTGTAGATAGGAACTGCTCTGAGAGCAACTCTCGGTGTGGTGAAGTAGAAAGCGTCGTGTCCCTGTGCTCCATAGCGGGGAATCCCTGTGTAACCAGCTCCGAGGTCGAGAAGTGGGCCTCTGATCGGCTCGTAACCTCCAGCATCTGGCAGAGGAAAACCAAGTGTCTGAGTGAAACGTGCAAAGCGCTCGTCTCCAACGAAGTCTGTGGTGTACGTCGCCAGACGAGTCAACGCCAGATAGAGCTGCTCCCTGACTGAGGCTAACTCCTGAGAAAGTGTGGAAGCAACTGCGTCACTGTGCCTCACGAACTGGGCAGTGGTGTGCAGCCTGGAGCTATCAGACTCGTAGGTATCCAGGTTGCTGTGGAGGGTGAAGTGAACTCCCGCTGCCGTGATGTAACCACGGGGGATGTGACGATAGATGGAATCATCAAACCCCCAGTAGTCAGCACGGAGAACGGTGAGACTCACGTACGCTGCCTGCTGCACGGCCATATCCACTGTGGAACCTACTGCCTCGTAGCGGTGGGCAATGCTCCTGCCATCATCCGACAGAATGTAGACGATAGCCCGGTAGCAAGTCTGGTCAAACTCTCGCTGCTGCTCGTAGACCTGGTACTTCGGTGCCCAATGGAACCCCAGATAGGTAACCATGTCTCTCAGCATCTCCGGATAACCGGCGGTGCTCTCACAGCGAGTCATCCGAACCACCTGCGGGTAGAACCTGAGATCCATCTGCAGATGATTTGGGAGGTTTTGATTAGACTCCGGTAGAGAACTGATGTGGAAAGTAACAACAAGGTCCAACAGACGAAAAGGATGTTGAAAAGAACATGATATCGAAGCAACATCGGGAAAACGAGACCAAAAGTCCTGAGGTACTACAGAGAACCCAAAACACGTGAAATCCTAACTTGAAAGTTTAGGTGAGAACAGAAAACAACGTTGCACTTCCTTACCAGAAAAAGGGTGGGTGGGTGGGGAAAGAAGAAAAATGGCAGAATTCCTACTCTCACGTTTCATTTTTCCTATATAGCTACAAAATAGTTTCTAGACTCAACTGCGACCAGTAAAAAGGGATCCTACAGGCAGACAGGCTCTGATACCATTTGTCGCACCCTGGCTTCTAAGGGATACTCATCGTACGAACTGGATAGCGGGTGCTTGGATTATGGGGCATAACTGCTCCCACGTCCCTGCTTCCTGGTAGGCCTGCGCTTATGCGCGACAACACAAGCCCTGCTATTCCACCGTCGATGTAAACTATCCACTAGAAGTCTTAGGCACTACTGTCGACGTACTTCATATCAATCACGCACTGTACGTCAACAGCTTTGAACGAATGATGATCACAACATATCTCTAAGACACAAAAGATTGAAATAAGGTTGCAAATGGCCTTCACTAAGGCAGAGATAGCAAATACAATCATCCAGAGGACACATGTCCCAACATAGCATTCATTACATCAGCGGAAGCAATCAAAGGGGTCTGAGTACAGACAAATCCAACAGGCTTAAGAAGCCGGAGAAAATAAAGAAGACGAAGCCCATCCACGTAGGTTTTGGATCCTGCCCTGGTCCAGCTAACTACTCGTCTGCAGTCTCGTCAAACTCCACGAAGTAGCCATCCTGGTGGTCATCGTAGCCGTAGTCGTAGTCTGCGTAAACCACAGCCCCAACGGGGTCAGTACATCCAAGTACTGGCAAGCAAGACTCACAGTTCACCAAAGTATAGCCCGTCAACACAAGCACAGATGACTTGGGTTCATCGGAAAGAAGGGGATATATAAGATGCTGCAACTGGCTGCGCTAACCAACTACAGAGATTCTATCATATCCAACTATTAGAAAGGGGATAAGATCGAGGGTTGTAACCAACTGAAAGATAACTTCAAACAAACCCATCCTGGATCTCGCCCCTTATCCGAAGAAGCGATCCGAGGATAACTCACACAGTTGTGATAAGGTGAAATCAAGTTGTTGTGTGAATAACCTATTACTAGTCAAGTTATTAATCATTGGGTGAAACATGATTGATCATTATGTTGAAGTTGTCCTGAGTACTTGTTAGCCAGTACTTTCACCAAGTAATCCATAACCGCGGAAAACACGGCTTCTCGAGAAGATTATCCCTGCAGGGTTGCACCAATTTGGCCGTACACGTATGAATAACCCGCCAGATGGGATGCCTCCCACCAAGCGGGGCACTCAACACAATTCAACTCTTCTCCGCATCAAGCCCAAAGCACCTTGGGCGCACGGCTAATCGAGCCCAGAAGAAAATGGACCCTCATAGCACTCTAAGAACGTGTCCCCCTATATGCCGACTACAAAAGTTCCACCCTGCGCTGGGCTCGCAAAAACATGCATGCGGCAAATAGAAAGCACGAACTAAATGAGACGATTTGGACGAGATGCGAATCGAATCAAATTGAGGGGGGCGCCCATACTCGCTTCCCACATGCGGGTAGTGCGCTCATCATGGATCAGTAGACAAGACCCTTTTCCTATTAGGGTCGACACTAGCAGGCCTCAAAACCACACAGGGCCTCCTGCCGGTGCCTTATCATCAAATTATTATTAACAGTAATAACATTAGCATGATTGATGGATTGATTAAACATCGAGCCCCCAGAACATAATAAAGATATAGTAACTGAAAGTAACGGGTAACAGACTCGAGCAAAACAACCTAAGCATGCTAGTAAGACACTGGATCAATCAATGGGTTGTAGGAGGGGTGATGAGGCAATATCATGGGTTAAAGGATTCATGTGATAGGTTCGTAACAGAAACATCTACCACTAAGGCTAGCAAGTATAGACAACGGAAAGTATCTGTAACCAGGGTTGAAAGGAACACGATGGTTCATGTGAGTGATAACTTGCCTGCAAACTGAACAGCCGGGTACTGAGCTAGATCCTCAGAAGGGGTGCTGTAAAGGTCGTCTGCCTCAACGTCGTCGTCTATTCGAGAAGAAGCAAACAACAAAACAGGAATGTAAACAATCATGTTCATGGCATTGTGCACAGTCAATATGATGCATGACAATTTAATGGGTGCATCAAAATAAATTGACTAACAAGATAGCACAAATTAAATGGACCCATATGCAAGGGTTGCATATGGAAAAGGATCCATTGAAATAAGTGGAACAAATGATCTACAATTATTTATTATGTGATAGTTGTTATCATGATGCATGCATGATGATGATGACAAGATAACAACAAATAACAATAAATAACAATGATAGATGCAAAGGAAAAGGAATAAAACAAGTTTAGAACTTATTTATTAAGTTTGGAAAATTTTGGTTACTTAAACATGCCACACATACAATTATTGTTTTCACCAATTTAAAGTGTGCAAAACAATTAACAAAATTTATATTTGAAAGGAACATCAATTTTTAGTTGGATTACATGTTTCACATTTTGAAATTTGAATTAGGATGAATTTATTATGATTTAAACAATATTAAACAATTTTTAATTGAATTTAAAACAAGCTTAAATATTAATTGAATTTTATTTGTTCAAACCATAAATTCAAATTCACATTTGAAAAGTTCACACTTTGGTGGTTTGAAAACATAATTTGCATGTTCAAAAAATATTTTATATTAAGCAAGTTATGATTTTATCAATTTTAATTGAATTAAACAAGTATTAAATTATTTAGGCAATTTAAATTATTCAAACAATGAAACAAATTTTATATTTGAATAGAACATTCAAAAAGGTGTGAAAAACATATTTTATTTGTATTATTTGGAAATAGTATGAATTATTTATGATTTATTGTAAATTACATTTGAATTATTCAAATTTGAAATTTAAATATATTTTGAAAACTCAAAACAGAACACAAATAAGTTATTTGGAAAGATTATTAAATTTGGATCAGAATTCATATAAAGTTTGTATTTGTTGGAATTATAAAACAAAAGATATTGAATTTCAAAGTTTTGTTTTAATTCTGTTTATTAAAAGGAATTTGGAATTTTAGAAATTCGCAGAAAACTTTTGTTACTCAGCTTCACGCTACACACTGCCACTGCGCAGTGGGCCAGTGGCCAGCGTGGCACTGCGCAACGCTTGCGTGGCCACGGGGGTCGCTGACAGTGGGCCTGCCTCGCTGCGGAAGGAAAAAGAGCAAAATTTTTTGGGGCGCTCAGGCCTCGAACCCGCGCCCTGTGCCAAGTTCAGATAGCGCGCAACCAGTGCGCTGCGCTGCGGTGTTTGACAGGTAAGGGAACTGATTCAGGTTAAGGTTCAGTTAGGAGTTAACTGAACCTGACGAACAAACGTTTGCTCGTTTCGTCAGAACAGAAACTCGCCGGCGATTGATCCACGGTGGTACTCGATACAAAGGATGCGTGGGCGTTTCAGCTCAACGCACGGATGCAGAGAAGGGAGGAGGAGCAAACGGTGCTCACCACCGTTGTAATCGACGCGGTGGCTCGGTGATGACGTTGGCTGACGACGGAGGCCGCGGCGAGGTTGAGGACGGCGTCGAGGACGTGGTGCTCCTCCGTGCGTGTTCAGGTGTCCGAAACGTAGAGGAAGACGAGGCCGTCCGATTCCAGCAAGCAATCGTGGTCGAGAAGCCCTGCAACGCCGGTGAGAGCTACGGGTTCAGACAAGGTGGCACGGTGGCCGGAAAGGAAGAAGATCGAGGCGTCGATCTGAGGCTCACCGGTGATGTTTCTGGTGTCCACGGGGGAGAAGGGAGAGTGGGGAAACGATTGCAGCAGGTGGGTGGCTAAGTGGATGAGGGAGGTGGCGGCGCCATGGTGATCTTCAGTGAGCTGCCGCCGGTGAGGTGGAGCGGAGAGGAAATTGGCGTCGGGGAGGAAGCAGGCGACAGCGGTGGAGAGGGGAGAGGAACCCTAGCGACCTAGGGTTGAGCTGCGCGTGCCCTAGGCGCTTTATAGGGGCTAGGTGGCCGCGGATAGCCGCCGGCGTCGCCGCGCGGTTGCGGTGGCGCCACGGATGGAGCTCCGTACTGAATCAGAAGGTGAGCACGATTATCAAAGCGGTAAGCTGGCTTAGGCGGGCTGGGCTTTGCGCGCGCGGTAGTTAGGGTGGGCTGGATAGGTTAGTTGCTGCGCGCGCGCTGCGTTTAGCTTCTTTTTTATTTTTCCTTTATGTTTTTTTTTGTAGCCTTTGCTTTTGGATTAAAAACATAGGTTTTTGTTTATATAAAATTTTGGAAAAATTAGGATAAGTTCCTTAGATGAAATGCAACCACTTGGTAGTTTCTGTTTTCAAAAAAACTTAATTGTTTGCTTGATGTTTGAAAATCAAACCAAATTCATTGAAATTTGCAATATTAATTAATATTGGAAAAACAAAGCAATTTCAATAGGGTTTCCCCTAGGGTTTTTAAAGTGATTTAAAGAATACAATGTTGTGGTGAACTTCATGGATTCAAAAGTGTAAAGATTTTGAGAATTTGTTTGAATTTGGAAATTATTTGAAATTAATTGATTAAAGTGATTAATTGATTTAAGCAACAATTTAATAGTTGAACCAATATGAAATAATTGGAAGCAAATGATGTTTTTGATTTGCAATTCTTTATTTGAAAGATTGTAACAGACAAGTGTGAAAAAACAAAGGTTGATTAAGTTTGGCTTTTATTATGAAAACAATGTAAACAGAAATAAATATGGGATGATGACATGATGCATTGCTTAAATAAAACAAGAAGTAAAACAGCTAGGGTTTTCATACTTGGATGTTACATAGAAGCACGGTGCTTTTTCTTGGAAGAGGGAGGTTTTTTGACAGGCTCATCTTCTGTCATCTCCTTAACATTGGGGAATATCGGAGACGTTTCTCCGTCTTCTCTCTTTTCCACCGGCGGATGGGTTTTAGGGCTTTCCTGGCTGCCGACGCCCGTTGTATCAGCTGGTTTTGCCATTAGCACTTCATGGAATCCCTCTTGAAAGGACTTAACCTTTCTTACGAAGGCATCCTCGTCTTCGTCTTCGGAGTCGAAGTTATCCGATCCGGTTTCCGACTCCAACCTCGCCTCAATGGCGGCAAGCACGGACTCTGCTTCCGAGTTCATCGTCTTGTTGACGGATGTCGGATCTTCCGCCTCCGTGACGGGTGTTTCTTCTTCCGTCTCTATGACGGGTAGGTTGTTATCTGCCACTTGCACGGGATTTCCGTCATCCGTGTTTTCAGCGATTTCGGATTGCACCATGCCGATAAAGTGTGTATCACTTTTTTGTCGGCGATCTGAGCAGAATCCGGCATCATAGTCGTCTTCGACTGGGTATAGGGCGGGTGGGATAAATTTGCTTCCACCGCAAAACCCCATTGCCTCTGCAGTTAATCCGATAAAGATGTTAGCAGATCCGATCGGTAACACGCAGGCACTTACCAGGTGGTTTTGCGTCGGTATATAGGATCCGTTGTCGAGGAAGCGGCCGACGTCGTCGTCGAACTCCAAGCTTCCGACAGTGATCGATCTTCTAATTCCGCCAAGTATCCCAGATCGGAATTTCACGCCTGACGTCGTTTGCCCCACGGTGGGCGCCAACTGTCGAGACATCGTAGTAGTTTTCATAGACGGGGGTGCCATGAGACTACGGTAGAGACGTGGGGTAACGGGATAGCGTAGTAACACAGAACACGGGATTTTACCCAGGTTCGGTACGTCGCGACAGTACGGCGTACCTACTCCTGCACTTCTCACTAATTGGGACTAAAGCCCGTTTAACAGGGTTACAATGTGAGGGTGTAGATCTAGATTCTCGGTGAGGATGAACTTCTCGGCGAGTTGCGTAGAGCTTCTCTGTTGTGCCTAACTTGTTTTAATCTATCTCCCGTCCGGCTTTATATAATAGCCGGATTAGGGCTTACAGAATAAGAAACCTAGAAGACTACGTTTAACTTGTAACTTGGAAAGCAAGGAATCTGTCTTCTCCTCCAAGCCAGATCACGCGGGCCGTGATCCGGGTTCTTCTAGAATCCGGCTTCTGCTCGTCGGACTACTGGGCCGCCCAATGGACCTAAGCCCATTACCATGTAGGCCACCCTAGTAGTCCGGCTCTTTGTCTACCATCTTCTATACCCCTATTCAGTATATATCCGACAATGATGGACTTCTAACTTCGTTCGACTTAGAGTCATTCGAGACATGCGAATCATGCCTACTAGGCAAAATGACCAAGACACATTTTGCAAAGAGTTGTGAAAGGGCGTCCGACTTGCTGGAACTAATACATAGTGATGTATGTGGTCCAATGAGCACGACAGCCAGAGGTGGTTATGAGTACTTCATTACCTTCACTGATGATTTGAGTAGGTATGGATATATCTATTTAATGAAACACAAGTCGAAAGTCTTTGAGAAATTCAAGGAATTCCAGAGCGAGGTACAAAATCAACTCGGTAAGAAAACAAAGTTTCTACGGTCGGACCGTGGAGGCGAGTACATGATCCATGAGTTTGATGACCATCTAAAGAGTTGTGGAATAGTTCCTCAACTCACTCCGCCGGGTACACCGCAGAGGAACGGTGTATCGGAACGGAGAAATCGGACCTTGTTGGACATGGTACAATCAATGACGAGTCAGACAGATCTACCTTTATCATTTTGGGGTTATTGTCTAGAAACTGCAGCGTTCACACTAAACAGAGTACCATTAAAGTCAGTAGAAAAGACACCACATGAGATGTGAACTGGCAAAAGACCAACTTTGTCTTTTCTTAAGATTTGGGGTTGTGAAGCATTTGTCAAGCGATTTCAGTCGGACAAGCTCACGTCCAAGTCGGATAAGTGTATTTTCATGGGGTATCCGAGGGAAACCTTGGGGTACTACTTCTACAACTAAGAAGAGGGCAAAGTGTTTGTCGCTCGGAACGGTCTCTTCCTTGAGAAATAGTTTCTCAATCGGGGAGTTAGTGGGAGCACATTGCAACTTGAAGAAATTCGAGAGGAACCGGCTAGGGGCAAGTCGGCAAGGGCCTTGGAGGCTGAGCCGATCGTGGTACCTACGCCGGTAACAGCACCTGAACCACGGAGATCTGCCAGATTAAAAAATGCTCGTGATGTTTTACTGTTAGACAGTAATGAGCCGGCAACTTATTCGGAAGCGATGGTGGGATCTGATTCTGAGTCATGGTTTGGAGCCATGAGATCCGAGTTAAAGTCCATGGATGAAAACCAAGTTTGGAATTTGGTTGATCTGCCTGACGGTGCAAGACCCGTCGAGTGCAAATGGGTCTTTAAAAAGAAAACTGATATGGATGGAAATATTTCCGTCTATAAAGCACGAATTCTCGCGAAGGGGTTCCGACAGATTCAAGGAGTTGACTATGACAAGACCTTCTCGCCTGTAGCGATGCTTAAGTCAGTTCGGATCATGTTAGCCAGAGCAGCCTATTTCGACTATGAGATATGGCAGATGGATGTCAAGACGGCTTTCCTTAATGGAAATTTAACTGAGGACGTGTATATGATACAGCCTGAAGGTTTTGTCGATCAGGCTAACGATGACAAGGTATGAAAACTTCAGAAATCCATTTATGGGAACATTCATTTTAATGCGGTAGTCAAATCGTTTGGCTTCATCAAGAGCGATCATGATTCTTGTTTATACAAGAAGTTTAGTGGGAGTAAAGTAAATTTTCTAATCTTATATGTGGACGACATATTACTGATGGGAAATGATGTCATGATGTTGCAAGAAACTAAAGAATCATTGGAAAGGAGTTTCTCAATGAAGGATTTGGGTGAGGCGACTTACATACTGGGAATCAGGATCTATAGAGATAGATCAAGGCGGCTCATTGGATTGAGTCAGAGTACATATCTGGACAAAATTTTGAAGAAATTCAAAATGGAAGAGTCTAAGACGGGGTTCTTACCGATGTCCCATGGTGTAAAACTTAGCAAGACTCAGTGTCCTGATGAGCGAAGTCGGATGAGTGTGATCCCGTTTGCTTCGGCAATCGGATCCATCATGTATGCCATGATTTGTACTAGGCCAGATGTTTCCTATACTCTAAGTGTAACGAGCAGATACCAGGCTAACCCGGGCGAAGCCCACTGGGCAGCGGTTAAAAACATCCTTAAGTACTTGAGAAGGACTAAGGAAATGTTTCTAATTTATGAAGGTGATGAGTAATTCAGTATAAAGGGTTACACGGATGCAAGTTATCTCACCAACTCAGATGATTCTCGTTCGCAATCTGGATACGTGTTCGTAATGAACGGAGGGGCTATGAGCTGGAAGAGTTCCAAGCAAGATACCGTGTTTGCATCTACGACAGAGGATGTGTATATTGCTGCCTCGGAGGCTGCAAAGGAAGCTGTTTGGATCAGGAACCTCCTGATGGATCTTGGTGTGGTTCAAGGCGTGTCCAATCCATTGGACGTATATTGTGACAACAATGGTGCTATAACACAAGCCAAGGAACCTAGACAACACCAGAAGAACAAACATATACTCATGCGTTACCACCTCATTCGCCAGTTTGTCGACCAAGGTGATATCCAGTTATGCAAAGTACACACGGATGCAAACATTGCAGATCCGTTGACAAAGGCGCTACCACAACCAAAGCATGAGGCGCACATGAGATGTATGGGCATTCGATGCCTAGGCATATGATGTCGACATGATTGGCTCTAGTGAAAGTGGGAGATTGTTGGGAATATGCCCTAGAGGCAATCATGTATGATGTAATTCCCAATGTATCCATAAAGTTATTAAGTCGTCCTTGTTTTGAACATCTGATATATGTCATTGAATATGTGATTCGATCGTGGAACTATGTATTCATGTTGTTCATGCTAAATTGTCCTTGGTCATTAAGGTTGTGCTGGACACACACCCTAGACTAATGTGAGTGTTGGCTGATGACTCGGTTCCACTTGTCATGGGCATGGCGATGTCATTCCAACGTTCACAGACTCAGCTAAAGAGTTTAGCAAGTCGGACTGACCCATATTGAGATGCAACGAGTAAGTCGTCATTTGCATGTCTCAATCAATGTAATCCTTAGACCTGAGGTTGTCGCACAATCCGAGTTGTGGATCACCGACTTAGGTTCTGTCAAACGTTGTTCCGTGACAAGGCAGTTATAAAGTCAGAGTTCGGGTCGAATGAGAAGCAAGCTACGTGATGTGGATAATCAAGATGGGATTTTGCCCCTCCGAATGGAGAGATATTCTCTAGGCCCTCTCGAGTGATATGATTCCGGAAGCATGGCCATGCGCGACTCGGTTAAGTGTTATCTGAGTCTGTTGACTAAGAGTTAGTCAGATGAATCATATATCACGGATCGAGAAGAGAGTTGAGCTATTTAAGGGATGACGATAATTCGCCTATAGTTCGACAAGGTATATCGTGAGGCAAAGGGACTCGGATGAAAGTCACATTGAAAGGTATGTCGTCATGACTCTATGGCACTTGGGAGTTGTCATGTTCTGCTAGGAGCCGCTACCGATTGATCGATTGGGAGTCGGTCTCCAATCGTGTCCAAGTCGCCATGAGCCTGTAGGGTCGCACACTTAAGAGCGGGAGCAAGTGTACTCGTCGGGTTGGACCCGAATCGGAAATGGACTGAATTAGTGAGTTGGACTCACAGAGGGAACTGGCCACAAGCGTTGTGAAGCCCACTACCACTCGCTATATAAAGAGGGGCGCAGGTTGCCCAGCGGGCACGTTATCCCACTCTCATGCGTTGAGAACCCTAGCCCCACTTAGTCCAGCCGCCGCACCGGACCTAGCAGTCCGCCGTCGGAGCTCCTCCTCATACGTGTGGATACCGGAAGAGGTGTTGTACGTTCAGCACTTCGACGATCACGGGATTGGATCGGCTGGATCGGATCGTGGGACTACACTGCATCGACGTGCTTCATCGATAATCCGCACCTGCGCGTCTAGTGGTAATCCTTGTGGCCTTCTACCTCGGCTAGATCTTGGGAGTACCGCGTAGAAAAAGCTTCTGTTTATCTCTACGCGTCCCAACAGGGAGAAGCTTGAGCTTAGATGTGGTCAACAATGGTGGAGAGAGAAACCTTAATTGACATTTTCTAAAGGTAGGGGATGAGTGCTATTTATACTCCGAGTAGAAAAGTGGACATTGGGGGTTTCCCCTTCACTGTGGAGCTCCCGGTCTAGGAGGCCGGCCAGGAAAGCCAGGGAGGACGGAGAGCCCAGTCCACCACGGCCTAGATCTCCCTTGGGGTCGGCTGGAGCCCAGCCTGGGACCGATGGCCCCATCCCACCTCGGCATGGGTCCACCTCGGGGCCGGCACGTCCCACCCCGGCCTCGAGCCCGGCCTGGGGACGGAGATGATGAGAATCAGGAGGGGGCATAGCCCTAACCCCCCCGGCCTCGTGCATGGCCTGGGGCCGGCGTGGAGGATGTTCATGTCGGGGCACCTCCGAGCCTCCCGGCCTCAGAGGTTGGCCAGGCAAGCCGGCTCCCCTGTTTTTCCCATTTTCTTCTTGTTCTCTTTTCTCCCTTTTTGCACAATCTTCAATGTTGTTTTGCCAAAGTAATGGAGTACCTATGGAACTTGTGTTTGCATTTCTCCATGTTTAAAAGTCCCTAGCTTTTTATTTGCAAACCTAAACATGCTTAGGGAAAATATTAGATCGTCCATATGTTGTGATCAAACACCAAAATAAGATCAGGAATCAAATGTCCTTTCAATCTCCCCCCCCTTTACGTTTGATGACAACACACGGATTTTCATTAAAGATAATTATCATAGCTATTTGCAAGGAGATAAAAGTTATAGAGGGGCTCCCCCTATTTGTGTGCCCAGTCATAAGATATATATTTGATAAACAAATGGGATGCAAAGATTATGATTTCAACCTCCCTTTATATTTTATAGGCTAATAACATATGTGATGCTAAGCAAGTGGTAGTGGTAACATGATATTCATATGTGATTGTGAGGTTGATAGATAATGGTTTAGCACTAGAGATGAATATGTATAAACTATGAGATTTTCAATTCAACTTGAACCAAGTTGCCAAAACACAATTGTTAGACATGATGAAATCTTATATAAGTGGTTGCATTGCAAGAAAAAAGATCTCACCATAGCCTTCATCTCATAGTAGATAGATAGAAGAAATATATGCTCACAATGATCTTCATCACACAATAGATAGATAGAACGATAGATAGTAGAGACATAATCTTACAATAACAAAGAAGTTCAAACGAACACACAAATAGTAAGTTCAACTAAGATCGAAGAAAGCAATAACAATGATAAGACACAAATGGATGCATGATATGCAATGGTCCTAATGCAAAGCGTCGAGGATCCTAATATTTCTCCCCCTTGGCACCAAGACACCAAAAAAGGAGAGAATGATGCACCGCCAATCACTCATCATCATATATCTCCTCATCCTCTGCATTAGCTTCCTCATCATCATGGGGAGGTGCCTGACCGGAGTTGGCCGCAGCTGCTGTAGAGGCCCCAAACCGGTAGGTCCAGAACCCCTCATATGCATTCATTCACGATCCCAGAAGAACCAGTCGTGAACAACATACGTAGTTGGCATACAGAATACATCATCCATTACACGAATATAGAGTCTTACATAAATGGTCGCATGACCAAGTTCTTGATAACTGTCACGCAGGACAGACATTCAAAGTAAACACAGCGGAAGACGATAAGCATAGCGTAGTAGAACCCGAGTCACGCCTCATCCTACAGGCTGCTGACTGGGAGACGATCCTAACTCGCAGGGCCATCAGCGTAGAACTCCTCCTCATAGTACTCCTCCTGAGGTGGCTCCTCGTAGTCTGATAAGTAGATACCAGGGGCGAAACCAAATGAGTACATTTGAATGTACTCAACAAGACATCCTTTATTAGCTTACAATAATGCATACATGCTTATTTGGTGGAGTGGGTAGGCCATACATATGGTTCAGCTACCCATGACAGATAAAAGATTTGCCATGGTTGATTCTTCAAGTTTACCTCTTTGCAAAACAAACTCATTTAAAATAATGCAGTTTTGCTCTCGTAGATATCACATATCTTGGAGGTTTTATAATTCTTTTGGAAAAGAAAGTTTTTCTTTTCAGAAACTTTTAGTAGTAGTTTTCTTTCTCATCGGTATCTCGCAGATACCCAAGTCATTCCTCCATAGTACCTCTCAGGTACTCAAGCCTTCCTTCAAAACCTCTTTTGAAAAGTTGACACAATACTAGCTACATGGCCATTCAACCGTCCATATCCGAGGACGCGGCTATCTCGAAATAGTTTTACTCTGCAGAGGTGTACACACTTCCACTAGATCCAGAGTCCGCCATGAAACAACCATGGACTGTTCCCAACCTATGAGAACATCAGATAACTGGTCTTGACTATCCACTCTGTACAAGCTAGTACATGACTATCTCTTCAATTGGGGTTTCCCTACCTGGCAAGCCATGTCACACACCGCTCAATCAGGAGACCCAACTGCTGCATCCGGAGGGAAAATTAATCCCACACTTTAGATGTCCCGTATACTCACTCCTAGCGACATTTCGGTTCGGAGGATCCAATCCCCTATAGCCTTTGAGATAGCACATATACTAACCCTAACAAGTTTTTAATCAAGCCCCTACCCATATTGGGGTAAAGTGGCAGTACGATAATGATTGTCCAGCGAAGACTAGGTTATGTGTCTTTTGTAAACATTTCTCATAAAATTTCCCATCATAACAATCCTTCCGGCAGACAGGGTCTCACCCTTCCTCCGGGGTTTTTCCTTCCATAAGGCATTTGTTTACAAAAACACATTTTATTTAGTTCATTTAAGAACTCAAGTTTTAAGTAGGTGTATGGTATTTATATACCATTTAGTGTCTAAGGGCTTGGTAATACCAAGTTGACTATGATTATGAGTCCTTATACTAGTAGTATTAATAGTAGTAGTAGGATTCACACAAAAATAGTTTTGAAGGCATAGTTTTGTAAAACTTCAGAAGTGAAAAGAATGCATGATAGATAATGATAAGTAGTGATACAGCAAGCATTAGGATGGCTTGCCTTGGTACAAGTGATGGTCCTGATCCTGAAAGTAACAGGAGTTGCAATACCCTTCTTCAGCAATTCCTTCCTCCTCGTTTTCTAACGTCGTAAAAAGAAATAAAGACACACTTTCAGAACCAAACAAGGCAAACAATGCTACAAGCAATACATACAGCAAGCAATCAAGAAGTACCACCCAAAGCTCTCAATTTTTCCCTAAAGAAAAAAAATTGGCATAAAAACTATAGTTGGAAAAATCTGTTTTTCTCCTAGTGCTTATGTGTGGCCAAAACAATGATTCTTAGTTAAGAACATTATGGACCAGTGGGATATAGCACATGTTACTGGACAGTAGGGTGTCCCATAAAACACATTTTGATGCCTAAAAATTCCCACAACAATTCCTATGGCTAGCACACATAATTTGCTAAATTACTCAAGTAGTGAAATAAGCTCATGACAACAAGTCAACCTATTTTCCACTATGAGGCAAACATACCAGTGGGTGTTCCACTAGTAAATATTCTCACCAAGAGGTTAATAAGCCTCTGGTCACTTTTATAAAAGTGCTAAAAACAACAAACAAACACCCAAAAATTTCTACTCATAATAGTAGAAAATTTAGGAAACTACTAGACTAGTTTAGACTACACTAGCTAATTGTTATGCACAAGTGAGCAAGCTTTCAGAGGCAAAATACCCCTCTAACCAGTACCATAAATGCTACTGGATCTCACAAAAATATCATAAAAACAGCTAGGAAACAAGGAAAAACTATGCTTAAAAAGCTACACATGTGAGGAGATTAATTCCTAGTCATCCAAGTGCTACTCATGCTTTTGTGCTACTTAAGAGGAAATCTATCAGAGGTGAAAATCCTAAGGAAATAATGCCACAAGTACTTTTCATCCTCTGGTTTCAATACCAAAGAGTCATATTTTTCCCTAGTGGAAAACAAGACACAAAAACATACATGAATACTCTAGTGTGAAATCTAGTCCTTAAGCATTTCTATTTTAAACCTTTTTCAAACACAAGCACCAAGCATCCAGAGGTGTTATAAACAAACTAACAGTACCTAAGTGGTACTGGTTCCATGGAAAACAATTTAGCAACTAGCCTAAAAATACAATTAAAGAACTACTCAAAACATACATAAAAATCTAGCTATTAGCAAGACCTATGCATGGAAAACTAGTTCTAAAATGCTACCATTCAAACCATTTATTCTAACATGCTCATATAACTTGTATACATCATAACCACAATGGAAAACAACATAACCAGCAAGATCACATCATTTGCAACTCACAGAAGTAACATACAAAGCAAGATCTATAAAAAAAAAATAGACAGAAAGTAACCAAAACTTGTTCTGTCTCTCTAAATTTTTCTGTTGCTCCAAAAAGTAAATCCTTCTAGGATGTTATAGTCCTTATCACTACAAAGCCTCTCCAACTTGCCTCACTCAAAAATAATATCCCAAACCCCCTCTAAAAATCATGGAATAGCCCACTGATGTTTTACCAAAATGGATGGCATTTCCAAATGGTAACTCACCTTGATGCAAACTAAAATTCTACTGGTAGGTATTTGAAAGGGCTTTCCAAAACAGTTGAGTTTGCTCAAAAATGTTTTGTATTTTTGAAGTTCTATTCATTTCAAGTTTTAGGGTACTGTCTGGCATATGATTTTTAGAAAAATCATAAAAACTCAAAACAAGTTTCTGCCAGTGGGATATGGTTGTAATTTTGTAAGGCTACGAGTACAAAAATTAGCAAGGTAAAATAAATTTATATGCTACCTTTTCTAAGCCTAAAGCTAACACCTATTTAAATCTGCCAGAAAATCCTATTTTTGAACCTAACAGGACAAAGCCCAGATGGGCCAGATCTGCTGCGCCTGGCCCAACTAACGCGCGGATCAGCCCGCCAGCGCACGCGCGCGCGCGAAGCGGTAACTTTCAAAGGAGACCGTCGATTCGCAGATCGACGGCTCCCCTCTCTTCTTCCTCCCCGCGCCTCTCTTCTCTCTCTCTCTCTTATGCCCGCGGACGAACACCTAGCGAGAGCGCGCGTTGGCTCACCTAGGGCTTGCGAGATGGAGCGGGGTGGTGCAGGTGTTGACGACGGTGGCTTAGGCGACTCCCTGGCGCAGACACGTCCGGTGAAGAAGCACGGGCACGGCGGCGGCTTGGCGGTGCTCTGCGGCGGTTCCGGGGACGGCGGCGAGGGATCTGCAAGCGATCGAGGGCAAGATGATGTCAGGGAGGTAGGCACGAGTGCGGGGGTCACTGTGGAAGAGAAAAGAGGGTGGGAGGTGCGGTGATCGCGGCGCCACCTCGAGCTCGATCTGCTCGGCCCCGAAAATGGCCACGGCTTGCCTCGCTCGCAGAGAGCGAACGAGCAAGCGAGAGCTCGATGGGGTGGATGAGTGTGGTGAGGTGAGTGCTGTGGCGAGAGGGATAGGCCTCTAGGGCTATGTAGGCACGAGTCAAAGGGGGAGGGCTCGGGTTGGCATGGCATGGGCATGCCCTTGCCCCTTGGGGGCTCTCCACGGCTGGCAATGGTTCCTATTGGTGCCTAGGGGTCAAGCAAGTACCAATTGGTGAGCTAAGCCACAGCAAGGGCCAAGGTATGGGTAAAAGAGAAGGAAAAACACTATTTCAACCACTCTAATGACATCACACATTAGTCAAATGCCACCTCAGTTTTCTCCCTTCCTATCCAGCCAAAATGGGATCCAATGCCACCTTCTAGAAGGTTACTAACATGGTTTTCGAATTGGCAAGGTGGCCTGGCTTGGATCAGTGCACAAAAGCTAAAAACATCAAGTCCAAAAGTGTATTCACTGTTCTGTCAGAAAAATTCAGTTAGGCAGTGTTTCTGAATTTTTCTAAGTGTTGGAAAAGCAGACAGAGATAGCAAAAGTTGGGCTTGTTTTCACCAAGCAAACCAGCTCTAAAATGAGTGATTTAAAATGCTCAACAAAGAACAACTATCCAAGTTTCAGATACAACCATTTGATTTGAAAAATGATGGGTTTATGGCTCTGAAAATAAATGGCAAAGTAGGTACATTCTCTGTTTTTAAAATGCTCAAATTTCTGTCTTAACAAGATGGCTCAAAAACCATCTTGGCATTGTGTGTTAATTTTCTTTGTAGGTTTTTCCAAGAGTGTAGTTTTGTTTTACTCATATCAGAGAGTAGTTTTGATCAAAGAAAAACCCTAATTGGATAATCCTTGTGATGGAAAACAAGGGTTGAAAACAGCTACTTGGCTGTTTTTCAGGGCAAAAATTATATTGGAAAATCTAATGGAATCTTTTCCAATTAATTTTATTTCAAGTTCAAGATGATTCCTAAACATTAATAACACATTTTCAAGTTGAAACAAAGGGTCACCTCAAGTCTTGAAAAATAATCTCATAAGAGCCTTAGTGGAAAACATGGGAAAACAATTCTAAAGCAATGTGTTTCTTAGGAGAAAAACTCCTCAAGTGAGTGAAAAGAAACACACCACTAATATTGCATAGATAAACATCAGTACACAACATGTTGTCCACTTAATTGCATTACAAAGGTCTTAAGAGACTTGCTAAAATACTATTATACAAGTGCTTAAAAACAGGGATGTGACAAATCTCCCCCCCTTAAAAGAATCTCGTCCCGAGATTCGCGGGTCTAGGCTTTAAGAAAATCAGGGAACTCCTTCCTGATATCATCCTCACGCTCCCAGGTAGCTTCTTCCTCAGAGTGATTGGTCCACTGAATCTTAAGGAATTTTATAGCCCGCCTCCTGGTAGCACGCACAATTTCCTCGAGAACCCGCAGGGGTCTATCACGATAAGTCAAATCATCATTTATGTCAATGGTCCTGAAATCCACGTCTTGATACGAGAGATCTTTCTCCGGTACTTGCAGACATTTCCGGAGCAATGACACATGGAAAACATTGTGAAAAGCAGATAGCTCCTCAGGTAATTCTAACTGATAAGAAACTTCGCCACGACGTGCCAAGATCTTAAAAGGGCCAATATACCTGGGGGCCAGCTTTCCTTTGACATGGAAACGCTGCATTCCCTTGAGTGGCGTAACACGAAGGTACACGAAATCTCCAATGCTGAAAGAGACATCACGACGCTTCGTATCAGCATAACTCTTCTGACGAGATTGAGCTGTCTTTAAACGTTCCCGAATAAGTTGGACCTGCTCCTCTGCAGCCTTCAAAGTGTCCACACCAAAAACCTGACTGTCTCCAGTCTCAGTCCAATTTAAAGGTGTACGGCATTTACGTCCATACAGAGCTTCAAAAGGGGCCATTTGCAAGCTAGACTGATAACTGTTGTTGTAAGAAAACTCTGCGAAGGGCAGACAGTCTTCCCATTTAATTCCATAGGACAACACACAAGCACGGAGCATGTCCTCCAGAATTTGGTTCACACGCTCTGTTTGTCCATCAGTCTGCGGGTGATATGCTGTGCTAAAAGCTAGTTTGGTTCCCAAACTCTCGTGCAACTTCTTCCAAAATCTAGATGTGAACTGTGTACCTCGATCAGATACAATCCTGCTTGGGACTCCGTGTAGGCTGACAATCCGAGAAATGTAAAGATCCGCAAGCTGATCTCCACGATAGGTTGTCCGGACAGGAATAAAGTGAGCAACTTTTGTGAGCCTGTCCACGACAACCCATATAGAATCATTTCCTCGGCTGGACCTAGGAAGTCCAGTGATGAAGTCCATTCCCACTTCATCCCATTTCCAAACAGGCACTTGCAATGGTTGGAGCAATCCAGCGGGACGCTGGTGCCCGGCTTTTACTTGCTGGCAGACATGGCACTTGGCTACAAATGAAGCAATCTCTCGCTTCATTCCATGCCACCAGAATCTCTCTTTCAGGTCTTGATACATCTTTGTTCCTCCAGGATGGATAGAATACATGGTCTCATGAGCTTCGACCATGATGGTCTGCTTAAGATCAGATTCGGAGGGAACACAAATACGGCCTTCATACCATAATTCCCCATCAGCATCGATGGTAAACCCAGCAACCTTTTCCTTCTCCATGCGGGCTTTAATCCCATCAATACTTTTCTGGCCTTTCTGCGCTTCTTTGATTTGGTCAACCAGGGTTGGTTTAAGTTCTATGGCGTCCAACATGCCATAGCTGACCACTTCAATACCAAGCTGGTCCAGCTCTTTCCACAACTCGGGTTGCCTTACTAGAATCATAGCATTTAGAGAGGCCGGCTCTCGACTAAGAGCATCTGCCACCACATTTGCCTTTCCAGGGTGATAATGAATACTCAGATCATAATCTTTAATGAGCTCAATCCAGCGGCGCTGCCTCATGTTGAGCTCACGTTGAGTAAAGATATACTTTAAACTCTTATGATCTGTGTAAATTTCCACTCGCCTTCCCATAAGAAAGTGCCGCCATGTCTTGAGAGCATGAACAACGGCAGCAAGCTCTAAGTCGTGAGTGGGATAATTCAACTCGTGGGGTCTTAACTGGCGGGATATGAAAGATATCACCTTCCCTTCTTGCATAAGCACGCTTCCAAGACCAAGCTTAGAAGCGTCACAATACACGTCGAAATTCTTGGTGACATCTGGCATGATAAGGATTGGGGCAGACACCAGTCGGTGCTTCAACTCATTGAAACTCTCTTCACACTTGTCCGTCCATAGGAACTTGCTATCCTTCTTGAGCAACTGGGTGAGGGGTCTGGCTATACTTGAGAATCCCTGAACAAACTTGCGGTAATACCCTGCCAAACCCAGAAAGGATCTGACTTCAGTCTGGTTGGTCGGAGCAGCACGCTTCTCCACAGACTGAACTAGAGCAGGGTCAACGGATATTCCTCCCGCAGATACTACATGTCCAAGAAATCCGACTTCCGTCAACCAGAATTGACATTTACTAAACTTAGCATACAATTGATGCTCACGAAGTGTTCCGAGCACAAGTCTCAGGTGTTCTTCGTGTTCTTCCTCACTCCTCGAATATATAAGAATGTCGTCAATAAACACCACGACAAACTTGTCTAGAAAATCCATGAATACCTTATTCATGAGATTCATGAAATAGGCAGGGGCATTGGTTAGACCAAAGGACATTACGGTGTATTCATACAGCCCGTAACGAGTGGTGAAAGCAGTCTTTGGGATATCAGTATCACGGACTTTCAATTGATGATAACCAGTCCGAAGGTCAATCTTGGAGAAGATTACAGCCCCATTCAACTGGTCAAACAAGTCTTCAATTTTGGGCAACGGGTATTTGTTCTTGATGGTAACATCATTTAACTTGCGGTAGTCCACACATAAACGAGTGGTACCGTCCCGTTTTCCCACAAAAATGATCGGAGATCCCCAGGGCGATGCACTAGGGCGAATCAATCCCTTCCTTAACATGTCTTCCAGTTGAGTCTTCAACTCATCTAATTCCTTCGGGTTCATCCGATACGGCTTCTGTGCTATGGGTCCAGTTCCGGGCACTAACTCAATCACAAACTCGATATCCCGATCAGGGGGCATACCGGGTAATTCTTCAGGAAAAACATCCGGGTATTCGCAGACTACCGGGACTTCCTCAAGGGCAGGTTGGGCTATACCAGTGTGGCAGTGAACTTGTGACGAGGGTCGGGTTGCAGTGTACGCAACCTTTTCCCCATCCTCTGAGATCATTTCAATAGATTTCTTAGTGCAATCGATAACTCCCTTATACTTGGCCATCCAGTTCATACCGAGTACCACTTCTATCCCTTTGGATCCCAGCACTATAAGATCAGCATGAAAAGTTTTCCCTTGAATTTCTACTGGTACCTCATTGCAAATTAGGTTGGCTTTAGTACTATCCCCAGGTATTTGTACTAACATAGGGTTGTGCATACGGGAATGCTTCATACCACTTTTCTCAGCAAACGGTTTAGTGACAAAGGAATGTGATGCACCAGAATCAAACAGTACTGCGGCTGGTACCGAGTTGACAGGAAACATACCCATCACCATGTCTGGTGCCTCCTGAGCTTCTGCAGCATTGATATGGTTCAGGTGTCCCTTCATCCTATTCTGTCGTCCAGTGGAAGGACCATGGTTCATCTTGGTTGCAGCAGGCTGGGCTGGAGCAGTAGCTTTGTTGGGGCAATCGCGAGCGAAGTGACCCTCCTTTCCACATGCAAAGCAACCTCCAGAAGGCTTTGAGCTTGGGTTTGGTTTGGGAGCATTGTTGGTGTGGTTCCCACTTCCTCCAGTGTTACCTCCATAGCGGTTTCCATGATTATTCCCAGAGTGATTACCATGGTTACCACCATAGCTGTTTCCCCCGTACCTTGGTGCATACGGGGCAGGGTGATTGTAGTTGTTGGGCCTTGGTGCATAGTTGTGGTTGGGGCGGGGTGCATAAGCAGGCGCCTTGTGGGTTGGTGGCCTCGCATACGGAGTGTTGCGAGTCCTCTGAGCACTAGGTCCTCCATGAGCAGTCATTTTCCTCTTGCGGTTATCATCAGCAGATTTCCGCTTGTGCTCCAGCACCATAGCGGCATTAGCAAGAGTCTCCATGTCCTGGAATGGAACTACTACTAGAGAGCACTGGAGCTCATCATCCAGCCCATTTAAGAACCTCTCCTTCTTCTTAGCATCAGTATTAATATCATCCTGTGCATACCGGGACAGAGTAGTGAAATTCTCCCAGTATTCAGACACCGGCATACTTCCCTGCTTCAGATTTAGAAACTTCTCCCGCATAAGTGCCATCATCCCCTGGGGAATGTGATACTTGCGGAACCTTGCAGAGAATTCCTCCCAGGTGAACACGTGACCAGCAGCAACAGTCTCACGTGTAGTTTCCCACCAAGTCCTGGCAGGACCAGCGAGAAAATGGGAGGCCAACAGGACCTTATCATTCTCATCAACCGAGGCAACTTCCAGTTTGTTTGCAATGGTGCGGAGCCAGTCGTCAGCATCGAGAGGCTCCACAATCCTGGTGAAAACTGGGGGGTTGGTGTGCTGAAAGTCTCTCAGTCTCGAGCGAGCACCATTTCCATTTCCATTGCCATTATTGTTGGCGGCAGCAGCTAGCTGTTGCAGAGCGGTAATGGTAGCTGCACTCTCATCTCGGCTGGCCTGGCGATCTTCCATCAGCAGGGCCAACAGCGCCTCCACTGTGGGTGGTGGTGGCGGTGGGGGTTCGCGACGGGGTGCCATGCTGAAGTGAAACATGTGTAAGTCTAAGAAATAAATTCTTGTTTTTGAAAACCCAGTACCTTAATATTTAAACAAAAGGAATACTAGCGATATGTTTCAAAAACAAGAGCGGGGCAGTCGCAAACTTGAATGAAATGAACGCAAAGTAGTGACAACCAACAGAAAACCAAGCCAAACATTTCATTCATCACCATAATTAAACAGAGTTCCTTACATTACACACACACATCACAAGCCATATCATACAAGGAAGGCTTCATCGAGCTACAGGGGGTGCGATTGGTGGGGTCATCGCAAGGCTACTACTAGCAAACTATCTAGCAAAACGATCTAGCATACCTAACTAGTATCTAGACCAGCACCATGTGCTAAGGGTGAGAAGGCAGCGACTACACAGAGTCGTCGCTGTCCCCAACGTCGAAGATACGCTCCTCAGGGTCCTCCTCCTCCTCGTCAAGCAGGTCATCATCATCCTGCTCGCTAGCCTCGCTCATATCCATCCCCTCTAAGTCGGAGGGAACATCCTCAACAGGCAGAAGATCCTCAATCTCCCTGTGGAGCTATGCGGCCTCCTCCTCCAGCTCCTCTACGGCAGCGTCTCTCGTGGCTATGTCATCACGAGCTATCTGAAGCCTGCCGTGCAGAACGGCGTTAGCCCCCTCCAAGGCCGTCAGTCTAGTGGTGAGGCGTGCACGGCCAAGGCGGGTGGCCCTCAGCTGCCTCCGTAAGGCACGGTGCCTCGCGGTAGTAGCCTCCAACTGCTCCCTCGACTCGGACAACTGCTGAGCCAGAGCTCCACTCTCCTCCTGGCTGTCGTGAAGCTCAGCCCTCAGCTCGTCAGTCTCGGCTATCAGTGTCTGGTGCACCAATATGCCGTGGAGGGTGTCAAGACGCTGGTCGTCTAGCCTGGTCTGAGTGCGGTGTAACAGAATCTCCATCTCGTCCAAGTGTGGACCAACAGTGGTAAAGTCTGGCTCAACAGGAAGTGGTATGCCATCCTCATCACGTCTCCCAATCAGCTCGAACCGGGAACCGATGAACATATACTCCCCGATGTGCGCCAGACGTGCTACTGACTCCTGTATCACGCGCACCGCAGCCTCGTTCCAAGAACGATCAACAGCACGGTACACGTAGGCCTCCACTGTCGGGCTAGCCAGAGGTGCGCGGATAGTGACCTCTGCGTATCAGTCTCCCTCCAGAGGTGCCCCGACAACTAGTCCTCCTCGCAGCTCCGGAAGTGGCCGTCCCAACACAGTAGCCATAGATACTAGCCTCTCCTCGAAAAGGAACGACTCGCCACGTGGACGTCCCAACTGAAAAGCCACGGTGATGTCCACGTCCATCTACACAAAATTTTAAGTATAGTTTAAGTTAGATACAAGTGTGCAAAGTTTTAGGTTCATGAAAGAAATAACCTTAATGCAAGTAGAGTCTAACCCAGAGAGGTGGTGGGATATAGGGAATAGTTTTATACTTAGTCATATATCCAATTTTTTTTGTATTAGTAACTTAGATTATCGGAGTATACACTAACGTCCATGCTAACTAAGGTCTCCTAGAGTCAGGATGGCTCTGATACCAACTTTGTAGAGGCCCCAAACCGGTAGGTCCAGAACCCCTCATATGCATTCATTCACGATCCCAGAAGAACCAGTCGTGAACAACATACGTAGTTGGCATACAGAATACATCATCCATTACACGAATATAGAGTCTTACATAAATGGTCGCATGACCAAGTTCTTGATAACTGTCACGCAGGACAGACATTCAAAGTAAACACAGCGGAAGACGATAAGCATAGCGTAGTAGAACCCGAGTCACGCCTCATCCTACAGGCTGCTGACTGGGAGACGATCCTAACTCGCAGGGCCATCAGCGTAGAACTCCTCCTCATAGTACTCCTCCTGAGGTGGCTCCTCGTAGTCTGATAAGTAGATACCAGGGGCGAAACCAAATGAGTACATTTGAATGTACTCAACAAGACATCCTTTATTAGCTTACAATAATGCATACATGCTTATTTGGTGGAGTGGGTAGGCCATACATATGGTTCAGCTACCCATGACAGATAAAAGATTTGCCATGGTTGATTCTTCAAGTTTACCTCTTTGCAAAACAAACTCATTTAAAATAATGTAGTTTTGCTCTCGTAGATATCACATATCTTGGAGGTTTTATAATTCTTTTGGAAAAGAAAGTTTTTCTTTTCAGAAACTTTTAGTAGTAGTTTTCTTTCTCATCGGTATCTCGCAGATACCCAAGTCATTCCTCCATAGTACCTCTCAGGTACTCAAGCCTTCCTTCAAAACCTCTTTTGAAAAGTTGACACAATACTAGCTACATGGCCATTCAACCGTCCATATCCGAGGACGCGGCTATCTCGAAATAGTTTTACTCTGCAGAGGTGTACACACTTCCACTAGATCCAGAGTCCGCCATGAAACAACCATGGACTGTTCCCAACCTATGAGAACATCAGATAACTGGTCTTGACTATCCACTCTGTACAAGCTAGTACATGACTATCTCTTCAATTGGGGTTTCCCTCCCTGGCAAGCCATGTCACACACCGCTCAATCAGGAGACCCAACTGCTGCATCCGGAGGGAAAATTAATCCCACACTTTAGATGTCCCGTATACTCACTCCTAGCGACATTTCGGTTCGGAGGATCCAATCCCCTATAGCCTTTGAGATAGCACATATACTAACCCTAACAAGTTTTTAATCAAGCCCCTACCCATATTGGGGTAAAGTGGCAGTACGATAATGATTGTCCAGCGAAGACTAGGTTATGTGTCTTTTGTAAACATTTCTCATAAAATTTCCCATCATAACAATCCTTCCGGCAGACAGGGTCTCACCCTTCCTCCGGGGTTTTTCCTTCCATAAGGCATTTGTTTACAAAAACACATTTTATTTAGTTCATTTAAGAACTCAAGTTTTAAGTAGGTGTATGGTATTTATATACCATTTAGTGTCTAAGGGCTTGGTAATACCAAGTTGACTATGATTATGAGTCCTTATACTAGTAGTATTAATAGTAGTAGTAGGATTCACACAAAAATAGTTTTGAAGGCATAGTTTTGTAAAACTTCAGAAGTGAAAAGAATGCATGATAGATAATGATAAGTAGTGATACAGCAAGCATTAGGATGGCTTGCCTTGGTACAAGTGATGGTCCTGATCCTGAAAGTAACAGGAGTTGCAATACCCTTCTTCAGCAATTCCTTCCTCCTCGTTTTCTAACGTCGTAAAAAGAAATAAAGACACACTTTCAGAACCAAAAAAGGCAAACAATGCTACAAGCAATACATACAGCAAGCAATCAATAAGTACCACCCAAAGCTCTCAATTTTTCCCTAAAGAAAAAAAATTGGCATAAAAACTATAGTTGGAAAAATCTGTTTTTCTCCTAGTGCTTATGTGTGGCCAAAACAATGATTCTTAGTTAAGAAAATTATGGACCAGTGGGATATAGCACATGTTACTGGACAGTAGGGTGTCCCATAAAACACATTTTGATGCCTAAAAATTCCCACAACAATTCCTATGGCTAGCACACATAATTTGCTAAATTACTCAAGTAGTGAAATAAGCTCATGACAACAAGTCAACCTATTTTCCACTATGAGGCAAACATACCAGTGGGTGTTCCACTAGTAAATATGCTCACCAAGAGGTTAATAAGCCTCTGGTCACTTTTATAAAAGTGCTAAAAACAACAAACAAACACCCAAAAATTTCTACTCATAATAGTAGAAAATTTAGGAAACTACTAGACTAGTTTAGACTACACTAGCTAATTGTTATGCACAAGTGAGCAAGCTTTCAGAGGCAAAATACCCCTCTAACCAGTACCATAAATGCTACTGGATCTCACAAAAATATCATAAAAACAGCTAGGAAACAAGGAAAAACTATGCTTAAAAAGCTACACATGTGAGGAGATTAATTCCTAGTCATCCAAGTGCTACTCATGCTTTTGTGCTACTTAAGAGGAAATCTATCAGAGGTGAAAATCCTAAGGAAATAATGCCACAAGTACTTTTCATCCTCTGGTTTCAATACCAAAGAGTCATATTTTTCCCTAGTGGAAAACAAGACACAAAAACATACATGAATACTCTAGTGTGAAATCTAGTCCTTAAGAATTTCTATTTTAAACCTTTTTCAAACACAAGCACCAAGCATCCAGAGGTGTTATAAACAAACTAACAGTACCTAAGTGGTACTGGTTCCATGGAAAACAATTTAGCAACTAGCCTAAAAATACAATTAAAGAACTACTCAAAACATACATAAAAATCTAGCTATTAGCAAGACCTATGCATGGAAAACTAGTTCTAAAATGCTACCATTCAAACCATTTATTCTAACATGCTCATATAACTTGTATACATCATAACCACAATGGAAAACAACATAACCAGCAAGATCACATCATTTGCAACTCACAGAAGTAACATACAAAGCAAGATCTATAAAAAAAAATAGACAGAAAGTAACCAAAACTTGTTCTGTCTCTCTAAATTTTTCTGTTGCTCCAAAAAGTAAATCCTTCTAGGATGTTATAGTCCTTATCACTACAAAGCCTCTCCAACTTGCCTCACTCAAAAATAATATCCCAAACCCCCTCTAAAAATCATGGAATAGCCCACTGATGTTTTACCAAAATGGATGGCATTTCCAAATGGTAACTCACCTTGATGCAAACTAAAATTCTACTGGTAGGTATTTGAAAGGGCTTTCCAAAACAGTTGAGTTTGCTCAAAAATGTTTTGTATTTTTGAAGTTCTATTCATTTCAAGTTTTAGGGTACTGTCTGGCATATGATTTTTAGAAAAATCATAAAAACTCAAAACAAGTTTCTGCCAGTGGGATATGGTTGTAATTTTGTAAGGCTACGAGTACAAAAATTAGCAAGGTAAAATAAATTTATATGCTACCTTTTCTAAGCCTAAAGCTAACACCTATTTAAATCTGCCAGAAAATCCTATTTTTGAACCTAACAGGACAAAGCCCAGATGGGCCAGATCTGCTGCGCCTGGCCCAACTAACGCGCGGATCAGCCCGCCAGCGCACGCGCGCGCGCGAAGCGGTAACTTTCAAAGGAGACCGTCGATTCGCAGATCGACGGCTCCCCTCTCTTCTTCCTCCCCGCGCCTCTCTTCTCTCTCTCTCTCTTATGCCCGCGGACGAACACCTAGCGAGAGCGCGCGTTGGCTCACCTAGGGCTTGCGAGATGGAGCGGGGTGGTGCAGGTGTTGACGACGGTGGCTTAGGCGACTCCCTGGCGCAGACACGTCCGGTGAAGAAGCACGGGCACGGCGGCGGCTTGGCGGTGCTCTGCGGCGGTTCCGGGGACGGCGGCGAGGGATCTGCAAGCGATCGAGGGCAAGATGATGTCAGGGAGGTAGGCACGAGTGCGGGGGTCACTGTGGAAGAGAAAAGAGGGTGGGAGGTGCGGTGATCACGGCGCCACCTCGAGCTCGATCTGCTCGGCCCCGAAAATGGCCACGGCTTGCCTCGCTCGCAGAGAGCGAACGAGCAAGCGAGAGCTCGATGGGGTGGATGAGTGTGGTGAGGTGAGTGCTGTGGCGAGAGGGATAGGCCTCTAGGGCTATGTAGGCACGAGTCAAAGGGGGAGGGCTCGGGTTGGCATGGCATGGGCATGCCCTTGCCCCTTGGGGGCTCTCCACGGCTGGCAATGGTTCCTATTGGTGCCTAGGGGTCAAGCAAGTACCAATTGGTGAGCTAAGCCACAGCAAGGGCCAAGGTATGGGTAAAAGAGAAGGAAAAACACTATTTCAACCACTCTAATGACATCACACATTAGTCAAATGCCACCTCAGTTTTCTCCCTTCCTATCCAGCCAAAATGGGATCCAATGCCACCTTCTAGAAGGTTACTAACATGGTTTTCGAATTGGCAAGGTGGCCTGGCTTGGATCAGTGCACAAAAGCTAAAAACATCAAGTCCAAAAGTGTATTCACTGTTCTGTCAGAAAAATTCAGTTAGGCAGTGTTTCTGAATTTTTCTAAGTGTTGGAAAAGCAGACAGAGATAGCAAAAGTTGGGCTTGTTTTCACCAAGCAAACCAGCTCTAAAATGAGTGATTTAAAATGCTCAACAAAGAACAACTATCCAAGTTTCAGATCCAACCATTTGATTTGAAAAATGATGGGTTTATGGCTCTGAAAATAAATGGCAAAGTAGGTACATTCTCTGTTTTTAAAATGCTCAAATTTCTGTCTTAACAAGATGGCTCAAAAACCATCTTGGCATTGTGTGTTAATTTTCTTTGTAGGTTTTTCCAAGAGTGTAGTTTTGTTGTACTCATATCAGAGAGTAGTTTTGATCAAAGAAAAACCCTAATTGGATAATCCTTGTGATGGAAAACAAGGGTTGAAAACAGCTACTTGGCTGTTTTTCAGGGCAAAAATTATATTGGAAAATCTAATGGAATCTTTTCCAATTAATTTTATTTCAAGTTCAAGATGATTCCTAAACATTAATAACACATTTTCAAGTTGAAACAAAGGGTCACCTCAAGTCTTGAAAAATAATCTCATAAGAGCCTTAGTGGAAAACATGGGAAAACAATTCTAAAGCAATGTGTTTCTTAGGAGAAAAACTCCTCAAGTGAGTGAAAAGAAACACACCACTAATATTGCATAGATAAACATCAGTACACAACATGTTGTCCACTTAATTGCATTACAAAGGTCTTAAGAGACTTGCTAAAATACTATTATACAAGTGCTTAAAAACAGGGATGTGACAGCTGCAAAGGAGGCCCCAAATGGTCCAAGAGAACTTGCATCATCACCAAGCCAGAAAGTTTGCGCAGACTTCCATGCGTCCTCAGGGAGCTCCTCCGAGCTAAGAGAGCCTAGTGGAATGTTAAGAGCAGTCATGATGGCCCTCTGATCGCAACGAGAGGCCTTGCCTTCTTCATAGGATTGATAGTCTCGGTGTTGCTTGTCAATGAAGAAGCAATTCATCTTCTAAAGAGCCTTCTTGATGCTGAACTTGCCAGAGGCTGGAACAATACGGTCTGGAGAAGGAGAGCGAGTGATACCATGAGATGTACTGGGCCCAGTGGAAAGTGTGCGAATATGCTTGGGGCGGTGGGCAGCTGCATCTCAGCCTCAGCAGCCGTGACAAGAGCACTCTGTTTGGGAGTCACCACAAAGTATTTGTTGATGAGACCCAGTGGAATCTTGTGCTCAAAGAGTGTTTGAAGGTATGAGCCATAGATGGGAACCCTCTTATCCCGAACCACAATCCTCGTCTCATGCCACATGTAGTCCAGAATATCAAAAGGCTTGTTGTTTTGCTTAGCATGCCCAATATGATGGAGGAGATTGACCAGCCACTTGCGAACCTCGCCTTTCTCACCAAACTTGGCATTGATAGTGTTCCGGAGAGTGGTGTGAACAATGTACCAGAAATCAGTGAAATATTTGACCTTGGGAATACGCTGAGTTCCAATCCGGATAGCAGTGACGCTGACCATCCCGAGCCTTGAGAAGTTGCTTCGCGTCACCATGGCTTCTAGTGTGGGACATGGCATGATAGATAACCTTCGAAAGACCCAGAAAGGTTCCAAACTCATCCATGGTGGTGGTACATTTGACACCACCACTCATCCAAGTCAGTGTGCGAGGTCCCTCAGTGGAGAAGTGGACTGTAGCATATAATTCCTTAAGCAGTTCAGGGGCAAAGAGGCGAGAGTTCCCCATGAGAGCAGTGATGCCATGAAAGTCCATAAGCTCCACGATCCCAAGCCAATGCTTGCGAGCAGTTTCCATGTCAAAGAAATGTTGATCCACATGAGTGTTCTGAAGTTTACCAAGGACGAACTCATACACACTCTCATGCATCTTGCAATAGAACCAGGGATATGCACATGTACTCTGCTCAAAAGCATAAGGATTGAACTTCAGACGAGCATTCTCAAAGTCTTCGGTGCTTAGAGCGGCCCAATTGCGAAACACAGACCCTTGTGGATTAACAGGGAGTGGAGCACCCTGTCTCTGAGAGGGAGTGGAGCCAGCAACCTCAGCGACACTTTTCTTGTGGGTATGAGGAGCATGCTTTCCCTTGTCTTGTGGTGCATCGGCATTGCCCGAGAATAATGATGCATAGATATGGACAATGATAGTAAGTGCACATGGTCATGGTTTTTGAAAAGAAAATCGTCCCATTTAGGTGAGTTATGGGGATCAAGTTGGTGAGTATAGAAAGAACACACACATCGATGGAATAATAAAACATGAAATTAGATGAATGATTATGGGCATGGCAAGATTGGAATGGCATGTATGAGGTTGGAATACATCGGAGTTACCACAACTAGATGAAATTGATAAGCCTAGGTGATAGTGAGTAAGACATATGAACTAGAGGATGAACCCTAGGTGAGATTTAGCATGAAATCTAGATGTGATATGAGCCCTAAAAAAACATGAACCGAGCCATCGTAACGAGATAAAGAGAGCAAAGAAACATGTCATGCTACACACTTAGGAGAGAAACCCTAAAAGTTACCCGAGTTGGAGGCCATCTTGAAAAGATACGAATAATTTCAAAGGAGAGTGTCAGATAAATACTAATTAGGGGTATATCCGGCATTGTCCTAAAGAGCCGGATTACCAGGGTGGCATGTTGGTAATAGATCACATGCCCATTAAGCGGCCCAGTAAGCTGATGCGCGATACGCCCATTTTGCATCACTATTTTATATCATAATTTTCTGTTATTCATCGATATATTTCATGTTATGATGCATCTCTTATGTTATTTTATCTTATTTTGCATGTTTTATAATTTTTGGAGAATAAACACCAGGACCAGAAATCTGATGGAAAAAGCACCGTCGAGATACCATATTTCAGAAGATCAGAAGAAGAAGGGGGACATCCGGGGGTTCCTAAAAGTTCAGAGGAGGAACCCAGCCAGAAGGAGAGCCAGAGGGGGGCCACCAGGGGCCCACACCTAGGGGTGGCGCCCCCCTGGCCATGCCACATAGGGGTGTGGCCACCCTGGCCCACCTCTGGGGGTCATCTTTGGTGTGCCTGGCCCCCAGGGAACCGTAAGCGTCATTCCATCCTCGAAGAATTATTCCGCCGTCTCTGCGGGGCGGAAAACACTCGAGAGAGAAAAGCTCTCTGGCAGGGAGAAATCTGTCTGGGAAATTCCTCTCTGGAGAGGGGAAATCACCGCCATCGTCACCGTCATCGCTCCGGGCATCATCAAAATCGTCATCATCATCGTCATCACCACCAACACCATCACCCTCATCATCCACCGTCATCCCGATGTAACAATTAGGGTCCTCTATCGTTGTTTTGCATTAGATCTCTCTCCCGGTGTGGATTACTTGTTAGTAGTTGATGCTTGTGAGATTTATCGGCGTTTACACTTTATGACCAGATTGTTATCATCCATTATATCACCTCTGATTATGATCCATATGATGTTTTGTGAGTAGTTCGTGTTGTTCTTGAGGACATGGGAGAAGTCAAGTTGTTAGTAGTGAAGTAATGTTGAATAATATTTAATGTTTGTTATTTAAGTTGTGGTGTTATTCTCCTAGTGGTGTCATGTGAACGTCGACTACATGACACTTCACCATTTATGGGCCTAGGGTTATGCATCGTGTGTTTGGCTACTAATTGTGGGGTTGCCGGGGTGACAGAAACCTAAACCCCCGTTAGGAAACCATTACACGAGGGAGCGTAGGATCCCGGAGTTTAAAGCTGTGGTTAGATTTATTTTTTTAATTACTTTCTCGTAGTTGCGGATGCTTGAAAGGGGTATAATCAAAAGTATGTATTAGTCTTGGATGGGACAGTAAATTAGCATAGGTTAACCCACACAACACTTATCAAAACACCTAACATTATTCAGCTGCATGGAACAAAAGCACCTGACAGAAACCTCCCGTGTGTCCTCGAGAACGTTTGTTAATCATAAGTAAACTCACTGGATTGTTCTTTGTTGAAGAGAGGATTGGGCCACTTGCCGCAATTATTACTACTGCATTTTATTTACTCGCACTTTATTTATCTGCAATATCAAAAACCCCTACAAATCTGTTTTCCAGTGTTTACAGTTATTCCTTCATCGAAACTGCTTATCAACACCTTCTGCTCCTCGTTGGGTTCGACACTCTTATTTATCGAAAGTACTACGATACACCCCCTATACTTGTGGGTCATCAATGCGCAGGAAGATGGATTTTAGAAGAACCCAGACCACGGCCTAAAGTGGTGCGGCTTGGAGGAGAAGACGGATTCCTTACTTTCCAAGCTAGATACTTTTCGTAGTCTTCTAAGTTTCCTTTCTGTAAGTCCTAACCCGGCTATATATATAAAGCCGGATGGGAGAGACGAAAGATACAGACAACTAGCTAGAAGCCAACTCGCTGAGAAGTTGATCCTCGCCGAGTTAGCGAAACCCTACTCACATTGTACTTTGTATAGTTCAGGCTTCAGCCCTGATTTAGTGAGATTGCAGGAGTAGGAACGTCGCCTAGTTGCGTCGTACCGAACCTGGGTAAACTTGGTGTTCTCGATTGTCGTACTACCACGTCCCCCCCACGTCTCTACCCTTAGGCTCATGGCACCCCCGTATATGATCCTTACTACGATGTCTGGACAGTTGGCACCCACCGTGGGGCCAGCGGCGTCAGGCGTTATGTTTCGACCGGGGATACTCGGCGGAATTGGCAGTACCATAACTGTCGGAAGCCTGGAATTCGACAACGACGTCGGGCGTTTCCTCGACAACGGATCATACATGCCAGCACGGAATCATCTGGTAAGTGCCTGCGTTTTACCGATTGGATCTGAAAACATCTTTAACGGATTAACTGCAGAAGCAATGGGATTCTGTGGTGGAAGAAAATTTATCCCACCCGCCCTATATACCCAGTTGAAGAAAACTATGATATCGGGTTCAGCTCAGATCGCCGAAACCCTGAATTTGTCGCCTCTTCGGAGATGCCTGCAATCAGATCCCACTTCGTTGGCATGGTGCAGTCCAAGGTCGCATTCGGCACGGAAGTAAGCAATCCCGTGGAAGAAGCAGAAAACAACAATCCCACAAAACAAGTGGAATATCCGATACCCGTCAGTGAAACGACGAACTCGGAAGCCGACTCCATACTAGCTGCCACAGAGGCAAGATTGGAGTCGGAACCTGGATCTGAAGACATAGATTCAGAAGACAAAGATGAAGACACTTTCGAAAGAAAGGTCAAATCTATGCAGGGGAGCTTCCATGAAGTACTTATGGCAAAACCGACTGAAAACTCGGATGCCGAAGAAGATGAAGACCCCAAAACACCTCCACCAGATGAGAAAAGAGAGGTTGGCGAAACCAGTCCCATCTATCATGATGTCAAGGAATTAATAGAAGAAGAACCTGGAAAAAAGCCTCCCTCTTCCAAGAAGAAAAAGAAGAATGCCAAGAAACTCCAGTACAAACTCTAGAAGAAAAAATTGGCAGATACTACTAACCAAAACCTGGAAGCAGGAGGAGGAAGCGGAGTCACACCCGTGGAGAAGAAAAAGAAAGAAATCCCTGTCCCCCTAATGTCGGAACAAGACGAGATTGATCTGATCAAAACCCCGGTTGGACCGTACGAACCACCGTAAGTGCTGGAAGCCAGAAGGCAAGCCCTTATGCAGCAGCAACAACAACTATTCCGATCTCAAGAAAACCTCCTCAAAGCCCAAGCTACTGTAAAAGCAAAGCAGGAGGAAATTGAAGAATTCGAAAGACGGAATATGTCTGGGATAAAACCCACGAGATTACCCGGAATTGCAAGGCCGGATGTCCTGCCAGCAAAAGAACGGTTGCAAAACCCTTCTTGGCAAAGACAGGTTAACGGCGTAAACACTAAGGGCGAACGCATCTACAAAACCGAAGCTGAAAACGCGGAAGCCTCATTCGCCATCCTTAACAATGATCTATACTCCAAAGACGAAAAGCTTTAGGGAGTGTATGCTTTCCTGGGAATAGCATTACAACAACAACGGCGAGGACATGCAAGATCATGGAAGTTGCACGAAGACTCGACCCTATGCAAAACTGCCACTTGCACCGCTAGAGCACCTGGACCTGGCAAACCTGTAGATTCAGGCGATTCTAAGGAAAAGAAGGAAGATCCTAAGAAGGACTAGAAAATCCCGGACAATAGGGATGAAGCGTCCAGAACAGGATCCCATCTACTGAAAGGTGGAAATCCCCGTGATCATAAAGAACGGGAGGAACAAAACCGGAAGGACGGAAAAATGATGCCAGCTCCAAGACGCCCAACTAAAAAAGCCGGAAGACATGATAATCCTCACAGGCGTGAGACATCCCGTACTCCTCCTAGGAACAAAGAAAGGCCAAGGAGTAGAACTCCGCCGTATTCCAAAGGACATGACAACCGACAAAACAGGGATAATCCGGGAAGAGCGCACTCACGCAACAATAGGCCAGAAAGGAGCAGATCCCCCTCTGTCCATTCAGCCGACAGATATTCCGCTCACATCGATAATGCGGAAAGAGATGATCTATACTTTGGACCTAAGTGTTTCACTGACAGGATCCGAAGAATAACCCTACATTCTGGCTTTGCCAAAGTTGGTCCAACTTACCAAAAGTATACCGGAAGTACAAACCCGGATACATGGCTCTCAGATTACTATACTGTCGTTCAGATCAACAAAGAGACAGACCTGGAAGCGGTGAAATTTCTCCCCCTAATGTTGCTGCATGGAGCCAGAGATTGGATCAACGGGCTTCCGTCAAGAACCGTGGATAGTTAGGATGATATGGCTAGAGTATTTGCTTAGCACTTTCGGGGTACGTACAAACGCCCTAAGAGCATCAACCAGCTGAATCGCTGCATCCAGTTTGAAGACGAGTCGTATGTCGACTTTATATCAAGATGGACAACAATGAAAAATAGTTTCCCTGGAGTAAGTGATGTACAAGCAATGCATGCTTTCATCAATGGATTAAAACCCGGCCTCGTACCGTTCATTGTTGGTTCAAAGGAGCACAAAGATCTCGGATCTATGCTTACCACCGCCAATGAGCACGCAGCAACCGAAGATGATATCAGAGCGAGAGGTGGAAATATTGACGCTTTGGCTCAGGACAAAAGGACACCTCGTTCTGAAAAGAAAGCTACTCCATAGGCACAGGCAAAACCCAAAGAAGTAAACGCAACCTTTGGAAAGGATAATGGCAGCAAATGGAAAGGAAGAAGCATAGAACCAATCTTCTACTCTAAGGAAGAGTGGGAAAAGATGAAGTCGGAAAACGGTGTCCACCATTCGCAATTTGGGAAGCCTACCCATACAAATGCGCGGTGCCGCCTCAACAAGCATATGAAGGGCACTGCAGGATCCGGGAACAAAGGAAAGAATTCCAAGAGGAAGTTCAAAAATCAAAAGCCAGAAGCTGAGAAAGAAGAAAGTGAATAGGACACGGACGATAAAATCCAGGAATAGCAGCAAAAAGGCGAGCCAAAATTCCCGAGAGTTGAAGGAGAATGTAAGCTAACTTTCCTGGCAACCCCCTTAGCAAAGCAGGCGAAAAGGACACCTCGAGAAATCAATGCGGTTGTTCCACCAACACGAAAGTACTTGAAGTATTCAAACATGCCAATTACCTGGGATCAGTCAGATCATCCCGGAAACATCCTAGAACCCAGCACACATGCTTTGGTCATAAGTCCTATTGTCCAAAACACTAGGCTCAAAAGAGTGCTGATGGATGGAGGATCTAGTATCAACATCATGTACCTGAGTACATTGAAACAACACATATTTCCGAGACTCAGCTCAGGCACAACAATATACGGTTTCATGGTATTATTCCTGTCAGGCAAGCACAGTCCCTAGGAGAAATTTCCCTAAATGTAACCTTCGGAAGTAGAGAACATTTCCGCCAGGAAAAAATCTCATTCGAGGTGGTGCCGTTCGAGAGTGTATACCATGCAATACTCGGACGTCTAGCTTTCTCCAAGTTCATGGCAAGATCATGTTATATCTATAACAAGCTGAAGATGCCAGGGCCAAAAGGCGGAGTAATTACCATAACCGGAGATTACAAATTGGCGAACGAGCTGGAGAAAGGAAACGCCCTTTGCGCTGAGCAAGTCATCGCAAGGGAGGAATTGAAGGAGCTAGCTAAGGAAGTTTTGCCGATGGAAATGCCGCCAGGAAAAGAAAGTCGGAAGCCGGAAGGTAGCTTCAAGGCCTCGGAAAATACAAGACAGGTTATCCTAGATCCCAAAGATCCGACAAAGTTTGTTGTAGTGAGAACCGGGATGACTGACAAATAGGAAGACACGCTCATCAAGTTCCTCGTTGAGAACTGGAATATTTTTGCCTGGTGTCCTGCGGTTGCCTGGTGTCCTGCGGACATGCCGGGAGTACCCAGGAAACTTGCTGAGCATCAACTAAAAGTAATTCCAGGTTCAAAACTCGTCAAACAAGGTCTTAGTCGTTTTGATGGAAGAAGACGGAAGGCTATAGGCAAGGAAATCATCTGGCTTTTAGCAGCTGATTTTATCCGGGAAGTCATACATACTGATTGGTCTGCGAACCCAGTATTAGTCCCGAAGAAAGACATTATTGTTTTTAGTATGTGTATAGATTACACCGGCTTGAACAAGTTGTGTCCAAAAGATAGGTTCACGTTACCGCGAATCGATCAAACAATAGATGCCACTGCTGACTCTAAACTTTTATGCTTTTTGGATGCTTATTCCTGGTACCATGAAATACGTATGAAGGAGGAGGACCAAATAAAAACTTCCTTCATAACCCCGTATGGAACATACTACTACATAACCATGCCTTTTGGCTCGAAGAACTCCGGTGCAACTTACCAGCGTTGCATGCAAAGATACTTGCATAGTCAAATCGGCAAAAACGTTGATGTTTACGTGGATGACATTGCCGTAGTGTCCAAGGAAAAGGATACACTCCTTGAAGATCTACGAGAAACTTTCGAAAATTTGCGCACTTATAAAATGAAGTTGAATCCATTAAAGTGCGTATTCGGGGTTCCTTCAGGAAAGCTTCTCACAGAGGAATAGAAGTAAACCCGGAAAAGATCAAGGCAATCTTGAATATCACAAGGACTACGTGCTTGAAAGATGTCCAAAGATGACGGGTTCTGCAGCGGCAGTCAGCAGGTTCATCAGCCGGCTAGGAGACAAGGCTCTGCCATTATACAAATTGTTGAAGAAATCCGACAAATTTGACTGGACAAAAGAGGCGGATAAAGCATTAACCCAGTTAAAAGAAACCTTGATGAAAGCTCCGATTTTGGCATCCCGAAAAGACGAAGAACCCATGTTATTGTATCTTACAACAACAAAGAAGGTTATCAGCGCAGTGATAATTGTGGAAAGGCGGAAAGACGAACAAAGTATACCAGATCAGCATCCAATGTACTATGTTAGTGAAGTATTTTCCGAGTCAAAACAAAGGTACCCACATTATCAAAAAATAGCCTATGGCGTGTTTTTTGCATCTCGAAAACTCCGCCATTATTTCCAAGGACATTCCATAACAGTGGTAAGCAAAGCACCACTAGGGGATATTATCAACAATGCGGACGCAACAGGACGAGTTGCCAAATGGGGCATTGAGCTAGCTACGTTCGACATTAAGTACAAACCTAGGACGGCTATTAAATCTCAGGTGTTGGCAGATTTTGTCGCTGATTGGACAGAAGCAATAGAAAACACACCAATGGCGGATCCAAGATGAAGGAAGGTGCCGGAGCTGGTGTAGTGCTTAAATTTCCAAAAGGTGACATTATGGAATATGTATTGCAAATACACTTCAACGCCAGCAACAATGTGGCATTATACGAAGCTTTGCTTCATGGCTTGCATATTACAAAAGAAATAGGCGTCAAGCGCATACTTTGTTATGGTGACTTGGATTTGATACATCATCAGCTAAACCAAACATGGGATGCCAAAAGCCCCATTATGGCTGAATATTGGAGAACCATGGACGAGTTTGCCATTTGCTTCCTAGGATTTGAAGTACTTCATTTCAAAAGGGAAGAAAATTGGAACGCGGATGCATTAGCCCGCATGGGATCGAAAAGAGTGAAAACCCTACCACCCGGTGTGTTCGTCCAATTTTGCATGAAACATCAATCAAAGGTGGAGATGTGGATTATCCTCTCATTTCCAAGTCAATTGAAGTCCTTCTTGTTAAACTGGGTTGGACAATTCCATATTTAAACTTCTTAGTCGATCAGAAATTCCCGGATGGAGCAGACGAGGTCTTGCAAAGACAGATACAACGTCGATGCAAAGGATACATTGTAATTAATGGTTGCCTGTATAAACGCAGTACTATCGGAATTTTTCAGCGGTGTATTTCACCAGAAGAAGGACAAGAAATACTGGAAGAAATCCATGCAGGAGATTGTGGACATCATGCTCAATCAAAAAGCATAGTAAAAAAAGCATTCCACGCAGGGTTTTTCTGGCTAACAGCCAAGGCAGATGCAGAGCACACAGTAAACACATGTGCCGGATGCCAGTATTACGCCAAGCAGACAAATATGCCAGCTCAAGCACTCAAAACTATCCATATAACATGGCCATTTACGATCCGAGGGGTAGATATGATGGGACCATGCAAAACTGCAAGAGGCGGACTTACACATATACTCGTTGCAGTAGATAAGTATACCAAGTGGGTGGAGGCGAAACCCATAAAAAAACTTGACGGTGTGACTGCCAGGAATTTCATCATTGACATAGTCATGAGATACAACATTCCACACAACACAATCACGGATAACGGGACAAATTTCTCTATTGGAGAGTTGGCAAAATATTGCCGACAAACGGGAATTCGCCTAGATCTAGCATCTATGGCACACCCACAATCTAATGGACATGTTGAACGAATGAATAGTTCTATCCTGCAGGGAATACGCCCAAGACTCGAATCTCCTCTTCATAGAGCAGTTGGAGCATGGGTAGAAGAATTGCCTTCCGTGCTTTGGAGTATTCGAACGACGCCGAATAGATCAACTGGACAAACCACGTTTTTCCTGGTTTTTGGCGCAGAAGCAGTACTTCCTACGGACATGCTCCATGATAGCCCAAGAGTGCTAGCATACGAAGACTCGGATGCCGAAAACGCACGACAGGATGCCGTCGATCTCTTAGAGGGAGAACGAGATCTTGTGCTACAAAGATCCGCCATTTATCAGCAGGGACTGCGACGATATCATAGTCGTAAAGTCAAACATCGTTCTTTCAAACAAGGTGACTTAGTGCTAAGGTTGGTGCAGAAAAGGAAGCACAAATTAGCCCCAGTTTGGGAGGGACCGTTTGTCATTACTAAGGCTATGAAAACCGGGTCATACTATGTTGTAGATATTCGGGATACGGAAGATGATCCTAAAAGACCGAATCGCAAAAGAAAGAGAAATATATATGTCGAACTAGGAGAGACAAAGAGACCCTGGAGCATCTAGCAGTTACGTCCCTTCTACACTTAGTTCAATTTCTATGTAAACATATTTGAGATCATGAAATAAAGTTGTTGGAATTCGTGCATTACTGTTTTATCTCCTCATTTTCATACAAAGCATAAGTCCATCTTTATCTATTTCCCAATGATCTTTGAAAATACTCAATGTTTAACCCGAATTGTGCATGCGTGTTCGGAGTTATAAAACTGAATGCTTCTCAGCCTAAGGAGGCTTCAGGAAACCTAGATTGTGCCTACGTGCCTAAGTTTCATACATTTTCAAAAATCCTTACTCTTTCCTAAGTATTATCTGATTGTTTGTGTGTTGGGTCACTGAAATTAGTAAGTAAAAATGCCTTAGTACAATCCATGTTTCCGAGTTTTGACTGATAGGTTAAACCCAGTCACTTGGCATGAAGATTAAGTGTTATTGAGCCATTTCAACACTAAGGACAGTCAAAACATATAAACCAGAGAACTTAGAAGGCAAAGGAATTTAAACCCGAAAAATCTTGCAAAGACATAAATTTTACTGCAAAAGGGGGATGCTTGTTTATACAAATGATAGATAGCATTACAATGGATATTACATTGATAGAATAGTAATGCTTCTATTTTTCCTGCCATCTACCCAGGAATCGAGCGGCCTCTTCGGAATCTGAGTCCTCCTCTTCTCTGCTGGGATTCTCAGGAGTTGCTGGAATTTCCTCCTCGGGGTAGAAGGTGGAGATGTTCACCATCTGCGCTATCTTTGTAGCGTGGCCTTTGATAGAGTCGAAGATGCTGGCTCGCTGCACGTCCGTGTATCCTTGAGGGATATCGGTCGCCACGCGCCAAGACTTGGCAGTGGTGTAGTGCATACGCATGAGCCCAAGGGCCATGCGTGCACCACCACGAGTCGCGGAGCGAAACCAGGACTCCTTCTAGTTTGCACCTCCTTGATCTCCTCCAGAAGTTTGCTAACTTCCGAGAGTTCTCCTTCTTTGTCAGGAATGTACTTATTAATAAGTAACATCCCCGCGGACTTCAGCGCGGCGAAGACTCTCCCGAAAGCCCGGATTCTGTCAATCCGGGTAAGCAAGGGGTTTCCCTCTATTTAAATCAACAAAGGAAAGTTAGAAAAAACAAAGGAGGAGAAATAAAAAATACCGACAAAAGGTATAAGAAAAAAATCCGGTAAAAGTGTTAAAAGCTTACCGAGAATCCTGTCCATTTCAACGCCTTCTTCAAGGCGTTGATTTAGATCATTCTCTAAATCCAGGATGGTGGCCTTGTCCTTCTCGGCCTGGATAGAAGCCTTGGACTCGGCAATACCGACAGCGAGCTGGCTGGCCTCCAGGTCTTTTTCGAGCTTCACGTTGATCTTGTGAAGTTCCATGTTCTCCTTTCGGAGGTTCTCGGCATTGTCGACATCTTCAGCTATTTGCTTGGCTTTCGCCAAAGAAGCTGAAAAGGAAGGAAATTGAAGAGATTAAAACTCGGGAAATGACTTAGAAAATTCCTCACAAAAACAACAGTGTGAAAGAATGAAAAACTTACCTGCTGATTCTTTCAGCTCATGCTGAACGGAAGGCCAATTCCGATTCTTTCTCTTCAAGAATATTAAGGAGAGTTTTCACCTCCTTATTCTTGATGGTAAGTTTACTAAAAACTTCCATGTTAATTGTCTCGATAGTTTGCTGAAACATGGACATGGGAAATAACGCTTAAGTCAAAAACAAGCAAGAACATGAAGAAAGCATTCAGTCAAAAATGTATACAATTGGCTAAATGCTTGGGGGCTAGAGATATTTACCTGGCTCATTCTTGTAAGACTTGCCAGATTTTCGTTGAATTCCTTTGCGTATTTGGCAAAGAGAATTCCGACTTGGCGAAGGACGTCTTGTATGACCTGCCGAGGCGAGAACACGTAGTTACTCCTAACTATAAGCCCGCCTTGCGGCCAGGGATGGATTAAAGGAGCTGGAGCGAAGTACTTTGTCGCCCACAGATGGATATACATGTGTTCGTCAAAAGGCTCTTATTTTAACTTAAAGTCTTTGTCAAATGTCGGGATAGGCTCCTCCTCTGGAACTTGTGAAGGGCCTCCCACTTCCGGATCTGCCCTTTCCCTCACGTCCGACTCGGACGCAATGGGATGGCTGGATTGCAAGGGGTGATACGTCTCCAACGTATTTATAATTTCTTATGCTCCATGATGATATTATGCCAATTGCTACATGTTTTATCCTTTATTTATAGCATTTTTACACGTTTTCCGGAACTAACCTCTTAACAAGATGCCACAGAGCTAGTTCCCTCTGCTGTTTTTAGTTTCAGAAAAGTTGTTCTGGAAATATTCTCAGAATTGGAAAATTCGAAAGCCATAAGTCTTAGAAGTCCCGAAGAGCCCCGGAGGGGGGCCACAGGGTGGCCACACCATGGGGTGGCGTGGGTCCCCCTGGTCGCGCCACCTAGGGGTGTGGCCCCCCTGTCCACCCCCGACATCGCCCATTCACCCATATATACTCCTAGAGGCATAAACCCTAGAAGAATCGACCTTTTCGACAAAATACATCCGTAGCTCCGCCGCCGCCGCCGACAAGTTTCGGGGGACATATCTCTATTCTGGCACCCTGCCGGGACGAGGAAGTGCCCCCGGAAGCCATCTCGATTGACTCAACCACCATCTCCATCGCCAGTTCTGTCTCCTATGATGAGGAGGGAGTAGTTCTCCCCCGGGGCTGAGGGCTCTACCGGTAGCTATGTGGTTCATCTCTCTCTCCCTTGGTGTGATCTATATGTCATAATGAGCTTTGTAATCTATTTGAACTCGTAGATGTTACTCTTCATCTTTTGCTAATCAAGTGCTTTATTAATATGAACTTTGGAGTCACCTTGTCCCACGGTGTGAAGGTGACAGTGTGCACACAGTGTGTGTGTCCTCTATGAAATTGTGGAGTTTGCTTAGTACCTTCTAGGGCGCTCATAGTGACAGGGTGGGGTTAACTAGACATGGGAATACAAACTTGAGGAGTGCTGCTACAGCCCTACGCAATGATTAGTGTTCGTTATCCAACCGGAGAGGGTTAAGAGTAGCATAGTGAGAGAAGCTATCTAGATATTCAATTATGTGATAATTGTTGAGAGTGTCCTCTAGTGAAAGTAGGATCCCTAGGCCTTATTTCCAAGCATTGAAACACCGTCTTCTGCCTGTTCTGCTACATGTTTGATTGCTGCCATTTTTATTTCAGATTGCTATTATCACTTATTATCATCCATATTACTTGCATTTTACTCTCTCTTCGCCGAACTAGTGCACCTATATACCTGACAAGTATATTGGGTGTGTTGGGGACACAAGAGACTTAATGTATATTAATTACAGGGTTGCTTGAGAGGGGTATCTTTGACCTCTACCTCCCTGAGTTCGATAAACCTTGATGATCCACTTAAGGGAAACTTGTTGCTGCTCTACAAATCTCTGCACTTGGAGGCCCAACACTGTCTATAAGAATAGAAGCGTGTGTAGAAATCAAGCTCTTTTCTGGCGTCGTTGCCGGGGAGGTAAGGTAAAAGGTTCTCACATCCTCGGGTGTGAGTGCTCGAAGTTATTTCCTTTAGATTCTGCAATTATATCTTTTTGTTTCTTGTTTTTATTTTCACTAGTTAGGCTTAATGGAAAACAACAAAAATATGAGAGATCTTTATAATATTTATCTTGAGTTAGGACATGAAGTGTTTGAAGAGAAAATTAAAAAACCTATGGAGCTTTATTTGCATGCTAATTAATAGAAATGTTATTAGTATGAATTCTTTGAACACCATTATTGCTAATGCTATGGAAAAGTCTAAGCTTGGGGAAGCTAGTTTATATGAAAATGATCTTTTTAGTTCCCCAAGCACGAAGGAGAAAATTTGCTTTTATGATGAGCCTATGCCTGTTACATATAGTAGTGATCATGATTGGGAAAAGCACACTACTTTTGATATTGAAAATGATGATATAGAAAGCTCTAAACTTGTGGATGATGTGTTTGAAACTCCTTTTTCTACTGATGATTATATGCTTGATACATCTCCTCCTAGTAAAACTGATGATATGTTTACAAATGAACACATTTTGGAGGATAACTATTCTATTGCTTATGATGATATTATTCTTCCTATATATGATGATTACAATGATGAATATGATATTTTCAGTCCAGCTACTATTGAGGAGAAAATTTATTTTGATGATACTATCCCTCCTATATTTAATAATTATGGTGATGAGAATAATAATGATAGCTATTTTGTTGAATTTGCTCCCACTACTATTAATAAGAATGACTATGCTTATGTGGAGAGTATTAATTCTTTTATGCATGTGGCTCATGATAAGAATGTTTCTTATGATAGTTATATTGTTAATTTTATTCATGATGCTACTGAAGGTTATTATGAGATAGGGAAACATGGTTTTATGCATCTCAACAATATTAAGTTTCCCCTCTTTATGTTGAAATTTTTGAAGTTGCACTTGTTTTGCTTTCCTATGCTTGTTGCTTTGTGCTTTCATGACTTGTTTTTCTACAAGATTATTTTTCATAGGAAGTGGGTTAGACTTAAATTTTTATTATGTTTGCATATTGATGCTCTTTTTTTCTTCAATTAATATTTCTTATGTGAGCATCTTCTCAAATTATCATGCCTAGCTAAAAGGCTTTAAAGAAAAGCACTTCTTGGGAGATAGCCCATGTTTTTAATTTTGCTTTGTTTTTCTCTATTTTAATTGAGTCAAGGGGTTGTATACTTCTGTAGAAACTCCTTTGTATCTTTATTTTCATGTTTTCATAGTGCCAAGTAAAGTTTCTGACGAAAGTTGGAGTTGGTTTTCGGATTTCTGCGCAGAAAACAGATTTCTGTTGTCCACCGTAAAACATCGTATAAAATCCTGGAAGATCAGAATGATCTGAAATTTTTTGTGCTTATTCCTCAGCTAATTACGAAACTTTTCTTAGTTTACCACTTTTTGATTTTAGCATAGAAGATTTTCGAAAAAAATCATCTTTCCCTGCTGTCCTGTTTTGACAGATTTCTGCCAATAATTGCATTTGCATCGTAATCTCTTCCTTTTGGTGTTCTTTTGAGAAAAAAGAGTTTTAAAAGAATTTGTGACAGTAGCTAATATGTTTTTGAGTGTTATTCATGTGTTGAAACTGAACCATGTGAATTTATTATTTCGATTGCACTAATGTTGCTAATGAAGATTGTGAGAAGTTTGGTGTGAAGGAAGTTTTCAAGGGTCAAGAGAAGAGGATGATACGACGTGTTCAAGAAGAGTGAAGAGCCTAATATTGGGGATTCCCCGGTGGTACATCCCAGAAAATTCCAAGAAGACTCAAGCGTCTAAGCTTTGGGATGCCCAAGGCATCCCCTTCTTCATCGACAAATTATCAGGTCACTTCTAGTGAAACTATATTTTTATTCGGTCACATCTTATGTGCTTTACTTGGAGCGTCTTTTATTTTTGTTTTCAGTTTGTTTAGTTTTCTTTGCTGTAATAAATGGTTGGATCTTATCATACTTGTGTGGGAGAGAGACACGCTCCGTTTTTATTGCTTAGAACACTCCAGTTTTCATTCTTATTATTCTGTGAGTGTTCACTTTTTGCTAGTACTGTGTTTAGCCTTTGTTTTCATGCATCTCATATTCAGAGCTATTAGTTTTAGTAGTGTTATGTGAGTACTCTTATGTTTGCTTGATGTATCATGTAGAGTATTTTTGTTAAAACATATCTTGTATGGGGCTTGTTGGGAGAAAGAAAACTGCTGCTTGAAGTAGAATTTATAACAGTGCAAGTAGAAGCTCGTATAGACTGTTGCTAGAACTTTTTCATGCCATGCTAAATGTTATTTTAGTTCTAAATCCTTGTGGATCTTTAGTAGCATGAATATCCTGAAATAGCTGAGAGTGTTTAATATGTCATTGAAAGATTCATGAGTTGTTCTTGTCATAAGGAAGCATAAATTTACGGTATTCTCTTTCGAATGTTTTATTTGGTTGACTTGGCGCATGCTCACACCATGTTTATGACTATGAACCAGTCACGAATAGCCTCCATGACCACTTAGTTTTTGAACTATGATACCTCTTATGCTTTAATTAATGATTTTTTTACGTCGCTCTACATGATTATGGCTCTTATGCTCTCTTGATTTGTCGCTCCCAGTATTTTGCTAGCATCCACTTGTACTGAGTATGAGCTATACTCGTGCATCCAACTCCCTTAAACCAAAGTTTTTTTCCATTGTGTCCATCATACCTACCTACATGTGGTATTTAACTGCCACTCCAGAGTAAATTGCTCATGTGTTACCTTTAAAACTTTCAAAATTTATCCTGCTTTATGTTCCTACTTTTTCTCATGAAGATGTAAATAGAGAATCTTTATCTCACTTGTTGATTGGACTTCACACCCTTGACTAGTGGCTTCACCCGCTTATCCAAATGATAGAAGAGCTGGCAGCGGGGTGCCCAGCCCCAAATTAATACACACAAAATCTCTTCACTATTTTTGCCCCTGATTTATCAGTCAAAGCATAATTGTGTAAACAAAAGATAAAGAGCGATGACCGTCTACCCAGATGCGTCCTTAACATGGGAGCCGCTCTTATGAATCCAGTTGGCTTGTGACGTACTGTATTTTCTGTTTACCATTCGTTGACATTATCATACATCTCCAAAAATATAGACACTCCACGGTATGTGATTGTTGGCAGGCACCCGAGGATTCGGTTAGCCATGGTTTGTGAAAGATGGATGGGATGAGTGTCAAACTTTTAATACCTCTGTCTAATAAAATAAAAAGCTCTAGCACATGAGTGATCCCTGCTTCCCTCCGCGAAGGGCCTTTCTTTTACTTTTATGTCGAGTCTCCATCTTCTAACTTTATGCACAATTGAGAGAGCATTTTTGCCATTCTTAGTTCTACATGCATTGTCCCATAAACATCAATAATTGCTTCATGATGTGATATTATTTGTTCTAAAATCATTTGCTCTAGTCTTCCTCATAAACTTTGAAGGTGTCCTGGCATTTATGTTTTTCCCCACTCTTAAGGACTATCGGAATATCACTTTGCCATGATTTCTCTACACCTGAAACAGACATTTATCTTTCTTTGCATTATTTCTCATGATCCTTTATTTGAGATACTCTTCATGATGAAAAGTGATTGCTTTGCTTTATTATTAATTTCTATTTATCATGTTTGTGTTTGAAATTCTATGATCTCAGCTTGCATATGCCTTTACATTTTTATGATCAAGATTATGTTAGTAGCATGTCACCTCGGAAATTATTGTTTTATCGTTTACCTAATCGAGGACGAGTAGGAACTAAGCTTGGGGATGCTTGATACGTCTCCAACGTATCTATAATTTCTGATGCTCCATGATGATATTATGCCAACTGCTACATGTTTTCTCCCTTATTTATAACATTTTTACACGTTTTCTGGGACTAACCTCTTAACAATATGCCACAGAGCTAGTTCCCTGTATTCTGCTGTTTTTAGTTTCAGAAAAGTTGTTCTGGAAATATTCTCGGAATTGGAAAATTCGAAAGCCAGAAGTATTAGAAGTCCCGGAAGCTTCCAGAAGCCCCGAAGAGCCCCAGAGGGGGCCACAGGGTGGCCACACCATGGGGTGGCTCGGGTCCCCCTGGCCACGCCACCTAGGGGTGTGGGCCCCCTGGCCACCCCCCGGCATCGCCCTTTCGCCCATATATACTCCCCGAGGCATAAACCCTAGAAGAATCGACCTTTTCAACAAAATACATCCGTAGCTCCGCCGCCGACAAGTTTCGGGGGATAGCTCTCTGTTCTGGCACCCTGACAGGACGGGGAAGTGCCCCCGGAAGCCATCTCCATCGACTCCACCGCCATCTCCATCGCCATTGCTGTCTCCTATGATGAGGAGAGAGTAGTTCTCCCCCGGGGCTGAGGGCTCTACTGGTAGGTATGTGGTTCATCTCTCTCTCCCATGGTGTGATCTATATGTGATCATGAGTTTTGTAATCTATTTTAATTCGTAGATTTTACTCTTCATCTTTTGCTACTCAAGTTCTTTATTAATATAAACTTTGGAGTCACCTTGTCCCGCGGTGTGAAGGTGACAGTGTGCACACCATGTGTGTCTCCTCTACGAAATTGTGGAGTTTGCTTAGTACCTTCTAGGGCGCTCATAGTGACAGCGTGGGGTTAACTAGACATGGGAATACAAACTTGAGGAGTGCTGTTACAACCCTACGCAATGATTATTGTTCGTTATCCAACCGAGGAGAGTTAAGAGTAGCATAGTGAGAGAAGTTATCTAGTTATTCAATTATGTGATCATTGTTGAGAGTGTCCTCTAGTGAAAGTAGGATCCCTAGGCCTTATTTCCAAGCATTGAAACACCGTCTTCCGCCTGTTCTGCTACATGTTTGCTTGCTGCCATTTTTATTTCAGATTGCTATTATCACTTATTATCATCCATATTACTTGTGTTTTACTCTCTCTTCGCCGAACTAGTGCACCTATATACCTGACAAGTATATTGGGTGTGTTGGGGACACAAGAGACTTCTTGTATATTAATTGCAGGGTTGCTTGAGAGGGGTATCTTTGACCTCTACCTCCCTGAGTTCGATAAACCTTGGGTGATCCACTTAAGGGAAACTTGCTATTGTTCTACAAACCTCTGCACTTGGAGGCCCAACACTGTATACAAGAATAGAAGCGTGCGTAGACTTCAAGGGGTATTCTCCCTTCCTTGCAGCCGAGTTTTCCTCCCCTGCGGCAGTCGGAGTGTCGGATGTTGCAGCGGGAGACGGTTGCGCTCCTCTCCTAACCACAACCTTATGTTTCTTCCGGCTTTTAGGCTTCAGTATGGTAGGAGAAAGGCTAGAAAGGAAAAGCAATAAATTCTAAGAAGTCAAAATCCGAGAAATAAAATTCATGCAATAAAAAGCATAGAAAAAAGAAAGAACCCGGGATTTCTTACCTGGATGTTGCGACGGCGACGCCGTCAAGGTCGATCACATCCTGAGTGGCGGAAGGCTTCTTGCGCTTCCGTCCGCCTGCAAAGTTGGCACGCAGCGCGTCCAACTCGGCATCTGTGGCGAGTTCCGCCTCAGGAAGTTCGAGAAGCTGCAAAAAAGAAGCAAAGTCCGGGTAAGACAAAACATCCGAGAAAGAGGAAAATCAAGAAATTGCCCAAAGAGGAAACACTCCACCTTTGGAGCTGGATTCCCAGCGTGGTACATTTGTCGGCTTTCTTCATACTGGTCCCGAGTGGAAACCAGTTGGTTTAGCCATTTCTTGATATCCTTCTTTGTTATAGCTTTATCCGTACCCCTCATTGCGTCCTCCAGGCCCGAGTACTCGCACATTAGCCGCTTTCCACGGTAGGCCAAAGGCTGGATTCGCCTTTCTAGCCAACACAAACTGTGTCTGTGCCGGTGAGAGGAGGGGTGGCAGAAACAAGCTTGGCGATGCGCCACTTGATCCTTATCAGATCTGTCGGCAGAGTCTGGACCGCGTCCACTGCCCAATTATCTTGGGGAGTGTCTACGGAATTAACGAAAGGTGGAATTCCCATCTCCTTTCTAGGAAACGGACATCTTCATGATTAAATAAGGAACCCGTCCAAAATTTGACAGATTCCGAGGTTTTTATTTTCGGGAACCAATCTTTCCTAAACCTACGCATGGTAAAGGAGATGGTCCCACAGGTGGGGAGAGCACCCTCAGAGGGATTGCGCTTTACTCCAAAGCAATATTTCTAGAAGTCTAACTTAGGCTCTATTCCTACGTACCCCTCGAAAAGGGCTTGAAACCCGGCAAGATAAAGAATAGAGTTGGGAGGAAGATTGTGTGGTTGGATGTTGTAGTGGTCGAGGACTTGAAGAAAAAAGGCGGAAGGTGGGAAACCCATACCTCTGTTGATGTGAGAGGCAAGGAGAACCCTTTCTCCGGCTTTTGACAAAGGCTCGGAGCCGTCCTCTTCGTACCTCCATTTTTCCTTCAGCACAAATTCCTCCTTCTCCATTGCCGGAAGAAGGGATGGAACCACATTGCAGTGGCTCCAGTTCCCGGAGTTTTCCTCCGCGTCTTCTTCAACTCCGGCTGCGCCGGAGGCAGCAACCTCCTCGCCGTCGAGAATGGTGGTTCCCTCCACGGGTTCGGTGACGAGAGGCGGGGGAGGCGCGGTAGACGACGACGGCACGTGCTGGGCCGCGGGAGGTAGATCCCTGCGAGCCGAATCGCCGGCGTTTCCCTCCGGCGTGCTTGTGGTGGCGCGGACGGTGGAGTCGAGCTGCGGGTCCAGATCGTTGATGATCGACTCGATGTCCATGGCGGCGTTTGTTGCGTCTGCGGCGCGGGGATATTCTCCGTCGACCATTTTTTGGCGGCGCGAATGAGAACCGGATCCTGATTTCCTCCGGGGAAGGCCGGGAAGTTCGCTCTCTGCTCTCGCTTTCTCGAGCTCTGGTTCTGGCTATGGCGCTGGGGGCTTGAGGAAGGAGATGAAGCGGAAGGGTATCTGGAGGCGCCGAGGCGGCTATTTATAGCCGGAGGTGCGCTGAGATTCGTTGCAACGACTATTTTAGCCGTTGGATCGCCAACGCGTGTCACGCTCGAGATTTCCGGGAAATGAAGGGATAAAGTGATAAATGTTATTTCCTTGTTTCCCGCAAGAATCTGACAGGAGATACGTTGCAGGGTTTTGACTGAACCCAAACGTCCGTGATGTCAGCACAATTTCATCGCTGACGTCACGAAGTTCCTTCTCTGCGAAGGCTCATGGAAGTAAAGTCGGACTTTGAGAAAATCCGAGTTTTGAATTAGCGAATTCTGGGAAAAAGAAGAATCAAAACCAAGCGCCAACATTTCTCGGATGCATATTGACGAAAGGTGGAAGAATGAAGTCTCAATCCTTCTTGGGGGCTACTGTCGGATATATACTGATTAGGGGTATATCCGGCATTGTCCAAAAGAGCCGGATTACCAGGGTGGCCTGTTGGTAATGGATCACAACCCATTAGGCGGCCCAGTAAGCTGATGCGCAGGAAACCGGATTCTAGAAGAACCCGGATGTCGGGGGTTACCCCCGAGTAGGGGTAAGGCAGGTGCTAAAGGCAAGGTCAAGGGGCTATTTGACTGAGTAGTTGGCTACCCGGTACTTGCTACCCGGTAGGCTGCTATTCGGTCGTACCCACCAATGGCCAGAAGGAAGAATCAAGGAAGTTGTGTTCCCCCGAGTAGAGGAGTTGGTCCGAGTAGAGGGAGTGGTTTCCTACTCCGGCCAGAAGTCAATGGAGCCGTTCTGACAAAGGATCCCGCGTATCCTGCGTCCGTACGGCGTGCGGTTCAACTTACGGAGCGCGTGATTATCCGCGCTACGGCGTGGCTACAGTGTGGTAGGCGCCTGTCTAGTCCTGTCACTGACAGAGGGGACAGGACAGGGCTAGGGGCCTACCCTATCTCACTGACAAGGGTGGACAGGTCCCATCTCCGAACGACGCAACGACTTACGGTGCATGCGTCAGCGGGAACCCAGAGGCGTGCTCTGTTCTGTAGTGCTCCTGTCCTATCAAGTTGTACCTTTTAGTCTTGTTCTATCCGGCTGGGCATCAGTATATAAGGTGCCCTGCCTCCTCCTGTGAGAGGTTCGGAACCTAGACGTTGCTTCACTTCACACAGTAAGAACTAGAGAGAAGAGTGGCTACTCGGCTGAAGGCCTGTATCGTACTGTGGCTACTCGGAAAACACCCATATAAAGAGAGAGGCAGGAGTAGGGGTGTTACCTCCACACGAGGGCCCTGAACCTGGGTAAGATCTTGTTGTTTGCAGTGTTTGTGACTTACCACATGCGGCTACTCGCCGTGTGATCCCTCCCCGAGCACCTCCAGCGTCCATCGCCCCCAACATTAGCCATCCCATGGCATCTTCCGTGATACCACCACGACAGTTGGCGCCCACCGTGGGGCAGACAGCGGCGCTGGCTGGAGTCCATGTTCGGACGAGACTCATTTCTGCTACTGGGGAGCGCGTGGTCTGTGGCCTTGTCCACAGATTCAGCTCCTTCGACTTCGTTACCGACAACGCCGGAGATTTCGGCAGGAGGCCCATGCCGGCAGGCGGCTCGGTGCTCTCCTTCGGCTCGCACCTCGTCTACGTCGCCACCGCTGTCATCCGCGAGTTCCCAGAGGAGGTGCTGGTCGCGGAGGATCCTCCTGCTGTGCTCGCTGCCCGCGGAAGGCCGACTGGCGGCTCTGCGGACAGCGTGGAGGTGATGGAGACCGGCCTGGCTACCGATGCCGGGAAGGGCGCGGCTGCTGCCGCGGGAGTCATCGAGGAACCTGCTGGCCCGAGTGCTGGCCAGAGGGTTCACAAGCCCTACGAGAAGGACTCCAACATCCCTCTTTCCACTACACCGATGATACCGGCATCCGCAGTGCGGATGGGCATGCCGCCTCCCACTGAGCTTGAGCTCTTGACCATGAGGGCGCAGCTCAACCGGCAACGTCAGGAGCTGCTCGCTGAGCACCTGGAGTTGGAGAAGGTTAGGCTTGAGCTTAGCCTAGACCAGAACCAGTACAACAAGGCCCACGGCTTTACTCCTGTTGTTAGGAAGCCTAGCAAAGTAGGCGCTACTCGCCGCAACTTAGGCGCCGAGATGACAGTAGTTGGTGAGGCTCCTAGCCAGTCTGCTACTGTAAATACCACTACCAGGCCCAGATACAGCACCCCCGCCAAAACACTTAGAGCTGCAGAAGCTGTAGCTGCTGAGTTGCCAAACCTTGCCGGCGACGCGCGTGCTAGGAAGCAGGAGAGGCTCAATGAGTTAGTGCTAGAAGCTGCTAGGCAGAATGAGGAGTTCCGGAAAGACAATCCGGGTGCTGATGCTTCTCAGATTGTGCACTCGCGTGCCGCGAGATCTCATGAGCAAGCGTCATCACCGCTTCCCAACCGCGAGAGGGACCAGAGTGTGCACTCTGGGAAGAGTAGACAGATGCAGGTGTACGACCCGGCTCTCGCCGCAAAACAGCGCGCTGTGCCGCGAGAGTCCGGTCAGAAACACACTACTGCAGGAGCAGGCTATCAAGCCCATAAAGCTCACATCAAGGGGAAATACGGAGACAACGCGGGGCCTTCTCGGTGTCCTGCTGCTCAGCCTACTCGGTAGATGACGCAGCAACCAGCTGCAGCACAGCCGCGTGCGGCTGCGCCAGCAGCCAACCCTTTGGTGCAACCCGCTGCTGTGTAGGAGAATAGATATGATGATGGCTAGTCGGCGATGGGGCTAGCCGGCTATACTGACCCAAGGAATCTGGCTGATCGTCTGGGTGACCGCATGTTGGAGCCCAGTGATGCAAGGTACAAGCTGGACCGGATTAATCTATCCGCACAACTCGAGAACAAGGGGCCGCCTGGCCCAGAATGCTTTGGCCCTCGTATCATGAACGAGCCGTCCGTGAACCATTTCAAGCTGGCCAGGGGGACCAAGTGCTACAATGGCAGCACCAAGCCAGAGGACTGGTTGAGTGACTATGTCACAGCCGTGCACATTGCAGGCGGCAACCGGAGATGGGCTGTGCGGTATGTTCCGCAGATGCTAGAGGGTCCAGCCCGGACTTGGCTCAACAACCTGCCCAAGGATAGTATCAATTGCTCGCTGGACTTCTCGGAGGCCTTCATCAGCAACTTCGCCAGCACATACAAGAGGCCGAATAGGCCGCAACAGTTGTCCGCTTGCAAGCAGCGGGAAGATGAGACCGACCGCGAGTATCTTACTCGGTGGAGCACCTTGAGGAACACCTGTGAAGGTGTGAATGAGGCCTAGGCCATTACTTGGTTTGCGCAGGGCTGCAGGCATGGCAGCATGTTGTGGCAGAAGCTGCAGCGCGAGATGCCGAGTACTCTCGCTGAGACCATCAAGATCGTGGAGATGTATGCACTCGGCGACCCAACTCAGCCTCTGATGGACTCCCCTGAGCCGAGAAGGAACTACAACAACAACAAGCGCAATGATTTCCGCAACAAGCGCAGGGGTGACCTGATTGATACTCGGTATGATCCCGAGGAGGTGAATGTTGTGACTACGGCTGCTGGGAGTAGCCAAAGGCAAAAAACTGCTGGAGCCCGGTACGGGCAAAACCAGAATCAGGGCCAAGGCATCAAGAAGCCGTACAATGCTCTCCAGCAGGGTAGCGGCAACCCGGATCCCGCTCCGAACTTTGTCTTTGGGAGCATGAGGGATGGACCTTGCAGCTTCCACACACGGCATCCGGCCAGGCCAGCCAACCACACTACTCGGCAGTGCAGCTGGTGGGAACAGATCAAGAATGAGAGCCTGCCCCCTCTTCCTCCTCTGCCAGCTGCGAATGCTAATGTGCAGCCGGCTCGGGCACCTGCTCCCAGGCCTGCAGCTTTCCCGAGAAGAGAGAATGTGAACCAGGTGGCTTTAGGAGCCAACCGCTACTTCAACAACGACGGCTACCGCAACTACAACAACAACGACCGCAACCACAACTTCTACACCGCAACAACAACAGGAACACCGTCAACAACAACAACAACAACAACAACAACAACAACAAAGGTAACAACAACAACGGCAACAATGGCGGTGGAGACCGCAACGAACACCACGAGAGCTACATGATCTTCACCTCTGAGCCCGCCGACAAGCAGTCTCTGCACAGGCGTGCGATGGAGGTCAATGCCGTGATTCCTGCTGTGCCCCACTACCTGCACTGGTGCAACCAAGAGATCACATGGTCCAGAGCTGATCATCCTAGGGTGATGCCCAACCCGGGTAGCTATGCTTTGGTGGTGGATCCCACCTTCTTGGGTACTCAGAAGAATGTCAGGTTCAGCAAGGTCCTGATTGACAACGGCAGCAGCATCAACATTGTGTACAGAGACACACTTGAGAAGCTTGGGATGGCCGAGAACATGTTGCTACCTAGCAGGACCACTTTCCATGGCATTGTGCCGGGAGTGTCTTGCTCTCCAATCGGCCGCGTCTGGATAGACGTCCTATTCGGCACCAGGGAGAACTGCCGCACTGAGAGCTTGGCATTCGAGGTGGTTGACCGCCAGAGCCCATACCATGCCCTACTCGGTAGGCCTGCTCTCAGCAAGTTCATGGCTTCAACCCATGCTGCATACTTGAAGATGAAGATCCCTGGTCCCAATAGAGTGATCACCATCTCGGGTGACTATAAGAGGTCTATGGAGTGTGCCTCTGCTGGTTCCCAGCTGGCGGAATCCATGGTGATTGCTGCCGAGAAGAAGAAGATGTACGAGGTGGTTTCTATGGCGCAAGCAGCGCAAGGTGGTGCGCCTGGCATGCCGAGTTCCCAGTACGGGACTGCGTTCCAGGCATCCCAGGAGACAAAGAAGGTCCAGGTTGATCCTGAGTTCCCAAACCGTGTTGCCATCATTGGCGCCGGGTTGGGAGAGAAATAGGAAATCGAGCTCATCCACTTCCTCCGTGAGAATCGAGACGTCTTTGCCTGGTCCAATGAGGATTTGCCGGGTGTCCCGAGGGAGTTGGTTGAGCACTCGCTACATGTGCGGCATGATGCCAAGCCAGTGAAGCAGGCGATGCGCCGCTTTGGTGATGAGAGGAGAAAAGCTATCGGTAACCAGATCACCAAGTTGCTGATAAGCAACTTTATCATGGAGGTTTTGCATCCGGATTGGCTAGCCAACCCGGTCATGGTTGAGAAGAAGAAGGAGGACCCCAAGGCGGATACCGCATGGCGTATGTGCGTGGACTACACCGACCTGAACAAGGCCTGCCCCAAGGATCCCTTTCCGCTACCCCGCATAGATCAGGTGATCGATTCCACTGCTGGTTGTGAGCTTTTGTCTTTCATAGATGCCTACTCTGGTTTTCATCAGATAGCTCTCAACCCTGCTGATCAAATAAAGACTGCCTTTATTACCCCGTACGGGGCTTATTGCTATCGTGTCATGTGCTTTGGGTTGCGGAATGCTGGGGCTACCTATCAGAGATGCATGCAGAAATGCTTGCATGATCAAATTGGCAAAAATGTGCAGGTGTACGTAGATGACATTGTCATCCAAACGAATAAAACACATACTCTGCTTAGTGACATTGAGGAAACATTTGCCAACTTGCGCAAGTACAAGATGAAGTTGAATCCGACTAAATGCACCTTTGGCGTCCCGGCTGGCAAGCTACTCGGCTTCTTGGTATCCAGTGGGGGCATTGAGGCCAATCCTTCAAAGATAAAAGCTATAGAGAGCATGTCTTTGCCGAGATCACTGAAGGATGTGCAAAAGTTCACTGGTTGCTTGGCTTCTCTGAGCCGCTTCCTGGGCAGAATGGGCGAGAAGGACTTGCCTATGTATCAGTTGATGAAGAAGAGCAACAAGTTTGTATGGACGCCGCAAGCTGATGTAGCATTCAAGGAATTGAAAGCCATGCTGGGTAGCGCTCCCATCTTGGCTAGTCCGCTACCCAAAGAGCCAATGATGTTGTACATTTCTGCGACCAACCGAGTGGTCAGTGTTGTGATTGTGGTGGAGAGAGAAGAGGAAGGCAAAACTGTGCAGCGACCAGTATACTATCTCAGTGAGGTGCTGTCTAGCTCCAAGCAGAACTACCCGCATTACCAGAAGATGACTTACGGCGTGTACCTGGGCGCCAAGAAGCTGAAGCATTATTTCCAAGAGCATCCCATCACTGTGTTGAGTTCTGCTCCCATCTCGGACATCATGGGCAACAAGGAGGCAAGTGGCAGAGTAGCCAAGTGGGCGATTGAGCTGGCCGCGTACGCTCCTGCGTATGCGAGAAGAGAAGCCATCAAGTCTCAGATCCTAGCAGATTTTCTGGTGGATTGGGCTGAGGTGCAATATGAGCCTCCTACTCCGATAGCCAACTACTGGAAGATGCATTTTGATGGTTCCAAGGTGAAGGAAGGCATGGGTGCTGGCGTGGTGCTCACGTCGCCCAAGCGAGATCAACTCAAGTACGTGCTGCAAATTCATTTCAAGGCATCCAACAATGTAGCAGAGTACGAGGCCGTGGTACACGGCTTGAAGGTAGCCAAGGAGGTTGGCGTGCAGCGCATCATATGCTATGGCGACTCGGATCTGGTGGTGCAGCAAGTTTCAGGCACCTGGGATGCCCTAGATGCCAACATGGCGTCATATCGGTTTCTGGTGCAAACCATGAATGGTTTCTTTGAAGGGTGCGAGTTCAAGCACATACACCGAGCAGAGAATGAGGCAGCTGATGAGCTATCCAAGTTGGGGTCTTCTCGACAGTACATCCCGGCTGGGGTTGCCTTGGAGCATTTGAGAAAGCCATCTATCAAGCCATCCCCCAACTTGGAGTCTATATTCGTTCCTTCTCTGCCTGGTGAGGAAGCTGTTCCCATGGAGATTGACTGGGAGGTTGCAAAAGAGAACCCGGGGACTGCCGTCTCCATCCCGGGGACTGGCACCTGCAACCCGGGGACTGTCCCTCCCAACTCGGGGACTGCCCTTCCCAACTCGGGGACTGTCGCATTCATTGAGGGGGTCCTTGCTGAGTGCTCGGGGACTCGTCTCCAACTCAGAAGAATAAGAAGTGGTGGCTGATCCAATGGAACTGGACGAACCAGTGTTTCCCATCCGGGGGACACCGAGTTGGGCTTTGCCCATATTATCCTTTCTAAAGGACGGCACCTTGCCGAGTGACGAGGTTACCTCGAGGCAAATCCAGAGAAGATCCAAGGGCTATACAATCTTCAGAGATGTGCTGCATAAAAGAAGTCATACTAGTGTGCTGCAGCGCTATGTAGAGCCAGAAGAAGGAGAAGAAATTCTGGTGGAGATACACCAAGGAGAATGCGGGCATCATACCTCTTCTCGGGCTCTGGTCAACAAGGCTTTTCGGCATGGCTTCTTTTGGCTCACTGCCTTGAAGAAAGCTGAAGATATTGTGAGAAAGTGCAATGGCTGCCAAAGATTTGCAAGTAAGATTCATATGCCAGCTTCCGAGTTGAAGACAATTCCCATTACTTGGCCATTCGCTGTTTGGTGCTTGGATATGGTGGGTCCTTTCAAGCCAGCTAGAGGCAACATGACCCACATCTTGGTCATGGTTGACAAGTTCACAAAGTGGATTGAGGTGAAGCCTATTCGGAAGTGTGATGGAGCCACTGCTGTGAGTTTCCTGAAGGATGTGATCATGAGATATGGCTACCCGCACAACATTATCACGGATAATGGCACAAACTTTGCTGAGGGTGTGTTTGCGAGGTTCTGCAGAGATAAGCATATTCGGCTAGATGTTGCATCTGTTGCGCATCCCGCCTGCAATGGGCAAGTTGAAAGAGCAAATGGCATGGTGCTATCAGGCATAAAGCCAAGGCTGATTGAGCCGTTGCTAAAAACACCTGGGTGTTGGCTAGACGAGTTGCCAGCGGTGTTGTGGAGTCTAAGGACTACCCCTAACCGGTCAACCGGCTACACGCCATTCTTCCTGGTTTATGGAGCTGAGGCCGTGTTGCCCACTGACCTAGAGCATGACTCGCCCCGTGTAACGCTCTACATGGAGGCAGAGGCTAGAGAAGCTCGAGAAAATGACGTTGACCTGCTAGAAGAAGCAAGAGAGCTAACTATGTCACGTTCAGCTGTTTACCAGCAAAACTTGAGGCGTTATCATAGCCGGAAAGTGAACCCAAGGGTTTTCCGAGAAGGAGACATGGTGCTTAGGCTCGTGCAGCGCACAGCCGGGATGCACAAGCTTTCCCCTCCGTGGGAAGGGCCTTTCATTGTGAGCAAGGCCTTGCACAATGATGCCTACTATCTAATTGACGCACAGCCACCCCAGAAGAACATGCCGGATAGGGCTGGAGAGGAATCGAAGCGCCCTTGGAATGTAGCTCTACTCCGACGTTTTCACTCATGAGCAAACTGTGTATGTATCTTCTTATCCAAGTTAAACTCCTATTCGACAATCTGAAATTAAACTCGGGGACTACCCTCGTCCAAGTTGTTCCTTGTGTTTACTCTGTTTTACTTTGTCTATTCGGTTGAACCACTTAGAATTTCAAAAGCATACAAAGTAGTGTGTTTAAACTCACCGGACACTCTGCGACTCTGCTGCTGTCCGCAACCCGGATTCATGGCAAGCCAGAGAACAAGCCAAAGGGTCAATGAACACATAAAAAATTGCAAAGGAAAGGAAGCGTGTGGCAACCGAATAGAGTCTTTTTTACTGTTTTTTCTTTTCGGCTAAGTGGTGGGCAGCGTTACTATGATTTTTCTAAGTGTGTAAGTATTTGAAACTCCAACTTTGAACTCTTGTGACTCGACTACCAAAAAAGCAACAAGTTGCAGGTAAGAGGTGAGATAAAAAGGAAGAGCGGATAAAAAATGCAACTCGGGGACTTGCATATTAACGCAACCCGGCATTGAGCCAGAGTTGCTAAGAACTTCAACTAAGATAAAATTGAGTAGCAACAAAAGACTTAATAGTTTGATACATTTGCACCCGGCATCCCGGGGATCTGATAAAAGTTCCAGAGAATAAGTGTTTTCAGGAATTCACTAGTTGGAGGTAGCGGAGTTGTCCGCAGCTTTGTCATCAGCTCCAGCCTTCTCAACATCAGCATCAGCCTTGGCGCTTTCGGCATCTGCTTCAGTGTTGGCGTTGGCGGCTGGCTCTGAGGTTGCCGTGGCGACGGAGATAGGATCCGTGGCCGAGGTCGATGCAGCAGATTGGAAGCTGGGCATCGGGAAGCTGCTGGTTGCGCCCAACTCGGGGGCCGCTTGCTGGATCACCATCTCGGTGGTGATGGTGGTCTCCTCGGCGTGGGTTTGCGGCTTCTTGACGTCGGCGTCAACCTTGGCTTTCCCTTTCCCCTTCCCGGACCCTCCCTTGGCGGCATCCTCTTCGAACATGCTCAGGTCATCCGACTCGGTGTCCTCATCTTCATCGTCGTCCTCTTCCTCAGCTTCAGTATCTGGCTCGGGGAGGCCGTCGATGTAGGTGGCGGTGTCCGCGTAGGAGGCTACCTCATAGGCTGCTGCCTTCCGGCGAGCAATGCAGTCGGGATCCTTGGTCCATTTGGAGTCTTGGCGCATCTCAAGGATCCGGTCGAGGTTAAGATTCTCATACCAGCTGCAAATAAAATGGAGCAACTCATCCGCTCCTGCCCGAGCTGCTGAGGCGCGCCATTTCTTCAACTCGGCCTTCACGCCGTCCAGCTTCTCGGCGAGAGCACTGAAGCTGTCTAGCGCAGATTGATCCGGCCAGAACAGATCGTGGAGTTTGTATGCTGTGGACACCATGGTGGTGCCCAGGCCCTTGAGTTGGCGAAGCTGGGTCTTGATGCTCAGGAGGTTGTCATTTATGCTGGACTTGGTGTTGACGGGCATCCCGGATGCGGCTCGGAGTTGCTGTGCCTTCTCGAGAGCAGGAGTGCTGGCGGCACGGAGATCAGGGAAGATATCTGAAAAAGAAACCAATAAAAGTTGGAAAGGGAGGCAGAGAAGAGATGAAAACATGTAGAAGGGATGAGAGGAGAAGCAGCCAGAAGAAGAGAAGAGGGAACTTACGTTTGAGATCCACCAGCAGCGCATCCAGCTTTATCTTCCAGTCCTCCTCATCAGCAATGTGCCTGTCTTCAATGCGGCGTGCATTGGACATTTGGAGGACGAGTTGCCCGTTGTGATCCTTCAGCACCGAGATCTCCATCTCAAGCGCCTTCTCTTTGGCTGCGGCTGCTGTCTTGATCTCCTCCTTCTCGGTGGCTTGATCCAAGGCATCCTGGAGGGCAGTCTTAAGCTGGACCTGCATCTGCTCGAACTCGGCGCGCTCTGCGTCGCGTTCCTTCTGGAGATCCGCGTCTCGGGTGGCCAGCTGCTGCTGCACCTCAGCAGGCATCAAGCAGTTGAGATTCTCCTCCCGAAATTTCTTGTATTCTTCTGCAAAGAGAACATCAGGGTTAGCAGAGTAACCAAGTAAAGGAAGATGCAATGGCAGAGTAGCTGACAACTCACCTTCCAGTTGCCTGATTTTGCTTTCGGCAGAGGAAGAGAAGACATGGCAGTGTTCATGCTGCTCCTTCAGTTCTTTGAACTTGCCTGCAGAGTAAACAGAGTTAGAGCAAAAAAGCAAACGCGGGCGTAAACACAAAACGCACAAACCGAATAGCTGAAAGCTTACTCTCTATCTCAGAAAGTTGGAGAGCGCGGTCCAGTGCCGCCTGCTCCATTGCTGCGTCATCTTTGCGCTCGGCTTCAAGAGTCGTGATGCGGTTCTTGGCTACGTTGTGGTTCCAGAGCAGCCGGCGGAAGATATTTGTCCTCTTCAGGAGGCTATTCTGTGGAAGAGAAGAACAAGAGTTAGAAATTGTTTGAAGATTTGGACCGAGAAGATGGCAACTCGGTTGAGTACCCGTCTACTCGGCCCGAATCTCGGGGACTGGGGAGTAGCTAAGAGGAAAAGAAGAGAAGAAGAAAAGAAAAACTGCAACTCGGAAAAGCAAGAAAAAGCAAGGGAAGCAAGAAAAACTTACAGCATATGTTTGCTCCACGTCCTCGGCGGCTTTGCGGAGGTAGAACAGCTTCCCGACTAGCGTGCAGGTGTCGGAGGCGATGGTCATTGGAACAGAGCCGATGTCGGCCTTGTTCCAGTCGACGCGGTAGTGGTCTACAACGCCCAAGGTGCTGCCGTTCCACTTCTCGATGCCGTGAGCGTCGCTCTCCCAGACCTTGTCCACGAAGCCTACCCGGTCCAGGACCGCGGTTAGCCCTTCTGACTGGATGTCGTCCTCACCGGCTTCGCGCGAGTGGAAATCAATAGGTTTCTTAGCCTTGGACTGGGCAGCCACAGCCTTGGCTTGGCCTTCCTTCAGGGCGGAAAGCCGCTTCTCGCCTTTGGCCAGGGAGATGCTGTGCTGCTAGGACACCTCCATCAGGTATGATGGCCAGCTGCCTTGTACGCGGGCAGCACCTCCAGCACTCGACCCTTCGCCTGGGCCAACAGATCCAGCAGCAGCGCCAATGGTGAGTTGCGTGCTCTTTGGTCCCTTGGGCGGTGGCATCAGATCCCCGTACTGCGCAACCTTGCGTGTTGGGTTCTTCCGAACAGCCGTAGCTTCAGGCTTGCCGGCTTTCTTGGGAGCAGTGTCCGCCCGAGAAGCGGATGGAGGCGCTTGGCGTGAAGTGGGTGGAGGCATAAGTTGAGAAGCGGTCTTGGAGGTACTCTGCTTAGGTGGAGGGCTTGGCGCAGTTGGTGGAGTTTCCTGCTGGGTAGGCGGCACAGGGGGGCGGCTACCCTGCGCAGCGTCTGGCTGCGCTTGGCTCTGGAGGACTGGCTCCACCACGGTCTTCTCAACCCGCTGCTCGGCAGCGGGATCAGGCTGAAGGTCTGTTGTTTCTTCTACCCGCGGCCTGGCCGCGGGGTCATCGTGAGTTGCAGCTTGTTCTTCCTGCTGCTCGGTGTTGTCATCCGGCCGCTCCAGGGCGGCACGGTCTTGGTTCTCGGCTTCTTGATCAACATTCTCCCCAACTGAGGTTGCTGGGGGAGAGGGAGGCGTCTCGTTGTGAGCAGCATCCTTCGCACTCTAGTACGCGTATGTCTGCTGCTCCTTGTTCTCATCATCTTGGTCACCAGCGCCCGTGTTCTCGGCGCCCGTGTCTTCTTCTTCCAGCTTCACCGGAGAGGGCGCACGCGTCCTAGCCCGCGGTTCTGGCTCGTCTTCATCCTCGGAGAGCTCGACGAGCTTCTCGAGGTCCATGACAGCTTTCCTCTTGGAGCTAGTGGGAGCTGCCGCAGCGTCAGCATCCAGAGGATCACTGGAAGAGGGAAGGATTCAGCAAAGAAGAAGGAGAAAAGCATAAAGAGAAACAGCAACAAAGTGGTACTCGGATGGAGTGACTTACCCTTTGCGGGAGGGGGGTTGCCTTCTTTTGGTGGTGACTTTCTTGCCATCTGTCTTCTTCGTCTTCTTGGCAGCAGGTTCTTGGGCACCACTGCCCGCCCTCTTCCGGGTTGTGGGAGCAGCCACAGATAGAGGCTGAACATCGATGGGCTCCTCGTCCTCCTCATGCTCGGGATCCTCTGCAGAGAAGAGAAAAGGGATTCAGAAACAGAAAAGGAAATCAGAGCGCGCTACTCGTGATCAGAAAGGTGAACTTAGTCACCTTCGTCATCCTCGGACCAATCCCGGATAGACGCATCAACTCGGTGCTTACCAGGCTGAGTGGCGTGTGGGATGTAGAGAGTGTCTTGGGTGTCGTAGGCCTTCTTATCATCCTCTTCTCGGTCATCGTGCCAGTTGCCCTTGAAGACTTCAACGTCTTCCTCTCCCTGGCAATAGATGTGCTGAAAAGGCAAACAAATGGCACAGTGAGTTGAGTTCTCGGCTAAAGGGTCCTACTCGGATCAACATGCAAACACAAAGCATATTTGGCTAAGTATTTCTACCCGGCAGGGCATGCAAACATAAAGCATATGAAGCCAAAGGGGTATTTTGTGATGTCCTACTCGGAATAACATGCAAACACAAAGCATATTCAGCTAAGGATTTCTATTCGGCATGGCATGCAAACATAAAGCATAAAAAGCCAACAAGTTACTTATGATGTTCTACTTGGTACAGCATGCAAGTACTAAGCATACAAAGCTGAGAAGCCATCTACTCGGTATCAAAGTGCAGAAGTAAAGCACAGAGTACTAACCTTTTCGATACTCTTGGTGCGGCTATACGGCTCGAAGCCATACATCCAACTGTCATTCAGCGTGGTGTGCATGATGGACCTGGCCTAGACAGCCACCTCGGACTTGGTGAGCTCGAAAGTTGTGGTCCTTGTGCAGTCACGGGCTCCTCCCATGTAGCACATCTTGTGCGAGCGGCGCTGGAGCGGGAGTACCCGGCGTGAGATCCAGCATGCAATTGGATCATCCTGGCGAAGCCCCTCCTTGCGCAACTCGGCCAGGCGTCGCTCAACCTGGATGACGTCCTCGATGGTGGTCTTCGGGTGGTATCCCCAATTCTGCTGAGTTGGCAGGGCGTTCTTGAACTTGGGAAGGCCTATCCGGTCCTGGATCGGTTTCCCGTCTTCAGTGGCGACATTCTTCACATAAAGGAAACTGCGCCGCCACTTGCGCACAGATTCCAATCCCTTAGCTCGTGGATGGCTACCAGTGGAGCGCTGCAGCATCATAGCGCATCCCATCTGGGTCATGGCGCGGGCGCCATCGGTCTTACCCGGATTGGGGATACTCTGTTTGTGAAGAAAGAAGTACCTAGCCCAGGTGTGGATGGTTGGGTACACGCCCAGAAAGGCCTCGCACACCACGGCGTGGGTGGAGAGCATGATGAGAGAGTTGGGTGGAAGATGGTGTGGCTGAAGGCCGAAGTGGTTGAGGAATTGGGAGAAGAAATCTGAAACCGGAAGGCCAAAGCCGCGCTTGAAGTGCGCAAGGAAAACGACATACTCATCCTTCTCTGGTTTGGGTACGATCTCCGTACCTGGATGGCGGCATGTCACGCCGGGAGGCACTCGGCGCGTGTTCACGAGCAATTGACAATCCTCGGCGGTGACCTTAGAGCCTTCCCAGCCGGCGCGGGCGGCGGCATCGTCATCTCCGTGGGCAGCCATTGCGACAGAGATGGCGGGGGAGATTGGAGGCGGAGGCGCTAGTGGGAGATGCGAATCAGAGTTTGGAGGCTCAGGGATCTCTCTCTGACTCCCCGGCGGCGCGTGGAGCAGCAGCGCGGCAAGCGGTTGCGGTGGCGGTGTGCTCGACGGCGGCGGAGAGACGAAGGGGCAAGAGATTGGAGTGAGAAGGAAAGAGAAGAAGAAGGCGTCGAGGGGGTATTTATCTCTCCCCTCGAGTTGCCATTACCAGCGGAATATTCGCGGATTGATCGTGCACAGAGATCGTGCGGCGTGGGTTGCGCACCGGTTAGAAACGCACACAGCGCATATCGCGCGCGTAACAGGCGCAGTTAATCCCACGTCGAGATCGTGGGCGATTTAGTGCGGTTGAAGTGAATTAACAGGCTAGTGGGCCCGAGGTGCAGTTATTGGCGCGTGGCCTGCAGTATCCCAGGCACCGAGGCGTCGGGGGTACGGGGGTGTGACACGTGCCCCGTAGCGACACGCAGAGGCGGATTCGCACCGTTTGAGCGGGATTGTGTTTCGAGATTTCGCTAAGTCATTTTACTCGGCATCACCAAAGGAGGGTGTTGCTATTCGGAGAAGTGGAGATTCAAGCAAGAGTTAAGGGCCACACGGAGGTGCTACTCGGCCTCTTACAGTATGAAGACAAGATTTGTTTTTAAGCTGGCAGGGCCTAGTGAACAAGTTCGCAGGACTCTACCAGCTTTGGGGACTAATGTCGGGGGGTTACCCCCGAGTAGGGGTAAGGCAGGTGCTGAAGGCAAGGTCAAGGGGCTATTTGACTGAGTAGCTGGCTACTCGGTACTTGCTACCCGGTAGGCTGCTATTCGGTCGTACCCACCAATGGCCAGAAGGAAGAATCAAGGAAGTTGTGTTCCCCGAGTAGAGGAGTTGGTCCGAGTAGAGGGAGTGGTTTCCTACTCGGGCCAGAAGTCAATGGAGCCGTTCTGACAAAGGATCCCGCGTATCCTGCGTCCGTACGACGTGCGGTTCAACTTACGGAGCACGTGATTATCCGCGCTATAGCGTGGCTACAGTGTGGTAGGCGCTTGTCTAGTCCTGTCACTGACAGAGGGGACAAGACAGGGCTAGGGGCCCACCCTATCTCACTGACAAGGGTGGACAGGTCCCATCTCCGAACGGCGCAACGACTTACGGTGCACGCGTCAGCGGGAACCCGGAGGCGTGCTCTGTTCTGCAGTGCTCCTGTCCTATCAAGCTGTACCTTTTAGTCTTATTCTATCCGGTTGGGCACCAGTATATAAGGTGCCCTGCCTCCTCCTGTGAGAGGTTCGGAACCTAGACGTTGCTTCACTTCACACAGTAAGAACTAGAGAGAAGAGTGGCTACTCGGCTGAAGGCCTGTATCGTACCGTGGCTACTCGGAAAACACCCATATAAAGAGAGAGACATGAGTAGGGGTGTTACCTCCACACGAGGGCCCTGAACCTGGGTAAGATCTTGTTGTTTGCAGTGTTTGTGACTTACCACACGCGGCTACTCGCCGTGTGATCCCTCCCCGAGCACCTCCAGCGTCCATCGGCCCCAACATTAGCCATCCCATGGCATCTGCCGTGATACCACCACGACACCGGACCATGGCCTAAAGTGGTGCGGCTTGGAGGAGAATACGGATTCCTTACTTTCCAAGCTAGATACTTTCCGTAGTCTTCTAGGTTTCCATTCTGTTAGCCCTAACCCGTCTATCTATATAAAGTCGGGTGGGAGAGACGAAAGATACAAACAACTAGCTAGAAGCCAACTCGCCGAGAAGTTGATCCTCGCCGAGTTAGCGAAACCCTACTCACATTGTACTTTGGATACTTCAGGCTTTAGCCCTGATTTAGTGAGATTGCAGGAGTAGGAACGTCGCCTAGTTGTGCCGTACCGAACCTGGGTAAACTTGGTGTTCTCGATTGTCATACTACCACGTCCCCCCACGTCTCTACCCGTAGGCTCATGGCACCCCGTCTATGATCCTTATTACGATGTCTCGACAAAGAGGATCTCTCCCAAGAAAACACCAAAGAGGATTCCACGTGGAGGAGAGTGTGGAGAAGAGCGGGGGCTTTCAGATCTATGGGTTAGGGGTGGTAGGGGGGCTAGATTGTGAGGGAGGAGGGGGAGGAGAGCTTGGACGGGCTCTCCAATGGTGGTGGCTGTGTGGGGAGAGGGGAGGAAGAAGGGGGTTAGGAGAAGAAAATCGTGGGCCCCCTTTTGTCTGTGCAATCTTGGGCACCCGGCCTGGGGGGACGGCCATGCCGACATGGGCGAGGGCGAGGCCAGTCGCGTGGCCGAGCGACCCGGCCTGGGATCCGGCCGGAGGCCGGCGTAAGTGAGGGCGAGGCCAGGCGCGTGGCCGAGCGACCCGGCCTGGGGTCCGGCCCGAGGCCGGCGTGGGCGTGAGGCGAGGCCGGGAGTGCGCCCGAGGGAGCCGGCCGTCCAGGCCAGTTCATTAAAAAAACCTTTTTAAGCGAAATTTCTCCCCGTAATTTTTAAAGAACTTTGCAATTGTAAACTTTATTTTAGCAAGTTTTACTTCATTGTTTTTTTTTTAAAAATGTTTTTCTTGACCATGTGCGCATGTTTGATGAGATGAGATGATCATGATGGTTTTCGTATGCATCCAATGGGGAAAAAATCTCACATAAGCAACATTGGATGCAATATGGAATATGAAGAACGAACATTCATATGAGTTGAACACCAAATGCCTTGTCACTATAAACCCCAAACAACACTAGAATCTTTGATTTGGGCGGTGGCCTTAGCCACCATGTATGAGTATGCTCGATATGATACCGCGAAGATATATCTTGGGTGCATTGTCGAAACTCATCATTGAAGCACATTATGTCATTTGAAATGACCATTATGCATGATTTGTTTATTTATGCATTCATAGGAGTAGTGTTGACTCATTAATTGAGCTACACTCCCCCTATGTCTATGCGTACATATAAGAACTAAATAAGAGTCTAGTAGAAGTGTGTATGCAATATTTTCAATCAACTAAAATTGCTTGCACATACGATATTGAGCTCACTCCTCAATTGCTTGAATCTCTTCTCATCTAGAGGCTTTCTGAGGATGTGGGCGAGTTGATCTTTGGTGTTGACATAAGAGAGTGAGATATCTCCATTGGCCACATGATCTCGAATGAAATGATACCGAATCTCAATATGCTTGGTCTTGCCATGAAGTACCAGATTGTGACCAATATTTATAGCACTCTCATTGTCACATAAAAGAGGCATTGTCTTAATCTGAATTCCAAAATCCTTAAGACATTGCCTCATCCATAAGAGTTGAGATCAACAACCAGCGGCGAAAATATACTCCGCTTCTGTGGAGGAGGTGGCAATACAATTTTGCTTCTTGTAAGACCAATACACAAGTGACCTACAAAGAAATTGGCAAGCACCTGAGGTTGAATAACACCACAACTTAAATATCAAACCACTAGATATTAATTCAACATAATTTCACTACTAACATGTTGACTTCTCCCATGTCCTCAAGAACTAAACGAACTACTCACAAGACATCATATGGATCATAATCAGAGCTGATATAATGATGAATAATAATCTAGTCATAAAGTGCAAACACCGATAAATCTCGTAAGCATCAAGTACTAACAAGTAATCCACACCGGGAGAGAGATCTAGTGAAGAACAATGATATAGAACCCTAATTGTTACAGCGGGATGTGTAGGGTTCGTTGCATAGAAAACAAAAAATTTCCTACGCGAGAGACACCCGAAAGGCCAAGATCTAATATAGGAGATGAAGTGCAACATGCATAGAGAGAGTCTTAGGAAAAATACCCTCGAAGACACAAAGCGTTACGAGATTCGTTGTTGGCATATTCGTACTCATACCGATCCCAAGAGAGAGAAGATGTGGACCACAATCTGGCGGTCCCTCCGTGATCGGTCACACGTACAGTTGATGACGACCTCTGTTCCCTCGATCTAGCGGGGCGGCGGAAGTAGAGGATCCCTCGGAACTCCATAAGCACCACATCGTGGTGGTGGTGAAGAATCACACGGTCAGGGCTCGCCAAGCCAAAGACCATGGAATGGAGCAGCGGGTGGAGGGAAAGTGAAGCCGACACCAATTGTGTGGGGGGGGGAGGGAGGTCCAACCCCTCTTTATATAGGAGGGGGAGGCAACCACGAATTTTTGGTGCCTCCACCTCTCCCCTCATCATGTAGGTGGAGTCTCCACTCAACCCACTCATTCTCTCATCAATTCCCACTCAAAATTCCAAGGGTTTTCTTTAATAAATAAATAAAATAATTTCATTTATTTATTTTAATATTTGTTAATCCTATTAACAAACATTAACACTTACCCCCTTGAACTATTTGTTAATCAAACATTAACATATACCACCTTGAACTATTTCAATATTCCCCAAAACTCCGGTGACTATTTCAATATTCCCCGAAACAATTTCGGTGCTGTCCAAACTTTTCTCCGATATTCCGTATCCTCTCAAATGCATCATCAAACCTTAAGTGTGTCACCCTTTGTCTCGCGATATTTAACGATGACTCCTATATATTCAATGATGACTCTCGTGATCGTGTGAACCATTAACGTCGTAACTATTCCCTTTGTCTCGCGATATTTTACTTGTCCGAGATCCGATCATTGGTATCAGCCATACCTAGTTCGATCTCGTTACCGACAAGTACCTTTTACTCGTTCCGTGATATGACATCCTTGTGACCTAGTCACGTGCTTGCAAGCGGTGTCAATGTGATATCACTGAGAGGGCCCAGAGTATATCTCTCCATCATTTGGATGGACAAATCCCACTCTTGATCCATGAGCCTCAACTAATACTTTCCGAATACCCAACGACACCTTTATAGTCACCCTGTTACGGTGTGACGTTTGATGACATCAAAGCACCCTTCCGGTATCAGTGATTGACATGATCTCATGGTCTAAGGAATAAGTTACTTCGTATGTTTGATATAACAATGTAAACTTAATGACTTGATCGCGTTGCTATATTCACTTTGCGTATATGTTCATCACATCATTCTTCTAATGACATGACCCGTTATTAACAACATCCAATGTTCATGATCATGAAACCTTGATCCTCTATTAATCAACGGGTTAGTTAAAAGAGAGGCTTTACTAGGGACCATTGTTTGTTTATTAAATACACATGTATCAACGTTTCCGGTTAATACAATTCTAGCATGAGAAATAAACATTTATCATAAACAAGGAATAAGATAATAACCACTTTATTATTGCCTCTCGGGCATATTCCCTTCAGTCTCCCACTTGCACTAGAGTCAATAATCTAGTCTGTAAGCACTTAACACATATGGCGTTCCCGTTTTATTACCATGCTTCGCATGTGGTAAACATCATTAAAAAGATTTGAACTTTTCGGGATCTATTGTATTTGCATATTCTTTGCGTCTACACGCATCACTCATTCTCTAATGAGATGACTTTGTATATATTTGGTCAACCGGTGAGACCTTAATTCCTCAGCTTAAACCAATGTTACTAACATTGTGAAAATGTAGCTTCATTGTGTCAGCATTCTTGGAAATTTACCAAGTTCAATAAAGAACTCCTTGACACAAAATACTCCTATTATTTGTTGTCAATACAACGATATACTTAGTCTTTGCTGTAGTATCCGTCACAATACTTTAATTTTGAAACTCTTTCAAATCCAGCATGAAACTTTCTTCCAGCCTATTTTGCTACCTTTCATCACATGTTTTAATTGAGATAAAATTACTTGAATAAAAGACATGACTATTAGTGTAACATATTACAACTAATATTTTGTCATTACTACATAGTAAAACATATCCTTAGCATTTATAAAATGGCATAAGGATCTCTCCCACTGTTGTTTAATCATCATATGAATTATCTTGCTATAACATTTTATACCATAGGACTCATCTGGTTGTGTACATAGAATGGAACACATCACTTAGAAATATCAATTTCAATGATTCTCATCATGTTTCAAAACACTTGAATATTGATCAATTCTTTTCCATGTGGCAAGAACTCCTTTTTGTCATTTCGATATTGACTTACTTCAATATTTCATCTATGTAATTTGGCTCAACCATATCAGGCGCTTAATCAATCTCTTATAGATTTCGACGCCCAATATCTCCTAAGCCTTTCATCAATATGAAAATCTTAACCGTGTCAATTTAAAATACATATTTTCCAATCAACCATATGTCATCTGCATAAAGCATTGGAAACATGTCTTAGCGCTCCCACTTAATTTCTTGTAATTCTACAAGCATCTTTATAGTTCATGATGGAATCAAACTCTTTTGATAACTTCATTAAGGTAAAGATTCCAACTTTGTTATGCTCACTTCAACCATTGAAGTGTGCATACTTTTCCAGCAACCTTTTGAATTTTTACAAAAATCTCAGACTGTGTCAAGTACACATCCTCGATCAAACTTCCTTGAGAGGAAAGTTGGTTTTTGTTATTCAACTGCCATATAATAATATGTAACTTTTGCTAAAACTATCCGCAAAGACTAAAGCATCACTGCGGAAGATCAAAATCTTGTAGTAGTCAACTCTTTGAACTTCGTCGAAAACATCTTTTCGATAAGTAAAACTTTCAAAGGATGTAAATATTCATGTCTTTGTTTCTATATAGACCCGTTTGCTATCGTTAGGCATCATGCCTTTCGAAAGAACTACCAAGTCACATACTTGATATTCATACAGGGATACTATTGCTGATACAATGACTCATAGCCAATTTTACGAAGTCAGGGCCCATCATTTGCTTCCTTTATAATTTCCAGATTCTTTGTTGTCAAAACAACACTTTACTCTTAAACCACAAGTTGGTCTAAGTACTAAGTTTTAGGACTTTTGTAGTTCAGTTTGCAAACTCATTCGAAGTATCTACGACACATGTTGTGTCTTATACTTTGTCAAAATAGGAAACTCCAGAACTACTTCCAGTGCTGCGCTACTCTTGACATGGTAATGAAGATTCTCTAATCTCGTTGAGTTTGTACTGTCCTCCCACTCACTTGTTTCGCAAGAACTACTTTCTCGAGAAATCAACCCTTGTGACAAACAACATTTGTCTTTGGTTTGGTGATAGGAGAAATACCCAATCTTTTATTTGGGATAACCTTATAAACATATATGTATGCTATTTTGGTTGTAAACATTTTACAAATGCTATGCATACCAAAACTTAAGAAAAAGACAATTCGGGTCACTACCTAAACCATATCTTATATGGTGTCGATTTCAACGGATCATGATGGTGCTCTTTTTAGTGTAAAAGCAGTTGTCTCTAATGTATAAACTACAAAATTATAATGGCATTTTTATTTATGTTACCATGTCAAACAAGGTTTGCTTTTGTCTGTCGAACACTCCAAACTAATGTGGGGTTATTCGAGCAGTATAAGTTGTAGAATAATTCTGCAACTTCTCAGATGTTTTGCTAAACTTGTAACTCAAACTTTATCCTTTATGATCCAATCATAAATACTTAATTGTCTTGTTACGATGATTTTTACTTCACACTAACAATAGTTTGAACCAATTCAAAAATTGTTAAACTCCGTTCTCTTTAAATAGATTTACTCATATATCTACTCAAATCATCGACGAAATTTTATGAAGGAAAAATAAATCCACCACATATGACTATACATAATGGACTATATACATCAACATTTACAATCTCCATTAAATTAGTCGTCCATTCTACTTTGGCCTATGAACAGAATTCTAGTCATCTTTTGGAAGAGGTCTCACAAGCGTCAATTTATTCAAAACAAAATGACTCAGAAGTCCATCAACATGGAGTTCTAGTCATCTTTTGGAAGAGGTCTCATCCTTTCTGATATGAACTAAAATTATGGTGTCACAATTGAAGTGAAATTCTTTTACGTCTTGCAACGTTTAGCATTTAGTTTTATAGATGTTTACTTTACCAACATGATTTATATTTACTCATCCATCAATTATGGAATATGGTCATAGTTTGAACAATCTCATCTGTTCTCACAAAAGACCAGAGCAAAATAACAACTTATTAAGTTCTTAAAATAAATCTTGAATGTTTGGTTCGATACGACAATGAACACAATAACACTTTATTTCTTTTCTTGTCATAATTGATTCACATCTACTACTAGTTCCTTTTAGGACCTTGTATTTCTTGTATTGCGTTGCTTTGTATGACAACTCATACCAACCAATCTGTATCAAAATACCCAAAAAATACTTTGTTAACTAGTAATACATCTATAACTTGTATATCAAGCATATACTCCTGAGATGGACTTTTCTAGTTATCTTCTTTTTCTGCCATATATCTTTTTGTAATTCTATTTTCAATATTTCATTCTTTGCAAGAAGAATCATTCAACATCAAACAATGCTAGTCGTACTAGCTCATTTTCCTTGGCGTGTTAGTCATATACTATCACCCATTGATTCATACTTTGAGTTTGATTGTTCTACTAATATCACCATATTAATAGCATTCTTCGAGATTCCACTCTTAGCAATCTCCAGGCAAGGTAAACGATTGTTTACCCATACTTTTAATCCATCCCATCATAACAATTTTATGATTAAGCTACTATAGCTCGAAGGAAGGAATTTAGAGGATAATTTTTAGCACCCAACTTCTTGGAATATTCAAATGCCTAGCATCTTCAAACATTGCATATATTCAAATAATATAAGCACACATTGTTACGCTAAATTATACTCAGTCATGTTGCCACAAATAAATTTCTAGATATCAATGTATCTTTCACTTGATTGTTTCTGGAAACAATTCTTTTCAGTTCCTAAATCACCTTGATCAACAAAACATTCTTTAGAAGATAAAGTAATATGGAAGCAACCATAATTCTGGTTTCTAAGTAGGAATTATTTGCTCTCTAGATCAATCAATCATTAATCATATGGAGCTAGGTAGGAAATACCGAAAATCTACAATAGGACTCAATTTTAAATTTCACTAATACGGTACCAATCTTAAATGTTTTTTACCAGATCATAACAGTTATATCTCAATTAACAATCTAAGTGTCAGGTAGTTTGTGGATGCCAATGAATACTATAATTTGTGCAAATTCATTTTGATTGGTTGTTCATGATAAAATAGGTTCAAGTTAATTCAAAATTACTACATGAACTCCCACTCAAAAACGACATCCCTCTAGCCGTTTTTGGTGATTACACAAACCAAATTCACTACACGAAAAATGATCATCACGTGAGATGATGTAGCTTCAAAGGCGAACATCGACATGTTCATCATATCAACCATATGACTCATGCTTTACCTTTCGGTTACATGTTCCGAGGCCATGTCTGTACGTGCTAGGCTCGCCAAGTAGAACCATAGTATTGCGTGTGTTCCGAGGCCATGTCTGTACATGCTAGGCTCGTCAGCACCCGTTGTATGCGAACGTTGAGTCTGTCACACCCGATCATCACGTGGTGTCTCGAAACGACGAACTTTCTTAACGGTGAATACTAAGGAAGAACACATTATTATCTTGATATTAAGTGAGAGGGATCATCTTTGCTGCAATAATATAGTTGGAACCTAGAATTCTTGTGTGGGAGAGAGACGCGCTCCGTTTTTTCGTTTGAATACTCGTCATGCTCGTATTCTTAGTTTTTTCTTCTAGTTGCTGCAAAATTCCTGTTTAGCTCCTGTTTTTCTTGCATCTCTTATTCAGAGCTGTTAATTTTAGTAGAGTTGTGTTAGTAATATCTTGTTTCATTGCTGTATCTCTTGGAGATTTTTTGTTTATTATGAAATGCTGGGTGTTGGAAAGAAGTCGTACAATTTTCGTGCTTATAACGATGCAAATAGAAGCTTGCATAGACTGTGGCTAGACTTTTCCATGTCATGCTAGATGTTGTTTTAATTCTAAAGCCTAGTGATTTTTTTTAGCATGATTTGTCTCAAATAGCTGAGAGTGTTTAATGTGACTTAGAAAGAATCATGAGTTGTTCTTGACATTTTGAATCATAAATTTGTGGTGTTCTCCTTTGAATGTTTTATTTGGTTGACTTGGCGCATGATCACACCATGTTTATGACTACAAACAAGTTGAACTTGTAGTATTACTTATGCTTTGATTAATGATGTTTTTGTCGCTATGCATGATTATGGCCATTATTGCTCTCTTGATTTGTCGCTCCCAGTCTTTTGCTAGCCTCCACCTGTACTGAGTATGAGCTCTACTCGTGCCTCCAACTCCCCAAAACCAAAGTATGCCAAATGTATCCACCATACCTACCTACATGGGGTATTTAACCGCCACTCCAAAATAAATTTCTCATGTGTTACCTTTAAAACTTTCAAAATTAGTCATGTTTTGTAATCCTGTTTTAGCTCATGAGGACGTAAATACATAATCTTTATCTCACTTGTTGATTGGACTTTCACACCCTGGACAAGTGGCTTCACCCGCTTATCCAATTGATAGAAGAGCTGGCAGTGGGGTGCCCAGCCCCATATTAATACAAACAAATTCTCTTCACTATTTTTGCCCCTGATTTATCAGTCAAAGCATAATTGTGTAAACAAAAGAGAAATAGGGATGACTTTCTACAACAATTGCGTCCTTCAATGGGAGCCGCTCTTGTGAAGTCTAGTTGGCTTGTGACGTACTATATTTTCTGTTTACCATTCGTTGACATAAAGCGTACACCTCTCTAAACAATAGGCACTCCTCCATGGTATGTGATTGTTGGCAGGCACCCGAGGATTCGGTTAGGCATGGTTTGTATAAGATGGATGGGAGGAGTGTTAATCATTTTATACCTTTGTTTAATAAAATAAAAGCTCTAGCACATGAGTGATCCATGTTTCCCTCTGCGAATGGTCTTTCTTTTACTTTTATGTCGAGTCTCCATCTTCTAACTTTATGCACAGTTGAGAGAGCATAGTTGCCATTCTGAGTTTAATGTGCATTTGTCCCAGAAACATTATTAATTGATTCATGATGTGTTATTGTTTGTTCTCAAATTATTTTTTCTACTCTTCCTCATAAACTTTGAAGGTGTCCTGGCATTTATTTTTTGCCCCACTCTTAAGGACAAGCGAAATATCACTTTGCCATGCTTTCTCTATACTTGAAAAGAAGGTATAACTTTCGACGCATTATTATTCATGATCTTTTATCTGTGTTACTTCTCATGATGCAAAGTGATTGTTATGTTTTATTGCTAGAATTATATCTATCATGCTTATGTTTAAAGTACTATGATCTCAGCTTACATATGCTTTTACATTATTGATGATCAAGTTTATGTTGGTAGCATATCACCTCAGAAATTATGAGTTTTTTTATCGTTTACCTACTCGAGGACGGGTAAGAACTAAGCTTGGGGATGTTGATATGTCATAAACGTATCCTTAATTTCCGATGTTCCATGTTGTTTTCATGTTATTTCCTACATGTTTTCTATACACTTTATGTCATTTTTATCGATTTCCGGGACTAACCTATTGACAAGATGCCACAGAGCCAGTTCCCTGTTTTCTGCAGTTTTTAGTTTCAGAAAAGTTGTTCTGAAAATATTCTCGAAATTGAAAAATTCAAAGCCTGGAAGTCTTAGAATTCTCGAAGGTTCCACGGAGTCCCAAGAGGCCTGGAGGAGGGCCACACCATAGGGCGCCCACAGCCATCACTCTTTCGCCTATTTTTGCCCCCCGATACATCGACCCTAGACATATACCATTTTTTCCCCGAGAAACACCCGAGGCCGCCGTCATCGTCATCCCGAGATCGGGGGGGGGGGGGGGTTCTGGAACTCTCCCCGGCACCCTGCCGGGAGGGAAATTCATCAGCGGAGGGGTCTACACCACCATGCCCTCTTCCGAAGTGATGCGTGAGTAGTTCATCCCTGGATTACGGGTCCATAGCAGTAGCTAGATGGTTGTCTCCTCCACTTTATGCCCCATGTTTAGATCTCGTGAGCTTCCCTACATGATCGAGATCATCTTTATGTAATGCTACATGTTGTTTTATGCTCGTATTCTTAATTTTTTTCTAGCTGATGCAAATTTCCTGTTTAGCTCTTGTTTTCATTGCATTTCTTATTCAGAGATGTTAGTTTTAGTAGTGTTATGTAAGTACTCTCATGTTTGCTTCCTGTATCATATAGAGAGTTTTGTATGGTGCTTGTTGGGAAAACAAACTGCTGCATGTGGTAGAATTATAAACGATGCAAATAGAAGCTCGTATAGACTGTGGCTAGACTTTTTCATATCATTCTAGAAGTTATTTTAATTTTAAAGCCTAGTGGTTATTTTGTAGCATGATTTGTCTCAAATAGCTGAGAGTGTTTAATGTGCCATTTAAAGAATCATGAGTTGTTCTTGTCATATTGAAGCATAAACTGTGGTGTTCTCCTTTGAATGTTTTATCTGGTTGACTTGGTGCATGCTTACAACATGTTTATGACTACAAACCAGTCACCTATAGCCTCTATGATCATTTAGTTTTTGAACTTGTGGTACCACTTATGCTTTGATTAATGATGTTTTTGTCGCTATGCATGATTATGGCCATTACTGCTCTCTTGATTTGTCGCTCCCAGTCTTTTGCTAGCCTCCACCTATACTAAGTATGAGATCTACTCGTGCATCCAACTCCCCAAAACCAAAGTTTGCCAAATGTGTCCACCATACCTACCTACATGTGGTATTTAACTGCCACTCCAAAGTAAATTGCTCATGTGTTACCTTTAAGACCTTCAAACTTATTCCTGTTTTGGGCTCCTGTTTTAGCTCACGAGGACGTAAATAGATAATATTTATATCACTTGTTGATTGTACTTTCACACCCTGGACTAGTGGCTTCATCCGCTTATCCAATTGATAGAAGAGCTGGCAGCGGGGTGCCCAGCCCCAAATTAATACAACAAATTCTCTTCACTATTTTTGCCCCTGATTTATCAGTCAAAGCATAATTGTGTAAACAAAAGAGAAAGAGGGATGATCTTCTACCCAGATGCGTCCTTCTATGGGAGCCACTCTTGGGAAGTCTAGTTGGCTTGTGACATACTGTATTTTCTGTTTACCATTCGTTGACATAAGCATACACCTCTCTAAAAATTAGACACTCCTCCATGGTATGTGATTGTTGGTAGGCACCCGAGGATTTGGTTAGCCATGGTTTGTGTAAGAAAGGTTGGGAGGAGTGTTAACCATTTTATACCTCTGTTCAACAAAATAAAAAGCTCTAGCACATGAGTGATCTTTGCTTCCCTCTGCGAAGGGCCTTTCTTTTACTTTTATGTTGAGTCTCCATCTTCTAACTTTATGCACATTTGAGAGAGCATGGTTGTCATTCTGAGTTTAATGTGCATTTGTCCCAGAAGCATTATTAATTGATTCATGATGTTTTATTGTTTGTTCTCAAATTATTTGTTCTAGTCTTCCTCTTAAACTTTGAAGGTGTCCTGGCATTTATGTTTTGCCCCACTCTTAAGGACAAGCGAAATATCACTTTGCTATGTTATCTCTATGCTTGGAACAAATGTATAGCTTTTGAGTGCATCATTATTCATGATCTTATGTTTGTGTTACTTCTCATGATGCAAGGTGATTGCTATGTTTCATTGTTAAAATTATATTTATCATGTTTGTTTTAAAAGTTCTTTGATCTCAGATATGCTTATGCTTTTACAATTTAGATGATCAAGTTTATGTTGGTAGCATGTCACCTTAGAAATTATGTGTTTTTATCGTTTACGTACTCGAGGACGAGTAGGAACTAAGCTTGGGGATGTTGATACGTCATAAATGTATCCTTAATTTTTGATGTTCCATGTTGTTTTCAGGTCATATGATGCATGTTTTCCTTACACTTTGTCATTTGTATCGATTTCCCGGAACTAACATATTGACAAGATGCCACAGAGCCAGTTCTTGTTTTTTTTTGCTGTTTTTAGTTTCTAGAAAAGTTAATCTGGAAATATTCTCGGATTTGGACGATTGAAAGCCAGAAGTCTTAAAAGTCCCGGAGGGTCAAGGAAGTCCAAAGGAGACCCGGAGGGGGCCCCGGAACTCCCACACCATGCCTGGGCGCGGGTGCCCCCTGGCCGCGCCTGGGGTGGTGTGGGCCCCTCGGGCGCCCACCGCCATCGCCATTTCACCTATATATGCCCACCAATGCATAAACCTAAAGATATTGGCCTTCTTCCACGAAAAGTTCCGTAGCTCCGCCGCCGCCGCCGATAAGTTTCGGGGGACATAAATCTCTGTTCTGGCACCCTGCCGGGATGGGGAAGTGCCCCCGGAGCCATCTCCATCCAATCCACCGCCATCTTCATCGTTTTTGCTGTCTCCTATGATGAGGAGGGAGTAGTTCTCCCCCGGGGCCGAGGGATCTACCGGTAGCTATGTGTTTCATCTCTCTCTCCCATGGTGTGATCTTTATGTGATCGTGAGCTTTGTAATTTAGTTGAGTAAGTAGATGTTTCTCTTCATCTATTATGCTACTCAAGTGGTTTTGTTATGAGATCTCTGTAAGCACTTTGATCACGGTGTAAAGGCAACAGTGTGTGCACTGTGTGGTTTAGCATGATATTTATATCTTGTGTTGGATGACCCTATGAAATTGTGGTGTTTGTCTAGTACCTTCTAGGGCGCTCAAGTTGACAGTGTGGGGTTAACTAGACATGGGAATGCGACTTTAAGGTGTGCTTTGTAGCCCTACGTAATGAATTGATGTTTGTTATCCGACCGGAGAGTGGTTTGGAGTAGCATAGTGAAGAGAGATATTTATGCATGCAACTAGTGCATCTACACAACTGACAATTGTATTGGGTGTGTTGGGTGTGTTGGGGACACAAGAGACTTATAATCATCCATATTACTTGTATTTCACTCTCTCTTCGCCGAACTAGTGCATCTACACAACTGACAATTGTATTGGGTGTGTTGGGGACACAAGAGACTTCTTGTCTCGTGATTGCAGGGTTGCTTGAGAGGGATACCTTTGACCTCTTCCTCCCTGAGTTCAATAAACCTTGGGTGATCCACTTAAGGGAAACTTGATGTGTTCTACAAACCTATGCACTTGGAGGCCCAACACTGTCTACAAGAATAGAAGCGTGCGTAGACACAAAGGCCAAGACCAATTTGGGGACCGTGCTGGACGGCAGGGACGAGCTCTGCCTTGAGAAGAAACAACACGAGCTAGAGGTGGAAGAGTGGGCCCACCGTTGCCAGGAGCGGGAGGAGGATCTTGCTCTTCACGAGAGGCGCTCGGGGTCGCTTGCTGAGAAGATCCTGACTTTGGAGGAGATCCTCTCCTCCCAAGAATAGAAACTCAGGGCGACCGAGGGCAACCTTGCAAAGCGGAAGAAGAGATCGCCAAGGCAGAGGTCGAGCTTAGAATTGAGCGGGAGCGCCTTGAGACCATGTACGTTGGAGTGCGGGAAGTGGAGGAACGTACCCAACGAAACATTGATGCTTGAAGTTCCCGGCTCGCCTCGGCGAAAGCTGAGCGGGAGGAGGGGATCAAGAAGTAGCTCGATGTTGGTCGCACGACCATCCGCAAGGAGCTCCTGAAGGAGTTTGTCCAGAAATCCAAGGATCAAGAGGCTAAGTTCGTCCGACGGAGGGGGATCTGAACGAAGAGATCAAAGGCCTCGAGAAGGATCTGCGCCAGATCCGGCGGGAGCGCGATGGTGAAAGGAGGGCGAAGGAGCACGCGACCAAGGAGGCCGCGGGCTACCAAGCTGAACTGCTCGCCCTGTAGGGATAGATCGTCCCGCTCATTGAGGGGGGCGAGGAGCTCGGGCATCCGCCAGGAAGGCGCATGAACTGAGGCGCCGGTTTGAAGGGTTGTTCCGTCGGGCGGTCCGCAACACCTGTGCCATCCCTGATCGCATGCACGTCGAAGTGTCGGACCTCCCGCTCGAGCTTGAAAGTGTTGGCTGCGTGTATTTCTTCTCTCAGTTCCTCACCATGATCGAGGAGGAGGTCCAGGATCTGGATAAGGTCCTGGATGAGGAGTGCCCCCAACTTCTGTCGAAGGCAGTCACACACGCCTTCTCCCAACTCCTTTGCATCGACTTCTTCGACTTCAGCAATCTGTCGGTGCCTATTCCTGATAACCTCCGGGAGCCTCTCTGGTGCCAGGTGTGCGAGGACGTGATTGCTTTCACTGTGGCATTCAAACCACGAGGAAGCACGGGGCAGCCGGCTGGTGTCGATGCTGTGGATGAAACAGGGGCATCCGATGGTGACGGAGAGGGCTCTGTAGACTCCCATTGCTCTGCTTGAAGGGTTCCCTTGTGCTCCTAGTGCATATGGTAGAAAATAGGTGAATAATCACAAATGTTTATGAGTATGCAGAGGATGCTCTGCGCCTTCTAGCATTATGTTTTATTTATGTGTCCCCAGATATTTTTTGTGGAGAAACTTAGCTTTTTGTGGGGTCCCCACTTGAGGTAGGGCCTGTGGTGGATCCTTCGAGAGACCTCTCTTGTGTTCCTTGTGGAGGACTGATGTTGTGTGTTGGGATACCACAAGAGGAGGGTGTGATGAGCACAGCGGTAAGAAATTCCCCTTAGTTAAGAACCAAGGTTGTCAATCCAGTAGGAGGAAGAGAATCTCAGGAAGGTTGATGCCACTAACGGTGGTGCTGGCGCTTCACCGGTGTCATCAACAACGTGGAACCTGCACACAACACAACCGAAATACTTTGTCCCAACAGTACAGTGAGGTTGTCAATCTCACCGGTCTCGCCAAAAACAAAGATTAGACGTATAGTGTGGAAAATGATGTATGCTTGCAGTAAGTAAAGAAAGCATGAAATTGTTGTGGTTTGTTTGACAGTGTGGAAAATGGACCAGGGTTCATAGGTTCACTAGTGGTATCTCTCCATAAAAGATAGCATGCTGGGTGAACAAATTACAGCTGGGCAATTGACAAACAGAGGTTGCAGCGTAGTGCACAATATAACATGATGATTACTATGATATTTAGTGTGGGCATCACAACAATATACATAGACCGACATCCATCTGCATCTACGACTAATAATCCACCCTCAGGTTATCATCCGAACCCCCTTAGGTATTAAGTTGCAAGCAACATATAACTGCATTAAACAAAGTGTGTAATGTAAGCAATGATTATGCACGCGGGCACTCTCACCGTTGTTTTCTTCCTAATGGCAACATCACATCCTCCCCCTTCACGTTTCTGTCACTCGAGCAAGGCGATGTGGAGGCATGAACCCACTATCGAGCATAAATACTCCCTCTTGGAGTCACTAGCAACTACTTGGCCAGAGCAACCACTAGCAACGGAAGGCATGCAAGATCACAAATAGCATCAGCAAATAAAGACTATAATCAACTTGGCATAAGTTCAATATTCATCGAATCCTAGCAAACACAGCATATAGAATTACATAAGATCAATCTCAATCATGATAGGCAGCTCACGAGATCTAAACATGGAGGCATATGAGGAGAAGACAACCATCTAGCTACAGCTACGGACCCGTAGTCCAAGGATGAACTACTCCGCATCACTCCGGAGGCAGGCATGGTGATGTAGAAGCCTCCGGTAATGATCTCCTCTCTGGCAGGGTGCCGGAGACAGCTTCATAACCCCCCTGATCTAGGGTTGACGGTCACGGCGGATGCAGAACTTTTCAGGGATTTTTGATCAGGTGCTTAGGGTTTTCCATCCGGGGGATTAAATAGGAGAAAGGGCAAAGGCGGTGGAGCTCCAGGACCCCCACACCCATAGCTGGCGCAGACAGGGGGCGCCACCCTACGGTGTGGCCCCCTGGTGCCCGTCTTCGATTCTTCTTCGGTGTTCTGGATGCTTCCGGGGAAAATAGACACTTCGGGATTTGTGGGGTCCAATTCCGAGAATGTTTCTAGAACAACTTTTCTAAAACCAAAAACATCACAAAACAGGGAACCGACACTTGGCATCTTGTTAATAGGTTATATAAAAATGCTATAAATAAGGGAGAAAACAAGTAGCAATTGACATAATATGATCATGGAGCATCAGAAATTATAGATACGTTGGAGACATATCAAGCATCCCCAAGCTTAGTTCCTACTCGTCCTCGAGTAGGTAAATGATAAAACACAATAATTTATGAGGTGACATGCTACTAACATAAACTTGACAATCTAATGTGCAAGCATATGCACGCTTAGATCATAAAACTTCAAACACAAACATGATAAATAGAAATTTAATAATAAATCATACCAATTACTTTGCATCACGAAGAGTAACTCAAATAAAGGATCATGAATAATAATGCAAAGAAAGGTAGATGTTTGTTTCAGGTATAGAGAAAGCATGGCAAAGTGATATTTCGCTAGTCCTTCAGAGTGGGGCAAAACATAAATGCCAGGGCACCTTCAACGTTCATGAGGAAGACTAGAACAAAATAATTTAAGAACACATAATATCACATTATGAAGTAATTATTGATGCTTATGGGACAAATGCACATAGAACTCAGAATGGAAAAAATGCTCTCTCAACTATGCATAAAGTTAGAAGATGGAGACTCAACATAAAAGTAAAAGAAAGGCCCTTCGCGGAGGGAAGTAGGGGTCACTTATGTGCTAGAGCTTTTATTTTATTAAACAGAGGTATTAAAAGTTTGAAACTCCTCCCATCCATCTTTCACAAACCATGGCTAACCGAATCCTCGGGTGCCTGCCAAGAATCACATACCGTGGCGGAGTGTCTATATTTTGGGAGATGTATGCTAATGTCAACAAATGGTAAACAGAAAATACAGTACGTCACAAGCCAACTGGATTCACAAGAGAGGCTCCCATGGTGAAGGACACAACTGGTGTAGAAGGTCATCCCTCTTTCTCTTTTGTTTACACAATTATGCTTTGACTGATAAATCAGGGGCAAAAATAGTGAAGAGAATTTGTTTGCATTAATTTGGGGCTAGGCACCCCGCTGCCAGCTCTTCTATCATTTAGATAAGCGGATGAAGCCACTAGTCGAGGGTGTGAAATCCAATCAACAAGTGAGATAAAGATTCTCTACTTATGTCCTCATGAGCAAAAACAGGAACATAAAGCAGGAGTAATTTTGAAGGTTTTAAAGGTAACACATGAGCAATTTACTTGGAGTGGCAGTTAAATACCACATGTAGGTAGGTATGGTGTACATAATGGGATTTTTTTGGTTTAAGGGAGTTTGGATGCACGAGTAGAGCTCATAGTCAGTACAGGTGGAGGCTAGCAAAAGACTGGGAGCGAAAAATCAAGAGAGCATAAGAGACATAATCATGCATAGCGACATAAGCATCATTAATTAAAACATAAGCAATATCACAGGTTAAATAACTAAGTGGTCATGGAGGCTATTCGTGACTGGTTTGTAGTCATAAACATGGTGTGAGCATGCGCCAAGTCAACCAAATAAAACGTTCAAAAGAGAATACCATATATTGATGCTTTACTATGACAAGAACAACTCTCTCAGCTATTTGAGGCTAATCATGCTACTCAATAACCACACGGCTTTAAAACTAAAATAACATTTAGCATGGCATGAAAAAGTTCTAGCCACAGTCTATACAAGGTTCTACTAGTACTGTTATAAAATCTACTTCAAACAAAAACTAGATCATAATGGCGCGCGTTGCCGCGCCCGTCCTATCTGATATAATGATATTTTTCCCCAAATATAGGTCTACAAAATTTGGAGGATCCAAATTTCCAAATAATATACTTCTTAATGTAATGATTGGTTAACTATAACATCATATACCTAGCAAGCCAACATTTGATGATGTTGGGAATGGACAAAATCCATCAGATCATACAGAAGGGACTTATTTTTCCACAAAAGCGCACATATTTCCTCAAAGATCAATATGGGATCATAATTACTCAAGAAAAGGAACATATAGAGATACAAACATGATGGACAATCGCCCCATATAACAGGATACTAACATGAGAAATAAGGTACCGTCGGTAAGTACCTTATCGCTGCACTTAGCAACCAGCCGTGGACATAACTATTGTGGTAAAGAGGGTGTTAACGAAACAAGACTGGTTTGCTAAACTGAGATTTAAACCGAATTATATATGGAGTTTAGATTCAAATGATCCCTGGATGAAAATGATAAACAGAAAATAACACGACTCTTATTCTCAACATAGCCACTTTAAAATAATAAACTTAATCGAGCTTCAACACTTCAACTTATGTGAACTGAAGCTAGAAAATAAGTGATGCATTAACTAACTTGTATGTACTTCAAATCTACTTCATATGGTCAAAAGGAGTATAATAACATAGCTAAAGATTTGCAGCCCCTAAACTACGGTTAACACCAACCAACTCGAATTAGATGGCTAGTATATTGGCATAATATAAGTTTTAATGGGAAAACTAAGGTAAAAAATAGTCGATAAGGCTGGGATAGCTGCGCCATGTGTGAGTGCATATAAATAGGATATGTGTCCTCACCTGCCGAATCATGTGATTTGAGTTGTAAATTTCAGTGAGGAATAATTACACGTGCAACACAACTTCGGGGTATGTAGCGCAGACTATTCTTTGCAAGCACAACTCCAGGTATATCCGCATGGAGAATATTAATTTGCTTCCAAATGAAAGGAATTATCTGCACATAGTGAATCCGCGGTTAGAATTTTTATGAATGAGTGAAAATAATATATTTAGCAAATGTCTTAAACAACACCCATGCACAACAAGTGGGAATCTGATAAGATTCATAGCAACCAAATGATAAGCCATCAACTGGTTTGCCAGTAAAGACTTCGTGGAATTATTCTTCACTTGGCAATCATAAACAGTGTCAATGATACAAGGAAAACAAAACCTCTCAGCCCCTGAAACCGAAAACAATATACGAAATACAGTAACACATAAAAATATCAGTACCGATTGGAAAGAACTTTTTGTAGTGAATTCGAAATAATTGTTCTTTTGACCACTTGAGCATCTCAATGGAAGTCATAGGTCAATAGCTTATATACATGAGAAGAAGCACCTCCATGTAAGAATTCAATGATCTAACAATTAAAAAATGCAAGCGGTAACCAATATTCTGTAGAGGTTATAACCATATTGATTTAAGATAAAGTGTATAAAATTTTAAGCAACTTGCTTGAATTATTTTTTTGTCAATGGGGGTGATGAAAGAGGACTGCAGTTATAACGACAACATACAACCTTGAGAAAATATGCATTCAAGCTGGTACTTGGGACTGACCTAAAATATTTTTGAAGCCTCTTTCCTTCGGTATAGTTTCTGAATTAAGAAGACAATCATCCATCCATCATGATAGACATGCCAAGAGCCCAGTACGCATATAATCAGATCACTGACAGTGACCACACAAATTATACGGTATAATTGTCCAAATAAGAATCATTCTCTTGCCTTCCTTGGAACATTCTCATAGCTGCCCTTCTTATAGGTTTTATTAGAAGGGAAAAGGAACAAAGGCTCCAGCTAATGAACAAACTTTTACAATTTGGTAGCAGAGACAAACCATGCAGGAGGACACTTCTGTAACCATAAGAGAGGCAAATATAGAGAGCACCAAGCCACAGAGATGAAGTAAGGTGAGCAGTCAGGGCCAACGAGACATCACCATGTTGTCTTGAGTCGACAAGCTCCAGCTGCCTCCTCATTATCCTCCTTTGCGCCCGTGCGCTGTTGAAAATGAGGCTATATATGAATCCAACAGGCTTCTATATTGATGCCCGATCAGTGAACTCGTTATAAAGCAGGGCCTCCCTGGGATGAGCCTTACCTAGTCAGGACTAAGAATCAGTATCATTGCCGGTGGGTGATTCTGTGGTTCCTGCGAGTAATTTATAGAATTTTAGCTTGGAATTATATTGAACAAAGTAATCTTTAAGAAAATAGTACTTAAATAATTTCCCCCTATTTTCTAGATTCTTATATCTGTCAAATAACCATGAATATCATTGAAATTTTTGTAACCAGATTGAATACCTGAAACATGGAGTCGTGGACCTCGGATCAAACCATAGGAAGGAGCAGGAGGGGAGGAAGTCCAACATACATGTAGGATCCACAGACCAATGCACGAGGCCGACTACCTAGACAAAAATATTGGCTGCCAGAGGAAGGAGAAGAGGGTTCGATCCTCAGTACTGAATCCATGGAAGATTAATGCTACATAACTCCTTACCGAGATATATATGGATGTCATGGCCACAATTCATCCTCACCGTGATCCTCCCCGCCACCGCCATCCTCCAACATGGGTAAGGCGAGCTAGAGGTTTGATTACCCTCCCACTCACACCTCCATGGCTCCATGGCTGCCTGGAGCCCCCTCACGCATATAGTATCCCGATTCGCCATCAACCGTTATGAGAGAGGTAGAGGAAGGCCAAAGGCTGAGGCCTGAGGGGGAGGGAGGAGAGGCCCTTCGTTGCGCATGAGAAGAAGACCAGCGAGACAGTAACGTATGTGCATTAATCTCCAATGAGTGGTGCACATCAAAGCTTACTTCAATGACAGTTCCAATCGCCCGCGGCATATCAATCTGCACTTCTGCAGCCGGATCGACCCTTCCTGCCACACAGGGTGCGAAGGACTGCATCCGGGTGCGATACCACATCGATCGGGAAGGCCCGAAGTGGATCATAAGGTGAGCAATCGGCCCATTTGAGGGAAATTTGGCCCGGTTAATCATATAACGCCCATGTCGATTTGCGGAGCAGCAGCCTGTATAATGTTGGGCCGGCTTTTGACGTTAATTGACGGTGGGAATCAGTTGCAGTGATGGTTTGGTGCTTTGGGACGATCTGGTGCGTTCGAAAGTTGGATCCAATGGTCAAGAATGTCAATTTGCTGTGCAAGGGCCTAGGTGGTTGAGTTATACTGTTACTTAATACTATTTATGATACAGAAATAAAACATGAGATTACTCACATAACACTACTAAAACTAACAGCTATAATAAGAGATGCATGCAAAACAGGAGCTGAATAAATGCAGGAGATAAACAGAGATTAAGAATACAACGTATTCTCATGAAAAAGCGGAGCGTGTCACTCTCCAATAAAAGAATGCTGGGTTCCAACCAAGCTTATTGAAAAAAGTAAAAACAAACTGAAGGCGAAAACAAACTGAAAACAAAAATAAAAGACGCTCCAAGTAAAGCACATAAGATGCGACCGAATAAAAATATAGTTTCACTAGAAGTGACCTGATAATTTGTTGATGAAGAAGGGGATGACTTGGGAATCCCCAAGCTTAGACGCTTGAGTCTTCTTGGGATTTGCTGGGTTGTACCACCGGGGCATCCCCAAGCTTAGGCTTTTCACTCTTGTTGATCTCATCATATCATCCTCTTCTGTTGACCCTTGAAAAGTTCCTTCACATCAAAATTCTCACAATCTTAATTAGCAACATTAGTGTAATCGAAATAATAAATTCACATGGTTCAGTTTCAACACAATTCTAACACTAAAAAACACATTATCTACTGTCACAACTTCTTTTAAAACTCTTTTTCTCAAAAGAACACCAAAATAAAGAGATTAAGATGCAAATGCGATAAATGGTAGAAATCTGTCAAAACAGAACAATAGGTAAAGATCGATTTTTTCAAAAATCTTCTTTTGCTAAATTCAAAAAGTGTTCAACTAAGAAAAATTGCGTATATAACTCAGGATTAAGCACAAAAAACCTCAGGTCATATTGAATTTTCTGTCATTTTGTACGGAATTAACAGTGGACAGTAGAAATCTGTTTCCTGCGCAGAAATCCGAAATATAGCCTCAACTTTCCACTAGAGGCTTTACTTGGCTAAAAAAAAACTCAAAAGAAAAGATACAGAGGGGTTGCTAAGGAAATATACAACACCCAAGTGCAAATCACACAAAAAAAACGAAAGAAAATGGGTTGAAAATAGCAAAATAAAACGGGTTGTCTCCCGGTAGCGTTTTTCTTTAACGCCTTTCAGCTAGGCATAAAAGGGAAACTCAAGTATTTTCAAGTGAAGAAGCATCAAAATCATATCTTTCTATAATAATAGATTCAAAAGTTAGCTTCATCTTATTTCTAGGAAAGTGTTCCAAACCATTCTTGAGGGGTAATTGATATTTAACACTCCTCGCTTTCATATCAATAATAGCACCAATATTTCTAAGAAAAGGTCTTCCCAAAACAATAGGACAAGAAGCATTGCATTCAATGTTTATAACAACAAAATCTACAGGGGCAAGGTTATTGTTAACCATAATAAGAACATCATCAATTCTACCAAGAGGTTTCTTTTTAGCATTATCAGCAAGATGAACATCCAAATAACAGTGTTCCAACGGTGGTAGATCAAGCATATCATAAAGCTTTTGAGGCATAATAGAGACACTAGAACCAAGATCACACAAAGCATTGCAATAAAATCATTTACTTTTATCTTAATGATAGTCTCCCAACCATCATCTAATTTCCTTGGGATAGATGTTTCAAGTTTCAACTTTTCTTCCCTAACTTTCATGAGAGCATTGGTAATATGTTTAGTAAAGGACATATTCATGGCACTAGCATTGGCATTTCTAGCAAGATTTTGTAGGAACATAATAACTTCAGAGATATTTCAATCATCAAAATCAATATTATTATCATCAAAAGTAATGGAACCATTATCTCCCACATCTCTAAAAATTTCAACACTTTTATCACGAGCAATTTCAGCAGTTTGAGGCAATTTAGCACATTTCACCAAAGGAGTAGGGACTTTATTAACACCAACTACTTTACCATTGATAGTAGGAGGTTTACTAGCACTTGGAGCTTCAGTTTTACTAGTGCTTGTGATAGTGCAAATTCTAACAATATTATTCTTTCTAGCCAATTCATCCTCTCTTTCCCACCTCGCACATAATTTAGCCATCAACCTAAAATTATCATCAATTCGAACTTGAATGGCATTGGTTGCAGCAAAAGGATTATCTTCAATGGTTTCAGTTTTAGCAGCCATTTTTTATCAAAGAAAATTGTGCCTCTGACAGGGCCAAAATACTAATCTCAGCACTTGAGATTTTATCCTACAAATCAGTGATTTCTCTATTCAGATTTCCAATTTGTTGGCTAATAGTTCTCAACATAGTAGATTGTTCTTCCATAGTTTTAGTAAACAACTTATTTTGTTCATATTGCATTTGCATAAATTTCTTAGTTGCTTTTTCAACTTCTACAATCCTTTCCTCGCTAGGCATTCCAGATCTACCATAAGAATAACCACTACCACTATTAGGAGGATATGGCTTATAATTGTTTCCACCAAAATTATTTCTATAAGCATTGTTGTTAAAATTATTATTTCTAATAAAGTTTACATCAACATGCTCTTCTTGAGCAACCAAATAGGCTAAAGGAACATTATTAGGATCAACTTGAGCTTTACCATTAACAAGCATAGACATAATAGCATCAAGCCTTTCACTCAAAGAGGAGGTTTCCTCAACAGAATTTACCTTCTTACCTTGTGGAGCTCTCTTAGTGTGCCACTCTGAATAATTTATCATCATATCATCAAGAAGCTTTGTTGCATTGCCCAAAGTGAAGGAAATAAAGGTACCTCCAGCAGCTGAATCCAATAGGTTCCTTGAGGAGAAATTCATCCAAGTAGTTAGTCCATGAGTGGGACAATTCTTCACCATAGTTTTCATTCTTTCCCAAGCTTTAGCAACATGTTCATTATCAAATTGCTTAAAATTCGTTATGTCACTTCTCAGGGATATAATCTTAGCAGGAGGATACTATTTTCCAATGAAAGCATCTTTACACTTAGTCCATGAATCAATACTATTTCTAGGCAAAGATAGCAACCATTCTTTAGCTCTTCCTCTCAAAGAGAAAGGAAATAATTTCAGTTTAATAATATCTCCATGAACATCTTTATATTTTTGCATCTCACATAGTTCAACAAAATTATTAAGGTGGGCAGCAGCATCATCAGTACTAATACCAGAAAATTGCTCTTTCATCACAAGATTTAATAAAGCAGGTCTAATCTCATAGAAAGCAGCAGTAGGAGCAGGTGGAGCAATAGGCGTACAAATAAAATCATTGTTGTTTGTGCTAGTGAAGTCACACAGGTTCATAGGTTCACTAGTGGTGTCTCTCCATAAAAGATAGCATGCTGGGTGAACAAATTACAGCTGGGCAATTGACAAATAGAGGTTGCACCATAGTGCACAATATAACATGATGATTACTATGATATTTAGTGCGGGCATCACAACAATATACATAGACCGACATCCATCTGCATGTATGACTAATAATCCACCCTCAAGTTATCATCCGAACCTCCGTAGGTATAAAGTTGCAAGCAACAGATAACTACATTAGACAAAGTGTGTAACGCAAGCAATGATTATGCACGCGGGCACTCTCACCACTGTTTTCTCCCTAATGGAAACATCACATCCTCCCCCTTCATGTTTTTGTCACTCGAGCAAGGCGATGAGGAGGCATGAACCCACTATCGAGCATAAATACTCCCTCTTGGAGTCACTAGCAACTACTTGGCCAGATCAACCACTAGAAACGAAAAGCATGCAAGATCACAAATAGAATAAGCAAATAAAGACTATAATCAACTTGGCATAAGTTCAATATTCATCGGATCCCAGCAAACACAACATATAGAATTACATAAGATCAATCTCGATCATGATAGGCAGCTCACGACATCTAAACATGGAGGCATATGAGGAGAAGACAACCATCTAGCTACAGCTACGAACCCGTAGTCCAAGGATGAACTACTCACACATCACTCCAGAGGCAGGCATGGTGATGTTGAAGACTCCGGTGATGATCTCCTTTCTGACAGGGAGCTGGAGACAGCTTCAGAATCCCCCTGATCTAGGGTTGACGATGGCAGCGGCTGCAGAACTTTTCAGGGATTTTTGATCAGGTGCTTAGGGTTTTCCATCCAGGGGGATTAAATAGGCAAAATGGCAAAGACGGTGGAGCTCCAGGGGCCCCACACCCATAGCTGGCGCGGCGAAGGGAGCGTGGCCACTCCACCCTATGGTGTGCCCCCCTGGTGCCCGTCTTTGACTCTTCTTCGGTGTTCTGGATGCTTCCGGGGAAAATAGGCACTTCAGGCTTTGTGGGGTCCAATTCCGAGAATGTTTACAGAATAACTTTTTTGAAACCAAAAACAGCAGAAAACAGGGAACTGGCACTTGGCATCTTGTTAATAGGTTAGTCCCGGAAAACGTATAAAAATGCTATAAATAAGGGAGAAACAAGTAGCAATTGACATAATATGATCATGGAGCATCAGAAATTATAGATACGTTGGAGACGTATCACGGACTTCTTTTTGCCCCTTTTGGGAATCTCCTCGGGACTCTTGTGGAGGATCTCCACGGGCTCCTCGTGGAGGGTTCCGCACTTGCTCCTGGGGAGTGTGCTTGCGTGCAATCATTTGTATTTTTGACAACTGCGCGTGTTTTACCTGTCCCTTCATGAAAATCCTGCGAGGAAAACTGCGTCACGGAACTTGGCAAGGTGTTGTGTACAGTAGTGACCCGTACACATACACCGTCCCAGCCCCCGCTCGCGGGATGCTCTCGGGAGGAAAAGCCACTCGCGCGCCTCTGGAGAGGAAAGTATGCATGCTGAGATGAATGCACATGAATGTGTTGGATGCAGAGATTTAAGCATGCCGGCATGCAAAGAGAGAATTGCTTGGGAAAGCAAGTGAATTTACTGCCAGGGTAAGGCATTGTTCTTTTACAAAACGCTTGGAGATGTCGTGACCTTGTGGTCTCCCAAGAGGCACTTGACGTCACCGTGCGGACATGGGACTCCCATCGTCAGGCGATCCTCCACAAGAATGCAGGCAATGTAGCCTGTAGGATCTTGGTAGCCCCCGCAGTTTTCCTCGCCATTGCCCTGATTCCCCTCAGGCGGTGCTGTGCGGCAACATTCACCTGAAGAGGGGGTGGTTTGGGGCACTGCTGCTGCTGAGGAAACTGCTGGTAGTAGGTATTGTAGCCACCGGTGCTGGTGTTGTAGTTGTTGTGCCCGTTGTAGTTGTCCGGGTCACGTTCCTCCCAGCGACCGCCACAGCAGCTGCCGCCACGTCCGGGGCTGCGCCAACTACTGCCTCGAGAGTAGCCCTCCCGACTGCTCCTCATGAGGCGATCACCAGCTGGAAGAACTCCTCCGTGGAGTGGGAGCGCATTCTATGCAATGCGCAGAAGGGGCGGTCGTCCACCATCGGAGCGGCGTCGCTGCGGCCGTGCTTGCGATCAAGCTCTGTTTCCAGAACGGCTGGAGTCTTGCGCTTGACGTCTGTGTTGTCGCTCCGGGTCTTGGTTTTGGCATTGGTAGCCGTTGGGTTTGGTTCATTGATAGGGGTGTTGTGTCTGAAGAGGCACCCTTGCTCGGTGAAAGTGCATTTCGTTTTCCCTGTCGTTTTGTGTGTTAGTTAAAAATACTAAGTACATTATTTATCGAGGTGTTTTAGTGTGCAGGTGTTAATTTGAACATCCGCATCGAACACCAAAAAGTGGTGAAGATAGATCTGTGAGATTTGGGACAGAGAGCAACCGGATATTTCTAACCAGAAATTTTTAGGGCAACCAGAATTTCCGGTTAGGAAGATCCCAACCCAGTTTTGAGATAGAGACTAGCCGGAAGTTTCCAACCGGAAATTTCTGGAACAACCGGAATTTCCGGTTGTGGAAGTTCGAGCTCAAAAACGCCTAGGTCAATCGGAATTTCCGGTTTGGGAGCCAGCTCGGGACAGAAACCGACCAGATTTTTCAAACCGGATTATTTGCTTCGACTCGAATTTCCAGTAGAAGTCAACCCAGTTCGAGGTCAGATATGAAGAAGAGAAGCCAACCGTAATTTCCGGTTCAAGTTTGAACCAGAATTTCTGGTACCAGTTTCCTGCTCAAACGACTCTATTTTGGGAGGGAGTATAACTACCCCTCCTCTTCCACCTTGAGCTCTAGTTCGTCCAAGACATTAATGTGCATTTATTAAGCTCACCAAATCTTATATCTCTCCCATTTCTTCCACCCAAGCTCGTTGATTTTTGGAGGATCGAAGAAGAAGACCCGGATCTACATCTTCACCAAGCCGTTCTTCATTTGCCCCTCATTCACTTGAGGGAATTGAGTCTAGGGTTTCAATTGTTTGAAAAACCTAGACCTCTTGCTACACTTGGTGATTATTTGTGTTGGGAGCCCCCAATTTGGTTGTGGGTGTGTGCCCCAAGCTTGTTCTAAAGGATTTGATTCCCGCTTCAAAGTGTATCAATAGTGGAAAGTGGACTAGGTCCTTTGTGGCGTTGTTCATCGGAGAATAGGGTGAGGACTTTGTGGCAAAGCTCACACTCGTCCAACGTGACGTACTCCCTTAATGTGACGCCCCGAGATCGGGCACTATGCAGATTTCAGCATTCCCGCCAAATCCGCATAATAACCGATTCCAGGTTGCCATTTATGATAACATTACAATAGTTCACGAATAATCCACAATTGCAACAGCATCAGAAAGATACAAGATGACTCAGAAGAGCCAGGGATACAACTGATACATTACAAAGATCCAAATAACAGCGGAAGAAACAAACGTCCGGCTACGGACAAGATCCAAATGGGACTAAGAGTCCTGAAGATAACCGAAGGCGTCCAATCCCTGCCCAGGCCAAGCCGGAGGGATTCCCAAGCTAACGTCGTCAGACTTCAAACCTGTTGTCTGCAATTTGGAATTTGCAGCCACGAAAGAGATTCGTGGGTCAGTACGGTTAAGTACTGGCAAGTGGGAGAAAGCCCATACTCACAAGTTACCGGCATAGCCAGTCATCACAAGATACAAATTCTTTAGGATCAACGGAAAGGAAGGGGTTATGGCAAATAAGCGACAGCAGGCTGCACTAACCAACTACAGAGATTATATTACTTCCACCTACCAGAAAGGAGATAAGATCGAGTGATAGTAACCAACTGAAAGATAACCTCAAACAAACCCATCCTGGATCTCGCCCCTTATCCAAAGAAGCAATCCGAGGATAACTCACACCGTGGTATTAAAGATGAGTCAAGTTATTGTGTGAATAACCTATTACTAGTCAAGTTATTAATCATTGGGTGAAACATGATTGATCATTATGTTGAAGTTGTCCTGAGTACTTGTTAGCCAGTACTTTCACCAAGTAATCCATAACCGCGGAAAACACGGCTTCTCGAGAAGATTTACCCTGCAGGGATGCACCAAAGTAACCACACTCATGAATATCCCGCCAGATGGAGCGGCCACTCCACCAAGCGGGGCACTCAACACAATCCAACCCTTCTTCGCATCAAGCCCAAAGAACCTTGGGCGCACGGCTACTCGGGCCCAGAAGAAAATGGACCCTCATAGCACTCTAAGACCGTGTCCCCCTATATGCCGACTACGAAAATTCCACCCGGGTACCAAGGGCTCGCAAGATCATGCATGCAGCAAATGGAAAACCCGAACTAAATGAGGCGATTTGGACGAGATGCGAATCGGGTCAAACTGAGGGGGAGCCCATACTCCCCAAATGCGGGTAGTGCGCTCATCATGGATCAGTAGACAAGACCCTTTTCCTATTAGGGTCGACACTAGCAGGCCTCAAAACCACAAGGGGCCTCCTGCCGGTGCCTTATCATCAAATTATTATTCTTACCATTAGCAATTAACAGGTTTGATTGATTAACATCGAGCCCCCAGAACAATAATAAAAGAGTACGGTAGTAAACGAAGTAACCGACAACGAGCTCGAGCAAAAGCAACACTAAGCATGCTAGATAAGAACAGGCTCAATCAATGGCTGTAGGTGTGGGAGTGAGGCAATATCAGGGTTAAAGGATTCATGTGATAGGTTCGTAACAGAAACAACTACTGCTAAGGCTAGCAGGAAAGAATCAACGGAAAGAATCGGTAACAAGTGATGAAAGGCAGCCATATGGCATGCAAGTGAGTATACTTGCCTGAGATCCCGCAAGGTAGCAGAACTTGTCGTTGCTCACATCATCTCAACGTCCTATCCGAGAAGAAGCAACGAACCTCGAACAAACACCGGAATGCAACAATTACTACTACGGCAAAAGATCCAGCATGATCAAGGTATGGATGCATGACAAGTTTAATAGATGCACCAAAGTAAACTAGGGATATGATACACAAGTTTAAATGGATTCCATATGCAAGGAGTGCATATGGCAAACCCATGCCTTATAGTTGAATTAATTGTTCTAACACTAAGCATCATGTGTAAGTGAGTTAGAATGATGCATACATGATGAAGAACAAGAAGATAACAATTTTAAATGCAATTGGAAGGATGGTTAACAAGTTTAGAAAACATTATCAAGTTTGGAAATTATTGTTACTTAATGGGGTTAAGCAAGTAGTGGTTGTTATCATCAAGTTAAAATGTTCAAAACAAATAACAAAGTTGATATTTGAAAAGGTTATCAATTTTTAGTTGGATTACATGTTTCACATTTTGAAATTGGACTTTGGATTAATTATTTATGAATTAAACAATATTAAACAAGTTTTAATTGAATTAAACAAGTTTTAAATTGTTTAGGCAATTTAAATTATTCAAACCAGGAAACAAAATTTATATTTGAATAGAGTATTCAAAAAGGTGTGAAAAACATATTTTATTTGGATTATTTGAAAACAGTAGGAATTAGTTATGAATTACTTCAATTTGCATTTGAATTATTCAAATTTGAAATTTAAATGCATTTTTGAAAATTCAAAACAGAACACAAGTTGAATATTTGGAAAGATTAGAAGATTTGGATTAGAAAACATATAAAGTTTGCATTTATTGGAATTACAGAGCAAAAGATATTAAATTTTGAAGTTTGGTTTGAATTCTGCTATTTAATTGAATTATGAAATAACAGAAAAAAAATGGTTTAAACGATTTGGACACCGCGCAGCACCCTAGCCGCGGCCACTGACGCGCGGGCCCGAGGGTCACGCGGCGCTGACGAGGCGGGAGGGGTCACCGACGGGTGGACCCGCCACCGCGCGGTAAATCGCGAAAAAAGGTGGAGCACTTTGCTCCACGGGGGGTTCGAACCCGTGACTCCCTCGCTGCGCGCACGGAAGCGCAACCAGATGGGCTGGTTCGTGGTTGTGATAGCATAGGGCCTCGGGGGTGGATATGGTTTAGGTTCGGGCATAACTGAATTTTATTCAGTACGCTAACTGAACCTTGCTCGTGCAGTTTCGCTGCTGGGATCGCCGGCGAGGAAGCGATCCGTGCTGGTGCTAGCTCGCGAGGCGTGCGTGTGCTTGTGCTACCACCGGAGGCGTGCAGATTCAGAGGAAGGCGAGGGAGGGGAAGAGTATGGAGCGATCACCTCGGATGGTTTGGTCGATGACGACGTTCAGAACGGCAGCAGACGCGGGCGGAGGTAAAGCTGGACGGCGGCGGCCACCTGGTCCTCCTCTCGCCGCCGCGTCTTCAGCAAAGATGGTGGTGGATGGGGGCTGGTTCCATTCCCACCGACGGGGAACCCTCGAGATGCCCGTGGAGATGGGGAAGTGGCGGTGAACAGAGGTGGAGCTCACGGTGGTGTCCAAGTTCAGAACATGGAACAGATGTGAGCAGAGGAGGGAGAAGGAGGGCGGCGGCGTAGGATGGGGAAGGCTAGGGTTCTAGGTTTAGGGCTCGGGGTAGATAGATATAAGGGGGGAGGAGCTCCTGTACGGCGTGCCATCGGAAGGGGGAGGATGCGATCGGAGGGCTCGGTAGCTGTCGTACAGACATGACGTCAGGGAGGGGAGGAAGACGACAACCGTAGCGAAGGGGTAGCGGGCCAGAAAATTGGTGGGCTGAGGGAAAAGGGAAAGAAAGAGGGAAAGGGGGTGGGCTGCCCTCTCCTCCTTGCTATTTTTTTTGTACTGTTTTTTTTTTTTTTTTTTTTTGTAGTTAAGAAAATGGAAACAAAACAAAGGCTTTGCTTAAAGAGAAATTTGGAATAAAATAGGATGAACTTCTTAGTTGAAAAGAAACATGTTGGCAGTTTTTGTTTTCCAAAATTTATTGTTTGTTTGTTGTTTTAAATTAAAACCAATTTAAATAAGATTTCCAATATTAGTTAATAGTAGAAAATCAAGGTATTTTCAAGGGTTTTCTTTAGGGTTTTAAAAGTGATTTGATGGGTTCAAATTAGTGGTGAATTTCATTGATTCCAAAGATTAAAGATTTTGAGGATTGGTTTGAAATTGGAAATAATTTGAAATTAATTGATTAATTGATTAAGTGATTGATGAATTAAGCAACAAATTAAGAGTTGATCCAATATGAAAAAAAAAGATTGGAAGCAATTGATGTTGTTGGATTTGCAAATCTTTATTTGAAAGATTGTAACAGACAAGTGTGAAAACAAGATTTGATTCATCAAGAAAACAATGCAAACATGGTGCAATGCAATGAGATGCAAATGATGCAAACACAACAAACAGGTAACACCACAGGTGTTACAGACGACACCACTAACAAGGGATTGCGCCCTCGCAATCCACCTGCTAACCCGGGAGGGGAAAGAAGTTCGACTATCGATTCTTCGTGCTTCCAGTTGATCTCCTCGACACCACTAACAAGGGTTTCTCGACACCACTAACAAGGGATTCTTGCTCGGAGTGACGACGATGTTCTTCCAACAGGAATCTTCCGATGATCGAACCTATTAGGTTAATGGCTCAGAAAACGTCCACCCACGTGGGATCCTAACACTTTGAAAGATAGACAAGGGGAAGAATCCAAAACAAATAAGATGGGAGGGGAAATAGAATAGGGGTAAGGAGAAAACAAGAATCCTATTGAGATGTTTTTTTTTTCCAAAATAGTTTAGCAGAAATAGTTTTCGACACTCTAGAAACAACGACCGTTAGCGAGGTTTTCCTACAGGCTTTGCGGACCCGTTGCTTCGATAACCATTCGTATCGAAACAATATCGGGAATCGGAACCAAGGCTCTGATACCATTTGTGACGCCCCGAGATCGGGCACTATGCAGATTTCAGCATTCCCGCCAAATCCGCATAATAACCGATTCCAGGTTGCCATTTATGATAACATTACAATAGTTCACGAATAATCCACAATTGCAACAGCATCAGAAAGATACAAGATGACTCAGAAGAGCCAGGGATACAACTGATACATTACAAAGATCCAAATAACAGCGGAAGAAACAAACGTCCGGCTACGGACAAGATCCAAATGGGACTAAGAGTCCTGAAGATAACCGAAGGCGTCCAATCCCTGCCCAGGCCAAGCCGGAGGGATTCCCAAGCTAACGTCGTCAGACTTCAAACCTGTTGTCTGCAATTTGGAATTTGCAGCCACGAAAGAGATTCGTGGGTCAGTACGGTTAAGTACTGGCAAGTGGGAGAAAGCCCATACTCACAAGTTACCGGCATAGCCAGTCATCACAAGATACAAATTCTTTAGGATCAACGGAAAGGAAGGGGTTATGGCAAATAAGCGACAGCAGGCTGCACTAACCAACTACAGAGATTATATTACTTCCACCTACCAGAAAGGAGATAAGATCGAGTGATAGTAACCAACTGAAAGATAACCTCAAACAAACCCATCCTGGATCTCGCCCCTTATCCAAAGAAGCAATCCGAGGATAACTCACACCGTGGTATTAAAGATGAGTCAAGTTATTGTGTGAATAACCTATTACTAGTCAAGTTATTAATCATTGGGTGAAACATGATTGATCATTATGTTGAAGTTGTCCTGAGTACTTGTTAGCCAGTACTTTCACCAAGTAATCCATAACCGCGGAAAACACGGCTTCTCGAGAAGATTTACCCTGCAGGGATGCACCAAAGTAACCACACTCATGAATATCCCGCCAGATGGAGCGGCCACTCCACCAAGCGGGGCACTCAACACAATCCAACCCTTCTTCGCATCAAGCCCAAAGAACCTTGGGCGCACGGCTACTCGGGCCCAGAAGAAAATGGACCCTCATAGCACTCTAAGACCGTGTCCCCCTATATGCCGACTACGAAAATTCCACCCGGGTACCAAGGGCTCGCAAGATCATGCATGCAGCAAATGGAAAACCCGAACTAAATGAGGCGATTTGGACGAGATGCGAATCGGGTCAAACTGAGGGGGAGCCCATACTCCCCAAATGCGGGTAGTGCGCTCATCATGGATCAGTAGACAAGACCCTTTTCCTATTAGGGTCGACACTAGCAGGCCTCAAAACCACAAGGGGCCTCCTGCCGGTGCCTTATCATCAAATTATTATTCTTACCATTAGCAATTAACAGGTTTGATTGATTAACATCGAGCCCCCAGAACAATAATAAAAGAGTACGGTAGTAAACGAAGTAACCGACAACGAGCTCGAGCAAAAGCAACACTAAGCATGCTAGATAAGAACAGGCTCAATCAATGGCTGTAGGTGTGGGAGTGAGGCAATATCAGGGTTAAAGGATTCATGTGATAGGTTCGTAACAGAAACAACTACTGCTAAGGCTAGCAGGAAAGAATCAACGGAAAGAATCGGTAACAAGTGATGAAAGGCAGCCATATGGCATGCAAGTGAGTATACTTGCCTGAGATCCCGCAAGGTAGCAGAACTTGTCGTTGCTCACATCATCTCAACGTCCTATCCGAGAAGAAGCAACGAACCTCGAACAAACACCGGAATGCAACAATTACTACTACGGCAAAAGATCCAGCATGATCAAGGTATGGATGCATGACAAGTTTAATAGATGCACCAAAGTAAACTAGGGATATGATACACAAGTTTAAATGGATTCCATATGCAAGGAGTGCATATGGCAAACCCATGCCTTATAGTTGAATTAATTGTTCTAACACTAAGCATCATGTGTAAGTGAGTTAGAATGATGCATACATGATGAAGAACAAGAAGATAACAATTTTAAATGCAATTGGAAGGATGGTTAACAAGTTTAGAAAACATTATCAAGTTTGGAAATTATTGTTACTTAATGGGGTTAAGCAAGTAGTGGTTGTTATCATCAAGTTAAAATGTTCAAAACAAATAACAAAGTTGATATTTGAAAAGGTTATCAATTTTTAGTTGGATTACATGTTTCACATTTTGAAATTGGACTTTGGATTAATTATTTATGAATTAAACAATATTAAACAAGTTTTAATTGAATTAAACAAGTTTTAAATTGTTTAGGCAATTTAAATTATTCAAACCAGGAAACAAAATTTATATTTGAATAGAGTATTCAAAAAGGTGTGAAAAACATATTTTATTTGGATTATTTGAAAACAGTAGGAATTAGTTATGAATTACTTCAATTTGCATTTGAATTATTCAAATTTGAAATTTAAATGCATTTTTTAAAATTCAAAACAGAACACAAGTTGAATATTTGGAAAGATTAGAAGATTTGGATTAGAAAACATATAAAGTTTGCATTTATTGGAATTACAGAGCAAAAGATATTAAATTTTGAAGTTTGGTTTGAATTCTGCTATTTAATTGAATTATGAAATAACAGAAAAAAAATGGTTTAAACGATTTGGACACCGCGCAGCACCCTAGCCGCGGCCACTGACGTGCGGGCCCGAGGGTCACGCGGCGCTGACGAGGCGGGAGGGGTCACCGACGGGTGGACCCGCCACCGCGCGGTAAATCGCGAAAAAAGGTGGAGCACTTTGCTCCACGGGGGGTTCGAACCCGTGACTCCCTCGCTGCGCGCACGGAAGCGCAACCAGATGGGCTGGTTCGTGGTTGTGATAGCATAGGGCCTCGGGGGTGGATATGGTTTAGGTTCGGGCATAACTGAATTTTATTCAGTACGCTAACTGAACCTTGCTCGTGCAGTTTCGCTGCTGGGATCGCCGGCGAGGAAGCGATCCGTGCTGGTGCTAGCTCGCGAGGCGTGCGTGTGCTTGTGCTACCACCGGAGGCGTGCAGATTCAGAGGAAGGCGAGGGAGGGGAAGAGTATGGAGCGATCACCTCGGATGGTTTGGTCGATGACGACGTTCAGAACGGCAGCAGACGCGGGCGGAGGTAAAGCTGGACGGCGGCGGCCACCTGGTCCTCCTCTCGCCGCCGCGTCTTCAGCAAAGATGGTGGTGGATGGGGGCTGGTTCCATTCCCACCGACGGGGAACCCTCGAGATGCCCGTGGAGATGGGGAAGTGGCGGTGAACAGAGGTGGAGCTCACGGTGGTGTCCAAGTTCAGAACATGGAACAGATGTGAGCAGAGGAGGGAGAAGGAGGGCGGCGGCGTAGGAGGGGGAAGGCTAGGGTTCTAGGTTTAGGGCTCGGGGTAGATAGATATAAGGGGGGAGGAGCTCCTGTACGGCGTGCCATCGGAAGGGGGAGGATGCGATCGGAGGGCTCGGTAGCTGTCGTACAGACATGACGTCAGGGAGGGGAGGAAGACGACAACCGTAGCGAAGGGGTAGCGGGCCAGAAAATTGGTGGGCTGAGGGAAAAGGGAAAGAAAGAGGGAAAGGGGGTGGGCTGCCCTCTCCTCCTTGCTATTTTTTTTGTACTGTTTTTTTTTTTTTTTTTTTTTTGTAGTTAAGAAAATGGAAACAAAACAAAGGCTTTGCTTAAAGAGAAATTTGGAATAAAATAGGATGAACTTCTTAGTTGAAAAGAAACATGTTGGCAGTTTTTGTTTTCCAAAATTTATTGTTTGTTTGTTGTTTTAAATTAAAACCAATTTAAATAAGATTTCCAATATTAGTTAATAGTAGAAAATCAAGGTATTTTCAAGGGTTTTCTTTAGGGTTTTAAAAGTGATTTGATGGGTTCAAATTAGTGGTGAATTTCATTGATTCCAAAGATTAAAGATTTTGAGGATTGGTTTGAAATTGGAAATAATTTGAAATTAATTGATTAATTGATTAAGTGATTGATGAATTAAGCAACAAATTAAGAGTTGATCCAATATGAAAAAAAAAAGATTGGAAGCAATTGATGTTGTTGGATTTGCAAATCTTTATTTGAAAGATTGTAACAGACAAGTGTGAAAACAAGATTTGATTCATCAAGAAAACAATGCAAACATGGTGCAATGCAATGAGATGCAAATGATGCAAACACAACAAACAGGTAACACCACAGGTGTTACACTTAACAAGGAGGAACTCGGGAATACATCGTGTCTCCGCGTGCTTCCAGTCAGTTACCTCGTTCCCCTCTCCTTTACTTGTGCTTGTTTTGTATTTGTTGTTGTTCTTTTCATATAGGTAAATTCATCATAGTTTCATTATCTAGAGAACTTACCTTTGTGTCAAGCCTAATCCTTAAGAAAAATTAAAATTGGTTGTAACACCTATTCACCCCCCTCTAGGTGTCCATACTATCCATTCAATTGGTATCAGAGCCTCGGCTCTTATTATTGGTCTTAACCGCCTAAGATTTTAGTATGGTTGATGATACGGTAGTCCCCGGTCCCGCGACACAAGTCACTATGGATGATATCAAGGACTTGCAAAGTTCCTTGACCTCATCCATGGGGGGAAAAATCAATGAGTTGCAAACTCTCATGTTGCAACTCATGAAAGCCAAGGAACCAGAGACGTCCAATTCATCTCCACCGGATGAAAATCCGGAGGGTGCCAAGAACGGGGAAAATGGTGAACCACATAAAAATTCTTCCCCTTTGAACTCCACTGATAAGGGTACGGAAGGAAAAGGATATCACCACTCCGTTGAGGGGAACTACTCTCCCGATCCTCCCGTCCCACATCCTCATATAATTCCTAGAGGAGAATGATGTCTACGAATGTCACGACCCCGGACCCAGAAATATACATACTATTATGTGCTCCTAGACATGGACCCACAAGGGCTTCAGAGTTACCAGCCCCGGCCGCAACAAACAACGGCAGGCAGACCGGATTCATCGGCACGCAGGCCGGATCACCATGGTACTACTACTCCTTGTGTCCACACTAGTCATAACCAACTATGCATATCAAAGCGTCCATGAATTGAATGAAACTGAAGGAAACGGGACCAAAGCTATACAGAGCTGCTATGTGTCCAGAAAGTGCAACAACAATCGAGGGTTACTGGGGTTACCTAGCCCCAGGCCGAATCACATCGGCAGGCGTGCTCGAAAATGGATCATCGACTCTACAACCCCTCGATTGCGACAACTATGCAGGCATAGCCAAAACTGTATAACAATGAGCTCGAAACCAACAACCGATCAAAGCAGCAATCTAGACATGGAAGTTGTATTAAACAGGTGTTACTAGAGTAGCTGTACAAACAGAGGTCACACGACCCAACATTACATCAGACAACGGAAGGCAAAATATGTTGCTAATCAACAAGAACCAAAAGGCCTGAGAGGCCGCAACATAAGGCGACGTCCCAGCCCATAGATTCCAGGCTGCTACCTGGGAACCCCAAACTACTCGTCGATGTCCACGTTTAACCACCACTGAAGTGACGAACTCCACCTGAACCAAAATTAAGCAAACCTGAGTACGGGAGGTACTCAACAAGACTTAGTTAACCTATTATATGTCTGCTGGTTTCATAAAGGGTTTTATGAAGGTTGATTTGCGTAAAGCAATCTTTATTTTCCAAATCGAGGAGGAATAGCACGTCTCATAGAAGGTTTTCATAACAGATGAGAAACTCACTACCGTAATCATCATCTTTTCAATCCACCAACATTATTTCCCAGCATCTCACATGCTACAAGGATCACCCCTCTTGGCATCTCCGAGGAGGCACCCTTCAAACATTGACTCCATGCTTTGTCAACATATTTTAGGTCACGTTCAAGTTGTCTATGGTCTTTGCATTCACCAAGTCGTCCTTAACCATGGACACGGCTTTTCGAAAAGATTTATCCCTGTAGGGGGTACACTTTACCCACACGTACCATACGACTCTTAGCGCCACATGTACGCTTTTCCATGGAACGCGGCAGAGGGTGGCTGGCCACGACTTTTACCTTACCCGACCCTATCCATGAGTCAACCCAAGACAGGGCCATCCCGTCAACAGGGAGTTGGCCATCCTCCTGACGACACCTGTCTCTGTGAGGCGGGGTCAAGATCCATGTACGTCCATCACTTGGCCCCGGTCACGCCCTAGCGGAGCATTTTGTTTTCAAAACGTTTAAAAGGTTTTGATTGCGTTGCCGAATGGAAATCTCAAACTACGTGACCCATGGATCTGGCCAAACAAGTTAGTTGGTCGAGCGCGGTTACTTAGACCCCGCGTGTGGTTGCACGCTCAGTCTTGGCTTCCGCTCGAGACCTTAATCCTAGGGTTGGCGAGTATAGGATGAACAACCACTTCCCAAGTGGCCTCCCATACCAGCCTTAGTCAAGTTATCCACACAATGCTCATCTCACCACGTCATCATATCATACTAGGTTATCGCAGCTCTGATTCATCAACGGGATGGAGCAGAGGTAACAAACATGTATGACTAAGCGAAGCAGATATGAGGCTCTGGCGATGCGCACAAGCAAATCTATAGCGGCTAGGAGCAGTGGATCAGGATATTGAGGCAATGCAGTATATAGGTGAACTATATCTACTGACATCAAATACTTTGGAATCGAATGCAAAGTACGAGAATCAAATCTTGTTGGAAAATATATATGAGCAGATAAAAGGTTATGCTTGCTTTGGTTATGAGAAAACCATATAAAGGCTTCAGGAATAAGTGCTTGACTTGACGGTTAAGATCAAGTATTCGTCATGGAACAGCTGGCCTTCACTTCGGAGTCGGGCTCTACCGAGGGGGAAACAACACCGAAAAGAAGAACAACAATCAAACATGGCATCGATGCAATGCACAATATGTATGCATGAGCAAGTTAATGCGCTGTCGGGGGGTTACCCCCGAGTAGGGTAAAGGCAAATGGTAAAGGCGGCTTACAGAAGAGAGGTTTGGTCGAGTAGCCGACTACCTGGTACTCGCTACCCGGTCGACTGCTACTCGGTTTCACCTCAAGATGACCAGAAGGAGATATCAATCAAGTTCTATCCTTTCGAGTAGAAGAGTTGGCCCGAGTACAATTGGCGGGAACAATTGGCGGGAACCCACTCGGGCCAGAAAGTCAAAGGAGCCGTTCTGACACAGGATCCCGCGTATCCTGGGTCCGTACTTGGCAGCATTCGAACTACTGTTCATCTGGGACCGGCCTGCCTGACAGTGACAGTATGGAAGCAGGCCGTGGCAGGATAAGGGGGGCCTACTCTGTGCTTAGGTACAGTGATACCAGTCTGTCCCCTAGTTTTGCCCAACGACTTTCCAGATGAAGCCAAGGTTAGGAACCAAAGCTGTCAGCGGGAACCCGGAAGAAGGACGGTGTGCACACAATGTCGACACTTGTCTAGATTTGGACGTATCCGGCTGGGAACCAGGTATATAAGGTGCCCCGCCGCCTCCTGCGTGAGGAGAGACACATATCGATCGCATACTGGGTCACGCATAAACCCCTAACCCTAAGTTCTTGACCTAGCTCTACTCGGAGAGAGAAGTGTGGCTACTCGGTAGCGATATCATTTGTACTGTGGCTACTCGGAGAAACATCATAATAGATACAGAGAGGCAGGAGTAGGGGTTTTACCTCCTCACGAGGGCCCTGAACCTGGGTAGATCGTGTTGTTTGCTGTGTATTGTTCTTACCTCACGCGGCTACTCGTCGCGTGATCCCTCCCCGGACACCTCCAGCGTCCTTCGTCCCCACATCTTTAGCCATCCCATGGCATCTGCCGTGACACCACCACGACAGTTGGCGCCCACCGTGGGGCAACCAGCGGCGCTAGCTGGAGTTTCTGTTCGGACGGGATCTTCTTCAGCGGAGCGCGTGGTCTGTGGCCTTGTCCACAGATTCGGCTCCTTCGACTTCGTCACCGACAACGCCGGCTGTTTCGGCGGCATGGCCATGCCTGAGGGCGGTTCGGTGATCTCCTTCGGCTCTCACCTCGTCTACGTCGCCACCGTCGCCAACCGCGCGTACCCCGAGCTGGTGCATGACGCGGAGGATCCTCCCGCGGTGATTGCTGCTCGCGGAAGGCCCGCATGCAGCTCTGCGAGCTGCGCGGAGGTGATGGTGACGGGTTTGGCGGCAAACACTGGCGCAGCTGCTACTGGCACTGCGGCCGTCGTCGAGGAGGTTGACGAACCGCCTGCTGGTGGCAGGACTCACCGGCCCTACGAGAGGGAGAACAACTTGCCGCCTTCCACCTCTACAGTCATCCCCGCGTCTGCTGCGCGAGCCGGTATGCCCACTCCCACCGACATCGAGCTCCTAGCCGCGAGGGAGCAGCTCGAGCGGCAACGCCAGGAGCTGCTTGCCGAGCAGGCGGAGTGGGAGAAGATCAGGCTTGAGCTGAGTCTAGACCAGCTCGAGTACAACAAGGCTCACGGCTTCACGCCGGTCGCCAGGAGGCCTAGCAGAGTAGGCGCTACGCGGCGTAACTTGGGTGTCGAGATGGCAACAGTTGCGGAGGTGCCCGCTCAGTCCGCCACCGCGAACACTTTCACAAGGCCAAGGTACAGCACACCCGCCAAGACGCTCAGGGCTGCAGAGGCCGTGGCTGCCGAGTTGCCGCGCCTGGATGGAGAGGCGCGTCTCAGGCAGCAGGAGAGGCTCAACGAGTTGGTGTTGGAGGCCGCTAGGCAGAACGAGGAGTTCCGGAAGGCCAACCCGGGTGCTGGAGCTTCGCAGGTGGTTCACTCGCATGCGGCTAGATCTAACGATCAGGCCTCGTCTCCGCATCCTAGCCGCGAGAAGAGCCGCAGCGGGCGTTCGGGTAGAGACAGGCAAATGCAGGTGTACGACCCGGCTGCTGCCGCGAAACAGGTTGCTGTGCCGCAGCAGCCCGGGCGGGAACACAACGCTGCAAGAGCAGGCTCTCAAGCCCATCAAGCTCAAAGCCGTGCCCGAGATGCCGCGCGTCCAGGTTCTTCTCGGCAACCCGCAGCTCAGCCTACTCGGCAGAGGCACCAGCCGCGCCCAGCGGCACCAGTCGCCAACCCGGTGGAGCAGCCCGCGGCTATGCAGGTGGATAGGTATGATGATGGCTACTCGGCTATGGAGATGGCTGGCTATGATATTCATGACCGCGTTGGTGAGCGAGTGCTAGCGCCGGGAGATGCAAGGCACCAGCTGGACCGTATCAGCTTGTCGGCGCGGCTTGAGAGCACGGGTCCTCCTGGCCCCGAGTGCTTTGGCCCGCGCATCATGAACGAGCCTTCCGTGAAGGGCTTCTAGCTTGCAAGAGGCACCAAGAGCTACAATGGCAGCACCAAGCCTGAAGATTGGCTCAATGACTACGTCACCGCGGTCCATATCGCGAATGGCAACAGGAGATGGGCGGTGCGCTATGTGCCGCAGATGCTAGAGGGCCCAGCTCGCACTTGGCTCAATAACTTGCCCAAGAACAGCATTAACTGCTGGCTGGATTTCTCGGATGCCTTCATCAGCAACTTCACGAGTACATACAAGAGGCCGAATAGGCCACAACAGCTGTCAGCTTGCAGGCAGCGAGAAGACGAGACGGACCGCGAGTACCTTACTCGGTGGAGTACCCTCAGGAACACCTGTGAGGGTGTGAATGAGGCACAGGCCATCACTTGGTTTGCGCAGGGATGCAGACATGGCAGTATGTTGTGGCAGAGATTGCAAAGGGAGATGCCGAACACTCTGGCGGAGACCATCAAGATTGCGGATCAGTACGCACTCGGTGATCCTACTCAGCCACTGATGGACTCCTCTGAGCCGAGAAGAAGCTTCAACAGCAGCAAGCGCAACGAGTTCCGCAACAAGCGCCGAGTAGATACTCGGTATGATCCCGAGGAGGTGAATGCAGTGAATGTCGGAGGCGGTGGTGGCCAAAGGCAGAAACCTGCTGGAGCCTACGGGCAGAACCAGAACCAGGGCCAAGGCAACAAGAAGCCGTTTCGCGCCTCTCAGTCGGGTAGCGGGAACTCCGAGCAGCCGAAGAAGTTTGTCTTCGATGATATGAAGGATGGCCCATGCAGCTTTCACACTCACCATCCCTCGAGGCCTGCTAACCACACTACTCGGCAATGCGAATGGTGGGATGTGATCAAGAGTGATGGCTTGCCTCCTCCTCCTCCCCTGCCAGCCGCCAATGCTACTGTTCAGCCTACTCGCGCACCCGCAGCTCGGCCGCCATTGTACCCGAGAAGGGAGAATGTGAACCAAGTGGCTTTAGGAGCCAACCAGAACTTCAACAACGAAAGATACCGCAACAACAACAACAACTACAACCCCAACAACAACAACAGAGGCAACAACAACAACTATCAGGGCAACAACAACAACAATGGCAACAATGGGGGCAATGGCTCCAACCAGTACCAAGAGCACCATGAGAGCTATATGATCTTCACGTCCGAGGCAGTCGACAAGCAATCACAGCACAGGCGGGCCATGGAGGTCAATGCAGTGATTCCTGTTGTTCCTCACTATATGTACTGGTGCGACCAGGAGATCAGGTGGTCCCGAGCAGATCATCCCAAGGTGATGCCCAACCCGGGTACCTATGCCTTGGTGCTGGATCCTACTTTCCTGGGTCCCGAGAAGAATGTGAGGTTCAGCAAGGTGCTAATCGACAACGGCAGCAGCATCAACATTGTGTACAAGGACACACTCGAGAAGCTTGGCCTGGCCGAGAACATGATGCTGCCTAGCAAGACCACCTTCCATGGCATTGTGCCCGGGATCTCGTGCAACCCGATTGGCCGAGTGTGGATTGATGTGCTATTCGGTACTCGGGAGAACTGTCGCACAGAGCGACTGCAGTTTGAGGTGGTTGATCATCAGAGCCCCTATCATGCTCTACTCGGCAGGCCTGCTCTGAGCAAGTTCATGGCCTCTACCCATGTTGCATACTTGAAGATGAAGATCCCTGGTCCCAATGGCATAATCACTATCGCTGGCGACTACAAGAAGTCCATGGAGTGTGCCTCAGCTAGCTCCAAGCTGGCAGAGTCGATGGTGATCGAGGCCGAGAAGAAGAAAATGTACGAGGTGGTGGCCATGGCTCAGTCCGCACAAGCTGGCGCACAAGGTGTGCCGAGTACCCAGCATGGTACTGCTTTCCAAGCTGCCAAGGAGGCCAAGACGGTCCAAGTTGACCCCGAGTTCCCAGACCGCGTGGCCATCATTGGTTCCGGGTTGGAGGAGAAATAGGAAAGCGAGCTCATCCACTTCCTCCGTGTGAATCGGGATATTCGCCTGGACTAATGAAGATCTACCAGGAGTCCCGAGGGAGTTGGTTGAGCACTCTTTGCATGTGCGTCCTGACGCCAAGCCAGTGAAGCAGGCTATGCGCCGTTTCGGAGATGAGAGAAGGAAGGCCATCGGTGATCAAATCACCAAGCTGCTGATAAGTAACTTCATCATGGAAGTGCTGCATCCGGATTGGTTAGCCAACCCGGTCATGGTCGAGAAGAAGAAGGAGGATCCAAAGGCTGCCACCGCGTGGCGCATGTGCGTCGACTACACCGACTTGAACAAGGCATGCCCCAAGGATCCTTTCCCGCTACCTCGCATCGATCAGGTGATCGATTCCACTGCTGGTTGTGAACTGCTGTCTTTCATAGATGCCTACTCTGGTTTCCACCAGATCGCACTCAATCCTGCTGATCAAATAAAGACTGCTTTCATTACCCCGTACGGGGCTTATTGCTATCGTGTCATGTGTTTTGGCTTGAGGAATGCGGGTGCAACCTATCAGAGGTGCATGCAGAAATGCTTGCACGACCAGCTCGGCAAGAATGTGCAGGTGTACGTAGATGACATTGTCATCAAAACGAATAAAACACATACTCTGCTTGCCGACCTGGAGGAAACCTTTGCTAACCTACGCAAGTACAAAATGAAACTGAACCCGAGTAAGTGCACCTTTGGTGTACCGGCTGGAAAGCTACTCGGTTTTCTGGTTTCTAGTCGGGGCATTGAAGCCAATCCTTCTAAGATAAAAGCTATTGAGAGCATGTCTTTACCGAGATCACTGAAAGATGTGCAGAAGTTCACGGGTTGTCTGGCATCTCTGAGCCGTTTTCTGGGCCGAATGGGCGAGAAGTCTCTGCCTCTATACCAGCTGATGAAGAAAAGTGACAAGTTTGTCTGGACTCCGCAAGCGGATGTGGCATTCAATGAGCTGAAAGCAATGCTGGCTAGTGCTCCCGTCTTGGCTAGCCCGCTACCCAAGGAGCCTATGCTGCTGTACATTGCTGCGACTAACCGAGTAGTCAGCGTGGTGATAGTGGTGGAGCGAGAAGAAGAAGGCAAGAGTGTGCAGCGCCCAGTCTATTATCTCAGTGAAGTGCTGTCCAGTTCCAAGCAAAACTATCCGCACTACCAGAAGATGACATATGGTGTGTACCTGGGCGCCAGGAAGCTGAAACATTATTTCCAGGAGCACCCCATCACTGTCGTGAGCTCTGCCCCCATCTCGGATATCATGGGCAACAAGGAGGCGAGTGGCAGAGTAGCCAAGTGGGCAATTGAGCTAGCAGCATACGCTCCCGCGTACACGAGAAGAGAAGCCATCAAGTCCCAGGTCCTGGCGGAGTTTCTTGTGGACTGGGCCGAGATGCAGTATGAACCTCCTGCTCCAGTTTCCAACTATTGGAAGATGCATTTCGATGGCTCGAAGGTGAAAGAAGGCCTTGGCGCTGGTGTTGTGCTTATGTCACCCAAGCGAGATCAGCTCAAGTATGTGTTGCAGATTCATTTCAAGGCGTCCAACAATGTAGCCGAGTACGAGGCAGTGGTGCATGGTTTGCGAGTAGCAAAGGAGGTTGGTGTGCAGCGCATTATATGCTATGGCGATTCAGATCTGGTGGTGCAGCAAGTCTCAGGTACCTGGGATGCTTTGGATGCCAACATGGCATCGTATCGCTTCCTGGTGCAGTCAATGACTGGGTCCTTCGAAGGCTGTGAGTTCCAGCACATTCACCGAGCAGAGAACGAAGCAGCAGACGAGCTATCCAAGTTGGGATCTTCTCGGCAGTCCATCCCGGCAGGGATTGCCTTGGAGCATTTGAGGAAGCCATCCATCAAGCCTTCCCCCAACTCGGAATCCATCTTCGTTCCTTCCCTGCCAAGTGAAGAATCTGACCCAATGGAGATTGACTGGGAGAGTGCTGCAGGGAACCCGGGGACTGCCGTCCTCTACTCGGGGACTGCCATTCCCTACTCGGGGACTGCCACTCCGTACTCGGGGACTGCCATTCCCAACCCGGGGACTGCCACTCCGTACTCGGGGACTGCCATTCCCTACTCGGGGACTGCCACTCCGTACTCGGGGACTGCCAATCCCAACCCGGGGACTGCCACTCCGTACTCGGGGACTGCCACTCCGTACTCGGGGACTGCCGCCCTCAACCCAGAGGCTGTCGCATTCATTGAAGAATTTCTCGCCAATCGGTCTGGGCTGCAAAGAAGCGCTCCTGCTCCTCCTGTGCAACCGCAAGAGCCTATCCCAATGGAACTGGACGAACCAGTGTTTCCCATACGGGAGACACCGAGTTGGGCTATGCCCATATTATCCTTTCTAAGGGACGGCACTCTACCTGAAGATGAGGTGACTGCGAGGCAGATTCAGAGAAGGTCCAAGGGCTACACCATAGTCCGAGATGTGTTGCACAAGAGAAGTGCCACCGGCGTGCTGCAACGCTGTGTAAGCCCAGAAGAGGGAGAAGAAATTCTGGTGGAGATACATCAAGGGGAATGTGGGCATCACGCCTCTTCTCGGGCATTGGTCAAGAAAGCTTTTCGGCATGGCTTCTACTGGCTCACTGCACTGCAGCAAGCTGAAGATATTGTGAGAAAGTGCAACGGCTGCCAGATGTTCGCAAGCAAGATTCACATGCCTGCTTCCGAGTTGAAAACAATTCCTATCACATGGCCATTCGCTGTTTGGTGCTTGGATATGGTTGGCCCCTTCAAGCCGGCTAAAGGCAACATGACACATATCTTGGTCATGGTGGACAAGTTCACCAAGTGGATTGAGGTGAAGCCTATTCGGAAGTGCGATGGGGTCACAGCTGTGAAGTTCGTGAAGGATGTGATCATGAGATATGGCTACCCGCACAGTATCATCACCGACAACGGCACCAACTTTGCAGAGGGGGCAATGGTGCGATTCTGCAGAGATAAGCATATCCGACTAGACGTTGCGTCAGTCGCGCACCCTGCCTCCAATGGGCAAGTTGAGAGAGCAAATGGAATGGTACTGGCAGGCATAAAGCCAAGGCTGATTGAGCCATTGCTGAAAACACCTGGGTGTTGGCTAGAAGAGTTGCCAGCGGTGTTGTGGAGTCTAAGGACTACCCCTAACCGGTCAACCGGCTACACGCCATTCTTCTTGGTATACGGGGCTGAGGCCGTGTTGCCAATAGACTTAGAGCATGACTCCCCCCGAGTAGCCCTCTACACTGAGGTGGAGGCGAGAGAAGCTCGAGAAGACGACGTTGACCTGCTTGAAGAAGCAAGAGAGCTGACTCTGTCACGTTCGGCTATCTACCAGCAAAACCTGCGGCGTTATCATAGCCGAAAGGTGAACCCAAGGGTTTTCCGAGAAGGAGACATGGTCCTTAGGCTTGTGCAGCGCACAGCCGGGATGCACAAGTTGTCTCCTCCTTGGGAAGGGCCTTTCATCGTGAGCAAAGCGCTGCACAATGATGCATACTACCTTGTAGATGTGCGTCCGTCGCAGGCGAACAGGGCAGATAAAGCTGGAGAGGAAACCAAGCGCCCCTGGAATGTAGCGCTACTCCGTCGTTTTCATTCGTAAGCAAAGATGTGTATGTACCCTCTTATCCGAGTTGAAATTCTACTCTGCAATCTGAAATCGTTCTCGGGGACTGCCCTCGTCCAAAAATTGTTCTAAGTGTTTTTACTCGGCTTGACCTTTTGTCTATTCGGTTGCTCCACTTCAGAACTCATAAGCGCATTGAGTACTGTGTTTAAACCTATATGCCAACTCTTCGACTCTGCTGCTGTCCGAAACCCGGCTTCATGGCAAGCAAGAGAACAAGCAAAAGGTCAATGAGCACACGAAAATCGCTAAGGAAGAAATAGTGCAGGAACCGAGTAGATTGTTTTGTTACTTTTGTTCCCTGTTTCGTCTTCTCGGCTAAGTGGTGGGCTGCGTTACCATGATTGTTTCTAGCGGCTAAGTATTTGCAGCCCTACTCTTTGATTCTTGTGACTCGAATACCAAAAAAGCAACAAGTTGCGGGTAGAGCAGAGATGAAAAGATAGGGTGAATAAGAAATGCAACTCGGGGACTCGCATGGAAACGCAACTCAGCATTGAGCCAACGTTGCTCAAATTGATTAATGTCGAAATAAACAGAGTGGGCGTAAAAACTGTGTAGCAAGCAAAACAAAGATAGTCTATTACATCTGCTCCCGGCATCCCGGGGATCTGATAAGTGTTCGAGTAAAAAAGTATGCAGGTAAAATCAGGTGGAGGAGGCAATGTTGTCGGCGCTGGCATTGGCTGCTGCATCTTCTGTGATGGTCCTGGTTGCCTCTGCCTCCGAGTTGGCGGCGCTCCTCCTTGCGGGTTCTTCGTCGGCGCTGGCATGGGTGGCGGACTCTCCCATCTCGGCGTCACGCTCGGAAGTAGCCGTGGCAACCGAGATGGGCCCTGCAGCAGAAGAAGAGCCGGAGGCCTGGCCAGGGGGACGGATCGTGTCGTCAAGAGCGGCTCCTGAAGAGGTGCCGAAATCGAGTGGGGCGGTGTCGATGTGCTCGGCCTCCTCATCGCTACTCGAGACGGCCGTGCCCTTCCCCTTCCCGGCCTTGCTCCTGGGGGAATCGAAGAAACCCGACTCCAGATCGGAGTCTGTCTCCTCATCTTCCTCCTCCTCGTCCTCCTCCACCTCGGTGTCGGGCTCGGGGGGGCCGTCGACGTAGATCTCCGTCTCAGCGCACTCCGCCACTTCATACGCGATCGATTTGCGCGTGGCCACGGAGCTGGGGTCTGTCTCCCACCTGGAGTCGTTGCGCTTCCCGCGGATGAGTTGCATGTCAAGATTTTCATACCAGGAGGCGATGCAGAGGAGCATTATGTCTGCGCCAGCCCGAGCTCCCGAGGCACGCCATTTATTCAACTCGGCCTTCACATTCTGCAGCTTGAAGGCGAGACCCCGGATGGTAGTTGGCTCAGGCTCCTGAGGCCAGAAGAGCTTGTGGAGCTCAAAGCTCACATGCACCAAGTCAGTACCAACGCCGGCTAGCTGTTCGAAATACCCTCGCAGCACCAGCAGGCTGTCCTCGATCTCGGCCCTGGTATCAGCTGCCTCACCCTTCGCAAGGCGAGCTGCCTGGGCCTTTGCTACAGCAGGCGCGCTAGTGGAATCAAGATGAGGCCAGATTTCTGCAATAGCAAGGGAAAGATTCAAAACCGGGAAGAAAATCGACCGAGAAGAAAAGATGCAGTGAAGGAAAGACTCACGGGTCAGTTCACGGCGCAGATGCTGCAGCTGAGTCCTCCAGGACTCTTCGTTGGAAATATGTCTATTCTGAATCTCGCGCAGAGTGGTCATCTGAGCAAAGAGATCAGCGTTGGTTTTCTTCAGCGTCTCGCATTCCAGCTCAGGGGCCTTCTCTTTGGCTCTGAAGGTTGTCTCGGCCTTGGCCTTCTCGGCGATCGCTCTGTCCTTCTCCTTGCCAATGTTGATGGCGTCCTCGAGTGCTTTCTGCAGCTGGAGTTGCAGCTGCTCCATCTCTGTCGTATGGTCTTTCACCAACTCGACAGCCTGGTCGGACAGCCGCTGCTGCACCTCCTCAGGCTTGATGCAGTCCTGGTGTTCTTCAACGAACGATTTATGATCTTCTGCGGAGAGACAGACAAGGTTAGCAGAGAAGCAGAGAAGAAACAGAAACAAGAATGAAGCCGAGTGGACGGAAACTCACCTTCTAACTTCTTGATGGTGGCCTCGGCGTTCTCCACAAACGCACGGCACTTCTCATGCTCCTCAGCCAAGTTCTTCAGGTTCTCTGCAGAGTAGGAAAGGTTAGCGCAAAAGAAAGCAGACGCGGGCGTAAACAAGAAACGCAGTAACCGCATAGCTAAAAGCGTACCTTTCACTTCAGCCAGCTGCTGAGTGCTGTCGTTGGCATTCCTGCTCGCAGCCTCCGCAGCTGCCTTTTCCTTCTCCAATGCAGCGATTCGCCTCCTGGCGATAGAGTGATTCCAGAGAAGCACGCGGTATAAGTTGGTCCGCTTCAGGACGCTATCCTGAGAAGCGAGAAGAAAACAAGTTAGACAGAGCAGAAAAGATTCAACCCGAGTAGGAAGCTACTCGGAGAGTATCCGCCTACTCGGCCAGAATCTCGGGGACTGGGTGATGGTAAAGAAGAATGAAGGCGAATAGAAGAAAATAAAAATTCAACTCGGAGAAGGGCAAGCTGAGACTCACTGCATACGCTTGCTCGATGTCCTCGGCGTTCTTGCGGTGCAGGAACATCTTGGCGGCGAGAGTGGCGGTGGCGGTGGAGACGGTCATGGGCTTGTATCCCAGATCCACTTTGTTCCACTCGACGCGCATATGGTCAATTGCGCCGAGGCCAAGGCCGTGCCAGTTGTCCGTGCCGAGAACCTTGCTGTCCCATTTGGCGTCGATATAGCCAATGGTGTCGAGTACCTGCTCAAGGCTCCGGGATTTTATCGTTGGATCTTGGACTCCCCGAGAAGCAATAGTGACGGACCGGTTCTGATTTGGATCTGGGGGAGGGGAGTTCACGGCTACGGCCTTTCTTCCCCTCAGAAGGGCTAGCTGCTTATCCTTGGGAGAGAAGCCGATGGTGTTCTGATGGCTAACCTGAACCATGTAGTCCGGGAAGCAAGGTTGGCCAGCGGCGATGGCGGCGGCAGCGGTCGCAGTGGCAACCGGGCCGGATTCTCGAATCACCAGTGCTCCACCCGAGGCTGGCGGCGGCATTTGATTCTGATCTCTGGCCCGTTTCTTCGCCTTCTCTTTTTCGGCTCTCTGCTTCTCGGGATATTCGAGCTTCTTTCCCTCAGCTCTCGCCTTCGCCTTCTCGGTGGCTTCCTTCTCGGCTGCCTCTTTCTCGGCCTCGGCCTTCTCGGCGGTTTTCTTCTCGGCTGCCTCTTTTTCAGCCTCGGCCCTCTCGGCAGCTTCTTTCTCGGCTGCTCTTCTGTCAACTTCATCCCTCAGGGCATCTAGGGCCTGCTGCCTGGCAGGATCAGTTGGCGGCGCCAGGGGCGCACTATCTGGTGCGCCAATCGGCTGGGCGCTACTCGGTGTGGCGCCTGACTGCACGTCGCTCAGTGGGTAGACGTCCGCCATGGTGGCATCCGTGGTGGTGGCGTCCTCTACCCGCTGCTCGCCAGCGGGATTCTCTTGTGCGGCAGCCCCGGTGGTGGGCTGCTCTTGCTCTGCGTCTGGCCGCTCGTGGGTGGCGGTGTTCTGCATCTCCTGGTCCTGATTCTCCTCAGCATTGCTGGCTGGAGGAGAAGGCGCTCTGTCCTGATGAGCAACAGTGTCCCGTGCTGCTGATGATGCACGGTTCTGCTGTTCTGCTTCTGCTCCCTGGGTGTTGGTGGCGTCATCCTCCTCATCGTCAAGATTGATCAGAGGTACTGGTGGTTTATTGGCCTGGTCGGGCGCGAGAACGGCATTCGCGTCCATGGCAGGGCTGCCGAGAAAGAAAGAATCAGAAAATAGAAGCAGATTGGGGAAAACAGCACAGCGCGAGAGGAGAGACGACCGAGAAGAAAACTTACGCAGTGGTGGAAGGGAGCGTCCGCCTTAATCTCTTCGCGACTGCCTTGGTCGGTTTCTGCTTCTCGACTGGCTTCTTCTTCTCGGCTGGCTTTTTCCTTTTGGTGGGAGGCTCTTGGGCGTCACTGCCAGTCCGCTTGCGGGTGTTGGGGGCTGCGACGGACAGAGGTCTGACGACAAGGACCGCATCGTCCTCGTTCTCGTCTTCGTCCTCATCCTCGTTCTCGTCAGCAACATCATCTGCGGACAGAGGAAAGAAAAGGAGCAAGTCAGAAACAATAATCGGTGGATTGGTGTTTCTTGAGAACAAGCAAAGCAAGTGCGCAATTACCTCCAGATTCGTCCTCCGGCCAGTCGCGGAGAGATGATCCGGCCTCGCGTTTCTCCGTCGTTGGGGAGCATGGGAGATTGATCTGATCCGCAGCATCGGAGGAGGGCACATCGTGCTCCTCGCGATCGGCAGAGAAGTTGCCATCGAAGCGCTCGCAGCTCTCAATTTTCTGGCGAGTAAGGATCTGAAATACAGAGAGGGATCACAGATTAGCCGAGTATCCAGAAGGAATTCTACTCGGATAGGCGTGCAGACACAAAGCACATTAAGCCTAGGCAGCTCGCTAATTGTTTCTACCCGGAAAGGCGTGCAGACACAAAGCACACTAAGCCTGAGAATTGTTCCCGAGTAGGCTACCCGACAAGGCGTGCAAGCACAAAAGCACATTAAGCCTAGGCGATTCGGCTAAGTATCCTACTCGGTGCAGAAGGCAATTGCTACTCGCGGCAAGAAGAAGAATCATCTACTCGAAAAGCATATGCAGAAACAGAGTAAGGAGGACGTACCCGCTCAATCGGCTTCGTGCGGCTATACGGGACGAACCCGTACTGCCAATTGTCGCTGAGGCCTGTCATCAAGATGGCCCTTGCGTGCCCGGGAACATCAATGTTGTCGATTTCGATGGTTGTCGTCCTGGTGCAGTCGCGGGGGCCTCCCATGTAGCACATGAGATGGCAGCGCTCCTGCAGAGGCAGCACTCGGCGCTGAATCCAGCAAGCCACCGGATCATCATTCTTGAGGCCTTGCTCTATCAGCCAGCCTAGCCTCTTCTCTATCTCGATGGCGTTGTCGTCATTGGCGGGCTTCTCCTTCCAGTTCTTCCCGGTGGGAGCACGGAGGCTCCAGGCGGGAAGGTTGATCCTGTCATTTACCTGGGCTCCTTCGGCGGCGGGGATGTTCTTGACATAGAAGAACGTCTTCTGCCACAGTCGAACGGAGTCCAGCCCCTTGATACGGGGGTGGTTCGTCCCGGTCCGCTGCACCATCATGGCGCAGCCGGTGTCGGTTGCGCGGCCGACGCCCGCGCTGTCCTTCTTCCCGACAGTCTGCTGGCGGAGGTGGAAGTACCTCAGCCAGGTTTCCGACGTCGGGTGGATGCCGAGGAAAGCCTCGCACACCACGGCGTGGTAGGCGAGGAAGACGACGGCGTTCGGCGGCAGATGATGCATCTGAAGGCCGAAGTGGTCAAGAAACTTACGGAGGAACTCGGAGGCCGGCAGTCCGAAGCCGCGCTCGAAGTGCGACATGAAGACGACGCGCTCACCCTCCCGCGGAGTTGGCACGACTTCATCGTCTGGCGCCCGGCACTCCACGCCGGGAGGAACTCGCCTGGTATTAACGAGCCAGGCGAAATCCTCACTGGTAACGATTGAGCCCGCCCAGCCGGCTTTGGCCATCGTTGCGAGTAGGAGGAGTGGAAGAAATTGGACGGAGTTGGTTGGGTGAATTGAGTCCGCGGCGGCGCGAAAGCTTGCGCGGCGGCGGAGAGCTCGGTGGCGGAGGAAAGCAGAGGACGAAAGAGGAATAGTGCAAGGGAAGGGGAAAAGGAAGTTACCGGCGGGGGTATTTATACCCTCTCCGCGATTTTACCGTTACCATCGGCGTAGTGGGATCAATCGTGGCCATGATTGCTGTGTGGTGGGGCCTGTGGCCGAATAGAAACGCATGTAAGCGCGGAACGCGCGCGTAACGGCCACAGTAGATCCCACGATCAGATCGTGGCCTATTATTACGATTGATGGGACATAACGAGCCGGTGGGCCCGCCCCGTGAAAACTGGGCGCGTGGCACGATGTGTCGTGGGCAGCGAAACGACATGGTCGTGGATGCTTGACACGCGTCCGGCTGCGGCACGGACGGCTGGATAGTGCCCTACGCCGCAACGGCTCAATTCAAGAAAATTCTCTAAGTCTTTTTACTCGGTTACAGAGTAGAAAGCAAGTGCTACTCGGGAGACAAGAGACAGAAGATACTTGTCAGAGTACTACTCGGAGGCCGTTTACTCGGCATCTTGAGGTTCAAGGGCTGTGAGGCAAAGATCGATTTTAAGCTGGCAGAGCCTAGTGAACGAGTTCGCAAGACTCAACCAGCTTCGGGGACTGCTGTCGGGGGGTTACCCCCGAGTAGGGTAAAGGCAAATGGTAAAGGCGGCTTACAGAAGAGAGGTTTGGTCGAGTAGCCGACTACCTGGTACTCGCTACCCGGTCGACTGCTACTCGGTTTCACCTCAAGATGACCAGAAGGAGATATCAATCAAGTTCTATCCTTTCGAGTAGAAGAGTTGGCCCGAGTACAATTGGCGGGAACAATTGGCGGGAACCCACTCGGGCCAGAAAGTCAAAGGAGCCGTTCTGACACAGGATCCCGCGTATCCTGGGTCCGTACTTGGCAGCATTCGAACTACTGTTCATCTGGGACCGGCCTGCCTGACAGTGACAGTATGGAAGCAGGCCGTGGCAGGATAAGGGGGGCCTACTCTGTGCTTAGGTACAGTGATACCAGTCTGTCCCCTAGTTTTGCCCAACGACTTTCCAGATGAAGCCAAGGTTAGGAACCAAAGCTGTCAGCGGGAACCCGGAAGAAGGACGGTGTGCACACAATGTCGACACTTGTCTAGATTTGGACGTATCCGGCTGGGCACCAGGTATATAAGGTGCCCCGCCGCCTCCTGCGTGAGGAGAGACACATATCGATCGCATACTGGGTCACGCATAAACCCCTAACCCTAAGTTCTTGACCTAGCTCTACTCGGAGAGAGAAGTGTGGCTACTCGGTAGCGATATCATTTGTACTGTGGCTACTCGGAGAAACATCATAATAGATACAGAGAGGCAGGAGTAGGGGTTTTACCTCCTCACGAGGGCCCTGAACCTGGGTAGATCGTGTTGTTTGCTGTGTATTGTTCTTACCTCACGCGGCTACTCGTCGCGTGATCCCTCCCCGGACACCTCCAGCGTCCTTCGTCCCCACATCTTTAGCCATCCCATGGCATCTGCCGTGACACCACCACGACATGCGCTGAAATAAATCCCTAAACATGTTCGTTGGGTTGCTAGGGTTCGTATGCCAGTTATGTAGTTTAACAGAAATTATCCCGAAATAGACCCCGGAGGGCAATTCTGAAGGCGTGTCTAATTTTAAAAGCTCAAATGGGTTTGAAAACATCATAACTAGGTTGCATTTGTCATTTTGAGCAAATTGGTATATAACTTGTAATTTTCTAATTTTATTGATTAAAAACTTATTTTCTCTATTTTAAATGAAATAAACAATATTAAATAATGTTCAATTTTCAACTTTCTCAAACATGATTGAAAATGACATATTTGGATAGACAATCATTTTCTGAACATTTTGGTACCTCACTTTTATTTTTCTGAATTACAGATTAAAAGATATTGAATTTACAAGTTTTAAACAATATCTATAATTCATTTAAACAGAGGGGTCCACGTGTCAACTCGTTTTTATATTTATTTCCAAACCGTTTTATGACATCAGCATGATGCAATGACGACGTCATCTTGCTCTGATCCTCACAGCTGCTCTCAAATTCGACGCAATTCGCGTGCAAATCGTGAAACGGAGGTTACCACCACGTACAGGAGAACGAGGGGAACCTAGGGGTGGCGGCGCCGCTTGCTAACGGTCGCCGGAAGCTCGCCGGTGACGAGGAACCGCGGCGGCGGACTACGGTGCACGACGAGCGGGAAGTACAGAGGGTTAGGGAGCAAACCGAGGCCACGGGGAGGCTCACCGGAGCGAGTAGAGCATGATGGCGGGGTCGGTGAGGCGAGGTGGCGAGCTCGGGAAGCCAGCGGCCATGGCGGAAACGGCGGTGAAATTCCGGCGATGCGGGGCCTCTCGGCCTCTCCAAGAACTCGAGGAGGAAGAGCGGGGCACGGCAAAGCTCTAGGGACGGACAGCGGGCCTCGAGGTGGTTCGTAGCGACGGCGGCGTCCGGCGGCCCGTCGGCTAGGGTTAGGTCGGGTTCGGGTTCTTCCGGGCGATGTAGAGAGCGAGAGAGGATAGGGAGGAAGAGGAGAGGAATAGCACGACGTTCAGGTGGTCATCCGCGCGAGGGGGGGGGGGGCGTAGGCAGCTGCGTGACAGAGAGGCCGGCGGTGAGCTGCCTACTTCACTCGGGGAGGAAGAAGCCAAAGGTATCTTTTTCCCCATAACCCCCTGGGAGATTTTAAAACTACCAGTTGGTCCTTTTCTTTTAAAAAAATAGTACTGAAAAGATGTTTCAAGGGCCATTTTTCAAAGATTGCACAAAATACTTTTTGGAAAGCTCATCTAATTTCCAACCAAACCATGTTTTGCTTTGGTGTATTTGAATTACTTTTCAGTACAAAATTTTGGAACCCATTTAAGTACTATTTGTGGTATTTTCTCAAACCATTTAAATTCACAATTTAAATTGTTTCAACGATGATTTAAATTTCTATTTCATGCATATATGAGATGAACACACACCACACACCCTAATTTAGCCAAACTGGGATGTTACAAATCTACCCCCTTACAAGAATCTCGTCCCAAGATTCATGAAGGAAAAAGAAAGAAGGAACACCAGTTTCGAATGATCTTCTCGAACCTTACGGTTCTCTTCTTGAAGAGGTTGATCCGTACCACTTGCGAAGATATCCAGCGGTTACACCTTAGGTAGGAGGGAAAACTCTTAGGAATTGATCTTCACGGAGATCGAGTATCTCATTGATAACTCATGACAGGAATGTTCGTAAAGAACCTTTGAGTTAACGGGCATGAAACTCATAAAGATAACGGAGGGAATAAAAGAAGGTTTCAAGTTTTTAGACGATGGTTCTTGAAAGGATTTAGAATATGAGCTTTGCACATGACTTTAAATCCTTTTGGAAAAGAAAGGTTGAACAACTTGTAACATCGAGGTTTCTTCGAAGGAGAATACCATGATGAAAAGGATTGTGTTGGATACCACAAAGTAATATCTGTAGACGAGGAAACACGAGAAAACACTGTATTTGTGCGTCAGAGAGAATTTGATATAGGATCATGTTCACTCTTTGGAGTGGACACAGAAGGTAACAGAACTTTCAACCATCAAATTTGTGTAGAACTTTGTCAAGAATTGGGATGCTACTTCACTACAGAAGATGAGTAACCAAAAGAAATTGGACCATCGTAGTTAGGTAGGAATTCTTGGTCACACCATAAAGATGATTAACCAACAGGGATTGAAACACCGGAAGAAAACATGGAATCTCTTTCCTATTGTGGTTTATCCGTAGCAATACGTTTACCACATGGTTAAGACCCCATGGCTGAAGTAACTGACAAATTCACACAATGTGTGAGATGAATGGAACTTCAAGTACAAACAACTTGAAAAAGGGAACTGATCAATGGCGGTTACAGAACACCACGAGATGTTGTTATGATAAACTTGTTTCCACTAGAACAAAGGTTTTGGAAGTTCAACGGAGAGATATTGGAAAGATCAACTTCCAGGTTCTCCTGTACGTTCTAGATACCGATATCGGGCTTATGCAAGCCTTCTACAGGTAATCAAGTGAATGTAGAATTCTGGTTTGGAAGAATGAAGAGGGAAAACTTGTTAGAATGAACCACACAAGAATTCTCACGGAAAGTGGTTGTTCTTACGGACTCAAAGAGATATGACATTAGGCCTTCCGGCTAATTGTGTCAACCATAACATCAACCATGCCGTATTTTCAAATCAACCTAATTCAATACTCCTGAGGAAACACCAACCATCGTTGTTGCTTGAGAGTCAACTCTGGTTAGTGGGCTGATAACTCAGACTCAACATGTTTGATCAAAGAGATTGCACCGGTTACCAACGAGATAAAATTACTAGATTCTCAAGACATGGACTACGATGCCACGCTCAAGAAGATGAGCGAGATTGCAGAACTCATGTATTAGCAACTTGAGAAAGACGGTTGCACCTACATGGTCTACTTGCAACAAAACACATCGGAGTCCTTGTTGGGAAGATGTTTACAAAGATAACAAAGTTCTTGGACTTCTTATCTTGTACGACAATCTGTCAGTGGCTTGGTGTGGATTCAAACTTCTTCAGGTGATAGAGGTATCAACCATCTATATCTAGAGTAGTCCACACATGCATGACCGACTGGAGGTTATTCCCGAGGGAACAGTAAAACTTTACTCGAATCCATGGAGACAACCTTCACCATAAGCACATGGACCGGGGTAAGTTACTTAGAGCATCTAAAACACAAACTTTGTGATGACACAAAGATGGTTCTCAAAAGTTTCCAACATTGTTGTCATTTGTTCAGAATGAGCCTCTTGCAACTTGGAGAAAATAGGAATGTCATCGATGGGCTCAATAACACCCTTACCAAAATACTCCAAGAAGAGGGTTTCATATGATACATGAACAAGGAAAAACATTGGTAAGACTAAAGGACATGAAGGTGTACCCGGTGAAACACCATGAGTGAAAACACCATCAAGATGATCCTTAAATCTGGAATTGATCTGACGATAACCCAAATAAAATCAAGGGTAGGATGATAGCATGTTCACGTGGGAGATACTATCCTGCTTCAACACAAAGAGAACTAGACATCCCTTAACGAAGGATCAAGTTAGGCAGAGCTTTTGCCTTTCAACTCCCCAAGTTATTGTTTAATCTCAACCAACTAGTCCAGGGTACCTAGCATAGTTTTCTTGGAGAAAGGAGTGGTTCAAATTACCCCTTTGTTTAGACATCACGGTCAGGTGACAAACCTGGTGATACTTCTAGAAAGACAACCAGAATATCACAACCTACCGATATGTCTCGGAGTTTGAAAGGGATCTTGCTTTTCAAAGAAACCGATATGATCTTGAGAGTTTTCAGCATGAACCTAAGTCCCTGACCGAGAAGGTACACCAGAATGAATGGATTTGGTAACACAGTCAACTTTAATTAGAGACTGGGTGACCAGTAGTGCTAAGAAGGATACAAATGTTTCTTAGATGTTTCAAAGCAATAAGAATTGCTTGGAATATCTCATACACACATCAAAGCACATACCCATCATACTTAAGCATTCAAGCTTGGAGGAAGGGGTGAGTACGTGTAAGAGCATCACTTCATCAATAGAGCCATGAAACTCAACACAACCTCTTGATACAGGAGAGTGTGATACTCGAAGATGGAACAGAACAAAAGCTAATGAAACTTCTATATTCTGTGGATTACAAAAACTTTGACCTGGTTTTAGAGATGAACGAGGTACCGGAGTTTGTTTCTTTTTACGTTCCAAAGTGGAACATTCTGACAGAAAACAAGAACAATGCATTGGAAGACTCCAACACACATATGCAACTTTATTTCCACACGATGGACAAAGGTAGGAAGCAACTAAAGATTAAGAACATGCTCCGGAAAAATCCATAGATCACGGTGAATGCACAGGGTAATACTCATTTGTAAAACCCATGCTAAAAGATCGATATAGCTGAATCAAGAACGAAGATGTGTAATTCAAGATGACCACTCTTGTTCTGATCCCTTTTGATTGCTAGAGAAAACCTATGGCTATTGGAGCTGAGATTACCTAGCCATCCTGAGGTAGAAGATGTTCCTCAGGGTCCAAAGAAACGGAACTTGGGTTAAAGGTCAGCATCCTGTACTGATAGCGTGAGCATCACATGGTTATAAAACCACATGATTCAACCCACCACAATTCAGCACATTCCAGGACCTTCGGTTCAAGTCCAAGGATTAAAAACATTGAGAAAGGAATAACTACTATCTGAGTGCCTTAAATGACACTATGAGTAGCAATCAGGAAGTATCTTTCAAAAGGCAAACACAACTCCGGAAGAATTTGAACAAAAGATAAAGAATACATTCGAGATGAAAAGGAGATCCCGAGATTCTGTAGTTGAAACTTAAGAACATAGGAATGTGGAGTTCGAACAAATCCGAGAGGTTATGATGGAAAGGAATCTCCCAGTTTAAGAGATAACGGAATATGGAACACACACGACTCTAGAAATTTTTTAACACTAGGTCAACTTGGGTAAAAGAACGTCTTGCCAAAGAAGGCACCTAAGTTTTGAATAACTAGAACCTTTTTCAAATCAAAACAGGTAAGGCGACCCAGAGTTAGAGCGATACCATATGTGGAGTAAAAAGAATCCTAATAAGGTTTTTTAACAATCCATTTGGAGTTTCAAAGTAGTTTTCACAAACACTAGAATCAACATCGACCAAGCAGTAAGGTTTTCCTACAGGCAGTCCTGCTCTGATACCATGACGTATCACGACCCCAGACCCAGAGATATGCATAATGTTATGTGATCCTAGACATGGACCCACAAGGTCTTCAGGGTTACCATCCCCGGCCGCAACAAACAACGGTAGGCAGACCGGATTTATCGGCACGCAGGCCGGATCACCATAGTACTACTACTCCTTGTGTCCACGCTAGTCGTAACCAACTACACATATCAAAGCATCCACGAATCGAATGAAACTGAAGGAAATGGGACCAAAGATATACAGAGCTGCTATGTGTCCAGAAAGTGCAACAACAATCAAGGGTTACTGGGGTTACCTAGCCCCAGGCCGAACCACATCGGTAGGCGTGCTCGGAAATGGATCATCGGCTCTACAACCCCTCGACCGCGACAACTATGCAGACATAGCCAAAACTGTATAACAATGAGCTCGAAACCAACAACCGATCAAAGCAGCAATCTAGACATGGAAGCTGTATTAAACAGGTGTTACTAGAGTAGTTGTACAAACAGAGGTCACACGACCCAACATTACATCAGATAACGGAAGGCAAAATATGTTGCTAATCAACAAGAACCAAAAGTCCTAAGAGGCCACAACATAAGTCGATGTCCATGTTGAACCACCACTGAAGTGACGAACTCCACCTGAACCAAAATTAAGAAAACCTGAGTACGGGAGGTACTCAACAAGACTTAGTTAACCTATTATATATATGCTGGTTTCATAAAGGGTTTTATGAAGGTTGATTTGCTTAAAGCAATCTTTATTTTCCAAATCGAGGAGGAATAGCATGTCTCATAGAAGGTTTTCATAACAGATGAGAAACTCACTACCGTAATCATCATCTTTTCAATCCACTAACATTATTTCCCAGCATCTCACATGCTACAAGGATCACCCCTCTCGGCATCTCCGAGGAGGCACCCTTCAAACATTGACTCCATGCTTTGTCAACATATTTTACGTCACGTTCAAGTTGACTATGGTCTTTGCATTCACCAAGTCGTCCTTAACCGTGGACACGGCTTTTCGAAAAGATTTATCCCTGCAGGGGGTACACTTTACCCACACGTACCATCCGACTCTTAGCGCCACATGTACGCTCTTCCATGAAACGCGGCAGAGGGTGTCTAGCCACGACCTTTACCTTACCCGACCCTATCCATGAGTCAACCCAAGACAGGGCCACCCCGTCTGTAACATCCCAAGTATGAAAACTACCCCATAGAATGTTTGATTTCTTGTTTACTTAAAGTATTGCATCATGTCATCATATTGTTGCATTTGTTCTTTTGTTTTGCATCTGTTATTCTTTGTTTTCACCATGAAAGTCAAACAATTTCAAATGCTTGTTTTCATACTTGCTCTGTTACAACTTTTGGAATAAAAATAACAAATAAAAACAACTCCTTTGTTGTCATTTTATGTCATAGTTATCAATTACTAAAATGGTGCTTCTATTTCAAACAAATAACTCCCAATTTGTTTTCAAACTCAAATCTCAAACAACATTCAATTGGAATTATAAAATTGCCCACAACAATCTAACCTTTGTTCTAAGCTAAAATAGGGTTCACCCTATTGAAGGTTGGTTTCATTTATAAGCACCTAATAATCACTTTTAACCCCAATTTGAATTAACTACAAACAATATTTTAAAGTTTGAACTTTGGAAAATAAAAGTTAGCATTTTGTTTGCTATCAACCTAACTAACTTACCCTAATTTTTCTAACCTTTTTACTAACTCAAAAACTCATCTTTTCCTTCCTTTGGGTTTTCTACAAAAAAAAATATAACAAACAAAAAAATAGAGAAGAGAAGAGGAGGCAGCAGCCCATCATCAGCAGCCCATACCTAAACCCCAGCCCAACCCCCTAAGCCCACCTAATTTTTTCCTGTTGGCCCAGTACCTCCCTCTTCTCCCTCCTGTCGCTATCAGCACCTGTACGAGCTCGATCAGAACCACACGATGATCTCCTCCTCCCACCGATGCCATGCCGTACATGTTCCCCGTCTCCTTAAGTAGCCCCCTCACCCCTCTAACCTAGCTCTTCCCCTCCTTCTTCCCTCTCCAGCCGCCATCTTCCCCCTCTGCCTCTCTCTGAATTTGTTGCTTCTCTGTACCCAATTCACTGAACCTCGAGAGGACCTTCCATGGATGATTTTTCGCGAGCTCGTGCAATGCCGTGTGGCCGCCGCGGAGGGCTGCTGTGGGCGGGAATGGAACCTCCATGGATGCCTCTCCCTCCTCGACCTCTCGGCCGCCCTCGAGGAGCTCGGAGTCGCTGCCGCCGTCCGCCTCTTCTCCACCGTCGCTGCACCTTCTGTCCCGGCGACCCGCTCCTGTCCGCCCGACTCCAGCGCTCGAGGTGAGGCCTCGAGCCCTTCCCCCCTCGATCCCCCCTCCCTCAATAAAACCCCTCTTTTTATTTCCCTTTGTTTTGGTACTGAACATCACAGAAATCACACATAGATCCCTGCTAATTATTTCTAGTCCCTGCTATATTTTTTTTTTCTTCTTTTGTTCAAAGTCCCTAAATGGAATAAAAATGGCAGATTTACACTAGATCTTGTAAATTGCATAATAAAATCATTTTAACTCCAATTCCAACATTTTAAATATGTTTTCAATACCAAATTAAATGTTCTATCCAACTATAAATTTTGTTTACTGTTTTGAATATTTTAAATTGGCGAAACATTTGAATTCTTGTCAAATTCACTTAAACTTGCAAAAAATCATAACTTGTTCATAAAAATTCCAAATTTCACAAACCAAATATGTTTTCCAACCAATTTTTCATGTACTTTCCAAATATAAATTTTGTTTGCTGTTTTGAATAATTTAAATTGCTGAAAACAATTGTTTCTTGTTTATTGCATCTAAAATTGCCAAAATAATACCTTGCTCATTTTAAATCCAATTTCCACAAATGAAATATGTTTTCCATGCAAAATTAAACCCTCTTTCCAAATATAAACTTTGTTTTCTGTTTTGAATAATTAAAATTGGTTAAATAATTTAATCTTGTTTAATTCAATTAAAAATTGTTTAATATTGTTTAATTCATAACTAAATAATCCAAAGTCCAATTTCAAATTGTGAAACATGTAATCCAACTAAAATTTGATAACCTTTCCAAATATAAAATTTGTAAATTGTTTTGCACACTTTAAATTGGTGATAACAACATTACTTGTGTGCCATGTTTAAGTAACCTAAAGCTTCCAAACCAATCAATGTTTTCCAAACTTGTTCTACTCCTTTTCAATTGATTCCACTCTTGTTATTTGTTGTTATCTTGTTATCATCATCATGCATGCATCATGTTTAACTACTTACACTTGTTAATCAAATGTAGATCATTGCTTCAACCTAAAGCATTTGCATCCATATGCAATTCTCATTGCATATGGATCCAATTAAATTGTGTTACTTGTCAAGTAGGTTACTTTGATGCATCTATTAACATGACATGCATCATCCCATGTTTGTGCACCTATGCCATGTATTGATTGCTTATCTTTCTGCAATGTTTGTTTGCTTCTTCTGGGATATACGACGACGTTGAGACCGACGATACTTACGGCATCCCTTCTAAGGAGTTAGCTCAGTACCAGGCTACTGGGTTTTGCAGGCAAGTTATCACTCACATGAACCATTGTGTTCCTTTCAACCTTGGTTACCGATACTTTCCGTTGTCTATTTCTGCTAGCCTTAGTAGTAGTTGTTTCTGTTACGACCCATCACATGAATCCCTTAAACCTGATATTGCCTCATCTCCCTTCCTACAACCCATTGTTTGAGCCAGTGCCTTACTAGCATGCTTAGGTTGTTTTGCTCGAGTCTGTTATCCGTTACTTTCTGTTACTATATCTGTTACGTTGTGGGGGCTCGATGTTTAATCAATCAATCATGCTACTGTTATTGTTAAATAATAATTTGATGATAAGGCACCGGCGGGAGGCCCAGGGTGGTTTTGAGGCCCGCTAGTGTCGACCCCCTAATTAGGAAAAGGGTCTTGTCTACTGATCCATGATGAGCGCACTACCCGCATTTGGGGAGTATGGGCTCCCCCTCAGTTTGACTCGATTCGCATCTCGTCCAAATCGCCGTACTAGTTCGGGCTTTCCATTTGCTGCATGCATGATCTTGCGAGCCCTTGGCGCCCGGGTGGAACTTTCGTAGTCGGCATTTAGGGCGGCGTGGTCTTCCAGTGCTATGAGGGTCCCCTTTTCTTCGTGGGGCTCGATTAGCCGCGCACGCACAGCACGCGGTGCTTTGGGCTTGATGCGAAGAGGGGTTGGATTGTGTTGAGTGCCCCGCTTGGTGGAGTGGCCGCTCCATCTGGCGGGATATTCATGAGTGTCGGTTACTTTGGTGCACCCCTGCAGGGTAAATCTTCTCGAGAAGCCGTGTTTTCCGCGGTTATGGATTACTTGGTGAAAGTACTGGCTAACAAGTACTCAGGACAACTTGAACCTAATGGTCAATCATGTTTCACCCAATGATTAATAACTTGACTAGTAATAGGTTATTCACACAATAATTTGACTCATCTTTAAGTACCACGGTGTGCGTTATCCTCGGATTGCTTCTTCGGATAAGGGGCGAGATCCAGGATGGGTTTGTTTGAAGTTATCTTTCAGTTGGTTACAATCCTCGATCTTATCTCCTTTCTGATAGCCGGCAGTTGTAGTATGTTTCTATAGTTGTTTAGAGCAGCCAGTTGCAGCATCTTTTATATCCCTTTCCTTCCGTTGAACCCAAAGCATCTGTGCTTGGTGTTGACGGGTTACACTTTGGTGAACTGTGAGTCTTGCTTGCCAGTACGTTGGTGTACTGACCCCTTTGGGGCTGTGGTTTACGCAGACGATGTTTCCGAGGATCTACATGGTGGCTATTACGTGGAGCATGACGACGAGACTGCTGACGAGTAGATAGCGGACCCGGGCAGGATCCGAGACTTCGTGGATGGGCTCCGTCCGTTTGTTTCCGGCCTCTTAGGCCTATTTGGTTCTTGTCTGTACTCAGACATGTTGAATGCTTCCGCTGTATTGTAATGATGTATTGTTGGGGCATGTGCCCTCTGAATGATTGTATTTGCTATCTCTGCTCTAATGAGAGCCATTTGCAACTTATTTCAATCTTTTGTGTCGTAGAGATCTGTTGTGATATCACTTGTTAAACGCCGTTGACGTACCATGTGTGTATGGTTTGAAGTACGTCGACGGAAGTGCCTTTGATCTCTAGTGGATAGTTTACATCGACGATGGAATAGCAGGGCTTGTGTTGTCGCGCATAAGCGCAGGCCTACCAGGAAGCTGGGACGTGGGAGCAGTTATGCCCCATAATCCAAGCATCTGCTATCCAGTTCGTACGGTGAGTATCCCCTAGAAATCAGGGTGCGACAAATGGTATCAGAGCCTGTCTGCCTGTAGGATCCCTTTTTACTGGTCGCAGTTGAGTCTAGAAACTATTTTGTAGCTATATAGGAAAAATGAAACGTGAGAGTAGGAATTCTGTTCTTTTTCTTCTTTTCCCACCCTCCCTCCCTTTTCTGGTAAGGAAGTGCAACGTTGATTTCTCCCTTCTCATCTAAACTTTCAATTTAGGATTTCACGAATCCTGGTTTCTCTGGGATAGTTATATCTACTAGTCCATAGGAATGGAGGTGGTTGTGACATGATTTATCATGTTGCCTACTCACGATTGAGAACGGTGGCAAATAGGCCCCGGAAGCAGATCCTCTATTCCTTAAGCAGTAGATATTGATCCTTTAGAAGCCCGGATGGGTTTTTCCGTAGTACCTCAGGAGTTTTGTTCTCGTTTTCCCCGATGTTGATATCCCGTTCTTCTCAACATTCTTTTCGTCCGTTGAAATCTTGTTGTTGTTTTCCATTTCAGTTCTTCTACCGGCGTCTAATCAAAACTTCCTCGTAAACTCTTATCCAGTTAAAGTGTTATTTCATACCGGAGAATCACATTCCTTTGTGTCAACAATCTTTTCCACAACATACAACCCAATTCTGGTTCCACTAAGCAATCAAATCTCTGTTCACCCCCCGGGATCTCAAATGTTGACTTCCAACATAACTAAGAACAATCCAATTCTAATGAGAGGCCACATATTCCTCGTTACTCTCATGTTGCTGATTCTGACATTGATGTCATCCTTGGTGTTCCATTGATGTCAATAACTCTGTTCCACCCTTATTAAAGATAATCTATTCTCCAAATGAATCAAGTTCCTTTCAGCTATACACCCTTGGTGCAAAATTTCTTCCTTCAATTGAAAATGTTCCGGTGGTTTCCAAATTCCCTGACGTCTATCCACTGTGCACGATGTGTTTAACGTGTCACAGCTCAAGAGGATCTTCCCAAGAAGTTTCCGGACCGTTTCTTTTCTCAGCAGGAATCTCGGGGCGCGATTCCTTCAAGGGGGGGCGTTTTGTAACATCCCAAGTATGAAAACTACCCCATAGAATGTTTGATTTCTTGTTTACTTAAAGTATTGCATCATGTCATCATATTGTTGCATTTGTTCTTTTGTTTTGCATCTGTTATTCTTTGTTTTCACCATGAAAGTCAAACAATTTCAAATGCTTGTTTTCATACTTGCTCTGTTACAACTTTTGGAATAAAAATAACAAATAAAAACAACTCCTTTGTTGTCATTTTATGTCATAGTTATCAATTACTAAAATGGTGCTTCTATTTCAAACAAATAACTCCCAATTTGTTTTCAAACTCAAATCTCAAACAACATTCAATTGGAATTATAAAATTGCCCACAACAATCTAACCTTTGTTCTAAGCTAAAATAGGGTTCACCCTATTGAAGGTTGGTTTCATTTATAAGCACCTAATAATCACTTTTAACCCCAATTTGAATTAACTACAAACAATATTTTAAAGTTTGAACTTTGGAAAATAAAAGTTAGCATTTTGTTTGCTATCAACCTAACTAACTTACCCTAATTTTTCTAACCTTTTTACTAACTCAAAAACTCATCTTTTCCTTCCTTTGGGTTTTCTACAAAAAAAAATATAACAAACAAAAAAATAGAGAAGAGAAGAGGAGGCAGCAGCCCATCATCAGCAGCCCATACCTAAACCCCAGCCCAACCCCCTAAGCCCACCTAATTTTTTCCTGTTGGCCCAGTACCTCCCTCTTCTCCCTCCTGTCGCTATCAGCACCTGTACGAGCTCGATCAGAACCACACGATGATCTCCTCCTCCCACCGATGCCATGCCGTACATGTTCCCCGTCTCCTTAAGTAGCCCCCTCACCCCTCTAACCTAGCTCTTCCCCTCCTTCTTCCCTCTCCAGCCGCCATCTTCCCCCTCTGCCTCTCTCTGAATTTGTTGCTTCTCTGTACCCAATTCACTGAACCTCGAGAGGACCTTCCATGGATGATTTTTCGCGAGCTCGTGCAATGCCGTGTGGCCGCCGCGGAGGGCTGCTGTGGGCGGGAATGGAACCTCCATGGATGCCTCTCCCTCCTCGACCTCTCGGCCGCCCTCGAGGAGCTCGGAGTCGCTGCCGCCGTCCGCCTCTTCTCCACCGTCGCTGCACCTTCTGTCCCGGCGACCCGCTCCTGTCCGCCCGACTCCAGCGCTCGAGGTGAGGCCTCGAGCCCTTCCCCCCTCGATCCCCCCTCCCTCAATAAAACCCCTCTTTTTATTTCCCTTTGTTTTGGTACTGAACATCACAGAAATCACACATAGATCCCTGCTAATTATTTCTAGTCCCTGCTATATTTTTTTTTTCTTCTTTTGTTCAAAGTCCCTAAATGGAATAAAAATGGCAGATTTACACTAGATCTTGTAAATTGCATAATAAAATCATTTTAACTCCAATTCCAACATTTTAAATATGTTTTCAATACCAAATTAAATGTTCTATCCAACTATAAATTTTGTTTACTGTTTTGAATATTTTAAATTGGTGAAACATTTGAATTCTTGTCAAATTCACTTAAACTTGCAAAAAATCATAACTTGTTCATAAAAATTCCAAATTTCACAAACCAAATATGTTTTCCAACCAATTTTTCATGTACTTTCCAAATATAAATTTTGTTTGCTGTTTTGAATAATTTAAATTGCTGAAAACAATTGTTTCTTGTTTATTGCATCTAAAATTGCCAAAATAATACCTTGCTCATTTTAAATCCAATTTCCACAAATGAAATATGTTTTCCATGCAAAATTAAACCCTCTTTCCAAATATAAACTTTGTTTTCTGTTTTGAATAATTAAAATTGGTTAAATAATTTAATCTTGTTTAATTCAATTAAAAATTGTTTAATATTGTTTAATTCATAACTAAATAATCCAAAGTCCAATTTCAAATTGTGAAACATGTAATCCAACTAAAATTTGATAACCTTTCCAAATATAAAATTTGTAAATTGTTTTGCACACTTTAAATTGGTGATAACAACATTACTTGTGTGCCATGTTTAAGTAACCTAAAGCTTCCAAACCAATCAATGTTTTCCAAACTTGTTCTACTCCTTTTCAATTGATTCCACTCTTGTTATTTGTTGTTATCTTGTTATCATCATCATGCATGCATCATGTTTAACTACTTACACTTGTTAATCAAATGTAGATCATTGCTTCAACCTAAAGCATTTGCATCCATATGCAATTCTCATTGCATATGGATCCAATTAAATTGTGTTACTTGTCAAGTAGGTTACTTTGATGCATCTATTAACATGACATGCATCATCCCATGTTTGTGCACCTATGCCATGTATTGATTGCTTATCTTTCTGCAATGTTTGTTTGCTTCTTCTGGGATATACGACGACGTTGAGACCGACGATACTTACGGCATCCCTTCTAAGGAGTTAGCTCAGTACCAGGCTACTGGGTTTTGCAGGCAAGTTATCACTCACATGAACCATTGTGTTCCTTTCAACCTTGGTTACCGATACTTTCCGTTGTCTATTTCTGCTAGCCTTAGTAGTAGTTGTTTCTGTTACGACCCATCACATGAATCCCTTAAACCTGATATTGCCTCATCTCCCTTCCTACAACCCATTGTTTGAGCCAGTGCCTTACTAGCATGCTTAGGTTGTTTTGCTCGAGTCTGTTATCCGTTACTTTCTGTTACTATATCTGTTACGTTGTGGGGGCTCGATGTTTAATCAATCAATCATGCTACTGTTATTGTTAAATAATAATTTGATGATAAGGCACCGGCGGGAGGCCCAGGGTGGTTTTGAGGCCCGCTAGTGTCGACCCCCTAATTAGGAAAAGGGTCTTGTCTACTGATCCATGATGAGCGCACTACCCGCATTTGGGGAGTATGGGCTCCCCCTCAGTTTGACTCGATTCGCATCTCGTCCAAATCGCCGTACTAGTTCGGGCTTTCCATTTGCTGCATGCATGATCTTGCGAGCCCTTGGCGCCCGGGTGGAACTTTCGTAGTCGGCATTTAGGGCGGCGTGGTCTTCCAGTGCTATGAGGGTCCCCTTTTCTTCGTGGGGCTCGATTAGCCGCGCACGCACAGCACGCGGTGCTTTGGGCTTGATGCGAAGAGGGGTTGGATTGTGTTGAGTGCCCCGCTTGGTGGAGTGGCCGCTCCATCTGGCGGGATATTCATGAGTGTCGGTTACTTTGGTGCACCCCTGCAGGGTAAATCTTCTCGAGAAGCCGTGTTTTCCGCGGTTATGGATTACTTGGTGAAAGTACTGGCTAACAAGTACTCAGGACAACTTGAACCTAATGGTCAATCATGTTTCACCCAATGATTAATAACTTGACTAGTAATAGGTTATTCACACAATAATTTGACTCATCTTTAAGTACCACGGTGTGCGTTATCCTCGGATTGCTTCTTCGGATAAGGGGCGAGATCCAGGATGGGTTTGTTTGAAGTTATCTTTCAGTTGGTTACAATCCTCGATCTTATCTCCTTTCTGATAGCCGGCAGTTGTAGTATGTTTCTATAGTTGTTTAGAGCAGCCAGTTGCAGCATCTTTTATATCCCTTTCCTTCCGTTGAACCCAAAGCATCTGTGCTTGGTGTTGACGGGTTACACTTTGGTGAACTGTGAGTCTTGCTTGCCAGTACGTTGGTGTACTGACCCCTTTGGGGCTGTGGTTTACGCAGACGATGTTTCCGAGGATCTACATGGTGGCTATTACGTGGAGCATGACGACGAGACTGCTGACGAGTAGATAGCGGACCCGGGCAGGATCCGAGACTTCGTGGATGGGCTCCGTCCGTTTGTTTCCGGCCTCTTAGGCCTATTTGGTTCTTGTCTGTACTCAGACATGTTGAATGCTTCCGCTGTATTGTAATGATGTATTGTTGGGGCATGTGCCCTCTGAATGATTGTATTTGCTATCTCTGCTCTAATGAGAGCCATTTGCAACTTATTTCAATCTTTTGTGTCGTAGAGATCTGTTGTGATATCACTTGTTAAACGCCGTTGACGTACCATGTGTGTATGGTTTGAAGTACGTCGACGGAAGTGCCTTTGATCTCTAGTGGATAGTTTACATCGACGATGGAATAGCAGGGCTTGTGTTGTCGCGCATAAGCGCAGGCCTACCAGGAAGCTGGGACGTGGGAGCAGTTATGCCCCATAATCCAAGCATCTGCTATCCAGTTCGTACGGTGAGTATCCCCTAGAAATCAGGGTGCGACACCGTCAACAGGGAGTTGGCCATCCTCCTGACGACACCTGTCTCTGTGAGGCGGGGTCAAGATCCGTGTACGTCCATCACTTGGCCCCGGTCACGCCCTAGCGGAGCATTTTGTTTTCCAAACGTTTAAAAGGTTTTGATTGCGTTGCCGAATGGAAATCTCAAACTACGTGACTCATGGATCTGGCCAAACAAGTTGGTTGGTCGAGCGCGGTTACTTAGACCCCGTGTGTGGTTGCACGCTCAGTCTTGGCTTCGGCTCGGGACCTTAATCCTAGGGTTGGCGAGTATAGGATGAACAACCACTTCCCAAGTGGCCTCCCATACCATCCTTAGTCAAGTTATCCACACAATGCTCATCTCACCACGCCATCATATCATACAAGGTTATCGCAGCTCTGATTCATCAACGGGATGGAGCAGAGGTAACAAACATGTATGACTAAGCGAAGCAGATATGAGGCTCTGGCGATGCGCACAAGCAAATCTATAGCGGCTAGGAGTAGTGGATCAGGATATTGAGGCAATGCAGTATATAAGTGAACTATATCTACTGACATCAAATACTTTGGAATAGAATGCAAAGTACGAGAATCAAATGTTGTTGGAAAACATATATGAGCAGATAAGAGGTTATGCTTGTCTTGGTTATAAGAAAACCAGATAGAGGCTTCAGTAATAAGTGCTTGACTTGTCGGTTAAGATCAAGTATTCGTCATGGAACTGCTGGCCTTCACTTCGGAGTCGGGCTCTACCGAGGGGGAAACAACACGGAAAAGAAGAACAAAAATCAAACATGGCATCGATGCAATGCACTATATGTATGCATGAGCAAGTTAATGCACTGAAATAAATCCCTAAAGATGTTCGTTGAGTTGCTAGGGTTCGTATGTCAGTTATGCAGTTTAACTTAAATTATCCCGAAATTGACCCCGGAGGGCAATTCGGGCAATTCTGAAGGTGTGTATAATTTTACAAGCTCAAATGGGTTTGAAAACATCATAACTAGGTTGTATTTGTCATTTTGAGCAAATTGGTATATAACTTGTAATTTTCTAATTTTATTGATTAAAACTTATTTTCTCTATTTTAAATGAATTAAACAATATTAAATAATGTTAAATTTTCAACTTTCTCAAACATGATTGAAAATGACATATTTGGATAGATAATAATTTCTGAACATTTTGGTACCTCACTTATATTTTTCTGAATTACAGATTAAAAGATATTGAATTTACAAGTTTTAAACAATTTCTGTAATTCATTTAAACAGAGGGGTCCACGTGTCAACTCGTTTTTGTATTTATTTCCAAAAGGGAAACCGTTTTATGACATCAGCATGATGCAATGATGATGTCATCTTGCTATGATCCTCACAGCTGCTCTCAAATTCGATGCAATTCGTGCGCAAATCGCGAAACGGAGGTTACCACCACGTAGAGGAGAACGAGGGGAACCTAGGGGTGCTGGTGCCGCTTGCTAACGGTCGCTGGAAGCTCGCTGACAACGAGGAACCGCGACGGCGGACTACGGTGCACGACGAGCGGGAAGTACAGAGGGTTAGGGAGCAAACCGAGGCCACGGGGAGGCTCACCGGAGCGAGTAGACCACGATGGCGGGTCGGTGAGGTGAGGCGGCGCCTGAATCGCCGGTGGCGAGCTCGGGAAGCCGGCGGCCATGGCGGAAACGGCGGTGAAATTCCGGTGATGCGGGGCCTCTCGGCCTCTGCAAGAACTCGAGGAGGAAGAGCGTGGCACGCCGGAGCTCTATGGACGGACGGCGAGCCTCGAGGTGGTCCGTAGCGACGACGGCGTCCAGCGGCCCGTCGGCTAGGGTTAGGTCTGGTTCGGGTTCTTCCGGGCGATACAGAGAGCGAGAGAGGATAGGGAGGAAGAGGAGAGAAAGAGCACGGCGTTCAGGTGGTCATCTGCGTGATGGGGGGCGTAGGCAGCTGCGTGGAAGAGCGGCCGGCGGTGAGCTGCCTGCTTCACTCGGGGAGGAAGAAGACAAAGGGATCTTTTTCCCCATAACCCCCTTGGAGATTTTAAAACTACAAGTCGGTCCTTTTTATTTTAAAAAAATAGTACTGAAAACAGATGTTTCAAGGGCCATTTTGAAAAGATAAAAATTGCCAAAAATACTTTTTGCAAAGCTCATCTAATTTCCAACCAAACCATGTTTTTCTTTGGTGTATTTGAATTACTTTTCAGTACAAAATTTTGGAATCCATTTAAGTACTATTTGTGGTATTTTCTCAAACCATTTAAATCCACAATTTAAATTGTTTCAAGCATGATTTAAATTTTTAATTCATGCATGTATGAGATGAACACACACCACACACCCTAATTTAGCAAAACTGGGATGTTACAACGCACGCTTCTATTCTTGTAGACAATGTTGGGCCTCCAAGTGCAGAGGTTTGTAGAATAGCAGCAAGTTTCCCTTAAGTGGATTACCCAAGGATTATCCAACTCAGGGATGAAGAGGTCAAAGGTATCCCTCTCAAGCAACCCTGCAATTACGATACAAGAAGTCTCTTGTCTCTCCAACACACCTAATACAATTGTCAGTTGTATAGGTCCACTAGTTCGGCGAAGAGAGAGAGAGTAAAATACAAGTGATATGGATGATTATAAGTAGTAATTGCAATCTGAAATAAAAATGGCAGCAAGCAAACATGTAGCAGAACAGGTTGTAAATGGTGTTTCAATGCTTAGAAACAAGGCCTAGGGATCCTACTTTCACTAGTGGACACTCTCAACAATGATAAAATAATTGAATGCATAAATAACTCTCTTCACTACGCTACTCCGAACCACTCTCCGATTGAATAAAAAACACCAATTCATTGCGTAGGGCTGTAACAACACTCCTTAAAGTCACATTCCCATGTCTAGTTAACCCCACGCTGTCACTATGGGCGCCCTAGAAGGTACTAGACAAACACCACAGTTTCATAGGGTCATCCAACACAAGATATAAATATCATGCTAAACCACACGGTGCACACACTGTCACCTTTACACCGTGATCAAAGTGTTTACGGAGATCTCAAAACAAAACCACTTGAGTAGCATAACAGATTAAGAGTAACATCTACTTATTCAACTAGATTACAAAGCTCACGATCACATAAAGATCACACCATGGGAGAGAGAGATGAGACACATAGCTACCGGTAGAGCCCTCAGCCCCGGGGGAGAACTACTCCATCCTCATCATAGGAGACAACAGCGACGATGAAGATGGCGGTGGAGTCGATAGAGATGGCTCCGGGGGCACTTCCCCGTCCCGGCAGGGTGCCGAAACTGAGATTTCTGTCCCCCGAAACATGTCGGCGGCGGCGGAGATACGGATGTTTTTGGTGGAAAAGGTCGATTGGTCTAGGGTTTATGAATCGGGGAGTATATATGGGCGAAAGGGCGATGCCGGAGGGTGGCCAGGGGGCCAACACCACCCCTTGGCGCGGCCATAGGGGGAACCGCGCCCCCCTATGGTGTGGTGGCTCCCGGGCACCCCTCCGGGTCTCTTCAGGACTCCGTGGACCCTCCGAGACTTCTAAGACTTGTGGCTTTTGAATTTTCCAATTCTGAGAATATTTCCAGAACAACTTTTCTGAAACTAAAAACAACAGAAAACAAGAACGGGCTCTGTGTCATCTTGTCAATAGGTTAGTCCCGGGAAATCGATAAAAATGACATAAAGTATATAGCAAACATGTGGGAAACAGTAAGAAAACAGCATGGAACATCAGAAATTAAGGATACGTTTATGACGTATCAACATCCCCAAGCTTAGTTCCTACTCGTACTCGAGCAGGTAAACGATAAAAACACATAATTTCTGAGGTGACATGCTACCAACATAAACTTGATCATCAATAATGTAAAAGCATAAGTAAGCTGAGATCATAGAACATTAAAACATGCATGATAAATAGAACTTTAATAATAAAGCATAGCAATCACCTTGCATCATGAGAAGTAACTCAAATAAAATATCATGAATAACAATGCAACACAAGATATACGTTTGTTTCAAGTATAGAGAAAACATGGCAAATTGATATTTCGCTAGTCCTTAAGAGTGGGGCAAAACATAAATGCCAGTACACTTTCAAACTTCATGAGGAAGACTAGAACAAATAATTAGAGAACAACCAATAACACATCATGAATCAATTAATAATGTTTCTGGGACAAATGCACATAAAACTTAGAATGACAACTATGCTCTCTCAATCGTGCATAAAGTTAGAAGATGGAGACTCAACATAAAAGTAAAAGAAAGGCCCTTCGCAGAGGGAAGCATGGATCACTCATGTGATAGAACTTTTATTTTATTAAACAGAGGTATAAAAAACTTGACGCTCCTCCCAACCATTTTACACAAACCATGGCTAACCGAATCCTCGGGTGCCTGCCAACAATCACATACCGTGGAGGAGTGTCTATATTTTAAGAGAGGTGTATGCTTATGTCAATGAATGGTAAACACAAAATATAGTACGTCACAAGCCAACTAGACTTCACAAGAGCGGCTCCCATATAAGGACGCATCTAGGTAGAAGGCCATCCCTCTTTCTCTTTTGTTTACACAATTATGCTTTGACTGATAAATCAGGGGCAAAAATAGTGAAGAAAATTTGTTGTTATTAATTTGGGGCTGGGCACCCCGCTTGTCGTGGGATAATCACGGCAGATGTTACCTGGGGTAACTGATCTTGGGGCAAGTCGACACAGGTATTCGGGAGAGGGTTTAGCTCAAAGGAAGACATGGAGAAAGCGATCTAAGAACCGGAGAATAACTCGCCGGATCTCGATATGATTATACTGGATACTCGATAACAGGTGTTACAACTATGACTTGAATCTCCCAGGCTAAGCTTAGGGGTTGGTTTATATAGCACTCATACCCCCCTTGGCCTGCCCTACGGAGTGCTCTCTGAGTCCTACTCGAACTCTACATACAAATCCTAACTTTCCTTACCGTAACCCACAATCCGGGTTACGAACCTTACAAGCCCTGGGCCTTCCAGAAGTTTCTTTGTCTCCAGCCAGATTGGGCCCAGCCGTCGCTTGGGCCGGATCATACCCGGGAGTTAGTCTACCGGGTTACTATCCCCTCATCAGTAGTCCCCAGGATAGCGCGGGCTTCACGGATTCATCCTCGGAGCGCTCGCTATTCCCTGAAAAAGATGTGAAACGCCCAAGCCTATGGGAACCGGGTTAAGTTGCTTTAACAGATGACCAGGCACAGCTCCATGTCTGTCATGTGATAGCTCGATCCTTCCTTGAATGCTTAACTGGCCTTTCCAAATTTAAACCCTAAAATGTCAGGGCCCTACTCGATAAAGATCCCTGATATCTCGGGGCAAGCTGCACTTCCCCCGTCAACGGGATATTTTGCCTAATTCCGAATGCATATGCCGCCAGATCCGCACGGATAATTACTGTTCCGTAATTTCCGGCTTTCGGGCCGTAGGTGAGCTCACCACCTCCCTTATAAATATCAGCCGATGGTAACCCTAAGCCATTCATCTCGTTTCATCATCCCTTTTCTCCACGCTCCCTCGCAATTTCTGCCACCGGGTTCGCACGCTCCAAGAAAGATAAGGCCACCACCGGCCGCACTCGTCCTCGAGCTATCCAGCACCGCCATTAAGCATCGCGGTCACACCCGCGCTTCCTCATCGAGGGCCGTGACGTGACACTCAAGCCGCACCACGCACCACCCTCACTTCGGACCTCAACTCCTTTGGTAAGCCTTTCTCAACCATTCAATTGAAACTCGCAACCTTTTCAATCTGACCAAGATTGGATCTGGGTCAACCCGTAAACTAATTTTCTGATATCATCAAATTGAACCGCTTCGATAGACCTTAGTTCCTTTAATCACCTGATGCGTAGTCGCAGCTCATCCCCGCGCCTTTATTGGCCATCCAACTTTGCATAAGATTGCTTGCAAGCTTTTCGATCTAGATCCATTCCACCTTGTTCTTTCCGCCTGTCGCATTAACACCCGGAAAATCCTCTTTTTCCAGCTAATCCCTCCACAATAAAGGTATGGGCAACCATCCATGTTCACCCAATTCACCTCAACGCGTAAGCAATTAACAATTTACTCAACCTCATCTGACACCCGGAAAATCTTCCGCATTTAACATCGTAGTGCATTATCCGGGTTTCATTTTAGCCTTCAACGCCTTGACGTCTCCAGACTCGAATGATTTGATGTTCCGAATCTTACTCCATACATTTCCTGTCCCTTGCAGGTCAACTCCATGGCTCCTAAAAGACAAGGAAAACACCCGGCTTCTGCAAAGGCCTCTCGAACCACTTCTGCCATCTGGGGTCGGTCTTCAACGACAAAGGCCAAGCTAGATGGGATGGCCGAGTTAGGAATCCTTCCTTCTCAAAAGGAAATACACTGGAGGGCTCCTGGCGATGAGACCCGTCCCACTCCCACCGGGAACGAGGTAATTTGTTTTACCGAGCATGTGACCCGGGGATTCCGTCCTCCGGGTCACCCTTTTTTCCGGGAAGTCTTGAGCCACTACGGCCTCCGGGTGTTCGACATAGGGCCTAACTCTAGGCTGAACATCACCCACTTCATAGTTTTGTCCGAGTCGTACTTATGCACTCCACCAAACCTTGCTCTTTTTACCGAATTATTCCAATGCGAACCATGCCATGAGAGCGGTGACGGAACGCTTCTTACCTGCGGCGGGGTATCCATCCAGCGCCGCAAACACTCATTGATGCCACCTCTCAACCTGAACTCCAACGCCAAAAACTGGCAATTATCCTTCTTTTATTGCCACGACACTTCCCCGGATGGTGAGAGGAAACTACCGGGTTATTCGGAGAGCCTTCTCGAGCCCTCCGAGTCTTTCAGTGCTTTTGCATCTGATCTTGATAGGGAAGCGATTCAGCCCCTTCTGGCCAAACTAGCAGCTCTCTCAGCCCACGGCCTTCTTGGGCTCAATCTAATAAAGACTTGGGTAGACTTCCGGGTTCAGCCCAACTCGATTCGCTCGAAGTTGTTACACGAATATTCGGGTCACGTCACAGATTCCCTCCGCTACTCCACCAAGAACTTCCCTGCCGGTAACACCAACAAGACCATCAAGGGCTTCCTGATGGAGAGACTAGATGTTATAAAGAACACTGCCGGGTTACCCCCGTTTACTCGGGAAAATCCCGCCCCAGCGGTAAGACCTGACTCCTTTTTCTTATTTCAGTACTTTCGTCCGTTATAGTCTCTAACCACCACTTGTGTTTATTTGTTCACAGGCTGACGATCCCTTCTGGAAAGTCGAAAACCCTCCTCCTTCTCAAGACCCCGAAGAGGAAACCGAGTCTGTTGATGATGATGAGGGTACTCTCCCATACCCTTTACACCTGCCCTTCATCTGTGCTATTTCTCTTATCTGATACTTACTCGGCTTTCAGGGTCGGGGGATGAAGAGGAGGAAGAAGAAAATGACCCGGAAGCCACCGAGTCTGACCAGGAGCCCCCAGTTGGAAACAAAAGGAAGGCTAGAGGGGTAGTTGAAAAGGTTCCCTTCTCTTCTATGTCTCGTGCGCCTTACTCCTTTGCTGCTATGCATGAACTTAACGAGCGATTATCACATTCACCCTTCTTGAAGGACCCTCTCCCGACTAAACGTAGGGTGACCCGGAATTCTCCGGGGGATGATCCCCTTAACCCGGGTATCTCCACTTCACCCACTCATCGAGCCAGTACCCCTCCAGCTCAACCTTCCCAATCTCCTCAACGCCATCCGTCTCCTAATCATCCACTTGCCGGGCAATTTCGCGTACCGCAGCCAGTGCTCTTACCAACGTCATCCGCCTCCAGCGGCGAGCTTCCCCCGGATTATGCCGTGAACACCGGGTAAACTGCCTTTACTTACATTTTCTCGTACTGGTTACCTTTCTTTTTTCCGTATATTCCATTGATCAATGTCTCCCTTCTTTTCTTCAGCGCCACAGTTACGCTGAGCGACCCGGATATCCCTGCATCAGAAGAGCAGGGAGAAGAGAAGCCGAGTGATGACATGGACGTTGAGGTTGAGGACGAGGCCGAGGACGGAAATGGAGAAGATCCTTTTAAGGACCCAATTCCACCAAAGACTGCATCACCCCAGCCCTCTGAAGAAGTGGACGAAGACATCATTTTGGAGACCAAGTTGGGCTCTCCTAACCCGGACGTTCAAACAATCCGGGTTTCGACCCCCAAACCCGGAACAACTCCTCCACAAGAGGGCCAATCCTCCGGCCCTTCTCAACTTCGCCCTGAAGACATGACCTTTGCTCAAATGCTAGATGCCCTCCATACCTTGAAGGGCGACGAAGAAAACATACTAGATGCCTTAATAACCAAGCACGAGGTAATCCCAACTAATCATCAATTGTTTCCATACATAGTCCCCAAGTTCCGAGTAAATTACTAGGTAACTTGCTTGGAACTTTGTATAATGTTTCTGGCTGATCCCTCTTCACGCTTCTTTACAGGACTATGTTTCACAGTTGGAGAAGAAGCTGGCCAAGTCCACCAAGCGTATTGAAAAAGAAACGGCCCTTCGTGAAGCTGCTGAAACTGAGGCTCGCAGGTGCCAAAAGATGACGAAAAAGTACAGGAAGAGAGCTCACAGGGCTAAGGACAAACTTACAACTCTTTCTGCTCAAATTGCTGATGTTCACCGTACTGCGACTGGTAAGATTTTTAAATTTCACCTTTTTATGACTCGGATTGCTTTGATTTGAACAACTGCACTTGCTTGCCTACTATCTTTGCTCCTTTTGCCTTTTTTAGCAGGCCCACGTGATGCTGCCCCCGAAGAAGATGATGCTGCCAAGCTTAAAACCATCAAGAATACTCTTCGCCAACTTTGCAGCGGAGTCAGTTGGATACTTGACGAGTTGCGACTGCCGGGTGTCAGGCCAGATAACATGAAGAGATTACTGGAATGCTGCTCTACAATCCCCGAGTGGATTTGGCACTGGAAACGGTCCTCCTGCCGATTTGGGGTAACCCGGGGACTCGCGTTGGCTAAGGCCTACGCTCCCAAGCTAGAGCTGGCCAAACTTATGAGCGGATTCCCAGAGTTCAACTTGGATGGGTCCAAGTTTTTGCCAAAGGACTTCAAGGCTATTCAGAAAGAAGTCCGTCATCCGGCTAGTGTTATCGCTGATGCCCTAGAAATTGATGTGATTCTCCCGGCTTATGATGCTAATGACAAGGTTGTCAAGGCGAACCGCCCCCAGCCGTTCGATATGCTTGCCCGTTGGAGGGAGGAGGCGATCAAGATGAAGGAAGAAGCCGCCAAGAAGACCGAGGCCGACTCTGCTCCTGCAACTTCTGCTGCACAACCCGGGACTGCTGCTGACCCGAGTGGCGCCGCAACTACCGGTGGCGACAAGGGCAAGGCCAAGATGGACCCTGCAGCTTGAAGTAATACCTATCATTCCACATACGTCAGCCGGCAAAGCATCGTTAAAACAGCTTTACTATTCGTTTAAGCAGAGCGCCTGTGCTCTTTTGATACTTTATGGTTTTTGTAATACTTTTATTTAAACTCCCGATGCACTTTGCGCCCCTTTGGGCTTTTGATGAATGTGTCTTTGCATTTGCTTGTTCTTGATATCCACTTGCTTTATTCTCGATACCTTATACTTTTTTTTATACTTTCCTTAGCAAGACCCGTCCTCCGGGTGCCGTTGGCGTCTAGGGAACGGTTTTACACCTGAATCCCTAAGCTCCTGAGACCCGGATGCGTGGCTCGTTGTAATTTTATCGGCTGGATGATGCTGTTTCTTCCTTAGAGCTCATAAGTCCCCAGTCCGGGTTTCCGCGTCTAGGACACATGATTGTTTTTTTTTTTTCAAGGAAACGAATCGCCTGTCGCTGAATGCTCAAGACTTCAGGACAGCTTTTTATGAGGTTTGAAGTTATGCTTGATAATCGTTGAGTTTCCGGCTGTCGGCCTTATACTCTGCATAACTTGTGGTTTAGATGACCCTTTCGACTATCTTGTACTATAAGCCGGCTTTCGCGTGGATACCATGTTGTTACATCAATACGAAAACGGGGTCAAGCAAGTCTCGTTTGGGTCTCATGACTGATGGTAATCGTAGGCGAACGAATCATGCCACTTTGTTGCGAGTCACATCGAGCTTAAGTAAGAATAGCCGAGAAATTTGGACTTCTTTGTCCGGTTATAAGATTGTAGCCGCACTCGTTTTTTCGAGTAGCCGACCCCTATAACTCATTGGCATCAAGGCCGGGTCTCTTTTGAGTTTGCAGCTGTGCTTGTAGGAGCAACCAGCCCTCAAGACCTGAATATGCACGCCGTATAAATAACAATTGCCTCTTTTCTTGATAATCCCCTTTTTATTTGATATGAGAAAATTAGGCCAGCAAGCCGCCTCATTAAAAACCCATCCAGTCCCCAAGGGTGCCCCGGATAGGAAAAGAGTGCGTCTGAAACCTGCTGCCTGTTACATCGTTTTCTGCTAAGTATAGTACGGACGTAGCTGAGCCACGTTCCATGGTCTATCTCTTTCTTGCATAGGTGCAGTAGTGTGGGCAGTATCGTTGACTGTAGCCGATTCTTCTCTTGCATCTATCAAGTAATATGACCCATTATGTAGACTCCGACTTACGATGAAAGGTCCTTCCCACGGTGGCGATAGTTTGTGCTTTCCCTCGTTTGTCTGAACCAAGCGCAGGACCAAGTCTCCCTCCTGGAAGACCCGGCTTTTCACCCGCCGACTATGATATCTTCGCAAATCCTGCTGGTATATGGCTGACCTTTCCAAGGCTTGCTCTCTTTGCTCTTCTAACATATCCACAGCGTCTTGCCGGTTCTTCTCGTTCTCCACTTCGACATAGGCTGTCACTCTTGGTGAATCATGAATGATGTCGCTTGGTAATATTGCTTCTGCGCCGTAGACCATGAAGAAAGGTGTCATCTGGGTGGATCGGTTAGGCGTAGTATTGATACCCCAGACCACGGAAGGAAGTTCTTCAACCCATGCCCCGGCGGCCCTGATACAAGGAACCCTCAGTCGTGGTTTCAATCCTCGAAGTAGCTCTTGGTTCGCCCTCTCCACTTGCCCGTTGGCTTGCGGATGTGCCACTGATGCTACGTCAAGCCTGATTCCGTTGCTGCCACAAAATTTTTCCATCTCTCCAAGGGACATGTTGGTTCCATTATCGGTGATTATACTGTGGGGATATCCAAACCGGTATATAATTCTTTTCAGGAACTTGACTGCTGTGGCTGCTTCACAATTGGTGACCGGCATAACCTCCACCCATTTGGTAAATTTATCGATAGCCACTAAAAGATGTGTTTTCTTGCAAGGTGACATGTGGAAGGGACCAACCATGTCCATACCCCAAACAGCGAACGGCCAAGTTAATGGGATGGTCCGTAACTCCATAGCCGGCACATGAGTTTGGCGAGCGTACCTTTGACATCCGTCGCACCTTGCCACTATCCGCTCCGCATCTGCTAGAGCCGTGAGCCAGAAGAACCCATGCCGATAGGCCTTGGCCACAAGGGATCTTGTGGACGCATGATGCCCACAATCGCCTTCATGGATCTCCTTAAGGATCTGTCGGCCTTCTTCCGGTGTCACACAGCGCAAAAAGACTCCTGCTGCGCTTCTCTTGTACAACTCCCCATTGATAATAGTATATCCTTTTGCCCGCCTCAGGATTTGCCTTGCTAATACTTCTTGTTCTGGCAGTTCGCCTCGTGATAAGTAGGCCAGATATGGCTCTGTCCACTCGGGCACAGCACGTATTGTGGCTACAAACTCCACATCCGGGTCTCGATTCGCGAGTTCTTCCTCAGACTCGGATTTTACTGATGGTCGCCATAGCTCGTCCAGGAAAACATTAGGTGGAACCGGCTCCCTACGCGAGCCGAGTCTGGCGAGTGCGTCCGCTGCCTCATTTTTTCTTCTGTCTATGTGCTCTACTTCATACCCGGAAAAACACCCGGCAACCTTATCAACCTCCCTGCGATATGCTGCCATAGTGGCATCCTTCCTATCCCAGGTTCCTGATACCTGCTGCACCACAAGATCTGAGTCCCCAAAGCATCGTATCCTTCTAATGTTCATCTCCTTGGCTACCTTCAAGCCATGCAGTAGAGCCTCATACTCGGCCACGTTATTTGAACAATCAAAGTGAATCTGTAGCACATAACTTAGTTTGTCCCCCTTTGGCGACGTCAGCACCACTCCAGCTCCTGACCCCTCGTACTGCTTTGATCCATCGAAGTGCATGGTCCATGACTCGGAATTTGGGACTGTGGTAGCCATTCCGGTGTGCGTCCAGTCGTTAACAAAATCAACCAAAGCCTGTGACTTGATTGCCGATCTAGGCTCGTAGCTGATATGATAATCCCCCATCTCTATCGCCCATTTGGCTATTCTTCCCGTTGCATCCGAGTTTCTGATGATATCCGACATTGGTATTGAACTAACCACTGTTATGGGATGTTCTTGGAAATATGGCTTCAACTTCCGGCTGGCCATAAAGACCCCAAACACCAACTTTTGCCAATGTGGATAACGCTGCTTTGCTTCCGATAACACCTCGCTGACATAATAAACCGGCCTTTGGACCGGGTAACCCTTCCCATCCTCCTTACGTTCTACGACAACTACTGCGTTGACGGCCTTGGGACCGGCTGCTACGTATAATAGCATAGGTTCTTTAGGACCTGGCGCCGCTAGTACTGGTGCTTCAGATAATTGCTTTTTTAGTGCTTCAAACGCCTCATCTGCCTCCTGATCCCATACGAACTTATCTGATTTCCGCAAAAGCCGGTACAAGGGTATTGCCTTTTCTCCAAGCCTGGATATGAACCGGCTCAAGGCTGCTACGCAGCCCGTGAGCTTTTGAACATGCTTCAAATTTTCCGGTTTCTTCAAACTCTGGATGGCCTTGATCTTGTCCGGGTTTGCCTCGATTCCTCTCTCGGAGACTATAAAGCCGAGTAACTTCCCGGCCGGAACTCCAAATACACACTTCGTTGGGTTGAGCTTCATCTGATACCTTCTCAAGTTTTTAAACGTCTCCTTTAAATCATCAATGAATGTCTCTGCCTTCCGGGTCTTAATAACCACGTCATCTACGTATGCGTGCACGTTGCGCCCAATTTGATCCTCGAAGCACTTCTGGATACACCGCTGGTAAGTTGCACCCGCGTTTTTCAATCCAAACGTCATGGTTTTGTAGCAGAAGGCCCCAAATGGGGTTATGAATGACGTTTTCTCCCAATCTTCCCTCTTGAGTTTAATCTGGTGGTATCCCGAATATGCGTCTAAGAAACATAGCAAGTCGCTTCCGGCTACCGCGTCTATGATTTGGTCTATCCTTGGCAGCGCGAACGGATCCTTTGGGCAATGCTTGTTGAGGCTCGTGAAATCGATGCACATCCTCCATTCATTTGTCTTTTTCATCACAAGAACCGGATTTGCTAACCAGTTAGGGTGGAATACTTCCATGATAAAGCCTGCGGTTAACAGTCGCGCTATTTCCTCACCTATAGCTCTTCTCCTTTCTTCATTCATTTTTCTCATACCTTGCTTCACAGGCCTGGCCTTGGGATCCACATGCAAACTGTGCTCCGCCAACTCGGTGGGGATACCCGGCATGTCGCTGGGTGTCCAGGCAAATACATCCGCATTTGAACGGATGAACTCTACCAGAGCCTTTTCTTGCGCATCCTCTAAATTGGACCCTATAGTGAACTGTTTGGTGGGGTCTCCTTCCACAAAATCTACTTTCTTGGTGTCTTGAGCCGCCTTAAACTTTACTCTTTCGTCTTCGGCATCTGGTCTTCTCAATGCTGTACCATCATCCGGATCCACCTGAGACCGGTAATACTGAAGTTCCTCCTTCCTGCAGGCTTGCTCGGCCATTACTGAATCTCCCTCATCGCATTCGGCTGCTATATCCCGGTTTCCGTGGATAGTGATGGTCTGCTTGGGGCCCGGAATCTTTAGTTGCAGATATACGTAGCACGGCCTAGCCATGAACTTAGCGTAAGCCGGCCTTCCGAACAGAGCGTGGTAGGGGCTATGCAGCTTGACTACTTCAAACGTGAGCCACTCCACCCGATAGTTATCTACCGATTCTCCAAAGGCTACTTCCAATGCAATTTTTCCTTCGGGGCGTGCCGAATGACCCGGCACGATCCCGTGGAACACCGTCGAACTTTTTTGTAGCTGGGACTCCTTGAGGTTCATGCGCAAGAAAGTTTCCCAATATAGGATGTTGATGCTGCTTCCTCCGTCCATCAACACCTTTTTCAATTCGTAACCATTGACCTGTGGCGAAACTACTAACGCCAAGGTCCCGGGGCGCTCTATTCCTTCTGGATGATCTCTCCTGCTCCACGTTACCTCTTGCTCTGCCCATCTCAAGTATCCCGGAGGGCTCGAGAAGGCTGGATTCACTGTTTGTTTCAACGCCCTTTTGTCCCTGCTGGAAATCCCTGTAACATGCACATGATATTGTCCTTTCAAATTGAGCGTACGTACCATGCCGATGAAGATACTGATTTGGCCGATTGACACCATGGATCCGGATTCGAAGTGATCCGGCTCCAACTCCCATCCGGAATTGTCCACTATCTTTTCTCCTTCGTCATTGGAGTAGATCTCGCCGATGACAAAGTTCTTCATGTTCTTCCGAGCTTCTCCCGTGATGTAAACACCTTTGGACGCAGGCCCCACGGTGGGCGCCAACTGTCGTGGGATAATCACGGCAGATGTTACCTGGGGTAACTGATCTTGGGGCAAGTCGACACAGGTATTCGGGAGAGGGTTTAGCTCAAAGGAAGACATGGCGAAAGCGATCTAAGAACCGGAGAATAACTCGCCGGATCTCGATATGATTATACTGGATACTCGATAACAGGTGTTACAACTATGACTTGAATCTCCCAGGCTAAGCTTAGGGGTTGGTTTATATAGCACTCATACCCCCCTTGGCCTGCCCTACGGAGTGCTCTCTGAGTCCTACTCGAACTCTACATACAAATCCTAACTTTCCTTACCGTAACCCACAATCCGGGTTACGAACCTTACAAGCCCTGGGCCTTCCAGAAGTTTCTTTGTCTCCAGCCAGATTGGGCCCAGCCGTCGCTTGGGCCGGATCATACCCGGGAGTTAGTCTACCGGGTTACTATCCCCTCATCACCGCTGTCAGCTCTTCTATCATTGGATAAGCGTATGAAGCCATTAGTCCAGGGTGTGAAAGTCCAATCAACAAGTGAGATAAATATTCTCTATTTACGTCCTCATGAGCTAAAACAGGAGCACAAAACAGGAGTAATTTTGAAGGTTTTTAAGGTAACACATGAGCAATTTACTTTGGAGTGGCGGTTAAATAGCACATGTAGGTAGGTATGGTGGAAACAATGGGAAAACTTTGGTTTTTGGGATTTGTATGCACGAGTAGATCTCATACTCAGTACAGGTGGAGGCTAGCAAAAGACTGGGAGCGACAAATCAAGAGAGCATAAGAGCCATAATCATGCATAGCGACATAAACATCATTAATAAAAGCATAAGTGTTACCACAAGTTCAAAAACTAAATGATCATGGAGGCTATTCGTGACTGATTAATAGTCATAAACATGGTGTGAGCATGCGCCAAGTCAACCAAATAAAACATTCGAAAGAGAACACCACAAATTTATGCTTCAATATGTCAAGAACAACTCATGATTCTTTCAGTGGCACATTAAACACTCTCAGATATTTGAGGATATTCATGTTACTAAATAACCACAAGGCTTTAGAACTAAAATAACATCTAGCATGATATGAAAAAGTCTAGCCACAGTCTACACAAGCTTCTACTTGCACCGTTAAAAATTCTACCTCAAGCAGCAATTTCTTTTCCCAACAAGCACATTACAAAAATGCTTTAACAAAAACTCTCTAGATTCTAAAGCAAGAAAACATGAGAGTACTCACAAAACACTACCAAAACTAACAGCTCTGAATAGGAGATGCAATGAATACGAGAGCTAAACAGGAATTTTTGCAGCAACTAGAAGAAAAACTAAGAGTACTGGCATAGCAAGTATTCAAACGAAAAAACGGAGCGTGTCTCTCTCCCAAAAAAATAATGCTAGGATTCAACTATATTATTTAATAAAGAAAAACAAAAGAAAACAAAATAAAAACAAACAGACGCTCCAAGTAAACTTCATATGATGTGACCGAATAAAAATATAGTTTCACGAGAAGTGACCTGATAGATAGTTGATGAACAAGGGGATGCCTTGGGCACCCCAAGCTTAGATGATTAAGTCTTCTAAAAATATGCTTGGATGAACCACGGGGGCATCCCAAAGCTTTGACCTTGCATTCTTCTTGATCACATATATCAGCTCTTCTCTTGACTCTTGAAAACTTCCTTCACACCACACTCAAATAGTAATTCGCATTAGAGGGTTAGTGAAACAAATAAAAATCCATTGGTTCTGCATGGGCACAAGTTCCATTGATACTTTTAGACATTATCTACATCCACTGATGTTTCTTGAAGCAAAGAAACCCACTTGACATCGCAAAAGAGCAAATGCAAGAAAAATGGTAGAATCTGTCAAAACCAGAACAGTCTGTAAAGACAAAAAAAATCGAGGCACTTACGTTTCTCAGATCGAAAAATTTAAAGAACAAAAAAGTTTCGGAATTATCGGAAGAATAAGCACAATTTTGTTTAGATCATTCTGATCTTTCTGGATTTTATACGATTTTTTTACGGTGGACAGCAGAAATCCAAAACCAACTCCAACTTTCGTTAGAAACTTTACTTGGCACAACTAAAACATGAAAACGAAGATACAAAGAAGTTTCTACAGAAGTATACAACCCCTTGACTAAAAAAACAGAGAAAAATAAAGCAAAAAATAAAACCATGGGTTATCTCCCAATAAGTGCTTTTCTTTAGCGCCATTTAGCTAGGCACAGAAAAGTGGATTCAAGTGCTTTCAGGTGAAGAAGATGCTCACATAATAAATATGAATTAAGCAAAAGAGAGCATCAAGAAGCAAACATAAATTAAAATTTAAGTCTAACCCACTTCCTATGAAAAAGAATCTTGTATAAAAACAAGTCAATAAAGCACAAAGTAGCTAGCATAGGAAGACAAAATAAGTGCAACTTCAGAATTTTGAACATAAAGAGGGGAAACTAGATATTTTTGAGATGCATAATACTATGTTTCCCTCTCTCATAATAACTTTAAGTAGCATCATGAATGAAATTAACAATTTAACTATCATAAGAAACATTCTTATCATGAGGAACATGCATAAAAGAATTATTACTCTCCACATAAGCATAGTCATTCTTATTAATAGTAGTGGGAGAAAATTCAACAAAATAGCTATCATTATCATTCTCGTCACCATAATCATCAAATATAGGAGGCATATTGTAATCATAATTAATGTTCTCCTCAATAGTAGGTGGATTGAAAATATCATATTCATCATTGTAATCATCATATATTGGAGGCAAAGTATCATCAAAGAAAATTTCCTCCTCCGTGCTTGGGGGACTAAAAATATCATATTCATCAAAACTAGCTTCCACAAGCTTAGACTTTTCTATAGCATTAGAAATAATGGCATCCAAAGAATTAATGCTAATAATATTTCTACTAGCATGCAAATAAAGCTCTCTCATATTTTTGTTGTTTTCCATTAAGACTAACTAGTAAAAATAAAAACGAGCAACAAGTAAAAATAAGCCTAACTAGTGAAAACAAGAAACAAAAAGATATAACTGCAGAATCTAAAGGAAATAACTTCGAGCACTCAAAGAAGATGTGAGTACCTTTTAGCTTACCTCCCTGCCAACGGCGCCATAAAAGAGCTTGATGTCTACGAACACTTCTATTCTTGTAGACAATGTTGGGCCTCCAAGTGCAGAGGTTTGTAGAACAACAGCAAGTTTCCCTTAAGTTGATCACCCAAGGTTTATCGAACTCACGGAGGAAGAGGTCAAATGTATCCCTCTCAAGCAACCCTGCAATTACGATACAAGAAGTCTCTTGTGTCCCCAACACACCTAATACAATTGTCAGTTGTATAGGTGCACTAGTTCGGCGAAGAGAGAGTAAAATACAAGTGATATGGATGATTATAAGTAGTAATTGCAATCTGAAATAAAAAATGCAGCAAGCAAACATGTAGCAGAACAGGTTGTAGACGGTGTTTCAATGCTTAGAAACAAGCCCTAGGGATCCTACTTTCACTAGTGGACACTCTCAACAATGATAAAATAATTGAATGCATAAATAACTCTCTTCACTACGCTACTCTGAACCACTATCCGGTTGAATAACAAACACCAATTCATTGCGTAGGGCTGTAACAGCACTCCTCAAAGTCGCATTCCCATGTTTAGTTAACCCCACACTGTCACTATGAGCGCCCTAGAAGGTACTAGACAAGCACCACAATTTCATAGGGTCATGCAACACATGCTATAAATATCATGCTAAACCACACGGTGCACACACTGTCACCTTTATACCGTGATCAAAGTGTTTACGGATATCTCATAACAAAACCACTTGAGTAGCATAACAGATAAAGAGTAACATCTACTTATTCAACTAGATTACAAAGCTCACAATCACATAAAGATCACACCATGGGAGAGAGAGATAAGACACATAGCTACCGGTAGATCCCTCAGCCCCAGGGGAGAACTACTCCCTCCTCATCATAGGAGACAGCAACAGCGATGAAGATGGCGATGGAGTCAATGGAGATGGCTCCGGGGGCACTTCTCCGTCCCGACAGGGTGTCGGAACAGAGATTTTTGTCACCCGAAACTTGTCGGCGGTGGCGGCGGAGCTATGGATGGTTTTGATGGAAAAGGATGATTTGTCTAGGGTTTATGCATCGGGGAGTATATATGGGCAAAAGGGCGATGCCGGGGGGTGGCTAGGGGGCCTACACCACCCCTTGGCGCGTCCAGAGGCCCCCTATGGTGGTGGCTCCCGGGCACCCCTCCGGGTCTCTTCAGGACTCCGTGGACCCTCCGGGACTTCTAAGACTTCTGGCTTTTGAATTTTCCAATTTCGAGAATATTTCTAGAACAACTTTTTTGAAACTAAAAACAACAGAAAAACAGGAACTGGCTCTATGGAATCTTGTCAATAGATTAGTCCCGGGAAATCGATAAAAATGACATAAAGTGTATAGCAAACATGTGGGAAACAATAAGAAAACAACATGGAACATCAGAAATTAAGTATACGTTTATGACGTATCAGAGAACCTCCTAAACTTGATGCATATTCTTTCGTTGATTGTCAATATTCCATGAAAACTCACTTAAACTCTTCTTGTATTGAGATTTGGAGGGTCCCTCGAGATGGATACAATCCACATTACCCAAATAACTTGACAAGAAGAGAAGCTGTAGATTGTCAACTCAACTACACCGCCTTGTCCATCATTCAACAAGATGTGGGTTCAAACCACATGCATCATGTTCAACAATATTCCACCGCCAAAGAAACATGGGATGCTCTCATAGTCATGTTTGTGGGAAATGATAGCATGCAAAGGAATAGGTATGATACCTTGAGAAATGAAGCTGAAGGATTCTATATGCATGATGGTGAGAACCATGAAGACATGTATCGGAGGCTCAAGACACTTGCCACCGCATTCAATAATGTTGGTGCAAAGTATATTGATGATGCTTGGATTACAAGGAAGTACATTAGTGCTCTCATGCCTTTTGAGCCCGCGGACTTGAAGATCCTTCAAGGAATACATGACTTTGCATCTTTGACCTCAACCCAAGTGATGCAAGAAATTAGCTCCTTCCAAGTGCAAACAAAGAATGATCTTGACAATCGTGCTAGAGCCATGGGAATGCACAAAGGAGCCTTCGTTTCTTTGAATGACAAGGTGGTTTCAAGGGAGGTTGAACATAAATAAGCATGCATTGAGGACTTGGATCATTTGAAGGATCAAGAATATGACCCTGTGCTCAAGGATGTCATTGCTCTTGCTGTGCAGAAGGTTTGGAAGAATCCTCCCAAGGCAAAGGCATATGTTTAGGAGAAGACCAAGTTTAGCTATGGCAAGGAAGGGACTAAAAAAGTGAGGTCTTGCTTCAATTGTCAAGACAAGCACCAATTCATTGTGGAGTGCCCCTATGAGAATAGGGAACATCATGGTGGCAAGCTTATTTGCAAAGGCAAGTCCAAGGTTGCTTACAAGAAACCTCACTTCAAGAAGAAACCATTCAACAAGAATTCTCCCACCAAGTTTGTGCTAGTGACTCAAGAAGAGTATGATTCTGGAAGTGATGAAGAAGAAGAATCCACAAGTGAAGTGTCCGCTCTTGCTATTGCATCAACTTCATCTTCCTCATCTCTCTTCGAATCCGCCAATGATAATCTTCCTCAAACCAATGCCAAGTGCTTCATGGCTAAGGCCTCGGAGATAGCATCTTCTATCATCTCTAAGACTACAAATGAAATGAATAAATTTATACTCATAGTGTAGAAGATGAAATTGCCTCTTTGGAACATTTTATGTCTAACATGCAAGGTGAGACCAAGAAGTACTTTTATCTCCTCATGAGAAAACTGGGAGAGGCCCATGAAGCTCTTGAGAATAAAGGTGATATTGAAAGGAGAGATGCGGATGAAAATAAATCTCTCTCTATGACTCTTGAGGAAGAGCATGAGGTTTGAGTTTCTCTTGAGGAGGAACTTGAAACTATTGAAGAGTCACATAATGAACTTGTTGCTAAAATCATTAAAGAACGTGACCTTGCAATTTCTAAATGTAAGAAAGCTAAAAAGGATAAGGTTGAGTTTGGGGTTGGTCATGATAAACTAACCGAGGAGTTTGAGAAGCTTACCAAGGCCCACAAAGCCTTGGAGAGTGAACACTCTACCCTCAAAGAGCCCATGAACAACTTCAAACTCAACTCAATCAATTCAATGTGTCTAGTACCTCTACTTCTTTTTGTGATCATGCAAATATTATTGAGGAGAATGCTAGGTTGAATAAAGAGCTAGTAAGGCTGAAGGGCAAGATCCCGTGTGTTGAGAAGGTAGTGGCCTTTAAGCCACAAGTTTATCCCAAGCCACAAGTGGTTGCTCATAGATCACAAGTGGGCAAGCAAGGTCTTGGATATGTTTCCAAGAAGAACAACAAGAAGAAGAACAAGGCCAAGCCCGCACAAGCTAAGAAGAATGTTGCTTCAAGTGGTATTGTCATTAGGGCCGAGACTAATCGTAGCAACCCCGCGAGAACTAACAATCCACACCATTTGTTATATATTGATTATTATGGTGTTGTGCAAGCTAAATATGTTGGTCCAATTGAAGGTTTCATTGACTATACTATTTGGGTTCCAAAGACCCTTGTTGCTAACATGAGGGGACCCTCCTCGGGTCCTAACTCTAGTCAATGATCTCTTGCAGGACTATGCTTCGGTGGGTCTAAATGGATAAATGATATTGGATGCACTAGTCATATGAACGGAAGCAAAGAACTTGTGATGGAGTTGCTCCCAAATAAAAATGATGCAACCGTCACGTATGGAGATAAGTCAAAGTCTAAGGTAACGTGGTTTGGCAAGGTTGTGATTGCTCCTGATATCACTATCGTGGACGTCATGCTTGTTGAATCCCTTGGTTTCAATTTACTTTCCATCTGTTCTCTTGGGAAGATGGATTTCTCCATCTTCTTTGATAATGATATTGTGGTCCTTTTGAGGAGCAAGACTCTTGACGTCGCATTCATGGTACATTTCAAAAATGAGTTGTTTGTGGTGGAGTTTTTGAAGTCCACCAACTCTCAATCGATGTGTCTCTTCGGAAAGGTGGATGTGGGGTGTTTGTGGCATCGCCGCTTATCCCATGTCAACATGAGAACTTTGGAAAGTCTTCACTAAGGTGGCCTAATCCTAGAACTAAAAGAAAATGTTTCCTTTTCCAAAGATCGCGTTTGTAGGTCGTGTGTTGAAGGAAAGATGCATGATGCCTCCCATAAGGACAAGACCATTATCTCTTCAAAGAGGATCTTGGAACTTCTCCATGTTGATCTCTTTGGTGTCGTGCTCGAGGCAAGTCTTGGAGTCAAGAAGTATTACTTGGTGATTGTCGATGACTATTCAAAGATATACTTGGGTTTATTTCTTCAAGTTGAAGAGCGAGACCCAACAAACCATCATAGACTTCTCCAATCAAGTGCAACGTCAACACAAACTCATGGCTATTCGGAGTGACAATGGCACTGAGTTCAAGAACTACACTTTGAATGAGTTTCTTAGTGAAGAGGGTATTCATCATCAATATTTCGCTGCATATATCCCTCAACAAATTGGTGTAGCCGAAATAAATAATCAAACTCTATTGGATATGGCAATGACCATGTTGGTGGAGTATTCTTATCCCCAATATTTATGGGCTGAAGCCATATCTGCCGCATGCCACTCCTCCAACCGCCTCTACATTCGCAAGGGCTTAGAGAAGACTCCATATGAGATCCTCACCGTCTTAGAGAAGACTACTTCCGTGTCTTCGGTTGTAAGTGTTTCTATTTGATAAAGGATGTTCGATTGTCTAAATTCCAATCTAAAACTATTGAGGGTATATTTGTTGGTTATGGTGCCGAATCCCACACTTATAGAGTCTTTGACAAAACCTCACGGATAGTCATAGAATCTTGTAGTGTGTTTTTGGAGGAAAATGATGGCTCCCAAGTGGCGCAATTTAATGTTTCTAATGTAGATGTTGAGATGCCTCAAGAAGCCATAGGAAGGATGGGTGTGGGATTTTTTCCTCCCCATCGAGGGACACCTTATGGAAACTCGACAAGAACTATGCTCTACTCAAGTGGATCCCTCCTCTACAATAGAAGAACAAGACAAGGGGCCAAGTGATGCACCTACCCAAGAACAAGTTCAAGACCCTCTTCTTGTTGACCAAGTTACTATGCAAGAAGCAACCACTCCTATCATTCAAGCTAGTCAAGGTCAAGGCCAAGATCAACCTTCTGCATCCTCCTCTCCACAAGTTGAAGCAAGTGTTGATGATGATGATGATCAAGGCCAACAAACCGGTCAAGACGCGGACCCAAATGATCAAGATGATCAAGTTATCCCTCCTCGCAATAATGAGGAGATCGAAGCCCATCGTGATAAGAGGGTTAGAAGGGCCTTGAAGCGTATTGATGTATCTGATGACAAGGTATTTGGAGATGTTCAAGCTAGAAGATCTACAAGAAGGCAATTGGCAAACTTGAGTGAGCATCAAGCTCACATATCCATGTTGGAACCAAAGAAAGTATTTGAAGCTCTTGAGGACTCGGATTGGTTGGAAGCTATGCATGATGAGCTCAATAACTTCGAGCACAATAAAGTTTGGAAACTAGTTGAGAAGCCCAAGGATTTCCATAATGTTATTGGTAGTAAGTGTAATTAAAGAACAAGCAAGATGAGCATGGTATTGTCATAAGGAACAAGGCAAGATTGGTGGCTCAAGGCTACACTCAAGTGGAAGGCATTGACTTTGATGAAACCTATGCTCCCGTGGCTCGCCTTGAGTCCATCCGTATCCTTCTTGCATATGCATCTTCGCATAATTTCAAATTGCAACAAATGGATCTCAAAAGTGCTTTTCTAAATGGTCCCTTGAAAGAGGAGGTATATGTTAAGCAACCTCCAGGGTTCGAGAACCCCATCTTACCTAACCATATCTACAAGCTCGATAAGGCGCTCTATGGACTTAAACAAGCACCACGTGTGTGGTATGAGAACCTTAGAGAGTTATTGAAAGACCGTGGGTTTGAAGTTGGGAAGATTGACCCCACCCTTTTTACAAAGAGGGTAAAGGGAGAGCTTTTCATATGCCAACTCTATGTGGATGATATTATCTTTGGCTCAACTAACCAAGCTTTTAATAATGAGTTCTCGAAGCTTATGACTGACATGTTTGAGATGTCCATGATGGGAGAGCTTAAATTCTTCCTTAGATTTGAGATCAAGCAATTGGATCATGGGACTTTCATTTCTCAAGCCAAGTATACCCAATACATGCTCAAGAGGTTTAATTTCCAAGGTTCAAAAGAGAACCCATCTCATATGCAAGCCAAATGCCACCTCAAGCGCAATCCGGATGGTAAAGATGTGGACCAAAAGTTGTATCGTTCTCTGATTGGTTCTTTGATTTACCTTTGTGCATCTAGGCCCGATAAAGTTTTGAGTGTAGGTGTGTGTTCAAGGTATCAAGCGGCTCCTAAGGAAAGTCACTTGGTGGAGGTCCATAGGATCTTTCAGTATTTGGTTCATACCTCAAGGTTTGGTTTGTGGTACCCAAAGGGGGCACCATTTTCTCTCAAGGGCTACACGGACTCGGATTGGGCCAGTGATAAAGATGATAGGAAGTCTACTTCCGGAGCTTGCCAATTTCTTGGTAGGTATTTGGTGAGTTGGTCTTCCAAGAAGCAAAATTGTATATCTCTCTCAACCGCCGAAGCCGAGTATGTGGCGGACGCTAGTGCTTGCACCCAATTGCTATGGATGAGGCAAACCCTCAAAGAGTATGATGTTCACTTGGATAAGGTGCCTCTCACATGTGACAATGAAAGTTCAATCAAGATCGCCTACAACCCCGTGCAACACACAAGGACGAAACATATTGAGATTCGTCATCATTTCATACAGGATCATGTGGTAAGAGGTGATATTGAGCTAGCATATGTCCCCACCAAGGATAATCTCGCGGACATCTTCACGAAGCCACTTGATGATGCAAGATTCATGTTTTTGAGGAATGAGCTAAATATCATTGATTATATGAGTTTGACTTGAGGATCTTGCACACACCCCTATAGTTGATACGTGTTTGGGTTTAGGTGTAGGCATGGACATAGGGGGAGTGTTATCCTAACACATTGGGTTCTGCCTCCCCCCATTATGCCCAAAGCATAAATTTATTGTTATCTCTCTATTTCTAATGTTGAATTGTGAGCTTCAATATCGAGAATTGGCATTGCACCCAAGATATATCTTCGCAGTGGCATACCAATAATCTCTTACATGGTGGCTTAGGCCACCAACCTCTTCTTTGTGAAGACTTGGATCTTAGTTGGTGTTTATTTGGATTTCATTGGATTACTCTCGTTTCTCCTTTCTAAGTGTTTTATAGGAAAATCTCACTCACTTGGCAGTTTAGTGTGTTTCTTGCAACTGAGTGGAATAAGTACTAGTTTAGTTTGGTGTTTCTATCCTAAGCCTTCCCATCTAATAACCAACCTATATCTTGCACGCAAGTACTATCTTTGAAACTAGGAAGTTTCGGTTCAGAAGGTAGCCAGAATTTCCGGGTGGGCCCGGAATATTCGGTCCATACTTGAACCGGAATATCCGGTTTGGCGAAATCCCCTCAAATCTGAGGAGCTCGGAATGAAGGGGCAGTTCGTGGCCGTCTTCCCCAACCTCCTCCTCCTCCAAAATCGCCGCCCCACTGAATCCTAGCCCCCCGGGCTACTTCCTCCATGAGATTTGCTTGCCATTGGCCGGATCTTGTGCTCCAACTCCTTGGGATCAATCTCATCCAAGCAAAATCATCCATGGAAGCGGGTAATCCTCAATTTTTTGAATCTTGGGTGCCCTAACCCTACCCCTTCTTGGATGTGTGATTTTCTTGTATTTTCTTTGTAGTGGATGTTCCCTAGGCTCTCCAATGCATGCTAGAGACAATAGCTTAGCACCCCTTACTTCGATCTAGTTTTAGACCTAGGTGAAGAATCAATTTTGTGCTGAAATCGTGGAACCAGAATATCCAGTCCAGAACTGAACCGGAATTTCCGGCTGGGTTCTGTCCCAAAATTCCAGTAATGAATTGATTATCTCTAGGAATTTCACCTGATCGTTTAGTGGATTCTCTCATATTATCTTGCTGTATGATTCCATTACCTTGACTTGTGTGCACTTACCTTTTGCTTCCATCCTATGTGCTTCTTTCACAGGTGGCTCTCATGTTGACAAGCTGAGCACTCGCAAGCGTCCGTCCTACAAGGACACTAGTGATGAGGACCCCAGTGACTCTCGGCCTCCGAGGAAGGCTGTGGCCAAGGGAAAAGCAAAGTCCGTTGCAAATAAGACAGTCTCGAGGAAGAAGAAAGGCAAGGAGGTTAGGAAGAACTACAAGCATGCTGTGACCTCTCAGGAGTATGCTCAGATTCGTTAGCGTGACTAGTACAACACTCCTAGGGATGTGGAAATTGATGACCCTAGGTTCTGGTGCTTAGAGGAGTCTTACATCTTTGCTGACATATACTCAGACTACAAGTTTCTTGTCCGCCCAATGAATCCCACCAAGTTTCACCTTATCAAGGACAAGGAAGTGTTTGCGGATGCTGCTAGTGTGATTGAGAGGTTTGATCTTGTGAAGCTCATGGAGACTCGTTGCCCATGCAACACTGATCTCGTGGTCCAGTTCATGTCCACCTTGGTGTTTGATTTGAGTGTTGTGTGCAGTTTGAAGTGGATGACCAAGTCTACTCCTTGTGAGGATCAGTTCTTCAAGCTTGACAGGGTTCTTGGCTACAAATATTGCTCTATCCTCCACTTGGTTACCGTATGCATGATGTGGACAGACCTCAACATGAGAAGCATATGGCTGACATGTATGCACCTGGGTTTGTGGTTGGTAAGATGGAAGGGATCCTCCCGTTCTATGATCATTTGGTACGCATCTTTTGGTCCTTCTTGGCTCCTAGTGGTGGAAACAATGATGCTCTCACCAGTTCGCTTTGCAACTTATTGATTCTGGCAAAGCAATGTATTGAGGACCCTGACCCTACTTCGTCATATAAGGTGGATGTCATGGACTTCATCTTCCACGAGCTCCGCAATGCTATGATTGGTGGAAACACTATCCCATATGGACCATATATCATGATGTTGATCAAGGACGCCATGAAGAGGGACTTCCGTGAGCTCCCAATGCAAGATCACGCCTTCAAGAAACTATATGTGAAGAGGAAGTCTATCACTGCTGCTCCTGCTCCTCCTCCCGAGGGTGGTTCTTTTATGGGCGATGCCCGTGCTAGTGCCGCTACCTCTTCTCTTGCCCGCAAGGCTGACACCACCTCTACTGTATGAAATGTAAAGAAGCTTTCTTGGTTCCAGCGCAATGTGCTTTTCACGAAGGTGGATATCCACAAGGAGCAGTATCAGGCTTACCGCAGGGACACTGCTATGTCCAGCACTCAGCAACGAATTCTTCATCATGTGAGCGGTGCGTCTGGTGATATTCCTGCAGCCTTGGTTCCTGACTCTTACTCAAAGTGGGCTTCCAGAGACCGTGCCCCTTGGGAGCAGATTGAGGAGGATCTTCGTGTCACTACTGCTTCGTCCAGTGCTCCTGTTGATCCTCAGGATGATGAAGATGTGGATGAAGACCAGCAGAGGCACGCCGAATGTGACTTTGAGACATCAGCTAGAGAGTCCTCTGAGCACTCCGATTCTTAGTTTGTTTATGGGACGTTAGCACCACTACCTATCTCCTTTTTGGTGTCTCGATGCCAAAGGGGGAGAAGTAGTCTTAGGCCTAAGAGATTTGCATGGGTTCAGGCACAAGCATGTTCTTTTACCATTCCTTGAGAGCTTGTGTCCATTTAGTGGTTTGGTGAACTATTTTCTATTTCTTTCGTTTGAACTATGTGTTATGGGACTTGGTTATCTTTGTGGTTATCTATGTTCACTATGTTGAGGTCATCTATTATTGTGCTTCGGTATGATCCTTTCATTATCTCTCTGCACAAGGTATATCATCCATCTTTACCTCAACATAATGTTTTTGTATCCTTTTATCATGTTGTATTACTTGTTGGAAATTACTCTTCCCTTAGAGATTGTATTTTGCATGATAGGCGAACAAAATATATGCATACTTGTAGGGGGGAGCAATTTCCATAGCTTTCACAACATGATCTTGTCTAGTTTTATTGCAAATTTAGTATTGTCATCTAACACCAAAAAGGGGGAGATTGAAAGTGCATTTCGTTTTCCCCGTGGTTTTGTGTGTTAGTTAACAATACTAAGTACATTATTTATCGATGTGTTTTAGTGTGTAGGTGTTAATTTGAACATCCGCATCGAACACAAAAAAGTGGCGAAGATAGATCAGTGAGATTTGGGGCAGAGAGCAACCGAATATTTCTAACCGGAAATTTCCACGACAACTGGAATTTCTGGTTAGGAAGATCCCCTCCCAGTTTTGAGACAAAGACTAGCCGAAAATTTCCAACCAAAAATTTCCGGAACAGCCGAAATTTCCGGTTGTAGAAGTTCGAGCTTAAAAATGCCTAAGGACTGGAAGTTGGAGACGCAGAAATGGGTCGGAAATTTCAAACCGGAAATTTCCAGGTCAACCGGAATTTCCGGTTTGGGAGCCAGCTCAGGACAGTAGCCAACCGGATTTTTCAAACCGGATTATTTTCTCCAACCGGAATTTCCGGTAGAAGTCAACCCAGTTCGAGGTCAGATCTAAAGTAGAGAAGCCAACCGGAATTTTCGGTTCAAGTTTGAACCGGAATTTCCGGTACCAGTTACCTGCTCAAACGGCTCTATTTTGAGAGGGGGTATAAATACCCCTCCTCTTCCACCTTGATCTCTAGTTTGTCCAAGCCATTAATGTGCAGCTATTGAGCTCACCAAATGTTAGATCTCTCCCATTTCTTCGACCCAAACTCGTTGATTTTTGGAGGATCAAAGGAGAAGATCCGGATCTACATCTTCACCAATCCGTTCTTCATTTCCCCCTCATTCACTTGAGGGATTTGAGTCTAGGGTTTCCATTGTTTGGAGAACCTAGACCTCTTGCTACACATGGTGATTCTTAGTGTTGGGATCCCCCAATTTGGTTGTGGGTGTGTTCCCCAAGCTTGTTGTAAAGGATTCGATTCCCGCCTCAAAGGGGATCAATAGTGGAAGGTGGACTAGGCCTTTGTGGCGTTGTTCATCGGAGAATAGGGTGAGGCCTTTGTGACGTTGAGTAGGCCTTTGTGGCGAATCTCACACCCCTCAAACGAGACATACTCCCTTAACAAGGACGAACTCGAGAATACATCGTGTCTCCGTGTGCTTCCAAACGGTTACCTCGTTCCCCTCTCCTTTACTTGTGCTTGTTCTGTATTTGTTGTTGTTCTTGTCATATAGGTAAATTCACCATAGTTTCATTATCTAGAGAATTTACCTTTGTGTCAAGCCTAATCCTGAAGAAAAATTAAAATTAGTAATAGAACCTATTCACCCCCTCTAGGTGCCCATACTATCCGTTCACTCGGCCTTGGCGCATCTGTCGGCCAGGTCCACGAGCTTGACGGTGGAGGCGAGATCATCCCTGATACCGAGCCCTTGAGCATGCGCTCGTTGGTGACCCCCTCGCGGGAGGCGGAGATGACGTTTGCATCAGCGATGTGGGTGATCTTGTTGCGCGTCTGGCTGAAGCGCTGGATGTACTTGTGAAGTGTTTCGCCAGGGCGCTGGCGTATGCCGTGGATGTCGTTGTAGGTGAGGGGTGCTCGTAGGAGCCGTTGAAGTTGGCAAACAAATGGAGGCACAACTCTTCATATGAATCGACGGAGCCTTCTGGCAGGCTTATGATCCGAATGAGGGCAACCCCCTTGAGGCCCATGGGTAGCCAGTTGGCCATGCATTTGTCGTCTCCCTTCACAGCGCACATGCTGAGGCTGTACAACTGCAGGAAGCCGAGAGGAGGGGTGGTTCCGTCATAGCGAGGAGGCAGCGAGGGGTTGAACTTTGACGGCCATGCGACCGTGCGAAGCTGGTTGGTGAACGCGAGGCAGCCCCTGACATAGACCATGGCGCTTGCATCATTGTCCGCCGGGCGGTTGGCATGGCCGTCTCTGGCGAGGTCGCGGATGGTGCGCCGCTCGCGCTCGTGGATGCACTCGATTTGCACACGCATGTCGGGCCGGGTGCGCAGGATCTGACATCTGTTGTTTCTCTTGTGAGGAACTTTGGTGGTGTGGGCCTTGTTAGGAACCTTGGTGTGGGGATCGCCTTGCACCGGAGAGGTTGCACCATGGGAAGGGGATGTTGCGTCATGAGCTGTCACGCCATTGGGCTGGCCAGTGTCGCCTCTCTGCGACAGCCGCGTGGAGGGGGGGACGTTTGCGGTTGTGATGAGCTCATGGAGGCGGGCAAGCCATGCGGTGTGCCCTTCCGGCGCGGGTGATAGGTCTCAAACGTATCTATAAAATCTGATGTTCCATGTTGTATTCATGCCATATGCTACATGTTTTCTATACATTTTATGTCATTTAATTGGATTTCCTAGGACTTACCTATGGACAAGATGCCACAAAGCCAGTTCCTGTTATCTCCTGTTTTTGGTTTCAGAAAATTTGTTCTAGAAATATTCTCGGAATTGGACGAAACAAAATCCCAGATCTTAGAAATCTGTCACGTACACGGAGTCCGGATGGGACTCGGAGGGGGGCCCTGGAGCCAACACACCATAAGGTGGCGCGCCCCCTTGGCCGCACCACCAGGTGGTGTGCCCCCCTGGCCAGCCACCGACGTTGCCCTTTCGCCTATTTATACTTCTTCCTCGAGAAAACCTAAAGACTTGAGCCTTTCCAAAATTTCCATAGCCATCGTCATCGTCAACCCTAGTTTGGGAGGGTTCTGAAGCTCTCTGTGGCACCTTGCCAGGAGGGGGAATCATCATCAGAGGGCTCTTCATTACCATGCCTGCCTTCGGAGTGATGCGTGAGTAGTTCATCCTTGGACTACGGGTCCGTAGCAGTAGCTAGATGGTTGTATTATCCTCTTTATGCCTCATGTTTAGATCTTGTGAGTTTCCTAACATGATCAAGATCATCTTATCATAATGCTACATGTTGTGTTTACTGGGATCCGATGAATATTGAATGCTATGTCTAGTGATTATCAATCTATCATGTTCTTTCATGTTTATGTTATTTATGATCTTGCATGCTCTCCGCCACTAGTAGATGCTTTGGCCAAGTTGATACTTTTAACTACAAGAGGGCGTATTTATGCTCTATAGTGTGTTCATGCCTCCCTTTCACTCACGCTCGAGTGACAGAAACATAATGGGTGGGGGGATGTGTTGTTGCCATTAGGGTGAAAACAACGATGTTTACATTACACACTTTACTTAAGGCAGTAATCCATTGCTTGCAATTTAATACCCGAGGTTTGATTGGATGACGCTCCGAGGGTGGATTATTAGTCATAGATGAAGTTGGATAACGGTCTATGAATTATATTGTAATGCCCACATGAATCACATAGTAATCATCATGTCATGCAAATGCACTATGGTGCAGCCTTTATATCTGTTAATTGCCCAACTGTAATTTGTTTACCCAGCATGTTATCTATTTGTTTTGGAGAGACACCACTAGTGAACTGTGGAACCCGGTCCATTTCTTTACACTGATAATACAAACTACTGCAAACATTGCTTTCCTTTCATTCACTGCCATCATTGTTCTCTTTTCATTTACTGCAAACAAGTACTGTTTTCCACACTATACGTTTAATCCTTTGTTTTCAGCAAAACTGGTGAGATTGACAATCTCACTATTTCGTTGGGGAAAAGTAACTTGATGTGTTGTGTAGATTCCACGTTGCTGCTGAACCGGTAGTTCACCCTGCCAACATCAGCTGCCAACAACCTTCAGAAGTGATTTCTTTCTCCTACTGGTCAATTCAACCTTTTTTTTTCGGGAAACTTGCTACTGTGCTCTTCATACCTTCCTCTTGGGGTCTCCCAACGAACGTGTGTTACACGCCATCATCGGGCGGGTGCGCAAGCAGCTCCCGAGCAACCAGCAGGGTTGTGGAGGGGTGGGCTGCTCCCGCCGTCCCTGCGTTCCTGATGGCGGTGGCGGCGGAGGCTGGGACACTGGTGCGTCTTGTCGCGAGAGGTGGGAGGAGACCTCGTCCTCGTCGTTGGGTGCGTAACCAGCGCCAGTGGGACCGTGCTGCCGCGTGTCGTTGTTGTCGTTCGGGTCGGCCTGGCCCCTACAGCGAGCGCGCTCGGCTTGGGTGGAACGAGGGCTGGTCCGAGAAGCCGGTGCCATGGCAACGAGGAGGTGAAGGAGTGCCTGATACGTCATAAACTTATCCTTAATTTCTGATGTTCCATGTTATTTTCATGTTGTTTCCTACATGTTTTCTATACACTTTATGTCATTTTTATCGATTTTCCGGACTAACCTATTGACAAGATGCCATAGAGCCAGTTCCCTGTTTTCTGCTGTTTTTACTTTCAGAAAAGTTGTTCTGGAAATATTATCGGAATTGGAAAATTCGAAGTCCGAAGGTCCTAGAATTCCCGAAGGTTCCACGGAGTCCCGAAGAGACCCGGAGGGGGCCACACGGGGGCCACACCATAGGGTGGCGCGCCCCTGGCCGAGCCATGGGGTGGTGTGGGGCCCCCAGGCCTCCACCGCCTTTGCCCTTTCTCCTATTTATACCCACCGATGCGTAAACCCTAAAAAGATACCACTTCGTCCCGAGAAACACCCGAGGCCGCCGTCATCGTCATCCCGAGATCAAGAGGGCTCTGGAGCTCTCCCCGGCAGGGTGCCGGGAGGGGAATTCATCACCGGAGGGGTCTACACCACCATGCCCTCCTCCGAAGTGATGCATGAGTAGTTCATCCCTAGACTACGGGTCCATATCAGTAGCTAGCTGATTGTCTTCTCCACTTTGTACCTCATGTTTAGATCTCGTGAGCTTCCCTACATGCTCGAGATCATCTTTATGTAATGCTACATGTTGTGTTTGCTGGGATCTGATGAATGTTGAATGCTATGTCTTCTGATTATCAATCTATCATGTTATCTTCATGCACATGTTATTTATGATCTTGCATGCTCTCCGATATTAGTACATGCTCTGGCCAAGTAGATGCTAGTAACTCCAAGAGGGAGTATTTATGCTCGATAGTGGGTTCATGTCTCCTTTCCATCTATGCTCGAGTGACCGAAACATGAAGGATGGAGGATGTGTTGTTGCCATCAGGGATAAAACAACGGTCTTTACCTAGTTTACATTGTTTACATTACACACTTTGCTTACCGCGATAATCTGTTGCGTGCGACTTAATACCCAACGTTTGTTCAGATGATATTCAGAGGGTGGATTATTAGTTATAGGCGCAGTTGGATGACGGTCTATGTATTTTGTTGTAATGCCCGCATGAATCACATAGTAATCTTTATGTATTGCATATGCATTATGGTGCAGCCTTCATTTCTTTCAGTTGCCCAGCTGTAATTTGTTCACCACACATGTTATTTATCTTTCATGAAGAGACACCACTAGTGAACTGTGCACCCCTGTCCATTTTTCTCATATTGATAATACACACACTGCTTTCATACTATTACTACTGCTTTCATACTGTTCTCCTACTGTTTTCCACACCATACGTTTAACCTCTTTGTGTTCAGCAAAACCGGTGAGATTGACAATCTCACTGCTTTGTTGGGGCAAAGTGATTTGATTGTGTTGTGTAGGTTCCACGTTGCTGCTGAACCGGCAGTGTGCCATCTTTGCTGCATCAACCTTATGAAGTTACTCCTTCCTAATACTGGTCGATTCAACCTTGGTTCTTTCTGAGGGAAACTTGCTGCTGCACTCTTCATACCTTCCTCTTGGGGTCTCCGAACGAACGCGTGTTCACACGCATCAAGCACTTTTCTAGCGCCGCTGCCGGGGAGGAAGAGAATTTCTGCAAGGGGAGTCTCTCACTTCCAATCTCTTTACTTTGTTTTTGTTTTTCTTCGTTTATTTTATTTCGTCTTGTTTGCTTCTCTTTATCAAAAACACAAAAAATAGTTCTTATTCTAGTCTTTTTGCTTTATTATGCTTGATATCAATGTTTGATGTCTTTGAAACTAGACCTTTTAGGCAAGGTGGGTTCACGGATATACAACACAAATATTATAAGGACCACCTCTTGTCACAAAAAGGGATACACTTATGGAAGCAAATTAATAAATTTCATATCATTGCTAGAAACTTGTGCTCTACTTATAATGTTACTTATTTCTTTGATAAATCTTGTTTGTGTAGGAGGTATAAACACCTCCCTTTTCAATGTGAGTATAATGATGATGTTACCATATCTTCTTATGTTAAAGGAAATTATGAATTATATGATGTGGAACAAATTGAATAATTTATTGCTTGGAAGGGTGCATTTGAAATTACCTATTTACTTGAAAGTATTGATGATGCACCATATAAATACGAGATTCATGCTATACTTGAATACTGCTTTGATAATTACAAGGATTGTAATTACTACATAATGGAATATCTTAATAATTTTTCTCCCCCAAAGGGAGATACTAATGCCTTGCAGGAACCTATGGAAGAAGAAACCGCTGAATCTGGAAGCCCATTGGATGAAAAAGAGCAGGAGAGTGATGATCAAGAGGAGGAAGAATGGAGATACCCATGTCTACCTCCCAATGATAGTAACTCTTTAACTCATACATTATTTGATGAAATTGATACTTGCTATACTTGTGACCTTGATACTACTATGAATGAAACTTGTGAGAAGAATATTGCTACTGTTATTTATGATAATCCTTGCTACTTGGATAAATCTTATGATAATGATCTTGATGATGGTCTTATGTTACTTGATGTTATAAATTATAATGCTACTGAAAATAGGATTGCTATAATGCGTTCTATACCTTTTAAGAGTGACAAATTATCTTGTTTTGCTATTGCTAAAACTGGGAAAACAGAGGAGCTGATTTTTAATTTTGATCCCACAGTTTTTGAGCTTGATATAAATCGTGTGCTTTTAGACCATGACAAACATGCTTTATGTGATAATTATGTTGTTGAGTTTGTTCATGATGCTACTGGAAATTACTATGAGAGAGGAAAATATGGTTGTAAGAATTTTCATGTTACTAAAACACCTCTCTTTTTGTTGAAATTTTTGAAGTCGCTCTTGTTCTACCTTCCCATGATTTCTAGTTTGAGCTTCTTTAATTTATTTCTTTACAAGATTCCTATGCATAGGAAGTGGGTTAGACTTAAAATTGTTTTATAATTGCTTCTAGATGCTCTGTTTTGCTTAATTCATATTTCTCATGTGAGCATCTTCTTCACTTGAAAAACACGTGAATCCACTTTTCTGGGCCTAGCTAAAAGGCGTTAAAGATAACCATTTCTCGGGAGATAACCCAGGGTTTTATTTTTTCTTAGTTTTTCTCTGTTTTATTTGAGTCAAGGGGTTGTATACTTCTGTAGCAAATCTTTTTTATCTTTCTTTTCATGTTTTAGTTGTGTCAAGTAAACTTTCTGACGAGAGTTGGAGTTGGTTTGGATTTCTGCTATCCACCGTAAAAAATCGTATAATTCACAGAAAAGTCAGAATCAACTAAAATTTCTTGTGCTTATTCCTCGGCTCATTACGCAACTCTTTCATTCTTTAAGTTTTTCGATCTGAGCAACGTAAGTGCCCCCAAAAAATTTTGTCTTTACAAACTGTTGTGGTTTTGACAGATTCTGGCATTTTTTTTGCATTTGCTCTTTTACGATGTCAAGTGGATTTCTTTGCTTCATGAAACATCAACGGATGTATCTAATGTTTAATAAATAGCACTTGTTCCCATACATAACCCATGTATTTTTTATTGTTGCACTAACCCTCTAATGCGAATTACTCTTCGAGTGTGGTGTGAAGGAAGTTTTCAAGGGTCAATAGAAGAGGACGATATGTATGATCAAGAAGAGTGCAAGGTCAAAGCTTGGGGATGCCCCCGTGGTTAATCCAAGCATATTTTAAGAATACTCAATCATCTAAGCTTGGGGATGCCCAAGGCATCCCCTTCTTCATCAACAATCTATCAGGTCACTTCTAGTGAAACTATATTTTTATTCGGTCACATCTTATGAAGTTTACTTGGAGCGTTTGTTTGTTTTTCTTTTGTTTTATTTTGTTTTCCTTGCTGAAATAATATAGTTGTACCCTAAAATTTCTTGTTTGGGAGAGAGACACGCTCCGCTTTTTCGTTTGAATACTCGTTATGCTCGTATTCTTAGTTTTTCTTCTAGCTGCTGCAAAATTCCTGTTTAGCTCTTGTTTTCTTTGCATCTCATATTCAGAGTTGTTAGTTTTAGTAGTGTTATGTGAGTCCTCTCATGTTTTCTTTCTATAGCATTTAGAGAGTTTTTTAAAGCATATTTTGTATGGTGCTTGTTGGGAAAAGAAATTGCTGCTTGTAGTAGAATTTATAATGGTGCAAGTAGAAGCTTGTATAGACCGTGGATAGACTTTTTCGTATCATGCTAGATGTTATTTTAATTCTAAAGCCTAGTGGTTATTTAGTAGAATTATTAGCCTCAAATCGGTGAGAGTGTTTAATGTGCCATTGAAAGAATCATGAGTTGTTCTTGTCATATTGAAGCATAAACTTGTGGTGTTCTCCTTTGAATGTTTTATTTGGTTGACTTGGCGCATGCTCACACCATGTTTATGACTATGAACCAGTCACTTATAGCCTCTATGATCATTTAGTTTTTGAACTTTTGGTACCACTTATGCTTTGATTAATGATGTTTATGTCGCTATGCATCATTATGGATCTTATGCTCTCTTGATTTGTCGCTCCCAGTCTTTTGCTAGCCTCCACCTGAACTGAGTATGAGCTCTACTTGTGCATCCAACTCCCAAAAACCAAAGTTTGCCAAATGTGTCCACCATACCTACCTACATGTGGTATTTAACTGCCACTCCAAAGTAAATTGATCATGTGTTAACTTTAAAACTTTCAAAATTACTCCTGTTTTGTGCTCCTGTTTTAGCTCATGAGGACGTAAATAGAGAATATTTATCTCACTTGTTGATTGGACTTGCACACCCTGGACTAGTGGCTTCATCCAATTATCAAATGATAGAAGAGATGGCAGCAGGGTGCCCAGCCCGAAATTAATAACAACAAATTCTCTTCACTATTTTTGCCCCTGATTTATCAGTCAAAGCATAATTGTGTAAACAAAAGAGAAAGGGGGATGACCTTCTACCCAGATGCGTCCTTCTATGGGAGCCGCTCTTGTGAATTCTAGTTGGCTTGTGACGTACTGTATTTTTTGTTTACCATTTGTTGACATAAGCATACACCTCTCTTAAAAATGTTTTCAATACCTCTGTTTAATAAAATAAAAGCTCTAGCACATGAGTTGATCCCCGCTTCCCTCTGCGAAGGGCCTTTCTTTTACCTTTTATGTTGAGTATCCATCTTCTAACTTTATGCACAGTTGAGAGATCATAGTTGCCATTCTTAGTTTTATGTGCATTTGTCCCAGAAACATTATTAATTGATTCATGATGTGTTATTGCTTGTTCTCTAATTATTTGTTCTAGTCTTCCTCATGAACTTTGAAGGTGTCCTGGCATTTATGTTTTGCCCCACTCTTAAGGACTAGCGAAATATCACTTTGCCATGTTTTCTCTATGCTTGAAACAAACGTATATCTTTCATTGCATTGTTATTCATAATCTTTTATTTGTGTTACTTCTCATGATGCAAGGTGATTTCTATGCTTTATTGTTAAAATTCTATTTATCATGCTTGTGTTGAAGTTCTATGATCTCAGCTTACTTATGCTTTTACATTATTGATGATCAAGTTTATGTTGGTAGCATGTCACCTCAGAAATTATGTGTTTTTAGAAATAAGCTTGGGGATGTTGATACGTCATAAACGTATCCTTAATTTCTGATGTTCCATGTTGTTTTCATGTTGTTTCCTACATATTTGTTATACACTTTATGTCATTTTATCGATTTTACGGACTAACCTATTGACAAGATGCCACAGAACCAGTTCCTTGTTTTCTGCTATTTTTAGTTTCAGAAAAGTTGTTCTAGAAATATTCTCGGAATTGGAAAATTCGAAGTCCGGGGGTCCTAGAATTCCCAAAGGTTCTACGGAGTCCCAAAGAGGCCCGGAGGGGGGCCACACCATAGGGCGGCGCGCCCCTGGCCGCGCCATGGGGTGGTGTGGGGCCCCCAGGCCTCCACCGCCTTTGCCCTTTCGCCTATTTATACCCCCGATGCGTCAAACCTAAAAAGATACCACTTCGTCCCGAGAAACACCCGAGGCCGCCATCATGGTCATCCCGAGATCGGGAGGGTTCTGGAGCTCTCCCCGGCACCCTGCCGGGAGGGTAATTCATCACCGGAGGGGTCTACACCACCATGCCCTCCTCCGAAGTGATGCGTGAGTATTTCATCCCTGGACTACGGGTCCATAGCAGTAGCTAGACGGTTGTCTTCTCCACTTTGTACCTCATGTTTAGATCTCGTGAGTTGCCCTACATGATGTGTTTGCTGGGATCTGATGAATGTTGAATGCTATGTATTTTGATTATCAATCTATCATGTTATCTTCATGAATATGTTATTTATGATCTTGCATGCTCTCCGTTATTAGTAGATGCTCTGGCCAGGGAGTATTTATGCTCGATAGTGGGTTCATGCCTCCTTTGCATCTGTGCTTGAGTGACAGAAACGTGACATATGGAGGATGTGTTGTTGCCATTAGGGAGAAAACAACGGTGTTTACCTAGTTTACATTGTTTACATTACACACTTTTCTTACCACGATAATCTGTTGCTTGCAACTTAATACCCAATGTTTGTTCGGATGATATTCGGAGGGTGGATTATTAGTTATAGACGCAGTTGGATGACGGTCTATGTATTTTGTTGTAATGCCCGCATGAATCACATAGTAATCTTTATGTCTTTCATATGCACTACGGTGCAACCTTCATTTATGTCAATTGCCCAGCTGTAATTTGTACACCACACATGTTATTTATCTTTCACGGAGAGACACCACTAGTGAACTATGGACCTTGTCCATTTTTCTCATACTGATAATACACACACTGCTTTCATAACGTTACTACTACTTTCATACCGTTCTCCTACTGTTTTCCACACCATACGTTTAACCTCATTGTGTTCAGAAAAACCGGTGAGATTGACAACCTCACTGCTTCGTTGGGGCAAAGTGATTTTATTGTGTTATGTAGGTTCCACGTTAATGCTGAATCGGTAGTGATCCCTGCCATCTCAGGTGCATCAACCTTCTGAAGTTACTCCTTCCTCCTACTGGTCGATTCAACCTTGGTTTCTTTCCGAGGGAAACTTGCTGCTGCACTCTTGATACCTTCCTCTTGGGGTCTCCCAACGAACGTGTGTTCACACGTATCAGTGCCTTAGCCCCCTACCTAGCGCTCCAAATGTTGGAGAGTGGTCTGTCAAGGGACATGAACTCTCAAAAGGGTTCGAACACTGGGTCTAACCACACTTCCATCATCTCTCGAGAGGCTTCGCGAGGAAAGCTTGAGACTGGCAACAATGGCGACACAGGGAGTTTACCCAGGTTCAGGCCACCTTGTGGTGTAAAACCCTACTCCTGCTTGTCTGATGGATTGCACCGATGTAGTTACAATACAAGATGCGAGCTCGTGCTCGGTTCAGACTAGAGAGGATTTGAGTGAATTGAGTCTTCCATGCTACAGGAGCCAAGGGGCTCCTTTTATACTGGCGTTTGGACCTCCTTCCCGCTCATTCTTGGCGGGAAAGGGCTACCACAAGGTGCCAAAGTTAATACCAATGGAATCCGCGTCGCCTGCTGGTCTTGGTCGTCGAGGACATCGCCGTCATCCATGGCAGAATGGTGGGGACGTCCGGTGACGTTTCCTCCGTCTTGTAGCATCGTCTTGGTCTTCTTGCACCAAAGGGGAAGTCCTGGGGCGGCGCTTTGCCGTGGGTAGCTGTCGCCCATGCTTTATACACGAAAATGTATCTGCCGCAAAAGGGGCTCCGCGGCTCCACGCTACCTTCATCAGCGTGCAGAGGAGCGGGCGTCAGCCGCATGTGCCTTGTCCCCTCACGAGGGTATGGGATCTATGGAGAGGATCGGATGGTGAGGTAGAGCTCCTCGCCAAAGATAGCAGACGCGGATCCTCCAGAGGGATCAGCCTCCTGCTGGTCGGCTCCTGACAAGGACCAAGTCTCGCGGAGGAGGCCTATCATCGCGGGATACACCTGATGATCCCACTAATGCCCGCCGGGCTGGTCTACAGAAGAAGGGTCAGGATACCATGGTATCCGTGCACGTGATAACAGAGATGCTCCGTCACCTCGGAAGTCCAATCTAGGCCTTCTGGAGTCCTGCTCCGGCACCCTGCCGGAGAGGGGGGTTGTCACCGGAGGCCTCGACATCACCATGATCACCTCCAGACAGATGCGTGAGTAGTTCATCATGGGACTATGGGTCTATAACAGTAGCTAGATGGTTGCTATCTCCCCTATGCCTCTATGTTTTGAGTCTCGTGAGCTGCCTCACATGATCGGGACCACCGCTATGTAATTGTGCATGTTGTGTTTTCTAGGATCTGATGAACCATGATATTATGATTATTTTGTTCATGTGAATCTGATATGCTTCACTTATATTTGTAGAGAGTTTTAATCTTGTCTTCCAATGCTCTTCGGTGTTTATGATTACCTTGCCCATGTAGTTGTTTTCACCTCCAAGAGAGGGTTTATATGCTAGATAGTGGGTTCATGTCTCCTTGTTTCCTGCGCTCGAGTCACATAAACGCGCGGGGACGGGGGGGTGAGGAGGGTGTGTTGTTGCCACTAGGGGGGAAAGCAACAGTGCTCTTGTCTACGGATGGGAACCACTGCTTACATTACGTATTGATCTTAATGCATTTGTCTGTTGCACACATAGCAATCACTTTGCTGCTGCATTTTAATACCAAGGGATTTGCTGGATAGCTTTCTTGAGGTGGACTTTTAGATATGGATGCATGCTGGATAGCTGTCCATATACCTTGATGTAATTCCTACAATTTTAGAACCCGTGAACTTTATCTCGGCATAATAGTATTGTTATACGTCCATGATTTGTGAATTTCCCAGCTGTAATTTGTTCATCCAACATGTTTGTTTTCTTTGGAGAGACCCCACTAGTGAACCTATGGCCCCCGATACTATTTTCATCATATTGCAAGCCTTCTTTTAAGCACTTCCATAATTGTTTCCTTGCTGTTCCATTTTTACTCTTATTATTTTCCAAGACTATACGTTTAATTCTCCTGTTTTCAGCAAGACCAGAAGATTGACAACCTTCCAGAAAGTTGGGGCAAGAGAGAGTTTGTGTTTGTGTGCAGGTTCCACGCTCCCGTCAACTACACACCAGTACTTTGCTGGCGCTATTGATAAAGCAACCTTCTTCAAGACTACGAAGTCCTACTGGTTCGATAACTCTGGTTCTTTACTAGGGGAAAACTTACTCTAGACTACATTATACCTTCCGCTTGGAGTCTCCCAACGAGCGTGTGATCACGTCATCATCAAGTACTTTTTCTGGCGCCGTTGCCGGGAATTTCTAGCTTGCTGCAAGGGGAGTCTCACACTTCCATTCTCTTTCTTTTGTTTTGTTCTTGCTTAGTTTACTTTTCTTTAGTCTTGTTTTCCCTTTATCAAAATCCCAAAAATTCAGTTCTCTAGTTTCTAGTCTTTTTTCTGTGTTATCTTGCAAGCATGTCCACAATTGATAACACCAAGCTTTGTGACTTTACTAGTACCAATGTGCTTTTGCCATCGCCCGGAGCTTGGCAACTCCACGAGTGAGAGTCGAAAAAACTTTGGCGTTCATCGCCTCAGTTGTTTTCTGAAGAAAAGCACAAAGGTGTTAAAGGAACATACTTGTAGTGCTTAAGTGAAAAAATGATTTTCGCCCAAGCACTAGGGGCTTTAGGATATACGACAAAGGAAGCATACTGGCTCATGTTCTTCATCACATGGAGGAGTTGGCTGAATTCGCCGGCAAAGCTCCTCATGGATACAATCTATTCCACTAGCCGGTTGAAGTCATGAGCGAAGTTCTGAAATTTGTCTTGCATCAGCTCAAACCCCTCCCGCATGACCACATGAGGGAAGATGATTTTTTCGTCCCTGTAGACAAAGTTGTCCAGGGGCATCACACTCTTATTAGGGGCTAGAACAAGGATAAACTCCTCTCTCCAGCATGGAACCCAGAGACCCTCCGCGTCAAAGGCTCCTTCCTTAATCTTGATCATCCTGGATATTTTGGCTTCCGTGGGAAGTGCTAGTATATCTTCAGGAATTGCGGCAGCTTTGCCGCGAGAGGAAGAACCGCGAAAGACAATTTCTTAGCAAGGAGGAAGCAGGACACAAAGAGGCGATAGCCGTGGGAGATCCTCGATCCTATAGGTAGGAAGAGTCGGGGATTCCGTGGCTGTTGTCGCCAAAGTAGATGGCGATGGAGCCACATACGTGCTCGTCACGATATTGGTGGGGGCTAAGTCGATGAGCTTCGACGACCCCGCCTCAGTCGATTTCTTCTTGGAGGTTTTCCTCCTCAACTTTCGAGGCCTTGCGCTAAAAGGAGAAGGGAAAAGACTAAGAATGAGGGAACCAAAAATAAGAATGAAACTAGATTCTGTGTAAGATGCTTACTTGGCTTGGCCTAGTTGAACGCCCAAGGCCGTCTCGTCCTCAATGAAGACACGCGTATTGGCTGAAGCACCCGTTTTCTTTTGCTTCCTAGAAGGAGCAGTTGCTGCTTCAGCCTCCAAGTGGTGTTTCTTCTTTGCCTCAACTTCCCTGGGCTAGGCAAGATCCTCCTTAGTTAGTTCGGAAATCTACAAAGTGTTGAAGCTTGCAATGGTTAGCCAAAAAAACTAAGAGATGACATGTCGGGATGCTGAATCAACTAGGGTTTTTACCTTGGGGCGGGATTGTTGGAATTGTACACTATAGCATGTGCATTCAGTGATGATTTGGTTCTTCCGCCATTTCAAAGTCTTCTCCGCCAAATTATGGTCGGAGAAATAAAGACTGTCTGTCTCATCAGTGTAATGGCAAAGCAATTAGTCGCCATGGAAAGCGCACAGCTAGATCCGTCGCCTCATCCAGCAAAGTACGATGTCCATTCCGGTAAGTTCTGGCTCCTGGAAAGTAAGTCGCTCAATGCAGCGCTGGATGATCTGGAGGTTGTTTGGCAAAGTTTCCACCGGCTCTTCGTTCTAGCTTGCGTTTTCTTCCGCATCAACGTTGCGGAAAGGCGGAATTCCCGCGGCTTTGCCGGGGACTAGAACATCCTTGCAGTAGAAGAAGATTCCCGTCCATTTCCTAAAAAGTCTATTTTTGCGACCTTGGGGAACCATTCTTCCCTACCTCTACAGAGATTGATACTGATGACTATTACTTGTTTGTTCCCCTTTCTTCCTGTAGTCTGCTTTCGAATGTGAAAGTAGTACTTCAAGAAATCTAGGCGGGGGCTATTCCCAACCAACCTTCGAATGATGCCTGGAATCCGGCTATGTAAAGTACGTTGTTCGGGGTTAGATTGTGTGGCTATACTCCATAGTAATGGCACACAACAAGAAAAAATGCGGAAGGGGGAAAGCCTAGACCTCTAATGATGTGAGAAACGAGCATTACCCATTCTTCGGGACGAGGTTTCGGCTCTGCATCTACTTTCGCAGATCTCCACCCTCCATCTTATTGGGATGGAATGAGTCCCTCCGTCTCCATCGTCTTCAAGTAGGATTCCTTGATGAAGAAAGGAATCCAATATCTCTCCCTGCCGTCAGTGTTGTCTCTTGTCGTGGATGCAGCGTCGCCATCGGTGAGTTCCACCACATCTTCCTCCGCCTGAGATTGGCTGGAGGCGGCGACATCTAAGGCTGCAGGCCCCATTTTAGGCGTGAGAGTGGTGACACGGGAAGAATCTGCCGTGGCAGAGTCGAGGATGATGCCAGAGATGGGGGTTGCTCCGTCGCTTGGAGTGGTGCTCGTGCCTGGTGAAGCAAGGCCGGACATGGCCGCGAGATTTTCCGCTGCCGTGTCCACTTACGAAGATGCCTCTGCCGGAGTCTTGTCGGAAGACATGGTCTCGATGGAGAAGCATGATATGTCCCAAATGTATCTATAATTTTTGATTCTCCATGCTATGTTTTCTCCATGTTTCCCATGTTTTCCACATGTTTTCCTTCATTTTTCAAATGTTTTCATGGACTAACCTATTAACAAGATGCCCAGAGCTAGTTCCTGTTTTCTGTTGGTCTTGTATTTCAGAAAAGTTCTTAAAGAAATATTCTCGGAATGGGATGAAAATTTACGGAAATTTATTTTTCACCGAAACAAAGACTAAGTCCAAAGGAGAGCCGGAGACGTGACCTAGGGCCACCAGAGGAGTGCCAGGCGCGACCTGACACTAGACACCCCCTTCCGCCGCCTTTTCGCCTATAAAATCACATTAACCCTAAAAACATCGGGGACGGAGAAATTTTCCGTGAAACAGATACAAAGGCGCCGTCACCTCGAAAGTCCAATCTAGGGCTTCTGGAGTTCTCCTCCGGCACCCTGCCAGAGAGGGGGATCGTCACCGGAGGCCTCTACGTCACCATGATTGCCTCCGGAGAGACATATCAGTAGTTCATCCTGAGACTATGGGTCCATAACAATAGCTAGATGGTGTTCTCTCCGCTTTGTGCCACCATGTTTAGATCTTGTGAGCCACCTAACATGATCAAGATCACAGTCATATAATTGCTACATGTTGTATTTGCTAGGATCCGATGAACCATGAGGTTATGATTATTTTATTCATGTCATATTGAGATGCTTCACTTATATCTTCAGAGAGTTTTAATCTTGTCTTGCAATGCTTTCTGGTGTGTATGATTTACTTGGACAAGTTGTTGTATGCACCTCCAAGAGAGGGTTTATATGCTAGATAGTGAGTCCATGTACCCTTTTCATCTGCACTCGAGTGACAGAATAGTGATGGGTGGGGGATGTGCTGTTGCCACTAGGGAGAAAACAATGGTGTTCTTGTCCACATATGAGAATTATTGCTTATATTACGTATTTTTCTTATTGCATTTTTTGTTGCACACAAGCAATCACTTCGTTGCTACAACTTAATACCACCGATATTTACTGGATTTCTGTCTCAAGGTGGACTTTTAGTAATATATGTTGTTGGATGGCGGTTGATACATCTCGAACGTATCTATAATTTCTGATGTTCCATGTTGATATTTTACGCCAATTTATATATGTTTTCTATACATTTCATAACATTTTTATGCATTTTCTGGGACTAACCTATTGACAAGATGCCACAACGCCAGTTCCTATTTTTTTTGTTATTTTTGTATTTCAGAAAAGTTGTTCTGGAAATATTCTTGGAATTGGACGAAACAAAAGCCGAAGTCCCTATTTTTCCGTCACGTACACGGAGTCCGGAGGGGACTCGAAGGGGGCCAGGGAGGTGGCCACACCATAGGGCGGCGTGACCCCTCATTGGTCGCACCACCACGTGGTGTGGGCCCCCCCGGGATCCCACCGACATCGCCCTTCCCCCTATATAATGCCTTTCTCGGGAAAACCCTAAACACCCGAGCCTCCATCCACGAAAATTTCCGTAGCCGCCGTCATCGTCGACCCTAGTTCGGGAGGGTTCTGAAGCTGGAGAGGTGAATCCACCGGAGGGCTCTTCATCACCATGCCTGCCTCCGGAGTGATGCGTGAGTAGTTCATCCTTGGACTACGGATCCATAGCAGTAGCTATATGGTTGTCTTCTGCAATTTTGTGCCATCATGTTTAGATCTTGTGAGCTGCCTAACATGATCAAGATCATCTTATTGTAATGCTATATGTTGTGTTTGCTGGGATCCGATGAATATTGAATACTATGTCAAGTTGATTATAGATCTATCATATACATGCTCTCCGTTGCTAGTAGATGCTTTGGCCAAGTTGATGCTTGTGACTCCAAGAGTGAGTATTTATGCTATATAGTGGGTTCATGCCTCCAGTAATCTGTTAGAGTGACAATAACTTCTAAGATTGTGGATGTGCTGTTGCGACTAGGGATAAAACAACAATGCTTTGTCTAAGGATAAATGTGTTGTTTACATTATGCACTTTACTTAATGCAATAATCTGTTGCTTGCAACTTAATACCCAAAGTTTGCTCGGATGACGTCCCGAGGGTGGATTATTAGTCATAGATGCAGTTGGATAACGGTCTATGTATCATGTTGTAATGCCCAAATGAATCTCATAGTAGTCATCATGTCATGTATATGCATTTCGGTGCAATCTCTATTTTCTCAATTGCCCAGCTGTAATATGTTCACCCAACATATTATTTATCTATTATGGAGAGACACCACTAGTGAACTATGGACCCCGGTCCATTCTTTTACACTGATAATACAACCTACTGCAAACACTGTTCTCTTTTACTTCAAACACTATTCTAATTTCATTCACTGCAAACAAACATCATTTTCCACATTATACGTCTAATCCTTTGTTTTTAGCAAGACCGGTGAGATTGACAACCTCACTGTTTCGTTGGGGCAAAGTATGTTGGTTGTGTTGTGTGCAGATTCCACATCGCTGCTAAGCCTGGTAGTGCGCCCTGCCAACATTCGCTGTCAACAACCTTTAGTAGTGATTTCTTTCTCCTACTGGTCCGATTAAACCTTGGTTTCTTTCTGGCGAAAAATCTTGCAGCTGTACTCATCATACTTTCCTTTTGGGGTCTCCCAACGAACGTGTGTTCACACGCCATCAGCGGTCTATTTATTTTTACGTAATGCCTACAATGTTAGAATCTGTGAACTATATCTCTTCATAATAGTATTTTTATAGTTCATGATTTGTCAATTGCTCAGCTCTAATTTGTTTACCCAACATGTTACTGTTCTTAGGAGAGACACCACTAGTGAAACAATGCCCCCGGTCCTATTTTCCTCATTGATTGCGACCTCGTTTACTTGCTTTTCATCATCAATTGCTCGTTATTCCGTTTTCATTTAATATTCTCCAACCATTCGATAAATTAACTCTCTCGTTTTCAGCAAGACGGGAAGATTGACAACCTTCTCGGAAAGTTGGGAGAAAGAGAGAGTTTGTGTTTGTGTGTAGGTCCCATGCTTGTTGAAGCGCCAGACAACAAGTACCCTACTGAGAGATTTCGAAGTCCTACTAGATTGATAACCCTGGTTAACTGGGGGGAAATACTGCTACGCACTTCCATTTTCTCTCTTTTGATTTGTTCTTGCTTAGGTTACTTTTATTTAGCTTTGTTTTCCTTGTATAAAAATCCCAAAAAAATAGTTTTCTAGTTTCTAGTCCTTTACTTGCTTTGTTAGTTTGCTTTTATCTTTGTTTTATTAGTATGTCTAGCTTTGCTACTTTTGTTATGTCCTCTGAAGCTGAGGTCCTCACCTTCAAACAAAAAGGTGGGGAAAGTTTTAATCATGCTTGGTGAAGAATTTTTAATTCCCATGGGAAGACTGAACCAAAATTAAAAATTGGAATACTTCTTAGAAGCTTTTACTTGGGAATATTTCTATGTCATAGGCTTGTTCTTGACACTCTAGTTGGAGGAGATTTTCTTAATTATGATGTTGATGAGGCTTATGAAAATTTTATGAATGTGCCTCCCTCTGAAAAGCTTAAAGAAACTCCTACGGAAACCTTTGTTAAAAGAGTGGAAACTATAGAAACTTGTATACCTAAACTTGAGAAGCAACTCTATGGTATGAAGAGTGCAACACTGGAGAAATCCATTAGAGTTATTAATAAAGGAGCATTTGGACCCAATGATAAAGCTTTTGAACGAAGTATTTGGAAGGTGTCGATTAAAGCTTCTCTCTCTACCATTTTTTACCACCTTCAAGCTAGAAGATCTCTATACCCATCCACCCAAACTCCTTGATATCTTGATGATTGGAAGATAATACCTAGATCTACAACTCCACCAAACTGATTCCACACCATCATTCTAATCCCTTGTGAATCTCGTTACTCTCTGGTTCATTGGAACCCTAGATGGAAGTTGATGTCCCCGAAGCTTTGAGAGCTCGTGGACGTTGTTGGGAGCCTCCAGTTGAGTTGTAGAGTGTGACCCAACCTTGAAACATATCAGAGTCTTCGCGGCTCACGGGATCTGGTGAGAGCCTCCAAGTTGTGGAGTGTGGCTCGCCCTTGCAAAGGTTTCGTTGTCGACCTCAAGGTAAACATAGTGGTCCATGCCTCTCTCATTGGTGGAGGACATGAAGGAGATACGATGTGCCATTGATGGCTATTCGAAGTTCACTTTGTGACTTTGCACCGCTCCAACGGAGACGTAGCTTCCATTGGGAAATGAACTTCGGGATAAATCTCGGCATCACTTAGTTGGTTATCTCTCAACTTATATTTATATTTTTTGCTATGTTTTTCGTTTAAGTATCTATTTCTAGCTTGTATCTTCCTCATCTTATAGGATTGTTCACCCAATTGCATAATCTAGAGAACCTATATTTGAGACGAACATAGATAAGTAAAATGTGTAGTTTCTTATTCACCCTCTCTTGTCAACCTCTTAGTCCTTTCACCTATGGTGGAGCAGCGTTGTATCTACCGCGTTGAAGATGTTGGGTCTCGGCGGCTTGGTGCAGCGGAGTATCGGTGGCACATGCGGGGTGGTAAACGCGCACATGATGGTGGCGATGTTTGATGCCGTGGCGGCGCAGACGACAAGCCTAGTAAGGTCATTGCATTGATCTCGCCTGAAGATGGGCTGGTGGAAGACAACGACATTAGCTTCTGAGTGTGCGCATGCGGTGTACGTCAAGGGTATGCTGGACCGTTTTGTGCTTTTGGCTCGCTGTTAAGCGGCTTGGTTGAAGCCTCCAGATTTAGATGATGTGCGTAGGTGTGTGTGAGATCAAAGAACTTGGCTCTGATTAGGTCCACACCCTTTATCAAGCTTGTAAGTGTAGCGAGCTATTGTCTGGACGGCGGCTTTCGGCTAATCGATGTATTTTTTTTGTAAGGCTTGATGATTTCTTGTTTCTATCATTATTAACAAATAATGTTGATGTAGAGGCAGGGGGTTCATCTTCCATTTCGAAAAAAAGGACTGCAGACTAGGTCATGTCTCGGGAGAACAAGTGAATAGGATCTATATGGACTGAATCGTGAGTGTATTCTGCTATATATTACTTCCCGGTCCTATAACATATACTATATGGAGCTACTGGGCCAAAATTCTTAACCCATCGACCCTGCTGTACTCGCCCATATGAACTCAACGCCACATGACTTTTTCTTAAACAAGGCAAAAGATTTACCATTTTCATTGATTAAGAAGAAGTTTTAGAGAGTGTTACGAAGTCATGGCCACAAGCGGCCACAACCAAAGACAACAACAGACTACTCTCGCAGTATTAAAATACTCAACGCTTTAGTGCAGGCCTGCGAGGCACCACATGGCCACCTCCTCTTTGATATTTTTCACAAGCATTGTAGAGGCCATCGACTTGTTCCTAAATACACATGCATTTCTCTCATTCCGAACCTCCCAAGAGACAAACATGGTGAGGGAGGCCAAAGTTTTCCTATAATTTGGAAACGACGACTTGCCTTACTCCGTCACCCGCCGTGAATGGTGTGGAGGCGGTACACAAATCCCTAATACCGCATCACGACCGATTTAGAAACCGCGGTAGGACGAATCCGACTCCATAATTTTGCTTCGTTTTGGGTTGAAGACATTGCTTCACAGGTGTAGTGCGGGCATGGCCGAGGGACGTTATTCCTTTCCTAGTCCCACACATGATGCTTATGAGCCCGGTGATTGTTTTTTTGCAGCAACGATCTCGACAAGTGGGGGTGGAAGTACTGGGAGACTTCAATTTTGGTGGTGCTCCTCGAGTACCGAGTCATGTTTTCATGATGAAAACCTAATATCTAGGGCCTTGTTGAAGACATTGTTTTAGGAACTCTGTCTTTTTCCAGGATGAAAACCTAAGATCTTCGATCGGACAATGACAACGGTTGTGCATTGTTTTCTCCTTAGAGGCGTTGCTTTTGGAGAAACTCCGTTGTAGTCCGGGTGATGTCTTTGGTGGTGACTAGAGTGTTGCTGCCGCGTGTGATTAATCGTTGTGGCGGGTTTTTTTTTTCTTTCCTTTTTTTTTGGTTGTGTGCATCCTAAATGTTTTCGGGCATCTTGTTGGTGGGAGAGACTGGATGTAATTATTTTCCGAAAAAAGAACTTGTAAATCCCTTGGTTATTCAACTCCGTAGTCTTATTTAGCAGGCTTGACTATCTGTAACTGTTTTCTATTACCTATGTAAGTCTACCAAAGCATCTTATATTTTGGAATGGAGTGTAAGTGACCGAATGAGTGGTATAGCGTCATTCATCACAATCCTATTTGTGCCCACGGACTCGACATTTGTTTCAGACTCGTGTGTCATCAGTTAGTAGCCTTGTCTACTCTAGTTGGCATGCTCCCGTTTCAAATTACCGCGCGCTCTCCAGGCATGTTGAAGCATGAATTTTTGACAAAACAGACCACCTCAAAAAACGCAATGACAAAAAGAACCACCTGCTGAATGATTTGTCAAAACTACCGTGGCGGCAGGCTAGCCAGGCAACACGTGGCACGTGCCACCACGGAGTGAGGCGGCAGGGCCTGGCGCCACGGGCAGAGGCGGCATCTCAGTGCCAAACGGGATCCTCCCGACGCAGAACGGGGAACGAAGCGGGAGGCGGTGTGCCGCCTGGGCCGGAGGCGGCATGTTCGGTTTCTCCACTTTTCCACAACTGGTGAGAGACACGACAAGGGCCTGGCCTCTGATTCCCTGCTCCTGCATGTGCATGTGCATGTGTACGTGATGTTAGTGGAAATTCAAAAAAAAAGTGATGTTAGTGGAGTGATTAGTGGATCAGGTACTTAGGCTAAACCGTGTGTGTGCATACATGCGAATCATCTTTGCCTAAAAAAAGTGATGTTAGTGGAGTGATTAGTGGAACGGGTACTTAGGCTAAACCGTGTGTGTGCATGCATGCGAATCATCTTTGCCCTAAAAAATGTTATATTAGCGGAGTGATTAGTGGATCAGGTAGTTAGGCTAAACCGTGTGTGTGCATGCAATCATCTTTGCCTAAAAATCAGTGCAGGCGAAGCAGTGCAGAGGGTGTCGCCTCGCACGGTGGCGGCATGAGGCCATGCCAGTTCTCCGTTTTGCCGGTTTCCAAGAAATCCGTTCGCGTCAAGGTGCCGCCTCCGCCTGTGGCGGCATGTGCCACGTGTCGCCTGGCTAGTCTGCCGCCACAGTAGTTTTGACAAATCATTCAGTAGGTGGTCTTTTTTGTCATTGCGTTTTTTGAGGTGGTCCATTTTGTCAAAAATTCGTTGAAGCACGCCAAGAATATAAGAGCATCTCTAGTGGATCCTCTACATGGTCCTCCATAGAGATATAGAGGACGTTAGGCGAAAAAACACCTCCCAGTGGCTCCTCCAAACGGAGAGGACCAGCTCGCATCCTCCACTCCCGGAGGACGAATAGAGGATCCTCCATCGCTCCAGCGCTCAACTGCTCGCCCGAGAAATCGCTCCCGCGCCCTTCTGGAGCTCTCTTCCGCATCCTCCTCCCCGCGCAGCAATGTATGTACTGTCCTCCCGAGAGAAATTGCAAGAGACACTGGGGATTTAGTCGGGGGTCACCGTGGCCGGCGGCGGTCGGTCTCGTGCTGGGAGGTGGCCGGCGGCGGTCGAGCTCGGGGTGGGAAGCCGCAGCCGCCATGGCCCCCTGCTCGAGGTGGCTCCCTCAGCAGCCATGGCCTCTGGACCTTTGTGGGAGGGCTCGGGCTCGGGCGCTAAGGCAGCCTGCAGGGCGGGAATCGAACCGGCGGAGGGGGCTCGGGGTGGGAGGCGGCCGGTGGAGCTCGGAGAGAGGGGATCGGAGTGGGAGGCGGCCGGTGGAGCTCGGGGAGAGGGTCTCGGGGTTGGGAATCGAAGGCGGAGGGGGCTCGGGGCGGGAGACGACCGGTGGAGCTAGCGGAGGGGGCTCGGGGTGGGAGGCGGCCGGTGGAGCTCGGAGAACCACATGTCGCCGGTGGAACTCGGGAACCGCTCTATGAGCTCGGGGGTTGGGGAAGGCAGTGCTCGGGGAGCGTCCATGGCTGTGTGCGGGATTGGTCCATTTGACCGGGGAGATTGGGGATTGGGGAGGGCAGTACTAGTTGTGTACGCTGTTTTGTTTTTGTTTCCATTTGTACATGATTTGCTAGTTGAATTTGCCACGTTCTGAATATAGATGTTTCACTGGAAAACTAGCAACCTCTAAAAAGGAATCTTTTTAGATGATCCTCTATATGGAGATATAGAGGACCAAATTTAGAGGATCCGCTGGAGGGATGGCTTGTTGAAGAAACCAGGCGAAGAGACAATGTGCCCTCTGAAGGAGAAAAGGTGGTGTGAGCTTCCTGGGGATGGCTATGGCTGGGAGAAGGAAGCCGCCGCAGCTCGAGGCTGGTAAAATCCAAGTGGAAAATGTTGACAAATTCTAGACGGTGTTCAGCAACTGTTATCACAGCTGTTAAATTTCTTTTTGCTGAATACACCGCACCGGCAACGTCTTATATTTTGGAAGAGGGGAAATACCTGGTAAGTGTTACTGGTGGCAGACACGATGTTCTTAGCTTACAATATTTTCCATCCCTTTAATTTCCACCCATTACTTTACAACATTTCCATTTATCTACATAGCAAGTCCTTGACATACTTTTTTGCAGGAGTCTGATAAATACACTGCAGAATAACCGAGTGGACACTTGGCTAGTTGGCTGGCAAGAACCAAAAGAGGGTTGAAAATGCAACAGCGCTGCTGCACGTTCAGGTGAAATTATCGTTCTTGCGCCAAGTCAAGTCATCACAATGAGAGTTGTTCCGGAAGTAAAAAAGAAAATAACAGCACTATCTGAGCAATGCATATGCTACAAGTACAAACAAAGAATCAATGGATTTTCATTATGTAAGGGACAATGCTTCTATCACTTGTTCTTTCCATGGCTACACAAGGATAATATAGAAACAAAGGGCCAAAGACAAAACACCCATATATACCACAAAGAATCAGGGATTCTTGGTCTGCAGAAGGATACTTCCGCGGTTCCGCCTCTTCTGTTGTATGATCATCCGGTCACCTGCCTTTTGTCCGTCCTGCTGGAAAATGTTTCCAACAGTGAGCACAATTAGCTCCACTGGTCAGGAGAAAAATGTCGTGTTCGTTTTCTGCGCTTCCTCCATTTTTTTGCTTCAGCTTTTCAATAGCATCAGCTGGCTTCTCAAGCTGTACTCCCTCATCTGTGTAATGGAAATTATCAAGGCATCAGTTTGATATCTTCGTGGTAAACACAGGAGGATCTCACTGGAATTATAATGTATGCTCTGACCAATAGTAAAAATAATTTATTGACTAAAAACTGTACCTGCATATGGTGTGCTTGATTTAGTAGATTCCCACACTCTTCTATCAAGGCTCTTTCACTCACAATTACTTGGGCAAGGTTGGAGGCTACAGAGTCAACTTCTTCAACCTATATGACAACAAAATCCTGTCAGTATAACAACTAAGAATGACCATCTACAAATACATAATGAACTACTCCCTCCGTATCAAAACATAAGATGTTTTAGCATTTCTTAGACAATATGTACCTAGACATGTTTTAGTATAAGATGCATATGAAACTACACACTAAAACATGTCTAGATACATTATATCTACAAAATGTTAAAACACCTTATATTTTGATACGGAGGGAGTAGCATCCAAAACATCAGACTGATATAACTAGACTTATCATGAAGAACACTCTTATAATGCATAATTCAGACAACTACCTGCATTCGAGGTTATGATAATAATAAACGATAGGATCATTCTTACAAATACATACACTTGAAAAAAATTGAGACCGCCTAGGATCAGCCTTTGGTATTTCTTACAGTAAGGAGATGGCCAGAGCACCTCGAAGGTTAGGGCTCTGAGCGCGTGGGGGCAGCATGTGCACTCAACCAGCTAGCCAGCCAGCCGAGAGATGCTAGGCTAGCAAGTACATTAGCTTCAGACTCAAAACAATGTCCCACTATGGAGTGGATATATCTTAGTGTGAACTTTCAATTGGCAATCAAATTAACATGGATTTGTAGGTTTTACCAATTTACTGTCTTGTGCATTCTCAAATAATGCTTCTTACTGTGCTTAGAATTAGAACTGAAATTTTGAATGGTGGTGAACTACAACCTCCATCCAGCAATCTTTCATAATAAATTATGATCATTTAGAAGGTTATTTGTTAGGGTATATGTTCTCACATAAGAGATAGGTACACACTTGGTACTTCTATATATTTCTGCTATATATGCAGAAACTTTTCAAAAAAGTTTATAAAATAACATTTACTGAACACAAATTAAAATATTTGGTTTAAAAAGATAACATTTCTAGCCAACAGTTTTCTCACCTTCGGTAACAAATTTCGAACACAAGGAGACGCTGGTTCCACTAATTGCACCGCAGAGTTAAGAATTTCTGAGATTTCCTCACAGTTTATCTGCAAACATTATTAGAACCAGTCTTATAAAACATAAATTCGATCTGCATCATCAACATATTTGGTGGAACTTGTGCCCAAAGGTGAAATTAAATAAAAAGATCTTACCCTAACACCGCCAACAATTGGTAGCCTTAGTGAGGCGTTATGCAATGCTGACGTTGCCCCTGTCAGACAGCTGGAATAATCCTCCTCAACGTCACTCCACAGATCCAAATAGGGTACCTGATATTTGCAAGTAAGCAAATAGATTAATTAAGCTGCACCGAATTCCTTAATTTGAATCAACTACTCACACAATCATCCCAAGTGTGCTGATATTAGTGCACATACAATATCCATTGGGCACAGACTGAATGTATAGGTAGATTCAAATTACAGTTTATTATAGCTAGCATATCACTCCACAGATCCGAATATGGTACCTTATATTTTGCAAGTAAACAAATACATTAATTAATTTAAGCTGCACCGAAGTCTTCACCCACTCACGCAATCATCCCAAATGTGCTGATGTTAGTGCACATGTAACATCCATTGGGCACAGACTAATGTATTGGTAGATTCAAAATACAGTTTATTATATCTAGCATATCGATCCAGTGGCATACTTCAGCTGGTTCATAGTTGGACAAGTTGAAATGAGAACAGGGAAAGCTTGTGATGCTGAGCAATGCCCCTGGATGGCTCCATCTCACGTGAATGAGGAAATGAATTCATTCACGTGATATACCCAATTTGAGCACCTCTATAGCTCAAATTCGATAGTCACGCTTACGGTTCAACAAAAATATTCAGAAAGCACAATGTACTGAATTTTTCGTTACCTGGCCGCCAACAATAGAGAACAATCTCTGATCCCTCTTGATCTTCTCCGCCTTCACCCTCTTGTCAGCGACTGATTCTCGCAACCCGGTAATTCTCTCGGCCAGTCCGAACAAGGAGCTCTTCACATGCAACCAAATGAAAACAATAACAACATCAGCATCCCAATTCACATTCTGGAGATCAAACTACAGCGAAATGGTTACCCCTGTCACAGCAACAAACCCTCACCTCTGCCGCCGCAGCCTTGGCTTTGGCCACCGCTTCAGCCCTGGCGTTCAGGAACCTGTACTGAACGTGGCGGTTGTCCAGCATCCGCAGCTGGTGCACGTCCTCCTGCTTCCCGGCAACCTTTCTCCCCCCAAGGTACACTGCCTTCTTCAGCTCTGCTACTTTCGCCCCATGTGGCTGTGGTGGTCTTGGCGGCGCCAGCATCTTTCCCGGCGGAGCCTGACAACTCGTCAGAGCTGAATTAAGTGAACGGTGGCACAGCGGGATAGCCCCCCGTGTGGACCCGCCGGACTCCGGCACCGACGACCGGAGCTCAGATGAGAGGCGCCCGCCGCGGCAGGACGCTGGACCGAGCAGCGGTGGGCTCTCGCAGGGTGCGGCTGAGACCGGGATCCCATCAGGCTCAGAGAAGTCGGTCAAGGTGGAGGACGTATCCGAGGAGCAGCAGGAGGCCGCATCGTCCGCGGCGGAAGGGCAGGAGGAGGCGCGCGCGGGCGTCGGAGGGCGCGGGTAGCCCCTCCGAACCGTGGGCGGGGGCGGCCCGCTGGAGGAGCGGGGCAGGAACCTGGGAGTCGCGGCGCCGGCGGCGGAGGAGACAGAGGCCCGCGGGGTGGCGCCCACACCGATTTCGCCGAACAGCTTCTGTACGGCGCGCCTGCGGGAGAGGGTTGGCGGGGGAATCGGGGGCTGGTTCTCGTTGGCGAACGGGGTGGCGACGCGGGTGTGAGCGCGCGGGGACGGGGTCGGGGAGGAGGCGCGCGACGAGGACGGGGTCGGGGAGGAGGCGCGCGACGAGGACGTGGAGAGGCGCGGGGAGGGGGAGGGGCCGGGGGTAGCGAGGTACCTAGAGCTGACCTCCCGAGAGCGACGGCGTGGGCGAGGCTCGGTGGTGCGGAGCGGCGGCGGGGGCGGGGGGAAGTCGGCAGCGGCCGCCGGATGCGCCGACGCGGGGGTGGAGGCGGCGGCGGCGGCCATGGGAGGCGGGGATCAGATCGGAGCAGAGGTGAAGGGGAAGTAGCCGTTGAGGCGTAATGAGATGGATTTTTAGGGAGGGGATGAGACTGATGAGAGGGGGGGAGAGCGTAACGGCTAGTTCGGAAAGGGCGGAAATGGGGTTTAATACGACCGGCGAGAAAGGGGTTAACGGTGCGACGGAGGAGGTAGGTTTGTTTTCACTTCCACGTGGGTCCATCCGCTTTGTCTTTTGCCTTGCCGTCGCCGTGGTGACGAATGGATGATGGCGACTCGGTGGAAGGCTGGAAGCAATAAGTACATCGAACAAGAAGCACATTGGGATGAGTAGGCCAAGATAAGTTGCCATATACCAAATGATTTCGAGTTCATGGGCATTTCATTATACTTCCTTTGTCCACTTTTATAAGACACACTTCTTACCAGTTACCATTTGATCAACACTCGAGACCTTATGCTACAGTAGAAAACAGTGCAGAACGGCACTACAGTAGTTACAATTAACTAAGGAAGTAGTTGTCACGCCCCAGGCCATGGCCAGCGTAGCCTGGGGCCTGACTACGCCCCTGCTTCTTACCATTCAAATGGTAAAAAAGTGTGGCTTATAAAAGTGGACGGTGAAAGTATTACAAATCCACAACATGTCTCCTTCCAAGCTTCTAGCCAACCAGGTGGCCAAAACGAAGAAACCATGCAGATATTTTCGTAAACAAAAAGGACTAAAAGAAGAACCACGCGAGAAGCCAATCTAGTAGGTCACGCCCGTATGGCACATAGGTCCACCATATTGTCAATTTGCATCGGCCTTCGGTCGAGGGATGTGTATTGACCTAAATAACCCATATGTACGGGAAAATAAAAAATAGATAGACAAAACGTCTACCTGAGCCTCTCCCTTTTCATAGTCCATCCCTGAGTTTATGACAGTAGTCCATCCCTAAGTTTGTGGCAGTAGCTAACTTGATCTAAACTCTCAATGTGATATCATTGTATTAGAACTATACGAGTCATCCTATATGATTATGGTCATTATTATGTATAATTAATGGTGGATCTTTGTCTCATGAAATATGATTTATCCTAATGCAATCTTGTTCACGTTTTTCGTTTGTGGCTGATGTATTTGTAGGCACATATTACTACCGGTTCTTTTATGCTAGACACGATCAATCTAATATGTTGGAGTGTGTTTGGGCGAACGTGCGCTAGATGGAGTGCAACTTCTAGTGTGATCTATCTTGGTAACAATATGGATTAGACTACTATGTTGTGACGCCTTGCTATGAGACTGATACGTCGCTGCCGCTTGGCTAATTACAAATGCCAAATGTTTCTCAAATCTTTTGGTCAGTCAGGTGCCCCTCTACTTGGCTCGCTAGTCCCAAATATTCATAACGCTCTCTTGCAAAAGCGGTGCATTTACACTATGTTGTTGCGGTAGAAAAACCATCGGGTGTTTGGTATCTCTTGAATAGAGATTTCTGACTCCCGAGCATCTCGGTGATTTAAAAAATTCAAAAATCTAATTTATAACTTTTAAAAAATCTTCAAAAAATCCTAGTTATTCTTAATAATGTATACCGTAAATGTGTAAAATATCAATTTGAAATATTTTATATTTTAAGCTACATAAAAATAATAAATGCACAAACCTGAGTGTAGTGAAAATGCACATTTTTCAAATGTACAGATCTTGTCATTTTTGTGTAGCTAAAAGTACAAAGTATTTTAAGTTGAAATTTTACACGGTTGTGAGATACATCATTAAGAATAACCATGATTTTTTCATATTTTTTTTAAAAAAATTAACACATGGATCACTGGTGCGTAAGTTACTTTCCCGTATATATTTTTTATTTTTTTTAAAACACAGGGATCACTGGTGCGTAAGTTACTTTCCGGTATCTTTTCTTACATGATAGCAACACAACTAGTAGAGACATGTACGCTGATGTCATAGCAGAAGTAGGTCAACATTAAGAAGATTGTGTTTTTTTTTGAATTAGTTCGATCAGCTCGTTGGAGCGTAACCTAATTACATGTTTTGGAGATGTTGAGGAAGGCTTGAATGTGGACTCTGCAGAAGCGGACTTTCCCCTCCTGAGAGCCCCTGTTGAGAGTCGACCTTTGTTGCCTGCTGCCGCCCCTTCCCCTTCTTTGCTCCGGCAGCGCTGCTGTCCGGCGTGGAGATGGAGTAGGTGGTCGTGCTCCCGCCTTTGTATATAGTAGATCTAGGTCTAGAGTTGTTGTTTGGGTTGTTTCCCAGTTTAGCTTTATGTTGGTGGAGTTTCGGTCGCCGACGCGAACGAGCAGCGTCTGGTGGCTTGGGGCGGCGCTCCTCTTGCTCACCGCGCTCCAGTGGGCGGAGCCGAAGGCGAGCAGCAGCACTGCCTTTCAATCCGCCTTGAATAAGCTCGGTTTCGGGAGGAACTCGTGGATCGCTGGCCAGATCTGCGATTGCTGGCTTCGCTAGCTACTCCACCATCAAGGCCAACCTCAGCAGTTCGGGCGGGGCTGCAGGTGAGCTCTCCTCTTCTCCTTTGCAGTGTCATGGTGGCATGAAGGAGATGGTGAAGGGCATCGCTCACAATCCTGCAGTGGGCTGCCATCCGATGCCAACTCGACTTGATGAACACTCTCGGTGCCCGGAGTTTGGGTATCCGACCCAGAGGACCAGCTGGTGATCTGCTTCAACCTCCGAGTGGAGGCCCCTCTGTGAGCTTGCGGTGGCGCTCCCGATTCTATCGGCGCCAAGTGGTTTCGTCCCCGGCGCCGGTTGGAATGGCCGCGGTTTGAGCTCGCTCTTCGTCAGCGACCGCAGTGGACCTGATTGCTTTTCCCATCATCTTTTCAGGGTCTTCTATGTAAAAGTTAGGGACTGGCCTGTATTTTTCTTTTTTCTTATTGTCCCTGATGTAAATGTACCTGCGTTGTCGCACTTTAATGGCATCTAGGTCCTTCGGGACCGACCTTTGTTCAAAAAAAAAAGGAAGTCTTGAGTGAATGTTGATGCCAACACGAAAGTACTCGACTTCTCGGACAAGCTCAGCAAACTAATCTTGCAGCTTTTGTGCCCTGCATTTTATTCAATACAGGTTGGCTTTTGATGTTTATTAGTATATTAAAATGGTACATAGTGATAGTTGGCTTTTGATGTTTATTATATTAGAATAGCACTTTTTAGGGTGTATTAAAATAGCCCAGAAGCTACACAACAAGCGCGTGTTGTCTCGTCCCTCCGAGCAATCGCTCGCGAGCCGTCTGATAGGCACGACGCGTGCAGACCAAAACTCACCTAGGCCGACCAGGTTCCACCCACAGCGGCAGATGAGGTGGTTCACGCGCACAACCACATGCAGGGATGGTTTGCACGACGTGCACGACTACTACATTTTATTTGCTTTTCAAAATGTTATAACTCTCAAACCGTGAGTCGAAACTATGATCAATTTTCACCATTGAACCTCTCACGTCGAGCTCTTCGAAACTAGATCTAATTTGTATATGTTTAGATAAACTTTTTTTTACAACAACTCTAGTGTTGAGGAAATACAATTTTGTACTAAGAGTTGTTTGCACTAATTTTTTATATTTTTTATGGACGACTTAGTTTTTGAAATACTCAACATAACAATATTGTCAACAACTTCGTACAAAACCTTGCTACTGGTGTTCTACCATTTTTTTTAAATAGTGCATCAACTAAGCCATCCCTAGTTTGCAACCCAGTGAGGGATGACTACAACTAAAGCGCTATGTATGCAACTAAAACACCATCCTGTGCAATTTTATTCAAGTCACCGCGGCAACCGTGTCTGCTTTAGTTGCAATATAGTAGGGATGGTTGCAACTAAACACCACCACAAGCAACTTATTCAAGCGAGTGTAGCAAATATGGCTGCTCTAGTTGTAACGCAAACACGACCATTATGCAGAAAAGTTGCAAACAACTCTCAGTACAAAGTTGTATTTCCACAACACTAGAGTTGTTGTCAAAGAAATGTTACCAACTGTTAGTGCTAAGTTGTGTATATGGAGAACTAAGTTGCCCACAAATTTTATAGAAAAGTAGCGTAATCAACTCTTAGTACAAAGTTGCATTTTCACAATAATAAGTTGCTGTCAAAAAAAAAAAAAAGGTTTGCCAAAACATATACAAATGAAATCTAGTTTCAAAGATCTCATCGCAAGAAACTATAAACGTATCGCAAAAACTCCAAAAAAAATGTATCGCAATTTCGACATACAGTTTAAGAGTTAAGACTTTTTTTTATTTCTATCCCTATAAAGTTAAATGCGGGGTAGTGTCTGTTTCTAGGAAAGACTTGATAGCACATAGTTGCTGTGGGAGACTAAGGAGCACCTGATTGCTGTCTAGACATGCCTTAAAATAGTACATGGTGATAGTTGGCGAGTCATCAGCACTGGGCTTGCCCTAAACACATCATAAGGGTTTGGGCCGACAAAGTTCAGTCACAGAACTTTTCAACAGGAGCTCCCCCATGTACCATTTGAGCCTGGTAAATATATACAGGAGGGCAGCTGTCTTGATCAGGCTTATGATTTCTATCCTACAGTATGCTCTGCCATATGCTACTCAACTAAGGCGAGGCGTATCTTACATATTCTTTGATGGTTCCGATGTGGATCCCACATGCTACAATATCAAGTTCGTTAGCACCGTGTATAACTTGTCACAATCAGCAGCTCAAACTCTTGCTACTGGTCATAGAACCCCCGTCTCTGGTTTTGGGGTTGATCACCTGTCACGAACCAAACCAGAGAGCAATTATCAATTTCAGAGACACAGGGAAATGGATGAATATTCAGATAGGATAACTAAACTGATGATGCAGCATAACACGTTTGAAACTAAGATCCATTCCGGAGAAATCATGTGGGTCACTCGTGTACTGACAACCGGATGATAAAATAATTTACTTACCGAAATCATCAGCATCGTCATCAGTCTGACTAGTGAAAAATGGAGTCAGATAGTTCTTGTCAAGGGCGGTGAACGATGTTGTGCTGTGTCATCATTTGAACAGTCAGCGGTCGTTTGTGGAGTTATGATATGTAAGCAAGTGGAAACACATGACGTGATGACAAGTACCTCTTGTGAAACTCTTTGAGTTTCATTCTCAATCCTCCTCCAGACGATGTACCTTCCTCATAAGTTGGTGGAATGTAACCATTGTTATCCTCATAATTCTGAGAAATAGTGCATACATAAATTAGTCTAAATCCAAATTATCTTTGGAAATATCAAAAGCAAGCAAACTGTGCCACACAGCATGACAATACAAGATAAAAAAAACGTAGAAATCATGATCAGCTATCCAGGTAGAGGGCAATTGTTTATGAGCCCACAGAAAAATATGACCCCGAGTAGCTATTATCCCGAACAATGTGAGATCCAGTTAATATCCCAAGAATTAAATTAATAGCGTAAAGTTAGCATTTAAAAAAATTAGAATAACACAAAAAAGAAGAAGATGAATTGTGAAAACAGAAAACCAAATCAATGCTTACTTCAATTGAAGTATTTTCATCACCAATTACATCCAAAGCTTCTAACATGGTGCCTGTCGATCCTCCAATAAGAAGTACCTGCATGATTTCAAGTAATTAATGGGAACTGTGCAGCACTTTAAGAGTATCTGATGGTAATATGGTACTCCCTCCGTTCACTTTTATAAGTCATTTTAATTTTGGCCACATACATTCTATAATTAGTGAATCTAGACTCATTTTACCTATAGATTCATTCATTTTACTATGTATGTGGGCAAAATTGAAATGATAAGAAGTGTGACTTATAAAAGTGGACGGAGGGAGTATTACATTTCAACTATCCCAGAATACAGCAGAGCAGGAATGCCATGTCTGCAACACTTGCGAAGGACAGTAACTTTTACCCCACAGAAAGCATGAAGCAACTTAATTATCTATTCCTTCAATTTACCTAATTATTTCGTTAAATTAGTTTTTCTATGGATCACGCATTAGAGAAAATGAAGAGTTCAATTAGTAGAGTAGTGTACTAAGTAACAAACACTATAAGCAGCACGCCATGCCATCCGAATAAATGCAATTTGATGCCATTTCAATCTATAGCTTCATCATTTCTTAAGTTGTGTACAAAATCAAAGAAAGTGAGAATGCGAAATACCGTTAAAACGACAATGGCTGTAGTAGTTGTTAGTATCGCCTTTCCATGTCCTTCAGGAAGTTCATGCACAGATTGGAGAGCAAGTGCAAAAGCCATGGCTCCTCTAAGACCTATTTATCCAAATAATGAGAAACTGGCTTTAGAGAATTCTCGGTCATATATGTCATAAGTTGCCAACTATAATGAAAACTCACCACTAAAACAAAGTGCTTTCTGATGCTTTAGAGGAATACGCCGATGTTCTGGCCGTGATACGTTAACCAAGTATGCACAGGAGAACACATTTGCTGCCCTGCAGAGAGAACAAATTGCAAGAAAGAATGAAAGAGAGAGTAAGAGTAGTTGTTCCACCACTGAGCTTGATTGGATATGACAAATTTGATACTGTATTTGGATAAGCAGCGCATTGTTTTCTACATGTCCTAACCCATGCAGGCCAGTCTGATTATAATTTAAGTATGTGGATAACAACAGCAATAAGGCATGATTCTTTTATGCATATTGAAATATGATCATTGCTAAATGCTCAAACGGTGGAGTACACAGTTGTGCAAATCTAAACAAAATATGGTTTCTGCTGTGTAGCATCCAGAAAACTTAGCAAGTACCTTGCAACAATTATGAATATCTGTTGTCAAGTCAAGGAACCAAACTAAAAGCAAACAATAGAATGGTCAACTGGTGAAATTTAGAAGTGCAAAAAAAGGATACAATTGAGAAGAAGATGAACCCAACGTGTGACCAGCTATGTTCTTCCATGGCAATATCAAAGCCCATATAAATGAAGCTGAAAAGTAGGAACAGACAATTAGGAGAAAATAGCACTGCCATATTCCAATTACTCGATTATGAGTTCTCCTGAGGCTTACACAAATGTTTCAGCCAAAGATGACAGCAAGTGAAAGAAGGAGGAAACAAAGCGCTGCGAGTTATCTGACAGATTAGAGTACGTATAGTGCTTCATAACCTGAGAAAAAACAGCAAATAAGATGCCAGGAGACATAGCCATAGTATAAGCATGACTGAATATCACATAATCAATTCCATATTGTTCCTACCATCCCTGTGAATAATATAGAAACAATTCCTGACAAGCCAAGTCCTTCTGCTAACATATACCTACAAATAAAAGTCACTCATTTCAATGAAAAGGTACCCCAAAATGGAAAGACTGAAGTCCCAAATGACCTTACGAGAAGTATGGGAAGAGAACAAAAAGGCAGCACTCCAAGTTCTGAAGACTGAAATAGTAGAGATACTGCAACTTTAGAACTGGCACATATATATAATTTTTTAAATGGAGACTGACAATAGGCAACATGATATGACTTACTTGTCAATATCCAATCCCGCATATTTAAATAGGTACCAGGTGGTCAAGGCTTCACAATGACAAAACGTAAATCAAGTGATGGGGATGGAATAATGCCTAAATGCTCCAAATTTACACCAGGCTTACTACAACCCACTGCTGATAAGAACATACTAACTAATGCATGTTACATTAGAAAAGAAATAATGTGATGTAGATTCTACCAAGTTTTCTTGGTTGCAGCTATGTAAGAACAGAATTTCAGTAGAACAATTGTCTAGATATAACTGTGAAATTCATTAGAACATATCAACATATGAATTATAGCCTTCACATGATGCAAAATTGCAAACGGAGTTCTGCATGCAAGACATGGGGAAAGGATATAAGAGAAGAGATAAATCCAACTCCAACACCTGCAAATTACAGAAATGGAATGGTTACATAAGCCAATTGATGAACAGCTACTAAATCAGTGAAAACTAACAATACAGAAATATATTGTCAACCAGTAAAAAAGTTGTCCCTAAAATAAGATATTGCTGTCTCCTTTGGGGTCACATGATACAGAAATATATTACAAGGACTGCACATTGAGAAGTGTATCTTCAGCAGTAGTGCAAACCTGTTGACATTGAACCAACAAAGATCTCAAGGAACTGGAGAATCATCATGAAAATGTTCTCGCCGCCTGCTGCATTACTTCTGACTGATGACATTGTCCTGAAGAAAATAATCGACATAAGCAAGAAATGTGTGTCTTGGAAGAATTATGTATCAGGCTCATTGACAGAAGCAAACCTGTAAAGAGAAATTGCCATCTGCACTCTCCAAATAGGAAGACACATAAGTTAGTCATAACCACGAGGAAGTACTGACTATTCTTGCATACACTGGAAACAAGTAAAAACAGACCGCATCGTTTAAAACAGATTCGCCGAACACCAGAGCATACAAGTTAACATCACTTCCCAGTTCCTGCGCAGAAATGATACCACAAGTTTCATGCAATTAGTTCAAGGACTAGGCATTCTCATTGTCACACATTTGGGTTACCTCCTTCAATAAATGTGCCATTAAACTAGTCATCAGTTTAACATCTGAACCTTTTTTTACTGAAAGGCCATGGGCCTTACCAGCACATTTAACCAAAAAAAATCTGATTGACACGGTAGCACCAATTTACTAAGCTAAACAATATGTCCTTCATGGACAATCTTCAATTTCCTAGCTATGGTCTGCAATCATGTGGGCTGTTCACATTCACTGAGAACTGCAACTCAGGTTGCCCCTGAGTAGCAAATTTGCAAGTTTATGAACAACCATTTTTGTCGCAGCCGCAAAATATTATACATGCTACACAGTGCAAATGATATGGCCTATAGGTAGTAACAATATAGCTAAGCCCGTGGTAACTAAAAAAGCACCACTGACATACCGCGTGAGGAAATGAAAAGATTCAAACTAGCCCATGGAACATACCTATTAAGCACTACCTACTTTAGTAAAGCATGATGCTTCACTTTTCAGGCATGAGGGAATAAGATCCTTGGAGTTTCTTGAAACGACAGGGACGTGGTGACTTGTTTACTGATATGTTTCCGACTAATATTTGCATTCAACATTGCTATAACATTCCAAATTTCTTGGGAACAAAGGCACAAAGGACCACCATAGCAGTTAAACTGCTATAGAATATAACTGACTCGGAACAAATATAGCTCAAGAATGAGATGGAAAAAAGAAAAACTAGGCACCTGGAATATTGATAATACTGTGACAGGGTCAGTGGCAGATATAAGAGCGCCAAACATAAGACATTCAACCAGTGGAAGTTTATACATTAGAAACGTCAGCCCACCAAGATAGCTGCAGTTATAACAGATATATGTTTAGAAGATGAAAAAAACGATAAACTAGGCAAAATAAAGTTCGTAATGCTTACACAAGCACCCCTGTTACGATGGAAGCAATGAATGTTCCAAGAATGGCAAAAGTTACAATAGCCCCAAAGTTCGCAAAGAATGGTTTCTGGATAAAGGATGCTGTTAGAAGTAGCTAGATAAAGAAAAAAAAATGTCAACATACGGTACTTACTGGGGATAAGCTGAATCCTGATTGGGTTCACTGGAGTCAAGGAACACAAGTTTCAAATTGGAAAAGAGAACTATCCCAGTTAGGAGGCTTGGATAAGTATTTGGGGGAGTTAGTAAGCCTATTTTTCCTCACCAAGGTACTAAATACATTCAAAAAAGAAAACTGAAGAAAAAAGGATATAATATTATAGGCGGTAATAAGAACAGGAAGAAGAATTCTTCGTGGAAGTTGAACCATGTCCTGCGGATCAGAGGGAAAAAGGCGTGGTCAAAATTGAATATGCTACCATTGCTGTAAGATCTAGACTACAGTAAACATAACTAAATGATGCAGAAGTCTAAATAAGAGCCAAATTACACGATCAACACGAACCTAGTGTTGGTCTCTGTGTTTGAAATATTAGCAAGCCCGCCAACAACTAGTCCTGTAATACAGCCATGAAAGTTCCATACGTTAATGAACACCTAAAGTACGATGAGTGAAATGAGAACATGCATTGTGAAATTGATGCAAAGCAAACCATATGATAAACGTAGTGCAATAGAGCAACCAGAGAACTCAATTTATTTTCTTGTTTAACAACGAATATATGTTTACTCATTCGATGGAAGAGACTTTGCGGAAGCACAAGTATATACAAGCATCGCACCGCTTGCAGTGGATTTCCTTGATCAAATGATGAACGATGGTTCCAATGCTCCTATTTTTTAGTCTTGACAGGGAGTGGGTGTGGGTGTGGGTGGTTAAGAACTTGCAATCATTTTTTTTTTCATTTATGTAGATATCTCCAGACCCGGGAACTTGCTGGGGTGAATGAACTGCATCAAATTGAGGGCACATTTTGAACAGTTATCTTTAACGGGTTCGCTCTAAAAACAGAAAATATCTAAGTAGCTTCTATTTTCGAATGAGATATCTCAAAATTCCAACGACTTTACAGTTATATACAAGTCAAGGGAGAGCCCTCGAATCACTTTCAGCTTCAAACTTTTTTTGCATTCCCAGTGACATGAAATCATATAAATGGATTTCGAACCCAGTACTCAATATGGCTGCAAGACAATAGACGATGTCACTAACCTAGCTAAAAGATGGGGGAAATACTAATTATCCCGTTCTTCTGCTCCTTGTGCGGCTGTGGCAGCTTAAGGCCAAATAAGGAAGAAATGGGGTTGAACAACTAGTATAATCAGCACTAGAAAATAAGTTCCCAGAATCTCCGAAATGATCAAAAATATGAGCAACAGGCGACCAGGGTTAGGGTTCAGATAAGGGTCGGGACTCAGGAGCCTCGCCTCGGCTACGGAGGTCGTGCGCTATGAAAGAACGTACCGATGAGGAGCGAAGCGCTGGCCTCGGGGAGATAGTAGAAGCGGTGGCGGCGGAGGACATGGCCGAGCACGAAGGAGAGCACGAGCATGGAGATCTGCAGCAGGATCCCCACCCCTGCCACCTGCTGCTCCTTGCCCGGTGGGGCGGGAGGGGGCGGGGCCAGCAGCATCCCGCCCCCGGGAGGTGCCGCCAGGGCCATGCTCAGCTCCAGCGTCATCCCCGCCGGCGAGATACGCTGGGGGTGGCGACGAGGCGGGAATCAGTCAATCGGAGGTTTCCAGAAAGCGGCGAGCAACGACTGCGGGGGAAGCGTGGAAAACGCTGGTTGATGCGTTGGTGGGGTAGCGTGTGTGTGTTTGGTTCACGTCCTGGACCTGGATTTGCCTCGTAGAAAAATGACTCGCCTCCAACTTTTTTTTTTGAGTTATAGTGGAGTAATCGAACTAATTAGGAAAGCACGGTACGGTACTCCAACTCCTCAAATCCCTAGCCAAAATTCTCAAATCAGTCCTTGGCCAAAATTCCCGAACCCCTAACTTTCCTCTTCGTCTCGACGCCCAAATCCCTAGCTTTCCTCCTCCTCTCCGTCACCGCGCCCAAATCTGAAGCTCACAGTCGCCTTTGCCGCTCCGCTCCCCGTCGCCATGTCTTCATCAAGCAATGCCCGCTCTGGAGCTTGCCGCAACGCGACGCCGCTGCTGTTCGTCCCCTGCATCCCCTACCCGGACTTTGGGAAGAGGGTCAGGTGGTACGAGTCGACGACGCAGCTGCATGATACGTTGCAAACGTATCTATAATTTTTGATACTCATGCTTGTTTTCTACCCAATACCTTTTGTTTTCCACATGTTTTGTTTCATTTTTTCGGATGTTTTCACATACTAACTTATTAACAAGATGCCCCAGCCCAGTTGTTGTTTTCTGATGTTTTTATATTTCAGAAAAATTCTTAAGGAAATGTTTTCGGAAATGGCTGAAAATCCACGGAGATCAATTTTTACCCAGAACAAAGACGGAGTCCAAAGGAGAGAAGGAGGGGAGCCAGGGGGCCACCATGAGGGTGCTAGGCGCGACCTCACCCTTGGCCGCGCCCAGTGGGCCCCTAGGAGCCCCGGCCACTGCCTCACGTCCCCTCTTCGCCTATAAATTGCCCTTTACCCTACAAACTTCGGTGACGGAGTTATTTTTTACCAAACATACAGAGAGGTGTCGTCACTTCAAAAGTCCAATCCAGGGCTTCTGGAGTCCTGCTCTGGCACCCTGCCAGAGAGGAAGGTCGTCACCGGAGGCATCTACATCGTCATGATCGCCTCCGGACAGATGCGTGAGTAGTTTATCTCGGGACTACGGGTCCATAGCAGTAGCTAGATGGTTGTTCTCTCCCCTATGCCTCCATGTTTAGAGTCTCGTGAGCTGCCTTACATGATCGAGACCACCGTTATGTAATTGTGCATGTTGTGTTTGCTGAGATCCGATGAACCATGAGATTATGATTATTTTGTTCATGTCAATCTGAGATGCTTCACTTATATTTGTAGAGAGTTTTAATATTGTCTTGCAATGCTCTTCGGTGTTTATGATTACCTTGGCCACGTAGTTGTTTTCACCTTCAAGAGAGGGTTTATATGCTAGATAGTGGGTTAATGCCTCCTTGTTGTCTGCGCTCGAGTGACAGAAACGTGCAGGGGGAGGATGTGTTGTTGCCACTAGGGAGGAAACATTGATGCTCTTGTCTACGGATGAGAACCACTTCTTACATTATGTATTGATCTTAATGCATTTGTCTGTTGCACACATAGCAATCACTTCGTTGTTGCAACCAAGAGATTTGTTGGATAGATTTCTTGAGGTGGACTTTTAGATATGTATGCATACTGGATAGCTGTCCATATGCTTTGACATAATGCCTGTAATGTTAGAACCCGTGAACTTTATCCTGTAATAATAGTATTGTTATGCATTCATGATTTGTCAATTTCCCAACCGTAATTTATTCACCCAACATGTTTGTTTTCTTTGGAGAGACACCACTAGTGAACCTATGCTCCTGGTCCTATTTTCCTCATATTGCAAACCTCCTTTTAAGCACTTTTCATCATTATTTCATCGATGATTTTTACTTTTATTATTTTCTAAGACTCTATACGTTTAATTCTCCTGTTTTCAGCAAGAGCAGAACATTGACAACCTCTCGGAAAGTTGGGGCAAAATCGAGTTTGTGTTTGTGTGTAGGTTCCACACTTCGTCAACGAGTACTTTTTTTGGCGTCGTTGATAAAGCAACTTTCTTCAAGACTATGAAGTTCTACTAGTTCGATAACTCTGGTTCTATACTAGGGGAAACCTGACTCTAGACTACATCATACCTTCCGCTTGGGGTCTCCCAATGAGCGTGTGATCACGTCATCATCAAAAACTTTTTCTGGCGCCGTTGCCGGGGATTTCGAAGTCACCATCAGCAAGAAGTCTCTCGTCAACTACACGCCAGTAATTTTTCTGGCGCCGTTGCTGGGATTTCTAGCTTGCTTAAGTCTCACACTTCCACTCTCTTTCTTTTGTTTTGTTCTTTTTTAGTTTACTTTTGTTTAGTATTGTCTTCTCTTTATCCAAAACCCCAAAAAATTAGTTCTCTGGTTCCTAGTATTTTATTTGTGTTATCTTAAAAGCATATCTACCAATGATAATACCAAGCTTTGTGAATTTACTAGTACCAATAATTATGATTTCATATGCACACGAATTCCCTCAAATCAGTCCTTGGCCAAAATTCCCGAATCCCTAGCTTTCCTCTTCGTCTCGACGCCCAAATCCCTAGCTTTCCTCCTTGTCTCCGTCGCCGCGCCCAAATCTGACGCTCACAGTCGCCTTTGCCGCTCCGCTCCCCGTCGCCATGTCTTCATCAAGCAATTCCCACTCTGGAGCTTGCCGCAACGCGAAACCGCTGTCGTTCGTCCCAGGCATCCCCTACCTGGACTTTGGGAAGAGGGTCAGGTGGTACGAGTCGACGACGCAGCTGCATGATACGTTGCAAACGTATCTATAATTTTTGATACCCCATGCTTGTTTTCTACCCAATACCTTTTGTTGTCCACATGTTTTCTTTCATTTTTTCGGATGTTTTCACATACTAACTTATTAACAAGATGCCCCAGGCCAGTTGCTGTTTTCTGATGTTTTTCTATTTTAGAAAAAATCTTAAGGAAATGTTTTCGGAAAGGGCTGAAAATCCACGGAGATCAATTTTTACCCAGAACAAAGACAGAGTCCAAAGGAGAGAAGGAGGGAAGCCAAGGGGCCACCATGAGGGTGCTAGGCGCGACCTCTCCCTTGGTCGCGCCCAATGGTCCCCTAGGAGCCCCGACCACTGCCTCACGTCCCCTCTTCGCCTATAAATTGCATTTTACCCTACAAACTTTGGTGACGGAGTTATTTTTTACCAAACATACAGAGATGTGTCGTCACTTCAAAATTCCAATCTAGGGCTTCTGGAGTCCTGCTCTGGCACCCTGCCAGAGAGGAAGGTCGTCACCGGAGGCATCTACATCGTCATGATCACCTCCGGACATATGCGTGAGTAGTTCATATCGGGACTACGGGTCCATAGCAGTAGCTAGATGGTTGTTCTCTCCCCTATGCCTCCATGTTTAGAGTCTTGTGAGCTGCCTTACATGATCGAGACCACCATTATGTAATTGTGCATGTTGTGTTTGCTGAGATCCGATGAACCATGAGATTATGATTATTTTGTTCATGTCAATCTGAGATGCTTCACTTATATTTGTAGAGAGTTTTAATATTGTCTTGCAATGCTCTTCGGTGTTTATGATTACCTTGGCCACGTAGTTGTTTTCACTTTCAAGAGAGGGTTTATATGCTAGATAGTGGGTTAATGCCTCCTTGTTGCCTGCGCTCGAGTGACAGAAACGTGCGGGGGGAGGATGTGTTGTTGCCACTAGGGAGAAAACATCGGTGCTCTTGTCTACGGATGAGAACCACTTCTTACATTACGTATTGATCTTAATGCATTTGTCTGTTTCACACATAGCAATCACTTCGTTGTTGCAACCAAGAGATTTGTTGGATAAATTTCTTGAGGTGGACTTTTAGATATGTATGCATACTGGATAGTTGTCCATATGCCTTGACGTAATGCCTGTAATGTTAGAACCCGTGAACTTTATCTTGTAATAATAGTATTGTTATGCATTCATGATTTGTCAATTGCCCAACCGTAATTTATTCACCCAGCATGTTTGTTTTCTTTGGAGAGACACCACTAGTGAACCTATGCCCCTGGTCCTATTTTCCTCATATTGCAAACCTTCTTTTAACCACTTTTCATCATTATTTCATCGATGTTTGATTTTTTACTTTTATTGTTTTCCAAGACTCTATACGTTCAATTCTCCTGTTTTCAGCAAGACCAGAACATTGACAACCTCTCGGAAAGTTGGGGCAAAAGAGAGTTTGTGTTTGTGTGCGGGTTCCACACTTCGTCAACCAGTACTTTTTTTTGGCGTCGTTGATAAAGCAACTTTCTTCAAGACTATGAAGTTCTACTGGTTCGATAACTCTGGTTCTATACTAGGGGAAAACTTACTCTAGACTACATCATACCTTCCGCTTGGGGTCTCCCAATGAGCGTGTGATCACGTCATCATCAAGTACTTTTTCTGGCGCCGTTGCCGGGGATTTCGAAGTCATCATCAGCAAGAAGTCTCCCATCAACTACACGCCAATAATTTTTCTGGCGCCGTTGCTGGGGATTTCTAGCTTGCTTAAGTCTCACACTTCCACTCTCTTTCTTTTGTTTTGTTCTTTCTTAGTTTAATTTTGTTTAGCCTTTCTTCTCTTTATCAAAAACCCCCAAAAAATTAGTTCGCTGGTTTCTAGTCTTTTATTTGTGTTATCTTGAAAGCATATCTACCAATGATAATACCAAGCTTTGTGAATTTACTAGTACCAATAATTATGATTTCATATGCACACCAATTGCTCCACCTGCTGCTACAACAAACTCTTATGAAATTAAATCTGCTTTGTTGAATCTTGTCATGAAAGATTAAGTTTATGGTATTGGAGAAGATGATGCCTGATACGTCCAAAACGTATCTCCTTTTTCGAACATTTTTCTTATTGTTTTCCTCTAAACTTGTGAGTTTTGGATACCACTAACACGGACTAACGTTGTTTTCAGCAAAATTACCTTGGTGTCTCGTTTTTTTGCAGAAAAATAAACTTTCGGGGAATTTCCCAGAAAAGATCCCACTGAGCTTAAAACACCAAAGACCCTGGGAGCCAGAAGGAGTCCCGGAGGGGGGCCAGGAGGGGGCCACACCACCCCTTGGCGCCCCCCTTGGCTGCGCCGCCTAGTGGTGTGGGCCACCCAGGAACCCCCTCGGACTCCCCTTTCGACTACTTATGCCCCGTAACCTAAAAACCAAGGGGTGTTCGTCATATTCCACAGAAACACAACAGAGCGCCGTCGCCACCTCGAAACGCGATTCGGGGATCAGAAGTTCCTGTTTTGGCACCCTGTCGGGACGGTGATTTGAAGGAGATCATCGCCATCGACACCGCCACCTCTTCTCCATCAACCATCCATGATTCCCCTGTCCATGTGTGAGTAAACACCGCTGTAGGCTAAGAGGGATGGAAGGGATTGGATGAGATCGATCATGTAATAATGCCAGATTGTTAGGGCATAGTGCCTAGTATCCATTGTTAGTGTTTTCTACCGTTGTTGCAACTTGTTATGCTTAATGCTTGTCACCAAGGCCCGAGTGCCATGATCTCAGATCTGAACATGTTATTTATTCATGAGTATAATTATGTTTCTTGATCATATCTGCAAGTTGTTTACACGTGTCATTGTCCGGAACCCGAGGCCCCAAAGTGACAGAAATTGGGACAACCGGAGGGGATGGTTGTGATGTGAGGATCACGTGTGCTCATGGAGTGTTAATGCTTTGCTCCGGTGCTTTATTAAAAGGAGCACCTTAATTACCAGTAGTTTCCCTAGAGGCCCCGCTGCCACGGGCTGGTAGGACCAAATTTCTCATTGCGAGCACGTATGACTATATTGAAACACATGCCTATGGTTTGCCTAGAAGTTGGATGTTTTTTTATTATTGTTATCTGCAATGCCCATGTTTAGATTATTACATGACCTATGTTATCCATGCAACGCCCGTCCATCCATTCCCTCTATGCCTACGGTACTTCCCATCCTGCTGTTTTCCGCGATTGCTACCGCTGTTATTTTATTTCTACTGCTGCTATAAAACTGTTACGACTGATAAATTTTTGCGAGCAAGTCTACTTTCAGGTGCAGCTAAATTGAAAACTCAGTTGTTAAGTCTAATAAATATTCTTTGGCTCCCCTCGTGTCGAATCAATAAATTTGGGTTTTACTTCCCTCGAAGACTGTTGCGGTCCCCTATACTTGTGGGTCATCAAGACTATTTTCTAGCGTCGTTGTCGGGGAGCATAGCTTTATTTATTTGCTCACTTGATCGTTATATTGTTCGCTACAAGCCATTCATCATGGGCAAGACTCGTGATGGAAAAGTCTCTATATTACCATCCACTACAAGGAGAGATACAACTCTGAACACCTGTGTTGCTCTTGATTCACCGTCTGTTATGAGTAAGCTTCTTACTCCACCACATGCTACACATACTGTTACTTGTGCTGAGTCTGAAAATGTTTCTGATACTTTTGATGATGCTTTTACTGTGCTTGATGATACTGGTTCTCTAGGTCCTTTCCTAGATGCTACTATTGCTAAGTCCAAACAAATTGAAAATGCTGAAATTTCTGTTGAAAATGCTAGTACACCTGTAAATTCACCTGACCCTATTGATGATCTTGATGAAACCTATATTGAACATAATGATGATTTTATTTAAGAAGCTTGTGCTACTACTGGTGCAAGTACTCTTAAGAGTCTTCTTGCAAGACATGCTATGAAATATAAATCTTCTCTTGATGCTAAGTTTGCTACATCTCCCATACGCATTAGAGATAAGGATTATGATTTCTCTTTAGATTTATCTTACATATCTTTTGTTGAGAAGGAAATTTTTTTGTGGAACTGAAAGTAAAAGTGCTATGGAACACATGAATGAGCTTTCATCTTTGAGTAGTCTATTTTCCGATGATAGTAAACTGCGTACTTATTTTGTTACCAAGATTTTCCCTTTCTAATTGAAAGATGAAGCTAAAACTTGGTTTAACAATCTTTCACCTGGATCTATTACTAATCCTATGGATTTGGTTAATGCTTTCTTTCAAAAATATTTTCCTGCTAGTGCCCAACATGTTGTTGTGCAGGATATATTTACCTTTGAGCAAATTGAAGGAGAAAATTGCCTGAATCCTGGACAAGATTTTGTTCTTTGATAAGAGCTATCCCTGGATATGCATTACCTAAAAATGAGCTCCTAGATATATTTTATAATGGACTAACTATTGAATCTAGGGCATACTTGGATAGTTGTGTTGGTTGTGTTTTCAGGAAAAGTACTCCAGAAGAAGCTGAGGAATTAATGGCTAAAATAGCCAAAAATAATGATGATTGGTATATACCTGAGCCTACACTTACACCGGAGCCAACACCAACATCAACACCCAAGAAGAGAGGGATGATTGAATTAAATGATGAAGTGATGAAGGAAGCCAAGAAATCTCTTAAAGAGAGGGGTATTAAATCTGAAGATGTGAAGAATTTACCTCCTGTTGAGGTACACTCTCTCCAATACTCTGATAATAGAGATATTCCCTATTCTAAACCACCTGATCAATGCTTAGATGAATTTGATAATTATGTTGTTAAGCAAGACAACTTTAATATGAGAGTGCAAAATCAACTTATGGAAAACTCTAGAGCTATTGATAATTTGCATGGTATTATTGAAAGAACCTCTAATGATGTTAAAATGCTTGTTAAACATTTTCAAATGGTTCAAACTCAAATCGATCAACTCACTAAAGTGCAAAAAGATATGCTAGTTAATGCTTCTAGAGATAAACATGTTTGTGAAATAATTACTAGAATTGATGTTTCTACTCAGGACCCCTTGTGTACTGAAGGACATCCTAAAAAAATTGAACAAGATTCTCAGCAACCTAAAAATAATAGTTCTGCTTCTAAGAAAAAGAAGAAGAGACATAAAATGTTGTAGAATCTCCTGAACCTGCTAAAGATCCTAATAGTATATATAATTCTGATGCTGAAACTGAAAGTGGTAATGATAAAAGTGATGCTTCCAATAAAGAAGAAATTGTAACTGAACCTGAAAAGCAAACTAAAACTGTGAAGTATACTAAGGAGGATTTCATTGCTAATAAACATGGTAATGAAACAGAGCCTTGGGTACAAAAAGCAATGCCTTTTCCTAATAAGAAACACAAATCAAAGGAATAAGAACATTATAACAAGTTTTGTGAGTGGATGAAACCTCTGTTTTTTCAAATCCCTTTGACTGATGTTATTAAACTGCCTCCTTATTCTAAATATATGAAAGATATTGTCTCTAACAAAAGGAAAATCCCTAATGAGGAAATTTCCACTATGCTTGCTAATTACTCTTTCAATGGCAAGGTTCCAAAGAAGCTTGGAGATCCTGGTATTCCTACTATATCTTGTTCTATTAAAAATAATTATGTTAGAAATTCTTTATGTGACTTGGGAGCTAGAGTTAGTGTTATGCCTTTCTCTCTTTATAAGAGACTCTCTCTTGAAAAATTCATACACACTGATATATCTTTGCAAATGGCTGATAAATCTACTGCTATTCATGTTAGTATATGTGAGAATGTTCCTGTTCAAGTTGCTACTAATTGTTTGATATTAACTAACTTTGTTGTGTTAGAACTGCCTGAAGATGATAATATGTCTATTATTCTTGGGAGACCTTTTCTTAACACTGCATGGGCTGTTATTGATTGCAACCAAGGAAAAGTAACTTTTAATGTAAATGATAAAGAGCATACTGTTTATTTTCCCAAGAAGATTGATAGAAGATATGGTTTTAATTCAATTGAAAATATTGAGACCATCAAGATTGGAGAATTTTATTGTCCCATTCCAGTACCACCAAAATAATATGAAATTATTATGATTGGGACTATGTCTATCAAAGTTGAGGTAATAAAATTATCTAGTGATTAGCAAAGTTTTGTTTCATATGAACATTATTCTGGTAACAAGACTTGATCACCCTTGTTAACAAAATGATTTTTAATGAAGAGGGCAATGTTTTCACTATGTTTTCTCCTTCCCCATTATGTTTTCACCATGTTTTCTTCTGTTATCACCTTGCTACTTTGGTACAATCATGTTTTCCATCATCCATATTCATGTTTTCCTCATGTTTTCACCCTGATTATTGTGGTTTTGCATGTTTTCACCATCCATAATTTTGTTTTCACCACTTCCACCTTTGTTTTCCTTGGTTATTTTTCCATTGGAGTGTCATAGAACCTATGTAGTTCTGGTTTTGGTTTTGTTTTCCACCTTTTCGCTTTTGTTTTTCTGGTTTTTATTCATTTTTAAAATTCTGGAAATACCTCAAAAATAAAGTTTCTCAAAAAATTTCAGAAAAACTATAATAAATTTTTACGTAAAAAATAAGGCAGAGAGCCACCTAGGAGACCCCGGGGGACCCACCAGCCAGGCACACCATGGGGTGGCGCGGCCTGCCCTGGTGGCGCCAGCACATGGTGTGGGCCCCTTGGCCCCCATTAACTCTCTCCCCTGCCAAAGATCCTTCTCTCACCTCCCAAACTCAAAACATTTCCTGGAACCCGAGTTCTTACTGTTCTTCCTCGATATTTTTCGATCTCTTTGCTCAACCCATCATTTGGGCTGAAATTTGGTGCATTTGCTCTCCGGTATGTGACTCCTCCGATTATCCAAGTAGAATTTTGTTTGGTGAAGTATTTCTTGAGTATTTTGGTACTGTAGGTGAAAAATTACGTGAGTTTGCATGCTTGATTTGAGTAGAAATAATATAGTTTTGATGCATGTTTAGCTCTCCTATAAGTCTCTATGGTAGTTTCCACCTTATAGTTGCTTGAAATCAATTTTTATGATGATTATTGAAAAAAAATTCAGAGATGAACAACCATAACTTTGGAGAGATATTTAGGAGTGATGCTCCTAGAAGAACAAGGCCCTCACGTTCATCCACCTTAGTGAGGCCATCGTATAATGAAGACCTTATTGCACCAAACATCGACGATGCAGGAGACGATGGAATTGCTAATCCCTCTAGCTTCCCATGTGTTACATTTTTAAGAAGTGCAAGTCTATTGGATGACTTTTTAATGCTTGTTGAAAGAGTTGGTTTAACCAGTTACATGGAGGATGAAAGTCCTCGGTATGCTACTCTCACAAAAACTTTTGTTGAGAGTTTTAAATTTTAGAACAAACAATTTGGTCCCACTGTTGCTTTCAAGTTATATAGTAGTCCTTTTTCTTTGCCCTTGGAGACTTTTTGTAACATTATAGGTATCAACGCTTCTAGGACAGAGTGCAAGATTCAGGATAAATCCGCTGATCTCATGGCGCTCTATCGAGAAATCACCAATGATGATGGCCGCTCAACCCAGCGTGGGAATATAAGGAACATCCAACTTCCTGCCCTTAGATATTTTAATTATTATCTTGCTACTAGTATCCTTGGTAGGGAGAACACTAGCAACGTTTCTAGCTATCACCCCACTTTCATTGATGTTGCGCTTAACCGTAGCAACAAGTATAACCTTGCTGCTAAGGGCCCATTTATGGGGGCATTATTGCTACACGTACAGCAACTGATCTAGATTTTTCTATTGCTCCTGATGATGAATTAATTGCTCCCTACAGAACTCAACCTTGTTGCCATGAAGTCTCATTATTTTATCACTGCTAACTCTACTGCCGATCATTTAGTATATAGAGTTTTATTTATGGACGGAGATGAGGGGGAAGTTATTTTGCCGCAGCCTGTTTTGTTCAAAGTTGACAGGTCACCATGGTCGCGCTCCAAGGGGGGAGATAGAGGAGCATCTAAGCATGACGGATTTCTACAGGCAGCAGGAGATGCGAGACGCGCCTCCCGAGGACTACAACACGCAGTACACCGGCGCGTCCTCGAGCACATATTAGGAGGAGGGTTCCTCCTCATCATACTACGGGGGCGCCACCTCGTGGTCCCCTTGGGGATGATCTCCACTTAGGCCAAAAGAATAATCTTGGGGGAGGTATACCGACATCACACTCATTTATATATCATGTTCGGTCGATTCTTTGTATATTCATGTTTTTGTTTCTTTCGTTTGTTTTTGTTTTCTTTCGCTTCTTTCGTTTCTGTTTGTTTTATTGTTTTGTTCTTGCTTTCCAAAACACAAAAAGACCAAAAATATTTCTATTTTTCTCTTTATTTGCTTCTTTAGTTTCTTTTGTTGGTTTGCTTTAACTTTTCGTTTCGGTTTAGTATTCAAAAATCCAAAAATATTTTATTATGTTTGCTTGCTTCTATCTGTTCTTGTTTTAATTCGAAAACCCAAAAATATTTGTTGTTCTCTTTGGTTTTGTAAAGTTTGTTGTAGATTTCACCGGACTTCCGTGTCTTCATTGGAGCTTGATTATCATTCTATATTATTCGATCCACACAAGTGAAGAGCAGAAATGATGATTTACGACAATCCAAGTTGTGGTGAGAGGCTGGTATGAACTCTATTTGTTTTATTTTTGTACATATACTCATCCATGTGAACATGCTTAGTTTGTTCATGTAAGGTTTATGTTATTTGATTGATGCTAGTAGTTCGTGCTCTCACGTGTTTAGTTCCAACTTATTAATAAAAGATACATGTCGTATGAATGTTTGCTTGCATTGTTTTATTCATAGAAGGGTATGACATTGTGGTATCTCCCTCTAATTGTTTCGCTTGAATCGACTTGGCACATGCTCACGCATTCTATGAATGAAAACAAAAAGTCAATTAAGCCTCGATGGTTTATTTTGCCTCAGAGTATTTGTATCATCTTTTATGGCCCTGTTAATTTTGTTTTGTCGCAAGCATGATTATGACAGTTGTTGCTCTCTTGATTGTCGTTCCTCGTCTATTGTTAGCCTTCACCTGTACTGAGTATGAGGTCTACTCGTGCATCCAAATCCCGAAAAACAAAGTTTGCCAAATGTGTCCACCATACCTACCTATATATGTGGTATTTAACCGCCACTCCAAGTAAATTTCTTGTGTGCTACCTCTAAAACCTTCGAAAAATTATTCCTGTTTTGTGCCCCCGTTTTAGCTTGTGAGGACGTAAATAGAGAATCTTTATCTCACTTGATGATTGGATTTCACACCCTGGACTAGTGTCTTCATCCGCTTATCCAAATGATAGAAGAGCCGACAGCGGGGTGCACAACCCTAAAGTAATACAACAAATTCTCTTCACTCCTTTTGCCCCTGATTTATCAGTCAAAGCATAATTGTGTAAACAAAAGAGAAAGAGGGATGACCTTCTACCCAAATGCGTCCTTCTACGGGAGCCGCTCTTGTGAAGTCTAGTTGGTTTGTGACGTACTATATTGTCTGTTTCATTCGTTGCCATAAGCATACACCTCTCTTAAAAATGTTTTCAATACATCTGTTTAATAAAATAAAAAGCTTTGGCACATGAGTTAATCCCTGCTTCCCTCTACAAAGGGTCTTTCTTTTATTTTATGTTGAGTCTTCACTTTATCGCTTTATGCACCTTCTTGAGAGCATGACTGTCATTATTAGTGTAATGTGCTTGTCCCAAAACACGGTTGATTCTGGTATAACTTTGACTTGTATCTTTGATATCTTTATTTCTAGTCTTCATTTGAACTTCAGAGGTGTCCTGGCATTTATGTTTTGCTCCATTATTAAGGGCAAGCGAGTACACTTTATCATACCCTATTATGAGCATTGCAATCCTGCAGATTGATGCTTCATGTTGTTTACGATTAGTTTGTTGGCATCTCTTCATGGTTTGCATAACTGCTAGGTGAATTTTATTTTGCATACATATTATTATGAATTACCTCAACACTTGATCATATAGTGAGTATATTTACATCATGTGAAACAAATGTGTTTGTAAAAGTCTTTTATCGCACTCAGTTGTCACTCAATTGCTTGAGGACAAGCAATAAGCTAAGCTTGGGGGAGTTGATACGTCCAAAACGTATCTCCTTTTTCCGAACACTTTTCTTATTGTTTTCCTCTAAACTTGTGAGTTTTGGATACCACTAGCACAGACTAACGTTTTTTAGCAGAATTACATTGGTGTCTCGTTTTTGTGCAGAAAAACCAACTTTCGGGAAATTGCCCAGAAAAGATCCCATTGAGCTTAAAACACCAGAAGACCCCGAGAGCTAGAAGGAGTCCCGAAGGGGGGCTAGGAGGGGGCCACACCACCCCTTGGCGCGCCTCCCCTTGGTCGCACCACCTAGTGGTGTGGGCCACGCAGGCACCCCTTCGGGCTCCCCTTTCGACTACTTATGCCCCGTAATCTAAAACCCGAGGGGGGTTCATCATATTCCACAGAAACATAACAGAGCGTCGCTTGGTGGTGTGGGCACCCCCTCGGGCTCCCCTTTTGACTACTTATGCCCCGTAACCTAAAACCCGAGGGGGGTTCGTCATATTCCACAGAAACATAACAGAGCGCCGCTTGGTGGTGTGGGACCCCCAGACACCCCCTCGGGCTCCCCTTTTGACTAAATATCGCCCTCAACCCTAAAACGACAGGGGGTTCGTCATATTCCAGAAAAACACAACAGAGCGCCACCGCCACCTCGAATTTCGATTCGGGGATCAGAAGATCCTGTTCTGGCACCCTGCCGGGACGGGGATTCGAAGGAGATTATCGCCATCGACACTGCCACCTCTTCTCCATCAACCATGGATGATTCCCCCGTCCATGTGTGAGTAAACACCGTTGTAGGCTGAGACGGATGGAAGGGATTGGATGAGATCGATCTTGTAATAATGCCAGATTGTTAGGGCGTAGCGCCTAGTATCCATTGTTAGTGTTTTCTACCGCTGTTGCAACTTGTTATGCTTAATGATTGTCACTAGGGCCCAAGTGCCATGATCTCAGATCTGAACATGTTATTGTTTCATGAGTATAATTATGTTTCTTGATCATATCTGCAAGTTGTTTACACATGTCATTGTCCGGAACCTGAGGCCCCAAAGTGACAAAAATTGGGACAACCAGAGGGGATGGTTGTGATGTGAGGATCACGTGTGTTCACGGAGTGTTAAATCTTTGCTCTGGTGCTTTATTAAAAAGAGCACCTTAATTACCAGTAGTTTCCTTAGAGGCCCCGCTGTCACGGGCTGGTAGGACAAAAGATGTCGTGGAAGTTTCTCATTGCGAGCACGTATGACTATATTGGGACACATGCCTATTGTTTGCCTAGAAGTTGGATGCTTTATTATTATTATCTGCAATGCCCATGTTTAGATTACTACATGACCTATGTTATCCATGCAACACCCGTCCATCCATTCCCTCTATGCCTACGGTACTTCCCATCCTGCTGTTTTCCGCGATTACTACTGCTGTTATTTTATTTCTACTGCTGCTATAAAAGTGTTACCACTAATAAATTGTTGCGAGCAAGTCTACTTTCAGGTGCAGCTGAATTGCCAACTCAGTTGTTAAGGCTCATAAATATTCTTTTCCTCCCCTTGTGTCGAATCAATAAATTTGGGTTTTACTTCCCTCGAAGACTGTTGCGATCCCCGATACTTGTGGGTCATCAATGCCTCTCAATTTTTTTTTGTTATTGTGACATGCAAAAATATAAAGAGGTATATGGTGATATTGTGAAATTAAGAGTGTTCCCTTTCTCTTTAAGAGGAAGAGCTAAGGAATGGTTATTGTCTTTGGCTAGACATATCATTTATTCTTGGACTAAATGCAAAGGTGCTTTTATTGGGAAGTATTCTCCACCTGCAAAAATTATACAACCAAGGAGTAACATTATGAACTTTAGATAAAATGATAATGATTAATGAACATGCTCCTCAACCTTGGGAAAGAATGAAAACTGTGGTTAAGAATTGTCCCACAAACGGACTAACTACGTGGATGGTTGTCCAAACTTTTTACACAAGATTAAATTTTTCTTTAAGGAATTTATTGGAATCAGCTGCGGGAGGAACCTTCATGAACCTCACTTTAGGCTCAGCAAACAAGTTATTGGATGATCTATTGACAAATTATTCCCAATGGCACATAGAAAGGGCTCCAACATGTAAAAAGGTAAATTCTATTGAGGGGGTCTCTTCTTTGAGTGATAAAATTGATATGCTTGCTTCTTTGCTAGCTAAAAAAGTGCCAATAGATCCTAATAATGTTCCCTTGAACTCTCTAGTTGCTAATGAGAATGATAAAATTGATGTGAATTTTATTGCTAGAAACAATTTCAACTATATGCCATATCCAAATAATAATGGTAATTCATATGGGAATTTGTATGGCAATGCTTACAACAATCCTAAAAGTTCCACCTTTGATCTTTAGAACATTCTTAAAGAATTTATCACTACACAAAAATATTTCAATAAAAATGTTGGTGAAATGCTTGCAAAACTAGATAATATTGTGCTGAAAGTTGATAGTCTTGCTCATGATGTAATTTTTTTTACATTAGGACTACACCTCTTGAGGCCAAGAAAAATGAACTTATAAATGCTATACAAGTTAAAATAAATTATAACATGAGAATGTTAGCTCAAATACGTGCTAGAAGAGAAAGAGAAGCTGAAATTGTTGAAAAACTGCTAAAAGTGAGCCTGTTAAGATATACACCATCCAACCCTTTAAGGAAGTTAAAACTTTTAGTACCAATGAGTATCCTAATGCTTCTAAACATCTTTATGTCAAACCAAACGGGATTGGAGAGGTCATGAATTTAGGTAGAAGGAGTCCCAAATTTCTGAGATTAAAATTATTTCTAGTGAAAAAATGGTTGAAAGTGGGATTGAGGATAATATGACTTTAGGAGAAAATTTTCCCACTATGTTTGAGGATGATAAACTTCATTTTTATTATTGCACCATCTCTGATGTTACTAAGTTCTTACAAAAATTAGCTAAAAATCCTTATGCTAGTAAGATAAATATTGCTTTCACTAAACATATCACTAATGCTCTCATGGAAGCTAGAGAAGAAAGGCTCAAACTTGAAGCCTCTATTCCTAGAAAATTACAAGATGGTTGGGAGCCCACTATTAGACTAAGAGTGAATGATTTTGATTGCAATGCTTTGTGTGATCTTGGTGCAAGTTCTTCTATTATGCCTAAAAGTTTATATGATATGCTTGATTTGAAACCTTTGGATGAGAGTATTTTTGGGAGTGCATCTTATAAACTTGACTATAAAAGACCTTTGGGAAGGATTGATGATGTTCTTATTATTGCCAATGATAATTTTCTTCCTGTTGATTTTCTTGTTCTGGCTATTGAATGCAATGCTTCTTTTCCTATCATTTTGGGGAGACCTTTTCTTTACACCGTTGGTGCCATTATTGATATGAAAGAGGGAATTATAAGATTCCAGTTTCCTATTAATAAGGGTATGGAACATTTCCCTCGAAAGATAAAGAAGTTAACTTTTGAGTCCCTTCTGAGGACTGCCCATGATTCTATTGATAATACTTGATTCATTCTTCATGCCTAGCTAAAAGGCGTTAAAGAAAAGCGCTTGTGGGAGGCAACCCACTTTTGTTTTCCTTCGTTATCCTTTTATTTTCTTCTGATTTCTTTTGTTATTTTTCTGTTTTGAAAGTTGTTACCTCTATAGACAACACTCCTTGTCCCTTTTATTTTGTTTTTATTCCCATAATAACCTGTAATTGAGAGGTAGTGCAATTTGGGGAAGTTGCTGTTGTGAAACAGATTTCTGGGCTGTTACCGAAAATTCATATCTCTCAGCCAGAACGTCGGATTGCTTTGAAAAAAATAGAAACATGCCCCAGGTTGTTATATAACTTTCATTCGTTTCCCACTTTTTTATTTGAGCAACATAAGATTTTTGAAATAATCAATCTTTACCTATTGTTCTGTTTTGACATATTTCTGCCAATATTTGCATTTGCATCTTAATCTCTTTCGTTTTGTGTTCTTTTGAGAGGAAGAGCTTTAAAATAAGTTGTGATAGTAGCTAATGTTTTAATTGAAGTGCGATACTTGTGTTGAAACTGAACCGAGTGGATTTATTATTTTGATTACACTAACGTTGTTAATGAAGATTGTGAGAAGTTTTAGGCGAAGGAAATTTTCAGGTGTAGGGAGAGAAGAATGATGTGCTCAGATGAAGGATGGACAAAAGCTCAAGCTTGGGGATTCCCATGTCACCCCAAGACATATCCAAGAAGTACAAGCGTAAAAGCTTGGGGATTCCCAAGGCATCCCTTCTCCATCAACAAAAATAGCAGGTTTCTTTCAAAACACTATATTTTTATTGCTTCACATGATATGTGTTATTCTTGGAGCGTATTTTTATTTTGCTTTCAGTATGTTTTGTTTTATTTTATGTAGCTTTTGGTTGGATCCTAGCATTTTTATTCTGCGAGAGACACGGTCCGTTTTCATTGCCTAGAACACTCCGGTTTTCACTCTTCTTGTTCCGCGAGTGCTCAGTTTTTGCTAGTACCACGTTTAGCTCTTTTTTTGCACTCAAATATTGTTCATAGATTTTTGGTTTGCTTCAGTTATATTTGTTTAGCTCTCTGGTATTTGATATTTATTTGGTTTGTGAGTTGTTTTGAATAAGTTGATTGGTGTCGGAGAAGAGTAAACTGCTTCATGATTATAGTGGTGCAATAGGAAGCTTGTTTTGACTTTGGCTTAGGCTTTGGCATGTCATGCTATATGTTATTTTAATTATGTTCTTAGTTATTTATTATGGATGATGACTAATCTCAAATAGCTGGGAGTGCTTAATGTGCCATTGAATTTAATCATGTGTTGTTCTCTCATATTGAAGCATGATATTGTGGCATTTCTCCTTTGAATGCTTTATCTGGATTGACTTCGCACATGCTCACACCATGTTATGACTACAAACAAAGTCACTTCTAGCCTTGATGATCATTTAGTTTTTGACTTGCAATATCACTTCATGCTTTGATTAATGATGTTTTGTGGCTACGCATGATTATGGCCATTATTTCTCCTAGCCTACACCTATACTTAGTACGACCTCTACTCGTGCATCCAACTCCCAAAAAACCAAAGTTTGCCAAATGTGTCCACAATGTCTACCTATATGTGGTATTTAACCACCACTCCAAGTAAATTTCTTGTGTGCTACCTTTAAACCTTCAAAATTTATAACATGTTATGTGTTCTTGTTTTAGCTCATGAGGAATTAGTTTAAAGTTTATTATGGTTTGTGTCAAGCAAAGTTCTTATTTCGTCTTTCACCCGATGAGTATGGAATATGTGCTCATCTAAATTTGCAGAGAGTTGGTGCCAATTAATATAACAAAAAGGGACTTCCCCATGGTTTGATGAAAGTTGGTGGGTACCCGTGAACACGACTAGCCCCGGTTTGTTAAAGAACGGTGGGGGGGAGTGCAAAACAAATAAAACAACAGATACCGCTCTCAAAACTCTAAACACGTTGCTTGGCATGGATTATGATAAGTTTTTCATTACCATTCGTTTACATAGACATATACCTCTCTCAAAATTATTTTCAATATCTCTGTTTTATCAAATAAAAAGTTCTAGCACATGAGTAATCCCTGCTTCCCTCTTCGAAGGGCCTTTCTTTTACTTTTACGATGAGTCTTCATCTTCTTACTTTCTGCACCATCTACGAGAGCATAGTTGTCATTCTGAGTATAATGTGCATAGTCCCAAAATTTATTATTGATTGATTCATGATTGTGGTATTGCTTGCCCTCAAATTATTTGTATCTACTAATCATTTAAACTTTGAAGGTGTCCTGACATTTATGTTTTGCTACCACACGAAGTACTAGCTGGATACCACTTTATTATGTTTTTCTTTATGATTGAAACAACCGTATCACTTTCAAATTCATTTTCTTTTGTTTGTGTTTCTTTTCATGTGCAACATGGTTGCTAAGTTTACATTAGTTGAAATAATATTTATCATGCCTTTGTCAAAGTACTTTGATCTCAGCTTTGCAATGCTTTCACAGAACATTGAACAAGTTTTGTGTTGGCTTCATGTCACCTCAAAATTATTTTGGTATCACTTACCTACTCGAGGACGAGCAGGAGTTAAGCTTGGGGATGTTGATACGTTGCAAACGTATCAATAATTTTTTTATGCTCCATGCTTGTTTTCTACCAAATACCTTTTGTTTTCCACATGGTTGCTTTCGTTTTCCGGATGTTTTCACAAACTAGCCTATTAACAAGATGCCTCAGGCCAGTTGCTGTTTTCTACTGTTTTCTATTTCAGAAAAGTTCTTAAGGAAATATTCTCGTAAAGGGCTGAAAATCCACGAAGATCAATTTTTCTTCAGAACGAAGACAGAGTCCAAAGGAGAGACGGAGGGGAGCCTGGGGCCACTAGAAGGGTGCTAGGCCCGGCCTCCCCCTTAGTCGTGCCTAGTGGTCCCCGACCACCGCCTTATGTCCCCTCTTCGCCTATTAATTGCCTTTTACCCTAAAAACTTTGGGGACATCATTATTTTCCATGAAACATACAAAGAGGCGTCGTCATCTCAAAATTCCAATCTAGGGCTTATGGAGTCCTGCACCGGGACCCTGCCGGAGAGGGGATCGTTGAAAGCTCATGTCTCCTCTAATGATTTTGGTGATGATAACAACACGGGTATGTCTACTAACATTCTAGTTTAAGTGTATACAACTCACCTCACATATGATCAACGATAATATCCTCGAGAAGATACACAAAGGTTTTTTCTGAAGAAGCAAATAATTGCAGCCGGATTATTCAGGAATCTATCCCGGAAATTCTGGTTAATACATGCCGGAAATTCCGTCCTCAGCACCGGAATATTTCGGCCTACTCGAGGCTCCAGATGGTGAAATCCTTGCATCCAACTGCCCGCTCTCAGATGCTGGGCCGGAAATTTCCCGGAAATTTCCGGCCCCTTGGTCCTTAGCAGAAATTGGATGAGTCGATGTTGCCCGCTCACAGACGCAGGGGCGGAAATTTGGCCGGAAATTTCCGGGGCATATTTCCGGCCCCTGGTCCTTAGCAAAATTTCGGACGCGTCGCTGCTGCCCGCTCACAGATATGGGGGCGGAAATTTGGCCAGAAATTTCTAGCCACCGGATTATACAATAACCCTCCCCCCGTATATTTCAAATATCCGGCCCAGCTACGCCGGAAATTACCGGTACTAACACTGGAATATTCCGGCCCTGGAGAGCAGCAACGGTCAGATTTTGGAGGAGGCTACAAATAGTTGTCTTCTTCCTCTAGACAGCTCGTTCGTCCATTCCTCTCTATCCTCCATTGTTCAAGAGCTCAAAACGCCTAGATCTCCCTCCTCCTCCAACCAAACTCGATGCCCTTCAAGGATCTGATGGAGGAGGCCTAGATCTACACTTTTACCAAGCCATAAATCGTTTTCCCTTACCATACCTCTTGGGATCTTGTAAATCTCTTGGTTGATTTGTCATCCTAGAGAAACCCTAGTGCTTGTAGCTTCCACCTTGTAGCAAGAAGCTTCGGATTGTTGAGAGCCTCCATCTCACTTGTGGAGTAGCCTCAACCACTTGTAAAGGTTTGGTCAACGCCTTCAAGTCGACCTCATAGTGGAAACGAGAATCTCCCTCACCGTAAAAGCTCAAGGAGAACAAGGTGTGCACAACCATGCTATTGAGGAGAGCCTAGGTGGCTCCCCACCTCTCCAACATAGGCGTACTTCTTTTAAGAAGGAACTACGGGAAACATATCCTTGTCTCCGTGTTTACACTTGTGGTTATCTTGTGCCTTGCATATTACTTCCATTGCGCACTTGTTTCTTATCACATAGCGTGTCTACCTAGTTGCACATCTAGATAACCAAGTTGTTTACTTGCTAAAGCCCATCTAAAAGTGAAAAAGGATTAAAATTTGTAGGTCACCTATTCACCCCCCTCTAGTTGACCATAGTGTACTTTATCAGAGTCCCGGCTCTTATATCGGGCTTAACCGCCTAAGAGTATCATGGCCAAGAGAGATGATCCCGAATCTTCTAAGAAGGAGCTCTCCAAAATGGCCAAGACTATAGCTAACCTAGAGACAACGGTTGTGACCATTCAAACCCAATTGTCCAAGGTTATCTCTAGTGTTGGTTCGAAGGTTTCCTCCATGAAGAGGATGTTGGATAACATGATGGGTAAACCTAAGGGGCACGTGAATTCTCCCCATGTCTCCAGAGCGGATAGTTCGGAAGAGGAAACTATTCCGAACGATACCGAAGTCGAAGATAACATTGCCAAAGCCAAGGTGAAAGCCACACAAAAGGCTAAGGCAAAGGAGAATTCCGGAGGCTCCAAGTATCAAGCGGCTAATGGTTCGGGGTCCAACTCAAAAGTTTCACCACCTCAAAATTATGACTCAATCCATCCAATAGTTTCAATGCCACATATTCTTAATATTGGACTTCCTCCCATGCTTAACACTGATGAATTATCTTCTTGGAAGTTTGAAATGGAGTCACATATTTCCGGCTCGTGCACCGCTTTGTGGACGAGTGTGATCCATGGGTTCCATCCCCATGACCCAAGCAACTTGACTCCTAGGGAGGATTTGGAATCTCAACTCAACAAGACCGCCCTTGTCATCATTCAAAAGTCTCTTCTAAGGGAGCATCTCACTCACATTCGTGGTTGCAAGACCGCCAAGGAAGCTTGGGACAAGCTTGACACTTTGTTTCAAGGGAATGCTAGCATCCAATAAACCAAGTATTATGTGGCCATTGACAAGTCCGAGAACTTTGTTATGCAAGAGGATGAGTCCCCCGAGGAGCTATATATAAGAGTTGTCACCCTTGCCAATCAATTGAGAGACTTTGGAAAAGAAGAGATCTCCGATGAGTGGATAAAGAGGAAGTTCATCAAAGCAATTACACCCTTCGAGAAGAACCTATCCACTAGCATACGGACAAAAGCGGACTACAATTCCCTCGACTCCATTGGTGTTCTTAGCGAGTTCATCGCCATATCCCTATCACACAAGAGTGCTGATGATGCTCTCGCTCGCTCTAGAGGAATGGGAAAGTCACCCAATCTTGCATTGAAGTCAAAGGCAATGGCTCGAGTTGAAGAAGTTGAAGAGGAGGATGATGATGGGGAAGAGTATGAGGACACTTACACCGGCGCTCACAAGTGAATTGCCCTTGCCATGCACAGATATTAGAAGAGATGGGAAGCTCACAAGGCCGGCTCTCCAAGACCTCCACGAAACAAGAACTACAAGAAGAAGGGGGAGCGACCAAGGACATGCTACAATTGTGGAAGTGCAAAGATTTCGTGAAGGAGTGCCCTTTTGAGCCAAGAGAATAAAATGAAGGCAAGCTTGTTCGCAAAACAAGGCCAAGGCTCCATAAAACAAGAACTTTGCTAAAAGAGTGCCAAGGGCTCTTTACGTTCAAGAAGGGGCGGTGTTGGAAACCTATATCTCCAGAGATGAAGGAGAAGATGAAGTGGTAGGTGTGGCCCATGTTGCCATAGCTACCGCCTCATGTCCATCGGTCTCTCTATTTGAATCCCCAATGAGATTGCGGCTATCTGACCTACATGTCTTATGGCAAAAGCCACTTCGGTATGCTCTCCCAACTCCAAAACCATTGTCACTAACCCTACTTCATTATTGGATTGTGTTGAAAATGTGTGTGAGGAGGATAGTGAGGAAAAGGATCTAGGCATTTTGTTAGGTAGCCTCAAAGGTGAGACTAAGGAGAAAGTGAATGCACTTTTGCGGCAACTTGATGATGCTAACTCACTTGTAGATGGAAAGGAAGAAATTATCATGACCTTGGAATGCCATGGAGGTCACTCTTGCAATGATAAGGAGCTTGAAAAGGCTCTTTAAAATGAGCGTTCCATTAGAGCCTCTCTTGAGGGGAAATTATCTAGTCTTGAAGAGGATTTTGCTATGAGTGTCTCTAAGCTTAGGAAAGATAATGAACAATCTCTTGCTCTTGTTAAAACACTTGAAAATGAAGATTTGAAGCTTGGAATTGCTCACGAGGAACTTGTTGCTCGTCATGAAAAACTAGAAAAGGATTTCACGTCTCTTAAAGAAATTCATGACAAGCTAACCAAATCTCGTGACAATCTCGTAGCTCAACAATAAAATATGAAAGTCATGTCCTCTTCATCTACTAGCATTAGTATTTTTTCCTAGCAATTCTTGTGGTGAAACTAATCTTGAAGGAAGTGAGAAGACTCTCAATGAGGTGGTTACTCAAAGATTCAAGAATGGAAAGGAGGGACTTGGCTATGTAGCTAAGTCAAGGAAGAAGTACAAGAAGAACAAGAAGAAAGTCACCTCTTCCTCACAAGAATTGAAATTTGTGAAAGAGAGAGAGGTGATCAAAGATAAAGAGACCAACACCATTGTGGGTGGTGAGACCTCTAGGGGGAGCACCACTCATAATGACTTTGCCGACAAATATAACCCATCTTATGTTCTTATGAAATCTAGAGATGGTCATGTGTATGCTAAATATGTTGGTACTTCTTATGGTGATGACTATCATTGGACTATTTGGGTTCCAAAGACCCTTGTTGCTAACAAAAGAGGACCCATTAAACGATGGGTACCGAAATCAAGACACTAATCTATTGTAGGGAAGTTCTTCCGGGTCAGGCAAATGGACGGTGGATAGTGGTGCATCCCAACATATGACCGGAAGCAAGGACGCACTGAGTGATCTTAATCCTCCATTACCTCATCTCAATTGCGTCACTATTGGTGATAACTCCAAGCTAAAGGTATTGGGACGAGGCAAGTTAGCTATCTCAAATGATTTATCAATTGAGAATGTTCTCCTAGTCGAGTCCCTTGGTTAAAATCTCATCTCGGTACTTCAACTTGCAAAAAGTGGTTTTACCTCGTTCTTTAATAAAGAGAATGTGATTGTCACTTGGGAGGCGACTCTTAAAGTAGCCTTTGTTGGGCATGTCAAGAACGGTATGTATGTTGTGGACTTCTCTAAAGGAGATACATGCGCCGCGACATGCCTAATGGCTAAAGTTGATGTGGGTTGGTTATGGCATCGCCGGTTAGCTCACACCAATATGAGGACGTTGCATGACCTTCAAAGTGGCAATCATGTTCTAGGACTAACGAATGCTAAGTTTGCCAAAGATCGTGTGTGTAGCTCTTGCGTTCTTGGAAAGAAACATGGAGAATCTCACCCCACCAAGACCACCATCAGCACCTCAAGAATCCTCGAGCTCATTCACTTGGACCTTTTTGGTCTCCTAGGGATACAAGAAGTATTGCTTGGTGATTGTGGATGACTATTCAAGATATTGTTGGGTGTATTTCTTCAATAGGGAAGAGTGAGACTCAAAAGAGAGTCATCGAGTTCATCACTTTGGTAGAGCGCCCACAAAATACAAGAATTATGGTGATCCGGAGTGATAATGGCTCCGAATTCAAGAACTACATCATAAAGGGATTTCTTAGTGAAGAGGGGATTGCTCATCAATATTCCTCTCCCTATACCCCTCAAAAAGACAGTGTGGCGGAGAGGAAGAACCGGACACTAATGGATGCGGCAAGGACCATGATTGCGGAATTCTCTTCTCCATACAATTTTTGGGCCGAGGCCGTCTCCACCGCTTGCCATGCTAGCAACCGGTTGTACCTCCGCAAGATCTTGAACAAGACGCCTTATGAGATCCTCACGGGCAAGAAGCCGTATATTTCACACTTCAAGGTCTTTGGTTGCAAGTGCTTCATTCCTAAGAGAGGTAAACGCTTGTCAAAATTCGAGACCAAGTCATATGAGGGTATCTTTGTTGGTTATGCCACAAACGCTCACACCTATAGAGTCTACAACAAGTCCACCGGACAAGTTGAAGAAGCTATAGACGTGGTGTTTGATGAGGATAATGGGTCCCAAGGGGGTCGTATAGATCATGGTGTTGTAGGATATGCAATTCCTCCCATCGTCATAAGAAGAATGGGGATTGGTGAATAATCCCCATTGAGGGTTACCGGATGACGAAGGGAGAATGATTATGCTCTAGTCAAGTGGAGCCATTGACTACATCCATTGATACACAAGCTACCCAACAAGATGCACCAAGCCCTCAAGCTACAAATCAAGGCCAAGATAATGATCAAGATCATTCCATCAATCAAGGCCAAGCTAACACTCAAGGCCAAGCTCATAATCAAGGCCAAGCTCACAATAAAGGACAAGGACAAGACACTCATGTTGGTGATAGAACCCAACACATACGAGATCCATCTCACGTTGATGAACAAGATAAAGGGCAAGATGGACTTGACTCAAATGATGAAGGTGATGATCAAGCCATATCCAAGGAGACTTTGGAGGAGTTGCTAGCGCGTAGGGCAAAGAGAAGGCTAGAAAATCTTGTGCGTGCCGGTCACACGGAGGACATGATTCTTGGACAAGTTCATGGAAGGATAGTCACAAGGAGGCAATTGGCGGATTTTTGCAAGGCACATGCTTTCGTTTCTCACATTGAGCCCAAGAAAGTCTATGAAGCGCTTGAAGACCAAGATTGGCTTGAAGCTATCCATGATGAGCTCAACAACTTCGAGCGCAACAAAGTGTGGAAGTTAGTGCCAAGACCGAAGGATTACAAGAACGTCATCGGCACCAAATGGATATTCAAGAACAAGCAAGATGAAGATGGCATCGTCATTCGCAACAAGGCGGGATTGGTGGCTCAAGGCTTTTCTCAAGTCAAAGGTGTCAATTTCGGTGAAACTTTTGCTCCCGTAGCTCGTCTTGAATCTATTCATATCTTGCTTGCCTATGCTTATCATCATAATTTCAAACTACAACAAATGGATGTTAAAAGTTCTTTCCTATATGGTCCTATTAATGAGTTGGTATATGTCAAGATACCTCCGGGTTTCGAGGATCCCAACCACCCGATTATGTCTACAAACTCGATAAGGCGCTCTATGGACTTAAACAAGCTCCATGTGCGTGGTACGAGCACCTTAAATAGTTTCTAGTGGATCGTGGGTTCAATGTTGGTTTAATCGATTCCACCCTTTTTCACCAAAAAGGTTGGAGGTGACTTGTTCATATGCCAACTCTATGTGGATGATATCATCTTTGGTTGTACTAACACCAAATTCAATGGTGAGTTTTGCAAGATTATGACGGATAAATTCGAGATGTCCATGATGGGCGAGTTGGAGTATTTTCTTGGCTTTGAGATCAAGCAACATCCCGAAGGCACTTTCATCAAGCAAGCCAAGTCTACACAAGATATGCTCAAACGATTCAACATGCATGACGCCAAGCCTATGAAAACCCCCATGTCAACGACTCTTGACTTGAAACCCGACCCGAACGATAAAGAGGTAGATCAAAAGGTATACCGCTCCATGATTGGTTCTTTGCTCTAACTTTGTGCATATAGACCCGATATTATGTATAGTGTAGGTAAATGTGCAAGGTTTCAAGCCTCTCCGAGGCAAAGTCATTTTGAAGCGGTTAAAGGTATCTTTCACTATTTAGTTCATACCCCAAACTTTGGTCTTTGGTATCACAAGGGTTCAAGATTTCAGCTCATCGGGTACTCGGATGCGGATTATGCGGAAGAAAAGACAGATAGGAAGTCTACATCCGGGGGTTGCCAATTGCTTGGTCGCTCTTTGGTATGTTGGTCTTCCAAGAAGCAAAATTGCATCGCTCTGTCCACCACCAAGGCCGAGTACATCTCCGCGGGAAGTTGTTGTTGATATGGATGCGGCAAACTTTAGGAGATTATGGTATCGACTTCGACAAGGTCCCCCTCTTGTGCGACAATGAGAGTGCCATCAAGATCGCCTACAATCCCGTTCTTCACTCCAAGACGAAGCACATTGAGATTCGGCATCATTTCATTCGGGATCATGTTGAGAAGGGCGATATTGATCTCTCTTATGTGCCGACCAAGGATCAACTTGCGTATATCTTCACGAAGGACCTTGATGAACCAAGGTTTCGGGGTTTGAGGAATGAACTAAATGTCATCGATGCGTCTATCTTCACTTGAAACCTTGCATAGATACCTTCACTACACATGCTATCTAGGTTTGGATGTAGGCATGGACATAGGGGGAGCGTATTTCAACTCATGAACCAACACTCCTCCTATCATGTGCAAATCAATCAAAAATTCATGCATATCTAGTCATTTTGTGACTTATTGTGATTCAACGTGAGTCATGCTTTTGGTCCCAAGATATATCTTCGCAGCTCCTTGGCATACACTCAAACACCGTGGCTCCGGCCACCAACATTTCTCTCTTCGATATGTTGATTGTCTCTTTTGCTCTTTTCTTGTTTTTGTGTTTGTGTATCCATTGTCGTTGTTTTGTTTTTCTCGTTTTTGGAGGCTCATGTCTTGTCCCTTGTTTTGACAAAACTCTGTGTGTGGGGACCCCGGAAATTCTGGCCTAAGGCCTGAAAATTTCCAGCCACGTGATACTTGTCTTGAAAAATTCCCCCCATTTCCTCTGTGCCCGCTCTCAGAAGGCTCACCAAAAATTTGAGGGGAATTTTACTGGCCAAATATCCGGGGGCCGGAATATTCCGTTTCCTGAGCCTGGAAAATTCCGGGGTTCGAGATTTGCCCAGAAATTCCACTCCGATCCGTTGTGACCCCTCGCAGAAGGCACCCCGGATTTTTGGGGCGGAATTTCCGGCCAAATCTCCGGGCCCTGGAAATTTCCGGCCTACCACCGGAATATTCCGGGGTAAGCAGTTGGAGCCTATAAATAGGCGTCGGGAGGGGCTCTCCTAGATATTTTTCCCCTCCCATCGCCTCCTCTCCTTCCCCAACTGCAGCTGCCACCACAGAGTTCCCCGGGAGGCCTCGTCGCCTCCCTTCCTCGTCTTACGGCTTCCCCTTGCGGATCAAGAGACCACACATCCGTGCCCATCCATGGATCCCGGTATGTGCCACGTTTTCTCCGCAATCTAGGGTTTCCGGTAGATTCGATCTCCTACGTTTTAGGGTTGGAACTCCCTCTTACCAGTCCAGTTTTTCACTTTTGTTCCTCCCCTTGTACTCCTATCTAGTTCTACATTTGTTGCAGGCCTGGTTTCACAACCCTAATGTGGTTTTTCTAGGGTCGGAAATTTCTGGCCCCAGCCCGGAATTTCCGCCCCCCCCCCCCGGAAATTTCAGCAAGGACCGGAATTTCCGGCCTGCTCTGAATCTTTTTTGGAGATCTCATTATTCCACTCCACAAGATGTGAGACCCATTTTTGGTGTTGTTTTTGCTTTTCTTTTTCGTTTTCTTTCGCTTTTCTCGCAGATGGTTCAAGCTCTAGACGCAAGGTGACTAGCTCTCGCAAGCGGTGGCGCCACTTTCGAGAGAATGAAGATGGTGTGTTTGTTGATGAAGTCGTGACTCGTCAGCTTCAGCGTGATGAACAACAAGAGTTTGAGCGTCGGCGCAATGCCGACAAGGCTGCTCGTTGGGCCAACAAGCAACAGGGCAAGACCGCTCTCAACCTGGCCACCATGTCCATAGCTGAGTTTAAAGCTTGGCGCTCCAAGGCATGGTACACTAAGGGCCCTCAGGATCCCTTTATCGATTCTTGTTTCTGGCATGTGGAGCAGGAGAATCTGTATAGGAAGGTATACACAGTTATGAGCAAGCCTGTCTTCCCTATTAAGTACATCAACTTTGCACACATGGCTGCCAACCCTGCCTATTTCAGTAACTCTGTTAACATCGCTGAGCTCCTTGGATTGCGCCCTCTCATGGAGACCCAATGCTCCTACAACACCACTTTCATTCAACAGTTCTTTGCCACCCTGGTTATTGATGATGCTGAGGAGATTGACATGGCCTGGATGTCTGGCCCTCACTTGCTCACAACCACGTTCCATGATTTTGCTTCTGAGCTCGGGTATCCTTTTGCTAGCCTCACTGTTCCTCAAGGTGCTCGCATGCACATCCACGACATGGAGTATGAAAAGAACAAGTTGGTTGAGCTGTATGGTTCTCGAGGTGTTGTGGGTTCTGCCAAGGGTCTCTATGCTATCTATGCCATCCTTCCGCGCATGTTCCGGGAGACCATTGCCCCTAGCGGTGGCAACAATGATGAGATCCGTGGCGGTTTGGTGAACCTCATGCACCATGCCTTCCTGACTTTCACCGAGGGTGATCTTGAGGATACTGAGCGCCACAAGATTCATGTGATGGACTTTATCTTCAATGAGATCCACTTCGCTCTCTTCCACCGCAAGGTGCCACCTTATGCACCGTACATCATGAAGCTCATCAAGTCTAGGTATCCTGCTGATCTTCGTGCAGATCTTGAGTTGGATTGTGAGACTCACAAGGATGTGAAACTGTACAATAAGAGCGCCCACACTCAGTAAGCTTCCCATGATGTTGGTGCCACTGGTCAGAGACACCGTGATCCTCGCATGAGACAGGCTCCGCCAGGTACCAAGAAGCGCTCCTGGGTTGTTCATGCCATTGAGAAAGTGTTGTGCATGAACGTATGCATCCACAAGGAGAACTACAATGCCTATGTCGAGCGCCACACCATTCTTGAGAACCAACGCTCCATCATGACAGCCCTCAACATGCCCAATGTTCCTGCTCCTCTTCGTGCCCAGATTCCTTACCGCAACTGGAACAACTGTGATGTGGACTGGGATCTCGATGTTCCTGATGATGATGACATCGCCACGGCTAGTGAGGAGGAAGACTCCGCAGAGCATGCCGAGGATGATGACGCCATGGACTAGAGCTTGTTCCTTGGGATGTAGTGCATTCTTCTCTCTTTTTGGTATCCTGATGCCAAAGGGGGAGAAGATCTAGAGATCGCGGGGATTTGCTAGGGTCGGCTGCTTTTTTTAATCTCTCGTGTGTTTTTCGAACTTCGTTTTTCTTCGTGACCGTTTATTCGTGGATTTCCTATCCGTGAACTTATATTATTGGGAGGCATGTCTCCTAGTTATGATTATCTGTGATGTTTTAATTCCTATTGCATTGTTAGATTATCACTATGCAAATGCCCGTGTTGTCATCACTCACCAAAAAGGGGGAGATTGAAAGCTCATGTCTCTTCTAATGATTTTGGTGATGATAAAAACGCGGGTATGTCTACTAACATTGTGGTTTAAGTGTCTACAGCTGGCCTCACATATGATTAATGATAATATCCTCGAGAAGATACACAATGGTTTTTGTGAAGAAGCAAATAACTGCAGCCGGATTATTCAGGAATCTAGCCCGGAAATTCCGGTGGATACAGGCCAAACATTCCGGCCTTAGCACCGGAATATTCCGGCCTACTCGAGGATCTAGATGGGGAAGTCCCTGCATCCAACTGCCCGCTCTCAGATGCTGGGGCGGAAATTTCCGGGGCAAATTTCCGGCCCCTTGGTCCGTAGTAGAAATTGGATGAGTCACTGCTGCCCGCTCACAGACGCAGGGGCGGAAATTTGGCCAGAAATTTTCGGCCCCTGGTCCTCAGCAAAATTTCGGACGCGTCGCTACTGCCCGCTCGTAGATATGGGGGCGGAAATTTGGCAGGAAATTTCCGGCCACCGGATTATTCAATAATCTGCCCCCCGGAGATTTCAAATATCCGACTCAGCTACCCCGGAAATTTCCGGTACTAATACCGGAATATTCTGGCCCTGGAGGGCAGCAACGGTCAGATTTTGGAGGAGGCTATAAATTTGTATTCTTCCTCTAGATAGCTCGCTCGTCCATTCCTCTCTCTCCTCCATTGTTCAAGAGCTCAAAACGCCTAGATCTCCCTCCTCCTCCAACCAAACTCGATGCCCTTCAAGGATCTGATGGAGGAGGCCTAGGTCTACACTTCTACCAAGCCATAAATCATGTCATCCTAGAGAAACCCTAGTGCTTGTATCTTCCACCTTGTAGCAAGAAGCTTCGGATCGTTGAGAGTCTCCATCTCACTTGTGGAGTAGCCTCAACCACTTGTAAATGTTTGGTCAACGCCTTCGAGTCGACCTCATAGTGGAAAGGAGAATCTCCCTCACCGGAGAAGCTCAAGGAGAACAAGGTGTGCACAACCATGCTATTGAGGAGCGCCTAGGTGGCTTCCCACCTCTTCAACGTAGACGTACTTCTTTTAAGAAGGAACTACAGGAAACATATCCTTGTCTCCGTGTTTACACTTGTGGTTATCTTGTGCCTTGCATATTACTTCCGTTGCACACTTGTTTCTTATCACATAGGATGTCTACCTAGTTGCACATCTAGGTAACCAAGTTGTTTACTTGCTAAAGCCCATCTAAAAGTGAAAAAGGATTAAAAATTTTAGGTCACCTATTCACCCCCCTCTAGTTGACCATAGTGTACTTTCAATCGTCACCGGAGGCCTCTACATCGCCATGATTGCCTCCGGACAGATGCGTGAGTAGTTCGTCTCAGGACTTCGGGTCCATAACTTTCTTGAGGTGGACTTTTAAATATGGATGCATGCTGGATAGCGGTCCATATGCCTTGACATAATGCCTGCAATGTTAGAACCCGTGAACTTCATCTCATCATAATAGTATTGTTATACTTTCATGATTTGGCAATTGCCCAGCTGTAATTTGTTCACCCAGCATGTTTGTTTTCTTTGGAGATACACCCCTAGTGAACCTATGGCCCCCGGTCCTATTTTCCTCATATTGCAAACGTTCTTTTAAGAACTTTTCATCATTATTTCCAAGAATCTATTCGTTTAATTCTCCTATTTTTAGCAAGATCAGAAGACTGACAACCTTCTAGAAAGTTGAGGCAAGAGAGAGAGAGAGAGAGAGAGTTTGGGTTTGTGTGCAGGTTCCATGCTTCGTCAACCAATACTTTTATGGAGTCGTTGATAAAGCAACCTTCTTCAAGACTATGATGTCCTACTAGTTCAATAACTCTGTTTCTATACTAGGGGAAAACTTACTCTAGACTACATCATACCTTCCGCTTGCGGTCTCCCAACGAGTGTGTGATCACATCATCATCACAACACAATGGATGGATCTTCTACCGGTGCGTGACTCATGGCGTAAGTTTCACAGCTGCATCCCTTTCAATTCAGTGTGCATTTCAAATGCGTGAAATTCGAGTGCTTTACTTATTTGGTTCTTTCTGTTCTTGATGTTACAATGCAAAATTCCCTTGCCCTTATGTTGTAGAGAGGTTGTGATTTCTAGCACTAGGAATTGGAGTACTTGCAGTACCTTGTGGAGCACAATGATATTCGTGGAGATTTAGCAGTGGATGTTGTTGGTGTTGCAGAGGATAGGAGGGAGTTGCTGAATGCAATTGGAGAAGGGGGTGGAAGGATTGCCTCAAACAACAGGCCTAGGGGAAGCAATCCCATGACTAGGAACCAAGCTCATGACCTGATTCAACTTGGGGGCCAGCTTGTGTTGCTGATGAAGTTGCTGCTTGGTGTTGTGCTCATGAAGGCTCGTGTTTCTATCCTGTTTTATCTGAACAAGTCGAATGTGCATTAGAATGTGGCTGATGAAGCTGGTGCTTGCTGTTGTGGTAGTGATTAAGGCTGTAATTTTTTTCCTTGTTTATCTTTTCCTTGTTGACTCTTGTGTATCAGAATCAATGTAATGTTGTTCTTCATGTCTAATTGTTGAACCCTTTCGTAAATGTGGAACCTGCTATGATGTTTAAATCACTCTATCGATGAATGTGTAATTCATGTGATGTTGAACCTTTCTCCATGATTTTTTCAACCTTGCTGAGATGTTTATCATTGTTTATATACAACATCACAGAGTGGTACATGGAGTGCATTGTTTAGATACATCATCACAGAGTGAAAATCATAACATGTTTCAGCATAATATTGAATAAGGCAAGATACAACATCATAGAGATAGGCAAGAAGTGATTTTTTTTTGGAAGATTCAGGTACCAAATTTCAGCATAATATTGAACAAGGCAACAAGAATTTAAAGATAGGCAAGGTAACAAGGGATCACAACATGTTTCACATATATATCTTAAGCAGTAACAAAATGGATGGAGCATAGCCATCTTAGGTTGCACATAGCTATCTTATTACAAAGTTTCACATCAACTGGAACCATAGCTATCTTATTACACATATCTGCAACAAGGGAAATCATCTAAACAGGTCAAACATTGATGTTTTCTTTGCTGGAGGTTGCATCTGTTGTTCTGCAGCTTCTAATTGCCTGTTTGCACCAGTAGCAGCTAGCTTTTCCTATTCTTCTCTTTCTTTAGCAGCCATCCTTTCCTCATAGGCAATTTCTAGACCATCGATTCTTTGATCCTCTGCTCTCTGTGCAGCAATTTTTGCTCTCTCTTCTTCCTTGTGCGCACAATAGCTTTCTATCTTGCCTCTTCTCTTGCTTGTTGTTTCTGTAATTCTTTGAGAGCCTTCTTCTCTACTGCTTTGTTTGCAGCTGCCTCTCTGTTACACTGAGCTACAAAAGCTTTAGCCTGAGCTTGAGCTTCTTTCCTCAGAGCTGCTTCTTGCTTCTTCTTAGCATTTTTCTCTCCTCAGCTTGTTTTCTTACCTCTGCAAGTTGTGCTCTCTTCTGTGCATTCTCTTGTTTCTTCCTGGCTGCATCCACAACTTTGTTCAACTCAGCCTCCTTCCTAGCGTCTAGCATGGCCTTCTTCTTCTCTTCCAGCTATTTGTCCCTCTGGTTCTTCAAAGCTAGAATTTTTTGGACAAGTTCTCCTTTCCTAATGGTGCTTGTGCTTCCTTGGCTCTCTTGAGCCTGGTCCATTATCCTCCGAGAAATTGTGATGAATGATGATTCAAGTACAGGCTAAGCCTGAACAACTCTAGGCACTGGAACCTGCAGACCAGAAATGAAGCTTCCATAGTCAATAAAATTCAAGACCTCATGAACATGCAAAATAGGTATTGTAAATCAACATTACCTGATAAACCATGCTATCAACCATTAGATCTTCATTCACATGTTGGTTTGGAGGTGGCACATTCAGATAAGGAGTGGCTGAATTGGGAGGATAACAAGCGAAGTTCTCCAATATGTACCTACAGAACCATGTATGTATATGTAAGCAATGACACTAGGTAAATCAACACATAACTTAGCAAAGAAATGAGTACAAGTAACTCACTTGTTGAAAACCTCACAATTATTGTTTAGGAGTATGTCACATTTTGGGAGATTACTCTCATTAAGAAATAAAACATAATCCTGAAACTCTCATTAAGAAATAAAACATCTCCAAACATAGCGGTGTTTGGGTTAGTGTTAGGGAAAAAACCAATAAAAACCAAATGAAAAATGGGGAAATGGCAAGGAAAAATTGCGTATAAAATGGAGCCATCAACTCCCCCAAACTTAGATGTTCCTCATCCAGAGTAACTTAGCAAAGAAAGAAAATATGGAGATGGATCAAATAAGATACTTCACTATTTTAAGATGACATGCATTTCATGTTTTCATATATCATGCAACCTTAAATAAGACAATGATAACATTTTCTTGGTTGCATCTTAAATACTCGCTACCTAACTGCCAAATAGCTCACTGGTAAAAGAACATTTCTCACAATTATAGCTGTAAAACTCTAGCCAGGCTGCAAGGAATAATCAAATCTCCTCTGTTATGTGAGTGTAAAAACATTTTCAGCTCAAATAATTTTCTTGTTAAGACATCAAGGCAAAGCATGCACTTTAATTACCCCCTTCACTTTTAAAGTTTCAAAATAGGATTTCAGTGCTTTGCCAACTGGATTATAAAGTAAAAAAGTGAACTACGCTTGGTGTTATGATAATCAAGATGGTTAGATCAATTATATTGTATAATGTAATGGTGGAGCACTACAATCATCTTGCCACTCATAACCGAGATGTGAGAGTCAGAAAGTTGAACTGGATAATTATAATGTTTCTGTTACAAGAATCACTCCACTCATAGCCGATATTCAGTTTAGATCATTCATTGGCCAAAGGAGCGGTCAACAATCATTACTCATGGTACATTGCTCGTTGGTTAGCGTGGTGGTACAAGAAAAATTAAATTCAATACCCAAGGGCTCCGAATAGATCATTTATTGAAGTCGACTTTTACTATAATAACACCAAGCGGTTCACAATTACTTAGCGCCAGTTTAACAAAAACAATTCAATATTTTAATATCATAGTGTGGAGGATAAATCAAAAACATACTTCAACAATGATAAACAATATTTCCTCCTCTCTTTCTCAGCTCAGACATTTGTTTGCAAAAGATATTCATTCTATTTTACAAACTTTAGACAGAGCATCATAGATAAAGCTAAAATACTGAGACTAGCATTGAGAGAAAAAATCTTGAACTAACGGACTAGACAGAGAACGAGTTCTAAGTTCAACCAAACATATGGAAATCCGAAGATCGTGTCGGTCCAACAACCATGTGTGTCCCTACAAAGCAAAATCATATGGAAACGGTACGGGGCGAGTGTCTCATCGTCCTTCTTGGTGGTGAAACGACACCGATAACTATGATTGTGAAGGTTAGTAGTATCAACCCCAATAAAACCAGAAAAAATCAAATATCTCAAGTCAACTTTAGTAGGCCCTTTAACCGTCTTAGAAGCATAAAATTTTAAGCTCTGGGCCGTAGCAATATGAGCAATAAGACCATCAGAACAAAATTTTCCACTTGTTTGGGTTTCCCTGGCGGTGAATGTGGAACATAAGAAGTGCACCAAAGTTAAAACTAGCCACGATTTAGGTTAACCCATCCTGAATAGCTGCTATGTCGTGGTGTGCCACTGCACCGACGTTCGCTCTAGCAAAATTTTATTACCCTGAAATAAATTATAATAACGAACAATAGGGTTTTTGATGGTAGACTTCTTCTTCTTCTTCTTCTTCTTCTTCTTCTTCTTCAGATATTCAGTATTGCGAAGAATGGAGATGAGCTCCCAAGTGTCACACATCTCAGCTAGTTCAACATCAGCATTGTTAAAATATTTTCAACCCGTGTTCTTAAACCCGAAGATATCGCAAAACCTCTGAAGGGAGATTCATTCGTGATGTCCTCCGATGGAGAACTAGCAGTACTGTTCCATGTCAGGCGCGAGGATGTTGCTGTCAAAGGAGGAGAGGAACTCGAGCATGAGGTTCTTGTATGTCAGGGCCTCGAGATGTGTGAATACACCAAGCCCGACGATCTCTGTCATCCATGTGAAGTTGGAGGTAAGACCAACTTCCTGGAGGAAGTGGTGTTCCACCCACCTCGTGGAGACGACCTCGTGCTAACTTAGTGTTGCGTACAACTCACGGTTTTCATCCCGTACGTCCTGGGGCTCTAGGTCCTCCCTTTCCCTCTTGCTGCGGGGAACGTCGACGGAACTACTACCACTCACCTTGCCCTTGAGCTTCTTAACAAGCGAAGTCATTAGTCTGAAATTTTTAACAAAATAAGATTGGGCATATAGTTCATAGGTAAATAATAGATGATTCTACGTAAATAATAGATGATTCTATGTTATGTAAATAATCATATATTGGAAGAGAAACTTACCGATTTGCAGTTCTACCAAATCAAACGGGAAAAATCCGCGAAGAATCAAATATTTGGAGGGATTTAGGGTTGAGTTTTAGAGGTCTTGAAGAGAGATTGGCTCAGGTTTGGAAGTTGGTACGAGATCCATTCCCGCAGCCATCTCTATTTGCATTCAAAACAAGCTAGTATGGTGGCGGGTATGGTCGGCCACCACCTTACTGAGAGTCTCTACGCGCTCTTTCAGAGGATTTTAGAGTATGCGTACTTGTGAATCATTCTATTACGATGGCCAATACAATCGCAACCACTTGTTAAGTGATACTGATGTTGCATGGTCATAAATGGTTTACACGATATTGTCGCCGGTACGGTGGCTTGCCACTGGATCGCAACTCGTTAAACCTCCTGTAATTTTCGAATTTTTCCTTGGCCTCTTGGTACGGTCGCTGGTACGGAGGCTCGCCAGCATACCACAACTCGTTATATGGCCCAAAAAATTTGCGCTTCAGAAGTTTTTGAGGGCTGCTTGGTACGGTGGCCGGTAGGCCGACTCGTTATTTGCCCCTATTTTTGTTGCGCTTAGGATCTTGCAAAATAAAGTTGGTACGTTCATTGGTACATTGGTATGCCACCGTACTGCTCCCTATTAAGCCTCAAACAACCACAAATTTCATCCTCCTTCTTCTCTTACATGTAAAATTCTGTTTCTTCTCATGTAACATTATAGAATTTAGATTTTCATAATCAAAAGTTTTATGATCATAAATACTTTTGGGACTAGTTTTAAAGATGATCGGTTGCCTACCATTAAGAGCTTGTTTTAAGGTTGTCGAGCTCAACCTTCTCTGAACTTAGTTTTTCACTCTTACCTTCAGATGCTTTGTAGGAAGAGCACTTAGCGAATTTTTTCTGCGTGGTAGGGTGACATATCTATCTTTTGGTTCACCCTTCTTTGGGAAGTAACGAACAATTTCTTCATCATAGACATTGAATACTATTTTTTCCTTGACGCAGTCAACAGAAGCTCTTGAAGTACTAAAAATGGCCTTCCCAATATAATAGATAATTTTCATCCACAGGTATATCAAGTATTATAAAATCATTTGGTATAACAAGTTTATCAATCCCGAGTAAAATATCTTCAATGATACCTACCGGTTGCTTCCTACCTTTGTCTGCCATCTATAGAGTTATAGTAGTTAGAGAGTAATCTACCAAATTTAATTTCTTATATAAAGAGAATGACATAACACTTACCCTTGCTCCTAAATCACAAAGAGCATTACGAATTTCTCTCCCTCTTATATAACAAGTTATAATAGGTGTGCTTGGATCTCCTTACTTCTTAGGGCATTTCTCTTCCTGGGTAGCTCTCTACTACAGCTACAGTCATCACCAGAGGAACAACTCTTTTCATGTTAAGAATATCTCTCAAGATTTTTTTATAAGTTGGAACTTGTATAGCCTTTAGCATGGGTACTTCAAGAGTCAAAATTCTTAAAGCTTTAGTAAATTATTTATATAACTCATCGTCACCTAAATCTTTCTTCCTATGAGGGAAGGGAAGAGTCTTCTTTGCCTTTGGCTTGTAATAAACCTTTCGTGGAGGCTCTCACTTACTTACAGTTTTGGTGTTTTCTTTAGTCCTAGCTTTCATGGTTGTTGTTTTAGCAATCTCCTCCTCTTGCCCACGGCTTGGTTCATGGTCTTCTTCCTCCTCACTTTCATGTCAGAATCAAAGGGATATGTGCATTTTCATTACTTTTTTTTGATGATTGTTCTCCTTGTCATTCTTCATTTAGTTTTTCTATGTCATGTTGATCTATAAGATTTTCTTCTTCTAGACTCCTCTGTTTATCGTCTTTCCTCTTCCTGGCTTGCTTCTCCTTGTATCGGGCTAGTCCTTTCGGTCCTTGTGTTACTGTATTATGTCTTGTAACAATATTAGTTGATACATAATTCATAGGGCAAGCTTTCGCAAGTATAAGAGACTGAGCCTTAGCTATTTGTTCACAGTAGGCGCTAATCATACGTGCATGTTTATGTAGTTGTTTAGTAGGGTGTCCCATATCTTCTATTTCTTCTGAAATTTGTGCTACCATTGTTTCATGATATTTAATATGGTTCATAAGTTCTCCATTAATCTTGTACTGTTATATCTAAAAGAGTTTAAAGCTTTAAGAAAATGACCTTCTTTTTCATAAATATGAAAATTGTCTATTTCTTTACCTTTAAGATCATCGGTTGGGATACCATTTACCTTCATAACCTCGTCAACCCGTTTGTTTCAGCTCATCGTCCAGTCGATGTTGACCTTTATCTTGAACAACTTCAATAAAGTTAATTGGAATGGCTCCAACATTTGCATCATCACAAGACCGCCACTGATGTGCACTATTGATAATATCTTCATGAAGAATTTCACTTTGTTTCTTGGTTATTCCCTTGAAACAGCCTCTTGCACTAAGTTCAAGAACATTTCTACATTATTCATTCAATCCATTATAAAAAATATGATAGATAGTTTCTTCACTAATTCCTCGAACTAAGTTTCTTCTTATGAGATCAAAGTATCTTTCAGCTGCTGGAACTATTCCTTTAGTTTCTTCCTAAGAAAAACTCATAACCGTTTTAACTATCTCAATAATTTTAAAATATGGAGAAAATTTATGTATAAAAACTCTAATAATATCTTTCCAGTTCATTATGGATTTGTTAGGAAGTGTCTTGAACCAATCTTTAGCTCTTACGGCCAAAGAAAATTTAATTATTTTTAATATGATAAACTCCTTGGACACTCCTTTAGGCTTGCATGTCTCACAATAATAATCAAGATTGTTCAAGTGGCGTTGTGGATCTTCATCATCACGTTGTGAAAAGGTGTTCTGCAAAGCATAGTTAATTATGCCAATATCTATATTATAGAAAGCATATCCAGACTCTCGATTAATAATATGATTCCTTATGTAGTTTCTAGATGGGGAACTATACTCCCTCAAAGTCTTTTCCTTCTAAGGTGAAGTAGCCATGTTACCAAACATTGTAGCTATATCGATATTCTGATATTTCTTAATAGTATCAACAAGTTCTGGGATCAATTCCCTCGGAAATCTCGCTATGTAGTTTGGTACATAATTTCTACATGAGCGTGTTGATCCTCTATCTTCAATAGAAAAAATCTTAAATAGGACAAACCTTCAATATGTAAAAAGACAAAAGCCTCTGCGCTTAGCTCCCTGACAATGGCGTCAGAAAACTGCTTGATACATGCAAGTTCACATATTCGTTATTGCATAATGCGTGGAAGTATGATCTCCTGATTCATATCGTTCCCACGGAGAGCTGATCTGGAAAAAGTCATGTAAAGGATGTATTTGTCGCACAAAAGGTGTCAGACTTACTTGAATTGACTCACAAATATTGATTCACTTAAACCTGAAGAAATAATGGATGGATGTATGGAAATAAGATAGACTAAAATACTAGATATAAAATATTTTAAGGTGGCGGTTTACTGCTTATGGAAATAAGATAGACTAAAATACTAGAAATAAAATATTTTAAGGTGGTGTTTTACTGCTTATGGATGAAGTAGGTGTAGAGAGATCTTACTTCATGGTTCCTATGAATGTGCCAGATGGATGGTAGCGGGTATGTGATACATATTCCGTCTATTGAATAGTTGGTAGGAAAGTCACCCATGAGTAGTTAAACGTCTCCATGACTGGGTCTGTTTATCACTGTTGTCTTGCGTGCCTCCTCCATATTACATGGTCAGTTCAGCAATTAAAACCATTAGATTGGACCAATGATTTAAGTTCTTTGGCTTCTCGTAATCCTCACGCCGTCTTCACTCCTCGTTCATATATCCACCAACCACTTTGTAGGTGATACGTCCATTTTCATCACTATTTTATATTGTAATTTGTCCTTACTCATCGATATATTTCATATTAGAATACAATACTTATGTTATTTTGTCTTTTTACATGTTTTCTGGTTTCTCAGAATTATTTACCAGAGTCATAAAATAGGAGGAAATAGTACATGTCAAGTGGAACATCTTTCGAAGTTCACAAAATTCAAGAAAATGCAGAAAATGAGCTTTTATGAGAAATCACCTGGGAGAGACCAAAGGAGGACAGGAGGGCACCCAGGGGCCCACCCCTGGTCACGCCTTGAGGTTGCCTGATGGATGTGGGTCCGCCTCCGGCTGCCCTTTTGGCGTACTTACCCCCCTTGACCTAAAATTATCAGGGAGTCACTTCGTAGAATTTTTACGCCGCCTCTTCGTGGAGGAAATGAGACATAGAGAGAAAGACCTTCCTCGCAGGCAGATCGTGCCGGGAAAATTCCCTCCTGGAGAGGGAAATCGTCATCATCGTCATCATGCCGGACATCATCGGGATCATCATCAACAACATCGTCTCCACCATCAACACTGGTGAATCTATTGATATTGATTTCGTATTGTAATTTTTCTTACTTTTGTGTATAATGTTGGTCAAACATAGAGGATATTGCCTTTTAACTATTTTTTTACGCCTTATTTTTATAGCAACCACATATTTCAATAGTCGAAAATCAATATACCATAAGAAACACATGTGAAAACTAAAAGGCAAACCGTGATAAAATGATTATTCTGAATTTGGAGATAAAAAACTAAGAGACCGAGAAATACAAAACGACTCATAGGGTTTCATGGAAACACTGTAGCGAGTGGCCGCCTCCCAACTCCAGGTCCACCGAGACGAACACTGGAAGAGACGCTGAGCCTCTACCATTGCAAGATCCAAGAAAGCATCACCGCCAACGAGATTTTGTGAGTGGATGAACAAGGCTGCTGCACGCAGCGAGGCACATGTCCCTGTGTCATGTCGATCAGGGGACATCCCTGTGCTGTCTGTGACCTCCCATCAACGAAGTCGGTGAGGAACGATAGAATAACCACCTTCGAACTAGCATTCTCGCTCCAGAAGAACCACCTCGCCCTGCCCGTCAGTGCCGTCGCGAATAACCATGAACGCCAGCGACACGCCGAGAAATTGATCTCGCAAGATGTGAAGAACGGTGAAAAGACCAAGCTCCCGGTATGAAAGACCGCGCAACACACGTTGCCATCAACTGCGGGAGCCCGCCGGTGTGGGATTAGAATTGAGGTAGTTTTTTTTTCCCGGACGCCGCTCCCACCACTCCTACAGCGCACCACAGCAGACAGAGCCAAACCCTAACTGCCAGACAAGAATGGAGGGATGAGGTTCCCTCTCCCTCCGCTTCCCGCCTGGGCGGTAGGAGGGGGTACCAGCTATCTGGACAATGGACATCGGGGGAAGTTTTTCAGCCGCCGGCTCCTACAAGAGGAGTTGGAGGACGAAGCGGTAGTCCTCCGTTACGCCTTATTTGTTGAAACGAGGGAGTACATGCCGATGTAAAGGGTGTCAGATAAATCATCATGAAACTATGTTTTACATAAAATGGAATAAACAAGCTCTCATGCTGAATAACAATCCAACTAAGTACGAGTGGCGCCGGGGGCACACGATGCAAGGTCAGGCAGCGGTGTGTCTTCCTGTTCCAGGAGTCGCAACGCTTGCCGCATGGAAGGTCGGTGTGAACCGTCAGGGAGAGAACACCAGAGGCCCAGGACAAGCACACGCCGCAGCTGCTCCCTATCAAAGTTGCCTCCTAACCTCTCATCAGCCACATCCTCCACCATAAGCATTGCGGCGCCGTTGCTTTTATACAGTTCCCATACCTGCTCCCTCGACTTGCGCCCCGCGCACACGATCTCCAGCAGCACGAGCCCAAAGCTGTAGACGTCGGTGCTAGGGTTGAACTTGACATCACCATCTTTTATGCACTGCGGATCCATGTATGCCCTGGTACCCACTGCGGTGGTCTCCAGCGTGGCGTTGTTCTTACTTGCGATCCTTGCTAACCCGAAGTCGGCGAGCTTGGCGTTGTATTCGTCGTCAAGAAGTATGTTGCCGGGCTTGATATCTCTATGCAGGATATACGGCCGGCAGTCATGGTGAAGGTAAACAAGAGCGGATCCAACTCCCTTCATTATTTTGTACCTGGCTGGCCATGGCAGAACTGTATCCTTCTTCTTGTGTAGGTGAAAGTCGAGATCGCCCTGTGGCATCAGTTCATAGACAAGGAAGAGTTTGTGATCAACTTGCTTTAAGCAGCACCAACACATCACGCTCCATGTGCTTCTACTGCAGTAGCACCAACCTTCGAGCCTGACCAGATTCTTGTGCTTGGTCTTGCTAATGATGTTGAGTTCAGTAAGGAAGTCCTTCCTTCCTTCACTAGACCCCTTCAAGATCTCCTTGATAGCAACATCTTGTTGCTCGCCGTTGTTGACCTTGACGGATTTCCCCATGTACACTGCGCCAAAGGCACCCTCTCCAAGCTTCCTCTCACTAGAAAACTTGTTGGTTGCCTGGGCTAAATCACGGTACCGGTATTGCCTAGGGCCAGCTGCCGACATAAGGGAATTGCGCCCTCGTTTCCACATAAACCGTGACAGAATGAACCAAGCCAGGAGTAGGAACACACAAATTCCTCCAACAATCGCTGCTACACTTAGCCATGTACCTGTCAAAGCACGGAAATTGTGAAATAAGTAACACACTTATAATGTCGCTAAAATTTATACTCTGCTCAAGGTGCACAGGTTCTAATCTAGCAGTAGCTTGTCCTCTCGGAGGAATTTGGTATAGTAACTTTGTTTGCAGTCTCGTATGTGATGTCAGACATGAGATTTTACCACACGTCCGCACCCAGCCTAGTACCGTAGATCACTAATTTGACACATGCTCCTTTCTTCTACAATTTCTATTCTCCAATCACTCCTTACTTTCCGGCTTTGGTCGACCGAAGGCCGTTTCTTGTGCTGGAGTACCCTCTGTTTCCCCTGTTTATCTACTCTGCAAACACTGCATTTCTCTCATCAGCTAGACGGCAATGGCCTATGGAGACATCGACACATATTTTTCTGTATGTACTACAAATTTTGCCAGCACAACTTAATAATGTCCTAAACCGACATCTGATTTCTCAAGAGATGTTTAACAGCAATTCATTGTTATGGTGTAGTGCTCCCACTCCCAGTGGCTGGAAATTTCAACACTAAAGGGAGACGAAACAGGAGTACTACTTAAGAAACAATTGAAACGAAATTAAAGTCAGGCCACTCTTTGAGTACTTAGGTCGAGGGAAAAAAAAGGTCCCCATGTTTCTTTTTTCTGATAGATAAAGTGATAAACACATTACCTTTTGATATTGGTTTCTTGGGGGCAGCAAGCGTCGAGTTGAAGGACCATGACAATATCTGATGGAGCTCCACGTTTGCGCCGGTGGCCCCGGAGAACCCCACCGCCACCTCCGGCGGGAGCAAGGACGTGACCGGGTCACGCAACTTGGCGCTGACTTCAACTGGCTGTATGGAGGGATCGTCATCAAAGTGCAGTCTCGCGACCAGCATCCGGGTGGTGCTGTTGAAGTCGATGGCCGCCGTCATGGTCCCGCCCAGGCTGGCCCTGCTCGTCGTGTTCTCCGAGTTCTTGACGGAGCTAAGGTCGATGGCGATGTGGTCCGACGACACGTTGTACGTGTACGTGTCGAACACGACGGCGATGAACCGTTGCGCGCCGTCGGCGGGGGTGGTTTTGTTGCGGCCGATGAGGCCGAGGCCCCCGCCGTTGGAGTCCGGCGGTATCGACGATGGATAGCCGGTGAGGAAGAAAGCCATGCCGTCCCCTTTCCTACCTGGTGGTGCGGGGAGCACGATCTTGAAGGTGAACTGCGTGGAGAAGCTCGCCACCTTGTCGGTGGCCTTGTCGTAGAAGGGCACGGAGTGATTGTACGACATCCGCCCCGTGCAGTTGCCGATGGGTTGGTCGCGCGTGTTGCATGTGAGGTCGACTAGGTTGGTGCCCATGGTGGCGTTGCCCTCGAGGAGGAGGTCGTTCCGGTCGTACGAGGATGGGTTGGAGAAGTCGAAGCTGAAGGAGATGGGCGGCGCCGCGGCGGCAACATGAGCATCAGGCGGCAATGAGAGGAGGAAGCAGCCGGCGTAGAGGAGGACAAGGAGGAGCTGCGGCGCGCCGCTGCTTGCGGGAAACATAACTCTGGCTGTGGCGGCTGGGGCTAGCTAGCGCGCGGCGGTGTAGTGAGTTTAGAACCGTGACCTCGTGCTCCTTATAAATAGTACTGTATAGATTGAAGTTCTTTTGGCGAAGAAATATGGATTTGAAGTTGTTCCACACTGGGACACGACTGACTGGAATCACGTGGGTATGGACTAGCTACATCTCATCCTATCGCGGTGTTTGAAGGGAGGCAACTTGGTTGTTAGCCAAGGCATGCATGCACCACCATTTTCTTCCGTGCCGCCTTGTTTTTGTTTAGAGCCGCCACTTGCACCACTTGTCCTTTCGTTTGTTGTTGAAAGGGCCACTTGCACCACTTGTTGCCGTAGGGGGTAACGAAAGTGTTGGGAAACCGATGCACACACCGTGTGCAGGCCCATCGGGGTTTCCCTTTAGATTTTAGTGTCTCACCTACCTTTTTCCTCTATATATACTCATGTATTATATGGAGAAAAATACACCTTTAACGATCTATCTAGACCACACACTTAGACCGGGCTCATCGACAAAAGTTGTGGAACACGTTATCGGCATGTACCGCTCCACCGACCGATATACTAGCCTCCATCGAGCAGGCTTTGTCGTTCATCGCAAAGGTATAATTTAGATCCGATCACGAAAATGATTTCCCTCCCGTCTTAATCCTGTTTTTTGAGATCAAAATATTTTCGTGGTTTTTTTTTTGCTTCTACCGTGTGAATTCCCATTGCGAGATCTGAGCAGACACGATGCCGCTGACTAACGTCGATGGATCTTGCAATATGATCGGATTTTACGAACACACTGTAGAGAGACGATACACGTCGTCGTGATCCTGATGGTCATCGTACCGCCACGGAGCACCCGATGTGCACGCGTCGTTCAGATCTACGGGATGCCCTGATGGCAGCCGATCAGGACGAAATTATTTTTCTTGCATACATAATGTTGCTTTTGTACTAGTGCCCCGCTGGTCATGCAACTATGAGCTACGCCCCTCCATCTATTTACAATTTCGTTCTTGCTGTTTGTTTCATTCGTATTAGTCTTCATACTTGCGGTGTGGATTTCCCTCCCGAGAACCGAGCTGACTCGCTATTGCCGGCCAATGTCGATGTTCTCAGATTCATGGGGGACTTGTTGACTACACCGTGGAGAGTCGGTACACGAACGTGATTCGGATGATCACGGTACCGCCGCGATGCATCTATTGTGTCAAGCACAGTATCGATTTCAGATGAACGGACGATGACAATTGACATCCAAGTCGTTTTTGGTGTCGGCGTAAAGTACGTTGTCAACTATTGTAGATCCGCTCTTCATGTGTTGCCTAGGGTCGGCCAGGCCATCAGGCCACCTGTCGAGCTCCACACTACGTGGCGCTGTCGTCGTACTTACGTACAAGCTGAAGATCCGGACGACCGAGTTTTCACCGACATCATCGCCGACATCAAGAATGCCACGTCTGTGCGTCAACCCTGTTGATTACGACCGCAAGCAGCTCGTTGTGCGCCGCCCAAGCCACTAGCCTAGCTAGTTGTGCTCGCCAATCACTTTGCAGACACAACGCCAATGGACCTGCTAGCCATGATGCTCTTGTGTCGAGCCGTCATGGCTCTGCCAGACACGTCGTAGCTGCTTCATACTCGCGTGGTTGCTTCCGTTGCACTGATGGTGACCGTGATTGTGTGCCGCCCCGCTTGTGACACGACTCTACTAGCCGACCAAGTGGCCGCACCATAGGCACCACGGCCGAGCATGTTGCCTCGCTCGACCCTCCGCCGCTGCCCTGCGAGCTCCGCCCGAGCTCGGGCGACGCCAAACACAACCCCGACGGCCTGAGCACCCACCACCACCGCATGTCCGCACCTCCTCGCAACCCCCTCTGTCATACCCCGGATCCAGAGATATACATAATTGTTATGCGCTCCTAGACATGGATCCACACGGGCTTCCGGGTTAACAACCCGAGCTGTAACACACAACGGCAGATAGACCGAAAACTTTAGCACGCAGAACGGAGAACATCGGAATTATTGCTTCTCGTGTCCATGCTAGTCGTAACCAACTATGCATATCAAAGAATCCATAAATCTTATGAAGCTGAAGGAACGGGACCAAACCTATACAATGATGCTATGTGTCACAGGAAGTGCTACACATGTCGAGGGTTACTGGGTTTACCAATCCTAGACCGATTTAACATCGGCAGACGTGCTCGGAAATGGATCATCGGCACCACAACCGCTCAACCGCGACACTCAACACAGGTATAGCCAAAACTGTATAACGATGAAAATGTATTTAACATGTATTACTAGAGTATGACTTACACACAGAGATCACACGACCCACGGAGGCCACATGACCCAACATTACATCACGCATAGATTATAGGCTGCTACCTGGTAGCCCCAAACTACTCGTCGATGTCCACGTAGAAACCACCACCAGCGCGAGGAACTTCACCTGAACCAAATGAAGAAAATCCTGAGTACTGAAGGTAATCAACAAGACTTAATTAACCTATTATATATTTGTTGTTTCAGTAAGGTTTTATGAAGGTAATTTTGAGTAAAGAAATCTTCATTTTCCGAAATCGAGGAAGGAATAACACGTCTCATGGAGTATTTTCGAAAAAGATAAGAGAGAGAGACTCAACTGCTATAATTCATCACCTTTTATCCACCAAGTCATTCTCATACTCAAGTACCTTATGACACAAGGATCACCCCTCTCGACAGCGTCGAGGAGGCACCTTTCATTCGTTATCAACAAGTTTTAGTATTCCATTCAAGTTATCTATGGTCACAAAATCCTTCACAAAAGTTTTTCGTAACCGTGGACACGCCTTTTTGAAAAGATGTAACCCTGCAGGGGTGTACAACTTTAACCGTATGTACCAACCGACTCTTCATTCCAGACCATTAGCGCTAGGACGGGAAGTGCCGGTAGCGGGTGGTTGCTCATGACCTTTCTCTTACTTCGCCTATTCCATGAGTTGCTCCGAATAGATATGGTCCTCCAATAGGGTGTGGCCATCTCCTGGAGAATCCCTATTCTTGTGCGCAGTGCTTGACGGATTTCTTGCCACATGGAGCCCATAAACTACCACACCCTAGTTTTGTAAACATTTTTAACATCCCCGCAAATAAAAATGGAACACTCAAACTAGGCGAATCATGGAACAAACTAGACAAGTTAGGATCGAAGGAATCCAAGCTCCATGTGGATGCACGCTCACTCTTGGTTCAAGATGCGAGAGCTCGCTCCTAGGCGGAAAGAATGAGGAAAACCACCACATCCCACTTGGCAACTCATCCAAGCCTTTAGTCAAATCATTACATTCTCACCTCCTTTCCACGTCATCTTGACATACTTGCTTCACTTGTCGATCCAACACATTTACCCAGATGAATCAAACCATAGCACTAAGCATGGCTAAGCACGATAAAAATAAGGCTCTAGCAATGCAGAAACAAGCAAACCTAATCTTGCTGGGAGCGATGGGTCTAAATATATAGGATATACAATAATTAGGAGACTCTATCTAGAGACTCAAGATACATTGGAATCGAATGGATTCTACGAGAAACAAAAGCACTTCGAAAACATATATGGCAGATAAGAGGTTATGCTTGCTTGCTTCTTTGAAAACCCAAAATAGGGCTTCGGAAAAACTGCTTGACTTGGTCAGTGATGACAACTTTTTCGTCAAGGCGTTGTCGAACTTCACCTTAGATTCGCAATCTACCAAGAAGAACGAAACACTGGAAAACAAGTAAAACATTCAACACCGATGCAATGCACAATATATATGCATGATCATTTAAGTGCATTGAAATAGAAACCTAAACATGTTTCATGGGTTGCTAGGGTTTGGAATGCAGGTATTCTCATCTATCAGAAATAACTCCATTTCTGGAGAAAGGGGCATTTTGGTCATTTCTTAAAGTGTGTCAAATTAAAGTTGTTCGTATGATTTTTAAATCATCACTATTGAATAGCATTTGTCTCAGTCGGCATTTTGACATGTTATTTGAATTTTCTGAAAATATTGCAATTACTTATGAATTTCTCAATTTTTAAATGATTTGAAACAATATTCAAATATTGGCCAAATTTGAAGTTATTCAAACATTTTGAAAATGTCTTAAACATTTAGGATTTATTTTTTAAAACATTTTGATATATTAATGGTAATTTTTTGACTTACCAATTAAAAGATATTCAATTTCCAAAATTAAATCATTTTCTGGTATTTCTATTATTAGAGGGTCCCACCTGTCAGAATTTTAAGATTTGCGTAAATAATTTCAAAATGAATAAATCCCTTACAACGGGCCCCATGCTGACATGAACAAGCGTCAGCGGCAGCAGGAGAGCCACGGACGAGCTCACTGGCGGCGAACCTTGACGGGAGAGCACACATGCGGTATCTCAGAAGAAGCAGCGGTGCGTGGGCAACGTGAAGGTGGCGGTGATTGGACCACATGGTCGCTGGAGTGTCACCAACAATCATCCGCGAGGCGGTGGATGGTGGCGTGCGCGGACACGCCCACACAGAGCACCAGGGGGAGAGGGAGAGGGTCCTGACGGACCAAGAGCACCACGAAGCTATTGATTTGGTCGGGGAAGCGATTCGACGCGGGACGGTGGAGATCGGGCGGCCGAGGCGCTCGGCCAGAGGGAGGGAAGACAACCTTCATTCCGGCGGTTAAGGCATTCCCACCAAGAGAGGGTTGACTAGGAGGTAGAGGAGAAGACGGTGGTGCTCTTGGTGGCCTCAATTCGACGGGAGGAGGCCGGAGACGACGGCGCGCGGCGGTGACCCATCGAGCTAGGGTTAGGGTATTTCGGGTAGAGGAACAGAGATCAAGAGAGCGAGGGAGAAATAGAGAAGAAGTTGGTGACGCCTTCCCGTTCATATCCTCATCCAGGGTCGGCAGAGCGAGAACCAGGAGGTGGCAACGGCAATGGCGGCGATCGACACACAACTTTGTGCCTTCCAGGAGGAGGAAGAAGCCAAGAGGAAAAACTCTTGAAAATTCCCTGGAGTTTTGAAAATTAATAGCCATTGTAACTTTGAAAACTACTCTGATTTGAATGTTTTAAGAGCCTTTTTTGCAAGAAACAAAATCATCAAAAATAAGATTTGGAAACCTCACAAAATTTGCAACCTCAATATAGTTTGGTATGAATTTTTGGACAACTTCTGTATTCCCATGTTGAAATAGCATTGGTTAAGGCATTTGTTTGTAATTCCTTTTGAATTTGAAATGCAAATTTTTCTTTGTGCTTAATTTCATGCACGAATGACTTGATCAACACAATCTAGCTTCAATTACAAACATGGGATGTTAGAGCCTCGTTGTTCACCACCGGCGGAAGGCCCCCTCAACCCTGCTGGTCGCCGGCGCACCAAGCTGTAGCGCCATTGCCACCGTCGCCAGGAACCCTAGCGACGGCCCGTGCAGACCGACTTGGGAAAGGCGGTGCTGGATGGACCAGCAAGGCAGGCCTGCTATTGCGCCGAATACGGTCCATCAATATGGACGCCTAATAATAATAAAAATTGGTAGGTTCCGGATTGACGGATGGGTTTCAGCCTGGTTTTTTCGGCCCAGTTTTGGAATGCTGCCGTTCAAGCTGGACATAAAGTGGTTATGCGCGCGGAAATTTGCATGTTAGCCATCAGATATTCGAGTTTTCACGCAATTTTAATTCATGCTGAATTATTTTGCGTCTTAATCCATCGAATTATCTGCTTTGCTAAAATTGCATGTTTAGCCTCGAATAATCTCGAAAAGTCAATATCGGCTGAACTTTCACGTTTGTGATGCGCTTAACATGTTTCAGTTGTTAACATGCTTGTATTATATGTTTTCATGCTAGAATTAATTGTTTAATTACTTTTAATCGCTCTAATTTTTTTGTTAGCGTGCTTTAAATTGTGGAACATCATGTTAATGAATAAAGTTCTATAACATTGAAACATTTGCATATATTGTTGATGGCTAGAATCATCACCGGGAGATCACCAAGCTTGTCTATAATGAGCTACTGCCCCACCTGAACATCGGATGTGGAAATCGTCCTCGATTGATTCCAAGCGAATCTCATGAACGTTTGGCTTGTGGACCCAACTGGTCCACACCGCCACCGCTCTACATGGACATCTGACGTGGAACCGTACTCGAGCCAAAACGACTCGAGAGAACTATAACTTGAGGACCCAGCTGGTCCCACCACCAATACTCCCGACGAGTATGTATGGACATTGCCCTTCTTTAAATTCCATCTCTACGATACTTTGCAAAATAAGTACACGACAGAACACAATGTTTCTCCTTTTTGCACACTAAAATAGTTGTTGGCTAGCCAATATACAATGTTCGCTTGTATGAGAGTATATAGTGGAATTTTGTGGTATTACAAGTTTTGGGGTATATATCCACATTGTTCGGGGGAGGCATCATCATCCCCGATTGTATGTTCAAGGGGAGGCGCCATCGGCTCCCATGGAATAACCTATGTAGGTTCCCATGGTAGAGCACTTGGCGCCCCTACCTTGATGCCTATGAAAGTGCCCATGGTAGAGCACTTGTTTCTCGCCCCTCCCCACTGGCTCAACATGTTGTTAGTTTGGTGATAACCTAAGATGCGGAGAAGCTTAGTTAGCTTGAAATCTAAGCCCCGGTCATATATTTATTCATTGACTATGCCTAATATCCTAAATATTTATGGTTCCTTTAGCATTTTGTATACATTTTGGATTTTAAGCTCTAAAAGAGAAAATCCTATTCGTTATTTCGATGCTTGAATGATACATTTTATCGTTCATTAATTCCTCTATTTAAATATGCTGGCATGTTATGTTCTAAGATATTTATGCATTTTTTGATATAATGTTGCTTCTTCCTCGATTCATTATATTTGTTAATGCAATATCTTTGAACACGTGTGGCACCCTAATGGAGTAAACATGTCTTAAGGAAAACAATACACAAATACCATTTTAAGAGAGATTACGCGCTTTGATTTTAATCTCGAGGGAATGTTATGATAATCGCCTGCTGCGGTCTGGCTCCGGATGAGCCACTATCATATTAACCCATGGGAACAATTTTGATCATTAAGTGATGCATTGTTGTACTCCGAGTTACTCAAAACCTCCAGTTGAGACCGGTGTTGTGAATGGAAAGTATGCCTCCTAATCCCCGAGCGCGATGAAAATGGTGGATATGTTCTTGAAAGTTCCCTTTTAATCCATTGGACATAGAGCTACGCTACACGCAATTGTAGCACTGCCTGTGTACACTACCTTCCGAAGCTCTAAACTATTGTGTCTCTGACATGATAGATTAGGCCACTCAATCTTTTTATGATGATGAATACGATTAACAACTCGAATGGTCATAATTTTAATGTGAAAAACTTTTGAATCCTGATGATTTAGTGTGCACTACATGTGCTATAGGGAAGTTAATCATTAGACAGGTCCCTTTAAATGTGAAGGATGAAATCCCCGCGTTCTTGGACAAATCCAAGGAGACATATGCAGTCCGAGTAAGTCCATCTCAGGGTCATTTCCGTAATTTAGGTATACACTGACGCTTCTAAGTGTTTCAACGATTGTATAATGCAATATGGAACCATGGCTATGGGAACTGCAGTCATGCATTGAGTATCGCATGTCCATAGGCAAAAAATGGACTTGCATATGCATTGATTAAATTCATTGCTGAACCGCTCCTTCAAGGTTGTAATTTTCCAACTAGATGTTAGAGGCATGTTGTTTTACACGCTGCTAAACTCATCAACTTTGGACCATCGACCTACAACATCCATTCTCCTATGCAGCTCGAGTATGGGTCAGCACCAAAAATTTCTTATCTTCGTAGGTTTGATTCCCTGGTGTACTACCGCTACCACCACCATAGCGATCAGTAGTGAGCCCTGCTGCATACGCCGGGGATATACTTTAGTTATGAGACTGTGTCCATAATTAGATATTTGGACACACATGACATGTGATTGTCATACAACCCACTTTGCGATTACATATTTGACGAAGATCTCTTTCCGAATTTAGGGGAAGAAAATCAACTCTTTGTTGATAAAAGTCGAGAAATCACATGGCAAGCCACGAGGATCCACACTCATTACCCACACATTGTTGAGAGAAATAAATAAGCCCAAAATATAATAGATATGCATGCATCAACGAATCAACTGCATGATCACTTTAGTGACTTAAAAACTGTGAAAAAGTCGCATATGCCAGCGTGCAATGCACCGGAAAGGGTTGAGATACAAAAGTTAACTAATGGTAGGCCCGCTTCCGTCCAAAGGCCTAAAAGGAAGCGGAATCCGTTTTCTTGATACGAGAGATTTATCACCGACGGTCACTAAAACCCTAGTAAGCAAAAGGGGAGCCAGTTGAGACCTGGCACAATTACAAAAAGTCCTATGCAGGGCATTTCGGACTTGAACATCCCTTTTGAGGGAACACCCAGGGGAGATGTGAGTACACACATCGGCGCGGAAAAACTAATGGTCCTCGCTACTGTAATGGGAGATACGGTAGAGCAAGAGGTAGCGCCAGATACGCCCCATGACGAAATGACCATAAATTATATAAATACGAGAGAGTAAATGAACCGATAAATGGCAATTTTTTATAGTGACTTTATTAAGAAACTTTCCTCGATCATAGATCCTAACCCTGAGCCTAACAGCCTCGCTGATTGTAAAATAAGGTCGGATTGGAAATATTGGCAGAAGACAGTTACCTCGGAATTACTATCTCTTAACAAATATAAGGTGTTTGGACATGTCAGTCTAAGTCCTCCCCACATTCGCCCTGTTGGCCATAAGTGAGTTTTTGTTCGTAAGAGAAATGAAAGGAATGAGGCGGTTCGGTACAAAAAAAGACTAGTTGCTCAAGCATTCACTCAACGACCAGGTGTCGATTTTGTGGAAACTTACTCCCCATTAATGGATTGTATAACTATTCGATATTTTATCTCAATGGCAGTAAATCTGGACTTAACAATGAAATTGATGGACGTTGTTACTTCTTACCTATATGTTAACCTTAATTCAGACATTTACATGAAGATACCAGAAGGTATCCCCATTTCGAAACAAGATAGAGCAAATCAGGATCTATACAGTGTTCTTCTCAAGAAGTCATTGTACAGACTTAATTAAACAGTCTGGCAAGATGTGGTATAATCGCTTAAGCGATTTTCTTCATCAGAAGGGCTACGCGAGAATTGGGGATTACTCATGTTTCTTTATATGGTGATCCCAAGATGGATTCCGTATAATCTCGGTGTACATGGACGATTTGAATAAAATCGGTACACCTGGAGATATTGAGAAAACGATTTTCTACCTGATGCCAGAATTCGAGATGAAAGATTTGGATGAAACCAAGGTATGCCTGGGTGCGCAATTTGAACTTTCCCCGGCTGGGATTCTATTGCACCAATCTGCCTACTTCCGGAAGGTGTTGAAAAGATTTGGATTTGATAAGTCATATCCTTCAAAGCCCTATCACTTGTAGTTATGTAGATGCAGGGAACCCGTTAGACCCACATACTTCCAAGTCACAGACTGGATATGTTTTATTTTGTGGTGGAACGACAATTTCCTGGAAATCATCTAATCACAGTCTCGTATTGATTTCGACAAACCACTCAGAAATTGTAGCACTGTATGAGGAATCACGAGAGTATGTATGCCTTCGACGGATGATTAGCCACATTCAACAGATGTGTGAGATGAAGACCGTATAGACCTCCACCATTATCTATGAAGATAATGCAGTTTGTGTTGGACAAGTACAATCTGGGTATGTGAAGAGTAATCTCACAATGTATATAAACCCCAAGTTCTTCTACGCGCATGAGCTACAAAAGATGAACGAGGTGAGGATCTTGCATACTAAGTCGTGTGACAATCTCGTTGATTTGTTTACTAAATCATTACCGACATCATCTTTTAAGAAGTGTGTTCGTGAAATCGGTATGATGAGACTTAGAGAAATGCCAGACTGAGGGGGATTCTGTAACATCCCAAGTATGAAACCTCCAAACTTGCTTGCTCTTTGTTTTATTTTTCTGGCATCATGGCATCATAAGCATTGCATGTGTTAAGTTTCCAAATGCAAGTTTTCAAATTCAAACAATTGCTCATACTTGGTATGTTCCAATTTTCAAATAAACAACACCAACAAAACACTTTCAATTATGGGTTTAATATTGGAGTTGAAATCATTTTTTTTATAAGTGGTTTAAAACAATACCTTTTATTAAATTCAAAATTGCCAAAAACCAATTTAAATGCCAACTTGCTCAAAAATTAAATAATTTTGAAAACCAAAATATGGCACACATGGGCTGTTGGTCTTGTGCACTTAATAAAAATTTGATCACCTAAAATAAGTACCCCAAAGCCCTTCTTTTCTTTCTCTCTTTCTCTACAAAAAAAAGAGAGATGAAAAAAAGGGGAAGTGGCAACCTAGTTGGGCCTAAACCAGCCCAACACCCTCCTGTGGTCCTTCTTCCTCGTACGGACGAGGGGACGAGCAGGCAGACGTGCGTGGAGGAGGAGTCTCCACGTCCTCCCCTCCTACCTGCTCCCGTGCCCCTACAAGACCCCGAGGAACCCTAACCCTAGCCTCCTCCCTCCTCTCCCAGCCGCCGCCATCTCCTGCCCTAGCCTCCCTCTCTCGTTTCCCCTCCAACCGAAACCATGTCCATGGTGGGCGAGCTCGTCGCCGTTGATTGACCGCCCTAGGAGTGAATCTAAGCACATCACGACATCCGCCTCGTCGTCCTCTCCATCTCCGCCGAAGGAATCGACCAGGGACACCGCCGTTTCACCGCGCCGTCGTCTTCTTCCTCTCCGACCGGAGCAACTCCGGCGAGCTCCCGCCGCCATCCTCGACCACCTCCGGCCACACCGAGTGCACCCACGCGTCGAGGGTTAGTTCCTCATCCGATTCCCGTCCTCTCCCATGTCTAATTTCTGAGGTATCCGTCCCGAGCTCGGGCCACTTTCCCGTCCGCCATGGACGTGCAGCGAGCTCTGAACCTGTACGATCTACACATCGGGTTCAGTTAAAATCTGAGGACACGCTTCCTGTTTGGTTCATATAACGTTAGCATCAGTACATATCACAAACAGAGCACTAGCCCAGTGGCACAGGCCCCCCTCGAGCGCGACCAGGGGCGCAAGTTCGAGTCCCCTTGGAGGCAATATGCCCAATATTTTTTTTGAGTTTATTTTCCGCGCCCAGCCCCACAAAGCTGATCAGAATCTTAAATTGTAAATTCCACCAAATATTCATAAGTGCTCCAATTTTGGTGATTCAAATTTCTACAAACTCACAGTGAGGAGCACTTTCTGTTAATGTCAAAGTTGCAATATGTTTCTGTTAAGAATTTTGCACTAAAAAATTAAATACAGAAAATGGAATAAAAACTGAAATCTTGGAAAATTCATAACTTGAGTTCTGTTCACCCAAATTGAGCAAACTTGAGCTCTAAAAATTTTTATTAACAAACTCTACACAGTGGTATTTTATTTGGTCACAATTCAATTAAATTTGAACATGTTTCCTTCTGTTTACTAAAAGGGGCAGAATAAAAATGCTTATGGAAAAATGCATAATAAATTCAATAATGATCCAAAAATTATGTTTAATATCTAAAAATGTTCAGTGAAACATTGTCCACATGTTTTTAAGTATTTTTCATGCTTTTGTAACTGAAAGTACCTCTTTTTAAATTGTTTACCAAAAATGGCAGAAATGAAAACAATAAGAATTAATTCTTATTTATTATTTTCTTCACCCAAAAATTATGGAAACTATACCAAAATGGAAAGAACTTCAATTAATAACAGAAAAGCATCATTTCATGCATGTGGGAATACTATTGATGTATTGGTCTTATTAAAATTAATAATAGGCCACTAAGATAAATATGAGAGGTTTCCAAATAATGCAAACTTATTTGGGACACTCATTTAACTTGATGATCATGTCCATGATCTCTTACTTGCATTAAAATGTCATGCATCATCCCATGTTTGTGCATTATGCCATGTTATTGATTGTCCGTCTCTCTTCATTGTTTGTTTTCTTCTTCTCGAATAGACGACGACGTTGAGGCAGACGAGGTTTACGACACTACTTCAGAGGAGTTAGCCCAGTACCAGGCTACTGAGTTTGCAGGCAAGTATTCACTCACATGAACCATTGTGTCCTTTCCACACTTGATCCCGATACTTTCCGTTGTCTAATCTGCTAGCCTTATGATTTGTTGCTTGTGTGCCGATCCTATCACATGTCATCCTGCAGCCATAAATATAGCCTCACCCCCACACCTAGAACCTTGTTGTTTGTTAGCCTGTGTCGTAGTATCATGCTTAGGGTTGTTTGTGCTCGAGTCTTGTTGTCATTTATCTTATCACCTGGTTAGTTTGATAGATGGGCTTTTTATAATCAATATCTTGTTAATGTTTGGGGTAATAATAATTTGATGATAAGGAACCGGCAGGAGGCCCGGGTTAGGGTTTTGAAGTCTGCTAGTGTCGACCCTAATTAGGAAAATGGTCTTGTCCTCTGATCCATGATGAGCGTGCTCACCGCATCCGGGAGGTAGTATGGGACCCCCCTGACTTAGACCTGATTTGCAGCTTGTCCGAAGAGCCACACTTAGTTCGGGTGTTCCATTTACGCATACGCATGAATGGGTCGCGCCCATGGTTGATGATTATGATGATGATGATGACGCATACATATAGGGTGAGGCCTGTGGTGCCGGGGGGTGTGGTTTTCACCCTTGCGCTTAGGTTAGGTCGGACTGGCCGGGACCTTATAGCTCCGTGGCTCCTAGGATGGGTTGTAGAGACGGTTTGGGTCGTGTCGAGCCAACCTGAGTTTTAGTTGGTGGCTTGAGTGTGTACGGGTACTGGAGCACACCCTGCAGGGATGAATCTTCTCGAGAAGTCGTGTTGTCCGCGGTTATGTGACGACTTGGTGAAAGTGCTGGCTAACAAGTACTCAGACAACTTACACCTAATTAATAATAATTTGACTAGTAATAGGAATATTGTCACAATAACCTGAACTTCACCTTAATCAACAGTGTGAGTTTCCTTGGGTTGCTTCCTTAGTAGGGGTAACACTGGATGGGTATTGTTTGGTGAGTAGTTATAGTTGGTTTTTGTCGCGCTATCTTATCCCGTTCTTTTAGCCGGATGTTGTAGCGCGTCTCTGTAGTTGGTTAGTGCAGCCCGCTGCCGCACCTTTGTATCCCCTATCTTCCGTTGAACCCAAAAGCATCTGTACTTGGTGTTGTCGGGTACACTTTGGTATCTTGTGCGTCTTGCTTGCCAGTACTCGTCTGTACTGACCCCTTTGGGGCTGCGTGTTCTGCAGACTACGTTTCCGAGGATCCCCATGGTGGCTACTACGTGGAGTATGACGAGGCTGTTGACGAGTAGATAGCGGACCCGGGCAGGATCCGAGACTTCGTGGATGGGCTCCGTACTTTTCGTTTCCGGCCTCTTAGGCCTATTTGGATCTTGTCTGTACTCAGACACTTTGTTTGCTTCCGCTGTGATGTAATGATGACTTGTTGGGACATGTGTCCTCTGCATGACTGTATTTGCTATCTCTGCTCTAGTGAGAGCTATTTGCCACTTATTTCTATTTCTTTGTGTCTTAGAGATTTGTTGTGATATCACTTGTTCAAATGCCGTTGACGTACCATGTGTGTATGTTATGAAGTACGTCAGTGGAAGTATTCGGATTCCTATGGGATGGTTTGCGCAGACGATGAATAGTAGAGGTTGGTTGTCACACGTTTACGTGTTGGCCTACTCGTAAGAGGTGCGGGTGCAGGTAGGCCCCGTAATCCAATCATCTACTGTTTAGCGGGCTGTGAGTATCCTCTAGAATTCCGGGTGCGACAAATGGTATCAGAGCCTGTCTGCCTGTAGGATCCCTTTTACTGGTCGCAGTTGAGTCTAGAAACTATTTTGTAGCTATATAGGAAAAATGAAACGTGAGAGTAGGAATTCTGTTCTTTTATTTCTTTCCCCATCCACCCTCCCTTTTCTGGTAAGGAAGTGCAACGTTGTTTTTCTCTTCTCACCTAAACTTTCAAGTTAGGATTTCACGTATCCTGGTTTCTCGAGGATGGTTATATCTACTAGACCATAGGAATGGAGGTGGTTGTGACACGATTTTCGTGTTGCCTACTCACGATTGAGAACGGTGGCAAATAAGCCCCGGAAGCAGATCCTCTATTCCTTAAGCAGTAGATATTGATCCTCTAGAAGCCCGGATGGGTTTTTCCCGTAGTACCTCAGGTGTTTGTGGTCTCCTGTTTCCCAGTTGTTACTTCGATATCGTCCTTCACAAATCGTCTCTTTCGTTGTAACAACTTATCTGTTGATTCATTGTTAACCTCCATCCGTTTTGTTCCGGAGATTTTTCTTCTTCAACACCACATCCGTGTGGTACGCGAACCATTTATGGTGAACGTTGAGGGTAGTATATGTTTTCTCCATGCTACTTTCTTACCGTCTGAAGTAAGCCTTGTAAGCACTTATATTGGATTTTATTTTCCGGTTAGTGTGTTAATCTTGGTATCCTCTTTAGGATGGAAAGTGGTGACGAAGAACCCACACTGCCACCCGAGATGGGGAAAGTGTTATCTCAGATGACACAAGTTATAAGGCAGATGCAGCAGAACCAAGACCTCGGGAGTAATGGCAACACCCGGGTGTCTATTCGGGAGTTCCTTGAGCTCAATCCGCGCACGTTTGATACCTCCTCCGAGCCATTTGATGCTGATGACTGGCTCCATGAAATGAACCGTACTCTTATGGTAGCTCATGTGGCTGACGAGGACCGTGTTCCTTACGTGACCTACCTTCCCGTGGGCAATCCATGTCTTGGTGGGAGAACTTCCAAGAAATGAGAGGTCCTAGTGTGGCAATCACATGGGAGGATTTCAAGCAAGCCTTCGTGCGCCATCACATTCCCGATGGGCTCATGGAAAGAATGCGTGAGGAATCTATTCTTTCACACAAGGCAATTTGGACGTTCTCGAATACCAAAGAGAGTTCAATCGCCTGGCTCGCTACGCCGGAGATGAAGTCTCCACGGAAGCGAAAAAGATGGCAAAGTTCCGCAGGGGTCTCAACCCGGAACTCAAGTATGCTCTCACCAACGTCAAGGCCAAGAATTTTCAGGACCTCATCAACATCGCTCTAAATGAAGAGCATGGGCGCAAGTTGGTTGAGGAATCTCGTAAGCACTCTCGTGAACAGGCTAATCTCTCAAAAGCTATCATGCCGCCACAAAAACGAAGAGTTTGGGTTCCATATACCACTCCAACACCGCCCATCTGCTTGCCAAGCCCGGCAGGATTTCTTGCCCGCCCTCCCACCCGAGTGGTATTTTCAGGAGGTGCTCCATCTCAGACAGGTCCAACAACTCCTCGTTCTGTTGTTACATGCTACAAGTGTGGACAGCCGGGCCACTATTCCGATAAGTGTCCGCAAAGGCACTTCTTTCCACCTCCACCTCGCCACAGGTCAACCCCGACAAGAATACGTGGTCCTCCGTTGGGTTGCTACAACAACAACGAGCTTGGCGTGAGAACCGTCAAGGTGAACCATGTCAAGGCCCAGGGAGCAGAAGAATCTCCAGAGGTTGTAATGGGCACACTTCTTGTGAACTCGGTTCGTGCTAAAGTCTTGTTCGATTCTGGTGCTTCACACTCCTTCATCTCTCAAAACTTTGCAAACACCAGTAAAAATCAACTTCGAATAGTTGTCTATCCCTCTCCTAGTGAAATCACCGGGATCTAGCTGGCAAAGCAATAAAGTTAGCCAGAACATCGATATCACAATTGGAAACCTTCCATTCCAGGCATCTCTGATAGCTCTCCACTCTTCAGATATTGATGTCATTCTTGGGATGGATTGGCTGGTAGCCAACAAAGCAGTCATTGATTGTCCTGCTAAGTCTGTCAAAATCACACACCCTTCTGGCCAGATAGTCTACTTCCATGCTGAAAATCCAGTTGTTCAACTCTACACTATCAATGCAAATCCTCTACCATCTATTGAAACTATTCCGGTGGTTTGTGACTTCCCCGATGTCTTTCCAGAAGAATTGCCAGGAATGCCTCCTGACAGAGCTGTTGATTTCGTCATCGAGCTTTAACCAGGCACTGCTCCAATCTCCAAGTATCCATACAAGATAGCTCCTCCTGAACTGAAATTGTTAAAGGAGCAAATCGATATGTACATGGAAAAAGGTTACATTCAACCTAGTTCCTCGGCTTGGGGATGCCCAACTCTCTTTGTGGCAAAGAAGGATCAAACAAAGAGACTCGTTGTTGACTATCGTCCTCTTAACGAGAAAACCATCAAAAATAAGTATCCAATTCCTCGCATTGATGATCTTTTTGATCAACTTGCTGGAGCCTCTATATTCTCCAAGTTGGACTTGAGAATGGGTTACCATCAAATAAAGATCAGAAAAGAGGATGTTCCAAAGACAGCCTTTGTCACTCGCTTCGGTCGCTATGAATACACCGTCATGTCCTTTGGCCTCACCAATGCACCGGCGACTTTCTCTCGACTCATGAACTCTGTCTTCCATGAATACCTCGACAAGTTCGTTGTGGTATATCTTGATGACATTCTTGTCTACTCAAAATCTGAGAAAGAGCATGAAGAACATCTTCGTCTCACTCTCATGAAGCTTCGCGAGCATCGCCTCTATGCCAAGTTTTCCAAATGTGAGTTCTGGATTTCCGAAGTCGTTTATCTTGGTCATGTCATCTCTGCCAAGGGCATAGCCATTGATCCTGAAAAGGTTAAAGCAATTGTAGATTGGAAACCTCCAAAGACGGTGAAGCAAGTCAGAAGTTTTCTTGGTTTGGCTAGCTATTGTCGTCGCTTCGTCCCAAACTTCTCCAAGATTGCCAAACCTCTCACTGACCTCACAAAGAAGGACAAGAAGTTCATCTGGTCTCCACAATGTGATGAAAGCTTCAATCTCCTGAAGACTAAACTCACTTCTACACCAGTTCTGGTTGGCCCAGATCCTTCCAAACCTTTCCAAATATTCTGTGATGCTTCTCTCCAAGGTATAGGTGCAGTTCTCATGCAAGAACGTCAAGTTGTGGCTTATGCTTCTCGCCAGTTGAACACACATGAGCTCAACTATCCTATTCATGACCTTGAACTCGCAGCAGTTGTGTTTGCCCTCAAGAAATGGAAACAATACTTGTTGGGTAATCGCACTGAAATCTTTTCCGATCATAAGAGTCTGAAGTACATCTTCACTCAACCAGATCTAAACCTCAGACGAAGGAGATGGATTGAAAAGATCAAAGACTTTGATCTTACCATTTATTACACTCCAGGCAAGGCTAATGTTATGGCCGATGCTCTCAGTCGCAAGTCTTATTGCAACAATCTCATGATCATGGAAATCCAACCTCCTCTTCACGAAGAATTCCAAAAGCTGAATCTGGGACTTGTTCCTCAAGGCTATCTTGCAAACTTGACAGCCAGTCCAACGCTTGAGGACAAGATTCGTTCTGAACAACTTCGTGATGCTGAGATCAAGAAAATCGCAAAGAACATCAAAGCATGCAATGTGAAGTATGAGTGCTTCTCAATTGATTACAAGGGAACAGTGTTTTTCCAAGGACGCATTGCAGTTCCCGAAATCCAAAGCCTGAAAGATGTGATTCTCAAGGAGGCTCATGATACTCCTCTTTCCATACACCCTGGAAGTACAAAGATGTACCAGGATCTCAAAACAATGTACTGGTGGTCTGGCATGAAGCGTGAAATTGCTAAATATGTCTCTGAATGCGATGTTTGTCAACGCGTCAAAGCAGTTCATCAGAAATCAGCGGGTCTTCTCCAACCTCTGAAAATTCCTGAATGGAAGTGGGACATGATTGAAATGGACTTCGTCACTGGTTTTCCAAAGTCCAAGAGGGGCAACGATGCAATCTTTGTTGTCATTGATCGACTCACTAAAGTCGCTCACTTATTTCCTGTTAAAGAGACAATCTCAGCTAGTCAATTGGCAGAGCTCTATACAACAAAGATTGTTCCTCTTCATGGTGTTCCGCTAGAAATAAGCTCAGACCGTGGAAGCATCTTCACTTCTCATTTCTGGAAAAGCTTTCAAGAAGCTTTGGGCACCAAGCTTCTGTTCAGCACAGCCTATCATCCTCAGTCTCAAGGGCAAGTCGAAAGAGTCAATCAGATTCTCGAGGATATGCTCAGGGCATGTGGTCTCTCTTTTGGCATGAAATAGGAGGAATGTCTTCCATATGCTGAATTCTCCTACAACAACAGCTTTCAGGCAAGTCTAGGCATGGCACCTTTCGAGGCTCTGTGTGGTCGCAGATGCAGGAGTCCTATCAACTGGTCTGGAACCGGTGAACGCTCACTCTTTGGTACTGACATTGTTAAGGAGGCCGAAGAGAAAGTTCGCATCATTCGTGACAATCTGAAGATTGCTCAGTCTCGTCAGAAAAGCTACTATGACAGCAAACACAGAGATATGGTCTATGCAGCTGGTGATAAGGCCTACCTCCGTGTCACTCCTCTCAGAGGCACTCATCGTTTTGGTGTCAAGGGAAAGCTTGCACCAAGATATATTGGTCCCTTCAACATTCTCTCAAGGCGTGCAAAAAATGCCTATCGTCTTGAACTTCCAGAAAAGCTATCCAAGATGCACGATGTCTTTCACGTGTCACAGCTCAAGAAGTGCTTCAAAGACCCAGGTCGTGCAGTTGATCATGATTCCATTGAACTGCAAGAAGACCTCTCTTATGAAGAGCACCCTATTCGCATTATCGATGAGACCGAGCGCAAAACTCGCAACAAGAGCACTAAGTTCTTCAAAGTGCAGTGGTCTCATCATTCCGATAAAGAGGCAACGTGGGAGACCGAAGAGGATCTTTGCAAGAAGTATCCGGACCTTTTCTCTTCTCAGTAGGAATCTCGGGGCGCGATTCCTTCAAGGGGGGGCATTTTGTAACATCCCAAGTTTGAAACCTCCAAACTTGCTTGCTCTTTGTTTTATTTTTCTGGCATCATGGCATCATAAGCATTGCATGTGTTAAGTTTCCAAATGCAAGTTTTCAAATTCAAATAATTGCTCATACTTGGTCTGTTCCAATTTTCAAATAAACAACACCAACAAAACACTTTCAATTATGGGTTTAATATTGGAGTTGAAATCATTTTTTAATAAGTGGTTTAAAACAATTCCTTTTATTAAATTCAAAATTGCCAAAAACCAATTTAAATGCCAACTTGCTCAAAAATTAAATAATTTTGAAAACCAAAATATGGCACACATGGGCTGTTGGTCTTGTGCACTTAATAAAAATTTGATCACCTAAAATAAGTACCCCAAAGCCCTTCTTTTCTTTCTCTCTCTTTCTCTACAAAAAAAGAGAGATGAAAAAAAACGGGGAAGTGGCAACCTAGTTGGGCCTAAACCAGCCCAACACCCTCCTGCGGTCCTTCTTCCTCGTACGGACGAGGGGACGAGCAGGCAGACGTGCGTGGAGGAGGAGCCTCCACGTCCTCCCCTCCTACCTGCTCCCGTGCCCCTACAAGACCCCGAGGAACCCTAACCCTAGCCTCCTCCCTCCTCTCCCAGCAGCCGCCATCTCCTGCCCTAGCCTCCCTCTCTCGTTTCCCCTCCAACCGAAACCATGGCCATGGTGGGCGAGCTCGTCGCCGTTGATTGACCGCCCTAGGAGTGAATCTAAGCACATCACGACATCCGCCTCGTCGTCCTCTCCATCTCCGCCGAAGGAATCGACCAGGGACACCGCCGTTTCACCGCGCCGTCGTCTTCTTCCTCTCCGACCGGAGCAACTCCGGCGAGCTCCCGCCGCCGTCCTCGACCACCTCCGGCCACACCGAGTGCACCCACGCGTCGAGGGTTAGTTCCTAATCCGATTACCGTCCTCTCCCATGTCTAATTTCTGAGGTATCCGTCCCGAGCTCGGGCCACTTTCTCGTCCGCCATGGACGTGCAGCGAGCTCTGAACCTGTACGATCTACACATCGGGTTCAGTTAAAATCTGAGGACACGCTTCCTGTTTGGTTCATATAACGTTAGCATCAGTACATATCACAAACAGAGCACTAGCCCAGTGGCACAGGCCCCCCTCGCGTGCGACCAGGGGCGCAAGTTTGAGTCCCCTTGGAGGCAATATGCCCAATCTTTTTTTTGAGTTTATTTTCCGCGCCCAGCCCCACAAAGCAGATCAGAATCTTAACTTGTAAATTCCACCAAATATTCATAACTTGAGTTCTGTTCACCCAAATTGAGCAAACTTGAGCTCTAAAAATTTGTCTTAACAAACTCTACACAGTGGTATTTTATTTGGTCACAATTCAATTAAATTTGAACATGTTTCCTTCTGTTTACTAAAAGGGGCAGAATAAAAATGCTTATGGAAAAATGCATAATAAATTCAATAATGATCCAAAAATTATGTTTAATATCTCAAAATGTTCAGTGAAACATTGTCCACGTGTTTTTAAGTATTTTCCATGCTTTTGTAACTTAAAGTACCTCTTTTTAAATTGTTTACCAAAAATGGCAGAAATGAAAACAATAAGAATTAATTCTTATTTATTATTTTCTTCACCCAAAAATTATGGAAACTATACCAAAATGGAAAGAACTTCAATTAATAACAGAAAAGCATCATTTCATGCATGTGGGAATACTATTGATGTATTGGTCTTATTAAAATTAATAATAGGCCACTAAGATAAATATGAGAGGTTTCCAAATAATGCAAACTTATTTGGGACACTCATTTAACTTGATGATCATGTCCATGATCTCTTAGTTGCATTAAAATGTCATGCATCATCCCATGTTTGTGCATTATGCCATGTTATTGATTGTCCGTCTCTCTTCATTGTTTGTTTGCTTCTTCTCGAATAGACGACGACGTTGAGGCAGACGAGGTTTACGACACTACTTCAGAGGAGTTAGCCCAGTACCAGGCTACTGAGTTTGCAGGCAAGTATTCACTCACATGAACCATTGTGTCCTTTCCACACTTGATACCGATACTTTCCGTTGTCTAATCTGCTAGCCTTATGATTCGTTGCTTGTGTGCCGATCCTATCACATGTCATCCTGCAGCCATGAATATAGCCTCACCCCCACACCTACAACCTTGTTGTTTGTTAGCCTGTGTCGTAGTATGATGCTTAGGGTTGTTTGTGCTCGAGTCTTGTTGTCATTTATCTTATCACCTGGTTAGTTTGATAGATGGGCTTGTTATAATCAATATCTTGTTAATGTTTGGGGTAATAATAATTTGATGATAAGGCACCGGCAGGAGGCCCGGGTTAGGGTTTTGAAGTCTGCTAGTGTCGACCCTAATTAGGAAAAGGGTCTTGTCCTCTGATCCATGATGAGCGTGCTCACCGCATCCGGGAGGTAGTATGGGACCCCCTCGACTTAGACCTGATTTGCAGCTTGTCCGAAGAGCCACACTTAGTTCGGGTGTTCCATTTGCGCATACGCATGAATGGGTCGCGCCCATGGTTGATGATTATGATGATGATGATGACGCATACATATAGGGTGAGGCCTGTGGTGCCGGGGGGTGTGGTTTTCACCCTTGCGCTTAGGTTAGGTCGGACTGGCCGGGACCTTATAGCTCCGTGGCTCCTAGGATGGGTTGTAGAGACGGTTTGGGTCGTGTCGAGCCAACCTGAGTTTTAGTTGGTGGCTTGAGTGTGTACGGGTACTGGAGCACACCCTGCAGGGATGAATCTTCTCGAGAAGCCGTGTTGTCCGCGGTTATGTGACGACTTGGTGAAAGTGCTGGCTAACAAGTACTCAGACAACTTACACCTAATTAATAATAATTTGACTAGTAATAGGAATATTGTCACAATAACCTGAACTTCACCTTAATCAACAGTGTTAGTTTCCTTGGGTTGCTTCCTTAGTAGGGGGTAACACTGGATGGGTATTGTTTGGTGAGTAGTTATAGTTGGTTTTTGTCGCGCTATCTTATCCCGTTCTTTTAGCCGGATGTTGTAGCGTGTCTCTGTAGTTGGTTAGTGCAGCCCGCTGCCGCACCTTTGTATCCCCTATCTTCCGTTGAACCCAAAAGCATCTGTACTTGGTGTTGTCGGGTACACTTTGGTATCTTGTGCGTCTTGCTTGCCAGTACTCGTCTGTACTGACCCCTTTGGGGCTGCGTGTTCTGCAGACTACGTTTTCGAGGATCCCCATGGTGGCTACTACGTGGAGTATGACGAGGCTGTTGACGAGTAGATAGCGGACCCGGGCAGGATCCGAGACTTCGTGGATGGGCTCCGTACTTTTCGTTTCCGGGCTCTTAGGCCTATTTGGATCTTGTCTGTACTCAGACACTTTGTTTGCTTCTGCTGTGATGTAATGATGACTTGTTGGGACATGTGTCCTCTGCATGACTGTATTTGCTATCTCTGCTCTAGTGAGAGCTATTTGCCACTTATTTCTATTTCTTTGTGTATTAGAGATTTGTTCTGATATCACTTGTTCAAATGCCGTTGACGTACCATGTGTGTATGTTATGAAGTACGTCAATGGAAGTATTCGGATTCCTATGGGATGGTTTGCGCATACGATGAATAGTAGAGGTTGGTTGTTACACATTTACGTGTTGGCCTACTCGTAAGAGGTGCGGGTGCAGGTAGGCCCCGTAATCCAATCATCTACTGTTTAGCGGGCTGTGAGTATCCTCTAGAAGTCCGGGTGCGACAGATTCTTTACACCCCAATCTGTAAATCTTGATCCAGATGATAGAGTACTCAACCTGATGTCAAGTTGATTGTACCCTTTTTTTCCTTTATGTGAGTTTTCATGATATTTCTCACAACAAGGGTTTTAATGAGGCAATTCGTGCAACACGAGGAGACGTACTTTATGCGCTCTTTCTCCATATTTTCCCACTGGGTTTTTTCAAAAAAATTGAGACATAGACAAGATGGGATGTCGGATCAAGGGGTAGTGTTCGGAAACCGACGCACACGCCGTGTGCGGACCCACCATTTCTTGGGGGTGGGGGTTTCCCTCTAGGTCTCCCACCTATCCTTCTCCCCTATATATCCATGTATTGTATGGAGAGAGAAACACCATTGATAATAAAGATTTGTCCAGATTATTTCTCTGTGTCCCTTTACTTTTCGTATCTGTGATTGTGCCACCTGTACGACTACTTTGACTATGCTCTCGCTCCGCGCCCTTGGATCGGACTCGCGGGCAAAAATTATGGCACAAAAAAGAGATATTTCTGAAAGAAGTGTGTGGACGAGGCCTCCACAGCTCGCTAGGCATGCGGCCATCAACCAGCTAAAAGCAAGATCATTACTAGAGTCAAGTGATGGTGAGAGCATCTGATATAACCGGCCACCCTAAAGCACACTACATGTCCGTGCATGCACAACATATGTGGGGCGGATATGGGCTGTCCAGACATGCCCCCATGGCCCACGTAAGACATGTCCACGATGGCCGGCCTCCGTCACCACATATCCTCCAAAGATAACTCTAGATTCATTCCATACCGTTGATGGCACCACCTCCTCCAAGCCTACCGAGAAGGACGGTGGAGACTGTGCGTTGGGCAATTCGGTGGGCCAGTTGAATGGGACGCAACAGCGAGGAAGTCATCCTAGCCCGGTGTTAGTGAAGTCATGCTGCACCTTTTTTGTGTGTGCCACCTTGTTATAATTTTGAGCCACCACTTGCACGGTTGAACCACTTGTTGCCGTAGGATAGGAGAACAAAAGGAGAGAGTGAATACAGTGAATATGGGGCATATGCTCCCTCCTATTGAAATGTCAAAAAACTGTCTAGAAATCTGAAACAAAAAAAATTCATGCATAGGTTTTGCATGAGTTTCGTGACGAGATTACTATTTACTTTGTCTCCAAAAAAAAAAAGAGAAAATTTCGGTGCTACATAGGAGTAACCCTGCGGCATATTTTTGTCTTTATTACACAGGACAGCTAAAAATTCGTTTCTCCAGAAAACATTCTACGCACACATGGAACCTGCAGATCTACGTGCTCAGCTTTTTTAAAGAATTTTTTACATTTAAAAAATGTTTTTTCAAACCTAGAGCATATGCATCTGCACCCAAGTTCTCTCAAAGATGGTTTCCAGAATACAAATCCGTGGGCGAGTCCTCCGCGGTGGGCTGGGATTCTGGGAATACGGCCACCAGCCAGCTGAAGGTTGTGAAAAGGCTCCAAAAGGAGCTAATGGTTGTGTGTTCGGACTCCGTCTGAAGTTTCCGCAGCTAATACTTTATGTATCCATGTGCCGTGTGGTGCATTTAATTATCAGGACATGGGTCTTCAATCCTTTGACCCATGTTTTGGTTGCCCCCGGTGTTGTCAAGTCTTCCCCGCTACAGTTGCCATAGCATTGACGTTGACGAGCTGCTGTTCTGTTTCACGGCCAAGCTTTCCCAGCTTCCCTTAAGAGTTTGGACTTGCCAAAGCTGAGGAATTTGCAACGAAGCTACCTGGTCAGGAAAGTAAGAATCTTTCGCGGAAGGGTAGACTTGCATTTCAAGTTAGCCTCTGGCGGTCGGAATCTATCATATCTCTACTGTTCCGACGCCAATGCCTTGTGTTTTATTACTCCATCTGTCTCAAATTAATCGCCACAAGGATAAACAAAAGTTGATGTACTCACTCCGTCTCAAAATAATTGTCTCAAAGTTGGACAAAAATGAATGTATCTTGCACTAGAATATGTCTAGATACATTCCATTTTGTCCAAGTTTGAAACAATTGTTTTGAGGCGGAGGGAGTATTTAATATTAAATTATGTCTAGATATATCCACTTTTATCTATTTTTGAAATAATTAATTTAAGAAGGAGGAAGTATTTTAATAGTGATCATGTCCAATACCCAGTGCCTTTGTCAGAAGTTGGAATCAGCTCAATGGGTTCAGCAGGGCTTTCCTTGGAGTAGAAAGGACGGCCTTCATCATAAATAAGTACTGGACACGTGATAAAATAGTTAAAAGATGGGTTTAGCATAAATATGTACCGGACAGGTGATGAAATAGTTAAAAGCTGGGTTCAGCAGGGGTTTCCTTGTGTTTTATTACTCCCTCGGTCTCAAATTAATCGTTATAAGGATGCACAAAAGTTGATGTATCTAACATTAAATTATGTCTAGATATATCCATATTTTTCCATCTTTATGACAATTAATTTGAGAAGAATGGAGTATTTTAATAGTGATCATGTCCAATGCCAGTGCCTTTGTCAAAAGTTGGAGTCAGCTCAATGGTTTCAGCAGGGCTTTCCTTGGAGTAGCAAGGACGCGTTCATCATAAATAAGTAAAATAGGAATATGTTTGGTTAGAGGAAAAAAGATAATTTATTTATAGTTATAATAGATCGAAGTAACTCACATGAGCATGACATCAAGATCATTTCTCGTTAGTAATAAGAAGAGAGGAAGCTTTTTTTTGTGCGGGAGGAAGCTTCTGTTCTTGACGAGGTCAAAGCAGCAGCTCCGAATAATAATGGCGATGATCATGGAAAGGATAATAGGGATGTAGATACAAATGATAATAACGTGGGAAGAGATCCTAGAATGAAAAGGACTCTCGAAAAACTTCAGAGGTAGTAGGGTTTGCTAATGTAGAGACACTAAATGCGACATATGGGGTGGCTGATGCAGTTAGCTTCTTTCTGATGGTGCAACAATGTATGCCACATATGTATTCTAGCACGCCCATAGAAGTGCAGCCGCCACCGCCCCAGGCCCCTCCTCACCGTTGTTCGCCTCCTCCCCCTCCCCAGACATCTCCTCCTGGGTCGCCTCGCGCGGCGCGCTCCGTAGGTCCCCGTCCTAACCCTAGCAAGCCGCCCCCGATATCCTCCTCGCAGCCGCTGCCATTGCCAACACCGACGGTGTCGGCCACACCCAGCCTGTCCAATGACGAGGGGTGAGGGAGGGTGTGCCCAGATGGTCCTCTATGCTCGGAGGCGGGCCATCACCGGGGCGACATAGGTGGGGAGCGGTGGTGTTTTGCCGGGGCGACGGTCAGCGTGGCTAGCGGGCCTAGGGCGGCGGATGGCCTCGTTTGGTCGACCTCCTCGAGGCAGATCGGAGGGGATTAGCGTGGAGGAAGCTCCCTCCCCCGCGGTGGTTTTGATTCCATCTGGCTATGATGGCATGGGTGGATCCTGGATGGGGTAGTGTAGAGGCGTCGGGTGGCGTGGTCCGACCTCCGGTGTTGCGTCTTCCACGGAGACCTACTGCTGCTTGTGGAGGATCTGGGAGCCAAAGCTCCGTTCGGTTGGGGCTGATGATGGCGGCGTCCCCGGGCATCGTTACCTTGTTGAAGACGCCATTGTTGCGTTCTCCTGCCAATTGCCTAGACGTTCTTGGGGGCGGGGGGGAGGGGGAGGGTGGGGTAACCTAGATCCGGGTCTCCTGAACCGAACGATGGCAGCAAACTGATTCCGTTCTCCTTCTGGCGGGCATCATTTTGGAATAAGTTCTTCTTGGAGGGGTCTACTCATTGTGCGGTGTTGCATCTACCACGTCGGCGTCGGCGAGTCTCGGTGGCATGGTGCAACGGGGTCTCGGAAATTGACATGTGATGATGGGAACGCAAGGTGGTGGAGCTGTTTGACACCATAGAGGTGTCGATGGCAGGTCTGCCAAAGGCTAATGCTTTGATCCCTATCCTGAAGATGGGTTAGAGGAAGTTGGCGATGTCAACTTCTTTAGCGTGTGCATTTGGTGCGCTGAGGGTCTGCTGGATCGATTGCGTCCCTTGATCGCCGACAAACGGCTTGGTGTGGCCTCCAGTATTTTGATGATGCGCGCTCGTGTGATGTGAAGGCATATGACCCTGTTCATGACCAAACGCTTCCTAACCCCTACGGGTACCTCAAGAAAGGATAATAGAAACATGGGCAAGCTAGAAAGAACTGTGTTAATAATTATAAGCCGAACTCCATATGAGAATTGATTTCCTATCCATGGACTCAGTTTTTTCTCAAACCGATCCTCGACCAGTTGCCATTCTCTATTTAAAAGCTTGCGGTAGTGAGTTGGAATACCGAGGTACTTGAAAGGAAGAGCACCAACCTCACACCCACAGATGTGTCGGTAGACATCCTGACTATCCTTGGACTTTCCTAAACAGAAGATCTCGCTCTTATGGAAATTGATTTTTAGACCAGAAAATTTCTCGAGTATTGACAATATAAATTTCATATTAACGGCTTTCTCTAAGTCGTGCTCAAGAAATAAAATAGTGTCATCCGCATACTGGAGAATCGAAACACCCCCTCCACTAAGTGAGGTACCAAACTCCCAACTTTCCCATCATCTTTTTCTCTAGCGATTAACACCGCCAACATATCGTCTATTAGATTAAAAAGGATTGGAGAAAGAGAATCCCCATGTCTTAAACCTTTCAAGGTATGAAAGTAATGACCTATATCATCATTCACTCGAATTCCCACACTTCCTCCTTGAACAAACCTTGCTACCCATTCACACCACTTTGGTGAAAATCCCTTCATTTGCAAAGTCTGTTGAAGGAAGGACCAATTAACCTTATCATAGGGTTTCTCGAAATAAATTTTGAGAAGCACCCCATCCATCTTTTTCTGTATTAAATCATGCAAAGTTTCGTGAATCACAACCACCCCTTCCAAAATATTTCTCCCTAGGAGAAATGTAGACTAGGATGGACGAATCACTTTTTGTGCAATTGACGTAACTCTATTAGTGCCTACCTTTGTGAAATTTTTGAAAATCACATTTGGAAGACATATAGGCCTATACTGCTCAATTCAGCTGGCATCATCTTTTTTGGAAGCAGGGTAATCACTCCAAAGTTCAACTTAAACAATTGTAGTTCCCCAGAATGCAACTGTGCAAACATTGTCATCAAGTCATTCTTGACGACATCCCAAAAATGCTGATAGAACTCTGCCAGGAACTCGTCCGGCCCCGGTGCTTTATTGTGTTCCATTTGGGATATTGTTTCAAAGACTTCTTCCTCCGAAAAAGGTGATGTTAAAATGATGTTTTCACCAGCAGAGACTTGTGGAAGATCATCAATCATCCACTCATTAAGAGATAAGGACGAGGGTGCCGATGCCCCAAACAATTTTTTAGTACTCTGGGATGAACACTTTCAAATTCTCATGCCCTACAATTGTACCCTCATCTTGCTCTAGCTGGAAAATCTTTTTCATTCTATGTTTACCATGAGAAATGAGATGGAAGTACCTCGTATTACCACCCCTTCCTGAATATGCTGCACCTTATCCCGTTGAGCCTACTTGGACTCTTCATCACGTCTAAGTTTAGCCAAGTAAGCATCAGCTTCCCTCTTGGCCTCTCTTTCGGCCTCTGTAAGTGGAAAACTCTCTGCCTTTATATCCAGCTCATTGACAATAGAGAGAATCTTATATCTCAAATTTTGTATTCCCTGATAAGATTTCGAGCCCATCCCCTTAGAAAACTTCAGAGATGACGGATCTTATTTTGCCAAATCTCTATTGGCTAGAACCTACTGAAATGGACTGCCATTCGCCTTTAACCATTTCATAGAAACTAGCCTCTCGGAACCAAGCCAATTCAAACGAAAAAACTGACTTGTTACCCGGATGAGGAGAGCTCCCATAATCAATTAACCAGGACACATAATCCGACCCCATACGGGTTAGCGCATGTACCGTTGCCAGGGGAATCTTCTGTTCCCACTCCACGCTAGCTAGTATACAGTCTAACTTCTCATAAGTTGGAATATTCCTTCTACTAACCCATATATATTGCCTTCCTGATAACTAAAGCTCTTTCAAGTCCAAACTCTCAATAATGGCATTAAAGATGAAAGGCCATCGCGGATTAAAATTAGCATTAGTCTTCTCATGTGGGCGTCTTATGATATTAAAATATCTACCAATCAAAATGGGTAGTGACCCTCCATCACAGATACGCACCAGTTCAGCTTAAAATTCAGGTTTCTTGTTATCTTGAGCGGCCCCATGGACAAGAACTAATTCCGAAAGGAAATCATCGTCCTTGTGATTGCACATGAAATTTAGCTGAATAATCACCTGCAATGACTGTCTGCCCCCAATTTAGCTGAATAATCACCTGCGTTGAAACCCACTAAAATTCCCCCTAACCTACCACGTGGCGGTAAACAATACCAAGTAAAGTTTAACCCCCTAGCAAAATGAGCAAGAAGACATTTATCAAAATTAGACCGCCTGATACGTTGCAAACGTATCTACAATTTTTGATGGCCCATGCTTATTTTCTACCTAATACATTTTGTTTTTCACATGTTTTCTATGATTTTCCTTTGTTTTCTGGATGCTTCCACAGACTAACCTATTGACAAGATGCCCCAGGCCAGTTGCTGTTTTCTAAGGAAATATTCTCAGAAAGGTCTGAAAATCTACGAACATCATTTTTTGCCCGGAACAGCGACTAAGTCCAAAGAAGAGCAGGATGGGGATAGGGGGCCTCCAGTGGGTGCCAGGAGCGGCCCACCCTAGGCCGCGCCTGGTGCGCCGCTGGCGCACCTGGCCACCGCCTCTTGGTGCCTTTTCGCCCATAAATTGCCTTGAACCCGAAAAACGTCGGGGAGGGAGTTATTTTCCAGAAACATACAGAGGGGCGCCGTCACCGCGAAAGGATAACCTAGGGCTTCTAAATCCCTATTCTGCTACTCTGCCGGAGAGGAGAATCGTCATCGGAGGCCTCTACATCGCTATGATCACCTCCAGACAGATGCGTTAGAAGTATATCTTGGGACTACAGGTCCATAGCATTAGCTAGATGGTTGTTCTCTCCCCTATACCTCCATGTTTAGAGTCTCATGAGCTTCCTCACATGATCGAGACCACCGTTATGTAATTGTGCATGTTGTGTTTGCTGGGATCCGATGAACCATGAGATTATGATAATTTTGTTCAAGTCAATCTAAGATGCTTCACGTATATTCGTAGAGAGTTTTAATATTGTCTTGAAATGCTCTCCAGTGTTTATTATTACCTTGGCCACGTATTTTTTTCACCTCCAAGAGAGCGTTTATATGCTTGATGGTAGATTCATGCCTCCCTTACATATGTGCTCGAGTGATAGAAACATGACGGATGGGGGATGTGTTGTTGCTACTAGGGATAAAACTCTTGTCTACGGATGAGGACCACTGCTTACATTATGTATTGTTCTTAATGCATTTGTCTGTTGCACACAAAGCAATCACTTTGTTGTTGCAACTTAGTACTAGAGAGATTTTCTAGATAGCTTTTTGAGGTGGACTTTTAGATATGGATGCATGCTGGATAGCGGTCCATATGCCTTGACGTAATGCCTAGAATGTTAGAACACGTGAACTATATCTCGTCATAATAGTATTGTTATATGTTCATGATTTGTCAATTGCCTAGATATAATTTGTTCACCCAACATGTTTGTTTTCTTTGGAGAGACACCACTAGTGAACCTATGGCCCTCAGTCCTATTTTCCTCATATTTGCAACCTTCTTTAAAGCACTTTCATAATTGTTTCCTCGTTGTTCCTTTTTTACTTTTATTGTTTTCCAAGACTCTGTATGTTTAATTCCCTCGTTTTCAGCAAGACTGGAAAATTGAGAACATTCCGGAAAGTTGGGGCAAGAGAGAGTTTGTGTTTGTGTGCAGGTTCCACATTTGTTGATGCGCCAGACAACAAGCAACCTTCTCTAAGACTACGAAGTCCTACTGTTCGATAAACCCTGGTTCCTTAATTGGGGGAAAATTTCTACTAGAATACATCATACCTTCCGCTTGGGGTCTCCCAACAAGCGTGTGATCACGTCAGCATCACCGCCCCGTTTCCAAAATGGCTAAAAGTCCAACCTATTTCCCCGTACCGCTTCATTAACCACCAAATGCTTAGCAGGATCCCCAAACCCGTCACTATTCCAGAAGACACGTTTCATTTCAATTTTTATTCAACTTCTTAATCCTAGCACTTCTCCTAAGCTTTGATTTATCCCCTTTCTTAATATGGCATGAGCGAGTAATTTTCACTCCACGTGAAAAGAGATCCAAATGATCCCCCAATTCCTCCTAGGTCTTATTTGTATAGTCCTTACATAAATTAGATGCCTTTCTCAAAACCAAACTATTTGATTCAACACAATTATCAATTGCAAGATTATTATTTAAAAAAATTAATGTGACGAGTGGTATCTAAACTCTTAAGACCATCAACATCCAAGTATACTTGTGACGGAGATTCTCCCAAAAATAATCCTAATCAAGACACCCGTTGAACAATTGATCTATTCGAAAGAGATGCAAAATATAAACTTGGGTTTGGAATTATACCTGCAAGCTTGCCATCTGAAAGCACAACACGCATGGAGTCTTCTCCAAAATGGGTGTGTCCGCGTCAAGTTGAGCCCGGATACACGCACTGTTGCGCTTCCCCTAGGATTCCGGGTCTTGTATGCCTCCATAAGCTATCACTGTTGTCCTCGAAAGAGTTGCATTGGTCCTTGACGCTGCTACCTCCTTGCCACGCTGCATATTTCCAGCCATAACCGGAGCTGCCATCCCTAGGCCCCCATAACTGGAGCAGTAACCGCATCCGCATCTCTAATCTGGTCAGCAAGTGCACCATCTCTTAGCTTGACTGTGTGTGCCACGTCTCCACCAGCAAAAAGTGACAGATATCCTCGTTCCCTTGAAGATGATGACATATGTCTCTCACCCTAAGCCCAGACAACAGGTAACATCACCAGAGTGCATGTCGACAACTCGCCTTCCTCCTTACCCTCCATCTCTCCTTGGTGTATTTGATCAACACGATCCTCTATTAGCTTCAGTACAGATGCCTACCCTTCTCCTTGCAAAGCCTCAACAACAGCGAACATATCAGAATTCAAAGTCACGGATGAAGTTTCCACGGCCGCGGCACAAAGGCTAGTAGAAACCTGCCCTAGCGGCAGCGATTTACGCCTTTCTGTGCCAGGCAGGATGGTCGCCACGGCAAAGAAACCCGCAGAACCGTGCCCCGGCGGCAACGTTTTGCCGTGTTCTATGCCCGGCAGAGACAATGTGCACGCAGTCCTCGGCAGAGAAGATGTTGATTTTTTTCCCAGCAGCACTTGCGCGTGCGTCCTCTCGCTCCTAACTTCACTGGCAACTGCAGCTATTGCCATTTTTTCCTCGATCCATGATTTAGCTTCCATTGATTCTGAAGCCAAGCTTTGGCCTCCATCATTGCCCCTTTGACAAGAGGAGAAAATACCACACTCGATTTCATTGCCTTCGCAGCTTTAGGACCACGGGAATTCGAAGTTGTAGAGAGATCCAGCATAAACATGAACCCCTTTTGAACTGTTATCATCAAGTGTTGTGTTTGCAACTTCATCCCTAAAATCATCACCGGGATCTCCATCACCATCCTCAGCCTCCTCGTCAGGCAGCTCAGACATATGAACACCATCAGCCTCCTTTTTATTCTCTCCCTCAACCACAAAAGAGAGCTCGTAAATGCCATCTTTGATAAACTATCTTCGTAAGGTTCAAGAAATCCAATAGAATTCGAAGCACTCCATGCTTCCTCGCATAAGCCATGTCTATCCGCAGGGTTTTGCCGAGCAGAAAACCCACAGCCCAAAGAGCTAAGAAATCTCCAATCTGCTCACTTGGGATACCCGAGACACGTACACAAATATCTCGCAGAGTGTCCATGGGCACCACCTTCTGTTCTCAATTGTCAACAATCATCTCATTGGATGAATTAGGAACCTTGCATGCCCCAAACACTTTTAGCCGCTCTAACTCAATCTTTGATGGAAATTGCACCTTGAACATGTTGTGGCCCACTTGACGAACATCCCAAACAAATGTTTTACTAGGAACTAATTACACCTACATTGTAACTTGAGGGATAGACATCTCTCCCCTACTCACAATCACCAATGCAAGTTTCAAATTCTCCATTCTGGGTCGATAATTATCAGATAGTGGCATCCCAAAAAAAGTGAGCTCCTCGTGCGCGTATCCGTACATAAAAAGATGCAGCTTAGGGGCCGACAACATTGGGCATTGCCCAGCCACATGATCCTTAGATTGACAAATCTAACACACTGGCATATGACAATCCGCAAGAAAATGCACGCCCCTCCACCCCGCAAAGCACTCCAATTTCACAACATTCTTCCCTTTTTTCTGAGTTGCACCAGCCACCGCCGTAACCAGCTCCTCCGCTGTGACTACTTGACCCCGGTGATGCTGATAATCGACCGGGATCAACATAGTCGGCGCATTGGGAGCCATCGTTGTCCCCGATTTCGTCTCCGTGATGGCCACCGTTTGTTTCATGGTTGCATGATACGTCTCCAACGTATCTATAATTTCTGATGCTCCATGATGATATTATGCCAATTGCTATATGTTTTCTCCCTTCTTTATGTCATTTTTATCAATTTTCCGGACTAACCTATTGACAAGATGCCACAGAGCCAATTCCCTGTTTTCTGCTGTTTTTAGTTTCAGAAAAGTTTTTCTAGAAATTGGAAAGTTTGAAGCCCGGAAGTCCTATTTTCCCCGGAAGCATCCAGAAGACCGAAGAGGAGACGAAGAGGAGCATCAGGGGGCCCACACCATGGAGTGGCGCCCCCCCTTGGCCGCGCCAGGGGGTGGTGTGGGGCCCCTAGATATCCACCGCCTCTGCCCTTTCGCCTATTTAATCCCCTCGGACGGAAAACCCTAGACACCTGATCAAATATCCCCGAAAAGTTCCGCAGCCACCGTCACCGTCAACCCTAGATCAGGGGGGTTCTGAAGCTGTCTCCAGCACCCTGCCGGAGAGGAAATCATCACCGGAGGCCTCTACATCACCATGCCTGCCTCCGGAGTGATGCGTGAGTAGTTCATCCTTGGACTACGGGTCCATAGCAGTAGCTAGATGGTTGTGTTCTCCTCATATGCCTCCATGTTTAGATCTCGTGAGCTGCCTAACATGATCGAGATTGATCTTATGTAACTCTATGTGTTGTGTTTGCTGGGATCCGATGAATATTGAACTTATGACAAGTTGAGTATAGTCTTTATTGCATGTGTTATTTGTGATCTCGCATGCTTTCCATTGCTAGTGGCTGCTCTGGCCAAGTAGTTGCTAGTGACTCCAAGAGGGAGTATTTAAGCTTGATAGTGGGTTCATGCCTCCTCACCACCTTGCCCGAGTGACAGAAATGTGAAGGGGGATGATGTGCTATTGCCATTAGGGAGAAAACAGCGTTGAGTGTGCCCGCACGCATAATCATTGCTTGCCTTACACACTTTGTTTAATGCAGTTATCTGTTGCTTGCAACTTAATACCTAAGGCGGTTCGGATGATAACCTGAGGGTGGATTATTAGTCATAGATGCAGTTGGATTACGGTCTATGTATATTGTTGTAATGCCTGAACTAAATATTATAGTAGTCATCATGTCATATATGTGCACTACGGTGCAACCTCTATTTGTCAATTGCCCAGCTGTAATTTGTTCACCCAACATGCTATCTTTTATGGATTGACACCACTAGTGAACCTATGAACCATGTTCCATTTTCCTATACTGTTAAACCAACCACCACAATTTCCTGCTTTATTTACTTACTGCAAGCATACATTATTTTCCACACTATACGTCTAATCTTTGTTTTCAGCAAGACCGGTGAGATTGACAACCTCACTGTACCGTTGGGGCAAAGTATTTTGGTTGTGTTGTGTGTAGGTTCCACGTTGTTACTAACACCGGTGAGCCATCACCACTGTCAGTGGCATCAACCTTCCGAAGGTCCTCTTTCTTCTACTAGATTGATAACCTTGGTTCTTAACTAAGGGGAAAACTCCTACCGCTGTGCTCATCACCCTCCTCTTGGGGTATCCCAAAGAGTGCAAGATCTGCACCATCAAGGACCTTTTCTGGCGCCGTTGCCGGGGAGAAGGAAGTCTTCTAGACAAGGGGAGTCTCTCACTCTCAACCTCTTATTTTGTTTATTGTCTTGTTTTTATTTTTTTTCTTGTTTTGCTTCTCTTTATCAAAAACACAAAAAAATTAGTTCTTATTCTAGTTGTTATTTTTTGCTTTATCATGCTTGCTATCAATGTTTGATGTCTTTGAATCTAGATCTTATTGGCAAGGTGGGTTCACGGCTGAACAACAAAAATATTATAAGGAACACCGCTTGTCACAAAAAGGTATACACTTATGGGAGCAAATTAATAAATTGCATGACTATGCTAAAAACTTGTGCTCTACTTATAATGTTACTTATTGATTTGATAAATCTTGTTGCTGTAGGAGGTATAAACACCTCCCTTTTCAATGTGAGTTTAATGATAATTTTACCATATCTTCTTATGTTAAGGGAAATTATGAATTATATGACGTGGAACAAATTGAAGAATTTATTGCTTGGAAGGGTGCATTCGAAATTGCCTATTTGCTTGAAAGTATTGATGATGCACCTTATAAATATGAGATTTATGCTATACTTGAATATTTTTTTGATAATTACAAGGATTGTAATTACTACATAATGGAATTTCTTAATAAATTCTCTCAACCTAAGGAAGTAACTGATGCCTTGCAGGAGCCTATGGAAAAAGAAATTGCTGAATTTGGAATCTCATTGGATGAAAAAGAGGAGGAGAGTGATGATCAAGAGGAGAAAAATGGAACCCATGTCTACCTCCCAATGATAGTAACTCTTTAACTCGTACATTGTTTTATGATAATCCATGCTACTTTGATAAATCTTATGATAATCCTCTGTTTATTCCAACTATTGATGTGCATGATAATGAGGAATTTTGTTTAGAAAATTTATATGATAATGCTCTTGATGATGGTCCTATGTTATTTGATGTTATGAATTATAATGCTACTTAAAATATGATTTCTATAATGTGTCATATACCTTTTATGAGTGATCAGTCATCTTGCTTTGCTATTGCTAAAAGTGGAAAAAAGGAGTTGATTTTAAATTTTGATCCCACTATTTTTGAGCTTGATATGAATTGTGTGCTTTTAGACCATGACAAACATGCTTTATTTGATAATTATGTTGTTGAGTTTGTCATGATGCTACTGAAAATTACTATGAGAGAGGAAAATTTGGTTGTAGGAATTTTCTTGTAACTAATACACCTCTCTTTTTGTTGAAAGTTTTGAAGTTGCTCTTGTTCTACCTTCCCATGATTTCTAGTTTGAGCTTCTTTAATTTCTTTCTTTACAGGATTACTATGCATAGGAAGTGGGTTAGGATTAAATTTGTTTTATACTTGCTTCTTGATGCTCTCTTTTGCTTAATTCATATTTTTTATGAGAGCATCTTTGCTCTTTTTGCCTAGCTGAAAGGCATTAAAGAAAAGCGCTACCGGGAGACAACCCGTTTTTTTTCGCTGTTTTCAACCCGTTTTCTTTTGTTTTCTTTGGTGAGCTTTGCACCTGGGTGTTGTCTATTTCCTTAGCAAACCCGTTGTACCTTTTCTTTTGAGTTTTTGTTGAGCCAAGTAAAGCCTGTAGTGGAATGTATAGGCTATATTTCGGATTTCTGCGCAGGAAACAGATTTCTGCTGTCCACTGTTTATTCCGTACAAAATCACAGAAAATTCAAGTTGACCTGAGTTGTTTTGTGCGTAATCCTGAGCTGTATACACAACTTTTCTTAGTTGACCACTTTTTGATTTGAGCAACAGAAGATTTATGAAAAAAAATCATCTTTACCTGTTGTCCTGTTTTGACAGATTTCTGCCAATAATTGCATTTGCTTCTTAATCGCTTTCTTTTGGTGTTCTTTTGAGAAAAAGAGTTTTAAAAGAAGTTGTGACAATAGCTAATGTATTTTTGAGTGTTATACATGTGTTGAAACTGAACCATGTGAATTTATTATTTCTATTGCACTAACGTTGCTAATGAAGATTGTGAGAAGTTTGGTGTGAAGGAAGTTTTCAGGGGTCAAGAGAAGAGGATGATATGCTGTGATTAAGAAGAGTGAAAAGCCTAAGCTTGGGGATGCCCCGGTGGTACATCCCAGCAAATTCCAGGAGGACTCAAGATTCTAAGCTTGGGGATGCCCAAGGCATCCCCTTCTTCATCAACAAATTATTAGGTCACTTCTAGTGAAACTATATTTTTATTCGGTCACATCTTATGTGCTTTACTTGGAGCGTCTTTTATTTTGTTTTCAGTTTGTTTTTGTTTTTTCTTTCAGTTTGTTTTTACTTTTCCAATAAACTTGGTTGGACCCCAGCATTCTTTTATTCGAGAGTGACACACTCCGCTTTTTCATGAGAATACTTCGTATTCTTAATCTCTGTCTGGCTGCTGCATTTATTTAGCTCCTGTTTTGCATGCATCTCTTATTAGAGCTGTTAGTTTTATTAGTATTATGTGAGTACTCTCATGTTTGCTTGCTGTAGCATTTATAGAGGTTTTTGTTAAAAAATATTATGTATGGTGCTTGTTGGGAGAAAGAAACTGCTGTTTAAAGTAGAATTTATAATGGTGCAAGTAGAAGCTTGTATAGACTGTTGCTAGAACGTTTTCATGCCATGCTAAATGTTATTTTAGTTCTAAATCTTTGTGATGTTGAGTAGCATGAATAGCATCAAATAGATGAGAGTGTTTAATATGTCATTGAAAGATTCATGAGCTGTTCTTGTCATAAGGAAGCATAAATTTTTGGTATTCTCTTTCGAATGTTTTATTTGGTTGACTTGGCGCATGCTCACACCATGTTTATGACTATGAACCAGTCACAAATAGCATCCATTACAACTTAGTTTTTGAACTATGACACTGCTTATGCTTTAACTAATGATGATTATGTCGCTATGCATGATTATGGCTCTTATGCTCTCTTGATTTGTCGCTCCTAGTCTTTTGCTAGCTTCCACCTGTACTGAGTATGAGCTCTACTCGTGCATCCAATTCCCTTAAACCAAAGTTTTTCCCATTGTGTCCACCATACCTACCTACACGTGGTATTTAAATTCCACTCCAAGTCAATTGCTCATGTGTTACCTTTAAAACTTTCAAAATTACTCCTACTTTATGTTCCTGTTTTTGCTCATGAGGACGTCAATAGAGAATCTTTATCTGACTTGTTGATTGGATTTCACACCCTAGACTAGTGGCTTCATCCACTTATCCAAATGATAGAAGAGCTGGCAGCGGGGTGCCCAGCCCCAAATTAATACACACAAAATCTCTTCACTATTTTTGCCCCTGATTTATCAGTCAAAGCATAATTGTTTAAACAAAAGAGAAACAAGGATGACCTTCTACCCAGATGCGTCCTTCACATAGGAGCCGCTCTTATGAATCCAGTTGGCTTGTGACGTATTGTATTTTCTTTTTACTATTCGTTGACATTAGCATACATCTCCCAAAATATAGACACTCCTCCACGGTATGTGATTGTTGGCACGCACTCGAGGATTTAGTTAGCCATGGTTTGTGAAAGATGGATGGGAGGAGTTTCAAACTTTTAATACCTCTGTTTAATAAAATAAAAGCTCTAGCACATGAGTGATCCCTGCTTCCCTCCGCGAAGGGCCTTTCTTTTACTTTTATGTTGAGTCTCCGTCTTCGAACGTTATGCACAGTTGAGAGAGCATTTTTGCCATTCTTAGTTCTACATGCATTGTCCCATGAACATCGATAATTACTTCATGATGTGATATAATTTGTTCTTAATTATTTTCTCTAGTCTTCCTCATGAACTTTGAAGGTGTCCTAGCATTTATGTTTTTCCCCACTCTTAAGGACTAGCGAAATATCACTTTGCCATGCTTTCTCTATACGTGAAACATACGTTTATCTTTCTTTGCTTTGTTTCTCATGATCCTTCATGATGAAAAGTTATTGCTTTGCTTTATTATTAAAGTTCTATTTATCATGTTTGTGTTTGAAGTTCTATGATCTCAGCTTGCATATGCCTTTAAATTTTTATGATCAAGATTATGTTAGTAGCATGTCACCTCAGAAATTATTGTTTTATCGTTTACCTACTCGAGGACGAGTAGGAACTAAGCTCGGGGATGCTTGATACGTCTCCAACGTATCTATAATTTCTGATGCTCCATGATGATATTATGCCAATTGGTACATGTTTTCTCCCTTCTTTATGTCATTTTTATCGATTTTCCGGACTAACCTATTGACAAGATGCCACAGAGCCAGTTCCCTGTTTTCTGCCGTTTTTAGTTTCAGAAAAGTTTTTCTAGAAATATTCTCGGAATGGGAAAGTTCGAAGCCCGGAAGTCCTATTTTCTCCGGAAGCATCCAGAAGACCGAAGAGGAGACGAAGAGGGACATCAGGGGGCCCACACCATGGGGTGGTGTGGGGCCCCCAGAGCTCAACCGCCTCTACCGGTTCGCCTATTTAACCCCCTGGATGGAAAACCCTAGACACCTGATCAAATATACCCGAAAAGTTACGTAGCCGCCGTCACCGTCAACCCTAGATCAGGGGGGTTCTGAAGCTGTCTCTGGCACCCTGCCGGAGAGGAAATCATCACCGGAGGCCTCTACATCACCATGCCTGCCTCTGGAGTGATGTGTGAGTAGTTCATCCTTGGACTACGGGTCCATAGCAGTAGCTAGATGGTTGTCTTCTCCTCATATGCCTCCAATTTTAGGTCTCGTGAGCTGCCTAACATGATCGAGATTGATCTTATGTAACTCTATGTGTTGTGTTTGTTGGGATTCGATGAATATTGAACTTATGCCAAGTTTATTATAGTCTTGATTGCATATGTTATTTGTGATCTTGCATGCTTTCCGTTGCTAGTGGTTGCTCTAGCCAAGTAGTTGCTAGTGACTCCAAGAGGGAGTATTTATGCTTGATAGTGGGTTCATGCCTCCTCACCACCTTGCTCGAGTGAAGGAAATGTGAAGGGGGAGGATGTGATGTTGCCATTAGGGAGAAAATAGCGGTGAGAGTGCCCACGTTCATAATCATTGCTTACATTACACACTTTGTTTAATGCAGTTATCTATTGCTTGCAACTTAATACCTAAGGGGGTTCAGATGATAACCTGAGGGTGGATTGTTAGTCATAGATGCAGTTGGATTACTGTATATGTATATTGTTGTAATGCCCGCACTAAATATCATAGTAGTCATTATTTCATATATGTGCACTACGGTGCAACCTCTATTTGTCAATTGCCCAGTTGTAGTTTGTTCACCCAGCATGCTATCTTTTATGGAGAGACAGCACTAGTGTACTATGAACCCCGGTCCATTTTCCTATACTGTTAAACCAACCACCACAATTTCCTGCTTTCTTTACTTACTGCAAGCATACATTATTTTCCACACTATATGTCTAATCTTTGTTTTCAGCAAGACCGGTGAGATTGACAACCTCACTGTACCGTTGGGGCAAAGTATTTTGGTTGTGTTGTGTGCACGTTCCCTGTTGTTGCTGACACCGGCGAGCCATCACCACCGTTAGTGGCATCAACCTTCCGAAGGACCTCTTTCTCCTACTGGATTGATAACCTTGGTTCTTAACTAAGGGGAAAACTCCTACCGTTGTGCTCATCACACCCTCCTCTTTGGGTATCCCAACGAGGGCAAGATCTGCACCATCATTGCACTATATGTACCGTCCCTGGCGCCAGTGGTTGCACACATGATACGTCGAAAACGTATCTCCTTTTCCGAACACTTTTCTTATTGTTTTCCTCTAAACTTGTGAGTTTTGGATACCACTAACACGGACTGACATTGTTTTCAGCATAATTATCTTGGTGTCTCGTTTTTGTGCAGAAAAATCAACTTTCAGGATAATACCCAGAAAAGACCCCATTGGTCTTAAAACACCAAAAGACCCCGGGAGCCTGAAGGGGGCCAGGAGAGGGGCCAGAGGGGGGCCACACCACCCCCTGGCACCCCCTAGGTCGCGCCACCTGGTGGTGTGGGCCACCCAGGCACCCCCTTAGACTCCCCTTTCGACTACATATTTCCTTCAACCCTGAAATGCGAGGGGGTTTGTCATATTCCACAGAAACACAACAGAGTGCTGCCGACACCCTGAACCTTGATTCGGGGATCAGAATTTCCTGTTCTGGCGAGCTGCCGGGACGGGGATTCGAAGGAGATCATCACCATCGACACCACCACTCATTATCCATCAACCATCCATGTTTCCCCCGTCCATGTGTGAGTAAACACCGCTGTAGCCTGAGAGGGATGGAAGGGATTGGATGAGATTGATCATGTAATAATGCCAAATTGTTAGGGCATAGTGCCTAGTATCAGGGCCGGGCCCACAGTTGTGCCAACTGTGCGGCCCGCACAGGGCCCAAGATTTTTGGGGGCCCAAATTTTTTACAAAGTGTGTATACACTTCCGTATGGTATCCAGGCATGAAGCCAAAAGGCATGAACGAACGAGCGAAGCCACAGACGAACAGCGAAGCGCATCGTTGCCTTGCATGCCTGACCCTATGCCTAGGCTCGCACAAACAAGAAACCAACTTTGTGGGCTTTTACTGGGCTTCACGCGCGTGAACGACAGTGCAGGGCAAATATCGTGACAACGTGTCCTTCCTGTACTCTTTCCCGATCGGAAACAATTTGTTCCGTGCACTCCGTGTACCAGCCGCCAGCAATTGCCTGATGCCATGTTTGGTTGCACGGAATTGGGGCTCGGAATTGGAATTGAGGCCCAAATAGGCAAATTCCGCTATTTGTTTGCGCTAAGAAATGGGTCGTGGAATTTGGGCTCAATTCCGAGCCCCCACCCGCGCGTGTAATTTTTTGCCCAAAATATTCCATGGTCTAGACCTCTGAATCGCTCGGAATTGAGCCCGTGCCTTCCTCCCCCTCCTCCTAGCCTCGCGCCCTCTCCTTCCTCTGTTCCCCTCACAACCGCCACCGCGATTTGTCACCGCCGGCGATTGGAGCCTCGCCCCGCCTCGTTGAGCTCTCGAGGAGTCCCGCCGTCCTCCTCTCCCCCTCCTCGCCGAACCTCGCTTGCCGGGATGGCCCGAATGCCACGAATCGACAGTCTTCCTCAACCCCGGCCAGAGCTCCGCCGATCTCGTTTCCGCCGTTGTCACTTCTTCTCCGGCCTTCCCAACCCTCTCTCTGGACTCGCCGTGAGCGTAGCTCCCTCCCCATGCCCTCCTCCCCTTTTCCCGTGCACGGAATCGTCCCCGCCGCCGTTGCCGTGCCCCAGCCACCGCAAAACTACACGGCGGCGAGACTCCGGTGGCGATTTCGGGACGGCGCCACCACCTTCCTGCTCGTCTCGACGAGGGCCTTCCAACGAGCCCATCCACGCTTACTGGGGTGACTAGAATCGTGCGCCGGCGACGAGCTTCGGCTCTCTGCAGTCTTGCTCTGGTTTCTTATGTGAAAAAAAGGAGAAAGGAAAAAAGAAAGAAAAAAGGAAATAGAAAAAAAACATTCAATTCCACACAATGTGCATCCAAACAAGATTTAGAATTCCATTGCATTTTCAATTCTGCAGATGAATACCACGCGCATCCAAACAACAATTGTGGTATTCCATTGAAATCGTTGATTTGGTATTGTATTGCCAATTCAATTCAGAGATGAATTCTGTGCAACCAAACACAACATGATTGTTTTCCAAACGATCCAAAAATCCAGACTAGAAACCAGAGCGTCCGACGGGACGGGAACAATTCCCCTATCCTCTAATTCTCGTCTTGATTGGCAGCTCGCAGGTATCCTGCTCACTGTTCTTAGCCCCTTGTAATTATATTTTGGCCGATCGGTCAGAGATCTCTAAATCTAATTTTAGTTATTCGTCTTTTCTATCTTGTGTTTCAATAATACAGATTCCGATCATCATGGGGAAACAAGTGTCCGGTTTCCAGAAGCGCAAGAGAAAGGAAAAGGAACAAGATTTCATTAAATCACAAGAAGGTGCCATGCAATACTTGTTTTCCGAACGCAAGTATTGCATATAGAGTTTTGTTGACCATTCATGTGATAGTAGCATCGGCGGAAAGGAGCTTTTCTAAATTCAAGTTATTGAAATCCTATATGCGTACTACAATGACACAACAAAGACTCAATGATTTGGCGACAATCGTATTGGAGAGCGAAGTGTTGGAGAAGATTGATTATGAGGATATCATTGAAGATTTCATTTCAAAAAACACAAGAAGAATGATGATGTTCAAATAAACATTACGCAACTTCGAATTAAATAGGTATGATTATGTTTTTTTGTCCTGTAATTGGGTCGATGAACCCCCTAAACTCTCTTAAACGATGTAACTTATGTTTGAACTCGGACCAGCAAGTTTCAGACGCACTCTTTTCCTTAGCAGGGTACCTAAGGGGGCTGGAAGGTTTTTAATGAGGCGGCTTGCGAGGTATGATTATTCATATATTTAATTATTATGCGAAATATTGTGTGATATACATTACAATTTTTTATATCAATTTTTCATGTGAGATATGGCCCCGTTTTAGATTTTCGCACAGGGCCCCGGATTTTGCCGGCCCGGCCCTGCCTAGTATCCATTGTTAGTGTTTTCTACCATTGTTGCAACTTGTTATGCTTAATGCTTGTCACTAGGGCCCGAGTGACATGATTTCAGATCTGAACATGTTATTGTTTCATGAGTATAATATTGTTTCTTGATCATACCTGCAAGTTGTTTTACACACATGGTTGTCCGGAACCCGAGGCACCAAAGTGACAGAATTGGGACAACCGGAGGGGATGGATGTGATGCGAGGATCACATGTGTTCATGGAGTGTTAATGCTTTGATCTGGTGCTTTATTAAAAGGAGCACCTTAATTACTAGTAGTTTCCCTAGAGGCCCCGCTGCCATGGGCTGGTAGGACAAAAGAGGTTGTGCAAGTTTCTCATTGCGAGCACGTATGACTATATTGGAACACATGCCTATGGTTTGCCTACATGTTTGATGCTTTATATTATTATGTGGAATGCCCACGTCATTATTATTACATGACCCTTGTTATCCATGCAACACCCGTCCATCCATTCCCTCTATGCCTATGGTACTCCCATCCTGCTGTTTTCCGCGATTGCTACTGCTGTTACTATTTTACTACTGCTGTTATTTTATTTCTACTGCTGCTATAAACTGTTATCACTGATAAATTTTTGCGAGCAAGTCTACTTTCAGGTGCAGCTGAATTGACAACTCAGTTGTTAAGGCATATACATATTCTTTGGCTCCCCTTGTGTCGCATCAATAAATTTGGGTTTTACTTCCCTCGAAGACTATTGTGATCCCCTATACTTGTGGGTCATCAAGACTATTTTCTGGCGCCGTTGTCGGGGAGCATAGCTTTATTTATTTGCTCACTTGATCGTGATATTGTTTGCTGCAAGCCATTCATCAGGGGCAAGACTCGTGATGGAAATGTTCCTATATTACCATCCACTACAAGAAGAGGTAAAACTCTGAACACCTTTGCTGATCTTGATTCACCGTCTGTTATGAGTAAGTTTCTTACTCCACCACATGCTACACGTATTGTTACTTCTGTTGAGTCTGAGAATGTTTCTGATACTTTTGATGATGCTTCTATTGTGCTTGATGATACTGGTTCTCTAGGTCCTTTCCTAGATGCTACTATTGCTAGATCCAAACAAATGAAAAATGCTGAAATTTCTGTTGAAAATATTGGTACGCCTGTTAATTCAACTGAGCTTATTGATGATCTTGATGAAACCTATATTGAACTGAGTGATGATTTTATTGAAGAAGCTCGTGCTACTACTGGTGCAAGTGCTCTTAAGAGTCTTCTTGCAAGACATGCTGTGAAATATAACTCTTCTCTCGATGTTAAGTTTGCCACATCTCCCATACACATTGTAGACAAGGATTATGATTTCTCTTTATATTTATCTTATATATCTATTGTTGAGAAGGAACCTTTTTGTGGAACTGAAGTAAAAGTGCTATGGAACACATGAACGAGCTTTCATCTTTGAGTAGTTTATTTTCTGATGATACTAAGCTGCGTACTTATTTTGTTACCAAGATCTTCCCTTTCTCATTGAAAGATGAAGCTAAAATTTGGTTTAACAATCTGTCACCTGGGTGTATTACTGAACCTATGGATTTGGTTAATGCATTATTTCAACAATATTTTCTTGCTACTACCCAACATGCTGATGTGCAGGACATCTTTAACTTTAAGCAAATTGAAGGAGAAAAATTGCCTGAATCTTGGACAAGGTTTTGTTCTGTGATAAGAGCTAGCCCTGGATACCCATTACCTAAAAATGAGCTCCTAGATATATGTTATAATGGACTAAGTTTTGAATCTAGGACATACCTGGATAGTTGTGTTGGTTGTGTTTTCAGGAAAAGAACTCCAGAAGAAGCTGAGGAATTAATGGCTAAAATAGCCAAAAAAAAATGATGATTGGAATATACCTGATCCTACACCTACACCAGAGCCAACACCAATACCAACACCCAAGAAGAGAGGGATGATTGAATTAAATGATGAAGTGATGAAGGAAGCCAAGAAATCTCTTAAAGAGAGGGGTATTAAATCTGAAGATGTGAAGAATTTACCTCCTATAGAAGAACTATGTAAGCCTATTCCTCATCCATCAATTGTTGAGGTACACTCTCTCCAATACTTTGATAATAGAGATATTCCTTACTCTAAACCACCTGATCAATGCTTAGATGAATTTGATAATTATGTTGTTAAGCAAGACAACTTTAATAGGACAGTGCAAAATCACCTTACGGAAAACTCTAGAGCTATTGATAATTTGGATGGTATTATTGAGAGAACCTCTAATGATGTTAAAATGACCGTTAAACATTTTCAAATGGTTCAAACTCAAATTGATCAACTTACTAAAGTGCAAAAAGACATGCCAACTAATGCTTCTAGAGATAAACCTATTTGTGAAATAATTACTAGAAGTGGTGTTTCTATTCAGGACCCCTTGTATCCTGAAGGACATCCTAAAAGAATTGAACAAGATTCTCAACAACCTAAAAACAATAGTTCTCCTTCTAAGAAAAAGAAGAAGTGAAATAAATATTTTGTAGAATCTCCTGAACCTGCTAAAGATCCTAATAGTATATCTATTTCTCATGCTGAAACTGAAAGTGGTAATGATAAAAGTGATGCTTCTAATAAAGAAGAACCTGTAGCTGAACTGAAAAGCAAACTAAAACTGCAAAGTATACTAAGGAGGATTTCATTGCTAATAAACATGGTAATGAAAGAGAGCCTTGGGTACAGAAAGAAATTCCTTTTCCTAATAAGAAACACAAATCTATGGAAGAAGAACATTATAACAAGTTTTGTGAGTGGATGAAACCTCTGTTTTTGGAAATTCCTTCGTGTGATGCTATTAAACTGCCTCCTTATTCTAAATATATGAAAGATATTGTCTCCAACAAAAGAAAAATTCCTAATGAGGAAATTTCTACTATGCTTGCTAATTACTCTTTCAATGGCAAGGTTCCAAAGAAGCTTGGAGATCCTGGTATTCCTACTATCCCTTGTTCTATTAAACATAATTTTGTTAGAACTGCTTTATGTGACTTGGGAGCTGGAGTTAGTGTTATTCCTTTCTCTCTTTATAAGAGACTCTCTCTTGAAAAATCGATACACACTCATATATCTGTGAAAATGGCTGATAAATCTACTGCTATTCCTGTTGGTATATGTGAGAATGTTCCTGTGCAGTTGCTACTAATTGTTTGATATTAACTGACTTTGTTGTTTTGGAAATGCGTGAAGATGATAATATGTCTATTATTCTTGGGAGACCTTTTCTTAATACAGCAGGGACTGTTATTGATTGCAATCAAGGAAAAGTTACTTTTAATGTTAATTATAAAGAGCATACCGTTTATTTTCCCAAGAAGATTGATAGAAGATATGGTCTAAATTCAATTGAAAATATTGAGACCATCAAGATTGGAGAATTTTATTATCCCATTCCAGTACCACCAAAAGAATATGAAATAATTATGATTGGGACTATATCTATCGAGGTTGAGGTAACATAATTATTTAGTGATTAGCAAAGTTTTGCTTCATATGAAAATTGTTCTGGTAACAAGACTTGATCACCCTTGTTAATAGACTGATTTTGAATGAAGAGGACAATGTTTTCACTATGTTTTCACCTTCCCCACTATGTTTTGACCATGTTTACTTCTATTATCACATTTCTACTTGAGTACAATCATGTTTTCCACCATCCTTATGCATGTTTTCCTCATGTTTTCACCCTGATTACTGAGGTTATGCATGTTTTCACCATCCATAATTTTGTTTTCACCACTACCACCTTTGTTTTCTTTTGATATTCTTCCATTAGAGTGTCATAGAACCTCTGTAGTGCTGGTTTTGGTTTTGTTTTCCACCTTTTCACTTTCGTTTTCCTGGTTTTTATTAATTATTAAAATTCTGGAAATACATTAAAAATAAAGTTTCTCGAAAAATTCCAGAAAAAATTATAATAATTTTTTACATAAAAAATGAGGCAGAGAGACACCTGGGAGGCCCCAGGAGGACCCATCAGTCAGACATGCACACCGTGGGGTGGCGCGGCCTGCCCCCTAGTGGCGCCAACACATGGTGTGGGCCCCCCTTGGCCCCATTAAGTAGTCTATCAGTGGTGCGAAGCAGCTTAGCCCCGGGGAGCTAAAGGTTATACCTTTGTAAGCGAACTGTGGTTCTTCTACGTAGGGTATTCCTCCTTTACTCTCTTAATTAACGTCGAGCTAAGTGACTTTGTGTAGCGTAGTAGAATGAAGGCTACGTACGCACCGACACTCTCTTATCCCTAAGCCTCTTCGCTAACTCGCTCGCCTACCAAAAATGAGTAGGCGAGGCTAGGCAAACTCAGCCGCTGACTTTGAATGTACTGTAGTAGACTTTCTAGCCTTTTATTTGATAACCCTTTCTCATGTTCTTTCATCCATCAAGTAGGCGAACCGTCAGGTCCTTAGTAGCGTTGACAAAGAAGAAGAGCCGGTTTAAAAAAAAGAAAGCTAGAATTTCCAATAGTGAGACCAGCTTGACAAGCTACCTTTCCTCTTGATATGAGGTGCGAAGAGAAACATCTCTTTTTTATGACTTCCACTTATCGATCCCGGCCCGGAAAAGTGACCGACCCCTTTCTGAATGAAAGAAAGGGTTTATGAGCCCTAGCCCTGTAAGCCCACACCTGTGTAGAGTAGATCGTTCAACACCTGCGGCACAATCTCTCCACTGCCAAAGTCTTCTCTCTCAACCACCAACCTCAACACATTTCCTGGAACCCGAGTTCTTGCTGTTCTTCCTCGAAATTTTTCTATCTCTTTGCTCAGCCCATCTTTTGTGCTGAAATCTGGTGCATTTGCTCTCCGGTATGTGACTCCTCCGATGATCCAAGTAGAATTTTATTTGGTGAAGTATTTCTTGAGTATTTTGGTATTGTAGGTGACATCTTATGTGAGTTTGCATGAATGATTTGAGTAGAAATAATGTAGTTTCGATGTATGTTTAGTTCTCATATAAGTCCCTATGGTAGTTTCCACCTTATAGTTGCTTGAAATAATTTTTGTGATGATTGTTGAAAAATTTCAGAGATGTAGCACAATGTTCATCAACTAAACCAGCATGAGCTGGAGTTGCATGAGGTCATGCCCGTGCATCGCAGAGAGAGAGTGTTTCCATCAATTTATCCCTGCAAGAATTCATGAGGGTTACGCAAATTTTGTAGGATTTCAACACTCTTGTGCATAATGCAGGCTTGGACCGTTTCATTGAGGATGAACCTATCCAACATGTGAAACTAACTATGTCTATGGTGCATGATTTTTGTTTTAAATGGTCCTCAACTAACCCAATGGTCCACTACAAAATTTACAATAAAGTTGTAAACTTGCCTTTCAGTGATTTTTGTGCAGCTATCAAGGTACCCGAATGGGGTTTTTGTGAGAAGATAAGAGGGCAGCCTAAACCACTGCTGGAATTGTATGAGGAGATTTGCCAAGGCAGAAGCTTCACAGGAAAGAGTGGTAAAATTCGAGAAATTCAACTCCCTAGCATTCGATACTTTGCCTATTTTATTTCTAAATGTGTGTTAGCTAGAAAAACTGCCAACAAGCTATCTGTCTATGATTTGGCGTTTATTGCAACTGCCTTAAGATGTGATAGGTCTTATAACTTTGGCGCTTTGATTGCTTACCGTCTCTCACATAACCGCGAGAACGGCGGAGTTTGTGGAGGTCTTATTGCCTCGCGCTTGCTAGCTTTGCATGGTTTGGAGCCACACCCTCTATGCCTGCAGTTTCCTATAGAGAGGCTTGATCTTGTTTCCATAGTTCAACATAAGTTTCTTTCTAACCATGCTCACTTACATAATTTATCTTTTGAATTAACCTTCTCCAAACAATCCGGGTGGAGAGTTATTAAAACTGTTAGGAAATTACTTTTGCCTGCACCTCTTTTGTTTAATCTTAATAGCAGGCAAGGATGGATGCTTTTTTAGAGTGATATGGACACTTACCTTGAGCATCACCCCCAGCAACGGGAGGATACCGGAGTGGGGGACGATGGTGATTTGTGCATTTGAAATTGCCTATTTACTTGAAAGTATTGATGATGCACCTTATAAATACGATATTTATGCTATAGTTAAATATTGCTTTGATAATTACAAGGATTGTAATTACTACATAATGGAATGTCTTAATAAATGCTCTCAACCTAAGGAAGAGACTAATGCCTTGCAGGAACCTATGGAATAAGAAATTGTGAATCTAGAAGCTCATTGGATGAAAAAGAGAAGGAGAGTGATGATCAAGAGGAGGAAGAATGGAGCTACCCATGTCTACCTTCTGATGATAGTAACTCTTTAACTCCTACATTATTTGATGAAATTTATACTTGCTATACTTGTGACCTTGATACTACTATGAATGAAACTTGTGAGAATGATATTGTTACTGTTATTTATGATAATCCATGCTACTTTGATAAATCGTATGATAATCCTCTATTTATTCCAACTATTGATATGCATGATAATGAGGAAGTTTGTTTAGAAAATTCATATGATAATGCTCTTGATGATGGTCCTATGTTACTTGATGTTATAAATTGTAATCCTACTGAAACTAGGATTACCATAATGTATCCTATACCTTTTATGAGTGATCAATGATCTTGTTTTGCTATTGCTAAAAGTGGGAAAGAAGAGGACTTTATTTTCAATTTTGATCCCACTGTTTTGGAGCTTGATATGATTTGTGTGCTTTTAGACCATGACAAACATGCGTTATGTGATAATTATGTTGTTGAGTTTGTTCATGATGCTACTAAAAATTATTATGAGAGAGGAAAATATGGTTGTAAGAATTCTCATGTTACTAAAACACATCTCTTTTTGTTGAAAATTTTGAGATTGCTCTTGTTTTACCTTCCCATGATTTCTAGTTTGAGCTTCTCTAATGTATTTCTTTACAAGATTCCTATGCATAGGAAGTGTTTAGAATTAAATTTCTTTTATACTTCCTTCTTGATGCTCTCTTTTGCTTAATTCATATTTCTTATGTGAGCATCTTCTTCATTTGAAAATACTTGATTCCACTTTTCTGGGCCTAGCTAAAAGGCGTTAAAGAAAAGCACTTCGTGGGACATAACCCATGGTTTTGTTTTTCTCTGTTTTCTTTGAGTCAAGGGGTTTTATACTTCTTTAGAAAATCCTTTGTATCTTTCTTTTCATGTTTTAGTAGTGCCAAGTAAGGTTTCTGACGAGAGTTGGAGTTGGTTTTCGGATTTCTCCGCCGAAAACAGATTTCTGCTGTCCACCGTAAAAATCGTATAAAATCCTGGAAGATCAGAATGATCTGAAATTTTTTGTGCTTATTTCTCAGCTAATTCCACAACTTTTAGGTTCTTTAAGTTTTTCGATCTGAGGAACGTAAGTGCCTCGAAAAAATTCGTCTTTAAAGACAGTTGTGGTTTTGACAGATTGTGCCATTTTTTTTTGCATTTGCTCTTTTGCGATGTCAAGTGGTTTTCTTTGCTTCACGAAATATCAGTGGCTGTAGCTAATGTTTAAAATTATCAATAGCACTTGTTCCATATAGAATCAATGGATTTTTAATTGTTGCACTAACCCTCTAATGCGAATTACTGTCTGAGTGTGGTGTGAAGGAAGTTTTCAAGGGTCAAGAGAAGAGGTGATATATGTGATCAAGAAGAGTGCAAGGTCAAAGCTTGGGTATTCCCCCATGGTTCATAAAAGTATATTTTTAGAAGACTCAAGCATATAAGCTTGGGGATGCCCAAGGCATCCCCTTCTTTATCAACTATCTATCAGGTCACTTCTCGTGAAACTATATTTTTATTCGGTCACATCATATGAATTTTACTTGGAGCGTCTGTTTGTTCTTCTTTTGTTTTCTTTCGTTTTCCTTTGTTTTATTTTGTTTTCCTTGCTGCAATGATATTGTCGGATCCTATCATTCTTAGTTTGGGAGAGATACGCGCTCTGCTTTTTCTTTTGAATACTTGATATGCTAGTATTCTTAGTTTTTATTCTAGTTGATGCAAAAATTCATGTTTAGCTCTCATTTTCATTGCATCTCTTGTTCAGATCTGTTAGATTTCTTGCTGTAGCATTTAGAGAATTTTTGTTAAAACATGTTTTGTATGGTGCTTGTTGGGAAAAGAAACTGCTGCTTGAGGTAGAATTTTTAACGATGCAAGTAGAAGCATGTATAGACAGTGGCTAGAACTTTTTCATATCATGCTAGTGTTATTTTGGTTTTGAATCCTTGTGGTTATTTAGTAGCATGATTAGCCTCAAATAGCTGAGAGTGTTTAATGTGCTTTTGAAAGAATCATGAGTTGTTCTTGTCATATTGAAGCATAAATTTGTGGTGTTCTCCTTTGAATGTTTTATTTGGCCGACTTGGCGCATTCTCACACCATGTTTATGACTATGAACCAGTCACGAATAGCATCCATGATCATTTAGTTTTTGAACTTGTGGTACCACTTATGCTTTTATTAATGATGTTTATGTCGCTATGCATGATTATGGCTCTTATGCTCTCTTGATTTGTCGCTCCCAGTCTTTTGCTAGCCTCCATCTGTACTAAGTATAAGCTCTACTCGTGCATCCAACTCCAAAAAACCAAAGTTTTCCCATTTTGTCCACCATACCTACCTACATGTGGTATTTAACCGCCACTCCAAAGTAAATTGCTCATGTGTTACCTTTAAAACTTTCAAAATTACTCCTGTTTTGTGCTCCTATTTTAGCTCATGAGGACGTAAATAAATAGAGAATCTTTATCGCACTTGTTGATTGGACTTTCACACCCTGGACTAGTGGCTTCATCTGATTATCCAATGATAGAAGAGCTGGTAGCGGGGTGCCCAACCCCAAATTAATAACACAAATTCTCTTCACTATTTTTGCCCCAGGTTTATCAGTCAAAGCATAATTGTGTAAACAAAAGAGAAAGAGGGATGACCTTCTACCCAGATGCGTCCTTCTATGGTAGCCGCTCTTGTGAAGTCTAGTTGGCTTGTGACGTACTGTATTTTCTGTTTACCATTCGTTGAAATAAGCATACACCTCTCTTCAAATATAGACACTCCTCCATGGTATGTGATTGTTGCTTGTTGGCAGACACCCGAGGATTCGGTTAGCCATTGTTTGTGTAAGATGGTTGGGAGGAGTGTGATACGTCATAAACGTATCCTTAATTTCTGATGTTCCATGTTGTTTTCATGTTGTTTCCCACATGTTTTCCTTACACTTTATGTCATTTTTATCGATTTCCCGGGACTATCCTATTGACAAGATGCCACAGAGCCTGTTCCTGTTTTCTGTTGTTTTTAGTTTCAAAAAAGTTGTTCTGGAAATATTCTCGAAATTGGACGATTCGAAAGATAGAGGTCTTAGCAGTTCCGGAAGCATCCAGAAGTCCCAAAGAGCCCCGGAGGGGGGCCATAGGGTGGTGCCACCTCCCCCTGGCCGCGCCACCAGGTCGTGTGGGCCCCCTGGCCACCCCCTGGCATCGCCCTTTCGCCTATATATACTCCCCGATGCATAAACCCTAGGAGAATCGACCTTTTCCACAAAATACATCCGTAGCTACGCCGCCGACAAGTTTCGGGGGACATATATCTATTCTGGCACCCTGCCGGGACAAGGAAGTGCCCTCGAAAGCCATCTCCATCGACTCCACTGCCATCTCCTTCGCCGTTGTTGTCTCCTATGATGAGGAGGGAGTAGTTCTCCCCCGAGGCTGAGGGCTCTACGGTAGCTATGTGGTTCATCTCTCTCTCCCATGGTGTGATCTATATGTGATCGTGAGCTTTTTAATCGAGTTGAATAAGTAGATGTTACTCTTCATCTTGTACTACTCAAGTGCTTTATTAATATGAACTTTGGAGTCACCTTGTCCCGCGGTGTGAAGGTGACAGTGTGCACACCATGTGTGTCTCCTCTATGAATTGTGGTGTTTGTCTAGTACCTTCTAGGGCGCTCATAGTGACAGCGTGGGGTTAACTAGACATGGGAATGCTTACTTTAAGGAATGCTTTTTGTAGCCCTACTCAATGATTAGTGTTTGTTATCCAACCAAAGAGGGTTAAGAGTAGCATAGTGAAGAGAAGATATTTAGTTATTCAATTATGTGATCATTGTTGAGAGTGTCCACTAGTAAAAGTAGGATCCCTAGGCCTTGTTTCCAAGCATTGAAACACCATTTTCCGCCTGTTCTGATACATGTTTGCTTGCTGCCATATTTATTTCAGATTGCTATTGTTACTTATAACCATCCATATTACTCGCATTTCACTATCTCTTCGCCGAACTAGTGCACCTATATACCTGACAAGTATATTGGGTGTGTTGGGGACACAAGAGACTTCTTGTATCTTAATTGCAGGGTTGCTTGAGAGGGATATCTTTGACCTCTACCTCCCTTAGTTCGATAAACCTTGGGTGATCCACTTAAGGGAAACTTGCTGCTGTACTAAAAACCTCTGCACTTGTATGCCCAACACTGTCTGCAAGAATAGAAGCGTGCTTAGACATCAAGCTCTTTTTCTGGCGCCGTTGCCGGGGAGGAAGAAGTCTTCTGGCAAGGGGAGTCTCTCACTCTCAACCTCTTTTATTTTGCTTATTGTCTTGTTTTTATTTTTGTCTTGTTTTGCTTTTCTTTATCAAAAACACAAAAACATTAGTTTACTTTATAGCTGTTTTTTTATTTTGCTGGCTTTTATTATGCTAAAATGAGTTCCTCTGAGAATACTAAGTTGTGTGACTTCACTAGCACAAATAACAATGATTTTATTTGCACACCTATTGCTCCACCTGCTCCTACTGCTGCTTTCCATGAAATGAAACCTGCTTTATTAAATCTTGTTATGAAAGAGGAATTCTCTGGTGTTAGTATTGATGATGCTGCTGCACACCTTAATAATTTTGTTGAACTATGTGAGATGCAAAAATATAAAGATGTGGATGGAGATATTATTAAACTGAAATTATTTCCTTTCTCTTTGAGAGGAAGAGCTAAAGAATGGTGGCTATATTTGCCTAGAAATAGTATTGATTCATGGACTAAGTGTAAAGGTTCTTTCATTGGAAAATATTATCCTCCTGCTAAGATTATATCCCTAAGAAGTGACATAATGAATTTTAATTTTTTTGACAATGAACATGTTGCTAAAGCTTGGGAAAGAATGAAAACTATGGTGAAGAATTGTCCCACTCATAGACTGACTACTTGGATGATTATACAAACCTTTTATGCAGGACTGAATTTCTCCTCAAAGAACCTATTGGATTTAGCTACTGGAGGTACCTTTATGTCCATCACTTTTGGCAATGCAACAAAGCTTCTTGATGATATGATGATAAATTATTCGGAGTGGCACATTGAGAGAGGTCCACAAGGTAAAAAGGTAAATTATGTTGAGGAAACCTCCTCTTTGAGTGAAATGCTTGATGATATTATGTCTATGCTTGTTAATGGTAAAGCTCAAGTTGATCCAAATAATGTTCCTTTAGCCTCTTTGGTTGCTCAAGAAGAGCATGTTGATGTGAACTTTATTAGAAATAATAATTTTAACAACAATGCTTATAGAAATTTTTTGGTGGAAACAATTATAAGCCCTATCCTCCTAATAATGGTTATGGTAATTCTTATGGAAATTCTTACAATAACAATAACAGCTCTACCTCTAATCTTGAAAACATGCTTAGATAATTTATTAGCACACAAACTGCTTTTAATAATTCTGTTGAGGAAAAGCTTGGTAAAATAGATGTTCTTGCCTCTAAAGTAGATAGCCTAGCTATTGATGTTGATTTTCTAAAACTGAAGGTTTTTCCACATGATATTAAAGAAAGTAAAACTTTTAATTCCATCCAAGTTCGAATTGATAATAATGTTAGGTTGATGGCTGAATTACGTGCTAGGTGGGAAAGAGAAGAAGAATTGGCTAGAAAGAATAATATTGCTAGAGTTTGTACTATCACAACCACTAGTAAAACTGAAGCCCCAAGTGCCATTAAACCTTCTACTATCAATCGGAAAGTAGTTGGTGTTAACAAAGACTCCACCCCTTTGGTGAAACGTGCTAAATTGCCTCAAACTGCTGAAATTGCTTCTGATAGAAGTGCTGAAATTTTTGGAGATGTGGGAGAGAATGGTCCCATTACTTTTGATGATAATAACATTGATTTTGATGATTGCAATATCTCTGAAGTTATTATGTTTCTAAAAAAAGCTTGCTAGAAGTACCAATGCTAGTGCCATGAATATGGACTTTACTAAACATATTACCAATGCTCTCATGAAAGTTAGGGAAGAAAAGATAAAACTTGAAACATCTATCCCTAGAAAATTAGATGATGGTTGGGAGCCTATCATTAAGATAAAAGTCAATGATTTTGATTGCATTGTTTGTGTGATCTTGGTGCTAGTGTCTCTGTAATGCCTCAAAAGCTTTATGATATGCTTGATCTACCACCGTTGGAACACTGTTATTTGGATGTTCATCTTGCTGATAATGCTAAGAAGAAACATCTTGGTATAATTGATGATGTTATTATTATGGTTAACGATAACCTTGTCCCTTGTTGATTTTGTTGTTATGAACATCGAATGCAATGCTTCTTGTCCTATTGTTTTGGGCAGACTTTTTCTTAGAACTGTTGGTGTTGTTATTGATATGTAAGAGGGGAGTGTTAAATATCAATTCCAACTCAAGAAAGGTATGGAACACTTTCCTAGAAAGAGGATGAAGATACCTTTTGACTCTATTATTATAGAAAGTTATTATGTTGATTCTTCTTCACTTGAAAATACTTGAGATTGCCTTTTTATGCCCAGGTGAAAGGCGTTAAAGAAAAGCGCTACCGGGAGACAACCCGTTTTATTTTGCTGTTTTCAACCCGTTTTCCTTTGTTTTATTTTGTGTGCTTTTCACCTGGGTGTTGTATATTTCCTTAGCAACCCCGATGTATCTTTTATTTTGAGATTTTGTTGAGCCAAGTAAAGCCTCTAGTGGAAAGTTGAGGCTATATTTCGGATTTCTGCGCAGGAAACAGATTTCTGCTGTCCAGTGTTTATTCCGTATAAAATCACAGAAAATTCAAAATAACCTGAGTTGTTTTGTGCATAATCCTGGGTTATAAACGAAACTTTTCTTAGTTGACCACTTTTTGATTTGAGCAACAGAAGATTTTCGACAAAATCATCTTTACCTGTTGTTCTCTTTTGACAGATTTCTCCTAATAATTGCATTTGCATCTTAATCTCTTTCTTTTGGTGTTCTTTTTAGAAAAAGAGTTTTAAAAGAAGTTGTGACAGTAGATAATATGTTTATTAGTGTTAGGCTTGTGTTGAAAATTAACCATGTGAAGTTTTATTTCGATTTGCACTAACGTTATTAATGAAAATTGTGAGAAGTTTGGTGTGAAGGAAGTTTTCAAGGGTCAAGAGAAGAGGATGATATGATGTGATCAAGAAGAGTGAAAAGTCTAAGCTTGGGGATGCCCCGGTGGAACATCCCAGCAAATTCGTAGAATACACAAGCATATAAGCTTTGGGATGCCCAAGGCATCCCCTTCTTCATCAACAATTAATCAGGTCACTTCTAGTGATACTATATTTTTATTCAGTCACATCTTATGTGCTTTACTTGGAGCGTCTTTATTTTTGTTTTCAGTTTGTTTGGTTTTCTTTTCTGTAATAAATGGTTGGATCTTATCATACTTGTGTGGGAGAGAGACATGCTCCGTTTTCATTGCTTAGAACACTCTAGTTTTCATTCTTATTGTTCTCTGAGTGTTCACTTTTTGCTAGTACTGCGTTTAGCCTTTGTTTTCATGCATCTCTTATTCAGATCTGTTAGTTTTAGTAGTGTTATGTGAGTACTCTCATGTTTGCTTGTTGTATCATGTAGAGTATTTTTGTTAAAACATATCTTGTATGGTGCTTGTTGGGAATATAAACTGTTGATTGAAGTAGAATTTATAACAGTGCAAGTAGAAGTTTGTATAGGCTGTTGCTAGAACTTTTTCATGCCATGATAAATGTTATTTTAGTTCTAAAGCCTTGTCATGTTGAGTAGAATGAATAGCCTCAAATAGCTGAGAGTGTTTAATATTTCATTGAAAGATTCATGAGTTGTTCTTGTCATGAGGAAGCATAAATTTTTGGTATTCTCTTTTGAATGTTTTATTTGGTTGACTTGGCGCATGCTCACACCATGTTTATGACTATGAACCAGTAACGAATAGCCTCCATGACCACTTAGCTTTTGAACTATGATACTGCTTATGCTTTAATTAATGATTTTTATGTCGCTATGCACGATTATGGCTCTTATGCTCTCTTGATTTGTCGCTCCCAGTCTTTTGCTAGCCTCCACCTGTACTGAGTATGAGCTCTACTCGTGCATCCAACTCCCTTAAACCAAAGTTTTTTCCATTGTGTCCACCATACCTACCTACATGTGGTATTTAACTGCCACTCCAAAGTAAATTGCTCATGTGCTACCTTTAAAACTTTCAAAATTACTCATGCTTTATGTTCCTGTTTTTGCTCATGAGGACGTCAATAGAGAATATTTATCTTACTTGTTGATTTGATTTCACACCTTGGACTAGTGGCTTCATCCTCTTATACAAATGATAGAAGAGCTGGCAGCGGGGTGCCCAGCCCCAAATTAATACACACAAAATCTCTTCACTATTTTTCCCCTGATTTATCAGTCAAAGCATAATCGTCTAAACAGAAGAGAAAGAGGGATGACCTTCTACCCAGATGCGTCCTTCACATGGGAGCCGCTCTTGTGAATCATGTTAGCTTGTGACGTACTATATTTTCTGTTTACCATTCGTTGACATTAGAATACATCTCCCAAAATATAGACACTCCTCCACGGTATGTGATTGTTGTCAGGCACCCGAGGATGAAGATACATATTTGACGAAGATCTCTTTCCGAATTTAGGGGAAGAAAATCAACTCTTTGTTGATAAAAGTCGAGAAATCACATGGCAAGCAACGGGGATCCACACTCATTACCCACACATTGTTGAGAGAAATAAATAAGCCCAAAATATAATAGATATGCATGCATCAACGAATCAACTGCATGATCACTTTAGTGACTTAAAAACTGTGAAAAAGTCGCATATGCCAGCGTGCAATGCACCGGAAAGGGTTGAGATACAAAAGTTAACTAATGGTAGGCCCGCTTCCGTCCAAAGGCCTAAAAGGAAGCGGAATCCGTTTTCTTGATACGAGAGATTTATCACCGACGGTCACTAAAACCCTAGTAAGCAAAAGGGGAGCCAGTTGAGACCTGGCACAATTACAAAAAGTCCTATGCAGGGCATTTCGGACTTGAACATCCCTTTTGAGGGAACACCCAGGGGAGATGTAAGTACACAAATCGGCGCGGAAAAACTAATGGTCCTCGCTACTGTAATGGGAGATACGGTAGAGCAAGAGGTAGCGCCAGATACGCCCCATGACGAAATGACCATAAATTATATAAATACGAGAGAGTAAATGAACCGATAAATGGCAATTTTTTATAGTGACTTTATTAAGAAACTTTCCTCGATCATAGATCCTAACCCTGAGCCTAACAGCCTCGCTGATTGTAAAATAAGGTCGGATTGGAAATATTGGCAGAAGACAGTTACCTCGGAATTACTATCTCTTAACAAATATAAGGTGTTTGGACATGTCAGTCTAAGTCCTCCCCACATTCGCCCTGTTGGCCATAAGTGAGTTTTTGTTCGTAAGAGAAATGAAAGGAATGAGGCGGTTCGGTACAAAAAAAGACTAGTTGCTCAAGCATTCACTCAACGACCAGGTGTCGATTTTGTGGAAACTTACTCCCCATTGATGGATTGTATAACTATTCGATGTTTTATCTCAATGGCAGTAAATCTGGACTTAACAATGAAATTGATGGACGTTGTTACTTCTTACCTATATGTTAACCTTAATTCAGACATTTACATGAAGATACCAGAAGGTATCCCCATTTCGAAACAAGATAGAGCAAATCAGGATCTATACAGTGTTCTTCTCAAGAAGTCATTGTACAGACTTAATTAAACAGTCTGGCAAGATGTGGTATAATCCCTTAAGCGATTTTCTTCATCAGAAGGGCTACGCGAGAATTGGGGATTACTCATGTTTCTTTATATGGTGATCCCAAGATGGATTCCGTATAATCTCGGTGTACATGGACGATTTGAATAAAATCGGTACACCTGGAGATATTGAGAAAACGATTTTCTACCTGATGCCAGAATTCGAGATGAAAGATTTGGATGAAACCAAGGTATGCCTGGGTGCGCAATTTGAACTTTCCCCGGCTGGGATTCTATTGCACCAATCTGCCTACTTCCGGAAGGTGTTGAAAAGATTTGGATTTGATAAGTCATATCCTTCAAAGCCCTATCACTTGTAGTTATGTAGATGCAGGGAACCCGTTAGACCCACATACTTCCAAGTCACAGACTGGATATGTTTTATTTTGTGGTGGAACGACAATTTCCTGGAAATCATCTAATCACAGTCTCGTATTGATTTCGACAAACCACTCAGAAATTGTAGCACTGTATGAGGAATCACGAGAGTATGTATGCCTTCGACGGATGATTAGCCACATTCAACAGATGTGTGAGATGAAGACCGTATAGACCTCCACCATTATCTATGAAGATAATGCAGTTTGTGTTGGACAAGTACAATCTGGGTATGTGAAGAGTAATCTCACAATGTATATAAACCCCAAGTTCTTCTACGCGCATGAGCTACAAAAGATGAACGAGGTGAGGATCTTGCATACTAAGTCGTGTGACAATCTCGTTGATTTGTTTACTAAATCATTACCGACATCATCTTTTAAGAAGTGTGTTCGTGAAATCGGTATGATGAGACTTAGAGAAATGCCAGACTGAGGGGGATTCTGTAACATCCCAAGTATGAAACCTCCAAACTTGCTTGCTCTTTGTTTTATTTTTCTGGCATCATGGCATCATAAGCATTGCATGTGTTAAGTTTCCAAATGCAAGTTTTCAAATTCAAACAATTGCTCATACTTGGTATGTTCCAATTTTCAAATAAACAACACCAACAAAACACTTTCAATTATGGGTTTAATATTGGAGTTGAAATCATTTTTTTTATAAGTGGTTTAAAACAATACCTTTTATTAAATTCAAAATTGCCAAAAACCAATTTAAATGCCAACTTGCTCAAAAATTAAATAATTTTGAAAACCAAAATATGGCACACATGGGCTGTTGGTCTTGTGCACTTAATAAAAATTTGATCACCTAAAATAAGTACCCCAAAGCCCTTCTTTTCTTTCTCTCTTTCTCTACAAAAAAAAGAGAGATGAAAAAAAGGGGAAGTGGCAACCTAGTTGGGCCTAAACCAGCCCAACACCCTCCTGTGGTCCTTCTTCCTCGTACGGACGAGGGGACGAGCAGGCAGACGTGCGTGGAGGAGGAGTCTCCACGTCCTCCCCTCCTACCTGCTCCCGTGCCCCTACAAGACCCCGAGGAACCCTAACCCTAGCCTCCTCCCTCCTCTCCCAGCCGCCGCCATCTCCTGCCCTAGCCTCCCTCTCTCGTTTCCCCTCCAACCGAAACCATGTCCATGGTGGGCGAGCTCGTCGCCGTTGATTGACCGCCCTAGGAGTGAATCTAAGCACATCACGACATCCGCCTCGTCGTCCTCTCCATCTCCGCCGAAGGAATCGACCAGGGACACCGCCGTTTCACCGCGCCGTCGTCTTCTTCCTCTCCGACCGGAGCAACTCCGGCGAGCTCCCGCCGCCATCCTCGACCACCTCCGGCCACACCGAGTGCACCCACGCGTCGAGGGTTAGTTCCTCATCCGATTCCCGTCCTCTCCCATGTCTAATTTCTGAGGTATCCGTCCCGAGCTCGGGCCACTTTCCCGTCCGCCATGGACGTGCAGCGAGCTCTGAACCTGTACGATCTACACATCGGGTTCAGTTAAAATCTGAGGACACGCTTCCTGTTTGGTTCATATAACGTTAGCATCAGTACATATCACAAACAGAGCACTAGCCCAGTGGCACAGGCCCCCCTCGAGCGCGACCAGGGGCGCAAGTTCGAGTCCCCTTGGAGGCAATATGCCCAATATTTTTTTTGAGTTTATTTTCCGCGCCCAGCCCCACAAAGCTGATCAGAATCTTAAATTGTAAATTCCACCAAATATTCATAAGTGCTCCAATTTTGGTGATTCAAATTTCTACAAACTCACAGTGAGGAGCACTTTCTGTTAATGTCAAAGTTGCAATATGTTTCTGTTAAGAATTTTGCACTAAAAAATTAAATACAGAAAATGGAATAAAAACTGAAATCTTGGAAAATTCATAACTTGAGTTCTGTTCACCCAAATTGAGCAAACTTGAGCTCTAAAAATTTTTATTAACAAACTCTACACAGTGGTATTTTATTTGGTCACAATTCAATTAAATTTGAACATGTTTCCTTCTGTTTACTAAAAGGGGCAGAATAAAAATGCTTATGGAAAAATGCATAATAAATTCAATAATGATCCAAAAATTATGTTTAATATCTAAAAATGTTCAGTGAAACATTGTCCACATGTTTTTAAGTATTTTTCATGCTTTTGTAACTGAAAGTACCTCTTTTTAAATTGTTTACCAAAAATGGCAGAAATGAAAACAATAAGAATTAATTCTTATTTATTATTTTCTTCACCCAAAAATTATGGAAACTATACCAAAATGGAAAGAACTTCAATTAATAACAGAAAAGCATCATTTCATGCATGTGGGAATACTATTGATGTATTGGTCTTATTAAAATTAATAATAGGCCACTAAGATAAATATGAGAGGTTTCCAAATAATGCAAACTTATTTGGGACACTCATTTAACTTGATGATCATGTCCATGATCTCTTACTTGCATTAAAATGTCATGCATCATCCCATGTTTGTGCATTATGCCATGTTATTGATTGTCCGTCTCTCTTCATTGTTTGTTTTCTTCTTCTCGAATAGACGACGACGTTGAGGCAGACGAGGTTTACGACACTACTTCAGAGGAGTTAGCCCAGTACCAGGCTACTGAGTTTGCAGGCAAGTATTCACTCACATGAACCATTGTGTCCTTTCCACACTTGATCCCGATACTTTCCGTTGTCTAATCTGCTAGCCTTATGATTTGTTGCTTGTGTGCCGATCCTATCACATGTCATCCTGCAGCCATAAATATAGCCTCACCCCCACACCTAGAACCTTGTTGTTTGTTAGCCTGTGTCGTAGTATCATGCTTAGGGTTGTTTGTGCTCGAGTCTTGTTGTCATTTATCTTATCACCTGGTTAGTTTGATAGATGGGCTTTTTATAATCAATATCTTGTTAATGTTTGGGGTAATAATAATTTGATGATAAGGAACCGGCAGGAGGCCCGGGTTAGGGTTTTGAAGTCTGCTAGTGTCGACCCTAATTAGGAAAAGGGTCTTGTCCTCTGATCCATGATGAGCGTGCTCACCGCATCCGGGAGGTAGTATGGGACCCCCCTTGACTTAGACCTGATTTGCAGCTTGTCCGAAGAGCCACACTTAGTTCGGGTGTTCCATTTACGCATACGCATGAATGGGTCGCGCCCATGGTTGATGATTATGATGATGATGATGACGCATACATATAGGGTGAGGCCTGTGGTGCCGGGGGGTGTGGTTTTCACCCTTGCGCTTAGGTTAGGTCGGACTGGCCGGGACCTTATAGCTCCGTGGCTCCTAGGATGGGTTGTAGAGACGGTTTGGGTCGTGTCGAGCCAACCTGAGTTTTAGTTGGTGGCTTGAGTGTGTACGGGTACTGGAGCACACCCTGCAGGGATGAATCTTCTCGAGAAGCCGTGTTGTCCGCGGTTATGTGACGGTGAAAGTGCTGGCTAACAAGTACTCAGACAACTTACACCTAATTAATAATAATTTGACTAGTAATAGGAATATTGTCACAATAACCTGAACTTCACCTTAATCAACAGTGTGAGTTTCCTTGGGTTGCTTCCTTAGTAGGGGTAACACTGGATGGGTATTGTTTGGTGAGTAGTTATAGTTGGTTTTTGTCGCGCTATCTTATCCCGTTCTTTTAGCCGGATGTTGTAGCGTGTATCTGTAGTTGGTTAGTGCAGCCCGCTGCCGCACCTTTGTATCCCCTATCTTCCGTTGAACCCAAAAGCATCTGTACTTGGTGTTGTCGGGTACACTTTGGTATCTTGTGCGTCTTGCTTGCCAGTACTCGTCTGTACTGACCCCTTTGGGGTTGCGTGTTCTGCAGACTACGTTTCCGAGGATCCCCATGGTGGCTACTACGTGGAGTATGACGAGGCTGTTGACGAGTAGATAGCGGACCCGGACAGGATCCGAGACTTCGTGGATGGGCTCCGTACTTTTCATTTCCGGCCTCTTAGGCCTATTTGGATCTTGTCTGTACTCAGACACTTTGTTTGCTTCCGCTGTGATGTAATGATGACTTGTTGGGACATGTGTCCTCTGCATGACTGTATTTGCTATCTCTGCTCTAGTGAGAGCTATTTGCCACTTATTTCTATTTCTTTGTGTCTTAGAGATTTGTTGTGATATCACTTGTTCAAATGCCGTTGACGTACCATGTGTGTATGTTATGAAGTACGTCAGTGGAAGTATTCGGATTCCTATGGGATGGTTTGCGCAGACGATGAATAGTAGAGGTTGGTTGTCACACGTTTACGTGTTGGCCTACTCGTAAGAGGTGCGGGTGCAGGTAGGCCCCGTAATCCAATCGTCTACTGTTTAGCGGGCTGTGAGTATCCTCTAGAATTCCGAGTGCGACAAATGGTATCAGAGCCTGTCTGCCTGTAGGATCCCTTTTACTGGTCGCAGTTGAGTCTAGAAACTATTTTGTAGCTATATAGGAAAAATGAAACGTGAGAGTAGGAATTCTGTTCTTTTATTTCTTTCCCCATCCACCCTCCCTTTTCTGGTAAGGAAGTGCAACGTTGTTTTTCTCTTCTCACCTAAACTTTCAAGTTAGGATTTCACGTATCCTGGTTTCTCGAGGATGGTTATATCTACTAGACCATAGGAATGGAGGTGGTTGTGACACGATTTTCGTGTTGCCTACTCACGATTGAGAACGGTGGCAAATAAGCCCCGGAAGCAGATCCTCTATTCCTTAAGCAGTAGATATTGATCCTCTAGAAGCCCGGATGGGTTTTTCCCGTAGTACCTCAGGTGTTTGTGGTCTCATGTTTCCCAGTTGTTACTTCGATATCGTCCTTCACAAATCGTCTCTTTCGTTGTAACAACTTATCTGTTGATTCATTGTTAACCTCCATCCGTTTTGTTCCGGAGATTTTTCTTCTTCAACACCACATCCGTGTGGTACGCGAACCATTTATGGTGAACGTTGAGGGTAGTATATGTTTGCTCCATGCTACTTTCTTACCGTCTGAAGTAAGCCTTGTAAGCACTTATATTGGATTTTATTTTCCGGTTAGTGTGTTAATCTTGGTATCCTCTTTAGGATGGAAAGTGGTGACGAAGAACCCACACTGCCACCCGAGATGGGGAAAGTGTTATCTCAGATGACACAAGTTATAAGGCAGATGCAGCAGAACCAAGACCTCGGGAGTAATGGCAACACCCGGGTGTCTATTCGGGAGTTCCTTGAGCTCAATCCGCGCACGTTTGATACCTCCTCCGAGCCATTTGATGCTGATGACTGGCTCCATGAAATGAACCGTACTCTTATGGTAGCTCATGTGGCTGACGAGGACCGTGTTCCTTACGTGACCTACCTTCCCGTGGGCAATCCATGTCTTGGTGGGAGAACTTCCAAGAAATGAGAGGTCCTAGTGTGGCAATCACATGGGAGGATTTCAAGCAAGCCTTCGTGCGCCATCACATTCCCGATGGGCTCATGGAAAGAATGCGTGAGGAATCTATTCTTTCACACAAGGCAATTTGGACGTTCTCGAATACCAAAGAGAGTTCAATCGCCTGGCTCGCTACGCCGGAGATGAAGTCTCCACGGAAGCGAAAAAGATGGCAAAGTTCCGCAGGGGTCTCAACCCGGAACTCAAGTATGCTCTCACCAACGTCAAGGCCAAGAATTTTGAGGACCTCATCAACATCGCTCTAAATGAAGAGCATGGGCGCAAGTTGGTTGAGGAATCTCGTAAGCACTCTCGTGAACAGGCTAATCTCTCAAAAGCTATCATGCCGCCACAAAAACGAAGAGTTTGGGTTCCATATACCACTCCAACACCGCCCATCTGCTTGCCAAGCCCGGTAGGATTTCTTGCCCGCCCTCCCACCCGAGTGGTATTTTCAGGAGGTGCTCCATCTCAGACAGGTCCAACAACTCCTCGTTCTGTTGTTACATGCTACAAGTGTGGACAACCGGGCCACTATTCCGATAAGTGTCCGCAAAGGCACTTCTTTCCACCTCCACCTCGCCACAGGTCAACCCCGACAAGAATACGTGGTCCTCCGTTGGGTTGCTACAACAACAACGAGCTTGGCGTGAGAACCGTCAAGGTGAACCATGTCAAGGCCCAGGGAGCAGAAGAATCTCCAGAGGTTGTAATGGGCACACTTCTTGTGAACTCGGTTCGTGCTAAAGTCTTGTTCGATTCTGGTGCTTCACACTCCTTCATCTCTCAAAACTTTGCAAACACCAGTAAAAATCAACTTCGAATAGTTGTCTATCCCTCTCCTAGTGAAATCACTGGGATCTAGCTGGCAAAGCAATAAAGTTAGCCAGAACATCGAGATCACAATTGGAAACCTTCCATTCCAGGCATCTCTGATAGCTCTCCACTCTTCAGATATTGATGTCATTCTTGGGATGGATTGGCTGGTAGCCAACAAAGCAGTCATTGATTGTCCTGCTAAGTCTGTCAAAATCACACACCCTTCTGGCCAGATAGTCTACTTCCATGCTGAAAATCCAGTTGTTCAACTCTACACTATCAATGCAAATCCTCTACCATCTATTGAAACTATTCCGGTGGTTTGTGACTTCCCCGATGTCTTTCCAGAAGAATTGCCAGGAATGCCTCCTGACAGAGCTGTTGATTTCGTCATCGAACTTTAACCAGGCACTGCTCCAATCTCCAAGTATCCATACAAGATAGCTCCTCCTGAACTGAAATTGTTAAAGGAGCAAATCGATATGTACATGGAAAAAGGTTACATTTAACCTAGTTCCTCGGCTTGGGGATGCCCAACTCTCTTTGTGGCAAAGAAGGGTCAAACAAAGAGACTCGTTGTTGACTATCGTCCTCTTAACGAGAAAACCATCAAAAATAAGTATCCAATTCCTCGCATTGATGATCTTTTTGATCAACTTGCTGGAGCCTCTATATTCTCCAAGTTGGACTTGAGAATGGGTTACCATCAAATAAAGATCAGAAAAGAGGATGTTCCAAAGACAGCCTTTGTCACTCGCTTCGGTCGCTATGAATACACCGTCATGTCCTTTGGCCTCACCAATGCACCGGCGACTTTCTCTCGACTCATGAACTCTGTCTTCCATGAATACCTCGACAAGTTCGTTGTGGTATATCTTGATGACATTCTTGTCTACTCAAAATCTGAGAAAGAGCATGAAGAACATCTTCGTCTCACTCTCATGAAGCTTCGCGAGCATCGCCTCTATGCCAAGTTTTCCAAATGTGAGTTCTGGATTTCCGAAGTCGTTTATCTTGGTCATGTCATCTCTGCCAAGGGCATAGCCATTGATCCTGAAAAGGTTAAAGCAACTGTAGATTGGAAACCTCCAAAGATGGTGAAGCAAGTCAGAAGTTTTCTTGGTTTGGCTAGCTATTGTCGTCGCTTCGTCCCAAACTTCTCCAAGATTGCCAAACCTCTCACTGACCTCACAAAGAAGGACAAGAAGTTCGTCTGGTCTCCACAATGTGATGAAAGCTTCAATCTCCTGAAGACTAAACTCAATTCTACACCAGTTCTGGTTGGCCCAGATCCTTCCAAACCTTTCCAAATATTCTGTGATGCTTCTCTCCAAGGTATAGGTGCAGTTCTCATGCAAGAACGTCAAGTTGTGGCTTATGCTTCTCGCCAGTTGAACACACATGAGCTCAACTATCCTATTCATGACCTTGAACTCGCAGCAGTTGTGTTTTCCCTCAAGAAATGGAAACAATACTTGTTGGGTAATCGCACTGAAATCTTTTCCGATCATAAGAGTCTGAAGTACATCTTCACTCAACCAGATCTAAACCTCAGACGAAGGAGATGGATTGAAAAGATCAAAGACTTTGATCTTACCATTTCTTACACTCCAGGCAAGGCTAATGTTATGGCCGATGCTCTCAGTCGCAAGTCCTATTGCAACAATCTCATGATCATGGAAATCCAACCTCCTCTTCACGAAGAATTCCAAAAGCTGAATCTGGGACTTGTTCCTCAAGGCTATCTTGCAAACTTGACAGCCAGTCCAACGCTTGAGGACAAGATTCGTTCTGAACAACTTCGTGATGCTGAGATCAAGAAAATCGCAAAGAACATCAAAGCATGCAATGTGAAGTATGAGTGCTTCTCAATTGATTACACGGGAACAGTGTTTTTCCAAGGACGCATTGCAGTTCCCGAAATCCAAAGCCTGAAAGATGTGATTCTCAAGGAGGCTCATGATACTCCTCTTTCCATACACCCTGGAAGTACAAAGATGTACCAGGATCTCAAAACAATGTACTGGTGGTCTGGCATGAAGCGTGAAATTGCTAAATATGTCTCTGAATGCGATGTTTGTCAACGCGTCAAAGCAGTTCATCAGAAATCAGCGGGTCTTCTCCAACCTCTGAAAATTCCTGAATGGAAGTGGGACATGATTGAAATGGACTTTGTCACTGGTTTTCCAAAGTCCAAGAGGGGCAACGATGCAATCTTTGTTGTCATTGATCGACTCACTAAAGTCGCTCACTTATTTCCTGTTAAAGAGACAATCTCAGCTAGTCAACTGGCAGAGCTCTATACAACAAAGATTGTTCCTCTTCATGGTGTTCCGCTAGAAATAAGCTCAGACCGTGGAAGCATCTTCACTTCTCATTTCTGGAAAAGCTTTCAAGAAGCTTTGGGCACCAAGCTTCTGTTCAGCACAGCCTATCATCCTCAGTCTCAAGGGCAAGTCGAAAGAGTCAATCAGATTCTCGAGGATATGCTCAGGGCATGTGGTCTCTCTTTTGGCATGAAATAGGAGGAATGTCTTCCATATGCTGAATTCTCCTACAACAACAGCTTTCAGGCAAGTCTAGGCATGGCACCTTTCGAGGCTCTGTGTGGTCGCAGATGCAGGAGTCCTATCAACTGGTCTGGAACCGGTGAACGCTCACTCTTTGGTACTGACATTGTTAAGGAGGCCGAAGAGAAAGTTCGCATCATTCGTGACAATCTGAAGATTGCTCAGTCTCGTCAGAAAAGCTACTATGACAGCAAACACAGAGATATGGTCTATGCAGCTGGTGATAAGGCCTACCTCCGTGTCACTCCTCTCAGAGGCACTCATCGTTTTGGTGTCAAGGGAAAGCTTGCACCAAGATATATTGGTCCCTTCAACATTCTCTCAAGGCGTGCAAAAAATGCCTATCGTCTTGAACTTCCAGAAAAGCTATCCAAGATGCACGATGTCTTTCACGTGTCACAGCTCAAGAAGTGCTTCAAAGACCCAGGTCGTGCAGTTGATCATGATTCCATTGAACTGCAAGAAGACCTCTCTTATGAAGAGCACCCTATTCGCATTATCGATGAGACCTAGCGCAAAACTCGCAACAAGAGCACTAAGTTCTTCAAAGTGCAATGGTCTCATCATTCCGATAAAGAGGCAACGTGGGAGACCGAAGAGGATCTTTGCAAGAAGTATCCGGACCTTTTCTCTTCTCAGTAGGAATCTCGGGGCGCGATTCCTTCAAGGGGGGGCGTTTTGTAACATCCCAAGTTTGAAACCTCCAAACTTGCTTGCTCTTTGTTTTATTTTTCTGGCATCATGGCATCATAAGCATTGCATGTGTTAAGTTTCCAAATGCAAGTTTTCAAATTCAAATAATTGCTCATACTTGGTCTGTTCCAATTTTCAAATAAACAACACCAACAAAACACTTTCAATTATGGGTTTAATATTGGAGTTGAAATCATTTTTTTAATAAGTGGTTTAAAACAATTCCTTTTATTAAATTCAAAATTGCCAAAAACCAATTTAAATGCCAACTTGCTCAAAAATTAAATAATTTTGAAAACCAAAATATGGCACACATGGGCTGTTGGTCTTGTGCACTTAATAAAAATTTGATCACCTAAAATAAGTACCCCAAAGCCCTTCTTTTCTTTCTCTCTCTTTCTCTACAAAAAAAGAGAGATGAAAAAAAACAGGGAAGTGGCAACCTAGTTGGGCCTAAACCAGCCTAACACCCTCCTGCGGTCCTTCTTCCTCGTACGGACGAGGGGACGAGCAGGCAGACGTGCGTGGAGGAGGAGCCTCCACGTCCTCCCCTCCTACCTGCTCCCGTGCCCCTACAAGACCCCGAGGAACCCTAACCCTAGCCTCCTCCCTCCTCTCCCAGCAGCCGCCATCTCCTGCCCTAGCCTCCCTCTCTCGTTTCCCCTCCAACCGAAACCATGGCCATGGTGGGCGAGCTCGTCGCCGTTGATTGACCGCCCTAGGAGTGAATCTAAGCACATCACGACATCCGCCTCGTCGTCCTCTCCATCTCCGAAGAAGGAATCGACCAGGGACACCGCCGTTTCACCGCGCCGTCGTCTTCTTCCTCTCCGACTGGAGCAAATCCGGCGAGCTCCCGCCGCCGTCCTCGACCACCTCCGGCCACACCGAGTGCACCCATGCGTCGAGGGTTAGTTCCTCATCCGATTACGGTCCTCTCCCATGTCTAATTTCTGATGTATCCGTCCTGAGCTCGGGCCACTTTCCTGTCCGCCATGGACGTGCAGCGAGCTCTGAACCTGTACGATCTACACATCGGGTTCAGTTAAAATCTGAGGACACGCTTCCTGTTTGGTTCATATAACGTTAGCATCAGTACATATCACAAACAGAGCACTAGCCCAGTGGCACAGGCCCCCGTCGCGTGCGACCAGGGGCGCAAGTTCGAGTCCCCTTGGAGGCAATATGCCCAATCTTTTTTTTGAGTTTATTTTCCGCGCCCAGCCCCACAAAGCAGATCAGAATCTTAACTTGTAAATTCCACCAAATATTCATAAGTGCTCCAATTTTGGTGATTCAAATTTCTACAAACTCACAGTGAGGAGCACTTTCTGTTAATGTCAAAGTTGCAATATGTTTCTGTTAACAATGTTGCACTAAAAAATTAAATACAGAAAATGGAATAAAAACTGAAATCTTGGAAAATTCATAACTTGAGTTCTGTTCACCCAAATTGAGCAAACTTGAGCTCTAAAAATTTGTATTAACAAACTCTACACAGTGGTATTTTATTTGGTCACAATTCAATTAAATTTGAACATGTTTCCTTCTGTTTACTAAAAGGGGCAGAATAAAAATGCTTATGGAAAAATGCATAATAAATTCAATAATGATCCAAAAATTATGTTTATTATCTCAAAATGTTCAGTGAAACATTGTCCACATGTTTTTAAGTATTTTCCATGCTTTTGTAACTTAAAGTACCTCTTTTTAAATTGTTTACCAAAAATGGCAGAAATGAAAACAATAAGAATTAATTCTTATTTATTATTTTCTTCACCCAAAAATTATGGAAACTATACCAAAATGGAAAGAACTTCAATTAATAACAGAAAAGCATCATTTCATGCATGTGGGAATACTATTGATGTATTGGTCTTATTAAAATTAATAATAGGCCACTAAGATAAATATGAGAGGTTTCCAAATAATGCAAACTTATTTGGGACACTCATTTAACTTGATGATCATGTCCATGATCTCTTACTTGCATTAAAATGTCATGCATCATCCCATGTTTGTGCATTATGCCATGTTATTGATTGTCCGTCTCTCTTCATTGTTTGTTTGCTTCTTCTCGAATAGACGACGACGTTGAGGCAGACGAGGTTTACGACACTACTTCAGAGGAGTTATCCCAGTACCAGGCTACTGAGTTTGCAGGCAAGTATTCACTCACATGAACCATTGTGTCCTTTCCACACTTGATACCGATACTTTCCGTTGTCTAATCTGCTAGCCTTATGATTCGTTGCTTGTGTGCCGATCCTATCACATGTCATCCTGCAGCCATGAATATAGCCTCACCCCCACACCTACAACCTTGTTGTTTGTTAGCCTGTGTCGTAGTATGATGCTTAGGGTTGTTTGTGCTCGAGTCTTGTTGTCATTTATCTTATCACCTGGTTAGTTTGATAGATGGGCTTGTTATAATCAATATCTTGTTAATGTTTGGGGTAATAATAATTTGATGATAAGGCACCGGCAGGAGGCCCGGGTTAGGGTTTTGAAGTCTGCTAGTGTCGACCCTAATTAGGAAAAGGGTCTTGTCCTCTGATCCATGATGAGCGTGCTCACCGCATCCGGGAGGTAGTATGGGACCCCCTCGACTTAGACCTGATTTGCAGCTTGTCCGAAGAGCCACACTTAGTTCGGGTGTTCCATTTGCGCATACGCATGAATGGGTCGCGCCCATGGTTGATGATTATGATGATGATGATGACGCATACATATAGGGTGAGGCCTGTGGTGCCGGGGGGTGTGGTTTTCACCCTTGCGCTTAGGTTAGGTCGGACTGGCCGGGACCTTATAGCTCCATGGCTCCTAGGATGGGTTGTAGAGACGGTTTGGGTCGTGTCGAGCCAACCTGAGTTTTAGTTGGTGGCTTGAGTGTGTACGGGTACTGGAGCACACCCTGCAGGGATGAATATTCTCGAGAAGCCGTGTTGTCCGCGGTTATGTGACGACTTGGTGAAAGTGCTGGCTAACAAGTACTCAGACAACTTACACCTAATTAATAATAATTTGACTAGTAATAGGAATATTGTCACAATAACCTGAACTTCACCTTAATCAACAGTGTGAGTTTCCTTGGGTTGCTTCCTTAGTAGGGGGTAACACTGGATGGGTATTGTTTGGTGAGTAGTTATAGTTGGTTTTTGTCGCGCTATCTTATCCCGTTCTTTTAGCCGGATGTTGTAGCGTGTCTCTGTAGTTGGTTAGTGCAGCCCGCTGCCGCACCTTTGTATCCCCTATCTTCCGTTAAACCCAAAAGCATCTGTACTTGGTGTTGTCGGGTACACTTTGGTATCTTGTGCGTCTTGCTTGCCAGTACTCGTCTGTACTGACCCCTTTGGGGCTGCGTGTTCTGCAGACTACGTTTTCGAGTATCCCCATGGTGGCTACTACGTGGAGTATGACGAGGCTGTTGACGAGTAGATAGCGGACCCGGGCAGGATCCGAGACTTCGTGGATGGGCTCCGTACTTTTCGTTTCCGGGCTCTTAGGCCTATTTGGATCTTGTCTGTACTCAGACACTTTGTTTGCTTCCGCTGTGATGTAATGATGACTTGTTGGGACATGTGTCCTCTGCATGACTGTATTTGCTATCTCTGCTCTAGTGAGAGCTATTTGCCACTTATTTCTATTTCTTTGTGTCTTAGAGATTTGTTCTGATATCACTTGTTCAAATGCCGTTGACGTACCATGTGTGTATGTTATGAAGTACGTCAATGGAAGTATTCGGATTCCTATGGGATGGTTTGCGCATACGATGAATAGTAGAGGTTGGTTGTTACACGTTTACGTGTTGGCCTACTCGTAAGAGGTGCGGGTGCAGGTAGGCCCCGTAATCCAATCATCTACTGTTTAGCGGGCTGTGAGTATCCTCTAGAAGTCCGGGTGCGACAGATTCTTTACACCCCAATCTGTAAATCTTGATCCAGATGATAGAGTACTCAACCTGATGTCAAGTTGATTGTACCCTTTTTTTCCTTTATGTGAGTTTTCATGATATTTCTCACAACAAGGGTTTTAATGAGGCAATTCGTGCAACACGAGGAGACGTACTTTATGCGCTCTTTCTCCATATTTTCCCACTGGGTTTTTTCAAAAAAATTGAGACATAGACAAGATGGGATGTCGGATCAAGGGGTAGTGTTCGGAAACCGACGCACACGCCGTGTGCGGGCCCACCATTTCTTGGGGGTGGGGGTTTCCCTCTAGGTCTCCCACCTATCCTTCTCCCCTATATATCCATGTATTGTATGGAGAGAGAAACACCATTGATAATAAAGATTTGTCCAGATTATTTCTCTGTGTCCCTTTACTTTTCGTATCTGTGATTGTGCCACCTGTACGACTACTTTGACTATGCTCTCGCTCCGCACCCTTGGATCGGACTCGCGGGCAAAAATTATGGCACAAAAAGGAGATATTTCTGAAAGAAGTGTGTGGACGAGGCCTCCACAGCTCGCTAGGCATGCGGCCATCAACCAGCTAAAAGCAAGATCATTACTAGAGTCAAGTGATGGTGAGAGCATCTGATATAACCGGCCACCCTAAAGCACACTACATGTCCGTGCATGCACAACATATGTGGGGCGGATATGGGCTGTCCAGACATGCCCCCATGGCCCACGTAAGACATGTCCACGATGGCCGGCCTCCGTCACCACATATCCTCCAAAGATAACTCTAGATTCATTCCATACCGTTGATGGCACCACCTCCTCCAAGCCTACCGAGAAGGACGGTGGAGACTGTGCGTTGGGCAATTCGGTGGGCCAGTTGAATGGGACGCAACAGCGAGGAAGTCATCCTAGCCCGGTGTTAGTGAAGTCATGCTGCACCTTTTTTGTGTGTGCCACCTTGTTATAATTTTGAGCCACCACTTGCACGGTTGAACCACTTGTTGCCGTAGGATAGGAGAACAAAAGGAGAGAGTGAATACAGTGAATATGGGGCATATGCTCCCTCCTATTGAAATGTCAAAAAACTGTCTAGAAATCTGAAACAAAAAAAATTCATGCATAGGTTTTGCATGAGTTTCGTGACGATTCGATTGCATCTGCCTCCCGGGTCGCTTGAGGCGACTCTGGAGGCGCCCGAGCCGCCACCACAGAGCACCCCCCTGCCGCTCCAGACAGCTCGCCGCCGCCGGAGGAGGTCGTTTGTCGGCGGACGACGGCGGCGAGGCGTGTTCCACATTCTTTTTTTCTTCTTTTCCCTTAGCCCTAGTGTCCTCTTCCTACGCCATGTACCACCTCTGATCTGAGCGGTGCATCACCAAAGGAACCGATGCAGCAGCCGTCGGGAGGCCAGATTTCCGGCATAGTCCGCGGCAAACCTCCCGAGAGCTGCAAATCGTGTGTTCCTGTGCGGATCTTGCCGCCCCTGCTGGCCTCGTGATTTGGCTGATCTGGCCGCCGCCGGCCTCACGAAGTGGCAGATCGACGGCCTCCTGATTGGATCGGCCGTGTCGTTCGACTTGTGATCTGGCCGTCGCTGACCTGATGAAGTGCTTGATCACGGACCTCCTAATGGGATCGGCTGCCTCACTGGCCTCATGATGTGGGCACCGCTGGCCTCAAGAAGTTGCTGATTACCGGCCTCCTGATTGGATTGGCCTCGTTCAGAGACTTTGTGTGCGTCGCTAGCAACCAAGCCATGATGCATGTAACTCTACCTGGGTTATGGACATGTACATGTACGAGGGTTCTAGGCTGAGCGCACTCATGTGGAGAAGATCAGCCAGGCTGCAGCTGCCCAATCACATCTCGCCTGGGCAAAGTGTATGCAGCTGACACACACGTCATGGCGCCGATCTACATGAGTCGGACCTCCTCGATTGAGTCATAGATGTGTTCCGGTCTTCCTCTCGGTGATTTCGTCGTTTGGCGCATGGCGCCACTGGATTTCTAGATTGGAATCGATCCGGTCGTGCGCTCCCCTAGATCATGCCAATTATGTCATGTGGGAGTGGCGTGAAGCTTCTCTTCTTAATGGTGCTATGGGGCATATTCTAATTAGATCTCCATGGCATTGACAGAGGTGGAGAAAGTCTTGGTGTTTTCGATTGGAGTTTTGACTTGGTGGAGAGGTGTAGTAGTCGCGGTGAAGGATGGCGACACAGGTTTTTCTGTGTGTTGAGTGTTGGACACTTGCAACAACAGCCTTGGTAAGAGGGGGAGACAACACAGGTGGACTGCTTCTGTGGCGGTACTTATTGAGTTCAAGGTCTGGCCTTAATTGGTTGTGCCTGGCAATGGTCTTGATGAAGACATTGTTTGTATGGACTCGGACTTTCTTCAGGTGAAAGCTTAAGATCTTTGATCGGGCGACGACAATGTTTGCGCTTTGTTTCCTTCTTGAAGGCGTCGTCTTTGGAGAATCCCGTCTGCGGTTCAGGTGTTGTATTCGGTGATGGTTAGAGTGTTGTTGTAGCGTGTGTTCCATCACCGCAACGGGATCTTTGTTTTTATTTCTCTATTTTTATTTTTTTTCTTCGCTGTGTGCATCCGAGTTGTCCTTCGACAACTAGTTGGTGCAGAGGCTGGGTGTAATTGGTATCTTTGATATTAATATATTCTCTTTATCAAAAAAAAAAAAAAAATGAGTTTCGTGACGAGATTACTATTTACTTTGTCTCCAAAAAAAAAGAGAAAATTTCGGTGCTACATAGGAGTAACCCTGCGGCATATTTTTGTCTTTATTACACAGGACAGCTAAAAATTCGTTTCTCCAGAAAACATTCTACGCACACATGGAACCTGCAGATCTACGTGCTCAGCTTTTTTAAAGAATTTTTTACATTTAAAAAATGTTTTTTCAAACCTAGAGCATATGCATCTGCACCCAAGTTCTCTCAAAGATGGTTTCCAGAATACAAATCCGTGGGCGAGTCCTCCGCGGTGGGCTGGGATTCTGGGAATACGGCCACCAGCCAGCTGAAGGTTATGAAAAGGCTCCAAAAGGTTGTGTGTTCGGACTCCGTCTGAAGTTTCCGCAGCAAATACTTTATGTATCCATGTGCCCTGTGGTGCATTTAATTATCAGGACATGGGTCTTCAATCCTTTGACCCATGTTTTGGTTGCCCCCGGTGTTCTGTTTCACGGCCAAGCTTTCCCAGCTTCCCTTGAGAGTTTGGACTTGAATCTCCTGCTGTTGCCTCTCCGCACGCCAAAGCTGAGGAAGTCGCAACGAAGCTACCTTGTCAGCAAAGTAAGAATCTTTCGCGGAAGCGTAGACTTGCTTTTCAAGTTAGCCTCTGGCGGTCGGAATCTATCATATGTCTACGGTCCATTTGGGCGGATCCAGCATCCATCGGCAGCCGCAGGCTTGCCGACGCCAATGCCTTGTGTTTTATTACTCCATCCGTCTTAAATTAATCGCCACAAGGATAAACAAAAGTTGATATATTTAACATTAAATTATGTCTAAATATATCTATTTTTATCCATCTTTGGAATAGTTAATTTGAGAAGAAGGAAATATTTTAATAGTGATCATGCCCAATACCAGTGCCGTTGTCAGAAGTTGGAATCAGCTCATTGGGTTCAGCAGGGCTTTCCTTGGAGTAGCAAGGACGGCGTTCATCATAAATAAGTACCGGACACGTGATAAAATAGTTAAAAGATGGGTTCAGCATAAATATGTACTGGACAGGTGATGAAATAGTTAAAAAGATGGGTTCAGCAGGGTTTTCCTTGTTTTATTACTCTTTTTTTTTTGACGAAAACGCAAAAGCCTTGCGTTTCGATGCATTGATAGAAAAAGAGAGTTCATGTACAAGCCTGGAGATAGGCGACCCCACACCATACAACTCAACCCGCTACAACTAGGGGAGAAGGAGGCCGAGGCCAGTAGCTCCTGCGCACACCCAAGAACGAGCCTCGGTCCTGATGGTTTCCATCAGAGCGCCAACCAAGGGTCTTGCGTTGTCGAAGACGATCGCGTTCCGCTGCTTCCAAATCCACCAGGCAGTGAGCATAATGGCCGACGAGGTTCCTTTACGTAGCAGCCGCGGGGTGGATCGAAGAGCACGCTTCCACCAATCCACGAAGTCGTCCTCCACAACTAGTGGTCTAGCCGTGGATCGAATCCAAGAAAGGACCTCATGCCAGATTGTCCGTGAAAACGAACACCCTGTGAGGACGTGACTCATCGACTCCACGCCCTGGTCACAAAGCGGGCAGCTCGCCTGGTGTGGAAGCCCCCTGCGCGCCAGTCTCTCCCCCGTCCAGCAGCGGTCTCGGCATGCCAGCCAAACGAAGAATTTCACCCTCGGGGGTGCCCATGACTTCCAGTAAAGCTTCCACGATCTCGAGACGGTCGCTCCTCTGAATAGCGCCTCGTAGCACGATTTGGAAGTGTACTGGCCGTCCGGAGTCCATCGCCAAACCAAGCGGTCCGGTGTCCCCTGTAGCTGAACTCCTTGCAACAACCTCCACACCCTGATATATTGTAACAGAGCAAGCGGGCAAAGGGAACCCGTAATGTCCGTGATCCAGCGGCGATCGACCACAGCCTCCCTGACCGTTCGGGCTCTTCTCCGGCGTTTGTGGATCAGGGCTGTAAGGTTAGGTGCGATGTCCTCTATCGACCTACCCTCCAACCATTTGTCCTTCCAAAATAGAGCCACCGATCCGTCTCCCAGGACTAGCTCAGTGGAGACCGCGAAGATCTGGTGTTCATCCCGTGAGAACTGCATGTCCAGCCCCCTCCACGGCCGAAATTGGTCAGTGTGTAGCCGCCAAAGCCAGCGGGTTCGGAGGCTAATCGATGTACGAGCGAGGTCAGGGATCCCGAGGCCACCGAGTCGCAACGGTCGACAAACCGCTGCCCAGCTAACGTGGCAGTGTCCCCCGTTTGCCGCTGCCTTCCCCGCCCAAAGGAATCCCCGTAAGATCTTCTCAATCCTCTTCAGTACTTTTTTGTTAGCGCTAATGACCACCAATTGGTGGAGGGGGATTGCCGCTAGAACTGCCTTAACCAGCGCAAGTCTCCCTGCTTTAGGCATCATTGCCGCCTTCCAGGATGGTAGTTTGTCTGCGACTCGATCAACCAGCGGCTGCAGTGCCTCGCTGGGGAGCCTCCGGAGCCCAAGCGGGATGCCGAGGTACTTGACCGGGAATTGGGCAGCTGGCACCCCATCGCCACTGCCGCCGTAGTTGCCTCCTCCTCCCCACACCCAATAGGGGAGACTGAACACTTAGCGAAGTTTGTGTAGAGCCCAGAGGCATGGCCGTAGAGCGCAAGAATCTCTCTGAGATGATGCAGCTCGGTGGGGTCCGCGTGGCAGAATAACACCACATCATCCGCGTAGAGAGAAACCGTGGTAACCAGGTCCTGACGTGCCACCCGTCGCAAGACTCCAAGCTCTACTGCCTTGGTCAACACCTTATTGAGCGTGTTGATCACCAGGACAAAGAGCTGGGGCGAGAGGGGGTCCCCCTGTCTCAGCCCCCGCCTGTGCCAAATAGGGGGGCCCGGCTCGCCATTAAGCATCACCCTAGAGCTTGCCGTGGATAGTAGGATCGACACCCACTCACAGAATCTTGGCCCGAAGCCCATTTTCTGGAGAACCTCGAAGAGGAGCCCCCAAGAAACCGAGTCAAAGGCCCGTGCAATGTCCAGCTTGAGTAACACCCTAGGTTCCTTGAGTCGATGAAGTAGCCTCGCGGTTTGTTGCACCAGCATGAAGTTATCATGTATGCAGCGGCCGCGGATGAAAGCACTTTGGTTATTGTCGACCAAGTTCTGCATCCGGGGGGCGAGTCGGGTGGCTAAGGTTTTAGCGGCCAGCTTGGCGAACAAGTGTATAAGGCTGATCGGTCTGAAATCGCCAAGAGCCGCCGCATCCGGGCGCTTAGGTATCAAGACTATCAAAGCCTGGTTCAACCCCTGGAACCCCCGTCCGCTCATAGTGAAGAACTTGTTGAAAGCCTCCATGAAATCGTCCTTGACTATGTTCCAGCAGCTCTGAAGGAACTCAGCCGTGAAACCGTCCGGCCCCGGCGCTTTGCCATGCGGCAGCTGCCTCACAACCTCCCATACCTCCTCCACCGTGAAGGGGTCCTCGAGACCGGCAAGGTCGTCGGTGGGCACCCCTAGGAAATCAAGATCTAGAGAGAAGTCCCTCTCCACCGAAGTACCCAGGATATCTTGGAAGTGATTGAAAACCCCTTCCGCCATCGAGGTGTGATCCGTTACCGCTGCCCCGTCCACAAGGAGCTCTCGGATAACGTTTTTCCGGCGTCGGTGGGCGGCGTGCTGATGAAAGAACGCCGTGTTGGCATCACCCTCTGCCAACCATGCAATCTTGGCGCGCTGACGAGCCATCGTACGATCAAGAGAAGCGAGTCCAAGGTGAGTCTGTTTGAGCTTGGCGCGTAGGGCGCGCTCCAGATCAGATAATTGCCTCGACTCCATCGCCAGGTCCAACCGAAGAATAACCTCCCGCGCTACTAAAAGCTGCAGTCTAACACACCCAACCTTCTTATCGCTCCAGCTCATTAGGTGACGAGCCGTGCGCTTCATTTTCACGTTTAGGCGACGGAAGGGATCCGGGTCCCCGTCGATAGCCCCCCACGCTGTCTCGACAGTCTCCTGGAATCCGTCAAGTTTGAGCCAGAAGCGCTCGAATTGGAACCTTTTCCTCCCCCCCTGCTGCGTGGTACAGTCTAGGAGCAGGGGGGAGTGATCCGCCACCACTGATGCCAAACACCGGAGTGTGCAGCTGGCATGTAGCTCTTCCCAATCCACTGAGCAAAGTACCCGATCCAGCCTCACCAGGGTGGGGGGGTTCCTCTCATTAGACCAGGTGTATCGCCGACCATGCAGGTACACATCCTTTAGTTCACAGTCGCTCAGGAAGCGCCTCATCCTACCCATCATCCGCCGATGTAAGTTGCCGTTGTTTTTGTCCGCATCGCGGTAGATCATATTGAAATCTCCGCAGAGCATCCACGGCCCTGGGCGTATTGCGCGAATGTCGCGCAACTCCCCGAGGAAGGCGATCTTGGCAGTCTCATCCTGCGGGCCATAGACCCCTGTGATCCACCATGAAGTTCCCCCATCAACCGGTGAAACCTTGGCCGTGATCGAGTTGACGTCCACGTGGATGTTGTCAAGGGCAACTAGGGAGCCCACCCAGGCTAGAATGATGCCCCCCTGGTGCCAATGGCCGGCAAACAACAGTAACCATCAAACTCACTGCCGAGGGTTTCATTAATAATGCTAGGAGGTACAAGTGAAAGTTTAGTCTCCTGGAGACATACAATGGACGCGCCCACTGATCGAGCCAGACTTAGGACATTCGAACGACGCGCGCGGTCATTAAGACCTCGCACATTTAAAACCAACACCCTGGGTTCGTACGACATGATGAATGCGTACACCCTAATGACCACACCCTGAGATCAGACCTCGACGATACGGCCACCCTGACGCTCAACCACCGTGGGGGAGCAGCTGCCCCGCAGTGTCGAAACTGTCCACCCATAGAGCTCACCGATGGCGTCAACCATATCCTCCTCAAGCGGCACCCGGAAGAGCGTGTGAAACGCTTCCATGCGCTCCGTGGAGGGCTCCTCCTCCTCTCCGATTAGGCCTAGCTTGCGCAACAGGACGCGATGCGCCCTTTTCTCGGAGTTGAGATCACCCGGCTGTTTTGCAATCCTCGAGCTTCGGCGCGGCTGGAAGTTCATTTCCAGTAGTCTTGCCCTTACCGCCGGGGTCTTTAGAAGAGCCTCGGAGCGAATCTTAGCCGCGGCTAGGAATCCCCCAATGGTTCGAGGGATCTCCGCGTCCAACCTTCTAGTATTGCCACCTCGAGAACGCGCGAACGTCACCGGAGGTGAGGCAAAGCGAGTCTCGCCAGTGGCAACCAAAGCATCCTCCGAAAGGTCCCGAACAGGCGTGGTGTCTGCCCAGATAGTCTCTGGCGATGCCTCTTGTGACTGCGACACCAATGGGCTTCCAGGCATAGGCGAGGAGAGGATAGGAGAATTCCCCTCGTCGTCAGCCACCGACGCGGTGTGGGGTGGAGTGGGAAACTCCCCCTTCCTCGCGAGCCGGAGTAGGGGGCAGCGTGCGAGCCGCATCCTCCACAGCACTGGATAGGGACCCATCGCAGCCCGGCCCAGCCGTCGCGATGTCCTGGGTTGTTACCGTGCGCGCGGGCGAAAGGAGGGAAGCGTCTCCCTCGCCGAGCGGCCCAGTCAGGCGCTCTAAACCGCGCGGCCCATCCAGGCGCTCATCCTCCATGCTCAGCCCACCCAGGCGCACCAGAGAGGCGCTCGGCCCAGTCAGGCGCTCTAAACCACCGCGCGGCCCATCCAGGCGCTCATCATCCACGCTCAGCCCACCCAGGCGCACCAGAGAGGCGCACGGCCCATTCACCCGCTCCGATCCAGCGCCGCTTGCGTCACCAGCATGCGTCGCCCCTGGGACCCCTGTCGGTTCCTTTAGCTTTGCGACCAGGTCCACGGGGACGGAGGGGGCCTTCCTCGTAGCTTCCTCCTCCTCTGGCCCTCGTCCTTGCTCGACAGAAAAGAGGGAGCACGCCCGTTCTCTGTCCGCCGGCAGGCCAAGCACAGGGATCGTACCCACGACCACCGGACTCGACGGCTCCTCTGACCGTCCTTCTTCTGCGCAGAGCCGGTCCCCATCGTCCAAAGCAGCGCCAGGGTCCAAATCGGAACCAGGAACGGGAACGGTCCCCGCCGTCACCACAGTTGGAGTCGGGGCCTGGTCAGTCGCCCTGCGCTCTGCAGCAGCTTTGGCGCCTGCCACCCTGGCCTCCTTCCTGCGCGCCTTGGTCCTCGCCCACTTTTTCTGGCGCCGCGACAAGGGCGGCGGTCCTACCAGGACGCCGGACGACAGCGTCCGTACTGCCACGTCGCCAGGGATCGAAGCTGGCCGTTGGAGCCACCCGGAGCCGCGTCCAGCAGCGCACCAGAGCCACCGGCGGCATCCGCGCCCGGCAGAGCGTCCATCGTCCCTGGCGTGTAGGAGTACCGGCGCGTCGCCGGCCACTGCGGCGTCGGACCACCACCGGAACCACCCATTGCGTTCGAGCGCGGCGGAGGGCGGTTGTAGTCCGTTGTTCTCGTGACATGAACGAGGAGAGGGTACAGCAGAGTTTTGACTTTGGGTGGAGAGATCTGATCAAGCGGCGCCGCCAGCATCTCCGGTGACGGCGGCCCCTCTGGCTCCGGCACGTGAAAATCGATGCATTTGGGAAGCGCTGCTAAGTCGACGCACCACGCCGAAAGCCGGAACACGCTGAGATCCTCCCGTGACCTGGTGAGCGGATGAAGCTTCTCGACCCACACCGCCGGCGCAAGCATCCTCTCCGCCGCGTCGAGGTTCCAACAATGATCGGGAACGCCCTCGATCTCGACGCCGCGTTTTATTACTCCCTCCGTCTCAAATAATGGTCATAAGGATGTATAAAAGTTGATGTATCTAACATTAAATTATGTCTAGATATGTCCACTTTTATCCATTTTTGTGACAATTAATTTGAGAAAAGGGAGTATTTTAATAGTGATCATGTCCAATGTCAGTGCCTTTGTCAAAAGTTGGAGTCAGCTCAATGGGTTCAGCAGGGTTTTCCTTGGAGTAGCAAGGACGGCGTTCATCGTAAATAAGTAAAATAGGAATATGTTTGGTTAGAGGAAAAAATATAATTTATTTATAGTTATAATAGATGGAAGTAACTCACATGAGCATGACATCAAGATCATTTCTCGTTAGTAACAAGAAGAGAGGAAGTTTTTTTTTTTTTTTTGGAGAACCGGCGGGAGATCTGCCCGTCATTTTATTAATCTTGCAGGAGAGAAAAGAGAAGTACAGAACACCACACAACCATCACATCCAACACAGCGAATGGCGGCGCCACCCCTAGAAGGAAGTTAATCGATCTCTCTCAAAACCCCACGTCTACACGCAACCCACGACATCCATTCAGCGTCGATTCTCTCTAGGAGCACATGGGCTGGCGTCGAGTGCCGATCGAAGACCCTGGCGTTCCGTTCCAACCAGAGTGACCGGAAAACGAGCATGATGAAAGAGTTGATCTCTTTGTGCAGCGCGGAGGGGGCAGACGCGACGGCCTCATGGCACCAATCGTTGATCGTGCTGTGAGCGTCGGGGAGGGGAATAGCCCAAGTCCTCCTCGAAGTCAGACGGTACTAGATCGCCCTGGAGAAACGACATTGCAAGGACAAGTGATCCAGCGTTTCGGACTCCACCGAACAGAGCGGACAGTCCACGTGTGAGGCCAGGCCATGCCAAATTCGCCGGTTCAGCCGTGCAGCATCTGCGGCGGAGGGAAAGCCAGGCGTGGAACCTGAAACACATCGGGGCGAAGGAGTTCCAAACGTTCCTGGCCCCGGCCAAAGTAACGGTACCCTCGAAGAAGGCATGGTATGCCGTGCGGGCAGAGTATGTGCCGCGGGCGCACCACTTCCGGATAAAGCCATCGTCGTTGCCCACTGCTCGCTCCACCAGGCTGACGGCGTGCCAGAGGTTCAGGAATTGAACCACGGCGTCGACAGAAAGCGGTCCGGCGATGTCGGTGACCCACGCATTGTCCTGAAGGCCCGTACCCACTGTGCGGGAGCGCACGGCGGATGGCTTTACCATGTCAAGGACAGCGGGGGCAATGGCAAGGATAGGTTGGCCACCGATCCAGGGGTCACGCCAAAAGGAAACCGCAGATCCCGAGCCGACGACGATGGTAGTGGACGCGTTGAAGATCGCGCGCGTGGTGTCAGAGACTGGGCATTCGAGGCCTGCCCAAGGTTTGGATTGATCCGTCTTCTCCAACCAGAGCCACCGGGCGCGGAGGGCAGCGTTGAGCAGCTTGAGGTTGTGGAAGCCCAGCCCGCCCAGCGTCTTAGGTTGATACACAAGATTCCAGGCCACCGCACAGCATCCACCTCGAGCGTCTCCCGCTCCCGCCCACAGAAAATCACGCTGGAGTTTGTCGATGGAGCGGGAGGAAGCTTCTGTTCTTGACGAGGTCAAAGCAGCAGCTCCGAATAATAATGGCGATGATCATGGAAACGATAATAGGGATGTAGATACAAATGATAATAATGTGGAAAGAGGTCCTAGAATGAGAGGACTCTCGAAAAACTACATAGGTAGTAGGGTTTGCTAATGTAGAGACACTAAATGCGACATATGGGGTGGCTGATGCAGTTAGCTTCTTTCCGGTGGTGCAACAATGTATGCCACATTGTAGTAGTACAGCCCATCACAGGCCATACTGTTGCGTGTAATACTGGCCGCTGGACCGTTCATCAGCACACACAACACATATAGTAATCAAAGGAAACAAATGTATTGAATACTATCGAATATCCAGAGTAAACTAATTTATTAAAAATAGCATAGCAAATTGCTAGCTTAAATAATTATTAATAACACAGCAAAGCAGCAGTAGACCTCCATGTTCTGATTTGCACGTCACCGACGAACAAAGGTTGATGTGAAGTCTGAAAACCTACGAGAACTAGTCCGAATTCTAATAACTTGTACGTTGGAATATGCAGCCACCAAAAGGAGGTCAGATCATTCTCAGTAATATTGGCAAGTGACACTATGGTGGTATAATAAATGGCAAGTGCTAGACTACATGAATATTTGGCTGGTGGAGTTTCTAGGCTAATTTGCATAAAGCCATTTGACCTAACATTTAATAGAAATTAAATTTTGCACATAATTAGACACTTTGGTTGATAGCAAAGTGCTCCTACCCTTTTTGGATTAGCACGCTGAAACACCATCAGTCACTTCTCCAATAACCCATAATCAAATAAGTAATTAATAAAACAAGATGAACGAGATATGTTATGTTTCCCATCTAGTTGTTGAATTGTCCCTAACCAATGGAACACGGCTAAGATCTTAGTTTTAACCCTCGTGAGGTTTGTGCCCTTTACCCGTGTTGCCTAATCGACACCAAACACCATGATACACCATTAGTACCATGGAAGGAAACAACATTAAGCCATAACTCATAAGAATTAGATCCCCAGACCCTCCACAAGCCGGACCATCCTATTACTATTCTACATCTCTGGACACGTTGAATTCGAGTCACCACAATCCACAAATTATGTCTAGCTCATACTAATTTGAAACACAGCTGCACACACGAAAACAACTACATAAAGAAACTAAACATAATCTCAAGATAGTGGGCGGCGGTCCCCACCAAAATTTGTACTCTGATGACATACTAGCAATCCGCCAGTGGTTAATTCATTATCATGTTGTTTTCATAAGCAATTAAAATAACGAGTTTCTTCATGACATGATAATAAACCCAACCACGAATAACTAAAGCATGGATAAGCAATCTACCAGTACGATGTTTTCCTAGCATATGGATTGCTAATCCCTACGGGATACATATGATCACTCCTACTTGGGTGTTACTGGAGCGATCTAGCATAGCGATACACACAATTCCTATTTGTGCATAACTATAATAAAACTCTAATGCAAGTAGTAAATAGTGGGATATGCGTGTCACTTGCCTTGGCAACCGGAGTAGTTGCTCACACAGTCCTCACAAACACACTCGCTGTAGTCGTTATAGTCTACACGTTGCAACCACATACCATAAGCAACAAGACGTCTAATATGCAACACAAGTATGCATGAAGGTTTATTAATGCAAAAATAGATCTACTATTGTTCTCTGGTTGTTAATAACATGATGATGCATGAAAAGTATTTTGATGCAAAAGAAAACAATTAGGGAAATTATCACGATTTAGTAGGGCTAGATTAAGAACACGCAAGATCTAATTTTAATTAAGCATCTACACAAGTTGGTGTTATTTTTCCTGGATATATCTAATCAAAACAAGACCATACAAAAAAGGTTTGATGAATTTCAAGTTACGCTTGCTTTAATATGATTTAAATAGCCTAAAAAGTATATTTGAAAACAGAAAATAATTATAGGTCAAAACATAGAGTTGATTATGTAGATGGATAGATCTTGTTTTTCTCTTTCGTTTGGTATATTACATGCGAATTTTGGAGTTGTAGATCTAAAGTTATGGATTTTAGAAGATTTAAACAATTTCTGGAATTTTTAAACAAAAATTAAATCGGAATTGACCGGGGTTGACTGCGCTGACGTGCGCGTGACGTTAGCACGACGCCAGCGCGGGCGTTGACCGCGGTCAGATTAGATCTGCGTCGTCGGATCTCGCGTCGGGGGCTCACCGGCGGGGCTCGGACGGCGGCGGCGGCTCGGGCGTGGATGGCGCGGGTCCTCTGGTGGTTCTCCGGCGAAGGCGAGGGCGACGACGGCTTCCTGTCATTCTCGCGGTTCTCGGGGTGGTGGCGGCGTGGCACCTCGAGGCGTATCTCGCCGGCGGCGAGAGCTCCCGAGACGGCGGCGGTGGCAAGGGTTTTCGAGGGCAGGCGACTCGAGGCGGGGGTGTATACGTCGAGGCGCGGGGGCCGGGTATTTAAGGGAAGCGTGGCTTGGGCGAGGGGCAAACGGAGGTCGACTCGGCCGGGAATCGCGCGACGGCGCGGATCTCCTCCGTGTGCGAGCAGGACTCCGACGAGGTGACTTCATCCGTGACGTCGTGGGCGGGGCTCACGCGTCAGTGATCACGATTCCTTTTTTTTGTTCGCTCGATTTCCTTCCGCGACGAAACGGTGATGGGCCGCATTGGCCCATGTGCGTCCGTTGCACGCTACGCGCGCGCTAGGCTAGGCCTGGCTGGCCGGCCGGTCCGTTTCTCTCTTTTTTTTGTTCTTTTTTTATACAAAACTGTTTTGTTAATAACTTTTAAAATACAAAGCCAAAAAGAGTCACTACAACAAATTAATCACGTAGAGACGGCTTCCATGAGACGCCTTTAATTTCGTCTTTAAGATGGAAGAACACCTCCACATAACGACGCTTCTTAAGACGTTCAAGGTGGCGTCCCAAATTTCTATTTAAGAGGCAAATAATAAATATTTTTGCTCAATTTATCGATATTAAGAGAAGGGTTGAGTCGTTTTGGTATACTTTTTTTCTTTTTGCATGGGGTCGTTTTGGTATAAGCTGAGGACAATTTCTGTTAGGAAAAAATATTCGAGTAGGAATACCGAAATTTTTGTATACGGCTCGTGTGAAGTTGGAACACTCGACCGAAATTTTTATATATGGCGCGCGTTTCTAATTTACCGCGCGCTTAAATACATCTGGCGTCTTTTTGGCGAAAAAAAAGTCTAATATATAGTTCGCGAGCCTTTTACGGTTTTACCACATCGCCTATAGCCGCCGCCACACTTCTCATGGAAAATCAGATCTGTTGTTGACTTGCCCCTTGCCCCAGGTTTGTGCTCCCAAATCCCGTTGATGTTTGTATTCCATTATTAAATCATTCTAGGTACCTACGCAATCCCAATTAATTCGTTTGTTTCTTATGATTCTTTCTTCGTCATGTCCGTTGGGAACTCAAGTTGTCGCCGCCGCAGATGGCAGACCGGCCGATCTGCATCTTCATAGTGAACGAGTACGCTCGCACGCCCAAGAAATCTCGCTATAATTACCAGGAGAGCTGCCCGTCATCAAAACTGGTAGGTCTGTTCTTTGTTTATTTTTCGGCTAGATGTATGCAAAAGTTAAGTTCATGAGGTTTACAACCGATCTATTTCTTCTTAGTGCGGTTTGCAATACTGACAGGCCGCATTTGCTGATGCTTTGTCACCAATTTATTGTTTGCAACCTCATAGACCTGGAGCGTGGAGTCTGCTAGAAGTACCCAATCTGGTATGTATCTACCGAATTTCCTTTAACTGTTGTACAATCAATTGATACCACCACGACTTCTTTTTCCCGCTATGGATCTTGCCATATATATACATCTGATGTCTACATCTGCACTTTGTGCATCGGAGTTGTAGATGGGTGACCACTAGACCACCTACAAGTCTACAATCGCCACAACTATGTCATTCCATCTACTTATTTTTTTGGTTAGTTATTTCTATTTTTTAGTCCATGATTCGCCCATTAAGAAATTTATGGTTGTTGGAGTTCATGCAGAATTGAAGCAAAGAGCAGATCATCTCCAAATTTCAGACCCTTCATCAAGGCACTCTTTTTTATGTATAGCTCAACTTATCTTTGGCTGCAGAAAGAGAATAAATAATACTTCCGCCGAAGCTAATCATGGTTTTGCTGGATCATCTTTTCTGAGCAGCATATGAACAAGGTACATGCGCATACATTATATACCAATTTATACTTTGTTGCTTTATACGAATTAGTACCATTTTTCTGTATGTCCACATGGCCCTGTCGTAAAGTTATGTCTGTCAATGTTAGTCACATGAAAGTTGTTGATCCTATTATTTATGAAGTAAATAGATAATTTTCATATATTCCGTATAGGTTCATAAATTGCATATATTGTATTTATTGAAATTTATGAATAAATCTGAAGTCTATTTCTTTTTTCCAAGAAACAAAACTATAGTAGTGAACAGAACTTTAGTGCGTAAATAAAAAACATATGTGGTGGAAAGAAACTTGGTTAGATATGGATATTAGAATATTGGAGACGAAAGCAATTTCCTTGACAATATGAAAATATCGATGTAATAGCCGCTCATGGTATTGCTTGGCCTGGATGCCTTAATTTCATTTAGGTGTGTACAAGTATATATTCCCTTGTAAAATTTCGTAGTTGCTTACATTCCACACTAAAATTTGCACTTGTTGCTAGTACAAAATGCCTAACAAAAATAATTTGTACCAGTCATTGAAAAACTCAGTATGGGGGTATTAGTGTCTAATCTGAATGTACAATTCTTTTCTATTTAGATGCCACATCACTAAGAGGTTTGGTTGAAACAAGTTCTAGATTGCTAAGACGGACTTTTTCCTCTACGTGATTAGTTATGTGTGTTGTGATACTACTACCGCAGTTCAGGCATTAACAATGTGCCATCAGGAAGTGCTGCTTGTAGTTGATGGTATTCTAATATCTCCCGGGCAGGATTAGGGTCATTCAGTTCAGTGTTGTTTCAGCTGCGCAACCTCTGTCGATGTTTTATGTGGGGTTTTACCTTTTTTACGTATACCTGTAAACATATTTTGGAACATGTCCTCCTACATGTTACAACACGAAACTTGAAAGATTGTGAACAAAGATCTAGCTAGTAGGGTGGAGAACAAATAGCCAATGTCAAGCTCTAAGGTTAAGCGCGGAATTACTAACCTTATTTAGCTTCAGTAACTTGGATCAACTACCGGCACAACTGAAAACAAGATAAAAAAATCAGAATAGATGTGGATAACAGATCTTGTCATGCACGAATAGGTTTTAGATGCATATTATTTTTATTTCTAATAAATGAACTTGTCATCTGACGCTCTACTTAATTATTTCAGGTAATTTCTCATATTAGTCATGACTTCCTTTTCATACCGATTGTGGAGCTAAAGTGACATTGAACTAAATGAAGATGGAGGGGATGAAGCATTACTTTTTGCCGCGACAAAGATAATGGATGATATTAAGTCGTTATTTTTTTCTTATTTATGATCCTTCCTGGTGTGTCTGCTAATTATTTTTATTTCTATTAAATGAACTTGTCATCTGATGCTCTACTTAAATATTTTAGGTAATTTCGCATCTTAGTGATGACTTCCTTTTCGGGTTAATTGTGGAGCTAAAGAGACATTGGACTAAATAAAGATGGAGGGGATGAAGCATTACTTTTTGCCCCGACAAAGATAATTGATGATATTAGGATAGTTTATGATTTTTTTCTTCACGATCCTTCCTGGTGTATCTGCTAACTATTTATATAATATTTGATTTTGTCCAATTATCATTTGCTATTATTTTTATTATTTCAATCTGCTCAACAATTTCAGCCTTTGCTTTTTATAATGTTTCGGTCTTGTACAGTGCATGAATTCAAATATATATATAAAAACGATTTCCGGGCAACTATCTAAAAAAAATGAATTAGACCTGCATGTGTCTTGAGACGCTTTAACAAAAGGACAACTAAAATATCGTATGTACTTATTTTCTTTGGAATACGTATGTAAATAATGCATATAAGAAGACTGGACGTACATATACGAAAACCTATGAACGCAGGTATAATGTGTACAAGAAAAAAAAATTCCAACCTTTCTTAAGACGGAAATATGGCGTGTTTATATTAGTAGAGACGTCGCGTATGTGAATCTATTAAATCACCTTTACATGCTTTATAACGTCTCGTGGAAACGTCTTTACATATAGACACGCTTATCAAACGTCTTTATGTCATTTGAGACGGTGCATAAGAAGACGCTTTAGCGACGCTTTATGGAAGCGGCTGTATAGGGCTCTAGCGATGAAATATCGTGTCTCTACTCTTTATATTTAACGTCTCTACATGACTAGTGTGTTGTAGTGAGTCAAACCAATTTCTAAAAATTTTAAATTTGAAAATCTATCACCCTAGGTTATTTTAAAAGGGTTTTAGGCAAAAATAAAAATAATAATATAACTTTGGTTTATAATGCCATATAGAAGGATTTTGGGTTTTGTTTAAAACGTGGTTTTCAAATAGGGGTTTAAATGCAACAATCAAAATGCAATTTTAAAAATATGCCATGCTATGCGTATGCTCTAATGCAAAACATTCCAAATGTAAAATTTTGGATGTTACACAAATACTGTATTCTAGCACGCCCATAGAAGTGCAGCCGCCCTAACCCTCATGCACGCCCATAGAAGTGCAGCCGCCACCGACCCAGGACCTCCTCACCGTTGTTCGCCTCCTCCCCCTCCCCTCATCTCCTCCTGGGTCGCCTCGCGCGACGCGCTCCGTAGGTCCCCGCCCTAACCCTAGCAAGCCACCCCGATATCCTCCCTGCAGCCGCTGCCATTGCCAACACCGACGGTGTTGGCCACACCCAGCCTGTCCAATGACGAGGGGTGAGGGGGAGGGGGGTGTGCCCAGATGGTCCTGTATGCTCGGAGGCGGTCCATCACCGGGGCAACATAGGTGGGGAGCGGTGGTGTTTCGCCGGGGCGACGGTCAGCGTGGCTAGCGGGCCTACGGCGGCGAACGGCCTTGTTTGGTCGACCTCCTCAAGGCAGATCGGAGGTGATTGGCGTGGACGAAGCTCCCTCCCCCGCAGTGGTTTTGATTCCATATGGGCTATGATGGCACGGGTGGATCCTGTATGGGGTAGTGATAGAGGCGTCGGGTGGCGTGGCCCGACCTCCGGTGTTGCGTATTCCACGGAGACCTACTGCTGCTTGTGGAGGATCTGGGAGCCAAAGCTCCGTTCGGTTGGGGCAGATGATGGCGGCGTCCGCGGGCATCGTTACCTTGTTGAAGGCGTCATTGCTGCATTCTCCTACCAATTGCCTATACGTTCTTGGGGGTGGGGGGTGGTGGGGTAACCTAGATCTGGGTTTCTTGAACCGAACGGTGGCGGCAAACTGATTCCATTCTCCTTCTTGGGGGCATCATTTTGGAATAAGTTTTTCTTGGAGGGATCTACTCGTGGTGCGGTGTTGCATCTACCACGTCGGCGTCGGCGAGTCTCGGTGGCATGGCGCAACGGGGACTCTGAAATTGACATGTGATGATGGGCACGCAAGGTGGTGGAGCTGTCTGACACCGTGGCGGTGTCGATGGCAGGTCTGCCAAAAGCTAATGCTTTGATCCCTATCCTGAAGATGGGTTAGTGGAAGATGGCGGCGACAACTTCTTTAGCGTGTGCATGTGGTGCGCTGAGGATCTGCTGGATCGATTGCGTCCCTTGATCGCCGACAAACGGCTTATTGTGGCCTCTGGTCTTTTGGTAATGCGCGTGTTGGAACGCGTAGAGATAAACACAACTTTTTCCTACGCGGTACTTCCAAGATCTAGCCGAGATAGAAGGCCACGATGATTACCACTAGACGCGCGGTTGCGGATTATCGATGAAGCGCGTCGGGGCAGTGCAGTCCACGATCCGATCCAGCCGATCCGATCCCACGAACGTCGAAGTGCTGAACGTACAGCACCTCTGCCGGTATCCACACGTACGAGGAGGAGCTCCGACGGCAGACTGCTAGGTCTGGTGCGACGGCTGGACTGAGTGGGGCTAGGGTTCCCAACGCATGAGAGTGGACTAACGTGCCCGCTGGGCAACCTGCGCCCCTCTTTATATAGCGAATAGTAGTGGGCTTCACAACAATTGTGGCCCATTCCCTCTGTGAGTCCGACTCACAAAATCAGTCCATTTCCGGTTCGGGTCCAACCCAACCAATACATTTGCTCCCGCTCTTAAGTGTGCGACCCTGCAGGCTCATGGCGACTTGGACACGATTAGAGTCCGACTCTCAATCGATCAATCGGTAGCTGCTCCTAGCAGAACGTGCCGACTCCCAAGTCCCATTGAGTCATGACGACATACCTTCCAATACGATTTACATCTTAGTCCCTTTTGCCTCACGATATACCTTGTTGAACTATAGGCGATTTATCGTCATCCCTTAAATAGCTCAACTCTCTTCTCGGTCCGTGATATGTGATTCATCTGACTAACTCTTAGTCAACAGACATAGTTAACACTTAACTGAGTCGCGCATGGCCATGCTTCCTGAATCATATCACTCGAGAGGGCACAGAGAATATCTCTCCATTCGGAGGGGCAAAATCCCATCTTGATTATCCACATCACGCAACTTGTTTCTCATTCGACCCGAACTCTACCTTTATAACTGCCTTGTCACGGAGCAGCGTTTAATAGAACTTAAGTCGGTGATTCACAACTCGGATTATGCGACAACCTCAGGTCTAAGGATTACATTGATTGAGACATGCAAATGACGACTTACTCGTTGCATCTCAATATGGGTCTGCCGACTTGCTAAACTCTTTAGTCAAGTCCGTGAACGTTGGAATGGCATCACCATGCCCATGACAAGTGGAACCGTGTCATCATTCAACACTCACATTATTCTAGGGTGTGTGTCCAACACAACCTAAATGACCAAGGACAATCTAGTATGAACAACATGAATACACAGTTCCACAATCGAATCACATATTCAATGACATGTATCAGATGTTCAAAACAAGGACAACTTAATAACTTTATGAATACACCGGGAATTACATCATACATGATTGCCTCTAGGGCATATTCCCAATAGTCTCCCACTTGCACTAGAGTCAATCATCCTGGCATCATATGCCTAGGCATCGAATGCCCATACCTCTCGTGTGCGCCTCATGCTTAGGATGTGGTAGCGCCTTTGTCAACGGATCTGCAATGTTTGCATCTGTGTGTACTTTGCATAACTTGATATCACCTTGTTCAACAAACTGGCGAATGAGGTGGTAACGCATGAGTATATGTTTGTTCTTCTGGTGTTGTCTAGATTCCTTGGCTTGTGCGATAGCACCATTATTGTCACAATATACGTCCAAAGGATTGGACGCGCCCTGAACCACACCAAGATCTATCAGGAGGTTCCTGATCCAAACAACTTCCTTTGCAGCCTCCGAGGCAGCAATATACTTAGCCTCTCTTGTAGATGCAGACACAGTATCTTGCTTGGAACTCTTCCAGCTCACATCCCCTCCGTTCATTACGAACACGTATCCAGATTGCAAACGAGAATCATCTGAGTCGGTGAGATCGCATCCGTGTAACCATTTACACTGAATTCCTCATCACCTCCATAAACTAGGAACATTTCCTTAGTCCTTCTCCAGTACTTAAGGATATTTTTAACCGCTGCCCAGTGGTCATCGACAGGGTCAGCCTGGTATCTGCTCGTAACACTTAGAGCATATGAAACATCTGGCCTAGTACAAATCATGGCATACATGATGGATCTGATTGCCGAAGCATACAGGATCACACTCATCCGACTTCGCTCATCAGTCGTTGAAGGACACTGAGTCTTGCTAAGTTTTATACCATGGGACATCGGTAAGAATCCCTTCTTGGACTCTTCCATTTTGAATTTCTTCAAAACTTTGTCAAGATATGTACTCTGACTCAATCCAATGAGCCGCCTTGATCTATCTCTATAGATCCTGATTCCTAATATGTAAGTCGCCTCACCCAAATCCTTCATTGAGAAACTCCTTTCCAATGACTCTTTGGTTTCTTGCAACATCATGACATCATTTCCAATCAGCAATATGTCATCCACATATAAGATTAGAAAATTTACTTTGCTCCCACTAAACGTCTTGTATAAACAAGAATCATGATCGCTCTTGATGAAGCCAAACGATTTGACTACCTCGTCAAAGCGAATGTTCCAACTCCGAGATGCTTGCTTCAACCCATAAATGGATTTCTGAAGTTTGCATACCTTGTCAGCATTAGCCGGATCGACAAAACATTCGGGCTGTATCATATACACGTCCTCAGTTAAATTTCCATTAAGGAAAGCCGTCTTGACATCCATCTGCCATATCTCATAGTCGAAATAGGCTGATATGGCTAACATGATCCGAATTGATTTAAGCATCGCTACGGGCGAGAAGGTCTCGTCGTAGTCAACTCCTTGAACCTGTCGGAACCCCTTCGCGACAAGTCGTGCTTTATAGACGGAAATATTTCCATCCATATCAATTTTCTTCTTAAAGACCCATTTGCACTCGACGGGTCTTGCACCGTCAGGCAGATCAACCAAATTCCAAACTTGGTTTTCATCCATGGACTTTAACTCGGATCTCATGGCTCCAAGCCATGACTCGGAATTAGATCCCACCATCGCTTCCGAATAAGTTGCCGGCTCATTACTGTCTAACAGTAAAACATCACAAGCATTTTGTAATCTGGCAGATATCCGTGGCTCAGGTGCTGTTACCGGTGTAGGTACCACGACCGGCTCAGCCTCCAAGGCGCTCGCCCCTAGCCGGTTCCTCTCGAATTTCTTCGAGTTGCACTGTGCTCCCACTGACTTCCCGACCGAGAAACTCTTTATCAAGGAAGACACCATTCCGAGCGACAAACACTTTGCCCTCTTCCCGGTTGTAGAAGTAGTACCCCAAGGTTTCCCTCGGATACCCCCACGAAAATACACTTATCCGACTTGGGCGTGAGCTTGTCCGACTGAAGTCGCTTGACAAATGCTTCACAACCCCAAATCTTAAGAAAAGACAAACTTGTCTTTTTGCCAGTCCACATCGTGTCTTCTCTACTGACTTTGATGGTACTCTGTTTAGTGTGAACGCTGCAGTTTCTAGACAATAACCCCAAAATGATAAAGGTAGATCTGTCCGACTCATCATTGATCGTACCATGTCCAACAAGGTCCGATTTCTCCGTTCCGATACACCGTTTCACTGCGGTGTACCCGGTGGAGTGAGTTGAGGAACTATTCCACAACTGTTTAGATGGTCATCAAACTCATGGCTCATGTACTCGCCTCCACGGTCCGACCATAGAAACTTTATTTTCTTTGCCGAGCTGATTCTGTACCTCACTCTGGAATTCCTTGAACTTTTCAAAGGCTTCCGACTTGTGTTTCATTAAATAGATATATCCATACCTACTCAAATCATCTGTGAAAGTAATGAAGTACTCATAACCACCTCTGGCTGTCGTGCTCATTGGACCACATACATCACTATGTATTAGTTCCAACAAGTCGGACGCCATTTCACAACTCCTTGCAAAAGGTGTCTTGGTCATTTTGCCTAGTAGGCATGATTCGCATGTCTCGAATGACTCTAAGTCGAACGAAGTTAGAAGTCCATCATCATGGAGCTTCTTCATGCGCTTCCAACTTATATGACCAAGTCGACAGTGCCAAAAGTAAGTCATATTCAGATCATTTGGTTTCAACCTTTTAACATTTATGTTATAGACTGATTCACTATCAAGATTTAAAATAAATAACCCGTTCTGAACGGGTGCAAAGCCATGAAACATATCTTTCAAATATAAAGAACAACCATTATTCTTAATATTCGACTCATAACCTTGTCTCATCAAACATGAGGCGGAAATAATGTTTCGACTAAGCGCTGGAACATAATAACAATTATTCAGTTCCAATAAAAATCCTGAAGGTAAATGAAGTTGCATCGTGCCGACTTCCAACGCAGCGACTCTCGCCTTGTTGCCGACCCGAATATCAACCTCTCCTCTTTCCACGCTCCTAGTTCTTACCAGTCCCTGCAACGAGTTGCATATGTGAATAACTGATCCGGTATCATATACCCAAGAACTATTAGGCGCATCAGCAAGATAAATGTCTATAACATTGCACACAAGCGTACCTGAGTTGGAAGTCACACCTCCACTCTTGGTTCTGTCAGCCAAATACTTGGTGCAGTTCCTCTTCCAGTGGTCATTCTGCTTGCAATAGAAGCAGTTGGCTCCGGCTGTAGGAGATGGCTTAGTCTTTGAGGGAGCACTCTGGACAAGGCCATGGGCGCTACCTCCTGACTTATCCTTCTTCTTCTTAGTCCAAGAACTCTTCTTGAACTTAGCCTTATTCTGCACCATCAACACTTGACTGGCGCCTTTCTTTAGATCAGCCTCTGCCGTTTTGAGCATCCCATGTAATTCAGTGATACTCTTATCCATACCATGCATATGGTAGTTCGAGATGAACGGACCATACGCACTAGGAAGAGAGTTCAGAATTATATCAGTAACGAACTCTTTGTTAACTGGGAAGCCCAGCCGATCCAGAGACTATATGTAACCAATCATCTTGATTACATGCGGACTCAGTGAATCGCCGTCTTTCAGCTTACAGCCCAGCAAAGCTTGAGAGACTTGATATCTCTCGGTCTTTGCCTGAGCCTAGAACATACTTTTGAGGATTTCGATCATATCGTAGGCCTCAACATTCTCGAACTGCTGCTGCAAGTCCGGTTCCATGTGTGCAAGCATAAGACAGCTAATTTCCGTAGACTCATCTCTAGTCTTACGGTAGGCATTCATGACAGCGACAGTCGCATCGTCATCCGGCTCTTCTGGAAGTGGAGTTTCTAGAACATGTTCTTTCTTGTCATGCTTGAGGACTATCCTCAGATTACGATACCAGTTGGTGAAATTAGTTCCATTAAGCTTATCTTTCTCTAGGATTGACCTCAACACAAACGCGGACAACTGAGGAAGGTTGCTAGGTGCCATTGATCTACAACAAAAGATATGCAAGATACTTAAGACATGTATTCATAAAAGAGCAGGCATATTAAACGCTTTAATACTTATGCTCCCACTAGAACCAACACCCCTCCGATGGTTGCTAAGTGATTCAAGATCCTAAATAAGCAAGACGACTAGTGAGCTTTAGCATCACTGCTAGCCGTCAAGTGATCTAGGTAGGCAACACCTTGCCAATCGTATCCAATACGACTCCTGTTAGTTGGGTGGCATCACATGCCCCGGCTCCCAACCTTCCTCGCCCCGAGCCCCACAACCGTTGTGATGGACTCGTCTAGATTACCAAGTACTTCTGCTTGTAAGAGTCCGACTCAAACCCACCTAATCGGAAAGAATTGGTAGCACCTCAATTTCATGAGCCCACTACCAAGAATGTCCGACTTGTGATAGTGCAGCACTGGCGGGGCGACCGACTAGACCTTCTTTGAGGGATTAAAATCTACCAACTATCTAAATAGAGGTAAACAGAGACATACCAATAACACAAATAAAGCAATTATAATGTGAAATGGTATGGCTCTCTTCATGGTGATCTCCATCTCCACGAAGCTTGTAAGTCGACTCGTGCCAACTCTTGTTACGTGCCATCTTAATCCATGTAGCCGACTTGTACGTCGACTTGCATGTCTTACGGATTCTCCAACAAACTACACTAGCTAGTAAATAAAAAATTACATAGAGAATCCGACACGCAGGCCGTTAAACAATAAAAATGACATCACCTAGGCTCCAGCCGGCTGACAAGAAACATGATACGCAGATCATGTATGGATTACACACATCACATGCACATAAGCCATACCATTCACAACTTCCTGCAAAAACAAGTTATGCATAGACACGATATCTACCGGCGTTGTGAAACTCATAACGACATCTAATGCGCTACAACAGGGCGAAGCCGGATAGCGGGCGGGGATCGAAGGGGCAGCGCCCCTCGCGGGTGCGGGCAGCGCCCGGCGATTTCTTCATCTACATTCCGAACATGGATTTCTTCATCGGATAAAACGATTTTACCCAAATTTGATCTGTATTCCGATTCGATCAAACTCTTTGATATTCGATCACCGCAACTGGATTTATGTGTCACGGTATATCCCGATGGCGGAAACCGACCGGTAGGGGTAAGTTGTTCCACGACCTTAGCAGTATGATCACGGAAACCTGATCATCCATTAACCCCGAGTACGATTGATCCAATCAACCTTGTACAAAACCGATCTATCTCCTAGACCGACCACCAAAACAGCAATTAGATCACATCTAACGCTAACTACATATCACGTATGTACGGATCTCGGGCCTAATACCAGAAACTACCGCTCTGATACCACTGTTGGAACGCGTAGAGATAAACAAAACTTTTTCCTACGCGGTACTTCCAAGATCTAGCCGAGGTACAAGGCCACGATGATTACCACTAGACGCGCGGTTGCGGATTATCGATGAAGCGCGTCGGGGCAGTGCAGTCCATGATCCGATCCAGCCGATCCGATCCCACGAACGTCGAAGTGCTGAACGCACAACACATCTGCCGGTATCCACACGTACGAGGAGGAGCTCCGACGGCGGACTGCTAGGTCCGGTGTGACGGCTGGACTGAGTTGGGCTAGGGTTCCCAACGCATGGGAGTGGACTAACGTGCCCACTGGGCAACCTGCGCCCCTCTTTATATAGCGAATGGTAGTGGGCTTCACAACACTTGTGGCCCATTCCCTCTGTGAGTCCGACTTACAAAATCAGTCCATTTCCGGTTCGGGTCCAACCCGACCAATACATTTGCTCCCGCTCTTAAGTGTGCGACCCTGCAGGCTCATGGCGACTTGGACACGAATAGAGTCCGACTCTCAATCGATCAATCGGTAGTGGCTCCTAGCAGAACGTGCCGCCTCCCAAGTCCCATTGAGTCATGACGACATACCTTCCAATGTGATTTACATCTTAGTCCCTTTTGCCTCACGATATACCTTGTTGAACTATAGGCGATTTATCGTCATCCCTTAAATAGCTCAACTCTCTTCTCGGTCCGTGATATGTGATTCATCTGACTAACTCTTAGTCAACAGACACAGTTAACACTTAACTGAGTCGCGCATGGCCATGCTTCCTGAATCATATCACTCGAGAGGGCCCGTAGAATATATCTCCATTCGGAGGGGAAAAATCCCATCTTGATTATCCACATCACGCAGCTTGTTTCTAATTCGACCCGAACTCTGCCTTGTCACAGAGCAGCGTTTAACAGAACTTAAGTTGGTGATTCACAACTCGGATTGTGCGACAACCTCAGGTCTAAGGATTACATTGATTGAGACATGCAAATGACGACTTACTCATTGCATCTCAATATGGGTCAGTCCGATTTGCTAAACTCTTTATTCAAGTCCGTGAACGTTGGAATGACATCACCATGCCCATGACAAGTGGAACCGTGTCATCATTCAACACTCACATTAGTCTAGGGTGTGTGTCCAACACAACCTAAATGACCAAGGACAATCTAGTATGAACAACATGAATACATAGTTCCACAATCGAATCACATATTCAATGACATGTATCAGATGTTCAAAACAAGGACAACTTAATAACTTTATGAATACATTGGGAATTACATCATACATGATTGGCTCTAGGGCATATTCCCAACAGCGCGCTCGTGTGATGTCAAGGCATATGACCCTGTTCATGACAAAACGTTTCCTAACCCCTACGGGTACCTCAAAAAAGGATAACAGAAACATGGGCAATCTAGAAAGAACCGTGTTAATAATTATAAGCCAATCTCCATATGAGAATTGATTTCCTATCCATGAACTCAGTTTTTTCTCAAACCGATCCTCGACCAGTTTCCATTCTCTATTTAAAAGCTTGCGGTAGTGAATTGGAATACCGAGGTACTTGAAAGGAACAACACCAACCTCACACCCAAAGATGTGTCGGTAGTCATCCTGACTATCCTTGGCCTTTCCTAAACAGAAGATCTCGCTCTTATGGAAATTGATTTTCAGACCAGACAATTGCTCGAATATTGACAATATAAATTTCATATTAACGGCTTTCTCTAAGTCGTGCTCAAGAAATAAAATAGTGTCATCCGCATACTGGAGAATCGAAACACCCCCTCCACTAAGTGAGGTACCAAACTCCCAACTTGTCCATCATCTTTTTCTCTAGAAATTAACACCGCCAACATATCGGCTATTAGATTAAAAAGGATTGGAGAAAGTGATCCCCATATCTTAAAACCTTTCAAGGTCTTAAAGTAATGACCTATATCATCATTCACTTGAATTTGCACACTTCCTCATTGAATAAACCTTGCTACCCATTCACACCACTTTGGTGAAAATCCATTCATTTGCAAATTCTGTTGAAGGAAGGACAAATTAACCTTATCATAGGGTTTCTCGAAATAAATTTTGAGAAGCACCCCATCCGTATTTTTCTGTATTAAATCATGCCAAGTTTCGTGAATCACAACCACCCCTTCGAAAATATTTCTCCCTAGGAGAAATGCAGACTGGGATGGACGAATCACTTTTTGTGAAATTGAGGTAACTCTATGAGTGCCTACCATTGTGAAAATTGTGAGAATCACATTTGAAAGACATATAGGCCTATACTGCTCAATTCTGCGGGCATCATCATTTTTGGAAGCAGGGTAATCACTCCAAAGTTCAACTTAAAGAATTGTAGTTCCCCAGAATGCAACTGTGCAAACATTGTCATCAAGTCATTCTTGACGACATCCCAAAAACGTTGATAGAACTCTGCCAGGAACTCGTCCGGTCCCGGTGCTTTATTGTGTTCCATTTGAGATATTGTTTCAAAGACTTCTTCCTCCGAAAAAGGTGATGTTAAAATGCTGTTTTCACCAGAAGAGACTTGTGGAAGATTATCAATCATCCACTCACTAAGAGAGAAGGACGAGGGTGGCGGCGCCCCAAACAATTGTTTAGTACTCTAGGATGAACACTTTCAAATTCTCATTTCCTACAATCGTACCCTCATCTTGCTCTAGCTAGAAAATCTTTTTCTTTCTATGTTTACCATTAGCAATGAGATGGAAATACCTCGTATTACAACCGCCTTCCTGAATATGCTGTTATCCCATTGAGCCCACTTGGACACTTCATCACGTCTAAGTTTAGCTAAACGAGCATCAGCTTCCCTCTTGGCCGCTCTTTCGTCCTCTGTAAGTGGAAAACTCTCTGCCTTTATATCCAGCTCATTGACAATAAAGACAATCTTATATCTCAACCTTTTGTATTCCCTGCTAAGATTTCGAGCCCATCCCCTTAGAAAACTTCAGAGACGACGGATCTTATTTTGCCAAATCTCTATTGGCTAGAACCTACTGAAATGGACTGCCACTCGCCTTTAACCATTTCATAGAAACCAGCCTCTCGGAACCAAGCCAATTCAAACAAAAAAAACTGACTTGTTACCCCGATGAGCAGAGCTCCCAGAATCACTTAACCAAGGCAAATAATCCGACCCCATACGGGTTAGCGCATGTACCGTTACCAGGGGAATCTTCTGTTCCCACTCGACGCTAGCTAGTATACAGTCTAACTTCTCATAAGTTGGAATATTCCGTCTACTAACCCATGTATATTGCCTTCCTGATAACTCAAGCTCTTTCAAGTCCAAACTCGCAATAATGGCATTAACGATGAAAGGCCATCACAGATTAAAATTATCAGTATTCTTCTCATGTGGGCGTCTTATGTTATTAAAATATCCACCGATCAAAATGGGTAGTGACCCTCCATCATAGATACGCACCAATTCAGCTTAAAATTCAGGTTTCTTGTCATCTTGAGCAGCCCCATGGACAAGAACTAATGCCCAAAGGAAACCATCGTCCTTTTGATCGCACATGAAATTTAGCTGAATTATAACCTGCAATGACTGTTTGCACAGTCAAACTTGCAGCGTTGAAACCCACTATAATTCCCCCTGACCTACCACGTGGCGGTAAACAATACCAAATAAAGTTTAACCGCCCAACTAGATGAGCAAGAAGGCATTTATCAAAATTAGACCGCCTGATACGTTGCAAACGTATCTACAATTTTTGATGGTCCATGCTTATTTTCTACCTAATATCTTTTGTTTTCCACATGTTTTCTATGGTTTTCCTTTGTTTTCTGGATGTTTTCACGGACTAACCTATTGACAAGATGCCCCAGGCCAGTTGCTGTTTTCTATGGTTTTTCTAATTCAGAAAAGTTCTTAAGGAAATATTCTCGGAAAGGGCTAAAAATCCACGAACATCATTTTTTACCTGGAAGAGAGACGAAGTCCAAAGAAGAGCGGGAGGGGGCCAGGGGGCCTCCAAGGGGTGCTAGGCGCGGCCCCACCCTAGGCCGCGCCTGGTGGGCCCTTGGCGCACCTGACCACCGCCTCTTGGTGCCTCTTCGCCCATAAATTACCTTCAACCCGAAAAACGTCGGGAGGGAGTTATTTTCTAGAAACATACAGAGAGGCGCCGTCACCTTGAAAGTCCAAACTAGGTCTTCTAAAGCCCTGTTCCTCTACTCTGCCGGAGAGGATAATCGTCACCGGAGGCCTCTACATCTCTATGATCGCCTCCGGACAGATGCGTTAGAAGTATATCTTGGGACTACATGTCCATAGCGGTATCTAGATGGTTGTTCTCTCCCCTATACCTCCATGTTTAGAGTCTCGTGAGCTTCCTCACATGATCGAGACCACCGTTATGTAATTGTGCATGTTGTGTTTGCTGGGATCCGATGAACCATGAGATTACGATAATTTTGTTCAAGTCAATCTAAGATGTTTCACGTATATTCGTAGAGAGTTTTAATATTATCTTGAAATGCTCTCTGGTGTTTATTATTACCTTGGCCACGTATTTGTTTTCACCTCCAAGAGAGGGTTTGTATGCTTGATGGTAGGTTCATGCCTCCATTACATCTGTGCTCGAGTGACAGAAACATGACGAATGGGGATGTGCTGTTGCTACTAGGGATAAAACAACAATGCTCTTGACTACGGACGAGGACCACTGCATACATTATGTATTGTCTTAATGCATTTTTCTGTTGCACAAAAAGCAATCACTTTATTGTTGCAACTTAGTACTAGAGAGATTTGCTAGATAGCTTTTTTGAGGTGGACTTTTAGATATGGATGCATGCTGGATAGCTGTCCATATGCCTTGTCGTAATGCCTACAATGTTAGAACCCGTGAACTATATCTCGTCATAATAGTATTGTTATATGTTCATGATTTGTCAATGGCCCAGCTATAATTTGATCACTCAGCATGTTTGTTTTCTTTGGAGAGACACCACTAGTGAACCTATGGCCCTCAGTACTATTTTCCTCATATTTGCAACCTTCTTTAAAGCACTTTCATAATTGTTTCCTCGTTGTTCTGCTTTTACTTTTATTGTTTTCCAAGACTCTGTATGTTTAATTCTCTCGTTTTCAGCAAGACTGGAAGATTGAGAACCTTCCGGAAAGTTGGGGCAAGAGAGAGTTTGTGTTTGTGTGCAGGTTCTACGCTTGTTGACGTGCCAGACAACAAGCAACCTTCTCCAAGACTACGAAGTCCTACTATTCTATAAACCATGGTTCCTTAATTGGGGGGAATTTTACGCTAGAATACATCATACCTTCCGCTTGGGGTCTCCCAACAAGCATGTGATCACGTCAGCATCACCGCCCCGTTTCCAAAATGGCTACAAAGTCCAACCTATTTCCCCTTACCGCTTCATTAACCACCAAATGCTTAGCAGGATCCCCAAACCCGTCACTATTCCAGAAGACACCTTTCATTTCACTTTTTATTCAACTTCTTAATCCTAGCACTTCTCCTAAGCTTTGATTTGTCCCCTTTCTTAATGTGGCATGAGCGAGTAATTTTCACTCCACGTGAAAAGAGATCCAAATGATCCCCCAATTCCTCCTCGGTCTTATTAGTATAGTCCTTACATAAATTAGACGCCTTTCTCAAAACCAAAATATTTGATTCAACACAATTATCAATTGCAAGATTATTATTTAAAAAAGTAATGTGACGAGTGGTTTCTAAACTCTTAAGACCATCAACATCCAAGTCTACTTGTGACGGAGATTCTCCCAAAAAAATCGTAATCAAGACACCCGTTGAACAATTGACCTATTCTAAAGAGATGCAAAAGATAAACTTGGGTTTGGAATTATACCTGCAAGCTTGCCATCTGAAAGCACAACATGCATGGAGTCTTCTCCAAAATCGGTGTGTCTGCGTCAAGTTGAGCCCGGATACGTGCATTGTTGCGCTTCCCCTAGGATTCCGGGTCTTGTATGCCTCCATAAGCTATCACTGATGTCCTTGAAAGAGTTGCATCGGTCCTTGACACTGCTATCTCCTTGCCACGCTGCATACTTCCAGCCATAACCGGAGCTGCCATCCCTAGGCCCCCCATAACTGGAGCAGCAACCGCATCCACATCTTTAATCTGGTCAGCAAGTGCACCGTCTCTTAACTTGACTGTGTGTGCCACGTCCCCACCAGCAGAATGTGACAGATATCCTCGTTCCCTTGAACATGATGACATATGTCTCTCACCCCAAGCCCGGACATCAGGTAACATCACCGGAGTGCATGTCGACAACTCGCCTTCCTCCTTATCCTCCATCTCTCCTTGGTGTATTTGATCAACACGATCCTCTGTTAGCTTCAGTACGGATGCCTCCCCTTCTCCTTGCAAAGCCTCAACAACAGTCAACAGATTGGAGTTCAAAGTCACGGATGAAGTTGCCACGGCCGTGGCACAAAGGCTAGTAGAAACCTGCCCCGACGGCAGCGATTTATGCCTTTCTGTGCCGGGCAGTATGGTCGCCGCGGCAGAGAAACCCGTAGAACCGTGCCCCAGCGGCAACATTTTGCCATGTTCTGTGCCCTGAAGAGACAATGCGCATGCAGTCCTCGGTAGAGAAGATGCTGATTTTTTTCCAGCAGCACTTGCTTGTGCGTCCTCTCGCTCCTCACTTTAGTGGCAACTGCAGCTATTGCCATTTTTTCCTCGAGCCATGATTTAGCTTCCATTGATTCTGAAGCCAAGCTTTGGCCTCCATCATTGCCCCCTTGACAAGAGCAAAAAATACCACACTCGATTTCACTGCCTCGGCAGCTTTAGGACCACGAGAATTCGAAGCTGTAGAGCGATCCAACATTGGAACATCTTCCCTAGCCGAAACATGAACCCTTTTGAACTGTTATCATCAAGCGTTGTGTTTGCAAGTGCATCCCTAAAACCATCACCGAGATCTCCATCACCATCCTCACCCTCCTTGTCAGGCAGCTCAGACATATGAACATCATCAGCCTCCTTTTTATTCTCTCCCTCAACCACAAAAGAGAGCTCGTAAATGGCATCTTTCATAAACATGGGAAACGTGAGAGGCATCTTCGTAAGGTTCAAGCAACCCACAAGAATTCAAAGCACTCCATGCTTCCACGCATAAGCCATGTCTATCCGCAGGGTTTTGCCGAGCAGAAAACCCAAAGCCCAAAGAGCTAAGAAATCTCCAATCTGCTCACTTGGGATACCCGAGACATGTACACAAATCTCTGGCAGAGTGTCCATGGGCTCCACCTTTTGTTCTCAATTGTCAACAGCCATCTCATTGGATGAATTAGGAACCTTACATTCCCCCAAACACTTTTAGCCGCTCTAACTCAATCTTTCATGGAAATTGCACCTTGAACATGTCGTGGCCCACTTGATGAACATTCCAAACAAATGTTTCACTAGGCACTAATCTTTACAACTGCATTGTAACTTGAGGGATAGACATCTCTCCCCTACTCACAATCACTGATGCAAGTTTCAAATTCTCCATTCTGGGTCGATAATTATCAGATAGTGGCATCGCAAAAAAAGTGAGGTCCTCCTGCGCGTATTCGTACATAAAAATATGCGGCTTAGGGGCCGATAACATTGGGCATTGCCCAACCACATGCTCCTTGGACTGAATAATATCACACACTGGCATAGGACAATCAGCAAGAAAATGCACGCCCCTCCACCCCGCAGCGAAAGCACTTTAATTTCTCAACTTTCTTCCCTTTTTTCTGAGTTGCACTAGCCACCGCCGTAACCAGCTGCTCTGCTGTGACTACTTCACCCCGGTGATGCTGAGAATCGACCGGGGTCGACATAGGCGACGCATTGGGAGACATCTCTGTCCCTGATGCCGTCTCCGCGATGGCCACCGTTTGTTTCCTGGTTACACTATATGTACCGTCACTGGCGCCAGTGGTTTCACACACCCAACAGCTTTCACAGCATGTGCACCCGCCGGTGGAGGAAAGACCGGGGTGTAACGAGATCTCCCAGCACAATGACGATAGTTTCCCCAAAACCCCTGGTGTCCACCTCTACCACGGCCAAACGGAGCACGACCTTGATCATACCGCTGTCGACCATGAAATCCATGGTTGTTGTGGTGGCGATCACGCGGATTGTCCTGATTGAATCCTGCACCAGCATTGAACGCATATGTGCCACTACCGAAGTTGCACTGGTATCCCCCACCATCGGCATCGACTACACCATAGAAACACTGACCAGGGCCATTTCCACCTTGCCCAGCACCGGCATGGCCTCCTGCCGTACCACTCGGGCCCCCAATCTCGAAGATGCGTGGTTCCTCACTGCCTCTTCCGTGATCTGCACCACCACGCCCCCACCCCTGTTCGCCATAGCGAAAGATGGGATAGCTGCCACCTCTGTCTGCGGCGGCTCGTCTCCAAGTGAACGCTAAAAACCGATGTAGCCTGTGCTCGTACGGTATAGCTGCCCTCGAGCAAACTCTAATCGCTGCATGTCCCATGCGGCTAGCATTTGTTGCAATTGGGCTCAACCGAAAACCTGGCCCACTCAGGCCCGATGTTCGATGCAATTTGAATTTTTAACCTAGATCCCGTGATCCATAATTTCCGGCATGCCTTACCTTCACCGCTGATCGTTGATCTCCTCTCCATCACACCTCCATCCATGGGTTCCCGTCGTCCTACAACGTGAACACGGATGGACCAAACATTGACAGCTTGAGTCCGCGCGGTGCCACCAGCCTTATGGACAACGAATACATAGACCATGGAGATTCCGGCGGCAGAAGCGCCATTACCGCCTAACATTGAGCCCTTCACCGCGTGATCCTCTTGTCTTGCTTCGAGCCACCGCGCGGAAGATAGGAGTCTTCCACTGGCTCTAGTAAAACACAAAGATCCTGCTAGAGAGCAGATAGGTAGATGCCACGGATGGCTCACCTTCATCCTCGGAAGACTGCATGTCGTCACTCTCATCGTCGAGCAGCGCCCAGAATCTGCCCCCAATGGCCGATGTAACCCCGCCAACCGAAGGAGATCCACTGCAATCCTGCCTAGCCCGATCGACTTTGACCTCGTCGCCATGCATTCTCTAGCCACCTCCGAGCCAGCCATGACGCCAGGGATCTTGAGATCTGCGGCAAAGCCCTCCGGTACCTTGTCGCAGCCATGGTCGCCCCTCCCCTCTCCCGCTGAACCTACCTCCGAAGCATCCCGCGATGTCTCGGCCCGATTCACCTCCCGAGTCGGCTCCTCAGTTGCCTCCTCCATTTTATGCTTCATTCGAAGATAGCTAGCTTTGTGCATGACATAGTACAGGCTTATGCAATGATCAGTTGGAATATTGTTTGTTTTTGCTGTACCATTCAATCACAACTGATACATATTGACTTGACAGTAACCATTTTTTTAGAAATAGAGCTTTTACCCATAGCCTTTGCATCAAAATGATGCATATGGCCATTTTTTATTAATAATAGAAATGAGGCTACAACGACTTATAAAGAATTACATAGATCAACCGAAAGCCACCTTCCTGACGAAAAAGTTCGCCACACCTAGAAACTTGATGAAGGGGGTAATTCTGATAAAATTCATATTAATAGATATATATTTATTAAAATATATACAGTTTCATAATATACTACTTTAATTTCATAAATATTGCTACATTATTTTTGTAAAATGTATCGTTCCCCAAATTCCTTAGCCTGCTGCGAAATATAGCCGTCTCGGCACGATGCACCGGTCAAGCCGATTTGTACGATGGACGAGCTCAGAAATGTTATGCGTCGATCCAGATAGACAACCGGCTCGTCCGTGTAACACATTTAAGGATGGTTTTGTGCTCTACGAACATCAAAGTCTTATATGGGTTTGAACTGGCCTTCTCCCGCATTATATTTTAGGCCTTTCCCGAAGTAGTTGGACGGTCCAGAGAACCTTGGCCTTGCAGGTTCCCGGAAGCAACAGTAACTGCAAAATTAACCAAGATATCGAGACTTGCATCTCAGCGAATTCGTAGTGCGAACGAGAATGCGACACATTATTTCGGAATAGAACAAGACTAAATGCGCCCATATATAAATCCATTTGGCCCGGCACCCCCGTTCTTCCTCGCACACCACAGACGCATCACCACAACACACACACACGCACACACACCTCTCTCTCTCTCTCTGCGCGATCGCACAACCGTCACCCCAACAATGTCGTCGGACGATTTGCACAACGGATCGACCACCCGTTTGTCCGACAACGAGAGTTTGAGTTCCGATGGGACTCCGGCCATGGGAACTAGGAGATGGTTTGACACAATCGCGACCTTAGATGAGGAGTTCGGTTGCTTGATGGGAACAAAAAACCTCCGGCAGATATCAAATTTCCTATCAGTTATTTCTTCCGCGATCGTTACCGTCCGAATAAACAATATCCTGATGAGTTCCCATGGAGGAGCGAAGAGTTTCGTGAAGACGATGATGATGAAGATGAAGACGACGATGATGACGACGACGACGAGATGACTATGACGAGGATGATGATGACGACAACGAAGATGAGGCCGGGCCATCCCAGCACGACGAGGGCCATGATGGAGACGACGAGGCGGACGAGCCCGGCGCCAAGAATCGTCGCAAAGACGACGAGGTCTCGTCCTCGAAGAAGAAGAAGACGTAGGAGGATGTTCAGTAGGCATAGGGTAGCATGCATGCATCTATATATATTTCTGTTATTTTAGATATGTAATTTGATATCGACCTATCTATGTAATATATATACATGGATTTGATATTGAACGATCTATATATATCTATGTATGCATCTTGCTGGGCATACTAAATCTGTACGATTTTGTTATATTTGTGCAGTCTATAATATGAATTATCGACTTGAAATTTCGTATATATGTTGGTAAAATGTATCATTCATACAGGATTTTGTTCATATTATTCTGAAACTTCAATACTCGAATTGTTTCAATATGATTATGATGTTTGGATTTTTTAAGTAAAGGGCTCCAATTGTTTCGTAAGGACGCAGATAATATTTGAGAGACGAGCCGGTTTATTTTATTAACTGCCTCCTCTCCATCGAAGAAAATTAACTGCCTTCTACTACTATGATCTTATTAACTACCTCCGATGCTGCCATTCGCACACGATTGTAGCTTTCTCGCCTTCTGTCCTGCCTGCCACGCGTCAGCGGCAAGGAACTCGCGCCGCCTTGGATCGATAGTGGTATATATTGCTACTCGCCGCAGTAGTCCTAGTGAACAGAGCACCGCCATTTCGTAGATCCAGTCGCCGCAAAATGGTTCGCCAAAATAAAAACGCTAGGCTATCGTGTGTGCCTTAATACAAGGTCGCGGCACGGCGGCTTCCGGGGACTCTTTCCCGTCGCTGGATTCCGGGAACTCGTCCCCGCCTGTGCGCCACCGCCGCACAGAGCACGCGCACCCGGAGGAGAACAAGGTGGGGGAGGATGAGTCACCCGGAGAAGAGGTTAATATTGAGTTCGACGAGGACGCGGCGATGACAACGCCAAAGGATGAGTCGCCGTGTCTCTAGTGGTGGGTATTGGCTGAGTGGAAGGCCGAGCAGGAGGAGGACAAGGCCGACGGGGCCATACAGGACGTGCTCGCGGCCGAGGGCATCGAGCACGACGATGGGATCATCATGGAGGAGCATCACGCGATGGAGGAGTCCATTGCAAAGAAGCACCAGGAAGAGGATTCGTCCTCCTGCGATTCCGACGAGAAGTAGCAGCCACCACCACCTCCAGTGGCGGGCTTAGACGGCAATTTTAGTTTACATCATGTTGTAGTTTGTCAAACTTCGTCAAAGTTTGTAATTTCTTATATAAATTTGAATAAAAATCCATGTTCCGTTGTTATATATTTATGTGTAAAAAAGAAGGACAATAGCCGTTGGCAGGGCCCTATCTGACATCGTCTCCAAAACCAAGAAGACTTGGCGTGCCCACAGCGTCTCGTGTGGCGGGGGCAGAAGGGTGCGACTTGGCGAGCATGCGCAGAATGACGCGACGGCTCGAGAAGTCGTTGGCTCAATGGGCACGCCTCGTCGGCGTCAATGCATGCCAGGGAAGCCGATGCTGGGCATCAATGGACGCCAGCCAACTACCACCGCTCCTCCAGCCGGCTGTAAAGCGGCAGCGCGCACGCATCTCCTCTCTAAGCACACGCACCTCGCTCTCCTCTCCTCTCAACTTTCACACTCCAGCGCAGTTCCACAGTCACAACACACATAGCAAATGCCTGGCCGCAAGGCGACCCCGGAGGAGCAGATGGAAAACGACCTTCGCCGCAACGCGCTAGCGTGGTTTCATGCACGTCGCCAGGACCGCCGTCGTCGCCGAGGCGTGGAGGACCACAAGGTTAAGGTGGAGCAGGAGGCGCCTCCAGCTCCACCGCTGACGGTCGAGGAGGCGCAGCAGCACCTGCGCCACAACATCCTCGTCCCAGAAGGTGGTTCCCTGTCGGAAGGTTGGGTTACCAGCATAGTGAATGTGCCGGTGGCGCCACCGCTCACCGGCCAGGCGTGTCTTGACTACATCAGCCGGGAGCGGTCGATGATGCCATGGGAGCTTCTTCTCGAGCCCCGCTACAGAATGTCGTCTCCGTATTGGGAAGACCCTATGGAGGCGGAGTACGACATGCATCTCAACAATCTCTTCCTCCCGAGCGGCATGTCATCACATCCCGCCGAGTGGTTCTCGTCGGATGATGAGGTGCAAGTGGAGGAGGATTCCGATCCGCCTCTTCCAACGGCCAGCCAGCCAAGCAAAGAGGATAATGGGGAATACCTGTGGAAGGGGACGCGGTTGATCGGCAGGCAGACGATTGTAGAGTTTTCTTCTTTCTTCACTAGTTCACTGACGGTGGCAATGGCGGCGAACTAGAGGCCAAGTTCCTCCAGGCCGCAACCACCGCCACATCCGACGATGACGGTCGGCGACCCAGCATGAGCTAGATCTAGTGATAGGGGTAGTTTAGTTTAAATTATGTTTAACTTTTTTAGCTTCTTTGAAGTTTGTAAATTTTCATATAAATTTCAATGTTAAATCGCTGGTTCGTTCGTATTTATGTTTCAAAACAAAGAGGACGATCGAATAATGTACTCCATCCCTGTACATTGTGTGCATCACTCGATGGGCTGGGGGAGTTCCTCATTTCCCAAAAATGGTAAATTATACACATAACCACGCTAACTAGTACGCATGCATCCCTCCGGCCACGTCGTGCACACGTCTTCCCCAAATCGCCCCAGTTGCACGGAGAACAAAAGAAACTTAAAAAATTTCAACATAAAGAGAGCTGTTTTAAAAACAAGTAAATTTTTACAACTATATTTTACTCTCTCACAATAATTTTCGGTAGCATCATGAGCAAACTCAACCATATAATTATCATACAAAACATGTTTGTCATGATCTAAAAGCACATAACTTGTATATCAAGATCCAAAATAGTGGGATCAAGATTTAAAATCATGACCTCTTCCAACCCACTTTTAGCAATACTATAACAAGATATCAAGCAAACTTGGACCCTCCAAACAGTGACCTTCCATTTTTAATCGAACTTTCGTAATTAAGCATCAGGTATGTGAGTACGATTCATGTTAATTGTATTGGGCTATACAATTGAACACCAGCTTAGATATGGTAGAAATGATACCATATGCCAGGTGATATTGATTCTTGGCAAGTGTATATCACATTTCTTTATTTTTCCTTATTAAATATACAGTATGTATCATTAATCTGATTTGTAATGATGAGAAAAAATTAAACCAAACTGTTCAGCCCTAATGATATTGCAATGCATGTCAACAAGATGAATTCAAAAATACAAAATTTCGTCACGACAATTTGTTTTGATCATTACCCAGTGTGAGGTTTTCCACTCTATTCCGGAGATTTTCTGCTATATATTCCCTATTTATGAATGACCTACCATTTTAAAATCAAATTGGCTTATACAATTTAACTTACATATATACACAAATTAGGATGTCATGTCAATGAAAATTGAGTTTTTGACAAATTTTACATTTTCTTTATTTATTGTTAGTACTAACGTATAACTCGGAAATTCCCAACAATTCCGGACCTTCCAAAGCGCACGACCCAAACAATCGTGGATTTGGCTCGGCCCAACCGTGTAGATGACCGGTAGGGCTAGCACGTTTATGGTCCCACATGCCATAGGACATGTGTTAGCGAAAGACATGTCATATACGAATATCAAATTTAGCCGGAGCAATCCAAGTATTTCACCCCTTCCCGGACCGAGCTACCGTACACTACCTATTTATCCCCATCCCGGTCCGAGCTGCCGGACCACCGCATACCATCTACGGACTCCCAACACCCATCTCCGGCCACAATGTAGATCAGTACCTATCGCCTCCGTCCACACCCAGGCCTCGGCTTACGTAGCAGTCTCTGGCGCGGTCGCGACAATGCGGAGACCGAGGCAGAATGCAGGGTCGTCGAGCCGTTGCGCATCTTCCTGGACGCGCGTGAAGACGGCAAGGGCATTCGAGCTGGTTGTTTCTGGTCTCCCCGCGCCGCCGGGATGCTACCTACCGTAATGCTGGCACCTCGACCTGGACGGTGTCCCCGTGCCGCCGCCGCCCAGTGGCAGCGCTCGCACAAACGAGGTTGTCGAACACAAAGCGAGACTGCCTTCCGCGGTACGACCGTCCCCAAGTACGCCATGGATGCGCCGTACTGCGACCGTTTGATCGAGTGTGAACATGAAGCTAAACACCGTTCTTCCCGCAGCGGCAGAGCGCCAGGGTGGTGGAACATGTTGGCGCGACACCGCATTTGGGCCCAAGCCACCGCAGACGTGGTGAACGCAGCGGAACCCTCCGGCCAAGCAGTTCAGGAGCCCGAGCGCGAGGGATCCAACACATTCAACTCTGTCATCGTCCTCGACTAATCCTGCTCGAATCTAAAACGTGGGGACTATTAAAAATTGGTCTCTGTTTAAATTTATTGGTCATGTTTCTGCTTGAGAGATGGTGTAATGCGTTTATGGCTACTTATAATCAAGTTTAATTTCTGTTTGATTGTTTCCAATTTCTTTTGTTCTCTTTGTAATTTCCTTTTGCCCATTCACAATTTGATTATTTGAATGAAATTGGAGATGCCCATGACTAGATAGCTAGTTATTGCACACATGTATAGAAGGTCACACAAATACCAGGACGTTCCGACAATTTTATTTTAGCGGGGATATTTGGTTCCCAGGTCTGTTCTCGAAATAGGCTTCCCGGGTCTGTTTTCCCTACTCATTTGAATTTGTCAGTCACTCTAATTTGGCACTCACACATTTCGAGTTTTCGGTCCGGCGCCGTCCGACGACTCACCAGCAAGTATGTCCAGCCACTAATTGCAGGGAAAAAACTTGAATAAGAGATGTACTAGAAATCATGTTGTGCATACACATGTTTTCTATTATTATCCCTGCAGTACAAGAATAAGGTTTGATATTGTAGTATAGAGTGTAGACAGCAAGGCCTATGTGGTTCACATGGCTTATGTGTGACATAAGTTACACAATAGTTTTCACCCTTCAAATTGCTCCATTGATGAATTTTTGAAGATTCATATTAGTTCATCATATTCCTCTTGTACTTTGTACTAATTAGACAAGCACTAGCCCACATGGATTTTGTGCATATAACACGAAGAACGACTGCAGAGGACCATGATTTTTCAGGCCGGATACTAAATTTGGCTCAAATAATGAAGAGAAGATGATACTGAATGAGCCAAATTATATATAGACTATCTGTGAAGTTAATTATCTGTTCACATGTACATATTGATATATACTAACTTTAAATTACGATACAGAGAACCATGAATTCTTCAGGCCGGACTACTACATTTTGCTTCAATAATAAAGAGAAGATGATGATCAATGAGTCAGGTTATATATAGCCTATATGCAAAATTAATTATCTGTTGACATGTACATGCTGATATATACTAATTTTAATTGTACGATACAGAGGACCATGAATTCTATAGGCCAGCCTACTACATTTGGCACGAATAATAAAGAGAAAATGATGATCAATGAGTCGGGTTATATACAGCCTATCTACGAAGTTAATTATCTGTTGACATGTATATGCTGATATATACTAACTTTAATTATACGATGCAGAAGACCATGAATTTTTCAGGCCGGGTTACTACATTTGACTCTAATAATGAAAAGAAGTTGATGATCCATGAGCCGGGTTATATATAACCTATATGTGAAGTTAATTATCTATTGACATGTATATGCTGAGATATACTAACTTTAATTGTATGATGCACTAGACCACGAATTCTTCATGCCGGGCTACTATATTTGGTTCCAATAATGAAAAGAAGATGATGATCAACGAGCCAGGTTATATATAGCCTATCTACAAAGTTAATTATCTGTTGACATGTATATGCTGATATATATTAATTTTAATTGTACGATGCAGAGGAACATGGATTTTTCAGGTCGACCTACTACATTTGACTCCAATAATGAAGAGAAGATGATGATATATGAGCCAGGTTAAATATAGCCTATCTGCGAATTTAATTATCTGTTTACATATATATGCAAATATATACTAACTTTAATTGTACGATGAAGTAGACCATGAATTATTCAGGCTGGGCTACTACATTTGACTCCAATAATGAAGAGAAGATGATGATCAATGAGACCAGTTATATATATATAGCCTATCTACGAAGTTAATTATCGGTTGAAATGTATTTGCTGATATATACTAACTTAAAATTGTACGATGAAGTGTACCAAGTCAATGTGTTTTGATTGGTATCCGTTTTCCATGGAAAGTAATTAACAAACTGAACAAATCAATAGCTAATCTATATTTGATGTTTGATGTAATTATCTAGTTTTATCACATAGAACCTCATACATATGTACTACACTACTATTAATTGAAAATATGGTGGTTTCATGCTGAATTTGTAGGAATCATGTAATGAATTTCCTCAGAAAGCTAGAATTTGAGACGGATTGGTCACTGATGACCCACGAGTATAGGGGATCGCAAAAGTCTTCGAGGGAAGTAAAACCCAAATTTATTGATTCGACACAAGGAGAGCCAAATAATATTTGTGAGCCTTAAAAAGAGAGTTGTCAATTCACCTGCACCTGAAAGTACTTTTGTTCGCAGTGGTTTATCAGTAGTAACAGTTTTATAGTAACAACAGTAGTGAAATAATAGCAGCACTGGAATGAAAACAGCAGCATCAGTGATTGAAGTAAACAACGGTATGAAATATTGTAGGCATAGGGATGAATGAACGGGTGTTGCATGGAGAAGAAAGTTCTAATAATGATCATGTCAGGGGCATTGCAGATAAATAAGATAAAGCATCCAAGCACTAAGTAAGCATAGGCATGTGTTCCATAAATAGTCGTACGTGCTCGCAATGAGAACTTGCACAACATCTTTTGTTCTACCAGCCCGTTTTCAGCGGGGCCTCAAGGGAACTACTGGTAATTAAGGTTCTCCTTTTAATAGAACACCGGAGCAAAGCATTAACACTCCGTGAACACATGTGATCCTCACATCGCAGCCATCCCCTCCGATTGTCCCAATTTCTGTCACTTCGGGGCCTCGGGTTCCGGACAACAATATGTGTAAACAATTTGCAGGTATGACCAAGAAACAATAATTATCATCGTGCTTCAATAACATGTTTAGATCTGAGATCATGGCACTTGGGCCCAAAGTGGCAAGCATTAAGCATAACAAGTTGCAACAATGTCAATAACACTAATAGAGGACGCTAGGCACTATGCCCTAACAATCACAACATTATTACATGAACGATATCATCCAATCCCTACCATCCCCTTCACCCCACCGTGGGGCCTACGTCCAAGGGTGTTTACATCACGGGAGAAGCTCGGGAGAACATGAAGAACCTCGTCGTCGGCGAGATCTACACCAACCCCGAAGGAAAGAAGATGGTGGACGATTTTGGCTGGGGGCCAGAGTCGGATCTGCTTGAATCCGGATCTGTCGTCACGATCGGCCGGGTCAACTTCTTCATCGGCATGGTACGTACGTCCGGTTCAATTCCTGATGATTTCAATTATGATTCTGTGTCAGGAGAACCGACCTGCGTACAGTCGGATGGAGAAGAATCGGTCGGAACGGTGGATCCGATAGAAGAGCCCACCACGAAGAGGGAACAGCCGGAGGAGCCAGCATGGACCCCGCGTGGCCGGGTCATGAGAGAAGATGATACCGAATCTATCCTGCACTTGCTGGAAGACCGGTACGAGGAGGATAGCTGTGATGAGGAGGAGTACGAATCTTCACCAGGCATCGCGCGCCAGGTAGCGGTCTACACGGCCCCTGCAACCAATCTCAATCAGGGGGACGTGACTACGGCCGCGGTTGGAGCGGCGCGAGCGCTGGCCCAGCAGCAAAATCCGGTTGACGGAAATACGGTTCTGACCCGGGTCGACGGAGAATCGACCTCGGTCACTAGCCGGGCGGCGGATAACGAGTTGCAAGCGAATATGTTTGGATTCATGACGAACAGGACGCCAAGGGCGGGTCCCTCAAACCCACAACACCCGGCCCTGTTCAGTAATAACTTGATCCTGGATCCCACGGTGCTAGCTACGGTGATAAACCCGGAGAACGCGGCAGCACATGCTAGGGATCTGGATGTAGCCCGTCGTGCATTAGAGCAGCAAAGGAGAGAAGTGGAAGCAGAAAAGCAAGGGGTAGCCACGCGCCGACGCGAGGTGGAAGCGTTGGAGAACCGGCTCCGGGTTGAATCAACTAGGATGCATCAAAGATACCAAACAAGGTTACCAGCCACGGGTGGAGTTCTAAACCCGGCCGCGCTGTTCACCACCCCCCAGGATCAGCCAATCCCGGCCGCGAATCAAGAAACTGTACATTAGCCAGCGACCGGAGGAGGACAGCCGGCAAACGTACAAGCCGGGTTACCCACGTTGCAGACAGGGGTTGCAGCTGGTAATGCAACGCCACCACCGCCACCATCACGATTTCGTACGCCACCAGGTCACTTCAACAACCCAATGGATAATGTATATGCGGCAACATTGGCGTTGGATCGAATCCCCGTAAGAGAGTCACCCCATGCGGAGGAGACCCGGCGGGCGATAGATTTATTACGCACGGCAGTGGCTCAGCAAGTCAATTACCCGGATAATAGGAGTGGAATGCATGGAACGCCGTATATGAGACGGCAACATGGCAATACCGGCAATATTCAGTCAAGTTCAGCGCGACGGAGGGCAGAGCAGCAGCAAATGCCGCCTCCTCCCCGCGTCCAAGCAGCACCAGCAGCATCAGCAGCACAAGCTATTGTGGATGGTTCCAGAGCCAGGCGAGCCGCGGCCGGGTCTGTGGTACACGGGCCTGCGGCAGCGCCGCGCTCAGCCGCGCCCCCCGCAGGATCGCATGTTTCCCGAGTGAGGCTAGTACTGACTAATCTCGCTGGGCCTAAGTGTCAGTCGGATAATATCAGGGCTGAGCCTTACCCGGATAAATTCAAGGAACCGGGTAAAGTGGTGAATTATGAGCCGACTATGGATCCAGAAACATGGTTGAGCAGTTATGAGATGGCTATGTCGATTCGCAACGCATCTGAAAATCTTCAAGCCAAGTTCATGTACTTAATGATGTCAGAAGGAGCAGCAAAGTTATGGTTCAACAATTTACCTGAAGGATCTATCAAATCATGGAGCGAGTTGAAAACTGTGTTTATCAAGCACTTTCACGGAACATGCAGGAAGTTGTTTACTATCGACGATCTAGAACGGTGTGTGCAAAAGAAGGGAGAATCGGCACGTAGTTGGGTGTGCCGGGTTATGGAGATACTTCATTCATCTACAGATATTCAGCCGAAGGATGCGTTGCAAGCTATAGCGAAGACATGCAAGTATACACCCTTAGTGCAAAAGCTAACTCGCATGAAATCCAGTCGAAACGCTTCAGAGGTTAATATGGGAGAGTTGATGGACGCATGCAATAAACATGCTGCTACGGATACCACAGAAGAGGACGTTGATGATAAGAAAGCGAAAGCGAACACGAGTAATAATGGAAGAACCGGCAATGGATCCACACCGGGTAACCATGGAGGAAATAATAGAAACAACTAGAATAAACGCCCATTTGAGGGGAATTCCGAGTTTGTCGCCAGCACAGAAGCCGGGTCTTCGAGACCCAGAGCAGAAGGAAATTTCAACGGAGGAAACTTTAATGGAGGAAATTACCAAGGTCCGCCAAGGCCGGGAAACCAGTGGGATGTCTACAAGATGCCGTGCCCGCGACACAGCAGGAACGGTAGACCGGCTAATCATTCGCTGGAACAGTGCGTGGATTTACAGAGTTGGAAGAACGAGGAAATACAAAAAGCAATGTGAGGCGCAGGCCGGGGAGCAGGACCGGGTCCGGGTGGTAACCCGGGCAATGGCCCACCCCCGGCAGGCAACCCAGGAGGTGGTAATCCGGGTAATAATCAGGGAGGAGCTGGAGGTTTCCAAGCCAATCCCAAGCAATTGGGCCTGTACCACGTTCACACCACGGGAACTTCAAACAAGGATAGAAAGATACTGAAAAAGGCAGTAAACTCGGTCTCCTCGGCTGTCCCGAGGTACCTGAGGTGGTTGGAGCAGGATGTAACGTGGAGCAGAAGAGATCACCCGGAAAGGATAGAACACCCGGGAGTCCTAGCATTGGTGGTTGCGCCACAGTTTAATGGTTATGAGCTGAAAAAGGTCCTAATGGACGGCGGAAGCAGCATCAACATCTTATATTGGGAAACTTTCTTGCGCATGGGCCTCAAGGAACCTCAGCTACAGAAAAGTTCAACAGTTTTTCACGGGATTGTGCTGGGTCACTCGGCGTGTCCTGAGGGAAAGATAACCTTGGAAGTTGCTTTTGGAGAATCAAAGGATAATTTCCGGGTGGAGTGGCTCACGTTCGAAGTGGTAAAGTTGCGCAGCCCCTATCACGCATTGTTTGGAAGGCCGGCTTACGCCAAGTTCATGCCAAGGCCGTGTTACGTATACCTAAAGCTAAAAATCCCGGGTCCCAAGCAGACCATCACCATACATGGAAGCCGGGATATAGCGGCTGAGTGTGACGAAGGAGACGCGGCAATGGCGGAACAAGCTTGTAGAAAGGAGGAGCTCAAGTACTATCGGTCTCAAGTAGACCCGGATGCAGAACAGCGTTAAAAAGGCCGAATACGGAGGATGAGCGAGCGAAATTCAAGGCAGCACAGGATACCAAGATGGTGGCCTTTGTCGAAGGTGATCCCTCCAAGCAATTTGCTATAGGATCTAACCTGGACAATGAGCAGGAAAAAGCACTCGTGGAGTTTATTCGTTCAAATCAAGATGTTTTTGCTTGGACGCCCAGCGACATGCTGGGTATCCCTACAGAGTTAGCGGAACATAGCTTGCACGTTGATCCCAAGTCTAGGCCTGTGAAGCAGGGCCTGAGAAAAATGAATGAGGAAATAAGAAGAGCTATAGGGGAGGAAATTGCTCGGCTATTGACAGCCGGCTTTATCATGGAGGTATTTCACCCGGACTGGTTGGCAAATCCGGTTCTCGTGATGAAAAAGAGTAATGAGTGGAGGATGTGCATAGATTACACGAGTCTCAACAAGCACTGTCCAAAGGATCCGTTTGCCCTCCCAAGGATTGATCAGATTATAGATGCAGTGGCTGGAAGTGACCTATTATGTTTCCTGGATGCATATTCCGGGTATCATCAGATAAAGCTCAAGAAGGAAGACTGGGAGAAAACATCGTTCATAACCCCTTTTGGGGCCTTCTGTTACAAAACTATGACTTTTGGGCTCAAAAATGCTGGCGCAACTTATCAGAGATGCATACAGAAGTGCTTTGACGACCAAATCGGGCGCAATGTTCACGCCTATGTGGATGATGTGGTGATCAAGACCAGGAAAGCGGAAACGTTCATTGATGATCTAAAGGAAACATTCAAGAACTTGAGAAGGTATCAGATGAAACTTAACCCTACAAAGTGCGTGTTTGGAGTTCCAGCAGGAAAGTTACTCGGGTTCATTGTTTCCGAGAGGGGAATTGAGGCAAACCCGGACAAAATCAAAGCTATCCAGAACTTGACAAAGCCGGAAAACCTAAAGCATGTCCAGAAGCTCACAGGATGCGTAGCAGCGCTGAGCCGGTTCATATCCAGACTCGGAGAAAAGGCAATACCCCTGTACCGGCTCTTGAGGAAATCTGATAAGTTTGTTTGGGACCAAGAGGCGGATGAGGCGTTCGAGGCACTAAAGAAGCAGTTATCTGAGGCACCAGTTTTAGCAGCCCCGGGTCCCAAAGAGCCCATGCTACTATATATTGCAGCCGGGCCCCGGGCAGTTAGCAGTGGTTGTCGTTGAGCGCAAAGAGTATGGGAAAGATCACCCGGTCCAGAGGCCGGTTTATTATGTCAGCGAGGTACTATCGGAGGCAAAGCAGCGCTACCCACATTGGCAGAAGTTGGTTTTCGGGGTCTTCATGGCCAGCCGGAAATTGAAACCCTATTTTCAGGAACACCCCATAACAGTGGTTAGCTCTATACCAATGTCGGATATCATCAGAAACTCGGACGCAACAGGTAGAATAGCCAAGTGGGCCATCGAGATGGGAGATTATCATATCAACTACGAGCCCAGGTCAGCAATCAAGTCTCAAGATTTAGTTGATTTTATTAATGATTGGACTCACACTAGCATGCCCGCAATGACACCAAGTTCTGAGTCTTGGGTAATGTACTTTGATGGTTCCAAGCAATACGAGGGATGAGGAGCTGGAGTGGTACTTACATCACCTAAAGGAGATAAGTTGAGCTACGTGTTGCAAATCCACTTTGATTGCTCCAACAACGTGGCCGAGTATGAAGCATTATTAGACGGATTGAGAATAGCCAAGGAGATGAACATCAGGCGGATACGATGCTATGGAGATTCATATCTTGTGGTGCAGCAGGTCTCAGGAACCTGGGAGAGGAAGGATACAACTATGGCAGCATAGCGCAGAGAGGTGGACAGGGACGCCGGGTGTTTTTCCGGGTATGAGGTGGAGCATATTGATAGGCGAAAGAACGAGGCAGCAGATGCACTCGCAAGACTCGGCTCGCGCAGAGAGCCGGTTCCACCCAATGTTTTCTTGGACGAGCTATGGCGGCCATCAGTTAAAACCGAGTCTGAGGAAGAGGTGGCTAACAAAGACCCGGATATGGAGCTCGTGGCCACAGTACGAGCTGTTCCCGAGTGGACAGAGCCGTTCCTGGCTTACCTATCACGGGGAGAGTTACCACAGCAGGAAGTACTAGCAAGGCAAATTCTGAGGCGAGCAAAAGGATATTCCATCATCAATGGGGAGTTATATAAAAGGAGTGCTGCTGGAGTATTTTTGCGCTGTGTAGCACCAGAAGAAGGCCGGCAGATCCTGAAAGAGATCCACGAAGGCGATTGCGGGCATCACGCATCCACAAGATCCCTTATGGCCAAAGCATATAGACACAGTTTCTTCTGGCTCACAGCCTTAGCAGACGCGGAACGCTTGGTGGCAAGGTGCGATGCATGTCAAAGGTACGCTCGCCAAATCCATGTGCCGGCTATGGAGTTGCAAACAATTCCTTTAACCTGGCCGTTTGCCGTTTGGGGTATGGACATGGTTGGTCCCTTTCACATGTCACCTTGCAAAAAGACACATCTCTTGGTGGCTATCGATAAATTTACCAAGTGGGTTGAAGTTATGCCAGTTACCAATTGTGAAGCAATTACGGCAGTCAAGTTCCTGAAAAGGATTATTTATCGGTTTGGGTATCCTCACAGCATAATAACAGACAATGGAACCAACATGTCCCTTGGTGAGATGGAGAAATTCTGTGGGAACAATGGAATCCGGCTTGACATAGCTTCAGTAGCCCATCCACAAGTTAATGGACAAGTGGAAAGGGAAAATCAGGAGTTACTTCGTGGATTAAAGCCATGACTGTGAGTCCCATGCATCAGAGCTGCTGGCGCATGGGTCGAGGAGCTACCATCAGTGGTGTGGGGAATTAACTACACACCTAACAGATCTACTCAGATGACACTGTTATTTATGGTTTATGGTGCAGAGGCGGTATTGCCGAGTGATATTATCCATGACTCGCCTCGAGTGTCGGCTTACGTCGAGGTGGATAACGAGAAGACCCGGCAGGACACCGTGGATATGTTAGAAGAACACAGGGAACAAGCTTTGGAGAGATCAGCCATATACCAGCAGGATCTGAGGAGATATCATAGCCGGCGGGTTAAAACCCGGGTCTTCCAGGAAGGGGACCTGGTTCTGCGCCTGGTACGGTCAAAGGAAGGAAAACACAAGCTATCCCCACCATGGGAAGGACCGTTCATTATAAGCCGGAATCTGCACAATGGATCGTATTACTTGGTAGATGCAAGGGAAGAGTCGGCTACTGTCAATGACACCGCTCATACAACTTCATCTATGCAAGAAAAAGAAAGACCATGGAACGTGGCTCAACTGCGTCCCTACTACACTTAGAATAGAATAGATTCACAAGTGGAATTACACGATGTAACAGGCAGCAGGTTTCAGACGCACTCTTTTCCTATCCAGGGTACCTAAGGGGACTGGAGGGTTTTTAATGAGGCGGCTTGCTGACCTAACTTTTCTCATATCAATAAAGAGATGGTTAAACAATATGTTGTTCTTTTTTTGTATGATCTTTGTCAAGTTTTTATATTCCTGTTGTTTTTTCTATTTCTTTTCCAGGTAAGTGTTATTTATTATTCTTAGTATGTTAGCAAATTGCATATATCTAGGTCTTGGGGGCTGATTGCTTGAATAGCACAGTTGCAAACTCAAAGACCCGGCCGTGATGCCATTGAGTTATAAGGGCCGATTACTTGTAATAAGTACGGCCGCAAGCTTATAACCGGACAATAGAGCCAATTTTTCTTGACTTTTCTTGCTTAAGCTCGATGTGACTCGCACAAAAGTGGCATGCTTTGCTAGCGTATAACTACAATCAGCCATGATGCCCAATGGGACTTGCCTGACCCTGTCTTTATACAGCTATAGCAGCATTGATCATCCACGCAAAAGCCGGCTTATAGTAAAAGAAGGTCAAAAGGGTCATCTAAACCACAAGTTATGCAGAGTACAAGGCTAACACCCGGAAACTCAAGATATATTAAGCATAACTTCAAACCTATGTGAGCAGCTCTAGATTTTGGGCCTTAGCTAAACAATTTGTTCTTCTGAAAAAGTCCAACAACCTAGACTCGGAAATTCGGGTCTTGGGGACTCGGGACTTTGAAAAAAGAAGCAAATTTTCTAGCTATTCAGCTCAAAAACCCAAAAATCCGAGTCTTGGGGACTTAGAAAAAGTCCACTTGTCAAAACTCATGAGACCCGGAAACCGAGTCTCGCAGAAGGAACCATAGCGAAAGTCGGAAAATCAGGAATGAAAAAAGCTCAAAGTTAAGAAATATCAAATTCACGCAAAGGCCAGAAGGGCCATGAAAGTTATTAAGGTTTTAAATATGTTACAAACCAGGATAGTAGTATCATAAAGTGCACAGGCGCACTATCAAAAGAATAATTGTTTTAAAAGGCCCATTGGCCGAATGAAGTGTTTGAGACAGTAGCAGGTAAAAGTTCACTCGGCCTCCTGGGTCGAGTCATCCATCTTGCCCTTGCCCTTGGCAGCCGGGTCCTGGTCCTTGACTTGTTCTTCAACGGTCTTTGCGATAGCACCATCCGGGTCAGCAGCACTACCGGCGCGCGCGGGAGGAGGAACAACCAGCGTGGAGGTAGTGGGCGCAGTGTCGGCCTCGGCCTTCTTCTTCGTGGCCTCTTCCCTCGCCCGGGCAGCTTCCGCCTTCCGACTGAATGGGCTTATCTTCAGCATCGTAGCGGGTAACAATCCGGCTGACATCCAGACTGTCGGCAATCAGGCTAGCCGAGTGTCGAACCTGTGTTTGGATGGCCTTGAAGTTTTTGGCTGAAAACCTGGAGCCATCAGTATTGAAATCTGGAAACCCGCCAACGAGCTTTGCCGCCTCAAGTTTGGGAAAATACGCCTTAGCCAGAGCAAGCCCCCGGGTTACTCCAACCAGGCATGACGAGCGTTTCCAGTGCTCGATCCACTCGGGGATGGTGGAGCACGCATCAAGCAGCGTGCTCAAACCACCACGCCCGGTACCCGGCCACTTCAAGGCTTGAAGAACCCATTTTGTGCCGGCACAGAGTTGCCGGATGGTGCTCTTTATAGTCTTCAACTTGGCTATATCATCTTGATCCGGCATTTCATCATCCGGCCCTAGAGACAAACAGAAAAGTGCAAATAAGAAATTCCGAGTATTTATCAGAATGAAAATCCGGGTTAGGAGTAGTGAGTCGGGAATCCTTACCAATCAAAGCACGGTAATGGTCGGCAATTCGGGAAGACAGCTTGTTCAGTTCATCCTCTGCAGCGTGGGCTCTCTTCCTATATTTTCTTGCCAGCTTACCCAGTTTCTTGGCATCAGCCTCCACCGATTCACGCAGCTTCGTCTCCACATCAAGGAGTTTGTTGGTTTTAGCCAACACTTCCTCAGAATGGGCTACGTATTCCTGCGTGGAAACATAAGGAATATCAGCCGGATATACTATGAAAGTTCCAAGCAAATTATGCATAAGTTCACTCGGAACTTGGGTACTAGGCAGATATACAAGCAAGATTAAGTTGAATATACCTCGTGCTTGGCTATCAAGGCTTCCAGAATGTTTTCTTCATTAGCCCTCAGGGTGTGCAGAGCATCAAGCATCTGTGCAAAGCTCATGTCCTCAGGTTTGGTACCGGAAGAGCCGGCGGCCTGGTCATTCGGAGGAGGTGTCTTTTCCGGCTTTGGGGGAGAAACCCGGGTTGCCTGAGTGTCGGATTTGGGAGTACCCATCCCTGCGCCCAGGACCTCGACATCGTCATCCCCGGGTCCATCTGAGGGCTTGGGAGACCCGGCTTCCTGCCTGGCCGAGTCTGTCAGTGGGTCTTGTCCTTGATCTTCTTCTTCAGCACCGCCAGTCGCGGCGTTCATATTGTCAACTGGATCTTCAGCCTCCCGGTTATCCATATCCATGTTGTCCGGGTCACTGATCGAGACCTGGGCACTAAGGAAAGTAAAAGAAATAGTTAGTACTGATGAGTAAAAGTTATCGAAAGAACCAGTATATCGGATAGCAAGAAATATGGCTTACCCAGCGTTCACCACGAAGTCCGGTGGAAGCTCGTTGCTAGACCCGGACGAGGCTGATAACGATTGAGAAAGTGAGACTCGGAGTTTTCCACGCAAGGGATGGCTGGGAGAAGGACATCTTTGAAGTGAATAGAAAGGATAAGATTGGAAAGTACCGGCACGGCGAACTGGGGACGTAGGGATACCCGGGTTGAGGGGATCCTCACCCGGGGAGTTCCGGGTTACCCTGCGCTTGGCTGGAAGCGGGTCCTTCAAGTTTGGTGAGTTGGATAGTTGTTGGTTAAGCTCACGCATATTAGCAAAAGAATAGGGTTTGGAGGACATGGAGGAATAGGGAACCTTGAAAACGACCCCTCGGGGTTTCCTCTTGGCCCCAACTTCAACTTCCGGTTCGGCCTCGCTCTTGTTACTCTCGGTCTCCTCCGGGTCTTCTTTGTCATCCTTGTCCTCCCTATCCTCCATTCCTGAGAAGCATAGACCACAGTCGGAAAAAGAAATGTGTGGGAAAACAAGTTAACAGAAAGTAAAATGGGTGAAACCCGGATGATGCCTTCATCGGTGTCAGCCGTCTCTTCTTCCTCTTCCGGGTCTTCGGAGGTGGGGGGAGTCTCGATGTTCCAGAAGGCGCTGCCTGCCTGAAATAAAGGTATAAAGATGAAAGTTAGTAGTTGCATCAGGTAAAAGCACAAGTACAGAAGAGTAAAAGTCGGATCTTACCGCAGGGGCCGGGTTGTCTCGGGTATATGGCTCTAACCTGGCTATATTCCGGATCACTTCCACCTTCTCAGTCAGGAAACTTTTGATAATCTTGTTCGTATCCCCAGCCGGATAGTTCCTCGAAGAGTAGCGGAGTGCATGCGTAACATGTCCGGAAGAGTTGGGCTGGATTCGGAAATCTACCCAGTAAATTAGGCCCAAGGAGACCCTGGGCGGAAAGGGCAGCTATCTTGGCTAGGAGGGGCTGGATGGACTCTCTGTCCGACTCTGAGGCGAAGGCGTTAAAAGTATCAGAGAGATCAAGGAGCCCCTCGGAGAAACCCGGCAACCTCTTTTCGCCGTCGCCGGGTGGGGAGATGTCCCGGCAGTAGAAGAAGGATTTTTGCCAGTGCTTAACATGAGAGTTAAGGCTCAGAGTCGGCATTGGCGAATTCTTTCGCCGTTGGATAGAGACTCCGCCGCAAGCCAAGAGGGCCCCGTCACCGCTTTCGCAGCACGGTTTGCATTGGAACAGTTCAAGGAATAAAGCAAGGTTCGGGGGGATGCACAGGTATGATTCACAGAGGATTATGAAGTGGGTTATATTTAACATAGATTTAGACCCTATGTCAAAGACTCAGAGGCCATAGTGGCTAAGAAGTTCGCGAAAAAATGAGTGACCCGGGGGACGGAATCCCCGGATCACGTGCTCTACGAAACATATTACCTCATCCGGACCAGGGGAGGGCCGGGTCTCATCTCCCGGAACTCGCCAGTGGATCTCCTTCTGAGAAGGAAGGACGCCGGACTCGGCAAGTTCATCTAGCTTCGCCTTGGTCACGGTGGACCGTGCCCAGTTGGCCGATATGGACTGAGTCGGCCTTGGCTTTGCCGGTTGTTTTCCCTTGTTCTTGGGCGCCATGGGTGCAGTCTAGAAAAGAAGAGATAAAAGGTGCAGAGTGTGAGTAATTAAGACCCGGAAAGGGGTTGATTATCCGATTAACAAAAGAGCGACTGAAAGACCCGGAAATTGCAAGTTATCCGAGTATCAATGAGCGGATACGGAGATTACGGGTTATCCGAGTATCAATGAGCGGTTACGGAGATTACAGGTTGTCCGAGTATCAATAGGCAGTTATGAAAAATGTTGACAGATTGCATCTGGGTGAAGAAATTTATGGAGGAATCTGAGGGGAAACTTATGACCGTGAGAGATAAAGGATTGCTACCAAGCCTAACTTGAGTGATTAGATGAGAAAAAAGTAGGGCATGAGATCCAAATCGATGCGAAGCGGGAAGGTTACCTACGAGCGGACCTAGATCCAATCTAGTTCGAGCAAAAAGCTCGAAGGTAAAATTCATGGAGAAAGAGAACTTACCGGCGAGGTCCAGAGGAGATTGCGGCGGCGGCAAATGGCGCAGTCGCGGTGACCTGCGGGGTCTTCCGGCGGGCAGCTCGCGGGTGCGGTGGCGGTGCTTGATGGCGGCGCAGCACGAGCGGAGGCGGAGCGCAGGCGGCGGCGGCTCGCTTCCGGCTGCTCTCCGATAGGCTCCGTGGCGGCGCAACGGCGAGCTCGAGCAAGGGAGTGTCAATGGAGGTTGAAGGCGAAAGGGGCGAGTGAGATGAGGAAATGGAACGTTAGGTTTAGGTTACCCCCTAGGGCACCTATTTATAGGTGCGGGTGGGGAAACCTAGGTTAAGTGAGCGGGATCCAAAAATTTCGGAGCAGGATACCCGCCCGGATTTTTTGAGATAGGCATTAAAATATCCATGCGCGATATCCGGAAAAGATCAGAGCTAATCACTTCCGTGATATCCGGGCTGATTTGCGATAGAAAGTGAGCCGGGATTTCTTTGTTTTCTTCAGAGTGTTGACCTGGGAAAATGAAGATGGATTCAGAGAAAGACGGGTTAATATATGGACCACCAGTGGAGTTAGGCCTAGCTATTTATCAAAGCAATCTAACCCGGCCTTTCATGAACTTGTATGTTTGTTATTTTTGCAGGGAATAGCATGCGCTTCAAGGAGGATCCCGTGAAGCCCAAGCTATTCTGGGGACTACTGATGGAGGGATGATAACCCGGTAGGCTAACGCCAAGGTATAATTCGGCCCAAAGGGAATTGCGCAAGACCCGGCTTAAGGAAAAGGAGCTTCTAGAAGGCCCAAGAGTATAGGCCTCGCGACCCGGATTGTGGGTTTCGATAAGGAAGCTTAGGGTTTGTAAGCGGTACCCGGGTAGGACTCCGAGTCTGCCTTGGACAGGAAGCTAGGGGGGTCCGGATATTATATAAGCCGACCCCTAGGGTTAGATTAGACACGAGTTTTACACGAGATTCACCAGCTATTCGAGTATCCTTTGTAATACCAGAGTTGAGATAATAAGATCTAGATCGGAGACTCGGCGACTTGATTGCCGGCTGCCAGATCGTTTCATCACCATGATTTCCCCTGAGCAAAACCCTCTCCCAAACACCAGAGTCGATTTACCCCAAGATAAGTTACCCCTGGTAACGACTGCCGTGATTATCCCACGACATTGGTGATGACGATGGCGATGATCTCCTCCACTTCCCCGTCCCGGCAGCGTGCCAGAACAGGAACTTCTGATCCCCGAATCGAGGTTCGAGACGGCGGTGGCGCTCTGTTCTATTTCTCTGGAATACGACAAATCCCCTCAGGTTTTTGGGTTGGAGGCTACTTGTAGTCGAAAGGGGAGTCTGAGGGGGGCTCTGGGGGGCCCACACCCTATGCTGGTGTGGCCTCCTTCTGGCTCTCGGGGTCTTCCGGGGTGAAAACATCAATGGCCTCTTTTCTGGGCATTTTCCCGAAAGTTGATTTTTCTGCACAAAAACAAGACACCAAGGTAATTCTGATGAAAACAGCGTTAGTCCGTGTTAGTTGTATCCAAAACACACAAGTTTAGAGGAAAACAATAAGAAAAGTGTTCGGAAAAGGAGATACATTTTCGACGTATCAGTCACCATTCACTGCGTCAAAAGATTCAATGATGACATCCATATGTGTTTTCGAAGACTCTGAATACTACCTACAAAACTGTTTAGAGTGATCTAAAGCAAAATCAATGATATTAGTCGTACGAGATATCTCGACTAGCTACTAGTATACTCTCCCTCTGTTCAACAATATAAGACGTTCTAGCTATTTGTTTTAGCTTGGTAAAACGTCTTATATTGTGGAACATGGGGGGTATTAGGTTATCTATAATGTTTAGAGCTCCTTTATTTTGTATTTAGTCATCATGTACTGGATCATATTTCTGCTAAATTATAAATATATTTATGAATGTTTCATTTATTTACCCATCCGGATCACTTCAAGAAATTCCAGAGAAATCCGGCCCACGCGACAAACTAGAGCCGTCATATTGAAACTGCACCCTTCTGGATTTCTTCGGAAGGTCCAACTATTTCCCAACTGGGTGGAAATCAAAACCACTTCTCCTCGGACAGAGGCTGTTTTTTATTCAAACGGGCTCTCTATTTTACCCGGGGCATCTAACTAACTTTGGACACTCTTCATCTTGTAGAGTCGTCCGTTAAAATGGCCCGCCTCTACGTTACGTGGCGGGCTTTCGTTTGGACCGCTTCCGCCAGACAGAGTATCAGCGTTGTGCATTTTTTAGAACCCCCTGAGGGAAGAAGCTTCCTAGACAGTCCCTCAAACCGGCTCTGATGGGTCTGATTATTAGCATCTAATGCTCCGAGCAAGTCAGGGAAACCGCCACAGGCCTATGTACGAGAACCGGCTGAGATTGTGGGTGTCGTAGTAGTGGCGGTGTCCTTCGTGGCAGTGTCTTGGAGTTGGTGGCATCGTGTATTCGCAAATTGTTCAGAGTTCATGGATAATGTCGACGAGGCGACGGTGGAGACCCCACCAGGTGTGTCTCTCCTGCTATGTCCCCGTTGGTGCGGTGTTGTCTCCGACGTCATGGTGGAGCAGTGAGGATTTGTTGTCCGGGGGTACGCGCAGATGGCTGTTTGCGCAAGTGACAACTGGAAGATGGTGCATCATGTGCTGGGTTTGTGGATGGAGGCTGACGGTTCTTGATGGAGGGATGATAACCCGGTAGGCTAATGCCAAGGTGTAACTCGGCCCAAAGGGTGCTGCGCAAGATCCGGCTTAAGGAAAGGGAGTTTCTAGAAGGCCCAAGAGTGTAGGCCTCGTAACCCGGTTTGTGGGTTCCGATAGGGAAACTTAGGGTTTGTAAGCAGTGTCCGGGTAGGATTCCGAGTATGCCTTGGATGGTAAGCCAGGGGGTCCGGATATTATATAAGCCGACCCCTAGGGTTAAATCGACAAGAGATCATACAATCGTGAGATATACGAGTATCTTTTATAACACGAGAGTTGAGATAATATATTCAGATCGGAGACTCGGCGACTCGATTGCCGGCTACCAGATCGCATATCACCATGGTTTCCCTTGAGCTAAACCCTCTCCCAAACACCAGAGTCGAATTGCCCCAAGACAAGTTACCCCCGGTAACGTCTGCCGTGATTATCCCACGACAGTTGGCGCCCACCATGGGGCCTACGTCCAAGGGTGTTTACATCACGGGAGAAGCTCGGGAGAACATGAAGAACCTCGTCGGCGGCGAGATCTACACCAACCCTGAAGGAGAGAAGATGGTGGACGATTTTGGCTGGGGGCCAGAGTCGGATCTGCTCGAATCTGGATCTGTCGTCACGATCGGCCGGGTCAACGTCTTCGTCGGCATGGTACGTGCATTCGGTTCAATCCCTGACGATTTTGGACTTGATTCTGTGTCAGGAGAGGCCACCCACGTTCAGTCGGACGGAGAAGAATCGGTCGGGACGGTGGATCCTATAGAAGAGCCCACCACGAAGAGGGAACAGCCGGAGGAGCCGGCATGGACCTCGCGTGGCCGGGTCATAAGAGAGGATGATACCGAGTCTATCTTGCACCTGCTGGAGGACCGGTACGAGGAAGATAGCTGCGATGAGGAGGAGTATGAGTCTTCGCCAAGCATTGCGCGCCAGGTCGCGGTCTACACGGCCCCTGCAACCAATCTCAATCAGGGGAACGTGACTACGGCCGCGGTCGGAGCGGCGCAAGCATTGGCCCAGCAGCAAAATCCGGCTGACGGAAATCCGGTCCTGACCCGGGTTGACGGAGAGTTGGCTTCAGTTACCAGCCGAGCGGTGGATAGCGAGCTGCAGGCAAATATGTTTGGGTTCCTGGCTAACAGGACGCAAGGGGCGGGTCCTTCGAATCCGCAACACCCGGCCCTGTTCAGTAACAATATTGTCTTGGACCCAACAGTGTTAGCTACTGTGATAACCCCGGAAAACGCCGCGGCACGTGCCAGGGACTTGGAGGTAGTACGCCGCGCGCTGGAGCAACAAAAAAGGGATGTGGAAGCAGAAAAGAAAGGGGTAGCCACGCGCCAACGCGAACTGGACGCGCTGGAAAACCGGCTCTGGGCTGAGACAAGCAGGGTGCATCAGAGATACCAGACAAGATTACCGGCGATGGGTGGAGTCATAAACCCTAACGCACTATTCATTACACCCCAGGATCAGCTGATTCCGACTGTGAATCAGGAAACTGTGCGTCAGCCGGCAACTGGAGCAGGACAGCCGGCAAACGTGCAGGCCGGGTTACCCACATTACAGACTGGGGTCACTGTCGGCAACGCAACACCACCACTACCACCGTCACGATTTCGTACACCACCAGGTCACTTCAATAACCCCATGGATAACGTCTGTGCCGCAACGTTAGCATTGAATCAAATACCCGTAAGAGAGTCACCCCATGCGGAGAAGACCCGGCGGGCGATCGATTTGCTGCATACGGCAGTGGCCCAGCAGGTTAATTACCCGGATAATAGGAGTGGAATGCATGGAACACCTTACATCAGCCAGCAACATGGCAATACCGGCAATATACAAACAAGTTCAGCGCGACGGAGGGCAGAGCAGCAGCAAATGCCGCCTCCTCCCCGCGTTCAAGCGGCACAAGCAGTATCAGCAGCACAAGCTATTGTGGATAGTTCCAGAGCCAGGAGAGCCGCGGCCGGGTCTGCGGTGCACGGACCAGCAGTAGCGCCACGTCCAGCCGTACCCCCCGCAGGATCGCATGTTTCCCGGGTGAGGCCAGTACCGACTAATCTCGCTGGGCCCAAGTGTCTGACGGATAACATCAGGGCTGAGCCTTACCCGGATAAATTCAAGGAACCGGGTAAAGTAGTGAATTATGAGCCGACTATGGATCCAGAAACATGGCTGAGCAGTTATGAGATGGCTATGTCGATTCGCAACGCGTCTGAAAATCTTCAAGCCAAGTTCATGTATTTAATGATGTCGGAAGGAGCAGCAAAGTTGTGGTTCAACAATTTACCGGAAGGATCTATCAAGTCGTGGGGTGAGTTGAAAACTGCGTTTATCAAGCACATTCACGGAACATGCAGGAAGTTGTTTACTATCGACGATCTAGAACGGTGTGTGCAAAAGAAGGGAGAGTCGGCGCGCAGCTGGGTGCGCCGGGTTATGGAGATATTGCATTCATCTATAGATATTCAGCCGAAGGACGCGTTGCAAGCTATGGCCAAGACATGCAAGTATACTCCTTTAGTGCAGAAGTTAACTCGCATGAAATCCAGTCGGAATGCTTCAGAAGTTACGATGGGAGAACTAATGGATGCGTGCAACAAACATGCTGCTACGGATACCACGGAAGAGGATGTTAATGACAAGAAAGCAAAAGCAAATGCGGGTAATAATGGAAGAACCGGCAATGGATCTACACCGGGTAACCATGGAGGTAACAATGGGAACAACCAGAACAAGCGCCCGTTCGAGGGGAATTCCGAGTTTGTCGCCAGCACAGAAGCCGGGTCTTCAAGGCCCAGAGCAGAAGGAAATTTCAACGCAGGAAATCATAACGGAGGAAATTATCAAGGGCCACCAAGGCCGGGTAACAACTGGGATATCTTCAGAATGGCGTGCCCGAAACACAGCAGGAACGGAAGGCCGGCTAACCACTCATTGGAGCAATGTGCGGATTTGCAGAGATGGAAGAACGAGGAAGTGAACAAGGCTATGCGAGGTGCAGGCCGGGGAGGAGGACCGGGTCCGGGTGGAAACCCGGGCAACGGCCCACCCCCAGCAGGTAACCCGGGAGTTGGAAATCCGGGTAATAACCAGGGAGGAGCTGGAGGTTTCCAAGCCAACCCCAAGCAATTGGGCCAATACCACGTTCACACCACAGGAACTTCTAACAAGGATAGAAAGATACTAAAGAAGGCAGTAAACTCGGTTTCCTCGGCTCTCCCGAGATACCTGAGGTGGTCCGAGCAAGATGTAACGTGGAGCAGAAGAGATCACCCGGAAAGAATAGAACACCCGGGAGTCCTAGCATTGGTGGTTGCGCCACAGGTTAATGGTTATGAGCTGAAAAAGGTCTTAATGGACGGTGGAAGCAGCATCAACATCCTATATTGGGAAACTTTCTTACGCATGGGTCTCAAGGAGTCTCAGCTACAGAAAAGTTCAACAGTTTTTCACGGGATTGTGCCGGGTCACTCGGCGTGCCCTGAGGGAAAGATCACTCTGGAGGTTGCTTTTGGAGAATCAAAGGATAATTTTCGGGTGGAGTGGCTCAAGTTCGAAGTGGTAAAGTTGCGCAGTCCTTATCACGCGCTATTTGGGAGGCCGGCTTACGCCAAGTTCATGGCCAGGCCGTGTTACGTGTACCTACAGCTAAAAATCCCGGGTCCTAAACAGACCATCACCATACATGGGAGCCGGGATATAGCGGCTGAGTGTGACGAAGGAGATGCGGCAATGGCAGAACAAGCTTGTAGAAAGGAGGAACTCAAGTATTATCGGTCTCAAGTAGACCCGGATGACAGGACAGCGCTGAAGAAGCCTAACACTAAGGATGAGAGAGCAAAATTCAAAGCAGCACAAGATACCAAGATGGTGTCCTTTGTCAAAGGTGATCCCTCCAAGCAATTTGCCATAGGATCTAACTTGGATGATGAGCAGGAAAAAGCACTTGTGGAGTTTATTCGTTCAAATCAGGATGTGTTTGCTTGGACGCCTAGCGATATGCCGGGTATCCCTACAGAGCTGGCAGAGCACAGTTTGCACGTCGATCCCAAGTCCAGGCCCGTGAAGCAGGGACTGAGAAAGATGAATGAGGAAAGAAGGAGGGCTATCGGCAAAGAAATTGCCCGGCTGTTGACAGCCGGCTTTATCATGGAAGTATTTCACCCGGACTGGTTGGCAAATCCGTTTCTCGTGATGAAAAAGACTAACTAGTGGAGGATGTGCATCGATTATACAAGTCTCAACAAGCACTGCCCCAAGGATCCGTTTGCACTCCCAAGGATAGATCAGATCATAGATGCAGTGGCTGGAAGTGACCTATTATGTTTCCTGGACGCATATTCCGGGTATCATCAGATCAAGCTCAAGAAGGAAGATTGGGAGAAAACATCGTTCATAACCCCTTTTGGGGCCTTTTGTTACAAGACCATGACTTTTGGATTGAAGAACGCTGGCGCAACCTATCAACGGTGTATTCAGAAGTGCTTTGAGGACCAAATCGGATGCAACGTTCATGCTTATGTGGATGATGTGGTGATCAAAACCAGGAAAGCGGAAACGTTTATCGATGATCTAAAGGAAACATTCAAGAACCTGAGAAGATACCAGATGAAACTTAACCCGACAAAGTGCGTATTCGGAGTTCCAGCAGGAAAGTTACTCGGTTTCATTGTTTCAGAGAGAGGGATTGAAGCAAACCCGGATAAAATCAAAGCTATCCAGAGTCTAAAAAAGCCGGAAAACCTGAAGCATGTTCAGAAGCTTACGGGGTGCGTAGCAGCGCTGAGCCGGTTTATATCAAGACTCGGAGAGAAAGCAATACCCTTGTACCGGCTCTTGAGGAAATCTGATAAATTCGTTTGGGACCAAGAGGCGGATGAGGCATTCGAGGCACTAAAGAAGCAACTATCTGAGGCACCAGTCCTAGCAGCCCCGGGTCCTAAAGAGCCCATGTTACTATACGTTGCAGCGGGGCCCCGGGCGGTTAGCGCAGTGGTTGTCGTTGAGCGCAAGGAGGATGGAAAAGATCACCCGGTTCAGAGGCCGGTTTATTATGTCAGCGAGGTGTTATCAGAAGCAAAGCAGCGCTACCCACATTGGCAGAAGCTGGTTTTCGGGGTCTTCATGGCTAGCCGGAAATTGAAGCCGTATTTTCAGGAACACCCCATAACAGTGGTTAGCTCTATACCAATGTCGGATATCATCAGAAACTCGGATGCAACAGGTAGAATAGCCAAGTGGGCGATCGAGATGGGAGATTATCACATATACTACGAGCCCAGGTCAGCAATCAAATCTCAAGCTCTAGTTGATTTCATTAATGATTGGACTCACACAGGCATGCCCACAATGACTCCAAGTTCCGAGTCTTGGATAATGCACTTTGATGGTTCCAAGCAATACGAGGGATCAGGAGCTGGAGTGGTGCTCACATCACCCAAAGGAGACAAGTTGAGCTACGTGTTGCAGATTCACTTTGATTGTTCCAACAACGTGGCCGAGTATGAGGCATTATTGCATGGATTGAAGATAGCCAAGGAGATGAACATTAAGAGGATACGGTGCTATGGAGATTCGGACCTTGTGGTACAGCAGGTCTCGGGAACTTGGGATAGAAAAGATGCAACTATGGCAGCATACCGTAGAGAGGTGGACATGCTTGCCGGGTGTTTTTCCGGGTATGAGGTGGAGCATGTAGATAGAAGAAAAAACGAGGCAGCAGATGCACTCGCCAGACTCGGCTCTCGCAGAGAGCCGGTTCCACCCAATGTGTTCCTGGACGAGCTATGGCGGCCATCAGTTAAAACCGAGTCTGAGGAAGAATTGGCTAACAAAGACCCGGATTTGGAGCTCGTGGCCACAATACGCACTGTTCCCGAGTGGACAGAGCCGTTTCTGGCTTACTGTCGGATATATACTGAATAGGGGTATAGAAGATGGTAGACAAAGAGCCGGACTACCAGGGTGGCCTACATGGTAATGGGCTTAGGTGCATTGGGCGGCCCAGTAGTCCGACGCGCAGAAGCCGGATTCTAGAAGAACCCGGATCACGGCCCGCGTGATCTGGCTTGGAGGAGAAGACGGATTCCTTGCTTTCCAAGTTACAAGTTAAACGTAGTCTTCTAGGTTTCTTATTCTGTAAGCCCTAATCCGGCTATTATATAAAGCCGGACGGGAGATAGATTAGAACAAGTTATAGCTCTACGCAACTCGCCGAGAAGCTCATCCTCGCCGAGAAGCTAGATCTACACCCTCACATTGTAACCCTGATAAACGGGCTTTAGTCCCAATTAGTGAGAAGTGCAGGAGTAGGTACGTCGTACTGTCGCGACGTACCGAACCTGGGTAAAATCCCGTGTTCTGTGTTACTACGCTATCTCGTTACCCCACGTCTCTACCGTAGTCTCATGGCACCCCCGTCTATGAAAACTACTACGATGTCTCGACAGTTGGCGCCCACCGTGGGGCAAACGACGTCAGGCGTGAAATTCCGATCTGGGATACTTGGCGGAATTGGAAGATCGATCACTGTCGGAAGCTTGGAGTTCGACGACGACGTCGGCCGCTTCCTCGACAACGGATCTTATATACCGGCGCAAAACCACCTGGTAAGTGCCTGCGTGTTACCGATCGGATCTGCTAACATCTTTATCGGACTAACTGCAGAGGCAATGGGGTTTTGCGGTGGAAGCAAATTTATCCCACCCGCCCTATACCCAGTCGAAGACGACTATGATGCCGGATTCTGCTCAGTTCGCCGACAAAAAAGTGATGCACACTTTATCGGCATGGTGCAATCCGAAATCGCTGCAAACACGGATAACGGAAATCCCGTGCAAGAGGCAGATAACAACCTACCCGTCATAGAGACGGAAGAAGAAAAACCCGTCACAGAGGCGGAAGATCCGACATCCGTCAACAAGACGATGAACTCGGAAGCAGAGTCCGTGCTTGCCGCCATTGAGGCGAGGTTGGAGTCGGAAACCGGATCGGATAACTTCGACTCCGAAGACGAAGACGAGGATGCCTTCGTAAGAAAGGTTAAGTCCTTTCAAGAGGGATTCCATGAAGTGCTAATGGCAAAACCAGCTGATACAACGGGCGCCGGCAGCCAGGAAAGCCCTAAAACCCCTCCGCCGGTGGAAGAGAGAGAAGACGGAGAAACGTCTCCGATATTCCCCAATGTTAAGGAGATGACAGAAGATGAGCCTGTCAAAAAACCTCCCTCTTCCAAGAAAAAGCACCGTGCTTCTAAAAAACTCCAATACAAACTCCGGAAGAAAAAATCAGCCGATCTCGCTGATGAAAACCTGGAAGTTGGAGATGTTAGCGGCACAAAGCCAGCGGAAAAGAAATCTAAGGAAATCACTGCTCCGCTAATGACGGAACAGGAAGAGCAAGAGCTATTACAAACACCAGTGGGACCAGATGAACCCCCTGAGATGCTGGAAGCCAGGAGACAAGCTTTCCAACGGCAACAACAACATCTGCTTAGATCTCGGCAACATCTCCAACAAACCCATAATGACATCAAAGTCATGAAGGAAGAAATAGAGGAGTACGAGAGAAAGCATAGATCCGCATTAAAACCTACTAGGTTACCCGGAATCGCAAAACCGGAAGAACTGCCGCCAAAAGAAAGGTTCTATAACCCATCTTGGCAAAAGCAGTTAAACGACAAAGATGCCAAGGGCGAACCAATATACAAAACCGCAGCGGAAAACGCGGAAGCAGCGTTCGCCATCCTAAACAACGACCTGTACTCCAACGGGGAAAAACTCCAAGGGGTGTATGCTTTCCTAGGAAAAGCATTACAGCAGCAACAGCAAGGCCAAGAACGATCAGGGAGGCTGCACGATAATTCCGCCCTCTGCAAAACAGCTACTTGCGCCGCTGGAGCACCTGGACCGGAAGAACCCGGAGATTCAGATAAAAAAGAGGATCCGAGAAAAGACAGGAAAAACCCAGACAACCGGGACGCAACGTCTAGAATCGGACCTCATCTCCCGAAAGATGGATATAAACCACATGATCGGGAAAACAAGCACCGGAATGACGGCAAAATAATGCCACCTCCGAGAAACCCAGCTGAAAAAGCTGGAAGATATGATATGCCTCACAGACGTGAAAGATCCCGGACACCTCCTAAGGATAGGGAAAGGCACAGAAGCAGAACTCCGCCTAACCCAAAAGGACGTGAACACGGAAGAGATAGAGATAACCTCGGAAAAGCGCGTCCGCGCAACAATGGAAAAGAAAGGAGCAGATCCCCTTCTGTCCCTTCAGCCGGAAGATATTCTGCACACATTGATAGAGCAGAAAAGGATGATCTATACTTTGGTCCTAAGTGTTTTACTGACAGGATCTGAAGGATAACCCTGCATTCTGGCTTCGCCAAAGTTGGTCCAACCTACCAAAAATATACCGGCAGTACAAACCCGGATACCTGGCTTTCAGATTATTATACAGCCGTCCAAATCAACAACGGGACAGACCTGGAAGCTGTCAAGTTTCTTCCCCTAATGTTGTTAGACGGAGCCAGAGATTGGATCAATGGTTTACCATCAAGAACTGTCGACAGCTGGGATGATATGGCTAGAGTATTCACTCAGCATTTTCGGGGAACATACAAACGCCCAAATAGCATCAACCAGCTGAACCGTTGCACCCAATTTGAGGACGAACCATACGTGGATTTCATCTCCAGATGGACTGCAATGAAGAATAGTTGCTCTGGAGTAACTGACGTACAAGCAATGCATGCTTTCGTCAATGGCCTAAAACCCGGACTCGTACCGTTCATGGTTGGTTCTAAACAGCACAAGGATCTCGGATCTATGCTTACAACCGCTAATGAGCACGCTGCAGCCGAAGATGATATCAGAGCAAGAGGAGGCAATATTGAGTCACTAATACTCGCCAAGAAAACCCCTCGTTCTGACAAAAAAGGAACTCCAGAATCAACGACAAAGCCCAAGGAGGTCAACATAGCCTTTGGAGGAGATAAGGGAAATAAGTGGAAAGGTCGCAGCCCAGATCCAATCAATTACACTCCCGAAGAATGGGAGAGAATTAAGTCGGAACCCTGCGTCCACCACTCGCAATTTGGGAAACCAACCCACAGAAACGCGCAATGCCGGCTTAACAAGCATATGAAAGGCAATGCAGGATCCGGAAATAAAGGGAAGGGTTCCAAAAGGAAACCTGCCAAACAAAAGCCAGAAGCTGAAAAAGAAGACAGTGAATCGGACACTGATGACAAAATCCAGGAACAACAGCGAAAGGGCGAACCCAAATTTCCGAGAGTTGACGGAGAAGCAATGTTAACTTTCTTAGCAACCCCGTCAGCAAAGGTGGCCAAAAGAACACTTCGGGAAATAAACGCGGTTGTTCCGGCAACCCCGAAATTCTTGAAGTACTCCAACACACCGATAATCTGGGATCAGTCTGATCATCCCGGAAATATCCCTGAACCTGGCACACAAGCTCTTGTTGTCAGCCCTATTGTTCAAAACACTAGGCTAAGAAGAGTGCTGATGGACGGAGGATCCAGCATTAATATAATGTACCTGGATACACTGAAGCACTTGAAGATCTCCGAGTCCCAGCTCAACTACAGCAATATACGCTTCCATGGCATTGTTCCTGGCAGGCAAGCACGATCCCTAGGAGAAATTTCCCTAGATGTCACCTTCGGAGATAAAGATCACTTCCGGCAGGAAAAAGTATCCTTCGAAGTAGTGCCGTTCGAAAGCGTGTATCACGCAATACTCGGACGTCCGGCTTTCGCCAAATTCATGGCAAGATCCTGTTATATCGACAACAAGTTGAAAATGCCAGGACCCAAAGGAGGAGTAATCACCATAGCCGGTGATTTCAAGCTGGCAAACGAGTTGGAGAAAGAAAACGCCCTTTGCGCTCAGAGAGTTATAGCAAAGGAGGAACTGAAGGAATTAGCCAAAGAGGTATCGCCGAAAGAAATGCCGGCAGGAAAAGAAACTCGGAAGCCAACAGATAGTTTCAAGGCGTCCGAGAATACAAGACAGGTAATCCTAGATCCCAAAGATCCGACAAAATTTGTCGTCGTAGGGACTGGGATGACCGACAAATAGGAAGGCGAGCTCATCAAGTTCCTCCGTGAGAATTGGGATATTTTTTCCTGGTGTCCAGCTGACATGCCAGGCGTACCCAGGGAACTTGCTGAGCACCAACTCAAGGTTATTCCTGGATCAAAACCCGTCAAACAAGGTCTCCGTCGATTTGACGGAAGAAGACGGAAGGCTATTGGCAAGGAAATTATCCGGCTTTTAGCAGCGGATTTCATCAAGGAAGTAATCCATACTGATTGGTCCGCAAATCCGGTATTAGTGCCGAAGAAAGACACCACTGCTCTTAGAATGTGTATAGATTACACAGGATTGAACAAGTTGTGTCCGAAAGATAGGTTCGCATTACCGCGGATCGATCAAATAATAGATGCCACTGCAGGCTCCGAGCTTTTATGCTTTTTGGATGCATACTCCGGGTACCACCAAATACGCATGAAAAAGGAAGATCAAATCAAGACTTCTTTTATAACCCCGTATGGGACGTACTATTACGTAACCATGCCTTTTGGCCTGAAGAACGCAGGTGCAACCTACCAGCGTTGCATGCAACGCTGTTTGCATAGTCAGATTGGCAGAAACGTCCATGTTTATGTGGACGATATCGCCGTCGTAACCAAGGAAAAAGATACACTCCTTGAGGATTTGCGAGAAACTTTCGAAAACTTACGCACTTACAAGATGAAGTTGAATCCATCTAAGTGCGTCTTCGGGGTTCCCTCAGGAAAACTTCTGGGTTTCATTGTTTCCCACAGAGGAATAGAAGTTAACCCGGAAAAGATCAAGGCAATCTTGAACATCTCAAAACCTACATGTGTAAAAGATGTCCAAAGATTGACGGGTTCCGCTGCAGCCGTCAGCAGATTTATCAGTCGGCTGGGGGCTAAAACCTTACCACTCTACAAGCTGCTGAAAAAATTCGACAAAGTCAAATGGATTGCGGAAGCCTGGGAACGTCTAGAAAGTTATGTACCTTTCCGTACTTAGTTCAATTCTATGTAAACATCTTTTGAGATCATGAAATAAAGTTGTCGGAATGCTGTAATCCATATTCTTTATAAATGCAAGGTGTTTCCGCCTCATCTATTTCCCAATGATCTCACAAATTTCTCAATGTTAACCCGAATTGTGCTTGCGTACTCGGCGTTACAAAACTGAATGATTTTTCAGCCTGTTAACGGCTAAGGGAAACTTGAATTGCCTGTGTGCCCAAGTTTCACTTAAAACTTTCCTTGGTTTCTCTAAGTCTTATCTGATTGTGTGTCTGTTGGGTTACTGGAACTAGTTAGTAAAAATGCCTTTAGCATGGTCCATGATTCCGAGTTTCAAAACTGCTTGGTTCGTATTGAGCCATTTCTATTTGAGCCATTTCAAACACTAAGGACAGTTAAAGGATATACACCAGAGAACTTAGAAGATAAAGGAATGATAAAATCCAAAAAACTTGCAAAGAATTTCATAATTTAAACTGCAAAAGACGGAAGTTTCATTCATACAAAAAGAAGCATTGCATTTTGGATTACATTGAAAGAATAGTAATGCTCCTATTGTCTACTTTTGCTATCCAGGTTCAAGATAACCCTTCAAGCATCTGACTCCTCCTCGCTGCTCTCGTCTTCGGGGATCGGAGGGATCTCCTCTTCTGGATAGTTGACAGAGATATTCACCATGGAGGCAATCTGGGTGGCGTGGCCTTTGACTTCACCAAAGATGGTGTTTCGCTGCATATCCGTGTATCCTTGAGGGACACCGGACGCCACGCGCCAGGATTTGGCAGTGGGGTAGTGCATGCGCATGAGGCCGAGAGCCATGCGCGCACCACCCCGTGCAGCAGAGCGAAGAAGGGACTCCTTGGACTCCGCCACCTCCATGATGGCACCCGGAAGTTTTTCAACCTCCGAGCATTCCCCAGATTTTTCGGGAAGAAACTTGTCTACCAGCTGCGTTGTAGCAGCCTTGATCAAAGTCCATGTCTCCCCGAAAGCTCGGATGCCTGCAACCCGAGTGCCATCTGGGGTATCTCCTGGTTTTTCCAAAAACACACCCAAAAGGGTTAGACAGAAAAACAGAGAAAGTAAAACATGGAAAGATGATAAATGACTCAGAAATTTACCGATGAGCTTGTCGATCTCGGAAACTTCCTCCAGGCGAAGGTTCAGAGCGTCGGTCAAATCCTGAATGGTGGATTTGTCCTTCTCCGCCTGTTCGGAAGCCTTGGAATTGGAAATTCCAAGGGCCACGTTGCTGGCTTCCAGGTCTTGTTGTGCTTTCACAAGGTTCTTGTGAAGCTCAACATTCTCCTTGCGGAGAATTTCGGCATTGCCAGAATCTTCCGCTGCTTGTTTAGCCTGGGCTAATGCAGCTGAAAAGCAAGAAAAAAATCCGAGTTAGCCAGTTTTTCGGAAAAAACTTAGGCAAATGATTGAATCGGAAAATTCAGAAGGAAAATGCTTACCTTGTGTTTCCGACAGTGCGAGCTTAGATGATTCCAGCTCTGCCTCCCTTTCTTCAAGAATAGAAAGAAGACTTCTAACTTCTTTATTCTTGATGGTGAGTTTATTGAAAACTTCCATGTTGATGGCTTCGGAGGTTTGCTGAAACATAGCAAGGAGAAGAATGAGTACAAAAAAACATCAAAGCAAAAAGCACGCATTTTGTTTAATGCTTGGGGGCTAGAGTTATATACCTGGCTCATGCGCTGCAAACCTGCCAAGTTTTCTTTAAACTCTTTCGCGTATTCCGCGAAGAGATTCCCGGCTGCGTCCAGGCCGTCGTTGATAGCTTTGAAATCCTTGTCAAAGGTGGGAATTTCCTCGTCGAAAGTCCGAGAAAATTTTCCCACCTCTGGGGCCGCCCTTTCCCTCGTGTCCGTGTCGGACACAACGGGCTGGCTGGGCTCCGGGGGCTTGGTGGTGGGGGCTGCAGTAGGCTCTTCCGCCATTGTGCGTGGCGTGTACGGGGCGACGGCGGGAGAAGGTTGGCTGCCTCGGCTGGAAGAAACCTTGTGTTTCTTCAGCTTCTTCGGCTTCAGGGTGGAAGGCTGCAGGCTAAAAACATAAAACCCGGAAAAGGTTAAAACACCGAAGATGGATGAAAAAAGTTCCCATAAAAGAAGACTCCAGAAGAAAGAACCTGGAGGTGGCGACGGGGATTCCGTCAAGATCGATAATTTCTTCCGAGGAAGTTATCTTCTTACGCTTGCATCCACCTGTAGCGGCGGTGCGCAGCGCGTCCAGCTCAGCCTCGGACACCAAGTCCGAATCTGAAAGATCTGCGAACTGTCGAACAATCAAGATCAAAATCAGAAGCTAGGAAATCCGAGAAAAAATAAAACTGTACCCAAATGACTGAAAAATTACCTTGGGAACCGGATTTTCGGCCGTGTACATTGGCCGACTCGCCTCGTATTGGTCGCGTGATGCGACCAATTGGTTGGTGCGCCGGCGAAGCTCCTTTGCGGGCCAATCCTTGGCGTATGTCCGCATCGGATCCTTGACTCCCGTGTATTCGCACAGGAGACGGCCGCTGTGGTTGGCTAGTGGCTGGATCCGCCTAATCAGCCAGCATAGAACCGTGTCCATGCCGGTTAGAGGCGGATCCATGGAGGTGAGCTTGGCGATGCGCCGCTTGATCTTTAGTAGATCTGGCGGCAGAACTTGGACGGCTTCTGTTCCCCAGTTATCCTGGGGAACTGCGGCAGTGTTCACGAAAGGTGGAACCCCGACAGCTTCCTTAGGGAAAGGCACGTCGGGGTGATAAAAGAAGGAACCCGTCCAAAATTTGACGGATTCCGAAGTTTTTATCTTGGGGAACCAATCTTCTCGGAATCTCCGAAGAGTGAAAGATATGGTCCCGCAAGTCGGGAGTGCGCCCTCCGAAGAGTTCCGCTTAACCCCGAAACAGTAGGTCCAGAAATCTAACCTAGGTTCTAGCCCTAAGTAGCCCTCAAACAAAGCCTGGAAGCCGGCCATGTAGAGGATGGAATTGGGAGGAAGGTTATGGGGCTGGATGTTATAGTGAGAGAGAACCTGGAGGAAGAAGGAAGAAGGCGGAAGCCCCATACCTCGTAAAAGGTGGGAAGTGAGAAGCACCCTTTCGCCATTCCGTGGCGTTGGCTCGGTCTCTTCTTCCGGCAGCCGCCATTTCTTCTTAAGAACCAGGCCCTCCTTTTCCAAGTTTGGAAGGAGAGCCGGGGGAATACTGCAGGCACTCCAGTTGCCTGCAGATTCCGCTTCCTCGTCTGCTCCGGCGGCGGCGGCGAGTTCGTCGCCGAGGAGCTCGATCTTTTCCTCCGCCGTTTCAGGTGCAAACGGCGGGGTTGTCGCGGCGCTCGATGTCGCAACGTCCGCGGCGGCGGAAGTGTTTTCTCCGCCCGCCGCGGAAGCCGTGGTCTTCTCCGGCTCGCCGCCGGTGTGCTTTTGCGATCCCGGCTGTGGATCTAGGTCGCCGATGAGCTCGTCGATGGCGGCGCGAGTGGGCGAGGACGGCGAGGAGGCCATCTTTTGGTGGCGCGTTGCGTTCTGCGTGCTTGGAAGCTAAGTGCGACTGGGACAAGGGACTTGCTCTCGAGCTCGCGTGCGCGTCAATGGCGTGGGCAGTGAGGGAGTGAGGAAAGTTTCTGATGAGGACGATGATGGCTATTTATAGCCGGAAAACCGTTTAGATACGTGCCAACGGCTCTTTCGACCGTTGGATGCTCGACGCGTGTCGCTCGCCGGAAAATACGGGAAATAAAACGGCAGGGGAATGATGGCTATCTCCTCGTTTCCCGTGAGAATCTGTCAGAGATACGCTGAGGGGTTTCCCGCGTGGAACCAAGCGACGCTTGCGTCAGCATGTTTAAAACGCTGACGTTAGAAGTTCCTTTTCCGCGAAGGATCGCGAGAAGAAAAGCCGGATTTTCATGGTTCCGAGTTTTATGTTACCATCTCCTTCAAAAGGAAAGTAGAAAGAATCAAGACTGCTGAATCAAGATTTCCCGGACAAAATGTATTTGACGAAAGACGGAGAATCAGAGTTTTGATCCTTCCTGGGGGCTACTGTCGGATATATACTGAATAGGGGTATAGAAGATGGTAGACAAAGAGCCGGACTACCAGGGTGGCCTACATGGTAATGGGCTTAGGTCCATTGGGCGGCCCAGTAGTCCGACGCGCAGAAGCCGGATTCTAGAAGAACCCGGATCACGGCCCGCGTGATCTGGCTTGGAGGAGAAGACGGATTCCTTGCTTTCCAAGTTACAAGTTAAACGTAGTCTTCTAGGTTTCTTATTCTGTAAGCCCTAATCCGGCTATTATATAAAGCCGGACGGGAGATAGATTAGAACAAGTTCAAGCTCTACGCAACTCGCCGAGAAGCTCATCCTCGCCGAGAAGCTAGATCTACACCCTCACATTGTAACCCTGATAAACGGGCTTTAGTCCCAATTAGTGAGAAGTGCAGGAGTAGGTACGCCGTACTGTCGCGACGTACCGAACCTGGGTAAAATCCCGTGTTCTGTGTTACTACGCTATCCCGTTACCCCACGTCTCTACCGTAGTCTCATGGCACCCCCGTCTATGAAAACTACTACGATGTCTCGACACTTACCTATCACGGGGCGAGTTACCACAGCAAGAGGTACTAGCAAGGCAAATTCTAAGGCGAGCAAAAGGTTATTCCATCATCAATGGGGAGTTATATAAAAGGAGCGCTGCAGGAGTATTTTTGCGTTGTGTGGCACCGGAAGAAGGCCGGCAAATCCTGAAAGAAATCCACGAAGGCGACTGTGGGCATCACGCATCCACAAGGTCCCTTGTGGCCAAAGCATACATGCACGGTTTCTTCTGGCTCACAGCCTTAGCAGATGCGGAACGCTTGGTGGCAAGGTGCGATGGATGTCAAAGGTATGCCCGCCAAATCCATGTGCCGGCTATGGAGTTACAAACAATTCCCTTGACCTGGCCGTTTGCCGTTTGGGGTATGGACATGGTCGGACCCTTTCACATGTCACCTTGCAAAAAGACACATCTCCTGGTGGCTATTGATAAGTTTACCAAATGGGTTGAAGTTATGCCAGTTACCAATTGTGAAGCAATTACAGCAGTCAAGTTCCTAAAAAGGATTATCTACCGGTTCGGGTATCCTCACAGTATAATTACCGACAATGGAACCAACATGTCCCTTGGTGAGATGGAGAAATTCTGTGGTAACAACGGAATCCGGCTTGACATAGCTTCCGTACCTCATCCACAAGCCAATGGACAAGTGGAGAGGGCAAATCAGGAGTTACTTCGTGGATTAAAGCCACGATTGCGAGTCCCATGTATCAGAGCTGATGGAGCATGGGTTGAGGAGTTACCCTCAGTGGTTTGGGGTATCAACACTACACCTAACAGATCTACTCAGATGACACCATTTTCATGGTTTATGGTGCAGAAGCGGTGCTGCCGAGTGATATCATCCATGACTCGCCTCGAGTATCGGCTTACGTTGAGGTGGAGAATGAGAAGACCCGGCAGGACGCCGTGGATATGTTAGAAGAACACAGGGAACAAGCTTTGGAGAGATCAGCCATATACCAGCAGGACCTGAGGATGTATCATAGCCGGAGAGTAAAAACCCGGGTCTTCCAGGAAGGAGACCTGGTTCTGCGCCTGGTACAATCAAAGGAAGGAAAACACAACTTATCCCCGCCATGGGAGGGACCATTCATCATAAGCCGGAATCTGCACAACAGATCATATTACTTGGTAGATGCAAGGGAAGAGTCGGCTATTGTTAATGACACCGCTCGTACCACTTCATCTATGCAAGAAAGAGAAAGACCATGGAACGTAGCTCAGCTGCGTCCCTACTATACCTAGTTTAGGCTAGATTCACAAGTGGAATTACACGATGTAACAGGCAGCAGGTTTCAGACGCACTCTTTTCCTATCCAGGGTACCTAAGGGGACTGGAGGGTTTTTAATGAGGCGGCTTGCTGACCTAACTTTTTTCATATCAATAAAGAGATGGTTAAACAATCTATTGTTCCTTCTCTGTGTGTTTCTTATCAAGTTTTTTCTATTACTGTTATGTTCTTATTTTTCTTCCAGGTAAGTATTATTCATTGCTTTCAGTATGTCAGTTTTTTCTAGTAAATTGCATATATATAGGTCTTGGGGGCTGATTGCTTGAATAGCACAGTTGCAAACTCAAAGACCCGGCCACGATGCCATTGAGTTATAAGGGCCGATTACTAGTAATAAGTACGGTTGCAAGCTTATAACCGGACAAAGGAGCCAAACTTTCTTGACTTTTCTTGCTTAAGCTTGATGTGACTCGCACTAAGTGGCATGCTTTGCTAGCGCATGGTTACAATCAGTCATGATGCCCAATGGGACTTGCCTGACCCTGTCTTCGTACAGCTGTAGCAACATTGATTATCCACGCGAAAGCCGGCTTACAGTAGAATAAGGTCAAAAGGGTCATCTAAACCACAAGTTATGCAGAGTACAAGGTTAATAGCCGGAAACTCAAGGTATATTAAGCATAACTTCAAATCCTATATGAAATGGCTCTAGGTTTTGGGCTTAGCAGTAACAATTTGTTCCTTTCGAAAGACCCAAACACCCTAGACTCGGAATTTCGGGCCTTGGGGACTCGGGAATTTGAAAACAGAAACAAATTATCCAGCTATTCAGCTCAAAAACCCAAAAATCCGAGTCTTGGGGACTTGGGGACTTAGAAAAAAGTCCACTAGTCAAAACCCACGAGACCCGGAAACCGAGTCTCACAAAAGGAACCATAGCAGTAAGTCGGAAAATCAGGGATGAAAAAGCCCAAAGTCAAGAAATATCAAATTCAAGCAAAAGGCCAGAAGGGCCACGAAATATATTAAGGTATTAAAACGTATTACAAGCCAGGATAGTAGTATCATAAAGCGCACATGCGCGCTATCAAAAAGAATAATTGATTTCAAAAGGCCCATTGGCCGAATAAAGTGCTTAAGACCGTAGTCGATAAAGAGTTCACTCGGCATCTTGGGCCGAGTCGTCCATCTTGCCCTTGCCCTTGGCAGCCGGGTCTTGCTCCTTGCCTTGTTCTTCAGCATTCTTGGTGGCAGCAGCACCCGGGTCAGCAGTAGTGCCGGCCCGTGCGGGAGGAGGAACGACCGACGTGGAGGTAGCAGGCGCAGAATCGGCCTCAGCCTTCTTCTTCGCGGCTTCTTCTCTCGCCTGAGCGGCCTCCGCCTTCCATCGGGCCAGCATATCATATGGCTTGGGAAGATCTGACTTAACTGCCTTGTCATCAGCATCATATGATGGGATAATTGAACTGCCATCCAAACTATCGGCGATTATGCTGGCCGAGTGACGAACCTCCTTCTGGATAGCCTTGAAGTTCTTTACTGAGAACCTGGAGCCGTCATGGTTGAACTCTGGAAACCCGCCTACAAGCTTGGCCGACTCAAGTTTTGGAAAATATGCCTTAGCCAGCACAAGCCCCCGGGTTACTCCCACCCGGCAGGACGAGCATTTCCAGTGCTCAATCCACTCGGGGATAGTGGAGCAAGCGTCAAGCAGCGTCTTCAGGCTACCATGCCCAACACCCGGCCACTTCAGATCCTGAAGAATCCATTTGGTTCCGGCACAGAGCTGCCGGATTGTGCTCTTGATGGTTTTCAGCTTTGCGATATCATCTTCATCCGGAGTTACATCATCCGGACCTGCAGAAAATAGAAAAAAACAGTGAGTAAGGAAATCCGACTATTTATCAGAATGAGAATCCGGGTTATAATTATTAAGTTAGGAATAGTTACCAGTCAAAGCACGATATGTGTCGGCAATCTGAACGGAAAGCTTGGTCAGTTCATCTTCTCCTGCATGAGCCCTCTTTCTATATTTCCTTGCGATTTTCCCTGTCCTCTTGGCATCAGCTTCAGCCGACTCACGTAGAATCGCCTCCTTCTCGAGGAGTTTTGTGCCCTTCGCCAATGCTTTCTCCGAGTGGGTCACGAAGGCCTGTGGGGAAACACAAGGAAGGGTTAGCCGGATAAAAGCAAACTACCAGTTGGATACACTATGAAAGTTCCAAGCAAATTATCAATAAGTTCACTTGGAATTTGGGGACTAGACAAATATACAGGCAATATTACTCGGATTTACCTCAGTTTTGGCTATCAGGGCTTCAAGGACATTTTCTTCGTCAGGCCTCAAGGTGTGCAGGGCGTCGAGCATCTGGGTGAAGGTCATATCCTCGGGCTTGACACCGGAAGAGCCGGCGGCCTGATCACTCGGAGGACGAATCTTCTCCGACTTTGGGGTCGAGACCCGGGTTGCCTGGGTGTCCGGATTGGGAGTGCCCATCCTTGTGTCCAGGATCTCGACGTCGTTGTCCTCAGCTTCTTCAGATGGCTTGGGAGACCCGGTTTCCTGCCGGGCCGAGTCAGTCAGGGGATCTTGTTCTTGGTTCTCTTCACCAGCACCGCCAGTCGCGGCGTCCATATCGTCAACCGGCCCCTCCGTCTCCCGGTTGTCTGTGTCCATGTTATCCGGGTCACTGATCGAGACCTGGGCGCTAAGGAAAGAAAAGAGAAGTGATTAGCAACAAAAATTGAAGGTTATCAAAAGGACTAGTATATTGCTTAGCCGGAAATATAACTTACCCGGCATTCACCACGAAATCTGCAGGAAGTTCGCTGCTAGACGCGGACGAGGCTGTCACAGAATCCGAGAGTGAGACCCGGAGCTGTCCGGCTAATGGATGATTGGGGGAAGGGTGTCTTTGAGGTGAGTTGGAGGGATGAGATGGAGAAGTACCAGTACGACGAGCCGGGGACGTGGGAATACCCGGGTTGAGGGGATCATCACCCGGGGAATTCCGGGTTACCCTGCCCTTGGTCGGAGGCAGATCCTTCAAGTGTGGTGTCGTGGGATAATCACGGCAGGTGTTACCAGGGGTAACTGATCTTGGGGCAAGTCGACACAGGCGTTCGGGAGAGGGTTTAGCTCAAAGGAAGACATGATACAACTTGATCTGACAGCCGGCAATCGAAGTCGCCGGATCTCTATTCTCGATACAATAACTCGATTAGGGTTTACACTGGATACTCGATACCACACGATATTGCTAGGGCTCTTGGATCTCTGTGCCAATCTATACCCGAGGGTCGGTTTATATAGTACCCGTACCCCCCTGACTTACTTTACAAGGCACACCCGGGTCCTACCCAGACACGGCGTGCTAACCCTAACTTTCCTTTACAACACCCACAATCCGGGTCACTGGGCCCACGAGCTTGGGCCTCCACAAACATCTTTATCCCTAGCCGTATCCTGCTCACCGCCTCTGGGCCGGGTTATTCCTCGGATCTTGGCATACCGGGTTAGCATCCCCCCATCAGTAGTCCCCAGAATAGCCTGGGCTTCACGGATCTCCTTGAAGCGCTTGCTATTCCTGAAAAGATATCAATCACACGGGCACATGGAAACCGGGTTAAGATGTTTCAACATCCAGCCAGGCCTTGCTCCTTGGTGGCCATGCGATAACTCAAGTTTTTCCCTCCAAACACCTTGGTTCAAACTTCTGGATCCAAATCATAGTAGCAACGCCAAGATCCTATGCTTGACAGTTAATCCCGTCATCGCGGAACGAATCCCCTTCTTTCTTTATCCGGATGCTTTACTCACTACTGGGCGCATATCTCGCAGGAACTTTAAATTAATAGCCGTTTTACCCCCTCAATTCCCGGCCTCCACCCACCGAACCGGGCTTATCCAGTCGCACTATAAAAAAGCTCCTTAGGAGTGACTCGAACCCTAACGGCTCATTTCCCCCACTCCATTCCTTTCTCCTCTTGAGCTCTCTTTCTTCCTGAGCGCCACCACGGACCTTCCACACACGTCACCGGAACCCATTGCCCGAAGGCTACGCTCCGCCACCGGTCGCTCCGCGCCGCCGCCAAGATCCGCCGGCGAATTCTCATCCGGCCCACCAAGAACCGCGAAAGGACACCAGGCCTGCGCCATCTGCCTCCGCAAGGCCTCCCTCGGATCTCCTCCGGTAAGCCTTTGGCGTTCATCAACTTTCCCTCGCAACCTCTGATTCTTTTCCTCAGATTAGATCCAGATCCGTCCGCCTCAGATTTCTTGGCTGGACCGGATTAGGCTACCCATAGTCTCTTTTAGTTCGCACAAAGGATAAAGCGCATACTCCAACCAACTCGCCTACTGCCCACAATCATTACCTTCGCCACGAATTTGAAAATAAAACTTCCAATCTAGGCTCGTACTGCCCAAGATTTCCGCCCCTGCATCGGTCACTCGGCTGGACTGCTTCTTTTTAATCCCCTTTATTCACATTTGGCGCTTAAGCCACTGCCCATCGTTTTCAAAAAGCTTCTTTACCATTTAGACCCCATAAATTTCTCCATAATACGCAATACCCGGAACTTCCGAGCTTGATTCTACGGGCTAACACCCGGATCTCCTGCCATACCTCAATACCATCCGGCTGATACCTGACTGTTTCATAACTTCCATGTCTTAATCTTCTTCTTATTTGATGCCTTGCAGGTCAACCACATGGCTCCCAAGAAACAGATGAAAACCCCAACCAAGGCTAAAGCCATCAACACCATTTCCGCCAACTGGGGGCGGTCGATGGTCACGAAGGCCAAGTTGGAGGAGCTAGTGGAGCTGGGAGTTCTCCCTCCTCAGGAGGATATCCAATGGAGGGTGCCGGGTAAGGAGACCCGGCCCACCCCTACAAAAGACGAGGTAATCTGCTTCGTGGAACATGTGACCCGGGGTTTTCGCCCACCCGGTCATCCTTTTTTCCGTGACATTCTTAGTCACTATGGCCTTCGCGTCTTCGACATCGGGCCCAATTCCGTGCTGAATATTACCCACTTTATTGTCCTTTCTGAATCCTATTTATGCACTCCACCAAACCTAGCTCTTTTTATCGAGCTTTATCAATGCAAACCGTGCCGCGAAAGCGGTGATGGGGCGCTTCTCACTTGCGGCGGGGTTTCGATCCAGCGCCGCAAGAACTCTCCGATGCCATCCCTCACCCTTAATTCTCATGTCAAACACTGGCAGCTTTCTTATTTCTACTGCCAGGACACTTCCCCATCCGGCCAAAAGAAACTGCCGGGTTATTCTGATGGCCTTCTTGATATCTCTGACAAATTTAGTGCCTTTGCCCCTGACTCAGATAGGGAGGCAATCCAACCTCTGCTATACAAACTCGCCACTCTTAGAGCCCAGGGCCTCATTGGGCTCAACCTAGTGAAGACCTGGGTCGATTTCAGAATTCAACCCAACTCCATCCGCACAAAGCTGATGTGCGAGTATTCTGGGGAACCTTCTGATCCACTACGATACTCTGACAACATCTTCGCAGTCGGCGACACTCTCAAGACCATCAAGGGTTTTCTTACGGAGAAGCTCGAGGTAATCCGGAACATATCCGGGTTAGAGCCCTTCACACTTGAAAACCCGGCCCCCCAGGTAAAAACCCGATTCTGACGCCTTTACTTTCGCTCTTTCCACTTGATGCAACTGATAACCCGTACTTTAACGCCTTTCAGGATGATGACGACTTTTGGAACACCAATACCCCCCTAGCTCCGAAGGTCCAGAGGAACAAGAAGCTGTTCACTCAGACGAAGGTACTCTCTGAGTTTTACTTGACTCGTTTGAACTCACCGTAACCCCTTTATTTCCAACCGTAATCTTGATGACATTCAGAACAAGAAGATGACGAGGAAGAAGATTCGGACGGCAAGGTAGAATCTGCCAGTGATGAGGAAGAACCGGAGCCGGCAACCAAAGCCGGATCTAAAAGGAAAGCTCAAGGAGCCACCTCCAAGGTTTCATCCCCCTTCACACATTCACTTTATATTACCGTAATGATATTCTTGAACCTTTCTTGACGTTATTCCACTGGTCAATCTTGAAGGGGTCGCCCACGCCTAAGCGCAGGTCGACTCGAAATCACCCGGGTAACGACGCCCTTAACCCGGGTTCTTCACCGCTCCCCACTCGGCAAGCTGGTACTTGTCTATCCTTTCTTAGTTAGCACGGTTTCCTCGAAGCATTCTCGCATAATATTTAACTTGACATTTTCCAGCCTCCCCCGGGTCTGACGATGGATTTCCTTGTGACTTTGCGGTGAATACCGGGTAAAAATCCCCTTCCAGATACTTTCCGGTACTTCGTCATCTTTTCCTGACTGCATATTTAGCTGCTTTGTGATAACATCTACAGGGCCACGGTCGCTGTCAGCGATCAAGAGGATTCAGAAGATAAGGGCCCGGGTAAGGGGAACCCAGCTGATAAAACTGCAGCCGCGTCTGGCGATGAAGAACAGACATCGCCGACTAAACCAGATCAGCAGGAAGCCGAATATCCAATTGCTTCTCATGCCAGCAAGAGAAAGACCACCGCCTTAGGTGCAGAAGGAGTGTCGGATTCCAACGTGCAAATGACCCGGGTTCCACCTCCTTCTAAGTTCTAAGAAGAAAACCTCTTCTAGGAAATTCCAAGGACCCGGGTCTTCTGACACGAATAAAGATACTTTCGAACAATTGATGGACAAGCTTCTCACCATGAAGGCTTCGGAGAGCGAGACTTTAGAGCGCATGGCTGCAGAGCACCAGGTAAGAGCGCTTGTTATCTTATATTCCCTATCTAGTCCCCAAGTTCCGAGTATAACTTGCAAAAGTTATGCTTGGTACTTCTCACCATATTTTTCTTGCCATAACACTCAGCTGGTTCTTGCACCCTTTTACACTTATAGGCACATGTAACTCGGTCTGATGAAACCTTGCTGAAGACTGAACAACTCCTTCTTGCCGAGATAAAACGCCGAGAAATCCTTGAGGATAATATGAAAACTTTGAAGAAGGATGTCTCCAAATACAAGGAGAAGTGCCTCGCCGCTCGGGCCGATTTGAAGAAGTTATCGGATCAAGTCTCCGATACTTATCAGATCTTACTTAGTAAGTGTTTGCCTGCCGGCTAAGTTTTTTCCTGCCGCCTAATTTTTGCCTGCCGACTAATTTCATACCCGGCTGCTACTGATACGTTCTTGCTTCTGTTTCCACTATAGGTGCGAACCTTGCAGCTCCAGAGGAAGATGCTATTGTCAAGGTTAGGACCCTGAAGACTATGCTCCGGACTTTCTTTGCCGGCACCAAATTTATATTGAATGCCATTAATTGGCCCTCGGAAGCCTATCCGGGTGAAGAGAACCTTGTCCAAGCCTGCTCCACTGTACCCGGATGGATTGAACTCTGGAAGCGTTCGTCCTGCCGTACTGGTATAGTGCGGGCTTTGACCTTGGCCAAAGCCTACTTTCCGAAGCTTGACCCGGCGAAGATAATCTCCGGGTTTCCTGAGTTCAAGGCGGATGGCGCCAAATTTACGCCTAAGGATTTCAAGGCCATTCAGTCGGCAGTGCGCCCCTCTGCCACCACTCTAGCCGATAGCTTGAACCTTAATACACTAATGGCTGCGTATGACGCTGATGACAAGATTATCACAGAGGAAGCACCCCCGCCCTTTGACCTCTTGGAGAAGTGGGCTGATTACTCAGCTAAGAAGAAGGAGGCAACTTCGAAGAGGGAGGCCGACTTAAAATCAGGGCCGTCCGCCTCTACACCGTCCGTCCTTCCTCCTATCCGCCCTGGCGCGGTGAGTCCGGGTGGCTCTGCCAAAAAAGCTAAGAAGCAGGTCCAGGAGCAAGACCCGGAAGATCGCGCTCGGGAGGCCGAGTAGAGTAAGGATGTCATAATACCTTAGTCACATGGGACCTTTTTGTTTGAGCTACTTTATTCTGTTAATGGTGCGCCTGTGCACTTCTGATACCGATGCAAAAACTTGTAATATACTTCCATTTGGTGACATATTTTCGTGGCTTTCCCAGCCTTTTGATAATCGTACTTTTGCTGTTCTTCTGAACTTGTTCTTGATACCCATCTCTCTTTTTAGCTCCCTTCATAAGACTCGTTTTTTCCGAGACCAGGGGCTTTGATAAGTGAAATTCTCTTGAAATTCCCAAGACTCGGATGATAGGGCCGTTTTGAACCTTGGTATCAAAGTGGTTTGTTTCTGTTGCGAAGTCCCCAGTCCCCATGACCCAAAGGACGAGTCATGGGAGTGTGGCCTTTCTCAGAGGACAAATCATTCCCTACCAAGGCAAAACCCTAAAACCATCTCATGTAAATACTGAAGTTATGCTTGATAATCACTGAGTTTCCGGCTTATCAGCCTTGTACTCTGCATAAACTTGTGGTTTAGATGACCCTTTTGACTATCTTACACTATAAGCCGGCTTTCGCGTGGATACCATGTTGTTACATCTGTATGAAAACAGAGTCAGGCGAGTCCCATTGGACCTCACGGCTGATTGTAATCATAAGCGAACGAATCATGCCACTTTTGGTGCGAGTCACATCGAGCTTAAGTGAGAAAAGTCAAGAAAAGTTGGCTCCTTTGCCCAGTCATAAGATTGCAGCCGTGCTCGTTTGCGAGGAATCGGCCCTTATAACTTATAGCTATCTATGCCGGGTCATTCGGGTTAGTGGTTGGTTACTTGAGCAACCAACCCCCAAGACCTACGTGCAATCGATGCTTTTGATGATACTGAATTATCGATGTCGTATGGATACTACTTACTTGTGATAAAGGCGAAAAGACATAGGACTTGATAACCATCTCTTTATTGATACCAGAAATTTTGGGTCAGCAGGCCGCCTCATTAAAAACCTTCCAGTCCCCTTAGGTACCCTGGGTAGGAAAAGAGCGCGTCTGAAACCTGCCGCCCGTTACATTACTCAGTTCTTTGTAAGCACTGGTCCTGACCCGGCTTGACCAATGCACATCCTCCATAAGTTGAACTTTTTCCTGATGAGTACCGGGTTTGCCAGCCAACCCGGGTGGGGTGTCTCCATGACTTTGCTGGTTGTTGGCGGCCGTGTAACTTTTTCCTTTACAGCAGGCTGCTTGGGAGGGTCAACTTCGATTAAGGCCACCATTTTAGCATCTTGCGTGACCTTGGACTTTGCTTTTTCGCCTTCAGTACTTGGCTTCTTTGATGTAGTTCTGTCCTCCGGGTCTGCTTGAGACCGATAGTGCTTGAGTTCTTCCTTCCTGCAAGCTTGCTCGGCCATTGCTGCATCTCCTTCGTCGCACTCAGCGGCTATGTCTCGATTTCCGTGTATGGTTATAGTCTTCTTGGGACCCGGGATTTTTAGCTGTAGATATACATAACACGGCCTAGTCATGAATTTGGCATAAGCCGGCCTTCCAAACAGCGCGTGATAGGGGCTGCGTAATTTCACTACCTCAAAGGTGAGCCACTCAATTCGATAGTTATCCTTTGATTCTCCGAAAGCTACCTCCAGTGCGATTTTTCCCTCGGGGCATGCTGAATGACCCGGCACTATTCCATGAAAAACTGTTGAGCTTTTTTGCAGTTGAGATTCCTTGAGACCCATGCGTAGGAAGGTTTCCCAATACAATATATTGATGCTGCTTCCACCATCCATTAAAACCTTCTTTAGCTCGTACCCATTAACTTGCGGTGCGACTACTAGTGCCAAGACTCCTGGGTGTTCCACTCTTTCTGGGTGATCCCTTCTGCTCCATGTTACCTCCTGTTCTGACCATCTCAAGTATCTCGGGACGGCTAACGAAACTGAGTTGACTGCTTGCTTCAGTATCTTTTTGTCCTTGTTAGATCCTCCTGTGGTATGCACATGATATTGACCCAATTGTTTGGGGTTAGCCTGGAAGCCTCCAGCTCCCCCTTGGTTGTTGCCCTGGTTTCCAGCTGCCGGGTTTCCGGCTGGGGGTGGTCCATTGCCAGGGTTTCCACCCGGACCTGGCCCTCCTCCTCGACCTGTACCTCGCATAGCCCTGTTTACTTCTTTGTTTTTCCATCTTTGCAAGTCGGCGCACTGCTCCAAGGAGTGGTTAGCCGGCCTGCCGTTCCTGCTGTGTTTTGGGCACGCCATTCTGAAGATGTCCCAACTATTACTCGGCCGGGGCGGCCCTTGGTAGTTTCCTCCGTTGTGATTCCCAGTATTGAAATTTCCTTCTGCTCTGGGTCTTGAAGACCCGGCTTCTGTATTGGCGACAAACTTGGAGCCTCCTTCGAAGGGACGCTTGTTCTGACTACTTCCATTGTTTCCTGACGCTGTTCCGTTGCCGGCTCTTCCATTACCGCTTGTGTTTGCTTTTTTCTTCTTGTCATCAGCTTCTTCTTCTGTGGTATCCGTCGCAGCGTGTTTGTTGCACGCATCCATCAATGCTCCCATTGTGACTTCTGACGCATTTCGACTGGACTTCATGCGAGTTAACTTTTGCACTAAAGGTATATACTTGCATGTTTTTGCCATGGCTTGTAGCGCATCCTTGGGCTGGATGTCTGTGGATGAGTGAAGTATCTCCATAACCCGGCGCACCCAACTGCGCGCCGATTCTCCCTTCTTTTGGACGCATCGCTCTAGATCATCAATGGTGAATAACTTCCTGCAGGTTCCGTGAAAGTGCTTGACAAACGCGGTCTTCAATTCCTCCCAAGACTTGATCGATCCCTCTGGTAGATTGGTGAACCACAATTTTGCTGCTCCTTCAGACATCATCAGATACATGAATTTGGCTTGGAGGTTCTCGGACGCGTTGCGGATTGACATTGCCATCTCGTAGCTGCTTAGCCACGTTTCGGGATCCATGGTTGGCTCATAATTCACTACTTTCCCTGGCTCTTTGAACTTTTCCGGGTAAGGTTCAGCTCTAATATTGTCCGAGAGACACTTGGGCCCCGCAAGAATGATTGAAGCCGGCCTTGCCCTGGAAACGTGTGATGCCGCGGGGGGCGCGTCTGGGCGCTGTGCTGCGGGAGGCCCATGCGCTGCAGACCCGGCCGCGGCCCTCCGAGCCCTAGAACTGTCCACAACGGCCTGTGCTGCTGATACTGCCTGAGCGCGGGGAGGAGGCGGCATTTGCTGCTGCTCTTCCCTCCGCCGTGCCGAACTCGTTTGTAAATTCCCTTGCTGCTGGCTGACATATGGCATCCCGTGCATTCCGCTTCTGTGATCCGGGTAATTGGCTTGCTGCGCCACCACAGTGTGCAACAGTTCGATGGCTTGCCGAGTCTTCTCTGCATGGGGCGACTCTCCCACAGGTATTTGATTTAATGCGAGTGTCGCCGCATATACGTTGTCCATAGGATTGTTGTAGTGGCCGGCTGGCGTGCGGAATCGTGATGGTGGTGGCGGCAGTAGATCATTGCCGGTTGTGACTCTAGTTTGCGGTGGGGGTAACCCGGTCCGCTCATTCGCCGGATGTGTCGCTGCTGTTGTCTGTTGGGGTGTGGTTCCCTGGTTCACCACTGGTATCGGTTGGTCCTAAGGCGTGATGAACAAATTAGCCGGATTAATAACCCCGCCCGTTGCTGGCAACCTGGTGTGATGCCTTTGATGTATCCTGGACGTTTCCTCTCGAAGCCGGGTTTCCAACGCGTCTAGCTCGCGCCGTCGGGTGGCCATCCCCTGTCTATCTGCTTCCACTTGCCTTCTTTGCTGTTCCAATGCACGACGAGCCACGTCCAGATCTCTAACACGCTCTGCCGCGTTTTCTGGGGTAATAACAGTGGCGAGGACTGTAGGATCCAAAATCAAATTATTATCGAACAGGGCCGGGTGACGCGGATTCGAGGGACCCGCCCCTGGTGTCCGATTGGCTTGAAACCCGAACATGTTGGCGTGTTGCTCCTCATCTGCCGCGCGACTGGTGACCGATGCTGACTCTCCATCGACCCGGGTCAAGACCGGGTCTCCGTTAACCGCGCCCTGTTGCTGGGCCACTGCCTGAACCGCCCCGACTAGTGCCGCGGCTGTGTTTCCTTGGTTAGCTGCGGGGGCTGCATAGACTGCAACTCGGCGCGCGATGTCCGGTGTAAATTCAGGCTATTCCTCTTCACCGTTCTCCTCATACCGGTTTTCCAGTAGATCCAGGATAGACCCGGTGTCATCTTCTCCTTGGACCCGGTCGCGTGGGGTCCATGCCGGCTCCTCCGGCTGTTCCCACTCCGCGATGGGTTCTTCTGCTGGATATGTCGTTCCCGTTGATTCTTCATCATCTGATCGGATAGACGTGGCTTTTCCTGGCATAGAATCAGATCCAACGTTGTCAGGGACCGAATTGGAAGCACATACCATACCGATGAAGACGTTGATCCGGCCGATTGTTATGACGGATCCGGTTTCGAGGTGATCCGACTCCGGCCCCCAGCCGGAATCGTCCACCACCTTTTCTCCTTCGTGGTCGATGTAGATCTCGCCGATGACAAGATTCTCCATGCCCTTCCGAGCTTCTCCCGTGATGTAAACACCTTTGGACGCAGGCCCCACGGTGGGCGCCAACTGTCGTGGGATAATCACGGCAGGTGTTACCAGGGGTAACTGATCTTGGGGCAAGTCGACACAGGCGTTCGGGAGAGGGTTTAGCTCAAAGGAAGACATGATACAACTTGATCTGACAGCCGGCAATCGAAGTCGCCGGATCTCTATTCTCGATACAATAACTCGATTAGGGTTTACACTGGATACTCGATACCACACGATATTGCTAGGGCTCTTGGATCTCTGTGCCAATCTATACCCGAGGGTCGGTTTATATAGTACCCGTACCCCCCTGACTTACTTTACAAGGCACACCCGGGTCCTACCCAGACACGGCGTGCTAACCCTAACTTTCCTTTACAACACCCACAATCTGGGTCACTGGGCCCACGAGCTTGGGCCTCCACAAACATCTTTATCCCTAGCCGTATCCTGCTCACCGCCTCTGGGCCGGGTTATTCCTCGGATCTTGGCATACCGGGTTAGCATCCCCCCATCATGTGGCGAATTGGATAACTGTCGGTTAAGTTCGCGCATATTATTAAAGGAATAGGGTTTGGAGGACATGGAAGAGTAAGGAACCTTGAAGATGACCCCTCGGGTTTTCCTCTTGGCCCCGACCTCAACTTCCGGCTCAGCCTCGCTTTTATCGCTCTCAGTCTCTTCCGGGTCACCCTGGTCATCCTTGTCATCCTTATCATCCATCCCTGAAAGGGGCAAGTACATAGTTGGAAAAAGAGAAAAAATGGGAAAGCAAAGTAACAGAGGTTAAGGTGATTGAAATCCGGGTGATACCTTCGTCAGTGTCGGCCGGTTCTTCTTCTTCCTCCGGGTTCCCGGAGTTGGGAGGGGTCTCGATGTTCCAGAAAGCATTATCGGCCTGAGATAAAAGCATAAAGGTAAGAGTTAGTAGTTGTATCAAGTAAAAGTACAAGATTAAGTGAATAAGTGTCGGGTCTTACCGTTGGAGCCGGGTTATCTCGGGTGAACGGCGCTAACCCGGCTATATTTTTGATCACCTCCAGCTTTTCGATCAGGAAGCTCTTGATGGTCTTGTTGGTATCGCCAGCCGGATAATTCTTCGAGGAATAGCGGAGCGCGTCCGTGACGTGTACCGAGTATTCGCACATTAGCTTTGAGCGAATAGAGTTGGGCTGAATCCGGAAATCTACCCAAGTCTTAACCAAGTTAGGACCAGCAAGACCGTGAGCGAAAAGGACGGCTATCTTGGCCAGGTGAGGCTGGATGGACTCTCTCTCCGACTCGGAGGCGAAAGCATTAAAGGTGTCAGAAAGATCTAAGAGGCCCTCCGAGTAACCCGACAATTTCCTCTCGCCGGGTGGGGAGGTGTCTCGGCAATAGAAGAAAGATTGCTGCCAATGCTTAACATGTGAATTAAGACTTAGAGTCGGCATAGGCGATTTTTTGCGGTGTTGGATGGAAACTCCGCCGCAGGCCAAGAGGGCCCCGTCACCGCTTTCGCGGCACGGTTTGCATTGGAATAGTTCAATAAATAAAGCCAGATTTGGTGGGATGCACAAGTAGGACTCGCAAAGGACTATGAAATGGGTTATGTTCAACATAGAGTTAGGCCCTATGTCGAATACCCGGAGGCCGTAGTGGCTGAGGACTTCACGGAAAAAAGAGTGACCCGGGGGGCGAAACCCCCGGATCACGTGCTCAACGAAGCAGATTACCTCGTTGGGGTTGGGGGTAGGCCGGGTCTCGTCACCCGGTACTCTCCAATGGATCTCCTTCTGAGGAGGGAGAACGCCAGACTCGGCGAGCTCTTCTAGCTTGGCTTGGGTCACGGAAGACCGTGCCCAGTTGGCGGAGATGGATTGGGTTGACCTTGGCTTGGCCGGTTGTGTGCCCTTGTGTTTTGGAGCCATTTGCTCGGTCTGCAAAATACAAGGCAGAGAGTACGAAACATTAAGACTCGGGAATTATGAGTTATCCGAGTATCCGCAAGCAGTATCGGTAAGAAGCATAGAGACTATGAGTTATCCGAGTATCAACAGGCAGTATCGATAAGCAGTACGAAAACTACGAGTTATCCGACTATCAAAGAACAGTTATGGAAATTATCGGTAATCCTAGTATCAGTGAGCCATTATGAAAAGGAGTTGATTGTCTGGTTAACTAGTGAAAATAGAAGATCCGGAAATAGAGCATTGTCCGGGTATCGAAGAACAGCTGCGGGAATCTTAGACGGACTACATCTAGATTGGAAATTCCCAGAGAAATTCGCAGAGAAATTTACGATTGCGAGTAATAGGAGAGTGAAATTAGATCTATTATTGAGCAATTAAGCAAGCAAGGATGAAGTTGAGTAATCAAATTCGGTATGGAGCAAGAAATTAGCCCGCGGGCAAACCTAGATCCAATCTAGATCGAACGGAAAGTTTAAAGTTTAGATTAATGGAGATAGGGAGCTCACCAGAGCGGATTGAAGGATGGCGCGACGGCGGCAGATGGCGCAGCTGTGGTGCCCCTTGGGAACTCCCGGCGGGCAGCTCGCGGGCGCGGCGGCGGAGCTTGGCGGCGGAGCGGCGCGCGCGGAGGCGGAGCGTGGACGACGGCTTGCTTCCGGTTGCTCTCCGGTGGGCTCCGTGGCGGCACAACGGCGAGCTCGAGCAAGGGGGCGTCACCGGAGGTTGAAGGTGAGATGAGTGAGAGAGGAGAAAGAAGAAATGAGGCGTTAGGTTTAGGTCACCCCCCAAGGCCCTTATTTATAGATACGGGTGGGGAAACCTGGGCCGGCGAGCGGGAACCAAAAATTTCGGGATAAGGGATATCTTTCCGGATTTGTTGGGATAGGCAGTTAAGTGCCTGTGCGTGATATCCGGAAATTATGAGAGCAAATCATTCCCGCGATATCCGGGCTAATTAACGGACGAAATGAGCCGGGTCTTCTATGTTCTCTTCGGAGTGTTGACCCGGAAGGTTGGAGATAAATTCGAAGAGAGCCGGGTTATTATATGGACCACCAATGGAGTTAGGCCTAGCTGTTTATCAAAGCAACCTAGCCCGGCCTCTATGAACTTGTATATTTGTTATTTTTGCAGGGAATAGCATGCGCTTCAAGGAGGATCCCGTGAAGCCCAAGCTATTCTAGGGACTACTGATGGAGGGATGATAACCCGGTAGGCTAATGCCAAGGTGTAACTCGGCCCAAAGGGTGCTGCGCAAGATCCGGCTTAAGGAAAGGGAGTTTCTAGAAGGCCCAAGAGTGTAGGCCTCGTAACCCGGTTTGTGGGTTCCGATAGGGAAATTTAGGGTTTGTAAGCAGTGTCCGGGTAGGATTCCGAGTATGCCTTGGATGGTAAGCCAGGGGGTCCGGATATTATATAAGCCGGGCCCTAGGGTTAAATCGACAAGAAATCATACAATCGTGAGATATACGAGTATCTTTTGTAACACGAGAGTTGAGATAATATATTCAGATCGGAGACTCGGCGACTCGATTGCCGGCTACCAGATCGCATATCACCATGGTTTCCCTTGAGCTAAACCCTCTCCCAAACACCAGAGTCGAATTGCCCCAAGACAAGTTACCCCCGGTAACGTCTGCCGTGATTATCCCACGACAGTTCTAGTTTTCTCCTCCGACGTCGTAGTTGCGCGGAGGTGTTAGTTCTGAAGTTCGATGCGTGTAGAAAAAACGCTGTCTCGGTCGGATTCTTTCAAAGATAATGGTTTTTCTTCTGGAAGACTACTTTGGAGGTTCCTAAAGCTGCAAATCATCGATGGAGCTCCGTCGAGCCCGGGTGAAGACATGATCTGTCTTATTTCCCTTCGTGGTCGCTTGAGTGGTGTAGAAGGAGAGGGATATGCGCTGGTTTTTTTGCGTAGGATTATCCTATATTTTCAGTACTATAATATCGTTATTTACATGCCTTATAACTGGATCTTTATTTTATAAATACGACACGCATTACCATGCAAAAATATCCTACATACTTTAAGGTATGAACGCACAAAGACACAACTATAAATCATATGTTAACGGAACCTTTTGAGCTGATTCCTAAATAATAGCAACCCGGTTGGTCAATCAGTTGGATGGTGCATTTGCACTTGGGCTCAACATGGCTGACTTTACGTGGCTAAGTCAGAGCTATAGTATTCTAACTTAGTTATTTACAGCCATCCAACCGCGAACCAATGGCCAATATCGACCCAACACTGTTTAGAAAGCACGGTTAACACAACACTTTGCAAAAACAAATTAAATGTTGTTCAAAAACCCTATAGCATCTGATCTAGATCGTCGTTTTATAGTCTGGTGGCCGCAATCTATCAAAGTCGGCATCATTGTTTATTCACCGAGTTTCCCACAACAAGTCAGTGAATCTGAAGCCACACACACCACATCCTCACTAATCTCTCTCACCCTCTTGAATGGACACACCATCTAAAAAACTCTACCGGAATCAGCTACTATGCAGAGTGATTGAGGCACTCGGAAAATACATGAATACACCTAGTATAAACATAAGTCGAGTGATAGAGCATGTTGCCCCATGGGTGGTTTTGTAATCAATGACAATCCTTATGGATTAATATTTATTCTTATAGGACTTGTTCATGGGTAAACCTTGGAGTCCTTGTGTTGGATCCAAGAATATTATATGATGTCCCAGATGGTATTCAAGGGATTATCCAATGATATGGCAGAGAAGCCTTTTTTCTGTCCAGGAGCAGTACCGACTTGTGCAGCAGTAGAACCGCTCCCCTATGAGCTGTACTGTTTTAGCACACCTGCTAAATTCGAGATAGCAGTATTACTGCAGTTTGTACCAACTCGTTTCAGGAGTGGTGTTGCGCTAGGGGTACCGTTGACAAACAAAAAGCCTATGTTATCCCACATGAACCCATACAGTACTGGCATAGTACTACCTCTAGTGCTTGAATTAATTTGAGCTAAGGCCAACAGTAGTACCACTATTGGAGTTTCATGGTACCTCTTCCGTGGTACCACTAAGCACTAGTGTGTAGTACACTGGGTACCGCTGAGATGTTAGTGGGAGATAGTACCATTGTGTGAAGTGGTAGTACCACTGTGCAGTTTAGCTTGCTGCTAGTATGTCTTGAAGAATAAGATGGAGTGGTCATTCATGTTTATCTTTAATACATCATCATTACGAATAAATAAAAGAATATACAGTGAAAGATTTCATATATTCCAAGGAGGATGACATCAAGTGGTAATCGTCATCAAGATAGGGGGTCAAGTGAAGATGAGTATGAGATATGCTTTCCCATAATTGTTTATGGGGGACAATTTGGAACTGTTCACCCAGCGGAGTGCAATCAAGAAAGGTGGCCCACTTGAGGTGATCAAGATCGCCATCATATAGCTTAAGTGGATTGCGCAAGGCAAAGGTATTAACTTGATATGGTTTCTATTTTACCGGTCTCATGATGTTAGTTGGGATACCAGGTTGTAGAATAGATACCGTTCTATCAAGAGGGGTTCTTGAATGAGTATCTTGATCATATTGTTCGTAGACAGATCAAACATTTCCATCCTTGGTATGATATTGCTTGGTTATTATTTTACTTTTATCTTTGTGACGCTTTGGTTCTTGTTGTGATCTTCATGAAAAGCCCAAGTTCATCAAAAACGGATTTCGTATGAAAACCTTATTAACTTTTTTATGTTGAAGGTTTTGTCTGTACTTCTCTAGTAGAGAGGTATAACCCTTCCCTATTTTATTTTAACTTACCTCGTTATAAACTTATGTTTATCTACATGTTCTTTCATACCTAATCGTTGTGAATCCAACGAGCGAAAAATCATCAAAAACGGAGTCGAGATGCAAAAGTTATGACCATTTTCGTCTCGAGTTTTCTGCAGCTGTTGGTGCAGCGGTAGTACCACCCTGGTACCACCGGGACATCTTCGAGGAGCGCGTTTTGGGATCCCCGGAGCAGTATTACCGCTAGGCCTAATGGTATTACTACTCCTGGGCATGATTTTCACTTAACAGTCACATTTTGGCACAACCTATTTAAGGGGGCCTTCTTTCCCATTGGTCCCCAACAGTTTTGTAGGTCTCCCTCTCCTCCATTGTTGCTTTCTAGAGTTTGCTTTTTCGCTTCTACTTGAGGGAAAAGAGAGAATAGACCTAGATCTACTATTCCACTAATCAATCCCTCCTCTTCGTGAGAGGAATCTATTGGATCTAGGTCTTGGGATTTATTAATTGTTTGATTTGTTCTTCCTCCGTTCTCCCTCCATATCATTAGTTGCTTCGCTGGGATTTGGGAGAAAAGGACTTGACCATTTGTGTATTCTTTCCATTTCATTAGTTGCATCGGTTTGAGCCACATGATTCACAGAAGAGAAGTTTGTTAGCTTACTATTCTTGGGTGTGTTGTGCACCCTACAAGGTTATTTCTTGGATCTTCGACCTTGTTGCAATGTCATCCCTACTAACTATTTTTCTTACCATGCAGCCCATCCACCTTAGAAACTTGCCACATCAGCAACTTAAACCCTTTTTTGTTTTTGCTTTTTTATCATGACTAATCTCCATTCAATTTTGTTGTGGTTAGTGACTAACAATAGAAGCTCACTATTCGGCCCATTTGTAATAGACCTAGCTAGCTTGTTTATCTTCTCAACCGAGTAGAATCTATATCGACCGACAATTTTCTCCACTCAATCAGTGCGTGAAACACAGATCACACATGAAAGTGATGCCAACATACGACATGTCCATGATCGACGCTGCAGTAGCTTCGTATTTAAACTCCATTATCGACACCAGAATCTACAAAGAGATACAATTTTATGGGAGACTAATAAATCCATATGAGAATTCTGCACTTTTTCCTATTTAAATTCCTTGGTCCTCCTCAAATCAATTTGTTCGAATCGTCCTCAAACACAGATCACGCACTAGTACCTCTACAGATGCCTCCCCTCCCGTCTTCTTCCCTCGGAATATTGCTTCTCACTTTTTTTCTCAGGTGCTGCACAACTTGGACGCCACAACCCCATATATGTTGGTGAATTATACCCATAAGCCCAAATTTGATGGCTCCTACTGGTAAATATGATGTCCATTTGTTGACATCTCTAATTTTTTTGTTTGCTTGATCCAAATCTGAATATTTGGAACCGCGCCGGAAATCACGCCCTTGCAGCCGCCTATGCTTTTTGTAGTAGGAAACCGCCACCAGCTTGCGTTGTAATTTGTCTCCAAAAATCAACCCGCAACGAAATCATCTAGTCCTTTATTCATAGGATTTAAGTTTTATGTTTTTTCTTCCTTGCCGTCGGGACCAAACTTATATTTTTGCAATCTGGTATTGCAAGATCTGGAACAAATTACGTTTCTTCCTTAGAATGTATTCGAGTTTTCTCATGGAATTTTGAACTCGATTTTTGCTGTAATGTGCTATGTTGGTAGTAAATGGTGATAGTAATCTGTCAATTATATTTGGCAACGTACTAACATGCCCATGTAGTATAAAATATTAAACTATTTCGTTTGGCCTCTGATGTCTACGCACGCTTCTATTCTTGTAGACAGTGTTGGGCCTCCAAGCGCAGAGGTTTGTAGAAAGCAACAAGTTTCCCTTAAGTGGATCACCCAAGGTTTATCAAACTCAGGGAGGTATAGGTCAAAGATATCCGTCTCAAGCAACCCTGCAATTAAGATACAAGAAGTCTCTTGTTTCCCCAATACACCCAATATACTTGTTAGGTATATAGGTGCACTAGTTCGGCGAAGAGATAGTAAAATGCAAGTAATATGGATGATAATAAGTGATAATATTAATCTGAAATAAAAATGGCAGCAAGCAAACATGTAGCAGAACAGGCGGAAAACGGTGTTTCATTGCTTGGAAATAAGGCCTAGGGATCCCACTTTCTCTAGTGGACACTCTCAGCAATGATAACATAAATGAATAACTAGATAGCTTCTCTCACTATGCTACTCTTAACCCTCTCCGGTTGGATAACGAACACTAATCATTGCGTAGGGCTGTAACAGCACTCAAGTTTGTATTCCCATGTCTAGTTAACCCCACGTTGTCACTATGAGCGCCCTAGAAGGTACTAAGCAAACTCCACAATTCATAGAGGAGACACACACGGCGTGCACACTGTCACCTTCATACCGCGGGACAAGGTGACTCCAAAGTTCATATTAATAAAGCACTTGAGTAGCAAAACATGAAGAGTAGCATCTATGAATTCAAATAGATTACAAAGCTCACGATCACATATAGATCACACCATGGGAGAGAGAGATGAACCACATAGCTACCGGTAGAGCCCTCAACCCCTAGGGATAACTACTCCCTCCTCATGATAGGAGGCAGCAAAGGCGATGGAGATGGCGGTGGAGTCGATGGAGATGGATTCCGGGGGCACTTCCCCGTCCTGGCAGGGTGCCAGAACAGAGATCTGTCCCCCGAAACTTGTCGGCGGTGGTGGCGGAGCTACGGATGTATTTTGTGGAAAAGGTCGATTCTTTTAGAGTTTATGCCCCGAGGAGTATATATGGGCGAAAGGGCGATGCTGGGGGGTGCCCAGGGGGCCCACACCCCTAGGTGGCGCGTCCAGGGGGGCCGTGCCACCCCATGGTGTGGCCACCCTGTGGCCCCTCTCCGGGGCTCTTCGGGACTTCTGGATGCTTCCGGGGAAAATAGGAACTTCGGGGTTCGTGGGGTCCAATTTCGAGAATATTTCCACAACAACTTTTCTGAAATAAAAAACAGCAGAAAACGGGGAACTGGCACTTGGCATCTTGTTAATAGGTTAGTCCCGGAAAACGTAAGAAAACGTAGGAAAACATACGAAAAACATGTAGCAATTGGCATAATATCAACATGGAACATCAGAAATTGTAGATACGTTGGAGACGTATCAAGCATCCCCAAGCTTAGTTCCTACTCGTCCTCGAGTAGGTAAACGATAAAACAAAATAATTTCTGAGGTGACATGCTACCACACAATCTTGATCATAATATGTAAAGTAGAGCATGTAAACTAGGATCAAATGAACTAAAGATGTGGTCTATATTTGATATCAACAAGTAATGCATAAACAAATAAGAAGAAAGAAGCAAAACTTTTAATGAATCAATACTAAAAGACTATCAACCGTGCAAAGTTTATTAGAGATGATTTAAGCTTTCAAGAACAACAATATCATGCACGTCAAACGATCTTCACAACCCCTGTTAGGATCAAGTCAAGCTTTCCACACGATGTAATGCTTGAATCTTAAACTATTTGTGCACTAAAAACAAGCAAGTGTTCTGCGTTGGAGCCTGGCACCGAGATGTTATGGTTAAGAGAACATTATGGGGGGTTTGGAAGGTCAATGGAAGAAAGGCTCACAAAGCTGAAAGTGGTCATTAGACAAGAGAAAGTCTTACAACCAAAGCTATGCAAGGAGTAGGGATTGCCACACAACGGATGCACATAGATCTATAAGTGTATGAAATATCTCCAATGGAACTAGTGGGGGTGCATCCAACTTGCTTTCTCACAAAGACCTAGAGCTCATTTGAGGAGGCTCATCATTGGAATACACAAGCCAAGTTCTATATTGTAAAGATATGAAAACTCTCTCCAAACTGAAGTATTAGTGCTAAACATGAAGCACAAGTGTGGTATATAAAGGATAGTGATGCGCCCCTCTCTCTTTATTCTCTCTTTGGCCCTTTCTCTTTTTTTTTCTTTTTGGGCCTTTTCATTTTTTTATTTTTTTATTTTATATATCCTCACCGGTAGGGGCAACATCCTATATTACAATGAATCATCACACTTTTAGTACTCATAACTCATAAAGAAATATCTCTGATGTATCCAACTGCATGCTCCTGCCAGTGTAGCAGTATGCATAAATAACCATGAAGCTCATCATCAAGTAACATAATGGAGGTGGATGTTGTGCAGCAATATATCTCGGAATGGCTACGGAAATGCCATGATAGGTAGGTATGGTGGCTGTTTTGAGGAAGAATATATGGACTTATGTGTAGGAGAACAAAGTCCTCCCACAGGATTTGGATGCACTGGCGAAGTTTTCACCAACTCTCAATGTGAGAAAAGGCAATGCACATTACCGAAGAGGCTAGCAAATATGGATGGTGGAAGTGCCAGGAACCGCAACATAGACTCACGAGTTAAAAGATTACAGCAAGCAAATTATCTTACAAGGCACAATGAAAATCACTCCAAGTGGGTCCATGGCAGTGACAAGTCACTGTTAGCTACCTTGACCGTAGCGTGTAACAAAAGGCCGATCAGAAATTTATCACTCGTAGTAATCATATACCATTGTTTTTATCAGTTGGTAATTTTAAGTGTGGCACAGTTTCAAGTTTCTTAGACCAACCATTAAAATCTTATACTTACTAGTACTTCCCGTTTATTCATGAAGCAAATTAATATCCAAAACAACAGCAGTGATTCAAGTGAAACAGTTTAGTGATCTACAAGACCATGCGAATTTTTCCACTATACCAACTATCATATAAGCATTTCTATTCCCAACCAAGCACATATAAGATATGTTTTAACAAAAATAATCTTCATGATACAGCAAGCAAACATGAGAGTACTCACATAACACTACTAAAACTAACAGCTCTGAATAAGAGATGCATGAAAACAAAGGCTAAGCGCAGTACTAGCAAAAGTGAACACTCACAGAACAATAAGAATGAAAACTAGAGTGTTCTATGCAATGAAAACGGAGCATGTCTCTGTCCCACACAAGTATGATAAGATCCAACCATAAACTACAGCAAATAAAACTAAAAAAACTGAAAGCAAAAATAAAAGATGCTCCAAGTAAAGCATATAAGATGTGGCCGAATAAAAATATAGTTTCACTACAAGTGACCTGATAATTTGTCGATGAAGAAGGGAATGCCTTGAACATCCCCAAGCTTAGACGCTTGAGTCTTATTGGAATTTGCTGGGATGTACCTCCGGGTCATCCCCAAGCTTAGGCTCTTCACTCTCCTTGATCACGTCATATCATCCTCTTCTCTTGACCCTTGAAACCTTCCTTCACACCAAACTTCTCACAATCTTCATTAGCAACGTTAGTGCAGTCGAAATAATAAATTCACATGGTTAAGTTTCAACACAAGCCTAACACTCATAAACACATTAGCTACTGTCACAACTTCTTTTAAAACTCTTTTTCTCAAAAGAACAACAAAAGAAAGAGATTAAGAGGCAAATGCAATTATTGGCAGAAATCTGTCAAAACAGGACAACAGGTAAAGATGATTTATTTCGAAAATATTCTGTTGCTCAAATCAAAAAGTGGTCAGCTATGAAAAGTTTTGTATATAACCCAGGATTACGCAAAAAAATAACTCAGGTCATTTTGAATTTTCTGTGATTTTATACGATTTTAACAGTGGACAGCTGAAATCTGTTTCCTGCGCAGAAATCTGAAATATAGTCTCAACTTTCCACTAGAGGCTTTACTTGGCTCAACAAAGACAAAAAAAAGATACAGCGGGGTTGCTAAGGAAATAGACAACACCCAGGTGCAAAGAACACAAAATAAAACGACGAAAAACGGGTTGAAAACGGAGAAATAAAATGGGTTGTCTCCCGGTAGCGCTTTTCTTTAACGCCTTTCAGCTAGGCACAATGATTTTTAAAATATGCTCACATAGGAATAATAGTTGAAGCACAATAAGAGAGCATCAAGAAGAAAATATAAAACACATTTAAGTCTAACCCACTTCCAATGAAAAAGAGTCTTGTAGAAAAACAAGTCAACGAAGCACAAAGTGACTAGCATAGGAACACAAAATAAGTGCAACATAAAAGTTTTCAACATAAAGAGTGGAAAATTAATATTGTTGAGATGCATAAAACCATGTTTCCCTCTCTCATAATAACTTTCAGTAGCATCATGAATAAAATTAACAATATAGCTATCACATAAAGCATTATTATCATGATCCACCTGCATAAAAGAATTAATACTCTCCACATAAGCATAGTCATTCTTATTAATGGTAGTGGGAGCAAATTCAACAAAATATCTATGCTTATTATTCTCATCACCATAATCATTAAATATAGGAGGCATATTGTAATCATAATTAATTTTTTCCTCAATAGTAGGTGGACTGAAAATATCATATTCATCATTGTAAACAGGTGGAACTAGAATATCACAATCATTATAATCATCATATATTGGAGGCAAGGTATCATCAAAGAAAATTTGCTCCTCAAAACTTGGGGGACTAAAAATATCATATTCATCAAAACTAGCTTCCCCAAGCTTAGAATTTTCCATAGCATTAGCAATAATGGTGTTCAAAGAATTCATACTAATAACATTGCTACTAGCATGCAAATAAAGCTCCATAGATTTTTTAATTTTCTCTTCAAACACTTCATGTCCTAACTCAAGATAAAGATTATAAAGCTCTCTCATATTTTTGTTGTTTTCCACTAAGCCTAACTAGTGAAAAAAGAAACAAAAAGATTTAATTGTATAATCTAAAGGAAATAAGTGCGAGCACTCACACCCGAGGATGTGAGTACCTTTTACCTTACCTCCCCGGCAAAGGCGCCAGAAAAGAGCTTGATGTCTACGCACGCTTCTATTCTTGTAGACAGTGTTGGGCCTCCAAGTGTAGAGGTTCGTAGAACAGCAGCAAGTTTCCGTTAAGTGGATCACCCAAGGTTTATCGAACTCAGGGAGGTAGAGGTCAAAGATCCCCCTCTCAAGCAACCCTGCAATTAAGATACAAGAAGTATCTTGTGTCCCCAACACACCCAATATACTTGTCAGGTATATAGGTGCACTAGTTTGGCAAAAAGATAGTAAAATACAAGTAATATGGATGATAATAAGTGATAATAGCAATATGAAATAAAAATGGCAGCAAGCAAACATGTAGCAGAACAGGCGGCAAACAGTGTTTAAATGCTTGGAAATAAGGCCTAGGGATCCCACTTTCACTAGTGGACACTCTCAACAATGATCACATAAATGAATAACTAGATAGCTTCTCTCACTATGCTACTCTTAACCCTCTCTGGTTGGATAACGAACACTAATCATTGCGTAGGGCTGTAACAGCACTCCTCAAGTTTGTATTCCCATGTCTAGTTAACCCCATGCTGTCACTATGAGCGCCCTAGAAGGTACTAAGCAAACTCCACAATTCATAGAGGAGACACACACGGCGTGCACACTGTCACCTTCACACTGCGGGACAAGGTTACTCCAAAGTTCATATTAATAAAGCACTTGACTACCAAAAGATGAAGAGTAACATCTACGAATTCAAATACATTACAAAGATCATGATCACATATAGATGACACCATGGGAGAGAGAGATGAACCACATAGCTACCGGTAGAGCCCTCAACCCCTGGGGAGAACTACTCCCTCCTTATGATAGGAGACAGCAACGGCGATGGATATGGCGGTGGAGTCGATGGAGATGGATTCTGGGGGCACTTCCCCGTCTCGGCAGGGTGCCAGAACAGAGATCTGTCCCCCGAATCTTGACAGCGGCGGTGGTGGAGCTACGTATGTATTTTGTGGAAAAGGTCGATTCTTTTCGGGTTTATGCCCTGGGGAGTTAATATGGGCGAAAGGGCAATGCCGGGGGGTGCCCAGGGGGCCACACCCCTAGGTGGCGCGGCTGGGGGGGGGGCCTGCACCACCCCATGGTGTGGCCACCCTGTGGCCCCCTCCGGGGCTCTTTGAGACTTCTGGATGCTTCCGGGGAAAATAGGAACTTCGGGGTTCATGGGGTCCAATTCCGAGAATATTTGCAGAACAACTTTTCTGAAAAAAAAAAACAGCAGAAAACAGAGAACTTGCACTTGGCATCTTGTTAATAGGTTAGTCCCGGAAAACGTAAGAAAACGTAGGAAAACATACGGAAAACATGTAGCAATTGGCATAATATCAATATGGAACATCAGAAATTATAGATACGTTGGAGACGTATCAAGCATCCCCAAGCTTAGTTCCTACTCGTCCTCGAGTAGGTAAACGATAAAACAAAATAATTTCTGAGGTGACATGCTACCCCACAATCTTGATCATGATTTGTAAAGTAGAGCATGTAAACTAGGATCAAATGAACTAAAGTTGTGGTCTATATTTGATATCAACAAGTAATGCATAAACAAACAAGAAGAAAGAAGCAAAACTTTTAATGAATCAATACTAAAAGACTATCAACCGTGCAAAGTTTATTAGAGATGATTTAAGCTTTCAAGAACAACAATATCATGCACATCAAACGATCTTCACAGCCCCTGTTAGGATCAAGTCAAGCTTTCCACACGATGTAATGCTTGAATCTTAAACTATTTGCGCACTAAAAACAAGCAAGTGTTCTGCGTTGGTCCCTGGCACCGAGATGTTATGGCTAAGAGAACATTATGGGGGGTTTGGAAGGTCAATGGAAGAAAGGCTCACAAAGCTGAAAGTGGTCATTAGACAAGAGAAAGTCTTACAACCGAACATATGCAAGGAGTATGGATTGCCACACAACGGATGCACACAGATCTATAAGTGTATGAAAGCTCTCCAATGGAACTAGTGGGGGTGCATCCAACTTGCTTGCTCACGAAGACCTAGAGCTCATTTGAGGAGGCTGATCATTGGAATATACAAGCCAAGTTCTATAATGTAAAGTTCCCCACATAGTTATGAATGATAATAATATAAAAACTATATCCAAGCTGAAGTATTAGTGCTAAACATGAAGAACAAGTGTGGTATATAAAGGATAGTGATGCGCCCCCTCTCTCTTTATTCTCTCTTTGGCCCTTTCTCTTTTTTTTTCTCTTTGGGCTTTTTCATTTTTTTTATTTTATATATCCTCACCGGCAGGGGCAACATCCTATATTACAATTAATCATCACACTTTTAGTACTTATAACTCATAAAGAAATATCTCTGATGTATCCAACTGCATGCTCCTGCCAGTGTAGCAGTATGCATAAATAACCATGAAGCACACCATCAAGTAACATAATGGAGGTGGATGTTGTGCAGCAATATATCTCGGAATGGCTATGGAAATTCCATGATAGGTAGGTAATGTGGTTGTTTTGAGGAAGAATATATGGACTTATGTGTAGGAGAAAAAAAGTCCTCCCACGGGATTTGGATGCACTGGCAAAGTTTGCACCAACTCTCAATGTGAGAAAGGACAATGCACACTACCGAAGAGGCTAGCAAATATGGATGGTGGAAGTGCCAGGAACCGCAACATAGACTCAGGAGTTAAAAGATTACAGCAAGCAAATAATTTTACAAGGCACAATGCAAATCACTCCAAGAGGGTCTGTGGCAGTAACAAGTAACTCTTATCTACCTTGACCGTAGCGCGTAACAAAAGGCTGATCAGAAATGTATCACTCGTAGCAATCATATACCATTGTTTCTATCACCTGGTAATTTTAAGTGTGGCACAGTTTCAAGTTTCTTAGACCAACCATTAAAATTTTATACTTACTAATCCTTCCTGTTTATCCATTAAGAAAATTAATATCTCAAAACAACAGTAGTGATTCAAGTGAAGCAGTTTAGTGATCTACAAGACCATGCGAATTTTTCCACTATACCAACTATCACATAAGCATTTCTATTCCCAACCAAGCACATATAAGATATGCTTTAACAAAAATAATCTTGATGATACAGCAAGCAAACATGATGTTAGTCAAATAACACTACTAAAACTAACAACTCTGAATAAGAGATGCATGAAAACAAAGGCTAACCGCAGTACTAGCAAAAAGTGAACACTCACAGAACAATAAGAATGAAAGCTAGAGTGTTCTAAGCAATAAAAACGGAGCGTGTCTCTGTCCCACACAATTATGATAAGATCCAACCATAAACTACAGCAAAGAAAACAAAACAAACTGAAAGCAAAAATAAAAGACGCTCCAAGTAAAGCACATAACATGTGACCGAATAAAAATATAGTTTCACTAGAAGTGACCTGATAATTTGTCGATGAAGAAGGGGATGCCTTGGGCATCCCCAAGATTAGATGCTTGAGTCTTCTTGAAATTTGATGAGATGTACCTCCGGGTCATTCCCAACCTTAGGCTCTTCACTCTTCTTGATCACGTCATATCATCCTCTTCTCTTGACCCTTGAAACCTTACTTCACACCAAACTTCTCACAATCTTCATTAGCAACGTTAGTGGAGTCAAAATAATAAATTCACATGGTTCAGTTTCAACACAAGCCTAACACTCATAAACACATTATCTAATGTCACAACTTCTTTTAAAACTCTTTTTCTCAAAACAACACCAAAAGAAGGAGATTAAGAGGAAAATGCAATTATTGGCAGAAATCTGTCAAAACAGGACAGCAGGTAAAGATGATTTTTTTTTTCGAAAATCTTCTGTTGCTCGAATCAAAAAGTGTTCAGATAAGAAAGTTGTGTATATAACCCAGGATTACACACAAAAAAACTCAGGTCATTTTGAATTTTCTCTGATTTTATACGATTTTAATAGTGGACAGCTGAAATCTGTTTCCTGCGCAGAAATCCGAAATATAGTCTCAACTTTCCACTAGAGGCTTTACTTGGCTCAACAAAGACACAAAAGTAAAGATACAGCAGGGTTTCTCAAGAAATAGACAACACCCAAGTGCAAATAAAACAAAATAAAACGATGAAAAACGGGTCGAAAACGGAGAAATAAAACGGGTTGTCTCCCGGTAGCGCTTTTCTTTAATGCCTTTCAGCTAGGCACAATGATTTCTAAAAGATGCTCACATAAGAATAATAGTTGAAGCACAATAATAGAGCATCAAGAAGCAAATATAAAACACATTTAAGTCTAACCAACTTCCTATAAAAAAGAATCTTGTAGAAAAACAAGTCAACGAAGCACAAAGTGACTAGCATAGGAAGACAAAATAAGTGCAACATAAAAAATTTCAACATAAAGAGGGGAGACTTAATATTTTTGAGATGCATAAAACCATGTTTCCCTCTCTCATAATAATTTTCAGTAGCATCATGAATAAAATTAACAATATAGCTATCACATAAAACATTCTTATCATGAGCCACATGCATAAAATAATTAATACTCTCCACATAAGCATAGTCATTCTTATTAATAGTAGTGGGAGCAAATTCAACACAATAGCTATGATTATTATTCTCATCACCATAATCATTAAATATAGGAGGCATATTGTAATCATAATTAATTTTTTCCTCAATAGTAGGTGGACTGAAAATATCATATTAATCATTGTAAACAGGTGGAACTAGAATATCACAATCATTATAATCATCATATATTGGAGGCAAGGTATCATCAAAGAAAATTTCCGCCTCAAAACTTGGGGGACTAAAAATATCATATTCATCAAAACTAGCTTCCCCGAGCTTAGAATTTTCCATAGCATCAGCAATAATGGTGTTCAAAGAATTCATACTAATAACATTGCTACTAGCATGCAAATAAAGCTCCATAGGTTTTTTAATTTTCTGTTCAAACACTTCATGTCCTAACTCAAGATAAAGTTTGTAAATCTCTCTCATATTTTTGTTGTTTTCCATTAAGCCTAACTAGTGAAAACAAGAACCAAAAAGATTTAATTGCAGAATCTAAAGGAAATAATTGCGAGCACTCACACCCGAGGATGTGAGTACCTTTTACCTTACCTCCCCGGCAAAGGCGCCAGAAAAGAGCTTGATGTCTAAGCACGCTTCTATTCTTGTAGACAGTATTGGGCCTCTAAGTGCAGAGGTTTGTAGAATAGCAGCAAGTTTCCCTTAAGTGGATCACCCAAGGTTTATCGAACTCAGGGAGGTAGAGGTCAAAGATATCGCTCTCAAGCAACCCTGCAATTAAGATACAAGAAGTCTTTTGTGTCCCCAACACACCCAATATACGTGTCAGGTATATAGGTGCACTAGTTCGGCGAAGAGATAGTAAAATGCAAGTAATATGGATGATAATAAGTGATAATAGCAATCTGAAATAAAAATGGCAACAAGCAAACATGTAGCAGAACAGGCGGAAAACGGTGTTTCAATGCTTGGAAATAAGGCCTAGGGATCCCACTTTCACTAGTGGACACTCTCAACAATGATCACATAAATGAATAACTAGATAGCTTCTCTCACTATGCTACTCTTAACCCTCTCCGGTTGGATAACAAACACTAATCATTGCGTAGGGCTGTAACAATACTCCTCAAGTTTGTATTCCCATGTCTAGTTAACTCCACGTTGTCACTATGAGCGCCCTAGAAGGTACTAAGCAAACTCCACAATTCATAGAGGAGACACACACACACGGCGTGCACACTGTCACCTTCAGACCGCGGGACAAGGTGACTTCAAAGTTCATATTAATAAAGCACTTGAGTAGCAAAAGATGAAGAGTAACATCTACAAATTCAAATAGAAAACGTAGGAAAACATACGGAAAACATGTAGCAATTGGCGTAATATCAACATGGAACATGAGAAATTATAGATACGTTGGAGACGTATCAGCCTCTAATTCCTCTCTTTTCATATATGCTTCGCTTCTAATCAGTCACTATGTTGCTCAGCTTTCATCATATTCTTATGGGTTAGTACATCAATTGACCTTTTCTCTTTCCAATGAGTATGCAACTACCCATTTTGATTGACAACCCGCAAATACTATTGATGAATAACAGAAGGCGATGCGAAGAGATAGGAAACACATGTTGTGTTCAAAATATACTAATTCAGCGGTGCATCTCTTAGTACACAATCTATCAGTCTTCATGTACATCCAACTTATTTTCACCTATCTTCTACAATGTACAAAATAGTTAAAATCAAATAAATTTCTCTAAATTAATGTTGCATGTACTGATTTTTGTGGAATTCTTATTTCGGTTTTATTTGTTATACCATGATTTTAACCCCAATTTCTTTTGCTCTTCCATGTTATCCTACACTACCTTATATTTGTAAGATCTTTCAACATTCATACTATGGTATTGTCCAATAATTTACTTTTCAAAATTCCCGTAGCTATGCGCGGAGTGCTATCTAGTTAGTAGTGTTACTGATAACGTGACGTGTGTTACTAAGATGGTTGACAACCACCAATCCTAGTGTTACAATATGCGGAATAACATGTTACTAGTTTATGTTAAGCTAAAACGATTTAACATTTGTGTGACTATAGCAAATAAATTATGTTAGTTCCCATATTCTACATCTATGATAGTTACTTCCGGTTTTGCTATATGTGGAAAATTGTTTTACCAGCGGATTTAGTGAGACATAAAAACATGTTACAAAACATAACTGTAACACAATTTTTTAACATATAGTAACAACGGTTATGTGTTACAGTGAGCATCTCTTAGTAACACGACCTAACATAACACAAGTCAAATGGTGTTACTATATAGCCTAGTAACATATTTTTGTACTTGTAGTAGCAACACAATGTCTTACCAAAGCCTTGTCTTGTTGTAGTGCCACGAGATTCACGAAAGTGAAGTTTGTGAGCTTATTACTCTTGGTTGCATTGTGCACCCTCGACGGTTAGTGCTTGGAGCTTTCACCTTGTTGTAAGGAGCTTGGGGAGATTTTTGGGAGCCTTCAATTAAGTTGGAGAAGTGCCCATCCTTGTGTAAAGTTTTGGTCAACGCCTTTAAGTCGACCTCATAGTGGAAACGAGCATTCCCTCGCGGGATAAGCTTAATTAGAATAGGGTGTGCACCTCCGAGCTATTGGAATTCCTCGGTGACTCCACACCCCTCCAAGGAAGATGTACCTCCCTTGGAAAGGAACTTTGGGAATCACATATGTGTCTCCTTGTGATTCGGTTATTTCTATACCCTAGCTCGTTACTTATGCCTTTAACTTTGTGGTAGTCATCATTCTTGAAGTTATCTATAGAGCTATCACATAGTTATGCATGTTGCTTAGCATAAATTATTGATGCACATAGGTGAACCTAGATACGGGGTTGCGTGTAAGGGAATTTTAAAAAAATTGCCTTGCATTCTACGCAACCGCCAACAAGATCTATCTATGAAGATACATGCATAATAATAACGCCATGATCTAGCTTGCGATCATTTACCGACATCGTAGCTGCGGAAGACATGTCAATGAAGCATGTGGGAGATCCTCATGCACAAGCGTCTGGGTGAGGATGTTGTCGACTCCCTATATCCAGTTCCTTGATCCAACAGCGTAGGGTCTCACGTGTTACCCCTCTCAGAGCTCACACACATACGTCGGGTCAATTTCTGCAACGCTTCACCATCCAGGACTTATCGCTACATGTGTATATTAAGGTGGAGTTCTCAACACATGAGACAGAGAGAGCAATTAGAATCTAAGTCTAATTGGGAGATCCCAATTAGAAGAAGATCTAATACAATTAGAGGGTCCCTAATCAAAAGCTCTAATTCAATTAGAGGTGTTCTAATTGGAGGTTCTAATCCAATTAGAGGGTTTCTAATTAGAGGGTCTCTAATCAGAAGCTCTAATTATGCCAGAGAGAGAAAGAGAGAGGGGGAAAGGCCAATTGATATGTTCTCCAAAGGAGGAGGGGCGGGATTATATAGGTGGATCAAGGGGGCACCTACCATGTGGTGAGGTCGGTTTGGCCTCCCCAAGGCTTGGCCACATCAAGATCCTAGGGGAGTTTGGATTGGACTCCCTTGTGGAGTCCAATCCCCCCTGCCCCATTTTCCTTTTTACCTCAAAACCAAACATGGAATATTCTAGGTGCAGCAGCCCGCCTTGCTTGGGAGCACTGGGGCCCACCTGGCAGCCCCCATTACATTGGTGCGGCCATGGGAACGATTCTGCCCCCCTCCGACACTCCCATCTTCTCAATTTTTGCTCGGAAACTCTTCCGGAACCATATACCTATGGATAAAATAATCGAATCTATGTAACGATGTTATAAATATATTATAACATCTCCAAGAAATCTCATGCCCCTGCACTTGCTCCGTAACGCGTGCAAAGTATTTTCTCTCTCTTCGAAAAATGCTGGAATAATACCGACAGTAATAGAAACTATTTATGTCACTCTAAGACCATTAGTGCCCTCACTGGAATATGACACTATTTCCAGATGGATTTAAAAGAACATGTTTTGATATATGAATTTCCACATTCTTCACGATAGATTGATTTAGCACTTCTAGAACAACCTAAAGGATCCTTCTGCAAATCTTCTTTTCGTAGTTTGTCATTTGTTGTGTGTTGCTTCTCTTGTAGAACAAATTCGAGAAGATTGGGAGATAAGAAGATAAAATGGTCTAGATAAATTAAAAGATCTCGATTAAGATTTAGTTAGGATTTTATTCTCCTTCCATATGCTTCTCATTTTCTTTCCGATAAGATATGTTATTATTTCATAAATGGTTGTTTTTACTTAGCTTTCAGGTCAATTCCTCTTATAAAGGTTATAACTTGTTGTTATTCCATTAATTGTATATAAATATACTTTAGTTGTTGAATGTTAAATTTGGATAAAATGTGTAGTGCTTGTGGAATGATGACTTAAGATAGTAAATTGATCCAATGATCCCTTATTGAATTGAGATCTTATACGCTCATTTGTGTATGATGAACGAGGCAATGATCATATTAATGTTATTGGAGTTTATCGATTTAAGTAATAGTCATTAGTTGTTTTCTCATAGCGTCATGTTATTACTATATAGTCTTCTCTTTATTATTTTGAGATATGTACATATTCATTATAATATTATAAGATGATTTGCCTCTTCAATATCATCTTGTGAGTTCATTATTATATACTATTCCATTTGTGTTATGTTTCAAAGATGTATCAAATGGGGATTGTACAATGTATTGGATTCCACTGGAAATATTCTGGTTAGAGGTATAACTTACTTTGTGGAAACAGGATCTCATGTATGATCAAAAGATATGTGGCTGTTTTAGATTCTATTAGAATAATATACTTGTCCTACAATTGAATTGTGATAAAATTGTAGAGAGTAAAGATAGGTCATTGCCCAATTTTCAAATGACTGAACAGACGATTCAACTTTATGAACTAGTTGTTTTAAAGATCGTATCGAAGTTTGACACACTCTTGTTGATGACCTAGCTCTAACTCATCAATCAAAGAGAAACCTCAATCACTTTGCATTACTTAATTTAACGCGAAAAATTTACCCGCATTTTTAGATGCATGCTATGCAAATGCACACATATTATAGTTAACGCCTTTCCACTCTCAAAACTATGTGTCGTTACAATATCTCCCCCTTAAAATCAACTTCGTCCCGAAGTTGCAGTTTCTCTCGTGTATCAATAGGCGTAAAGCACTTCTTCCAACATCGACTCCTCTATTTTTTTACTTCCACTTTCACTTTGTACTTACAGGCACTATTCAGATGCATAATCACTCTTCCCCTTAGAATTTTCTAACTTCCTTTCATCTGACCTTTTATTAGTCGATCTTCATCTGGTTGTATCCATTCAGTCTAAAGCATTCACCAGAACATTTCTTCTGAATGGAGCTGCTCTCACTATGCCCTTTCTACTCAAACTTCCAATACGAATGCATATGGTCTCTCGAAGAACACAGGGTACTATCACCAGATTGGGATTCCCGGGACATTCTCCGGTGGCATCATTCCTGCATCCTATAGCTTCTTGAAGAACAATTGGTAAGTTTACCACTGTGAACGACCAATAAGATCTCCCGGTAAATTTAAAATTCATTCTAACTAGCATTCCAACTATCTCACCTAGGGTCTTAAGAAAAGAATGATTGCAAAATGGGTTGCACTGGCGAAAACTTGACTCTAAACTGCAATAGGTTGTTGGTTCTCTTGTAACTAGCCTATCATAATCTCCCTTATACCTTCATCCAACTTATTCTAACACTCTTGGTCAATCTTACCATGTGCCTCCATCAACCTTTGTATTGGGAAAATACGCCTTCATATCCAAAGATGTTGTGGAATGTGGTCCATCCCCATCTATGGATTCGTTGACTTTTGTCTTCTGGACGTTATTACCTTCATGAGTTGTTTGCATTCCTCATCTTGCTAGTAACTCGTCTCTCCTTTACACGGATCCTATCTACCTCTAGATAAGTAACATCAAGTAAAGAATTCAATGTGAAAATCATGCCATTATACATCAAATCTAGCTTCATGTACCAACCTAGCCAAATAAAAATCCGATAAGATCCGATAAATCCCAAATGCAATTATATATCACAGATGCAACATACGCCCGTAAATTAAATAGTACTTTGAGTAAAAACATCTCAAGTTCCAAGGCTTAGATGCTCTAAACTACAAGGTAGGTTTATATCACCATATAGTCCTATTCTAACAACTCTCTACCTGTGTAGTTACTCCGTTTGCCCAAGTGCTATGGAATAAGATAGGACAGGTACTATTGTTGCTTCCAGTAACTAAAACTTGTGTGACAACTTAAATTCCTCAACATTCTGCACTAAACTTTAAATGTATACCCTTTGAAATGAATTAAAAGGTAATTTCCTTCTTTCTGCAACTGCGATAGTGGGGTCTATGATTTTACACCATCACTTAACTCCGATCTTCTCTCCAAACCTATCATCATCAAGCATCTCCTGACTTCTTACCAATACCGACTAACAATTTGGTGGTTCTACTTCATAGGATAGGTTATCAATGATACCATGTAGGTAACATTGACTTGGACATATCTCTAGTTGTGTGTTTCAACGGGTACAATACAGTCTTAAGCTGACCATACCAAGTTGAAAACAAGTATGGTAGATAGATATATACCTATAGAATAATAAATAAGAATATCTACTCCAATTGGATAAGGAAATGTGTATACAAGTATGACAGTAGTATTCCCAAGTGAATAACCATCATAGTTGTAGAAATATGGGTTTATATCAATAGGATAACTTCCTATAGTCTTACCAACCTAGAAGTCTCCTAAAAGGTTTTAATCCTATGGTCGCTTCGCTCTGCTCCCACCTATTGTGACCTAGCAGACCACCTACTGTACAAGTCGATGACATAACATTCACGGAAGGACCACACCGTAAATATTACATCCTTCAAAGTGGTACAACAGAAACAAAGCCGATCCAAGGTAACACTATAGCATACAATTACATTAATTAAAAAATATGGAGATCACATCTTTGTATATCAAAGAAGGTCTCATGCAAATAAAACATCAGAATATGCAAATCGTAACTCTAAGCTGGAGAATAACTCTAGATCTAAACTTAATCCACTACGGTTGTGGTCGCAGTTCTAATCTATTGCTTCTGAGAATCTATGTCCAGGAATGGACTCATCCTTCATCTTGTTATCTTCCCCTTCACTGGAGTTGTTGACACCATTGCTTCATCAGCTAAATAGCATATGACTCCTTCTAGCTTCATCAGATAGATTTGTTTTCACGTTGAAGACCTCCTCATCAACATGAGGGCTATCTGACATCTCTCTTAATCGCCTCAAATATAAGTAGGGGTCAAAAGGGAACGAATGAGTAACGAGCATTACTCAACAAATTCATTATGTACAGTGGGTAGTTTTATGCACTAACTGCATCTTTAGACTCTAAAGAGCCACAAGCTAATGCAAGTTTTTTGCAAATGTTTCTTCAAGAGGTTGCTTTATATGGGAAAACTGTGCTTGTCAAATCTTCACAGGTGCTAAAACGTCATGGAGTTCCTTCCTGCAGCGTTCGCAGCTCTTTCCCGGAAGAGGGAGTAACATGTCACAATGTTTACACTTTGCGGAGGTGCGTTACTTTACCCATAAGAGATCAAGACCATGTTGCACAACCAGGCGCACGTTCCTGTCCACACCAACATAGGTGTGGTTCCCGGTTGTTGATCCAAATCAAACCGTGCTTCTCCGCACATCACATGCCAACCTATTTCATGCAACACATGTTTACCCCTGATATCCTAACCCTCACGGTAGATACCTAGGCTCCCTGTCTAGAACATCATAGACACCAGAGTCTGTGGGATGAACGGATCACACCTATGTGCATGTAGTTCCGCAAGACCTATAGCGTATGGGTCTAGCTGCCCATTGACACATGAACATGAGAAGATCACAGCTGGCTTACTCGCCCCATAAAAGACCTATTGTTAACGCGTTATTTAGGGTGCAAGAGATCTGACCGCATTTGTGAATTAATCCTAGGTTATTACTTTCCCGTGCAGATGGAACCTTCCAATGACTGATTCTTTTTACCATGGTTCCATCTGCGAGCCAACATAGTATACAACATTCACATCATTCGAAAGTAGAAATTTATTTGAATGCAGGTAATATTGTATAGTAATTTGCAAGTACTTCGATAAAGATACTTCAAAGTGGACATGAGCAAGAATGAAATTTCCTATGATATAAGTGGATGTTGAAACCCTTCGGAGTTCTAGGGTTTGCGTTAAAACCCCGAGTTATGAAAAATAGCAAAGTAGTCCTGGTAAGTACTACAGAAAACACTGACAAGATGATATAATGCATAGTAATGAGATTTATTGTGAACTACCCTAAAATTACCCCATCTCACAAGTGTAAGCATCATTTGATATGATTCTTTGATTACATTGGTTTTAGGTGGCTCGGCTTTGGTTCATTACTTGAGATGATGATTTTGTTTACATACGAAGTTAATAACAATAGGGTTTTGAAGTTTGAAATGATTTACATGATTAGTATACACTTTTAAGTTATATGTTTAAATCATAAGTCTTTATCACTTGGTTAGGCATAAGATAGTATCATATTAAAAATAACTTTCAAAACACAACAAACATGTTTTTCTTCTAATTTGTTGAAAGATGTAGAGCTGAAACAAGGGAACCTAAATGAAAATGAGTATCTAATACATCCAACTCTACCATATAACAATTAATTAATGATTGTGATGAGATTTTATGAAGTGTGAAATTATAAGGAGTTCAGTATTGAGGGAAATAGCATAGCGGTGGTTACTCATGGGTGTATTGGAATGTTATAGAATTCCAATATACCACTAAAAATAGAGTTCATTTCTATTTCTTAATCAATTACTATAATATTTAGAGTGAAACTTATGTGTGGTATATTTATTTTAAATAATAAAATAGGGTTGTTTGTATAATACCAATTAAAAGGAAAATAAACGAATTACCATCCTAGAATTACAATCACTCGAGGTAATAATAATTTTGGTAAAATTTAAATTACTCATATGTGTTTGAAAACATCATGAAAGGATTGCATTTGTTTTCTCAGCATATTGATATCTAACTTGCAATTTTCTGAACTTACTAATAAATTGCTAGTCTCTCCAATTTTAAATTAATTAATTCAATTTCAAATAATGTTCAAATTTGTACTTGATCAAACAAATTGGAAAATGATATATTCAAATAATTCATAATTTTAGAAACATTTTGGTTTATTATTTATATTTTTATGAATTTATATGAATAAGCTACAATTTATCTATTTTAAATGATTTTAAATCATTATTCAAATAATTGTAAAAATATAAATTATTCAAACATGTTTGGAAATGTTATAAACACGTAGGGTTTTTTTTTTCTGAACATTTTGATATATTTTTCATAGTTTTTATGATTACCAGATTAAAAAGATATTGAATTAACAATTTTAATCATTTTTGGGGGATTTAAATTGACAGGTGGGGCCTACTTGTCAGGTTCAAATAATTCTAAAATTAAATTAAAAAGAAAAGAAAAATTCATCTCCTCTGTTGCATACGAATGATGCAATTCAACACGAATTGGTTCGCATCGTTCGTACAATAGCTAGAGGGGAACATGCGATTGCGGGGGTGGCGGTGTTTGGACCAAATGGTCACCGGAGACTCGCCGGCATCCAGCTGAGCAGCGGGTGGTGGCGGTGCACGACGACAACAACGAGAACGGAAGCGATTCTCAAATCGAAAATATTACGACGATCACTGGCTCACTAGGAGTACGATGGAGTGGCTCGAGAGGTGAGGCGCGGCTCAATGACGGCGAATTGACTATGGCAGCTAATGCTAACAAGATCACACGCTCGTTGGGAGACCCCAACCGGAAGGTATGATGTAGTCTAGTGTAAATTTTCCCCTAGTATGAACTAGAGTTTATCGAAACACTAGGACTTCGTAGTCTTGAAGACAGTTACTTGTATCAACGGTGCTGTTTATCGATGTTGACCAAGCGTGGAACCTGCACACAAGCACAAACTCTCTCTTGCCCCCAACTTGCCTGAAGGTTGTCAGTCTACCGGTCTTGCTGAAAACAGGAGAACTAAATGTATAGAGCCTTGTAGAGTAATAAAATCAAGAACGTGACATCAAGGAAACAATGATGAAAATTGCTTAAAAGAAAGTTTTTAATATGAGGAAAATATGACATGGGGCGATAGGTTCACTAATGGTGTCTCTCCAACGGAATCAAACATGTTGGGTGCACAAATTACAGCTGGGCAATTGACAAATCATGAACGTATAACAATACTATTATGACGAGATATAGTTCTCGAGTTCTAACATTGTAGGCATTACGTTAAGACATATGGACCACTATCCAGCATGCATCCGTATCTAAAAGTCCGCCTCAAGAAAGCTATCCAACAAATCCCTTGGTATTAAATTGCAGCAACAAAGTGATTGCTATGTGTGCAAGAGACAAATGCATTAAGAACAATACATAATGTAAGCAGTGGTTCTCATTCGTAGACAAGAGCATCGTTGTTTTCTCCCTAGTGGCAAAAGGACATCCTTGCCCCGCACGTTTGTGTCACTCGAGCGCAGGAAACAAGGAGGTATGAACCCACTATCTATCATGTAAATTCTCTCTTGGAGGTGAAAACAACCACGTGGCAAAGGTAATCATAAACACTGGAGAGCATTGCAAGACAAGATTAAAACTCTCCACAAATATAAGTGAAGCATCTCACATTGACCTGAACAAACTAATCATGATCTTATGGTTCATCGGATCCCAACCAACACAACATGCACAATTACATAACGGTGGTCTCGATCATGTGAGGTAGCTAACGAGACTCTAAATATGGAGGCATAGGGAGAGAACAACCATCTAGATACTACTATGGACCCGTAGTCCCGAGATGAACTACTCACGCATCTGTCCGGAGGCGATCATGGCGATATAGAGGCCTCTGGTGACGATCCCCCTCTCTGGCAGGGTGCCAGAGCAGGACTCCAGAAGCTCTAGATTGTAATTTCGAGATTACATCGCCTCTTTGTGTGTTTCATGGAAAATAACTCTATCCCCGTGATTTTTAGGGTTAAGGGCAATTTATGGGTGAAGAGGTGACTTGAGCTGGTGGATAGGTGATGTCTACGCACGGTTCTATTCTTGTACACAGTGTTGGGCCTCCAAGTGCATAGGTTTATAGAACAAAAGCAAGTTTCCCTTAAGTGGATCACCCAAGGTTTATCGAACTCAGGGAGGTAGAGGTCAAATATATCCCTCTCAAGCAACCTTGCAATTAAGATACAAGAAGTCTCTTGTGTCCCCAACACACCCAATATACTTGTCAGGTATATAGGTGCACTAGTTCGACGAAGAGATAGTGAAATGCGAGTAATATGGATGGTTATAAGTAATAATAGCAATCTGAAATAAATATGGCAGCAAGCAAACATGTAGCAGAATAGGCGGAAAACGGTGTTTCAATGCTTGGAAACAAGGCCTAAGGATCCTACTTTCACTAGTGGACACTCTCAACAATGATCACATAATTGAATAACTAAATATCTTGTCTTCACCTATGCTACTCTTAACCCTCTCCGGTTGGATAACGAACACTAATCATTGCGTAGGGCTACAAAAAGCAATCGTTAAAGTAAGCATTCCCATGTCTAGTTAGCCCCACACTGTCAACTTGAGCAGCCTAGAAGGTACTAGACAAACACCACAATTCATAGAGGAGACACACACGATGTGCACACTGTCACCTTCACACCGCGGGACAAGGTGACTCCAAAGTTCATATTAATAAAACACTTGAGTAGCAAAATATGAAGAGTAACATCTACTTATTCAACTAGATTACAAAGCTCACGATCACATTAAATCACACCATGGGAGAGATATGAACCACATAGCTACCGTAGAGCCCTCATCCTTGGGGCATAACTACTCCCTCCTCATCATAGGAGACATCAACGGCGATGGTGACGCTAGTGGAGTCGATGGAGATTGCTTCCGGGGGCACTTCCCCGTCTCGGCAGGGTGCCAGAACAGAGATCTGTCCCCCGAAACTTGGGTTGACGATGACGTCGGTTGCGGAAGGTTTCGTGGAATTTCGCCGATTCTCTTAGGGTTTTCCCTCGGGGGAGTATAAATACGCGAAAGGGCGACGTGAGGGTGGCACCGGGGGCTCCTCACCACCCCCAGGCGCGGCCAGGGGTGGGCCCGCGCCTGGGCATGGTGAGGGCCCTCTGGGGCCCGTCTTCGACTCCTTTTCAGACTTCTAGAAGCCTCGGGGGAAAATAGGAACTTCGAGATTCGTGGGGTCCAATTCCGAGAATATTTCCAGAACAACTTTTCTGAAATAAAAAACAGCAGAAAACTGGTAACTGGCACTTGGCATCTTGTCAATAGGTTAGTCCCAGAAAACGTAGGAAAACATACGGAAAACATGTAGCAATTGGCATAATATCAACATGGAATATCATAAATTATAGATACGTTGGAGGCGTATCAATAGGTCCCCAGGGCCCACTACTATATATTATAACTTACTAGTATTCATTGATATATTTCATATTTAGAGATGATATTTATGTTATTTCATCTATTTTGCATGTTTTCTGATTATTGGAGAATTAACTGCCGGGACCAGAATTCTGCTGGAAAAAGGACCGCCAGGATACCATATTTTTGAAGATCAGAAAGTCAGAAGAAACATCAGAGACTTTTTATTTTGCAAGATGAAGGAGCTAGCCAGAGGGGGGCCACCAGAGGCCCACAACATGTGGTGGCGCCCCCCCCCCTTGGCCGCACCGCCAGGTGGTGTGGAGGCTCTGGCCTACTTATGGCGCTCCCCGTTCGCGTACTTCATCCCCCCGAATCCCTAAGACTGGGGGAACCATCGAGGAAATATTACGCCGCCTCCACGGGGCGGAAAACAACACAGCGAGAAAAGCTCTACGACATGGAGAAATCTGCCGGGGAAATTCCTTCCCGTAGGGGGGAAATCATCGCCATCGTCACCGTCATCGCACCGGGCATCATCAAGATCATCATCATCATCATCACCACTAGCACCATCATCCTCACCATACACCTCGTCCCGCTGTAACAATTAGGGTTCTATATCATTGTTTTCCACTATATCTCCCTCCCGGTGTGAATTACTTTTTTGTAGTTGATGCTTATGAGATTTATTGGTGTTTGCACTTTATGACCAGATTGTTATTCATCATTATATCACCTCTGTTCATGATCCATATGATGTCTTGTGAGTAGTTCATTCAGTACTTGAGGACATGGAATAAGTCAAGATGTTAATAGTGGAATTATGTTGAGTAATATTTACTGGTTTGATATTTAAGTTATATTGCTATTCTTCTAGTGGTGTCATGTAAACATCAAATGCATGACACTTCACCTTTATGGTCCTAGCGGAATGCATTGTGTATTTGGCTACTAATTGTGGGGTTGCCAGAGTGACAGAAACCTAAACCCCTGTTATGAAACCGATGCATGAGGGAGTGCAGGATCCCAGAGTTTAAGGCTGTGGTTAGATTTATCTTAATTACTTTCTTGTAGCTGAAAATGCTTGCAAAGTGTATAATCACAAGTATGTATTAGTCCAAGTTAGGATGGTGCATTAGCATAGGTTCACCCACACAACACATATCAAAATAATAAACATTAATCAGCTGTAGGAAGCGAAAGCACTTGACGAAATTCCCGTGTATCCTCAAGAACGTTTGGTCATCATAAATAAACCAACTGGCTTGTCCTTTGCTTTAAAAAGGATTGGGCCACTTGCTGCAATTATTATTACTGTCTTTTATTTACTTTTACTTTATTTATCTGCTATATCAAAAACCCCAGAAAACCTGTTTTGCTAGTATTAAAGTGAATCCTTTATCCAACCTTCTTGTCAACACCTTCTCCTCCTCGTTGCAATCAACATTCTTATTTATTGAAAGTACTACGATACACCCCCTATACTTGTGGGTCATCAGAGGAACGCATGTGACCTTCCTAGTGGCCTCCTGGCACCACTCTAGCTCTTCTTTGGACTCCATCTTCATTCCGGGTAAAAAATGATCTCCGTGGATTTTCAGCCCTTTCCGAGAATATTTCCTTAAGAACTTTTCTGAAATAGAAAAAAGCCGAAAATAACAACTGTCTTGGGTCATCTTGTTAATAGGCTAGTCTGTGAAAATATCCAGAAAATGAATGAAAACAAAAGAAAACATGTTGAAAAAAAGGTACTTTGTAGAAAACAAGCATGGAGCATCAAAAACTATAGATATGTTTGCAGCGTATCAACATCCCCAAGCTTAACTCCTGCTCGTCCTCGAGTAGGTAAGTGATAACAAAATAATTTTTGAGGTGACATGAAGCCAACACAAATCTTCATCAATGTTATGTAAAATCATTGCAAGCTGAGATCGAAGTACTTTAGAAAAGGCATGATAAATATTATTTCAACTAATGTAACTTAGCAACCATGTTGCACATGAAAAGTAACACAAACAAAATAAAATGAATAATGAAGCATGGAAAGTGATATGTTTGTTTCAATCATAAAGAAAAACATAATAAAGTGGTATCCAGCTAGTCCTTCGTGGTAGCAAAACATAAATGCCAAGACACCTTCAAAGTTTAAATCGTGACTAGATACAAATAATATGAGAGAAAGCAATACCACACTCATGAATCAATCAATAATAAATTTTGGGACTATCCACATTATACTCAGAATGATAACTGTGCTCTTAACTGGTGCATAAAGTAAGAAGATGAAGTCTTAGCACAAAATTAAAAGAAAGGCCCTTTGCAGAGGGAAGTAGGGATTACTCATGTGTTAGAGCTTTTTATTTGATAAAACATAGGTACTGAAAATAATTTTGAGAGAGGTGTACGTCTATGTCAACGAATGGTAATGAAAAACTTATAATAATCCATGTCAAGCAAAGTGTTTAGACTTTTGAGGGCGGTTTCCGTTGTTTTATTAGTTGGCACTTCCCCCCACCTTTGTTTCACAAACCATGGCTAGCCATGTTCACGGGTAACCACCAACTTTCATCGAAGCATGGGAAGTGCACTTTTGTTATTAATTTGCACCAGCTCTCTGAAAATTTAGATAAGCACATATTCGATACTCATCGGGTGAAATAAGGAAGACGAAATTTGCTTGACACAAACCATAATAAACTTTAAACTACTTCCTCATGAGCTAAAACAGGAACACAAACCAGGTTAATAATTTTGAAGGTTTAAAGGTAGCACACAAGAAGTTTACTTGGAATGGTGGTTATATACCAAATATACGTAGATATGGTAGACACATTTGGCAAACTTTGGTTTTTGGGAGTTGGATGCACGAGTAGAGCTCATAATCAGTATATGTGTAGGATAGCAACCAACTAAGAGAGCAATACCTTCCATAATCATGCATAGCAGAAAAACATCGTTAATCAAAGCATGAAGTGATATCACAAGTAAAAATCTAAATGATCATCAAGACTAGAGGTGACTGTGATTGTAGTCATAACATGGTGTGAGCATGCGCCAAGTCAATCCAGATAAAGCATTCAAAGGAGAAATACCACTATACCGTGCTTCAATAGGAGAAAACAACACATGATTAATTTCAATGGCACATTAAGCACTCTCAGCTATTTTAGACTAGTCATGATACATCATAAATAACTAAGCACACAATAAAAATAACATCTAACATGACATGCCAAAGCCTAATCCACTATAAGTACCACTATAAGTATGAAACAATTTACTCTTTTTCCAACACCAATCAACTTATTTGAAACAACTCTTAAAGTAAATAATCACCAAAGACTAGAGAGCTAATCAAATATTAATGAAGCAAACCAACAAACTCAGAATGACAACTATGATCTCTTATCTGGTGCATAAAGTAAGAAGATGAAGACTCATCATAAAAGTAAAAGAAAGGCCATTCGCAAAGGGAAGCTGGAGATTACTCATGTGCTAGAGCTTTTTATTTTATAAAACAGAGGTATTGAAAACAATTTTGAGAGAGGTGTATGTCTATGTCAACGAATGGTAATGAAAAACTTATCATAATCCATGTCAAGCAAAGTGTTTACACTTTTTATAGTGGGTTCCGTTGTTTTATTAGTTGGCACCCCCCACCTTTCTTTCACAAACCGGGACTAGCCGTGTTCACCGGTACCCACCAGCTTTCACCAAACCATGGGGAAATGCCTTTTTGGTCTTATTTGGTTCTTTCCAAATTTAGATGAGCACAGATTCCATACTCATCGGGTAAAATAAGGAAGAAGAACTTTGCTTGACACAAACCATAATAAACTTTAAACTACTTCCTCATGAGCTAAAACAAGAACACAAAACATGTTAATACTTTAAAGATTTAAAGGTAGCACATGATAAATTTACTTGGAGTGGCGGTTAAATACAACATATAGGTAAATACGGTGGTCACTTTTGTCAAACTTTGGTTTTTGGGAGTTGGATGCACGAGTAGAACTAAGAGAGTAATAACGGCCATAATCATGCATATCGACAAACATCATAAATCAAAGCATGCAGCAATATTACAAGTCAACAACTAAATGATCATCAAGGCTAGAAGTGACTTTGTTTGTATTCATAACATGGTGTGAGCATGCGCCAAGTCAATCCAGATAAAGCATTCAAAAGGGAAATACCACAATACCATGCTCCAATATGAGAGAGAAATGCATGATTAATTTCAATGGCATATTAAGCACTCTCGAATATTTGAGACTAGTCATGATACATCATAAATAACTAAGCACACGATTAAAATAACATCTAACATGACATGCCAAAGCCTATGCCACAGTCAAAAGAAGCTTCCTATTGCACCACTATTAGCATTAAACATTTTAATCTTCTCCAACATCAATCAACTTATTCGAAACAACTCTCAAAGTAAATAAACATAAAAGAATAGAGAGATAATCAAATATAACTGAAGCAAACCAACAAGCTCTGAACACTCACAGAACAATAAGCGTGAAAACTAGAGTGTTCTAGGTAATGAAAACAGAGCATGTCTCTCCCAAAATAGAAGTTCTAGAGTCCAACCAAAAGCTACAGAAAATAAAACAAAACAAACTGAAAGCAAAATAAAATGAAGCTCCAATAATAACACATATCATGTGAAGCAACAAAAATATAGTGTTTTGAAAGAAATCTGATAGTTTTGTTGATGAAGAAGAGGATGCCTTGGGCATCCCCAAGCTTTGCCATTTGTACTTATTGGATATGTCTTGAGGTGACATGGGAATCCCCAAGATTGAGCTTTTGTACAGCCTCACATCATTCTTCTTGCCCTACACTTGAAAACTTCCTCCACCTAAAACTTCTCACAATCTTCATTAGCAACGTTAGTGTAATCGGAATAATAAATCGACTTGGTTCAGTTTCAACACAAGTCTCACACTCAATTTAAAAGATTAGATACTGTCAAAACTTAGTTTAAAGATATTTCTCTCAAAAAATCACACAAAAAGAAAGATATTAAGACACAAATGCAAATATTGGCAGAAATATGTCAAAATCGAACAGTCGGTAAAGACGATTTATTTCAAAATTATTCTGTTAATAAAATCAAAATGTGGTAAACTAAAGAAAGTTAGATAACAATCTGGGTCATGTGTCTATTTTTTTTGAAAGAAATCCGATGTTCTGGATGAGAGATGGTTTTTTTCGTAACAACACAGAAATCTATTTCAGAACAACAACTTCCCCAAATCGTACTACCTCTCAATTAGAGGTTACTATTGGCAAAAAAACGAAATAAAAAGGATAAGGAGCGGTTTCTACAGAGATAAAAACTTTCAAAACACAAAAATAACAAAATAAATCAGAAGAAAAAAAGAAATCGAGAAGAGAGCAAAAGGAAAACAAAAGTGGGTTGCCTCCCACAAGCGCTTTTCTTTAACGCCTTTTAGCTAGGAATGAAGAACAAATCAAATATTATCAATAGAATCATGACCAAGAACATTTTTATTTTCAAGCAGAGCATCTTTAACACATTTAGGAAAGTTAAAATTTCCTCTAATGGGAGCATAAATATTATATTACCATGCCTAACATTTATCAAACATCCCAAAGTTGTCAGAAGTGATCTCCCTAAAACTATGTTCCCTGTCTCTTCTTTATCCATAATCATGAAATCCACAGGCATAGTTTTGTTGTGAAAATAAACTCGGACATTTTAACTATTCCCTTAATTTTAGAGATAATATCATTAGCATGTGGGTGATAGTGGGTGATCAATCATATTCTCAAATTTCAAGTAGTCATAAACCATCTTAGGCATAGTAGATATCATGGAACCAAGGTCACGGTAGGCTATAAAGCTTTGATCATCAATACTAATTTAAATATAAGGTTCCCAATCATTTTCTAATTCGTTAAGGACTTGCCCCTCTTGTAGAGGTCTCTCTACTTCATTTAAATTTAGCTTACCAATCATCTCATATGGCATATATGGTATTTTCATTATTTTCCATATATGGTATTTAAATTTAGCTTATCAAGTTTATCATATATGGCATTTTCATTGTTTTCCATAAAGATACTAGCTAAGCTATTGATAGCATTGAGAGATTTAATGTACCCACATTCTAAGAAGTTTCCTTCTACCATGATGTCCAAAGCATGCTTGTACCAACCAAAGAACCCTAGATAGAAGCATTTAAATAACATATTTGAAGCAAGCTCAGGTTGTATTTTTGTATGTGAACTAGAAATTCTTTCCCAATCATGTTTAAATCTCTCCCCACCTATTTGTTTGAAGGTGAGGATCTCAGCCTCGGGAGACAAAACAAAAGGAGTAGAGCTAGACATACTAACAAAGTAAACTAACAACACCAATAAAAGACTAGAAACTAGGGAACTAATTTTTTGGGTTTTTGATAAAGACAAAACAAGACTAAACAGAAGTAAACTAAGCAAGACAAAACAAAATAAAGAGAGTGGAAGTGTGAGACTTCCCTTAAATCAAGCTAGAAATCCTCGCAACGGCGCCAGAAAAAATACTTGATGCTGACGTGATCACACGCTCGTTGGGAGACCCCCAAGCGGAAGGTATGATGTAGTCTAGTGTAAATTATCCCCCGGTATGGAAGCAGGATTATCGAACTAGTAGGACTTCATAATCTTGAAAAAGGTTACTTGTATCAACGGCTCCAGAAAAGTATTGGTGTGTAGTTGATGAACCGTGTAACCGGTACACAAGCACATACTCTCTCTTGCCCCAACTTTTCGGAAGGTTATCAATCTTCCGGTCTTGCTGAAAATAGGAGAATTAAACATATATAGATGTGTGGAGTAATAAAAGTAAGAACGGAACAACGATAAAACAATGATTAAAAGTTCTTAAAAAAGGTTTGCAATATGAGGAAAATAGGACCGGGGGCCATATGTTCACTAGTGGTGTCTCTCCAAAGAAAAAAAAATGCTGGGCGAACAAATTAATGTTGGGCAATTGACAAATCATGAACATATAACAATACTATTATGACGAGATAAAGTTCACGGGTTCTAACATTGTAGGCATTACGTCAAGGCATATGGACCGCTATCCAGTATGCATCCATATCTAAAAGTGCACCCCAAGTAAGCTATCTAGCAAATCCCTTGGTATTAAGTTGCATAAATGAAGTGATTGCTATGTGTGCAACAAACAAATACATTAAGATCAATACGTAATGTAAGAACTGATGTTTTCTCCCTAGTTCCAACAACACATCCCCCCCTCGCACATTTCTGTCACTCGAGCGCAGGCATGCATGAACCCGCTATATAACATATAAAACCTCTCTTGGAGGTGAAAATAACTACATGGCAAAGTTAATCATAGACACCGAAGAGCATTGCAAGACAATATTAAAACTCTCTACAATATAAGTGAAGCATCTCATATTGACATGAAAAAAATAATCATAATATCATGGTTCATCGGATCCCAGCAAACACAACATGCACAATTACATAACGGTGGTCTCGATCATGTGAGGCGGCTCACGAGACACTAAACATGGAGGCATAGGGGAGGGAACAACCATCTAGCTACTGCTATGGATCCGTAGTCCCGAGATGAACTACTCACGCATCTGTCCGGAGGCAATCATGGTGATGTAGAGGCCTCCGGTGATGACCCTCATCTCCGGCAAGATGCCGGAGCAGGAATCCAGAAGCCCTAGATTGGACTTTCGATGTGACAACGCCTCTCTGTATGTTTTGTGGAAAATAACTCTGAACCCATGATTTTTAGGGTTGAAGTCAATTTATGGGTGAAGAGGGGACATGAGGCGGTGTCCAGGGCCCATAGGAGACCACCAGGCACAGCCAAAGGAGGGCCACGCCGGGTTCCCCTGGCTCTCCTCCGTCTCTTCTTTGGACTCCGTCTTCGTTCCGGGCAAAAAATGATCTATGTAGATTTTCAGCCCTTTCCGAGAATATTTTCTTAAGAACTTTTCGAAAATAGAAAAACAACAGAAAACATTAACTGGTCTAAGGCATCTTGTTAATAGGTTAATACGTGAAAACATTCGGAAAACGAAGGAAAACATGTGGAAAATAAAAGGTATTGGGTAGAAAACAAGCATGGAGCATAAAAAAGTATAGATACGTTTGCAACGTATTAGTTACCCACTGATCAGGGCTTCACGGTGGAATTTGCTGCAGAAACTGGTATTACTCTTTCTCAACTAGAAGGCGGAGATATCCCCAACTTGGCTGCAGAATTATGGAAATGGGAATACGGGAAGCCTCTGCTTCCAGCTGATCAGATCAAGCTTCTACCAACATAAATGCGAATAATACATGACTGGTACTTGAAAGTCACAAAGGAAGAGCGAAAAATTATCCTTGTGAAATTTATAGAAGATTATTACATAGGTGAAGACCAGGTACACATTTATCTTGAAGAACTCTATATGTTATACAATCTTGAAGCAACAATTTATCCTTGTGAAAGTACCTATTGTATATAAGTCATTCGGTTCATTTATTTCTATAATAAAGTCTCTAGCTCAGCTCGTTCATTGCCTGTAATTATGATCACTACGCTATTATGCAGAATGAATAGTGATGAATGTGACAAAAAATGAAGCTTTGACATTGGGTTCGTGCACCCAAAACGAATTAATGAACTCTTTCTATGGGACTTCGCCAAGGAATCGGAGGACAACGTGCTAAGGTTCATACAGAGGAAACATTACAAAAAGAAGATAGTGGTTCCTCACAACTTCGAGTAAGAGTGTTACTATCTTGTACACATTAATTTTTGCTTACTCGATGTTAAGTGTAACTGATGAGTTACTGACATATATAACTGTTCGCAGCTTCCATTACATTATGCTAATCATTGAAGTTGACTCTAAAAGAGTTGAAATCTATGACTTATTGGTGAAAACCGAAGAGAAGTACAAAAGCATTATAGATGCGCTCCAAAGGTAATTTCAATCATTATCGCACTATATCGGTCCCTTTTGTTTATTTCCTGAGATATCGAGTAACTAATAACTCATTAATTCATGTTTTTGCTAGGCAGGATTTGGAAATTTTTCACCTAGAGGACACATGGAGAATTTAAAGGGGATCTTAGTTTTCATCATGTCAAGGGAAGTAGTACGAGCTAGATCCGCGCACCTCTTTAATTCTAATTTCTGTAGCCACATGGGACCAATTTGTGTGCATACTTTTATTTGCGAGTGGATTTGCCGGGAGGTCAATGAGCGGAACACAACGACTTAATTGTGAACAAATATATTCACAATTTTATTTTATTACAATCAATTGTGTTGAGTGTCATTCATAATTTTTGTTATGATGATTGGTATTCATATTGATCTCCTTTTATAGTTGGATAAAATGCGGAGGAATCTGCAACCAAAGAAGTGCTTTGTCGCAATTCAAGAGGAAATTACGGGATTTTTGATGGACCATGTCATAAATCGAAAGGGAAAATACAATATTAACACCTAATAGACGGGATCTAGTCCCGGTTATGATCTTCATGCAATCGAATAGACGGGCTCTAGTCCCGGCTATGATCTCCATGTAATCGAATAGATGGGCTCCGGTCCCAGTTACGATCTCCATGTAATTAATTAAATGATTGAATTATCATAAAGAATAAAGTGTATAATTTTTATATAGATATTTATTTTATGAACATTTTGATATGCTATATGTATTTTTCTGATTTGTAATTATTTAACCATATATTTTGCAAGATTGACCATAGTATTTAAATATAAAAGCGAGAGCCAGAGGCTACCACGTGGTGAAATCTTTTGTCCTGGGTCGTATTACGAACCAGGACTAAAACTCCTCGGCCACGCCCTCAGGCGGAGGCCACACAGGGAACTCTTTTTCTCGGGTCGTAACTGAACCGGGATTAGAGGGGCTCCTCTAGTCCCGATTTAGTTGTCCCGAATGCCAAGCTGGGACTAGAGGTCCTCCCAACCCGGGACTAATGACCTTTTTTTCTACTAGTGTATATGTTTTAGAGCATGGTTAATAGCATAGCCACCTTCCGACTATATAAATCTGCCATCTAAAACTTTTTTTCATAATCACTCATATTATAAGATACACTAAGGTCGGCTATTAGACTACTACTTGTTATCGTCTTTTCTCAAATTCTTTCTTTAGATTAAATGCATTAACCTAGTAGCACGCGTAGAGGCGACTCTTACATGAGAGACCATTCCCCTCGCTTTTTCGTTTCTCTCATCCACATATGTGAAAATGCCTCTCTAACCAGATATGTTACTCAGCAAATTACATAATTTCATGTACATATTCCATGTGTGCACATAAATTTGTGCCAAGAAGAAAATAAATGAAGGTTTTAAAATTGCATGCTGGTGATCTGAATTTTGTTTGATTTGCCTACGACACGCCATGTGGCTTTTCATCATGAAACTTTGAAGGCACATAAAAAATACAGGAATGTATAGTTTCTATACAACTTTAAAATAGTGTTGTAATGCTTATCCTCGGTGCGAATGTACCTGGGAGACGCTATCCATGCGCACAAGCACTTTCTACAGAAGCAATGAGCGTTTAGACCCTCTGATCGCCTTTTCAAATTTGGATGTACATAGACTTCGGTGGATACCGAACCACTTCCTCCGTTTCATAATATAAATAATATAAGATGTTATTTCAGTGTGGATTACATGCGAATCAAAATGAGTGAACCTACGTACTAAAATGAAAACTACCTTATAGTTTAAACGGATAGAGTAGCAAGGATGACTCGTCAATATTTATGCGGATTTTTTTTTTAAATGGAAGCCCTTAGGCTCCGGCCTCTGCATCAAAATGATGCACACAGCCAGATTTTTATTAATAAAGATAAAAATAAAAAATTTGGGGGATCCCCATACAGTCACGGATCACACAAGTTTGCAACCAAAACCAGCCAGTAAAAAATCGTAGCCCTAAACATCGAAACGCCGATGATTAAGCCACCCATCCCGACTGTAGGTAGCCCGAACGACCGCCATCATTCGAGCACATCCTGTATCCATAAGTCCTCGTTGATCGGCAGGCAGCAGGAAGGACCAAGTCTGGATAGAAAACACCACCTTGTTGATAACCTAAAAGAAATGAGCATTTGATTTTTTTATTAAACACAATATCATTTCGACAATTCCAGACCGCCCATAAAACCGCAGACACGCCTATTCGAATACGTGCTCTAGTTAAAGAGTCTATCCCATTCAACCATCTACCGAACATGTTCGCAATACTGTTTGGTGCGGTAATGCTAAAAGTGAAATGAATCAATCGCCAGATATCTCTAACAAAGGAACAACAAATAAAGAGGTGTTCCACTGTTTCATCCATACCACAGAAAACACACTTTTTTTTATCACCGTTCCATCCTCTCTTAGCTAAATTATCTTTGGTCAATATCACCTTTCTATTAACAAACCAAAGAATTTGTTTTTATTTTGAGAGGGACCTTTAACTTCCACAAGTATTTCCGTAAGAATCTTGTAGAGCCATGCATCAGGTCCGCATAATAAGATTTGACGGAAAACACCCTGCTTGGTGTGAGATTCCATCTAAAATCATCGGACCCCTTAGACAACGAAACATCCATCAGACGCTCCACGAGATGTAACCATTGCACTCTCCTCTCACCGGTAATGAACCTCCAAAACTGAACATTCAGAGGATTGTTCGATACCACGCTTGCTACCGAAACATTTCTATGATGCACAATATTATATAACGAAGGATACTCCTGAGACAACGCACTATCTCCTAACCAAATATCCTCCCAAAAACGCACCGATTGTCCATCACCCAAAATGAAAGAACATCTCTCAAAAATCGTTCTTCACTTTCATCAATCGTTTCCAAAAGGGCGAATCTGAAGGCTTAGCTTCTACTTGGGACAACGTTTTGTCCCCTAAATATTTATTTACAACAAGTTCCTGCCAAACACCTTCCTCGTGCAAAAGCTTCTGAAACCACTTGCTAAGAAGACATTTATTTTTCACATCAAGCACCTCAATACCCAATCCCCCACCGATCCTTCGGGCGACAAACTATATTCCACTTAGTTAACCTATACTTTTTATTTTTGCTATCACTCTGCCAGGAAAAACCTGATCGGTAAAAATCTAGTTTTTTCCTAACTCCTTTCGGTATTTCGAAAAACGAAAGGAGAAACATCGGAAGGCTGGTTAAGATCGAATTTATCAAAATGAGGCGATCCCCATATGACAGTAGTTTTCTAACCCATGCACTTAGTTTTTGTTCAAACCGATCTTCTACTGGTTTCCATTCTTTATTAGAAGTTTTCGACAATGAATCGGAATTCCAAGATATTTGAATGGTAAGATTCCTACCTCACAACCGAAAATGTGACAATAGTCGTCTTGAACATCCTTGGCTTTACCAAAACAAAAAAGCTCGCTCGCATGAAAATTAATTTTTAAACCCGATAGTTGTTCGAACAACGCGAATATAAGTTTCATATTAAGAGCCTTCTGGATATCGTGATCCAAAAAAAAGAATCGTATCGTCCACATATTGGAGAATCGATACCCCACCATCGACAAGATGTGGTATCAACCCCCCAACCTGACCATCCTCCTTTGCCCGAGAAATAATAATAGCCAACATATCTGCCACAAGGTTAAAAAGGATAGGAGACAATGGATCCCCCTGCCTCAACCCTTTTAATGTCTGAAAATAATGACCGATGTCATCATTAACTCTAATACCAACACTCCCTCCCTAAACAAAACGCGCTATCCAGTCACACCACTTTTGAGAGAACCCCTTCATTCTCAGCACTTGTTGCAAAAAGGACCAATTAACTTTGTCGTATGCTTTCTCAAAATCGATCTTAAGAAGCACACCATCCATTTTTTTCTTCTTGAGCTCATGAATTGTCTCATGTAAGACAACCACTCCTTCTAAAATATATCTCCTAGGGAGAAAGGCTGATTGGGATGGTCGGATAACTCTGCTCACTATAGATGTTACCCTATTAGTACCCACTTTAGTAAAAACCTTGAAACTGACATTAAGGAGACAAATGGGTCTAAACAGCTCAATACGACTAGCGTTTTCTTTCTTAGGTAATAATGTTGTAACCCCGAAGTTAAGTTGAAATAAATGCAATTCCCCTGTAAACAACTGAGAGAACAAGGCCATCAAATCGCTTTTGATGACACCCCAAATTTTTTGATAAAATTCCGCAGGAAACCCGTCTGGTCCTGGGGCTTTATTGTGATCTATAAGAGAAATCGCCTCAAACACCTCTTATTCCGTAAATGGAGTTGTGAGAATAGCGTTTTCCTCGGGAGAGATCTGGGCATATCACCATTCATTTCTTCCAATAGTGAAACAAAACTTGGGGCCGGTGCTCCAAATAGTTTTTTATAGTATTCCGAAATGAAAACTTTCAAATTTGCTTCCCCAATAATTGTTACCTCATCCTGCTCGAGCTGATAAATTTTCTTCTTACGGTGTTTACCATTAGCAATAAGATGGAAATATTTCATATTACTTCTTCCTTGTTGGATATGCTTAACCTTTGCCCATTGAGCCCATTTAGCCTCTTCGTCCTTTCTCAACTTAGCTAACCCATCCTTCGCTTCCTTTTTGGCAGCTCGCTCAGCCGCACATAAAGGAACCGTCTCAGCTCTAATATCGAAATTATCAATCAAAGCCGTAAATTGATCTTTTAAAATTCTGTATTGTCCACTCAAGGTTTTAGCCCATCCCCTCAAGAACCGACGCAAGTGACGAACCTTGTTTTGCCAACATTCAATAGGAGATGTCCCCGTAGTGACCGTATTCCACTCACGAAGAACGATATCATAAAAACCTTCCTGACGTAACCAAGAAAGCTCAAATGAAAAGTGGCTTTTATTACCAATATAAGCATGTTCCTCAAAATCCAAAATTAGCGGTGTATGGTATGACCCCGCACGAGTCAGAGCATGCACCGTTGTTAAGGGGTATTTTTGTTTCCACTCTATGCTAGCAAGAAATCTATTCACGTGTATTGCCCACGTGTATTGACGACCCGACATCTCTAAATCCTTCAGATTGAGGCTATCAATAATGGCAATAAAAATAGAAGGCCACCGGGCATTAAAATTGTCATTACTTTTCTCATTATGACGCCTTATAATATTAAAATCCCCCGCCCCCCCAACTAGAAGTGGCAACGACTCATTTTCGCAGACACGCACCAACTCAGCTAGGAGTTCTGGCTTTTACAATCTTGTGCAGCCCCATATACTATCATGAGACTCCATAAGAACCCATCCGATTTTGTTTTGACACGAAATTTGACAGAAAAATCACCAGACACAACGGTTTGTGCAGCAAGTGATTGATTGTTAAAGCCAACTAACATACCACCAGAACGACCATGAGGGGGTAGACAATACCACGTAAACTCTCTACCTCCCGCCAATAACTGCAAGAAATGAGAAGAAAACGCAGATCTTCCCGTTTCTAACAGTGCTACAAAATCAAGATGATGTTCTTTGACAAACTCATTTGCTGCTAAATGCTTTGCATGATCACCAAACTCGTCGCTATTCCAATCAAGCCTTTCATTGATTATTTAATTTTCTAATCCTAGCACTCCTTCTTGGTCTGGAATAACAACCACTAGCTTTCTTGCTGGTACGTTTACCCGTTGAAATCTTATTAGAAAAATTTGAATCCTTAGTTTCTGAAACCGCCTCCTCAAAACCGACATCCTCCAATGTGCTAAATTAATATCCAAGTTATCTTTTAATTTAGTTTCCAAAAAAACCGAGCTCTAATATTATCCCTCTCTAAAATAACGGAAATAGATGAATCAATTTGATCGTTATCATGCCCTAAAGAAATACCCAGTCTGGTCGCCCTAGTTAAAATATCGGAGTAACTAAAAGAGAGAAGAGACAAAGAAGAGCGTGGTGAGGTACCTGAAGACAATGCCGCATCCCTACGCTCAGCCAGAGCAATCGCACACTATATTGTGGTAGATCGGCATCATCCTTTGCGCGCAGACGTGGGCTAGAACGAATTTCCATCGCCACGTCTTGAAGTCCCCCGAACGCCATCACCTCAGCCTTGGAATATCAACCGCACGTAGCCCCCTCATCCCTCCGCCCCAACCCGCCTGGTTGAGGTGAAGGAGGGTCAGTAGTCATGCAGCCATCACCCACCTCGAACCCCAACCCATCTGGTTGAGGTGAATGAGTACGCTTCACCGCAAACTCATGGTCCAAACGCCAAGGTACAACCTCCAGAATACAAGAGGCAGGTATCTTCTTCTTGCGTGCAAACTCCATTAGATTAGTACATGCAGAATTGGGGCTGAACCCACCCTTGTACGAAAAATCTAGCCAAGGTGCTCTCTGTTTTCAGGTACCGTGATGCACTACCCGGCAGAAACGGCAGAGAAAAAATGCCTTGTTATGTCCACCGCAGCAACGGAATTCTGCCTGACAGAAACGGCAGAGCGACGCCAAGCTGCACCACCGGGGGCAGCGGAATTCTGCCCGGCAGAAACGGCACAGCAACGCCAAGCTGCGGCACCCGCGGCAGGGGATTTCTGCCCGGCAGAAACGGCAGAACGCATTGCGCCCACCGCGGCAGCGGGAATCTGCCGGGAGCGTGCCCCTCTACACCGTTGTGCTGCGGAAGACACAAAGTCGCCGTCGCATTGACAGGAGTCACCTGGGCACCCACCTGCACGGAGGCAGCACCGGAATTGTTCCCTGGGCGGTCTGCCGACGCTGCAGACGAACGTTGCTGCTCTGCGTTTGGCATGGGAGAAGCCACGGCAACAATATAGGGGGGCTGCGCAACGGTGAGGATCACTTGCTGCTCCAACTCCACTTGCACCCCTCCGTGTTCCTTCAGATCAGTGGACGCATCCACTGCTACCATGCATATTGCACTCAAATCCTCAGAAAAACAATCAGAAGCATCACTTCCATAGGCATGATGGATCAATTCTTTTCTGGCTAGTTTAAACGAGGAGGTCACCATGGGGGATAAGACAACACCCGACGTGAAGTCCTTTTGCTGTCCAACCGAACCCCCACCCGAAGACGAACTCGGAGCCAAAGAATTAGTTGTTTCATTCTCCTTGCACAAATCACCCCCATCTTCCTTAAACATTTTTCTCCTTTTGCTTATATTTCTTATCAACATCTCCATCTTGATCATCACTCTTGTCCACAACCATCTTGTCATCTCCTTCCCCAACCGGATTCTCCACAAAGAATTTTAATTCATAAAAGCCATCCTTGATGAAAACCACCCACTTGTCTGGGACCGACGTATAGTCCATACAGCCAACAAAAATCCTGAAGACCCAATGTTTTCTTGTGTATTTCATGTCCACTTTCAACGTCTTCCCAAACAGAGAGCCCAAACTCCATAGAAGAAAAAAAAATCACCTCTATAAATAGGCGGGATATCAGAAACACGAATCCAAACCTCCGGAAGCGTCCAAAGGGGCTTCATCTCCACTGTCCAAGACTCCACTGTGATCACACAACTACTGCTAGGCACATGACAGGCCCCAAAAATTTTCATCCTCTCTAACTCAGATTTAGATGGAAAGGATACTTTGAAAACATTTTCTCCAACCCGCAGAACCTCCCACTTGAACCCCTCTGAAGGCACTAATCTCTATAGCTGAAATGCAATTTGATCCTCGGATAAAACTTCCCCTGAGACAGACAATTTAGCAAGCCGGTCCGAGTCAATTTTAGGCTTATATGTTGCAGTTGGAATAGCCTCATAAAACGTAAGTCTATCATCAATAAAGCCATGTGTGACCACCTGTTGTTTGGCCACGGATAACAGATGGCACTCTTCGATGATGTGACCTGAGCCTTCGCAATAATCACACACCTCAATAGGACAAACCGCACTCAAATGACCCGGTGCACCGCATTGGTAGCATTTTGATTTTTTTTGCTTTCTTTGCCCCTTCATCAGAACTCTCAGCAGCCCTAACCTCTTTGTTCCCTTTAGAAACAGTAGCCACGGCCTGCACCTTAGGAACATAGACATGAGCCGTCGGAGGGACAGTAGGAGCCGCAGCTCGAGCACTGTGCACGGCAACAACATGAGACGGTTTCGCCTGGCTGTCGTTCGACTTCTGCACCCCAACAGCGGGCAGACCCTGCCCTGGCGCTGTCACTTGTGCACGTAGCACCTCCGTGACTTGCCGCAACACCGCTGCCACCGTTTCCTCCTGCACACCAGTTGAAGCATTGCCCTGAGGAGGATGATTGACCCGACCGCCACTGCGTCCCCGATACGAGCCCGAGTAGTTTCAGCCATGGTTGTACCCGCGAGCGCCATAAGGACGCCGGTAGCCTCCTCCATTGTTCCCATGCCCTCCATTGTTTCCAAAACCAGCACCGGTGTTGAAATTGCCAAAGCTGCCACCATTGTTGGCATTGAAACCATTATTGCAGTGCTGAAACTCGCCCTGGTTCGCCGCACCACTAGGCCCTCCTTGATGGTAGCCTCCATAGCCGCGTCCGGCAAGGCCACCTCTGAACGGGGGAGCACGGTCATCACGACCATCCCCCTGCCCCCGGCCGCCGTTGTTCGCCACAGGTGGAGAGACGATCGGCGCCGCACGCCCGCAGTGGTAGAACGAAAACCCTACCCCCATGTGGCTACGACGTACGTAACCAGGGAGGGTTCTATGGTGCTGGCCCGCATGGCTCATGGGTTTAGCGTTTTTTCCTTGTAGGCTCAGAGATCGACACGGTGCAATCGGCCTGTAACGAATTTGAAACTTGGATCGCATCTGATCCGAAAATAGCGGTACCCTTCTTCCTCGACGACGGCGAACCGTCAGACAAACGGCTACCACAGCCGAAGCCACGAAGGCTACAAATGTGTCTGCGTCTTGTTTGCACAAGGATCCATTCCTTTGGATCGAAATTCTCCAACATGAACGTAGACGGTGACAACGTTGTCGACAACTTTATCTCCGCCGCATTCTGGCCCTCCTCCGTGGAGATCTCTGTCTGAGACGATCCCGCACGAGTAGAAAGGATAGGGGAACGTACCCCATCTCCGATGATCATCTCCATCGATCTGGCCCCCCAGCTTCTTACGCCTCCTCTTCTCTTCTCTGGATGAAACTTGAAGATCCCGGCCAGATGCGGGCTCTGGAGTACGGCAAAGGTAGTCCAAAGGGCCATCCAGCGAGGCATCTCCTTCGTCCTCTCCATCGGAATCCTCCGGCGCTAAGCACCAGAAGCGTCCGGGCAGCCCGACGCCCGCTCGGTCCTCTGCCATCACGTGCTTATGACCAGAGCGACTTGCTCAATCACCGGGTGCTTTCGCATGAGCTGCCCACTGCGTTCTCTCACGCTACTATTCCCGACGGCACCAGCATTTGCAGACATAGTCGAGATGAACACATTCTAAGCCTTTAAGCGGAAAATGGAAATAAGATGATGCGCTAACCACTGGATTGTACTTTGTCAGTCCCATGTCATTGATTTAGTACAATTTTGTACTAAATCAACGACGACTTAAACGAAAGGGTATTTCACAACTAGTTTTAGTTGATTGTATCGCCCATATCTGTAACACTTGGCAATGGGCAGAGTGTTAGGTTTTGGGACGATACGTGGTTGGATGGAACATCTTTAGCTATTCAATATCCAACGATGTTTAATATTATGCGCAATAAAAATGTCCTAGTAACGGATGTTCTTGGACAAGAACAACTTAATATCCAATTTAAACGATCGTTGTATGGTGATAAGTGAGTTGTCTGGCTGAATTTGGTAGAGAGATTGATGACAGTTTCTCTAACAAATGAGCAAGATTCTTTTAGTTCGAAATTGACGCGTTCAGTGATCTTCTCTGTTAAATCTTTTTATGAGGAGCTTACGAATGGGAATACTGGATTCTTACATAAATATTTGTGGAAATTGAAGGTTCCACTCAAGATTAAGATCTTCATATGGTTTCTTTCCCGTAAGGAACTATTTACCGAGGACAATCTAGCTAAAAGAAAATGGGCAGGTTGTAAAAAATGTGTGTTTTGTGATGATGATGAGAAGGTGGATCATCTGTTTGTCCACTGTGAGTTTGTTAATTTTTTTGGAGATTAGTCCACTTCACCTTTAGTATAACTCTACCAACTAGTGTTAATAACATGTTTGGTACATGGTTAAATGCGTAGGTAATTCGACTAAAGCTAGTATATGTATTGGTGTATGTGCTTTTCTTTGGGCAATCTGGAGATGCCGGAATGATGTTATCTTTAACAATTTGGTGGTTGGACACTTTTTACAGTTGGTTCATATGGTTGTATATTGGATTCATACGTGGCCTTACCTGCTGCCATAAAACCAGCATGGACGTTTGGATACGGTTTGCTATCGGCTAATGGCGGTCGTTAAGGCTATATTCAGCAGGATGGATGGCTGCATACTAGACGACAACAATGAGTTGTAGCCTAGTTTTATCGATGTTTTGGTGGCTGATCTTTGTATCCACGTCAGTTGATTGTTGAGCTATTTTATTTCTTTTTGTGTGGATCTGAAACTCCAACTAGTTTTATCGAAGTATAAAAAGCTGTGTGCATCGCTGATGCAGAGGCTAGGTTTACCATTTGAAAAAAAAATCGCCATGAGGTCCGATATCTCACATCTCTGCTAAAGAAGAAAAGTATGAGCATCGATAGCTATTTCTCGCCGAATCAACCGCACACAGTACTTTACAAACACACATCAGACGTTATGAATTCTCCGAAAAGGATAGTATCCAAAAGGGGAGCACAAGTGACACAAGTTGCTGAAAATGCTAGGGTACAGACTTCGTACTCCTGAAAGCGCAAGATGTTCCGTCCAGTTCGTCGGATTTGAGCAGATCTAGGGAATTATACAAGCAGCAAGCCAGAGTACATACAGTATGCTACCCTGTCCATACAGGCTGCATACTGCGTTTCTTGCTAAGACAGAAAAAAAAAACGAATAAGAGCAAGAAACGCACTATGCATGTATCGTATATATGTACTCCATGCTACAGTATGCTAGAGTACATACTACTAATATACAGGTGGGACTATATATATACCAGCCTCGCTATTAATTAGTAGCTTGGAAACGGACGCGCACTCCAGAAGTCGGTGCTGCCGGCCATGTCGGAGCCGGCGAGGAGGCTCTCCATCACGTCGTCCGAGCAGCACTCCAACAGTATGCGCTCGTCGGGCGGCACGGTACTGTTGACCTCGGACGACGAGGACGTCGTCATCGAGGCGCTCTCCGTCGCGTCAGAGGCCACCCTGTCCGATCCGTCGACGGTGACGCAAGGAGTCGGCCGACCAGGGCGATCACAGTGAGGCGCCGCGGTACCCGCAGGGAAGTTGGTCCTGGCCTTTGTGCCGTGGATGCGCCTTGCCTCGACGTCGTAGGCCCGCGCGGCGTCCGCGGCGGTGTCGAAGGTGCCGATCCAGACGCGGACGCCCTTCCTGGGGTCGCGGATCTCCGCCGACCACCTCCCCCACGCCCGCTGCCGGATGCCGCGGTACGGGTGGCTAGGACTCACCCTGCGCCGCTTCGGCCTCGCCATGGCCGTTGAAAGGTCCATCTTGCAAGACTCTGCCGTGACACCTGCACACACAAGACACCCCGCGTGCACACATCACAAACTGAACTGAAACTTCTCGTTATCGTGCCGGCCAGTCTCAGCAGCTACAAACAAACCTGTCAAGAACGGCTCAATGTGGTCGTCGTCCCCGTCGGCCATGAACTCCCGGAAGTCGGCCTCCCAGTCTTCGGTAACCTCATCCGCGAGCCTGTTGGCGCGCATTTTCGTCTTCCCCGCCGACAGGACTTGGCCGGCACGACGCCTCTTGCCGTGGTCGTTCGGGATGATCTTCGCTCCGCACATCAGATATGTAGTCTCTGGCTCTCTGCTGTCAGGTGGAGAGGAATATTTTGTTGTTTGAGATCGGCTCTCTATATATAGAGGTGAAATGAAGTTCCAGTGTGCGAGAATGCACAAGGATCTTAACCTGGGATGTGTTTTTCTTAGGGGAAACGCTGTAGATCCCCCGGAGGATGATCCTCCGGGTCGCTCACTGCGCGCTCCACATGCGTGGCCTCCTCGCGCATGCGCCGCGTGTCCGTTGTGGTCCCCACCCGCGATTTTTTCTCCCCACCGCCCCCTGCCTTATCCCTTCGTCTCGGAGAGAATTTCCCCACCCGCTCCTTCCCTTTTTCCTCTCGGGTTGACCTCCGCGCCCGGCGACGGCGGCCAGGAGCACCACACGCCCTCTATCCGCGCCGCCGCGGCCACCAGGCGTCGACCCCGTCGCCGGCGAGCTGCTCGAGATCGCCGTCTTCCACGACGTGCGGGTCGGACCCAGGTGCGCTGCAAGGACAGGGAGCTCTGCGGCGCGTCGGAGCATCGCGCTGCTCCCACAAGAGGTCGGAGTTGCTCCCTTAGGCGCGCGGTCGTGCTCCTGTAGGCGAGCAGCGATGCTCCCGACGGCGCGCCATGTTGCTCACCACGGAGGACGACGATGCTCTCGTCGGAGCATCGCGCTGCTCCCCCAGGAGGCCGGAGTTGCTCACTTAGGCGCGCGGTCGTGCTCCTGTAGGCGAGCAGCGATGCTCCCGACGGCGCGCCCTGATGCTCTCATCGGAGCATCTCGCTGCTCTCGCAGGCGGCCGGAGTTGCTCCCTTAGGCGCGCGGTCGTGCTCCTGTAGGCGAGCAGCGATGCTCCCGACGGCGAAAAGGATGCTCCCGACGGCGGTTTTTTGCTCCGGCGGTGGTATGTGGATGCTCCCAACGGCGGGAGGTGTTGCTCCCGGCGGCCGGATGGGCTGCTCCCGACGGCGGGAGGTGTTGCTCCCGGCGGCTCGACGGGATGCTCCCGGACGGCGGGGATGAGATGCTCTCAACGGCGGGGGCGGGATGCTCCCATCGACAATACTAGTGCTCCCGACGGCAGGAGGTGCTCCCGGGCGCGGCGAAGTGCTGCTTCAAGCGGTGGGCTCCCGGCACGGCGAGGTTCTGCTCCAAGCGGTGGCCTAGCGCGGCGAGGTGCTCCTCCCGGCGGCGCAAGGTGCTGCTCCCGACGACGGAGTTGATGCTCCCCAGCGAGGAGAGTGGATGCTCCCAGCGGCGGGATGCCGTGCTCCGGCGTCTTCTCCGGCGTCTTCTCCGGCGAAGGCTGGGTCACGGCGGTGCGTCGGGGACATCAATGGTTCAAGTCTCGGCCATGGGCATGCCTTTCTTTGCGGCGATTTTTTGCTGTGCAAGGGAATATTGCTTGTCCACGATAGGGGACACGTGTCAGTCCGTCAATGCGGAGGATAGTTGCAAACTATCCCCCGGGGGACGCTCAGCGCCTCCCTTTTCTTAGCGAGAAAATTTTTATGCATGTGTTTTTCTTAACAATTTGAGTGGTTGTACGTTAAAAATAGACTCCATATGAGAAAGTTGTGAGTGTTTTAGCGAGTACTACACAAAATCGATTCCGAACCGCAAACAAAGATTAGATATAGTCTAGTCGAAAACCAAATCCTTCTCTTTGCAATAGATAGTTATCAATCCAATAAAACCTCACTCTAAACATGTCTTAGATATAGCGCGTTATTTGGAATTCTAATTAAAATGACGTTTCTAGTTCCAAGACATCCAAACTCGGTATGGAATCTCAATTAGATTTCATTATTGCAGACAAATAGCAACCACATTATTTCTTAATTGTCTCGTACCAGAAACGAGGTGCTAGTGATAAGTTTTTTTTTTTAAATCACACTATGCAAAGGTGTATCAATTTCATAGATACAGAAAGTCACATGGCTAGTCAACACTCCAAGGGGCTACAAACTGTAACAAACAACAAACACGGGCAATGTCTTCTCACACCACATCACCCGAGGAGAGAAAAGGAAAAAAAAAAGAACTCCGCGCGACAAGTTTACAATAAGGGCTATAATAGTATTTTTTTTTCTTATCTGATAAAGGGATTTAATTACTTAAGAAGTGTAAGCAATGCATCCAGACTCTGCATAACCAAGATGCACATAGCCGCGAACTGCGGTGACCCAGCACACCACTGCATGTGTAGTGCGCAAGTCGTTGACATAATACTCATAGAAGCCACCGCCGCTCGCCACCCCGGCGCCGGCGTCCACCCAAACCCACGGCGGTGACCACCCCGGTCCCGGCGTCCCCCTCCTGCTCCCCTCCTACCCCGTAGCCACCCATGGAGCTCTCTCCTTCCCCAAGGCGGTGGGCGGATTACTCCGACGACGAGGAAGACATGGAGCTCACCCCGAGGTCCTATTGCGAGGTGCTGAGGAGCGGCTCCCCTCCGGCGGCTCTGTCCCGCTCGCTGTCGCCGACTTCGGTCTCGCAGGGGGAGAAGGCCCGGGGCGAGTCCCCAGGCGTGGAAGCGGCCTCGAGGCGGTCCGATGTGCCACCGGCCGGTGGTCGCGTGGCGAGGAGGCCCTGGGGGTCCCCGGACCTGGGGCGTGGATTTCGGGGGTCGCCCTCCCCTGTGCAGAGCTCGGCGGGCTCTCGCGCCGCGGCGACGCCGCAGGGCCGCTCGAGGATGGTGCACCCGCCTCCACCCCTTCCGGCGCCGCCCAACGGAGGCCCGAGGCCGTGGCAACGCGTGGGAGGAAACGGAGGCGGACGGAAGCAACGGAGGGAGCCAGCGGCGCAGCAGATGCCGTCGATGTTCATCCGGGCGGACCTCCCGCCGGATCTTGCTGGCTGTTGCTTCAACTGCGCGCGCCCGGGCCACATCTCCGCCAACTGCGAGAACGACACAGTCTGCCTTCGGTGCAGGAAGGAGGGCCATCACGCGCGGGAGTGCTCCGAGCCGAAATTCCAACCGCCGGCAGGCCAGGCGGGCCGTGGAGGTCCGTCGACCGTGGATCCGAGGGGGAGTCGCCGTGGCCCTGTTCACGACAGGATCGGTGATCGTGTCCCGCCCTCTCCACCCGCGGTCCCGCCGCCGCCACCGCCGATGGAGGATCTCAGGACGAAGCTTGGGCGCCGAGCGGATGCGCCGGGCCGCTGGAGGGCGGAACCGCGTGGTCCTGCGTCTCCATCGCCCCCTCGTGCGGAGGGTGCGAGCTCGATGGCCCCGCCGCCCGAAGAGATCACCGCGGCACCCCGGCCGGTCGCTCCCCGTGCGCGGTTGTCTTCACCTCCAAGGCGGGCGCTGGAGATGGACGGAGCGGGTGCGGCTGCAGTGCAGCGTGGAGGAGGGCACGTTGGCAGGGGTGACAACCTGCACCGTCCGTGGGAGCCGGAGCCGCGGGACCGCAGGGGCGGTGATCGTGGACGCGCGCCACCGCCACCGCCGCCTCCACCTCCGCCTCCGCCAGGCCGTGGTGACGCGGCGCCGGGTCCGGGTGAGCGCAGAGCGGTGCAACCTCCTCCGCCGCGTCAGAAGCTGGAGCAGGTCTTCCTCCCACGCACGGAGGGGATCGCGGCGGCGGAGGACGCGCTCAAGTGGGGGCTCGTCGTGTACGTCTCCGGTTCCAGAAGCCGCATCACGCCGTCGGAGGCTGCACGGGCCATCATCGCCAAGGTTCCCCGGGCCGCCGACAACTTCTCCACGCGCTACCACTGGCCCTCCGATTTCCTCGTCACGTGCGGGAGCCGGCGCATCCGGGACGACATTTTTGCGGAGGGCGTCATCGACGGGAGCGGCTTCTCGCTCCGTTTTGCGCCTTGGAACCGGCAGCTGCAGGCCACCACGTGCAGGCTACGCTACCGGCTTACGCTCGAGCTCACCGGAGTGCCAGCGCACGCGTGGCATCTGACCACGGCCACGGCGCTGCTCGGCTCCGCCGGCTGGGTGGAAGGCTTGGGTGGCGGCTCCGCCCGTGGAGAGGACCTGCGCACCATGAGGGTCTTCGCCTGGGTTGACGACCCCGTCGTGGTGCCTAAGGCCAAGGCCCTCCTCATCGAGGAGCCCGACGACCTCATGGAGGAAGACGAGGGGCTGGTCCTGCCGGAAGAAGCCCTCATCCCGCTGGAGAAGAACCTTCTCCGATATGTGATCTCCGTTGGGGTGCTGCACTCGGAGGACACTTGGAGTTCATCCGCGGCGCCGGGTCGTGGCCGTGGCGAAGACGCAAGGGACGGAGGAGGCGGCGACCGGCGAGGACGTCCGCCCGAGGAGCGCCACGGCCGTCGGGATGGCAGCAGGCCAGGGGATGGCCGGAGAGCTGGGTCGAGGCGCGGGTCCCGGGAGCGCGGTGGTGTTCGCCGCAGCCACTCGCCGGGGTCGCGGCGGGACGGCGGCGCCGTACTTGCTGGGCGGCGCGGCGTTGCGCTCTCCTGCCCGACGCGGGAGGCGCACCAGCTGCTGACGGAGGATGACGTGGGCGTGGGCCACGCCAGTCTGGGCTGGCAGGGGGTAGGCGACAAGGGCCGGGTGGACCCCATGTTGGAAGAAGCCGCGCTGGCCTGTCTGGAGTGGCCGCGTGGAAGGCTGGGGCTGGCAGTTGGCACTCCTGGACGTTGCGGTCAAGGGCCCTCCCGGCCTTTGACGCGTTCGCGTGGGATTCAGGGCCCCACCGATGCATGCGCTGCCCAGGATGCTGAGCTCCCTTTAATTCAAACGGGTGGGATCGTGGGGAGCTGGCTGGACCCGGTCAAAAAGCGGATGTGGGCCCAGGCGCAGACGTTGTCCTCACCTGGCTTGCTTTCCCCAGCAGTTTCACCTTTGTCAGATGGAGAGAGCGTTGAAAACAGCTTTTCGGTTGGCTCTGCGCGCGCAAACTCCCCGGTGTCTGTACTGGATTTCTTTCCAGTTGAGCTATCTCCGGTAGGCCAGGGCCAGGACCTGGAAGCTGGGCCGCGCAGCGTGGCAGCCATCGCCGACCCGCAAGTAGAGCCAATACCGCCTGTTGACAGCTTTTCTGAGTCTGGGTGCGCAGTGGAGGTCCACCGCCAGTGCAGCCGGGCCTCCCAACTTACGGCCCCAACCCAGGACCTGTCGACGCCTACAGTGGCTTCAGGGCGCTCGCAGGGCGAGTTCATCTGTATCAGCTTGTCGCCACCCGACGCTGCCGCGCCACCCGTGCTGGAGCCGGTTGCTGACCTCCAGGATATTGGCGGTTTCCGCACGGAGTATCGTACCCCTGTGTCACCAGTATTGAACAGGCCAAAGAGGCGCTCCAGGACCAAGAGGATCATCTCGGGGCCGGTGCGACAGAGTGCCCGGAACTGTGGGAAGTTCGCGGCCGGTACGCCTGTGAGCAAGCAGCAGAAGGAGCTCATTCGGAAGTTGGGGATTGCGAGGGAAGGCGAGCAGATCGGGGACGAGGCACTCGCCGCTTACTGCGCTCTTTTCGACAACCCCATGCAGCAGAAGCATATCGATGTCATTTTAGGCCTGTTTGGTTGGCAGCCGGACGCCCTGCCGTTGTCTGAGGATGCACCTTTCGAGTGCGTAGTGTAGCCACCCTCCTCGTGTGTGTCTGTGTGCGTTGTATCGTGTGTGTGAATTTGTTTTGGAACCTCACATGATGTGGTCAGATCTGATCTTTTGCGTTTGGAATGCGCGTGGACTGAATTCCGGGGCACGTAGGGCGGCGATCTTCCAGCTGATTTCCGCCTCCGGGGCCAAGCTAGTCTGCCTTCAGGAGACAAAGATGGCACATATTGACACTCAGATAGTGAGGGAGGCGTTAGGACCGGCCTAAGACGGCTTCTTCTTTCTGCCAGCGGTAGGCACCCGCGGTGGCATTCTACTGGCTTGGCAATCGGCTTTCGTGGTGGCCTCCAATCCACACTTAGCTGATTATACTCTCACGGCCAACATTTCGGTGGGTGGAGAGCCTGGTTGGTGGTTCACCGGAGTTTATGGGCCCCAGGGCGTGGAAGATAAGCGGAAATTCCTCCAGGAGTTAAAAGATGTGAGGGACTTACACGCTGGACCGTGGATGGTGGCAGGAGATTTCAATCTCATCTTGGATCCGGAAGACAAGAGTAGGGGAGCTTTGCATCGGGCCATGATGGGCATGTTTCGGCGCACGCTATCTACGCTGGAGCTCAAGGAGGTCTACCTTAATGGTCGTCGCTTCACCTGGTCGAACGAGCGTGCGCAGGCCACGTTGGAGAAGCTCGACAGGGTCTTCACGACCGTAGACTGGGATGAGACCTATCCTGACGCTTTCCTTGCGGCAGGTACATCCGGCCCCTCGGATCATTGCCAATTGTTGCTCCACCTAGCCCCGGACCTCCACACAGGGCGTAGATTCCAGTTCCAGTCTTTCTGGACTAAGGTGGAAGGTTTCCAAGAAGTGGTGGAACAAGCTTGGCTCTCCACGCCACAGGAGAGAAACCCCTTCAAAAGTCTGGATGCCAAATTCCGAGCTACAGCTAGGGCTTTGGCTAGTTGGAGAACGAGATTCGTGGGGAACATCAAGCTACAGATCCTTGTGGCGAATGAGATCATCCTACGCCTCGACAAAGCCATGGACCATCGACAATTGTCGGAGGAGGAGCGGGGCCTCCGGCGATTGCTAAAAGGGAAACTTCTGGGGCTTGCCTCGCTGGAGAGGACACTGGCCAGGCAGAGGGCCAGGGTCCTGTGGATCAAGGAGGGCGACGCGTGTACCAAGTTTTTCCACCTACACGCTAGCCACAGGCGGAGGAAGAACTTCATCAACCACCTTGTGGTGGATGGGGTTAGACGCTCGGAGCACGAGGATAAAGCCGAAGCGGTGGACGACTTCTTCGACGAGCTCCTAGGCGTGGAGGTCGATAGGCCTTTTTCCTTGGCACTCGACCAGTTGGGCCTTCCGGTAGTAGACATGGGCCACCTAGAGGGTGACTTCTCGGAGGCCGAGATTTGGGAGGCCATCCGGAGTATGCCGCTGGATAAATGCCCGGGTCCTGACGGCTTCACCAACAGGTTCTACGTTGCCTGCTGGAGGACCATTAGAGCGGACATCTTGGCCGCGTTTGGCTCTTTGGACCGACGAGACGCACGGGGCTTTGGTGTCGTCAACCAGGCTCTCGTCACCCTTCTACCCAAGAAGGACGGGGCGGAGGAGATCAAGGATTTCAGACCAATTAGTCTAATCCATAGTTTGGCCAAGTTGGTGGCAAAGGTGGTCTCAAACAGGGTGACCCCGATCCTGCCTCAGCTAGTTGGGCAGCACCAGAGCGCTTTTGTGCGTGGACGGTGCCTTCACGACAACTTCATGACGGTCCAGGGGACAGCCCGCAAGCTGCATAGTTTGGGCACACCCGCGGTTCTGCTTAAGCTTGACATTACCAAGGCCTTTGATACGGTGAGCTGGGCCTTCCTGCTGGAGGTGTTGAAGAGGTTGGGGTTTGGTGATCGGTTGCTTTCCACCATTTGTGGTTTGCTGTCCACGGCCACCACAAGGATCCTACTCAACGGGCAGCCGGGGTCCAAGATCTTCAACAGGCGTGGGCTTCGGCAGGGAGATCCCCTATCGCCCCAACTTTTCATCTTGGTCATGGAGGTTCTCCACCTTCTAATTGAGTGGGCTACGTCTCGTGGATTGTTGGACCGGTTGGCCAGGGCGGGGCTCCATCACCGTACGGCCATCTACGCGGACGACGTTGTAACTTTTCTGCGCCCCACCGCCCGGGAACTGAAAGTCTTCGCATTGCTGTTAGAAGATTTCGGAGCGGCCTCAGGGCTGCAAACAAATATGAGCAAGTGCTCCGCACACTTGATCCGATGTGGTGGCGAGGAAGGGGAGTTGGTCACTAGGGAGCTGCACTGTCAAATCCTTCCTTTCCCCCTGCGCTACCTGGGCCTTCCCTTGGCTCTCAGGAAACCCTCGGCGGAGCAGCTCCAATATCTGGTAGACTCTATCGCCAGATACCTACCCGGTTGGCTGGCGGGACTACTTAACCGTGGGGGACGACTGGAGCTGATCAAGACTACGCTGTCAGCAGTGTCCATCTTCTCCATGATGTCTCTCGATCTGCCGGTGAAAACGTTAACTGAGATAGACAAGATCCTCAGAGGCTTCCTGTGGAAAGGACGCAAAGACGTCCGTGGAGGGCACTGTCTTGTTGCCTGGGATAGGGTTTGTATGCCCAAGTCCTTTGGGGGGCTCGGTGTGCCCAACCTGCGGAAGATGAATCTGGCACTAAGGGCCAGATGGCTTTGGCTTGGTCGAACGGACGCCTCCAAGCCGTGGAAGGAGTTTAACATCCAAGTGCCGCGGGAAGCAAAATCCCTGTTTGAAGCCGCAACTTGGTCAGTGCTTGGCGATGGTGCTTCCACCCTCTTCTGGTCAAACAGGTGGCTGGAGAGGGGGCGCATCAAGGATCTGGCACCGAATCTCCTGTCGTTGGTGCCCAATAGGGCCCGCGCGTCCAGGACGGTCAGGGAGGGGTTGGCCGGGGGTTGGCTGGAGGATGTGCCCACAGACCTCAATGCCCTCGAGATCCACGAGCTATTTGGCCTGGCCGAGCTTGTGGCGGGGATTACCCTCACGGAAGGGAGGGATGACGAGTTCAGGTGGAACTGGGAAGCCAACCGCTCTTATTCGGCTAGATCAGCCTATAGGGCACTTTTCCAGGGGTCGACGAGGCTCGCAGGTGCTCAACAGATCTGGCTTTCCCGTGCACCTAATAAATGCAAGGTCTTCCAATGGCTGGCGTTGAGGAACAGATGTTGGACGGCGGATAGGCTGGCCCGCAGAGGGTTACCGCACCCCGCGGCATGCCCCTTTTGCGACCAACAGGGGGAAGACATAGACCACCTCCTGTTGGGCTGCGTCTTCGCACGGGAGATCTGGCACACTTTTTTCACCAGATGGGGGGGACCGGACGAGACCCCCTCGGCAGGTGACACTCTGAGTGTCTGGCTGCCAGCTAGACGGGGAGGCGGGCCTGACAGGAAGGACCGGTGGACGACCATCATCTTGGTCTGTTGGTGCCTCTGGAAGCACCGCAACGGGATCGTGTTCGATGGGCTTCGCCCTTCGACACAGAGGATCTCGTCTTCGATCGTAGAGGAAGCCCAACTGTGGTGTGCGGCAGGGTTGTTCCGTGGTAGCCTTTGTCTAGTGGATAGGTGGGAGTGTTGCGAGTAGTCTTTCTCTGTTTGGGGTGGGTGGCGTTCTAGGCCTGCGAGCCAGACGCGTTGTAACTTGGCCTCTTGGCCCTTCTTCTATGGAACCGATACGTCTCCCAGGACGTATCCTTGAAAATACTCATAGAAGGACTTATCCGTGAATATTTCATCCCTCAAAGTGATAAAACAGAAACATAGCATGTCCAAGCAAACTTATAGGATACAAACTTTCATTACAAAATCTCGAGAATCTCTTTGATGAATCAAAGAAAATTTCATACAAATGAAATATCAGAAGGAGCAATTCGAAGCTCCAAGCTGGCGAAGAACTCTGGCTCAGAACCTAATCCACTACGGCTGATGTCAGCCCTAATCTATGGCTTGTGAGAATCTAAGTCCAGAAATGGTCTCCACCTACACCTTGGTAGCTTATCCTCCACTAGATTGTTGATGACGCTTCATCGGTTAAGTAGAATAATACTTATCACGACGAAGACCTCCCGAAAGGCTTCAACTCTAAGCAGTGGGTCAAACGGGAACGAATGAGTAACGAGCGTTACTCAACAAGTTCATGATATACAGTGGGTAGTTTGATGCACTAACTACATATTTAGACTCGAAAGAGTCACAAGGTAATGCAAGGTTTTGAAAATCTTTCTTCAAGAAGTTGGTTTTAATATTGAAAACAATGCCCACCAAATCTTCACAGGACTAGAACTTCATGGAGTTGCCTTTTCTACGGCGTTCGCAGCTCCTTCCCTGAACAGGGGGTAACATGTCACTTCCTTTTACACTATGCAGAGGTGCGTTACGTTACCCATAGGCGATCAAGACCATGTTGCACAACCAGGCTCGAGTTCCTGTTCACACCCACATAGGTGTGAGTCCCGGTTGTTGATCCAATCCAAACCATGCTTCTCCGCACAACGCATGCCCACCATTTTCTGCCTCGCAGGTTGAACCCCCGAATCTACTCCTCATGATAGAGATCAAGGCGCCCTGGGCAGACACTAATAGACCCCAGAGTTCGTGGGACGTAAGGGCTCTCACCCATGTGCATGTAGTCCCGCAAGAACTACATCGTACGTCTCTGGCATTCCGTTGATATGCGAACGGGAAAATATCACTTACTCGGTGTCGAATCTCTGACTCTACAAATCCCTTAGGTGACCCTATCGGGTTTCGACTAGGAGAATTCATGAGCGCTGGTGGAATCGTCGGCTAGACAGGGGGCGAGATTTACCCAGGTTCGGGGCCCTCGTAGAGGTAAAACCCTTACTCCTGCCTCTTGTCGATCTGTATTGATGGAAAGATCGGTTACAATGGTGGTGCTTGAATCGAGAGTAAGGTCTCGAGTTCAAGGTTTCGATGGTGAGGTGTTGCTTGGTCCTCTTCCGGGGGGGCTCTCCTGGCCTTATATAGATGGCCAGGTCTCAAATCCTACCCGGAGAGGACTTGAACTCTAACTAGGTCGGTTACATGTTTCCTAGCTTAACCGCTTCACGTGGGCCTTCTGGAGTATTCCAAGGGCTCCTCTTCTTGGGCCTTTAACCTTGGGCCTGAGAGGGGGTGTCCTTATTCGCAGGGTCTAGGATCCATATCTTCGTCAGTAGCCCCCGAGCGTTTGCTCGAGTGGGATTTTTCCAGTCGAGTAGACGGTCAAACCTTTCTTGGTCTTCCTTTCTTATGGATAACCAGTTTGGTTGTTTCCTGTTTAAAGGCTGTGTTCCCTGTGCAACGAGTCTTCATGCTCGAGTATCGAGCAACATAGGTGCCTGTTTTTGCGGCTTTTATCGCAGAAGGATGTGGCACAGTAGCTTGGCTCTCCTGAGAGATCAGGGCCAATTAATTGCGACTAGGGCAAAAACATTCCTGGCCTACACAGATTCGAGACCTCCGACTCGAACCCGATAAGGTGATTGTTGTGACTGGGCCGTTGTGGACTTATCGAGTCGAACTTAACCTATGGGGGTACCCGGCGCGTCCGCTAGGATTTTTCTTCGTGTTGTTGACACGGAATCATACCGGAGGACGCAGCTTTCGAGTGCGATTCCATGCCCTTAAGAGAGATCTTTTTGGGTCTTACCTTCATATTCATAGAATATGGCATCCGGATGTGCCTAGTCGGCTGAACAATCCAGGTTTTTATGATGTAAAAATATCATGTGTGAAAAGAGGTAGATTCTGCCTACCCGAGTGATTTTTTGAGCTTCATACGAAAGAATTTTCGTGCTGAGGAAAGTTATGTCCATATGAAAGAGTTTTCATGTTTGGAATGTCGTGCCCGTACGAAAGAGTTTTCATGCTCCATGATTTGTTCACAAAAGGATCGCCTTTATTCGAAGGAATTTCGTACGAAGCTGTTTTCGTGTTTGAATTTTCCACTCGAAGATTCTTGAGTTTGATGATGCGTGCCATGACGTCATGGCGCACGTTTCTCCTCCCGATGGGACGTGACAGAGTGGTAGCAGATGGGCTGGCCCACCTAGTCAGCTTTTTGACCGGGAAACGAGACGCCGCTCCCGGTTTTTACGCGAACGGTGCAGTAAATGCGCACGATCTTCTGTTAAGATCGTGGCACGGAACAGCGTTCACCGTCTCTTCGTTTCATCTTCACACGTGGTGGCTGCGATAAGCGCCACGTAGCGCATCGAATGGCTGGGACTGATTCGCTCCGTGTATAAGTACGGGACTTAGCGCTGCGGTAAAACTTTCCCAGCCTTCGTCTTCAATCCATCTCCTTCCTCGCGCCCATCTTCTTCCTCGTGCTCAAGCTCGCGCTGTCAACCATGGCTGGAGGCAAAAGACGTGGCGCTTCCACTTCCGCATCCGGAGAAGTCTCCGTGCAACCTGCGCCCCGAGCTGGCGACTGGCGTTCGCCCAACACCACCACGAAGAGCATCAAAGAGATGCAGCGGGAGGGGCTGCTACCGGCGGAAGCTGAGAAGCGGGTGCGCCTCGGGAAGAAAGAAGAGGTACCAAACCCGCAGTCGAACGAGCGCGTGGTCTTTGCGGACCACGTGTCTCGGGGTCTCTCCTTCCCTCTCCATCCTTTCCTAGTCGGGTTGATGTATGTCTATGGCATACAGCTTCACGATCTTCCACCGAACGCGGTGCAGCACATATCGTGCTTCATCGTGTTCTGCGAATGCTTCCTTGGCATTCGCCCACATTGGGCGCTCTGGAAGGCCCTCTTCAAAGTTCGGATCTTCCGCGAGAAATCGCGGGTAGACTCCGAGCCTGGCGAGCCGCTACGCACATGTGGCTTCGGGATCCAAGCGCGACTGGAGAGCAGCTACTTTAGTATGCACTTCATCGACTCCGCCCAAGGCTGGCGGAAAAAATGGTTTTACATCATCGACAACAGCTCGGGTGGGATCGTAGAATTCCACCCGTTCGCTGTTTTGAAGAGGCGGAAGTCCTGGGCGCACAAGCTGTCAGCCGAAGAAACTCAGGTCGTTACACCCCTACTCGCAAGGGTGTCTGCTCTCCGGGATCAAACTGCTGGAGTTGTGCTCAACGGGCTGCACCTGGCGAGTATTTTTCTGAAGCGCAGGATCCAACCTCTGCAGCAAAGGCCTTCCACCATGTGGGAATACCAAGGCTCTGAGGATCCTAGCCGAGTGAGCCGCGAGGAACTTTCGAACGTTGAGTTCGAGAAGAAAATCGCGGCTATCACTAGCTTGAAGGTGGGAGAGAAATTTCCCGACTGCACAGTCGAAGCCTTCGACGCTTCGAAACCTCCACCAGCCGCGGTTAGTTTACCCTTCTTGTCTTCTATTATTTTCTTCCTTGCTCTGAGCTTTAGTCGATTGAATTTTTTCTTGCCTTCTTCTGCCTTCTTTGTAGAGTCTTGCAGTGGCGAACTGCTACCCGCCAGTTGCGGGACAGGACGCCTCGGAGTTATTGGCGAGTCACCTGGACGGCTTAACCGATACCAGTGTCGCCGATGCTTCTTCAAGCTCCAAGCACGATTCTTCGGATGGTCCAGAGGACTCGAATGGCGGCCTCCATCACCACAAGCGTCGTCGGGTGGATGATAATGAGGCTACTTCCAAGGATAACTCCTTGGAGGAATCGCCTGGGAAAGCTCCTATCTCCGCAACTCCACTTCTCTCACTCGCCCCTTCCCCTTCATTCCCAGTAATCGCAACCGCTTGGAACGCGGATTTGCTGGATGAAGATGAAGACGATGAGTAAGTTCTTCTCCTCGTTCTTAGTCGAACATTTTTCTTTGCACCTATGTTGATGTTTATTTGTTGCAGTCTACAAACCATCAGTCCTCGCAGGTACGCTTCTTCCGTTCCTCCCGAAAAGAGGAATAGAGCAGGAGCTGCGGGTGAGACTCCCACTGTTGGCACCGTCCAGAATTCTCCCATCGCAGCCCCCCATGCGGCGACTGTGGAACATGAAGCTCCTAGTTTTGCCGCCAGGACTTCTGTCGTGGGATTATCACGGCAGACATTACCGGGGGTAACTTATCTTGGGGCAAGACGACACAGGTGTTTGGGAGAGGGTTTAGCTCAGAGGAAAACATGATGATAAACGATCTGGTAGCCGGCAAGCAAGTCGCCGAGTCTCCGATCTCAAGATATTAACTCAACTCTCGTGTTACACTGGATGCTCGATACCAAGCGACATTGTTAAGGCTCTTAGATCTCTTTGTCTTGTACACAAGGATTATCCTGGTTCGACCTCTCCATGGGAGATAATAGCTTACTTCCAGCTGGGATCTTATTAGCAATCGATCTAGAGGCTCGAACTGCAATGTCGCCGAGACCTGGAATTTAGCTCGGGCTGACTCTCGCCGAGACCTGGAATTTGGCCGACTCTCGCCGAGACCTGGAATTTGGCTCGTGCTGACTCTCGCCGAGACCTGGAATTTGGCTCGTGCTGACTCTCGCCGAGACCTGGAATTTGGCTCGTGCTGACTCTCGCCGAGACCTGGAATTTGGCTCGTGCTGACTCTCGCCGAGACCTGGAATTTGGCCGACTCTCGCCGAGACCTGGAATTTGGCTCGTGCTGACTCTCGCCGAGACCTGGAATTTGGCTCGTGCTGACTCTCGCCGAGACCTGGAATTTGGCCGACTCTCGCCGAGACCTGGAATTTGGCTCGTGCTGACTCTCGCCGAGACCTGGAATTTGGCCGACTCTCGCCGAGACCTGGAATTTGGCTCGTGCTGACTCTCGCCGAGACCTGGGATTTGGCTCGGGCTGACAATCGCCGAGACCTGGAATCTAGGGTTTCTACCCGAAATCTCTCTCTCTCTATGACCTAGGAGCCTGCTTATATGGGCGGCTGGTCTCCTGGTCGTACAAGGTAAAAACTGGGTCATACCATATTAAGAGTCCTAATCTAGGTCCCCTGCGTGACCTCCAAGTCTTGAGTCTCCAACTTGTACAAGGTTTCCGGGTCTTCCAGAATCTTCCTTCTATAGCATCTTCCAAAGCTGAGTTACACCCAGACCAGGCTTTGCCTCCTGGCCGGGTCTCGCTTCTGGCTGGTCATATTTTCTTCGTCCTTAGGGGTACCAGGTTATCTTTCCCCCAACATTACCCCCCAAGTTTAAGCTGGATTCGAGCTGGTCTTGTTCTCCTTCATGATCTTGATTTTAGGCGTCATGTTTCAGGTGAAGCAGCAAGCTCGATCATCCAGGTTAAACTCCCGAAATAAGACAAATAATATTTAAAAGGATAAAACCCGGTTATTCTTCCTGGGTTCATACGCCTCCAGGTTTATCTCAATAACATCCCATAAATCATGTTTCTTCCTGGGTTCTTATGCCTCCAGGTTACCGAGGTGGGTCCTCTCAATATGTCGAGGGTTTAGATGACTCTTTTGCAAACCTTTAACTGTAAGCCGGCTTTCGCATGGATTATCACTGCTGAACTCACTCTGAAAAACAGGGTCAGTTAAGTCCCCATGGGCATCATAACTGATTGAGATTACAGGAGAGCAAACAGGCCATATAAGTGCGAGTCACATCGAGCTTAAGCAAGATAGGCAAGGATTATACTGGCGGCATAAAAGCCAGGTCTTAGGATTGCAGCTACAAACTATTCAAGTAAGAGCCCCCAAGACCCGGATCAATGTTTATAAAGTAAAGGCTTAATTGTGCAACATTACCACATTGATCCACATATTGTTGCCAAGAACTCTTTGGGCAACACTAACCGAAGTTGTGAAGCACTCTTGGACTAAGCTTATACTAATAGGATATTTCTCAATATTGCGAAGCACTCTCGGGCCAAGCTAATATAAATTTTTGCGAAGCGCTCCGGGCCATGCTAACCGAAGTTGCGCAGCACTCTTGGGCTAAGCTAATATTAATAGAATATTTTACAATATTGCGAAGCACTCTCGGGCCAAGCTAATATAAATTTTTGCGAAGCGCTCCGGGCCATGCTAACCGAAGTTGCACAGCACTCTTGGGCTAAGCTAATATAAATTTTTGCGAAGCGCTCCGGGCCATGCTAACCGAAGTTGCGCAGCACTCTTGGGCTAAGCTGATATAAATTTTTGCGAAGCGCTCCGGGCCATGCTAACCGAAGTTGCGCAACACTCTTGGGCTAAGCTGATATAAATTTTTGCGAAGCGCTCCGAGCCATGCTAACCGAAGTTGCGCAGCACTCTTGGGCTAAGCTGATATAAATTTTTGCGAAGCGCTCCGGGCCATGCTAACCGAAGTTGCGCAGCACTCTTGGGCTAAGCTGATATAAATTTTTGCGAAGCGCTCCGGGCCATGCTAACCGAAGTTGCGCAGCACTCTTGGGCTAAGCTGATATAAATTTTTGCGAAGCGCTCCGGGCCATGCTAACCGAAGTTGCGCAGCACTCTTGGGCTAAGCTGATATAATTTTTTGCGAAGCGCTCCGGGCCATGCTAACCGAAGTTGCGCAACACTCTTGGGCTAAGCTGATATAAATTTTTGCGAAGCGCTCCGGGCCATGCTAACCGAAGTTGCGCATAACCCACAGGTCCCAGGATCGAAACCTGGCTCTGATACCATTTGTCGCACCCTGATTTCTAGGGGATACTCATCGGGCCGAACTGGATAGCAGGAGGAGGGTGGTGCTAGGGTTGAGGGGCAGAGGGTCGCGTGGTGGTGCTTTAAGGGGGAAGAAAACCTTGTACGGCAGCAATCGTAGCGAGGAGGGGGCTGATCGGGTGGTGGTGAGCCATGTCGTACAGGGATGACGTCTGCCAGAGGAGGAAGACAGCGACAGGGGTACTGGGCCAAGGAAATAAGAAGTGGGCTGGCTGGTTATGGGCTGCTGCCTCCTTCCTCTTTTTGTTATTTTTGTTTTACTGTTTTTTTTTTGTAGCACAAGCAAATGGAAACTTTGGATGGTTTTTAAGGTGGTAAAAATTTTGGAAAAATTAGATTAGGTTGTTTATACCAATAGCAACCCATTGCCAAGGTGGATTTTTAAAAGTTTGAAATTTAAAATGTTGTTTATATTTGAAACCAAATTGAATGAAATTTCCATTATTAATCTATACCTAATAATACTAGCTAACAAACCCGTGCGTTGCAACGGGGAGAAAAAGGATAGGAGTTCGTTTCCGACTTTGACACCAGGTCCATTGGTTTCAAGGATCATCCACTAATGGCGTTCGAAGTGAAGGTGTAACCGTGTGTGAGGAGTAGCCGTTTTCATTATTGACGCCGGAGTGCTCGTAGGAGGAGGAGGAGATCCTAGACACGGCGCCGCCCCAGATCCTGGCGTCTCGAGCCCCTCCATCTGACCAAGCGGCCTACACCCGGGTCCCGGTGAGTGTGTAGCGCGCTGGGGAGCCGCCGGCGTCGTCGGCTGCACCCCGCACCGCACGTCCGCCCCCATCCCCGTTCCCCACCGCAAACCCTAACCACCCCCTCCCTCTACTCCGACGGCCGCTGGCAGACTCATGTGGCTCCTCTCTCCGGCGAGGAGGAGCCCTCTGGTACCCGACCGTGCATGTGACCACCGGCTTGGGGCGGCGCAGCGAGGAGCCAAGCTCGACGCCGCACATATGCGCCCCAACCCGCACTATGTCACATGGGAGAGGCTGATATTGCGTTGCGGAAACACATCGTAAATTCTCAGGATAGCCGAGTTAAATTATTATTGAAATTTTGAACCACGCATGCAGAGGTAATAATAATGTTTGAACAGTAATAAGACTCAAGTTACATGGAGATTACACAACAAATTACACTCTAGAAACAGAAATAAACACCAAGTACTTCTGCGCTACTTAGACAACTCAATCATTTTACTCAACCGAGAGGACTTCTTAAAGCAGTTTGCTTTGCCAAGCCAACATAATGCTTAACCATTTATCTAGGGCAAGAAAGAACAAAGGAAAGGATATATCCAGAAGTCAAAACTGAGCACCAGATATATTCTATTGCATTCACAACCAGAGATTTTATAGATTATCTGTTTAGCATGGCAACTCAAGTGATCCTATTGATCAAACTGTGTGTTTGCATTCTTCCAACAAAAATAGAAAATATTTGCTCGCAACAACATGCAAACTGTAACACTGAGTTAGGTGATTGAAAGACAGGGCAATGAATCTCATTTATGACTCAAAAATTTAATCAATACCTAGACCTCTAAAAAGCCAATGTGTTAAACCATCAGTTAAAAGCCCCTCTCCATGCTTTCTGATGCTCCTCTCCATGGCGATGGTAGCCTGCTTGAATCTTGCACTCCTGCCGCCGCCTCCTCTCGAGGCCGCGGTGAACTTGGCGTCGACTGGGTGTTGTTGTGTCTGAGGAAGTATACCTGAGCGGTTATGACTGCTTCTAATGGTTATGCCTTATAGATTATGAAAATGAAGTGTATGCCGCTAAATGGATGGCACCTCAGCTTGGCTGCAGCGGCTGTAACCCTTGAACAAGTTAGTGGTCCTGGAACAACTTAGTGCTCCTTCTGAATGGTTTGCCAATGGTCAGAGAAACTGTTGTTAGCCTGAAATTAAACAATTTCTCGGCTTTATTAACAATGTACATAGTGGCATCAAACCAGCGCATAAGGAAGAGCCCTTGTAGTTGCCGTTCATTACCGACATTACTAACCTGTACTTGGCGACGAGCCTTGCAGTTGTGCCTCCCCTCTGGAGGACCAGATGAGTAATGCTTTGGAGATATTAGCCATGCGAACAACTGATGATGTGCCCAGATCTTCAGTGGGCTCATAGGAATTGGGGCTGCTTTATTAGTCAGCTTGAGCACTCTATTGTGATTCACATATGACTCTGCCATTAATCATATGCTGTTTTATATGCACTCCTAACTATTGATATGCCCCTGCTGCTTCTACCTCGTGCAACCATGAAAGTATCTGAATTTGCAAGCATGTTATAAAAATTAGCAACACCTTCTTGATCTCAACCTGCATGTAAGAGACCTATAGCATAAGAAAAAAGTAAGAATACCCTAAGAAATGCAAGGTTGTGTAGATGAAACAAATCTTGGACATAAGTATGAACGACTTTGCATGTTCACCAAGCACACTTCAGACCATCGGAAGGTCCGGTACTTTGCATTCAAAGGAGAGTGCAATCATGTAATTTTTTTTTGCCACATCCCAGTATAGGATATCTATCTTCTCCTTCTCTGTAAGTGTTGGGAGATCCACAGTGACTCCAGGAGGAAGGGATCTCATGACCATGCATGTACAAAGAAAGAAAGTGGATGGATAGTTTAGAAAATAAAAATATTACAGAGCCCATTCATGATTCATGTGCTACAATTATTTACAAGATGTTCAAGTAGATTTGTAGGTGTAAATAGATGAAATCGGCTCTTAATATTGGACAATTTATTTTGACAAACAATTTGTGGCAATGAAATAAATAGGCTTAAAATGTATATATATAGGCTTGATCCAGTAAATAGAATCCCAGAACCTCTACCAATTCAAATTAATGAATCATGAGAGTTGAATGGAAACCAGAGCATAGTAGCATAAGTTAATCGCAACGTTAGATGTTAGGTTCCGCAGTAGTATAGAAACGACTGTTAGATTATTGATATTTGGACTTTGAACTATTTTCCTATTATTGATCCATGGTCCTTGTTGATGATTGGACTGTATTTTATCTGGTCAGCAATTTTATCCCTTTTCATATCAATTGATTGTCGTGTAAACAATGTACATATTTTTTACAACAAAAAATAATGCCATCTTAATAGTTAAATCATCTGCAAGTGAACCAGTGGTTGCACCCATGAACCAGCGAATCGGTAGCTTGACCCACCGGTGCAATTTTTTAAATTATCTACAAGATGATTTGCTCTTAAAAACCAGTGCGTGTATTGGATGAAAACAGATGAGGAGCCATCCATCTAATGCTGCCTAAACCTGGAATGGCACAAATTTGAGCAATGTGTCCTCTCTATCCTGAACCATCGTACTGAAAGATGACCAACCGGCGTTACTTTTTTTTTATGTAAGGCCGTAAGTTGATAATTTTAAAATATGTTAAGGTCCATGCATACCAACTATTTCACACAATCAAAGATAGATTAAGTACAGCAAAACCTGGAGCAAAAAATTAAACATTCGTAGCAGAGGCATGCAGAGGCTAGATAGCAGACCTTGGTATCCAGCATGAGGGTGCAGAGAATGCCGGTGATGTTCATGGCCTTGTTGTCGAGAATCCAACTATCAAAACCCAGATCCAGACCTCATCGATTATCTTAATTAAAAAGAACACAAAGGATTAAATTACAAGTGTCTCAAACCATTCAGATTTGATTGATTCCTTCGGGATCCGTCCTTCCCTGCCCCGAGGTGTCCAGCCCTATAGTGACGGACTGCTGGCGCGGCAATCTACGGGTGCGCGAGAGGAGTCGGTGGTTGGAAAAGCTCCTCAAGGCAGCCGGAGGCGAGCTCCTGCGAGCGGCTCGAGCCAAGAAGAGGGCGCCAGCAGAGAGGAGAGGAGGTCACGGGCTGTGGTGCTTCGACGCTGGAGAGAAGGAGACCGGGAGGCTGGTAGGATGGGGGAAAAAGGCTCGGGGAGGAAGTGGCGGCTGGGTTCCGTGGCTGGTCGGCGGCATCCGGACGCTGCTGCGCGAGCAGGGTGTTGACGACAGGATGCAGGTGGAGACGGTTGAGGGAGCTTTTAGATAGGAAGAGATTGATTCGATCGCTTCATCGCTAGTTCGCTACCTATGACGTACCCGTACGCATACGCTACGATCCTTACCAGAAACTATATAGTAGAGAAAGGCGTTAAGACTTCCTTGGTTTGGTTTAGTTTGGTAGGTCATCGAACTTGCCCCCAAAGTTGTAAATAATTACCCACTCTGCCACCCGTAAGTTAAAAACGGTTCGGTTGGTTCATATCACCGGTTGAAACTATTTACAGGCAATGCCACCGCACCAAATCAATTTCTTTCAGCCCCACGCATACCCCTTCTGAGCAAACCGTTTTTTTAACAGGCCAAGAGGTAGACTCGATCCCATCTAAAGAAAACAGAGGCAGCCTCGAATCCCCCATCCCACTACCGCGTAATCCGGCCGCTGCTTCCACGCTACAGGGCACAGCCCCACGCCAGGAGGCGTCGGGCTAGAGGTCTCCTGCTCCAGGCTTCCGCTGCCCGATTCGCTATGTTGTTCTGCACTCTCGAAATAACTGTTGGGCGGGGCCGGAGCGTTGGCAGACGCCCGTTGGCGAGGTGGCCCGAGAAGTGATGTTGCCGAGCAGGTAGAGCGATGGCATGAGGTCGGATGGAACGAGCTCATGGAGGGGGAGCAAATGGATTAGACGGCCGCGGGAGTTGGCTGCCAGCGATGGAGGCGAGCGCACCTCCTAGAAAGCATAAGTTATTGGGCGCCTCGAGCCCTCGACGTGCAGCCACGCGGGTCTGCAAGTGTGGTGCTGCTCTGAGGGGATGGATGCGGTTGTCCTTGCTCTCCACGGCCCTGCGTCGTAGCTGTTAGCGGTCGGCCTCTCGGTGTTAAGTGGATTAGTCCTCCGCCACTGGGTTAAGGTGAAGACTGCAGTCGCGCGTGTTCGTTGCTGCTCGATGCATGGCCACCACAACGAAAAATCTCTAGCGATTCCGAGAACAGTGCTCTGATCCAAGAGTACCCTTATAATCCATGGTGCTGCTGTACCTCATTTTCCAACCGTCTCCAATGCCTGTCAAGTTTAATGCACTTGATTATTTTGCCAGTCTTAGAATTTCTGTAGAAATTGGATCGGAAGAGTATTGTGCTACTAAGAAACCGATGATTAGGGTGTTGCTAATATGTACCCAATAACTGGGGTGTGTGAAATGTCTACCGTCTGCAAGTACACCAAAAAGAGAAAATGAAATTTAGTTCACATTATTTTTTTCCTATATATATCCTGATCTTTGGGTGTTGATTCATTAGTATGGTGCAGAATAATAAAGGAACTAATGTTTCTCCATCCGTCCGTTTAGTTTCCATCGTCTGTTGGTTGGTACGTGGTCTGTTAGCTTTGGCTTGGCTTCGATGGATCCTGTGTAGCTTGCTTCTTGGGCATGCATAAAATGTGGGCTTGGGCGTGCACGTTAAGACAGATCTGTAGCATAGGACGCGTCACAGCAACCCTCGATATGCTCGCAAGTGTGAGCAGTCATGCTCATGTGATATTTTGTTTTGTATGGTATAGTCCCACCCCGCTCGCTTGTATCAAGAATCAACAAGGAGCTACACCGTTGTTTGGTCATGATCAGTAAGGAATAAGGAAATTCCACAATAGAGCACCGATGGGATGAGAGAGCCACGTTCAGACTATCAACAGAACTTCACCTTGCCGGTGCAAAAGATTAGCACATCCAACTTCAGCAAAATACCTTCAGGGTGAGAATATGTCCTCCTCAGGCAAAGTGAGGACCAATTAAACGGGACGTAGCAGCTCTAGCACATCCACGAGATGTGCATCTCCATGTCATTCGTCTGCTTGAACACCGGAAGGACGCGACCGAGGATGTTCTCCCAGGTATAGACGCCGGAGCCCCTACGGCTCCCCATGGTAACTCTAACGCTACCCAGCCCCAACAATGGCGATGGCGGCAAATCAAAGACATCGTCCTGCTCCGCCGGCAGAACCATAGATCTTCGTTGGAGATGGCGCTTGGCATCATCGCATCAAAATGCCTCGCCGGAGGAACTAAGCTAGAGGCAGAGGGGACAGACTGTTTACCCTAAAATCGCCTATGTTCCCTACATATAGCATTGGGCGGGCGAAAATCGGGTGTACGTGAAAATATTTGCTGGGTCGGCCCGATATGCGAGGTATGTTCGGGCCACGATAATGGCTAATCCCGCATATCAAGCGGGATTTTCCGTTCCGACAAGGTTATTGCGGATTGCTAAAGTTGCTCTTAGACTCAAATGCCTTTTCCGTTCCGACGAGGTTATCACGGATTGCTACAGTGGCTCTTAGACTAAAATGCCAACATGAGAAACAAGAGGATTGGTTTGGTGGAGGACGTCCACAAGGTACATCATCCTCTGGGAAGAGAGGGGCGTACTCCTCTGTGGCTCACATTGTCAGCGGTGCATGGCAGCGGCATCTTTGCTATCCGACGCCCAGCTGGATCCCCTTCGTTCAGAGTCTAGAGCATGGAATAGGCCAAGATGTATACTAATCCTGTCACTACTTATTCATGTTGTTAACCATATAATATCTAAAAGGAGTCTTTTGCGTTTGGTAAGGATCTTTCTTCCTACAGACAAGTAAGATAGTTTTGTGAGGAATATCATGGTTTTGCGCCTTCTTGATCATCTTATATTAGGAAAAGTCTAAAATACCACAAAACAAAAACAATCATGATCAGAGCATTTATATTTTTTTCATTCTGCCGTTGCAACGCACGGGCATTGTGCTAGTTATATTAGAAAACAGAAACATTTTCAATAGGGTTTCCCCTAGGGTTTAAAATGATTTAAGGTTTATAATTGTTTGGTGGAAATCATGGATTCAAAAAGGTACTGATTTCTAGCCTTGGTTTGAATTTGAAATGATTTAGAGTAATTGCTTGAATTAATGGTTTGATTAAACCAACAATTTTAATAAGTGATCAACATGAAATAAAATGGAACAATTTGGTTGTTTTCATTTGTTATTTTTATTCCAAAAGTTGTAACAGAACAAGTATGAAAACATTGTTTGAGTAAGGTTTGAATTTGAGTTGTGAAAACAGTGGAAAACAAAGGCACCAAAAAAGAAACAAATGCAAACAACATGGAAAAAATATGATGACATGATGCAATACTTAAATAAACATGCAACAAACATTCTAAGGGGATGGTTTTCATACTTGGGATGTTACAGGTCTCGCTTCTGGCTGGTCATATTTTCTTCGTCCTTAGGGGTACCAGGTTATCTTTCCCCCAACAACTTCAGCTTCGAAAGAGGTGACGGACAGCTCCGCAGATCCCCTCTCAAGCGCCACGGGCCAGGTAAACTTTGCCATTTGTCATGATATTTTTATCGGGTGCACGACAGTGCTCCCGATGGGAGTAGCCCCCGAGGCTGTAGTCGATCGCGTGCGGTCGGCTACAGGCTCAAAGTCTCGTCTTTTTCTTCTTCTTGATTTTATCGGGTGCACGGCAGTGCTCCCGATGGGAGTAGCCCCCGAGGCTGTAGTCGATTGAATTCAATCGGGTACAGGCTCCAGTTTATATCTTCTAATTCTTCTACCTCTGTACTTTTGTAGTCGCTTGTTGACTCTCTTGCGGCGATTGGCCGCCGAGTTGTTCTTGCCGAGTCGGAATGTGAGTCGCTTCGATCAGACCGCAGTCGACTCTCCACCGAGAACGAGCTTCTTAAGAGTAAGTCTTATCATCTTCTCTTGTTCCTATTCTTTCTTCAATTCTTGATTTCTGACAAGTGTCACTATGCAGCTCGACTCAAATTTTCGGAGTCCGAGAAGGGCAGTCTCTCTGAGCGGGTAACCACTTAGGAGGCTGATCTGGCGGCTATCCGACAAGAACTGGAGGCCTCCCGCATGCGATCGGAGGATCTTGAAAGGCAACTCGCGGATGCGCGGAAAGCTTTAAAGGATCAAGAGGATGCTGGCAATAAGGCCGATGCTGACCTTGTCACGTTCCTCTGTCCCCTTGCTGAGCGTCTCGCGGGTAAGTGATTTAGGCTCTCGCGATTTCATCTTTTATCCCGCTGAACTTGCCAAGTCTTGACATTCTTTTCTTTTGCAGGTCTTCTGGATGTTCCTCTGGAGATCCCTGGGATCCAGCGGGTAGACGTGCTAACCGACACTCTTGCTCAACTCAAGAGGCACGCCGAAGGAGTATGCTCCTTGATTGGCGATGCCACTCACGTGTTGACGCAACTGCACGGTCGCTTCCTCGCCAACGCTGCACCTCCATCCGTGCTAGACGACTTGCTGAAAATCTTTTCGAAGAGCAATCTCTTGGATGCCTACGCGGTCGCCCAGTCGGAGTCTGGTGCAAAGACTGCGATCCAGTTCGCGCTGGCGCATGGAGTCAACGGTTTGGAGGAAGCCTACTCGGCTCTTCCAGTCGACCCCTCCACGGGCAAAAAGGTACGGCTCTCTCGTTTTGGCGAGCAAGCCACCATCCTTGCTCGGAAGCTGTCTGAGCTATTTGCTCGACTCAAAGGAGGGGCGACTGCCGCTAGCGGGAGCACCACTGTAGCTTCATAGTCTTGTTTTTCTTTTCCCTCTTGAATGTAATGAACCTTGGGATGTATTCCCGTATTTTCATTGTCTTTAATCGAAATGTTCGTCTGGAAATTACTTCTTGTAGTTTGTGTATTCTCTCCCGATGGGAGTAGCCCCCGAGCACTCGTCAAATGTGCGACTAGAGATACTTCGAATAGGGCGTCTTACTTCTTTCCTTGTACTCTTCCAGGCTACTGGGTTTGTCGCAGAACCCTCAAGTGGACTTGCTGCCCGAGCTGATCCACTTGTTGCCACTGTTGGGACTTTGGCGGGTCTCCGTGATCGTGTAGCCGATGGCGAGCGCAAGCTGAAAGTGTTGCGTGGGGTAGCCGATGTGGCGAAGTCCAAGCAAAAACTGGCGACTGAACGCGAACAGTTTGTGATGGACGAGCTGGCTTCCCTTGCTAGGGAACTGTTGTGTAAGTAATATAGCCCCCAGGTCTTCTTTGTCTTGTTTCCTTATCTGATCACGCATATTTTTCTTCAGTTGTCAAACCGGATGATAGGGAGGAAAAATAGTGGGTAGAAAACCACATTCTTCAAGAAGCTGGCAGCTCAAGGCCTCATGCGAATAATTTTTGGTCTGATCGCAGCCGAGGTTTTGTGTTAGCTACTTTGAAGTTCCGTGTCTCCCAGGTAAAAGTTCTCGTGAGTTCTTTTCACGAGGTCTTGATCGCGATGAACGCTGCATTCTACCCGCTTGAAAGGGGTCCTGAAGACTGGAGGTATCTCCTTGGGCTCTTCGGGCAAGAGGGAGAAATTCGCGAGTGCGTGCGCAACCAGATGACTTGCGGCGCGGTGGTGGCTCTCTCCTTTGTCCGAATATGGCATCCTGAAGTAAATTTTAACTCCGTAGCTAGGCTCCCAGATGGCCCAATCGATGATATTTCTCCGCATTACGATGCTGTTCGTCCTGCAGCGGAGAAAATCATTCGACTGACCTCTGAGGAAGTAGATAGAGTGTTGGCGACTGCGAATGCTTATCGCCATGATTGATTGTTGAATGTGTACATTCTGTGATGCTGTATAGCTTGTAAAAACTGTTTATAAGGTGTGTAACCTTGTGTGTATAAATTTTCTTGTGATGCTTAGTTGTAGGCGTAGCCCCCGTGTGTTTATGGGGTGTGTACCTGTAACTATTTAGCATGTAAGAAGAGATAATCTTCGAGTAAATATGGTTGAGAAACCATGTATTTTATTGCTATGACTGAGAAGTCATGTATTCGGGCTACAAGAGTGGCTAGTATAGCCTTATTTGTTGTGATAATAAGTAAACCTAGGGATAAAATTTGCGGAGGTGTGCGATATTCCAAGGATTGGAATAGATTCCTCCAGTCGATGGATTCTTCAGCCTGTAGGCTCCGCCTGGGATGACTTCGTGTATGATGAAGGGTCATTCCCAGGGTGGCTCGAGCTTGTGTCCTTCCTTCTGCTTGAGCCCCAGCACTAGATCTCCAACCGCGAATGCTCTGTGGCGTATGCGGCGACTGTGATAGTTTCGCAGTGATTGCTGATATACTGCGGATCTTGCGAGCGCGATGTCACGCATCTCGTCGAGTGCATCCATATCTTCCGCGAGTGCCTTGTTGGAGGTTTCTTCGCTGTAAGCCACAACTCGTGGGGCGCTGAATCTAACATCCTCGGGAAGGACTGCTTCTGCCCCGTATACCATGAAAAATGGTGTGTATTTTGTGGATCGGTTTGGAGTTGTGCGGAGGCTCCATAGTACGGAGGGTAGCTCTTTTGCCCAATGTCCTGCGGCGGGGTGTAGACGATCGAGTAGGCGTTTCTTGATGCCAGCCGAAACTAAGCCGTTGGATCTTTCTACTTGACCGTTCGTTTGCGGGTGGGCAACTGAAGCAAACTTGAAGTTGATGCCCTTTTCCTCGCAGAACTGTTGCGTTTCCTTTGCTGTGAAGTTTGTATCATTGTCTGTAATGATGTCGTGTGGCACACCAAATCTGCATACAATGGAGTCGAGGAACTTGACGGCGCATTGGGCGCTAGCCGAAGTTACTGGCATGGCCTCGATCCATTTGGTGAACTTGTCGACTGCGACCAGCAAGTGTGTATATCCGCCAGGCGTGGACTTGCGTAGTGGTCCAACCATGTCCAGCCCCCATTGTGCGAAGGGCCAGGCAATGGGTATCATGTGCAATTCCGTAGCAGGTGCATGTGGTCTTGGTGCGAATCGCTGGCAAGCATCGCATCGCTCGACCAGATCCTTTGCATCGGTAGCTGCTGTTAGCCAGTAGAATCCTGCTCGGAAGGCCTTTCCCATGATTGTTTTCCAGCTAGCATGATGTCTGCAGTCTCCTTGGTGGATGTCCTGGAGTAATTCTTTGCCATCTTTGGGTGCGATGCAGCACTGAAGTATGCCCGAGATGCTTTGCTTGTATAATTCTCCATTGACTACCCGAAAGGATTTGTTGCGTCTCATTATTTGTCGAGCCTCGCGTGGATTGGCCGGGAGCTGTCGGTTGATCAGGTAGTCGAGATATTTCTGCGTCCAGACTGGCTCGACCAGGAAAACCTGTCGTGATATGTTATGGGTAAGCTCGATAATGGCGACTTGCGGGCTGACCTCTGTTTCTGGCACTGCGGATGTTCCTGCAGCTTTCTTGACTTTGACTGATCGCTTGATCATCCGCTCGAAATATATTCCTGGCGGTATGGGTGTATTTGTGGAACCCATGTTTGCCAGCCTATCTGCTTCTTCATTGCTTGATCTTGCAATGTGCTTCAGCTCGCACCCTTTGAAACTTCCTTCGAGTAGATTGTACATGTCGCGATACGCGACCATGTTTTCAGCGATTGCGTCACATTCTTTCATTGTTTGCTGTACGATGAGATTGGAGTCGTCGTAGATAATTAGTCGGGTGGCTCCACAGGCGACTGCCATCTTCATCCCATGTAACAGAGCTTCATATTCTGCATCATTGTTTGATGCCGGATCATCGGGTGGAAAATCCAACAGTAGGACGTACTGCAGCTTGTCTCCTCTAGGCGATATGAGGACAATTCCAGCTCCTGCTCCTTCGTTTCTTTTGGACCCGTCGAAGTACATTATCCAGTTGCTCGTGTACTCAGGTGGTCCTGGCGTTTGTAGCTCTGTCCACTCGCTTAGGAATTCCACGAGTACCTGGGATTTGACTGCGTTGCGTCCTGTATAAGTGATGTCCCAGGCACCTAACTCGATGCTCCATTTGGCTATTCTTCCGGATGCCATGGGGTTGTACATGATTGTCCCGAGTGACGCATCATTAACCACTGTGATGGCGTGTTCCTGAAAATAGTGTTTTAGCTTTCGGGCTGTAAGGACAACTCCGTATGCGAGCTTCTGGTAATGAGGGTATCGTTGCTTGCATGGAGAGAGCACTTCGCTAATGTAGTAGATTGGTCGCTGAACTCCGTACGCTTTGCCCTCCTCAGGTCGTTCGACTACGATTGCTGTGCTGATGACCTGGTTTGTGGCGGTTAGGTATAGGTAGAGTGGCTCCCTTTCTTGCGGCGTTGCAAGGACTCGCCTACTTTGCAACGACCGCTTTAAGTCTGCGAATGCTTGCTTAGCTTCTGGTGTCCACTCGAATTTGTGTGTCTTCTTCAGCAGCTTGTAGAAGGGTAACGCTTGCTCTCCCAATCGTGCGATGAACCTGCTTAGGGCGGCCAGTCGCCCTGCAAGCTGTTGGACTCCGCGTAGATTAGTTGGCTCCTTCATTGTCAAGATTGCTTGTATTTTCTCTGGGTTGGCTTCGATGCCTCTGGTGGATACCAGGTACCCGAGAAGTTTCCCTGCTGGAACGCCGAAGACTCATTTTGTCGGATTGAGCTTGATCCTGTATGCGTTGAGGGCGTCGAATGTTTCTCTAATATCCTCGAGGAGTGTGCTCTCAACTCGAGTCTTGATGACTATGTCGTCAACGTACACTTGTACGTTCTTGCCAATGAGCTTGGCGAGGCATTTTTGCATGCAGCGCTGGTATGTTGCGCCTGCGTTCTTGAGCCCGAAGGGCATTGTCGTGTAGCAGTAGACACCGTGAGGTGTGATGAATGCTGTCTTTTCTTCGTCTTCCCTTTTCATCCGGATCTGATTATATCCCGAATAGGCGTCCAGGAAAGAGAGGCGTTGGCAGCCTGCCGTAGAGTCCACGATCTGGTCGATTCGCGGGAGGGGAAAGTTGTCCTTGGGGCAGTGCTTGCTTAACGACGTGTAGTCGATGCATACCCGAAGGATGTCCGTGTTCTTTTTGGGGACCAGCACCGGGTTTGCTAACCAAGTGGATATCTTGATCTCCCTGATGAATTTTGCTGCTAGCAATCTGTTTACTTCTTCTCCAAGTGCCTTCTGCTTGGGTTCTGAAAATCTTCGAGTAGTTTGTTTGATGGGTTTGGCATCTGGAAAGACTTCGAGTGAGTGCTCGGAAAACTCCCTGGGTATTCCTGGCATATCTGATGGCTGTCAGGCAAAAATTTCCCTGTACTCACGGAGGAGTTCGACGAGCGCGCTTTCCTATGCTTGCGGAAGGGTGGTGGAAACCAGCGCTGTCTTCGCAGAATCTGTCGGGTGCACTTGATGCTTTCGAGTGTCACTGTTAGCGCTGAACTCCAGTTCAGGCGCGTTTTTCTTCGTGAGGGGCATCACGGAGTGATCCGTGGTTTTTGCCAGCTCTTGAAGTTATTCTTGCATCCCGAAAGATTTTGCGATCTCATTGAATTCAATGTCGCATTTGTTGGATTTCTGAAAGTCTCCGTCGATGGTGATTACGCCATGTTCTCCAGGTAATTTGAGCTTCAGGTAGGCGTAATGCGGTACTGCCATGAATCTGGCGAACGCTGTTCAACCAAGAATGGCGTGGTACTGCGAAGGCCAATCGACAACTTCGAAGTCGAGGAATTCTCTTCTGTAGTTGCTCTTGGTGCCCAGCACAACTTCTAGGTTGATTGTTCCGAGTGGACGGATTGCCTTTCCTGGAACTATCCCATGGAAGGATGTTTCTGATTCCTGGAGGCTGTCCAAGTTCCTGTTCATCCGACGGAGTGTATCCGCGTAGATAATGTTGATGCCACTGCCACCATCCATGAATACGCGGGCCAAGTCATAGTTGCCAATTTGTGCTTGGATGACGAGGGCGGCGTGTCCTGGTCGATAGACTCGTGGCGGGTGGTCCTTCATCGAGAATGTTATTGGCTGGTCCGCCATCTTCAAGTATTCTGTTTTTGTTGGCGGTGTCTGCACGGCCATGCACAATTGCCTTGTGTTAGTCTTTTGAGCTCTGCGGGATGGACATACCTTCTGGATCATCGCGAGTTGCCCTGCTAGATTCGGGTACGCGTTGGCTCCGGAGTTTTGTGCTGGTGGTGCAGGTAGCGCAGCTAATGCCATGTTTGGATTTGCTGGTGGAGGCGGGGGTTGTGGCGGCTGGAATCCTTGGTGGCCTCCTCCTGGAAGCGGTGGGTAATTTTGCGTGTTTGCTGATCTTTTCCTGGCGTGTGCTTCTGAGATATCAATAAACTTTCGGCTATCCTTAAGAAGGTGCGTTGCCTTAGTTTTGCCCGTGCGTTTATCTGTAAATAGATGTAGCGAACAATATCCATCGAGGTCTTCCTCGGGTGACTTTTCTTCAGCCTTTGGTCTCCACTTGCGATTCCCACGGCGACCGGAGTCGCGACTTCGCGTGAATTCTGCTGCGACCAACTCCTCTCTGTCCTCGTGATCGTAATATTTTCTCCTCTTCCTCCGGCCATGACGGTCTTCATCATGCGCAGGTGATGATGCCCTCTCATTGCGCACCGCATCTTCTCCATTAGCCCATTTTTCGGCTATGTTCATCAGCTCCCCAATAGTCTTGGGTGCGGCTCTGCCCAGTTCTTCTCTGAAAGTCGTTCTTCGGGCGCCTTTTGCGAAGGCTTCAATCGCTACTTCTTCCGAGATGGTTCCTGCGGTATTCCTGAGCGTAGTCCATCGCTGGATGTACTCGCGGGTGGATTCGCCACTTTTCTGCTTGCATGCTCGCAGTTCTTCGATGGTGGCTGGCCTCTTGTAAGTCGACTGGAAATTTTTGTAGAAATCGCGGTGCAAATCATCCCACGATGCGTAGCAAGATTTTGGTCGTCTCTCCAGCCATCTGCGGGCCGCGCCGGTGAGATGCAAATTGAGGTATTGCATAGCCGTGTTTTTATTCCCACGTTGGCATTTTACTGCCATGAGGTAATCGCTTAGCCATTAAGAGGGCTCGAGTGAGCCGTCGTACTTCATTACTTCCGTGCTAAACTTGAATCTTTTGGGTAGAGGCGCCTCGCGGATACTGCGGGCAAAGCAGAGAGCGCCGCAGGTTTCGTCATCCGAGGAGCCGGACGAAGAGCGCTCGCGATATCACGAAGCCCTCGCCTTATCCACCCTTTTTGAGAGAGATCTGATTGCGCGTCGTACTCTGGTCGGTCGCGGTCAGTATCCTTCCTTGGTTCCTTGCTTCGCTTTCGTGAGCGGCCGCTATGATGCCGCGAGCTTTTGTCTCTCGGACTGCCTTCGCTGCTGCTTCGACTGTCATCACGGCGCCGTGCTTCTTTTCCTCGACCACGACGTGGTGACCTGTCCCTTCTTGGCGAAGAACTCCTACGTTTGCGGGATGCTTCCCTATCCTTGTCTTTCTCCTTCTCCTGTTCCTTCTCCAGCTGCTCTGCGGCCTTCTTACGATCATAAGCGGCGAGCCTTGCGGCCGCCAACCCTAATCCCTTGCGCACTTGTTTATACTGTTCCGCCCGAGGATCGCTTTCCGTCGGTTGGTTCATCTCCATGTAAGTTGCTGCGGCTAGAACCGCGGCAGCAGGAGTTTGCGGGTAGACATTGCCATCGTCATCGACTCGCATGAGAGAAGGAGTGATCGATCTGCTGGTTCCGGCTAGGGACACATTGTTCCTGGATGTAGATGCGTGTCCCTTCCTCGCGGGTCGGGTTCCGACCGAGGGTGTTATGGACAGCCCGACTCGCCTTTGGCTCGACTCGTCCGCCGCTCTTCTTCGGCGGGCCAAATCTATTCGAGCGTCTTTGATAGTCGTGGCTGCTCTCACTAGGTGATAGTGGTAGGCAACCATGTCTTCGTGTGAGGCCCCGGCTGCGGGTGGCTTGCTCGTTCGCATAGCCTCCTTTGCTCGGTTCCAGGATTCCCGTGAGACACCGATTATGTTGCGCTCTGCCGCGCTGTGTTCTGTTTCCGAGGCTTGTTCCGATCCTGCCATGCAGACTTGAGCCAGTCGAGGCTCGTGCGTCCTAGGCGTAGGTCGGAAGTTTCTCTGAATTCTTGATGGTTCCTCTATCGAGAGGGTATGATAGTCGTTGGCGTTGAAGCGGATGGACTCGCCGCTTTTCTCCAGATGACGGCGTGAGTCGACAGCTCCAGATTCAGTTTCCGATTCATCCGAGAAGTGGAGGATTCCGTCCCTGTTGGTCACGAATTTTAGGCTCCCGAACGTCAAGGTGACGCTTTTCTCCAGATCCTCGAATACCGGGCGCGATTCCGGCGAGTGAGGTGTGACCACGACAGATCCGATCCGTATAGGATTGTTCAGAGCCGTAGTCGATGGTTTCCAACGAGAGTGGGTTGTCGATGAAGCCGAAGATGCCGGTGATCCAGCGCCCGTCGTCCCCACGGTCGGCGCCAATTGTCGAATCTCTGACTCTACAAATCCCTTAGGTGACCCTATCGGGTTTCGACTAGGAGAATTCATGAGCGCTGGTGGAATCGTCGGCTAGACAGGGGGCGAGATTTACCCAGGTTCGGGGCCCTCGTAGAGGTAAAACCCTTACTCCTGCCTCTTATCGATCTGTATTGATGGAAAGATCGGTTACAATGGTGGTGCTTGAATCGAGAGTAAGGTCTCGAGTTCAAGGTTTCGATGGTGAGGTGTTGCTTGGTCCTCTTCCGGGGGGGCTCTCCTGGCCTTATATAGATGGCCAGGTCTCGAATCCTACCCGGAGAGGACTTGAACTCTAACTAGGTCGGTTACATGTTTCCTAGCTTAACCCGCAAGTTAGTGCGGGTGGGCTTCACGTGGGCCTTCTGGAGTATTCCAAGGGCTCCTCTTCTTGGGCCTTTAACCTTGGGCCTGAGAGGGGGTGTCCTTATTCGCAGGGTCCAGGATCCATATCTTCGTCACTCAGCCCATACAAGACCCATGGTTAACGTGGTATTTACGACACAAGAATCTTGACGGCATTTGTTGTTAATTCCTAGGTAATACTTTCCCATGCAGATGGAACATTTCTTTGACCTATTCATCTTACCATGGTTCCATCCGCCCACCTAACAGAACACTACCACTCTGGTAGTCATTCAAGTAGTCATATTATTAAAAAAAATCGGATCATTCATTCTTTTGAGAATATGTGGTAATACGATAGGGCTTTGGCAAATAGTTCGTTAGGAAATACTACACAGGATATGAGCAAGTGATGAACTTGCCTGAGATAGAGATAATAACAATAATAATCCATGTCCTCGGGTTTGAGGGCAGCGTAGAAAATCCCGAGATATGAAAGATAGCAAAGTAGTCCCGGTAAGGACTACATAAAACACTAGCAAGATAATGTAATGCATAGTAATGAGATGCATCGCGAAATATCCTGAAGAATACCCCAGCTTACAAGTGTAAGCTACGTTTGATATGATACTTAATCACACATGTTTTAGGTGACTTAGAGTTGTTTCATTACTTGTGGTGATGATGTTGTTACTTCTTTTAGTCTCATGTGTGTTTCATTTTTATTTAACAAGCAATTGTTACCATGTTTAGGTTATAAGTATTTATCACATGGTTAGGCAAGAAAACAATATCACATTGAAAACAACTTTTAAAGGATAACAAACACATTTTCTTTTACGTTGAAAAGTGTGGAGTTAAGACCAAGTAACCTAATTGAAAGTAAGTATATAATACAATCAACTCTACCTCCATGTAATTCATTAGTTATTGTGGTTAGCTTTTATGAAGGGTCAAATTGTTAGGAGTGCAATATTAAGGAAGTTAGTGGAGTAATGATAGTTCATGGTTATGTTGGAATACTATAGAATTATTTATACTTCTAAAAATAAATTTCATAAGTTAAACAAAATAATTTCTTTTTGACATATTTGAATTGAAAATGTTGTCTTATTTAATTTGGCATATTAGTTGCAACTTTCTGAAAAGGATTTCAATAAGTTATTAATTTTCAAGATTTTAAATGAATTAAATGGCTAGGAAAAATATTGCACACATGAAAACTCGTTCAAATTACTTTGAAAACATCATAATTGGTTTGCATTTTTCATTCTAAACATTTTGGTATATAACTTTTATTTTTCTGAATTATTGAATTCTTCATTATTTTCTTAATTTTAAATGATTAATTTAAATTCAAAAAATGTTTAAATTTAAACTTCATCAAATATTTTTGAAAAGTTCATAAATAGATAGGTTTTATTTTTCTAAACATGTACATATTTTATTTACATTTTTCTGATAACTATTTTAAGAGTTATTGATTTATTGATATTAATCAATTTTCTGCCTTTTTAAATTGACAGGTGGGACAATATCATTTTTAAATCAAAAATTAAAAGAAAAGAAAAATAAAAAAATCCCCTGACGTCAGGTGACATCAGCACGGAGAAAATCTCCTTTGATCTACTCCAATTCCCCGATTCACTGTAAATTGATTCAAATTGGTTGGTTCATAAGCCAGAGGATATCGTGACGAGTGTGTAGGCGTCGGAGTTTGGACCAAATGGTTGCCGGAGCATCACCGGCGGCGAGCTTGCGTGGCAGCGGAGACAGCGGCTCGGTGGCAGCGAGGTAGGATGCACGGGAGAGCGAATAAAGGAAACGAGGATGCTCACCGGAACAGGAGGAGCTCGAGGGAGAGGCCAAGGAGGCAAGGTGAAGAGCCACGACACCGAATCGACGGCGGCAGATTTTGCCAGCCGTGGAGGATAAGAATATGGCATCAGAGATTCACGCTTCCACGCATGAATTCCACTGGCTAGGAGAGGTATTGGAGGACGGAGGTTCCAGTGGTGCTCTCGGTTCTTCGCGTTGTGACCGGAGACGGCGGCATCGAGCGGTTGCCCACGGGTTAGGGTTAGGGTTTGTGCTTCACACACAGAGAGAGAGAGAGAGAGAGAGAGAGAGAGAGAGTGACGAAGGGATGGATCCTAGACCTATCGGGTGAGCCTACCCGGTCCAAGGCCCAAGACCCAAGCTCCAAGGGAGACACCGTGGACTGTTCTAGAAGGTCCAACCAAGGCCCACCCGCAAAGCCTTGCGAGTTAAGAAAGGAAACCTGTAACCGAGTTTAGGTTAGGGTTTGTATCCCCCCGGGAACGGTTTGAGACCTGGCTACCTATATAAAGCCAGGAGAACCACCGGGATGAGGACCAAGCAATACCGCACCACCTTAGCCTCGAGATTGAGATCTACTCTCGACTTGAGCACCCCCACTGTAACCGATCTATTGCACTAATACAGATCGACAGAAACAGGAGTAAGGGTTTTACCTCTACGAGGGCCCCGAACCTGGGTAAATCTTGCCCCCTGTTAGCCAACGATTGTCACCAGCGCCTACTCGTTCTCTTACTCGAAACCCTATCGGTTCATCCGAGGGACTTGTTGAGATGCATATTCGACAATTGGCGCCGTCTGTGGGAACGGCGGGCGCTGGATCTGCGACATCTTTGGCCTCATCGTCGCCAAAATTCAGCTGGAGCCCCGGAACTTCAACTCCAACCAATCCGATCAGAATCGGATCAGCCATCATCGCACCCCACTCGTCGGAATCGCGTCCGGCGTTCAGCGACCTGGAGAAAAGCGTCACCCTGATGTTTGGAAGCTTCAAGTTCTACACCAACAAAGAAGGGATCATGCGCTTCCCCGAAAAAACAGATCTTGAAGGATCGGACTCTGAGTCGGTCTCGAAACCTGAAGCACTTAACTACGCGAGTCGCGACCTAGCGAAAAGCGGTGAGTCCATCCGCCCGAACACTCGCAACTTCCACACCATCTTCGCGGAAGAACCTTCTCGGGTTGGGGAAGCTTTCAAATCTACGCCTAAGACTCACGGGCCAAATCTAGCTCAGGTCTGCATGGCAGGATCAACTGACCCACCCGAAGAGACCGAAGAAAGCGTAAGGGAACGCGAGCACATCAAAGTGTCGCGAGCAGCCTGGCTCAAAGCGAAAGCGGCCGTGCACTCATCCAAGCCGATTGAAGAAGGAGCCCCTCAGCAGGAGCTAACCGCATACCACTACCATCTGTGAAAGCGGCGACATTAATCAAATAAGCTCGCAAAGATCTGGCCGAGCGGAAAAGACTGGCGGATGAGTCAAGCTAGCGTCGTGCAAAACTCTCCAAAACGCACTCGGTGGGGAACCAACCAGCGAGGAAAAGACACGTCTCAAAGACCGCGACAATGGATAACGAATCCCTGACCGGGATCAGCAGGTCACTCGAAGTCTCACTTATGCGCGTCGACGAAGACGGCAACGTATACCCGACGACTCCAGCAGCCGCAGTCTTGGCTGCAGCCACTTATCTGCAGACGAACCAACCGGGGGAGAACGACCCCCGCGCAGAGCAATACAGGTAAGTCCAGAAAGGGTTAGGCATGGCAACCGCAAGACTCGCCTCCTATGATCGTAAAAAAGCGAATGCGCCAAAAGACAAAGAAACACCCCGCGGACATAGGAGTTCATCACCCACGAAGGAGAAGTCACCTCGTTCGCGCTCGAGGAAAAGAAGCTCGACGGCACGGAGATAGCCCGAGCAGCAGCGATGACAGCCCGAGGGGGCGAGATCGCAGCCCGCGACATCGCAACAGCCGCTCGCGACATCGCAGAAATATATCAATCGTGACGAGCCTGTGTACAACGCGCGATCAGACATCGCTCAGCACAAAGTCGACAAGGCTCGAGCGGCCAGGAACCGCGCGCGCTCCCTATCTACCTCTTCCGATGAAGAGGCCTGCGGTGCGTAATGCTTTACTCGCGACATCCCCGAAGCACCAATGCCCATGAGGTTTAAGCTCACTACGGAGATGCCAAAATATGACGGATCGCTGGAGCCGCAATCCTGGTTGTCTGATTACCTCACGGCAGTAAAATGCCAATGTGGGAACAAGACCACAGCCATGAAGTACCTTAACCTACATCTCGTAGGCGCTGCGCGCAGCTGGCTCGAAGGAAGACCGAAGGCGTGCTACGGATCATGGGACGATCTAACCTTCGACTTCCGCAAGAACTTCCAGGCGACATACAAAAGACCTGCGACCATCAAGGAGCTGCGGGCTTGCAAGCAGAAAAGTGGCGAGTCTACTCGCGAATACATCCAGCGATGGACCACACTTAGAAATACGGCAGGAAATATATCCGAAGAAGTGGCAGTCGAAGCTTTCGCCAAAGGAGCTCGGCGAACCGCCTTCCGGGAAGAACTGGGACGAGCCACACCCAAAACAATTGGAGAACTGGTGGCTATAGCCGATAGATGGGCCAACGGCGAAGACTCGGTGCGCAACGAGAAAGCATCTTCGCCAGCACCAGAAGACGACCGCCATGGTCGAAAGAAAAGGAGAAAGCATTACGATCACGATGATCGGGAAGAACTGGTGGCAGCAAAATTGACAAGAAATCACGATAGGGGACATCGTGGAAATCGCGAGTGGAAGCCGAAACCAGAGGATAAAACTGCTGAGGAGGACCTCGATGGTTACTGCACGCTACATATATTTACAGATAAGCGCACTGGCAAAACTAAGGCAACACACCTTCTGAAGGATTGCCGAAAGTTCCTTGACATACACGAGGCCTTCTCAAAGAAAAACAGAGCGGCCGTCGATAGGGGCTACCCGCAGCTCCCGGGAGGAGGAACTCAAGGATTCCACCCGCCGCAAGCCCTACCTCCACCAGGAAGCCAAAACACGGTGCTAGCCGTGCTACCAGCGCCACCCGCCGCAAACCAATAAGGAGCCAACGGGTACCCGAACCCAGCCGGACTCCTAGGGATGATACAGAAAGTTTGCCCGTCCCGCAGGGCCCAGAAAACATACACTCGACAAGTATTCATGGACGTGCAGGCCCCACCGTCCAAACCCGAGTACCTGAAGATGGCCGACCAGCCGATAATTTTCTCCAAGGAGGACCATCCCCCCGAGTCTATCGACCAGGGCATGCCACACTCGTCATCCAGACACAGATAGGCAACTACGAACTTGCCCGAGTGTTCATGGACGGAGGCAGCGGGATTAACATCATTTACGCGGACACACTCCGAAGGATGAATAGGAACCTGGACGGGCTCGCGGAATCAGAGACATCTTTTCACGGGATAGTACCAGGGAACGCAGTCCGCCCACTCAGAACAATAAACTTGGAGGTGGTGCTTGGCAACCGAAGCAATTACAGACAAGAATTCCTCGACTTCGAAGTAGTCGACTGGCCCTCACAGTACCACACTATTCTTGGCCGAACAGCATTCGCCAGATTCATGGCAGTACCACACTATGCATACCTGAAGCTCAAGTTACCTGGGGAACATGGCACCATCACCATCGATGACGATTTCCAAAAATCCAATAAATGCGACATCGAGTTCAACAAGATCGCCAAATCCTTCGGGATGCAGGACGATCTGGAAGAGATAGCAAAAACCACGGATCACGCCGTGATGCCTCTCACCAAAAAGAACGCCCCAGAGCTCAAGTTCAGCGCAAACAGCAGCACTCGAAAACATCAAGTGCACCCGACTGAGCCTACGAAAACGGCGATGGTGTCCCCCACCCTCTCGCCCGCATAGGAAGGCGCGCTCGTCGAACTCCTCCGTGAGTACTGGGAAATTTTCGCTTGGAAGCCTTCAGATATGCCAGGGATACCCAGAGAGTTCGCCGAGCACTCACTTGAAGTTTACAAAGACGCCAAGCCTATCAAGCAGACAACCCGACGGTTTTCAGAGCCAAAGCAGAAAGCACTTGGAGAAGAAGTGAACAGATTACTCACAGCAAAGTTCATCCGCGAGATAAAGATCTCCACCTGGTTAGCAAACCCGGTGCTGGTCCCGAAGAAAAATATTGAGATCCTTCACGTGTGCAACAACTACATGTCGTTAAACAAACACTGCCCCAAGGATAACTTCCCCTACCACGGATCGACCAGATCGTGGACTCCACAGCAGCCTGCCAGCGTCTCTCCTTCTTGGACGCCTACTCGGGCTATAATCAGATCAGCATGAAAAAGGAGGACGAGGAGAAGATAGCGTTTATCACACCCCACGGTGTCTACTGCTACACGACAATGCCCTTCGGGCTAAAGAACGCAGGCGCAACATATCAGTGCTGCATGCAAAAATGCCTTGCCAAGCTCATTGGCAAGAATGTACAAGTGTACGTTGACGACATTGTCATCAAAACTCGAGTAGAGGACACGCTCCTCGATGACATCAGAGAAACATTCGACGCGCTGAACGCGTACCGAATCAAGCTCAACCCGACCAAATGCGTCTTTGGTGTCCCTGCAGGACAACTTCTCGGGTACCTCGTGTCTGCTCGAGGAATTGAAGCCAACCCGGAGAAAATTCAAGCGATCCTGACAATGAAGGAACCAACCAATCTCCGCGGTGTGCAGCAGCTCGCAGGACGACTAGCCGCTCTAAGCAGATTCATTGCAAGGCTGGGCGCGCAAGCATTGCCCTTCTACAAGCTACTGAAGAAAAAGGATAAGTTCGAGTGGACACCCGAAGCACAAAAAGCATTCACAGGCCTCAACATAGCACTTCAGAGTAGGCGTATCCTGGCAACGCCACAAGAACGGGAGCCACTGTAATTATACCTAGCCGCAACAAATCAAGTCATCAGCACATCGATCATGGTCGAGCGGCCGGAGGATGGCAAGGCGTATGGCGTCCAAAGACCAATATATTACATCAGCGAGGTGCTTTCGCCCTGCAAACAATGATACCCTCATTATCAGAAGCTCGCGTACGGCGTGGTACTCACAGCTCGAAAACTCAAGCACTAGTTCCAAGAACATACCGTCATGGTGCTAAACGACGCATTCTTCGGTACTATCATGAACAATCCCATGGCATCCGGAAGAATTGAAAAGTGGAGTATCGAGCTTGGCACCTAGGACATCACATATGCAGGGCGCAAATCTGTGAAATCACAAGTACTCATGGAATTCCTGAGCGAGTGGACAGAACTGCAAACACCAGGACCACCAGAATACACGAGCAACTGGATAATGTACTTAGACGGTTCAAAGAGAAACGAAGGAGCTAGCGCCAGGGTTGTCCTGATATCCCCTAGAGGAGACAAACTGCAGTACGTCCTGCGATTGGATTTCCCACCTGACGACCCGGCATCAAACAACGATGCAGAATATGAGGCCCTCCTTCACGGCATGAAAATGGCGATCGCCTGCGGAGCCACCCGACTGATGAGCTATGGAGATTCAAACCTCATCGTACAACAGACGATGAAAGAGTGTGACGCTATTGCAGATAAGATGGTCGCCTATCGAGATATGTATAACCTGCTCGAAGGAAGTTTCAAAGGGTGCGAACTAAAGCACATCGCGCGATCTAGCAACGAGGAAGCAGATAAACTGGCAAACATGGGGTCTACCAACATGCCCATACCACCGCCCGCAAACCGCTATTATCGAGCTCAGCCACAACATTTCAAGACAAGTTTTTCTGGTCGAGCCAGTCTGGACGCAGAAATACCTCGACTACTTGTCCAACAAGCAGCTCCCAGCAGACGTTCGCGAGGCCCGGCAAATAGTACGATGCAGAAAAACTTTTCGGGTGCCCAACGGAGAGCTATACAAACAGAGATATCATGAATATTGCAGAGATGCATAGCACCCGAGGATGGCAAGGAACTGCTGCAAGACATACACCTAGGAGATTGCGGACACCACGCCAGCTGGAAGGCAATCATGGGCAAAGCTTTCCGAGCAGGATTCTACTGGCTCACAGCGGCCAGAGATGCAAAGGACCTAGTCGACAAGTGCAATGCTTGCCAACAATTCGCGCCCAAGCCACATGCCCCTGCCAAAATAACTACACATGATCCCAATCGCCTGGCCCTTTGCACAATGGGGGCTGGACATGGTAGGGCCACTGCGCAAGTCGACACCCGGAGGATATACGCACTTGCTCGTAGCGGTCGACAAATTCACGAAGTGGATTGAGGCTATGCCAGTCACCTCCTCCTGCGCCCAATGCGCCGTGAAATTCCTCGATTCCATTGTGTGCAGGTTTTGCATACTACACAACATCATCCCCAACAACGGCAGCAACTTGACAGCGAAGGAGGCACAGGAATTCTGCGAGCAAAAAGGAATCACCCTCACCTTCGCCTCAGTGGCTCACCCGCAAACTAACGGTCAAGTCGAGCGATGCAACGGACTAGTCTCAGCTGGTCTAAAGAAGCGTCTACTCGATCGCTTAAACCCAGGAGCAGGGCACTGGGCAGAGGAGTTGCCCTCCGTACTGTGGAGCCTTCGCACAACGCAAAATAGGTCAGCACGCTATACGCCATTTTTCATGGTCTACGGAGCCGAGGCCGTCCTACCCCAAGACGTCAAATTCAGCGCTCCCCGAGTTGTCGCATACAGCGAAGAAACCTCAAACAGATCTCTCGCAGAAGACGTGGACGCACTCGATGAAATTCGCGACATTGCACTCGCAAGATCGGCGGTCTACCAGCACTCACTGCGCAATTACCACAGTCGTCGCATACGCCACAGATCTTTCGTGGTAGGTGACCTGGTGTTGCGGCTCAAGCAAAAGGAAGGACACAAGCTCGATCCACCATGGGAAGGACCCTTCATAATACACTAAGTTATCCCAGGCGGCGCGTATTGATTGAAGAACCCGGAGACCGGTGTCATTTACTCCAACCCATGGAACGTTGCGCATCTTCGCAAGTTCTATCCTTAGGATTATCCTAATCGCAAATATAAGGCTATACTAGCCATCTTGTAGCTCGAGGAAATACATGGCTTCTGAGCCATATCAATAAAAAACACATGGTTTCTCAACCATAGATATTCATGTTTCCTCATTGTACATGCTAAAACAACAGATACACACCCCAAGCGCATGGGGGCTACGCCTAACTAAGCATTAGAGAAAAATTTACAAATACAAGGAACAAACAAGGTTCACGCCTTATAAAACACCTTATAAAATCTCGAGTGAACTATACAAGGTAACAGGATATCTACATCCTACGATTACACCTGATGACGAGCAGTCCTTTCGGCCAGCATTTGGTCAACCTCTTCAGAAGTCATTTGAATGATCTCCTCCGCCGCAGGTTGAATGACTGCATAATGAGGAGTAAAATCGACTGGAGCATTGGGAAGCCTAGCCACAGAGTTAAAATTGACCTCAGGATGCCACACCCAAACAAAAGCAAGCGCTACTTGAGATCCGCAAATAAGCTGCTGGCGGACACACTCGCGCACTTCCCCTACCCGACCAAAGATTCTTAGCAGATTGCTCAAACCTTCTGGAACTTCTCCCGGCGGATAAAAAGTCTTGTGCACAGATGTCAGAGCTTCACGACAAGAATTAACAAGCATCTTAGCCTGGCCAATTCGATTCTTCAAAGTAGCCAAGATAAAGCCTCGACTGCGGTCAGACCAGAAGTTGTTCGCATGCGGTTTTGAGCTACTCTCTTCATGAGCAATATGATTATCCACCCAATGCGTTTCACAAGGACCGTTAGGCTCAACAACTACAAAAATGGCACAAAGGTTAAAAGTAAAAAGGAGGCAAACAGCGAAGTGCTAGGGGGCTCGCACGCTTACAAAGCATGTCTTTGGCAACAGCCGACAACTCCTCCATCACGAACTGCTCAAGCTCAGCCGCAAACTTTTGCTTTGACTTAGCCACATCAGCCACTCCACGCAAAGCCTTTAGTTTGCGTTCTCCATCAGCAACACGGTCACGGAGCGAAGCAAATGTACTAGCAGTAGCAACAAGGGTATCCACTCGCGAAGTAGATCCACTCGAAGATTTTGTGCCAGGACCCACTACCTGGAAGGAAATAAAGCAAGTTCAGACACACTACAAGACCCCACTCGAGAAACAGACCACCTAGTTATCAGGTGCTCGGGGGCTACTCCCATCGGGAGCTCATAACGGTTCAATCGCAACAATCAGGCATTTTAGACATCAAAGAACACTTCGATTAAAAGTAAAATACGGGAATACATCCCAAGATTCATTACATTGACGGGCAAAGTAAAAACAGACTATCCTACGGAGCTGCAGAGGTACTGCCACTCGCAGCAGACTGCCCCTTGCGACCAGCGCGGGCAGGCAACTTCGAGAGCTTCTTAGCAAGGGCTTCAGCCGGAGCGCCAAAAGGACGAAGCACTACCTTTCTGCCTGTGGCGGCGTCGTAGGGAAGGCTCGAGTACGCCTTCTCCAGGCCCGCGACTCCGTGCGCCAACGCAAACTGGATAGCGGTCCTAGCCCCGCACTCAGACTGGGCGACTGAATAGGCCTGAAGGAGATTTTCATCCTCCAAGAAAACTTTCAGAAGGCCGCCCAGCGTAGGCGGAACCACGACATCTACCAGAAGGCGCTCGTGGAATTGCGTCAACACTCGAATGGCTTCGTCAACGAGGGAGCAGATCCCACTCGCATGTTTCTGGAGCTGGTTGCAGGAATCCTTCAAGGCATCCAATCGCCGGCTCCCAGGTAGCTCCAATGCAACGCCAAGGACATCTGCAAAAGGACACTGTAAATTCCCGTGATAGCCAATTAAATTGCGTCACAACATAAGTCAAGGGCAACTTACCCGCAAATTTCTGAGCTAGAGGACGGATGATCTAACAAGATCGTTATCATGTTTAGCACCAGCTTCTTCCAATTGCTTCAGCGCCTCCTGGGCCTCGGCGAGCTTCCCCTCAAAATCAACCGAATACTTGCGAGTGGACTCTAGCTCCTTTCGGGTGGACTCCAACTCGGCCTCGAGGGTTTTCACCCAAGTAACAGCTTTAGTTTTCTCGTCCTTCAGGAGATCGACTTGAGCTACAGAGCAGTGAATTCAGCCTAAGAAAACCTATAGGATCAAAGGAAACAACAAAAAAAAGATGGAGCGGATTAACCTACCTTGGAGAGCTTGGCCGTCCTCGACGAGTCGATCATGATCCACCCGAAGGGAAACGCAATCCGCCTCAGCCGAGAGCACGCGGTGACCAATGGCGGCAAGGGAGTCAAGAAGAGACTGCAAAAGCACAAGACAAAGTTCAAGTTAAGGGAAAAATCTCTTGAGCCTATTCACGACTGTACACAGTCGAGCATAGCCTTGGGGGCTACTCCCATCGGGAGCACTGCCGTGCACCCGATAAAATCAAGGAAACTAAAAAGCTTCAACTTGAGTCCGTGGCCAATCGCAAGCAATTAACCACGGCCTCGGGGGCTACTCCCATCGGCAGCACTATTGTGCACTCGATAAAAAACATACACATACGAAGCAGAAGAGGTGACAATATTTACCTGGCCCTGGGCGGTGCACAGAGCGTCCGCCGAGCTACCCGAAACTTCTTTGCTCGCCGAAGCTCCACCCGTGAAGCTAGGCAACCTATAATCTGGAGCCGCAGCTGCCGGTGCTGGGCTCGAAACTTCTGGGCGGCCTTGACGACTGGAGTTTCACCCACAGTTTCTTCTTTCTCTTCACAGAAGGAATAGAAGAAGCAAACTGACCAGGGCTGATGGTTTGAAGCCTGTCATGAAAGGAAATCGAACAAAGGCATAAGGGAAAGAGGAGAAAACTTTCGACTAAAGGATAATGCGAAAGAAAAAACTCACTCATCGTCGTCGTCATCATCCAGCATATCCGCGTTCCAGGCGGTGGTGACCTTCGACTTGGGGGCTGGAGGAGGAAGCACGTTCAGAGGCGTCACCACGAGAGGCTCTGTCGCCTTGCTAGATCCGCCACCCAAAGAGCTATCTTTGGAAGTGGCTTCATCGTCCACCTGCCTGCGGCGCTTGCGGTAATGGAGATTGCTACCCGACTCTTCCACGTCGTCTGAAGAGCCGTGCTCGGAGCTCGAGTCGGCCTCAGCAACACTGGTGTCGAGAGCAGCCTCAACATTGCTCGCCAGGAGGTCCAAGGCATCCTCAGCTGAGACTGGCGGGTAGCACGTTGCTATTTCCAAACTCTACAAGAGAAGAAGAAGAAGAAAAGAGAAAACTCACTCGACAAACTCTCGAATGATAAAAAGGTTAAAGTAGAGAAGAGAAGAAAACTTACATCGGCTGGAGGAGGCTTTGAAACCTCGAATGGTTCAAGAGGGAAAGCCGCAAGGGGCTCGCCTACCTTCAACTTGATGATAGCCGCAATTTTCTTCTCGAATTCGGCATTCGAGAGGATATCTTGGCACACACGGCTAGGGTCTTGGATGCCTTGGTACTCCCACATTGTCGATGGCCTCTCTTGAAGAGGCTGGATCCTACGCCGGAGGAAGACGCTCGCTAGGTGCAAACCATTCAGCGCGACCCCCATTCTCTGGTCGCGAAGAACTGCCACCTTCGCGAGTAGCGGAGCGACGGTCCGGTTTTCTTCGGCTGAGAGTTTATGCGTCTAGGACTTCCATCGCTTCAAACCAGCGAACGGGGGGGAATTCATGAGCTCCACCCGCGCTTTTGTCGACGACATAAAACCACTTCCTCCGCCATCCTTGCGCGGAGTCAATGAAATGCATCTCCAAGTAGGAGCTATCCGTCTTCGCCTGGATTCCGAAGCCGCCGGTGCGCAGCGTCTCTCCAAGCTGGTTCTCCACCCACGACTTCTCGCGGAAGACCCGCACTTTGAATAGGGCCTTCCAAAGGCCCCAGTGCGGGCGAATGTCTAAGAAGCACTCGCAAAGTACGATAAAGCACGAAATGTGCTGAATCACATTTGGAGGCAGATTGTGCAGCTGTATGCCATAGACATACAACAATCCAAGGAGGAAGGGATGAAGAGGAAGGGAGAGGCCGCGCGAGACGTGATCCACGAAGATCACGCGCTCGTTCGCGTGAGGATTCGGTACCTCTTCCTTCTTGCCTAAGCGAACGCACTTGTCGCCATCGGGGGGCAGCAGCCCCTCCCTCTGCATCTCCTTGATGCTTTTGTTGGTGGTGTTAGCGGAACGCCAGTCGCCCGTCCTCGCGGCGGGTAGCACAGGGACATCCTCGGTCGCCCTCGACGACGAAGCAGCACCGCCACGCTTCTTGCCTCCCGCCATGAGAGCTCGTGAGTACTTGCAGAGGAGGAGATGCTCGCGAGGAAGAAGAAAGGGAAGCAAATGACCGGGAAGTTTTTACTTTCCACCTAAGGGTGGATATATATACACAAGCCAAGCCAATCTGGACCGCAGATCAAGCAACGTGGCACCCATCGTGGCTGCCACGCGTGAAGTGGAAACGAAGCGGTGGTGAAAAGCTGTTTTATGCCACGATCTTAACAGCAGATCATGCGCATTTACTGCGCGTGGCTCGTGGAAAAACAGGAAACAACGTCTCGTTTCCGGTCAAAAAGCTGAAAAGGTGGGCCAACATGCACTGTTTACACTTCGTCACGTCCCATCGGGAGGAGTCAGAACGAACAAAGTGCGCAATGACCTCATTGCGAACCTCATAAAACCCGAAAATTCCTCGGGTAGGATCCCAGACACGAAATTTTCTTTCATACGGGCACGGCAAAGTCCCAAACATGAAATTTTCTTTCGTATGGCACAACAAAGCCCCAGACACGAAATTTCCTTTCGTATGGGCACAACAAAGCCCCAGACACGAAATTTTCTTTCGTATGGGCACAACAAAGCTTCCAGTCTCGAAAACTCTTTCGTATTGACAGAAAACTACAAAATGCAAAAGTCCCTGTGCATAAAAACAAGGGAAATTTCTTTACTCGAAATATCTCAAGACAAAACTCACAAGTACGCAGCTCCTGCCACTCGGTCACACGATGTACACACATCCCTCCCCTGGATTGTTCGGCCGACTAGGCACATCCAGATGCCGTATTCTCTCGAGTACGAAGGTAAGACCCAAAAGATCTCTCTTGAGGGCCTGGAATCGCACTAAAGCTGCGTCTTCTGGCAAATTTCCGTGTCAACAACACGAAGAAAAATCCTAGCGGACACGCTGGGTACCCTTATAGGTTAAATTCGACTCGATAAGACCTCCACGGCCCAGTCGTAATGATCACCTCGCCGGATTCGAGTCGAAGGTCTCGAGTCTGCGTAGGCCAGAGCTGTTTTTGCCCTAGATGCAATTAATTGACCCTGAGCTTTCGGGAGAGCCAAGCAACCGAGCCACATCCTTCTGCGAAAACAGCCAACACACAGGAACTTTTATTTTCTCGATACTCGAGTACAAGAAATACATCGCACACAGGGTACACACCCTCTTCAAACGATTGAAGCCATCAATCGAAATGAAATCAAGACGAACTTTGAGCGTCTACCCGACAGATTCTCAGCCAAGTAAACGCTCGGGGGCTACGGACGAAGGGATGGATCCTAGACCTATCGGGTGAGCCTACCCGGTCCAAGGCCCAAGACCCAAGCTCCAAGGGAGACGCCCTGGACTGTTCTAGAAGGCCCAACCAAGGCCCACCCGCAAAGCCTTGCGGGTTAAGCAAGGAAACCTATAGCCGACTTTAGTTTAGGGTTTGTATCCCCCCGGGAACGGTTTGAGACCTGGCTACCTATATAAAGCCAGGAGAACCACCGGGAGGAGGACCAAGCAATACCGCACCACCTTAGCCTCAAGATTGAGATCTACTCTCGACTTGAGCACCCCCACTGTAACCGGTCTATTGCGCTAATACAGATCGATAGAAGCAGGAGTAAGGGTTTTACCTCTACGAGGGCCCCGAACCTGGGTAAATCTTGCCCCCCTGTTTGCCGACGATTGTCACCAGCGCCTACTCGTTCTCCTACTCGAAACCCTATCGGTTCATCTGAGGAACTTGTTGAGATGCATATTCGACAGAGAGAGATTGTGAGGGGAGATGAGAAGAAGGCTACGGCATCGGCGTGGTGTGCTTATCCTCCGCAGCTAGCAGGCAGAGAGGAGGTGGCATCGATGGATCGACACGGCGGCGTCCCTCCTGTGCCTTCTGGCCGGAGGTGGATGAAAATAAAATAACCATTTTATTAATAACCCCCTGAAAGTTTCTATAATTTACAGCAAAGTCCTTCTGCTATTGAAAACTGGAAAATCATATTTGAATTCCTTATCAAATTTTACACCTCACCATATTTTGTTTTGGTGAAATTGAAGAAGATTTAAATTTTAAACTTGGGTGATCACTTTAAGTGATTTTGGTTGTTTTCTCTTGATACGTCCATTTTGTATCACTGTTTTATATTTTTATTTTCTGTTATTCATCGATATATTTCATGTTATGATGCATCACTTATTTTATTTTATCTTATTTTGCAATTTTCATAATTTTTGGAGAATAAACACCAGAATCAGAAATCTGACGAAAAAGCGCCATCAAGATACCCTATTTCAGAAGATCAGAAGAAGAGGAGGGATATCGGAGGAGTCTTAGAAGTTCCAAGGAGGAAGTGAGCCAGAAGGGTACCCGGAGGGGGGCCACCTAGGCCCACACCACCAGGCGGCGCCCCCCTCTGGCCGCGCCTAGGGGTGGTCTGGCCCCTGGCGTACTCCCGGGTGCCCCTTCCGCGTACTTGAACCCCAGGGAACCCCAAGCCCCAGGGGATCATTAAAGAACTATTCTGCCTCCGCCTCAGGGCGGAAAAAACCAGAGATAAAATCTCTCTAACAGGGAGAAATCTGCCGGGGAAATCCCTCCCCGGAGAGGGGAAATCATCGCCATCGTCACCGTCACCGCTCATGGCATCATCAAGATCGTCATCGTCATCATCATCACCACCAGAACCATCACCCTCATCATCCACCTTCATCCCGCTGTAACAATTAGGGGTCTCTATCGTTGACGTACATTAGATCTCTGTCCCCGTGTGGATAACTAATTAGTAGTTGATGCTTGTGAGATTTAACGGTGTTTACACTTTATGACCAGATTGTTATTAACTATTATATCACCTCTGATTATGATCCATATGATTTCTTGTGAGTTGGTCATTTATTTCTTGAGGACATGGGACAAGTCATGATGTTAGAAGTTAAGTTATGTTAAAGTAATATCTCGTGGTTCGGTATTTAAGTTGTGGTGTTATTCTTCTAGTGGTGTCATGTGAACGTAGACTACATGATACTTCACCTTTATGGGCCTAGGAGGATGCATTGTGTATTTGGTTACTAATTGTGGGGTTGCCGGAGTGACATAAACCTAAATCACCGTTAGAAAACCAATGCACGAGGGAGTGTAGGATCCCGGAGTTTTAAGGCTGTGGTTAGATTTATCGTAATTACTTTCTTGTATTTTCGGATGCTTACGAGGGGTATAATCACAATATGTATTAGTCCTAGTTGGGCGGTGCATTCGCATAGGTTCACGCACACAACACTTAATGAACCAATAGATATTAATCAACCGTAATGAAGCGAAAGCACTTGACGAAATTCCCATGTGTCCTCGAGAATGTTTGGTAATCATAAGTAGAACAACCGGCTTGTCCTTTGATCTCAAAAGGATTAGGCCACTCGCTGCAATATTGTTTACGGTCGTTTATTTACTCGCACTTTATTTATCTTCTATATCAAAAACCACAAAAAAACCATTTGCTAGTGTTTACAGTGAATTCTCCATCCAAACTGCTTGTCACCACCTTCTGCTCCTCGTTGGGTTTGACACTCTTATTTATCGAAAGTACTACGATACACCCCCCTATACTTGTGGGTCATCAAGACTGTTTTCTAGCGCAGTTGCCGGGGAGTGAAGTGGAATTGGTAAGAGAAAATTTTACTACGAGTGTTGTTTTTATTTTTGTCTGCTTCTTTATTTCATTATGGAGAATACTTTTGGTTCTCTGTTTAGGGGTACTTCTACCATTACTGCTAGGGTAGTAGGTGACCCGTTATCTGCTGAATTAGATCCTTATAAAACACCCATGAAAATTGTTGGACGTGTTATGGATAACTGCTATTACGGAGATGGGACTGTCCATCCCGGTGATCATTTGATCTTTATACATGAATTATGCGAGTTATTCAGGTGTGCAGGTATTACAATGGATCAAGTTAAAATGAAATTATTTTCTTTATCGCTGAAAGGTAGAGCCGTTGAATGGTTCAAATTACTGAGGAATGGTGAATCTATTGGATGGGAGGAAATTGTTCCTCGCTTTTATTCTAAATTCTATCCTCCTAGTGAGATTCATAAAGACCAGAATCAAATATATAATTTCTGTCCTCATGATGGAGAGAGTATTTCCCAAGCATGGGGGAGAATGAAGTTATTAATGCTCAAATGTCCTGTTCATGAGCTCCCGAGTAATATTGTTATCAATAATTTTTATGCAAGGCTTTCTCTTCATGATAAGGATTTATTAGATGCTTCTTGTTCTGGATCATTCACATGTATGAAGGAAGAATCTAAATGGGATCTTCTTGACCGTATTCAAGATAACACTAACAAAGGTAGAAAGTCAGGTATAAATTATGATTATGAATGCATTAAATCTCTTATGGGAACAGATGATTTCTAGAATGTTAGTGTTGTTTGTGGTCTTGATTCTCAAATCTTTGCAAACTGTCTTAAAGCTTTTGCCTCCTTCTTGATATTCCTAAGAAGGAATTTAGAAAGTACCATGCACCTTATAAAGATATTGTTCCTTCTAGTAATATATAAGTGCATGTTGTTAATCCTGCTGTTCCTGAGCCTTATATTGAAAAAATGCATTTCCATGCTAAGGTGAAAGAACACTCTATTCTAGCTAGTGTGGTTAATAAGAGCATTAAGAAATCTATTGAACCTGATGAACAAATAACTTTTGAACCTCTTGTAGAAATAGTAAAAAAGATCTTGTTTGTGGAAATGTAGAGGATGCTTCTAATATTGTCTCACACCCAAATAGATCTAAGAAAACTAGTGTTTATGTGCTTTCTATTAAGATTGGTGATCATTGCTATTATGGTTTATGTGACATTGGTGCAAGTTCAAGTGCTATACCTTATGAGCTTTATAAATAAATTATGCATGAAATTGGTTCTTATGAGCTTGAAGATATTGATGTGGTTATTCAGCTTGCTAACAGAGAAAATGTCTTTCCGATTGGTATTGTTAGGGATGTGGAAGTTTTGTGTGGTAAGACTAAATATCCCACTGGTTTTCTAGTACTTGGTAAGGCTTCTAGTAAAACTTGTCCTATGATTTTTGGTAGACCTTTCTTGAATACTTGTGGTGCTATTATATATTGTAAGAGGGAGAAGATATTGACTAAATTTGATGGAAAATCTTATGAGTTCAATTTCTCCAAATTTCCTAGAGCACCTTATGAATCTAAATTCCCTGATGAGAATTTTAAAGTTGAACAACTTTCTTCTATTTCTCTTGCTCCTAACAATGCTTTGCAGCAATATATGGAGGACCATGAAAGTGGGGTCTTTATGGAAGAGAGAAATGAGATTGACGATATTCTTATTCGTCAACCGGTGATACTGGAACATAATTTACCTGTGGAAGACCTGGGTACCACATTGCAACCCAAGGAGGATCCTATCTTTGATTTAAAACTATTACCTAATGATCTTAAATATGCTTATATTGATGAGAAGAAAATATATCCTGTTATTATTAGTGCTAAACTTTCAGGTAAAGAAGAGGAAAGATTATTGGGATTTCTGAAGAAACGCCGTGGAGCTATTGGATACACTCTTGATGATTTCAAAGGGATCTCTCCCTCTATATGTCAGCATGTTATCAATATTGAACCTGATGCAAAGCCAGTTGTTGAACATCAACGCCGTTTAATTCATAAAATGAAGGAAGTGGTAAGAAATGAGGTATTAAAACTCCTTGATGCTGGTATAATTGTTCCTACCGCTGATAGTATATGGGTGAGCGTTGTGCATTCTGTCCCTAAGAAGGGAGGAATGACTGTTGTGCCTAATGAAAATAATGAGCTTATTCCTCAAAGAGTAGTAGTTGGTTATAGAATGTGCATTGATTTTAGGAAGGTTAACAAGGTTACTAAGAAAGATCATTATCCTTTACAATTTATTGATCAAATTCTAGAGAGTTGTCTAAGAAAACTCATTTTTGCTTTCTTGATGGTTATTTAGGATTTTCTCAAATTGTTGTTAAGGCAAAAGATCAAGAGAAACAACCTTTACTTGTCCTTATGGTACTTATGCTTATAGACGTATGACTTTTGGTTTGTGTAATGCTCCTACTATGTTCCAAAGATGCATGTCTGCTATTTTTCATGGTTTTTGTGAAGAGATTGTGGAAGTATTCATGGACGATAACTCCGTCTATGGAACTTCTTTTGATAATTGTTTGCACAACCTTGATAAATTTTTTGCATAGATCTGAGGAAACTAATTTGTTCTTAATTGGGAGAAATGCCCCTTTATGGTTAATGAAGGAATTGTTCTTGGACATAAAATTTCTGAAAGAGGTATTGAAGTTGACAGAGCTAAAGTGGAAGCAATAGAGAAAATGCCATGTCCGAGGGATGTGAAAGGTATTCGTAGTGTTCTTGGTCATGCTGGTTTTTATAGGAGGTTTATTAAAGATTTCTCTAAAATATCAAAGCCTCTTACTAATCTTCTTCAAAAAGATGTACCATTTGTTTTTCATGAAGATTGCAAGGAAGCTTTTGAGACTTCAAAGAATGCTTTAACCACCTGATTGGAATTTACCTTTTGGAATTATGTGTGATGCTAACGATTTTGCTGTAGGTGTCGTTCTTGGACAGCGAGTATATAAGAAATTGAATGTTATTCAATATGCTAGTAAGACTCTTGATGCTCCTCAAAAGAATTATGCTACTACCAAAAAAGAGTTCTTAGCTGTAGTTTTAGCATGTGATAAGTTTAGACCTTATATTGTTGACTCAAAGGTTACTATTCATACTGATCGTGCTGCTATTAGATACCTTATGGAAAAGACTTATGGAAAAGAAAGATGCTAAGCCTAGGCTTATTACATGGGTGTTGCTTTTACAAGAGTTTGATTTGCATATTGTGGATAGGAAGGGTGCTGACAATCCCGTTGTTGTTAACTTGTCTAGAATGGAAAACATTTCTTTTGACCATATTCCTGTTAATGATAGTTTTCCAAATGAACAGCTGCAATAAAGGTAAAATCCCAAGATAGTCCATGGTATGCTGATTATGCTAACTTTATTGTTTCCAAGTGTTTGCCTCCAACATTTACAACTCAACAAAGAAGAAAATTCTTCTATGATTTGAGGCATTATTTTTGGGATGACCCCCACTTATACAAAGAAGGAGTAGATGGTATTATGAGAAGATGTGTTCCAGATGATGAACAATGAGAAGTATTGGAAAAGTTCCATGGTAGTGCTTATGGAGGACATCACGCTAGAGATGGAACCGCACAAAAGGTTCTACAATCAGGTTTCTATTGGCCTACTCTCTTTAAAGATGCACATAAATTTATTTAACTTGTGATGAATTTCAAAGAGTTGGTAATATTTCTAGACATAATGAAATGCCGATGAGTTATTCTCTTGTCATTGAACCTTTTGATTATTGGGGATTTGACTTTATGGGTCCTTTTCCTCCTTCGAATGGTTATACTCACATTCTTATTGTTGTTGATTATGTTACTAAGTGGGTAGAAGCTATACCTACAAAAAGTGATGATGGTGAGAACTCGTTAAAAATGCTTAAAGATGTTATTTTCCCTAGGTTTGGTGTGCCTAGATATCTTATGACCGATAGAGGTTCTCATTTTATTCATGGCGGTTTTAGAAAAACCCTTGCTAAATATGATGTTAATCATAGAATTGCCTCAGCTTATCATCCTCAAACCAGTGGGCAAGTAGAGCTATCAAATAGAGAAATTAAATCTATTTTGCAAAAGAGTGTCAATAAATCTTTGAAGAATTGGCCTAATAGGTTGAATGATGCTTTATGGGCTTATAGAACTGCTTATAAAAATCCTATGGTTATGTCCTTCTATAAAATGGTTTATGGAAAAGCTTGTCACATGCCATTAGAATTAGAACACAAAGCTTATTTGGCAGTGAAAGAACTTAATAAAGATTTTAAACTTGCTTGTAAGAAAAGAATGCTTGATTTGAATCATTTAGGTGAATGGAGATGTGAAGCTTATGAAAATGATAAACTCTTTAAAGAGAAATTTAAACAATGGCATGATAAAATAATCCTTAAAAGAGAGTTTCATGTTGGTGAGAAAGTTCTATTGTATTGGTCTCGTCTCAGATTTTTTGCAGGAAAATTACTCTAATGATGGGAAGGACCTTATATTATTGAAGATGTGTATCGTTCGGGTGCAATCAAAATTTCTCCCCATAAAGATAACACTACACAAGTGGTAAATGGGAAAAGACTCAAACATTATATTTCTAGGGATTCTTATGATGAAGATGTTGATGTTATTCAAGTAATGACTCCGGAGAAGTTCATCAGAGGGAAGATTCCAGAATCTGCAGAGTCTATTTTGGAATAGGTAACAGTTATGTTAAGAAAAAGTTCGCGGATTACCTTCCAAGTTATAAATTATTGGTTTTTGGAAAATATGAAAAATACTGAGCCGAAGAAGAGTAGGAGGAGGTGCCTGAGGGCACCATACCATGCCTGGGTGCGGGCCCACCCTTGGGCCTGCCTGGCTATGGTGTGGGCGCCCCGGAGCTGTACTTTCCTTTCGTTACATATGTTTCTGATATTTAACCCCCCGGACCCCCCGAGGTCCATATTTCGTTTTCTCGTCGGGTTTCTGTTTCGAGTTGTTTCTGCCAGGATCTGTTTTCAGTTTTAGTAGCACCATGGTCTCCGCCAACGAGAACAAGGGGAAGGGACCAAAGGAAGATGATCTCCAAGACCGGAAGCCGGAGGAAGAGATCGAGAGTGGAGCTGAAGGAGATGTAGAAGAAAACCCACGAGTGCGTCCATGCGCTACCATCACAAGCATTGGAGTGGCTGCAAAACCTTCCAGGCAAACAACAAGGATCAGCACCGGAGGGAAGACCCCACGTCACTGCTTAGCTTCAAGGACACCACTTTCAGGCATAAAGAAACCTTTCTGTACTTCAACTCAGGAGTATCAATCTAGGAGGGTACCTGATTGCTATGGATGGCGTGTTGGAAACCCCAAGAGGAAGGTGTGATGAGCAAGTGGTAAGAATTTCCCTCAGTTAAGAACCAAGGTTATCAATCCAGTAGGAGGAAGAGGATCTCAGGAAGGTTGATGCCACTGACGGTGGTGCTGGCGCTTCACCGGTGTCAGCAACAACGTGGAACCTGCACACAACACAACCAAAATACTTTGTCCTAGTGGTACAGTGAGGTTGTCAATCTCACCGGTCTTGCTGAAAACAAAGATTAGACGTATAGTGTGGAAAATGATGTATGCTTGCAGTAAGTAAAGAAAGCAGTAAATAGTTGTGGTTTGTTTAACAGTGTAGAAAATGGACCGGGGTTCATAGTTTCACTAGTGGTGTCTCTCCATAAAAGATAGCATGCTGGGTGAACAAATTACAGCTGGGCAATTGACAAATAGAGGTTGCACCGTAGTCCACAATATAACATGATGATTACTATGCTATTTAGTGCGGGCATTACAACAATATACATAGACCGACATCCATCTGCATCTATGACTAATAATCCACCCTCAGGTTATCATCTGAGCCCCCTTAGGTATTAAATTGCAAGCAACAGATAACTGCATTAAACAATGTGTGTAATGTAAGCAAGGATTATGCACGCGGGCACTCTCACCGATGTTTTCTCCCTAATGTCAACATCACATCCCCCTTCACGTTTCTGTCACTCGAGCAAGGTGGTGAGGAGGCATGAACCCACTATCGAGCATAAATACTCCCTCTTGGAGCCACTAGCAGCTACTTGGCCAGAGCAGCCACTAGGAACGGAAAGCATGCAGGATCACAAATAGCATGTGCAAATAAAGACTATAATCAACTTGACATAAGGTCAATATTCATCGGATCCCAGCAAACACATCATATAGAATTACATAAGATCAATCCTGATCATGATAGGCAGCTCACGAGATCTAAACATGGAGGCATATGAGGAGAAGACAACCATCTAGCTACAGCTACAAACCCGTAGTCCAAGGATGAACTACTCACGCATCACTCCGGAGGCAGGAATGGTGATGTAGAAGCCTCCGATGATGATCTCCTCTCTGGCAGGGTGCCGGAAATAGCTTCAGAACCCCCCCTGATCTAGGGTTGACGGTGACGGCGGCTGCGGAACTTTTCGGGGATTTTTGATCAGGTGCTTAGGGTTTTCCAACCGGGGGGATTAAATAGGCAAAAGGGCAAAGGCGGTGGAGCTCCAGGGGCCCCACACACATAGGTGGCGCGGCCAGGGGGACCCGCGCCACCCTATGGTGTGGCCCCCCTGTTGTCCGTCTTCGACTCCTCTTCGGTGTTTTAGATGCTTCCAGGGAAAATAGGAACTTCGGGCTTTGTGGGGTCCAATTCCGAGAATGTTTCTAGAACAACTTTTCTGAAACAAAAAACAGCAGAAAATAGGGAACTGGCACTTGGCATCTTGTTAATAGGTTAGTCCCAGAAAACGTATAAAAATGTTATAAATAAGGAAGAAAACAAGTAGCAATTGACATAATATGATCATGGAGCATCAGAAATTATAGATACGTTGAAAACGTATCAGTACCCGGGGAAAATTTGCCTTCTTGCTGGGATATGGATCGTTCTAGACGTGTAGATGAAGAAATCTCTCAACCTAGGGAAGTGTGGGGAAAAAATCTTCATGGCTGGAATTCACCGTCTGACAAGCATGCAAACCGTATTTAGCACAATAAGGAGATGATGCGTATGCTTATGTTCGTAATTGAAGATCTGAAGAAATCAATTGATAAGCTCATTGAGAAGGATTCACCACCACCACCGAAGAATTGATTCGTCATTGGTCTTGGCATCCCCTTGGCTTGTTCCAACCTTGGGGTAGTGTCGCGGTATCACACATTTATCTTTCACCCTTTTTACCTTTTAGTACAATCATATCATGAGTAGAGAAAATATCATATAGTATGGTTTGCAGTATGGAAGTATCACTCTTTAGTCGGTTATCGTTGTATCCCTTGGTTTGAGTTATCGTAATGAAATATTAATGTGAAGTTTCATCATCTACTTGCTCTACTTTATTTTAGTTTGCAATTTTTGTTATGTGATTGATCTTGTTATTAGTATTGGTATCAATGTTGGAGCTTCAAGTTAATCTAGTTGGTTTTGGCGAACTTAGCATTGGTCAGTAGCAACAATTCATTGAGACTTAAGTAGAAAAGAGGGAGTTTCATGTAGATATATTGTTCCATGATCTTTCTTTCTTGTTAGCCCATAAGCTTAGTATTATCAAATAAGTTTTTTGTACCTTCAAGGGAGATTGCATGATTGGATTTATCATATATGTTTTTGTTTGTTTTACCTCAATTCTTACGCTTGCTACCCAACCTTGCTAGCCAAAAACCTATAGTGAAAGGGAATGCTTCTCGTGCATCCAAACCTTGAGCCCCAAAACCTTGCCATTTGTGTACACCATACCTACCTATATGTGGTATTTCACCTACACTCCAAGTAAATTTCTTTTGTGCTACCTTTAAAACCTTCAAAATTACACCTGTTTTGTGCCCCTGTTTTAGCTCATGACGACACAAATAGAGAATCTTTATCTCTCTTGTTGATTGGATTTCACACCCTAGACTAGTGGCTTCATCCACTTATCCAAATGCTAGAAGAGCTGGCAGCGGGGTTCCTAACCCCAAATGATAATACAAATTATCTTCACTATTTTTGCCCCTGATTTATCAGTCAAAGCATAATTGTGTAAACAAAAGAGAAAGAGGGATGACCTTCTATACCAGTTGCGTCCTTCTATGGGAGCTGCTCTTGTGGAGTCCAGTTGTATTTTGATGTACTGTATTTTCTGTTTGCCATTCGTTGACATAAGCATACACCTCTCAAAATTTAGACACTCCTCCACGGTATGTCATTGTTGGCAGGCACCCGAGGATTCCGTTAACCATGGTTTGTGTAAGAAAGGTTGGCAGGAGTGTCAACCATTGTATACCTTTGTTTTACAAAATACAAGCTCTAGCACATGAGTGATCCTTGCTTACCTCTGCGAAGGGCCTATATTTTACCTTTATGTTGAGTCAGTAAATCTACTCCTTTCTGTATTAAGCAAGCATTTGAGTTGTTGTGATCTATCCATCTATATGGTGATTTACTCAATCATGTTCTTTATTCTTCCTTGTTTGTACAAATGCTTTTATATGTTTGAATTCACTTTGAAAGTTACCAATGTATGCAAAGAAATTGTTATAACTGAGCATGATAAACTCTGCAATATAAGCTCTAATATAAAGACTCTGATCGAAAGATAAGTACACTGTTAGTTGTTCTCTAACGAAGTTTTCCTTTACAAATTTTGATTTCCTTTTGCACCTTTATTGTGATTTCCTTTACTTGTTTCAAGATTGATTATATAAGAGGAAGTTGTTGTCTAAAATGACTTGTTCTTCGTTAGATGTGATGACTCTTGTCCGTATTTTATTTATCGACAGCTCACTCCATAAACCTATGGTCATGTTTACTGAGTTCAGTTTCGCTTGGGGACACGCGAGGTCTAAGCTTGGGGGGAGTTGATAGGACCATTTTGCATCACTGTTTTATATTGTTATTTTCTGTTATTCATCGATATATTTCATGTTATGATTCATCACTTATGTTATTTTACCTTATTTTGCATGTTTCATAATTTTTGGAGAATAAACACCGGAACGAGAAATCTGATGAAAAAAAAGCACCGTCAGATACCCTACTTCAGAAGATCGGAAGAAGAGGGGGGATACTGGAGGAGTCTTAGAAGTTCCAAGGAGGAAGTGAGCCAGCAGGGCACCCGGAGGGGGCCAACACCACCAGGAGGCGCGCCCCCCTCTGGCCGCGCCTGGGGGTGGTCTGCCCCCTGGCCCACTCCTGGGTTCCCCCTTTCGCGTACTTAACCCCCAGGGAACCCTAAGACCCAGGGGATCATCGAAGAATTATTTCGCCACCGCCTCGGGGCGGAAAGCACCAGAGAGAGAAAAACTCTCCGGTAGGGAGAAATCTGCCGAGCAAATTCCTCCCCGGAGAGGATAAATCATCGCCATCGTCACCGTCATCGCTCAGGGCATCATCAAGATCGTCATCGTCATCATCATCACCACCAGCACCGTCACTCTCATCATCCACCTTCATCCCGCTGTAACAATTAGGGGTCTCTATAGTTGTTTTACATTAGATCTCTCTCCCGGTGTGGATTACTTGTTAGTAGTTGATGCTTGTGAGATTTATCGGTGTTTACACTTTATGAACAAATTGTTCTTATCCATTATATCACCTCTGATTATGATCTATATGATGTATTGTGAGTAGTTCATTTAGTTCTTGAGGACATGGGAGAAGTCATGATTTTAGTAGTGAAGTTATGTGGAAGTAATATCTCGTGGTTCAATATTTAAGTTGTGGTGTTATTCTTCTAGTGATGTCATGTGAACGTCGACTACATGATACTTCACCTTTATGAGCCTAGGAGGATGCATTGTGTATTTGGCTACTAATTGTGGGGTTATTGGAGTGACAGAAACCTAAACCCCCATTAGGAAACCAATGCTCGAGGGAGTGTATGATCTCGGAGTTTTAAGGCCGTGGTTAGATTGATCTTAATTAATTTCTTGTATTTGCGGATGCTTACGAGCAGTATAATCACTATTATGTATTAGTACTATTTGGGTGGTCCATTAGCATAGCTTCACCAACACAACACTTAACGAACAAATAAATATTAATCAACCGTAATGAAGCGAAAGCACTTGACGAAATTCCCAAGTGTCCTCGAGAATGTTTGGTAATCATAAGTAGAACAACCGGCTTTTCCTTTGCTCTCAAAAGGATTGGGCCACTCGCTGCAATATTATTTACTGTATTTTATTTCCTCACGCTTTATTTATCTGTTTATATCAAAAACCACCAAAAACCCGTTTGCTACTGGTTACATCGAATTCTCCATCCAACCTGCTTGTCAACACCTTCTACTCCTTGTTGGGTTTGACACTCTTATTTATTGAAAGTACTATGATACTCCCCCTATACTTGTGGGCCATCATCTCTCCATCTAAATTTCAAATGGAATTAAAATTATTTTGAGTATGTTATGATATGAACACAAGACCCCAAATATGTTATTGCAATCAAGGTGTGTTTTTTATTTAAAACTTTTAGATACAAGTCTTTGAGGAATTAATTTGTAAACTACTTAGTAGTGTTTTATATGCGTTGTGAACATAATCCTTAGCTATGGAATTTTATTCCATGCCATGCCAAATGATTTTGATTAGAACATGGACTTGTTTTATCTTTATGTGGCTTTGTTATTTTCATAGTTGAGGTTCTTATTAATTCTTCTGGACATTTCCTTATACTATGTGTAAGCCATGTTTGACATATGAAGTACTTGTTCATGTGTAAAACATGAGTGACTTAGGCTCACATTGATACCCAATATCAAGATAGACTATATGTTTGTTTCCCGTCCTTGTTTACAAGTATGGATATTATCCAATATTGTTTTTAGAACATGTATTCATTTACATGTTGGTGTATGGATGAATTCTTGTTATTATCCATTTGTCTTATGGATGAGAAGGATTTGATAATTGTTTCCATTAAGGAGTTTATTATGTGTTCCTCACTGATACGTCATAAACGTATCCTTAATTTCTGCTGTTCCATGTTGTTTTCTTATTGTTTCCCACATGTTTGCTATACACTTTATGTCATTTTTATCGAATTTTCGGACTAACCAATTGAGAAGATGCCACAGAGCCAGTTCCCAGTTTTCTGCTGTTTTTAGTTTCAGAAAAGTTGTTCTGGAAATATTCTCGGAATTGGAAAATTCGAATCCCAGAAGTTTTAGAATTCATGAAGGTTCCACGGAGTCCCGAAGAGACCCGGAGGGGGGCCTCAGGGGGCCCAAACCATAGGGCGGCGCTCCCTGGTCGCACCATGGGGTGGTGTGGGGTCCCCCGACCTCCACCGCCTTTTCTCTTTCACCTATTTATACCCCCCGAGACGTAAACCCTAAATTTATTCCACTTCGTCCCGAAAAACAGCCGAGGCCGCCGTCATTGTCATCCCGAGATCGGGATGGTTCTGGAGCTCTCCCTGGCACCCTGCCGGGAGGGGAATTCATCACCGGAGGGGTCTACACCACCATGCCCTGCTCCGAAGTGATGCATGAGTTGTTCATCGCTGGACTACGGGTCCATGGCAGTAGCTATATGGTTGTTCTCTCCACTTTGTACCTCATGTTTAAATCTTGTGATCTTCCTAACATGAGCAAGATCATCTTTATGTAAGGCTACATGTTGTGTTTGTTGGGATCTAATGATTGTTGACTGCTAAGTCTTCTGATTATCAATCTATCATGTTATCTACAAGCATATGTTATTTATGATCTTGCATGCTCTCCGTTATTAGTAGATGCTCTGGCCAAGTAGATGCTAGTAACTCCAAGAGGGAGTATTTATGCTCGATAGTGGGTTCATGCCTCCTTTGCATCTATGCTCGAGTGATAGAAACGTGACGGATGGAGGATGTGTTGTTTCCATTAGGGATAAAACAACAGTGTTTACCTAGTTTACATTGTTTACATTACACACTTTTCTTACGGCGATAATCTGTTGCTTGCAACTTAATACCCAACGTTTCGGATGATATTCGGAGTGTGGATTATTAGACATAGATGCAGTTGGAGGACGGTCTATGTATTTTTTTTGTTGTAATGCCCCCATGAATCACATAGTAATCTTTATGTCTTGCATATGCACGACGGTGCAGCCTTCACTTCTGTCAATTGCCTAGCTATAATTTTTTCACCACACATATTATTTATCTTTCACGGAGAGACACCACTAGTGACCTGTGGACCCCGGTCCATTTTCCTCATACTGATAAAACACATACTGCTTTCATATTGTTCCTACTATTTTCCTATTATTTTCCACACCATACGTTTAACCTCTTTGTGTTCAGCAAAACCGGTGAGATTGACAACCTCACTGTTTCGTTGGGGCAAAGTGATTTGATTGTGTTGTGTAGGTTCCACGTTGCTGCTGAACCGGTAGTGCGCCCTGCCATCTCAGCCGCTTCAACCTTGTGAAGTTACTCCTTCCTCCTACTGGTCGATTCAACCTTGGTTTTTTTCAGAGGGAAACTTGCTTCTGCACTCTTCATACCTTTCTCTTGGGGTCTCCCAACGAACGTGTGTTCACACGCATCAAGCACTTTTTAGGCGTCGTTGCTGGGGAGGAAGAGAATTTCTGCAAGGGGAGTCTCTCACTTCCAATCTCTTTTCTTTGTTTTTGTTTTGCTTAGTTTATTTTATTTTGGCCTTGTTTGCTTTTCTATATCAAAAATACAAAAAAGTTAGATCTTATTCTAGTTGTAGTTTTATTCTTGTTTTTAGTCTTGTTAAAATGACTACTCCTGAGAACACTAAGGTGTTTGACTTTACTAGCACCAACAACAATGATTTCATTAGCACACCTATTGCTCCACCTGCTTCTACTGCTGATTTTTATGAGCTAAAACCTGTCGTGGGATAATCATGGCAGACGTTACCTGGGGTAACTTACTTTGGGGCAAATCGACTCTGGTGTTTGGGAGAGGGTTTAGCTCAGGGGAAATCATGCTATCTAGTTATCTAGTAGCTCGGGCTGCAATGCCGCCGAGTCTTCGATCTAGGGTTACAACTATCCGCTCTCGTATTACAAAGATACTCGACTATCGGGTAAAACTCTTCTCTTTCCTGACCCTAGGAGCCGGTTTATGTATTACCCGGCTCCCTGGTTTCCTATACAAGGCATACCCGGAATCCTACCCGGAAACCGCACACAACCCTAAGTTTCCTAATCTTGACCCCTAAGGTACGGGTTACAAGGCCTACGTTCCCTCTTGGGCCTTCTAAAACTCCTCCACCTTGGGCCGGTCTTGTGCGAATCCCTTCGGGCCGGGTTTCACATAGGAATGAGCCTACCGGGTTATCATCCCCCCATCAAAACCTGCCCTATTAAACCTTGTTATGAGAGACCAATTTTCTAGTGTTAGTACTGATGATGCTGTTGCCCATCTTAATAATTTTGTTGAACTATGTGAGATGCAAAAATATAAAGATGTAGATGGAGATATTATTAAACTGAAATTCTTTCATTTCCCTTTGAGAGGAAGATCTAAAGAATGGTTGTTGTCTTTGCCTAGAAATAGTATTGATTCTTGGACTAAGTGTAAACATGCTTTCCTTGGAAAATATTATCCTCCTGCTAATATTATATCTTTAAGAAGTAGCATTATGAATTTTAAGCAACTTGATAATGAGCATGTTGCTAAAGCTTGGGAAAGAATGAAATCTTTAGTAAAGAATTGTCCCACTCATGGACTGACTACTTGGATGATCATCCAAACCTTTTATGCAGGTCTGAATTTTTCTTCAAAAAACCTTCTGGAGGTAGCTTTATGTCCATGACCTTGAGGTCAGCAACAAAGCTTCTTGATGATATGATGGTAAATTATTTTGAGTGGCACACTGAGAGAGCTACAACTGGTAAGAAGGTAAATTCTATTGAAGAAACCTCCTATTTGAATGATAGACTTGATGCAATTTTGTCTATGCTTGTGAATGGCCATGCTCCTATTGATCCAAATAATGTTCCTTTAGCCTTTTTTTGTTGCTCAAGAAGAGCATGTTGACGTGAACATCATTAAAAATAATAATTTCAACAACAATGCTTATAGGAACAATTTTGGTAGCAACAATTATAGACCATATCCTCCCAATAATAGCAATGATTATGGTAATTCCTAGAACAACAATAAAAGTGTACCCTCTGATCTTGAGAACATGCTTAAGAATTTTATTAGTACACAAACTTCTTTTAATAAATCTGTTGAGGAAAATTTTGGCAAAATTGATGTTCTTACTTCTAAAGTTGATAGTCTTGCTCTTGATGTCGATTTTCTGAAACTAAAGGTTATGCCTAATCATTTTAAATAAATTAAAACTTTGAATGCTATCCAAATTTGAATTGATGATAATGTTAGGATGTTAGCTGAATTGCATGCTAGATGGGAAAGAGAAGATAAAATAGCGAGAAAGAATAATATAGCTAATGTTTGCACCATTACCACCACTAGTAAAACTGAAGCTTCTCATGCTACAAAACCTTCTACTATCAATGGTAAAGTAATTGGTGTTCGAAACACTCCCACTTCTGCTAGTAAAAATGCAAAACTGCCTGAAACTGCTAAAAATGTTCCTGATAAAAGTGCAAAAAAAATTATAAACATGGGAGACAATGGTCCCATTATATTTGATAAAAATGATCTTGACTTTGATGATTGCAACATAACTGAAGTGATTACGTTCTTACAAAATCTTTCTAGTTGTCCTAATGCTAGTGCTATGAATATGGCTTTCAAAACATATTACAAATGGTCTCATGCAAATTAGAGAGGATATATTAAGATGTGAAGCCTCTATCCCTAGGAAGCTAGATGATGGTTGGGAACCTATTATTAAAGTTAAAGTGAATGGTTTATATTTCAATGCTCTATGTGATCTTGGTGCTAGTATCTCTGTTATGCCCAAGAAACTCTATGATATTCTTGATTTGCCACCATTGGAACCTTGTTATTTGGATATTCGTCTTATTGATAATGTTAGAAAGAAACCTTAGGGGAGATTTGATGATGTTCTTATCATGGTTAATAATACTATTGTCCCCATTTATTTATTTTGTCTTGAATATTGAATGCAATGCTTCTTGTCCAATTGTTTTGGGAAGACCTTTTCTTAGAACTGTTGGTTATGTTATTGATATGAAAGAAGGGAATATTGAACTTCAGTTCCCACTCAAGAAAGGTATGGAAAACTTTCCTAGAAATATAATGAAGTTTCCTTTTCATTCCGTTATTCGAACAAGTTACAATTTGGATGCTTCTTCACTTGAAAATACTTGATTCCACTTTTTTAGGCCTAGCTAAAAGGCGTTAAAGAAAAGCACTTCTTGGGAGATAACCCATGTTTTTACTTTTGCTTTGTTTGTCTATGTTTTCTTTGAGTCAAGGGGTTGTATACTTATGTAGCAACTCCTTTGTATCTTTATTTTCATGTTTTAGTAGTGCCAAGTAAGGTTTCTGACGAGAGTTGGAGTTGGTTTTTGGATTTCTGCGCAGGAAACAGATTTATTCTGTCCACCGTAAAAAATCTTACAAATCATGGAAAAATCAGAATGAACTAAAATTTCTTGTTCTTATTCCTTGGCTAATTCCTCAACTTTTTCATTCTTTAAGTTTTTTGATTTGAGCAACGTAAGTGCCTCAAAAAAAATTCGTCTTTACAGACTGTTCTGGTTTTGACAGATTCTGCCATTTTACTTGCATTTGCTCTTTTGCGATGTCAAGTGTATTTCTTTGCTTCACGAAACATCAGTGGTTCTAGCCATGTTTAAAAGTATCAATAGAACTTGTGCCATACAGAAGCAATGGATTTTTAATTGTTGCACTAACCCTCTAATGCGAATTACTGTTTGAGTGTGGTGTGAAGGAAGTTTTCAAGGGTCAAGAAAAGAGGTGATATATGTGATAAAGAAGAGTGCAATGTCAAATCTTGGGGATGCCCCCATGGTTCATCCAAGAATATTTTTAGAATACTCAAGCATCTAAGCTTGGGGTTTCCCAAGGCATCCCCTTCTTCATTAACTATCTATCAGGTCACTTCTCGTGAAACTATATTTTTATTCGGTCACATCATAAGAAGTTTACTTAGAGCGTATGTTTATTTTTCTTTTGTTTTCTTTTGTTTTCCTTTCTACAATAATATAGTTCTATCCTAGAATTCTTTGTTTGGGAGAGAGACACGCTCCGCTTTTTCGTTTGAATACTTGCAATGCTAGTATTCTTAGTTTTTCTTCTAGCTGCTGCAAAAATTCCTGTTTAGCTCTCGTTTTCATTGCATCTCTTGTTCGGAGCTGTTAGTTTCAGTATTGTTTTGTGAGTCCTCTCATTTTTGCTTCCTGTAGCATTTAGAGATTTTTTGTTAAAGCATGTTTTGTATGGTGCTTGTTGGGAAAAGAAACTGTTGCTTGAGGTAGAATTTTTAACCGTGCAAGTAGAAGCTTGTATAGATTGTGGCTAGACTTTTCCATATCATGCTAGATGCTATTTTAGTTTTAAAGCCTTGTGGTTATTTAGTAGCATGATTATCCTCAAATAGCTGAGAGTGTTTAATGTTCCATTTAAAGAATCATGAGTTGTTCTTGTCATATTTAAGCATAAATTTGTGGTGTTCTCCTTTGAATGTTTTATTTGGTTGACTTGGCGCATGCTCACACCATGTTTATGACTATGAACCAGTCACGAATAGCCTCCATGATGATTTAGTTTTTGAACTTGTGGTACCACTTATGATTTGATTAATGATGTTTATGTCGCTATGCATGATTATGGCTCTTATGCTCTCTTGATTTGTCGCTCCCAGTCTTTTGCTAGCCTCCACCTGTACTGAGTATGAGCTCTACTCGTGTATCCAACTCCCAAAAACCAAAATTTTCTCATTATGTCCACCATACCTACCTACATGTGGTAATTAACCACCACTCCAAAGTAAATTGCTCATGTTTTACCTTTAAAACTTTCAAAATTACTCCTGTTTTGTGCCCATGTTTTAGCTCATGAGGATGTAAATAGAGAATATTTATCTCACTTGTTGATTGGACTTTCACACCCTGGACTAGTGGCTTCATCCTCTTATCCAATGATAGAAGAGCTGGCAGCGGGGTGCCCAGCCGCAAATTAATAACACAAATTCTATTCACTATTTTTGCCCCTGATTTATCAGTCAAAGCATAATTGTGTAAACAAAAGAGAAACAGGGATGACCTTCTACCAGATGTTTCCTTCTATGGGAGCCGATCTTGTGAAGTCTAGTTGGCTTGTGACGTGCTATGTTTTCTGTTTACCATTCGTTGACATAAGCATACACCTCTCTTAAAATATAGACACTCCTCCACGGTATGTGATTGTTGGCAGGCACCCGAGGATTCGGTTAGCCATGGTTTGTGTAAGATGGTTGGGAGGAGTGTCAAGCTTTTTATACCTCAGTTTAATAAAATAAAATCTCTAGCACATGAGTGATCCATGCTTCCCTCTGCGAAGCGCCTTTCTTTTACTTTTATGTTGAGTCTCCATCTTCTAACTTTATGCACGATTGAGAGAGCATAGTTCCCATTCTGAGTTTTATGTGCATTTGTCCCATAAACATTATTAATTGATTCGTGATGTGTTATTTCTTGTTCTCTAATTATTTGCTCTAGTGTTTCTCATGAACTTTGAAGGTGTTCTGGCATTTATGTTTTGCCCCACTCTTAAGGACTAGAGAAATATCACTTTGACATGTTTTATCTATACTTGCAACAAACGTATATCTTTCGTTGCATTCTTATTCATGATCTTTTATTTGTGTTACTTCTCATGATGCAAGGTGATTGCTATGCTTTATTATTAAAATTCTATTTATCATGCTTGTGTTTAATTTCTATGATCTCAGCTTACTTATGCTTTTACATTATTGATGATCAAGTTTATATTGGTAGCACGTCACCTCAGAAATTTTGTGTTTTTATCGTTTACCTACTCGAGGACGAGTAGGAAATAAGCTTGGGGATGTTGATACGTCATAATCGTATCCTTAATTTGTGATGTTCCATGTTGTTTTCTTATTGTTTACCACTTGTTTGCTATACACTTTATGTCATTTTTATCGATTTTCCGGACTAACCTATTGACAAGATGCCATAGAGCTAGTTCTATGTTTTCTGCTGTTTTTAGTTTCATAAAAGTTGTTCTAGAACTATTCTCGGAATTCAAAAATTCGAAGCCCGGAAGTCTCAGAATTCCCGAAGGTTCCACGGAGTCCCGAAGAGACCCGGAGGGGGGCCTCAGGGGGCCCACACCACAGGGCGACTCTCCCCCTGGCCGCGCCATGGGGTGGTTTGGGGCCCGCCCGGCCTCCACCGCCTTTGCTCTTTCGCCTATTTATACCCCCCGAGATGTAAACCCTAAATATATTCCACTTCGTCCCTAAAAACACCTGAGGCCGCCGTCATTGTCATCTCGAGATCGGGAGGGTTCTGGAGCTCTTCCCGGCACCCTGCCAGGAGGGAAATTCATCACCGGAGGGGTCTACGCCACCATGCCCTCCTCCGAAGTGATGCGAGAGTAGTTCATCCCTGGACTCGGGTCCATATCAGTAGCTAGATGGTTGTTCCACTTTGTAACTCATGTTTAGATCTTGTGAGCTACCTAACATGATCAAGATCATCTTTATGTAATGCTACATGTTGTGCTTGCTGGGATCTGATAAATGTTGAATTCTATGTCTTCTGATTATCAATCTATCATGTTATCTTCATGCATATGTTATTTATGATCTTGCATGCTCTCCGTTGTTAATATATGCTCTGGCCAAGTAGATGCTAGTAACTCCAAGAGGGTGTATTTATGCTCGGTAGTGGGTTCATGCCTCCTTTGCATCTGTGCTCGAGTGACAGAAACGTGACGGATGGAGGATGTGCTATTGCCATTAGGGAGAAAACAACGGTGTTTACCTAGTTCACATTTTTTACAGTACACACTCTGCTTACGACGATAATCTGTTGCTTGCAACTTAATACCCAATGTCTTTTCAGATGATATTCGGAGGGTTGATTATTAGACATTGATGCAGTTGGATGACGGTCTATGTATTCTGTTGTAATGCCCGCATGAATCACATAGTAATCTTTATGTCTTGCATATGCACTACGGTGCAACCTTCATTTTTGTGAATTGCCCAGCTGTAATTTGTTCACCACACATGTTATTTATCTTTCACGGAGAGACATCACTAGTGAACTGTGGACCCCGGTCCATTTTCCTCATACTGATAAAACACCTACTGCTTTCATACTGTTCCTTCTGTTTTCCACACCATACGTTTAACCTCTTTGTGTTCAGCAAAACCGGTGAGATTGACAACCTCACTCCTTTGTTGGGGCAAAGTGATTTGATTGTGTTGTGTAGGTTCCATGTTGCTGCTAAACAGGTAGTGCACCCTGCCATCTCAGCTGCTTCAACCTTCTGAAGTTACTCCTTCCTCCTACTGGTCGATTCAACCTTGGTTTCTTTCTGAGGGAAACTTGCTGTTGCACTGTTCATACCTTCCTCTTGGGGTCTCACAAAAATCGTGTGTTCACACGCATCACTCACCTCTCATGAGCTTGACAAGGCATAGAGGTTATAGGTTCTCTAATATTACCTAATGATTCACCGGATAATTTCTTATGCTCCATTACTGAGGCAGTGTTGCTTCTTGTGGTCTTCTGTTGCTTGCAATATCCTTGTCTCTAGTTGCTACTAGTCTCCAGGTACTGCCTTTGTCACTTGCAAGTAAGATCAGCTCTTGGATTCCATCTTCAACTGTCTCACCCTTGTGGTGAAGACAACCAATTACTCCAAGCAAAGATTTTACTTAGATGATTATAAAAGAATGTAAGTTTATTTATGACATCAAATTTCCATATGCATACAAGAAGAATTTGTTAACAAGTGGGCCAAGCTTGTCTCCAAATTACTAATAATGTACAATTGGCGAAGATGTAGCAGGTTATCTAACTTTATGCTTGTTTGTGTATGACACTCAATTGTTTGAGTATACAAAAGACGTATGTTAACAAGGTGTACAAGATTGTTACCAAATTACTTCTATATCACACGAACATTGGAATATCACACTATTTCAGGAGGAATTAATAAGATCAGATTAAGATATAAGAGTTTCCAAATACTCTTATGATATATTGGAATAGCACTTCTAGAACAATCGGAAGAATCCTTCTGCAGATCTTCTTGTCGAAGTTCCTTCTTTCTTGTGGATTGCTTCTCTTGCAGAATGACTTCGAGAAGATTGGGAAACAAGAAAATAAGATAGTCCGAACAAAGTAACAAGATCTAGTTTAGGAGTTAATTAAGACTTTATTCTCCTTCCATATACTTCTTATTTTATTTCCCATAAGATATTTACTTATTTCATATATGATTGGTTTTACTTACTTATCAATTGCTCTAATATAGGTTATAACTTGTTGTTATTCATTAGTTGTATCCAGAGATACTTTAATTATTGAATGGGGAACTTGGATATGAATATGAAGTGCTTATGTAATGATGAATTAGGATAGTAAGTTATTCAAACGATCCCTTAATGTGTTGAGATATCATATGCTCACTTGTATAAGATGAATGGGACAATGAGCATATGAAGGTTATTGAAGTTTAATGACTTAAGTCATAGTTGTTAGTTTTTTTCTCAGGTGTCATGATTTTACTTTATATTCTTCTTTTGTAATCTTTGTCATGCATAAGGCTGACTTAGAGGCTTGGGAAGATCATATGTAATTATCAAGGTTTAACAATAATTTTAAGAAGATTTATTTCTTCTTTTAGGTACTTCTTTATAGTTGACGAGATATGTACATATTCTATAAATATGTTAATAACAATCATTATGTGATTTCCCACATATGGGGTTTGAGTTCATACTTGTTTGTATCATTTGTGTTCTATTGAACCTTTGTTATTTACTTGTGAAGGTTTACTTAGTAGTTATTAGATAATTTAGAAAGATGTTGTGTGAATGGTTGATAACTTCAAGAGTTCATGTTTAGAGGGCATAATATATCTTCTGATGAGAGGGTTCAATTGTGCATTACTATCTTGTGGAAGTGTGATCATCAGTTATGTGATTTGGATACCCACCCCTCTTTGAGTTCTAGATACATAGTGAATTATCCCGAGTCACTTATAGACTTATGGTTAAGGTTGTTGAGAGTTTGTGCTTGGTCATAACCAATTCTGGTTTGTCTTATCAAATGATTAGGTTTGTAAGATACATCTTATAAAGATCACTCTAAATGTACTCTTGAACAGATGATCTACGCCTATTTCATCATGTCAAGTGAAACATTGGTCACTTTACTTCGTTTAAACTTTCGCGCCAATTTTTCCCGTATTTTTAGATGCATGCATTGCAAATGCACATATAATATTTAAATCCTTATAAATTCCCAAACACTAGGATGTTACACGAACCAAAGTACGAAAAAAAAGGATGCAGCCGACAAGTTACAATCATAAAGAAGTAAATTGTCGCTGCCTACGGTGGCTCTATCCTAATATCATGACACCGCCCGTGTTGGGTAAAAATATCTCTCGTCACTCTTTCCAGCTGCACACACACCTCCGTAAAATGAGCTCGATACTCCTCCCATTGTAATATGGACCACGAACGGAGAATACATATTCTCCGGAATAGAACATGCGACGGAGAGAAATTTATACCATTAAAAATCTTGCCATTTTTACACAGTCAGAGCGACCATATAACGGCTAGCGCTTCTATCCTAAGAATGGTTTTGAACTTATTATCCATCTCACGCAACCAATTTCCGAAAACATTTGCAATAAAAGTGGGTTGGTATAAATTTGAAGCCATTTGGATAGTTGACCAAATAGAATGTGCAACCTTGCACTAAAAGAACAAGTGTTTTATTGTCTTCTCTTGGGAAAAAGAAACACACTTGATACTACCATGCCACTTATGTTTGACAATATTGTCTTTAGTTAGAATGACACCTTTACGAAAGTACTATGCGAATATTTTCAGGTTTAAAGATACCTTCATTTGCCAAATCTTTTTATTATTATCAACCGGTACGTCGGAATGGACCAAAACCCTATACATAAAATCTATCGAGAATTTTCCATTCCCATTTAGTTTCCACAGTAACATATTGGGCCCTTGCGACAGCTGTATCAAAGCCAGCCTATCCAGCAGGACATTCCAAGACAAGAGTCTCAGACCAATTAGGTCTCGTCTGAGCGTCACATTGGGAGGTGAAGTTTGCATAACTGTGGCTAGCGTATCTCCCTTATGGCGCACAATATTGTACATGACCGGGTACTATTCCCGGAGGGTGGTATTACCCAACCATTTGTCATCCCACAAACGTATATCCGAACCATACTTAATCTTAGATACACCAAAGTGAAAGAAATGTTTCTTTGTTGCCATTAGTCTCGCCCAAAAGTGGAAATCATCGGGTTCCCAAATAACATGCGAGAGCGCTTTTGTGCCTATATACTTACGTGTAAGGAGCGTTTGCTAAACCTCATCCTCCATGAGTATCTTAAAAAGCCACTTATCTAGGAGATCAGAGTTTTTGATCTGAAGGTCATGAATACCCAGACCTTCCAGATCTTTTGGTGGGCAAATAAACCATCTAACCAGTCTGTATTTCTTGTTTTTTCACTATTCCCTTGCCAAAAAAATCGCGATTGGAAGTAATTCAATCTATGTATACTCCTTTGGGTAACTGAAAGAATGATATCATATACAATACCATATTCGTAAATACTGAATTAATGAGTACCAATATTTCACCCAGGGATAGAAGTTTGCCTTTCCAGCTTGCCAATCTTTTTTGCAGACATTCTTCTACATGCTTCTGTTCCGCATTAGTAATCTCCTATAGTGTATTGATATACCCAAATACTTAATAGAAAACTGACCTTGCTCACAGCCAAATAACTCAGCATACCGAGCAGCTTCATCCCGAGCCTCTCCGAAGCAAAACAACTCACTTTTATGGAAGTTAATTTTCAACCCAGATAATTTCTCGAATGCTGATGATATTAATTTCAAATTCGGTGCCTTATGTAGATCATGTTCCATAAAAAGAATCGTATCGTCCGCATATTGAAGTATTGATAGTCCCCCATCTACTAAGTGTGGGACTACCCCCTTCTATATGATCATCTTGCTTTGTCCGTTCAGTCATGATCGCTAAAATATGAGCATTATATTAAATAATATAGGCGATAGTGGATCACCTTGCCTTAATCCCTTTTTTTTGTTTGGAAGTAGCGGTCAATGTCATTATTGACTTTAACAACACTACCTCCAGAGAGAAGACCATGTATCAAAGCACACAACCCCTCTAAAAAACCTTTCATTCTCAGAGTTTGTTGGAGGAAAGAGTAATTCACTTTATCATATGCCTTTTCAAAATCTATTTTGAAGATTACTCTGCTAAGTTTTTTAGTGTGCATCTTATGAACGGTTTCGTATAAAACAATGATCCCGTCAAGAATATTTCTACCCCGCATAAAAGCAGTTTGCTTAGGTTTAACCACATGATCGGCAACCGAATTTAACCTGAGAGTTGTAACATTTGTAAAATTCTTAAAGCTAGCATTAAGTAAATAGATTGTTCTATACCGTTGTATCATTTCTCCCTCCAAAATATTAGGGAGCAAGACTATTTCCCCAAAGTTTAGGCGGTATACCTCTTGTTGTGGTGTGGATAAGACAGATGCCATGGGATGGCTTAAGTTTGGGGCCGATGGACGTTGTAGGTATCCGGGGAGGGATCGCACGGCGAGTAGCCACGCTCAGGTATCACTGCAAACAACAAGAACTACCCAGGTTCGGGGCCCTCGCATGGAGGTAACACCCCTACTCCTGCCTATCTCTCTGTATGTATAATCTCTGAGTAGCCACGGTACAACTTTGCCTCTAAGCCGAGTAGCCACTCTGCTGCTCTCTCTCGCTCTAGTGCTAGCTCTTGTAATAAATGCGATCTGAGGCAACATCCCTCGCGCAGGAGGGGGCAGGGAACCTTATATACTGGTACGATGATGCGACACCTCCACAGTGGCGCAGAGCACGCCTCCGGTTTCTCGCTGACGCGGGTGCGGGAAGTCGCCGCGCCGTTCGGCTGACAGGACCTGTCCCCCTTGTCAGTCACCCAGAGTAGGCCCCTCGACATGTCCTGTCCCCTCTGTCAGTGACAGGACATGACAGGCGCCTACCTCACTGTAGCCACGCCGTTGCGTGGGTAATCTTGCGCTCCGTAAGTTGAACCGCACGCCTGTACGGCTGCGGGATACACGAGATCTTGTCAGAAAGTCTCCATTGACTTCTTGCCCGAGTAGGATTGCAGCCCATCTACTCGGACCACCTGACCGCTACCCGGACGATCATAATCTTTCTCCTTATCTCTTCTTGTCCTTCAATAGTTATGACCAAATAGAAACTACCGGGTAGAGGATACCCGGGTAGCCGTCTACCGGGTCAACGGCACTTTGACCTTCGTTTTACCACTTGCCTTACCCCTACTCGGGGGTAGCTCCCCGACATTAGTCCCCGAAGTTGGTAGAGTCCAGTGAACTTGTTCGCGGGGCCCTGCCACCTTAAACCAACTTGTCTTCTCGAATGAGTAATGCCGAGTGGCACCTTAACTTGGACCAAGGACTCCTTCTCAAATCTCTCCAACTGTGATCACGAGAGCAACTTCCTTGAAGCCGAATAGAGCACTCTCTCTACTGTGCTGCCGAGTAACTTGACTTGGTGAAATTTTGAACATGATCCCGCTGGATCAGACCAAATCTATCTTCTCGTGTCGCTAGTGGGCACGTGTCACGCCCACGTACCCCCGACGCCTCGGTGTCAGGGATACAGCAGGCCACGCGCCCTTCACTGCAACCAGGGCCCACGGCCCGTTAGGTCACCTCGGGCGAGTACTCGAAAGCCCACGATCCAGGACGTGGGATTAACTGCGCCCGTTACGTGCATGTTTCGCGTTGTGTGCGTTTCTAACGGGCAGCTAACACACGCCACACGATCAATAGCCACGATCGATCCAGTAGTAACTGCAGCTCGCGGGGAGAGATAAATACCCCACGCCGCCTACCTCTTCTCTTTCCTCCTCATTTTCCAATCTTGCACTCCCATCTCCTCAGTCGCCGCCGTCGAGCACAGCGCCACCGCGAGCACTCACTGTGCCCCCACCGTGAGAACTGAGAGCAAGAAGTCTCGGCGCACCATCGTCGTCAACCTCGCCCTCAACTCCGACGGGCTCTTCCTCTCCAACAGCAACCTCACTTCTATGGCTCAGCACGGAGACGAGATGGTTCCCGCCCGAGCCGGCTGGGAGGGCTCGGACGTCACCGCCGATGACTGCCAATGGCTGGTGAATACCCGCCGAGTCCCTCCCGGCGTTGTCTGCCGGCCTCCCGGCACCGAGCTCGTCCCGGCACCAGAAAAGGACGAGTACGTGGTATTCCTCTCCCACTTCAAACGCAGCTTCGGCCTTCCCATCTCTAAATTCCTTTCAGACTTTCTCCGCCATTTCGGCCTTCAGCCGCACCACCTTCCACCAAATTCCATAGTTATGCTCTCCATACACGCCACCGTGTGTGAAGCTTTCCTGGGTGTTTACCCAACAGTTCAAACCTGGGCACGCTACTTCTTGCTATGTCAACAAAGTGTGCCCAATCCCAACAACCCTCAAGTTCCTCGCACGAAAACCCAGACGGGTAGTGCGATGATGCTGCAGCGCCGCACCGGACACCACCCGAGAGTACTCGGGCTGGAGACCGTGAGCAAGTGGCAGCGCGGCTTCCTTTACGTGAAGAACGTTCCCGCCGAGAAGGGGAAGCCCATCGAAGACCGGATAGGGCTCCCTAAGTTTGTGAATGCGCTGCCCACCGGGCAGAACTGGGGATATAATCCAAAGAAGACCGTGCCAGACGTCGTCCAGGTCGAGAAGCGCTTGACCGAGTTGGCGGCAGAAGGGCTCCTTCAGGATGACCCAATCGCCTGCTGGATCTCTCGCCGAATACTCCCGCTCCAAGAGCGAGCACACAAGATGTGCTACATGGGAGGTCCTCGGGATTGTACCAGGACGACGACTTTCGAGCTCAGCAAGGCTGAGGTGGCCATCTGGGCCAGGTCTATTATGCAGACCACGCTCATCGAGAACTGGGCATACGGCTTCGTGCCGTATAGCCGTACCAAGAAAATAACCCAGGTTAGTGCTCTTTTCTGCACCCTTATTATCTGTGATTGACACCGAGTAGAACTTCCTCTTAGCTTTATATGCTTTGTGTTTGCATGCTATGCCGCGTAGGAGCCTTTAGCTTTGTATGCTTTATGTTTGCATGTTGTTCCGAGTAGACTCACTTAGCTTAATATGCTTTGTGTTTGCACGCTATCCCGAGTAGAACCACTTAGCTTAATGTGCTTTATGTTTGCACGCTTGCTCCGAGTAGAACTTCTTATCCGGGAACTTAACTCATTGTGCTTGATTGTACCAAGAGCATATCAATCACCAGAGAGAAGAGGACAATGAGATCTTTGAGGCCAACTGGTCAGATGACAGAACTGAGGATGACACCAAGGCATACGACACCAAAGATACCTTGTGTATCCCTCATGCCATTCAGGCCGGTAAGTCCCGAGCTGATGCCTCTATTCGGGATTGGTCCGAAGATGAAGAAAGTGACTTTGTTCACCTTTCCGCTTACTCGCAGTCTGCTTTGCTTTCCTTCACTTTTGCTTGTTCTGAATTCTCCCCTCTTCTCTGCAGAGGAGCCTGAGTTGGACGAGCTAGAGGAGCCCGTGGACGCTATTCCAGTGTCCATGGCTGCTCCCACTACTCGGAAGAGGGCTGGCAGCGATGCACAGGCACCTCCTGGCAAGAGGCCCGAGAAGAAGCCAGCAGTTAAAGTTACCACCGGCCGCCGAAAACGCGTCCCTACCATGGACGGGTAAGTGCTTCCGAGTAACCCCTGGTTCTGTGTTGTGCTTTTCCCTTCTCCCTTTTCTGCTTTCTTTCTGATCCTATTTCTTCTTCCAGCGCGCCTCTCGACGATGATGCCACTGCGGCACCTCGTCCCAAGAAGAAGACAACCGTGGCCCGAGAGCAGCTTGTAGAGCTCTCGGATGAAGATGAAAACCAGGAACCGCAGGGTAGGATGCGTGCGTCCTCCCCTATTGACGAAGAGCAAGATCTCGGCGCCAAGAACGATGGCGCCGGGGATGATACCGATCCCATCTCTGAGCAGCAGCAACCAGAAGCGCAGAAAGCTGCCCAGGACGCCGCCAACACCGAGAAGCCGCCAACTCCCCCAACTGCATCAGCTGGGGAGGACACCGAACATGCTGCCGAGCAGCAGGACACCACGGCCGTGGAGCGGCCAGATGCCAGCACCGAGCAGCAGCCCGAGACCAATGCTGCAGAACAATCCAACCCCGCTGCCGAGCAGCGGGTAGAAGACGCTGCCGCCGCGCAGCACACCGAGGATCCCGCTGCCGTGCAGCGCGCAGAGAACTCCGGGGAGGAGCCCTCCCGCGAGTACGCGGTGCGGCCGGATACCGCTGTTGCCGAACTAGAAAAAACGCCTCCAACTCGCAATGTACCTTCACCTGCCAAACAGGTGCCACCTCCATCTCAGCCAGCCTTCCAAGTACCTCCAACAGTTCCTCCGCCTTCTCGGCCAACCCCCACACCAAGCACCAAGAAGACTACCAAGGCGGGTGGTGAACCAACTCGGACGAAGCCAAAACGCGCCGCCTCACAGGCTGGACAGGCGCCACTGCCCTCCAAGCCGCAAGGCGGACAGCCCGGACAACCGATCAAGAGCACCCAGCTGACACTCCCTCTGAACAAGACAGCGCCTAACCCCAACATCAGCCTGGTTCCCTCCGAGGTTACCCTTGGTCCTGTCGAGAAGCTGAATGCTGGAGCTAGCGCCAGCGGGCAGCACAAGTATCCCGAGTACTGGACAGATCTGCAGCAGCGCCACCAAATCCAGTTGTCCAAGGAGGATAAACGGCTAGCCTCTCTCAAAGAGCGCAAAACCGCAGGAATCTCCAAGTCCAAGGGAAAAAAGGATTCCTTGGTCATCAAGGAACTTTCTTCCCGCGGTGAAGACGAGGAGGTGCTTCCCGAAGAAGGCCTTGCAGCCATCTTGGACCGAGTAGGCCACATCGAGAAGTCCTGGGATAGCAAAGTGCTCGGCAACAACGCCTGGGATGGTACCGAGTTGGGGAAACTCGACCATTATCGAACGTACTGGAACAAGGCCGACATCGGCCCTGTTGGCATGGCGGTTGCCAGCCCTTGCAGCACCTTGGCCGGAAAGCTGTTCATCCTGCGCAAGAACGCCAAGGACATCGAGCAAAGCTATGTCGTAAGTGTCTCTCTATTCTTTGCATTTTCCGAGTTGATGATTTCTTCTTTCTCTTCTCTTCTTCTCTTAGTCATTCCCCCAGTCCCCGAGATTCGGGCCGAGTAGGTGAAGACTCAACCGAGTTGACATTTACTCGGGCCAAATCTTCCAGTACTCATATTTTCCTTTCTACTCTGCAGGATAGCGTCCAGAAAGGACAAAGATTTTTCGTCGGCTTCTCTGGAACCACCGCCAAGCCAGGGAGCGGAACCAAGCCTTGGAGGCTGAGAAAAGAGACAAGGATGCTATCGAGCAGTAAGTCCTGGAGCGCACCCTCAAGCTTTCTGAAATAGAGAGTAAGCTTTAAGCATCTCGGTTTATGCGTTTTGTACTTACGCCCGTTTTTTGCTTTCTGCTCAATTGTTGTCTTCTCTGCATGCGAGCTCAAGGCTCTGGTGGAAAGGCACCAAGATTGCGAGGTCTTCACTGCCTCTGCACAAAGCAAGATCACTTCTCTGGAAGGTGAGTACTGTTCTCCCTTTTTTGTATTTGCCTTCTTTCTGTTGGCTACTCTGCTCAATAATGATGTTCTTCTCACAGAAGAATATAAGAAGTTTCAGGAGCAGCACCTGCAATGCCTCACTCCTGTTGAGGCTCACCAGCAAGTGCAGGCCCGGGAAGCAGAGATAGAGAAGGAGCGCAAGACCGAGAGATCTGATTTCGAGAAGCTCTAAGTTGATCTCGCAGATGCACTCCAGACTGCCATCAACCAAGTCCGCGAGAAGCAGGAGATCGAGAAAACAGCTGCTGCCGAGAAGCGAGAACTCGAGCTGGAAATCACCATGCTCAAGGAAAGGAACCAAGCCCTCGAGGCGCAAATCAATGACTCGCGCCACGTCCATGACAAGTCTCCAAGAAGCAGAGGACTGGAAGGTTAAGCTGGGAGCCCTGTTGGTAGACATGGAATGTGAGTTATCGCTACCCCTTTCACTACAAGAAATGTGTTGATACATGACGTTCTCATAGCGACGATGGAAGAAAACGTCATAAAGTTATGACGATTTTAGAGAAGATCGTTATAGACCGTTTGAAGGGATCAAAAACCTATAAAATAACGACGATTTGAGACAAAACGTCGTAATTTTATTAAATGAAATTGTCATAGACAATGGTGGCCCTATTCTTTAACTGATCACGACGAATTTAAATCATCGTGACAACCTAATTGTGGATGCATTTATATGACTGGACGAACACGTCATCAATTCTGCCTACGTGTCATATCTACTGGATGTCCATATCATCAATTTTGCATATGTGTCATCTCTACTGCCACGTGTTCGCATATGTGTCTGCCACGCGGGACCAGCAAGCCACTCCTAGAATATTCACCGATCTGCCATGCGGGCCCTCCGAGTAACTGAAATTTGAGCTCTCCTTTTTTTTATTGAGGGCTCAAATTTGCAATCTGTATATGCGTGTGCGTATCATCAAATTAGTGAATTATTGAGAAAAATCTGCAAAATTAGGCTCATCAGGATTCGAACCTGGAACCTCCGGTGCTCATAGGCGCACGCAAACCCCTGGACCTTCAGTCCGTTCGTGTAACTACTGCGCCCGCAACCTACTTGAGGTGATATTATCAAATTAGTGAATTATTGAGTAAAAGCTGCAAAAATAGGCTCATCAGGATTCGAACCTGGAACCTCCGGTGCTCACAGGCGCACGCAAACCACTGGACCATCAGTCCGTTCGTGTTACTACTGCGCCTGCAACCTATTTGAGGTGATATTCGACGTGGACTTGGGCCTCGGTGGGACAAATTGGTGGGACTTGGGCCGAAATTCGACCTGGGAAGAGATTCCTATTGTGGGCTCTGAAAGCTAGCTCGTTGGGCTGGCTTAAAAAAAATCTCGTTTTTTTCCTGTTTTCATTATCTATAATTTGATTTTGACTTCCAAATTGACCGAAATCAATTTTATAAAATTTGTAAAACTATTTTAAATAATTATAGACAATTAGGAACCATTTTTTTGGAAAAGGAAATACAATCATGCCCATGAGTATATATTGCTTGGAACTTTTGAGGATTTTGAATTGCGGCTTTCGAGTCAAAACTGGGGACATGACCGTCCATATATAGAGGATAAATATTGAGAAAATCTCGGTGTAACTCTGTTGAAATAGGTACTTGTGCATCTAAAAATGATTTTTGCAAAAAATAATGACCAAACTACGAGGCACCTGTAGTTCAAATTTGGACCGGTTTCAGCTAAATCGGTAGAAATTTATCTTTTTCAAAAGAGGTGTATTTAGAGCCATTCAGAGGTATCAAATTTGTTATTTGTAGATCGAATATGACATAATATATTTAGAATTTCAATTTGTACAATTTTGTAACATATTTTTGGTAGGTGATTCACAAAAAATCCCTTTTTTTACACTCCGAAGATGAAAAATGATGTTTTTTATTCAATGAAAAATAAAAGTTTCTTCGTGAACATTGTTAGTTGTTCCATTATGAATGCTTGTGTAGAATATGGGCACATTTCAACAAACTATGCCATGAGTGTGGCCATAACATCCGTCATTTGGCCCGAAACCCAAGAATCTTCGGAGGAGATAGCTCATTTCTATGAACACCTTTTCAAACCAGTTGTCGTATTCCAAGTTTATTATTTTTGGTGGATACTAGGACATATATAATGACACCACGCGAAGGTCTTGCGTCATTTTGATTTTTTTTGAATATTTTGGAATTTTCTATGTCCGTTTCAGGAAAAAGTCAAGATGGCGTGCATGACCGTTCGTAGCTAGGGGTTGAATATTGAGAAAATATTGGTACATCTCTATTGAAATAGGTAGTTGTGTATCTAAAAATAATTTTTACAAAAAATCATGAGCAACATATGAGGCACCTGTAGTTCAAATTTGGCCCGGTTTCAACGGAATCGACAGAAATTTGTCTTTTTCAAAAGAGGTGTATTTAGAGCTATTGAGAGGTATCAAATTTGTTATTTGTAGATCAAATATGACATAATATATTTAGAATTTTAATTTGTACAATTTTGTAACATATTTTTGGTAGGTGCTTCACAAAAAAACCCAGTTTTGACACTCCGAAAATGGTATTTTTATTCAACGAAAAATAAAACTTTCTTTGTGAACATTGTTTGTTGCACCAATATGCATCTTTATGTGGAATATGGTCACATTTCAACAAACTATGACATGGATATGGCCAAAACATCCGCCATTTCTCCCAAAAGCCATGAATCTTCGTACGAGATAGCTCATTTTTGTGAACACATTTTCCACCAAATTGTCTTATTAGAAGTTTATTATTTTTTTTGGATACTAGGACATATATAACAACACCACGCAAAGATCTTGCATCGTTTCGAGTTTTTCTGAATTTTCTGGAATTTTCAAAGCCGGTTTCGGAAAACGGTCAGAACGGGGGACATGACCGTTCGTACCTAGGTGTTGAATATTGATGAACTATTGGTACATCTCTATTGAAATAGGTAGTTGTGTATCTAACATATGAGGCACCTGTAGTTCAAATTTGGCCCGGTTTCAGCGGAATCGGTTGAAATTTGTCTTTTTCGAAAGAGGTGTATTTTGAGCTATTGAGAGGTAGTAAGTTTGTTATTTGTAGATAAAATATGACATAATATATTTATAATTTTACTTTGTACATTTTTGCAACATATTTTGTGTATGTGCTTCACAAAAAAACCCAGTTTTGACACTCCAAAAATGGAAAATGGTATTTTTATTCAACGAAAAATAAAACTTTCTTCGTGAACATTGTTAGTTGCACCAATATGCATCTTTCTGTGGAATATGGTCACATTTCAACAAACTATGACATGGATGTGGCCAAAACATCCGTCATTTCGCCTGAAAGCCATGAATCTTCGTACGAGATAGCTCATTTTTGTGAACACATTTTCCACCAAATTGTCTTATTCGAAGTTTATTATTATTTTTGGATACTAGGACATATATAACAACACCACGCGAAGATCTTGCATCGTTTCATGTTTTTCTGAATTTTCTGGAATTTTCAAAGCCGGTTTCGGAAAACGGTCACAACGGGGGACATGACCGTTCGTACCTAGGTGTTGAATCTTGATGAACTATTGGTACATCTCTATTGAAATAGGTAGTTGTGTATCTAAAAATGATTTTTACAAAAAATCATGAGCAACATATGAGGCACCTGTAGTTCAAATTTGGCCCGGTTTCAGCGGAATCGGCATAAATTTGTCTATTTCAAAAGAGGTGTATTTTGAGCTATTGAGAGGTTGTAAATTTATTATTTGTTGATCAAATATGACATAATATATTTAGAATTTTACTTTGTACAACTTTGTAACATATTTTTGGTAGGTGCTTCACAAAAAAACCCTTTTTGACACTCCGAAAATTGAAAATGTTGTTTTTATTCAATGAAAAATAAAAGTTTCTTCGTGAACATTGTTAGTTGTTCCAATATTCATGCTTGTGTAGAATATGGGCACATTTCAACAAACTATGCCATGAGTGTGGCCATAACATCCGTCATTTGGCCCGAAACCCAAGAATCTTCGGAGAAGATAGATCATTTATGTGAACACCTTTTCAACCCAACTGTCGTATTTCAAGTTTATTATTTTTGGTGGATACTAGGACATATATAATAACACCACGCGAAGGTCTTGCATCATTTTGATTTTTTTTTAATTTTCTAGAATTTTCTAAGCCCGTTATAGGAAAAAGTTAAGACAACGGGTATTACCTTTCGTAGCTAGAGGATGAATATTGAGAATTTAAATAAAGTCACATTATTATAATAAAGCATATGCTATAAAAATTATATTTGGCAATGAAACTATTAATTAACTTTATATCTTGTAGATTTTGGCCATTAAGTAGAGAAAAAGAGCTATTTAAAAAAATATGATATCATCTAAAGTAGTTTTATTACCACCAGCCCACCTAACTGGTCACTGTTCGGTGGGTCCATGAGGATCTAGGTCCCAGCTGCAGCCACTCTAGGGGTGGAGCAAGTGCCTAAAGTAACAAAACAGGAGCAGGAATTTTTAAAAAATGCGCGCGATGTCAACCCCATCGAAACTCGAAACCGGCAGAAACCCTAACGAGCCCTCTCTCTACCCCCTCCTTTCCCTTCTTGCGCCACCGCCCCCTTCTCTGCACCACACACACTCCCCTCAATCGCTGCTCTACACAGAACCACACGGATCCCTCCGTTCCCATCGCCGCCCTCCCGTCCTCTTTGAGCTCCCGCCGCCCCCTAGTTCGCACCGCCCCGAGCCAGATCCCTACCTCCCCCGGCTCCCACCGCCTCCTTCGTGACCGACGGCGGTGGCACCACCCGTCCTTCGATCCACCTTTCTTGACGGTTAAAGCGAAATTTCAGCGCGCGGTGCGAAATTGGTGCGAAATCCCCTTCCCTGGTCTTCCCTTGTGAAATCCCCTTCGAGATCCACACGCCAGACCACCGATGGCGCCTCCTCGCTCTTCCCTTGCGCCGACCTCCCTCCCTCCCTCCCTCCTTCCCTTGCGCTCCCGTCGAAGTCCAGCCGAAGCCGCGTCGAACCAGATCCCCACCAACACCTCCTTATCTGCTTACTCCAGCGAGAAGCGACGGCACATGCCTCATCTTCATCAAGATCTTCGTCAGGTTTGGAGCCTCATCTTCATCAAGATCTTCCTCCCCATCGCTTTAACCTTAGGGCCACCAAGATCTGAAGTCCACCACATCTGGGAGAATTCTATTCCCCATTGTTTCAGGTTCTCCTGCAGCTAGGGCAGACAAGCGTCGTTGCCGGTGTCGTCCTGGCTTCCCCGGATCTCCACCGCCGGCCAGACTTCTACACTCTAGGAGGGAGATGCCGCCGCCACCCCGATTTCCACATGCGTGGACGGACTGCGCGCCCACCTCCCCTTCCGAGGAAGGTGCCATCGGTCGCTGCTGCCGTTCCTCCCAGCTGCGCGTGCGGAAGGCAGCACCGCTCCTCCTCCCTGTTTCCCGGTGATGTTGCTCTGTCCTGTTCCCTGCTTCCTTTTCTCCAACGATGTCCGCTTCTCCGCCACCTTCTCCACACAGATCCTTCTCCCAAGGCACTGGTGCCATCAAGGAGGAGTAGAGTTGATCTGCAACCCCTTTGTAGCTGGTAGCCGAAACTGCCATAGAGGGAGTCGTTTTTCTCTTTTTTGAGTGGATCAGAAGTTCATTACAATTTGCACTGGGATGCTGTGTAACTGGAGAAGGTGTTTGTTCCTTATTGTTTGCGAGATGCTGTGTAACTGGACTTCTTATCTATGTTCTCTGCTTTGCTTTGCTTGTCTTGTCAGTGGTGCAATCTCTTTGTTGTACTCCATATTTCTGCAATTTCTTGCAGCAGTTTATAGGTTGCAGTAGTGCCCATTTTAGGTAAAAAAAATTTCATAGAAACCATTAAACATTTAAGAGCTCTCTATGAACATCAGGGAGGTATATATACAGAAATTTGTCGGAAGTCGACACTTCACACGAAATATGATGATCAATCAGTAGCAACATGTTCTTATATTATTGTTGGTGCATATTCTTGTTCGAGATGCTGATTGGATGCAAAGCATAACTTGTTCGTGATGGTCTCTTTTTTTAGGATCTGTATACTTGCCATTGTAGTGTGAAATTTAGTCACTTCTAGATGAAATTTTGAGTTACATCTTGCACTATGTACTAATTGAATACATAGCTTCTGTTATCTTATCTTGTATGCCGCTCGTTTGACAGTTACTTGTGTCGTACCCTTTGAATTCTTAAAAAATGGGTATGGATAATAAACTTGTTTCATGGAATGTTATTTCAAGTATTCTCGTCAACATTGTACTCTATCGACACAAAGGCTCTCAGCCTTAAGAGTTATCTTGCAATTGGAGTAGGAGTAGTATGTAACCGAAAAAAGGCTCGTGTTTCTGTCCTCTATTTGCAGTGTCACTATGAATTGAACTCATTACCTATGGTGTCACACATACTAATCCTAGTAAAACAAATATCTGCAGGCCTTAGCTTCTGTGGCTTGCCTTTGCTGATTGCTTAGCGTGTTAGTTGTATGATTCTTCTTATGTGTCGTTGGCACACGACATTCATGTTTGACTTTTCTTTCCAGATGTTCATTCCCAGTGTGTATAGAATCTTCTTTTGCTGTATATGCATGTTCATATGGATGGTATAGTCTATCACCAAATAGTATAGCAACCAGCTGCAGGATAATGCTGTAATTTAGCATCTGCAACAACGGTGAATATTTGTAGCAACGTAACCAATTCTTGCTGATCACTTATCTTTTGAATTTACTACATTGCTGAATATTTTCTCAGATGATAACAATTTTTCTGTTAAATGTTATAGATTGGTTTGTCTATAAATTTTTCTGTAGCAACATAACCAATTCTTGCTCGACCTCCTTGTCTGTAGGTGCACTCGAGTGCAGCCCTGCATACTTCTCTAGTTCCTGGAGCATCTTGACTGGCTTGTTTTTCTTCGCCACCACACTCTGGTATGTTGGATGTGTGTAACCCGTATCTTTGCTGTTTTGCTTGAACTGTAACGTTGATACTGTCGGAAGTATTACCTTCTACAATTAAAGCTGCAAGCATGCCTCTGTTCTAGTATATTTCTATTTCTTTGACAACTTGGGTCGTTTCTGTAGCTATTCTTTTAGATTCAGTTCATCTACCTTCCTTTACATAACATAGATATTAAAATGTTTTGCTTGTGTGCTCATATAAGTATCTGTTTCCCACCAGGATGGTTGTATCACAGAAGTTACCAAGTGGCCATGTTAGGATTTCGTTTAAAATCTTTTTAGGTATGCTGGTAACATTCTCCTATTTACCAACATAGGTTTCTTAATTTTTTAGTGAATTTTCAAACAAGCCGAGGTATAGGATACATGGATACTACATAATGCTTCTATGATTATAGTTATTGGTTCTTGTTGCAGCATACCATCAGTAAGGATGTGAAGCGTGTTGGCGAGGCAAACTGTTAAGATGGATGCGCATCTGAGGGTCTTGTTTCCATTGGGTGGAAAAGATTTTTGAATATGTGTTCTTTTTGTTTGATTGATGAATACAGTAGGCGCCATTTCCTAGCTTTTTTTTTCTCGACAGAATGTTGGTGCGATGTAAGATGGTCGTGTGTGGCTGGTCCATGTCTTTGTGAAACAAACTCCTGTTCCTACTGAATTAATGTTATTTGTTGTGTGGGTGGTGCATGTCTTTGTTTCTGTTTTCTTGCCTGTGATATTTTCATAAGTTGAATCGTAAATCTATTTAAATAACACATGGGCTCTAATAAGGCTATGGCCCAAATTTGATTAACAGATATGCAATTTTAAAAATAAAACGAAATAGGCCACAAAAGTCAAGGCCCAAGATAAAAATGGACCAGAAAAGGCCAAGGCCCAAGATAAAAAAGGACCAGAAAAGGCCAAATATTAAAACAGGAAAATGATAGAATAATTGGGCTAGGCCCACGAAGATCACAGAAATGGAACGGGCTGTATTTGATCCACGACGTTTTTAAATCGTCATGATTTTGCCACGTAGGACTAGCCACGTCAGAGCTGATGTGTCATGCTCGGACTACTCACGAAGATTTTGGATCGTCATAGATTTATGACGTTCCTATATCGTCGTGGATATCCATGACGTTTCCAAAAAAAACGTCGTTGTGGTTAATTACTGACGCTCGGTTTTCAACGATTTGTTTTTCGTCATAGGATCGTCATGGATGAAATATGATGACGATTTGGTGACGAAAATAGAGCGTCATGTATCAACATATTTCTTGTAGTGTTTCTTCTCTTGTCTCCTTCTTCTCTGCCTTCTTCTACCCGGTTTTACTTCTTCTCGGTCACCATTTCTGACTCAACTCAGATCCTTATGCAGATATCTTCCCGGAACTCCGTTCCGCTGGTGTGCCCGCTCTGGACAAGGCAAGACAGGACAGAGCCACGTCTGGTCTAAATATTGACAACACCATACAACATCAACGACCATCTCCTCAACATCAAGACACAAATCTGCTCCCTTAAGGGCCTGGGCACCTCCATGGTGTCTACTGGTATCAAGTTGCACAAGCTCTTCTGGCCCAAGAAGGACGTCCCGGAAACCTTCCGCGAAATTGCAGAGCACCTGGATGAGGTTAAGGTGGAGCTCAAGAAATGGCGTGCCTCCGCAGCTCGGGCAGGAGCTGACGAGCCGCTGCACTTCATCCTGTCCTGGTACGAGAACCTGGATCTCGACAGGATTGGTACTCGCCGCAACGACTCCAAGTGGACCGATGATCCTGATTGCGTCGCTTGCCGAAAAGAGGTGGCTTATGAGCTCGCCTCCTACGTCGACACCAGCGTCTTCATCGACGGCCCCACCGAGCCTGATACGGATGTTGGTGAAGAGGACGATGAAGAGGATGATGACTTTGATGACGAAGACTTGGCCGAGTTCGAGGAGGGTGCCGAGGAGGAGGGATCCGAGCAGGAGGAGGCCAAGGGGACGGAGAGGAACGAGCAGCAAGGCAATGTTGAGGACTCCGGGTTGGCAGCCAACCCAGAGGCCAAGCAGCCGCAGCCCGCCGCGTAGGAGACCACCATCACCACCGAGATGGTGATCCAAGACCTAGCTCCCGAGTTGGGCGTGACTGGGGCTGCTCCATCCGGCATCTACCCTCTGCCCAGCACTCAATCTACTCCATCCTCCAACTCTGCAACGGATCCCATCTCCGCGGCTACAACAACTTCCACAGCTACTGCCTCCGAGTCAACTGCGCCTACCAACACCAACACGGACACTACTGCTTCTACTGCCGTTTAGTTCCTACATGTCTTATCTCCAAACACTTATCAGATCCCCGGGATGCCGGGTGCAGATGAAATCGATACAATTTTAAGTCTTAAGTTCCTCACTACTCATTTTTATTTGGTTAACAGTTTAGCAACTCTGGCTCAATGCCGGGTTGCGTTTCAATGCAAGTCCCCGAGTTGCATTTTTCATCCACTTGTTCTATTTGTATTTACTCTTACCTGCCACTTGTGGCTTTTTGGTAGTCGAGTCACAAGATTTCAAAGTTCAAGTTTCAGATACTCAGCCACTTAGAAAACTGCATGTTAACGCTGCCCACCACTTAACCGAAAAAAGACAACAGGACAGTAAAGAACACCCTACTCAGTTGCTACACCTCTCTTTTCCTTAGCAATTTTTCGTGTGCTCATTGACCTTTGGCTTGTTCTCTTGCTTGCCATGAAGCCGGGTTGCGGACAGCAGCAGAGTCGAAGAGTTGGCCTTTGGGTTTGAACACAATACTAGATATGCTTATGAAATTCTAAGTAAAGCAACCGAGTAGACAAAGTAAAACAGAGTAGAACAACACAGAGAAAATTTGGACAAGGGCAGTCCCCGAGTTTGAATTCGGAGTGCCGACTAGAATTTTAACTCGGTTGAGGAGATACATACAACTTTTTGTTCATGAATGAAAACGGCGGAGTAGAGCTACACTCCAGGGGCGCTTAGATTCCTCTCCAGCTTTATCCGGCCTGTTCTTCTGGGGTGCCTGTGCGTCAACCAGATAGTAGGCATCATTGTGCAGAGCCTTGCTCACAATGAAAGGCCCTTCCCACGGAGGGGACAGCTTGTGCATCCCGGTCGTGCGCTGCACGAGCCTAAGGACCATGTCTCCTTCTCGGAAAACCCTTGGATTTACTTTCCGGCTGTGATAACGCCTCAAGTTTTCTGATAAATAGTTGAACGTGACAGAGTTAACTCTCTTTCTTCTTCTAGCAGGTCAACGTCATTTTCTCGAGCTTCTCTCGCCTCCGCCTCAGTGTAGAGGGTTACTCAGGGCGAGTCATGCTCTAGGTCAGTGGGCAACACGGCCTCAGCTCCATATACCAGGAAGAATGGTGTGTATCCGGTTGATCAGTTAGGGGTAGTCCTTAGACTCCACAACACCGCCGGCAATTCGTCCAGCCAACAACCAGGGGTTCGCTGTAGTGGCTCAATCATCCTTGGCTTTATCCCGGATAGGACCATGCCATTTTCTCTCTCAACTTGACCATTGGAGGCCGGATGCGCAACAAATGCAACATCTAGCCGGATCCGCTTCTCTCTGCAGAATCTTGCGAAAGCACCCTCAGCAAAGTTTGTGCCATTGTCAGTGATGATGCTGTGCGGGTAGCCGTATCTCAGAATGACATCCTTCAGGAAACTCACAGATGTGACTCCATCACACTTCCGAATAGGCTTGACCTCAATCCACTTGGTGAACTTGTCAACCATGACCAATATGTGGGTCATGTTGCCTCTAGCTGGCTTGAAAGGACCCACCATATCCAAACACCAAACAGCAAACGGCCAAGTAATGGGAATTGTCTTCAACTCGGAAGCTGGCATATGAATCTTACTTGCAAATCTCTGGCAGCCTTTGCACTTCCTCACTATATCTTCAGCTTGCTTCAAGGCAGTGAGCCAAAAGAAGCCATGCCGAAAAGCCTTGTTGACCAGAGCCCGAGAAGAGGTGTGATGCCCGCATTCTCCCTGGTGTATCTCCACAAGAATCTCTTCTCCTTCCTCTGGCTCTACACAGCGTTGCAGCATGCCAGTAGGACTCCTTCTGTGCAGCACCTTGTTGATGATTGTGTAGCCCTTGGATCTTCTCTGTATCTGCCTGGCTGTGACCTCGTCACTCGGCAACGTGCCATTCGTTAGAAAGATAATATGGGCAGAGCCCAACTTGGTGTCTCCCGGGTGGGAAACACTGGTTTGTCCACTTCCATTGGATCAGCTACCAAGACCTCTTCTGAGTTGGGGGCGAGTCCCCGGGTATTGAGAAATGATCCCCTCAATGAATGCGACAGTCCCCGAGTTCAATGGAGCAGTCCCCGGGTTGTAGGTGCCAGTCCCCGGGTTGGAGACGACAGTCCCCGGGTTCTCTTTTGCAGCCTCCCAGTCAATCTCCATGGGCACAGCTTCCTCTCCTGGAAGAGATGGAACAAAGATAGATTCCGAGTTGGGGGATGGCTTGATCGATGGCTTTCTCAAATGCTCCAAGGCAATCCCAGCCGGGATAAACTACCGAGAAGACCCCAACTTGGACAGTTCATCAGCTGCATCATTCTCAGCTTGGTGTATGTGATGAAATTCACACCCTTCAAAGAAGCCAGTCATGGTTTGCACCAGAAACCGGTAGGATGCCATGTTGGCATCCAAAGCATCCCAGGTGCCGGATACCTGCTGAATCACCAAATCCGAGTCGCCATAGAAGACGATACGATGCACCCCAATCTCTTTGGCTACCCTCAGGCCATGTACCAGTGCCTCATACCCAACCACATTGCTAGATGCTTTGAAATGAATCTGCAGCACATACTTGAGTTGATCTCGCTTGGGTGACGTAAGCACTACGCCAGCACCAAGGCCTTCCTTCACTTTGGAGCCATCAAAATGCATCGTCCAGTAGTTGGTTTCCAGCAATGGATGATCATATTGCATCTCGGGCCAATCCACCAAGAAATCTGCCAGAGTTTGTGACTTGATTGCTTCTCTTCTCCCATCTTCTTGCATCTCGGGCCAATCCACCAAGAAATCCACCAAGAAATCCACTTGGCTACCCGACCGCTTGCTTCCTTGTTGCCCATGATTTCCGAGATGGGAGCAGTACTCACCACTGTGATGGGATGCACTTGGAAATAGTGCTTGAGATTCTTGGCACCCAGGTACACGCCATACGTCATCTTCTGGTAATGCGGGTAGTTTTGTTTAGAGCTGGATAGCACCTCGCTGAGATAATACACTGGCCGCTGCACCTTCTTGCCTTCCTCTTCTCTTTACACCACTATCACCACGCTGACTACCCGGTTGGTTGCTGCAATGTACAGCAACATTGGCTCTTTGGGTAGTGGGCTAGCCAGATGGGAGCGCTACCCAGCATGGTCTTGAGTTCTCTGAATGCCACATCGGCTTGCGATGTCCAGACAAACTTATCACTCTTCTTCATGAGCTGGTAGAGAGGCAAGGCCTTCTCACCCATTCTTCCCAGGAGGCGGCTAAGAGAAGCCAAGCACCCGGTAAACTTTTGCACATCCTTCAGTGATCTCGGCAAAGACATGCTCTCTATAGCTTTTATCTTTGAAGGATTGGCCTCAATGCCCCGACTGGATACCAAGAAGCCGAGTAACTTGCCAGCCGGGACGCCAAAGGTGCATTTAGTCGGATTCAGTTTCATCCTGTACTTGAGCAGGTTAGCAAAAGTTTCCTCAATATCACTAAGTAGAGTATGTGTTTCTTTCGTTTTGATGACAATGTCATCTACGTACACCTGCACATTTTTGCCAATTTGATCATGCAAGCATTTCTGCATGCATCTCTCATAGGTAGCCCCAGCATTCCGCAACCCAAAGCACATGACACGATAGCAATAAGCCCCGTACGGGGTAATGAAAGCAGTCTTTATTTCATCAGCCGGATTAAGAGGTATCTGGTGGAAACCATAGTAGGCATCAATGAAAGACAAAAGTTCACACCCGGCAGTGGAATCGATCACCTGATCTATGCGGGGTAGCGGGAATGGGTCCTTGGGGCAGGCCTTGTTCAGGTTGGTGTAGTCCACGCACATGCGCCATGCAGTCTCGGCCTTGGGATCTTCCTTCTTCTTCTCAACCATAACCGGGTTGGCTAGCCAATCCGGATGCAGCACCTCCATGATAAAACCGCTTATCAGCAACTTGGTGATCTCATCACCGATAGCTTTCCTCCTCTCATCACCAAAGCGGCGCATAGCCTGCCTAACAGGCTTGGCGTCGGGACGCACGTGTAGCGAGTGCTCAACCAACTCCCTCGGGACACCCGGCAAGTCTTCATTAGACCATGCAAAGACGTCCCGATTCTCACGTAGGAAGTGGATGAGCTCGATTTCCTATTTCTCGCCCAACCCGGCGCCAATGATGGCAACACGGTCTGGGAACTCAGGGTCCACCTGCACCTTCTTGGTTTCTTGGGAGGCCTGGAAAGCTGCTCCATACTGAGTACCCGGCATGCCAGGCATGCCGACTTGCGCTGCCTGAGCCATAGCAACCACCTCATGTATCTTCTTCTTCTCAGCCGCAATGACCATGGACTCTGCCAGCAGAGAACCAGCAGACCCACACTCCAAAGAGCGCTTGTAATCACCCGAGATGGTGATGACTCCATTGGGACCAGGTAGCTTCATCTTCAGGTAGGCTGCATGGGTTGAGGCCATGAACTTGGTGAGCGTAGGCCTACCGAGTAGAGCATGGTAAGGGCTCTGAAGATCCACCACTTCAAACTGCAGGCACTCGGTGCGGCAATTCTCCCTGGTGCCGAATAGGACATCCACCCAGATGCGGTCGATTGGAGCGCAAGACACTCCCGGCACAATGCCATGGAAAGTGGTCCTGCTGGGTAGCAGCATGTTCTCGGCAAGGCCGAGCTTCTCCAGGGTATCCCGGTGCATGATGTTGATGCTGCTGCTGTTATCAATCAGCACTTTGCTGAACCTGACATTCTTCGTGGTCCACAGGAATGTGGGATCTACCACCAGAGCATAGGTACCCAGATTGGGCATCACCTTGGGATGATCAGCTCTGGACCAAGTAATCTCTTGCTCGCACCAGTGCAGATAGTGAGGCACAGCTGGGATCACTGCATTCACCTCCATCGCGCGCCTGTGCAGCGACTGCTTGTCGTCTGGCTCGGTGGTGAACACCATGTAGCTCTCATGGTGTTCCTGGTACTGGTTGCGGTCTCTAGCACCATTGTTTCCATTGTTGTTGTTGTTCCTGTTGTTTTTGTTGTTGTAGGTGCGGTTGTGGTCATTGCGGTTGTCGTAGTTGAAGTTGCGGTTGGCTCCCTGAGCCACTTGGTTCATGTTCTCCCTTCTCGGATTCACTGCAGGCCTGGGAGCAGCTGCCCGAATAGGCTGCACATTGGCATTCGCAGGCGGCAGAGGAGGAGGAGGGGGCAGCTGACCAAAACCTTCACTCTTGATGCGGTCCCACCAGCTGCACTGCCGGGTAGTGTGGTTGGCTGGCCTACTCGGATGCCGATTATGGAAGCTGCATGGCCCGACCTTCATGTTCTCAAAGACAAATCTCTAAGCATCTCCTGCATACAGGTTGCCGCTACCCTGCTGGGAAGCACTGTATGGCTTCTTGATGCCTTGGCCCTGATTCTGGTTCTGCCCTTATTGGGCTCCAGCAGTTTTCTGCCTTTGGCTACTCCCAGCAGCCGCATGGTCTTGGTTCACAGCATTCACTTCTTCTGCATCATACCGAGTATCAGGTCGGTCACCTCTGCGCTTGTTTCTGAAGTCCTGGCGTCTGTGGCTGTCATGGTGCTTCCTTCTCGGCTCGAATGCATCGAGTAATGGCTGAGTAGGGTCTCCGAGTGCATACATATCACTAATCTTGATTGTCTCGGCGAGCGTACTCGGCATCTCTCTCTGCAGCTTTTGCCACAACATGTTGTCATGCCTGCAGCCCTGAGCAAACCAGGCGATTGCCTGTGACTCATGCACACCCTCGCAGGTGTTCCTCAGTGTGCTCCACCGAGTAAGGTACTCTCGGTCAGTCTCCTCTTCTCGCTGCTTGCAAGCTGAAAGCTGTTGCGGCCTATTCGACCTCTGGTATGTGCTGGTGAAGTTGCTGATGAAGGCTTCCGAGAAGTCAAGCCAGTAGTTGATACTGTCCTTGGGCAAGTTGTTCAACCAGATCCGGGCAGGGCCCTTCAGCATCTGGGGAACGTATCTCACGGCCCATCTCCGGTTGCCGCCTGCGATGTGCACATCGGTAACATAATCACTTAGCCAGTCTTCCGGCTTGGTGCTGCCATCATAGCACTTGGTCCCTCTAGCTAGCTGGAACTTGTTCACGGAAGGCTCTCCCATGATGCGGTTGCCAAAACAAGCTGGGCCGGGTGGCCCCCTCGTCTCCATCTATGCCGACGATTAATTCGGTCCAACTTGTATCTTGCGTCGCTGGGCTCCAGCATGCGGTCACCCAAACGATCAGTGACGTCTCTTGGGTCAGCGTACCCGGCCATCTCCATTGCCGAGTACCCATCATCGTAGCGGTCTTGCGGCACGGGACCAGGTTGAGCCACCGGGTTGGCTGCTGCAACAACTATTTGCGGCTGCACAGCTGCCGGCTGCCGCACTCTCTGCTGGACCGGGTTGGCAGCATGATGCAGCAATGTTCTCGCGCGGTTTCCTCCTTGCCCCTTGCTGTGAGCTTTAGTGGCTTGATAGCCTGCTCCTGCAGAGTTGCGTTTCTGACCGGGCTGCCGCGCCACAGCGTGCTGTTTTCCAGGGGCAGCCGGGTCGTACACCTGCATCTGTTTGCTCTTCCCAGAGTTCACACTCTGGTCCCTCTCATTGCCAGGAAGCGGCGACGAGGCCTGATCCACAGATCTGACCGCATGCGAGTGCACAACCTGAGAAGCACAAGCTCCCGGATTGGCTTTCCGGAACTCCTCATTCTGCCTGCCAGCTTCTAGCACTAGCTCATTCAACCTAGCCTGCTGCCTAGCGCGCGCGTCACGAGGTGAGATGCGGCAACTCAGCAGCAACTGCCTCTGCAGCCCTAAGAGTTTTGGCGGGGGAGCTGTATTTGGGCCTAGTAGCAGTGTTCAAACTAGCAGTTTGGCTAGCATCCCTAGCATCTCTAGCTAGCTCAGCGCCTAAGTTGCGACGGATAACACCTATTTTGCTAGGCAGCCTAGAAATGGGAGTAAAGCCATGTGCTCTGTTGTACTCGTTTTGATCTAGGTTAAGCTCAAGCCTAACCTTCTCCAGCTCCTGGGACTCCGCGAGTAGCGATTGACGCTGCTGCTCGAGTTGTGCCCTCAACGTCATGAGCTCGAGCTCGGTGGGAGGCGGCATGCCCAGCTGCTCGGTGGCGCCACCGCGAGCAACTGGTATAGCCGCGGACGTGGAAGCAGCCACGTAACCCGGAATGTTCCGGGGCATGTCGTAGGGCTTGTGGACCCTTGCGCCAGTCGGTTCCTCGATGATTTCCGCGGTAGCGGCTGCGCCTTTCCCGGCATCGATAGCCGGGCCTGTCATCATCACCTCCACGCTGTCCGCAGAGCAGCCAGAAGGCTTCCCGCGGGCAGCGAGTACAGCAGGGGGATCTTCCGCGACGAGCACCTCCTCCGGGAACTCGCGGATGACGGTGGTGGCGACGTAGACCAGGTGCTCAACGAAGGAAAGCACCGAGCCGCCTGCTGGCACGGGCCTGCCGCCGAAATCGCCGGCGTTGTCGGTGACGAAATCGAAAGAGCCGAATCTGTTGTGACGCCCCGGGATCGGGCACTATGCAGATTTCGGCATTTCCACCCAAATCCGCATAATAACCGATTTCAGGTTGCCACTTGTGATAACATTACAACAGTTCACGAATAATCCACAACAACAACAGAGGAGGTATATACAAGACGACTCAAACAATTCAAGGATACAACTGATACAATACAAAGATCCAAATGACAGCGGAAGAAAACAACATAGTGTCCGACTACGGACAAGATACAAATTGGGCTAAGAGTCCTGAAGATAACCGATGGCGTCCAATCCCTGCCCAGGCCAAGCCGGAGGGATTCCCAAGCTAACGTCGTCATACTTCAACCTGTTGACTGCAATGTGGAATATGCAGCCACGAAATGGATTTGTGGGTCAGTACTATTAAGTACTGGCAAGTGGATAAACCATACTCACAAGATACCAGTGTAACCAATCATCACAGGATACAAATACTTTGGGTAGAACGGAAGGAAGGGATTATTGCAAAGAAGCGGCAGCGGGCAGCACTAACAAACTACAGAGACGCGCTACAACTTCCGGCTAATAGAAAGGGATAAGAGAGCGTATCAGGACCAACTACAACTACTCACCAAACAATACCCATCCAGTGTTACCCCCTACTAAGGAAGCAACCCAAGGAAACTCACACTGGTTATTAAGGTGACATTCATTTTTATGGTGGAGGTAATCTATATTACTAGTCAAGTTATCATTGTTAATTTTAAATTGTCTGAGTACTTGTTAGCCAGTACTTTCACCAAGTCGTCACATAACCGCGGACAACACGGCTTCTCGAGAAGATTCATCCCTGCAGGGTGCGCTACAGTACCCGTACACACTCAAGCCACCAACTAAAACTCAGGTTGGCTCGACACGACCCAAACCGTCTCTACAACCTGTCCTAGGAGCCACGGAGCTATAAGGTCCTAGCCACGCAGCCGAATACTCAGCGCAAGTGTGCAAAACTCCCGCAGGACGCAACACCCCGGCAATACAGGCCTCGCCCTATATGCATCATCATCATCATCAACAGTAACCATGGGGGGCCCACCCATTCATGCGTATGAGCAATTGGAACACCCGAACTAAGTGTGGCTCTTCGGACAAGCTGCAAATCAGGTCTAAGTCGAGGGAGGTCCCATACTACCTCCCGGATGCGGTTAGCGCGCTCATCATGGATCAATGGACAAGACCCTTTTCCTAGTTTCGACACTAGCAGGCTCCAAAACCACGCCGGGCCTCCTGCCGGTGCCTTATCATCAAATTATTATTACCCCAAACATTAACATGTTGTTGATTAAATTGAAACCCAACTATCAACTAAACAGGTGATACGACAAAGGACAACAAGACTCGAGCACAAACAAATCTAAGCATTCAACTACGACACGAGGGCCAACAAGGTAAACAAACAACAGTTAATAGGAAGGGGAAGGAAGGCTATATCATGGCTGCAAGGTAAACATATGATAGGATCGAGACACAAGCATCGAAAATACTAGGCTAGCATAAAGACAACGGAAAGAATCGGTAACAAGTGAGGAAAGGCAACATAGGTAGCAAGTGAGTATACTTGCCTGGAATCCAGTTTGGAGAGGTATATCCGAAGAACTTGTCGGTGCTCACATCATCTCAATGTCCTATCCGCGAAGAAGCAAAGCACTAAAAGAAACAACGAGATGCAACACTTACAACTACGGCAAAAGATCCAGCATGATCAAGATAGGGATGCATGACCTGCGAGAATGCAACTAAACCAATTTAAGTTGAGACAAAAGCCCAACATTTAATTAGGAAGGTTTAAGTTATTTATCTAACCATCAAATTAAATGTTGATTAGCATGGAAAACAAATAATAGATGAGCTAAACCAAATTAAATGGAATAGGGACCAATTTAATTGAGCACCCCAACACATTCCATGTTTGTTATTTAGGTGAACAAGCATAACACTACTAAAATGCAATATGAAAGATGCAAACATGAGCATGGATGGCATATTCATATTCCTTGCATTCTTCTGGTTGGAAAACATATTTTACACATTAAATTTGGATTTAATTTGAATTAGTTATGATTTATGCAATTTTAAATGAATTAAATAAAGTACAGAAAATTGCACAAATTTTAATTGGTCAAAACATTAAACAAATTGCATATTTGGAAAATTCAGGAAATTTGGAGTAGAATACATATTTTATTTATTAAATTTGGATTTGAAATTCAAAAGATATGTGGGTTTGAATTTTAGGGGCTAAACTGCAGTTTGTTTAAAAGTTCAGAAGAATTTCCAGGGCCTGATTGTGATGGAAACAGAGCACAGAGGGGCTCCGGTGCTCTCTCTGGGTTCAGAAAGTTCAGAGAACTAAAAAGGAAACAGAGAAGGGAGATAAGTGGCAGCTGGGAGGAAGATAGGAGGGGAGAGGGGCTAGGGTTTTCTGGATCCTCTCCCGGGTAGATAAGAACGAGGGGGAGGAGGGGACCATGGAGGTGGGTGGTGCTATGCTTTGGTGAAAACGACAGGAGGGGGATCACGTCCTCCTCGTGCCTGTACGGACGGAGGAGAAGGAGAGTTGGGATCGAAGGGGAGATGGGTGGGCTCGGTGGTGGGCTGGCCGGGTGGCCATGTGGGCATGGCCGGCTAGGCTGCTCTCTCTCCCTCTTAAGACATTTTTTTCTGGGTTGGTTTTATTATTTATAAGAAATTGTTTTTGCCAATGTTAAAAAAAGATTTATGCATCAAACAAATTACAGAAATTTTGGAGAATGGGATTTTGATGAACTTCAAATAATTTGCAAGTTTTAAATGTATGATGATGCATCATGTAATGCGATGCAAAAGAAAAACAACAAGCAAATCTAATTGGGAAAACCCCCGGGTGTTACATCTGTGGACAAGGCCACAGACCACGCGCTCTCCCGAAGCAGAAATCGGTCCCGTCCGAATATGAACCCTAGCCAGCGCCGCGGTGGGCGCCAACTGTCGTGGTGTGGAGAAAACAGATGCCATGGGATGGCTTAAGTTTGGGGCCGATGGACGCTGTAGGTATCCGGGGAGGGATCGCACGGCAAGTAGCCGCGCTCAGGTATCACTGCAAACAACAAGAACTACCCAAGTTCGGGGCCCTCGTGTGGAGGTAACACCCCTACTCCTGCCTATCTCTTTGTATGTATAATCTCCGAGTAGCCACGGTACAACTTTGCCTCTAAGCCGACTAGCCAGTCTGCTGCTCTCTCTCGCTCTAGTGCTAGCTCTTGTAATAAATGCGATCTGAGGCAACGTCCCTCGCGCAGGAGGGGGCAGGGCACCTTATATATTGGTGCCCAGCCGAGTAAACAAAGAATAAAAGGTACGATGACGCGACACCTCCACAGTGGCGCAGAGCACGCCTCCGGTTTCTCGCTGACGCGGGTGCGGGAAGTTGCCGCGCCGTTCGGCTGACACGACCTTTTCCCCTTGTCAGTCACCCAGAGTAGGCCCCTCGACATGTCCTGTCCCCTCTGTCGGTGACAGGACATGACAGGCGCCTACCTCACTGTAGCCACGCCGTTGCGCGGGTAATCATGCGCTCCGTAAGTTGAACCGCACGCCTGTACGGCTGCGGGATACGCGAGATCTTGTCAGAACGGCTCCATTGACTTCTTGCCCGGGTAGGATTGCAGCCCATCTACTCAGACCACCTGACCGCTACCCGGACGATCATAATCTTTCTCCTTATCTCTTCTCGGCCTTCAATAGTTATGACCGAATGGAAACTACCCGGTAGAGGATACCTGGGTAGCCGTCTACCTGGTCAACGGTACTTTGACCTTCGTTTTACCACTTGCCTTACCCTACTCGGGGTAGCCCCCCGACACCTCTAGATTACCGGCATGTAAGCATCCGAAGAGTTCTAGAAGATCAGGCTCATGACATCTCAGAAATGCTGATAGAATTTAGCCAGACAGCCATCTGGCCCTAAGGGCTATAACAGTGTGGTTGTGTAACTTACTAGTGTGCAACTTGTCTGCAAAGCAGCACTCAACGCATATTCTACACCTTTGTAGTCTAGTAGTGTACGAGTATATCTCCAAGAATCTAGCGACAAAAATACGTGGTGGATAACTATCCGAGTATGATGTGCTGATTAATTTAGAAGTTTCTGCAACAAGATGCAACAAGTGGATAAGGCGCATCAATCACGGTAGTACACCAAGGGCGCAAGGCAGCAACTGGAGACAGGGATCTGATTCAAAGCAGGCCGGAGCCATTGAACCAGCGCTGGCTGCAACATCAGCTGTAACGAAGATTTTATGTTCAAGTGGCACAAGTTGGTACCATAGTAGTACCACGAATGGACTACTACATGTGCGTCCCGTCCGGAATACCAATGATCACTACTCCCGTCAATAACCCTTTGTCCTCAAGATCTTTATATTGTCAACTTTTACTCCTAAATTTATTTGTGTATTGTATTGGATATTGCTATTTGTCAAAGATTCTATTTTTTAAAAGGAAAACCAAGTACAATGTATGAACCTGTCTTTATTGACGAAAACATCACCTATACCAATTACCAAACATGAGGGCGATCTCTGATGGGCTAAAAGTACAACTAGCTATGCTACTCAACCTATGTTGGTTCTTGCCACAAATTATTTTACCGAAGCAAGCAGAGCCCCGCTGAATCACTTATAAAAAACAATGTTTCCAGTTAATTATGAAGACCGCGCAAAAACTATCGTCGAGCAACGAGGCATATGAAGATTTGAACATGGAACACACACTATAGGGGGCCACACCTGCGCACACGAGCGCAACATCAGTCCTCCTTCTCAACGAGAGCACAACTCTGATGCCGTAGCAAACCCAGAATGCAAAGATTTCCATCACAACCACACAAAGACCGCATCGACCAAATTACTAGTCAGGAACACCATACGACCAAAGGCAGCTTCGACTTCGACGGAAGAGCACTCACCACTCCACACGACTGTCTCACGGGGGATCTAATGGCCAATCCACTAGTTTCTAAACGGCATTGGCCAAGCGCATGCGGAGGGTATCCTATAAGATAACTCCAAGGAGTGGAGCGACGCACGGAGAATGACATCACTGATCCTAAATAGATCTAAGGTTTTCCAGTGACACACAGACTATGTCTATTCCGTTGGTTTCAGAGGAATAGCCATATAAATGACGGAATGGAGAAAAAAATGTATTCTGAATATTTATTAGAAACAAAAATTTAGACCCCGAATGGTTTACAAACAACAATCTAAGACATCAGGAACAATAGTACTCTCTCCATATTAAAATAAGTGTCATTGAAACCAATGTGTCTAGATGTATTTATTTCCTAGATATATTTATTCCAATGACACTTATTTTGAGACGGGGTGAGTAGATATGGTTACGAGCTCGCCAAGTTTTACGTTTAGATCTGTCGTGACTCAACATATCAAGATACTTTTAAAAGAACTTTGCTGTGAATAATAGTTTGGCCACCATTTTTATGAACTGGGAGAGTAAAAGTAAATTATCGGAAGAGAAAGGAGCACTCCTCTTTGCTTAGTTGGTTCCTTGTACCTAGCTCGCTCAGTTGATTTCCTGTACGCCCAAGGGGAGGGAAATTAATCTTATACGACCATGCCTCAACGACCCAATGGTGAACCTCCTAAGCAACCGTACACGTCCCCAGAACAAATCTCAAAGCAAGGCTAAAGGGTGGTTAGGCTAATAGAAACAACGTGATTTGCCACGCGTCGGAATCTGGCTGTGGTCTATCATTGGATCCTTCGTGCATTGGGTCGTATAGGATTAATTTCCCAAGGGGAGAATCTTGGGTCGCCAAGTGGCCGGGCTCATCGGAGCAGGCACCTGGCTATTTGACAAGTTGCGCTAGGCCATGCAACTGGCGCCAAACCAAACCAGGGGCGTGTGTGCAAGGGCAAAGCAGGAGCCCAATCGATGACGTCATGACGATAAGGATCAGACCTTCCCAAACTGTTAAAAGGCCCATCACTTGCTGCGTTTTGCTACACATTTCTTTATCGTAACTAAGAGCATGCACTACAATGACCAGTGGTGTTCTATCATTGTCACGCTGCCCCTCTAGTATTTTACGTGGCATAAGTACTCCATACCTTATATTTACTAATTATAGGTTAAAGTCTCCACGTTAATACACATCATCAAAATTAATTAGCGGATGAAGGGACCATTGTTGGTCAACAAAACCTGCAAGTTTTCATAACTGAATATTACAAAAGGTTGTTTGGCCCATCTGATAAAACATCTATTTCACTTGATGAGGGAACGACTGCTGATCTCCCTCAAGTATCTCTAGAGGAAAACATTTTTTTAGCTGTTGCTTTTACTGAAGAGGAGGTTTTTGAGGCCATCACTCAAATGGAACTTAATAAAGCACCAGGACCGGATGGGTTCCCGGCTGAGTTCTATAAGAAGTTTTGGAATGATTAAGCATGACATGATGTCCATGTTTGCTCAATTACATGTTGCAGAGTTGCAACTTTATAAATTGAATTTTGGGGTGATTACTCTCTTACCTAAGAAGGAGGATGCGGTTAGAATTCAGCAGTATAGACCTATTTGCCTACTGAATGTGAGCTTTAAATTTTTTACTAAGGTTGGTACCAATAGAGTTACTGCGATTGCGCAGCGTATTATAAAACCAACCCAGTCTGCATTTCTACCTGGTAGAAACATTTTAGAAGGGGTAGTGGTCTTACATGAAACCATTCATGAGCTTCACACTAAGAAAATGAGTGGGGTCTTATTTAAAATTGATTTTGAGAAGGCTTATGACAAGGTCAGTTGGTCTTTCCTGCAGCAAACACTTAGGATGAAAGGCTTTTCTCCTCTGTGGTGTGACTGGGTAGCGAGATTTGATGGAGGGATGATAACCCGGTAGGCTAACGGCAAGGTGTAACTCGGCCCAAAGGGAGCTGCGCAAGACCCGGCTTAAGGAAAGGGAGTTTCTAGAAGGCCCAAGAGTGTAGGCCTCGTAACCCGGATTGTGGGTCTTGATAAGGAAACTTAGGGTTTGTAAAGCGGTGCCCGGGTAGGATTCCGAGTATGCCTTGGATAGGAAGCCAGGGGGCGGATATTATATAAGCCGGCTCCTAGGGTTAGTTTAGATACGAGTTTTACTAGCTATTCGAGTATCCCTTATAATACCAGAGTTGAGATAATAAATCTAGATCGGAGACTCGGCGACTTGATTGCCGGCTACCAGATCATTTATCACCATGATTTTCCCTGAGCAAAACCCTCTCCCAAACACCAGAGTCGAATTGCCCCAAGATAAGTTACCCCCGGTAACGTCTGCCGTGATTATCCCACGACAGTTGGCGCCCAACGTGGGGCCTGCGTCCAAAGGTGTTTACATCACGGGAGAAGCTCGGGAGAACATGAAGAACCTCGTCGTCGGCGAGATCTACACCAACCCCGAAGGAGAGAAGATGGTGGACGATTTTGGCTGGGGGTCAGAGTCGGATCTGCTCGAATCCGGATCTGTCGTCGTAATCGGCCGGGTCAACGTCTTCATCGGCATGGTACGTACGTCCGGTTCAACCCCTGATGATTTTGGATGTGATTCTGTATCAGGGGAAGCGACCTACGTTCAGTCGGATGGGGAAGAATCGGTCGGGACGGTAGATCCGATAGAAGAGCCTATCACGAAGAGGGAACAGCCGGAGGAGCTTACATGGACCCCGCGTGGCCGGGTCACGAGAGAAGATGATACCGAGTCCATCCTGCACCTGCTGGAGGACCGGTACGAGGAAGATAGCTGTGATGAGGAGGAATACGAGTCTTCACCAGGCATCGCGCGCCAGGTCGCGGTCTACACGGCCCCTGCAACCAATCTCAATCAGGGGGACGTGACTACGGCCGCGGTCGGAGCGGCGCGAGCGCTGGCCCAGCAGCAAAATCCGGCCGACGAAAATCCGGTTCTGACCCGGGTTGACGGAGAGTCGGCTTCAGTCACTAGCCGGGCGGCGGACAGCGAGTTGCAGGCGAATATGTTTGGGTTCATGGCGAGCAGGACGCCAGGTGCGGGTCCTTCGAATCCACAACACTCGGCCTTGTTCAGTAATAACCTGATCCTGGATCCCACGGTGCTAGCTACGGTAATAACCCCGGAAAACGCAGCGGCACGTGCTAGGGATCTGGATGTAGCCCGCCGTGCGTTGGAGCAACAAAGGAGACATGTGGAAGCAGAGAAGCAAGGGGTAGCCACGCGCCAACGTGAGCTAGAGGCATTGGAGAACCGGCTCCGGGTTGAGTCGACCAGGATGCATCAGACATACCAAACGAGATTACCGGCAACGGGTGGAGTTCTAAACCCGGTCACGTTGTTCATCACACCCCAAGATCAACCAATTCCGGCTGTGAATCAGGAAACTGTACATCAGCCCGCGACCGGTGGGGGACAGCCGGCAAACGTACAAGTCGGGTTACCCACGTTGCAGACCGGGGTTGCTGTTGGCAATACACCACCACCACCACCACCATCACGATTTCGTACGCCACCAGGTCACTTCAACAACCCCATGGATAATGTATATGCAGCGACGTTGGCATTGGATCGAATCCCCGTAAGAGAGTCACCCCATGCGGAGGAGACCCGGCGGGCGATAGATTTATTGCGCACGGCAGTGGCTCAGCAAGTCAATTACCCGGATAATAGGAGCGGAATGCATGGAACGCCGTATGTAAGCCGGCATAACGGAAACACCGGTAATATTCAGACAAGCTCAGCACGGCGGAGGGCAGAGCAGCAGCAAATGCCGCCTCCTCCCCGTAGACCAGCAACACCTGCAGTATCAGCCGCGCAAGCTATCGTGGACAGTTCTCGAGCCAGACGCGCAGCAGCCGGGTCTGCGGTACGAGGGCCGGTAGCGGTTGCACCCCCCGCTGCACACATCGCTGGGTCGCACGTTTCCCGGGTAAGGCCAGTACCGGCCATCTTAGCCGGGCCCAAGTGTTTGTCAGACGCTATTAGAGCCGAGCCCTACCCGGATAAGTTCAAGGAACCGGGTAAAGTGGTGAACTATGAGGCGACTATGGATCCAGAAACCTGGTTGAGCAGCTATGAGATGGCCATGTCGATTCGCAACGCATCCGAAAATCTTCAAGCTAAGTTCATGTACTTAATGATGTCAGAAGGAGCAGCAAAGTTATGGTTCAACAATTTACCGGAAAAATCTATCAATTCGTGGACTGAGCTGAAAGTTGCATTTATCAAGCACTTCCATGGGACGTGCAGGAAATTATTCACAATCGATGATCTAGAACGATGTGTCCAGAAGAAGGGAGAGTCGGCGCGCAGTTGGGTGCGCCGGGTTATGGAAATACTTCACTCATCTACAGATATTCAGCCAAAGGATGCGCTACAGGCCATGGCTAAAACATGCAAGTACATACCCCTAGTGCAAAAGCTAACATGCATGAAATCTAGTCGGAATGCTTCGGAGGTTACTATGGGAGAGTTGATGGACGCGTGCAACAAGCACGCCGCCACGGATACCACAGAAGAGGACGTCGATGATAAGAAAGCAAAAGCAAACACGAGCAATAATGGAAGAGCCGGCAATGGATCTGCGCCGGGTAACAATGGGGGAAACAATGGAAACAACCAAAATAAGCGTCCGTACGAGGGAAGTTCCGAGTTTGTCGCCAACACAGAAGCCGGGTTTACGAGACCCAGAGCAGAAGGAAATTTCAACGGAGGAAACTTTAATGGAGAAAATTACCAAGGGCCGCCAAGGCCGGCTAATCATATAGAGGCCTTCAGGATGCCCTGTCCGCGCCACAGCAGGAACGGCAGGCCGGCAAACCATTCGCTGGAACAATGCGTAGATTTACAAAGATGGAAGAACGAGGAAATACAGAAATCAATGCGAGGCGCAGGCCGGGGAGCAGGACCGGGTCCGGGTGGTAACCCGGGCAACGGCCCACCCCCAATAGGCAACCCAGGAGGTGGTAATCCGGGTAATAATCAGGGAGGAGCTGGAGGTTTCCAGGCCAACCCCAAGCAATTGGGCCAGTACCACGTTCACACCACAAGAACTTCTAACAAGGATAGGAAGATACTCAAAAAGGCAGTAAACTCGGTTTCCTCGGCTGTTCCGAGATACCTGAGATGGTCAGATCAAGAGGTGACATGGAGCAGAAGGGATCACCCGGAAAGAATAGAACACCCGGGAGTCTTAGCATTGGTGGTTGCGCCACAGGTTAATGGTTATGAGTTGAAAAAGGTGTTAATGGACGGCGGAAGCAGCATCAATATCCTATATTGGGAAACTTTCCTACGCATGGGCCTCAAAGAGTCTCAGCTACAGAAAAGTTCTACGGTTTTTCATGGGATCGTACCGGGTCACTCGGCGTGCCCCGAGGGGAAGATTACATTGGAGGTCGCTTTTGGAGAATCAAAGGATAATTTCCGAGTGGAGTGGCTCACGTTCGAGGTGGTAAAGTTGCGCAGCCCCTATCACGCGTTGTTTGGAAAGCCGGCTTATGCCAAGTTCATGGCCAGGCCGTGTTACGTATACCTACAGCTAAAAATCCCGGGTCCCAAGCGGACCATCACCATCCATGGAAGCCGGGTTATAGCGGCTGAGTGTGATGAAGGAGACGCGGCAATGGCGGAACAAGCTTGTAGAAAGGAAGAACTCAAGTATTATCGGTCTCAAGTAGACCCGGATGACAGGACAGCGTTAAAAAGGCCGAATACGGAGGATGAGAGAGCAAAGTTCAAAGCAGCACAAGATACCAAGATGGTGGCTTTTGTCGAGGGTGATCCCTCTAAGCAGTTCGCTATAGGATCTAACCTGGACAATCAGCAGGAAAAAGCACTCATGGAATTTATTCATTCAAACCAAGATGTTTTCGCTTGGACGCCTAGCGATAATGCCGGGTATCCCTACCGAGTTAGCGGAGCACAGCTTGCACGTTGACCCCAAGTCTAGGCCCGTGAAGTAGGGCCTGAGAAAAATGAATGAGGAAAGAAGAAAAGCTATAGGAGAAGAAATTTCCCGGCTATTGGCAGCTGGCTTTATTATGGAGGTATTTCACCCGGATTGGCTGGCAAATCCGGTTCTAGTACTGAAAAAGAGTAACGAGTGGAGGATGTGCATAGATTACACGAGTCTCAACAAGCACTGCCCAAAGGATCCATTCGCCCTTCCAAGGATAGATCAGATCATAGATGCAGTGGCTGGAAGTGACCTATTATGTTTCCTGGATGCATATTCCGGGTATCATCAGATCAAGCTCAAGAAGGAAGACTGGGAGAAAACATCGTTCATAACCCCTTTTGGGGCTTTCTGTTACAAAACCATGACTTTTGGGTTAAAGAACGCTGGCGCAACTTACCAGCGGTGCATCCAGAAGTGCTTTGAGGATCAAATTGGACGCAACGTTCATGCCTATGTGGACGATGTGGTGATCAAGACCAGGAAAGCGGAAACATTCATTGACGATCTAAAGGAAACATTCAAGAATCTGAGAAGATATCAGATGAAGCTCAACCCCACAAAGTTTGTATTTGGAGTTCCAGCAGGAAAGTTACTCGGTTTCATCGTCTCAGAGAGAGGGATTGAGGCAAACCCGGACAAAATCAAAGCTATCCAGAGTCTGAAAAAGCCGGAAAACCTAAAGCATGTTCAGAAGCTCACAGGGTGCATGGCAGCGGTTAGCCGGTTCATATCCAGACTCGGAGAGAAGGCAATACCCCTGTACCGGCTCTTGAGGAAATCTGATAAGTTTGTTTGGGACCAAGAGGCGGATGAGGCGTTCGAGGCACTAAAGAAGCAGTTATCTGAGGCACCAGTTTTAGCAGCCCCGGGTCCCAAAGAGCCCATGCTACTATACATTGCGGCCGGGCCCCGGGCGGTTAGCGCAGTGGTTGTCGTTGAGTGCAAAGAGGATGGGAAGGATCACCCGGTTCAAAGACCGGTTTATTACGTCAGCGAGGTGTTATCGGAGGCAAAGCAGCGCTACCCACATTGGCAGAAGTTGGTTTTCGGGGTCTTCATGGCCAGCCGGAAATTGAAACCCTATTTTCAGGAACACCCCATAACAGTGGTTAGCTCTATACCAATGTCGGATATCATCAGAAACTCGGACGCAACAGGTAGAATAGCCAAGTGGGCCATCGAGATGGGAGATTATCACATCAACTACGAGCCGAGGTCAGCAATCAAGGCTCAAGCTTTAGTTGGTTTCATTAATGATTGGACTCACACCAGCATGCCCACAATGACACCAAGTTCCGAGTCTTGGGTAATGCACTTTGATGGTTCCAAGCAATACGAGGGATCAGGAGCTGGAGTGGTACTTACATCACCTAAAGGAGATAAACTGAGCTACGTGTTGCAAATCCACTTTGATTGCTCCAACAACGTGGCCGAGTATGAGGCATTATTACACGGATTGAGAATAGCCAAGGAGATGAACATCAGGCGGATACGATGCTATGGAGATTCGGATCTTGTGGTGCAGCAGGTCTCAGGAACCTGGGATAGGAAGGATGCAACTATGGCAGCATATCGCAGGGAGGTGGACAGGGTTGCGGGGTGTTTTTCCGGATATGAGGTGGAGCATATCGATAGGCGAAAGAACGAGGCAGCAGATGCACTCGCAAGACTCGGCTCGCGCAGAGAGCTGGTTCCACCCAATGTTTTCCTGGACGAGCTATGGCGACCATCAGTTAAAACCGAGTCTGAGGAAGAGGTGGCTAACCAAGACCCGGATTTAGAACTCGTGGCCACGGTACGTGCCGCTCCCGAGTGGACAGAGCCTTTTTTAGCTTATTTATCAAGGGGCGAGTTACCACCACAGGAGGTTTTAGCAAGGCAAATTCTGAGACGAGCAAAGGGCTATTCCATCATCAATGGCGAGTTATATAAAAGGAGTGCAGCAGGAGTCTTTTTGCGCTGTGTAGCACCAGAAGAAGGCCGGCAGATCCTGAAAGAAATCCATGAAGATGACTGTGGGCATCATGCATCCACCAGGTCCCTTGTGGCCAAAGCATATAGGCACGGTTTCTTTTGGCTCACAGCCTTAGCAGACGCGGAACGCTTGGTGGCAAGGTGCGATGGATGTCAAAGGTACGCTCGCCAAATCCATGTGCCGGCTATGGAGTTGCAAACAATCCCGTTAACCTGGCCGTTTGCCGTTTGGGGCATGGACATGGTGGGCCCCTTCCACATGTCACCCTGCAAAAAGACCCATCTCTTGGTGGCTATTGATAAATTTACCAAGTGGGTGGAAGTTATGCCAGTTACCAATTGCGAAGCAATCACAACGGTCAAGTTCTTAAAAAGAATCATCTACAGGTTTGGGTATCCTCACAGCATAATAACATACAATGGAACTAACATGTCCCTTGGTGAGATGGAGAAATTCTGTGGGAACAATGGAATCCGGCTTGACATAGCTTCAGTAGCCCATCCACAAGCTAATGGACAAGTGGAAAGGGCAAATTAGGAGTTACTTCGTGGATTAAAACCACGGCTGCGAGTCCCGTGCATCAGAGCTGCTGGCGCATGGGTTGAGGAGTTACCATCAGTGATTTGGGGAATTAACACCACACCTAACAGATCTACTCAGATGACACCGTTCTTCATGGTTTATGGTGCAGAGGCAGTATTGCCGAGTGATATCATTCATGATTCGCCTCGAGTGTCGTCTTACGTCGAGGTGGAGAATGAGAAGACCCGGCAGGACGCTATGGATATGCTAGAAGAATACAGGGAACAAGCTTTGGAAAGATCAGCCATATACCAGCAGGACCTGAGCAGATATCATAGCCGGCGAGTCAAAACCCGGGTCTTCCAGGAAGGGGACCTGGTTCTGCGCCTGGTACAGTCAAAGGAAGGAAAACACAAGCTATCCCCACCATGGGAAGGACCGTTCATCATAAGCCGGAATCTGCACAATGGATCGTATTACTTGGTAGATGCAAGGGAAGAGTCGGCTACTGTCAATGACACCGCTCATACAACTTCATCTATGCAAGAAAGAGAATGACCATGGAACGTGGCTCAGCTGCATCCCTACTACACTTAGAATAGGCTAGATTCACAAGTGGAATTACACGATGTAACAGGCAGCAGGTTTCAGACGCACTCTTTTCCTATCCAGGGTACCTAAGCGGACTGGAAGGTTTTTAATGAGGCAGCTTGCTGACCTAACTTTTCTCATATCAATAAAGAGATGGTTAAACAAAATATTTCTTTCTTTGTGTTTTTTGTCAAGTTTTTATATTCCCGTTGTTTTCTATTTCTTTTCCACGTAAGTGTTATTTATTGTTCTTAATATATTAGTTTTTCTAGTAAATTGCATGTATCTAGGTCTTGGGGGCTGATTGCTTGAATAGCACAGTTGCAAACTCAAAGACCCGGCCACGATGCCATTAGGTTATAAGGGCCGATTACTTGTAATAAGTACGGCTGCAAGCTTATAACCGGACAATAGAGCCAAATTTTCTTGACTTTTCTTGCTTAAGCTCGACGTGACTCGCACAAAAGTGGCATGCTTTGCTAGCGTGTAATTACAATCAGTCATGATGCCCAATGGGACTTGCCTGACCCTGTCTTTATACAGTTATAGCAGCATTGATCATCCACGCGAAAGCCGGCTTATAGTAAAAGAAGGGCAAAAGGGTCATCCAAACCACAAGTTATGCAGAGTACAAGGTTAATAGCCGGAAACTCAAGATATATTAAGCACAACTTCAAACCTACGTGAGAAGCTCTAGGTTTTGGGCCTTAGCAGAAACAATTTGTTCTTTTGAAAAAATCCAACACGCTAGACTCGGAAATTCGGGCCTTGGGGACTTGGGAATTTGAAAAAAGAAACAAATTATCTAGCTATTCAGCTCAAAAACCCAAAAATCCGAGTCTTGGGGGACTTGGGGACTTAGAAAAAGTCCACTTGTCAAAACCCCCGAGACCCGGAAACCGAGTCTCACAGTAGAAAGTAACGAAAAGTCGGAAAACCAGCAATGAAAAGTCCAAAGATAGGAAATATTAAGATCATGCAAAAGGCCAGAAGGGCCACGAAAGCGATTAAGGTCTTTAACGTATTACAGACCGAGGTGGTAGTATCAAAAAGTGCACAGGCGCACTATCAAAAGAATAATTGTTTTAAAGGCCCATTGGCCGAATAAAATGTTTGAGGCAGTAGGTGAAACTTCACTCGGCCCGTTGGGTCGAGTCTTGAGTGTTGTCCTGGGCAGCCGGGTCATTGACTTGCTCTTCGACGGTCTTCGCGGCAGCAGCGTCCGGGTCAGCAGCAGTACCGGCGTGCGCGGGAGGAGGAACAACCGGCGTAGAGGTAGTAGGTGCAGTATCGGCCTCAGCCTTCTTCTTCGCGGCCTCTTCCCTCATCTGAGCAGCTTCCGCCTTCCACCGTGCCAGCATGTCATAAAGCTTAGGAGGATCCGACTTAATTGGTTTATCTTCAGCATCGTATGGTGGAACTATCCGACTAACGTCCAGACTATCGGCGATCAGAGTAGCCGAGTGACGAACCTCTGTTTGAATGGCTTTATAGTTCTTGGCTGAAAACTTGGAGCCGTCATTGTTGAATTCTGGAAACCCGCCAACAAGCTTTGCCGGCTCAAGCTTGGGAAAGTAAGCTTTCGCCAGAGCAAGCCCCCGGGTTACTCCAACCCGGCATGACGAGCGTTTCCAGTGGTCGATCCACTCGGGGATGGTGGAACATGCATCAAGCAGTGTGCTCAAACCACCACGTACAGTACCCGGCCACTTCACAGCTTGCAGAACCCATTTGGTGCCGGCACAGAGTTGCCGGATTGCGCTCTTCATGGTCTTCGGCTTCGTTATGTCATCTTCATCCGGAATCTCATCATCCGACCCTGTAGAAAAACAGAAAGGTTCAAGTAAGGAATTCCGAGTGTTTATCATAATGAAAAATCCGGGTTACGATTAGTGAGTTGGGAATCATTACCAATCAAAGTGCGATAAGTGTCGGCAATCTGGGCAGAGAGCCTCGTCAGTTCACCTTCTGCAGCATGAGATCTATTTCTATACTTTCTCACACTTTTCTCCAGTTTCTCGGCATCAGCTTTAACGGATTCACGCAGCTTTGTCTCCACTTCGAGGAGTTTGGTGGTTGTAGCCAACACTTCCTCAGAGTGGGTTACGTATGCCTGTGTGGAAACAAAAAGAAATATCAGCCGGATATGCTATGAAAGTTCCAAGTAAATTATGCATAAGTTCACTCGGAACTTGGGGACTAGACAAATATACAAGCAGTATTAGTTGAATTTACCTGGTGCTTGGCTATCAAGGCTTCTAGAATGCCTTCTTCGTCAGTTCTCAGGGTGCGCAGAGCGCCAAGCATCTCGTCAAAGCTCAGATCATCAAGCTTTACACCGGAAGAGCCGGCGGCCTGGTTACTTGGAGGTGGAGTCTTTTCCTGCTTGGGGGGCGATACCCGGGTCGCCTGGGTGTCAGGGTTGGGATCACCCATCCCCGCGCCCAGGACTTCAACGTCATCACCCCCGGGTCCATGTGGTGGAATAAGGTACTCGGCCTCCTACTCGGCCGGGTCTGTCAGTGGGTCTCTTTCTCTATCTTCTTCTTCAGCGCCGTCAGTCGCGGCATTCATATCATCAACCGGATCCTCTGTTGCCGGGTTATCCAAGTCCATGTTGTCCGGGTCACTGATTGTGACCTGGGCACTAAGGAAAGTAAAAGAAATGGTCAGTATTAACGAGTGAAGGTTATCGAAAGAGCCAGTATATCGGATAGCAAGAAATGTAACTTACCCAGTATTCACCACGAAGTCCGTTGGAAGGTCGTTGCTAGACCCGGACGAGGCTGATAAAGATTGAGAAAGTGAGACTCGGAGTTGTCTTCGAGGTGAATTGGAAGGATGAGATTGGGAAGTACCGGCGCGACGGGCTGGGGACGAAGGGATACCCGGGTTGAGGGGATCCTCACCCGGGGAGTTCCGGGTTACCCTGCGCTTGACCGTAGGGGGCTCCTTCAAGTATGGTGAGTCGGACAATTGTTGATTAAGCTCGCACATATTAGCAAATGAATACGGTTTGGAGGACATGGAGGAATATGGAACCTTGAATATGACCCCTCGGGGTTTCCTCTTGGCCCCAACCTCAGCTTCCGGTTCTGCCTCGCTTTCATCACTCTCGGTCTCCTCCGGGTCTTCCTGATCTTCTTTGTCCTCCTTATCCTCCATCCCTGGAAAACATAGTGTACAGTCGGAAAAAGAGAAAAAATGGGAAAGCAAGTTAACGGAAGTTAAGATAGGTGAAACCCGGATGATACCTTCTTCCGAGTCAACCGGCTCTTCGTCCTCCTCCGAGTTTTCAGAGGGAGGGGGGGTCTCGATCTTCCAGAAAGCGTTGCCTTCCTGAAACAAAAATTTAATGGTAGAAATTAGTGATTGCATCAGGCAAAGGTATAAGGGTAAAGAACTAAGGCCTACCGCTGGAGCCGGGTTATCGCGAGTGAATGGCTCCAATCCGGCTATAGTCCGGATCACTTCCATTTTCTCAGTCAAGAAGCTCTTGATTATCTTATTTGTATCGGCAGCCGGATAGTTCCTCAGAGAGTAGCGGAGCGAATCCGTGACGTGCCCGGAATACTCACACATCAGCTTGGGCCGGATGGCATTGGGTTGGATTCGGAAATTTACCCAAGTTTTAACTAGATTAAGCCCAAGGAGACCCTGGGCCGAAAGGACAGCAAGTTTGGCAAGGAAGGGTTCGATGGACTTCCTATCCGACTCAGAAGTAAAGGCGTTAAAAGTATCGGATAGATCGAGGAGGCCCTCGGAGAAACCCGGCAAAGTCTTTTGGCTGGGTGGGGAGGTATCCTGGCAGTAGAAGTAGGTCTTCTGCCAGTGCTTGACGTGGGAGTTGAGGCTCAGAGTCGGCATCAGTGAATTCTTCCGCCTCTGAATTGATACCCCGCCGCAAGCCAGGAGGGCCCCGTCTCCGCTTTCGTGGCACGGTTTGCGTTGGAACAATTCGAGGAATAGCGCAAGATTTGGGGGATGCACAAGTATGATTCGCACAGAACAATGAAGTGGGTAATGTTTAACATAGAATTGGGGCCTATGTCAAAGACTCGGAGGCCATAGTGGCTAAGCAACTCACGAAAAAAGGGGTGACCCGGGGGACGGAATCCCCGGATCACATGCTCGACAAAACAGATTACCTCATCAATAGCCGGGGAGGGCCGAGTTTCATCCCCCGGGACGCGCCAGTGAATATCCTCCCGGGAAGGAAGGACGCCCGACTCTGCGAGCTCGTCCAACTTTGCCTTTGTCACGGTGGACCTTGCCCAGTTGGCGGATATGGATTGAGTCGGCTTTGTCTTCGCCGGCTGTTTTCCCTTCGTCTTGGTGTTGACCTTGGGTGCCATGTGCGTAGTCTAAAACCAGGAGATAAAAAGTGCAGAGTGTGAGTAACTAAGATCCGGAAATGACTGATTATCCGGTTAACCCAAGAGCAACTGTGAGATACTTTGACAGATTCGATCCAGACAGAAAAATCTACGGGGAAAATTGTGACTATAGGTAGTAGAGGTGCATCGCGAGGTGCGCTATTGGATTTATCTTGATTGTTGGTTGTGAAAGAGCAAGTGCACGGGTACCCAATTGATGTGGAGCAAGAAAGCTATCCCAGAGCGGATCTAAATCAAAGCAAGTTTGAGCAAGATTGGAGATAAGATCGATGGGGCTAGGTTGCTTACCGGCGGGATCTAGAGGAGAGCGCGGCGGCGACAGATGGCGCAGTCCCGATGGCCCCTTGGATCCTCCGGAGATCTGTTCGAAGGCGCGGCGGCGGCGGTCAATGGCGGCGCGGGGTGAGCTGATGCGGAGCGCAGGCGACGGCGGTACTTCTCCGGTTGTGTGCCCGTAGACGCCGTGGCGGCGTGGCTTCAAGCTCGGGCGAAGGGGCGCCGAGAGAGAGATTGGAGAAGAAGGATATAGGGGAAATGGAGTGTAGAGCTTGGGGTCCCCCTGGGACACTTATTTATAGGGGCGGGTGGAGAACCCTAGGCCTGAGGAGCGGGAGCAAAAATTTCGGAGAGAGATACCTGCCCGGATTTTTTGGGATAAGTGATTAAGTGATTGGGCGTAATATCCGGAAAAGATCAGAGCGAATCGTCTCCGTGATATCCGGATTGATTAGAGAACAAAGGGAGCCGGGTCTTCTGTGTTTTCCTTGGTGTGTTGACCCGGGAAAATGAAGATGGATTCGGAGAAAGCCGGGTTATTATATGGACCACCAGTGGGGTTAGGCCTCGCTGTTTATCAAAGCAACCTAACCCGGCCTTTTATGAACTTGTATGTTTGTTATTTTTGCAGGGAATAGCATGCGCTTCAAGGAGGATCCCGTGAAGCCTAAGCTATTCTGGGGACTACTGATGGAGGGTTGATAACCCGGTAGGCTAACGGCAAGGTGTAACTCGGCCCAAAGGGAGCTGCGCAAGACCTGGCTTAAGGAAAGGGAGTTTCTAGAAGGCCCAAGAGTGTAGGCCCCGTAACCCGGATTGTGGTTCTTGATAAGGAAACTTAGGGTTTGTAAAGCGGTGCCCGGGTAGGATTCCGAGTATGCCTTGGATAGGAAGCCAGGGGGGCGGATATTATATAAGCCGGCTCCTAGGGTTAGTTTAGATACGAGTTTTACTAGCTATTCGAGTATCCCTTGTAATACCAGAGTTGAGATAATAAATCTAGATCGGAGACTCGGCGACTTGATTGCCGGCTACCAGATCGTTTATCACCATGATTTTCCCTGAGCAAAACCCTCTCCCAAACACCAGAGTCGAATTGCCCCAAGATAAGTTACCCCCGGTAACGTCTGTCGTGATTATCCCACGACAAGATTTGTTCAGGGAGGGAGTGTTGGTATTAGGGTAAATGATGATATTGGTCATTATTTCCAAACTTTAAAAGTTCTAAGACAGGGAGATCCGTTATCTCCTATTTTATTCAATCTCGTTGCTGATATGTTAGCTGTTCTAATTGCTAGGGCAAAGGAGGATGGTAGTGTTGGGAGTCTTGTACCTCATTTGGTGGAAGGGGGGTCTCAATTCTACAATATGCAGATGATACAATTTTATTTATGGAACATGACCTTGATAAGGCAGTTAATATGAAATTAATTCTGTCGTTATTTGAACAACTATCTGGCCTTAAGATCAATTTTCATAAGAGTGAAATTTTTCGCTTTGGTGATGCAGTCCAATCTGTGGATGAGTACCGTCACATCTTTGGGTGTGATGTGGGTCAGTTACCCTTTAAGTACTTGGGTATCCCAATTCACTATAGAAAACTTTTGAACAAAGAATGGCGTCTGATTGAGGATCGTTTTGAAAGCAAGCTCAGTGCTTGGATAAGTAAATTGCTCTCTTATGGGGATAGATTAGTGCTTATCAATTCAGTTCTATCGAGTCTACCTATGTTTTTCTTATCCTTTTTTGAGATACCTATTAGGGTACGGAAAAAATTGGATTTCTTTAGATCTCGCTTTTTTTGGCAAAGCGATCAAAAGAAGAAAAAGTATAGATTAACAAGGTGGAATATAATATGTCGACCAAAAGATCAAGGGGGTTTGGGTATTGAGGTTTTAGAGATAAAGAACAAGTGTCTCCTAAGAAAATGGCTTTATAAACTCCTTATTGAAGAAGGGGTGTGGAGTGAGATGCTGCATAGTAAATATATTAAAGATTTACCGTTGCAACAGGTGGAAGCGAAACGTAATGACTCACCCTTCTGGAAAGGGTTGATGCGAGTCAAAACTGATTTCTTTGCACGAGTGCAACATACGTTAGGGGATGGTCAAACCATACGTTTCTGGGAGGACATTTGGTTAGGTGATACTACTTTAGCTGCATAGTATCCGACTCTCTATAATGTGGTGCGACATAAAGATGTTTATGTCTCACATGTCTTATGGAATGATCGTCCAAACATTGTGTTCAGAAGAGAGCTCACAGGGGATAAATGGGACGCATGGTTGCATTTGGTTGAACGCTTAATGAACATATCTAACTCTAATAGCCCTGATTATTTTAAGTGGAAACTAACTACGTCTGGTATTTTCTCTGTTAAGTCTTACTATGAGGACCTAATGAATGAAGGGACGAAATGTTTACGTAGATATATATGGAAAATAAAAGTGCCGCTTAAGATAAAAATATTTATTTGGTTCCTTTACCGTAAGGAATTGTTAACAAAAGATAATTTGGCTAAACGGAGTTGGATGGGTTGCTCAAAGTGTGTTTTTTGTGGTAATCAGGAAACTATTAAACATTTATTTATTTCTTGTGAATTTGTAAAACGGATTTGGCGTTTGATTCACTTCACTTTTAGTATTCAGCCACCGTCATCGATTAACAATCTATTTGGGGATTGGTTAGATGGGGTTGATAGAAAGACTAAACTAGCATACGCATTGGTATATGTGCTTTTCTTTGGGCAATTTGAAATTGCAGAAACGATGTTATTTTTAACAAGAAGGAAGCTGGGCATTTTTTGCAGGTTGTACACAGAGCCACCAACTGGATCCACCAATGGTCGCTCCTCTCCCTGGAAGAGCAGAGTGGAAGCTTGGATACAGGATGTGCACGATTAATGGCGGTCGTGCGGGCTATCTTCAGCCAGGGTGGGTGGTAGCACACTATGAGGATACAATATGTGTAATCTCCGTTTGTTTTGGTGGCTTATTTTTGTGGCCACAATGGAGTATCGTTGAGATGTATTTCGGTTGTTTAAACATTTGATGCTGGATGATCTTTTAATAAATAAGCCGTGTGCATCCACTGGATGCAGAGCCTGGGTTTTTCCATTTCAAAAAAAAAGATATATTAGATTTACACATGGGATGAATCGTGCAAAAAGAAGTTACCTAGGACATGACAAATTATCTAGCATGATAGCCTGACATTGAGTCATACCTGCGATGGGATTGTGCAAACAAAAAAGCAGCAAAACAGTTAAAGTTCGGACTCTTGAATTTAAATATTATTATTAAAAAGTAGTTAGGATGTTAGATATTTAGAGTTGCCAGTAGAATCATCCGTGTGTGAGACTGGAATATTAGAAAAGATGTGAGTAACAAGTAAGCGACCACTAGTAGAAGCAAGGTCATTAGTTTCGGGCCGAGAGGATCTCTAGTCTCGGCTTGGCACCCGGGATAACTGAATCGGAAATAGAGGACCCCTCTAGTCCCGGTCCAGTTATGACCCGGGACAAAAAAGTTCCCCACGTGGTCTCTGCATAAGCGAGTGGTCGAGGACCTTTAGTACCAGTTCGTAACACGATCCGAGACAAAAGAGTTCACCACGTGGCAGCCTCTGGCTCTGACTTTTTTATTTAAAAACTATGATCAATCTTGCAAAATATATGGTAAATTAATTACAAATTAGAAAATTGTTAAGAATTTAGGCAATTTACAGATTAAATTAATCCAAGTATAAATCACGAGCATGACGTAAACATACTGATAATTAACCATATTCATGCATACTAGATTGACAGTAGACACATCTACGCAAACTACTAGTATCGCACACATGGAAATAACAAGGGAAGGGATAAACGTGTTATACCCTGCAGTTGGCCAATTGGCAGTAGTCGTAGCAGAGGCAGCGGCCGCGGCGGCGGCAGCAGCAGCGTTGGCGGCCTCAGCAGCAGCAGCAGCCTCGGTGGCAGCAGCGGCGGCGGCAGCAGCTCGATCGGCTTCTGTGGCCATGTTGACGACGAGGGCGACGCGGTAGTAGACGAAGTAGATGTACAGCAGTAGCGAGCAGTCGCGTAGTAGACGCTCCCCAAAAACCTAATCGCCCCTCTCCCGTACAGGATCTGGAGAGGCGGGGTTTCGGAGGCCTGCTCTCCCGTCGACCGTGTACGCGGTAGACGGGATGGGATCACCGGCGGCAGCAACAGGAGGTGGAACGAGAGTGGGCGCAAAGAGGCGGCGTGTGTGAGATGTGTGTACTGCGTCCGCCTGGGCCTCCAATATATAGGCACGGCCGGGTAGGAGAACGGTCAATTTAATTGGCGTTTACTACAGCCGTTACCACGTGATAAAGGCGGCGTTTTACTGCGCGCAGTTATCACACGCAATCAATACGGCTGTTACCAATATAAATGTGACGCATTTAGACAACAATAATTATGAAGTCTCATATTATTGCCGTGTCTGTTGACTCCCCGTTTCCGACTGCCAAAATAAAGGCATCGGCTCGGCTCATTCCCGCAACCCGCGGCGCGTCGTGACGAGGCGAGGCGAGGCGTGGCGAGGCGGGCGGCGGAGGAGGAGGAGCGCGCGTGTGGAACACCTCCACTACTCCTCTCTCTTCATACCAACTCACACTAGTGGGGAGAGAGCTCACCTTATAAACTGGTGCAAAACTCTCCCAACTAGCAATGTGGGACTAAACTCCCACCATTTGCTATGGCAGCATGGGCCTTAGGGATTAAATGGAAATTGCCTAATGGGCCTTCTAGCCCATTCGAATTTCAGCAATCCCCCACCAGATCCCGAAGACCCATGGTGTTGTCCTCTGTTCCATTCACTGTTTTTATATACCGGCATTTTCAGTGGAGACCCGTTAAGGTTGAACATCCACCTAGAACAAGTTGCTACACTATATCACAACTGAACAATGGACTATGCCTTGAATTGTCAGTTTGGCGTAAAATAGTTTCACTAAATGTCTTGCCAGTACTAGGCTGCCGAAGGCTGACCCCTCGGGTGGAGCATATTAGTCATACTCCTGGCCTATTCATGAACTTATTAGAGATCACCCAATCTCATAGACTGTGACCAGCAGTCAGGATCATATAGGTGTGTTCCTCCAAAGATCGCTCTGTAGGATAGCATCTTGCTTATATAAGCCTTGGAACACATTAAGACAAAAGTCAACCTGCCATACAGTTTTTGAGAGTACTGCATCTCCAGTGGAGTGGGTTAGTAAAAATTACTCTCCTCAGTTAACCACTAGCTTGTTTTCCCAGGTCCCACTTCACGGGATCTCCGATCACATAGGTTGGGTTACTGCCATGGCAACTCATGTGGGTCTCATACCCATCTCCCTCGATGCACTTTCTATCACAACACGTGATAGCCCTTTAGTAAAGGGATCTGCCAGATTCTTAGCCGACTGGATATAATCCACCGCTATCACTCCGGAGTTTCTTAAATGTCTGACAGCTTTTAATCTCATTTTTATGTGCTTTGTGGACTGTGCATTGTCCTTTGAACTCTTCACCTTGACAATTACTGTTTGATTGTCACAGTTCATAAGGATAGCCGGTACTGGCTTTTCAACCACAGGCAAGTCCATCAAAAGATCTCGAAGCCATCCTGCTTCGACACTAGACGTGTCTAATGCTGTTAATTCTGCTTCCATTGTCGATCTCGTTAAGATCGTTTGCTTGCAAGACTTCCAGGAAACAGCACCACCTCCAAGGGTAAACACATACCCCGTTGTGGCTTTCATCTCATCAGCATCAGAGATCCAATTCGCATCACAATACCCTTCAAGTACCGAAGGATATCCACTGTAGTGAAGTCCATGGTTCACGGTACCTTTCAGATAGCGCATAATTCTTTCTACAGCATGCCAATGCACATCACCCGGATTGGAAACAAACCGGCTTAGTTTGCACACAGCAAACATGATGTCAGGCCTCGTAGCGCTCGCTAGATACATGAGTGAACCAATTACTTGAGAGTACCTCAGCTGATCCTTAGCTGTGCCTTCGAACTTTCGAATCCGCACACTAGGATCATATGGTGTTGGAGAAATTTTGCAGTCCGAATATCCAAAACGACTCAAAACCTTCTCAACATAATGGGATTGCAGAAGTGTAATCCCACCCTCATTGTCTCTCAATAGCTTGATGTTCAAGATAACATCAGCCACACCAAGATCTTTCATCTCAAAGTTCTGGGATAGAAATGACTTAACCTCATTGATTACTTTGAGGTTGGTCCCAAATATCAGTATGTCATCAACATACAAACACAAAATAACTCCTTCGCCCCCACCATGGCGATAGTATACACATTTGTCAGCTTCATTAACAACAAAGCCAACAGATGTTAAAGTTGTATTGAACTTCTCATGCCATTGCTTAGGTGCTTGTTTCAGCCCATATAAAGATTTCAGTAATTTACACACCTTTCCTTCTTGACCATCTAACACAAAGCCATCTGGCTGTTGCATATAGATTTCCTCGTCTAACTCTCCATTTAGGAAAGCCGTCTTAACATCCATCTGATGGACGAGAAGACCATGCGAGGCCGCCAACGAGAGTAATACTCGAATGGTGGTCAGTCTGGCCACAGGTGAATAAGTGTCAAAGAAATCTTCATCTTCTTTCTGGGAATAACCCTTGGCCACAAGTCTAGCCTTGTACTTTTCAATCGTACCATCAGGCCTAAGCTTCTTTTTGAACACCCACTTACATCCTAATGGTTTACAGCCATAAGGACGTTCAGTGATCTCCCACGTTCCATTAGCCATGATGGAATCCATCTCGCTACGGACCGCTTCTCTCCAGTAGTCAGCATCTGGAGATGCATAAGCTTCTGAAATAGAAGTGGGAGTATCATCCACAAGGTACACAAGGAAATCATCACCAAAAGACTTTGCAGTCCTCTGTCTCTTGCCCCTACCAAGGGTTTCCTCGTCATCCTTCTCAGGATTCTCATCATGTGTTTGTTCATAATATTCCATAGGAATGGCAGGTTCAGGAGTCTCCTCTGATTCCTGTCTAGAAGTGCTTTGCATATCTCTCATAGGAAAAATATCCTCAAAGAATGTAGCATCTTTAGACTCCAAAATCGTACCGACCTTCACGTCAGGTACCTCAGATTTCACTACTAGAAATCTATAGCCAACGCTATTCTTAGCGTATCCCAAATTAACGCAATCCACGGTCTTTGGTCCAAGTTTACGCTTTTTGGGGATCGGCACATTGACTTTTGCCAAACAGCCCCAAGTACGTAAGTACGAGAGTGTTGTTTTTCTCTTCTCCCATTGCTCATAGGGAGTGACCTCATTGTCTTTCGTCGGAACTTTATTCAGGACATGACATGATGTCAATATAGCCTCCCCCCACCATGCCTTGGATAAACCCGATGTATCTAACATGGCGTTAACCAAATCTGTTAGAGTACGGTTTTTCCTTTCGGCAACCCCATTTGACTGAGGTGAATAGGGAGGCGTCCTCTCGTGAATAATGCCATGTTCCGCACAGAAAGAGTCAAACTCATTAGAGAAATACTCTCCACCACGATCTGACCGGATTCGTTTAATTTTCTTTTCAAGTTGATTCTCAACTTCTGCCTTATAGATTTTAAAGTAGTGTAGAGCCTCGTCTTTAGTGTTTAACAGATATACATAGCAAAACCTAGTGGAATCATCTATTAACGTCATGAAGTATCTCTTTCCACCTTTAGTCAACACACCATTCATCTCACAGAGATCAGAATGTATGAGTTCTAATGGCGCCAAGTGTCTCTCCTCCGCAGCCTTGTGGGGCTTGCGAGGTTGCTTTGCTTGTACACACGAATGGCACTTAGAACCTTTGGCTAAAGTGAAACTTGGAATTAAATTTAGTTTTGCTAACCGCGTCATGCAACTGAAACCAACGTGACAAAGACGTGAATGCCAAACTTCTGTTTCATTAACACTCGAATGAATATTGTTCACGACTTTATTACAAAAATCAGCGAGGGAAAAGCGGAACAGACCTCCGCACTCATACCCTTTTCCAACAAACAGTCCATATTTCGTTACAACTACTTTATTGGACTCGAAAACCAACTTAAATCCTTCTCTACATAGAAGGGAGCCACTAACGAGATTCTTCTTGATGGCGGGGACATGCTGCACGTTCTTGAGCTGCACGATCCTTCCCGAAGTAAACTTCAGATCGACCGTGCCAACACCAAGTACAGAAGCACTTGCGCCGTTCCCCATCAATACGGACCCGTTCCTTGTGACCTGATAAGAAGAAAACAATGAGATGTCAGCACACACATGAATGTTTGCACCTGTGTCAATCCACCAATCAGTAGACTGACAAACTGAAAATACGGTAAACAAATTACCATACCCAGATGCCCCATTCTCATTGTTGCTCACGATCATGTTGACAGCCTTGGAATCCTGTCCTGGCTTCACATACTTCTTTGGGCACTTCCCAGCCCAGTGTTCCAGTGAACCACATGTGAAGCAGCCATCTTTCTTCTTATCCTTCTTGAAGGTCTTCTTAGCCTTCTTCTTGAAGTCGGTATTCTGCTGGACACCAGTCATCGCCTTGTTCTTGTGGGAGTTGTAGTTCTTCTGTACCATATTGGCCGCAGAAGTCCCTTCATTCCCTTTTCCATGCGAGTCCTTTGCCCTCGAATTCTGCTCAACACTCAGATGGCCGATGACATCCTCTACTGAGAATTCACGCCTCTGATGTTTCAGAGTAGTGGCAAAGCTCCTCCAGGAATTAGGCAGCTTGGCGATTATGCATCCCGCGACATACTTGCCCGGTAACACGCACTTGAGAATTTCAAGCTCCTTAGCGATGCACTGTATCTCATGAGCCTGCTCCAAAACAGAACGGTTTTCGACCATTCTGTAGTCATGGAACTGCTCTATACTGTACATCTCGCTGCCAGCATCGGTTGCGCCGAATTTGGATTCGAGCGCCTCCCACAAGTCCTTGGCAACCCGCACATGTAAATATGCGTCAACAAACTTCTCTCCGATCACGCTTAGAACGCATCCAACAAAGACGACGGTGGCATCCCTAAACGCCTTCTCCTGATCAGGAGTAATCGTTTCCGTGGGAGTGACACCGACGACCCAGAACACGTTCATAGCCGTGAGCCATAAGAATGTTTTGGTCTGCCAACGCTTAAAGTACGTCCCCGTAAACGGGTCCGGTTTCAGTGCAGTAGCAAAACCATGAATCGAAAATTGCCTACACATATTAGGTTTTTGGATTGTTAAGAATTTAGGCAATTTACAGATTAAATTAATCCAAGTATAAATCACGAGCATGACGTAAACATACTGATAATTAACCATATTCATGCATACTAGATTGACAGTAGACACATCTACGCAAACTACTAGTATCGCACACATGGAAATAACAAGGGCAGGGATAAACGTGTTATACCCTGCAGTTGGCCAATTGGCAGTAGTCGTAGCAGAGGCAGCGGCCGCGGCGGCGGCAGCAGCAGCGTTGGCGGCCTCAGCAGCAGCAGCAGCCTCGGTGGCAGCAGCGGCGGCGGCAGCAGCTCGATCGGCTTCTGTGGCCATGTTGACGACGAGGGCGACGCGGTAGTAGACGAAGTAGATGTACAGCAGTAGCGAGCAGTCGCGTAGTAGACGCTCCCCAAAAACCTAATCGCCCCTCTCCCGTACAGGATCTGGAGAGGCGGGGTTTCGGAGGCCTGCTCTCCCGTCGACCGTGTACGCGGTAGACGGGATGGGATCACCGGCGGCAGCAACAGGAGGTGGAACGAGAGTGGGCGCAAAGAGGCGGCGTGTGTGATATGTGTGTACTGCGTCCGCCTGGGCCTCCAATATATAGGCACGGCCGGGTAGGAGAACGGTCAATTTAATTGGCGTTTACTACAGCCGTTACCACGTGATAAAGGGGGCGTTTTACTGCGCGCAGTTATCACACGCAATCAATACGGCTGTTACCAATATAAATGTGACGCATTTAGACAACAATAATTATGACGTCTCATATTATTGCCGTGTCTGTTGACTCCCCGTTTCCGACTGCCAAAATAAAGGCATCGGCTCGGCTCATTCCCGCAACCCGCGGCGCGTCGTGACGTGGCGAGGCGTGGCGAGGCGGGCGGCGGAGGAGGAGGAGCGCGCGTGTGGAACACCTCCACTACTCCTCTCTCTTCATACCAACTCACACTAGTGGGGAGAGAGCTCACCTTATAAACTGGTGCAAAACTCTCCCAACTAGCAATGTGGGACTAAACTCCCACCATTTGCTATGGCAGCATGGGCCTTAGGGATTAGATGGAAATTGCCTAATGGGCCTTCTAGCCCATTCGAATTTCAGCAAAAAGTACATATAGCATATCAAAATGTTCATAAAATAAATATCTATATAATAATAATATACTTTATTCTTTATGAGAATTCAATCATTTAATTAATTGCATGGAGATCACAATCGGGACTAGAGCCCGTCTATTCGATTACATGGAGATCATAACCGGGACTAGAGCCCATCTATTCGGTGATTCGGTGTTTTTGTATTTCCCCTTTCGGTTTATGACATGGTACATAAAAAATCCCGCAATTTCTTCTTGAATTGATACAAAGCGTTCCTTTGATTGCAGATTCCTCCGCAATTTATCCAACTGTAAAACAAGGAGATCAATATGAATATCAATCATCGTAACAAAAATTATGAATGACACTCAACACAACTGATGGTAATAAAGTAAAATTGTGAATATATTTGTTCACGTACTTCTTTAAATTTCGCTGCGTTCCGCTCACTGACATCCTGGCAAACCACTCGCAAATAAAGTATCCACACAAATTGGCTTCCTATGGCTGCCTCTCGCACTTAGCAGTAATATAATTTAATCAAATAATAATCAAGCATGATATAATAATATTGAAATTAGAATTAAAGAGATGCGCGGACCTAGCTCGTACTACTTACCTTGACATTATGAAAAACTAAGCTCCTCTTTATATTCACCATGTGTCCTCTGGGTGAAAAATTTCCAAATCCTGGCCGGCAAAAAAAATGAATAAATGAGTCATTAGTTACTTGATATGTCAGGAAATGAACAAAAGAGACTGATATAGTGTGATAATGATTGAAATTACCTTTACAGTGCATCTATAATGCTTTTGCACCTCTCTTCGGGTTTCGCCAATGAGTCGTAGATTTCAACTCTTCCAGAGTAAACTTCAATGGTTAGAATGTAATGGAAGTTGTGGATGTTTATATATGTCAGTAACTCATTAGTTAGACTTAACATCGAGTAAGAAAAAATTAATGTGTAAAAAGACAGTAACACTCTTACTCGAAGTTGTAAGAAAACAATATTTTTTTTTTATGTTGTCTCTGTATGAACCTTAGCAAATTGTCCTCCATCTCCTTGACGAAGTCCCGTAGCAATTTTTCATTAATTTGTTTTGGGTCAACGAACCCGATTTCGAAGATTCTTTTTCGGTCACATTCATCACCCTTCATTCTGCATAATAGCGTAGTAAGCATAATTACAGGAAATGAACAAGCTGACCTAGAGACTTTATTATAGAAATAAATGAATTGAATCATTTACAGACAATATGTACCAACGAGACTCAAGTCGAGGGCGTCAAGCTTGTATAAAATATAGAGTTATTCAAGATAAATTTGTACCTGGTCTTCACCTATGTAATGCTCTTCTGTACCTTCCACAAGGATAATTTTTCGCTCTTCCTTTGTGACTTTCAAGTACCAGTTATGAAGTTTTTGCATTTGTGTTCGTAGAAGTTTGATCTCATCAGGCGGCAGCAGAGGATTCTCGTATTCCCATTTCGATAGTTTTGCATCTATGTTCGTGATATCTCCGTCTTCCAGTTGAGAAAGAGTAATAGCACCTTCTGTAGCAAATTCCACCGCGAAGCCCTGATCAGTGGGTAACACCCTGAGCGGGGAGATCGATTGTTTTGCATGTTCTCCGAGTTGGGAAACGTCTCGTTTCTCGCTGGCACTACTACTTATCTTCGTGTGGGAGCTAGCTCTCGTCATACAGCGTAAATATTCATCTAACCGATTTATCTCAATTTGCGATGGATACTCAATAAACTCCTTAGCCCACTTTATGGATTCCAGATCAAATATTTGCTTTGGCTCGGGATTTCTTGGTGCAAGCTGTCCCTTCACGTCGGCCATCACGGCCATGGCGGTTTCCTCAACATTCAGGTCGTAAGCTCTCTTGGGAGGAGCTGACGGTACTCTTGGGAGGAGCTCCTCTCGGGGTCGTCTGCATCGGTTACCCATGGACGAAGCGATGCGCTTCTCCATTTGGCCCCGAGCCTTAGTGGGCGGAGGCGACAGAGTCGGCTGATGCGTCGGTGGAGATAGAGATGGACTCGTGTTGTGGTGGTCGCCCCTCTCGTCATCATATGGACTTGGAGGTGGTGAATCGCAGATCGGAGGAGACGATGGGTACCTTGGCACTGAGCCTGGAAATACGATGTATTTCTTCCGCGATAGAATGATACCACCCCCGATGTCTCCCAGTGTCCTCTCATCATCAACTCCAGGGATCTCAAGCTCTAGTGATTCATATCCCAATACAAGTTCATCCACGCTGATACGTCTCCAACGTATCTATAATTTCTGATGCTCCATGATCATATTATGCCAATTGCTACTTGTTTTCTCCCTTATTTATAGCATTTTATACGTTTTCTGGGACTAACCTATTAACAAGATGCCAAGCGTCAGTTCCTTGTTTTCTGCTGTAGTTGGTTTCAGAAAAGTTGTTCTGGAAACATTCTCGGAATTGGACCCACAAAGCCTGAAGTGCTTATTTTCCCCTGAAGCATCCAGAACACCGACGAAGAGTCGAAGACGGGCACCAGGGGGCCACACCATAGGGTGGCGCGGGTCCCCCCTTAGCCGCGCCACCTATGGGTGTGGGGCCCCTAGAGCTCCACCGCCTTCGCCCTTTCGCCTATTTAATCCCCCCGGATGGAAAACCCTAAACACCTGATCAAAAATCCCCGAAAAGTTCCGCAGCCGCCGTCACCGTCAACCCTAGATCAGGGGGTTCTGAAGCTATTTGCGGCACCCTGCCGGAGAGGAGATCATCACCGGAGGCTTCTACATCACCATGCCTGCCTCCGGAGTGATGCGTGAGTAGTTCATCCTTGGACTACGGGTTCTTAGCTGTAGCTAGATGGTTGTCTTCTCCTAATATGCCTCCATGTTTAGATCTCGTGAGCTGCCTATCATGATCGAGATTGATCTTATGTAATTCTATATGCTGTGTTTGCTGGGATCCGATGAATATTGAACTTATGCCAAGTTGATTATAGTCTTTATTTGCATATGCTATTTGTGATCTTGCATGCTTTCCGTTGCTAGTGGTTGCTCTGGCCAAGTAGTTGCTAGTGACTCCAAGAGGGAGTATTTATGCTCGATAGTGGGTTCATGCCTCCTCACCACCTTGCTCGAGTGACAGAAACGTGAAGGGGGGATGTGTTGTTGCCATTAGGGAGAAAACAGCAGTGAGAGTGCCCGCGTGCATAATCATTGCTTACATTACACACTTTGTTTAATGCAGTTATATGTTGCTTGCAACTTAATACCTAAGGGGGTTCGGATGATAACCTAAGGATGGATTATTAGTCATAGATGCATATGGATGTCGGTCTATGTATATTGTTGTAATGCCCGCACTAAATATCATAGTAGTCTTCATGTCATATATGTGCACTACGGTGCAACCTCTATTCGTCAATTTCCCAGCTGTAATTTGTTCACCCAGCATGCTACCTTTTATGGAGAGACACCACTAGTGAACCTATGAACCCCGGTCCATTTTTCCACAATGTTAAACAAACCACAACTATTTCCTGCTTTCTTTACTTATTGCAAGCATACATCATTTTCCACACTATACGTCTAATCTTTGTTTTCAGCAAGACCGGTGAGATTGAAAACCTCACTGTACCGTTGGGACAAAGTATTTTGGTTGTGTTGTGGGCATGTTCCACGTTGTTGCTGACACCGGTGAAGCGCCAGCACCACCGTCAGTGGCATCAACCTTCCTGAGATCCTCTTCCTCCTACTGGATTGATAACCTTGGTTCTTAACAGAGGGAAATTCTTGCCGCTTGCTCATCACACCCTCCTCTTGGGGTTTCCAACAACTTCATCAACTCTGCAAGCATCGAGGAATTTCTGGCGCCGTTGCCGGGGAGGAAGAAGTCTTCTGGCAAGGGGATTCTATCACTCTTAACCTCTTTATTTTGTTTATTGTCTTGTTTTTATTTTTTGTCTTGTTTTTCTTCTCTATATTAAAAACACACAAAAAAATGTTTACTTCATAGCTGTTATTTATTTTCTTTTTTTTTATATTTCTAGTTTTGTTCCTACCATTATGTCACAAGAGAAACAATCATTACTTTCAAACAAGGGAATGATGAGAACTTGAAAGAAGCTTGGTCTAGAGCTTTTGATTCCTATTGCAACATCGAACCTAAAGTGACTCTAAATATGTTTCTTCGTAGCTTTTACTTTGGTCTTGTTCTTTGTTATATATGCTTTGGATACTGTGGTAGGAGGTGATTTCCTTAATTGTGATAAAGATCAAGCTTTCAATGCTATAAGAAAATTAATTGCAACCTACAGCTTACCCAGTAGTTCTGATAAAGCCATTGCAAATATTTATTCCAGATTAAATACTCTTGAGTCACATATTTCTATCTTGAAAGAGGGATATAGCCAAATTCGTGAACATCTTGATCATTTCCCAATAAATTTTGAATCCACAAATATGATCCCTTTGGTTAAAGTTTTTATAAATGGTGAAACATTTCATGCTCGTTGTGATATCATGTCAGAATCTTGTCTTAAGCCTAAGGAAATTTATGAATCTTTGAACCTTTGGGGGCTAGCTGATGGAGGAGAAGAAATTCCTCTCATTAATAACACCACTATATTTCCGATTGGGATAGCTGAGGGAGTGTTTACAAAACTCCTAGGAAAAACAGTCTCCACTGATTATCTTGTTATTGAATGTGCAGAAGGAGGGCAAATTACCCTTGGAAGATCTATGTTGAAGCTCTTAGGAGCAACTATTGATATGGGAAAAGGTACCATGACTTTCATCTCCAAATAATGCGTGGACCATAAGTTCCCTAAAAATAATAAGGGTAAGAAAGGTAAACGCAAGCTTCGTAACAATGTTGATGCTTCTTCACTTGAAAATACTTGAGTTGCCCTTTTATGCCTAGCTGAAAGGCGTTAAAGAAAAGCGCTATCGGGAGACAACCCGTTTTATTTCGCTGTTTTCAACCTGTTTTCTTTCGTTTTCTTTGGTGTGCTTTGCACCTGGGTGTTGTCTATTTCCTTATGAACCCCGTTTTATCTTTTATTTTGTGTTTTTGTTCAGCCAAGTAAATCCTCTAGTGGAAAGTTGAGGGTATATTTCGGATTTCTGCGCAGGAAACAGATTTCTGCGATCCACTGTTATTCCGTAAAAAATCACAGAAAATTCAAAATGACCTGATTTTTTTGTGCTTAATCCTGAGTTATATACGCAACTTTTCTTAGTTGACCACATTTTGATTTGAGGAACATAATATTTTTAAAAAATCGATCTTTACCTGTTGTTCTGTTTTGACAGATTTCTACCATTTATCATATTTGCATCTTAATCTTTTTTTTGTGTTCTTTTGAGAAAAAGAGTTTGAAAAGAAGTTGTGACAATAGCTAATCTGTTTTTGAGTCTTAGACTTGTGTTGAAACTGAACCATGTGAATGTATTATTTCAATTGCACTAACGTTGCTAATGAAGATTGTGAGAATTTTGGTGTGAAGGAAGTTTTCAAGGGTCAAGAGAAGAGGATGATATGTGTGACCAAGAAGAGTGAAAAGCCTGAGCTTGGGGATGCCCCGGTGGTACATCCCAGCAAATTCCAAGAAGAATCAAGCGTCTAAGCTTGGGGATGCCCAAGGCATCCCCTTCTTCATCAACAAATTATTAGGTCACTTCTAGTGAAACTATATTTTTATTCGGTCGCATCTTATGTGCTTTACTTGGAGCGTCTTTTATTTTTGTTTTCAGTTTGTTTTTGTTTTTTGCTTTCATTTTGTTTTTACTTTTTCAGTAAGCATGTTTTGTATGGTGCTTGTTGGGAGAAAGAAAACTGCTGCTTGAAGTAGAATTTATAACAGTACTAGTAGAAGCTTGTATAGACTGTGGCTAGAAATTTTCATTCCATGCTGATACGTCATAAACGTATCCCTAATTTCTGATGCTCCATGATATATTATGCCAATTGCTACATGCTTTCTTCCTTATTTATAGCATTTTTATACGTTTTCCGGACTAACCTATTAACAAGATGCCACAGAGCTAGTTCCCTGTTTTCTGCTGTTTTTTTAGTTTCAGAAAAGTTGTTCTTGAAATATTCTCGGAATGGGAAAATTCGAAGCCCGGAAGTCCTATTTTCCCCGGAAACATCCAGAACACAGAAGAAGAGTCGAAGACGGACACCAGGGGGGCACACCATAGGGTACGGTGGCGCGGGTCCCCCCTTGGCGGCACCACCTATGGGTGTGGGGTCCCTGGAGGTCCACCGCCTTCGCCCTTTCGCCTATTTAATCCCCCGGATGGAAAACCCTAAGCACCTAATCAAAAATCCCCGAAAATTTCCGCAGCCTCCGTCACCGTCAACCCTAGATAAGGGGGTTCTGAAGCTATTTGCGGCACCCTAACGAAGAGGAGATCATCACCGGAGGCTTCTACATCACCATGACTGCCTCCGGAGTGATGCGTGAGTAGTTTATCCTTGGACTATGGGTTCGTAGCTGTAGCTAGATGGTTGTCTTCTCCTCATATGCCTACATGTTTATATCTCGTGAGCTGCCTATCATGATCGATATTGATCTTATGTAACTCTATATGCTGTGTTTCCTGGGATCCGATGAATATTGAACTTATGCTAAGTTGATTATAGTCTTTATTTGCATATGCTATTTGTGATCTTGCATGATTTCCGTTGCTAGTGGTTGCTCTGGCCAAGTAGTTGCTAGTGACTCCAAGAGGGAGTATTTATGCTCGATAGTGGGTTCGTGCCTCCTTGTCGCCTTGCTCGAGTGACAAAAACATGAAGGGGGAGGACGTGTTGTTGCCATTAGGGAGAAAACAGCGGTGAGAGTGCCCGCGTGTATAATCATTGCTTACATTACACACTTTGTTTAATGCAATTATTTGTTGCTTGCAACTTAATACCTAAGGGGGTTCAGATGATTACCTGAGGGTGGATTATTAGTCATAGATGCAGATGGATGTCGGTCTATGTATCTTGTTGTAATGCCCGTACTAAATAGCATAGTAAGCTTCATGTCATATTGTGCACTACGGTGCAACCTTTATTTTTCAATTGCCCAGCTGTAATTCGTTCACCCGGCATGGTATATTTTATGGAGAGACACCACTAGTGAAACTATGAACCCCCGTCCATTTTCGACACTGTTAAACAAACCACAACAATTTACTGCTTTCTTTACTTTCTGCAAGCATACACTGTTTTTTCATACTATACGTCTAATCTTTGTTTTCAGCATGACAGGTGAGATTGACAACCTCACTGTACCGTTGGGGCAAAGTATTTTGGTTGTGTTGTGTGCAGGTTCCACGTTGTTGCTTACACCAGTGAAGCGCCAGCACCACCGTCAGTGGCATCAACCTTCCGAATATTCTCTTTCTCCTACTGGATTGATAACCCTGGTTCTTAACTTAGGGGAAAACTTCCTACCGCTGTGCTCATCACAAACTCCTCTTGGGGTATCCCAACGAGTGCAAGATCTGCACCATCACATGCTAAATGTTATTTTAGTTTTAAAGCCTTGTGGTTATTGAGTAGCATGAATAGCCTTAAATAGCTGAGAGTGTTTAATATGTTATTGAAAGATTCATGAGTTGTTCTTGTCATAGTAAAGCATCGATATATGGTATTCTCTTTCGAATGTTTTATTTGGTTGACTTGGCGCATGTTCACACCATGTTTATGACTACAAACCAGTCACGAATAGCCTCCATGACCACTTAGTTTTTGAACTTGTGATACTGCTTATGTTTTAATTAATGATGCTTATGTCGTTATGCATGAGTATGTCCCTTATGCTCTCTTGATTTGTCGCTCCCAGTTTTTTGCTAGCCTCCACCTGTACTGAGTATGAGCTCTACTCGTGCATCCAAACTCCCTTAAACCAAAGTTTTTCCCATTGTGTACACCATACTTACCTATATGTGGTATCTAACTGCCACTCCAAGTAAATTGCTCATGTGTCACCTTTAAAACCTTCAAAATTACTCCAGCTTTATGTTCCTGTTTTTGCTCATGAGGAGGTAAATAGAGAATCTTTATCTCACTTGTTGATTGGATTTCACACCCTGAACTAGTGGCTTCATCCGCTTATCCAAATGATAGAAGAGCTGGAAGCGGGGTGCCCAGCCCCAAATTAATGCAAACAAATTCTCTTCACTATTTTTCCCCCTGATTTATCAGTCAAAGCATAATTGTGTAAACAATAGAGAAAGAGGGATGACCTTCTACACCAGTTGCGTCCTTCACCATGGGAGACGCTCTTGTGAATCCATTTGGCTTGTGACGTACTGTATTTTCTGTTTACCATTCGTTGACATTAGCATACATCTCCCAAAATATAGACACTGAGTGTCAAACTTTTAATACCTATGTTTAATAAAATAAAAGCTCTAGCACATGAGTGATCCCTGCTTCCCTCCGCGAAGGGCCTTTATTTTACTTTTATGTTGAGTCTCCATCTTCTAACTTTATGCACAGTTGAGAGAGCATTTTTGCCATTCTGGGTTCTATGTGCATTTGTCCCATAAACATCAATAATTATTTCATAATGTGATATTATTTGTTCTTAAATTATTTGTTCTAGTCTTCCTCATGTACTTTGAAGATGTCCTGGCATTTATGTTTTGCCCCACTCTTAAGGACTAGCGAAATATCACTTTGCCATGCTTTCTCTATACCCGAAATAAACGTCTACCTCTCTTTGCATTATTATTCATGATCCTTTATTTGAGATAACTCTTCGTGATGCAAAGTAATTGCTATGCTTTATTATTAAAGTATTATTTATCATGTTTGTGTTTGTAGTTCTATGATCTCAGCGTGCATATGCTTTTACATTAGATTAATCAAGTTTATGTTAGTAGCATGTCACCTCAGAAATTATTGTTTTATCGTTTACCTACTCGAGGACGAGTAGGAACTAAGCTTGGGGATGCTTAATACGTCTCCAACGTATCTATAATTTCTGATGCTCCATGATCATATTATGCCAATTGCTACTTGTTTTCTCCCTTATTTATAGCATTTTTATACGTTTTCCGGGACTAACCTATTAAAAAGATGCCAAGCACCAGTTCCTTGTTTTCTGCTGTTTTTGGTTTCACAAAAGTTGTTCTAGAAACAATCTCGGAATCGGACCCCACAAAGCCCGAAGTGCCTATTTTCCCCGGAAGCATCCAGAACACCGAAGGAGAGTCTAAGACGGGCACCAGGGGGGCACACCATAGGGTGGCGCGGGTCCCCCCTTGGCCGCGCCACCTATGGGTGTGGGGCCCCTGGAGCTCCACCGCCTTCGCCCTTTCGCCTATTTAATCCCCCCGGATGGAAAACCCTAAGCACCTGATCAACAATCCCCGAAAAGTTCCGCAGCCACCGTCACCGTCAACCCTAGGCCAGGGGGGTTCTGAAGCTGTTTCCGGCACCCTGCCGTTGAGGAGATCATCACTGGAGGCTTCTACATCAGCATGCCTACCTCTGGAGTGATGCGTGAGTAGTTCATCCTTGGACTACGGGTTCGTAGCTGTAGCTAGATGGTTGTCTTCTACTCATATGCCTCCATGTTTAGATCTCGTGAGCTTCCTATCATGATCGAGATTGATCTTATGTAACTCTATATGTTGTGTTTGTTGGGATCCGATAAATATTGAACCTATGCCAAGTTGATTATAGTCTTTATTTGCATATGCTATTTGTGATCTTGCATGCTTTCCGTTCCTAGTGGTTGCTCTGGCCAAGTAGTTGCTAGTGACTCCAAGAGGGAGTATTTATGCTCGATAGTGGGTTCATGCCTCCTCACCACCTTGCTCGAGTGACAGAAACGTGAAGGGGGGATGTGTTGTTGCCATTAGGGAGAAAACAGCGGTGAAAGTGCCCGCGTGCATAATCATTGCTTACATTACACACTTTGTTTAATGTAGTTATGTGTTGCTTGCAACTTAATACCTAAGGGGGTTTGGATGGTAACCTGAGGGTGGATTATTACTCATAGATGCAGATGGGGTCTGTGTATATTGTTGTATTGCCCGCACTAAATATCATAGTAGTCTTCATGTCATATATGTGCACTATGGTGCAACCTCTATTTTTCAATTGCCCAGCTGTAATTTGTTCACCCAGCATGCTATCTTTTATGGAGAAACACCACTAGTGAACCTATGAACCCCGGTCCATTTTTCCACACTATTAAATAAAATCACAAATATTTCCTGATTTCTTTACTTACTACAAGCATACATCATTTTCCACACTATACGTCTAATCTTTGTTTTCAGAAAGACCGGTGAGATTGACAACCTCACTGTACCATTGGGACAAAGTATTTTGGTTGTGTTGTGTGCAGGTTCCACATTGTTGCTGACACCGGTAAACCGCCAGCACCACCGTCAGTGGCATCAACCTTCCTGAGATCCTCTTTCTCCTACTGGATTGATAACCTTGGTTCTTAACTGAGGGAAATTTTTGCCGCTTGCTCATCACACCCTCCTCTTGGGATTTCCAACAACTTCATCAACTCTGCAAGCATCACACGCCATACGACCATAGCCATCTGCAATCTCATTGCGATGCCACAGTGCTATAGATTCAAAAATTAAAGCGTAGCCATTCGCTGCCTTCGAGGATAAATTCCTCACTCCCATATGTAACTCACAACTTGTCTTCTCCCTGATATCACCCATGGAGTAGCTATCCATCGGTGCCTCATCAGCTCCGACTCCCGTTGAAGCCACGTTGGTTCTCCGCTGAGATGGGCCTTGACTATCTTGCTTCAGCTAACGAGTTGGCCTTTGCTCACGCAATTCCTCTATTGGCTTGTGCGGGTCCTTTACGATAGCAAGTATTTCATTGTGCCTTCTTTCTAGGTTGTTCCATCGGTCTTCCTTCTCCTGCTCCTTCCTCTTCTTTGCTCTCGCTCAGCTCCTATAAGATTCACGGTCCTCGGGAAACCAAGTCTTCCATGACACACTAGGTCCTAAGCCTTGTGTTCGTACTGATTTTTCAGGATTCCTTAGGGCCCTTGTCAGCTCGTCGTTCTCTTTGTCGGGAATAAACTTTCCCTCTCAAACCTCGGCGATTTCTTCAACAATTTCATTATGCGGTATATAAATTTATTTCTTTTCATCATTTTTAACTCCCCTCTTTCCATGTCATACTCCTCCCCATGCCCAAGTATCCAATTTCGTACCCTATGGGGCTAGGCCTCTGTAGCTGGGGTGATCCCTTTTTCGCACATGGCAGCCTCAGCTTGATCCCACTTAGGCTCAGCACATATGTAGTCACCTGCCCCATCTTATGGTGATATTTCTTTTTTGTGCATTTTCCTTATTCTTTTATGACCTCTGCTTAGCTACTTCCAAATTCTTGTACTCCAAAATTGAGTCCAAGTGAGCCTGCTACCTCTCTAGTGTGCCAGTGAAATATGGACCTTTCTTATATTTGACATATGCACAGTATAATCTGTTCTTATAATTATTGAATTGTTCAACCATCTTCTTAAGAGAGGAATGCCCGACTAAGTCCCGCATCACGTTTTCTTTGCGATAGAATCCAAGACCGGTAGGGTGAAATCTGCAATGAGCTTGTCCCAAAGCACATCTTTCGATCTGTTGTCGACATAAGTAACTCCCTCTATCTTTGTTGGCTTATTCCATTCCTGAACACTGATCAGGACAATGTCCCTAACACTAACTCTGCATTGATGCATAAACTTATTTGTGTTCGTCTTTGGAAGCAACGGTTTGCCCTCTGGACTGACGAGCTCAATTAGGAGATGCGCATTTTGAGCCATCCCTTTGGCATGGCCTCGTTTAGATTGGGTCGATGCGCAGGTCTAAAATTAGAAACATTCGTTAATACATATATACACAAATCAATCATTGCATCTGATTACCAGAGGCTTAATATACCTCGCCAGACTGCGGATGTCAACTAATTTGCGAGTCGTCATTGCACTCGATCCTAGTTTGTGCTTCATCTCTTCTTTCCAACTCTATTACCTGACCGGACTCGTTCAAAAAGTGTGAGCCATCTTTTGCTCTACCGTCTTCACCCTCGGGTTGCCGTAGAAGGGCGAAAATTTTCTCTTCATGGTCTCTTCTATTGAAGTGATCCATCATTTAACTAATAGAAAAGAAAGATAAAACAATGTTAGCATTAGCAGAATAATTCAAATTAGGGAACCTTATTTTCCTTACTTTACAAAAGCAACATTGATCAAATATGCAAAACTATCACTAATACATCTCCCATGAACCAAACTCGCCATTACATCTAGAATAATCCACTTACATAGCTCGGGACCATTTTTATTTAACCCTAATACACCACGAATAATATCACTAATACATCTCCCATGCGCGAACCTCTCAAACTAACTTTGACTTTATGCTGAGTCGCGGGGAGCAGAGCCGCCGGCACTGCGCATCCAAAGATAAGGAACCCTCATAGGGTAATAGCTCACGTGGTAAGGAACCCTCTGAAGAAACTACCTTGTATTGCTATACTGCCTATCCAACAAATAACATGTAGCGACGGACATGCTCGTCCTCCTCTCTGATACGGCGACATACCACCTCCTCGGGGGCAGGCTCCCTTTGCAACTAGCGTGGCCCACGCGATAGCCACAAGATAAGATCCGGGTCGACGACGTCACCCGGATTCCTCACCAGTTTGCGCGTCCCGGAAGGGAGCACCTCCCATTGCCAGCCCGGCGGAGCCCAGTCCTGCACATCGCCCCTCTGGTCCAACAGGGACATTGTCGCCGAGAACAATAAACTAAAAACACATTTTTTTTATAAGACGATCATTCCAACATGGACTTAGCAAAATTTCTATTTTGCAGTATGTCAACTATTTCATCTAAGTCAATATTTCCATTTCTACACTAAAAAAGTAATACTAAAATTTCACCGAAGTAAAATTTCTACTTCTCAAGTTAATCTAACCTAAGTAATACTAAAAAAAAAACTACCCTAAAAATTTATCTAAGTAATAATTTCTAACAGTTTTGACCAATTCATTACTAACATTTTATTTCTAACAATATTTACCTTATCCAATTTCAATAAAAAAATCTACCCCTCCTATCCATAAAAAGTGTCGGGGTTTTAGTTCATATTTGATCAAATTTAAACTAAAGCCCCGACACTTTTATGGATTGGAGGGAGTAGATTTTTCAACTTGAATTATTTTAGATACCATCTGCAACTTAAAGTAATTGAACTAAAATTTTCATCTAAAAATTATCTTCATCCATTCCTAACAATCATCAAATAAACAAAAAAAGTATTTCTAACATTTAAAATAGAAAATTCATTTCTAACATCTAATTTACTATGATCCTAAATCACGACAACTATCAACACCTAGTACTAACAAATAAACATAATTTTCAGTAAGAAATTACGAAAAAAATAAAAAAAGTGCAGAGGGGAGGAGAGGCCCTCCCTGGCCCTGGCCATCTCCACCGGTGGCGAGGCCGAGCCGAGAAGGCGAGGAGGGGAGCCCCACGGCCGCACGATGTCCGACGGAGGCGAGCACGGTGGCCGGTGGAGGCGACAATGGATGGAGAGGACATGAGGGGAGCTTAATGGCGAGGACGGTGATACGAGGACGGAGAGAAGAGCGACAACGACGCACAGCAATTCCGCAGCCTGACGGCGTCGTTCGTTGCAGCGGCGCCTCCTCCCTCTCTGTCCCGGTTCATGGCTCGAACCGGGGGGAAGGTCGTGGGTATTTATGCCCAGGGACCTTTAGTCCTAGTTGGAGCCACCAACCGGTACTAAAGGGTGACCTTTAGGCACGATTGGTGGCTCCAAGCGGCAGTAAAGGTCATTTCGGTGGGCGAGCGCAAATGGCCCTTTTGTCCCGAGTGGTGACTCCAACTAGGACTAAAGGTGTTTTTTTGTGTGCAAAGGACCAAATTTTCTTTCACAAGTGTTTTGAAAGTGAATTTGAAAAGTGTTTGAATATGAATTTGAATAACTTCTACATACTTTTGAATGTGACAAAAATTTCAACATGAAAAGTGTTTGAATTTGAATATCCAAAACCATTTTCTGATTTCTAAAATAATTATTCTAACTATTCAAACTATTAACCATTTTCGATTTTCAATTAAAAATGTGTTAACTAATATTTTTTGCATATCTTTGAATATAACAAACTTTTGAACATGAAAAGTGTTTGAATTTGAATAACTAATCCAAAATAAATGACTACTTACGTTGTATGACCAAAATTTCAACATGAATAGTGTTTGAATTTGAATACCTAACAAAAAAACAAGTAATAAGACCAGCAATACAGAATGACAACAGTGGATCTCAACAATCGTGGGTACATAGACGAACCATTTGTCCTAGCCAATGATGTGGCCCAGGTTTAGTCATACTCCTTCCTAGGCCTATTATATGTTGCAAACATATCTATAATTTTTCATGTTGCATGCTTGTTTTATACCCAATACCTTTGGTTTTCCACATGTTTTCTTCCGTTTTCCGGATGTTTTCATAGATTAATCTATTAATAAGATGCCTAGGCCAGTTGTTGTTTTCTGTTGTTTTTCTATTTTAGAAAAGTTCTTAAGGACATGTTCTCGGAAAGGGCTGAAAATCCACGAAGAACATTTTTTACCCGGAACGAAGACAGAGTCCAAAGAAGATACGTAGGGGAGCCAGAGGGCCACCAGGAGGGTATCAGGCGCAGCCCACCCTAGCCACCGCCTCATGCCCCCTCTTTGCCCATAAATTGCCTTCAACCCTAAAAATATCGGGTACAGAGTTATTTTCCAGGAAACATACATAGAGGCTTCGTCACCTCGAAAGTCCAACCTAGGGCTTCTGGAGTCCTGCTCCGGCACCCTGCCGGAGAGGGGGTCCTCACCGTAGGCCTCTACATCGCCATGATCGCCTCCGGACAGGTGCGTGAGTAGTTCATCTTGGGACTACGGGTCCATAGAAATAGCTAGATGGTTGTTCTCTCTCGTATGCCTCAATGTTTAGAGCCTCGTGAGCTGCCTAACATGATCAAGACAATGATATGTAATTGTGCATGTTGTGTTTGCTGGGATCTGATAAACCATGAGATGATGATTATTTTGTTCATGTCAATCTGAGATGCTTCACTTATATTTGTAGAGAGTTTTAATCTTGTCTTGCAATGCTCTCCGGTGTTTATGAGTACCTTGGCCACGTAGTTGTTTTCACCTCCAAGAGAGGGTTTATATGCTAGATAGTGGGTTCATGCCTCCTTGTTGCATGTGCTCGAGTGACAGAAACATGCGGGGGAGGATGTGTTGTTGCCACTAGGGAGAAAACAACGATGCTATTGTATATGGATGAGAACCACTGCTTACATTACGTATTGATCTTAATGCATTTTTGTTGCACACATGTCAATCACTTTATTGCTGCAACTTAACACCAAGGGATTTGCTGGATAGCTTTCTTGAGGTGGACTTTTAGATATGGATGCATGCTGGATAGCGGTCCATATGCCCGTGAACTTTATGTCGTCATAATAGTGTTGTTATACGTTCATGATTTGTCAACTGCCCAGTTGTAGTTTGTTCACCCAACATGTTTGTTTTCTTTGGAGAGACACAACTAGTGAACCTACGGCCCCCGGTCCTATTTTCCTCATATTGCAAACCTTTTTTGAGAACTTCTAATCATTGTTTCCTTGTTGTTCTGTTCTTACTTTTATTTCTCTACTAGACGCTATACGTTTAATTCTCCTATTTTCAGCAAGACCGGAAGATTGAAAACCTTCCAGAATGTTGGGGCAAGAGAGAGTTTATGCTTGTGTGCAGGTTCCACGCTTCGTCAACTACACACCAGAACTTTTCTAGCTCCGTTGATAAAGTAACCTTCTTCAAGACTACAAATCCTATTGGTTCGATAAACTATGGTTCCATACTAGGGGAAAATTTACACTAGACTACATCATTCCTTCCGGTTGGGGTCTCCCAACAAGTGTGTGATCAGGTCAGCACCAAGTACTTTTTCTGGCGCCGTTGCCAGGAATTTCAAAGTCATTGGAAGTAAGAAGTCCCCCCGTCAACACCAGTACTTTTTCTAACGCCGTTGCCGGGGAATTCAAGCTTGCTGCAAGGGGAGTCTGACACTTCCACTCTCTTTCTTTTGTTTTGTTCTTTCTTACTTTACTTTTGTTTAGTCTTATTTTCTCTTTATCAAAAACCCAAAAAAATAGTTCTCTAGCTTCTAGTCTTTTATTTGTGTTGTTAGTTTATTTTGTGTTATCTTGCAAGCACAACTACCAATGATAATACCAAGCTTTGTGACTTTACTAGTACCAATAATAATGATTTCATATGCACACCAATTGCTCCACGTGCTGCTACAGCAGATTCTTATCAAATTAAACCTCCTTTGTTGAATGTTGCCATGAAAGATCAACTTTCTAGTATTAGAGAAGATGATGCCTCTCATTTGAATAACTTTGTTGAGTTATGTGACATGTAAAAATATAAATAGGTTTAAGATTGTTCCCTTTCTCTTTAAGAGGAATAGCTAAGGAATGGTTAATGTTTTTGCCTAGAAATAGCATTGATTCTTGGACTAAATGCAAAGATGTTTTCATTGGGAAGTATTATCCACCTGCAAAAATTATACAACTGAGGAGTAATATTATGAACTTTAGACAAAATGGTAATGAACATGTTGCTCAAGCTTGGGAAAGAAAAAAAACTATGGTTAAGAATTGTCCCACACACGGACTAACTACGTAGATGGTTGTCCAAACTTTTTATAAAGGATTAAATTTTTCTTCAAGGAATTTATTGGATTCAGTAGCGGGAGGAACCTTCATGAACCTCACTTTAGGCTCAGACAAGTTATTGGATGATTTAATGACAAAATATTCCCAGTGGCACACAGATAGGGCTCCAAGATTCTGGCTAATCGTTTCCAAAATAAAATTTCTTGATGCATCCATGCTAATCAATATGGGTTCATCAAGTCCAGAACTATTCAAGATTGTTTGGCATGGTGTTTTGAGTACATTTTTCAGTGTAAGCAATCTAAGCAGAAAGTGGTGGTTTTCAAGATAGACTTCGAGAAAGCTTTTGATACCATTGAGCACAGTGCCATTCTCCAAATTTTGAGATCTAAAGGGTTTCCTTCTTTAGTGATAAAATGGGTGAAGGAAATTCTTTCCTCTGAATCATCTTCGGTTCTGTTAAATGGGGTTCTGGGCAAACCTTTTGTCTGCAAAAGAGGAGTCAGGCAGGGTGATCCTTTGTCACCTATTCTTTATGTGCTGGGTGGGGATTTGTTGCAGAGTATTGTTAATCTGGCTCTAAGGGAGGGACATCTTCGTTTACCAATTCCCATTGGGGGAGATTTTCCTATTGTTCAATATGCTGATGACACTCTGGTGATCTTACCTGCTGATTCTGATCAATTATTGGTATTTAAAAATTTTCTCAACCTTTATGCTCAAATCAATGGGTTAAAGGTGAATTATAACAAGTCTTCAGTGATACCAATAAATTTATCGCAGCAGGAAACTGTTGATTTTGCTTCTGTGTTGGATTGTAATGTGGCTTCTATGCCCTTCACATATTTAGGCTTGCCCATCGGAACCACTAAGCCATCTATAAGAGATTTTGCACCACTCATTGACAGAGTTGAGAGGAGACTTTCTGCTACAGTCTCCTTTCTTTTTTATGGGGATAGCTTGGTTCTTGTGAATTCGGTTCTGTCCTCTTTGCCCACTTATTATATGTGCATATTAGTGATACCTAAGGGTGTCATTGATATTATTGATAAAGCAAGGAGGAGGTGCTTATGGAGGAAGGACAAAAATAAGCAAAGAGTGAATTCTTTGGCTGCTTGGGATATGGTGTGTAAGCCTAAAAGTAAAGGAGGCTTAGGGGTCATTAATCTTCAGATCCAAAATAGGGCTTTACTGCTGAAATTCCTGGCAAAATTCTATAACTCTATGGATATTCCTTGGGTTCATCTAGTCAAGAATGCTTATTATTTTCAGTCGGTTCCGCATGCTGTGACCTCCTGTGGATCATTATGGTGGAGGGGTGTTATGCAATTAGCTGATACTTGGTGCTCATTCTCTTCTTTCATAGTGGGGAATGGATATACTGGGCTATTCTGGAAAGATTCCTAGATGGGACAGCCTTTGTTAGTAAAATTTCCAAGATTGTTCTCCTTTGCCAAGGATCCATTGTCCTCAGTGAGAGATTTGAAACTGTTGACAGACCTCTCGGATGCTTTTCATCTGCCCCTTTCAAATGAAGCTTTCCTTGAGTTTACTGATCTGCAAGTCCTCTTGGATAATGTTCAGGTGAATGACAATGATGATGTTTGGAAATGTAATTTTAATAAAGGGGTTTATACTTCCAGTAAATTCTATCAGCTGCAGTTTGCTCAACTGCCTGATGATGGGCCTGCCAAGTGGATCCGGAAGTCCAAATGCATGTCCAAGCATAAATTTTTTGCTTGGCTGATTCTAAAATATAGAATTAATACCAAGGACATGATTAAGATAAGGAACTGGAAGATTGAGGGGACTGATCACTGTGTTCTTTGCAGTAACCTTTGTCATGAGGACTGGATTCATTTGTTCTTCCAGTGTGTTTTCAGCTCACGGATTTGGAATTACTTGCAAATCAGCTGGAGTGATAACACAGTCTTGCGTAATCTCTCAAATGCAAAAAAAAGGCTTTCAAAGGACCTTGTTTCACTGAGATAGTGATTCTTGCCTGTTAGAACATCTGGAAGCAAAGGAATGGAGTTATATTCAAATCGGAAAGACATTCCTTTTTGGGATGGAAAGTTGGCTTCTTGTTAGGTCTCCTTATGCTTAAGCATAGGTTGAGTGCTTCTTTGGCTGCGGATTTATCTTCATGGATTAAGACTCTACCTTAGCTAGCTAGTGTTAGCTGGTGATAGACTGCCCTAGTCTATTCCTTTGTGTATATTTTTACATAACGGTAACACTCTTTTGATGGAAATAATGGGCTGTGGGGGACTCCCCTACAGTAGAAAATGTTTCAAAAAAAACGGGTAAAAAGGTAAATTATGTTGAGGAGGTCTCTTCTTTGAGTAATAAAATCGATATGATTGCTTCTTTGCTATCTTAAAAAGTGCCAATAGATACTAATAATTTTCCCTTGAACTCTTTGTTGCTAATTAGAATGATCAAATTGATGTGGATTTTATTTCCAGAAACAATTTCAACAATAGTGCTTACAAGAATAATTTTGGTGGCAACAACTATAGGTCATATCCTAATAATAATGGTAAATCATATGGGAATCCTTATGGAAATACTTATAACAATCCTAAAAGTTCTACCTCTTATCTTCAGAACATGCTAAAAGAATTTATCACTACACAATTATTTTCCAATAAAACCGTTGATAAAAGGCTTGCAAAACTAGAAAATCTGGTGCTGGAAGTTGATAGTCTTGCTCATGGTGTAGACATTTTAAAACTTAGTATTACACCTCTTGAGGCCAAGAAAACTTAACCTACAAATTCTATACAAGTTCAAATAAATGAGAACATGAGAATGTTAGCTACGTGCTAGAAGAGAAAGAGAAGCTGAAATTGCTGAAAAAGCTGGTAAAAGTGGGCCTGTTAAAATTTATACCATCCGACCCTTTGAAGAAGTGAAATTTTTTAGTACCAATGAGTATCCTAATGCTCCTAAACATGTTGATTCCAAAACAAATGCAATTAGAGAGGTCATTACTTTAGGTAGAAAAACTTAGGAGATTAAAAATATTTCTAGTGAGAAAAATTTTGCAAGTGGGAAATTTTTCCCACCGTGTTTGAGGATGATAAACTTGATTTTTATAATTACAGAATATCTGATGTTATTAAGTTCTTACAAAAATTAGGTAAATATCCTAATGCTAGTAAGATAAATATTTCTTTCACTAAACATATCACTAATGCTCTCATGGAAGCTAGAGAAAAAAGGCTCAAACTTGAAGCCTCTATTCCTAGAAATTTACAAGATGGCTGGGATACCACTATTATAATAAGAGTGAATGATTTTTATTGCAATGCTTTGTGTGATCTTGGGGCAATTTCTTCTATTATGCCTAAAAGTTTATATGATATGCTTGATTTGAAACCATTGGATGAAAGTACTTTGGGAGTGCATCTTATAGACTCCACTGTTAAACGACCTTTGGGAGGGATTGATAATGTTCTTATTATTGCTCATGATAACTACGTCCCCATTGATATTCTTGTTTTCGACATTGAATGCAATGCTTCTTGTCCTATCATTTTGGGGAGACCTTTTCTTTGCACCGTGATTGCCATAATTAATATGAAAAAGGGAATTATAAGATTTCAGTTCCCCCTGAAAAAGGACATGGAACATTTCCCTAGAAAGAGAATGAAGTTACCTTTTTATTCCTTCCATTGATAATACTTTATTCGTTCTTTTTTCCTAGCTAAAAGGCGTTAAAGAAAAGCGCTTGTGGGAGGCAACCCACTTTTGTTTTCCTTCATTATCCTTTTGTTTTCTTCTGTTTTATTTTTTTATTTTTGTGTTTTAGAAGTTTTAACCTCTATAGAAACTGCTCCTTATACTTTTTTTTTGTGCCAAGAGTAACCTCTAATTGAGAGGTAGTGCGATTTGGGGATGTTGCTGTTCTGAAACAGATTTGTGGGTTGTGGCCAAAAAAATTATATCTCTAAGCCAGAATGTCGGATTACTTTAACAAAATAGACACATTCCCCAGTTTGTTATCTAACTTTCGTTAGATTCTCACTTTTTTATTTGAGCAACAGAAGATTTTCGAAAAAAAAATCATCTTTACTGAATATTCTGTTTTGACAGATTTCTGCCAATATTTGCATTTCCAACTTAATCTTTCTTTTTTGTGTTATTTTGAGGGGAAGAGTTCTAAAAGAAGTTGTGACAGTAGCTAATGTTTTAGGTGGAGTGTTAGACTTGTGTTGAAACTGAACCAAGTTGATTTATTATTTTGATTACACTAACGTGGCTATTAAAGATTGTGAGAAGTTTTAGATGGAGGAAGTTTTCAAGTGTAGGGAGAGAAGTATGATGTGATGAGATGAAGGATGGACAAAAGATCAAGCTTGGGAATCCCCAAGGAATCCTCTTCTTCATCAAAAAAAAATCAGGTTCTTTCCGAACACTATATTTTTATTGCTTCAGATGATATGTGTTATTCTTGGAGCGTCATTTTATTTTTGTTTCAGTTTTGTTTTGTTTTCTTTGCTATAGATTTTGGTTGGATCCTGAAATTTTTTAGTTTGGAGAGAGACACGCTCCATTTTAATTGCCTAGAACACTCTAGTTTTCAGTCTTGTTGTTCCATAACTGTTCAGATTTTGCTAGTACTGCATTTAGCTCTTGTTTTTCAGTCGAATTTTGTTCAGAGCTTGTTGGTTTGCTTCTGTTATTTTTTATTATCTCTCTGTTCTTTGATGTTTATTTTATTTGAGAGTTGTTTTGAATAAGTTGATTGGTGTTGGAGAAGAGTAAATTGTTTGATGCTCATAGGGGCGCAATAGGAAGCTTGTTTTTATTGTCGCATAGGCTTTGGCATGTCATGTTAGATGTTATGTTAAATTTTTCCTTGGCTATTTATGATGTATCATGACTAGTCTCAAATATCTGAGAATGCTTAATGTGCCCTTGAATTTAATCATGTGTTGTTCTCTCATGTTGAAGCATGGAATTCTGGTATTTCTCCTTTAAATGGTTTATGTGGATTGACTTAGCGCATGCTCACACCATGCATGTTATGACTACAAAAAAAGTCACCTCTAGCCTTGATGATCATTTAGTTGTTGACTTGTAATATCACTTCATGCTTTGATTAATGATCTTTTGGCACGATGCATGATTATGACCGTTATTGCTCTCTTAATTTGTCACTCCCAGTCTTTTGCTATCCTACACCTGTATTGAGTATGAGATATACTCGTGCATCCAACTCCCCAAAACCAAAGTTTGCCAATTGTGTCCACCATATCTACCTATATGTGGTATTTAACCACCACTCCAAGTAAATTTCTCGTGCACTAGCTTTAAAACCTTCAAAATTATTAAGTTGTTTTTTCTTGCGAGGAATATATTCAGTTTTTCTTATGTTATTTGCAGCAATCAATTTGCATAGTACAATACTCTGTCAAAGAAAATGGATGCTTATTTCTAATTTTCATATATGTGCGCAAGAAGAACAAAACAAACTTCAAATTTGCAGGCGGATACGACCATGGAGTGTCCGCTTCTCCGGCGTCATCGCCAAGGCTAACCACATGATTAGTGGACTGTACAGTCTGTTCATCGGACACATACCGAGAAAGCATGCTATTGCAGTTACTGAAACAAGATGTTTATGCTATGAAGGTCACTAGGCATACCTGAAGCTGAACAAATGGAAGGTTTTTGCTGCTTGCATAGTGCATACTCATTGAGGAAGCGGTAGGACAATTAATATGGAGGACATGATGGTAGGAGTTTTGATCTTTAAACTGAACCGCCTAGTTCAAAAATCATTTGTTTTATAATTTATATATATATAATTAGTATTCCTCATGAGGATCCCTAAGAAATTTATTGCAATCCCACATTTAGCCATCATGGTAAGGTTTTCTATGGAATTTACTTTCTTCAGCATCTGTGTACATAGCCATGACACTTAATTTTTATGATCATATTTGTGCGTTAAACTCAGAAAAATCATTATAACCATCCATAATTCATTGAATTATTTCCCCCCCGTGATTTGTACATAACTTAACTAATGGGCTCCAGTTAACTTACTATTATCTAGAAAAGGAATTAGATGGTTTTTGTTGGATTATATTATTAGAAGAAATCAATTTGGATAGTTCTTTCAATGTCAATAGAACTGATGTTTACTGAATTAATCTGCATTTGTATGGGAGGAAGAGATATTAATAGTGCAAGGCCGCATTCAACGGGTTAATGTTAACTTTTCAACACCATTTACTTTTTTTTAAAATATTTACATGCTGAAGAATGACACTTAACTTCTCTGACCAAATTGGTAAGCCAAATCTAATACCTATCATATAATATTGAGGTTCATCCCTAATCTATTATAAGCTTTCTTTCCATGATTTGTGAGTAAGTATTTGGCTCCAATTAATTTTCCATTATGCAAAAACATAAATTAATTAGTAAGTGTATCCGCATATTTTTTATGTTTACAACGATGACTTCATGTTGTGAAAATTTTGGTGGACCGAAATTTCCACAAGCCTCTAAGATATACTAAGATACTTTTAGTTTGAAATTTCTTTCTATAAGAGCATATAAATTACCAATAATTTTATTGGTTCCATTCTCCTCCAGATATTCGCACGTTACTAGGCGTGAAGGATTAACTCTCTTCTAAGCCAAATGTTCCTGAGCCGACATTTGTATGCGCCAAATATAGAACTTCGTTTTTGTTTCTAATATGTAAGTTTCAATATATAGTCTTAGATTTGAGAAATTGAACTTTCTGCTAAGATAACAACATGTTGTCATTTTACCGTAGTTTCATATGTTCATGTAAATTATGCACGCAAAATATTAGTACATTATATATTTGAAGACCAGTGTTTTTGTTGCAAAATCATATAACTTAGATTTGGTGCTAAAAATGTACTGAAAAATGTTTGAAAATAATTGAATAAACACATATGCTTTCAGATTAGTTGTTATACATCTTTCCCGTCGAGCATCCCCTCACGCGTGTCGTGGACGCAGATCTGCCCGAACAGATCGTCCACGGTGATGCCAGGATTGGCATTAGCTGAAGCCACGAGTTCGTCCTCCTCCATGGGTTTGCCTGCAATAGTTAGCTCGGAGGAGAGTTCTTTCATCCAGGCGAAGTAGCTCGACGCGGAGAGGTCGTTTTTCTTCGTGTTGTTGAGAGCTCCACGGAGGCTGTTGATTCTAGAACGATATTGTGAGGAAAACATCCTGGTAATGACATTCCATACATCAGCGCTTGTCTCGAGTCCGAACATGTGCGTCGGGATCTCGGGAGAATGCGAGTTCAGAAGAAACCCGAGGACGGTTTGATCGCGTACGACCCAGATCTCGTATGCAGGATTTGGCGTGGAGACTTTCTTGATGTTGTCATCAACCTCAATGACCTTGGCAGGAGCTGGTTCTCTTCCCTGAAGCAATCCAATGACCCAAGCACTTCTAATTCCACGAGAAACCAAGGTTTTCCAGAAAAGATAATTGCTTCGGTTTAGTTTCTGCGAGGGAGGTGATCCAAGCTGCCCAGCAAGGGAGGTGGAATTCGTGGAGTTGGATCCCATGGTAGCTGAGATCGGAGAGGGTTTTGAGTTTTTGGTCGTGGGGTTTTGGGTTGTAGATTGGATCTTGGCTTTGTGGTATTTGGGAATGTAGTCGTAGGCTTGATCTTGATCGTGTTTCATAGGGCGTGGGTTTGATTTCTAGGCTTGTGTCGTGGCTTTGATCGTAGATTGGATTGTGGGATTTCTGGTTTTTGGTGTTTGATCGCTTACAGCGGCTAAGTCAGCAAGAACATCGCTCTGATACCGTATTGACGATGTAGGTTTAGGCGAAAACGATTACCCCTGTTGAGGGGATCGTGTACATGTTAATAAATAAGTCTAGGAAAAACCCCTAGCGTGGTTTACAAGGAATACGTAGGTCGGTGGAGTGCTACTCCATATGATGTACATAATGAGAAGGGTACAATACGTGTAGTCCAAGAACATGTACCAAATTAAAGTTACACAATGAAGTGCAAAAACTGCCTAAATAGGCACATAAGCAATCACCGGGCTAAAACGACAATAAAAACATGTATAATTTTAACATGTAGCAAAAGGTACACAATCTTTGTAACACATGTTTAGCTGAAAGTATATTTCACCAATCTTCAAAAGCATAATATTATGTTTTTCTGTACTTTGTGGTTGCAATATTTACTCTTAACTAAAACAAAATAAGTTTTCCAGCCCGTGCAAGCGCGGGTTATGACTAGTAATTTATTTACTCTGACGGGTCTGTTTTCTTCCTGCACAGTGGTACGGGAAAAGAGCATGACGTCGGCAGGTCCGTTTTGTTTACGCCCGAAAACAACCCTGAATCGACTCGGATCGAAAATAAAAGAGCAATCCATGTGGTGAAACTGGGCTTGGACGGAAAATTTGTGGGAAACTGGGCTTGCACGGAAAATTTGTGGGATGCAAAAACCTAGGTATTGGGGTAAATACAATATGTGAAATATTAGTTGACCAGGGAGAGAAATATTTATCACCCGGTGGCAAGGAGGTGGTAATAAAGGTAGTGTGCACAAGAACCGATAATTTAAATTGGTGTCTGGATCGTGTCCTCCCAATAGAAAACTTTGTGTTAGGCTTCTCGTAGCAAGAAGTAACATAGAGTAGTAACATGGAACACTAGTCTATGTTATTACCGATAATTTAAATTGGTGTCCTCATTCTCCATTTTTCCGGCGACTAGAGCCGCAGCGGTGATCCACCCCCTCCTCTCTTATATGTGTCGTCGGATCTGAAATAGAAGGCCCAAATTAGAGGACCTAAAACAAAGGGGTATAGCCAATAGGAACATGCCACCTTTCTGCCCAGTCAGCACGTCCAGTCAGCCACCCAGTCAGTAGATCCAGCCAACTAGAGCGCTCCATGTAGCCCTACCTTATCCACTTGTTTTCTGGACTTCTTTCCGAGTAGAAATTATGACAGTTTTATAGAAAAGTCCCTACAAATTGCAACCATCATAACTTTTGATCCATTTAGCCAAATTTATCAAACTTGGACTTCTTGAAATCCCCTGAAGATGTAGAAACTTTTGACACTAGAAAAATTTAAATTTGACCATTTAGAATTTCTTCAAATTCAAATATGATTGTTTGATGAATTTTGGCATAATTCAAATTCTACCAATCCAAAAATTGAAAATTAAATATTTTTGGAATCCTTAGGATATGTACTTTCATACCCTCTGTCCCAAAATAATATTTGAACCAACTAAAATGGAGTTTAGAATTTAAATAACCATTTGAGTATTTTGCACCTAGTTTAAATTTTATAAATAATTTTAATTAGTTTTCTTTTGGAAATTTTTCCCATTTAGCAACCTTAGACCAGTGAGACTAGTACCAAAACAATTTGTGACCACAGGATCCATCCCATGTAATCTTTGTCATATAAACCACCCATAGTAGTGAATCATTATACTTTAGCTGTTATTTGATCAAACCCCCTTTTAGGAAAATTGTGGTATGATCATTTTGATCAAACCAACACCAATTTTATCTAACCACATGTGACAGTAACTTCTGGACCAGAAACCCATAGCCCAAGACCTTTTTTAATTTTACAATTCATATTGTGAATTGCTTCAACCCTAGTACCCAAAGCCATGAAATAATCGTGTTGACCATGGATTTGTTTTCTAAAACCCTTAGACCAAAGCCTTATGTGATCTTTGTGAGAAAAGACCAACCCTAGGACCCTTGGAACAAGTTTGTTTTGTCAAAGTGGAAAGCCAGACCCAAATAACTTAATTCCTATTTGTACATTGAATTAAGTATTAAACCCTAAACCTTATCACATCCACTTCTTTTGTATATTGAGTGAAGTGATATTCCTTGACAACCCTTAACCACCAATGGAAAACCCCATACCCAAACACCTAGTTTTCTTTTGCACATTGAATTCCGTACAAAAGCGTACCACATTGTTTCCTTTATCATATTGAAGTAAATGTGATAACCCTTAGGTGAACTCTTGGAACCTCCTTGACAATATGAATCCACTAGTGTTTGAATATTTCAAACTTAAACCTTGACCAACCCATGCCCTAGTAGCTAGCCCAAAACCCTTTTACCATAATTCTGTTTGTAAATTGAATTATGTGTTAAACCTAAACCAAACCCCTATAATTTTTTTTTATAAATTGAATTATTGTGATAAAATTTGAACTTGTCCATAGAAAGACCAAACGATAACCATATCATCATAATTCTTTTGCATATTGAACTATGTGTCAAAACCTTGTCCATGTTAATGATGACCCACAAGTATAGGGGGTGTATCGTAGTAGTTTCGATAAATAAGAGTGTCGAACCCAACGAGGAGCAGAAGGTGTTGACAAGCAGGTTGGATGGAGGATTCACTGTAAACACTAGCAAACGGGTTTTTGGAGGATTTTGATATAGCAGATAAATAAAGTGTGAGTAAATAAAAGACAGTAAATATAATTGCAGCGAGTGGCCCAATCCTTTTGAGAGCAAAGGACAAGCCGGTTGTTCTACTTATGATTACCAAACGTTCTCAAGGACACATGGGGATTTCGTCAAGCGCTTTCGTTTCATACAATATTTATTGTTTTGATATGTGTTGTGTGGGTGAACCTATGCAAATTTACTTCCGAACTAGGACTAATACATACTTGTGATTACACCTTCCGTAAGCATCCGCAAATAAAAGAAAGTAATTCGGATAAATCTAACCACAGCCTTAAAATTCTAGGATCCTACACTCCCTCGTGCATCGGTTTCCTAATGGGGGTTTAGGTTTCTGTCACTCCGGCAACCCCACAATTAGTAGCCAAATACACAATGCATCCTCCTAGGACCATAAAGGTGAAGTTTCATGTAGTCGATGTTCACATGACACCACTAGAAGAATAACACCACAACTTAAATATCAAACCACTAGATATTACTTCAACATAATTCTACTACTAACATCTTGACTTCTCCCATGTCCTCAAGAACTAAACGAACTACTCACAAGACATCATAAGGATCATAATCAGAGGTGATATAATGGTGAATAACAATGTGGTCATAAAGTGTAAACACCGATAAATCTCACAAGCATCAACTACTAACAAGTAATCCACATCGGGAGAGAGGTCTAGTGAAGAACAACGATATAGAACCCTAATCGTTACAACGGGGTGAAGATGGACGGTGAGGGTGATGGTGCTGATGGTGATGATGATGACGATGACGATCTTGATGATGCCCGAAGCGATGACGGTGACGATGGTGATGATTCCCCCTCTCCGGGGAGGAATTTCCCCGGCAAATTTCTCCCTACCGGAGAGATTTTCTCTCTCTGTTGTTTTCTGCCCCGAGGTGGCGGTGGAATATTTCTTCGATGATGTTCTGGGCCTTAGGGTTTCCTGGGGGTCAAGTACGCGAAAGGGGCGACCAGAAGTGGGCCAGGGTGGCCACACCACTTGGCGGCGCGTCTAGGGGGCGCGCCACCCCATGGTGTGGGCCCCCTGTGGCCCCCCTCCGGGTCTCCACGTGGCTAGCTCCCTCTTCTGGACTTCTAAGACATCCCTGATGGCTCCCTTCTTTTTCTGATCTTCTGAAATAGGGTAACTTGACGATGCTTTTACCATCAGATTTCTGATCCCGGTGTTTATTCTCCAAAAATTATGAAACATGCAAAATAAGATGAAATAACATAAGTAATGCATCATAACATGAAATGTATCGATTAATAATAGAAAATAACAATATAAAATAGTGATGCAAAATGGACGTATCAACTTCCCCCAAGCTTAGACCTCGCTTGTCCCCAAGCGAAACTGAACTCAGTAAACATGACCACATGTTTATGGAGTGAGGTGTCGATAAATAAAATACGGACAAGAAGCATCACATCTATCAAAGCACAAGTCATTTTAGACATCAACTTCCTCTCATGTAATTAAACTTGAAACAAGTAGAAGAAATCAGAATAAAGTTGCAAAAGGAAATCATAATTGGTGAAGGCAAACTTTGTTCTTTACCAGAGAACAATTAAAAGTGTACTTACCTTTCAATCAGAGTCTTTATACTAGACCTTATATTGCAGAGTTTATCATGCTCAATCATAACAGTCTCTTTGTAGTCATTGATAACTTTCAAAGTGGTATTCAATAAGATAAAAGCACTTGTACTAAACAAGGAAGAATAAAGGACATGATTAAGTAAATCAACATATATATGGATGGATCACAAAAACTCAAATGCTTGCTTAAGACATAAAGGAGTAGGTTTAGTGACTCAACATAAAGGTAAAAGATAGGCCCTTCACAGAGGGAAGCAGGGATTAAATCATCTGCTAGAGCTTTTCATTTGATAAACAGAAGTGTTGAAAACAATTTTGAGAGTGGTGTATGTTTATTTCAACGAATGGCAAATAGAAAATATAGTACGTCACAAGCCAACTAGACTTCACAAGAGTAGCTCCCATTGAAGGACGCAACTAGTATAGAAGGTCATCCCTCTTTCTCTTTTGTTTACACAATTATGCTTTGACTAATAAATCAGGGCAAATATAGTAAAGAGAATTTGTATTATTAAGTTTGGGGATGGGCACCCCGCTACCAGGTCTTCTATCATTTGGATAAGCGGATGAAGCCACTAGTCCAGGTGTGTAAAGTCCAATCAACAAGTGATATAAAGATTCTCTATTTGCATCCTCATGAGCCAAATCAGGGGGCACAAAACAGGTGTAATTTTGAAGGTTTTAAAGGTAGCACACAAGCAATTTACTTGGAGTGGTTGTTAAATACCACATATAGGTAGGTATGATGGACACAAATGGCAAGATTTTGGGGCTCAAGGTTTGGATGCACGAGAAGCATTCCATCTCAGTACATGTTTTTGGCTAGCAAGGTTGGGTAGAAAGCATAAGAGTTGAGGGGAAAAAACAAATATACATATGGTAAAACCAATCATGCAATCTTCCTTGGAGGTACAAGCAATCTTACTTGAGAATACTAATCTTATGAGCCAACAAGAAAGAAAGACCATGGAATAATTTTTCTACATGCAACTCCCTCTTTTCTACTTAAGTCTCAATGTATTGTTGCTAGTGACCAATGCTAAGTTTGCCAAAACCAACTAGATTGACTTGATTCTCTAATATTGATACCAATACTAACAACAAGATCAACCATATAACAATAATTACAAACTAAAATAAAGTGAAGAGATTAAATGATGAAACTTCTCATTAATATTCCATTACGGCAACTCAAACCAAGGGATACAACGATAACCAACTAAAGTGTGATACTTCCATACTGCAAACCATCCTATATGATAACTTCTCTACTCATGATATGACTCTACTAAAAGGTAAAAAGGCGAAAGAGATGTGATACCGCGGCACTCCCCCAAGCTTGGAACAAGCCAAGGGGATGCCAATACCAATAACGAATTAATTCTTCGGTGGTGGTGGTGAGTCCTTATCAATAAGCTTAGCAGCTGATTTCTTCAAATCTTCAATTGCGTACATGAGCATACGCATCATCTCTGTATTGTGCTCAATACGATTCGCGTGCTTTTCAGACGGTGAATCCCAGCCATCAAGATTTTTCCCCCACACTTCCTCAGATCGAGAGCTTTCTTCATCTGCACGGTTAGAACGATCCATATCCCAGCAAGAAGGCAACTTGGCCTTGGGTACCCTCCTAGATTGATACTCATGAATTAAGGTATGGAAATGTTTCTTAATGCCTGAAAGTGGTGTCCTTCAAGCTAAGCAGTGACGTGGGGCCTTCCCTCTAGTACTCATCCTCGCCGTTTGTTTGGAAGGTTTTGCAACCACTCCAGTGCTTGCGATGGTGGCGCGTGGATGCACTCGCGGGTTTTCTTCTACATCTCCTTCAGCTCCACTCTCGATCTCCTCCTCCGGCTTCTGGTCATGGAGATCATGTTTCATCGGTCCCTTGCCCTTGTTTTTGTTGGCGGAGACCATGGTGCTTCTAAAACTAAAAACAGATCCTGGCAGAAACAGGTCAAAACAGAAACACGACGAGAAAACGATATACAGACCTCGGGGGTCCGGGGGGATTAAATAGCAGAAACATATGTATCGAAAGGAAAGTGCAAGTCGAAAACAAGTCGGAGAGGGTCTCTGGGGGCGCCCACACCATAGGGTGGCGCGGCCAGGGGTGGGCTCGCGCCACCAGATGATGTGGTGCCCTCGGGCACCATCTCCTACCCTTCTTCGGCTCGATATTTTTTTATATTTTCCATATATGAATAAAATAAAATTTGGAAAGCGATACGCGAACTTTTTTTCTTAATAGAACTATTACCTATTCGAAAACGGACTCTGCAGATTCTAGAATTCTCCCTCTAATAAACTTTTACAGAGTCATTACTTGAATAATATCAACATCATCATAAGAATCACCGGAAATATAATGTTTGAGTCTTTGCCCATTTACCACTTGTGTAGTGTTATCTTTGAGGGAAGCAATTTTGATTGCACCGAAACGATACACTTCTTCAATAACATAAGCTCCTTCCCATCTCGAGAGTAACTTTCTTGCAAAAAATCTGAGGCGAGACCTATACAATAGAACTTTCTCACCAACATGAAACTCTCTTTTAATAATTCTCCTATCATGCCATTGGTTAACTTTCTCTTTAAAGAGCCTAGCATTTTCATAAGCCTCACATCTCCATTCATCTAGAGAACTCAAATCAAGCATTCTTTTCTTACCAGCAAATTTAAAATCTTTATTAAGTTCTTTCACTGCCCAGTAAGCTTTGTGTTCTAATTCTAAAGGCAAGTGAAAATCTTACCCATAAACCATTTTCTAAGGTGAAATATCCATAGGATTTTTATAAGAAGTTCTATAAGCCCATAAAGCATCATTCAACTTATCAGACCAATTTTTCCTAGATTTATTAACAGTCTTTTGCAAGATAGATTTAATTTCTCTATTTTGTAATTCTACTTGCCCACTCGTTTGAGGATGATAAGCTGAGGAAATTTTATGGTTAACATCATATTTAGCAAGGGTTTTGCTAAAACCACCATGAATAAAGTGAGAACCTCCATCAGTCATAAGATATCTAGGCACACCAAACCTCGGGAAAATAACATCTTTAAGCATTTTTAAAGAGGTCGCACCATCATCACTTTTTTGTAGGTATAGCTTCTGCCCATTTAGTAACATAATCAACAGCAACAAGAATGTGAGTGTAACCATTCGAAGGGGGAAACGGACCCATAAAGTCAAATCCCCAACAATCAAAAGGTTCAATATTAATAACAAGATAATAACTCATAGGCATTTCATTACGTCTAGAAATATTACCAACTCTTTGAAATTAATCACAAGATAAAACAAATTTACGTGCATCTTTAAAGACAGTAGGCCAATAGAAACCTGATTGTAGAACCTTTTGTGCGGTTCTATCTCCAGCGTGATGTCCTCCATAAGCACTACCATGGCACTTTCTCAATATTTCACGTTGCTCATGATCTCGAACACATCTTCTAATAATACCATCTACTCCTTTATATAAGTATGGGTCATCCCAAAAATAATGCCTCAAATCATAAAGGAAATTTCTTCTTTGTTGAGTTGTAAATGTTGGAGGCAAATACTTGGAAAAATAAAGTTAGCACAATCAGCATACCACGGACTATCTTGGGAGTTTACCTTTGTTCCAGCCAGCTGTTCATTTGGAAAACTATCATTAACAGGACTAGGGTCATAAGAAATGTTTTCCAATCTAGACAAGTTATCAGCAACAGGATTTTCAGCACCCTTTCTATCTACAATATGCAAATCAAACTCTTGTAAAAGCAACACCCATCTAATAAGCCTAGGCTTAGCATCTTTCTTTTCCATAAGGTATCTAATAGCATCATGATCAGTATGAATAGTGATTTTTGAATCAACAATATAAGGTCTAAGCTTATCAGAAGCAAAAACTACAGCTAAGAACTCTTTTTTAGTGGTAGCATAATTCTTTTTGAGCAGCATCAAGAGTCTTACTAGCATAATGAATAACATTCAGTTTCTTATCTACTCGATGTCCAAGAACAGCACCTACAGCAAAATCACTAGCATCACACATAATTTCAAAAGGTAAGTTCCAATCAGGTAGTTGAACAATAGGAGCAATAGTTAAGGCCTTCTTTAAAGTTTCAAAAGCTTCCTTACAATCATCATCAAAAACAAAAGGTATGTCTTTTTGAAGAAGATTAGTAAGAGGCTTTGATATTTTAGAGAAATCTTTAATAAACCTCCTATAAATACCAGCATTACCAAGAACACAACGAATACCTTTAACATCTCTGGGGCAGAGCATTTTCTCTATTGCTTCCACTTTAGCTCTGTCAACTTCAATACCTCTTTCAGAAATTTTATGTCCAAGAACAATTCCTTCATTCAGCATAAAGTGGCATCTCTCCCAGTTAAGAACAAGATTAGTTTCCTCACATCTCTGCAAAACTTTATCAAGGTTGTGCAAGTAGTTATCAAAAGAAGTTCCATAGACGAAGAAATCGTCCATGAATACTTCTACAATTTCTTCACAAAAAACATGAAAAGTAGCAGACATGCATCTTTGAAACGTAGCAGGAGCATTACACAAACCAAAAGGAATATATCCATAAGCATAAGTACCACAAGGACAAGTAAAGGTTGTTTTCTCTTGATCTTTCTTCCTAACAGCTATTTGAGAAAACCCAGAATAACCATCAAGAAAACCAAAATGATTTTTCTTAGACAACCTCTCTAGCATTTGATCAATAAAAGGAAAATGATAATGATCTTTCTTAGTAACCTTGTTAACTTTCCTAAAACCAATGCACATTCTATAACCAACTACTACTCTTTGAGGAATAAGCTCATTATTTTCATTAGGCACAACAGTCATTCCTCCCTTATGAGGGAGACAATGCACAGGGCTTACCCATCTACTATCAGCAATAGAAAAATAATACCAGCATCAAGGAGTTCTAATACCTCATTTCTTACCACTTCCTTCATCTTAGGAATTAAACGGTGTTGATGTTCAACTATCGGCGTTGCATCAAGTTCAATATTAATAACATGTTGACATATAGAGGGAGAAATCCCTTTCAAATCATCAAGAGTATATCCAATAGCTCCACGGTGTTTCTTCAATATTCCCAATAATCTTTCATCTTCTTCACCTAAAAGTTTAGAACTAATAATAACATGATATATTTTCTTATCATCAATATATGAATGTTTAAGATCATCAGGTAAAAGTATTTAATCAAAAATAGGATCCTCCTTGGGTGGTAATGTGGTACCCAAGTCTTCCACAGGTAAATTATGTTTCAGTATCACCAGTTGACGAAGAAGAATGTCGTCAATCTCATTTATCTCTTCCATAAAGACCTCACTTTCATGGTCCTCCACATATTCCTGCAAAGCATTGTTAGGAGCAAGAGCAATAGAGGCAAGCTGTTCAACTCTAAAATTTTCATTAGGCAATTCAAATTCATAAGGAGCTCTAGCAAATTTGGAGAAATTAAACTCATAAGAGTTTCCATCAAATTTAGTCAATATTTTCTCCTTCTTAAAATCTATAATAGCACCACAAGTCTTCAAGAAAGGTCTATGAAAAATAATAGGACAAGTTTTACTAGCAGATTTACCCAGCACTAGAAAATCAGTAGGATATTTAGTTTTACCACATAAAACTTCCACGTCTCTAACAATACCAATCGGAAAAACGGTTTCTCTATTAGCAAGCTGAATAACCACATCAATATCCTCAAGCTCACAAGAACCAATTTCATGCATGATTTCTTTATAAAGCTCATAAAGAATACCACTAGAACTTGCACCAATATCACCCAAACCATAATAGAAATGATCACCAATCTTAACAGAAAGCACAGGAACACCAGTTTTCTTAGGTCTATTGGGATGTGAGACAATATTAGAAGCATCCTCACAAAAGACAATATGTTCACCCTCTACATTTCCACAAACAAGGTCTTTCACTATTTCTACTGCAGGTTCAACAATTATTTGTTCATCAGGTTCAATAGATTTCTTTATACTTTTGTTAACCACACTAGATACAATAGAGTGTTCTTTTACCATAGCAGGGAAAGGCATTTTCTCAATATAAGGCTCAGGCACAGCAGGATTAACAACATGCACTTCTATATTTCTAGCAGGAACAATATCTTTATAAGGTGCATGGTACATTCTCAATTCCTTTTTAGGAATATCAAGATAGGATACAAAGGCTATAAGACAATTTGCAAAGATTTGAGAATCAAGACCGCAAACAACACTAACATTTTAGAAATCATCACTTCCCATAAAAGCTTTAATGCATTCATTATCATAATTTATACCTAACTTTCTACCTTTGTCATTCTCCCATCCTTCAGTGTTTTCCTGAATACGGTCAAGAAGATCCCATTTAGATTCTTCCTTCATATGTGTGAATGATCCAGAACAAGAATCATCCAATAAATCCTTATCATGAAGAGAAAGTCTTGCATAAAAATTATTGATAACAACATTACTCGGGAGCTCATGAACGGGACATTTAAGAATTAATAAATTCATTCCCCCTCACCCCAAATATTGGGAAATACTCTCTCCATCATGAGGACAGAAATTATATATTTGATTTCGGTCTTTATGAATCTCACTGGGAGGATAGAATTTAGGATAAAAGAGAGGTACAATTTCCTCCCATCCCATAGATTCACCATTCTTAAGTAATTTAAACAATTCAGCAGCTCTACCTTTCAGCGATAAAGAGAATAATTTCCTTTTAACTTGATCCATTGTAATACCTGCACACCTGAACAACTCGCACAATTCATGTATAAAGAGCAAATGATCACCGGGATGGACAGATCCATCTCCATAATAGCAGTTATCCATAACAAGTCCAACAATTTTCATAGGTATTTTATAAGGATCCAGTTCAGCAGATAATGGGTCACCTACTACCCTAGCCGTAACAGGAGTAGTACCCCTAAATAGAGAACCAAAAAGATTCTCCAGAATGAAATAAAATAGCAGACAGAAATAAAAACAGCACTCACAGTAAAAGTTTCTATTAGCAATTCCACTTACCAATAGCGCTTCACTCCCCGGCAACGGCGCGAGAAAATAGTCTTGATGACTCACAAGTATAGGGGGTGTATCGTAGTACTTTCGATAAATAAGAGTGTCGAACCTAACGAGGAGCAGAAGTTGTTCACAAGCAGGTTGGATAGAGGATTCACTATAAACACTAGCAAAAGGGTTTTTGGAGGATTTTTATATAGCAGATAAATAAAGTGTGAGTAAATAAAAGACAGTAAATAAAATTGCAGCGAGTGGCCCAATCCTTTTGAGAGCAAAGGATAAGACGGTTGTTCTACTTATGATTACCAATCGTTCTCGAGGACACATGGGGATTTCGTCAAGCGCTTTCGTTTCATATAGTTGATTAATATTTATTATTTTGCTAGATGTTATGTGGGTGAACCTATGCTAATGCACTTCCCAACTAGGACTAATGCATACTTGTGATTACACCTCTCGTAAGCTTCCGAAAATACAAGAAAGTAATTAAGATAAATCTAACCAAAGCCTTAAAATTCTAGGATCCTACACTCCCTCGTGCATCGGTTTCCTAATGGGGTTTTAGGTTTCTGTCACTCCGACAACCCCACAATTAGTAACCACATACACAATGCATCCTCCTAGGACCATAAAGGTGAAGTGTCATGTAGTCGACGTTCACATGACACCACTAGAAGAATAACACACAACTTAAATATCAAACCACTAGATATTACTTCAACATAATTCCACTACTAACATCTTGACTTCTCCCATGTCCTCAAGAACTAAACGAACCACTCACCAGACGTCATATGGATCATACTTAGAGGTTATATAATGGTGAATAAAAATGTGGTCATAAAGTGTAAACACCGATAAATCTCACAAGCATCAACTACTAACAAGTAATCCACATCGGGAGAGAGATCTAGTGAAGAACAATGATATAGAACCCTAATCATTACAGCAGGATGAAGGTGGACGGTGAGGGTGATGGTGCTGGTGGTGATGATGATGACGATGACGACATTGATGATGCCCAGAGCGATAACGGTGACGATGGTGATGATTCCCCCTCTCCGGGGAGGAATTTCCCTGGCAGATTTCTCCCTGCCGGAGAGCTTTTGTTTCTCTTTTGTTTTCCGCCCCGATGTCGCACCCGGATTTCTAGGGGATACTCACAGTCCGTTGAACAGTAGATAGAATGGCTTACGGGGCATACGGCACCCGCATCTCAATATGAACAGGCCAACACGTAAACGTGTGACAACCATTCCCTACTATTCATCGTCTGCGCAAACCATCCCATAGAAATCCAGACACTTCCGTTGACGTACTTCAAAACATACACACATGGTACGTCAACGGCATTTGAACAAGTGATATCACAACAGATCTCTACGACACAAAAGATGGAAATAAGTTGCAAATAGCTCTCATTAGAGCAGAGATAGCAAATACAATCATTCAGAGGACACATGTCCCAACATAACATCATTACATCACAGCGGAAGCATTCAACATGTCTGAGTACAGACAAGATCCAACTAGGCCTAAGAGGCCGGAAACGAACAGACGGAGCCCATCCACGAAGTCTCGGATCCTGCCCGGGTCCGCTATCTACTCGTCAGCAGTCTCGTCATACTCCACGTAGTAGCCACCATGTAGATCCTCGGAAACGTAGGTCTGCAGAAACCACAGCCCCAAAGGGGTCAGTACATAAACGTACTGGCAAGCATGACTCACAGTTCACCAAAGTGTAACCCGTCAACACCAAGCACAGATGCTTTGGGTTCAACGGAAGAAAGGGGATATAAAGATGCTGCAACTGGCTGCTCTAACCAACTACAGAGTTGCTACCACTTCCGGCTAACAGAAAGGAGATAAGATCGCATATCGTAACCAACTACAACTAACTCCAAACAAACCCATCCTGGATCTCGCCCCTTATCCAAAGAAGCAATCCGAGGAAAACTCACACAGTTGAGATTATGATGGTTCAGATTATTGTGTCAATAAGCCTATTACTAGTCAAGTTGTTAATCATTGGGTGTAAGATTGTTAATCATTAGGTTTAAGTTGTCCTGAGTACTTGTTAGCCAGTACTTTCACCCAGTAGTCCATAACCGCGGAAAACACGGCTTCTCGAGAAGATTTATCCCTGCAGGGGTGCACCAATTTGGCCGTACACGTAAGAATAACCCGCCAGATGGGAAGGCCTTTCCCACCAAGCGAGGTACTCAACACAACTCAACTCTTCTCCGCATCAAGCCCAAAGCACCTTGGGCGCACGGCTAATCGAGCCCCGAAGAAAGGGGACCCTCATAGCACTCTAAGAACGTGTCCCCCTATATGCCGACTACAAAAGTTCCACCCTGGCCTGGGCTCGCAAAAACATGCATGCGGCAAATGGAAAACACGAACTAAATGAGGCGATTTGGACGAGATGCGAATCGAATCAAATTGAGGGGGGGGCCATACTCGCTTCCCACATGCGGTTAGTGCGCTCATCATGGATCAGTAGACAAGACCCTTTTCCTATTAGGGTCGACACTAGCAGGCCTCAAAACCACGCAGGGCCTCCTGCCGGTGCCTTATCATCAAATTATTATTAACAATAACATTAGCATGATTGATTGATTAAACATCGAGCCCCCAGAACGTAAAAGTAATCTAGTAACGGAAAGTAACGGGTAACAGACTCGAGCAAAACAACCCTAAGCATGCTAGTAAGACACGGGCAACAAGCAAAAGGTTATAGGTATGGAGGTGAGGCAATATCAGGGTTAAAGGATACATGTGATAGGTTCGTAACAGAAACAACTATTCATAGGGCTAGCAGAATAGACAACGGAAAAGTATCGGTATCCAATGTTGAAAGGAACACAATGGTTCATGTGAGTGAATACTTGCCTGCAAACCCAGTAGCCTGGTACTGAGCTAACTCCTTAGAAGGGGTGTCGTAAGTATCGTCGGTCTCAACGTCGTCGTATATCCGGGAAGAAGCAAACAGACAACGCAGAGAACAAACAATCAATATCATGGCATAGTGCACAAACATGGGATGATGCATGACCATTTAATTGATGCAACAAAATAAACTAGTTGACAAGATAACAACATGATTAAATGGACCCACATGCAATTGGATTGCATATGAAGCCCATGAATTAAGGTGGAAATAATTGTTCTACAACTAATCATCATGTGAACGTTGATTAGCATGATGCATGGATGAGGAAAACAGCAAAATAACAACAATAGAATCAATTTGAAATAAGGTTTACCAAGTTTAGAAATTCATTTATCAAGTTATGGAATTTTGGTTACTTAAAGGTGTCACTCAAGCATTTGTTGTTTTCACCAATTTTAATTGTTCAAAATAGATAAAAAAGTTTATATTTGAAAAGAAAACAAGATTTTAGTTGGAATACATGTTTCACTTATTGAAAAAGGATTTCAAATAATTTATTTATGAATTAAACAAGTTTAAGCAAGAATTAAATGAATTTAATTCAAACATGAACTTATTTGAATTTTTATTTGTTCAAAACATTAAGTGAAGTTCATATTTGAAAAGGTTATGCTTTTATGGTTTTAAAACATATTTTATATGTCCCAAAAGAATTTGATTTGATCAAGTTATGAATTTAGCAATATTAAATGATTTAAACAAGGTTTAAATCATTTAACCAATTTTAATTATTCAAAACATGGAACAAATTTTATATTTGAAAAGGTGGTTTAATTTTGCATGGAAAACATATTTCATTTGTTGAAATTGTATTTAAAATGAGCAAGTTATTATTTTGGCAATTTTAAATGCAATAATTAAGAAACAGTTGTTTTAAGCAATTTAAGTTATTCAAAACAGCAAACAAAATTTATATTTGAAAAGTACATGAAAAGTTGATTGGAAAACATATTTAGTTTGTGGAATTTGGAATTTTTATGCCCAAGTTATGAATTTTGCAAAATTAAGTGAATTAAACAAGAATTCAAATATTGCACCAATTTAAAATATTCAAAACAGTAAACAAATTTTATATTTGGATAGAACATTTAATTTGGGACAGAAAACATATTTAAAAAGTTAAAATTGAAGTTAAGATGAATTAGTTATGCATTTTACAAGATTGGGTGCAAATCTGCCATTTTTAATGAGCTAGGGACTTAGAAAATAAATTGCAGGGATTTAGAAAGAATTATACAGGGACTTGGTTGTGATTTCTGGTGAAGTTCTGTACCAAAAAAAAGGAAATAAAAAGATTGGGTTTTTTGGTGGGCAGGGGGGATCGAACCCCTGACCTGCTGCTGTGAGCAAAGGGACAGGAACCAGTGGGCTGTGCGGCTGCTTGTGATAGGGAGGGGGCTTCGGGGGGTATGACGTGTGGGCTCGCGGTTAACTGAACTTTAAGAGTTCAGGTCGCTGGAACTCGACAGAGAACGCAGCGACGGCAGCGATCGGCGGGTGGAGGCGAGCGGCAGTGGGGCGATGGTCGCTGTGGGAGTTAGAGGAGGTGAGGGAGGAGAGGAAGTAGGGGCGGAGCGCTCACCTTGATGGCTCCCGAGCGGAACAGGAGGGGGCGCAGCGATGGGGTCGCTGCAGGGCGGACAGGGAGGTTGGCGGCGACAAGAGGTGGTCGGCGGCGGAGCTCCGGGGCGTCCCAGGCCAAACCGAGGGGATGAGGAGGGAGCCCACGGTGGGGCGGCTCCATTCCCGCCCTCGCGGCGGCCGGAGGGGGACCCTAGCGCCGGCGACAACCGGAGGGGAAGGGTGCTCGGTACAGGTTCAGTTACAGCAAGAAATAGACAGAGAGAAAAAGGGATGGAGGTGGGAAGGAGAGGGAAGAAGATGGCGGCGGGGGAGAGAGGAAGGAGGGAGAAGGAGAGGGTTAGGGCGCCCTAGGGCTAGATATAGGAGGAGGGGAGGACTCATGGCCGTTGCCTGTTCTTCTCTGTGACGTGGAAAGCCTGGATGGTGACCGTACCAAGGAAGAAGAAGGTGGGGAAGGGGTATGGGCCTAGGGAGAAAAATGGGCTGGGCTGCTGGTGCTCTCTCTCTCTCCCTGCTAGCTTTTATTCTTTTTACTTCTAATTGTTTTTTTTTGCTGATTTGAAATAAGGAAGAAAGAGTTAGGTTTTGGGTTGGGAAAAATTTGGAATAAAATTGTGTGGGTTAATTAGATCATCAACAACCACTTGCCAACATTTGGTTTGCCAAAAATGTAAATCATATTGTTATTTTGGTAATTGATTGAATTTGTGATTAATTGATTATTGAAAACAATATTTTAAATAGGGTGAACAAATGATTTTAATTGGAAACAAATGATTAATAATTGTGTTACAATTTTTATAAGATCAACATGTTTGCTGTTTTGGACAATGTGATTTGAATTTGAATGTGAATTGATTCAAATGAGTTATTAAATAGAAATAACAAGTTAATGGTTCTATTTAAATAGAAACAACTAGTTGTTTTAATTGAAACTTTTATTTTGAAAGTGTAACATAACAAGTATGAACAATTATTTGGATGTTGGTTTGGAGTTTCAAATAAAAAACAAATTGAATTTGAAAAGGGTTTGATATTAAATGAATTTTTGATAGAAACAAAACAACAGTTTTGGAATCTCACTTTAATGGAAACAATTGATTGTTTTGATTTGAAATATCATTTTGGAAATTGTAACATCACAAGGATGAAACAAAAGTTTTGAATTTTGGTTTGAAATTCAAAAAGAAAACAAAGGAAAACAAATGAAAACAGTTGGAAAACAAATGAAAACAGAGGAAAACAAAAGGAAAACAAGCAAAACAAATGCAATGAACATGATGCCATGATGCAAAACATAAAATAACAGAGAGCAAACATTCTAATGGCTATTTTTCATACTTGGGATGTTACACCCGAGGCGGCGGCGGAATATTTCTTCGATGATGTTCTTGGGCTTAGGGTTCCCTGGGGGTCAAGTACGCGAATGGGGGCGACTAGAGGTGGGCTAGGGTGGACACACCACCTGGCGGCGCGGTCGGGGGAGGGGCGCCACCCCATGGTGTGTGCCCCTTGTGGCCCCCCCTCCGGGTCTCCTTGTGACTAGCTCCCTCTTTTGGACTTCTAAGACATCCCCGATGACCCCCTTCTTCTTCTGATCTTCTGAAATAGGGTAACTTGACAATGCTTTTTCCATCAGATTTCTGATCCCTGTGTTTATTCGCCAAATTTTTTGAAACATTCAAAATAAGATGAAATAACATAAGTAATGCATTAACATGAAATATATCGATGAATAACAGAAAATAACAATATAAAGTAGTGATGCAAAATGGACATATCAGTTAACACCAATCAAGTTAAATAACTTGTTATGCTTATGTATTGTATATTTTGTTGTATTTGTTTGTATGTGGGTGAATTGCTTGTTTATTGTTATTTATTTGTATTTTTTAGATTGTACGGAGAGCAACATTTGTAAAGAGAGTGTCTCTATACCATCTTCCACAAGGCAAGTGATACTTCATGTCCCACTTTTTTTCCCTATTGCATTAGTGTTTTCTAGTAGTATGCATCATAGGTGATTTTTTTCCAAGTATATGCTATGCTTAGAACACCTAGTAGTGTGTAGCCATCCTGAAATCCCTACTAGGTACTTATTCAGTTGTAGTTGAATACTATCACAAATGTTAATGTTTTATTTTTGTTGTGGTATTAGCGAAACTTGAAAATTAACAACCTTAATGAAACACCTGGGTGGATTGAACCTTGCTTGCTGGCTGAATGAAATGTGGACTGCCACCTAAGAACAAAGAGATTTGTAGGTCTTCACTGTTTTAGTTGGGTTCCAGTGCAACCTTGAGGTATTATGGGCTCTGCCAAGATTGACTAAGTTGTGGGGGCTCATCTTGTTGTAACACATTGGGTGGTAGCCGAATTTTTGGAGCGTCGAGTCTTACTGGTAAGGGTGAATCTCTCTTCCCAAAGATCTTGTCTTATTCTTCCTATGGGTAGGATGAGTCTTAAGGTGAAAGTGCGCAACCTCTCGAGAGTGAAAAACTAAGATCTTAGCCGTGTCCCCGGTTATGGGCAATTTGAGCTTCTAGACATGGATTGTACTGAAGAATCTCCTCATGTTTTCCGAATGTATTAAAATATGGTAGAAACCTCTTTTAGGTGCACATGGTGTGTCTACCCATTTGTGTCGCCTTATCAAACTTCATGGTCTGTCTACCCATGATGACTTTATCAAACTTCATGGTGTGTCTACCCATGATGATTTTACAATTGTATTCAAAGATTTTAAATGATTACAAATATAGGGCAAAACTAACTTTATGAAAATATCCCCAGACTCCACCAGCCAAATATCATGTAGTTAGTTTATTCCTCAAAACTGCCACCATATAAGTGTCACTTGCCAGTACATTGTTTGTACTGAATCTCCTCCGTGGGGCTGTGTATTCCAAAGTGCAGTTCATTCTGATGAAGAGTGATTGGTTAGGATGTCAAGCTTGCATTCCAACATTTCTGCCTGTGGCGCATGAAGATGAAGAAGGCTCATTGATGATTTTTTTTCCTCTGTGTTTGCTTTTGAATCCTGTTATTTGAGCTAGTCCATGAGAATATGCCATTTGTAAGACTATTTTATTTTATATTGACTGGATCAACGATGTTGATTGATGCTATTGCAATGAATGTTTCATTTTTTTCATGTGTACGCTATCAGTGATCCCGGGAATAGCATGTTACACATGTGTTCTATCTTAAGGTAGGGCGATACAAAATGGTATCAGAGCATAGTGTTGCGTGTAGGATCGAGACCCCAAGATTGGATTAGAACTAGGAAATGTCCCTAGGAATGAAAATCTATTTTATTCTAAAAATATCTAAAAAGAAATATTTATAGTCTACTTTTCTAGTACTCTCATCTACTACCAACTTTCTAAATTATCTTATATTACTCTAGATGACTAAGTCTCTAAGGCACTAGATAGTAGTTCAGATTATGTTCTTCAACTCAACAAGGAACCAATGGGGAAGTAGAAACTCTTCAAGAGGAGATAGAGAAGACTAAAACCTTGAAGACATTGAAGACTTCTAAGGAGGAATAGCAAAAAAAAATATTAGCCTATTTTAGATAGTAGACCACCACGAGAGATAATAAGTTGTGAGACACAAAACACGATTAGTGTATTGATCATACAATTGTGTGTGTTATGAAAATACTAGGTTGTTTGTTAAACCTTTTTGATTGGAGTGATGAATGTTTGTTATGTGGTGTTAGATGTTGTTTGTCTAATGGATTGCCTTGCTATGCTATGTTTGGGTAGAAAACTTCTTTAGTCTCTTTCTAAATCTCTACTCATCCATGCTAAACCCAACAAAACCAAACCCAACACCATACTCCTTTACCAACCATAGTGAGTTTCTAAATTGGAGTGCAAACGCTGACTTGACACCCAAGAGCACCTTTTGAGACAACCATACAATTGAGGAATACCAAAGATATCAGGATTCTGTTTCTTCTGTGTGAAGGAACAATCACATCCATGATCAAGCCACCTCTATCCTAAGGAGCTGCAAGTCCATCAACAAGGGATAATAGACATGTGGGGTCATAGTCACATAAACTAAGACGTCATACAAATCTACCTACACTATGAGAAGGACATATGAAGAAGATGAAAATATTCAACTAGAGGTGCAAATAGTTTACGCAACCCCACTAGTTGGAGAAACGATGGTTTAGCTCAGGTTTGTCTTACAAGTGGGAAACTATCTGTTAGACAAGTGAGGCGACCTAGTGTTATCATACGAGATTAAACAATCTATGTACAAGGTAATGATTGAGTGCAACATGGATTGGCCCCCATGATGACTACTCATATTATTCACTCTTGCTATGAGGAATGGTAAATCTGACAGACATACCTATTAGAGAGACAACAATGTTAAGCCTGAACCATAGAATGGTAGAATATTATTATGCCCTTTCGTTAGGCAAGTGTTGCTGAAACGTACTAAACTTTAATGAGGACAAAGCCAAACTTGGAGGAATCATGCAATGGAAGATATTGCCTACCACGAGATTTTTGTTAGTAATAGCATGGTGTTTGCATTCAAGGAATACAATAGCATGGCAGAAGATCGCTAAGGACTTCTGATTGCCCCAAAGAGTGACCTCTCAGTGTCAAAGGTAACTCAACAGACTTATGTTGGTCTGCAACTCTACCACGAGGGAAAGTTCTACAACATCCTATTGGAAGTGAATATGGACACATAGAGCCCTACACGTTGAAAACATGGATTCAAGATCCCAAATACCCACAAGGAATTGATACATGCTATACAAGGATATTGTGAATGAAGAGAATAGACTCAGCAACTTGAGGACAAGATAATTTAGACTGCCCACAATTTTTTTCTTTTAAGGGTGGTAGCCCACCCAGTTGTTTTAAGCCCAACTACTGAAACATATCTTTCTTTCTAGCGTTCCAAAATCTCGGGACGCGATTTCTTTTAAGGGTGGTAGTCTGTAACATCCCTGATTTTTGCGAATTTTAAAAATCACTAAAATTTAAAAAATTTGTTGTTTACTAAATCAAACCACCAAAAAGTACTAAAATGCTAACACAAAAGAAATATTACGAATCATTCCAATGTGATTGGAATTAAAAATCCAATATGACTCTATTTTATAAACCTTGGTTTGGTTCAAATAAAACATTTTGGCAAGGAGACAAAACTATTTCAAACAATGTTTTAAATCCAAAAATGAATTGAATTATAGTTTAGTTTTAGTAAATAATATTGGCCTTTGAAAACATGAGGACTATGCGCCTTGATGACATTTAAATATTCATATTAAAGCCTAGAAGCACTTATTTTGTTTTAAATAGTTTATTGGTAATTTAAAATCTAAAAAAAGGAGTTTCCAAGTTATTTTGAGCACAAAATGATTTTATTATGTTCCAAACTCAATTTGGAGACTTGAGGAATCTTTTCTAAATTTTATCAAACATCTTTTCTTTTTATTTGTTCTTTTCCTTTAAAAATAGCATTAAAGAATGCTTATAACTCCTAGCCAAATGTCCAAATATTTTATTGATAATTATTGGCAATAATGTTGCCAAAATGTTCTAATTGTCAGAAGCTCTTCAATAATATATTTTTATAATTTGTTTTGTTAATGTTTTAATTTATTTGAATGCCATTCAAATAAAAACAGAAGAAGAAAAATAGAAAGTTCAAAAAAGAGAAGAAACCCAGCCGGACCAGCCCACCCCATACCCTCTATTCCTCGCGTGTGCAGAAGCTCGGCAACAGGAAGCCGCCCACCAGCCCGCACGCGTCCCGCCTCCCTCTCTCCTCTCTCTCTCTGTCAGATGGGACCCACCCGTCGTCTTCCACCTCCAACCGCTACCGCGCCCACGATCTGGCCGAAACGGTCGCGGCACGTTCTCCTTGCCCCGCGAATTCCTCGGCCTCCCAAGCCCCTCCCCTAAAAGCCCTTGACCCCCTCTCTCCTTTCCCTCTCATGCCTCTCAAAATCGTGCCCCGTGCCCAGAGAAATTCCTCGTTGGGCTCCATCCATCCCGTGGCCATGTTTCTCCATTTCCGGCTAGCACGGTGAGCCCTAGGGTCCGGGACCCGTTCTTCTCATTCCGTGTGCATTCGCGCGTCTCTTGATGCCCTTTTCCATTTTTGTTTCGCGCAGAAAGTGGTCGCGCCATCATCATCCGTATCTCGCCGGAACCCGAGCACCTTTAGCCACGCCGCGCCATCGACTCCAGAAGTGAGGGATCCCATCGTCCGCGCCATCCACCGCGTCGTGTCGTGCCACTTCTCGTCGTCGCCTCGCCTTGCCTAGGGAGGAACCGGAGTGCCGTCGCCATGAACCGTCTGCAACGCTGGCCGCCGCATTCTCCATTTTTCCTGCGACTAGAGCCGCGGCGGTGAGGCACCCTCACTGACATGGGGACACTCTACACGTCCCCTACTTGAGCCTACCGGCTGCTACACTACGGGGAGCCCACTCGAAGGCCCATCTGGGTCCAAGAAGCCATCATTGATTTCTTGAAGCACAAGACAAGAAATGCTATACGTAGTCTACTAGGACTCATGTAAACCCCTCCTGGCTCCATATATAAAGTAAGGAGAGAGGAGAGAAAAGGGGAGGCGAAGACAAGCCACAACTAGACGCAAGATAGACTAGACAACACACGAGAGACACGCCGTACCCTTCACCATGGCATCGCCATTGTAACATCTCTACTACCTCATCATAATATAGATCGGACAAGCAGGAGTAAGGGTTTTACCTCTACGAGGGCCCTGAACCTGGGTAAACCGTGCCTCCTTGTTAGCCGTCGAGATCACCAGCGCGCATTCGTCTCCTAATCTACAAATCCTAGCATCTCATCCGAGTTATCTGCCAAGTCAAGGTCTCGACACCCTCCTCTCTTATCTGTGCCGTCGGATCTCAAATAGAAGGCCCATATTAGAGGACTTAAAACAAAGGGGTATAGCCAATACGAACATGCCACGTTTCTGCCCAGTCAGCACATCCAGTCAGCCACCCAGTCAGCACGTCCAGCCAACCAGAGCACGCCACGAAGCCCTACCTTATCCACTTGTTTTCTGGATTTCTTTTTGAATAGAAATATATGGCAGTTTTACAAAAAAGTCCCTGCAAATTGCAACCATCATAACTTTTGATCCACTTAGCCAAATTTAACAAAGTTACACTTTTTGAAATCCCCTAAACATGTAGAAACTTTTGGAACTCGCCAAATTTAAATTTGACCATTTAGAATTTTTTCAAATTCAAATATGCGTGTTTGATGAATTTTGGAATAATTGAAATTCTACCAATCCTAAAATTGCAAATAAAATATTTTTGTAACCCTTAAGATGTGTACTTTCATACCGTTTGTCCCGAAATAATATTTGAACCAATTAAAATCGAGTTTAGAATTTAAATAACCATTTGAGTATTTTGCACCTAGTTTAAATTCTATGAATAATTTAGTTAGTTTTATTTTGGAAATTTGTCCCATTTAGCAATCTTAGACCAGAGAGACTAATACCAAAAACAAAATTGTGACCAGGATCCATTCCAAGTAATCTTTGTCATATAAACCACCCATAGTAGTCAATCATTATACTTTAGCTGTTGTTTCATGAAACCCCCTTTTAAGAGAATTGTGGTATGATCATTTTGATCAAACCAACACCAATTTTATGTTAACCACATGTGACAATAACTTTTGGACCAGAAACCCATAGTCCAAGACCTTTTGTAAATTTACAAGTCATATTGTGAATTGCTTCAAACCTAGTACCCAAAGCCATGAAATGAATCATGTTGATCATGGATTTGTTTTCTAAAACCCTTAGACCAAAGCCTTGTGTGATAATTGTGAGAAAATAGCAACCCTAGGACCCTTGGGACAAGTTTGTTTTGTCAATGTGGAAAGCCAGACCCAAACATCTTAATTCCCTTGTGTACATTGAATTAAGTAGTAAACCCTTAACCTTATCACGTCCACTTCTTTTGTATATTGAGTGAAGTGATATTCCTTGAAAACCCTTAACCACCAATGGCATACCCCATACCCAAACACTTAGTTTCCTTTTTAACATTGAATTAAGTACTAAAGCTTACCACATTGTTTCCTTTATCATATTGAAGTAAATGTGATAACCCTTAGGTGAACTCTTGGAACCTCCTTGGCAATATGAATCCACTAGTGTTTGAATCTTTCAAACTTAAACCTTGACCAACCCATGCCCTAGTGGCTATCCCTAAACCCTTTTACCATAATTCTTTTGGTAAATTTAATTATGTGTTAAACCTAACCCAAACCCCTATAATTCTTTTTTATAAATTGTATTATTGTGATAAACTTTGAACTTGTCCATAAAAAGACCAAACAATAACCATCTCATCATAATTATTTTGCATATTGAACTATGTGTCAAAAACTTGTCCATGTTAACACCAATCAAGTTTAATAACTTGTTATTCTTATGTATTGTATATTTTTTTGTATTTTTTTGTATGTGGCTGAATTGCTTGTTTATTGTTATTTATTTGTATTGTTTAGATTGTACCGAGAGCAACGTTCTAATTATAAAGAGAGTGTCTCTATACCAACTTCCACAAGGCAAGTGATACTTCATGTCACACTTTTTTTCCAATTGCATTAGTGTTTTCTAGTAGTATGCATCATAGGTTATTTTATCTATTTTCCAAGTTTATGCTACGCTTAGAACACCTAGTAGTGTGCAGCTATCTTGAAACCCCTAATAGGTACTTGTTTAGCTGTACTTGACTACTATCACAAATGCTGTTGTTTTATTTTGGTTGTGGTATTTATGAAACTTGAAAATTAACAACCTTAATGAAACACCTGGGTGGATTGAACCTTGCTTGGTGGCTGAATGAAATGAGGACTGCCACCTAGGAACAAAGAGATTTGTCGGTCTTTACTGTTTTTAGTTGGCGTCCTGTGCAAACTTGAGGTATTATGGGCTCTGCCAAGATTGATTAAGTTGTGGGGGTTCATCCTGTTGTAATACATTGGGTGGTAGAAGAATTTTAGGGGCGTCGATTCTTACTTGTATGGGTGAATCTCTCTTCCCAAATACCTTGTCTTATTCTTCCTTCGGGTAGGATGAGTCTTAAGGTGAAAGTGCACAACCTCTCGAGAGTTAAAAACTAAGATCTTAGCCGTGTCTCCGGTAATGGGCAATTTGAGCTTCTAGACAGGGATTGTACTAAAGAATATCCTCATCTTTTCTGAATGAATTAAAATATGGTAGAAACCTCTTTTAGGTGCACATGGTGTGTCTACCCCTTTGTGCACCCTTATCAAACTTCATGGTGTGTCTTCCCATGATGACTTTATCAAACTTCATGGTGTGTCTACCCATGATAATTTTACAATTTTATTCAAAGGTTTAAAATGATTTACAAATATAGGGCAAAACTAGCTTTATGCAAATAGCACCTGACTCCACTAACCAAATATCATGTAGTTAGTTTATTCCTCAAAACGGCCACCATATAAGTGTCACTTTCCAGTACATTGTTTGTAGTATATCTCCTCCGTGGGGCTGCATGTTCCAACGTGCAGGTCATTCTGATGAAGAGTGATTGGTTAGGATCTCGAGTTTGCATTCCAACATGTCTGCCTATGGCACATGAAGATGAAGAAGGCTTATTGATGATTTATTTCTGTTGTGTTTGCTTTTGAACCCTGTTATTTGAGCTAGTCCATGAGACTATGCAATCTGTAAGACTATTTTATTTCATATCCACTGGATCAACGATGTAGATTGATGCTATTGAAATGAATGTTTCATTTTGTCATGTGTATGCTATCAGTGATCTCGGGAATAGCATGTTACACAGGTGGTCTATCTTTATTAAAAGGCAAGGCGCTACAAATAGCATAGTAAACTGTTACCTATATAAATTTGACATGTTATCTACAACCTTTAGTCATAATCACTCATATAATAAGATACACTAAGGTTGGCTATTCGAGTACTATTTTTTATCATCTTCTCTTAATTTATTTTTTTACATTAAATCCAATAACCTAATAGCTAGCACGCGTAGATGCGGCTCTTACATGAGAGGCCATTCCTCTCACTTTTTTCTCTCTCTCATCCACATATGTAAAAATACCATGTGGGCGGGCCATAAGCCCTTTATTGCACTGCTCTAACTCTCTAACTAGATATGTTACTCAATAGATTACATAATTTCATGTCCATATTCCATGTGTGCATATAAACTTGTGCCAAGAAGAAAATAAATAAAGAATTTAAAATTTCATATTGGTGATCTGAATTTTGTTTGTTTTACTTACGACATGCCATAATATAGCTTTTCATCATGAAACTTTGCAGGCACATAAAAATTACAGGAATATATAGTTTCTAAACAACTTCTAAATACTTTTAAGTGTTGTAATGCTTATCATGGGTACAAATGTACCTGGGAGACACCCTGCACAAGCATTTTCTACAGAAGTAATGACCCTTTAGACCTTCTGCTCGCTTTTTCAAAACCGGTTGTACATAGAGTTCGGTGTATACTGATCCACTTCCTCCATGTCATAATATACGATGGTTTAGATATTTCAACGTGGACTACATAGAGATCGTAATGAGTGAACCTACATTTAAAATTAAAACATCTTATGATTTGAAACGGATAGAGTAGCAAGGATGACTCATCAATAATGATGTGGAATAGAAAACAGAAATAAGAAGTTGCGCCAACCACTAGATTGTACGTACTCTCGCAGTCCCAGGTCGTTGATTTAGTATAATTTTATACTAAATCAGTGACGACTTATGGAACCAAAGGAGTATTTTACAACTTAGTGTTAGCCAATTGTATCCCTATCCTTGAGAGACGAGATCTCAGATTTCTGCTAAGAAAAGTATGTTCCGGAAGCATCGATAGCTATCTTGGCCGAATCAGCCGCATACAGTAGTTTACAGAGACACATCAGGCGTCATGAATTCTCCGAAAAGGATAGGATCGAAAGCGAAACACAAGTGACACACAATGACCGTGATTGGGGTGTATGGCCCGGCGGACCATGTGGAGTCACAGGATTTCCTTACTGAGATCTCCGCCAAGGTGGCGGCCAGTAGGTTTCCGGTCCTCATGGGGGGGGACTTCAATCTGATCCGAGGAGCGGACGACAAAAATAACGACCACATTAATTGGTCCCGTGTGGAGCTCTTTAACGCGGCTATCGCGGATTGGGCCCTTATAGATATACCTCGCTCCGGGGCGCGGTATACCTGGTCTAATAAACAAAGGATGCCGGTCCGGTGCGTCCTCGACAGGGTGTTCCTGGCGCCGATCCTTGACGCGGCGTTCCCTCTGTCGGTGGTTAGGGCGGAGACAGCGCTGGGTTCCGACCACACCCCGCTGGTTTTTGACTCCGGGGGTGGCCCTCCTCCCCGTAGCAAACGGTTCTTCTTCGAGTTAGGTTGGTTGGAACTGGCTGGGTTTCCGGATCTGGTCTCTAACAGATGGCTAGCACTCATGTCTACGGCACGGGGCCGAGATATTGTGGATTGGTGGTATCACCAAAGTGTGGGCCTTAGACAATTTCTTCGAGGTTGGAGTGCTAACTTGGGCAGGGAGTCTAAAGCCTGTAAACTTGCGCTGCTAACTCAAATCCAAGAGTTGGATGCTAGGGCGGACTCGGATGGATTAGACGAGGATGAATGGGTATTCCGTTACCACCTAGAGGAGCAACTGCTTCAAATTTATCGGGCGGAGGAAGAGTACTGGAGGCAGAGAGGAAGGGTTAAATGGGCGCTGCAGGGGGACGCAAATACAGCTTATTTTCATGCGGTGGCCAATGGGCGGCGCCGTAAGTGTTTGATTTCGGTCCTTCAAGGTGATGCAGGCCCGATTTCGAACCCTGCCCTCATCCAGGCCCACATTTATTCCTACTATAGGGAGCTGTTGGGTTCTGAGGCTCCGCGGCACCTCGGTCTGGCGGCGGCCACGTGGGTGGGCCCTGCTAGGGTGTCCGAGGAGGAGAATGAGGGGCTGATGCGCACTTTTTCTGAGTCGGAGCTATCAGCTGTAGTTGACGATATGCGCGTAAACACTGCTCCCGGACCGGATGGTTTTCCGGTCTCATTTTTTAGGAAATTCTGGCCACTGTGCAAGCTTGGGGTGCTGCATATCCTTAATGATTTCGTGCTGGGAAGAATCGACGTGTCTAGATTGAACTTTGGAGTTCTTTCGCTTATCCCGAAGGTGCAAGGGGCAGATCATATTTCTCAATTCCGGCCGATTGCACTCATTAACGTAATCTTCAAGATTATCTCCAAGGCGTTTGCCTCACGCCTCGATCCGGTGGCAAACAGGGTGATCAGCCCGGCCCAGACAGCGTTCCTCAAGGGCAGGCACATCCTCGACGGTCCTTTAGCGCTGCTTGAGACCTTGCATGAGTTGAAAACTAAGAAGCTGGGGGGCATCTTACTTAAGCTGGATTTCGAGAAAGCATACGACAGGGTGAACTGGTCATTCCTGCTCGAAGTGCTACGTCGAAAAGGGTTCGATTCAGGTTTTGTTCATCGGGTTCATCAACTAGTGGCAGGGGGCCAGACTGCCATCTCCATCAACGGAGAGGTCGGCCCCTATTTTCGTAACAAGAGGGGAGTGCGTCAAGGGGACCCGCTTTCCCCTATTCTTTTTAACTTCGTGGCGGAAGCGCTCGCTGCTATGCTATCTGCCGCTAACGCGGCTGGGCACATTAGGGGGGTAGTGCCCCACCTTATTCCAGGGGGAATCACACATCTGCAATATGCAGACGATACCTTAATCCTGCTTCAGAATGACGACCTTTCCATAGCCAACCTCAAATTCCTGCTCCTCTGCTTCGAAAACATGTCAGGACTGAAAATCAACTTCCATAAGAGCGAGGTTTATGTGCTAGATCAATCACTCCCTGAGCAGAGGCGCGTGGCCAACATGCTGAATTGCAAATTGGGGTCGATGCCGTTCCTTTATCTAGGGCTTCCCATCTCGGATAGGAAGCTTACTATCGAGCAATGGGCTTTCCTCGTTTCCAAGCTGGCAGCTAAGGTCGAGACATGGATGGGCAGATTACTCTCCTCGGGAGGGAGACTGATCTTGTCTAATGCCTGTCTCGAGGCGCTTCCCACCTTTGCCATGGGCTTGTTTTTGCTTCAAGACGGGGTTCACGAGAAGATGAATGCGATCCGTGCTCGCTTCTTCTGGGAAGGAGCAGGCCCTAACCGCAAGTACCACTGGGTTAACTGGCCGGCGGTGTGTCGGCCGAAACAGTTTGGGGGACTAGGATTGACCAACACCAAGGTGATGAATGAGGCGTTGATGCTAAAGTGGATCTGGAAACTTTTCCAAAACTCACCGTCTCTTTGGCGGACGCTTCTACTAGCTAAGTATCCTGAGGCGAGGAATATCTTTGCAGGGCAGACCCAAGGGGGGTCGCCTTTCTGGCGCAGTCTTCACAAAATTAAACATCTGTTTAAGCTGGGGGCTAAATACAGAGTGTGTAACGGGGCGAGGACGTTTTTTTGGTCGGACTGGTGGGTGGGAGGGGGCCCTCTTAAGGACCGCTTCCCTCGTTTGTTTGCGGTTTGTGAGAACGAGGCGCTGCTGGTGGCGGATGCCTTCCTTGTGGACGGTGTCAGATTTAGACGGGCCCTGTCGCTAGAGGCGACTGCTCAATGGGCTGGGCTGGTAGAAGAACTCAACTCGGTTGAGCTTCACGAGGGCGATGATGAGGTTAGTTGGTCGCTGGAACCCTCGGGGCGGTTCTCGGTGGCTTCAACCTACCAGAAACTTGCGCAGGGTGCGCCGGTTAGTCATTGTAAGGACATCTGGTCAGCTAAACTACCTCTCAAAGTAAAGATATTCACTTGGCAGCTAGCGCTTAACCGGCTGCCGTCGAACCTGAACCTTGCCAATCGATCCGGACCTTCGGATGGGAGTTGTGCCCTTTGTGGGCTGGGGGAGGATGCGTCCCATATTTTCTTTGCGTGCGCGTTGGCAAAACTGGGGTGGAGTGTGATCCGGCGTTTGTTAGGCTGTTCGTGGAACCCGGCCAATTTTCCTCAGTTTTTTGCTTCCCAGCAGGTGCTCCTCGGGAACCAGCGCAGAGCCAGCTGGGTGCTGTTTGCTGCGCTGTCCTGGGCGCTCTGGGGTTATCGTAACAAGCTGACGATGGAGGCGCGTTTGCCGAACCACCCGGCTGACCTTGTCTTCAAAATGATTGCTCTGTTGCAGGTGTGGGCAAACGCCGCAAAGGAGGACGACCAGGAGCGTCTGCTGCTGTGGGTGGCCGACCTTAGGGAGATCTACCGGGAGCTGACGGCCCGACGCAGGGACTAGCGGCGCTGGAGCGTGCCGCCGTGCTGCTTCTCAGGACCCCATCGAGCCGGCTCCGCCCCTTCCCAGCTATCTATTCTAGCCTTTTTAGTCTGGTTTCGCTATCTTCTAGCTGTTTTTATTTCGGCAAGCTGTAGGCCTCAGCAGTTGCGGGCCTGTGTGCCTGTGTGTGGTCCTTGTTGTAACGTTGAACCTTGTGTTTTATTAAGTTAAAACAGGGCATTTATGCCTTTTATCTAAAAAAAAAAACACAAGTTGCTGAGAATTCTAGGGTACACACGTCTCAGGGTGGGCATAAAAACCGATGACCGAAAACCGAAACCGAAAAGACCGAGACCGAAACCGAGATGACCGAAACCGAAAGGACCGAAGAAAATTTGGTTAGCAGAGTTAAATAGACCGAAATTTGTTGAAAAATTCGGGCAACACATGGGCGAAACCCGAATAGACCGAAGCGACCGATTTAGGTACCAGCGAGCGACGGAAACAATACATGCGTTCTTGGTTGCAAACTTGCAATGATGCAGTTCACTTTTTCTTGTCCAAACTCTAAACGTGTGTATTTTTCCTTTTTGTGAGATTGTGGTGCTGTATGCATGTATGTCCTCCCGTGAGGCTTTTATGTTGATTATGGTCTGCTGCAACTTGATATAAATATGTGGATTCAACTATGTCCAAATTATAGACGAAGTGATGGCATTTTTTTTTAATTTCATCATTATTTTGGAGCTATTAGCTACTTTTGTCAAATTCGGTCATGACCGAAATAGAGACCGAAATTCTGGTTACCCGAATTTTTCGGTCCTTTAAGGTTCTGAGTAAATTTCGGTTCTCATATTTTACTGACCGAATTTCAAATTAACCGAAATACAAAGACCGAATTTTCGGTCATGACCGAATGCCCACCCTGACACACGTCGTACTCCTGAAAGGGCAAGCTGTTCCGTCGATTTCGTCGGTTTTGAGCAGATCTAGGGAATTATACCAGCAGCATGCCAAGCTGTTCCCCTGCTAAGACAAAGAAAAAAAACCGAATAAGCAGCAAGAAACGCAGATCTAGTATGTATAACGTATGTATTTCATGCTAGATTGAGTGGATAAGTGGAATATACATACCGCAGCCTCGTTATTGATTAGCTAGGGAAACCGGCCATCTCGGAACCGGCGAGGAGGCTGTCCATCACGTCGTCGGAGCAGCACTCCAACAGTATGCGCGCGTCGGCCAGCGCGGTACTGGTGACCTCGGACGACGACGACGTCGACGCGCTCGCCGTCGTGTCACAGGCCACGCTGTCCGTTCCGTCGACAGTGCCGCAAGGAGTAAGCCCACCAGGGCGATCACCATGAGGCCCCGCCGTGCTCGCAGGGAAGTTGATCCTGGCCTTTGTACCGTGGATGCGCCTTGCCTCGGCGTCGTAGGCGCGCGCGGCGTCCGCGGCGGTGTCGAAGGTGCCGATCCAGACGCGGACGCCCTTCCGGGGGTCGCGGATCTCCGCCGACCACCTCCCCCAGGCCCGCTGCCGGATGCCGCGGTACGGGTGGCTAGGACTCGCCCTGCGCCGCTTCGGCCTCGCCATGGCCGGCGAAAGATCCATCTTGCAGGACTCCGCCGTGACACCTGAACACAGAACACATCCCACATACACACATCACAAACTGATCTCAAACTTCTCGTGATCGTACCGGTGAGTCGCAGCAGCTAATGCTGTGCAAACGAACCTGACAAGAACTGCTCAATGTCGTCGTCGGCGTCGTCCCCGTCGGCCATGAACTCCCGGAAGGCGGCCTCCCAGTCTTCGGTATCCTCATCCACGAGCCTGATGCCGCACATTTTCCTCTTCCCCGCCGACAGGACTTGGCCGGGACGACGCCTGCTGCCGTGGTCGTTCGGGATGACCTTCGGTCCGCACATCAGATATGGGGTCTTCGCTCTCAGGTGGAGGGGAATATTTTGTTGTTTGAGGTCGCAGCTTCTGCTTGTGTTAACAGGTGAATCTATCCAAGGAAGAGTGGCCGTGTGTCCTTCGCTTAGCACGTCGGTCGGCTCTCTATATAGAAAGTGAGATATTTCCGGTGTCTCAGAATGCACGAGAAGATCTTTACCTGGGAGAGGCACCTAGCTAGTTGACCAAGTTGACGCGTGGTTGCAACATCATCATGATTATTATTCAGTGAACAGAATAGGGCATCTTTTGATTTAAAGGATTTTCATAGAAAAAATAGGAGACTGAAATCCTTGAATGTTTTTCTATTCATTTATTTGAATATATGCAATTAATCGAACCGAATCATTGCAATCACTGAATTTATTTGAATTGTTGTTGTGTATGAGTTTAACCTATACATTTTGACAACATTTGATCACATTTATTAGCATATGGACAATGTTGTAAAACAAATGACATAATATATGTGTTAAACATACAAGAATCATCATAGAGACAATAACATGACCATATCATCAAGGATATGTTTCAACTACAATAGCATAATCATATCATTGGATGTGTTTCTTAGATACAATGTTTACAATACCAAAATTACAGGTGCAAATAAACCTACTACAACAACTATCCATGCATGAGATTTATGTCAACACCTCCAGCGTCTTTTAAATATCCAAAAGGCGCCTAGAGCTGGTCTTTTCCGGTCATGTGCCTTTTAAGCTCTTATGCAGGCTTATGACTACCGGTAGTGATGGAGATCCAACAATGGAAACGTCATCTACATTGATTTCATCTAGCAAATGCGGTTGATCAAAACAAAGAGTGAAATTTTAAACTTTTGACACAACCATTATCATGTTAAGTGTTTCTCTATCACGGTCCACTGTACGTAATCCATCTTCCAAACCCATCCTAGGTAGTAGTCAATACATAGAACATTCACCGGATAGTGCCCTAGTTGTTGCATAGAGTCTTTGAACCAGAGTGGCGACAAAGTTTCTATTGGTGTAGTAGCAGAATTTAAAAATTTCTGACCTACGTAGCACACAGGATCTTCTATCGAGCTACGTGTGAGGTTAGATCTGATCGTTACCGAGACGAAGCGCGGAAGTGGTGTCGATGAAGATGTCGATGAAGCGTGGTGAAGATTCCCACGGCCAAGCCTAGCGGTCGGACTGTTGTCGTCTCCCCGTATCATGCCTTCTTGATCCAGCAGAGTGAGGGTATAACGTGTTACCCCTCTGAGAGTTCGCACACGTAAGTCCGTCAAAGTCCGACTGCGCTTCACCGTCCAGGGCTAATCGTTACTGACTCACAATTGAGGTGGAGAGATCCCAACACAAGGGAAAGAGAGGGAGAGAGATTAGATCTAGGTCTAATCAAGAGATGATCGTCATCTCCTAATTTGAAGAGGCGCTAAACCAATTAATGGGTCTCTAATCACAAGTTCTTATCCAATTAGAATTGTTATAATTAGAGACTCTAATTCAATTAGAGAGGTTCTAATTAGAGGCTCTAATTCAATTGGAGGATCTATAATTAGATTTCTAATCCCGAGAGAGAGAGAGAGAGAGAGAGAGAGAGAGAGAGAGAGAGAGAGAGAGAGAGAAGCCCGAAAGTTAAAGTGTGTGTCTCAACAATGAGGAGCGGGTGGGATTATATAGTGGGTCAAGGGAGGGGACCTGCCAAATGGAGATCGTCGGTTTCTCCCTCATCTCCTTGGCCGCACCAATCCCTCCTAGGGGATTTCGGATTGGACTCCTATGTGGAGTCCAATTCCCCTCCTTTTTTTCTTTTTCTTTTCCCACTCATTTATTTCTTGAATAAATTAAGGAAAATTACCCGGGATAGCAAATGCCCTTTTTGAGACCATGGGTCCTATCTGGCATCCCCTAAAATTAGGGTTTGCCTGTAGGAGGAAATCTGTCCCCCTTTGACACTGCCCCCATATATGGAAAGTCCCCCGGAACTCTTCCAGAACCACGTGACCCCTATAGGTAAAATCATCGACCTTATCTAACAATGTCAGAATCATATTCCTGACATCTCGGGAAATCTCATGTCCTCCGTAATCTCTCTGAATAGTAATTCTATCATGCCGGAAACAACCAGATGATACCCGCTCTTTCTCTGGACCATCCAATGTGAACAAATTAATGACTATGACGACTTAAGTGTGTGACCCCTACAGGTTCGATAACCAGTAGACATGAATTAGGAAACTCATTTACTAATCAATAATCAACATCTGGAACGTGGACGTCCATATTGATTCCTACAAGTTATACGAAGAAAACTGCTGAACTTGTTGGTTTGTTAAATATGTTCCCATTACTTTGTGATACCAATCAATACCTCGGGACGAGATAAATGATAAGACCATGATTAAACTCTTTAATCACCTTACAGTATTCCCGATATATGGTATGATTCCTTTTACTCGTTACCGTGTCATAGTATCCCCATGACTGGTGTCATGTCCTTATCTGCGCAAACTTATTTGCTGATACTATTTCACCGAGTGGAGTATCTCTCTATTAACTAGAGGAATAATTCCCAATTGAACTATCACAATGAATGAATGCTTTCATGACCACCCAGTTCTAGCCTTTTTTATCATTCAGTTTACGTTGTGATTCTTGACTATACCAAAATGATCCTTTCAGTAAACATAATTGTATATTCTCATGGTCTAAAGAAGCAAACAAAACAACCATCTAATAACGATACTATTTATCAAAACAAATCTTGTAGTATCTCAAATACTTTGGTCTACCCAGCCACTATGTTGAAACAACAAAGTTCTCTTATTAATATTGACAAAATATTTGTCCATGAACAGAAAAATATGGTCATCTAATATTAACAAGTTTGTCTGTGAGACATGAAAAAGGGTATAACATTTTTTTTCTCTAAATGTGCATATGGGTTTTTCTCTGAATCTCATATACAGTAACCATAGCAGTTATAGCATAAAAACATAATATTCTGATCATGAAACATATATTTATTATTATCTCTTGGACATACATCCAACAGTTTCCACATCAATCACATTCATCAAAGTAACCGGTTCTTCAATCTACATAGCCCTTGTTCCTTCCTACGGCAAAAAATAAACCACCATACTTCATCTTTACAAATAAGAAAGGCTCATTCGGACCTAAACTTGTAGATAAACAAGCTATGCCAACAAATCTCGACTAAACATGATATACATCAAATATTTCTAACAAACATACTAATTGATACTTAGTGGGCTTAAAAATGAGCTTTCATTTCAGAGGGGATGCCGCTACGGTTTTTGATCTTACTGTAAGTTGGTGGTGGCTCGCTAGCGGCCTGGCTCATTGGAGCCATCATAGATGACACACCCCGATCTTCCGATAGTGCATCGCCGGATGACGATGGAGCAATATCCGCTCCTACACCATCTCGCCCTCATTCGCTGCCTCTAATGGTCAGCGAGATCTATTTCAATGGGGAAATTGGATAGGGACGAGGAATGTTCTGTGGGGTCCTATTTCATACTTAGACCAGTTACCAGTGAGGCTTTCGGACTTATGTGGCACCGGTCAACGAGTGGTCAACCGATTTAGGACCCGTGTGAACAACTAATTGAGAACTAGGACTGTTGCGTTAAAAAAAATTATGACCCGCATGGCTCACATGCCATACTTTGAGGACTAATGATGCATTTTACTAGGTTACATGATTCAAATGTCATGTCTATTTAATCTTATTCACGAGAGATTCTTTCTAATTGTAGTGAAATTTTTTCATCAGGTGCGACCTACTACTCACTCCATCTCATATTAACTGTCACAAAAGCAAATGTATCCCCCGTGTCGCCTCCCCTAGCGAGGCGACTGGGGCGGTTCCCCACGTTCCCCTGGCGCAGGCCCCCCTCCCTCAACTCTCTCTCGCCGCCGCCGTAGGCGGGCATTGCCCGCACGGCACTATGGACGTGGCTGACGGCGGCGGGCCCTTCCTTACCTGTCGATGGGGTCCGGCTAGGCCGACTCCTCCTGGCAGCGGTCTGACGCGTGGCTGGGTGGCAGCGGAGGCGATGGCGCTTCCCTTTGGCGGCGGTGACGGCTGGTGGCGGGGCTGAGGTCGGCGGCGCCTGACAGGCCCAGATCTGGGCCCTTTGGGCCCAATCTGGGTAAGGCGGGCTGGTCCGTGCTCCGACGTGACGTCTCCGGTGGTGCTAAGAAGCAACTCGCGATGGGGATGGCGGGCACGACGCCGTGTCTGCTGCATCGTGGCGGTGGGGGCTTCAAAGGCCCGATCTAGGCCCGGTCGGGCCCTGTTGGCCTAGTATGCTCCTGCTGCTGCGTCCGGTCTGCTACTGCTTAGTGTGGTGGAGGTTGTTCCCTCTCATGTGGCTGTGGTACCGCCGTCCCTTCTCGGTGATTGTTCCCTCTCGGCCCGACTGGCCTCGCAGCTTCTGCCATGGTGAAACGACGATGATGGCCTCAAGACCGCAATGGCGCAGGTGGGCAGTGAGCATGGTGGAGCCGACATTGTGTCCGGGGTAGTGGAGTGTTAGGGTTCGGGAGAAATCCCTATCGGATCTTGCCGGTACCGGCGCGGTGACGCTTGTGGGTGTCACCTCCCTTCTTGAAGGGCGCCGTGTGTAGCCCTAACCCACTCCCCTCCGTGGACCGGGAGAAATCCTAGGTGCAGTCCGGGCAGCAGCGGCGTCGTCGTCGTATTTCTTCTTGAAGATATTGCTTTGGTGCGCGGCATTTTGGAGGCAGGGGTGTGTGGTAGTTTTTACCGGTAGGCTTAGCGGTGGCGGGTCGTCGTCGGGGTTGTCGAACTGCCGGTGTTTTCATTTTTTCTTTTCTCGTTCTTTTTCTTCTTCTTGGGCTTATTGTGTTGTTTTCCCCAGCGTTGGTCTCAAGGATGTATGGTGTGGTTGTTATATTAATATAGCGGGGCGCAAAGCCTATTTCGGCAAAAGCTAATATAGCTAGATATATTTCGGTGTCAAATACATCTGTTTTTACAAGTTTTTGCGACAATTATTATGAGACCGAGGGGTACAATGTATTTTTGTGGTTAAATTCTATATTATCCCATGAATCAAACAGCTTTTGTAGAAAAAAAAATTAAAGGATCTTACTCCTACCCAAATTAATCTTCTAAAAATCACATGAATCAAGGAGCCCTAGTATTGTATATCTCCAAGAATCCAGCGAAAAAAATACCTGGTGGATAGCTCCCCGAGTAGGGTGTGTTTCTTAATTTATTCTCGGCTTCTTACTTGGCCAGAAATTTTTGGAACAACATTCAACAAGTTGGATAAGGTGGATCGACCACGGTAGTACACCAAGGGTGCAAGACAGCAGCTGGAGACAGGGATCTGATTCAAAGAAGGCCGGAGCCATTGAACCAGCGCTGGCTGCAACATCGGCAGTAGCAAAAATTTATGTACAAGTGGCACAAGTTGGTACCATCTACCATGTTAGTAGGACGACGTCCCGTCCGGAATTCAATGATCACTACTCCCGTCAATAACGTTTGTACTCGAGATATTTATGTTGTCAACTGTGCTCGCAAATGTATTTGTGTATTGTTTAGGACGTGCCTGCATGTCAAAGATAGGAGTATTTCCTTATAAAGAAAAACCAAGTACAATGTATAAACTCGCACACCATCACACCACATCGCCCGAGGTCGCAGATCACTTTTATTGACGGAAACATCACACGTGATACCAAACATGAGGCTCAAATTACAACTAGCTAGCTATGTTAATTAGCTACGCAATCTAAGGTTGGCTCTTGCCGCAAATTATACTGCCAAAGCAAGCATGAACTCGACTGAGTCAATTACAAATGAGGAAAAAATTGTCCAATTAACTATGAAAACCGGGCGAAAACAACCGTCGGTCCACAACGGCACATGAAGATCTAAACTCGAAACACAAGTTTATATGGGTCGCACATGTCCATACGAGCACAACAGTGTCATCGCTTCTTAACGAGGGCAGCTCCGAACGTCGTAGCAAACCAATAATGCAAAGATCTCCATCACAGCCACGCAAATACCACATCGACTAAATTACCATTCAGGAACACATGCCGAAACAATTGTTATAGAAGAGTACTCACCTCTCCAAACAATTGTCGCGCGAGGGGATCCAGTGGCATCAGACTGTATCCAATCCGCTAGTCTCAAAACGACATTGGCCAATTGACATGCCGAGGGGATCCTAGAAGATAACTCCAAGGAGTAGAGCGGCGTAGGAGCATGACATCCCCGGTCCAGAATAAATCTGAGATTTCCTAGCGACTCGAAGACCATGTCTATGCCTTCGGTTTTAGAGGAGTAGCCATATAAGGGCATCTCCAGCCGTTGCGCCCCCCAGGGCCCAAAACGCCGCCGTTTTGGTGCCGCCGCGGCGCTAAACGGCGCTATTCTGGAACCTGGGGGGGCGCGTTTCCCAGTCGCGTCCCGAGCCCAAGAACCGGCCCAAACAAACGCAAAATGAAAACATGCGAGATTTTATTGAAATTCGGAAACTGCGTACATATTCGGCGCGAATTTAAACTAGTACGATAAATTTAAACTACATCTAAACTAGTTAAGCCCGAGGCTGGCGGCGATCGCCTGGCTGTAGTCGTCGCCGTCGTCGTCGTCGTCGTCGCTGGGGGCGTCGCCGGGGCGCTTGCTTCCCCCCTGTCCCTCGTCGCCGCCGCCGCAATCCCACCTGCTCACCTCGAGCGCCTGCTGGATCACGTCGTCGTCGGAGTCCTCGTCGAGAACGATGTAGACGTTCTCCTTCTGCGGCGGTGGGGGAGGGACGCGGAGGAGGGCCGCCGCCGCGGCTTCCTCGCGCTCGCGCGCCGCCTTGTGCTGCTCGGCTTCAGCCAGCAGGCGGCACTGGAGGGCGAGCTCAGACTCGGTGGTGACGCGCAGACTCCACTGAGCGGCGGCGTCGAGGTCGAGCGGCTGCAGCGTGTCCAGAGACATCTGCTCCTCGACCTTTTGGTCGGGCCACTCGGCCTCATCTTCGTCGCCGGTGTCCTCCGTCTTCGGCCGAACCACGCGTTCGAAGCGTGGCTCGCCGATGCGGAGCGCGCCGCCGCTGCGCCTGCGTGCGGCCGGTCCGGCGTTTAGAAATGGGGGGGAGGTGGAGACGGAGTGGCCGGCGGAGGAGCTCGACGTCGCAGACGACGAGGACGCGCCGGTCCGCCGCGCCACCCACGGCTGGGTGGCCTCCGGCGGCGGCATCGCGAGGCGCGGCTGGTTGCCGGCGTGGATGTGCTGGAGGACCTCGTCGAGGGTCCTCCCAGGGGCACTCCACCAGCGGCGCCGCCCGTGCGAGTTGAAACGGCCCTCGACAGGGCCGTTGTCGTTGAGGGACTCCAGCTCCCGGGTGCGGCGCGCCATCAGCCGCTGCCACCAGAACTGGTCGACGCCGGTCAGCGGGTAGTTCTCGGGGTTTTGCATTCCGGCGCGCATCTCGTGGATGGCGCGGCGGAACTCTGGGTCGGAGGTGGGAAGGGGAGGGATGGGGACACCGCCGGCGCTGAGTGCCCAGCGGCTCGCCCCCGCGGCGGAGCTAGGGAGGCGCATGTCCGGCGGGCAAGGATAGCCCGCGCGGTACAGCGCCATCGCCTGGCCCCGGCGCAGGTTATGGCGTGGGAACCCGTTCGCCGCCGCTCCGTCAGACATTTTCGTGGAGAAGAAGGGAGGAGTAGAGAGTCGAGGAGAAGAAGGGAGAGCTCGCCGGTGTGGAGAATGGCGGGGCGAGGCGCGCGACCGGGGGGGGGGGGGGGGGTTTATAGCGCGGCGAGCGGCCAGGCATTTACTGCGCGCGCGTCCCCTCGGTGCCGCCCGCCACGCCATTACGCCGGCAGCCTTTGGGCGGGGCGCATGCACTGGGCGGCCGCCACGCCATAAACGCCGGCAGCCTTTGACCGCGCGGAAGCCGAGAAGACGATCACGGGCGGTGGCTTCTGTTCCCGCGCTTTCTCGTCGCGTCGCTGACCGAGCTGGCCCACGCGCGCAGCCGCGCAGTTTCGTCCCCCCAGACCGAACCCAGCGGGCTGGGTTTGGCCTGGGTGCCGCGGCGCTATTTAGCGCCGAAACGGCGCTATTTGGGCCGCTGGGGGGGGCGAGTGGTGAAGAAGCGGCGCTATTCGTCGCTTCCGCCGCGAAAAAAGCCCCCTGGGGGGGCTCTGGGGGGATGGCTGGAGATGCCCTAAGTGATGGAATGGAAAAATACATATCTTATGAATATTTATTAGAAATGAAAATTTACATCCCGATATTTTAAAAACAACAATCTAGGACAGCATTTCAGGTTTAGACCAAATCGGCACATCAACATAAAGAAAAGGGCGAAACTATGCTGTGAATAATAGTTTGGCCACCATTTTTTACAAACAGGGGGTGTAGAAGTAAATCTTAGGAAGAGACAGGAGCATTCATCTTGCTTTGTTGGTTCCTTGTACCTAGCTTCTTTTTTTTTTTTTTTTGAAACTGGTTCCTTGAACCTACTCCCTCCGTCCGGTGAAGAGTGTACGTCTAGGCCTACAACTTTTCCGCAAAAGAGTGTACATCTACGTTTTGCGGGGGTAATTTTGCGTTCGCCCCCTCAGTCCACGCCTCGAGCCGCGAGCGACCGAACCACCTCCTTCTCCCCCAGAATTCCCCAATCCTCATCCTCTTCCCCAATGTCTCGCTCCCGTGAACCAATCCCAAATTCACGCCACTCGAGCCTCCAATCCACGCACCACCTCTATCATCTCAGATTAATGGCTTCACCTCCATATAAGCCACCCCAACGCGGAGCGCCTTCATCACCGACGAGGAGCAGAAGCCAGGGACGAGGAGCACATCATGGCTGGGGGCGGGGCGGTTGCCGGCGATGGCCAGCTAGTGAAGGCCGTCGCGACGGCCGGCGGCGCAACACGCAGGCGCGGCGGATCTGGTTCTGGTGGACCCGTTCGTGCTCGTGTAGCCAGGTTTCGGCCATGGTCGCCCTCGCCCGTCCTCCGGCGGCGTCGGAGCGGTTGCGGAGCCAAGCTTGTCGACTTGGACGAGGACGCAGTGGGTGATGGTGATGCTGCTGTTGGGCGCGGAGGATCTTTACCCGGAGCTGAAGCGGATCGTGGGGCTAACCAGGAAGGAGGACAAAGGAGTAGAAGATCAAATGATGTACCTGGGTTCATGTTCAGATCGAAGTGGTGGCAAACGTGGAGTACTTCTTCATGCAAGGGAGGCTCATGTGCATCTTCTCCCTCTCCTGGTTGTGCTATGTTCAAGTCAATGTCCATGGCTGCTGTGTGTTTTTTCTTGCTGCAAGTGTGTTGGCTTTATAGCTGGGTGTAGTCTTTTGGTCTCCTAAATTTTAAATCTGGCGCACACCTATTTTCTGTGCTTCCAAATCTGTAATCTGCCGCCATTTCTTGTTGTTTTAGTGCTCAGCTGCTAAGCTGGCGGGAACTGTTGTGGCGGGAACAAACCTGATGGAAAGTTGAGTTTTACTTCTCCATTGTACTCCAGCGGACGGAGGGAGTAAACAATTGTTTGGGCCGTTTGCATAATTGCATTTAATGTCTCCGGTAATCGAAGCAGTGGCTAAGCTGGTGGCACCTTAATTGAGTGGTGGGAGGGTCTTTTTGCAAAAAGCTTATTTTGTCTCACAAAACCCAGATGCACACTCTTCACCGGACGGAGGGAGTAGCTCTCTCGGTCGATTTCCTGGCGAGTTGTACGCCCAAGCGGGAGAATCTTGGGCCGCCAAGTGGCCGGGCTGGTCGGAGCAGGGCACCTGACTGTCCTGACTATTGGACAAGTTGCACTTTAAGCTGCAACTGGCGCCAAACCAGGGGCGTGTGAGCAAAGCAGGGGCCCTATCGATGACGCCATGACGATAAGGATCAAACCTGCTTAAACGGGAAAAAGGTACTAGTAGATCACTTGCTGCATGCCTTTTACCACGCATTTCTTTACCATAACTAAGAGCATGCACTACAGTAACCAGTGATGTTCTATCATTGCCACGCTGCCCCTCTAATTTGTTTTTTAAATCTCAGTTTGAAAGATGTGATATTTTCTTCATTATACAAGATGCATGTATTCCTTCGGTCACATAATTTCGAGTTAATTTTACACCATAATTTTAGTAAGGAGGAAATATTAATTACAACAGATGATACTAAGAGATAATCCGTTTTTTTTTTGTCTTCTCTTGATGGCGTGAAGTGCATGTAAAAATAGAGTCTTATCAACCATTTTACATGGCCTAAGTACTATATATAATTTATTTTTCAAGAATACTCCATATAATTTATAATGTAGGCTTATATCATGAAAGACATGGAGTAAATCATATTTGATTTTGTTAAGACAAGTCTTTGGCCAAGTATTACTTTGTTAATATTTGATTTATATATGATATGAAACTGATATCACGATATGCTTTTTCAAAGTTGTTACTAATAATTTATGATTTTCTATCATGTAAACCACATATCACTAGAGTAATTCTTTGTTTTCTTGAAAAATCCAATGTATTTGTGGGTAAAAGTTTGTATGTCTATGTCCATTCCTTTGTAGGCTTTCCATCAACGTGCACGATATGCGTCCAATAATTTCCATCGCAAAGTTCATACCTCACATAATTTCGACAGACAATTAAACAAGTTAAATTTAAATTTTATTTAAAAACCTTTTTGAATACTAAACCTATCATGCGGTCTTTGTGTGAATATTAGTTCAACTGTTGGTTAAAACCAGTGGCTTGCATTTTGCAATGGCGGGAGCAGAAGACAAGAACCTTACAATTCATCGTCTCAGATATGGCCAAAGCTATTACTCACATGAATGCATACATTCAGTATGTTTTCTGTCAACAATTATAAATTACTCATATATTTGTATATGTCAACAGATAGGAAAAGTACAACACATTCTTTTGCTTATCTACAGAGTTACTGAGATTAGTACAAGCAACGTGTTAAAGTGAGACGTAGAGATTAAAACTACACGTAGGAGTATTACATATGTACTAGTAAAAATGCTCGTGCGTTGCAACGGGCCGGAGTGAGCACAACCTAAATTTTACCACATAGTATATCGATCAACCGAGAATAAATTTTTCTACCAAGTTGACACATCATTAAAAATAGCCCTTTTCCATGGCTGAGATGGAAGAAAAAAAAATATGCGAGAAACACCAGGATCACCATCGAGTTGCAGGTGATGGTGAGTTACCTTCGACGACCATTGATGCAACAGAAAACCACTAATGTCGATTCCCGCAGCTAAGTGGTACCTCCTGCCGCAAGAATATCTCCTTACTTCTAAAGCGACTCTTAAGACCAAACACGACACCGAGTCGGAGCACGACCCCGTTCCGAGATGGAGCGTGCCTCCAAGTTGGATCACAACTCCCGAGTGAATCCGAGCACGACTCTAGAAGAGGCCGAGTGTGACACCGAGTCGGAGCACGACTCTTGTCCGAGATGGAGCGTGACTCCAAGTTCGATCACGACTCCCAAGTGAAACCGAATACGATTCTAGGAGTCACGAAGTGTGACACCGAGTCAGAGCACGACTCTCGTCCCAGACGGAGATCGACTCTCGTAGGACAAACGGTAAGCCGCACATGACCCTCTCGGCTAAGACTTCACACGACTCCTAGTACCAAAGGGGGCAGAGGCCCGATGGTTGGAGTCGCGGTGGGCCCTCTCAACGACCTGAGTTTGAGTCCCATCGGGACCGAATTCTCACAATGTAGCACTTCTTCTATAGAAGTATGCCACCAAGTCCTGGTTGGTCTTTTTTTTAGAGAAGCCTAAAAAAACTTGTAACACCTCTCGGCTATACTAATTCACATGAATCTTTTTTCGATAAAGAATTCAGATAAATCTGTGTATTTAAGAATGGGAGATTTATTAGTAATGATCAATCAATATTCTAGAGAACCACAAACTAATATTCCATCCCTGCTGGATACACAACAGCCTAGTGACCATTTCATTGAACTTTCCAAGTAATTTCTACAATGGAAATTTATGCCATATATACAAATTTCTATCAGGCGTACACGCTGACACCAGCCGGCTCAAGTCAGCTAGTAGCTACAAAACACAATCTTCTTCCTTTTTCTGCGAATAAAACACAATCTTGTTTTAGGCTACTACCACCGATAGTTTCTCAGCACATAAAAGAATTACCTTGAATTTAGAAGATCGAGACCAATTTATCACAAAACATAGTTGTACAGTCTAGTATTTGACTTGGGACATTTTTGTAAAAAATTGTTCATAGTACGAGTCCTTTTAAGACTTTTTATCCATGCATAGCAGGGATGCCTTGTGTGTCCAGTTCCAGTAGCTGCCGGATGTGGCAATACTGTTTAGCGAGAAGGTGGATCGATGATCATGGAAATGCACCACTTTCTCTGTTTACTCGACTGCTAACACAGTATCAGATGATATGATATCTCATTGTGAACCTTCATAGTACGGATGGGCGTTTTATGAAGGTGGCCCCAACGTTGCTGCTTCTTGTAGCTGTATCGCAAACAAACCCCTGTAAGAGTCGGACAATATACATGAGCATGCCATATAAATTAAAAAAGTATATGCAAGATGGCGTAAACCAACAAACCTAATCCTCCTGTTCCATGCATAGAATCTGAAAATATTTAAACATCAGTGCCAAAAGCACTTCTGCTACTCTAGGATGTCCATAAATGAGGATGAATGAGAAATTACAATCTCTTTGAAGTTGACTATTTTCTCATGATCCAACATTTGTATTAGTTTAATCTCAACCAAGATTTTCCTTGGAAACTAAAATGGTACTGAACAGTTTAGAGGTGTATAAATGCACATCAAAGAGTGATTTGCTCATAAAAAAAAGTTGCATCAGCTTTGCTGAGATCATAAGGCTTAGAACTTCTTACCATCATCATCCGTTCCACAGCCTCAAATACCATAGTGAGATTTACAGTTAAAAACATATAATAACCACTTAAGCATTAAAAAACGGATAAATGTAGTATAAAATGTATTGCTAACTCACAGTGCTAAGAAGGAAATGTAGTTGATATTGGAAAAAAAATCTGTACTGATTCTGCAGGAACATCATTTTCACAAAATTTACACTGATAAATTGCATCACCTAATGATGTACTGCATACGAACATCCTAACTTGCAGATGTACAGTACCTGAAAGAGCACTGCACCGTAACATTTAAGCCCCATCTCAATGGCAGGTCGGAGTGACAATATCAGTCGATTTACCTCAGCGACATTGTTGGTAGGACTGACAGAATTAGACATCTCACCTCAGCGTATACGGCAACCACATAAAACCAGTGATCGCACTTCAAGGCCTGTAGAAGTGGTCGTTGAGGCCTTGAGGGGTATCAAAATTGGAGACAACAACAGCTTAACACGAGCCTTTATTAAAACTCCAATACATTTTTAGCATGAGGATCACAAAGATTCCGAGCCTATTAAGCATAATAAGAAGTTCTTGTCAGGTCTATCAGGTAAATTAGTTTTATTTGACTTGTTGATCATAGTTAAGCCTCGCCTTCTCTGTAGTATATGTTTGGACAGTTCCTCAAAGTACTTAGTATGAATCAAATTTTACTCTTTGTTTGAAAGTTAATTTGTAAAAGAGAGCCATGCTTTTACATACTTAATAAGAGATGTATCTACTTGTAGAGTACAATCGGAGCATCGTGTCTTTCTTGTCATATGTATTCATACCTTACACTTGTAAACAGTGTTCCTTACCATGTAGACCAAAATGTCCAAAGACAACTGGTATGTAAATATTGTAATTACCAATCTTCTTTAATCCATGAAGCAGTAGGAGATTCCTACAGTGAAGTACTCAGAAAAATAGATGCATCTACCGTTTGTATTTTAAAATTAACATATACATGGAGTACTATTTTCCATGACTAAATTCAGCATTTGCGGGCATCGCCTTTGAGATTGTTCAACTAAGGATGAATTGATTTCAACATTATTAGCTAGCACTCATTATATAACTTGCAATCCTGGAACCAATGTAATCTAATGCACAAGTGCATTACAGAAATCTAGACACTCTACCTTCCAATAAGCCATGATCATCTGAGCGCCATGGTGGTGTCTTCTTTTACTTCTTTGATAGTGCTCTTGATGGTGGTGATCACGGCGCTGGCCTGGTCACTGCGGTCTGCCTCATGCTGCAAAATAAAAGCAATTTCCCAGTGATATTTATCTATTGAAGAAACTGCACGGATTCCTAGCATGATATACTCAAACCACCAAGCACCAAGAGCAACAATTACTTAAACCAGCATCATATAAGTTCTGTTGCTACAAATATTCAGTCAGCAATCCAAAACACCATACTGAAGCAGTGATACATCAGGGAATTGGAAGACAGGAAAATAGATAAGCGCATGTGTCATTGTATCATCTAAATCCCGTTAATTTTTACTGAAGGAAATCAGAATAAACAATTACAGAAGATGTAATCAATGGGCAGAAAACAATCAGAAGACACAATCACACAAGAAGATGTAAGCAATGGGCAGACAACAACCACAACACACAATTACAGAAGAAGATGTAAGCAATGGGCAGGAAACACGAGCCTCACTTCCAGCAGCCCTCTCCCCACAAGACACAGCAGGCTCCAAGCGACGAGCCCTCTCCCATGAGCAGAGTCTTCTCAACGCGATGGTTGGAGTCGCATTCCAGTGGCGGGCACAGCCAGGTCCTCCGCCAGCCGCGGGGCAACTTGGGATCACGTCCCAAAAAGGAAAACGCCACTGCTCTCGATGTTCAGCTTCGACCACAACTGAAGATTGAAGTTCTGTAATGCTGTTGCAGGACGACCAGGCACCTTATAGCCTGACAATAAGATTTGAGTTGGTCGCAGCGATATAAAGAAACGAAGCGGTACGTGACTAACGGGTGGCAGTGGTGGGTAATTGTTTTCAATATCAAGGGTAAAACCATAATTTTGATGACGGACCGGAAGAAGCCTTCCTCTCTTTATTATTAGGTAAAGATAAGACACGTCCGTGATGCCCCTCCGCCAGATTAGAGCGGATATGCGATGCAAAGACGTGGGACCCCAAACCATAACGTGCATATATGTCCTGGCCCTCCATTGGGACAAAGGAGTATATGCAGCCACTACGGGAAACCGCCCATACGCCGGCGGCCCCCCACTACGCCGACGGCCAAAGGTTGGCCCCCTCGGCGTAGGGTGGTCGACAGGATCGGTGGGCGACATGCCCGTCGGCGTCTATTCCCCCCTCGGCGTATGGAAGCTACCCCGAGGGCCACCGTCGGCGTATCTAACCCCCTCGGCGTAGGTGATGCCCCGTTACGCTATTCAAACGCGGCCCGTTACATGATAGGCTACCCCGAGGGGGTGCCGTCGGCGTAGGTGAAGGAGTTTTTTTTTCTCTGCGTTCGATCGTACCGTGTGCGTGCGTGTGAGTTTAAAAAAAAACCTAACCCTACGCCGAGGGGGTGCCGTCGGCGTAGGTGAAGGAGTTTTTTTTTCTCTGCGTTCGATCGTACCGTGTGCGTGCGTGTGTGTTTAAAAAATAACCTAACCCTACGCCGACGGCATCCCGTCGGCTTAGGTATTGTTTTTTTTTCCTTTGCTCGATCGCGATGCGCAGGCCGTGTGCGTGTGTGTTTAAAAAAAAAATCTTTCCCTACGCCCGTGTGGTATAAATTTGTTTTAATATTAGAAATTTTTTTATTCTAATATTTTGTTTAAACCAATGCAGTATCCTAGTCTTTCTAATATTTTGTTTAAACCAATGCATTATCGGAGGAGACAGCTAATTTTTGTGAACACATTTTCAACACAACTGTCGTATTCCAAGTTATTATTTTTGGTGTATACTAGAACCTATATAATGACACCACGCGAAGGTCTCGCATCATTTTGGTTTTTTTTGAATTTTTTGGAATTTTCTAACCCCGTTTGAGGAAAAAAGTCAAGGCGGCGGGCATGACTGTTCGTAGCTAGGGGTTGAATATTGAGAAACTCTTGGTGTATCTATGTTGAAATAGGTACTTGTGTACCTAAAAATGATTTTTTCCAAAAATCATGAGCAAACTATGAGGTACCTATAGTTCAAATTTGACCAGTTTTCAGCGGAATCGGCAGAAACTTCTGTTCTTCAAAAGAGGTGGATGGAAACCTTTTCATATGAAACAAATTGGTTATTTGTGCATATAACATGGTCTAGTATTTTAAAAAATTATAGCTCTCAAGTTTTGCAACATATTTATGGTAGGTCCTTCACAAAAAAAAAAACCTATTTTTACACTCGGAACATAGAAAATGATTTTTTGCTTCAATGAAAAGGAAAACTTCCTCCGTCAACATTGTCCGTGCTTCCAAGATGCATGCTTGTGTGTAATATGGGAACATTTGAACAAACTACGCCATGGATATGACCATAACACCCGTCATTTGGCCCGAAACCCAGGAATGTTCGTAGGAGATAGCTAATTTTTGTGAACACATTTTGAACACAACTGTCGTATACCAAGTTTATTATTTTTGGTGTATACTAGGACCTATATAATGACACCACACGAAGGTCTCGCATAATTTTGGTTTTTTTTTTTTTGAATTTTTTGAAATTTTCTAACCCCGTTTGAGGAAAAAGTCAAGGCGGCGGGCATGACTGTTCGTAGCTAGGGGTTGAATATTGAGAAACTCTTGGTCTATCTATGTTGAAATAGGTACTTGTGTATCTAAAAATGATTTTTGCCAAAAATCATGAGCAAACTATAAGGTACCTGTAGTTCAAATTTGACCAGTTTCCAACGGAATCGGCAGAAACTTCTGTTCTTCAAAAGAGCTGGATGGAAACCTTTTCGCATGAAACAAATTGGTTATTCGTGCATATAACATGGTCTATTATTTTCAAAAATTATAGCTCTCAAGTTTTGCAACATATTTATGGTAGGTCCTTCACAAAAAAACCCTTTTTTTACACTCGAACATAGAAAATGGTTTTTTGCTTCAATAAAAAGGAAAACTTCCTCCGTCAACATTGTCTGTGCTTCCAAGATGCATGCTTGTGTGTAATATGGGAACATTTGAACAAACTATGCCATGGATATGACCATAACACCCGTCATTTGGCCCGAAACCCAGGAATGTTCGTAGGAGATAGCTAATTTTTGTGAACACATTTTCAACACAACTGTCGTATTCCAAGTTTATTATTTTTGGTGTATACTAGGATCTATATAATGATACCACGCGAAGGTCTCGCATCATTTTGGTTTTTTTGAATTTTTTGGAATTTTCTAACCCCGTTTGAGGAAAAAGTCAAGGCGGCGGGCATGACTGTTCGTAGCTAGGGGTTGAATATTGAGAAACTCTTGGTGTATCTATGTTGAAATAGGTACTTGTGTACCTAAAAATGATTTTTTCCAAAAATCATGAGCAAACTATGAGGTACCTGTAGTTCAAATTTGACCAGTTTCCAGCGGAAAAGGCAGAAACTTCTGTTCTTCAAAAGAGGTGGCTGGAAACATTTTCATATGAAACAGATTGGTTATTTGTGCATATAACATGGTCACTACAACATATAAGTCATGTAGAGACGTTAAATTAAAAGGCTAGAGACGTGATATTTCATCAATAGAGGCTTGTAAAGCCGCTTCCGTAAAGCGTCGTTAAAACGTCTACTTATGCACCGTCTCAAATGATATAAGGACGCTTGCCAAGCATGTCTACATATGTAAAGACGTTTCGGGAAGACGCTTGAAAGCATGGTTATACATGTAAAGACGATTTAATAGATACGCGTTTGCAACGTCTCTAGGAATATAGACACACCATAGTGGCGTCGCAACAAGGTTAAGGATGTTTTTCTTATGTACGTAGTATAGTGTTGTATACATGAGTTCATATGTATTCTGTATTCAGGTCATGCATCCTTCTTATACACATTATGTACATACGTATTCATTACGATATGTACATACATAATTATAGTTGTCCTTTCGATACAACGTCTCAAGACACATGCCACTACGGTTCACTTTCATTCAAAAATTTAGGTGGAAACAAAATATTATTTTAGATATATTTCAGTTCTTGCACCGTTTAAGGCTTGACCATTATAAGAAGCAAACATTCGAAATTGTAGAGCTGACTGAATTGCGGTAATAGTTAATTAAAATTGGAATAAAAATGTATATTAATAATTTGCAAGTACACTGCGAAGGACCAGGACCATGAACAAAAAGAAAATAAGAAAAAAATTATGTATAACATCCATTGTCTTTTCAAACTGATAGTAAATCCCTCTATAATTTTGTCCAGGAAAAAAGTAATGCATCATCCTCTCCATCTTCAGTCATTTTAATGTCGTTTATCTCCACAATTAACCTGAAAAGGAAGTCATAGCAAGGGTAAGAAATTCTCGGAAACAATAAAGTAGAGGGACAGATGACAGGTTCATTTGATAAAATATACAATATGGATATAAGAGTAATCCAGCATGACAAAGATCTACTATCCTTGGCTATGACATGCATTTTTTTTGCCTATGTGCATATCCATATCGGAGGCTCTACGTGCTTGTGTTGCCAGGTTAACTATTACAGTATTACATGCTCAACCTTTGAGATGACGGCAGCTATCTACTCTTAACCCAACTTGTCAAATCTGTTTTGACAACAATTCTATATTGATCTTTTACGGTGCATGAGGAAATGTCCCAAAATATGTTGGAGGCAAATGTAAGAAACCTAGAACCCCACCGACCAGGCTGCCCAGCTAGCTGCAACAGCCCTAAACGGAATGCGAACATTTCCCTAATCTTCCCCTTAAAAAGGAAAAGAAAAATAATGTAACATACCAGGTTGCTATTTGTCTTGTTTGAGCTAGATTTCTTCTTTTTGACCTATAAAACACAAGTTTATTAAAAATTAAGAAAGCATCAAAACTGAGAAGGGAAATTAATGTCTGTACATATGAAAATGTACTTACAATGAACTTCGGCCAAGCGATAACATGACCAAAAGCGTGTTTCCTCCAACCACATATATTTTTCATCTGAAATCTCAGTATTTAATAAGAACTCCATAGTATTGATCTCCAAGCATGTTTCCTCCAACCACATATATTTTGTCTCGACTCATCAAAGACTATCCCTTCAACTGTATTTTTTTTCTTGGATTTGCCAAAAACAAATAGACTTCAGAAACATCAAGAAATACAACATGTAAGAAAACAGTGGCACTATTACTTGTATGAAACGACAAATCCGTGTTGGTTTAGATAGGTTGGTTGCATGCACCTTGTTAGTAGGTTGCTTATGTGGAAACGATGATACATCACAACCTTCATCAGCTTCAGTAAAGTTTCCATTGTTTGCTTTCTGCAACCAAAGATCATATAATAAAAGCTCTACATATAACAAATGAAAATTTGATATGGTCTGATGATTGAGTGAAAATTCATTTACACCATAGCAATTATGCGCCAACGTCCTAAAGATGAATTGGCATAACTCTCTTTGCTATAATTTTCATGACACTGTTCCTGCAATTGCAAATGAAAATACAAAATCAATAATATTACACGTAGAAAACAATATAATCGCACCAATTTCAAATGCACACCTGCAGTAGCATATACGTTCTTAGTAACCTTATTTATTAAACCTTCTTAGTAATATATTATAAATCTTTGGACGACCTTGTAAACCATCTTCATTGATCTCTACATTTTCTACATCCTGTGCTAAAAAATTGATCTTTCTCGGTAGTCAAGATATACTCGACATAATATTTTCCTATAGAATGGCAAAATCAGCCAACATTTATGTATTGTAATCATGACTCGTAATTCAGTAAGGTAGTATGTTCACCTTTGCTAAGAAAATAAGTTCCTATAAACAGTAAAAATGTTCATTGTGGAGATTTTCGTAATACAAAAAAAAAATCAGAATGTGCAAAGATATTCTGAAATCCAGTACTGAAAATTGATTTGAAGGCTGATAACTAGGGTCTGTTTCGTTGAGATGTAAAGAATGCAAATCTGAAACGACAATTTCACTGGTTCTGAAATGATGCCAAGACAACAATTTAACTTGCTCTATGATGCTCCGTTGTTATCTACCCTGTTAATAATCGTACAAAAATACAGTAGTCTCTGGCTTCGTGTGACAAGGAGCAGAATAATCAGTAAAAACCACACTAGTACTTAAAGTCATCTCCATCAAATAGAAAAAGGACTTCCTCATGGCATACTGCTACTGTCTGAACTGCAATAATCGCAACTAAGAACGTATATGACAAAGTTCTTCCTAGCAATCCAGACCCTGTTTGAACCAAACGTCTTGGTGTGGTGGTATCTAAATAAACAAGATCTCTACATTCAGATTAGACACTAATATCAACATGCAGGTTATCATTCAGATTAGACATAATATTTGGTTGAGGCATGCACTTGACATAGAAATTCCAATCGGCTAACAACGAACTCCAATTTCGGTATGATGTTGTTTAGATGCGATCGAGCAAATCCATACCCAATCCTCATGGTACACCCCCCGGATCGCACGCGCAAACCCACCGCATCATCCCAGGCCGCATCGCCCCCTGCCTCTTTGCCATCCTCGGCAACGGCACCGGAGGCGCCGCCTTCATAGGCCGGCGATAGATTGACTTACAGTGCAAAGTTCCATGTAAACGGGATAGATCTGAGGAAGCACAGACCTGGGCGTAGTCACACAGCAGCGCATCCAATCTTTGACGGGCAGATTAAGAAACCGGGGTAGCGGCCGGCTTGAGAGATGCAGGCGGCGGAACCCCTTTGAGAAGATGGAGGCGAGGGGAAAAGTGAAGGACGTTATATATTGTTAACGATTTTTTCGTCCGGAAATAACCGGGAATATTTATCTTTAGCGCAAAGACTATTGAAAGTTAGCGCCAGAAACAAAACAAAAAAAGCGGCAATATTTTCCCAAAATACTCTTAATGAAAATTAAGCGGCAATATTTTTCCGTCTGAATCTCGTCGCTTGTCCTCAGCTCTCAATTAAGATCCGGTAGCATGGAAGAGATGTTGGTCAAGAGAAAAGTTTCTAGGTTTAATATGCACCGAAAATAGAGATATCAGATGAGAAATTTAGCGAAGTTTCGTTCGTTTGGCTGGAAATAATCTTGTCCAATAGGGATACGGAAATGATATTTTCGAGAATAACAGCAGAAGGTTCTAATAATAATATATAAACGTGTAAATTTTGTCAGCCAAAACCCTGGTCACGTAGAATTCGCTAGAAAGATAGCTTGGTCAGACGTTCTAATTTTGCTTCCGATTTATTTTATTCCACCGTTTATTTACCATGCTTTTTCTTCCGTTGGGTATTTATTTCACATGCATATCACTATTTGTACATACTTTTCACTCAATACTAACTAGTTCGACATGATAATTGTATAGACGCATTTCAAAATGTCATAAGATTCGTCTCTACGTACCAATAAATTGAGAAATATTTATTTGAACAACTTATATATATATTCTTTATGAGACGTTATGTGGAACGTCTAAAGAAACGTCTCAATGTTGACCTACTCAATCATACTAGAGACAAAAAGAAATGCGTCTCATGTATAGCGTCCCTACGTGATGATTTTGTTGTAGTGGGTCTAGTATTTTCAAAAATTATAGCTCTCAAGTTTTGCAACATATTTATGGTAGGTCCTTCACAAAAAACCCTTTTTTTACACTCGGAACATAGAAATTGGTTTTTTGCTTCAATGAAAAGGAAAACTTCCTTCGTCAACATTGTCCGTGCTTCCAAGATGCATGCGTGTGTGAAATATGGGAACATTTGAACAAACTATGCCATGGATATGACCATAACACCCGTCATTTGGCCCGAAACCCAGGAATGTTCGTAGGAGATAGCTAATTTTTGTGAACACATTTTCAACACAACTATCGTATTTCAAGTTTATTATTTTTGGTGTATACTAGGACCTATATAATGACACCACACGAAGGTCTCGCATCATTTTGATTTTTTTTGAATTTTTTGGAATTTTCTAACCCCGTTTGAGGAAAAAGTCAAGGCGGCGGGCATGACTGTTCGTAGCTAGGGGTTGAATATTGAGAAACTCTTGGTGTATCTATGTTGAAATAGGTTGTTGTGTACCTAAAAATGATTTTTGCCAAAAATCATGAGCAAACTATGAGGTACCTGTAGTTCAAATTTGACCAGTTTCCAAAGGAATCGGCAGAAACTTCTGTTCTTCAAAAGAGGTGGATGGAAACCTTTTCATATGAAATAAATTGGTTATTTGTGAATATAACATGGTCTAGTATTTTCAAAAATTATAGCTCTCAAGTTTTGCAACATATTTATGGTAGGTCCTTCACAAAAAAACCCTTTATTTACACTCGGAACATAGAAAATGGTTTTTTGCTTCATTGAAAAGAAAAACTTCCTGCGTCAACATTGTCCGTGCTTCCAAAATGCATGCTTGTGTGTAATATGGGAACATTTGAACAAACTATGCCATGGATATGACCATAACGCCCGTCATTTGGCCCGAAACCCAGGAATGTTCGGAGGAGATAGCTAATTTTTGTGAACACATTTTCAACACAACTCTCGTATTCCAAGTTTATTATTTTTGGTGTATACTAGTACCTATATAATGACACCACGCGAAGGCCTTGCATCATTTTGGGTTGTTTTGAATTTTTTGGAATTTTCTAAGCCGATTTAAGAAAAAGTCAAGGCGGGGGGCATGACTGTTCGTAGCTAGGGATTGAATATTGAGAAACTCTTGGTGTATCTATGATGAAATAGGTAGTTGTGTAGCTAAAAATGATTTTTGCCAAAAATTATGAGCAAACTATGAGGTACCTGTAATTCAAATTTGACCAGTTTCCAACGGAATCGACAGAAACTTGTGTTTTTCAAAAGAAGTGGATGGAAATCTTTTCATATGAAACAAATTGGTTATTTGTGCATATAACATGGTCTAGTATTTTCAAAAATTATAGATCTCAAGTTTTCCAACATATTTGCGGTAGGTCCTTCACAAAAAAACCCATTTTTTACACTAGGGAAATAGAAAATGGTTTTTTTTACAATGAAAAGAAAACAAAAGTCTTATATATGACGGAAAATATTATATGGATGTCATATTTGAATTTCTCTCATTTTTCTAATCGATATAGACATATTATTTGTCAAATTTTGGTTTACGGATTTATAGATATGAATTTTTCAATATTAAATAGAAAAGGCAAAAATGTTAATTATTATTTAAATTAAAGATTATTTGAATTCAAATTTATTACTAGTTATTATTTTTTACTCAAATAATTTTTTGAATTCACAAAATAAAAGAGTGTGACATTGATGGTCCAAGGGTTAAGGTTAACAGGATAGATTGGATAATATTGTCAACAACACATCCGTTGTTTCTAGGTAGCTCACAGGGAAGGAACTACGAAGTTAAGCGTGCTGGGGCTGGAGCAATCTCATGATGGGTGACCGATCGAGAAGTGTTAGTAGAAATGAGTAATTTAGATTAAAATTAACAATGGTATAAATATATGGATAATTGTGAATGTAGTGTGATTAAGTGGTTAAATAAGTGAAATATAAAATGCAGAAAAAAATTCAAAAAAAAATGAATTTTTTTTAAATATTTGCGTGCCTACGCCGAGGGGAGGCCGTTGGCGTATGTACCCCTACGCCGAGGGGGAGCCGTCGGCGTAGCCCTTGGGCCAGGCCCGCAGGGACCTCCACGTGGCCCTCGAATACGCCGAGGGGGGCATCCTGGCCGTCGACGTATGTAATCCGTCGAACGGATTCCGTTCTGACAACGGTGGGTCCCACCGAAGCATACGCCGACGGCCAAAGCACATACGCCGACAGGGGTGTACGCCGAGGGCGGCCGTCGGCGTAGGTATACGCCGAGGGGGATCTGGGCTACCCCGAGGGCCTTAGGCCGTCGGCGTCTCGCAGGATTCCGGTAGTGAGCATGTGCATGTCGCCAAGCATTGATGCATGTTGCGCTTGCATCTGTAATTCTGCACAAGATTGCCAAGAAGCAGCGTCTGGCCCCGGGTCCAACCGGTGCATAAAGAAGCAGCGATAGACTAGACCCACGACGAGCCTGAGCCGACGACGGTCCTTGGGGAACGGGGAATGAACAATGTCCTCATAGCATCTCTGATACCGAATAAACGAGATTCAGAAAATACGTTTTTCGATACGAACGAAAACACGTTTACATTAGACTGCTCATAGTGGGGAGTAACTTAGAGTAGTAACTTGCCAATGTTACTAGTCTATGTTACTACCCTCATAGTGGGGAGTAACATAAGTGTGGTGTCATGCATGCATGCATTTATTAATTTGTAGACTCATAGTGCATTGGTATGTGTGATGTTACAGTAACATATTTTGTTACCACAACCATCTCTCTCCTCATTAATCATGTGCCACATCATCTTTTTTGCCTAAATATGTGTGATGTTACCACCCACTATGAGCAGCCTTACAAAAAGGGGCGTTCCTAGGATCTCCGGCGGGCGCGGAGGTCTTCGAGGAGGCGGTGCAACAGCACCTCTGCCGGCGGCGCACCGAGTTGTGCCCGATCTGGGCCTGCCGAGGGCCAGGGGCCTGTGGCGGCTAGGAACGGGTCGTGACGAGGAGCACGCCGCCGGAGGTGTGGGCACCGGTCATGGCCATGGTGAGGTGATATGGCGGGGCAGGGAGAACGGGGTAGCGGCGCTGCGGCGGTTGTCGTGTTGCAGCGTGGCAGCGGGGACTTCACGGGCCCGATCCAGGGCCTGGCCGAGCCAGAGGGCATGGTGTGCCCCCGCTGCCGCGTCCGGTCGACGCCCACCTATGGTGGTGGAGGTTGGTCTCCTCCGGATGGCCCTGCTGTTGCTACCGCCCTCTGGTCTCGTCCATCCCGACCATATCCGCCTCGCAATCCATACGCTGTGCCTTGCTACACGAGCGTGAGTCCGCGGATGCCGGGGCGGCGGCCTCGGAAGGTGAACTGCACGACCGTTTTGACGGCAGGGCGGCGTTGCGGTGGTGATGGTCCATCTCTTTGGACCACGTGGGTGGCGAGGAGTGGTCTTTGGGGTCTCCTGGTGTTGGTGACGACGGCTCAACACCCAGATCGTGTGTGAGAAGCTCGGCTCGGGGATTGTCGGGGATCTGTGGTACCAACTGCGGGATGGGTCTGTCCGAGCGAAAGCTCAGCGCTTTGCGCCAACGACAGCGACGCCTGCGGGTGTCGTTCCCCTCTTGATGGCGTCGTTGTGGCTACCCTCTACGTATGGCTCCGGGTGAAAACCCTAGACCTTGGGGTCTCGATGACGGCGGCGCTTGCGTGCGTCGTTTCCTCCTTGGGGGTGTGGTCGTGGAGCGGTCGTTTCCTTGATCTCGATGGCATCTTCGGTGGCAAGCTCGATGCTTCTTAGTTTTTCTTTTTTATCTTTTATCTGCTTGTACGAGGTTTCCCTCATCACTATGTATCGGTTCGGCCATGTGGCTTTATTTATAAAGCGGGGCGAAAGCCTGTTTCGGCATAGATAACCGAAATCGACCCTCAAAATAACATGTATCCCACCAATCATCTTCCCTACCCCCTCCTTTCCTTCTTTTGTTGTCTTCCACACGGACCCCATCGTGACGAAAGACGAGGCCACCTCCACCAAGTACAAGAATTGACCATATGACAAGAGCTCACGCAAGCTATACATGACAAGGTCAACTCGCTCTTATCGCTCCATGAATTCGATGTTTGGGTGAATCGATCGCTACCTCATTTCGATATACTTTGCGTTCTTAGGTACCTACCACGTGATGGTTCTCGAGATGGTGCTAGAAACGCCCAAGAAGATGAAAAATAAGATGGCCACAAGGAAATACAAGAAGAAGAAGAGAAGGGGCCGGAGAAAACAACACCAGGAATGGCTGTCGGACAATCTGGGGTCGGGCGATCTAGCGCCTGATCCCCGCCTCGGCCACGAACCCACCAGACGCCGGATCATCTGGCGTGACTTCGGACGCCAGACGGTTGCCGGTAGCATCCGACGCGCTTCGGCTTCTCTACGCGCGCGCACGCCGGACCATCCGGTGCCCAGGGCCATATCATCCAACATCTGGAATCGTCCCCGGCCACCTGCCGCCCTAGACCTGCAAAGAGGAACAAGCATCAGCCGCTGGACCATTCAGTGTGTGAAGTGCTAGACGATCCAGCGAGCAGAAAGCGGCGCATGTTCCTTGTAACTTATCCTCCCACCTACCCCCTTCGTCTCACCTACTATATATATATAAGGCACCCCTTGGACCAGATCTGGGTTTAGAGGATATTTTAGATTTGTCCAAGCACATCGCCACACGCGTGTCCACCTCGGCCGCGACCATCTTGATGGAACTCGCAAACACCACGAGCCCACCCGTCTGCCTCAGCCGCATCCATCTCGCCCCCTCCCCCCCCCCCCCCCCCGTATAACTCCGCCTGAGGTTCCATCCTCGTCCTGCTTGACCATGGCGGCCATAACCTTTGATTGTTCGTGCTCGGAAATCAACCACTGAGATGGATAATCGAACCTCCTCCCGGAGAATTAGACATTGAAGCCGGAATCGAGTCTTCTCGGCGTGAAATTGAGATTGGGAGGTGGCGGGTCTTCTTGTGGTGAAGCAATGGAAGCCTAGACTTGTTCTTCGAGGAGTCGAACACCCAGGAACATCGATGTGACGCGGGGCATCTATCCGGATACAATATATACCCTTCTTTGGTCTAAATTTAATTTGTTTTGTTAGGTAAAAATTAACTATGGTTATAACTTCGTGTACTCTGATTAGTCCAACAACCATTATTGGAACCATAGCTTTTCACATTAATTCATTTTTATTCGCAATATTCAGATAGTAGATCTTACTCCCTCTGTTCAAAATACATTACTTCCATTTGTCCAAATATGAATGTATTTAGACCCCACTCAGTTCAGCATTTCTTAGCCAAAACTCACGTGAAATAAATGGTTCTAACTACTCACCAAATCAACACTTGGTTGGCAGTTTTTTTGTCCCTCCACCTGTTGAGGTCACGATTAAAATCCTCCCGGTTTGATGGGCACAATAAATTGGTTCATAAAGTTTCAAGGTCTGTGAAAATAAGCAGCAATTCAAGCGACCCCTTAGACATGTTTTAGTGTCTACATACATCCATATGTAGACAAATGGAAGTCATTTGTTGTTGAACGAAGGGAGTAGTTTGCTTGCTCGATTATTTGCAGAGATTACCTCATGATCACGTTGACTATGCTTCAGCACCATCAGTAACCATAGCTTCCCTCTCGACACAATGTACGAACCCTTGCCTCGAGCGCGCCGCCGCCCCCTCGCCCTGCTCCTCGCCGTCACTGGAGGATGCTGTAGCGCGCTGCCCTTGCGGCCGTCGGCGGCGGTGGGGCGTGTGGTTCTATTTTCTTCGTTTTTCGAGTTGCTTTGTTGTTGGTGAGGTGGGGGTGAGGTGGGGATCCGTGGCGACCGACGGTGCTGGGTACGACCTTGTTGTCTGCCAGTGTTGCTCGGGAGGGCGAGGAGCTGGTGGTGGCCGGGTTGTGCGTCGCCCGACGGCGGGAGCTCTCTGCGGCATGGTCTGCCATGTGTGCTGCGGGCCAGATATAGGCCATGCGGGCCCAGATCTGGTGGTAGCCGCGCTGAAGCAGATTTCGCGGCCTCGTGTTGCTCGGCAGCAGGGATCCATGGCGACTGGCGTAGAGGAGCTCCACGGTAGGGTTGGTTGTGCGTTGTGGGCCAGATCTAGGCCAAGTGGGTCCGGATCTGGTGGCGGCGCCTGCTAACTCGCGCTGCGGGCCGAATCTGGGCCAAGAGGGCCCAGATCTGGCAGTACCGGCGGCAGTGACTCACGAACGGTGATGGTGCCTAGGGCGGTGCTGGTACTCTCACCAGCATCCTCGTGGTTGAACGGCGGTAGGTGGTTGCGAGTTTGGCGGCGAGGGGCTCGGCCACGGGTCGCCAGATTGTTGGCTCATGTGATGGCGCTCGTGCATGAGGACGTGAGGAGGCGTTGGTAGGCGGGCGAAGACATGTCGTTGGCTGCGGTGGACGCAAACGTGCATGTCGGATCTGGCCAGGGGGGCCGAGGTCCGGCAGCGGAGATGGACTCGAGCATGCTGGCCAGACCCGGGCTAGGTGGGCCTATGACTGGCTACAACTTTGCTTTGCGGGCCTATTTGGGCCCGAGTTTTGCATACCCGCACCCGACGTGCTCATCCCCCTTCTACCGTGCCTATCATGTCCGTTCGCGCACGACTGCGCTAGAGCTGGGCTTGTGGCCTCGTTCGGGCGGCGCTCCTAGGGGCTTCATGGCCTAGTTCTTATGGGGTAGTGCGAGTGGTGTCCGGGAGAAATCCACGCTGACTGGTTCGGCACCGGCGCGGTGGCGCTTGCGGGCGTCACCATTCTTCCTTGGAGGGCGTCGGGGGTACATTCTCTCCACTCCCCTTCGAGTGTGGGGGGAAATCCTAGGACTAGGTTTCTAGTATGGGCAGCAGCGACGTATACCTACGTCGCATTCCTTCCTGAAGGTGATGCCTTGATACTCGGGGTCCCTAGCTTCATGAAGCGTGGTAGTGGGTCGAACCTGGAGGACGGATTGGTGGATGGCTACTGTCTCTTAATTTTCGTTGATGGGTGTTATCTGCCTTGTGTTCTTCTGGCGGTTTTGTTCTCTCTTTTTCTTTCATTTTGGGCATGTTTGTGCTGCTGCCCCAACATTTCTATTGTTCGTGAACTGGTGTATGGTTGTTGCTTTATTTATAAAGCGGGACGAAATCATGTTTCAAGGATCAGTAACCATAGGAAAACAGTTCGGGTCACCTTCCCCATTTCAAAAAAAAAGTCGGGTCTCCTTCCGTACAAATAACATGACTTTTCCTTGTCGCAAAATCAAGACAACTAAGGTGCTATAGAAAACTTCATCCAAAAGAAGACTAGCGGTTGATAGAAAACTTAATCCAAAAGAAACTAACGGGCAAAGCTCATGATGTCATGGTTGAGAATGAATGGATGGATGCGAACGAGGCAGAGGCCCAGTGGTTGGAGTGTGGCTGAGAGCACTCAACGGCCTTAGTTCGATCCCCGTCGGGGACGAATTCCTGGTATTCTCACAAATACGCTATTCCTCTATAAAAAATATGCCACCGGGACTAGCCCCGGTTGGTCGCGTTTTTTTTTAGAATGGATGGCTGCATGGATACATAGCACCAGGATGCATAGGATATGTCACCACTACACTAGGAATCAATATTTATTTATGGAAAATTGTCTATGTTCCACTTAACAAATCACATATTAGTTTATATGCTAATTAAATCCTGCTGGTTGCTTAGAGATGCTAGTAAGAAGTAGTAGGATTTAAGGTTAATTTTGTGATATTCGCCAGTTGGGCTGCATAGGGTAGGCTGCCTGCAAGTTATCCTGACAGGCAGCAAACAGAAAGAGAACGGCAGATCCCATTTCCATGTATTCTATACCCAAAAAAAAAACTGCACAAACTGTACAAGAACTCGTAAATCTAACAGCTGAACAAACTTAGTTCCTAGATGACTGACATCCATCATGCTCATGTTTAGGACTATATTTTTACGAGCCTCATCTAGTGTAGAGAAGTGCATTGATCTCATCTATCTATCCACGTCAATATCTTCAATAACATTTCATCGTAGCTAAGCGAGGCAAAATGAGAACAAAAATGCTATAAAAACTGCATCAAGCTCTAGCTACAATGTTTTATGGCTTATGGCTTTACAATGCCATGCAGCTTCCATCCCCCAAGGCCAGCCTGCGAAAAAGCCTGCATATCATGGCGATAAAAATCCAGTAAATTTTCTGCTCAACAAGATTTTTATTTCATCATGAAGCCAATTAACCGTAGAACAAGTACTTATAACTAAAATATGTGAAATAAATGGCAATGTTTGAGCATTTTGTCTTGTTACATGGTACACAGTGTCCCTTCAGTTTAGTATGGAGGGACTTGATTTTCCATAGAACATGAGCATATAAACTTCTGAAGAAAAAACACGATCATTTCTGGCTATTCTCTGTACTGCTGAAAGCTTTTCTTATTTTGCAGAGTTGTCAATGTTAGTTATACCTGGATTTAAACTTGACTGTAGTGCGTGTTTTTCACATGACTCGCGATTGCATGTACTACACAGTTAAAGGATCCGCCTAACAAAAAATCACTAGTGCAAACTGATTTCCCATTAATTGTTTTGCATTAATGTCAATAGAATACAAGTAACTAGAGTTAAATAACCATTTACACAAACTGTTTTCAGATTTGCATTGTTGGCAACCACATTGATGGTATGCACAAGGGGTTAAAAAGGGAAGCATAATTTATGTTCAGTCATCAGAATAATACTTACCTCAACCCATGATTTCCCAGCAGCTTCTAGCAGTGCAGCATTGCATGTCTTGAGAACAACTGAATCGCCGGAAAACATAGAGGCTGCTTCTTCCCATCCTTTATTATGACCCATGCACCTGAATTTTTATTCTACAAAAGCGTCAAATAGGCCTAGAAATGGGAGATATCAAGCTCATGCACTTACATGGAAATGACTAAGGTTTAAGCATAGATTGCAGAACATAACATAATGCAGAACAAATAATAGCAAACTCACATCACTGTTATTATTTCATCAGTTGAATATTCACAAATTGCCTTCTGCAAATGCTCGGCCGTTTGACCATCCATTGCAGCAATTGAATAGAAACTTGGGATAAAATGCACCAGTGCTTGAGACAATCCTTCCACATGCTCTTGCATGATCTGAAGAGTTTCCTTTGTCCGAGTTGCATCACTGTGTTGACAAACGGTTTACAAAAATATGAATGACATGCTCTACACAAGTGAGTATATCAAAGTAGGCGATTTTAGCCATATTCATAGACATATCTATAGCTTAAATAATTAGGCAAATCTACGAAAGCTTCTGTAGTCTCTCCAATGGCTAAGTAGCATGTGAGCAGGACAAAAAGATGAAAGTAAGAAATAGAAGAGTAGTCCTTCAATAAAAAAGGATGGCCCTAAAAAAGAAATCAATGGTAATATATTTCACTAGAGTCTGCTATCTAAGTGAATCAGCACCTACAATTGGGGATGATATAAGACCCATTTAATGCCTACAAATTTCACTATTCAGATGGGAATGAATTGTTTAATGTGAAATAACAGCATTCTAAGGGTCCTCAGTTATGAGTTTTCTAAAACTGGGTGACCTGTTCCATATAATTAGGAATAAATACGAGCGCAACTAAACTGCACCTTGAAGCTTTAATACATTATATATCCTACTCATATCGTTAAATCCTATAAATTTGTGCACACATATTATTTTAAAAGATAAGGCTGTACCTGCATAGGATAAGCTCGGGTATCCATCCCATTTGATGAAATTTATCAGACACACTTATGGCATCAGCTCTCCCAGATTTACTCAGTGGTCTGTCATGGTCTGTCATTAAGGGTCACATATCAGCTGCCGTTTTCAAGACAGAAATCCAGAAAGCAAGCAAGCAACCACAAAGAAGAAATACATGTAGGTTTCTTGAAGCAATACAGCTAAACTGGAGTAGCACAATATCGTGCCAAAACTAACGAGAAGAACTAAATTAAACTACTGACTGAAGTGAACAAAATAGCATATAAAATCAGAACAGAAATACAGAATGCCGAGTGATGCTTGTAGCATAAAAACCTAAAGACACCACATGCACACATATTGCACCATAATTGACGCTCTTCATCCTTGGTTCTTCATTTATTGCTCGGCATCTAACTAAACTAGGAAGCAACTTATTTCTAAATTAAATATTGTGAAATTTAATCTGGCACTTAAACTTAAGTATAAGCTTAATGTGTCCGAATAGTTCACACCTACGTCTACAAAAATTGCCTATCTGAACTATCACATCATTTCACCAGTAAAAAAGTGTGATGGCAAAGCCGAGAGCCCGAGACATCATAACTTGTTGCACCAGCTGGAGAGTTGCACACGAAAATAGCAAGCAGGTTGGCCCTATGTCATCACCAATAGTTTTAATATCCAGCCTTAGCACATTCTACAAGAACTGCGTCTTTCAGTGAACGACTGCACGTCAAATCTTCCGGAGTACCGGACATAGCTTATACGACCCTTAAATCAGCAATGCTGTTATCCGATGCCAAGTTAACCGACACCCCACAACTATTGGGAGCGCAAGCACACAGAGAACTCCTTGGACGGGAAACTCGCCAGAGAAGCTACGGCTACGAAAGAAAGAGAGAAAAGCTTAACGATTCTGCCCCGCCGGATATACCTCTGGTGAAGCGTTCCCCAACCGCGCTTTCCCCGTGCCGGAGGAGGATGAGACGGCGGCGCGGCGTGGCGGAGCCTGCGTCGGCGGCGGCCTCGACGATGGTGGTGGACACGGAGACGGAGCGGGCAACGGCTGCCGCCGAGGGAGGGAGGCGGCACGCGACGGTGGAGTAGAGAAGGAGGTGGGGAGGCGTGGCGGAAGGAGGGGAGCAGCAGCGCGAGAGCGGCGGGGGAGGGGGTCTCATCATCCGCCTGCTGGTTTGCCGCTGGAGTTGATTTGGTTACATGGAGAGGGAGAGGTGGGGAGAGAAACGGATGGATAGCAGCGAGGAGGATTTTGCTGACAGCTGCTTGTTTCTGGCGAGCGGCCTCTGCTCTTACTGAAGGCTAGATGCTGCTCACATCAACGGTATTTAACGGAAAGTCAAATATACTCTTCGCACTACGTAGAAAACAGGCATTCACATTCCTAGAATTTGTGAGAGCATTTTCGGTCGCGCCTCCCAATTGGCCTCCGGATGGACGCCCAGCGAGACCCTTTGGGGCTTGCCGGACAGGAAGTCGCCGGCGGGAGGCGCGGCTGCCCACTCGCAGCCCCACTTGGAGCCCCCCAACAAAAAAAAATTGAACTTCTTTAACGACGATTTTATTCAAATATTTAGGATTTATTACAACATGTGAATGAAATTTAAGCTAAAAACTAAAAACTAAAATTTAAACTAAACTACGACGTGTTCACTCGTTGAACACGTCGTAGTCGCCGTCGGAGCTGCTGTCGTCGTCGCCCGAGTCCTCCTTCTTCTCCTCCTCGCCGCCCCAGTGGCTCGGCTCCGCCTCGTTGTCGTTGGCCGCCGCCGGTGGGTCGAGGACGATCAGCGGCGCGCCTTTCATCACCGCCGTGTCGCTGAAGGACCACGCAGACGCCTCCGCCTCGGACAATGGCGGCGGCGTGCTGTACGACACGAGGAGCGCGGGCTTGATGCCCTCGGGGTCATCCTCCGTCGCCGCCGCCGCCGCCTGGAGCGCCCGAAGCTGATCGGCGAGGCTGAGGGGGCGCTCCAGCCCCGGCTCCTCCTTGGGGACGCGTAGCCCCGGCTCCGTCTTGGGCACGAGGAGGGGCGGCGCAGGGCGACGGCGGGAGGAGGCGGGAGGAGGCGCTTCCTCCGCCAAAGCGGATGCCGCCGGAGCGCGGACGCAGGCGAGGACGGCGTCGAGGCTGAAGCCATCCTGCGCCCAGAACGCTCCGCGCCCGTACTTGTTCCGCTCGCTGGCGGGCGGCGCCGGGCCGGGGCCGTCCCAGCGGTTCCAGCGCTCCCCGTGGAGGCGCTTGAACTCGCGCTCGTAGCGCGTCGTGCTCGCTGGGTTCGCCGGGTCCCAGTGGGGGTCGGCGCGCGGAGCCGGCGTGAGGTGATGGTAGAAGTGGGCGTTCACCTCCCGCCCCCAGGACGCGTCCCTCACTGACGGCGCATTGGGGATGGGCACACCGGCGAGCCCGATGGTGAACCCGTGCCCGGCGCGCACGTCCGGCGGGCACGGGTACCCGGCGTCGTAAAGGGGCGCGCGCCTTGTGTTTGAGGAGAAAGCGGCGGGGGAAGCCATTGGCGGCGAGGGGATCCATGGCGGCGAGGGGGAGCGGCGATGGGAGAGGAAGAGAGCGGCGAGGGGAGAGACAGAGACCGGCGAGAGAGGAGTGTGCACGGCGAGAGCGGTGGGGTGCAGCATTTATACCCGACGGGGGTAGGCCGAAAGGCCGCCACTGCATTAACACTGGCGTCCCGCGTGGGGAGACGCGCGACCGCCGCGTGGGCGACGCGACTGGCCGAAGCGACGGCTCGCTCCGCCCCCCTGCGCTTCTGCGCCGTCTCGGGAGAAGACGAAGACCGGGCGCCGCTTTGACTGCGCGCCCGTCTCACTGACGGGGCGGGCCCGCGGATGGCACACGCCAGTTTCTTCTCGTCCGGCGTCCCACGGGAGCCCCTGGGAGGCGGGGTTGGGCTGGGTTTGCCGGACAGGAACTAGGGGTCGTCCGGACGGGATGGCCCATTGGGGGGACGCGAGTGGGCATGCTCGGGGCCCGTCCGGACGGGAAGGGCCTTGGGGGCGGCCTTTGGGGGGCGCGACTGGAGATGCTCCAACAGCACCCTAACTTTTGTCCGGCACCCCCAATTAGTGTCGCTTTGAGGGTGTTGTACATGTGTCCGCCGCAATAGGGGTGCTACCCAGCGGCCATCCTAGTTTGGGGGACTGACGCCACTGCCAAGCTCGGGCCTCGCCTTTGAGCAGCGCAAGGAAGTCAAACTTGGAGCTGTCACTGGTCTCCTGCCCCGGTTTGTTGACGTCCATGCCGACGATGGTGCAAGTGGATGGGCTTGGGACTAGGATCGGGAGAGAGAGGCGAGATAGCAAAGGGATGGAGACGGGATTTATATCGCTCGCAGAGGAGGCCGAGGGTAGTGCCAGTATTTTATTGCCATGCATGGGATAGTCGCAACGCCGACACATGGACTGGGGATACATGAGGCTGCCAAAGTAAATGCGTCGCGTGCTGCAGTCGCCTAGTCGTCGCCTCCCTTCACGTCCTGCCGTCTAGGGAACCGGCAAACTGCGTGTCGTGTCGTTAAGCAGAGGAGAAAATGGCATCCGGCTATGACGCCCCGTGTCCTATGACGCATGTAGCCTCTCTGTCTGAGTCACTGTCCAGCAGCCCCGAGTCCAACCCCAAATTTGGAGGCCCATCGGGGGACTCGGTGGTGCCAAAAAAAAATCGTGTATGATCTATCTTTGGCAATGTCGCTATGGCTGTTTTTTTGCCCGAACACCCGGATGGGCCTTTGGGGGCGCCGCTAGAGATGCTCCGGCCTTCCACCAATTTGTGAGAAAATATGACCGCTTCTTGGCCTCCTTGATGATCGATGCTCTTTTCGAAACAGACGACTATCTAAAAATAGTGTAGTGAAAAAATTCTAACCTTGACTATTTCTAGATATAAGAAGTATTTAGATTGGTAAACTAAAAGTAGAAGCATCAGAATTGTTATAAAAATATTTTAGAATATTTAACATGCGGCTACAATGATTAATGGTCACATATGCATATAAGAGGACTGTCAATATATAATATCCTATCTACCTACAAACTGCTGGAGTACATCTTTCACTTTACTAATGCTGATGCACTTTTTGTTCTCCTGTTGCTAAATGGTACAAACTTTAGTTCTCCTAGTGGGGTAGTAGAGTTTTGGCCAATTTCAAAGAGGGCATCGAATATTACCACCTGACCTCATATTTTCATCTTTCTTACCGGCAATTTGGCAGAGAAATATAAACAATCTATTATATACTAAAAGCAATATACGGAAGTCTAATAGAGCCATCACGTTAAGCCACATCATCAAGAAAATTCCAGCCCTTTGATTTGACTGATCTTTATTAAATAAGAAAACTGGGCCGTTGGATTTATGTTACAATACATACAAAGGAACCTGACCATATAGGTACGAGCGATCAAATCCCAGTCACGTACCGAATCGATCAATTTGTTACCCTAATTTCCGTGACGGAGAAAGAAATTAGTACGGTCTATTGCTCTGCGTCGCCGTGGATGTCAACCAGAAAAAAAGTCGGGCACCATACAAAGGCACATGTGACTATGGCCGTTTCTGCTCCCACTCTCCCAGGAGCCGGCGCTGTCCAGCTATCTACACAAGGTAGATACTACCTAACTCCCAAATTCTGCATTGTATGTGCTCTCATCCATGGATTATAGTATATTTAATTCTCTTGGACTGTGAATAGTTTCTCCGTATGTTCTGGCCGGTTGTATATTTAGCTAATCGATTGATAAATACCTGGGCTATGTGCACGATCGTACAAACATGCATACATGTTAAACTATCTTGATGCGTTAATTTCTCGATTAGCAGCCTGTGTCACGCAGATGATTTTAGTTGTAATAACTGTAGTATAAACTATACATGGCTTATAGTGTTGGAATTTATGAGCTGCAGTGTGTCCCAACTAAGCCCAATAAATCCTGAAATTGTCATGGCCCATTCATGAATAATGAGTGGAGTGAGTGGGACTAAAGTTTAGTCCCATACTGCTAGTTTGGAGAGAATGGAACCACTTTATAAGGTGAGCCATTCTAGCTCATGTATGAGTTGACAAGTCAAGAGGAGAGGTGTGCCACGCGCGCTCCTCCTCCGCCGCCCGCCTCGCCTCGTCACGACGCGCCGCGGGTTGCGGGAATGAGCCGAGAGCGTTTATTTTGTCGCTTGGAAAATCTTAATGAGTCATTAATTTGGTAATTAACGGACGCGTTAATTCCTCAACGGACGCGTTAATTCTTATGTCTAGTTCTTGCAATAGATTGTTTCAGTCTGTCTACTGTATTAGATCTAGATATTTGCATGGTTACTGTATTTGCTACGGTCACAATTTATCTGATAGTATTTCGAATTAAATCATGTGCTAAATTGCTAATATATTCAACAATCCAAAAACCTGATTATAGGCAATTTCTTGCACCTGCACCGTCTGTCATTGCGGCGACAAGGCCAATCCCTTTCAAGGGTGTGGACTATAAGAGGTGGCGCACGAGAGCAGTGCTATGGTTTTAAACCTTGCGCGGCTATGCGGCCACTAAGGGCAAGCTTGAGGGCGATCTCAATCCAGCACAGCTGGAAGCCTTTGAGAATATGGACACTATGTTTAAAAGTGCCCTCCTCGGTATAATTGATGATTCCATTGTGGATCCGTATATGTCGTTTGATAACGGCAAGGATATGTGAGCTGCACTCGAGGCCAAATTTGGGGCCTCGGATGCTGGCAGCGAGCTGTACGTCATGGAGCAATTCTATGACTACAGGATGACTGATGAGCGCTCTGTTGTTCAACAGGCTCATGAGATACAGTCACTCGCTAAAAAACTTGAGCACTTTAAGTGTATGTTACCGGACAAGTTTGTGGCCGGAGGCATTATTGTCAAGCTTCCATCTTCATGGAGCATCTTTGCTACTTCTCTGATACACAAGAGACAGGAGTTTTCCGTTACGGACCTCATCGGATCTCTTGATGTGGAAGAGAAGGCGAGAGCAAAGGATACACGTGCTCTGATATGGACATAATAGAGGTCCATGAGGTTTATTCATGCTTGAGTTGGAAGGAAATATTGAGTCTCACTGATGTTTATTATAAGGTGAATTCTTTCCTGTTAATAAATAATGTTTGTGTTTGTGAGAACGTTATACTACCTAAGCCTATGATATGTATGATTAGGTTTATTGATAACACAAACATGGATGGAGAAGAGGAAGCAAGGAGCAAAACAACGAGGCATGGAAAACAACTACAAGGAAATGATGTGTCAGTTCGGACTGCCAGGAGTCCCGAATTTGAAATAGTCATGGATTCTTCATACGGGCTTCAAATACAGCAAACGAGCACAATACGGATAGGGAATTTGATGGGCTTTCCAATGGATCCGGCCCCATCAAGAAATTCGACTCGTGCAAGCCGTGGTGACCGAAACAAGCCACGAATAGTTTTCTGCCAGTTTCCAAAACGAGTCCAATTGGTCTGTATACCAATATGGCCGCACCCCTTTGTGTGTGGGGTCGGTTTGTATCCATATGTGTTAGGAAATAGGAGTCCTAGTCGAGTAGGAGAGGGATTGCTTGCGCAAGGAGCTTGTGGCCGCACCCCTCCCTCATATATAGCTACCACCTGCGTGTGGAATAGGGTAGACTACGATTGAATCAAACAAACCCCATAGCCCCTAGTTGAAACTGCTTGTTAGCCTTTCATACTGGTGGTTCATCTGCAAACTTTACGTGATACCTGCTGTTCCACTGGGAATAAGACGGTACAGTACCACTTGTAGTCGGTGGATTACTTGTGCAAGAGTGTGGAGTTGAGAATATCCATTGGGTTGCTATCTGTTGCATTGGCTTCAGGGATCAGCCGGAGAGTTCTTAGTGGCGCACTAGTTATCTATTCAGAAGTTATCTGTGAGTTCACTGAGAAGATTGGGCCACCCCTTATCATCTTGGTATCAGATTTACAGGTTGCCTCGGTGAGCTATCAAATTTCCCTTTACTTTGAGTGTTTTTATTACCTATCCAGAAAATTGCCCCACAAAAATAGTAGTGTAGTTTGTGCCAGAGCCTAGATCAACACCAATTTGCATCTACTAGTTGCTGTTTCTTGTTGATTTGTGTTCCCGTTTTTCTGTTTTAGTTTTTGTCTTTTTAGGGTTCATCGTGTTCCTCTTTTGTTTAGATCTATACTAGAAAAAATCCCACCAAAAATATCTATCTACGGCTGCCCTGCTTGGCCTACTCGCATACGTGCTGGTTTGCTAAGCGCACCGATCCCTAGCAGTGTTGGAGTCCAAGGCCAACTCGCTGCCAACCACGCGCCGACGGGCAGAGCCGCCGATTTGTTGCCCCACGCACACAATCGCTGTCGTGCGCCAATCGCTAACCGCCAATCGAAACCAACGCGCGTCCACGCGGTTTTGCTTCCGTCTCGGAGTCCAACGCGCGCACCTGCCGATTCGCCTCAGATCCGATCGCCCAGGCAATCTGCGCTAACAGCCAAAACAAGAAAAACCGCGCGTTCCGTGTTGCTCGCACGCGGAAACTGCTCCGCGTCCCTGTTCTCCGCTCGGGAAACGTGCAGCCACACGCTTTGTCGTTCGCTGTTTCCTTTCTGTGGACTGGGCCCCATACAGCAGCACCGGCCCAAACAGAACCGATCGCGCGTGCGTTTTGCTTTCCTAGATTCGGCCGGAGTCCGAGGTCAAGCGCTACCAGCCAAGCCTCGTCTGGCTGTCTCCCGTTTTCGTCCTTTAGCGACGGAATCCGCGCGGGCCAATCGCGCGCCCAGTTCTGTGCCCTGTCGGAAGTCCTACCGTTTGCAGTCCGCCTCCTCGAAGTCCGCGCGGTGCACACCACACATCACAGCCACGCCCACACACCGTGCTATTCCGCGACAATTTTCACCTGTACAAAATCTCTGCCATACAACACAGTTTGAGTCTGATCTTTGTGAGCCTTAGCCAGAGCCATTCTACAGCAAAAATTTAGGTACACAACCCATAAGACTAGCTATATTTTGCTCGTTTTCAGGCTGCTCTTATCATATATTTGTGTCACATTGTTCATAGCATTATTATCACTTGACAGTATTGCTCCTAGTGTTGTTATTTGGCCAGTAAAAAGTAAAAAAAAAAAAGAGAAAAAAAAAAAAAAGCAAAAAGGCCTTGAGATACATTGATATATTTGTGGAGCTGTTTTCATAATTGCTATATTGACACACCATTGAGCAATCTTGTGCCTGAATATTATTTGAGCTTGGCTAGTGTCTTTCCAGTGCATTGCAAAATTTCCTCCATATATTTGCATTGCCACATTTGTCTCCATACTTGGTGTGTGTTTCCTGTGCTTTTTATATCACATTGGACAGCAAATAGGAATTGTTATTTTGGTGTTGTTAGGTATCCATACCAAGCCCCACCATATACCTTGTTTGTCTTGTGATTGTTAGCACCCTGGTTATTCTCTTCTTCACATCAAAGCATATTAGTTGCCACTACTTGTTGGTAAGTATTTCTATTCACTTTGGAACGGTAAGATAATCTATTGTCTTGCTAGATTTTTGAGTGAGTTGTGAGAGAACACCACATCCCATTGTTATTTTGTTACTAACAAGTTAATCAATGGAGTTTTCTAGTTCTTCTTGGTGCAGTGATGCTTTCTGGGAGGAGGATTCTAGTGGAATACTTGCAGCAAATTTGTTCCACTTCAGAGGAGACATCAATGGTAGTACTGTTGCTATTACTCTTGATAAGCGTACATGGCGTAATTTTGTTAATATTGAGGTTGTTGAAGCATTCCAGTTGACAACTTATGCAACTCGCAGTCCATTTATGTTAAAAACTAATGATGCTCCACTTCACATTACTCATGTTACTTGGATTCCGTTAACTATTTATGATCATACAGTGCGCATTAGGTGTTATGTGCTTCCTAGAGCATTTACTTGTTGTCACCTTTTGTTGAGTGATTCTTGGTGCACTGTCTATAAGGTTAATTTTGATAGCCATTATCCTGATTTACAATTCTTTTGGAATAAAAAGAGAGATTGGATAATACATGAAAGTCCTACAACATTTAAAAGAATTAGACATCAACCATTGGTTATGAGATCTGTAGAGGTTAAGAAGACCTATGAGGCTGTTTCTACTAATGTAACTATGTCTACTTCTAGTGTTGTGTCTTGTGATGTGCAGGTTGCTTTTGAAGAAAGGGAGCCTATAGTACAACCTGCACCACCACCACCATCACCACAACCATTGGAGGAGCATGCCATTGTGCCTAGTTTTGTTTCTTGTGATATGCAGGTTACTTTTGAAGAAAGGGAGCCACAACAAGTAGAACCTGCATCACCACTTGAGATAGTTGAATTGGTACCTAATTATTCTGAGGAGGATGCTATTGATAAAGGTGCTGATTTCGTATTACCCCTCTCAAGTATTGATTTATGTGATCCCACTAAATTGCTAGTTGATTCTTGTGAGTTAACAAGCATAGATAGTCCAACTACATGTGATAATGTGCTAATTTCGAAATTTAATCATGTGGTGTTGATTTCACATAAAGAAGTACTTGCTAAAATACCACCTAATGATATTGTGGATTACATCATGTTAAATGAATCAATTAATGTGCAAAGTGCTATGAAAAAGGTTGCTGAAATTTCATATGTCAACTCTAGCAATTATGTTTCTTCTTTCACTTTTAACTTGATTGGTGATTATAACATGAGTGAAATTTTTATGGTGGATCATATATGCATAACTTGTGATCATGTGGCCGATTTGAACATTGTTTTACCTTGGGTAACTAAGCTACAACTTCCTACATATGAGCATGATTTTACACATATGTTTGGTTTGCCACAATACTTGTCACATACATGTGCTAATAAATTGTTCTTCACTTATATTTGCAAATTAAGTTGCAATTTTCATGATGAAAATAATAAGCATGTTCCCACCTTTGAGTGTATTAATAAACATAAATTTGATCATAGATCTTCGGTGAGAACAATTGAATTGATACTAAACAATAAAAATATATACACATATGATTCTCATTTTGATCATGATTTATTGAGCTTCACTTATATTTGCAATTGTGATTGCTATTTTATGGAGTGCTATGACAATTATGTGATGTTTTTAAGCAAAATTCGTGGTCATATGTATAGGGCACAATTTTATGATATGATAACAACTAATGCACCTCATTATAGATATTTGTATTGTGCATACACGTTGTTCTTTTTGTTTCTTCCACTTTCAGCTTACTACAAGCCGAGGACGGCTTGTCTTGAAGAAAGGGAGGATGCTATGGACATAATAGAGGTCCATGAGGTTTATTCATGCTTGAGTTGGAAGGAAATATTGAGTCTCACTGATGTTTATTATAAGGTGAATTCTTTCCTGTTAATAAATAATGTTTGTGTTTGTGAGAACGTTATACTACCTAAGCCTATGATATGTATGATTAGGTTTATTGATAACACAAACATGGATGGAGAAGAGGAAGCAAGGAGCAAAACAACGAGGCATGGAAAACAACTACAAGGAAATGATGTGTCAGTTCGGACTGCCAGGAGTCCCGAATTTGAAATAGTCATGGATTCTTCATACGGGCTCCAAATACAGCAAACGAGCACAATACGGATAGGGAATTTGATGGGCTTTCCAATGGATCCGGCCCCATCAAGAAATTCGACTCGTGCAAGCCGTGGTGACCGAAACAAGACACGAATAGTTTTCTGCCAGTTTCCAAAACGAGTCCAATTGGTCTGTATACCAATATGGCCGCACCCCTTTGTGTGTGGGGTCGGTTTGTATCCATATGTGTTAGGAAATAGGAGTCCTAGTCGAGTAGGAGAGGGATTGCTTGCGCAAGGAGCTTGTGGCCGCACCCCTCCCTCATATATAGCTACCACCTGCGTGTGGAATAGGGTAGACTACGATTGAATCAAACAAACCCCATAGCCCCTAGTTGAAACTGCTTGTTAGCCTTTCATACTGGTGGTTCATCTGCAAACTTTACGTGATACCTGCTGTTCCACTGGGAATAAGACGGTACAGTACCACTTGTAGTCGGTGGATTACTTGTGCAAGAGTGTGGAGTTGAGAATATCCATTGGGTTGCTATCTGTTGCATTGGCTTCAGGGATCAGCCGGAGAGTTCTTAGTGGCGCACTAGTTATCTATTCAGAAGTTATCTGTGAGTTCACTGAGAAGATTGGGCCACCCCTTATCATGCTCGAGTTGCTGAGGTTGGCTCTTCTGCCCATGTGGTACAGAAGAAACACTACCCGCCCAACAAGCCTAAATTTAACAAGAAGAAATCCGAGGGTAAAGGCAAACCCGATGGCAGGTTTAAGCCATCGCACTCTACCAACTTCAAGAAGAGGAAGGGGTCATGTCACGTTTGCGGTGAACTGACCCATTGGGCTCCAAAGTGCCCTAAGCGATATGAGTTGCAGCAGCAAGAGAACAGCGGCAAGACCACTAACATTGTCATTGGTGACACTGAGATGAAAGATACTGGGTACGGTACAGTTCCTACTATTCTTTCAGTTTGTCATTCACCTGAATGGTTAATTGACACAGGTGCCAATGTACATGTTTGTGCTGATGCTTCCATGTTCTCTTCTTATCAGATCACAGGGACTTCCCCCGTGCTGATGGGGAACGGGTCACATGCTACTGTTCGTGGTGTTGGTACGGTCGATCTGAAGTTTACTTCAGGGAAGGTCGTGAGACTGAAGAACGTTCATCATGTGCCCTCCATCAATAAAAATCTCGTCAGCGGCTCACGTTTATGTCGAGATGGTTTTAAGTTGGTTTTCGAGTCCAATAAAGTTGTAATTTCCAAGTATGGACAATTTGTTGGCAAAGGCTATGAGTGCGGAGGCTTGTTCCGCTTATCCTTGTCAGATATATGCACCAAAGTTATTAATAATGTTTGTCACGATAATGATTGTGATGTTTGGCATTCACGACTTTGTCATATTAATTTTGGTTGCATGACGCGGTTAGCAAATATGAGTTTAATTCCGAAATTCAGTATGATTAAAGGTTCCAAATGTCAAGTGTGTGTTCAAGCTAAGCAACCTCGCAAGTCTCACAAGACTGCGGAGGTGAGAGACTTGGCACCACTAGAACTTATACATTCTGATCTTTGTGAGATGAATGGCGTATTGACAAAAGGTGGAAAGAAATATTTCATGACACTTATTGATGACTCCACTAGATATTGTTATGTGTATCTTCTGAAATCTAAAGATGAAGCTTTAACTTATTTCAAGAACTATAAGGCCGAAGCAGAGAACCAACTTGATCGTAAAATTAAACGGCTTAGGTCTGATCGTGGTGGAGAGTATTTTTCCAACGAGTTTAATTCTTTTTGTGCTGAACACGGTATTATTCATGAGAGGACGCCTCCCTACTCACCTCAGTCAAATGGGGTGGCTGAAAGAAAGAACCGAACTTTGTCTGATTTGGTTAACGTCATGTTAGACACTTCGGGTCTCTCCAAGGCATGGTGGGGGGAGGCGCTAATGACTGCATGTCATGTCCTAAACCGAGTTCCCACAAAGAATAAAACCATTACTCCATTTGCGTAATGGGAAAGGAAAAGGTTGAAACTCTCCTACCTACGTACTTAGGGTTGTTTGGCGAAAGTCAATATACCAATTCCCAAGAAGCGCAAGCTTGGACCTAAAACCGTAGATTGTGTTCTTTTGGGCTATGCTTTTAATAGCATTGGTTATAGATTCTTGATAGTAAAATCTGAGGTATCCGACATGCATGTTGGTACAATTATGGAGTCGAATGATGCGACTTTCTTTGAGAACATATTTCCTATGAAGGATATGTCTAGCTCATCAAATCAGGAGAAACCTGTTTCATCTAGTCAGGAATTAGTTGAGATTCCTGAATCCACCATTCCGATAGAACACGTTGAGAATCCCGAGAAGGATGACAATGAAGTTCCTTTAAGGAGCAAGAGACAGAGGATTGCAAAGTCCTTTGGTAATGATTTCATTGTGTACCTCGTGGATGAAACACCGAGGACTATTTCAGAAGCCTATGCGTCTCTTGATGCTGACTACTGGAAAGAGGTTGTTCGTTGCGAGATGGATTCCATCTTGGCTAACGGAACCTGGGAAATCACTGATCGTCCTTATGGGTGTAAACCTGTAGGATGTATAGGATACTTACTCACCTGTGGCTAGACTGACCACTATTCGTGTGCTACTCTCACTGGCTGCCTCGCACGGTCTTCTCGTTTATCAAATGGACGTTAAGACGGCTTTCCATAATGGAGAGTTGGACGAGGAAATTTACATGGAGCAGCCAGATGGTTTCGTAGTACCCGGTCAGGAAGGCAAAGTGTGTAAGTTATTGAAGTCTTTATACGGCCTCAAGCAAGCACCTAAGCAATGGCACGAGAAGTTTGAAAGGACTTTGACTGCTCAAGGCTTTGTTGTAAACGAAGCTGATAAATGTGTGTACTATCGCCATGGTGGGGGCGAGGGAGTTATTATATGTCTATACGTTGATGACATATTGATCTTTGGGACCAATCTTGATTTAATCAAGAAAGTTAAGGATTTCTTATCTCGCTGTTTTGAGATGAAGGATCTAGGAGTAGCTGATGTTATCTTGAACATCAAGTTGTTGAGAGATGATAATGGTGGGATCACACTGCTTCAATCTCACTATGTGGAGAAGGTCTTGAGTCGCTTCGGGTATAGTGACTGCAAGCCTTCTTCAACTCCATATGATGCTAGTTTGTTGCTTCGAAAGAATCAACGGATTACTAGAGATCAACTGAGATATTCTCAGATTATAGGCTCGCTTATGTATTTGGCGAGCGCCACGAGGCCTGACATCTCTTTTGCTATGAGCAAATTGAGCCGGTTTGTTTCCAATCCGGGAGATGATCATTGGCGTGCGCTTGAGAGAGTTATGCGCTATTTAAAAGGCACTGCGAGCTATGGAATTCACTATACCGGAAACCCGAGGGTTCTGGAAGGATATAGTGACTCTAACTGGATATCTGATGCTGATGAGCTTAAGGCCACTAGTGGTTATGTTTTTACACTTGGTGGTGGCGCTGTTTCCTGGAAGTCTTGCAAGCAGACCATCTTAACGAGGTCAACTATGGAAGCAGAACTCGCAGCATTAGACACAGCCACTATTGAGGCAGAGTGGCTTCGTGAGCTCTTGATGGACTTGCCTATGGTTGAAAAACCAATACCCGCAATCCTAATGAACTGTGATAATCAAACTGTGATCGTCAAAGTGAACAGTTCTAAGGATAATGCAAAGTCATCAAGACATGTGAAGAGGAGATTAAAATCTGTCAGGAAATTGAAGAACTCCGGAGTTATTGCGTTGGATTATATCCAAACATCTATGAACTTGGCAGATCCCTTCACAAAGGGTTTATCACGGAATGTGATAGATAATGCATCGAAGGAGATGGGTTTGAGACCCACGTTATAAGTTGCCCACAGTGGTAACTCACTCTATGTGATCGGAGATCCCGTGAATTAGAAGTGGGAGACAAGCTGTTGGTCGGCTGAGAGGAGAGTATCCTTATATTTTATTCCACTCCATAAAAGATGCAATACTCTCCTGATCTGTATGGTAGGTTGACTTTTGTCTTAATGTGTTCCAAATGGCTTATTTATATAAGCAGAGATGTGTCCTACAGAACATCTCCTGAGGAACTCACCTATATGAGTCTGACTGTTAAACGTCGCAGTCTATGAGAATCGGGTGCTCTCTAATAAACTCATGAAAGGCCTTCGGAGTATGACGCATACGCTCCAAACCGCGGGGAAGCCTTGCTGTAACATCCCAAGTATGAAAAATAGCCATTAGAATGTTTGCTCTCTGTTATTTTATGTTTTGCATCATGCCATCATGTTCATTGCATTTGTTTTGCTTGTTTTCCATTTGTTTTCCTCTGTTTTCAATTGTTTTCCTTTGTTTTCTATTTGAATTTCAAACCAAATTTCAAACCTTTTGTTTCATACTTGTGATGTTACAATTTCCAAAATGATATTTCAAATCAAAACTATCATTTGTTTCCATAAAAGTTGTGATTCCAAATTGTTGTTTTGTTTCTAACAAAAATTCATTTAATACCAAACCATTTTCAAATTCAATTAATTTCCAAAACAGCAACCCCTTTTGAAAATTATGAAAATGACCAAAACACTTCCATCATTTGTATCCATTAAACCATAAGGTTCAAACTATTTAAAAATTGGCTTTTAGTAATTCACTTAATGCAATTTGCATTCAAATTCAAATAAGTTTCCAAACAGCACCCAATTTGAAATTATGAAAATTACAAAGTAATTCATTCACTTGCTTCCAAGAAACTTGAATTTAAAACTTATTTGCTCAAGTTCAATTATTTTTCAATTAATATTAATCTCATTCAAATTTTAAACAAATTTCAAACAGCCACATAACTTAAATATTTTTGAAAACAAAAGCTTTGCAATGTTGCTGTTGCTATAAACAACTCATCCAAAATTTTCTACTAATTTTCTACTCCTAAAAACCTCCCTTTCTCTCTTATTCCAATCTGCAAAAAAAAAAAAACAGAAACAAAAAAAAAAGGAAGCAAAGAGAGAGAGAGGGGCAGCAGGCCCAGCCCAACTCCCAAGCCCATACCCCTTCGCTCCCTTTTCTTCTACCTCTGTACGGAGGCCCATCGACTGCATCCACGTAGCAGAGCAGGGAGAAGCAACGGCAGGGAGCTCGCCCCCCTCCCTATAAACCCTAGGGTGCCCTAGCCCCTCTAACCCTAATTCTCCTTCTCCCTCCTACTCTCTTCCCCCGCCTCCATTCTCTCTTCCTCTCCCTCTGCTCTCTCCTCTCTGCAATTTCTTCTGTAACTGAACCTGTACCACCACCGAAAAACACCTCCTCCTCTCCGGTGATCACCGCCGATGGGGTCCCCCTCCGGCCAGGGCGAGGCCGGGAATGGAAACCCCTCGGCCCCCTCTTCCTCTCCAACCCCGCGGCGAGGGCCGGGAGCGGCCGAGGCGCCGCCGCCATCCATCCTTCCTGCCGGCCAACCCTCTGCTCCGCCCCGACCTTCTCCTCCGCCTCCCTCGGTGAGCTCCCTTCCCTCTCGCTCTCCTCCCTCTCCTCCATCACCCGCATGCCACGAGCACCCCCACACACGCGCCCCACCGGCGAGCCGCGGCAGCACTTCGCTGTCCGCCGGCGACAGCGTCTCGTCCGTCAGTCTCAGCAACGTTCAGGTTCAGTAATTTCAGTTAACATCCCGCGAGCAACACCTTATCCCCACCCCGCTGCACTTCCTGTCAAGCAACCGCACACCACCGCATTGGTAGCAGCACCCAAACTCACAGCAGGGGCTCTCGGGTTCGAGTCCCCCGTCCCCCAAATAAAACCCAACTTTTTATTTCTATTTGTTTTGATACAGAACTTCACAGAAATCACACACAGGCCCTTGCCAGTTTAATTCTAGGTCCCTGCGAATTATTTCTAAGTCCCTAGCTGTAATAAAAATGGCAGAATAACACTTAAACTTCACAAATGCATAAATAAATCATTTCAACTCCAAATTCAACTTTTTAAACATGTATTATATACCAAATTGAATTGTCTACCCAAATATAATTTTTTTTACTGTTTTGAATAATTTAAATTGGTGAAATATTTGAATTCTTGTTTAATTCACTTAATTTTGCAAAATTCATAACTTGAGCATAAAAATTCCAAATTCAACAAACTAAATATGTTTTCCAATCAATTTTTCATGTACTTTCCAAATATCAACTTTGTTTGCTGTTTTGAATAATTTACATTGCTGAAAACAACTGTTTCTTGTTTAATGCATTTAAAATTGCCAAAATTAATAATTTGCTCATTTTAAATCCATTTTCAACAAATAAAATATGGTTTCCATGCTATTTTAAACCACCTTTTCAAATATAAAATTTGTTTCATGTTTTGAATAATTAAAATTGGTTAAATGATTTAAACCTTGTTTAAATCATTTAATATTGCTAAATTCATAACTTGGTCAAATTAATTTCTTTTGGGACATATAAAATATGTTTTCCAACCCTAAAAGTATAAACTTTTCAAATATGAACTTCATCTAATGTTTTGCACAAATAAAAATTCAAATAAGTTCATGTTTGAATTAAATTCATTTAATTCTTGCTTAAACTTGTTTAATTCATAAATAAGTTATTTGAAATCCTTTTTCAACAAGTGAAACATGTATTCCACCTAAAATTGTGTGTTCTTATCAAATATGAACTTTGTTATCTACTTTGAACAACTTAAATTGGTGAAAACAACAAATGATTGTGTAACCCCTTTAAGAAACCAACATTTCATAACTTAATAAATAAAATTCCAAACTTGGTAACCCTTATTTCAAATTGATCCTATTGTTGTTTTCTTTCTGTTTTCCTCATCCATGCATCATGCTAATTCACTTACACATGATGATTAGTTGGAGAACAATTAATTAAACCATAACTCATGGGCTTTTCATATGCAACTCAAATTGCATATGGGTCCATTTAATTATGTTATGTTACCATGTCAACTAGTTTATTTTTGGATGCATCAACTAAATGGTCATGCATCATCCCATGTTTGTGCATCATGCCATGTTATTGATTGTTTGTCTCTCTGCGTTGTTTGTTTGCTTCTTCTCGGATAAACGACGACGTTGAGACCGACGATACTTACGACACCCCTTCTAAGGAGTTAGCTCAGTACCAGGCTGCTGAGCTTGCAGGCAAGTATTCACTCACATGAACCATTGTGTTCCTTTCAACATTGGATACTGATACTTTCCGTTGTCTATTCTGCTAGCCCTATGAATCGTTGCTTCTGTTCCGAACCTATCACATGTTATCCTTTAACCCTGATATAGCCTCACCTCCACACCTATACCCCTTTGCTTGTTGCCCGTGTCTTACTAGCATGCTTAGGTTTGTTTTGCTCGAGTCTGTTGTCCGTTACTTTCTGTTACCTTATTTCCATTATGTTCTGGGGCTCGATGTTTAACAATCAACCTGTTAATGTGTGGTTAATAATAATTTGCTGATAAGGCACCGGCAGGAGGCCCGGCGTGGTTTTGAGGCCTGCTAGTGTCGACCCTAATTAGGAAAAGGGTCTTGTCTACTGATCCATGATGAGCGCACTAACCGCATGTGGGAAGCGTGTATGGGCGCCCCCCTCAATTTGATTCGATTCGCATCTCGTCCAAATCGCCACACTTAGTTCGGGCTTTCCATTTGATGCATGCATGTGCAGGTGCGAACCCGAGGCCAGGGTGGAACTTTTGTAGTCGGCATTTAGGGCGGCGTGGTCTTAGAGTGCTATGAGGGTCCCCTTTTCTTCGTGGGGCTCGATTAGCCGCGCACACACAACATGTGGTTCCTTGGGCTTGATGCAAAGAAGAGTTGAGTTGTGTTGAGTGCCTCGCTTGGTGGAAGTGCATTTCCATCCTGGCGGGGTATTCTTACGTGTACGGCCAAATTGGTGCATCCCTGCAGGGTTAAATCTTCTCGAGAAGCCGTGTTTTCCGCGGTTATGGATGACTTGGTGAAAGTACTGGCTAACAAGTACTCAGAACAACTTACACCTAACTAATGATAACTTGACTAGTAATAGTCTTATTGACACAATAACTTGAACCATCACTAATCCAACTGTGTGAGTTATCCTCGGATTGCTTCTTTGGATAAGGGGCGAGATCCAGGATGGGTTTGTTTGGTGGTTAGTTGTAGTTGGTTACGATACGCTATCTTATCTCCTTTCTGTTAGCCGGAAGTTATAGCATGTTTCTGTAGTTGGTTAGCGCAGCCAGCTGCCGCATCTTTTGTATCACCCCTTTTCTTCCGTTGAACCCAAAGCATCTGTGCTTGATGTTGTTGGGTACACTTTGGTGAATTGTGAGTCTTGCTTGCCAGTACGTTTATGTACTGACCCCTTTGGGGCTGTGGTTTCCGCAGGCTACGTTTCCGAGGATCCCCATGGTGGCTACTACGTGGAGTATGACGAGACTGCTGACGAGTAGATAGCGGACCCGGGCAGGATCCGAGACTTCGTGGATGGGCTCCGTCTTTTCGTTTCCGGCCTCTTAGGCCTATTTGGTTCTTGTCTGTACTCAGACATGTTGAATGCTTCCGTTGTGATGTAATGATGAATTGTTGGGACATGTGTCATCTGGATGATTGTATTTGCTATCTCTGCTCTAGTGAGAGCTATTTGCAACTTATTTCCATCTTTTGTGTCTTAGAGATCTGTTGTGATATCAGTTGTTCAAATGCCGTTGACGTACCATGTGTGTATGTTTTGAAGTACGTCAATGGAAGTATCTGGATTTCTACGGGATGGTTTGCGCAGACGATGAATAGTAAGAGAATGGTTGTCACACGTTTACATGTTGGCCTACTCATATTGAGATGCGGGTGCCGGTATGCCCCGTAAGCCATTTATCTACTGTTTAACGGACTATGAGTATCCCCTAGAAGTCCGGGTGCGACACTTGCGGCAACCTAGTATCGGTTCAGACGTTGTGTGAAACCGGTATCACAGCAAACTTGTAGTTCAAGGCGTAGTCCACTATTCAAGTTGTGAACTAGTGTAGCATGATGTTCTAAGTGGAAGTTCAACTTAACAGTCTCCACTAACACCGGTATATAAACAATGTTTTGGAACAGAGTTTATGAAATGTGCTAATGACACTTTGTGGGGGATTGTTGGAATTTATGGGCTGCAGTGTGGCCCAACTAAGCCCAATAAATCCTGAAATTGTCATGGCCCATTCATGAATAATGAGTGGAGTGAGTGGGACTAAAGTTTAGTCCCATACTGCTAGTTTGGAGAGAATGGAACCACTTTATAAGGTGAGTCATTCTAGCTCATGTATGAGTTGGCAAGGCAAGAGGAGAGGTGTGCCACACGCGCGCTCCTCCTCCGCCGCCCACCTCGCCTCGCCTCGTCACGACACGTCACGACGCGCCGCGGGTTGCGGGAATGAGCCGAGCCGAGAGCGTTTATTTTGTCGCTTGGGAAATCTTAATGAGTCATTAATATGGTAATTAACGGACGCGTTAATTCCTTAACTGTTTCCGTTTCCTTTCTGGATCGTGAAACCGAACCGACTCAGACGTGGAGTTACGTCCACGTCTCTCCCAGCCGCATATAAATACGCGCATACGATAAACCCTAGCTACCACTTCAACATATGGTTTCGCACCGTTCCAAAGCACTGCGCCGCCAATCAAGTCTTCTCCATCCCTCCTTCCGGCGTGCACCGCTAGTGGGGACAGCAGGCCTCCGGAACCCCGCCTCTTGTGATCCTGTACGGGAGAGGGGCGATCAGGTTTTTGGGGGAGCGCACTCGCGCGACTGCTGACGGCAACTACTTCCCCAACGACGATTTCTTCCCCGACCTCGGCAACCTCTTCATCGACGACATGGCCGACGTGGACAACAACAACGGCGGTGCCGCCACCGCTGCATCGTACGTATCTCTATTCCATCTGTATGAGATATTACTGGAATTCTTATGTCTAGTTCTTGCAATAGATTGTTTCAGTCTGTCTACTGTATTAGATCTAGATATTTGCATGGTGACTGTATTTGCTACGGTCACAATTTATCTGATAGTATTTCGAATTAAATCATGTGCTAAATTGCTAATATATTCAACAATCCAAAAACCTGATTATAGGCAATTTCTTGCACCTGCACCGTCTGTCATTGCGGCGACAAGGCCAATCCCTTTCAAGGGTGTGGACTATAAGAGTTGGCGCACGAGAGCAGTGCTATGGTTTCAAACCTTGCGCTGCTATGCGGCCACTAAGGGCAAGCCTGAGGGCGATCTCAATCCAGCACAGCTGGAAGCCTTTGAGAATATGGACACTATGTTTAAAAGTGCCCTCCTCGGTATAATTGGTGATTCCATTGTGGATCCGTATATGTCGTTTGATAACGGCAAGGATATGTGGGCTGCACTCGAGGCCAAATTTGGGGCCTCGGATGCTGGCAGCGAGCTGTACGTCATGGAGCAATTCTATGACTACAGGATGACTGATGAGCGCTCTGTTGTTCAACAGGCTCATGAGATACAGTCACTCGCTAAAGAACTTGAGCACTTTAAGTGTATGTTACCGGACAAGTTTGTGGCCGGAGGCATTATTGTCAAGCTTCCATCTTCATGGAGCACCTTTGCTACTTCTCTGATACACAAGAGACAGGAGTTTTCCATTACGGACCTCATCGGATCTCTTGATGTGGAAGAGAAGGCGAGAGCAAAGGATACACGTGCTCGAGTTGCTGAGGTTGGCTCTTCTGCCCATGTGGTACAGAAGAAACACTACCCACCCAACAAGCCTAAATATAACAAGAAGAAATCCGAGGGTAAAGGCAAACCCGATGGCAGGTTTAAGCCATTGCACTCTACCAACTTCAAGAAGAGGAAGGGGTCATGTCACGTTTGCGGTGAACTGACCCATTGGGCTCCAAAGTGCCCTAAGCGATATGAGTTGCAGCAGCAAGAGAACAGCGGCAAGACCGCTAACATTGTCATTGGTGACACTGAGATGAAGGATACTGGGTACGGTACAGTTCCTACTATTCTTTCAGTTTGTCATTCACCTGAATGGTTAATTGACACAGGTGCCAATGTACATGTTTGTGCTGATGCTTCCATGTTCTCTTCTTATCAGATCACAGGGACTTCCCCCGTGCTGATGGGGAACGGGTCACATGCTACTGTTCGTGGTGTTGGTATGGTCGATCTGAAGTTTACTTCAGGGAAGGTCGTGAGACTTAAGAACGTTCATCATGTGCCCTCCATCAATAAAAATCTCGTCAGCGGCTCACGTTTATGTCGATATGGTTTTAAGTTGGTTTTCGAGTCCAATAAAGTTGTAATTTCCAAGTATGGACAATTTGTTGGCAAAGGCTATGAGTGCGGAGGCTTGTTCCGCTTATCCTTGTCATATATATGCACCAAAGTTATTAATAATGTTTGTCACGATAATGATTGTGATGTTTGGCATTCACGACTTTGTCATATTAATTTTGGTTGCATGACGCGGTTAGCAAATATGAGTTTAATTCCGAAATTCAGTATGATTAAAGGTTCCAAATGTCAAGTGTGTGTTCAAGCTAAGCAACCTCGCAAGTCTCACAAGACTGCGGAGGTGAGAGACTTGGCACCACTAGAACTTATACATTCTGATCTTTGTGAGATGAATGACATATTGACAAAAGGTGGAAAGAAATATTTCATGACACTTATTGATGACTCCACTAGATATTGTTATGTGTATCTTCTGAAATCTAAAGATGAAGCTTTAACTTATTTCAAGAACTATAAGGCCGAAGCAGAGAACGAACTTGATTGTAAAATTAAACGGCTTAGGTCTGATCGTGGTGGAGAGTATTTTTCCAACGAGTTTAATTCTTTTTGTGCTGAACACGGTATTATTCATGAGAGGAAGCCTCCCTACTCACCTCAGTCAAATGGGGTGGCTGAAAGAAAGAACCGAACTTTGTATGATTTGGTTAACGCCATGTTAGACACTTCGGGTCTCTCCAAGGCATGGTGGGGGGAGACGCTAATGACTGCATGTCATGTCCTAAACCGAGTTCCCACAAAGAATAAAACCATTACTCCATTTGAGGAATGGGAAAGGAAAAGGTTGAAACTCTCCTACCTACGTACTTGGGGTTGTTTGGCGAAAGTCAATATACCAATTCCCAAGAAGCGCAAGCTTGGATCTAAAACCGTAGATTGTGTTCTTCTGGGCTATGCTTTTAATAGCATTGGTTATAGATTCTTGATAGTAAAATCTGAGGTATCCAACATGCATGTTGGTACAATTATGGAGTCGAATGATGCGACTTTCTTTGAGAACATATTTCCTATGAAGCGTACGTCTAGCTCATCAAATTAGGAGAAACATGTTTCATCTAGTCAGGAATTAGCTGAGATTCCTGAATCCACCATTCCGATAGAACACGTTGAGAATCCCGAGAAGGATGACAATGAAGTTCCTTTAAGGAGCAAGAGACAGAGGACTGCAAAGTCCTTTGGTAATGATTTCATTGTGTACCTTGTGGATGACACGCCGAGGACTATTTCAGAAGCCTATGCGTCTCTTGATGCTGACTACTGGAAAGAGGCTGTTCGTTGCGAGATGGATTCCATCTTGGCTAACGGAATCTGGGAAATCACTGATCGTCCTTATGGGTGTAAACCTGTAGGATGTATAGGATACTTACTCACCTGTGGCTAGACTGACCACTATTCGTGTGCTACTCTCACTGGCTGCCTCGCACGGTCTTCTCGTTCATCAAATGGACGTTAAGACGGCTTTCCTTAATGGAGAGTTTTACGAGGAAATTTACATGGAGAAGCCAGATGGTTTCGTAGTACCCGGTCAGGAAGGCAAAGTGTGTAAGTTATTGAAGTCTTTATACGGCCTCAAGCAAGCACCTAAGCAATGGCATGAGAAGTTTGAAAGGACTTTGACTGCTGAAGGCTTTGTTGTAAACGAAGCTGATAAATGTGTGTACTAGCGCCATGGTGGGGGCGAGGGAGTTATTCTATGTCTATACGTTGATGACATATTGATCTTTGGGACCAATCTTGATTTAATCAAGGAAGTTAAGGATTTCTTATCTCGATGTTTTGAGATGAAGGATCTAGGAGTAGCTGATGTTATCTTGAACATCAAGCTGTTGAGAGATGATAATGGTGGGATCACACTGCTTCAATCTCACTATGTGGAGAAGGTCTTGAGTCGCTTCGGGTATAGTGACTGCAAGCCTTCTTCAACTCCATATGATGCTAGTTTGTTGCTTCGAAAGAATCAACGGATTACTAGAGATCAACTGAGATATTCTCAGATTTTAGGCTCGTTTATGTATTTGGCGAGCGCCACGAGGCCTGACATCTCTTTTGCTGTGAGCAAATTGAGCCGGTTTGTTTCCAATCCGGGAGATGAATATTGGCGTGCGCTTGAGAGAGTTATGCGCTATTTAAAAGGCACTGCGAGCTATGGAATTCACTATACCGGAAACCCGAGGGTTCTGGAAGGATATAGTGACTCTAATTGGATATCTGATGCTGATGAGCTTAAGGCCACTAGTTGTTATGTTTTTACACTTGGTGGTGGCGCTGTTTCCTCGAAGTCTTGCAAGCAGACCATCTTAACGAGGTCAACTATGGAAGCAGAACTCGCAGCATTAGACACAGCCACTGTTGAGGCAGAGTGGCTTCATGAGCTCTTGATGGACTTGCCTATGGTTGAAAAACCAATACCCGCAATCCTAATGAACTGTGATAATCAAACTGTGATCGTCAAAGTGAACAGTTCTAAGGATAATGCAAAGTCATCAAGACATGTGAAGAGGAGATTAAAATCTGTCAGGAAATGGAAGAACTCCGGAGTTATTGCGTTGGATTATATCCAAACATCTATGAACTTGGCAGATCCCTTCACAAAGGGTTTATCACGGAATGTAATAGATAATGCATCGAAGGAGATGGGTTTGAGACCCACGTTATAAGTTGCCCACAGTGGTAACCCACTCTATGTGATCGGAGATCCCGTGAATTAGAAGTGGGAGTCAAGCTGTTGGTCGGCTGAGAGGAGAGTATCCTTATATTTTATTCCACTCCATAAAAGATGCAATACTCTCCTGATCTGTATGGTAGGTTGACTTTTGTCTTAATGTGTTCCAAGTGGCTTATTTATATAAGCAGAGATGTGTCCTACAGAACATCTCCTGAGGAACTCACCTATATGAGTCTGACTGTTAAACGTCGCAGTCTATGAGAATCGGGTGCTCTCTAATAAACTCATGAAAGGCCTTCGGAGTATGACGCATACGCTCCAAACCGCGGGGAAGCCTTGCGGCAGCCTAGTATCGGTTTAGACGTTGTGTGAAACCGGTATCACAGCAAACTTGTAGTTCAAGGCGTAGTCCACTATTCAAGTTGTGAACTAGTGTAGCATGATGTTCTAAGTGGAAGTTCAACTTAACAGTCTCCACTAACACCGGTATATAAACAATGTTTTGGAACAGAGTTTATGAAATGTGCTAATGACACTTTGTGGGGGATTGTTGGAATTTATGGGCTGCAGTGTGGCCCAACTAAGCCCAATAAATCCTGAAATTGTCATGACCCATTCATGAATAATGAGTGGAGTGAGTGGGACTAAAGTTTAGTCCCATACTGGTAGTTTGGAGAGAATGGAACCACTTTATAAGGTGAGACATTCTAGCTCATGTATGAGTTGGCAAGGCAAGAGGAGAGGTGTGCCACACGCGCGCTCCTCCTCCGCCGCCCGCATCGCCTCGCCTCGTCACGACACGTCACGACGCGCCGCGGGTTGCGGGAATGAGCCGAGCCGAGAGCGTTTATTTTGTCGCTTGGGAAATCTTAATGAGTCATTAATTTGGTAATTAACGGACGCGTTAATTCCTTAACTGTTTCCGTTTCCTTTCGGGATCGTGAAACCGAACCGACTCAGACGTGGAGTTACGTCCACGTCTCTCCCAGCCGCATATAAATACGCGCATACGATAAACCCTAGCTACCACTTCAACATATGGTTTCGCACCGTTCCAAAGCACTGCGCCGCCAATCAAGTCTTCTCCATCCCTCCTTCCGGCGTGCACCGCTAGTGGGGACAGCAGGCCTCCGGAACCCCGCCTCTTGTGATCCTGTACGGGACAGGGGCGATCAGGTTTTTGGGGAGCGCACTCGCGCGACTGCTGACGGCAACTACTTCCCCAACGACGATTTCTTCCCCGACCTCGGCAACCTCTTCATCGACGACATGGCCGACGTGGACAACAACAACGGTGGTGCCGCCACCGCTGCATCGTACGTATCTCTATTCCATCTGTATGAGATATTACTGGAATTCTTATGTCTAGTTCTTGCAATAGATTGTTTCAGTCTGTCTACTGTATTAGATCTAGATATTTGCATGGTTACTGTATTTGCTACGGTCACAATTTATCTGATAGTATTTTGAATTAAATCATGTGCTAAATTGCTAATATATTCAACAATCCAAAAACCTGATTATAGGCAATTTCTTGCACCTGCACCGTCTGTCATTGCGGCGACAAGGCCAATCCCTTTCAAGGGTGTGGACTATAAGAGGTGGCGCACGAGAGCAGTGCTATGGTTTCAAACCTTGCGCGGCTATGCAGCCACTAAGGGCAAGCCTGAGGGCGATCTCAATCCAGCACAGCTGGAAGCCTTTGAGAATATGGACACTATGTTTAAAAGTGCCCTCCTCGGTATAATTGATGATTCCATTGTGGATCCGTATATGTCGTTTGATAACGGCAAGGATATGTGGGCTGCACTCGAGGCCAAATTTGGGGCCTCGGATGCTGGCAGCGAGCTGTACGTCATGGAGCAATTCTATGACTACAGGATGACTGATGAGCGCTCTGTTGTTCAACAGGCTCATGAGATACAGTCACTCGCTAAAGAACTTGAGCACTTTAAGTGTATGTTACCGGACAAGTTTGTGGCCGGAGGCATTATTGTGAAGCTTCCATCTTCATGGAGCACCTTTGCTACTTCTCTGATACACAAGAGACAGGAGTTTTCCGTTACGGACCTCATCGGATCTCTTGATGTGGAAGAGAAGGCGAGAGCAAAGGATACACGTGCTCGAGTTGCTGAGGTTGGCTCTTCTGCCCATGTGGTACAGAAGAAACACTACCCGCCCAACAAGCCTAAATATAACAAGAAGAAATCCGAGGGTAAAGGCAAACCCGATGGCAGGTTTAAGCCATCGCACTCTACCAACTTCAAGAAGAGGAAGGGGTCATGTCACGTTTGCGGTGAACTGACCCATTGGGCTCCAAAGTGCCCTAAGCGATATGAGTTGCAGCAGCAAGAGAACAGCGGCAAGACCGCTAACATTGTCATTGGTGACACTGAGATGAAGGATACTGGGTACGGTACAGTTCCTACTATTCTTTCAGTTTTTCATTCACCTGAATGGTTAATTGACACAGGTGCCAATGTACATGTTTGTGCTGATGCTTCCATGTTCTCTTCTTATCAGATCACAGGGACTTCCCCCGTGCTGATGGGGAACGGGTCACATGCTACTGTTCGTGGTGTTGGTACGGTCGATCTGAAGTTTACTTCAGGGAAGGTCGTGAGACTGAAGACGTTCATCATGTGCCCTCCATCAATAAAAATCTCGTCAGCGGCTCACGTTTATGTCGAGATGGTTTTAAGTTGGTTTTCGAGTCCAATAGAGTTGTAATTTCCAAGTATGGACAATTTGTTGGCAAAGGCTATGAGTGTGGAGGCTTGTTCCGCTTATCCTTGTCAGATATATGCACCAAAGTTATTAATAATGTTTGTCACGATAATGATTGTGATGTTTGGCATTCACGACTTTGTCATATTAATTTTGGTTGCATGACGCGGTTAGCAAATATGAGTTTAATTCCGAAATTCAATATGATTAAAGGTTCCAAATGTCAAGTGTGTGTTCAAGCTAAGCAACCTCGCAAGTCTCACAAGACTGCGGAGGTGAGAGACTTGGCACCACTAGAACTTATACATTCTGATCTTTGTGAGATGAATGGCGTATTGACAAAAGGTGGAAAGAAATATTTCATGACACTTATTGATGACTCCACTAGATATTGTTATGTGTATCTTCTGAAATCTAAAGATGAAGCTTTAACTTATTTCAAGAACTATAAGGCCGAAGCAGAGAACCAACTTGATCGTAAAATTAAACGGCTTAGGTCTGATCGTGGTGGAGAGTATTTTTCCAACGAGTTTAATTCTTTTTGTGCTGAACACGGTATTATTCATGAGAGGACGCCTCCCTACTCACCTCAGTCAAATGGGTTGGCTGAAAGAAAGAACCGAACTTTGTCTGATTTGGTTAACGCCATGTTAGACACTTCGGGTCTCTCCAAGGCATGGTGGGGGGAGGCGCTAATGACTGCATGTCATGTCCTAAACCGAGTTCCCACAAAGAATAAAACCATTACTCCATTTGAGGAATGGGAAAGGAAAAGGTCGAAACTCTCCTACCTACGTACTTGGGGTTGTTTGGCGAAAGTCACTATACCAATTCCCAAGAAGCGCAAGCTTGGACCTAAAACCGTAGATTGTGTTCTTCTGGGCTATGCTTTTAATAGCATTGGTTATAGATTCTTGATAGTAAAATCTGAGGTATCCGACATGCATGTTGGTACAATTATGGAGTCGAATGATGCGACTTTCTTTGAGAACATATTTCCTATGAAGGATATGTTTAGCTCATCAAATCAGGAGAAACCTGTTTCATCTAGTCAGGAATTAGCTGAGATTCCTGAATCCACCATTCCGATAGAACACGTTGAGAATCCTGAGAAGGATGACAATGAAGTTCCTTTAAGGAGCAAGAGACAGAGGACTGCAAAGTCCTTTGGTAATGATTTCATTGTGTACCTCGTGGATGACACACAGAGGACTATTTCAGAAGCCTATGCGTCTCTTGATGCTGACTACTGGAAAGAGGCTGTTCGTTGCGAGATGGATTCCATCTTGGCTAACGGAACCTGGGAAATCACTGATCGTCCTTATGGGTGTAAACCTGTAGGATGTATAGGATACTTACTCACCTGTGTCTAGACTGACCACTATTCGTGTGCTACTCTCACTGGCTGCCTCGCACGGTCTTCTCGTTCATCAAATGGACGTTAAGACGGCTTTCCTTAATGGAGAGTTGGACGAGGAAATTTACATGGAGCAGCCAGATGGTTTCGTAGTACCCGGTCAGGAAGGCAAAGTGTGTAAGTTATTGAAGTCTTTATACGGCCTCAAGCAAGCACCTAAGCAATGGCACGAGAAGTTTGAAAGGACTTTGACTGCTGAAGGCTTTGTTGCAAACGAAGCTGATAAATGTGTGTACTATCGCCATGGTGGGGGCGAGGGAGTTATTCTATGTCTATACGTTGATGACATATTGATCTTTGGGAGCAATCTTGATTTAATCAAGGAAGTTAAGGATTTCTTATCTCGCTGTTTTGAGATGAAGGATCTAGGAGTAGCTGATGTTATCTTGAACATCAAGCTGTTGAGAGATGATAATGGTGGGATCACACTGCTTCAATCTCACTATGTGGAGAAGGTCTTGAGTCGCTTCGGTTATAGTGACTGCAAGCCTTCTTCAACTCCATATGATGCTAGTTTGTTGCTTCGAAAGAATCAACGGATTACTAGAGATCAACTGAGATATTCTCAGATTATAGGCTCGCTTATGTATTTGGCGAGCGCCACGAGGCCTAACATCTCTTTTGCTGTGAGCAAATTGAGCCGGTTTGTTTCCAATCGGGGAGATGATCATTGGCGTGCGCTTGAGAGAGTTATGCGCTATTTAAAAGGCACTGCGAGCTATGGAATTCACTATACCGGAAACCCGAGGGTTCTGGAAGGATATAGTGACTCTAATTGGATATCTGATGCTGATGAGTTTAAGGCCACTAGTGGTTATGTTTTTACACTTGGTGGTGGCGCTGTTTCCTGGAAGTCTTGCAAGCAGACCATCTTAACGAGGTCAACTATGGAAGCAGAACTCGCAGCATTAGACACAACCACTGTTGAGGCAGTGTGGCTTCGTGAGCTCTTGATGGACTTGCCTATGGTTGAAAAACCAATACCCGCAATCCTAATGAACTGTGATAATCAAACTGTGATCGTCAAAGTGAACAGTTCTAAGGATAATGCAAAGTCATCAAGACATGTGAAGAGGAGATTAAAGTCTGTCAGGAAATTGAAGAACTCCGGAGTTATTGCGTTGGATTATATCCAAACATCTATGAACTTGGCAGATCCCTTCACAAAGGGTTTATCACGGAATGTGATAGATAATGCATCGAAGGAGATGGGTTTGAGACCCACGTTATAAGTTGCCCACAGTGGTAACCCACTCTATGTGATCGGAGATCCCGTGAATTAGAAGTGGGAGTCAAGCTGTTGGTCGGCTGAGAGGAGAGTATCCTTATATTTTATTCCACTCCATAAAAGATGCAATACTCTCCTGATCTGTATGGTAGGTTGACTTTTGTCTTAATGTGTTCCAAGTGGCTTATTTATATAAGCAGAGATGTGTCCTACAGAACATCTCCTGAGGAACTCACCTATATGAGTCTGACTGTTAAACGTTGCAGTCTATGAGAATCGGGTGCTCTCTAATAAACTCATGAAAGGCCTTCGGAGTATGACGCATACGCTCCAAACCGCGGGGAAGCCTTGCGGCAGCCTAGTATCGGTTCAGACGTTGTGTGAAACCGGTATCACAGCAAACTTGCAGTTCAAGCCGTAGTCCACTATTCAAGTTGTGAACTAGTGTAGCATGATGTTCTAAGTGGAAGTTCAACTTAACAGTCTCCACTAACACCGGTATATAAACAATGTTTTTTAACAGAGTTTATGAAATGTGCTAATGACACTTTGTGGGGGATTGTTGGAATTTATGGGCTGCAGTGTGGCCCAACTAAGCCCAATAAATCCTGAAATTGTCATGGCCCATTCATGAATAATGAGTGGAGTGAGTGGGACTAAAGTTTAGTCCCATACTGCTAGTTTGGAGAGAATGGAACCACTTTATAAGGTGAGCCATTCTAGCTCATGTATGAGTTGGCAAGGCAAGAGGAGAGGTGTGCCACACGCGCGCTGTAACATCCCAAGTATGAAAAACCACCCCTAGCATGTTTGTTTCTTGTTTAATTAAAGTATTGCATCATGTCATCATATTCATTTATTTGTTTGCATTTGTTTCTTATTTGTTGCATCTGTTTTTTCTCTGTTTTCACAATTCAAATTCAAACTTTATCCAAACATTTATTTCATACTTGCTCTGTTACAATCTTTTCCAAATAATAAGTTCAAATCAAACCCTTAATTGTTTTCAATTATTCCATAATGTTTAACTATTTAAATGATGGTTTGAATCAATCAATTAATTCCAAATCTTATTCAAAAATTCAAATACATTCTACAAACAGCACCCAAGTTGAAAATATGAAAATTACCAAACAATTATAATCATTTAATCAAATTAAACATAGGGTTCACCCTATTAAAAGGTTTGTTTTCATTAAGGTTCACTTAATGTAAAAATCATCCTAATTTGAATTAAATACAAACATCAAGTTATTTTGAGAATTTCGAAAAATCAAAGTTGCAAAGTGGTTGCTGTTGACTTATTTAACCCACCCAAATTTTCCCAAAATTTCCCTAATTCAAAATCCCATCTATTTCTTCCATTTCCAATTTCTGCAAAAAAAAAACAGAGGAGAAATTTTAAAAATAAAATTTTGGCGCCAGGGGATAGTGGGCTGCGCCCAGCCCACCTCCTCTTTTCTCTCCGCGCCAGCCCGGCCCCTTTTCTTTCTCCCCAGCCCGCATACCGCTTCGCTCCTCCCCCTCCTTTCTTTTCTGTACGGCGGCTCATCGGCTGGTGCCACGGCGGCAGCCGCGCTCCCCGACGGCCAGGAGAGCTCCTGGAGCTCTATAAAGCTAGCCCTAGGCGCGCGCCGCAACCCTAGCCTAGCCTACCCCCTCTCCCCTCGAGCTCCCGCCGTCGTTTTCCCCTCTCACGGCCACCTCCCACCTCTCTGTCACCTCGCCGGAGAACCACCCTCTGAAACCCCGATGAACACCGTCGCCACCGTCCACCTCCACCCTAGCTAGCTACTGGAACGGGGCCACCTCTTCTCCCTCGACAGCCTGGACACCTTCTTGGAGCTCGACACCGTCTGGATCGCCGCCGCCATCCTCACCACTGCCGCGACGTCCACCTCCGCCGTCGAGATCATCCCCGGCAACCCCCCGGTGATCATCGCCTCCTACCTCTCCCTCTTTCTTCTGCATCGCGTCCACGCCCGCGCAACCCATCCGTGCACTTCTCACGCAAGCACCACGAGCCCAGTCGCCGCGTTGCTCGCCGTCGTTACGCCGTCGATCCTCTGTCAGGTTGCAGAAGCGCTTGGTCGTCAGTAAAATTCAGAAACGCGCACGAACAACACCTTACCCTGTACGCGCGTTGTATACTGACAAAGACCGATTCGCAGCGCAGTGGTTCAGTGCGTTGCGCGCACGGGAGAGATCCAGGGCTCGATCCCTGGCTCGCGCGATTAAAACACCGCATTTTTGCACCGCAGCCCTGACAGGGTGGCCCCCCTGTCAGCCACCCGTGATGCCACGCCAGCACCCAGTGGCCCAGGGCCCACGGGCAGTGGCTAGTGTAGGGTTCTTTGCGGTAACAAAAGTTTTAAACCTTTTCTGTTTTAAAAAACCAGTCCTTTCTTTTTACAGATTGGCCCCTGGAACTAAAATGCAAATAACTTTTGTTTTATAAACTCAAATAATAAAAATAAAATATGTGCACTGCTCTAAATTAAATTATCTATCTATCTAACCTATTTGTTTTTTGTTTTGAATTTTCCAAATGCAATTCAAATTTGAATTCAAATAATTCAATTGCAATTTGCTAAAATCCATAACTAATTCATACTTAATCCCATTAATGCAAATAAAATATGTTTTCCATGCTATTTCAAATAACCTTTTCAAATATAAATTTTGTTTCATGGTTTGAATAATTAAAATTGCTTAAATGATTTAAACCTTGTTTAAATCATTTAAATTTGATAAAATCATAACTTGCTCAAATTAAATTATTTTTGAACATGTATAATATGTTTTCAAACTAGAAAAGTATAAACTTTTCAAATATGAATTTGGAATTATGTTTGGAACAAATAAAATTCAAATAATATTCAAACTTGTTTTAAATTCATTTAAAACTTGTTCAATTTTGTTTAAGTCATAATAAATTCATCCTAATTCCTTTTTCAATATTTGAAACATGTAGTCCACCCAAAATTTTATAATCTTTTCAATTATGAATTTTGTTATTTATTTTGCACAATTTAACTTGGTGAAAACAACAACTATTTGTGTAATCCCTTTAAGGAACCAAAAAATTCCCTAACTTAATAACTCACTTTCTAAATTGGTAAACCCTATTTTAAATTGGTTCTATTGTTGTTGTTTTGTTGTTTTCCTCATCCATGCATCATACTAATCCACCTTCACCTATTGATTAGTTGGAAAACAAATAATCTAACCAAAATTCATGGGCTTTTCATATGCAACTCAAAATTGCATATGTGTCCATTTAAATGGTGTTACCATGTCAACTAGTTTATTTTGATGCATCCATTAACTTGACATGCATCATCCCATGATTGTGCACTATGCCATGATATTGATTGTTTATCTTCCTGTATTGTTTGTTTGCTTCTTCTCGGATAGACGACGACGTTGAGACCGACGATCTTTATGACACCCCTTCTGAGGATCTAGCCCAGTACCAGGCTACTGAGTTTGCAGGCAAGTTATCACTCACATGAACCATTGTGTTCCTTTCAACATTGGTTACCGATACTTTCCGTTGTCTATTTCTGCTAGCCATATGTATCGTTGCTTCTGTTACGAACCTATCACATGATACCCTGAACCCTGATATTGCCTCACATCCAATCCTATAACCCCGTTGCTTGGGCCCGTGTCTTACTAGCATGCTTAGGGTTGCTTTTGCTCGAGTCTGTTATCAGTTACTTTCTGTTATCATATTTGTTTATATTCTGGGGCTCGATGTTAAACAAAACCTGTTAATTTGAGGTAATAATAAATTGCTGATAAGGCACCGGCAGGAGGCCCGGCGTGGTTTTGAGGCCTGCTAGTGTCGACCCTAATTAGGAAAAGGGTCTTGTCTACTGATCCATGATGAGCGCACTATCCGCATGTGGGAAGCGTGTATGGGTGCCCCCCTCAATTTGATTCGATTCGCATCTCGTCCAAATCACTACACTTAGTTCGGGCTTTCCATTTGATGCACGCATATGCAGGTACGAACCCGAGGCCAGGGTGGAACTTTTGTAGTCGGCATTTAGGGCGGCGTGGTCTTCCAGTGCTATGAGGGTCCCCTTTTCTTCGTGGGGCTCGATTAGCCGCGCACGCACAGCACGTGGTGCTTTGGGCTTGATGCGAAGAAGAGTTGAGTTGTGTTGAGTGCCCTGCTTGGTGGGAAAGGCCTTCCCATCTGGTGGGTTATTCTTACGTGTACGGCCAAATTGGTGCACCCTTGCAGGGATAAATCTTCTCGAGAAGCCGTGTTTTCCGCGGTTATGGTTGACTTGGTGAAAGTACTGGCTAACAAGTACTCAGAACAACTTACACCTAACTAATTGATAACTTGACTAGTAATAGGCTTATTGACACAACAACTTGATCCATCATTAATCCAACTGTGTGAGTTATCCTCGGATTGCTTCTTTGGATAAGGGGCGAGATCCAGGATGGGTTTGTTTGGTGGTTAGTTGTAATTGGTTACGATACGCTATCTTATCCCCTTTCTGATAGCCGGAAGTTGTAGTATGTTATGTAGTTGGTTAGTGCAGCCAGTTGCAGCATCTTTTATATCCCCTTCTTCCGTTGAACCAAGGCATCTGTGCTTGGTGTTGACGGGCTACCCTTTGGTGAACTGTGAGTCTTGCTTGCCAGTACGTTTATGTACTGACCCCTTTGGGGCTGTGGTTTCCGCAGACTACGCTTACGAGGATCCCCGTGACGGCTACTACGTGGAGTTTGACGAGGCTGCTGACGAGTAGGTAGCGGACCCGGGCAGGATCCGAGACATCATGGATGGGCTCCGTTTTCTTTTCATTCCCGGCTTCTTAAGCCTATTTGGATTTGTCTGTACTCAGGCCCTTTGAATGCTTCCGCTGAGATGTAATGATGTTATGTTGGGACATGTGTCCTCTGGATGATTGTATTTGCTATCTCTGCTCTAGTGAGAGCTATTTGCAACTTATTTCCATCTCTTGTGTCTTAGAGATATGTTGTGTTATCATTTTGTTCAACGCCGTTGACGTACCATGTGTGTATGGTATGAAGTACGTCAATGGTAGTATCCTGATTTCTGTGGGATGGTTTACGTAGACGCTGAACAGATAGGGGTTGGTTGTCACACATACGTGTGTTGGCCTACTCGTAAGAGATGCGGGTGCCGGTAAGCCCCGTAATCCAATCCACTACTGTTCAACGGAACTACGAGTATCCTCTAGAAGTCCGGGTGCGACAAATGGTATCAGAGCCTGTCTGCCTGTAGGATCCCTTTTACTGGTCGCAGTTGAGTCTAGAAACTATTTTGTAGCTATATAGGAAAAATGAAACGTGAGAGTAGGAATTCTGCCATTTTTTCTTCTTTCCCCACCCACCCTCCCTTTTCTGGTAAGGAAGTGCAACGTTGTTTTCCCCTTCTCACCTAAACTTTCAAGTTAGGATTTCACGAATCCTGGTTTCTCTAGGATAGTTATATCTACTAGACCATAGGAATGGAGGTGGTTGTGACATGATTTATCATGTTGCCTACTCATGATTGAGAACGGAGGCGTGTAAGCCCCGGAAGCAAATCTTCTATTCCTTAAGCAGTAGATATTGATCTTTTAGAAGCCCGGATGGGTTTTCCGTAGTACCTCAGGAGTTTTTGGTCTCGTGTTTCCCGATGTTGCTTCGATATCCTGTTCTTCTCAACATCCTTTTCGTCCGTTGAAACCTTGTTGTTGCTTTCCACTTCAGTTCTTCTACCAGCGTCTAATCAAAACTTCCTCGATCATCTGCAGATGGATCTCAGGTTCTACCCGCAGGTGGTTCGGATGACTCGTTGCGAGAGCACTGCCGGTTATCCGGAGATGCTGAGAGACATGGTCACTTATCTGGGGTTCCGTTGGGCACCAGAGTACCAGGTCTACGAGCAGCAGCGAGAGTTTGACCAGACCTACTACCAGGCTATCGTCTACATTCGTCAGATGATGGCATGAGCGTTGTCCACCGCTACGAGGCAGTAGGTTCCACAGTGGATATGGCTGTGCAGCAGGCAGCTTATGTGAGTCTCACCGTCCTTCGTGCTGACTACTGGGGTTTTGACGATTCTATCTATCGCCACATCCCCCGTGGTTACATCACTTCGGAGGGAGCTCACTTCACACTCTATGACAACCTGGATGTCTACGAGCATGAAAACACCAGGCTGCACACCACAGCTCAGTTTGTGAGGCACAGTGACGCAGTTGCCACCACACTTTCTCAGGAGTTGGCCTCAGTCAGAGAGCAGCTCTACCTTGCTTTGACTCGTCTGGTGATGTACACCACAGACTTTGTTGGAGATGAGCGCTTTGCACGTTTCGATCAGCCAGTTGGTCGTCGTCTGCCAGATGCTGGAGGTTACGAGCCGATCAGAGGTCCACTCCTCAACCTCGGTGCTGGTTACACTGGGATTCCACGCTTTGGAGCACAGGGAGTCGACGCTATGTACTTCACCACACCTAGAGTCGCTCTCAGACCACGTCAGATCTACGTGGATCGTCGTTCTACCTACTTTCGTGGGCCTCCTCCTCACCGTACCCCTCGTCGTACTACTCACCGCCGTCCTGCGTGATGAGCATGGGAGTACCGATGTATCCATTCCTAGCTATGTTTAGTTATCCTTTGGCTTTCGAACCATGTAATGGTGTGTTGGATATTCTGATGTATTTGAACATGTGATGATGTACCTGTTGGTTATCTATTCATGCGTCGGAATAATCTCTCTTTCGGTTTCCAAGTCTATCGTTGCTGTTGTTGTGCTAAAATGCATGTCTATTCAGGATGCCGCCAACAAGGAACAACCCGCCTGAGCCACCGCCAATCACGGAGCTGTTGACTCAGATGACTCAGGTCGTGACGCAGATGGCCCAGATCCAGGCTAACCAGCACAACAACCAGAATGCTCCACGAGTCAGCATTAAGGAGTTTCTGAGTCTGGGTCCGAGAGCTTTCGTGGCAACACGAGAGCCTCTGGATGCTGATGACTGGATCAGGGAGATGGCCAGGGCTCTGGACATTGCTCACGTTGCTGAGGAAGACAAAGTCAAGTATGCCACCTACCTACTGAAGGGTCAGGCAGCTACCTGGTGGGAGAACTACCAGACCATGAGAGCTGGATACCCAATCACCTGGGGTTGTTTCAAGGATGCCTTCCTGAAGCACCACATTCCAGATGGTCTCATGGAAAGGATGCGTGAGGAGTTTTGCTCTCTCAAGCAGGGCAAGCTGGACGTCATTGGCTATCAGAATGAGTTCAATCGCCTCGCTCGTTACGCTGGTGATGAGGTGTCCACTGAGGCTAAGAAGATGGCAAGGTTCCACCGAGGTTTTAACCCGGAACTCAAGTACGCACTCACCAACATCAAGTGCAAAGACTTCGAGGAGCTCGTGAACACCGCGCTCAATGAAGAAAATGGGCGCAAGGCGTTCGAAGAGTCCCGCAAGCACTCGCGTGAGGGTGGTTCCTCCTCCAACATGACCACCCCTCCGCAGAAGCACCGCATCTGGGTGCCAAATGGTGCTGTCACTAGGGATCCATATGCCCAAGCTTCTCCAGGCTTCGCTTCCCGCCCACCCAACCCATCTCAGATGCAGGCTCAGAGGTTCTCAATGGGGCAGCCAAGGCCAGATGCACCTCGTGTCGTCACTTGCTACAAATGCAAGCAGACGGGGCACTATGCTGACAAGTGCACTCAGAGGCAGCTACCTCCACCACCACCTCGCCCCAACACCAACCAGGCAATGGTGCATGCTCCCCCGGCTAAAGCCTTCAACTCCAACAACAGGCCTGTCGGGAGGACCGCGAGGGTGAATCATGTCAAGGTCGACAAAGCTGAGGAAGCTGCTGACGTCGTTCTCGGTACATTCCCCGTTAACTCTAACCCAGCTAAAGTGTTGTTTGATACCGGAGCATCGCATTCTTTCGTGTCAAAGATCTTTGCGACAGCAGTTAAACTACCTTTTGTTGGTTTGGGTTCCCCGCTAGTAGTAAACTCCCCTGGAGCAACTATGCAAACTTCCAAGATCAGTCATGAGAATCAGATTCTAATTGGAGGTCACATATTCCTTGCTTCCCTCATTCTGCTTGGCAATTCTGACATTGATGTCATTCTTGGCATGGATTGGTTGAAGGCCAATAAAGCTACGATTGATTGTGCTCAGAAGTCAATAACTCTGTTCCACCCTTCTGGCCAGATAGTCTATTCTCCAAATGAATCAAGTTCTGTTCAGCTATACACCCTCGATGCTAAACCTCTACCTCTACTTGAAAATGTTCCGGTGGTTTGTGAATTCCCTGACGTCTTTCCAGAAGATTTGCCAGGGATGCCTCCGGACAGAGCAGTTGAGTTCGTGATCGAGCTTGAACCAGGTACTGCTCCAATCTCTAAGCATCCATACAAGATAGCTCCTCCTGAACTGAAATTGTTGAAGGAGCAAATCGATATGTACATGGAGAAAGGGTACATTCAACCTAGTTCCTCCGCTTAGGGTTGCCCAACTCTGTTCGTTGCAAAGAAGGATCAAACAAAGAGACTCGTGGTTGACTATCGTCCTCTTAACGAGAAAACCATCAAAAACAAGTATCCAATTCCTCGTATCGATGATCTTTTTGATCAACTTGCTGGAGCCTCAATATTCTCAAAGTTGGACTTGAGGATGGGTTACCATCAAATAAAGATCAGAAAGGAAGATATTCCAAAAACAGCTTTCACCACTCGGTACGGTCTATATGAATACACCGTCATGTCCTTTGGTCTCACCAATGCACCGGCGACATTCTCTAGACTCATGAATTATGTCTTCCATGAATACCTCGACAAGTTCGTTGTGGTATATCTTGATGACATTCTAGTCTACTCCAAATCCGAGGAAGAGCATGGAGAACACCTTCGTCTCACTCTCATGAAGCTTCGTGAGCATCGTCTATATGCCAAGTTTTCCAAATGTGAGTTCTGGATTCCAGAAGTTGCTTACCTTGGTCATGTCATCTCCGCCAAGGGCATAGACAGTTATCCAGAAAAGGTTAAAGCAATTGTTGAGTGGAAACCTCCTAAGACGGTGAAGCAAGTCAGAAGTTTTTTAGGCTTGGCTAGCTATTGCCGTCGTTTCGTCCAAAACTTTTCCAAGATTGCCAAACCTCTCACTGATCTCACAAAGAAGGACAAGAAGTTCGTTTGGTCTCCACAGTGTGATGAAAGTTTCAATCTCCAGAAGACTAAACTCACTTCTACCCCAGTTCTGGTTGGCCCAGATACTACCAAACCTTTCCAGATATTCTGCGATGCATCTCTCCAAGGTCTAGGTGCAGTTCTTATGCAAGAACGTCAAGTTGTGGCTTATGCTTCACGTCAGTTGAATGCACATGAGCAAAACTGTCCCACTCATGACCTAGAACTTGCAGCAGTTGTGTTTGCCCTCAAGAAATGGAGGCAATACTTGTTGGGTAATCGCACTGAAATCTTTTCCGATCACAAGAGTCTGAAATACATCTTCACTCAGCCAGATCTAAACCTCAGGCAAAGGAGATGGATTGAAAAGATTAAAGACTTTGATCTCACCATTTCTTACACTCCAGGCAAGGCTAATGTTATGGCCGATGCTCTCAGTCGCAAGTCATATTGCAATAATCTCATGATCATGGAAAGCCAACCTCCACTTCATGAAGAATTCCAGAAGCTGAACCTTGGTCTTGTTCCTCAAGGTTATCTTGCTAGCTTGACAGCCAGTCCAACTCTCGAGGACAAGATTCGTTCTGAACAACTTCGTGATGCTGAAATCAAGAAGATGGTAGAACACATCAAAGAAGGCAAGGAGAAATTCAAGTCCTTCTCAATTGATGACAAAGGAACTGTGTTCTTTGAAGGATGAATTGCAGTTTCTCAAGTTCAAAGTCTCAAAGATATCATTCTCAAGGAGGCTCATGAAACTCCTCTTTCCATCCACCCTGGAAGTACAAAGATGTACCAGGATCTTAAGACACTTTATTGGTGGCCTGGTATGAAACGTGAAATTGCTCAATACGTTTCTGAATGCGACGTTTGTCAACGTGTTAAGGCAGTCCATCAGAAAACAGTAGGTCTACTCCAACCTCTGAAAATCCCTGAGTGGAAGTGGGACATGATTGAAATGGACTTCGTCACTGGTTTTCCAAAGTCCAGAAAGGGCAACGATGCAATCTTCGTTGTTATTGATCGTCTCACTAAGGTAGCTCACTTCTTTGCTGTCAAAGAAACAATCTCAGCTAGCCAGTTAGCAGAGCTATACACAGCAAAGATTGTTCCTCTTCATGGTGTTCCATTGGAAATAAGCTCAGACCGTGGAAGCATATTCACTTTTCATTTCTGGAAAAGCTTTCAAGAAGCATTGGGCACCAAACTTCTGTTCAGGACAGCTTATCACCCTCAGTCTCAAGGGCAAGTCGAAAGAGTCAATCAGATTCTCGAGGATATGCTCAGAGCATGTGGTATCTCCTTTGGCATGAAATGGGAGGATTGCCTTCCATATGCTGAATTCTCCTACAACAACAGCTACCAGGCAAGCCTAGGCATGGCACCATTTGAAGCACTCTATGGCCGCAGATGCAGGAGTCCAATCAATTGGTCTGGAGCTGGTGAACGTTCACTCTTAGGCCCTGACATTGTTAAGGAAGCCGAGGAGAAAGTTCGTATCATTCATGACAATCTCAGGATTGCTCAGTCTCGTCAGAAAAGCTACTATGACAGCAAGCACAGGGATATGATCTATGCACCTGGTGACAAAGCATATCTCCGTGTAACTCCTCTCAGAGGCACTCATTGTTTCGGTGTGAAAGGAAAGCTTGCACCAAGATACATTGGTCCTTTCAACATTCTCTCAAGGCGGGCAGAAAATGCTTATCGTCTTGAACTTCCAGAAAAACTATCCAAGGTGCACGATGTGTTCCACGTGTCACAGCTCAAGAGGTGTTTCAAAGATCCAGATCGTGCAGTTGATCATGATTCCATTGAACTGCAAGATGATCTATCTTATGAGGAGCACCCTGTTCGTATTCTCGATGAGACCGAGCGTAAGACTCGCAACAAGAGCACCAAGTTCTTGAAAGTGCAATGGTCGCATCATTCCGATAAAGAGGCAACGTGGGAGACCGAAGAGGATCTTTGCAAGAAGTATCCGGACCTTTTCTCTTCTCAGTAAGGAATCTCGGGGCGCGATTCCTTCAAGGGGGGGCGTTTTGTAACATCCCAAGTATGAAAAACCACCCCTAGCATGTTTGTTTCTTGTTTAATTAAAGTATTGCATCATGTCATCATATTCATTTATTTGTTTGCATTTGTTTCTTATTTGTTGCATCTGTTTTTTCTCTGTTTTCACAATTCAAATTCAAACTTTATCCAAACATTTATTTCATACTTGCTCTGTTACAATCTTTTCCAAATAATAAGTTCAAATCAAACCCTTAATTGTTTCCAATTATTCCATAATGTTTAACTATTTAAATGATGGTTTGAATCAATCAATTAATTCCAAATCTTATTCAAAAATTCAAATACATTCTACAAACAGCACCCAAGTTGAAAATATGAAAATTACCAAACAATTATAATCATTTAATCAAATTAAACATAGGGTTCACCCTATTAAAAGGTTTGTTTTCATTAAGGTTCACTTAATGTAAAAATCATCCAAATTTGAATTAAATACAAACATCAAGTTATTTTGAGAATTTTGAAAAATCAAAGTTGCAAAGTGGTTGCTGTTGACTTATTTAACCCACCCAAATTTTCCCAAAATTTCCCTAATTCAAAATCCCATCTATTTCTTCCATTTGCAATTTCTGAAAAAAAAACAGAGGAGAAATTTTAAAAATAAAATTTTGGCGCCAGGGGATAGTGGGCTGCGCCCAGCCCACCTCCTCTTTTCTCTCCGCGCCAGCCCGGCCCCTTTTCTTTCTCCCCAGCCCGCGTACCGCTTCGCTCCTCCCCCTCCTTTCTTTTCTGTACGGCGGCTCATCGGCTGGTGCCATGGCGGCAGCCGCGCTCCCCGACGGCCAGGAGAGCTCCTGGAGCTCTATAAAGCTAGCCCTAGGCGCGCGCCGCAACCCTAGTCTAGCCTACCCCCTCTCCCCTCGAGCTCCCGCCGTCGTTTTCCCCTCTCACGGCCACCTCCCACCTCTCTGTCACCTCGCCGGAGAACCACCCTCTGAAACCCCAATGAACACCGTCGCCACCGTCCACCTCCACCCTAGCTAGCTACTGGAACGGGGCCACCTCTTCTCCCTCGATAGCCTGGACACCTTCTTGGATCTCGACGCCGTCTGGATCGCCGCCGCCATCCTCACCACTGCCGCGACGTCCACCTCCGCCATCGAGATCATCCCCGGCAACCCCCCGGTGATCATCGCCTCCTACCTCTCCCTCTTTCTTCTGCATCGCGTCCACGCCCGCGCAACCCATCCGTGCACTTCTCACGCAAGCACCACGAGCCCAGTCGCCGCGTTGCTCGCCGTCGTCACGCCGTCGATCCTCTGTCAGGTTGCAGAAGCGCTTGGTCGTCAGTAAAATTCAGAAACGCGCACGAACAACACCTTACCCTGTACGCGCGCTGCATACTGACAAAGACCGATTCGCAGCGCAGTGGTTCAGTGCGTTGCGCGCACGGGAGAGATCCAGGGCTCGATCCCTGGCTCGCGCGATTAAAACACCGCATTTTTGCACCACAGCGCTGACAGGGTGGCCCCCCTGTCAGCCACCCGTGATGCAACGCCAGCACCCAGTGGCCCAGGGCCCACGGGCAGTGGCTAGTGTAGGGTTCTGTGCGGTAACAAAAGTTTTAAACCTTTTCTGTTTTAAAAAACCAGTCCTTTCTTTTTACAGATTGGCCCCTGGAACTAAAATGCAAATAACTTTTGTTTTATAAACTCAAATAATAAAAATAAAATATGTGCACTGCTCTAAATTAAATTATCTATCTATCTAACCTATTTGTTTTCTGTTTTGAATTTTCCAAATGCAATTCAAATTTGAATTCAAATAATTCAATTGCAATTTGCTAAAATCCATAACTAATTCATACTTAATCCCATTAATGCAAATAAAATATGTTTTCCATGCTATTTCAAATATAAATTTTGTTTCATGGTTTGAATAATTAAAATTGCTTAAATGATTTAAACCTTGTTTAAATCATTTAAATTTGATAAAATCATAACTTGCTCAAATTAAATTATTTTTGAACATGTAAAATATGTTTTCAAACTAGAAAAGTATAAACTTTTCAAATATGAATTTGGAATTATGTTTGGAACAAATAAAATTCAAATAATATTCAAACTTGTTTTAAATTCATTTAAAACTTGTTCAATTTTGTTTAAGTCATAATAAATTCATCCTAATTCCTTTTTCAATATTTGAAACATGTAATCCACCCAAAATTTTATAATCTTTTCAAATATGAATTTTGTTATTTATTTTGCATAATTTAACTTGGTGAAAACAACAACTATTTGTGTAATCCCTTTAAGGAACCAAAAAATTCCCTAACTTAATAACTCACTTTCTAAATTGGTAAACCCTATTTTAAATTGGTTCTATTGTTGTTGTTTTGTTGTTTTCCTCATCCATGCATCATACTAATCCACCTTCACCTGTTGATTAGTTGGAAAACAAATAATCTAACAAAAATTCATGGGCTTTTCATATGCAACTCAAAATTGCATATGTGTCCATTTAAATGGTGTTACCATGTCAACTAGTTTATTTTGATGCATCCATTAACTTGACATGCATCATCCCATGATTGTGCACTATGCCATGATATTGATTGTTTATCTTCCTGTATTGTTTGTTTGCTTCTTCTCGGATAGACGACGACGTTGAGACCGACGATCTTTACGACACCCCTTCTGAGGATCTAGCCCAGTACCAGGCTACTGAGTTTGCAGGCAAGTTATCACTCACATGAACCATTATGTTCCTTTCAACATTGGTTACCGATACTTTCCGTTGTCTATTTCTGCTAGCCATATGTATCGTTGCTTCTGTTACGAACCTATCACATGATACCCTGAACCCTGATATTGCCTCACATCCAATCCTATAACCCCGTTGCTTGGGCCCGTGTCTTACTAGCATGCTTAGGGTTGCTTTTGCTCGAGTCTGTTATCAGTTACTTTCTGTTATCATATTTGTTTATATTCTGGGGCTCGATGTTAAACAACAACCTGTTAATTTGAGGTAATAATAAATTGCTGATAAGGCACCGGCAGGAGGCCCGGCGTGGTTTTGAGGCCTGCTAGTGTCGACCCTAATTAGGAAAAGGGTCTTGTCTACTGATCCATGATGAGCGCACTATCCGCATGTGGGAAGCGTGTATGGGCGCCCCCCTCAATTTGATTCGATTCGCATCTCGTCCAAATCACCACACTTAGTTCGGGCTTTCCATTTGATGCACGCATATGCAGGTACGAACCCGAGGCCAGGGTGGAACTTTTGTAGTCGGCATTTAGGGCGGCGTGGTCTTCCAGTGCTATGAGGGTCCCCTTTTCTTCGTGGGGCTCGATTAGCCGCGCACGCACATCACGTGGTGCTTTGGGCTTGATGCGAAGAAGAGTTGATTTGTGTTGAGTGCCCCGCTTGGTGGGAAAGGCCTTCCCATCTGGCGGGTTATTCTTACGTGTACGGCCAAATTGGTGCACCTCTGCAGGGATAAATCTTCTCGAGAAGCCGTGTTTTCCGCGGTTATGGTTGACTTGGTGAAAGTACTGGCTAACAAGTACTCAGAACAACTTACACCTAACTAATTGATAACTTGACTAGTAATAGGCTTATTGACACAACAACTTGATCCATCATTAATCCAACTGTGTGAGTTATCCTCGGATTGCTTCTTTGGATAAGGGGCGAGATCCAGGATGGGTTTGTTTGGTGGTTAGTTGTAATTGGTTACGATACGCTATCTTATCCCCTTTCTGATAGCCGGAAGTTGTAGTATGTTCTGTAGTTGGTTAGTGCAGCCAGTTGCAGCATCTTTTATATCCCCTTCTTCCGTTGAACCAAGGCATCTGTGCTTGGTGTTGACGGGCTACCCTTTGGTGAACTGTGAGTCTTGCTTGCCAGTACGTTTATGTACTGACCCCTTTGGGGCTGTGGTTTCCGCAGACTACGCTTACGAGGATCCCCGTGACGGCTACTACGTAGAGTTTGACGAGGCTGCTGACGAGTAGGTAGCGGACCCGGGCAGGATCCGAGACATCGTGGATGGGCTCCGTTTTCTTTTCATTCCCGGCTTCTTAAGCCTATTTGGATTTGTCTGTACTCAGACCCTTTGAATGCTTCCGCTGAGATGTAATGATGTTATGTTGGGACATGTGTCCTCTGGATGATTGTATTTGCTATCTCTGCTCTAGTGAGAGCTATTTGCAACTTATTTCCATCTCTTGTGTCTTAGAGATCTGTTGTGTTATCATTTTGTTCAACGCCGTTGACGTACCATGTGTGTATGGTATGAAGTACGTCAATGGTAGTATCCTGATTTCTGTGGGATGGTTTACGTAGACGCTGAACAGATAGGGGTTGGTTGTCACACATACGTGTGTTGGCCTACTCGTAAGAGATGCGGGTGCCGGTAAGCCCCGTAATCCAATCCACTACTGTTCAACGGAACTGCGAGTATCCTCTAGAAGTCCGGGTGCGACACGCGCTCCTCCTCCGCCGCCCGCCTCGCCTCGCCTCGTCACGACACGTCACGACGCGCCGCGGGTTGCGGGAATGAGCCGAGCCGGGAGCGTTTATTTTGTCGCTTGGGAAATCTTAATGAGTCATTAATTTGGTAATTAACGGACGCGTTAATTCCTTAACTGTTTCCGTTTCCTTTCTGGATCGTGAAACCGAACCGACTCAGACGTGGAGTTACGTCCACGTCTCTCCCAGCCGCATATAAATACGCGCATACGATAAACCCTAGCTACCACTTCAACATATGGTTTCGCACCGTTCCAAAGCACTGCGCCGCCAATCAAGTCTTCTCCATCCCTCCTTCCGGCGTGCACCGCTAGTGGGGACAGCAGGCCTCCGGAACCCCGCCTCTTGTGATCCTGTACGAGAGAGGGGCGATCAGGTTTTTGGGGAGCGCACTCGCGCGACTGCTGACGGCAACTACTTCCCCAACGACGATTTCTTCCCCGACCTCGGCAACCTCTTCATCGACGACATGGCCGACGTGGACAACAACAACGGCGGTGCCGCCACCGCTGCATCGTACGTATCTCTATTCCATCTGTATGAGATATTACTGAAATTCTTATGTCTAGTTCTTGCAATAGATTGTTTCAGTCTGTCTACTGTATTAGATCTAGATATTTGCATGGTTACTGTATTTGCTACGGTCACAATTTATCTGATAGTATTTCGAATTAAATCATGTGCTAAATTGCTAATATATTCAACATATAGCACGTCGATACATTCTCTAGCTTATAACAGTACATTGTCTGTCAAAATACAAAGTCCAATAAGTCATCTTAGTCATATTTCTTTCCATGCCTTCTTAAATTAATTAATATAACATATCTTTCTAAGCACCAAAATAACCGTTGTTCTCAATAAATTTCTTAGTGCTAACTGCATGTGGGTTTAGGTTGGACATACGATGATAATTTGTTCTCATGATTCATTAACACGTGGATACTGGGATATTTTCATTAGAGCTGAAGGAAATACACTTGTATGTTAATAGGTGATAATCTGTTCTCGAATAGTATATACATATTACAAATCATAATCGAAGAAACTTGATCAGGGAAAGAAAGCACAATCCATGAAAAAATGACTTGGTGGCATCATGCACAATTTCCACTCCTATGCAATTGGAATGGTTGGAAAGGTGATGTATCCGAGATCAAGGTAACACATGAGATGCCTATCGACGTATATGGTGTCAAAGGACACATCAACCACAAAAAATAAAAAAATATGAAGACTCAGTGATCGGCACATAGGTAAAGTTGAACAAGAGAGAGTGGGTTGTTGCCTTACAAATATAGAGAAACTCCACCGGCAAAAAGGGTTATTTATAAGAAGTAACATGGAATGGTTTTATCCAATGTGGGGGATATCGCTAATCGGGAGCTTATCAGTCGACCCAATATAAGAGTTAAATCAGTTGGTTTATTAGCATATTGGACGATTTATTTGCATATATTAGTTGATTTATGTTATCGGCCAGACACCGAGATAAATCGGAAGATTTATCGAAATATTAGAAGATATCTTGAACATCGGTTTTATCTGGTTTTATCTTTGGTATCAATGTCCTAGACATGCAAAAATATCATGGGAAGAATTTCGTATTATGACTTAGATATTTAGAATAAATTACATAGATCTATTTACTTATACAATTTTAATATGAGATATCTTTACTATGCACTAAATTTCATAAAATAATATATATATCTTATCACAAAAGAAGTCAGTTTTCATCCTAATATTTTGAACAAAGAGTTATGGATCATGAGTTTGTCATGAATCATTTTGGTGGTATGACAAAATTAGTACAAAGTGTTGATGGTTTTGTCAGAAGATTCAGAGTTGCTAATGGCTGAGTTGAGAACGCAGGGAAATTTGATGTTTGATATATAATGGTAGTATTACTTTGGAGTATTTGTAATTAGATTGGGGATTGTAGAACAATTATCTATAAAAATTTAGCAAGACTTCTATATAGAAGAGATATAGTGTGCAATATGTGGATGGACACGGAGGCCCGATGGTCAACAATTATGAATGTGCTTGCACAGGAAACCATGGCACCACTAGGTCAACAAAAAAGAATCAACGTTTTGTAAGATAATTCATTGATAAATTTTTTCTTGAGTGTTTGAAAGAGAGACATGAATCATTTTTGTTCATAAATGTAAAAAACATTATAGAAAATTACTTCATATTTCCCTATGAGATGGTGTGATTTCTATTGTTATATTTTCCACGGAACACAATCAATTTAAATGGAAAATTTTATTTCTGTTTAAATTTACGAAATAAACTGTAGATAACGACTTCATAGATGTTCATAATTATTACGTCAAACACACTTATCTGAAAAATTTCCTCGGATAATTATTTAAAATCTACAGAAAAATGGCACTGCCATCATGTATGAAATGGAGCACAAAACCGATGCAGGAAAATTATCCCATGCACGTTGTCATTGTCATGTTACATGACAAGATACATGTAAGCCATGTATCTAATAACATAGGCAATGTAGTCAAAGTTTTATTAGCGTTGAATCATATTTTGAGTTTTTGTAATGTCTAAAAGGTCACATATTCTTTGAAAAAATCACAAAGCCACATATCTAAAAACATATGACAAAAAGAGAGAGAGAGAGAAAGATCGGGATAAAGTAGAATAAATTGCTTAATGTTTATATGGCAAAAAATGTTAAACTTTTATCCCCGGTGTTAAAACAAATATTCTTATCGTCTCATTAGGAATATCCTCTAAACATGAGCATCCACTTCTCACATGGTATGTCGATATTTTTATCCACGAGAAATATATTTTTGGTTCTAATGATACAGTTTCATAATAGAATTTCATAATAATTCAATATCGCAACATAGACTAAAAACTAATTAAATATCTCGTCATTAATATTGTAATTCGTGCACAATTATAAGGATGTTTCCACGTCGTGAACATTGTAATTTAGATTTTACGTCACTACTTGATTAGGATGTTTCCACCTGGAGGAGATATATTTTTTGCATAATATTTGTGTTGATTCTAGATCCCGTATCTTTGCCAACATATGATAAATAAAATCATAATTTTATTTGTCAGCTACTTTGGGAGACTAAATACGATGCCCTCGCAAATGCGAGGGCCACCCTGCTAGTTGTCTGAAAAATAGAATGATAAACTGCTGGGCTGCTGGCAAACCAACTTACCATAGCATCGTCTATTTTGAGCGAGGAGGAAATGCAAATCAAGTTGCAATAGCTGAAGAAAGAACCAGTTTTATGTTAAAAAACGAGAGTACCAGCTTACTATGCAGCCTCATTATTTATTTTCTACGGCACAACAAAAATGAACATTGGACTTAAGAGTTCAATAACAGCATCAGATTCTAACAGAACCACACCAGCATATGTACATTTCCGAGGCTGATGATGGTGACAACACATCGGTATGTTATCACTTATCAGTCACTACCAAGAGTAACACCATCCCAGAAAAAAACTGTTCCACAACATCTCGATGAACCGAGAAGAAATCAATCACCGTTAATTGCGGCTATATCTTCAAACACTTGAGCCAACTGCAAGACCAAAATTTGAGCCATCAGCACATGAACATTGGTGGTGTTAAACCTTCATGTTATCATGGGATCGATGAACCGATTGCTACCGGTGGGTAAATATGACAAGGTGCTTCCAGGGAACTCAGCTTCCCAGCTTGAAGGCATCCACAAAAAGGCCCAGACATACACCAGCTTTCCAGAAGTTTACCATGGAAATCAAAGACTGAAATCGTCCAGGAGGCCTGGTGACCGGTTTTCTGTACATAAGCATGCCAATTCCTTCAATGGCAGCCACTACAACGCCAGCAACAAGAACATCCCAGTCACCAGTTTGCCCTAGGATTGTTGCCAAAGCATTGGCCGTGTAGAATCCAAGGAGCACAAGGAATATCTTTGTGGGAGAGTTGCTTCTAGCAGAATTCAGCTTTTCAAGTAGTTGCCTTCCAGCAGCTTGGACAAGTCTGCCAAGCCTTGTCCTGCCAAGAAAACCACCGTCCTCTTCAAAGTCTTCACCATCACTGTTAGGTGATCCACCTGTCTCCAAGGCAAACACAGGCCTCCATCTTGGATTTTTCATTCGGTAACTACACAAAGTAGATATATCAAATCATGGTTCCCAAGCTTCACTGAGATAGGGTACTCAAAATCTTAAGACTCTGAATATATGCAATCTTGTATTCTTGTATGCATCTAATTCTGGATGCATTTTCCCATATGATTCCATATACAAAAATTGGCAGTGTCATTGTTTTCATTCTTCTCAAAATAAGCCAACAATAAATAAATTCACCAAACATCTACCACTAGAACTGCAATATATATTCCAAAATTTACATCCACCAACCAACCTCCTATGTTTGTATTTGCAATCTAGCGACATCATAACAGTTATTGTTTCCCAGATGAAATGGGCATGCTATATTTTGCATCCATGTGACCAACTAAAGCAAAGGCTGCAAGCAAGCATTTTTTTAACTATGTAGGCTCTACTATAATGAACCTTTTATCCCCCATATTATTTGGTTGAGGCCTATTATCTTCCTTATAGTACTAAACTATCCAGCTCACTCACATCTGCCCTAATATATACTTCCTCCGTTCTGAAATATAAGATGTTTTAGCTTTCTCCTAAAACTCGCATGTACCTAGATGCATTTTAGCGTGTTGGTTCGCCCATTTTACTCCGTACGTAGTCCAAATTTAAATATCTAAAACATTTTATATTTTGGAACGGATGGAGTATATGATATATAGTCCTATTAATGTTAGACCAGTATGCGAGTCATTTGGTATTTAAGCTGGGTACATCATAAGAAGGGAAAACTTGAGGCTCAAATATATCGTCCTATCAGTATGCGAGTCATTTGGTATTTAAACTGGGTACATCATAAGATGAGCAAATTGAAGCTCAAAGGATTTAGTCTTAAGCCTACATATATGATATATATCGTCCTATTAAGGTTGGATAAGTATACAAGTCATTTGGTCTTTAAACTGGGTCATCATAACAATTTAGGGCGGATCCTAAATCCTCTGCTTAGGATGTCATTCACCATGTTTATTCCATCTTCGTTGTTCAAATATTGACGCCTCCATCACCGGACATTAGCATATGACAGTGAAGACAATATGAATCCTCTGCCGCCACTAGAGAAACTAAGCACATAATCAATGTGGCAGTCAACAACAACCCAAATCTCCAAATTCCTGCTACATTGTAGAGTAAGTTTTAGAAAGGCAGACGGCAAGGATGCCACCAAGCACATATTTTTCAAGCAGTAGGAATTTGGTATGGGCTTAGGCTTGCAAGAATCAGTAAGCTTCTCACAACTCCGCAACTAACAAAATTATCGAATAGGCGACCGTGATTCTGAAACAATCAGCGTTATGGAGAGCTAACCTTATTGCTCCTCCGCTCTTATCCGCTGCCCGCAAGAAGCAGGTCCGGAGAACGAGATCCGACCGCGCTGGCACGGAGCGGGTGGGGCCGCCTCTAGCGCAGAGGCCACCTGCTGGCGGCCGCGGCGCACAGAGAGGCGCACCACGCCGCAGCGGCATCTTCTGGCGAGCGGGCGCTGCGCGCTCTGGTCGTAGCAGAACCGAGCGGCGGAAGGAAGGCTAGGAGGTGAAGGAACGCGACGGCGGCGGCAGCACGACGTTGCTTGCAAGACTAACGGCTAAGGCGAGGACTAGGTGGAAGCGGGGAGGTCGAGGGATGAACGGCGGCGGACGAGATCAAGAGCGTTGGAGCTGCAGGCCGCGGCGCGGGTGAGAATATGAGCGGCGCCGCTCAATCCAGGATTCCAGGTTGGTCCGCGCCTGACAGCGAGTGGTGGTCGCGGACAAACCTGGCCAGCGGGCCGGCACGGCCTGGCCCAGGCACGATTACACCTTGGCGGGCCTGGCACGGCACGGCCCACCAGGGCACGTTTACTAAGCGGGCCATGCCGTGCTGGCACACGGGCCGTGGCCCCTGACTTAAACGTGCCGGCCCGCGGCACGTTTAGGCCTACGTGGCTGTTTTGACTGTTTTTCTTAGAAAATGCAAAAAATCCAGAATTAAATATAGAAAAATGTAAAATGTGATACATGATAAAACAGAGCTTTATTGCTAGCTGTCTCGTTAAAACCTTCTATCTCTAGATAGGAAAAAGAGTACAGCTCTGCTCTAAAACTAGCCAACTACATCTCCTCTCCTGAGATGCGCGTCGTGGTGTCGAGTTAGGTGGCCGGTTGCTCCACCCCTCTGCACGTGGACCAGCCTCGAGCAAACTTTACACTTTGCTTGGAGCTGCTCCTCTCCATCCACCACGGTAATTATGGGTAGTTTTAATATATTCAACAAAAGCATCTGACTCACCAAAACCTAATGATAAATCATTAGAAGCAATCATACCACAAAGACCTTCTCTTTGTAGAGCATGATCATAGGTCCAGTTACGTACCGAACCGTCGGGGTTGAATTGGAGCGTGGCCTGGACGCCGCCGGTCCCGTCTTCCTTGTCCTTCTTAGCCGTCTTCTCGTGGCCCTCGATGTGCCCCGACAAGTGGCGAGTTCCTCCTTTGCTCTTCATGGACAACACACTCTTGCATCCACTCCATTTGCACTTGGCCTTGATCTCCGGCTCACCTCCCCCAGGCGGCACCACTCTATGTTCTTCAAAGTGATCCCACACCTTAGAGGTTCTTTTGCGTGGCCTTTTTGCGGTGGAGGAGGTGGAGGTGGTGGCATGAGAAGTTTGGGAAGGATGTGATTGAGATAGTGAAGGATCACTATCGTGGTGGGTGTCGGCGTAGTCGAAGAGAGGAGAAGAGGCATAGGGACCCCCAAAGTCGGGGTCGAGATCTTCAATGTTGAAGGTAGTATTCATGTTGGGATCAGCCATGTTTGAGTGTGGAAAATGAGAGGGGGTGTGGAGCCCTTTTTATAGCAAAAACATGACATTTTTTGGTCTAAAACAGCCCTCCAACGGACATATGGTCGAAATTCTGGTTAAAATGGCCTAATCTCGCTGAAAATGGGCCTAATCGCGCTTAAAAAGCCCCTAACCGGCCAAAAGTATCCGTTGCACCCCAAACCTGGGCTTCCGCGCGCGTCCGGCGCCTCCAATGGCCGGAAAAATGACCGTTGGCCCGCGCAAACCGTCGCCCAGGCGTGACGTGCCGACGGGTCTCCGCGTGCCTTCCGTGCTTTAACGGGCCTATGCGTGCCTGGCCTGTTAACGGGCCGTGCCCGTGCTGTCACGCGGGCTCAGCCTGCAGGCCCCAGCACGGCCCCAGGCAGGCCACAGGCCAGCGAGAGCCCGCCTAAGCACGTGCCGTGCCAGGCCCATGGCGGGCCGTGCCTCCGTGCTCGCGGGCCGGCACGCTGGCACGGGCCCAGATGGCCAGGTTTGGTCACGGATGAGGGGATTTGGCCTTGGCCCTTGGGCCGGAGCAAATTACCATCACAACTGAGACAGTGTATTACTATTCTTGTATTTTTTTCCCTAGCAAATCGCCTCATTAAACCTCCCCCCTAGTGCCTAAGAAATTTACTGCTACACGTTTACATCGTTTGCTAAAAGCCCATTCAGGAAACTAGAAGGTCCTCTATCCAACAGATTGAATTAGGACCCTCAGCCCTAGTTAAAGTGTGGGCCACACTATTGCTTTCCCTAGAACAGTGGGTAAATCTAACATGAGTAAAATTTCGAGTTAGAAAGGCACATTCTTCAAAGATAGCCGTCGCTCCCCCTAGAGAATTTCCTCCGTTAGCCATAGTTTATGTAACATCCATTGAGTCACTATTTACTTCAATTATGTTGCATCCCATCTGTCCAGCAAAGATAAGACCATCTCGAAGTGCCCAATCTTCCGAACGTACCGTGAATATCCCAGTTTTCGTATTATTCTAACGAAACAAAATCATCCATCATACCAAATGTTAGCGGGATCTTCATGATCCGATTGATGTCTACTGACAGAAAGAACAGACGTGGTAACCCTTCATCCTAGCATCTTCTCTTCTTATCAATCTATTCTTAAACTTTTGGATAAACAGTGTTCCTTCTTTGTGTTAAAATTTTCCTTGATGGGCTAGTTGGAATCCAAGGGCCATCCCATATGTTTATATTCTCACCATTACCCACTCTCCAAATGCAGCCTCTTTTGAAGGATTGGATACCTACCCATATACTCTGCCAAGTGTAAGATGATCCTTTTTTTAAAAGTCTGCGTTGAGAATATCCCTTGAAGGGTAGTATTTTGTTTTTCAAGACTTGACCACATAATGAGTCAGGTTCACACAGAAGTCACCAAGCTTGAGGTTCCAACATTGACAAGTTAAAACAGTGAAGATCTCTAAATCCCATTCCCCCATTTCTTCTTTAGGACACATAAGTTCCACCAAGGAAACTAGTGCATATGTTTCTCTCCTTCGTCATCTCCCCACCAGTAACGGGGCATAGCATATGTGATTCCTTTTACTACTTGTTTGGGAAGTTTGAAAACTGACATTTCATATGTCGGGATGGCTTGGGCCACCGCCTTCAGAAAAACCTCGTTTCCACCGTACGAAAATAATTTTTCCTTATAACCTTTTAATCTTTGCACTACTCTGTTAATGATATGAGAAAAACAGTATGAACGTTCCACTCCTACTTGGGTAGGGAGACCAAGGTAAGTATCTGTGGTAGCTTCCGTTAGGATGTTTAGTTCCAAGCATATTGCTTCCCCCATCTCAACTGAAGTACATGGACTGAAGAATATGCTGGATTTTGGTTCGCTCACCATTTGCCCCAAAGCTTCACAGTAGCCCTAGAGAATAATTTTGAGCGTACTTGCATTTGATATATCTACCTTCATCAGAATAAGTGAATCATCTACAAACAAAAGACGTGACACAACTGGGGCATTCCGACAAACTTTTACTCCCACCAAAGCTCCTCTATCTTCTGCATCTTGTAATAGGTTTGTAAGGCCCTCTGCACATAACAAGAAAAGTTACATGGATAGGGGATCTCCCCGTCGGAGTCCCCTCGTAGGTGTAAACCCTTCAGTTTCATGGCCATTGAAGCGTACTTGATAGGTAACTGACTGCACACATGACATAACTAGTTTTATCCAGCTCATTTCGAATCCCGTCCGTGCAAGAACTTTCTCCAAGAATTTTCACTCAACTCTATTATAGGCCTTATGCATGTCTAATTTAATAGCACACCAACCAAATTTACCATCCCTCTTCTTCTTTATTGCATGTTAAGACTCGTATGCCACTGGTATATTGTCAGTTATGAGACGTCCAGGAACAAACGCACTCTGTGTTGGAGAAATAATTTCTGGGAGGATGCCTTTCAACCTAGCTGCAGTAACCTTTGAAATAACTTTGTAAGTAACATTGCAAAGACTGATGGGTCAAAATTGGGTTACCTTCTCCGGACTATTTATTTTGGGGATCAATACAATAGTTGTGTTATTCCATCCCTCTGGGATTGTTGCGGAGTTAATAGCAGATAAGACCTCATTAGTAAGTTCTTCGCCAATTAGCTCCCAATATTTTTTGAAGAAAATTGTGTGGAGGTCACCGGGTCCCGTGGCCTTAAGTTCCCCAATGTTGAAGAGATCGCTCTTGACTTCCACTCGAGTATATGGTGATATAATGTGGTGACCCAACACACTACTGCATGTGTAGTGCGCAAGTCGGTGACATAATACTCACAGAAGGACTTATCCGTGAATATTACAACCCTCAGAGTAGTACAACAGAAACACGGTGGGTCAAGGAAAAACTATAGGATACAAACTTCATTACAAAATCTTGAGAATCTCTTTGATGAATCAAAGGAGATCTCATACAAAAGAAACATCAGAAGAAGCAATTCGGAGCTCCAAGCTGGAGAAGAACTCTAGCTCAGAACTAAATCTACTACGGCTGATATCAGCCCTAATCTATGGCTTGTAACAGCTAAGTCCAAGAATGGTCTTCACCTACACCTTGATAGCTTCTCCTCCACCAGCATTGTTGATGACGATGCTTTCCTGGCTAAGTAAGAGATGACTCCACCTAGCTTCATGAGGTAGTGATGGCTTCACGATGACGACTTCCATAAGGCTTCAACTCTAAGAAGGGGGTCAAACGGGAACGAATGAGTAACGAGCATTACTCAGCAAGTTCATGATATATAGTTGAAAATTCAATACATGCTTAAAAGAGAATAGAATCAAACATGCTCGAGAACAGAAAACCGACCTCGTCTTCTGTCGCCCACGAAACCTCGTCGAAGAGCGAATCATGCATCTTAGGCACCATCTCATAAGGTAAATTCACAAAGCGCCGGCACACCAGCAGGCCGGTAGTAGACGCTTTCTCTTCCAGCAGCAACTTAAGCTTCTTCTTGGTGTCCTTGTCACCGCAGACAGAGAGCAGGTAATCCTTCAGATCCTTGATGCAGCGGTTCTCCTGCAAGGCAGCAGCAGCAACGAGGTGTCCAGTTCAGTCTGAAACCCAACCGACCAGCAACTTAGCAGACACCAACAACAGTTTACAGAGCGACTGGGCTGTGCATCATACGTCATATCTTCCCAAATTGAGCACGGTGACGAGTCCGAACAGATCGTCGTCATCGCCTCCGTCAGCCGCATTAGCTTCCCAAATTGAACATGCATGCCACAAATATACAAACAAGCTGCACTCCCGAGTGTACAAAGTAAACGATCAGCACAAGTGCAGGCTCGCGTGTCATGAACATATCGGTGAAGCTCTTACTTTGGTTTCGATGCCATCTACAAAAATACAACAAACGGAGCATATAATTTGAACCCTTATTTGATATAGCAAAAGGTCTAGACAATTCCTAAATTTCAGTATAATGCATATCGGTTCACCATGTCTTATAAGGCAGCACCTCAATTTGTAAAATCTAGCCAACAATTCCTTAAATCTAGCCTACAATTCCTCAATTCCTAAAATTTAGCCTACAACAAACCCTTGTTTTTATCTAACCGTAGTGCAGACTTGCAGTAGTAGAGCAGAACATTGGAGACTTGGAGTGGAGCCATGGAGATGGAGAAGACAGGGGAGGCTTCTTTTCTCTTACCGTGCCACCCACACTGGCGTGGTGTCGGGCTGGAAGCAGAGAGCCAGGGATGGAGATGCGTCCGGGCTTGAGATGCTCCCAGTTCCCTTGAGCATGCGAGGGTGACAAAGAGGTGTGGCGGCGGGCCGGCGTCCGGCGACGTGTCTGCCGGCGGTCGGGGCGGCATGGTCGACCTCCGTGACCGCGCGGTCGAGGTGGGGGTGGCCGTGCTTGAGGGTAGTCGGGCCGGCGGCGTGAATGGAGATGCGGCGGGGATGGATGTGTGCCGGTCGCCGGTCAGGTCGGGGTCGGGATTGGCGGCAATGGAGATGTGGTGGGGATGGATGGTGGTGGGCGGCAAGGAAGTGTGGTGGTCGGGGGTGGGCTTCCGAGTGACCGTGCTTGTGGGAGGTGGGCGCGGCGGTTGCCGGCGCGCGGCAGGAGGCGGCGGCGGCCCAGGGATGTGGACGCGGGGGGCTGGCGGCTACGATGGGAAAGGGGATGGGGGAAGGAGAATGACTCCGTATGCGGTATGCTATGCCTGTCTGCCTCGAGTGCTTGACCTGATACAGTATTGCTAGGAAATGTCGGTCCCTTCGGTCGTTTTGGTCTACGGAAGGCCACGCCCGAACGGACCATAAATATTTCGGTCACTAGGACCAATGTGATGACCGAAGACCGAATTACACGGTTTCGGTTCCGGTCTTTTCGGGTTCGGTCTTCGGTTTCGGTCTTTTATGCCCGGGCTGAGTGCCCACGGTGGTCTGCTCCAGGACGAGGTCGACGAAGCCGGTGAGATCCCATGGCTTGAAGTCGAGGTAGGTCTTGAGCAGCAGCCGGACGCCGTGGAAGTCGCTGGGCTTGGGGTCGAAGAAAGCAAAATCCGTCTGCACGGTCTCCATCTACAACCGCCAATCCGACGAGCAAAGCATCAGACTGTTGCCGGCGAGATAGAAAATCCTAAGGGTATTGAAAAGAAGCTGGCGGCACACACCTCCTGGGACGCATCGTCGTCGCTGGAGCTGCCGCCGCCGCTGCACGAGTTTTCAATATAATCCTCGGCCAGCTTCGCGCGCTTGGACGGCGGCATGGCGGCGGCGGCATCACGGACTCGCCGTTGCCCGCGCTGTGGAACTCGAGGAGGCGGCACGTCACGGACTCGCCGCTCGGTTGGGTTGTTTACCCGGACGGTGAGGGATGAGGGAATCGACCAGCATGGTGAGGAATCGACCGGCGTCTAGGGGGAGGGAGGGGTGGTGGGGGAGAGAGGCGACTCACCAGGCGGTCGGGGCGGGGGAGCTCCTCTGTTGGCGACGGCGGTGGCGCTCTCTCCAGGGACTCCGGTGGCAGCGGCAGTGGCACTCTCTCCAGGGATCCCGCGACCAGGGGCGGGTGTTCTCGATTGGTGGCTGAGAGGGGATCGGAGAAGAGAAAGGGGATCGACCTCGAGTGGTCAGAGACCGTATACGCGCGACGATATCCCCCCAGGACAAATCCATGGCGCATCAGAGGCGTGTTCGCCACGCATTCCTAGACAGAAACTAATAAAAAGTTCAAAAATCCAACATAGACAACAACGACTACTTATCCCACTGGCTGATGTTGTCTACTGCTGCTCCTATACGCCCAGGTTTGATTCCCCCAAAACTAATTTTTTATTAAATTTGTTTTCTCTAGAAAATAAATCAGTACAATTCAACAAAATGTGTTGATTAATTTAGAACAATATATTAATTAATTTCGTGCATTTTTGGCAGATAAGCCAACATTTTTTATTAATATTATTTTATTTAGCAAACAAATCAATATAATCCACGCACACATTACATCATACTTAGCAAAATAAATATGTTGAATTTATCATCTGTAGAAAAATAAATATGTTGAATTTATCCACTTATAAATGGGTGCTGTCAGGGTATCAGTGGCGCACCACTAGGCGGTGCGCCACTGATTCTATGGAGAATACATGGGTGGCAGGTATCAGTAGCGCACTTGTGCGTGGTGCGCCACTGATGCTCCATAGAATCAGTGGCGTATGGTTCGTGGTGCACCACTGATGCTTCCGGGCATACATGGCACATAGAATCAGTGGCGCACCACTAGGAGGTGCGCCACTGATGCTATGGAGCATCAGTGGCGCATCTCCTAGTGGTGCGTCACTGATTCTTTTAGGTACACATGGGTGCTGGGTATCAGTGGCGCACCGTTGATCGTGCGCCACTGATGCTTGGAGCATCAGTGGCGCACGGCTACATGGTGCGCCACTGATGCCTGTACATTGCTCCGAGCCACATCAGTGGCGCACCGCTACATGGTGCGCCACTGATGCTATGTCATCTATGCTCATTTTCCTAGTAGTGGAACAAATTACAGCTGGGCAATTGACAGAAATGAAACCTGCATCGTAGTGCATATGCAATACATAAAGATTACTATGTGATTCATGCGGGCATTACAACAAAATACATAGACCGTCATCCAACTGCATCTATGTCTAATAATCCACCCTCCGAATATCATCCGAACAAACGTTGGGTATTAAGTTGCTAGCAATAGATTATCGCAGTAAGCAAAGTGTGTGATGTAAAAAATGTAAACTAGGTAAACACTGTTGTTTTCTCCCTAATGGCAACAGCACATCCTCCATCCGTCACATTTCTGTCACTCGAGCAGAGATAGAAAGGAGGAATGAACCCACTATCGAGCATAAATACTCCCTCTTGGAGTTACTAGCATCTACTTGGCCAGAGCATCTACTAATAACAGAGAGCATGCAAGATCATAAATAACATAAACATGAAGATAACATGATAAATAGAATTTTAGTAATAAAGCATAGCAATCGTCTTGCATCATGAGAAGTAACACAAATAAAAGATCATGAATATCAATGCAACGAAAGATATACATTTGTTTCAAGTATAAAGAAAACTTGGAAAGTGATATTTCGCTAGTCCTTAAGAGTGGGGCAAAACATAAATGCCAGGACAACTTCAAAGTTCACGAGGAAGACTAGAACAAATAATAAGAGAACACGCAATAACACATTATGAATCAATTAATAATGTTTCTGGGACAAATGCACATAAAACTCAGAATGGCAACTATGCTCTCTCAACCGTGCATAAAGTTAGAAGATGGAGACTCAACATAAAAGTAAAAGAAAGGCCTTTCGCAGAGGGAAGCATGGATCACTCATGTGCTAGAGCTTTTATTTTATTAAACAGAGGTATAAAAATCTTGACACTCCTCCCAACCATCTTACACAAACCATGGCTAACCGAATCCTCGGGTGCCTGCCAACAATCACATAGTGTGGAGGAGTGTCTATATTTTAAGAGAGGTGTATGCTTATGTCAATGAATGGTAAACTGGAAATACAGTACGTCACAAGCCAACTAGATTTCAGAAGAGCGGCTCCCATAGAAGGACGCATCTGGGTAGAAGGTCATCCCTCTTTCTCTTTTGTTTACACAATTATTCTTTGACTGATAAATCAGGGGCAAAAATAGTGAAGAGAATTTGTGTTATTAATTTGGGGCTGGGCACCCCGCTGCCAGCTCTTCTATCATTGGATAAGCGGATGAAGCCACTAGTACAGGGTGTGAAATTCCAATCAACAAGTGAGATAAAGATTCTCTATTCACGTCCTCGTGAGCTAAAACAGGAGCACAAAACAGGAGTAATTTTGAAAGTTTTAAAGGTAACACATGGGCAATTTACTTTGGAGTGGCGGTTAAATACCAGATGTAGGTAGGTATGGTGGAGACAATGGAAAAACTTTGTTTTTTTGGGAGTTGGATGCACGAGTAGAGCTCATACTCAGTACAAGTGGAGGCTAGCAAAAGACTGGGAGCGACAAATCAAGAGAGCATAAGAGCCATAATCATGCATAGCGAAATAAACATCATTAATCAAAGCATAAGTGGCACCACAAGTTCAAAAACTAAATGATCATGGAGGATATTAGTTAGTGGTTCATAGTCATAAACATGGTGTGAGCATGCGCCAAGTCAACCAAATAAAACATTCAAAGAAGAACACCACAAATTTATGCTTTAATATGACAAGAACAACTCGTGATTCTTTCAATGGCACATTAAACACTCTCAGCTATTTAAGGATAATCATGCTACTAAATAACCACAAGGCTTTAGAACTAAAATAACATCCAGCATGATATGAAAAAGTATGGCCATAGTCCATACAAGCTTCTACTTGCACCGTTAAAAATTCTACTTCAAGCGGCAGTTTCTTTTCCCAACAAGAACCATACAAAACATGCTTTAATAAAAGCTCTCTAAATTCTACAGCAAGAAAACATGACAGGATTCACATAAAACTACTAAAACTAACAACTCTGAATAAGAGATGCAATGAAAACAAGAGCTAAACAGGAATTTTTGCAGTAACTAGAAGAAAAACTAAGAATACTAGCATAGCAAGTATTCAAACGAAAAAGAGGAGCGTGTCTCTCTGCCAAAAAAGAATTCAAGGGCCCAACTATATTATTGCAGGAAGGAAAACAAAAGAAAACGAAAGACAAACAAACAGACTCTCCAAGTAAACTTCATATGATGTGACCGAATAAAAATATAGTTTCACGAGAAGTGACCTGATAGATTGTTGATGAAGAAGGGGATGCCTTGGGCACCCCCAAGCTTATATGCTTGAGTCTTCTAAACATATTCTTGTATGAACCACGGGGACATCCCCAAGCTTTGACCTTGATCTCTTCTTGATCACATATATCACCTCTTCTCTTGACACTTGAAAACTTCCTTCACACCATACTCAAACAGTAATTCACATTAGAGGGTTAGTGCAACAATTAAAAATCCATTGGTTCTGTATGGAACAAGTGCTATTGATACTTTTAAACATTAGCTACAGCCACTGATGTTTTGTGAAGCAAAGAAATCCACTTGACATCGAAAAAGAGCAAATGCAAGAAAAATGGCAGAATCTGTCAAAACCAGAACATGTAAATACGATTTTTTTCATGGCACTTACGTTGCTCAGATCTAAAAACATAAAGGAAGAAAAATTTGCGGAATTAGACGATGAATAAGCACAATAAATTTCAGTTCATTATGATTTTTCTACGATTTATAAGTTTTTTTACTGTGGACAGCAGAAATCTGTTTCCTACGCAAAAATCCGTAAACCAACTCCAACTCTCGTCAGAAACCTTACTTGGCACTAATAAAACATGAAAAGAAAGATACAAAGGAGTTTCTACAGTAGTATACAACCCCTTGACTTAAAGAAAACAGAGAAAAACAAAGCAAAAATAAAACCATGGGTTATCTCCCAAGAAATGTTTTTCTTTAACGCCTTTTAGCTAGGCCCAGAAAAGTGGAATCAAGTATTTTCAAGTGGAGGGGCATTCAAATCAAGATTTGGCAATTCCTTAATAAAACATTGTATTTTATCTAAGTGAGTTTTAGAGGTTCCTCTCTTAGAACTTTTAGGCTTACTATTTTCATCAAATAGTTTCTCAGGAACAATCCAATAAATATCTTTTCTTGGGCTTAATGCAGTGCTATCAATTTAAAGGGGATTGGTATTTTATCCTCCTTTTCATTATTAGATTCAGTTTTTTCTAGAGCACCAACAATATCTACATATGATCCAAGCATATTGAAATGATCAAAGACTTTTCTAGCTCCTATAGCAATATCTCCAAATTCTTTAAGCATGGTTTCTAAGATAAAGTTCCTTTTCTCAACATTTTCAATGTTATTCAAGTTGAGGAACATATGTTGTAATATGGGATCGAGGTTAACAAACCTAGCTTCTAACATGTGAACTAAAGAAGTTGCAACAGTCTCATAATTTGGGGCAAGTTCTACTATGGATTTTTCCTCAAAATTATCATGCTTACTAACATGATCAAAGAACTCTTTAATAGTATCCTTTCTAAATATAGAACCACTTCCTACCTGCAAATCTTTCAGGGTAAACTTAGGGAACAACATGCTGAAAAATAACAACAAAGTAACAAAAGTAACAACTATTATAAGAACTAATTTTTTTTGTTTTTTGGATAAAGAGAAGCAAACAAGAAAAAATAAAATAAACTAAGAAAAACAAAAACAAAGTAAAGAGATTGGAAGTGAGAGACTCCCCTTGCAGAAATTCTCATCCTCCCCGGCAACGGCGCCAGAAAAATAGGTTGATGGTGCAGGTCTTGCACTCGTTGGGAGACCCCAAGAGGAAGGTATGATGAGCAAAACAACAGTTTTCCCCCAGTAAGAAACCAAGGTTTAATCGACCAGTAAGAGGAAGGAGTAACTTCAGAAGGTTGAAGCAACTGAGATGCCATGGCGCATTACTAGTTTAGAAGCAACATGGAACCTACACAACACAATCAAATCACTTTGCCCCAACGAAGCTGTGAGGTTGTCAATCTCAACGGTTTTGCTGAACACAAAGAGGTTAAACGTATGGTGTGGAAAACAGTATGAAAGAAGTAGCAGCAGTATGAAAGCAGTAAGTGTTTTATCAGTATGAGGAAAAAGGACCGGGGTCCACAGTTCCCTAGTGGTGTCTCTCCGTGAAAGATAAATAACATGTGTGGTGAACAAATTACAGCTGGGAAATTGAGAGAAATGAAGGCTGCACCGTAGTGCATATGCAATACATAAAGATTAATATGTGATTCATGCGGGCATTACAACAAAATACATAGACCGTTATCCAACTGCATCTATGTCTAATAATCCACCCTCCGAATATCATCTGAACAAACGTTGAGTATTAAGTTGCTAGCAACAGATTATCGCAGTAAGAAAAGTGTGTAATTTAAACAATGTAAACTAGGTAAAGACCGTTATTTTCTCCCTAATGGCAACAACACATCCTCCATCCTTCACTTTTCTGTCATTCGAGCACAGATGCAAAGGAGGCATGAACCCACTATCGAGCATAAATACTCCCTCTTGGAGTTACTAGCATCTACTTGACTAGAGTATCTACTAATAACTAAGAGCATGCAAGATCATAAATAACATAAGCATGAAGATAACATGATAGATTAATAATCAGAAGACATAGCATTCAACATTCATCATATCCCAGCAAACACGACATGTAGCATTACATAAAGATGATCTTGATCATGTTAGGCAGCTCACAAGATCTAAACATGAGGTACAAAGTGGAGAGAACAAGCATCTAGCTAATGCTATGGATCCGTAGTCCAGGGATGAACTACTCACGCATCACTTCAGAGGAGGGCATGGTGGTGTAGACCCTCCGGTGATGAATTCCCCTCCCGGCAGGGTGCCGGGGAGAGGTCCAGAACCCTCCCGATCTCTGGATGACGATGAGAGCGTCCTTGGGTGTTTTTCGGGACGAAGTGGTATATCTTTAGGGTTTACGCCTCGGGGGGTATAAATAGGCAAAAGGGCAAAGCCGGTGGAGGCCGGGGGCCCCCACACCACCCATGGCGCGGCCGGGGGCGCGTCGCCCTATGGTGTGGGCCCCCTGAGGCCCCCCTCCGGGTCTCTTCGAGGCTGCGTGGAACCTTCGGGAATTCTAAGACTTCCGGGCTTCGAATTTTCCATTTCCGAGCATATTTCTAGAACAACTTTTATGAAACTAAAAACAACAGAAAACAGGGAACTGGCTCTATGGCATCTTGTCAATCGGTTAGTCCGGAAAATGGATAAAAATGACATAAAGTGTATAGCAAACATGTGAGAAACAATAAGAAAACAACATGGAACGTCAGAAATTAAGGATACGTTTATGACGTATCACACACCACTTCAATCTTCTGCTTCCGAAGGGAATCTTTCAGCATGGTTCGGCGACCCCTCACACCGAACCCGCGCATGTTGAGAAAGAGGCATCTCATTGGGGAACCATTCCTTTAGCCCGTGCTTGGCGGATGTATGGCTTCCTAGCAGCCGGAGTGGCTCGCTTTTTTCCACCCCGCGCCCGTCTTGTCGGTCCAGCGCCTTGCACCTCCCTAGGTGTCGAGCTTTCTCCTTGCGGTAGAGTGGCCCCTACCACTTCCGCCGATACAGACACATGTGCACTCGGCCCTGCCCCCATACCAGGGACAAGCGGCGACCCCCAACCAGTCGGTCAGTAGGTGCAGTGGCCGAGGCTTGGGCTTCTAGGTTTTGCCGCGCTAACGCCAACTCAGCCTGCGCTCGCTCAGAGGCCCAGAGAATCGAGAGAGCTTCCGTCGGCGAACCCACGGCAGAAGCCAAAACAACACAATTGTCTCTAGCGACTTGCAGCAAATGTGAATCGGAAACAGCATCAAGAGCGACAAAGTCGGAAATAAGGTTTTTACCAAATGCTTGCTTGTCGGCGACACGCTTTATTGCGCGCTCCAGAAACGCCCCCTAGACACTCTTGTGGGATGCCAAGACCAGAACCGCCCTGCTACGCAGTGCACGAGCCACCAGCACCGCCAGGGCAGGGATCTCACCGTCGAGCTGGAGCGCCAGCGAGTTCCCCGAGAAGTCCGACAGAGCGCGGACCTGCAGCGCCATACCCAACGAGAGAGCCGGCCTGTTGGCATTTGCCTTGCTGCGCCTCTCCCTGGCGATCAAAGCCTCTGGGGTAACCGCTGCCGTCCCTAGAGACGACTCCAGGGTAGCAGGGGGGAGGCTGGTGGCGCATCGGAGGACTCCGAGCAGCTTGCTGCGAGGGAGAACTCCCTAGAATCTCTATCCCCACCTAGCCCTTGCCCACTAGAAATGATCCATACTAGTAGATAGGCTATGCCGACCGAGCCTTCTCAGCGCCCGCCGAGGCCAACGGAGGCGATGCCCCGAGCGCACCCACCGATTTGTAGCCCAAGGGAATCCCTCCCCCTTTGGCTGGATGGGCTTGTGACCCTCCTTGTTCCTGTCATGAGACCCCCGATGACCATCCCAATCCTCATCGTCACCATCAGAGCTATTCTCCTCCTTGTCATCTCCCTCCCGATCATTGTCCTTCCTTGGTGGTGGGGGTGGCAGAGAGCTAGAGCCAGCACGACGCGGAGCATCCTCCACCACCCGAACCTTGAAGCCCTGACCATTGACGAACAAGGGGAATGACTCAGGCAATCGCCCCCCTGCCCTACAACCTAACTTCATACCGATGAGGTCAGGAGGATCCACCAGCGACCCTTCGTCCACCTCCATCGGGCGCTCCACCGGCCGAGCAACAACAACCATCATCTCCGCTGAGCGATACAGCGGGGGAGGGGGCACACCATGCACGAACACCCACGTCTCCACCAGCTCCTCCACCGCTTGCTCATCCAAGCCCCCATCCATCACCAACGCACGAGCCTTGTAGAATGGGAGGCGGATACCACCCCCACGAATAGCCATCCGCAAGTTCTCCTTAGACGGGAAGATGAGAACAAAGTCGGAATCGCTGACTTGACGAACCTTCCACTCCCAATTGTCCTCCACCAACTCCTTGAATTCAGCATCCACCTGCGCCGGTGACAACACCGCCTCCTCAACGTACACCGTCGCAGTATTGGGCGGCGCCTGGCCCAGCTCCTCATCCGGGACATCAAGGCACATGAAGCTTTTCCCCGGGACACCGAAACCAGCCTAGTATGGTTCCCGGTGATGGTTGCAGACCGAGCACATCGCCGTCAGATGCCCCTTTGACTTGCACTTCATACAGAAAGGGTCACCGGTGCATGCTGCCTGCACGTGGCCAACCACCCCACACTCGTAACAGGTGATCTTGGAGGAGTCCGCGGCCAACTGCAGTGAAGTGGAGCCCGCCGAAGAACCCCCCGCCCCGTGGCAGAGAGCTCAGGACCGCGAAACGGAGGGGAGGGGGATTGGGTCTTTCCCCTAGATCTGCCAGCATCCCGCCCGCGGTTGGATGCCCGTAGCCTCCCTGCTGACGGGCCTCTCGCTGACGCAGAGGATCACGGCGCCCCCTTAGCGAGCCGCGCCTCCCGTCCTGTTGCCGTTGGTGCTCGGCATACTCTACGTCCAGACGCGCCCGTAGCTCGCGGCGGTTCCCTCCCCCGCGGTATTCCTCGAGAGCACGCTTCCCCGCCGGAGGTCCTCCCTGCGCTCGAGATCCATGGAGAGGGAGAGCAACAGAGAGGTATCGCCGGAGAGAGAGATGAATTTAGCTCGAGAGAAGTTGCAGTGCACGTCGCGAGGTGGAGCCACGAACTCTGACCTAGAGTCCAAGGAACCGACCGGGAGCCACCGCCACCTATAAGGACCCAGCGCCACATGGGCCGACTCCACGGGGCAAACAAGGCGGCCCAACCGAGTGAAGCCGCGCCTCGGGGAAGACCGGGCCCTCCCTGTCCCCAGAGCTGGGCCGGCCCAACAACGGCCCACAGCCCGCAACGCATGCTCCGTCCTCCCCATCTAACATGCACCAGGTAACCCTAGAAGGTCGAGCCGCCGGGGCCCGTCGGCGGGAGCTGCACCTCTAGGGATCCAATCACCACCACACCAGTGGCCGGTGACGCGGAAGGAACCACCTCCTCCAACGCCAGCGTACTCGCGCCCGTCCCCCCTGGGAGAGGCGGAAAGTCGTCCCATCCCGGGACCACCTGCATCACGACGCCGCCCAGCGAGCACACCGAATCCGGCAGAGCAACGACAGCCAGCGCACCCTCCACCCGCACCAGCTGCTCCGAGAACGCACCACCAAGAAAGTCGCCCAGCACCAACACCGACCGCCCCCCACGTGGGGAGAGAGTGCCGTCGCTCTCCGAGGCCGACGCTGCGCCCTCCGCAGCCAGCAGTGGCCGCGAGGACCCCTCCTCGCACCGCACCCTCTGCAGCGATGACGCTCGACGATGCTCGGGGCGCCTACGGCGCGGCGGCGGCGAGCCAGCCCCAACACGGGCCAGTCGCCCTTTTCGTCGCGAGAGGCGACACATGTGCCCGTTTTTTTCTGGAGAGAGAGGACCAGGTTTTCCTCATTTACAATTCAAATTGTGGCATAGTCACATTGCATAGCAATTATAGTTCAAATCATGGACTTGAAAGTGTAAAATGAGTACTTATCTTATCTGAGAAACAATTTACTATCTGAGGCTTAACACTAAAAAATATCTCTTGAATTAACTGGAGCTGGGTCAATTTTCAGATTTATTAATAAATGAAATGGTATTATCAGACCAATCAGAAAAAAAGAACAAAAATGGGACAAAGTTGAAAAACTGCGAATGATCAAATATACACTTACCATGGAAATTACATATTCTTGGAAATAACTATCTCATGGCGTAGAAATCAGACAGATCAAATATCAATTCATCATCAACCAAATTAATTTCCAGGTCATATTTACCTTTTTATTAAACCTGGCAGTCCCTCAACATGAATAGAAGAGTGTGATTAGGGAGAATCGAACATTAGCAGGCGACGAAGTTAAAAAGCTTAAAATTATAACTCGGTATTAACTCTAATTACCTGAAGAAAAGCACTATAACAATCAGCAGGCCTTAGGCAATATCAATCACTGAATCAAAGGATTCATAGCTTACATTGCATCACACACAGTTCAACGACAGGAAACAGGGTGGTCATGGCCTCATGGGTGATGTTTCAGAAGTATAACTAATAGAATTACCTGCTTCAAGTATACAACAAAAAAAAACTATATAGTTTCTTTAAGCAATTAGTCAAACATTTGGGCTGCATAAATATTTAACCATAACTGCAGTCAGTCAGGACATAAATTAAATGTCATGTAACTTGATGTTATCACAAAGAAAAATTTTGCCAAGCTATATTTAATAGAATAAAAATAGAAAGAGTTAATTCATAGCCAGTTTGACTGGAGGTACAAAGTCCAGCCTGATGCAACATATCTTCTTATAAAGCAAAACCCTACTAAAATGCAATGATTTTTCTATCTCAACATGCAAACTATCCACATCATCCATTCTTCTAACCAATCAATTGTCCATGTCACCTCCACTAATATTTATTAATTACTACATGCAAACTAACATAATCCATTTCTTAAACCATCCAATTATTTATATTAATAATTTAAAATATATATACTAGGATTAATTGAATTTTGCATATTCACGTAGAAAACATAATGTATCACACCCCTTATAAACTTTTGTTTATAATAAATTGTAGTTTCTAAAGCGGTCACCGCAGCAACACTCGGGGTATCTTCTAGTATACTCGAAGTAGAAGATGGGCATGGCCTTCCCCTTAAAAATAAAGGAATCGACAACAACAAAAAACCTCGCCCGCCTATATTTGCATCACAGATAAATATGCACGAATAGAGAGATCAGGACAGGGCGTACATATTGGGGTTTCTTCTGCATATATCCCTAGTCTAATTGTGCCGTGTAGGAAATACAGACGGGCGCTTATTAGCCATCGTGAATTGAAGAAGCCTTCGCTATCGTGGGCGTCGTCGCTGGCCCGTTGCTGCCGCTCACCATGGACTGGAGGCATAGGAAGTGACAAAAAATAGAAGCTGAATTGCACCATTGTAAATATCTAGAAGCTGTGGAAATTCCTCCTCGAAACAGGCTTTTCGCACTGCTTTATAAATAAAGGCAACCATCCACACGGTCAACAAGGTACAAGTCCAAAGTTACAAAGACAGAAAAAGTATGTTGCGGGCAACAGCACAAGTAAGCCCAAATAGAGTGCGGTAACGACAAAGAAAGATACAACTCCGCACGGAGTAAAGCTCAACGACTGGATGGCTCAGCAAATCGGCGAGCTGCCCTCGGACGGTCCTCAGTCATTGCCATCCAGCCGTGCCTTGTCCCGATGTCTACAAAGAGGCGCCACTGCTGAAAGAATGACAAGAATTTAAACACGGAGTTAGAGATCCGTCTCAGGAAGACACACTCGATAACCATTTTATTATGAATATTCCATAGAGTCCAGGTCATCGAAGCAAACAGTAACCAGAAGAGACACCTCCTCATACCGGTACGGTTTGCCTGCACTTTTAGGAACTCGCCGAGGTCCAGGGTCTGTCACTCAGGCCCAAGCGCCTCAGCTATAAAGCTCCTTAGAAAGCAGGTTGCGGAGCACGAAAACAAAATATGGGTCCCTGATTCAAGGTCCGCACAAAGGGGGTAGGTACCATCCCCTAGACCTAATCGCTTTGCTACCTCCACACCCGACGAAAGGCGATCCGTCAGTAGCTGACATGTGAAGATCTTTATCTTCAGACATCAGGGCTTTCCATAGATGAGTGGTCCAGGGAATAACATGCCCCCTAAATAGGGCCCTACAGGCGGACCCATGGTAAAACATCCCGAGGGCGACAGGGCCCAAGAGACACAGTCCGACGAGTCCAACAAGGTCTGTGGGAGGCTAACTAACAGGCGCTCCCACTCATTGGCCTCTACCTAGCCAAACGTGAGGCGGAACCCAATGTTCCGTCTCCCCCGTTGGACCTCCCTTGCAACCAAGATATATGGGCATGAGTAGATCGCAGATAGTCCCGGAAATTCCTGACGGAGGGGGTGAGTCCCAAGCCACAGATCCAACCAGAAAAAGGTACCTCTTCTGTCTCCTAAGAAGAAGGTCGTCCCTAGTCGGATCTCATGATTGATGGCCTGGATGGATCTCCAAAACTGAGAGCCCTACTTCCGCTCACAAGCCAGGAGCGGGCCTCCTCTCAGGTATTTGGCCTTTACTAGCTAGAGCCAAAGTCCCCTATCATCTCTAAGGATCCTCCAGTCCCACTTCAACATCAACGCCTTATTCATGTGTCTTGATGCATGAATCCCTATGCTCCCAACTCCTTGGGGGCACAAATATCTGACGCCTGCTGAAAAAACGAGACAACTCTTTGTCAAAACTGGCATGCACTCCTTTCGGCAATAAGTATAACCCCATAATATACATGGGGATGCTAGATAAGCAGGCATCAATAAGGATAGTATTCTCCCCTTAGAAGTACACCTCCCCTGCCATGGTTCAGATCTAGCCTTGGCCATCAAGATCCAAGTATCCCGGATTGACATTCCTAGGTAGTTCACTAGGAATGCAGCTAACCTACAATTGAGGTTATCAGCTATTTGTTGTTTTTCCTCATCGGAGTACCCAAGGACCATAACCTCAATTTTACCAAAGTTGATTTTGAGGCCTGACATGGCCTCAAAGCAAAGGATAAGGAATTTTAGATTAATGATATCTAGTTCTGATCCCTCCACCATGATCATGGTGTCGTCTGCATATTGGAGATGTGTCATGCCACCCCCTGAGATAAGATGTCCAACCACACTAGATATGTGGCCAGGCGTCTTAGCTCTCTCTAAGACCCTTGCAAGGGCATCCACTGAAGCATTAAAGGCCAAAGGGGAGTTAGGGTCCCCTTGTCTAACCCCGCAACTCGTCTTAAAATAGGGACCCACTTCCCCCATTTAAGTTAATGTAGGTGTTACCACTCATCACTATCTGCATAATCCAACAAATTATCCGATTATCTACGCCCTTCCACTCCAACACTAAGCGAAGGAAGGCCCAGTCCAAGCGATCATATGCCTTTTGGAAGTCCAGCTTAAGAAACACACCTTTCTGGCAGTTTGACTCAACCTCATGAATGATTGCATGAAGTGCTAGAACCCCACCATGTATGTGTTGCCCCTTAAGGAAAACAAACTGGTAGGGGTGTGTGAGGTGTTCTAGGACAGAGGAACACCTAGAAGCTCACACCTTCGACAAGATCTGATGAATAACATTGAGGACAGTGATAGGTCTAAATTGGCGGATCTCAGTGCCCCCCGGTACCTTAGGGATCAGGGTAATCACACCAAAGTTAAGGCGGGAGATCACGAGGGTTCCAATATAAAATTCTTAGGACATAGGCATAATCACCTCCTTAATAGTCTCCCAGAATTTCTGGAAGAAAATTACCGGTAAACCATTTGGCTCTGGTGCCGAATTAGATTTCATCTCTATAATCGCCTGACCCACCTCTTCCGACAAGAATGGGAGGGTAGAAGCTGCGGAAATTCAAAGCTAAGGTAGGTTTGATACGAAGAAGATTAGGGAGGCCCAAATATGATGGATCAGAGAATACCTTTTAGATGGATTGGAGCTTGTATGGCATGGAGAGGAAACACAACGAGAGATGAATGAGGAGCAGGAGCATAAGGGATCGCTCGACGATGCGGTGGCAGGACATGGCGGCGAGTAGCAAAGAAAATGAGTCTATAGAGGAGAATCTCTTTTTTTACATAATAGAGCAGACGCTCTTTATAGCTGCAGGGATGCCCTCTAGATCTCACGGGAGAGTTACCTAGGAGTTGCTGGCGCAACGCTCATCCGACGACTATGTGTGTTTGATAGTTAGATCCAATGGATTAATTATCTAGTTTCTTAGAATTAACATAGTGTCACGTATGGTGCATCCAATTATTGTGTGTGTGTGTGTATATATAGACACTATTTTCCCATTTGGTATAATCTTTCCTACACTTGGTATCGATGTAGGTAAAATTCAATCAATTTTGTCTCATTTTCTACTCAGATTTGAAGCATGCTCAAGTGATTTGTAGAGAGGGAAGGGAGGTGTTTGGTATGATAGATTTTCCATGCCTCGGTAGTCCGAACTTATTGACTTATCAAACATGGAAAAGGAAACAATGGTTGTATGGTAAAGCAGAAATTCATCTTTAATATGCAATACAAACTAGTTTTATCACGGAAGAACAATTCACCTCACACTCACTAACAAATGCTATCTTCAAATATTACATAGAACCATTTGCACATAATGAAAGCTATATATCTAACCTTGGCCTCTTGTACTTTGTGTTTCTGACCGACATGTACATGTTAGTGATAATAAGTGTTATTGGTCCAAACTATAAAATTCCAAGCCGAAACAAGTTTTGAAATGTTTATGAAAAAATATATTTGGAATTTATTAATTGATTTGCTAAAATATCCATTTTGAGAATGAACTAAATATTTACAAAACAAAATTATTAAGATATATACAGTTAGTATACATATAAGTAATGCTACCATTTCTTGCACATCAATATTTGATGATTTCTACATAGGAACATATAAAGAGGATGTCGTGAATTATAAAATAGGAAATCATAATACCCAATTTGATCACACACAGTATACTCCCTATGTGTCTACTAACAATGTTTTAGTAAGTAAAAAGGACGTCGTGCAAAATAATTGCAAAAGTGATTGATAAGCCGCAAAAAGGAATGATCTCACACATGCACACATGTTCAAGAATGACCATCTATACAATTCTATAATTAACTTGTCTTATAAAACTATAGGCACACATAGTATTCTCACAACTCAACATTTAGCAATGCTAACATTAGTATCAAGGATATTCATTACATTTTGTTATAGGAATGATCCGTGCAATGTCACACAATAGTAATAGCTAAAATACTCCAATGGATTATGTTTTCTAGACTGAACAAAATAAAAAAATATGTATATTTTCGTTCCGCCGAATTTGGAAGGAGGTGCTCTAGTAGATTTTTCGTGGGACGAGGTATACAAAATGAAATTTAAAGCCTATCAAGATACTAGCTTGATTTATGTACCCATCATTATTTAACACGATCTTTCGGGCTTTCCTTCCACTTAGGATGTTGGCAAGATTTTTCTTCAATTTTTTCAATTTTTTTTATTCATTTTCGATTATAGTTTTAGCTAGTAGGAGTTCCAATCTAAGTAAAATTCCATCATTTTTTTTACTTTATCTTACAACGAATAAGAATTCTTCTCAAATCAACTTCATATTCAACACAATGAACACCCTTTTGGATGTCCCCAATACACATACATGTGTTTTCACAACTATTGACCAACCCCAACAATATCCTAGATAAAATTCCGCCTCAAGATCTACTCTAATTCATCGACACGAGCAATCATTTGGACTTGTCAGTATGTCTCTCCTAAAGGCATGTGCTATAAAATATCACATGCATAGTTGTAGAATAAACATGGTTAACACCCAATACGTACCTAAGTCATGAAAAATTATGACGAACGAGAGTTTAAAAATAGCTCAACAAACCGACCTTATATAAGAAAAAAGCTCTACCTTGAAACCACTCATAAATTTCCACTTAGAGATAGAGTTTGAGGTGATTGTGACTTCAGTTATAACACTAGAACATAATTGGTAATGGAACATAAAAATTATATTCCTCAGTGATGTTTTTTAAAATTATGAATTTAAATCCCATAAAAAAATTGGTGCTCGGCAGAGATTTTAGTTGCAGTGATATGCAAGAAAAAAATCCGCTCATTAGAAGCCAGGATGGGCGATGTCCTCGTCAGGCTAGATATACTTTGTAAATACCATGGAGTTCACTTGGAAAAACAGTTAGAATTTTGTATGCGATGCAAAAATAAGTTATATTAGTACTAAGCTATAGTAATTAAATAGAAAAAACTTTGGCATAGACCCAATTGAGCAACATCAATGTCCAAGAGATAAAAAGATAGTTCAGAGTTGTTACAAAAACCAGAATTACCAGGATAACTGCACGGATCAGTGAAAAATTATAACTTGTCAACCATGGCAAACATCTTGTAAACCAACAAAGTAAATTTATAAAGATCGACTTTTGAGTTGCATCCAAGAAATCACATCGTCGAAGAAGAATTACACAAAACCATGTGGAAGTTTTGAAGTGGGCGCCTTCCTTCCGCCAATAAATTGACTTTGATGTGCACCTGTAGTAAAAAACATGGTGAATTTTTTAGGTACACATTGTTTTCTTCAGTTTTCTAGAGATCCAAAGTCACCAACAATGAAATTTTTATATATGTTGAACATCGTAGTTAGATAAAATACGATTTTTTTGTATAAGCAATACTTGAAGTACTGAACTTTTTTGTATAACACTATCTTGGGAACAATAAGAAACATAATAATCCATCTTCATAAGAGAAAATTATCGAACCTCGTCCATTCTGCCTTCCTCTTTTGTATGGACCAGTACATGTGCATGTTACCGATAAAAGTAAGTGACACTGGTCCAAAACTATACACTTGCAAGTTGAAAAGAGTTAACAGGTTTAAATAAAACAAATACATTTTTATTTAATCAATTAAATAAACCTTTTTAACCTTGAACAAATTGTCACAGTATAATCAAAACAGGTTTGTATATACAACTATTTATCTAGAACTAAACTGTCAAATTAATACATACCATTTTCCTCTAAACTGGGATTTGCTGATTTCTGCAAAGTAATATAAAAACATATTAATACTAAATTTAGTAAAGGCATAAAAAATATGAATAAACATAGTGTACACACTAAATATTACAAATTTATGCGATTTAAAAAAGGAATGATCTCACACATGCACACAAAAGTTGTAACAGACATTTGTGCAACATCACTGATTATGTATCTTATAAAAATATAAGCGCACATATCATACTCACTAATCAACTTTTACCAATGCTAACTTGATCACTATAATAACAATGGAAATATTTGTTCTAGTATATATTTTGTTGAAGGATGGATTTTTGAGAGGTCACTTAAAATAATACTTGAACAATTTGTTTTAGTATGTCTAGGCTGAAGCAAATAAAAAGGGTATACATGTATATGTTTCTTCACATATAACCACATAAAAATTATAGGATCTATAGACACTAACCTGAATTCCATGCCCACCCTTATCTTCTCGAGCTCTTTTTCTGACTTCCTTTCTACTTTGGATGTTGGAAAAACTTCCCTTCCAGGAATCTGTAGCTGCTCTTTCTCCGGTTTTAGGAATGATCTTCGCAGGAGTAGTCACTCTACGATCATTATCCTTGTCACTCAAGCATGCTTCATGTATGCTAATAGCAAAAGTTTCAACAGAAACATAAGCTTCAGATTCATCACCATAATCGCTCTTTTTGGTGTTTCCTACACTACTAGCAAGTGTTTTCCCACAACAATCAACTAATTTCTCATGTTTTCCTCGAGAGAACACCATTGCAGACTCTGCTTCCTGTTCACCCTGATGGTCAATTTTTTGGATCTCTCCAAAACTAGCGGTAAGTGTCCTCTCACTATCGCTCAAGGTTTGTGTTGCGCACCCGCTTGATTCTTGTCGATTTTCTTTCATCTGGCTTCCAGATTCCTTAGTTTCCTTGGCGACATGGACACAACTATGCGAACTTTTTTCCATCACTCTCCGATAGATCTGTTTAGTCTTTGAACCTGCAAAGATGAAAGGATATAAGATGGAAGAATATATGATTTGTGTTTCTTATTGGATGGTCATATATAGACACCTATGTTTTGATAATTTAGGAATGATGTTATGTGTTACCAATACACCATAAAAACCATATCCGTTCAAGATTTCTCCTAAAAATAACGTCCAAAAAGCATTAATTGGCTACCGAATTTTGCGTTGTTATTAATGGAAGATTTAGGATCCATAGAATAAGATATTAGGTAGTTTAATACTTGCCATGTTTGTTAGGAACATTTACCACCAAAAGTGTATCGTGTTGTAGGATTGAAATGTGCACATGTGAACACATGCAACTATACCCCATCAAAACAAGTGTCAAATTTGTTCTTCCCCTTCCCTCGATACTGTGCAAGGTTTAGACATATCTTTTTTCCTTGAACAACTAGTACTCCCTCCGTCTCAAAATAATTGTCTCAACTTTATCTATATATGGATGCATCTATATATTAATACATGTCTAGATACATTTATATCTGGACAAAGTTGAGACAATTATTTTGAGACGAATGGAGTACATAATAGGACGTCACCGAACACACATCATCGATGTAACATTCCTAATTATTGGAAAGTTCAAAAATCACTACAAATTGAAACTTTGTTTTCCTCATAATGAAAGCCACCAAAAAAGAAATAAAATTCAAACACAAAGAAAATATAATATGTTTATTCCAATGTTATTGCAATTGTTAATCCAAATATGCTTTTACTTTATAAAACTTGCTTTTGATCAAATAAACATTTTGCCAAAGAGACAAAACTATTTCAAGCAATGCTTTAAAACAAAAAAAAAGGTTTTGAATTAAATTTTTTGCTTTGTAAATATTATTATAGCATTTTAAGACATAAGGATTATGATCCTTGGTGATATTTAGTTATTAATATTAAAGCTCAAAAACTATTATTTTGTTTCAAAGTATTTATCAATGATTTAAATATTAAAATGGGTTTCAATTTGGGCACAAAATAATATATTATGATTTATAAAGTCAATATTTTTTAGTTTTAGAATTTTTCTTCTTTTTATAAAGACAATTTTCTAAATTATTGATTTTCTATATTTAAAAGGCATTTTAAAATCATTTATGAAATCATTCAAAGTTTGAATTCCAAATTTCAAAATTTGAAATGTGTCCAAAATTGTATAGTTGAAAGAATTTTTTATTACAAATTTTTAGAAATTATTTTGAGGTCATTTGGATTTGTGAAACAAAACATATAAACAAAAAGAGAAATTATGAATAGAAAAATGCTGGCGTCAGCTCGTCATCAACCTAGGACTTGTTCACCTCTGTCGTTTTTATCCGTGAAGGAGGGGATTCAATCCCTTAATTGTGGTCGTTTCAAGCCATTGATTTAAGCCCCGGGACCTCCCCCTTAAAGCTCCTCGTTCTCCTCGTTTCCCCTCTCCTCCACTCTCAATCCTACCCCAAGGCCGAAGGAATTACTCGTCGGAGTTGCTTAGCCTGGCCACCATCGACCTCTCATTCTGGCCGTACCCGTGGGTACCCGCTGCCCCTTTCTGGTCTATTCGAGCCCTCGTGACCATGTGCACCCGTCTATGCCCTCCCTTTCTTTTTTTGCATAGAAAGTTGATGCCGCCATCGACATCGAGTCTCACCAGAGCAACCGCCGCTTCCGCTCGCACACGTCCGTCAGCCAAGGAAGTCCCCACGAACGCCACCGCCTCCATCAAGTTCACTGTGACACGACGCGTCTCCTGGAGGCCTCCCCGAGTCCAAAGGTCCCTCCTAGCCCGCCGCCATCCGCGCCCGAGAGTGCTGCGATGCCGTTTCTCATTTTTTGGTGAGACACGCCGGTGGTGAGCCCCCACCCCCTTGCGATTTATTTTGACTCGTTAGATCATGATCTGATGATCCCTGTTTAATCACTATGTGGAAGCCCAGTCAGCACCTAGTCAGCTGCCACGTCAACCCAGCTATTTCCTCTTATTTCCCGAATATAATTAAAATGGCAGTTTTACAGAAAAGACCCTAAAGCTTAGAAACATCATAACTTTTGATCCAGAAGCCCAAATTTATCAAACTTAGACTTTTCGAAAATCCCTTGAGATGTAGAAACTTTTAGAACTTTCCGAATTAAAATTTGAATATTTCAAATTTGTCCAAATTCAAAAGAGCTATTTGGATAAATTTTGGCATAATTCAAGTTCTACAAATCCAAAAATTGCAAATAAAATATATTTGGAAACCTTTGAGAGCTATTTGAATATATTTCTTTTATATTTAACTTGGCCATTTGAGAATTTTTGACACAGATTTAATTCCACAAATAATCAGAATATGTTTTCTTATACAAATTTGTTCCGAATATGTACCATGTAAGAGAGAGACCTTTACCAAAACCCATTGGACACCCTTGAACTATTTCAATGCAAGTTTGGCCCAAAATTCCCTCCATGGTGTTAGCCACTTAGATATTTGTGTAGTAATAGTGAAATCCCATTAGAAGATATTGTGGTTGATCATTTTGATCAATACCAACACTCAGTACATGATAGAAAATTAATAGAGTAGCATGTGGAGCTGAAGACTAAGACAAGCAAGAAGACATCAAGATCAAGTTACCACATGGAGAAGGGCCTATACATCATGAAGCACGAGTGGAGGACAACAACAACAAGAACTGAAGAAGTACTTGCAAGAATGAGAAGAAGATGGAAGATCTTGACTCAAGACCTTTCACAAAAATCCATAAGTGCAAACTTGTTTGATCCCAAGTGCCAAAATACCTTAGTGGATCTTGAAAACTTGGTTTGCTTCTTAATACTTAGGAAAAAAACCATGAAGTTCTACAATAAGAAAATGGAGTCACTACACTAAGGAGGAAGCTACATGGGAGCCTGAAGACTATCTTCAAGAAGACCAACCATGTGAAGCTTGGAGCAACCATACGACCTAAGAAAGTTGAATTGTATCAAGTTGTTTTTGTCCAACCATAGACCAAATAAAATGGAAAACCTAGTCGATCCAAAGTGAACTCTTGGAACTTCCTTGAGAAGCATGGAACCATTAGCGTATGAATGTTTCAACACTCACACCTTGACCAACCCATTTCCTAGTAACCAGCCCTAGACCCTTTCACTATAATTCCTTTTGCAAATTGAATTATTGTGATAAACTTAACCTTGTCCTAGCCAACTTGGCTAAGCCGCTTTTTCCATGATTATTGCTTTGTTAGTTTTCTTCACTTGTATGTTTGATTTCCTGGATGCGTGTTTATTCTGTTATTGTGTTTTCCATTTATAGATTGTACGAAGATCAACGATCTTTTGTGAAGAGAGTTTGATTTCTTCATCAATTTCAAAGGTAAGTGACACATCATCCAAGACCTATTATTTTCTATATGCATTAGTGCTTTTTAGTAGTGTGCATGATAAGCTATGAAAATATTTATATGCTATGCTAATATCCTAAGTAGTGTATAACCATCCATTTATATCCTGTTAGTGTAGGTGACATTGAACTCATACCTGGGCATGGGCAGCCCGGCCCGGCCCGGCCCAAAATTCCCGGGCCTAGGCCCGACGGGATTTTCCATGGGTCGGGCCTGGGACTCAATTTCTAAGCCCGATGCATGTCCGGGCCGGGCCTTGGCATTGATTTTTGGTGTTTTAACGAAGAGGCCCGGCCCGAGGCCCAAAAGCTCGACGTTTTTACCTCCCACGGGCCGGGCCTAGGCACGGAAACTAGGTCCGACTGTCGGGCCGGGCCGGGCCTGGGCCTTGGGTTTGTGCTGCGGGCTTTTGTAGGCCCGCCCCAAAGCCCGGCCCGGCCCGAGCAATGGCCAGGTATAATTGAACTTAATAGAATTGCTTAGTGATTTTCATCAAATTATTTACTCAAATGATTATGTATAAAACTACTAAGTTTAATGAATCACCTGGGTGGATTTGGTATTGCGTATTTGTTGAAAGTTGAGTGTCCCCTCAGGGACTTTAATCCCCTAAGGTGTTCACTTGCAGATTGCCACCCAAGAACCAAGAGATTACTATGTACTTCTAAGTTTTGATGCTTCAAGTGTAGCCTTTAGTCATATGTGCTCTGTCTTGATCAACTAAGGTTAATGAACTCACTAGGCTTGACAAGCAGATGTAGAGGGTGTAGGTGGAACGGTTCAAGCCAAAAGGTTGTGCAATTTCTTCTAAAAGATCTCGTCTCAATCTTATCCTTTCCTTAACACATTTTTAGTGTATAGGATCTTTAGGATGATTGAGCCTAAAGGTGCACACACTTTACAGAGTCAACAAACTAAGATCTTAGCCATGTCCCGGGTTGTGGACAACTATGAGCATCTGGACAAGGAATGACAGAAGAATCTCATCATGCCAACTTCATAATAAATTTTTGATGGGTGAACATGGGTAGAAGTTGTCCCTGGTTTTTATCAGTGGTACTCCTTAATTTAGTTCTGGTACACTGGTTTCCATCAGTGATACCAATTATAGATGAAAATGTTTTATGACAAGAGATAGGAGAAAACTAGCTTTATGCAAACTTAACCAAAACTCCACTCAGCCAAATAAGCATGTAGAATTAGTCTTGCCACTTATATCCGCCATAGTTTTACTTGCCAGTATAATAAATTGTACTGACCCCTCGTGGCTGCATATTCCATATTGCAGATAGATCTAATGACGTGTGAGGATTTTGTTTAGGATCTTGAGTCTACCGCCAATATGTTTTGCCTATTGCACATGAAGAAGATGAGGCTCAATGTTGTACTATGTTGTCCGCTATAATGCTATATTTCCTGCTAGTCTTCTAGGACTATGCAAGTTATAATTCAGGTCATGCTAGTCTTCTGAGGCTATGCACGATGTAATTTAATAATGATGTAAAGACGGGATCATGTGATGTAATAGAATTTGACGCATTTGCATGATATTTCATCTTGTACTTGTGGTATTAGCAATTGATCCAGGGACTAGCACAATAACACATATGTTCTTGCCTTATTTAAAATGTGGGAATGCTACAAAATGGTATCACAAGCATTGTGTTGCATCTAGGTTCGAGCCCTTAGGTTTCGATAAACCCTTTTTTTTATCATGTTATTACCTCTTTTGAGTATTTTGGATCCTAGCGGCATAGTGAGATGAGGCGGCCCGGACAAACCTTACATGTCCATGGACATGAGACATGTTCCCTGATTGGCTAGGGTGTGTCAATATCTCCCACTATAGTGAATATCCAATCTACAACAAGTTGTTAATAATCTGTTGATCACCACAAAGAATGACTTAATAATTTTCTAAGTACTTTACTCGCTTCGTATCTAGTACCTCTTCACCTGATATATTTATGACTTATGTTTTCTTCTACCCTTCTAACTTAAATATGAAGAGCTTCGACTTCACCACCGCCGAGGACTTCAAGGACCCTAGGATTGAAAATCTATTTTACTCAACCTTTCTAGAAACTAAACTTCTCATCTTAATCTTTTCTCATATCCTCTCATCTATTATTGAACTTCAAATTTTTCTTCTGTTGTTCTAGATGACCTACCTCTTGAATACCATCAAGACATGATTGTTGATGACCATACCATGAAGTGCAAGAAATATTGTCACCACATGAAGACCTACACTCAAGATTATTGAAGAACTTGGTGAAGGACTCAGATTTCACAACAATCATAAACAACTCAAGACAAGGATTTGAAGAACCCAAGAAGATATAGCCGAGAACACCAATCTAGTTACTTTGTTAGAACAATGTTAACGTGTTAGTGTATTGATCATACAATTGAGTGTGGCATGACAATACTAGGTTGTTTGCTAAACCTTGTTGTTTGATGTGAATAATGTTTGTTACATGTTGTTTGAAAGATGATTTGCTTGACTCTGTTGTGTTTGGGTAGGAACCTTTTTAGCTCTCTTTCTAATTCCTATCCATCTCCGCTAAAACTCAAAACTGACGCCTATTCAGAATGCCAACAACCATTAGAAGTCAATAGCAATGCAAATGCTACTAGAGGCTCAGACTCAGACAATACAATTGATGACCCATAATCAAGCCAGCAACCCAAATATGGAGTTAACACCAGGGATGCAGCAAGTGTTGGATACCCAATCACAGTTAGTGCAGATGATGTCCCAAAACCTAGCCAACAGTGAAATCAACCAACCCCAGATAGTTAGTGACAACAGGGAGTTAGAAGAAGAAATGATTACAACACTCAAAGCCTACAAAGCTTGTGGAGAGATAGGAAAATTATCCAAAGAATGTCCTGATGAATGGAGTTAACACCAGGAATGCAGCAAGTGTTGGATACCCAATCACAGATAGTGAAGAATGATGTCCCAAAACCTGGCCAATAGTGAAATCAAACAACCCCTGATAGTTAGTGACAAATTATAAGAAGAAATGGTTACAACACTCAAAACCTACAAAGCTTGTGGATAGATAGGACAATTATCCAAAGAATGTCCTGATGTATGGCCCAATGGTGATGGATACATCACTCAGGTTACTTGTATTTTTTGTGAAGGAACAACACATGTCCCAACACAATCTCCACTTTACCCCATGGTAGAACAAGTAAGACAACAAGTCAGAGTGGAAATGATTAGTGCAGTCCAGGAGAACTTAGGAAAACAAGAAGTGAAAGGAAAACACAAGCGAGATAATATTCAGATAGACAGTGTCAAGATGGATACTGGAGCCAAGACTACACCACATCCACATACATCCAAACCCACCACCAAGTGTAGTTATTCTTGTGAAGATGGACATTTATCAAGAAATTGTCCCAACAAGCAACCAAGACTTTCAGCCAAAGTAGTGGAGTATTCTAGAAAGCAGTTTGAAGAAATGATGGCCAAGACAATACCGCCAAAAAGGAAGAAGAAACTTCAGAACAACCCCAATCATGTCTACAGAGACATCATCCAAGTGACATGTTTCAAATGCAAGGATAAAGGACACTATGCCAATAGTTGCCCTGAAAAGAAGAAGGAAGGACTATATTATGTCAAGGAGGACAATATTGTAGGAAGACATGTTGAGCAATAAGAAGGAGTCTTATGCGAAGTTTATTTTAGAAATAATTGATTAGAAGATGCTATCAATGTAATAAAATACAATGTTGTTTGAGAAATGTACTCTCATTGCAATAAAATACTATGTTATATGAGAAGTGTGTTTCCTGATTATGACAATCAGAGTTATGTAAGAGTTGCAACAAATATATGGAAACCAAGAATGATCTTGAAGAATATTCCAACTTAATATGAAGATTTTTTTAAGATCCACCCTACGCCAAGAGAAGAATCGATGAAGAAACACAACTATTCAGTTAGTGTTGCATAAGAGTTCTATGCAACACAATGGTTTGATGATCGATAGTTTAGCTCAGGCTTGTCTTATAGATTGGAGACTTTATGCTAGACAAGTGACATGACCTAATGCTATCATACGAGATTCACCAATCCAAGTACAAGGTAATGACTGAGTTCAATTGGATTGGCCCCCATGGTGACTACTCACATTATTCACTCTTGCTATGAGGAATGCAAAATTTGAGTGGCATGCCCATTAGAGAGAAGACGATGTGAAACTTAATCCATAGAATGGTGAGAGGTAATAATAACCCTATGTTAGGAAAGTTTTGCTTAAACGTTTTAATCTTCGGCGAGGATAGAACCAACCTTGGATTTGTCAAAAAATGAAAGATGTTGCCCACCATGAGAGTTCCATTAGAAATAGCATGGTGTTTGCATTCACGGAAGACTACATGAAGATGAAGGACATAAAAAGACCAAGTTGAGAGGGACCCAAAGACTTTTTTTGACCCAAAGAGTGACCCCTCGGTGTCAAAGGTAGTTTAACAGACTATGTTGGTATGCATCTTTACTGCGAGGGAAAGTTCAACTCATGCCATCTAGAGTAAAGATAACCTTCAAGCCATGTGAATAGACACACCCTGCTGGAAGTATATATGGACTCATAGAACACTAAAGGTTGTACACACGGATTCAAGACCCCAAATACCAAGGAATTGATACATGATATACAAGATTAAAATGGATGATGAAGCATTACTCCAGCTGAGGATATAGTAAACCAACAACTAGTTAGACAAGAGTTTTAGACTACCCACAATTTTTCTTAAGGTTGGTAGCCCACCTAGTTGTTTTGGAACCCAATTACACAAACCTATATTTCTTTATAGCCTTCCCAAATCTCGAGATGATATTTCTTTTAAGGATGGTAGTCTGTAACATCCCTTATTTTTGGAAAGGTAAAAAATCTTAAAAAATTGAAACTTTTGTTTTCCTGATAATGGAATCCACCAAAACCAAATAAAATTCAAAAACAAAGCAAATATATATTTTTTATTCCATTTTTATTGGAATTGTTAATCCAAATACGCTTTTATTGTATAAACCTGGATTTTGATCAAATAATATTTTGCAAAGAGACAAAAAATGTTTTCAAGTAATGCTTTAAAACCAAAAAAGGTTTTGAATTATATTTTCGCTTTGGAAATATTATTATAGCATTTGAAAACGTAAGGATTATGATCCTTGGTGATATTTAATTATTAATATTAAAGCTAAAAAACTATTTTTTTTTTCAAAGTATTTATCGATGATTTAAATCTTCAAATGGGTTTCAATATTTTATTTGGGCACAAAATAATATATTATGATTTATAAACTCAATATTTTTATGTTTAGAAATTTTCTTATTTTTATAAAGCCAATTTTCCTAATCATTTATGTTCTATATTTAAAAGGAATTTTAAAATCATTTAAGAAATCATTCAAATTTTGAATTCCAAATTTCAAAATTTGAAATGTTTTCAAAATTGTTTACAAATGTGTTTAGTTGAATGAAGTTTTTATTAAATTTTTTTAGAAATGATTTTGAGGTCATTTTGGTTTGTAAAACAAAAGATATAAATAAAAAGAGAAAACATGAAAAAAAATGCTCACGTCATGCTGTCGTCAGCTCGTCATCAACCCAGGACCATTCACCTATGTCGTTTCTAGTCGTGAAGGAGTGGATTCAATCCCTTGATTGTGGCCGTTTCATGCCATTTATTTGAGCCCCGGGACCTTCCCCTTAAATCCCTTCCCGTTCTCCTAGTTTCCCTTCTGCTCCCCTCTCAATCCTGCCCCAGGATGAAGAAATTACTCTCCAAAGCTGCTCGGTCCCGCCACCATCGACCTCCCATTACGATCGTCCCGTGGGTACCCACCGCCCCTTTCCGGTCCATTTGAGCCCTCATGACTATACGCATCCGTTGATGCCCTCCCTTTGTTTTTTTTGTGCAACAGTTTGACACCGCCATCAACATCCTAGGCTCACTAGAGAAACCGTCGGATCCGCTTGCACATGGACGTCAGCAAGGCCGTCCCCGAGCATGCCACCGCCTCCATTAAGTTCGCCGAGACGCGGCGCGTCCCCTGGACCCCTCCCCGAGCCTAGAGGTCCCTCTTATCCCCACCACTATCTGCGCCCGAGATTACTACGCTGTCGTCTGCCATTTTCCAGCAAGACACGCCGCTGGTGAGACCCCTCCCCCTCGCGATTTGTTTTGATCTGTTAGATCCCGATCCGACGATCCCTGCTTAATCACTTAAGAGAAACGGTATGAACAATCAAGAATGGCCGCGTGGCAGCCCAGTCAGCATCTAGTCAGTAGCCACGTCAGCCCAACTATTTCCTTTTATTTCCCAAATCGAATTAAAATGGCAGTTTTGTAGAAAAGACCCTAGATCTTAGAAACATCATAACTTTTGATCCAGAAGAACAAATTTACCTACTTGGAATTTTTGAAAACCCCTTGACATGTAGAAATTTTTAGCACTATCCAAATTCAAATTTGTCCAAATTCTAAAGAGCCATTTGGATGAATTTTGGCATAATTCAAATTCTACATATCCAAAAAATTGCAAATAAAATATATTTGGAAACCTTAAGATGTGTTCTAACAGAACCCTATGCCCAAAATAGTTTTTGGACAATTTTAGATTTAATTTAGATTTAATTTGGTCATTTGAGTATTTTTGACATAGATTTAATTACATAAATAATTAGAATATGTTTTCTTATCTAAATTTGTTCCAAATATTTACCATGGACCAGAGAGACCTTTACCTAAACCCATTGGACACCCTTGAACCATTTTCATGCAAGTTTGGCCCAAAATTCCCTCCATAGTGTTAGACACTTAGAGATTTGTGTAGTAAAAGTGAAATCCTATTAGAAGAGATTGTGGTGTGATCATTATGATCAAAACCAACACTCAATACATGTTAGACAAATAATACATTAGCATGTGGAGCTGAAGAATAAGCCAAGACATAAGACACCAAGAATCAAGTAGACGTCAAGATCAAGTCACCCATGGTGAAGGGCCTATACATCATCAAGCGGGAGTGGTGGACAACATCATCAAGAACTGAAGAAGCACTTGGAAGAATTATAATAGGATGGAAGATCTTAACTCAAGAACTTTTACAAAAATCCACAAGTGTGAACTTGTTAGAGCCCTAGTGCCAAAACCCCTTAGTGGATCTTGAAAACTTGGTTTGCTTCTAAACACTTAGGACAAAACCATGAATTTCTACAAGAAGAAAATGGAGTTACTACACTAAGGAAGAAGCTACATGGGAGCCTGAAGATGATCTTAAAGAAGACCAACCATGTGAAGCCTTGGAGAAACCATACCACTAAGCAAGTTTTATTGTAACGAGTTGTTTTTGTCCAACCATAGACCAAAAAATGGAAAACCTAGTCCATCCCAAGTGAACTCTTGGAACTTCCGTGACAAGTATGGAACAATTAGAGTATGAATATTTCAACATTCAAACCTTGAGCAACCCATTCTCTAGTTGTAACATCCCAGTATTTTGAAAATTTTGAAAAATTCAAAACGATCATGCATACATGTGCATCATAGTATCCTTGCATTTTGATTGCGTAAAAATTGGCTGTTAAATTTCTTAAAGACAAAATTTTAGGTATTGTTACCTATTAAACCACATTTTGAATTTAAATACTTTTTCAAAAGTAAGTATTTTATTTTGGGAAACTTTTAGTATCAAAATTTTCTATTTTTCATAAGCTTTCCAAAACTTTTTTTTTGTATTTTTCTGTTTTGTTTTCGTTGGGTTTTGAAATATTTTTGAATCATTTGAATAAATAAATAAAAAAGAAAAAAAAAGAAAAGAGAAAACGCCCCAGCAGCCCACCTCTCCCCTCTCCCCCGCACCCCAGGGCCCTGCCCACTCCCCTCCCTCTATTTCTTTTTCTCGCTGCGCGCGCGCAGAACAACGGGCAGGCCGGCCCAGGAAGCACGCAGCCAGCTACCTTTCTTCTCCCGCTGACACCCGGGCCCCGCTAGTGACGCAAGCATGACGTTGCTATGACGTCGCATATTCTTCCTCTCGTGCACGCTACCTCCTGCCCCCTTCCGCGCACCTCCTCCCCTTTATAAAGCCTCCCTTCGGTGTCCGTGCCTCTACATCTCGAAAAACCCAAACCCTAGAACACGCCACCACCGCGCCATTGTTGGCACGCTCGGGAGATCTCGCCGCCGCCTCTACGAACCTCGGGAGGGGAAGTAAAATACGCCAAGAGCACCGTCGTGAGCTTCCGCACCCGCCACCGTCCTCAACATCGCCCGGGAGCCGCCGCTGCGAACACGCCATCCACCCGAAGGTCGCCGTAGCCGAGCTGCTCTCCCCGCACGGCGCCGTCGACAGAGGGCCTCGTGGAGCTCTCCATCACCGCCATCGACTTCGCCGAGATCTGCCGATCCCTCCGTCGCTTCACCGAGCCCAAATAACCCCCAGGGCGCCATCGTCGGCGAAAATCCCCGTCTCCGACCACCGCGCCACCCTTCTCCGGTGAGTAAGCACCGCCGCCCCCTCGCGTTTTAACCTCGTCCGTAGGATTCGATTCGAGGGCCCAGATTCGAAGGAGCCAGCGAAGCGGTACGGAAGATCTCGGCCGCCCGATTCCCTTTAGATCTAACGATCCACGCGAATCGGTATCAGCCAATCAGGAGCCACCGTTGCCCGTCCCCCGGATCGATCAGATTTTTGATTAAAACAAAATAAAACAGAATTGTTTCCAAACTTAAAAAATTCATATCTCGAGTTATGTTTATCCAAATTAGGTGATCTTGGGCCTTTTGAAATCAGCACAATGTGTAGATTAATCTATGATATTAAAATTTAAAATTTGAAAAGTGCACTCAAATGTTATTTGTAGATCTCTATTCATCACTAATTTGGGCATAACTTTTAATCTATAAATCCTTTTTAGGTGAAATCAATTGCTATGGTTTTGTTTTGATGTCCTCTTTCCAGTAGAATCATTGAAAAAATTATTTCTGCAACTTTATAACAGAAACTCTATTAATGTTGATATTAGCCTATATTAAAACCCTAATAATGCTTATAATTATAATTTGATAATTAATTTGTTTTGCATGCATAATAAACATGTTATCAACATCATAGAACATCATCATTAGTAATTATTGCTAGTTGTGAACTTTGTGCATTAATTTGATCATTGCATAACATGCATACATGTTTTTGTATTGTTATTTTGTTTGCGATGTTATGGTTGTTTTGTATGTTTATGTGTGGCTTGTTTTGCTTGTGTTAGATTGTGAAGAGGAGCAAGTATACTCTTGTTGCTGTTATTCTTTTTGTGATTGCTCATCATATTGCCAAGGCAAGTGACACATTCATGGACCCCCTTATTTTCCTATGCATTACTAGAGTTTTGAAGTAGTTGCATGATAGGTGAATTTTTTCCTAAGTATTATGCTATGAAAAATCCCAAGTAGTGTGTAGCCATACTTTAGACTTGTTATTTTGGAGACTTGGTACTTAGTAGATTCTTAGCCTTGCTACAAATTTGTTTTGCTCAATGTTGTGGAAAATTCTAAGTATAAACTTCAATGAACCACCTGGGTGGGTTTGGTATTGCGTGGTTGTCGAAAGATGAGTGTATCCTTAGGGCCCTTAATCTCCTAAGGAGTTCACTTGTGGATTTCCACCCAGGAAACAAAGAGATTACCAAGTCCTCTAAGTTTAATTGCTTCCCACGCAGCCCTTTGACATATGGGCTCTGTCTTGATCAACTAAGTTGTGAGAGTTCAGCCCATGCTTGACATGAAGATGTAGCATAATTATAGGTGGAACGGATCTTGCTGGTTGGGTTGGATTCTTGCTTCTGAAAGATCTCATCTCAATTCTCTCCTTTCCATGATGCACTCCGCGTGTATAGGATGTTTGAGCTAATTGAAGACAAAGGCTGAAAGTGCACAACCTCTACAGAGTTAGAAACTATGATTATAGCCGTGTCCCCGGTAATGGACGACTTCGAGCAGCTAGACAAGGATGGACAGAAGAATTCAACATCATTTTGAAGAAGTAAAATTTGGGCTAAGGAAATATTAGATGTGTTGTTCATGGGTGTGTCCCATTGGTGCCAATCTTTGAAGAGAAAACTCTTTTTCAAAAGTGTTAGGGAAAAACTTGCTTTTTGCAAATAGCCTAAACTCCACCAAGCCAGATATACATGTAGTTTAGACTTTCCATTTTATATCCACCATAGTGTCATTTGCCAGTACATTGTTTGTACTGAATCTCTTTCGGGGTCTGCATATTCCAACATGTAGGAAGTTCTGAGGATAAAGTTTGATCAAGTGCTTGGACTCGAGTCTACACCCAACATGTAATGCCTGTGGCGCATGCTTGAAGATGGAGGCTCATTGCTACTTTTATTTCTGCTGTTTAGAACTCTGAGTTTTGCTAGTCTTTGAAGACTATGCACTTTGTAATAAAGCTATACTTGGCTATTCTGGATCATTTGTAATAATTTTGATACTTCTGCAATGATACTTTACATTTTGTTCTGTGATGCTAGCATTGATCCAGGGACTAGCACTTAACATAGTAGTTTTTACATTACTAGTATATGTGCACGTGCGTTGCACGTATATAAAATTGTAATCCCGTATTTATTTCAATGATATTGTTTTACTACCAAGTAATATAAATCTCATCTATAAAATATAAATATTACAATTCATCACCGGTTTAAAACGATAGCTGAAAAATAAGTTATAAGTAACATTATCCACCATTAGTATCTTAAAGGTCAATCTCTTTATGTGATCAATAATTCCCGAGGCAGTAATATTGTTGATCGCTAAATTGTCTTGATACTTCAGAATATTTACCAAAAATCACTCTCTCTAGTTAAAACCGCCCTACACATGCATTATACAACATTTTGTCATGTAAAGTTCACGCTCAAAGTGTAGCAAATGAGCATGGATGGAAATATTCACCGTGTGTATCTAAAAATATGATGCTTCATCGTATCACTGGTGCATTAAATTAAAAACCAAATAACCAGACAAAGCATAACATAAATATAAAATGTCACATTAGAGTTTTACAAATCAAATAAGTATTAAGTCAAAAGATTCATACCCCGTGCGAGTTTGTCAGAATAATAGGGACTTTGCGCCCCCTTTGGGAGATGTCGTGGTTCCATTTGGGTTTTGCCAACTGAAGCCGCAAATTTTATATTATTTCTCATTTCTATATTTTAAATATGTGTATTCTCCATGTTGGTCTCGAAAGCGGGTCCTTTTGATCCAACATGAACAATGTGAATAGGCCAAGAATATCATAAGGCAAGAAAATCTCTAATGATAGGTTTAGAAATAACCAATCACATTGATAATCTTATTACTCCTAAAAAATATTCAAAATCATCAAATAGTGGGGATGGAAAATTATATTTCAACCCCTAACTAAACTTCATACCTACATCCTGCATACTCGAGTACCCCAATGGAACACGTAAAATCAAATAAAGAAACATAAACCATCAAAAAAAAAGAAAAGAAAAAACGGACAAGGCTCGCTCACACAGTCACACTATGCTCTCACTCTCTCACTCACTCAATCGTCAATCCCTCACCTACCTTGCTACCTCCCCACCGACCCTCCCTCAACGACATGCGCCTCTCCATGTCTCGCCGTCACCGCGCTCCACATTCCCCGTCAGATCGGCGCTCCCCTTCGCCTCCACTGTCGTCGCGAGGAGCCGGCGACCAGCGCGCCCCTAATTTCGACGACCTCCTTGTCGAGTCCGGTCGCTGAAAATTCCCGAGGAAGCACTCCAGCTCGGCATTCTCGCGGGCCTCGCATCCGCTGCAATGGCCTCCCGCTCTCTGCGCACTACACCACGCCGGCACCTTGAATCCTCTCCAGAGCGCGCCCAACATCCACTACCGCCGGCACCTTCCTCACTCACCCCAGTCCCTCTCACTTCTTTTCTTTCTCCTCATCTCTCTCTCGTCAAGTCCATGTCCGACCCCTCCCCTGCCTCCGCCGGCGGTGTGAGCTCTGTTTTGCTCCTTGTCGCCAGTTTGGGTCCTGAAAGAACCTGGCGTAACTGATCGCCCGGCAAGCCCCGATGAGAGCAGGGCACAGCTAACCTCCCAATAGAGATTCTGCTCTGATGTGCTGAAGCTGCCCCGGTATGCAATTGTTGATATCATGTCATTTTTCCTAGATTACAGAAGAAGGGATTTTTTAAAATAGAGGGCGTATTATTTTTTGTTTTAGTTTAGTTCTAGGAGTGAGCTGAAGATTAGCAACCTATAGAAATTTTATTTGGTCAATTTTCAGTGTATTAGCAACTTAGTTTATACCAGGTTCAGTTAACTTGTTAGCACATATTTCTTTATTAATTTGCAGTGGATTGTTGCGATAAGTAGTGGAGATATGACACTGTCTGTGTAGCTGATAGCTGCAATATGCTAATAAGCATGACATATAATTGTTTGAGATTTTATAGAGTAGTCGAGTAACTGCAGTTGTAGTTACCTTTTCTTTGCATCTTATGCTCTCGGCCATGACCTTGTTAACCTGTGATTTACTGAATATAAAACTCGTAGAGGTATTATTATTACAAGATATCTATATAAGCCTGCTTACCTAATTTTTGTTTTTCTTTCCTATTAAAGATGGCATTGGAAGAGAAGAAACCAGTTCGTGCTAAGTTGAAGGAGTCTGAGAAAACAGCGATGCAAAATGTTCAAGAAAAAACTGCCACTTTGTAGTTACTCAATAAGGTATTCGATTCCACTTTTCATTAGAATATATGTCAATTCTAGGTGTTTTGCTTATAACCGTTGGCTGCAACAACGATTTCAGACTTACTTCCATGGAGTTTGAAAAACAATCTGATACATATGTGTCTCCTGGGACCATGTAGTTTTCACAAGATATATCTCTATGATGTTTTGAATGAGATAGTTTACAGCTGCTGGTTGTGCTAGCTTGTATCAGAGTGGCACTTATTGCTGCTCTTAGTTATTCTTCACCTGTAGATACCCCCGTGATTGCATCCTAAATTATCTCATTCTCTCAGAAAGTTAAAGCTCACATGTAGTTTTCACAAGATATATCTCTATGATGTTTTGAATGAGATAGTTTACGGCTGGTGGTTGTGCTAGCTTGTATCAGAGTGGCACTTATTGCTGCTCTTAGTTATTCTTCACATGTAGATACCCCCGTGATTGCATCCTAAATTATCTATAAACTGTTACTAATTAGTTTTTTCAGTTGATGCGGCCAAGTTAAGGATGATATATATGTTGAGTAATGCACTGAAAGATGCTTTTTTATCTCTCTTTTTGATGACCCAACATGTGCTGCCTGATTATTGGTGGAACCTGCACCTGCAGGGCATAAAGCATGAAAATACGTGATGGTTGTTGTTTGATAAGCATCTACAAGTCAATTGGGTTCACGCTTGACAGAATTTTTAATTTTGATCCACTTTTTTGTTTTGCCTTCACTGGCCTTTGAAGTACAAGAGAAGGTAAAAACTCTGTAGACATCTGCACCACCATCTGTCCTTCCACAAAGAAGACACGTTAAGTTCAGAATTTTAGGATAGTAGACAGTTCCAAACTCGGGGAATGAAAAATGAACCATCGGAGGTGTCGCCCCAAACACACCGATCGGCACGGACGGCTCTGCAATCTGCTTAACATCGATCCATCTTCCTACCTCAACGCAATGATTGCATCCTAAACTATCTCATTCTCTCAGGAAGTTAAAGCTCGTAAAACTAAACTTAATGATGAAAGTGTCTCATTCCTTTGACGCACAGATTGTTGAATGGCAAGGAAAAGGTTATCTTTCTAATTTCTATATGTATATTTTGTTAGGACTGCTAAAATATTGTATGTTCCTCCCATGCTGGAAGTTATTATTTTCCTTACACTATTACAGTGATTGCATAAAATGATTTCTTGCAACTGAACTTGCTTGTTTGAACATGGCTGCATATTATTAAGTATGAGTTTGCGATATATTTACCTGTATTTTCGGAGTTCTATAGGTCCTGAAATGGACTCCGTACCCCATTAGTCTGAGAGGATGTCACATGCAACACCAATGATTCTCCCAATCAGAAACATGTACATCTTACATCATCAATCCAGTTCTCATTGGCTACTCTTTATTTTGCATTGACCAATAATCAGAAACCTGCACGGGAAAATTTTATTCATAGATGATGTAACATGTGCAGGAACAAAATGCTCCAGGGAATGTGATGTACGTAAGCTCAAGGAAACAAAATGATCTAGGGAATTGTTAATTAACTGTAAGTTTTCCCCAGTTGCCGATCCTGCAATTTAGTTATGAGATGTATGTGTGAGATCATTCAAGCATAAAAAACAACTCACCGAACATACTATGGATTCATGAATCTATTTTTGTCAGGTTTGTTGGAGGGCAGCCGCCAATGGTAGTAAGCACGGCAACCCCGGCTTGTACGGCGTTGTCAGCTCCCCGGAGTGCAGCGCGCCGAGATGTCCTCGAGACGGCATGGCAACCAGGGCGAGGATAGTGTGGACAGCACACCGAAGCGCAGCCCGCCGAGATGTCCTCGACATGACCCGCCGAGAGGTAGGGTAGGATGGCGGGATCCGGCTCAGCTAGATCGTGTATGTTCTTCGGCAGCGTCTCCGGACGGAGGGATCGTGGGGTGCTGCTGTTGACAGTTTCCTTGGAGGGCAGCAGCCGGTGGTAGTAAGTGACGGCGACCTGTGACCTCGAGACGGCACGGCAAGCAGGGTGAGGACGGCGTGGACAGAAAACCGACAGCGCGCCGGTAGGTCCTCGAGACAGCGCGGACACACCAGCGCGGCGGGATGGCCTGAAGGCAGTGATCGCTGGCGTGGCTTCGCCTGATCGTGGCTTGTCTATTTTTTTTGTTGAGAGGTGAGGGATGAGGGAATCGTGGGTTTGATTGAGGTTGCGCTCGTTTCGCCTGGTTTGTCTCGCGACCTGCGGGATGCATCTGCGGGCAAAACATTAAATCTGAACCGTCGATGTGTGTGGCAGACCATTGGAACAATCTTGGATGTACGATTTGCGAAGGCTGTATAGATCGGACGATTCTGGGTATCCTGTGTACAATTTGTGGTGTGGCTCTAGCGAAACTCATGTTTGCTGTTTTATTAGTAGTGGAGATTAAATGTGAGAGTGATACAAAATGGTATCAGAGCAAAGTGTTTCATGTAGGTTCGAACCCTTAGGTTTGGAAAACCCTTTTAATCAAATTTATTATCTCTTTTGAGTATTTTTGGATCCTAGCGGCATAGTGAGATGAAGCGGCTCGGATCAACGTTACATGTCCACGTACATGAGACCGATTCCCTGATTGGCTTGCGGGTGTCAGTATCTCTCACTATAGTGAATATCCAAATTTCAGTAAGTTGCTAATGATCTAATGATCACCATGGAAGAAGACTAAATATTTTCTAAAGTACTCTTACCCGTCTCGTATCTAGTACCTCCTTACCTTATACTCCTATGACTTATGTTTTCTCCTACACTTCAAAACTCAATGATGATGGAGCTTCAACTTCGCAACCGCCAAGGACTTCCAACTTAAAGATGAAGAGATGCAACCCCACCACCACCAAGGACTTCAAGGACCCTAGGATTGACCATCTATTCTACTAGCTAGAACAACTCTTCTTCTAGTACTTCTGCTTATGGTTCAATCTTCTAATGTCTTGTCTCCTTCATAGATGACCAATCTCTTTGAATCACTCAAGAAGGGCCTATTGATGACGATGACTCTGGATTGTGAGACTGAATTTCCAACGGCATTGAAGAACCTAATGATAAGATTAGGATTTGAAGGAGCAACACTCTACAAAGATTTTCCCTTCATCGAAGATGGCCAAGAGTATTGGTGGGTGCAATTTCACCTCTACAGAAGCAAGGAGTACAACCACAAGACAGAAGGGGACTACATCTTCACTAACCCACAACAATACACATCATTCTTCGAGTCAGCTAGATGCGCTGTGGGAGGCAATCACAGAACTTGGAGAAAGACTCACGTGGAGACTTTATCACGCTCAGAAGGATCTCCAGGAAGCTGAAGAAGAGATTAACGCCCTTGAAAAGGAGTTGAAGATGTACAAGAACATAGAGATCATCGTGAAGAGTTATGATCCATCCCACTAGTTAACCACCATGGAAGAATATGTTAGCTAGAGTTTTTGTTTGAGCATTGACATGTCAACTTGTGATATGGCAATGATAGAGTCTTTTGGTTTGCAACTAAGTGGTTTTGCTTAAGTTTGTCAAAAATTAAGTCCAAATTTCGAAAGTTGGTTAAGAGATAAAATATTTTAAGTTGTTATTTTCCATTGATTGTTTGTCTTGTTGTATTGTGCATGGGTAGGAAAATTTTCTCCTCATAGCTCTATCTATATTTTACTCATCTATGCTAAAAACCCAAAGATGCCTCCTCGTCGCGACCCCAACAACAATAACAATGAGGACAACAACAACGATGCTATGCAGCAGATGCTCACTTCCCAAGCCCAACTTTTACAGATGATGACTCAGTTTGTAGTAGCAATGAACAACAACAATCCGCCACCACCACCCCTAGTGGATAGACTTGCTTGATTTATGAGGCTTAGGCCTAACAGGTTCTCATATGCCACTGATCCTAGTGAGGCAGATGACTGGCTTCGTTCAATCAATAAGGACTTAGTTACTTGTGAGTGCACTGATGCGGAGAAGGTGAGATTCACCACACATCTATTAGAAGGACCCGCTGCAATGTGGTGGGAAACTTATCACGTGACTCATCCCCTAGAAGGCATGACATGGGATGATTTGAAGGAGGGATTCTGCAATGCACATATCTCATCTGGGATAATGAACCTCAAGAAGGAGGAGTTTCGTAGTCTGAAGCAGGGAGGTAGAACCCTAAAGGAGTATATGGATGATTTTCATTCTTTATCAAGGTATGCACTAGAGGACATTGACACTGATGCCAAGAGGAAGGAAAAATTTCTCAATGGACTTAAAGGAGAACTGAAGATACTTCTGTCTGTAGCATATGCCCCAAATTATCAAACTTTGTTGGATCAAGCTATTACTTTAGATAACAACATGACGAAGGAGGAAAACAGGAAGAGGAAGTACAGTAATGGTGGAAAATACCACTGTGGACCCTCATATAAGAGGCACACATCCAATGGAGGACACAATGCTCATAAACATGAGAACCATCACCATGGTGGGAATGGGCACACTCATAATGGTCATGATCACGTTGAAAGACTCAAGGAAAACAATGGTAGCAGCAATGGTCACTCAAATGGCAATGGACACCACAACCACAACCATGAAGTGAAGAGGGATCTTAGCAAGGTGACATGCTTCAAGTGTAGAGATAAGGGACATTATGCAACTGATTGCCCAGGGAAGAAGCCTATAGAAGTTGTCAAGCCCAATCCATTCCAGAAGGGGCATGTGAATCATATCAACATGGAGTTGGTGGATGGTAACCCCTAACTCATTTTAATCCCATCACATGTTCTATCACCACAATTGCATGGTGAAAGTACAATCTCAAGTATATTTTTCTAAGGGGGTAGCCCACCTCATAACTTTTCTAACCTAATTGATAACCTTCTCGAATCTCGGGACGATATTCCTTTTAAGGGGGGTAGTCTGTAACATCCCAGGATTTCGAAAATTTTGAAAAATTCAAAACCATCATGCATACATGTGCATCATAGTATCCTTGCATTTTGATTGCGTAAAAATTGGGTTTCAAATTTCTTAAAGACAAAATTTTAGGTATTATTACCTATTAAACCACTTTTTGAATTTAAATACTTTTTCAAAAGTAAGTATGTTATTTTGGGAAACTTTTAGTACAAAAATGTTCTATTTTTCATAAGCTTTCCAAAACATATTTTTTTTGTATTTTTCTGTTTTGTTTTGGTTGGGTTTTGAAATATTTTTGAATCATTTGAATAAATAAAAAACACAGAAAAAAGAGAAAACGCAGCCCAACAGCCCACCTCTCCTCTATCCCCCGCACCCTAGGGCCCATCCCACTCCCCTCCTCTGTTTCTTTTTCTCGCAGGACACGCGCAGAACAACGGGCAGGCTGGCCCAGGAAGCACGCAGCCTGCTACCTTTCTTCTCCCGCTGACACCTGGGCCCCGCTAGTGACGCAAGCATGACGCCGAGATGACGTTGCCTCTTCTTCCTCCCGTGCACGCAGAGGACTCCGAGTCAAATTCGACGCAGCGCCGCCTCTGCTACCTCCTGCCCCCTTCCGCACGCCTCCTCCCCTTTATAAAGCTTCCCCTTGGTGTCCGTGCCTCTACGCCTCGAAAAACCCAAACCCTAGAACGCGCCACCGCCGTACCATTGTTGGCACGCTCGGGAGATCTCGCCGCTGCCTCTACGAACCTCGGGAGGGGAAGTCGAATACGCCAGGAGCACCGCCGTGAGCTTCCGTGCCCGCCACCATCCTCAACATCGCCGGGGAGCGGCCGCTGCGAACACGCCATCCACCCGAAGTTCGCCGGAGCCGAGCTGCTCTCCCCGCACGGCGCCGTCGACAGAGGGCCTCGTGGAGCTCTCCATCACCGCCATCGATCTCGCCGAGCTCTGCCGCATCCCTCCATCGCTTCACCGAGCCCAAATAACCCCCAGGGCGCCATCGCCGGCGAAAATCCCCGTCTCCAACCACCACGCCACCCTTCTCCGGTGAGTAACCACCGCCTCCCCCTCGCGTTTTAACCTCGTCCGTAGGATTCGATTTGAGGGCCCAGATTAGAAGGAGCCAGCGAAGCAATACGGAAGATCTCGGCCGCCCGATTCCCTTTAGATCTAACGATCCACGCGCGCGATCCACGCGAACCGGTATCAGCCAATCAGGAGCCACCGTTGCCCGTCCCCCGAATCGATCATATTTTTGATTAAAACAAAATAAAACATAATTGTTTCCAAACTTAAAAAATTCATATCTCGAGTTCTATTTATCCAAATTAGGTGATCTTGGGATTTTTGAAATCAGCACAATGTGTAGATTAATCTAGGCTATTAAAATTTAAAATTTGAAACATGCACTCACATGTTATTTGTAGATCTCTATTAATCACTAATTTGGGCATAACTTTTAATCTATAAATCCTTTTTAGGTGAAATCAATTGCTATGGTTTTTATTTAATGTCCTCTATCCAGTAGAATCGTTGGAAAAATTATTTCTGCAATTTTGTTACAGAAACTCTATTAATGGTGATATTAGCCTATATTAAAACCCTAATAATGCTTATAATTATAATTTGATAATTAATTTGTTTTGCATGCAAAATAACCATGTTATCGACATCATAGAACATCATCATTAGTAATTATTTCTAGTTGTGAACTTTGTGCATTAATTTGATCATTGCATAACATGCATACATGTTTTTGTATTGTTATTTTGTTTTTTATGTTATGGTTGTTTTGTATGTTTATGTGTGGCTTCTTTTGCTTGTGTTAGATTGTGAAGAGGAGCAAGTCTACTCTTGTTGCTGTTATTCTTGTTGTGATTGTTCATCCTATTTCCAAGGCAAGTGACACATTCATCCACTCCCTTATTTTCCTATGCATTACTAGAGTTTTGAAGTAGTTGCATGATAGGTGAATTTTTTTATAAGTATTATGCTATAAAAAATCTCAAGTAGTGTGTAGCCATCATTTAGACTTGTTATTTTGGAGACTTGGTACTTAGTAGATGCTTAGCCTTGAGAAATGTACTCTCATTGCAATAAAATACTATGTTATATGAGAAGTGTGTTTCCTGATTATGACAATCAGTGTTATGTAAGAGTTGCAACAAATATATGGAAACCAAGAATGATCTTGAAGAATATTCCAACTTAATATGAAGATTTTTTTTAAGATCCACCCTACGCCAAGAGAAGAATCGATGAAGAAACACAACTATTCAGTTAGTGTTGCATAAGAGTTCTATGGAACACAATGGTTTGATGATCTATAGTTTAGCTCAGGCTTGTCTTACAGATTGGAGACTTTATGCTAGACAAGTGACGTGACCTAATGCTATCATACGAGATTCACCAATCCAAGTACAAGGTAATGACTGAGTTCAATTGGATTGGCCCCCATGGTGACTACTCACATTATTCACTCTTGCTATGAGGAATGCAAAATTTGAGTGGCATGCCCATTAGAGAGAAGACAATGTTAAACTTAATCCATAAAATGGTGAGAGGTAATAATAACCCTATGTTAGGAAAGTTTTTCTTAAACGTTTTAATCTTCGGCGAGGATAGAACCAACCTTGGATTTGTCAAAAAATGAAAGATGTTGCCCACCATGAGAGTTCCATTAGAAATAGCATGGTGTTTGCATTCACGGAAGACTACATGAAGATGAAGGACATAAAAAGACCAAGTTGAGAGGGACCCAAAGACTTTTTTTGACCCAAAGAGTGACCCCTCGGTGTCAAAGGTAGTTTAACAGACTATGTTGGTATGCATCTTTACTGCGAGGGAAAGTTCAACTCATGCCATCTAGAGTAAAGATAACCTTCAAGCCATGTGAATAGACACACCCTGCTGGAAGTATATATGGACTCATAGAACACTAAAGGTTGTACACACGGATTCAAGACCCCAAATACCAAGGAATTTATACATGATATACAAGATTAAAATGGATGATGAAGCATTACTCCAGCTGAGGATATAGTAAACCAACAACTAGTTAGACAAGATTTTTAGACTACCCACAATTTTTCTTAAGGTTGGTAGCCCACCTAGTTGTTTTGGAACCCAATTACACAAACCTATATTTCTTTATAGCCTTCCCAAATCTCGAGATGATATTTCTTTTAAGGATGGTAGTCTGTAACATCCCTTATTTTTGGAAAGGTAAAAAATCTTAAAAAATTGAAACTTTTGTTTTCCTGATAATGGAATCCACCAAAACCAAATAAAATTCAAACACAAAGCAAATATATATTTTTTATTCCATTTTTATTGGAATTGTTAATCCAAATACGCTTTTATTGTATAAACCTGGATTTTGATCAAATAATATTTTGCAAAGAGACAAAAAATGTTTTCAAGTAATGCTTTAAAACCAAAAAAGGTTTTGAATTATATTTTCGCTTTGGAAATATTATTATAGCATTTGAAAACGTAAGGATTATGATCCTTGGTGATATTTAATTATTAATATTCAAGCTAAAAAACTATTTTTTTTCCAAAGTATTTATCGATGATTTAAATCTTCAAATGGGTTTCAATATTTTATTTGGGCACAAAATAATATATTATGATTTATAAACTCAATATTTTTATGTTTAGAAATTTTCTTATTTTTATAAAGCCAATTTTCCTAATCATTTATTTTCTATATTTAAAAGGAATTTTAAAATCATTTAAGAAATCATTCAAATTTTGAATTCCAAATTTCAAAATTTGAAATGTTTTCAAAATTGTTTACAAATGTGTTTAGTTGAATGAAGTTTTTATTAAATTTTTTTAGAAATGATTTTGAGGTCATTTGGGTTTGTAAAACAAAAGATATAAATAAAAAGAGAAAACATGAAAAAAAATGCTCACGTCATGCTGTCGTCAGCTTGTCATCAACCCAGGACCATTCACCTATGTCGTTTCTAGTCGTGAAGGAGTGGATTCAATCCCTTGATTGTGGCTGTTTCATGCCATTTATTTGAGCCCCGGGGCCTTCCCCTTAAATCCCTTCCCGTTCTCCTAGTTTCCCTTCTGCTCCCCTCTCAATCCTGCCCCAGGATGAAGAAATTACTCTCCAAAGCTGCTCGGTCCCGCCACCATCGACCTCCCATTCCGATCGTCCCCGTGGGTACCCACTGCCCCTTTCCGGTCCATTTGAGCCCTCATGACTATACGCATCCGTTGATGCCCTCCCTTTGTTTTTTTTGTGCAACAGTTTGACACCGCCATCAACATCCTAGGCTCACTAGAGAAACCGTCGGATCCGCTTGCACATGGACGTCAGCCAAGGCCGTCCCCGAGCATGCCACCGCCTCCATTAAGTTCGCCGAGACGCGGCGCGTCCCCTGGACCCCTCCCCGAGCCTAGAGGTCCCTCTTATCCCCACCACTATCTGCGCCCGAGATTACTACGCTGTCGTCTGCCATTTTCCAGCGAGACACGCCGCTGGTGAGACCCCTCCCCCTCGCGATTTGTTTTGATCTGTTAGATCCCGATCCGACGATCCCTGCTTAATCACTTAAGCGAAACGGTATGAACAATCAAGAATGGCCGCGTGGCAGCCCAGTCAGCATCTAGTCAGTAGCCACGTCAGCCCAACTATTTCCTGTTATTTCCCAAATCGAATTAAAATGGCAGTTTGGTAGAAAAGACCCTAGATCTTAGAAACATCATAACTTTTGATCCAGAAGACCAAATTTACCTACTTGGAATTTTTGAAAACCCCTTGACATGTAGAAATTTTTAGCACTATCCAAATTCAAATTTGTCCAAATTCTAAAGAGCCATTTGGATGAATTTTGGCATAATTCAAATTCTACATATCCAAAAAATTGCAAATAAAATATATTTGGAAACCTTAAGATGTGTTCTAACAGAACCCTATGCCCAAAATAGTTTTTGGACAGTTTTAGATTTAATTTAGATTTAATTTGGTCATTTGAGTATTTTTGACATAGATTTAATTACATAAATAATTAGAATATGTTTTCTTATCTAAATTTGTTCCAAATATTTACCATGGACCAGAGAGACCTTTACCTAAACCCATTGGACACCCTTGAACCATTTTCATGCAAGTTTGGCCCAAAATTCCCTCCATAGTGTTAGACACTTAGAGATTTGTGTAGTAAAAGTGAAATCCTATTAGAAGAGATTGTGGTGTGATCATTATGATCAAAACCAACACTCAATACATGTTAGACAAATAATACATTAGCATGTGGAGCTGAAGAATAAGCCAAGACATAAGACACCAAGAATCAAGTAGACGTCAAGATCAAGTCACCCATGGTGAAGGGCCTATACATCATCAAGCGGGAGTGGTGGACAACATCATCAAGAACTGAAGAAGCACTTGGAAGAATTATAATAGGATGGAAGATCTTGACTCAAGAACTTTTACAAAAATCCATAAGTGTGAACTTGTTAGAGCCCTAGTGCCAAAACCCCTTAGTGGATCTTGAAAACTTGGTTTGCTTCTAAACACTTAGGACAAAACCATGAATTTCTACAAGAAGAAAATGGAGTTACTACACTAAGGAAGAAGCTACATGGGAGCCTGAAGATGATCTTAAAGAAGACCAACCATGTGAAGCCTTGGAGAAACCATACCACTAAGCAAGTTTTATTGTAACGAGTTGTTTTTGTCCAACCATAGACCAAAAAATGGAAAACCTAGTCCATCCCAAGTGAACTCTTGGAACTTCCGTGACAAGTATGGAACAATTAGAGTATGAATATTTCAACATTCAAACCTTGAGCAACCCATTCTCTAGTTGTAACATCCCAGGATTTTGAAAATTTTGAAAAATTCAAAACGATCATGCATACATGTGCATCATAGTATCCTTGCATTTTGATTGCGTAAAAATTGGCTGTTAAATTTCTTAAAGACAAAATTTTAGGTATTATTACCTATTAAACCACGTTTTGAATTTAAATACTTTTTCAAAAGTAAGTATTTTATTTTGGGAAACTTTTAGTATCAAAATGTTCTATTTTTCATAAGCTTTCCAAAACTTTTTTTTTGTATTTTTCTGTTTTGTTTTCGTTGGGTTTTGAAATATTTTTGAATCATTTGAATAAATAAATAAAAAAGAAAAAAAAAAGAAAAGAGAAAACGCCCCAGCAGCCCACCTCTCCCCTCTCCCCCGCACCCCAGGGCCCTGCCCACTCCCCTCCCTCTATTTCTTTTTCTCGCTGCGCGCGCGCAGAGCAACGGGCAGGCCGGCCCAGGAAGCACGCAGCCAGCTACCTTTCTTCTCCCGCTGACACCCGGGCCCCGCTAGTGACGCAAGCATGACGTTGCTATGACGTCGCCTATTCTTCCTCTCGTGCACGCTACCTCCTGCCCCCTTCCGCGCACCTCCTCCCCTTTATAAAGCCTCCCTTCGGTGTCCGTGCCTCTACATCTCGAAAAACCCAAACCCTAGAACACGCCACCACCGCGCCATTGTTGGCACGCTCGGGAGATCTCGCCGCCGCCTCTACGAACCTCGGGAGGGGAAGTAAAATACGCCAGGAGCACCGTCGTGAGCTTCCGCACCCGCCACCGTCCTCAACATCGCCCGGGAGCCGCCGCTGCGAACACGCCATCCACCCGAAGGTCGCCGTAGCCGAGCTGCTCTCCCCGCACGGCGCCGTCGACAGAGGGCCTCGTGGAGCTCTCCATCACCGCCATCGACTTCGCCGAGCTCTGCCGATCCCTCCATCGCTTCACCGAGCCCAAATAACCCCCAGGGCGCCATCGTCGGTGAAAATCCCCGTCTCCGACCACCGCGCCACCCTTCTCCGGTGAGTAAGCACCGCCGCCCCCTCGCGTTTTAACCTCGTCCGTAGGATTCGATTCGAGGGCCCAGATTAGAAGGAGCCAGCGAAGCGGTACGGAAGATCTCGGCCGCCCGATTCCCTTTAGATCTAACGATCCACGCGAATCGGTATCAGCCAATCAGGAGCCACCGTTGCCCGTCCCCCGGATCGATCAGATTTTTGATTAAAACAAAATAAAACAGAATTGTTTCCAAACTTAAAAAATTCATATCTCGAGTTATGTTTATCCAAATTAGGTGATCTTGGGCCTTTTGAAATCAACACAATGTGTAGATTAATCTATGATATTAAAATTTAAAATTTGAAAAGTGCACTCAAATGTTATTTGTAGATCTCTATTAATCACTAATTTGGGCATAACTTTTAATCTATAAATCCTTTTTAGGTGAAATCAATTGCTATGGTTTTGTTTTGATGTCCTCTATCCAGTAGAATCATTGAAAAAATTATTTCTGCAACTTTATAACAGAAACTCTATTAATGTTGATATTAGCCTATATTAAAACCCTAATAATGCTTATAATTATAATTTGATAATTAATTTATTTTGCATGCATAATAAACATGTTATCAACATCATAGAACATCATCATTAGTAATTATTGCTAGTTGTGAACTTTGTGCATTAATTTGATCATTGCATAACATGCATACATGTTTTTGTATTGTTATTTTGTTTGCGATGTTATGGTTGTTTTGTATGTTTATGTGTGGCTTGTTTTGCTTGTGTTAGATTGTGAAGAGGAGCAAGTATACTCTTGTTGCTGTTATTCTTGTTGTGATTGCTCATCATATTGCCAAGGCAAGTGACACATTCATGCACCCCCTTATTTTCCTATGCATTACTAGAGTTTTGAACTAGTTGCATGATAGGTGAATTTTTTCCTAAGTATTATGCTATGAAAAATCCCAAGTAGTGTGTAGCCATACTTTAGACTTGTTATTTTGGAGACTTGGTACTTAGTAGATTCTTAGCCTTGCTACAAATTTGTTTTGCTCAATGTTGTGGAAAATTCTAAGTATAAACTTCAATGAACCACCTGGGTGGGTTTGGTATTGCGTGGTTGTCGAAAGATGAGTGTCTCCTTAGGGCCCTTAATCTCCTAAGGAGTTCACTTGTGGATTTCCACCCAGGAAACAAAGAGATTACCAAGTCCTCTAAGTTTAATTGCTTCCCACGCAGCCCTTTGACATATGGGCTCTGTCTTGATCAACTAAGTTGTGAGAGTTCAGCCCATGCTTGACATGAAGATGTAGCATAATTATAGGTGGAACGGATCTTGCTGGTTGGGTTGGATTCTTGCTTCTGAAAGATCTCATCTCAATTCTCTCCTTTCCATGATGCACTCCGCGTGTATAGGATGTTTGAGCTAATTGAAGACAAAGGCTGAAAGTGCACAACCTCTACAGAGTTAGAAACTATGATTATAGCCGTGTCCCCAGTAATGGACGACTTCGAGCAGCTAGACAAGGATGGACAGAAGAATCTCAACATCATTTTGAAGAAGTAAAATTTGGGCTAAGGAAATATTAGATGTGGTGTTCATGGGTGTGTCCCATTGGTGCCAATCTTTGAAGAGAAAACTCTTTTTCAAAAGTGTTAGGGAAAAACTTGCTTTTTGCAAATAGCCTAAACTCCACCAAGCCAGATATACATGTAGTTTAGACTTTCCATTTTATATCCACCATAGTGTCATTTGCCAGTACATTGTTTGTACTGAATCTCTTTCAGGGTCTGCATATTCCAACATGTAGGAAGTTCTGAGGATGAAGTTTGATCAAGTGCTTGGACTCGAGTCTACACCCAACATGTAATGCCTGTGGCGCATGCTTGAAGATGGAGGCTCATTGCTACTTTTATTTCTGCTGTTTAGAACTCTGAGTTTTGCTAGTCTTTGAAGACTATGCACTTTGTAATAAAGCTATACTTAGCTATTCTGGATCATTTGTAATAATTTTGATACTTCTGCAATGATACTTTACATTTTGTTCTGTGATGCTAGCATTGATCCAGGGACTAGCACTTAACATAGTAGTTTTTACATTATTAAATGTGAGAGTGCTACAAAATGGTATCAGAGCAAAGTGTTTCATGTAGGTTCGAACCCTTAGGTTTGGAAAACCCTTTTAATCAAATTTATTAACTCTTTTGAATATTTTTGGATCCTAGCGGCATAGTGAGATGAAGCGGCTCGGACCAACGTTACATGTCCACGTACATGAGACCGGTTCCCTGATTGGCTTGCGGGTGTCAGTATCTCTCACTATAGTGAATATCCAAATTCCAGTAAGTTGCTAATGATCTAATGATCACCATGGAAGAAGACTAAATATTTTCTAAAGTACTCTTACCCGTCTCGTATCTAGTACCTCCTTACCTTATACTCCTATGACGTATGTTTTCTCCTACACTTCAAAACTCAATGATGATGGAGCTTCAACTTCGCAACCGCCAAGGACTTCCAACTTAAAGATGAAGAGCTGCAACCCCACCACCACCAAGGACTTCAAGGACCCTAGGATTGACCATCTATTCTACTAGCTAGAACAACTCTTCTTCTAGTACTTCTGCTTATGGTTCAATCTTCTAATGTCTTGTCTCCTTCATAGATGACCAATCTCTTTGAATCACTCAAGAAGGGCCTATTAATGACGATGACTCTGGATTGTGAGACTGAATTTCCAAAGGCATTGAAGAACCTAATGATAAGATTAGGATTTGAAGGAGCAACACTCTACAAAGATTTTCCCTTCATCGAAGATGGCCAAGAGTATTGGTGGGTGCAATTTCACCTCTACAGAAGCAAGGAGTACAACCACAAGACAGAAGGGGACTACTCTTCACTAACCCACAACAATACACATCATTCTTCGAGTCAGCTAGATGCGCTGTGGGAGGCAATCACAGAACTTGGAGAAAGACTCACGTGGAGACTTTATCACGCTCAGAAGGATCTCCAGGAAGCTGAAGAAGAGATTAACGCCCTTGAAAAGGAGTTGAAGATGTACAAGAACATAGAGATCATCGTGAAGAGTTATGATCCATCCCAGTAGTTAACCACCATGGAAGAATATGTTAGCTAGAGTTTTTGTTTGAGCATTGACATGTCAACTTGTGATATGGCAATGATAGAGTCTTTTGGTTTGCAACTAAGTGGTTTTGCTTAAGTTTGTCAAAAATTAAGTCGAAATTTCGAAAGTTGGTTAAGAGATAAAATATTTTAAGTTGTTATTTTCCATTGATTGTTTGTCTTGTTGTATTGTGCATGGGTAGGAAAATTTTCTCCTCATAGCTCTATCTATCTTTTACTCATCTATGCTAAAAACCCAAAGATGCCTCCTCGTCGCGACCCCAACAACAATAACAATGAGGACAACAGCAACAATGCTATGCAGAAGATGCTCACTTCCCAAGCCCAACTTTTACAGATGATGACTCAGTTTGTAGTAGCAATGAACAACAACAATCCGCCACCACCACCCCTAGTGGATAGACTTTCTAGATTTATGAGGCTTAGGCCTAACAGGTTCTCATATGCCACTGATCCTAGTGAGGCAGATGACTGTCTTCGTTCAATCAATAAGGACTTAGTTACTTGTGAGTGCACTGATGCGGAGAAGGTGAGATTCACCACACATCTATTAGAAGGACCCGCTGCAATGTGGTGGGAAACTTATCACGTGACTCATCCCCTAGAAGGCATGACATGGGATGATTTGAAGGAGGGATTCTGCAATGCACATATCTCATCTGGGATAATGAACCTCAAGAAGGAGGAGTTTCGTAGTCTGAAGCAGGGAGGTAGAACCCTAAAGGAGCATATGGATGATTTTCATTCTTTATCAAGGTATGCACTAGAGGACATTGACACTGATGCCAAGAGGAAGGAAAAATTTCTCAATGGACTTAAAGGAGAACTGAAGATACTTCTGTCTGTAGCATATGCCCCAAATTATCAAACTTTGTTGGATCAAGCTATTACTTTAGATAACAACATGACGAAGGAGGAAAACAGGAAGAGGAAGTACAGTAATGGTGGAAAATACCACTGTGGACCCTCATATAAGAGGCACACATCCAATGGAGGACACAATGCTCATAAACATGAGAACCATCACCATGGTGGGAATGGGCACACTCATAATGGTCATGATCACGTTGAAGGACTCAAGGAAAACAATGGTAGCAGCAATGGTCACTCAAATGGCAATGGACACCACAACCACAACCATGAAGTGAAGAGGGATCTTAGCAAGGTGACATGCTTCAAGTGCAGAGATAAGGGACATTATGCAACTGATTGCCCAGGGAAGAAGCCTATAGAAGCTGTCAAGCCCAATCCATTCCAGAAGGGGCATGTGAATCATATCAACATGGAGTTGGTGGATGGTAACCCCTAACTCATTTGAATCCCATCACATGTTCTATCACCACAATTGCATGGTGAAAGTACAATCTCAAGTATATTTTTCTAAGGGGGTAGCCCACCTCATAACTTTTCTAACCTAATTGATAACCTTCTCGAATCTCGGGACGATATTCCTTTTAAGGGGGGTAGTCTGTAACATCCCAGGATTTCGGAAATTTTGAAAAATTCAAAACCATCATGCATACATGTGCATCATAGTATCCTTGCATTTTGATTGCGTAAAAATTGGGTCTCAAATTTCTTAAAGACAAAATTTTAGGTATTATTACCTATTAAACCACTTTTTGAATTTAAATACTTTTTCAAAAGTAAGTATGTTATTTTGGGAAACTTTTAGTACACAAATGTTCTATTTTTCATAAGCTTTCCAAAACATATTTTTTTTGTATTTTTCTGTTTTGTTTTGGTTGGGTTTTGAAATATTTTTGAATCATTTGAATAAATAAATAAAACAGAAAAAAAGAGAAAACGCAGCCCAACAGCCCACCTCTCCTCTATCCCCCGCACCCTAGGGCCCATCCCACTCCCCTCCTCTGTTTCTTTTTCTCGCAGGACACGCGCAGAACAACGGGCAGGCTGGCCCAGGAAGCACGCAGCCTGCTACCTTTCTTCTCCCGCTGACACCTGGGCCCCGCTAGTGACGCAAGCATGACGCCGAGATGACGTTGCCTCTTCTTCCTCCCGTGCACGCAGAGGACTCCGAGTCAAATTCGACGCAGCGCCGCCTCTGCTACCTCCTGCCCCCTTCCGCACGCCTCCTCCCCTTTATAAAGCTTCCCCTTGGTGTCCGTGCCTCTACGCCTCGAAAAACCCAAACCCTAGAACGCGCCACCGCCGTACCATTGTTGGCACGCTCGGGAGATCTCGCCGCTGCCTCTACGAACCTCGGGAGGGGAAGTCGAATACGCCAGGAGCACCCCGTGAGCTTCCGTGCCCGCCACCATCCTCAACATCGCCGGGGAGCGGCCGCTGCGAACACGCCATCCACCCGAAGTTCGCCGGAGCCGAGCTGCTCTCCCCGCACGACGCCGTCGACAGAGGGCCTCGTGGAGCTCTCCATCACCGCCATCGATTTCGCCGAGCTCTGCCGCATCCCTCCATCGCTTCACCGAGCCCAAATAACCCCCAGGGCGCCATCGCCGGCGAAAATCCCCGTCTCCAACCACCACGCCACCCTTCTCCGGTGAGTAACCACCGCCTCCCCCTCGCGTTTTAACCTCGTCCGTAGGATTCGATTTGAGGGCCCAGATTAGAAGGAGCCAGCGAAGCAATACGGAAGATCTCGGCCGCCCGATTCCCTTTAGATCTAACGATCCACGCGCGCGATCCACGCGAACCGGTATCAGCCAATCAGGAGCCACCGTTGCCCGTCCCCCGAATCGATCATATTTTTGATTAAAACAAAATAAAACATAATTGTTTCCAAACTTAAAAAATTCATATCTCGAGTTCTATTTATCCAAATTAGGTGATCTTGGGATTTTTGAAATCAGCACAATGTGTAGATTAATCTAGGCTATTAAAATTTAAAATTTGAAACATGCACTCACATGTTATTTGTAGATCTCTATTAATCACTAATTTGGGCATAACTTTTAATCTATAAATCCTTTTTAGGTGAAATCATTTGATATGGTTTTTATTTAATGTCCTCTATCCAGTAGAATCGTTGGAAAAATTATTTCTGCAATTTTGTTACAGAAACTCTATTAATGGTGATATTAGCCTATATTAAAACCCTAATAATGCTTATAATTATAATTTGATAATTAATTTGTTTTGCATGCATAATAACCATGTTATCGACATCATAGAACATCATCATTAGTAATTATTTCTAGTTGTGAACTTTGTGCATTAATTTGATCATTGCATAACATGCATACATGTTTTTGTATTGTTATTTTGTTTTTTATGTTATGGTTGTTTTGTATGTTTATGTGTGGCTTCTTTTGCTTGTGTTAGATTGTGAAGAGGAGCAAGTCTACTCTTGTTGCTGTTATTCTTGTTGTGATTGTTCATCCTATTTCCAAGGCAAGTGACACATTCATCCACTCCCTTATTTTCCTATGCATTACTAGAGTTTTGAAGTAGTTGCATGATAGGTGAATTTTTTTATAAGTATTATGCTATAAAAAATCTCAAGTAGTGTGTAGCCATCATTTAGACTTGTTATTTTGGAGACTTGGTACTTAGTAGATGCTTAGCCTTGATACAAATTTGTTTTGCTCAATGTTGTGGAAAATTCTAAGTATAAACTTCAATGAACCACCTGGGTGGGTTTGGTATCGCGTGGTTGTCGAAAGTTGAGTGTATCCTTGGGGCCTTTAATCTTCTAAGGAGTTCACTTGTGGATTGCCACGCAGGAAAAAAACAGATTGCCAAGTCCTGTAAGTTTACTAGCTTCCCGCGCAGCCCTTTGACATATGGGCTCTATCTTGATCAACTAAGTTGTGAGAGTTCAGCCCATGCTTGACATGAAGATGTAGCATAATTATAGGTGGAACGGATCTTGCTAGTTGGGTTGGATTCTTGCTTCTGAAAGATCTCGTCTCAATTCTATCCTTTCCGTGATGCACTCCGTGTGTATATGATGTGTGGGCTAATTGAAGACAAAGTGTGAAAGTGCACAACCTCTGCAGAGTTAGAACCTATGATCATAGTAGTGTCCCCGGTAATGGACGACTTCGAGCAGCTGGACTAGGATGGACAGAAGAATCTCAACACCGTTTTTAAGAAGTAAAATTTGTGCTAAGGAAATATTAGATGTGGTGTTCATGGGTGTGTCCCATTGGTGCCAATCTTTGAAGAGAAAACTCTTTTTCAAAAGTGTTAGGGAAAAACTTGCTTTTTGAAAATAGCCTAAACTCCACCAAGCCAGATATGCATGTAGTTTAGACTTGCAATTTTATATCCACCATAGTGTCATTTGAAAGTACATTGTTTGTACTGAATCTCCTTTGGGGGCTGCATATTCCAACGTGCAGGACGTTCTGAGCATGAAGTTTGATCAAGTGCTTGGACTCGAGTCTACACCCAACATGTAATGCCTGTGGCGCATGATTGAAGATGGAGGCTCATTGCTACTTTTATTTCTGTTGTTTAGAAATCTGAGTTTTGCTAGTCTTTCAAGACTATGCACTTTGTAATAAAGCTATACTGGGCTATTCTGGATCATTTGTAATAATTTTGATACTTATGCAATGATACTTTACATTTTGTTCTGTGGTGCTAGCACTAATCCATGGACTATCAGTTAACACAGTAGTTCTTACATTATTAAATGTGAGGGCGCTACACTAGTAACCAGCCCTAGACCTTTCACTATAATTCCTTTTGCAAATTGAATTATTGTGATAAACTTAACCTTGTCCTAGCCGATTTGGTTAAGCTCCTTTTCCTATGATTGTTTCTTTGTTTGTTTTATTCTGTATGTTTGATTTCTAGGATGCTTGTTTATTCTGTTATTGTGTTTTCTATGTATAGATTGTACGGAGAGCAACGATCTTTTGTGAAGAGAGTGTGATTTCTTCACCAACTTCAAAGGCAAGTGACACATCATCCAAGATGATTTATTTTCTATATGCATTAGTGCTTTTTAGTAGTGTGCATGATAGGCTATGAAAATATTTATATGCTATGCTAATATTCTAAGTAGTGTGTAGCCATCCATTTATATCCTGTTAGTGTAGGTGACATTGAACTTAGTAGAATTGCTTAGTGATTTTCATCAAATTATTTACTCAAATGATTATGTATAAAACTACTAAGTTCAATGAATCACCTGGGTGGATTTGGTATTGCGCGGTTGTTGAAAGTCGAGTGTCTCCTCGGGGACTTTAACCCACTTAGGTGTTCACTTGTGGATTGCTACCCAGGAACCAAGAGATTACTATGTCCTTTTAAATTTTGATGCTTCTAGTGCAGCCTTTAGTCATATGGGCGTTTTCTTGATCAACTAAGTTGAATGAACTCGCCAAGATTTACAAGCAGATGTAGAGGGTGTAGGTGGAACGGGTCAAGCCAAGCGGTGGTGGAATTTCTTCTAGAAGATATCGTCTCAATTTTCTCCTTTCCTTAACACATTGTGAGTGTATAGGATGTTTGGGCTGATTGAGTCTAATGGTGAAAGTGCACACACTCTCCAGAGTTAACAAACTAAGATCTTAGACGTGTCCCCGATTATGGAAAACTATGAGCAGCTGAACAAGGAATGACGGAAGAATCTCATCATGCCAACTTCATAATAAAATTTTGATGGGTGAACATGGGTAGGAGCTCTCCCCAATTTTTATCAGTGGTACTCCTTAATTTAGTTCTGGTACACTGGTTTCTATCAGTGATACCTATTATAGATGAAAATGTTTTATGACAAGATATACGAGAAAATTAGCTTTATGCAAACTTAGCCAAAATCCCTAAAAAAACATGTAGAATTTGTCTTACCACTTATATCCACCATAGTGTTACTTGCCAATATAATAAATTGTACTGACCCCTTGTGGCTTCATATTCCATATTGCAGATAGATCTAATGACGTGTGGAGATTTCTTTTAGGATCTCGAGTCTACCGCCAACATGTTTTTCATGTGGCACATGAAGAAGATGAGGCTCAATGTTGTACTATGTTTTACGTTGCACTGCTATGTTTCATGCTCGTCTTCTAAGACTATGCAAGTTGTAATTTAGTTCATTCTAGTCTTCTGAGGCTATGAAAATTGTAATTTAGTAATGATGTAAAGACTGGATCATGGGATGTAATTGAGTTTTACGCATTTGCATGATATTTCATCTTGTACTGTGGTGCTAGCAATTGATCCAGGGACTAGCACAATAACACATATGTTCTTGCACTATTTAAAATGTGGGAATGCTACAATCGCTCATTTTTATGGCACTGGTCAACAATGATCTCAACTGATGTATGTTTGAGTTAGGAAAAACCATCATTGACCAGACGGGTTGGTAGCAACACATTTAGTGATGAAGATCATTGATAGGCAATTAAAGCACCTGCCAAATGTTTTCTGCTAGAAGCTTTGTGCACAAGTCATCTGAAATGGGTGTACTAGAGAGGTGTGTTGCACCACCTTTATATAAGAACAAGATTCACATATGAATTGCTAATCATACATATAGAATAAAAATTTGTGTTGTATTTTATCTTATCTAAAAGTAATTTATTCGTGCCACCATTTACAAAGTTCAAGTGAAACTCATGAAGCGCAGTGCAATTTTTATTATAAGAAACACATTTTATATTTCTCCACCATATTTTAAATTTATTAAAAGTTAATTCGAAAGTACACAAACATCTACTACTAGTTTTATATTTTGCATACTAGATACCACGTCAACACCTCTTTCTAGCAGCCCCACATTTTTTTTTACATTTAGTGTACTTTTGTTTTCAACTTGTTTTAATAAACCATGATGCCCGATCACCTCCAAAGTTGAGTTGGGGATTCTTATTTTATATGAATTGATCGATAGGAAGAAGGAAACTAGGTAGATCCCTGTGTTGACAATAAACACAGGGTCACCTGTCTGGGGGTAAAGAGCCATTTGTTACGTCACTCTACACTTGGAGTCCCTACGAGTTGGTACACAGATAATATTGTTGTCATCAGGGAGTCATTCCTTCTTCTACCTACGACCACTTACACAACCGTGTGATGGAGATATGATCTAGAGACAATAATAAATTGTTATTATTAATATTGATTTCATAAGTCTATATTTGCGTGCTATAACTGTTGGTTCCTGAATGTGAGATTTAGAGGAAAACTCATGTTCATGTGTGGAAGTGTAAAAACAAAGAAATTTTGTAGTCTCTGATGACCCACACGTGCAGGGGTTCTATCATAGTACTTTTCAACATGTAAGATTGTCAAACACAACGGGGAGCCGAAGGTATTGACAAATGGTTTTGAGCATAGTTTAACTGCAAATATCATGAGACAAATTGTATAGGTTTTTGTAGCAACAATTAAATAAAAACAAGAGTAAACAATTTCAGCAAGTGTCCCAATCTCTTTTAGCACAAAGGAAAATACGAGGGTGTTAGTTATGATTATTAAAATGTTCCTGAGGACACACAGAGGAATTTTCCAAGTTGCGTTCATCACATTCTATTGATTAAGTTTCATCATTTTGATAAGTGTTGTGTGGGTGAACCTATGTAGTGAACAGTCCTATCCAAGACAAATACACACTTAGGATTTAACTCCTTGCAAGCATCCGCAACAGCAAGTAATTAATTAAGATAAATCTAACCATAACAATAAATTTTGGGATCCTACACTCCCTTGTATAAAACCTCGTGAATTGGGATTCAGATTTCTGTCACTTCGATAACCCTCCATAAGCTAACTAGTACACAATGCACTGCTCTAGGCCCTCCAAAGGTTAAGTACCGTATAGTCGGCATTAACACATCACCACTAGAAGAATAACACCACAACTTAAATATCAAACCGTTAAATATTACTCAACAAAACATGACTACTAATAACAAGGATTCTCCCATGTACTCGAGAACTAAATGATATACTCACAATACATCATATGGATCATGATCAGAGGTCATGTATTGATGTATAACAATCTGGTTATAGCAAGAATTCATCGCTAAAACTGAATAGCATCAACTACAACAGAGTAATCAACACTGATAAACAGATCCTAATGAATAGTACAAGTTATAACCCTAATCGTTACAACATGATGAGATGGGATGGACAGGACGATGGTGCTGATGGTGGAGAAGATGTTGATGACGATCCGGATGATGCCCGACGTGATCATGATGTCGGTGATGATTTTCCCCTCTGGGAGGGAATTTCCTCGGCATATTTTTGTCTGATGGAGAGCTTTCTTCTCTGTGTCTTTTCCACCCCGAGAAGGTGGAAAAATAATGTTTGGTGGTGCCTTCTCGAGGAATTAGGTTAAGGGGAAGTCGTACGCCAAAGGGGAGATGGAGGTGGGGCCACAGGGGGCCTAGGCGGATAGACAACTCGGCCAGAGGTTGGCATCTGCGCTTAGGTTGCCTACCCACCTAGCAGACCTCCTCCGACAGGTTTTTGGTGTCCCGAAAGTTCATTTTCTATTTATTTTTCTAGAGTTTTCTATGCTCTCAAAGTGGGGTCCCTTGAAAGATGGTTTTTCCTCGTTATTTCCGACTCTTATAAATAAATTCCTGAAACTGCAAAACATGCAAAATAACATAAGTAAAGCATTCTAATGTGAAACATGTCTATGAATAAGAACAAATTATGATATAAATAATGATGCAAAATGGACGTATCAGCTCCCCCAAGCTAAGACTCATCTTGTCCCCAAGCGAAAGCTGAGCTTGGTGGACATGACCATAGGCTTATAGAGTGAAGTGTCTATAATAAAGAATAAGAACATGAAGCATTCATATTTATTAAACAAACACTAAAGAATACCAATCATCAACCTTTTCTCAGAACTTTTCGAGAACAAGTAATGATACAATTACATGTAAAGATAAATCAAAGTAAAAACTTATTGAGTAATCGAAAACTATGTTCTTGGTTAGAGAACAATTACTAATCAATCTTATTTTTTCATAAGAGTCTATGAAAGATCTGTTTGTATAGATAATAAGATATGCCTCAATTATCAAATAGTCTTTTATTGAGTTCGGAATCTCAAAATTATATTCTTATAAAGAAAATGAAAATGTTGACACAAGTGGAAGACGCTAGTTTATCAAAGCTCAACTTTCAACTTATTACCATGAGGGTAATGTCAACTGCAATAAATCATGATCAAACACATTGCTGAAATATATAAGAACATATCTCAGCTCAACACTATAGGTTTTCTTGTGGACAATAGGAGGAATGGATAAACTGACTCACCATAAAAGTAAATGATCTGCCCTTCAAAGATGGAAAAAGAAGGGATTAATCGTGTGCTAGAGCTTTTTATTTTGAAAACATATAAGGAATGTAAAAAAATAATGCACGTTCTATGTCAACGAATGGTAATAGATAACTCAATATTTCCTATGGTAAACAAGTTTTTAGGAGCGGCTACAATAGAGGAACAATAACATTCGTAGCAGTACCAGTAGCAGCAGCTGCTGTAGCTGTAACAGTAGCAGTAGCAGTAGTTGTAGCTGTAGTAGTAGTTGTTGTTGTTGCCCACTTGCCTGCTATCTTTGCAATATTAAGGGAAAGCACATTATGCATGGAAGTCAAAGGTAATCTTGTTCAACATGGGTAAATGAAGAACCATCTATCACTTCCTCATAAGCTAAAATCAGAGACACAAATCAGGAGTAGTAATTGTAATTTTGAAATTTTAAAGATAGCAGACAAAGAATTTGCTTGGAGTGGCAGGAAAATACCATGAATGGGCAAGTATGGTGGACACAAATGCCGAGGATAATGGCTCAAGGTTTGTATACATGATTAGAGATCATACTCAGTACATGGTTAAGGCTATCAAAGGCTTTAAAGCAAACACACAATGCCGAGAGATATGAACCAATATAGCATCTATGCAATATGATAAAAAATGAAGTATTAAGTTGTCTTCCTTGTCATCATAACACTTCGATCAAAGGAACATAAAACTTGAGAACTAAAAAGTATGAAAGATGTCTATCGTAATATATCTGCATGTGTATCTGCTATGACCAATGCTATGTTTGCCAATATCAAATAAATTTTCAAAAGATACACCAATGTAAAGCAATTGCTACTAAGAAGACCAGCTTATAAGATTGATTGCAACTGGTGGAATACAAAGTGCAGTAAAGTAAATGGAAGAGTTATCATTAATATTCCATCATAAACCAACTGACACCAACAGATACAAATCTCACACAGAAAGGAGTGACAACCCATACTTCAAACAACCATCCTATAAAATAACTTCTCTAATCATGATAATACGCGAGACTCTATAATAAAAGCGATAAAAGATAAAGATACCAGGGCAGCTCCCCCAAGATTGAAACAAGCCGAGGAAGTGTTGTTACCTGTGATGATTAAGCTTGATCTCTTGGAGGTTCATCTTCTCCTTCTTCATAGTAGATGATACCCCATGCGTTGCTGCGGGAACACGGGAACACATATGTCGTCTGAAAGAAAGGACACTAATCATGAACCGGACCACTTGTTATCTCCATGGACACACAAAAATACAGTTAATTTCAAACTTCTATATTACATCAACAAAGATCAAAACGGTGTAATAAAGCAGGTAGAGAAGCCGAGGTCACCAACACTACCTGGCAGGGACTCTCTTTGATGATATTCAAAATAAATTAAGTACAAAGTAGTTTAAATCAAAATGTGGCATGCTGATGCACCTAAAATGCATCTACTTTTCCAAGCACTTTGCATCGTATTTCTCTCTGGAGTCCCCCCATAATTGAATAAATCTGCAGAATCTGACGCTGTTTTTAGCAAAAGTCTTCTTTCCGTCTATTTTCGCAGGACTTTTCACAGGGGACAAAAACCACGTAACTTTTTATGGAAAAGAAGGGGAATGAGCACCAGATGGGGCCGGGGGGCCACCCGAGGGCCAAAAGAGGGCCCCACACGCGGCCAGATTCCTTGGCCGCGTGGGGTCACCCCTTTTGGGCCCAGATGGCCCACTCCGGCTAGGTCTTCGACGTACCCCTCCATATATACGAGAAACTGACGGGTTTCGAGGGAGAGGGCTGTTCGCGAAACGGAGCGCCGCCACCACCACGATCTTCGATTTCGGAGTCAGATTGATCCGGGATTTCACCCCCGGAGGTGGAATTCGAGGGGCTTCGTCACCATCATCATCACCACCATCATCTCCATCAACCATGAGCTCCATCACCCCCTCCATGTGTGAGTAGTTGCTATAGGCATGTGAGGTGTGAGGGGTTTTGGATGAGATTGATCATGTAATTGCTACCCGGTATGCGGGATCTAGGGGTTTGTCTTGAGAATTCTTATGTCTTATGTTGATGCACTATTGCTAGGCTTAATGCTTGTTACTAGGGCCCAAGTGGCATGATTTCAGTACTGAACTTACATTGCTACGTCATATATTTGAGTTTGGTATCTATATGCAATGTGTATTACCTGCTATTATGTTGAACCTGCGAACCCTAAAGTGACAGCTAGGGAAAACAAGGGGGATATGTTCTAGTTTGAGGATTATGTGTGTTCATGGAGTGTTAATGCGTTGGTCCGGGCTATTCAAAAGGGTAGACCTTAATTACCTGTAGTTCCAAATTGGCCCCGGTGAAATGGGCAGGTAGGACAATAGGCTTTGTGCAAATTCTCTTGGTTAGTACGCACAATAATTTAGGAACACACACCTACATAAAACTGAGATAGAGAAAGGCCCCGCTGCTAGCAAAACATTATTACATGATCAATCTTATCCGTGCAACACCCCGCTGTCACCTCATGCCTGCGTTTTAGTCTCTAGTTTACTTTCACTCTTTTCCGGTGAAAACTGGGAAAACACTTGCTCTCCATTTACTTTCTGTTTGTTTACTTTCACTGCATTATTACACTCACCACTCTCGCTGCAAGTTTGTTGATACACAGGTGTGGTTGGGAGTGACGTCCCAATTGCTAAAGTCTCACCGGTATTCTTGTGTTCCCACTGAGTCGAACTACAAATTTGGGTAATACTTCCCATCGAAGACTACGATTGATCTCCTGCACTTGGGAGCCATCACATGCATGAATGCATGAAAAATATTTCCACACTTCCCCAAATCAGTTCTAGACAGAACAAAAACACGGTTAGCTATGTCCATAGTTTTACAAATAGTGACAAACAACATAGTAGTATATAGATAGTAACGAAAGACATAGATTGCGATTTTCAAGACAAACTTGATATTCGGGGTAGTACGTAATAGAGCAGAGCTCCTTCAAAACATAAGATATGAAATCCCCTTTTAACATAAAGAAATACCCTACATAATATATGAAAAATATTTTGATAATAGATTATGATGGCAGGAAACCGATTCTACTATAACAAAAGGGAGCTGAAATAGCAAGCTACAAAAGAGTACATATTAGATAAAAGTCATAAAATATAATTAGCATTACCAACGCCCCGAGGCTTGAGTAGAGAACATAAGAGGAAATACAATTTGGAGGCCAACAACATGTGTTGAACCAATAATTCACTAGGCTGGACTGAAGAAAAAAGGTTGTCCTTCTTGGGAAGTTCAATAAAATATGAAGAAGCATGTCCATCACAATTTTTTTTCTCTAATGAGCAGGTCAAATACAGAGAAGCCAATGGTTCAATCATCTCCACACTGAAACCTGCCACACCGATCTCTCCCGACACAAATTCTGAAACCAGTGCAATTTTCTAAATAATCTTAGGTGAGTCACTAAAGCATAGGAATATTTGAAAGTTAGACTGACTTGTCTGATTGAAACGACCGGAGAGGAAGATGAACAGTTGAATAAAACCCATTACTCGTTGTCTGTCATGTATCTTCAAGTGTGATCATCACCAATCATATAAACAAATCTTTTTCTCCCTTTCTGAAATTTTTTCTCTTTTCAGATTATTCCAAAGATAGACATTAATAAAAAGCTGAAATACTCTAGCCTAGCAAAAGAACCGGCAAGAATGAAGCACAGATTCGAGCCCCATGAACTTGAAAGATGCCCTGAGTAACACCAAATTAAAGGGAATTAACTGAAAAGTAAAGACAACGACAAAGATAACAGCAAGAACCTCCATGTCCCATAGGAAGATACTGCACCATGCTGACTTATATCAAAACACTCGTAGGTTAAACAGGAAATCCCAACAACGGTGGGGTAGCAAAAGGTCTGGATGTCTGCAATTTGATACGAGAATAGTGCCAGCAAGGGCATCGAATCTTCAACTCTATAGTTTGGTAGGCCAGTAAACTCACATGTTCCTGGCGGTCATCTCCATTCTGGTTTCGTCATGGCCATCAACTCATCCTGGTGCCGCTGAGGACATGTAGTAAATATATTGGAGGAGATGACATGATATGAAATCCAGTAGAGAGATAGAAGAAAGGGTGGAGATGTAGCAGTACTATAAGAGGATTGAAGGAGAGCACTCGATTTTTTTGGTGGCCATGAGTCAGACTGTTGGACTTGATTAATACCGTGTAATGAGTCTAATGATAGGGGAAATAAAAGGAGGCACGTCTCCAAGAGCGCAAGACAATTAATGATTAATTGGTGGAGACGTGATACGTCATAAACGTATCCTTAATTTCTGATGTTCCATGTTGTTTTATTATTGTTTCCAACATGTTTTCTATACACTTTATGTCATTTTTATCGATTTTCTGGACGAACCTATTGACAAGATGCCATAGAGCCAGTTCCTTGTTTTCTGATGTTTTTAGTTTCAGAAAAGTTGTTCTAGAAATATTCTCGGAATTGGAAAATTCGAAGCCCGGAAGTCTTAGAATTCCCAAAGGTTCCATGGAGTCCCGAAGAGAACTAGAGGGGGGGCTCAGGAGGCCCACACCATAGGGCGGTGCGCCACCCCTTGGCCGCGCCGAGGGGTGGTGTGGGGCTCCTAGGGCTCCACCGCCTTTTCCCTTTCGCCTATTTAATCCCCCCGAGACATAAACCCTAGGAGGATACCACTTATACCCGAGAAACACCCGAGGCCTCCGTACCGTCATCCCGAGACCGGGAGGGTTTTGGAGCTCTCCCCGACACCTTCCCTGAGGAAGAAATCATCACCGGAGGGGTCTACACAACCATGCCCTCCTCCGAAGTGATGCGTGAGTAGTTCATCCCTGGACTACGGGTCCATAGAAGTAGCTATATGGTTGTTCTCCCCACTTTGTACCTCATGTTTAGATCTTGTGAGATGCCTATCATGATCAAGATCATCTTTATGTAATGCTACATGTTGTGTTTGCTGGGATCTGATGAATGTTGAATGCTACGTCTTCTGATTATCAATCTATCATGTTATCTTCATGCTTTTGTTATTCATGATCTTGCATGCTCTCCCTTATTAGTAGATGCTCTGGCCAAGTAGATGCTAGTAACTACAAGAGGTCGTATTTATGCTCGATAGTGGGTTCATGCCTCCTTTTCATCTGTGCTCGAGTGACAGAAACGTGACGGATGGAGGATGTGTTGTTGCCATTAGGGAGAAAACAACAATGCTTTGTGTAAGGATGATGTTATTGTTTATATTACACACTTTGCTTACTGCGATTATCTGTTGCTTGCAACTTAATACCCAACGTTTGTTCGGATGATATTCGGAGGGTGGATTTTTAGTCATAGATGCAGTTGGATAACGGTCTATGTATCTTTTTGTAATGCCCGCATGAATCACATAGTAATCTTTATGTCTTGCATATGCACTACGGTGCAGCCTTTATTTATGTCAATTGTCCAGCTGTAATTTGTTCACCATGCATGTTATTTATCTTTCACGGAGAGACACCACTAGAGAACTGTGGACCCCGGTCCATTTTCCTCATATTGATAAAACATCTACTGCTTTCATACTACTCTCATACTATTTTCCTACTGTTTTCTACACCATATGATTAACCTCTTTGTGTTCAGGAAAACCGGTGAGATTGACAACTTCATTGCTTCGTTGGGGGCAAAGTGATCTGATTGTGTTGTGTAGGTTCCATGTTGCTTCTGAACCGGTAGTGCGCTCTGCCATCTCAGCTGCTTCAACCTTCTGAAGTTACTCCTTCCTTCTACTGGTCGATTCAACCTTGGTTTCTTTCGGAGGGAAACTTGCCGCTGCACTCTTCATACCTTCCTCTTGGGGTCTCCCAACAAACATGTGATCACACACATCAAGCACTTTTCTGGTGCCGTTGCCGTTAAGGAAGAGAATTTCTGCAAGGGAAGTCTCTCACTTCCAATCTCTTTACTTTGTTTTTGTTTTGCTTAGTTTATTTTATTTTGTCTTTTTGCTTCTCTTTATCAAAAACACAAAAAAATTAGTTCTTATTCTAGTTATTATTTTTGTCACTTCGTTGTTATTTTTCATCATGTTGTTCCCTAAGTGTACCCTGAAAGATTTGCCGGTAGGGAGTGGTTCTATACTTGGAAAGGACACTATTAAAGAATTCTTTGATCATGTTAGTACGCATGATAATTTTGAGGAAAAATCCATAGTAGAACTTGCTCCCAATTATGAGACTGATGCAACTTCTTTAGTTCACATGTTAGAAGCTAGGTTTGTTAACCTCCATCCCATATTACAACATATGGTCCTCAACTTGAATAACATTGAAGATGTTGAGAAAAGAAACTTTATCTTAAAAACTATGCTTAAAGAATTTGGAGATGTTGCTATAGAAGTTAGAAAAGTCTTTGATCCTTTCAATATGCTTGGCTCATGTGTAGATATTGTGGGTGCTATAGAAAAAATTGAATCCAATGATGAAAAGGAGGATAAAATACCAATCCCCTTTAAATTGATAGCACTGCATGAAGCCCAAGAAAAGAATTTTGATTCGATTGTTCTTGAGATTTTTTTTTTTTTTGACACCATTACTGTGGGGGAAACCCCCACAGCCCCCCATTTATTAAATAAATAAAGAAAAGTTATTTACAAATGTACAATATGTACAAGAAAGTTATGGGAGTGAATTAATCCATGATGTCAAAAAAACAGAGTCTGCACTCTTCACCCTGTACTTAAGCAGAGTGACTTCCTGTATAAACAGGGCCTTCCAACCTCTGAAAGTTGGCTTGGTGTTCTTGAAGATCCATCCATTCCTTTGCTTCCAGATGCACCAGCAAGCTAGGATCACAATCTCCACAAAACAAGAACCAGCAAAATGCTTTCTGGCATACATGATAGCATAAGATGGTGTGCCAGGTATCCAAGGAATCTGCAGGTAATTCCAAATCCTTGTACTGAATGTACAATTGAAAAATAAATGTCTCCAATCCTCAAGAACATGGTCAGGGCACAGGACACAATCAGATGAGGAATTAATGTTCCAATGTCGTCGAAGTAACATGTCCCTGGTATTAATTCTATCATGCAGGATAAGCCAAGCAAAAAAATCTATGCTTAGATTGACACTTGCTCCTCCAAATTGCAAAAGAAATTGGATCATCAGGGACATCAGAAAACTGGTGTTTATAAAATGAGCTAGGACGTAATCTGCCACTAGAATGTGGGCTCTTCCATTGATCTTTAATACCAAGTTGCAATGTAAAATGACCAATCATGCCTTTCAATAGCCTAAGCTCTTCATTTGCTTGAACTGACAGGGGTAAAGCAAAGTTCTGGAGACAATCTGTGCCAAGCAAGAATTCATTTACAGACTGAAATTTGTCTTTGGCAAAAGAAAAAAGTCTTGGGAAGGTTATCTTAAGAGGTTGAGGCTGCCATTTGTCTTCCCAAAACAGTATTGTGAAACCATTGCCCACACAGCATGTAGTGTAGTTCCTGTAACTCCCAGATAATGCCAATATATTTTTCCACCAGAAAGAACCAGACTCAACCACAGCATGAGGAACAGCCTTATAATAGTAAGCATCAGTAACAAGTTGCACCCAAGGCAAGGCTTCCTGATTATAGAGTTTATCAAGATGTTTTAATAAAAGGGCAGAGTTCTGGATTTTCAAGTTAATTACTCCCAACCCTCCCTTTTTCTTTGGTTTGCACACCATATGCCAAGCTGCAAGTGATTGAGCTTTTTCCTTTCCTCTTTTACTCCACAAGCAATGTCTTCTTGCTCTGTCAATAACCTCAATGACACCAGTAGGAATAACAAGAGAAAGCATATAATAAGTTGGCAAGGATGATAACACAGAATTCACTAGCACCAGTCTATCTCCATATGACAAAAAAGAGGAGGTGGCAGAAAGTCTCCTTTCAACTCTATCAATCAAAGGAGAGAAATCCTTGATAGAGGGTTTAGTGGTACCCATAGGCAAGCCTAGGTAAGTGAAAGGCATAGACCCAATTTTGCATTGGAAACTTTCAGCCAGGGCATTAGCTTCCTCATCAGTTAAGTTGATAGGAATTAAAGAAGATTGTGAAAATTGATTTTCAGGCCTGTAAAAGCAGCATAGGTGGTGAGAATATCCTTGAAAACCTCCAGGTCTTTGGCACATGCTGGAAGCACCACAATAGTATCATCAGCATACTGAATTATAGGAAAATCTTTACGGACTGGGATAGGAGAGGAAAGTAGACCATCAGAGTATGCTTTGTTTACTAAACTCTGTAATAAATCTGCTCCTTCAACAAAAAGAAGTGGAGACAAAGGATCTCCCTGTCTAACTCCTCTTTTGCAATGAAATTTCTTCCCAGGTATTCCATTGAGTAGAACAGAAGAAAAACCTGATGCTAAAATTTCTCTTACCCAATTAAGGAATAAAACTGGAAACCCCTTAAATTTTAGGACCTGTATAATGGCATCATGGTCCAAAGTGTCAAAGGCTTTTTCAAAGTCAATCTTGAGAACCACAATTTTTCTTTTGGACTGTTGACACTGATGCAGAAACTCAAAAGACCAAGCAAGGCAATCCTGGATGGTTCTTCCCTTAATAAAACCATATTGGTTATCATGAATTGTATCACAAATCACATTTTGCAACCTATTAGCAATAAGCTTGGTGACAAATTTGAGACAAGTATTAGTCAGGGAGATAGGCCTGAAATCATTGACAGTTTCAGGAGAGTTTGATTTTGGGATAAGAGTGATATAGGAGTCATTAATACTTTGTAAAGACAAATTCCCTGAATGGAAATCATGGCAGAGCTTTGTGAAATCTTCCTTTAACACCTCCCAGCATTTTTTAACAAAGAGTCCATTGAAACCATCAGGGCCTGGTGCTCTGTCAGTCTTGAGGGATTTCATAACTGAAGTAATCTCCTCTGTAGTAAAAGGCTCAACCAAGCATTGTAAACTAACAGTTGGATGTAGGATATTGGAGAGATCTAAAAGTTGTGATGTGACAGAGGAGACTCCCATTCTGTTCTTGAAACAAGTCCAAAAGGCAGCTGCCTTGTGATGATGATCTATTAAAGATACACCGTCCTCGTTTTTAATTTCAGCTATAGTGTTAAATCTATAACGCTCTGTAGCTTTAGCATGGAAAAATTTAGTATTTTCACCACCAAGTTGCACCCAACGGATGGTGCACCTATTCTTCCAATATGCAGACTGAGATAACAGCAACTTTTGCAAGTGAGCTTTAACAATGTTTCTGAAATTGAATTCAGGTCTACTGAGGTTTCTCTCCTCCTCTAGAGTATCCAAGATTAAAATCACCTTATTGCATTTAGCAATTAATAGCTTCAAGCTTGAAAGATTTCTACCCCATCTCTTAAGCTCATGTCTGATGTTTTTTAATTTAGCAGTAATAGTGGCCGCAATGTTATTCTTCCTAACAGGCCACTTCCAGACTCTAGCAATAAGATCCATAAAACCAGGTTGATGTATCCAGTGATTTTCAAATCGAAAAATCTGAGCTTTAGGAATGTTGGTGGATATGGAGATAACACATGGCACATGATCAGATGTTGACTTAGCCAAGGGCATAACCAAAGTGTTAGGAAAGTTCAAAGTCCACCAAGTGCTAGTAAAGAACCAATCAAGTTGCTCAAGCAATGGTTGATCTTGCATATTAGACCAAGTAAAGGATCTACCTTTTAAAGGCAATTCAATCAGGCCTAGATGACTAATAATTTCATTGAAAATGAATATATCATTCATATCAGCTCCAGGTTTGTTCCTGTTCTCCACTGATCTAATAAAATTGAAATCTCCCACTATCAACCAATTTTCATGAGTAGGAATTGATAAATCAAAAAGCCATTGAACAAAGAAGTCCCTGTCAGGGCCACTACAGGGACCATAAACAGTAACCAAAGTCCATGCAGAGAGATTATGTTTTGAGGTGAAATTAATCTGAATGGCAGACTTGAAACAAACAATCAATTCTCCATCAAAAATGGAACTATTCCATAGAACAATAATTCCACCAGAAGCTCCCACAGAAGGAGAAAAGACAAATTTGTCAAACCTTTTTGGACAAAAGGATCTAATAAAACTGTGATCAAAACTTTCACACTTAGTTTCTTGCAGGCAGATAACTGCACATTGGCTCTCTTCAATTTTGTTATAAACCAAAATTCTCTTATTTTTATCATTTAAGCCTCTGATATTCCAATCCATCACTCTCCAATCCAATAAAAATTGTGGTGTATTATCCATTGACAAAGATAATAAAAGGAACAAAATAGCTAGACCAGCCAGCTACCAAACGAACACCATTCCTCACAGCATAGAAACAATAACAGGGGCCTATCATGTTCAGAGATAAACACTTGGGAAATAGATCCATTACATAACTATAATTCCAGGAGGTGATAAGATAAAACATTAGAAATCCAGACCAAAAGACAATACATAAAGTTTTGTCTAACATTAATTTCCTTGGTCTTTTGGAGAAGCAGGATCAGCATCAAGCTTGTCCTTAGTGAGCTCTTCCTCTGCAATCTCGAGAGCTCTCCCCACCTGCTGGAGAGTCACAATAGGAGTGTGGGGAGTGACAGAACTACTGTCAGCTGGGGGTCTAGCAGACCTTGGCTTCTTCCTGGGCTGTGGGTTTTCCTGCATGGCCACCAACCTGAAGCCATTACTCAGTGCAGCCTGTCGAGTACTACGCCTGACAGAAGATTCCACAGATGGGGTGCTTAATTTGCACCTCCTTCTTTTCCTTGCGGTGACAGCAGAAGCAGTGGGAGTGGAGGAATCAATTTCCTCAATAGTAGCAGAGGGCAGTGGTCCAGATGTACTAGAGGAATCCTTCAGGTATAGATTTCTGTCAGTCCTCTGTGCCTTGAAGAATCTTCTCTTGGCATTGAACTGGAAAATGTTCCCCTTAAAAGGAACAGAAGCATCTGATATCATAGTGAATGGGCTAGGGGAGAGCCCACTGGGCCTGGCAGAAGACAAGCATAAAAAGGGGACCAACTTGGACAACAGCTTATCCCACTGCATTGAAGGGGGCAAGGCAGGCCCATACAAGTGGACATTTGACTGAACCCATGGCCAGGCAAAGAGACCAGGGGCAGTGGGTGCAGCAGTTGCAGTGTGAACCTGCAGCATGTTGACCATCAAAACATTCTGATTGACAGAGTTGTCAGAATCAGTGCTCATTGTAGAGTTGGACTCATGCTGGGGTAGGAGGTGGTCCCAGCCTCCAACTTGCCAAGCAGGGGCTTGGTCCTCTATAACATCATCTTGTGGCTGCTGCACTGGAAAAGCTTGCCAAGCAGCAGGTGGCTGTTCATTCCAGCCAAGTTCTGGAAACTGTGGCAACCCAAAATTGCCATGGTCCTCCTGCATGTGTCCAGGCATAGGATGGGGATTCCCATCAGGAGGCATCTGATCCTCATCAGGAGGCATCACTTCATTAAATTCAGCAGATAAAATATAACAGGGAGCAGTCCATGACTCCCTTGCAGCGCCCAAAGAACTGAAATTTCCAAAGACAATGTCTCTTGGAACGAGCTGTGGTGATATGAAGGTGACATAAACAAGGGTCCTGTCCAGGACACCGTCGAGGTGATGCCAATGATGAAATCTTCCAAAAGGAGCAACTGCATTGGCAAGATCCCTCTCATTGCGGAAGTCATAAGGTACTCCCAACAGCATAATCCATCCGGTACGAGTACCAAAAGCAGATCTGTGCAATTGCGTGCGGTTGTCATGATTAACAAACCGCACAAAGATGTTCTCCTGCAACTCATACGGTCCATTCTGAACCAAGGCAGTACGCGCAGCAGCGCTATGCATCTTAAAAAGTCCAGTACCAAAAAGACATGGCTGTGCATCCTCAACAACTCTCTGAAGAGTTTGCTCGATGTAGTTACGAACCTGAAGCCTCCAGAACTGCTCTTCCTCTGGCAACTGCTCTGGTTCGATAATGGCGACGCAGAAAGCTTCATGAGTTCTGGAAGGGGGAACAGCAGGCGTGTAGAAGGAGTGGGGCAGCCGTGTAGGCCCGCCGTCGATGACCTGGAATCCCTGAGGAACCCACCTCCCCGGATTGAGCTCGAAGTTCGCCATTGGGGTTTTCGTGGAATTTTCGCCGAGAACAGAGGTGGGAGCTAACCGACAGGTGGTGGAGGCTATGTCAGGGAGTGGAGGAGTGGAATGCGTAACGGCCACGGGCGACGCTTGAGTACTCCCAGACGGACACGAAGACAACTTATTTTTTGGAACCCAAACTTGGGCTTTGCTGCTTAAACAATTCTTTTCAACATGTCCATAATGGAAGCATTTACGACATCTGATATTACTGTGACAATTAGATTTGTCGTGCTGCATGGATAAACATCTAGCACATTTCCAGAACCGGTAAGCCATGTCATCAATAACAGAAGCCAGCCCTAATTGACCCGTGTCTTCCACAACCTCAGGTTCGGATGAAACGGAGGAAATTGGAGTAGATGAATCCAATGAAGTAAAAGAACCAAAAGTGATACTCGAAGAATTAGACGATTCAGAATATCCCTTGCAAGCATCATAGCTAAGTGATTCCGAGAATACCAGCTTCTTGCTAATAGAACTTTTGGTCTTGATAATAGATCGAGGCATTGGCAACTTTAGTGCATCCAAACCTAGTTGAATTTTCTTCTTGCTCGGACTAACAATAGTCCATTCCTGATTACACTCCTCTTGCCAATATTTGAATTCACTTAACCAATGAGGTCCTCCTCTACCCCAGAGATTAAATACACACTTGAATTTATCACAAGAAAATGTCTTAAGCTTGTAAATATGAAAACCAACCAGCTTATTGGAGACATTGAAAGAATAAGTTCTATCATTAAGATGAGAAACTTTAAGACTGCCACAAAAACCTCCAATAACAGCCTCTAGGGCGATAGCAACCGAGTCATTATTAAGACGGAAGCAAGATCGTGCAAAAGATACCACCATAATAAAGTGCCCCGTATAGTAAGTTGGATGAACCGTTGATGAAAAAAGACGATCAACTTCTTTAACAAATTTAAATCCATGGGAAAAGTCCAGTCCCATAGAGATTGAATCAAGAACCGCCGAAGCACAATTTTGTGAGGTGGTTATTTCGTCGGAATCAGTATCCGCAATAATAGTGTCTGGTGTAACCGAAACCCCAGGTGTGGTTGACTCCTTGACCAGATCCAAAGACTTAGGGATCCCGACAGGTACCTGAGTAATAGGAGAAACCATGCATACGCCAACTAGGGCACAGTGGGTTGGAAATCGTACCTTAAACCCCAGATCAATATTTTCATCAATAATCACGTGTCTCCCAACCAAAGCTTTGCCCTTAGCATCCTTAAGGCAGATCCAGTCACGGTAAGGTTTTTTGATCCAGAGATGGAGTGATCCATCATAAGACTTGACACGTCCCCGATCCAGATCTTTGGAGGTAGAATATGTTACCTTCCAGATCCATGCAGGGGGTCGTGGGGGAGCCATCCGAGAGGAGGACGGCGGAGGAGTGAGGTAGCAGGCTGGAGAAGGGAAGTGGACGCCGGGAATAGGAGATCGCCGGCGGCTAGGTCAGGGGGGTGGAGTCGCCTGAGTCGCCATTCTCACATCCTCTAGTGTCGTCTTATCCAGTTCTCTTCTTGAGAATTTATTTGATGAAGATAGTAAGCCTAAAAGTTCTAAGAGAGGAGCCTATGAAACTAACTTAGCTAAAATACAATAAATTATTAAGGAATTTCCAAATCTTGATTTGAATGACCCTCCACTTGAAAATACTTGATTTCACTTTTCTGGGCCTAGCTAAAAGCCGTTAAAGAAAAGCACTTCTTGGGAGATAGCCCATGGTTTTATTTTTGCTTTGTTTTTCTCTGTTTTATTTGATTCAAGTGGTTGTATACTTATGTAGAAAATCATTTGTATCTTTCTTTTCATGTTCTAGTAGTGCAAAGTAAGGTTTCTGACAAGAGTTATAGTTGGTTTTCGGATTTCTGCGCAGGAAACAGATTTCTACCGTCCACCGTAAAAAATCGTATAAAATCCTGGAAGATCAGAATGATCTGAAATTTTTTGAGCTTATTTCTAAGCTAATTTCTCAACCTTTTCACTCGTTAAGTTTTTAGTTCTGAGCAACATAAGTGCCTCGAAAAAATTCGTCTTTACAGACTGTTCTGGTTTTGACAGATTCTGTCATTTTTCATGCATTTGCTCTTTTGCGATGTAAAGTCGATTTCTTTGCTTCACGAAACATCAGTGACTGTAGCTAATGTTTAAAAGTATAAATAGAAATTGTGCCATACATAACCCATGGATTTTTAATTATTTCACTAACCCTCTAATGTGAATTACTGTTTGACTGTCGTGTGAAGGAAGTTTTCAGGAGTCAAGAGAAGAGGTGATATATGTGATCAAGAAGAGTGCAAAGTCAAAGCTTTGGGATGCCCTAGTGGTTCATCCAAGCATATTTTTAGAAGACTCAAGCATCTAAGATTGGGGATTCCCAACGCATCCCCTTCTTCGTCAACTATCTATCAGGTCACTTCTCGTGAAACTATATTTTTATTCGGTCACATCATATGAAGTTTACTTGGAGCGTCTGTTTGTTTTCCTTTGTTTTCTTTTGTTTTCCTTGCTGCAATAATATAGTTGGATCCTAGCATTATTTGTTTGGGAGAGAGACATTCTCCACTTTTTCGTTTGAAAACTTGTTATGCTAGTATTCTTAGTTTATCTTCTAGTTGCTGCAAAAATTCTTGTTTAGCTCTTGTTTTCATTCCACCACTTATTCAGAGCTGTTAGTTTTAGTAGATTTATGTGAGCCCTCTCATGTTTTCTTGCTGTAGCATTTCGAGAGTTTTTGTTAAAGCATGATTTGTATGGTGCTTGTTTGGAAAATAAACTGCTGCTTGAGGTAGAATTTTTAACAGTGCAAGTAGAAGCTTGTATAGACCGTGGCTAAAATTTTTCATATCATGCTAGATGTTATTTTAGTTTTAAACCCTTGTGGTTATTGAGTAGCATGATTTGCCTCAAATAGCTGAGAGTGTTTAATGTTCCATTGAAAGAATCATGAGTTTTTCTTGTCATATTGAAGCATAAATTTGTGGTGTTCTCCTTTGAGTGTTTTATTTGGTTGACTTGGCGCATGCTCACACCATGTTTATGACTATGAGCCAGTCACGAATAGCCTCCATGATCATTTAGTTTTTGAACTTGCAGTACCACTTATGATTTGATTAATGATGTTTATGTCGCTATGCATTATTATGGCTCTTATGCTCTTTTTTATTTGTCGCTCCCAGTATTTGGCTAGCCTCCACCTGTACTGAGTATGAGCTCTACTCGTGCATCAAACTCCCTAAAACCAAACTTTTCCCATTGTGTCCACCATACCTACATACATGTGGTATTTAACCGCCACTCCAAAGTAAATTTCTCATGTGTTTTGTGCCCCAATTTAGCTCATGAGGACGTAAATAGAGAATCTTTATCTCACTTGTTGATTTGACTTTCAAACCTTTGACTAGTGGCTTCATCCGCTTATCCAATGATAGAAGAGCTGGCAGCGGGGTGCCCAACCCCAAATTAATAACACAAATTCTCTTCACACTTTTTGCCCCTGATTTATCAATCAAAGCATAATTGTGTAAACAAAAGAGAAAGATGGATGACCTTCTACCCATATGCGTCCTTCTATGGGAGCCGCTCTTGTGAAGTCTAGTAGGCTTGTGACGTACTGTATTTTCTGTTTACTATTCGTTGCCATAAGCATACACCTCTCTTTAAATATAGACACTCCTCCACGGTACGTGATTGTTGGCAGGCACCCGAGGATTCAATTAGCCATGGTTTGTGAAAGATGGTTGGGAGGAGTGTCAAGTTTAAGAAAATAAGAGCTCTAGCACATGAGTGATCCATGCTTCCCTCTGCGAAGGGCCTTTCTTTTACCTTTATGTTGAGTCTCCACCTTCTAACTTTATGCACAGTTGACAGAGTAGCCATTCTGAGTTTTATGTGCATTTGTCCCAGAAACATTATTAATTGATTCATGATGTGTTATTGCTTGTTCTCTAATGATTTGTTCTAGTCTTCCTCATCAACTTTGAAGGTGTCCTGGCATTTATGTTTTGCCCCACTCTTAAGGACTAGCATAATATCACTTTGACATGTTCTCTCTATACTTGAAACAAACGTATATCTTTCTTCCCATTGTTATTCACGATCTTTTATTTGAGTTACTTCTCATGATGCAAAGTGATTGCTATGCTTTATTATTAAAGTTCTATTTATCATGCTTGTGTTTAAGTTCTATGATCTCAACTTACTTATGCTTATTTATGATCAAGTTTATGTTGGTAGCATGTCACCTTAGAAATTATTGTGTTTTTATCGTTTACCTACTCGAGGACGAGTAGGAACTAAGCTTGGGGATGTTGTGTAGCGTTCCCACATTTAAATAATGTAAGGACACATGTGTTATTGTGCTAATCCTTTGTAACATCCAAGTATGAAAACCCCTAGTTGTTTACTTCTTGTTTTATTTAAAGCAATGCATCATGTCATCATCCCCATATTTATTTCTGTTTGCATTGTTTTCTTAATAAAAGGCCAACTCAATCAACTTCTGTTTTCACACTTGTCTGTTACTTTCTTTCAAATAAAGATTTGCAAACCCAAAAACATAACCATTTTTGAATTCATGTTGTTACCAAATCAAACTATTTCAACATTGCCTAATTACCTTAGGGGTACCCTATTTAAAATTTTGGGTTTTGTTAATGATCTTTAATATTAAAAATATCACCTAAATTTGGTTCAAATTTCAAAAGCCATCAAACATTTAAATTTTTGAAAATAAAAGTTGCCACATGTTAGTTTTTGACCTAAGGAGCTTCTCCAATTTTTTTCCAAATTTTTCCATCAACCAAACCTATTCTTTTCTTACCAATTCAATTTCAGCAGGAAAAAAAAACACAAACCGAAATAATAATAAAAAAAAAAGGAAAAAAACGTTCAGGAGGGGGAGAAGGCCCAGCCCACCAGGGTGAGCCCGCTCGGTCTCCCCCTACCTCCGTACAGGAGATGACGTCCATGGAGGACAGCGACCTGCGCTTCCTCCTCAACCACCCGATGGAAACCCCCTCCTATTTATCTCCTCCTCTCCCCTCCCGAGCCAAACCCTAACCCTAGAGGCTCCTCTTCCCTCCTGTCTCCCCCAGCCGCCGCCACCTCGAGGAGTTCTTCCTCTGTACTGGTGCCACGGCCACCGGCCGCCGGCGCACGGCGCCGCCGCCTCCGCCACCCTCCGACCGCGCCGAGCACGCCCCTGCGAAGAGGGTGATCCAACCTCTCCATTCCCACTCCTACTCCCTTTTTTCCCCTAATGTCTTGGTCACCGTTTTCTTCCTTGGAAGTTCGCCATGGTGCTCTGTTCGTTCATGACAGTAACGATCTGAAGATCGTGCGCTTGCAGGTTGCAGATAGCAGCATTTGCAAACCTCAAAACCAACCCGCACCCTCATCCAATCAAACCAGCGCAGCCGTCCTTCTGGTTTGGAGCGCGCAGAGAACCCGCAGATCCCAGGTTCGAACCCCCAGCCCCACCTTTTTCTCGTTTTAATTCAGTACTGCAACCGCACCCAACACCTTATCCTATTCAGAGATGCAGTCCCACCAACACAGCGCAGATAGCCTAGTGGTTCTGTTCCTTTGCAGCAACCAGGAGGTAGAGGGATCGAGTCCCCTCTCTCCCAAAATAAAACAAGTTTTATTTTTACAATGGTTTGGTACCTGAACGTTTAGCAAATCACACATAGGCCCCTGGCCCTTATTTCTAGCCCCTGGAAAAAATTTTCCTAAGTCCCTAGAGGCATTAAAATGGCAGATTGCACCCTATAATTCTAAAATGCATAACAAATTCATTTTAACTCCAATTTTCACTTTTTAAATATGTTTTCTGTCCAAAATTAAATGATCTATCCAAATATAAAATTTGTTTACTGTTTTGAATATTTTAAATTGGTGCAAAATTTGAATTCTTGTCAAATTCACTTAAATTTGCAAAATTCATAACTTGTTCATAAAAATTCCAAATTCCACAAACTAAATATGTTTTCCAATCAACTTTTCATGTACTTTCCAAATATAAATTTTGTTTTCTGGTTTGAATAATTTAAATTGCCTAAACAATTTAATTCTTGTTTAATGCAATTAAAAATTGTTTAATATTGTTTAATTCCTAATTAATTAATCCAAAGTCCAATTTCAAAATGTGAAACATGTAATCCAACTAAAATTTGATAACCTTTTCAAATATCAACTTTGTTATTTGTTTTGCACCTTTTAACTTGATGAAAACAACCACTACTTGTTTAACACCATTAAGTAACAAAATTTCCAAACTTGGTAAATGTTTTCTAAAAATGGTTAACTATCATTCCAATTGCATTTAAATTGTTATCTTCTTGTTATCCATCATGCATGCATCATGCTAACTCACCAACACCTGATGCTTAGTGTTAGAACAATTAATTCAACTCTAAGGCATGGGTTTGCCATATGCAATCTTTGCATATGGAATCCATTTAAACTTGTGTATCATATCCACTAGTTTATTTTGGTGCATCTATTAAACATGACATGCATCATCCCAATGTTTGTGCACATATGCCATGTATTGATTGCCGTCTTCCTTCGTTGTTGTTTTTGCTTCTTCTCGCTTAGACGACGACGTTGGTACCGACGAGCCTTACGACACCACTACCCAGGACCTAGCCCAGTACCCGGCTGCTGAGCTTCCAGGCAAGTTATCACTCACATGAATCATCGAGTTCTTGTCCACACTTGTTGTCGATACTATCCTTTTGTCTACTATTGCTAGTCCTATGTATCGTTGCTATTCTCCGAACCCATCACATGATTCCCTGAACCAATGATATTGCCTCACCTCCATACCTACAGCCTTTGCTTGTGCCTGTTCTTATCTAGCATGCTTAGGGTTGCTTTTGCTCGAGCCTGTTGTCGGTTACTTCTTTTATTATCGTGCTATTATTATCTGTTACCGTTCCGGGGGCTCGAATGTTAATCAATCAATCCTGTCAATTCTGCTAATAATAATAACTTGATGATAAGGCACCGGCAGGAGGCCCTTTGTGGTTTTGAGGCCTGCTAGTGTCGACCCTAATAGGAAAAGGGTCTTGTCTACTGATCCATGATGAGCGCACTACCCGCATGTGGGAAGCGAGTATGGGCGCCCCCCTCAACTTGACTCGATTCGCATCTCGTCCAAATCGCCGTACTAGTTCGGGCTTTCCATTTGCTGCATCATATGCAGGTACGAACCCGAGGCCAGGGTGGAATTTTGTAGTCGGCATTTAGGGCGGCGTGGTCTTCCAGTGCTATGAGGGTCCTCCTTTTCTTCGGGGGGCTCGATTAGCCGCGCACGCACAGCACGCGGTGCTTTGGGCTTGATGCGAAGAACAGTTGGTTGTGTAGAGTGTCTCGCTTGGTGGGTTTGATTCCCATCTGGCGGGATATTCTTACGTGTACGGTTACTATGGTGCACCCCTGCAGGGATAAATCTTCTCGAGAAGCCGTGTTTTCCGCGGTTATGGATTACTTGGTGAAAGTACTGGCTAACAAGTACTCAGGACAACTTAAACATAATGATAACCATGTTTCACCCAATGACTAATAACTTGACTAGTAATAGGTTATTCACACAATAACTTGATTCACCTTATTATAACGGTGTGAGTTATCCTCGGATTGCTTCTTCGGATAAGGGGCGAGATCCAGGATGGGTTTGTTTGAAGTTATCTTTCAGTTGGTTACAATTCCTCGATCTTATCTTTTCTATTAGCCAGAACTATTAGTATCTTCTGTAGCTGGTTAGAGCAGCCCGCTGCAGCTTTTATAATACCTATCTTCTTCCGTTGATCCCAAGCATCCCGGCTTGTGTTGACGGGTAACTCCTTGATGAAATGTGAGTCTTGCTTGCCAGTACTTGGATGTACTGACCCTGTTGGGGCTGTGGTTTACGCAGAGTACGACTACGGCTACGATGATCACCAGGATGGCTACTTTGTGGAGTTCGACGACACTGCAGACGAGTAGTTGGCTGGACCCCGGGCAGGATCCAGGACCTACGTGGATGGGCTTCGTTTTCTTTATTTTCTCCGGCTTCTTAAGCCTTGGATTTGTCTGTACTCAGACCCATTTGATTGCTTCCGCTAATGTAATGGATGATATGTTGGGACATGTGTCCTCTGGATGAGTGTTTTGCTATTTCTGCCTTAGTGAAGGCTATTTGCAAACTTATTTCATTCTTTTGTGTCTTAGAGACAGTTTGTGCTATCATTTCGTTCAAAGCTGTTGACGTACAGTGCGTGCTTGAATATGAAGTACGTCGACAGTAGTGCCTTGGGTTCCTAGCGGATAGTTTACTTCGACGGTGGGAGCAGGGCTTGTGTTGTCGCGCATAAGCGCAGGCCTACCAGGAAGCTGGGACGTGGGAGCAGGTATGCCCCATAATCCAAGCACCTGACTTCCAGTTCGTGCGATGAGTATCCTCTAGAAACCAGGGTGCGACAAATGGTATCAGAGCCTGTCTGCCTGTAGGATCCTTTTTACTGGTCGCAGTTGAGTCTAGAAACTATTTTGTAGCTATATAGGAAAAATGAAGCGTGAGAGTAGGAATTCTGCCATTTTTCTTCTTTCCCCACCCACCCACCCTTTTCCGGTAAGGAAGTGCAACGTTGTTTTTCTGTTCTCACCTAAACTTTCAAGTTAGGATTTCACGAGTTTTGGGTTCTCCTTAGTACCTCAGGGTTTTGGTCTCGTTTTCCCGATGTTGCTTCAATATCATGTTTTCTCTCAAGAACCTATCGTCCATTGAACTTTGTTGTTGTTTCCACTTCCTTCGTTTTACCGGCGTCTAATCAAAACCTTTCCCAATCATCTGCAGATGGGTCTCAGCTACTACCCGCAGGTGGTTCGCATGACTCGCTATGAGAGCACCGCCGGTTTTCCAGAGATGCTGAGAGACATGGTTACCTATCTGGGGTTCCGTTGGGCACCAGAGTACCAGGTCTACGAGCACCAGCGAGAGTTTGACCAGACTTGCTACCGGGCTATCGTCTACATTCTGTCGGATGATGGCAGGAGCATTGTCCACCAGTACGAGGCAGTAGGGTCCACAGTGGATATGGCAGTGCAGCAGGCAGCGTACGTGAGTCTCACCGTCCTCCGTGCTGACTACTGGGGGTTTGATAAGTCCAGTTTTCGTCACATCCCCCGTGGTTACATCACGGCAGCGGGAGTTCACTTCACTGTCCACCGCGACATGGATACCTACGAGACTGATAGCTCCAGGCTGCAGACCACTGCTCAGTTCGTCAGGCACAGTGACGCCGTTGCTTCCACACTTGCTCAGGAGTTGGCCTCAGTCAGGGACCAGCTCTACCACGCGTTGACGCGTCTGGCTACGTACACCACAGACTTCGTTGGAGACGAGCGCTTTGCGCGCTTCACTCAGCCAGCAGGTTTTCCTCTGCCAGATGCGGGAGGTTACGAGCCGATCAGAGGTCCCCTCCTCAACCTTGGGGCTGGTTACAGTGGTATCCCTCTCTATGGAGCACAGGGAGAGGACGCTTTCTACTTCACCACTCCGAGGGTCCCTCTCATAGCAGTTCCTATCTACATGGATCGTCGTGATACCTACTTCCGTGTGCACACTCCTCCTCGCCGTCCTCTTCGTCGTACCACTCGCCGTACTCGCCGCCGTCCTGCGTGATGAGCATGGGAGTACCGATGTATCCGTTACTAGCTGTGTCTAGTTTATCCTTTCGTTTTCGAACCATGTATTGGTCTGTTGGATATTCTGATGAATTTGAACTCATGATGTACCTGTTGGTTATCGCGTCGGAATAATCTCTCTTTCGGTTGCTGAGTTTATCCCTTCCTATTGTTGTGCTAAAATGCATTTCTGTTCAGGATGCCTCCAACAAGGAACACGCCTGAGCCACCGCCGATCGCGGAGCTCTTGACTCAGATGACTCAGGTCATGGCTCAGATGGTCCAGGTTCAGAACCACCAGAACCACCACCACCAGACTGCTCCAAGGGTCACCATCAAGGACTTCCTCAGTGTGGGCCCTAAGGCTTTCGTGGCAACACGCGAGCCTCTGGATGCTGATGACTGGATCCGTGACGTAGCAAGAGCCCTGGAGATTGCTCATGTTGCGGAAGAGGACAAGGTCAACTATGCTGCTTACCTACTGAAGGGTCAGGCAGCCTCGTGGTGGGAGAACTACCAGGCCATGAGAGCTGGCTATCCTATCACTTGGGGTTGCTTCAAGGATGCCTTCCTGAAGTACCACATCCCCGATGGTCTCATGGAGAGGATGCGTGAAGAGTTTTGCTCGCTGAAGCAGGGCAAGCTCGACGTCATCGGCTACCAGAACGAGTTCAATCGCCTCGCTCGGTATGCTGGAGACGAGGTGTCTACTGAGACCAAGAAGATGGCAAGGTTCCGCCGAGGTTTTAACCCGGAACTGAAGTACGCTCTCACAAACATCAAGTGCAAGGACTTCGTCGAGCTCGTGAACACCGCGCTCAATGAGGAGAATGGGCGCAAGGCGTTCGAAGAGTCGCGCAAGCACTCGCGTGAGGGTGGTTCCTCCTCCAACATGACCACCCCTCCGCAGAAGCGCCGCATCTGGGTGCCAAACAGTGCTGTCACTAGGGCTCCAAATGCCCAAACTTCTCCAGGCTTTGGTCCCCGCCCACCCAACCCAGCTCAGATGCATGGGCAGAGGTTTGCAATGGCGCAGCCAAGGCCAGACCCTCCGCGTGTCGTCACTTGCTTCAAGTGCAAGGAGACTGGGCACTACGCTGATAAGTGCACTCAGAGGATGCTTCCTTCTCCACCACCTCGCCCCAACACCAACCAGGCGATGGTCCGCGCTCCTCCGCATAAGGCCTTCAACACCAACAACAGGCCTGTTGGGAGGACCGCAAGGGTGAACCACGTCAAGGTTGACACAGCTGAGGAATCTGCCGACGTTGTTCTCGGTACATTACCCGTAAACTCTAACCCAGCTAAAGTGTTGTTTGATACCGGAGCGTCGCATTCGTTCGTGTCAAAGATCTTTGCTACAGCAGTTAAACTACCTTTTGTTGGTTTGGGTTCCCCGCTAGTAGTAAACTCTCCTGGAGCAACTATGCAAACTTCCAAGATCAGTCATGAGAATCATATCTTAATTGGAGGTCACATATTCCTTGCTTCCCTCATCCTGCTTGGAAATTCTGACATTGATGTCATCCTTGGCATGGATTGGTTGAAGGCCAATAAAGCTACGATTGACTGTGCTAAGAAGTCAATAACTCTGTTCCACCCTTCCGGCCAGATAGTCTATTCTCCATATGGATCAAGTTCTGTTCAGCTGTTCAACCTAGATGCAAAACCTCTTCCTGCAATTGAGAATGTTTCGGTGGTTTGTGAATTCCCTGACGTCTTTCCATAAGAGTTGCCAGGGATGCCTCCGGACAGAGCAGTTGAGTTCGTGATCGAGCTTGAACCAGGTACTGCTCCAATCTCTAAGCATCCATACAAGATAGCTCCTCCTGAACTGAAGTTGTTGAAGGAGCAAATCGATATGTATATGGAGAAAGGTTACATTCAGCCTAGTTCCTCCGCTTGGGGTTGCCCAACTCTGTTCGTAGCCAAGAAGGACCAAACTAAGAGACTCGTGGTTGACTATCGTCCTCTCAACGAGAAAACTATCAAGAACAAGTATCCAATTCCTCGTATCGATGATCTTTTTGATCAACTTGCTGGAGCCTCAATATTCTCAAAGTTGGACTTGAGGATGGGTTACCATCAAATAAAGATCAGAAAGGAAGATATTCCAAAAACAGCTTTCACCACTCGTTACGGTCTATATGAATACACCGTCATGTCCTTTGGTCTCACCAATGCACCGGCGACCTTCTCAAGACTCATGAATTCTGTCTTCCACGAATACCTCGACAAGTTCGTTGTGGTATATCTTGATGATATCCTTGTCTACTCAAAATCCGAGGAAGAGCATGAAGAACATCTTCGTCTCACTCTCATGAAACTCCGCGAGCATCGTCTATATGCCAAATACTCCAAATGTGAGTTCTGGATTACAGAAGTTGCATATCTTGGTCATATCATCTCTGCCAAGGGCATAGCCATTGATCCTGAAAAGGTTAAGGCAATTGTTGATTGGAAACCTCCTAGGACGGTGAAGCAAGTCAGAAGTTTTCTTGGCTTGGCTAGCTATTGCCGTCGTTTCGTCCAAAACTTTTCCAAGATTGCAAAACCTCTCACTGATCTCACAAAGAAGGACAAAAAGTTCATTTGGACTCCACAGTGTGATGAGAGTTTCAACCTCCTGAAGACTAAACTCACTTCTACTCCAGTTCTAGTTGGTCCAGATACCACCAAACCTTTCCAGATATTCTGTGATGCTTCTCTCCAAGGACTAGGAGCAGTTCTTATGCAAGAACGCCAAGTTGTGGCTTATGCTTCACGTCAGTTGAACCCACACGAGCAAAACTATCCCACACATGATCTAGAACTTGCAGCAGTTGTGTTTGCCCTCAAGAAATGGAGACAATACTTGTTGGGTAACAAAACTGAAATCTTTTCCGATCATAAGCGTCTGAAATACATCTTCACTCAGCCAGATCTGAACCTCAGGCAAAGGAGATGGATTGAGAAGATTAAAGACTTTGATCTCACCATTTCTTACACTCCAGGCAAGGCTAATGTTATGGCTGATGCTCTCAGTCGCAAGTCCTATTGCAATAATCTCATGATCATGGAAAGCCAACCTCCACTTCATGAAGAATTCCAGAAGCTGAACCTTGGTCTTGTTCCTGAAGGATACCTTGCTAGCTTGACAGCCAGTCCAACTCTCGAGGACAAGATTCGTTCTGAACAGTTTCGTGATGCTGAAATCAAGAAGATGGTAGAGCAAATCAAAGAGGGCAGTGATAAGTTCAAGTCCTTCTCTATTGATGACAAAGGAGCTGTGTTCTTCGAAGGACGCATTGCAGTTCCTCAGATTCAAAGTCTCAAAGATATCATTCTCAAGGAGGCTCATGAAACTCCCCTATCCATTCACCCTGGAAGTACAAAGATGTACCAGGATCTCAAGCCTCTGTATTGGTGGCCTGGCATGAAACGTGAAATTGCTCAATACGTTTCTGAATGCGACGTTTGTCAACGTGTTAAGGCAGTCCATCAGAAAACAGCAGGTCTACTCCAACCTCTGAAAATTCCTGAGTGGAAGTGGGACATGATTGAAATGGACTTCGTTACTGGGTTTCCAAAGTCCAAAAAGGGCAACGATGCAATCTTCGTTGTTATTGATCGTCTCACTAAAGTAGCTCATTTCTTCGCTGTCAAGGAGACTATCTCAGCTAGCCATTTAGCAGAGCTCTATACAGCAAAGATTGTTCCCCTTCATGGTGTTCCATTGGAAATAAGCTCAGACCGTGGAAGTATCTTCACTTCTCATTTCTGGAAGAGTTTCCAAGATGCATTGGGCACTAAACTTCTGTTCAGCACAGCTTACCACCCTCAGTCTCAAGGGCAAGTCGAAAGAGTCAATCAGATTCTCGAGGATATGCTTAGAGCATGTGGTCTCTCCTTTGGCATGAAATGGGAGGATTGCCTTCCATATGCTGAATTCTCCTACAACAACAGCTACCAGGCAAGCCTAGGCATGGCACCATTTGAGGCATTGTATGGCCGCAGATGCAGGAGTCCAATCAATTGGTCTGGAGCTGGTGAACGTTCACTCTTAGGCCCTGACATTGTTAAGGAAGCCGAGGAGAAAGTTCGTATCATTCGTGACAATCTCAGGATTGCTCAGTCTCGTCAGAAGAGCTATTATGATAGCAAGCACAGGGATATGATCTATGCACCTGGTGACAAGGCATATCTCCGTGTAACTCCCCTCAGAGGTACTCATCGTTTCGGTGTGAAAGGAAAGCTTGCACCAAGATACATTGGTCCTTTCAACATCCTCTCAAGGCGTGCAGAAAATGCTTATCGTCTTGAACTTCCAGAAAAACTATCCAAGGTGCACGATGTGTTCCACGTGTCACAACTCAAGAAGTGCTTCAAGGATCCAGATCGTGCAGTTGATCATGATTCTATCGAACTGCAAGATGATCTATCTTATGAGGAGCACCCTATTCGTATTCTCGATGAGACCGAGCGTAAGACTCGCAACAAGAGCACCAAGTTCTTGAAAGTCCAATGGTCACATCATTCCGATAAAGAGGCAACGTGGGAGACCGAAGAGGATCTTCGCAAGAAGTATCCGGACCTTTTCATTTCTCAGTAGGGAATCTCGGGGCGCGATTCCTTCAAGGGGGGGCGTTTTGTAACATCCAAGTATGAAAACCCCTAGTTGTTTACTTCTTGTTTTATTTAAAGCAATGCATCATGTCATCATCCCCATATTTATTTCTGTTTGCATTGTTTTCTTAATAAAAGGCCAACTCAATCAACTTCTGTTTTCACACTTGTCTGTTACTTTCTTTCAAATAAAGATTTGCAAACCCAAAAACATAACCATTTTTGAATTCATGTTGTTACCAAATCAAACTATTTCAACATTGCCTAATTACCTTAGGGGTACCCTATTTAAAATTTTGGGTTTTGTTAATGATCTTTAATATTAAAAATATCACCTAAATTTGGTTCAAATTTCAACAGCCATCAAACATTTAAATTTTTGAAAATAAAAGTTGCCACATGTTAGTTTTTGACCTAAGGAGCTTCTCCAATTTTTTTCCAAATTTTTCCATCAACCAAACCTATTCTTTTCTTACCAATTCAATTTCAGCAGGAAAAAAAAAACACAAACCGAAATAATAATAAAAAAAAAAGGAAAAAAACGTTCAGGAGGGGGAGAAGGCCCAGCCCACCAGGGTGAGCCCGCTCGGTCTCCCCCTACCTCCGTACAGGAGATGACGTCCATGGAGGACAGCGACCTGCGCTTCCTCCTCAACCACCCGATGGAAACCCCCTCCTATTTATCTCCTCCTCTCCCCTCCCGAGCCAAACCCTAACCCTAGAGGCTCCTCTTCCCTCCTGTCTCCCCCAGCCGCCGCCACCTCGAGGAGTTCTTCCTCTGTACTGGTGCCACGGCCACCGGCCGCCGGCGCACGGCGCCGCCGCCTCCGCCACCCTCCGACCGCGCCGAGCACGCCCCTGCGAAGAGGGTGATCCAACCTCTCCATTCCCACTCCTACTCCCTTTTTTTCCCTAATGTCTTGGTCACCGTTTTCTTCCTTGGAAGTTCGCCATGGTGCTCTGTTCGTTCATGACAGTAACGATCTGAAGATCGTGCGCTTGCAGGTTGCAGATAGCAGCATTTGCAAGCCTCAAAACCAACCCGCACCCTCATCCAATCAAACCAGCGCAGCCGTCCTTCTGGTTTGGAGCGCGCGCAGAGAACCCGCAGATCCCAGGTTCGAACCCCTAGCCCCACCTTTTTCTCGTTTTAATTCAGTACTGCAACCGCACCCAACACCTTATCCTATTCAGAGATGCAGTCCCACCAACACAGCGCAGATAGCCTAGTGGTTCTGTTCCTTTGCAGCAACCAGGAGGTAGAGGGATCGAGTCCCCTCTCTCCCAAAATAAAACAAGTTTTATTTTTACAATGGTTTGGTACCTGAACGTTTAGCAAATCACACATAGGCCCCTGGCCCTTATTTCTAGCCCCTGGAAAATTTTTTCCTAAGTCCCTAGAGGCATTAAAATGGCAGATTGCACCCTATAATTCTAAAATGCATAACAAATTCATTTTAACTCCAATTTTCACTTTTTAAATATGTTTTCTGTCCAAAATTAAATGATCTATCCAAATATAAAATTTGTTTACTGTTTTGAATATTTTAAATTGGTGCAAAATTTGAATTCTTGTCAAATTCACTTAAATTTGCAAAATTCATAACTTGTTCATAAAAATTCCAAATTCCACAAACTAAATATGTTTTCCAATCAACTTTTCATGTACTTTCCAAATATAAATTTTGTTTTCTGGTTTGAATAATTTAAATTGCCTAAACAATTTAATTCTTGTTTAATGCAATTAAAAATTGTTTAATATTGTTTAATTCCTAATTAATTAATCCAAAGTCCAATTTCAAAATGTGAAACATGTAATCCAACTAAAATTTGATAACCTTTTCAAATATCAACTTTGTTATTTTTTTTGCACCTTTTAACTTGATGAAAACAACCACTACTTGTTTAACACCATTAAGTAAAAAAATTTCCAAACTTGGTAAATGTTTTCTAAAAATGGTTAACTATCATTCCAATTGCATTTAAATTGTTATCTTCTTGTTATCCATCATGCATGCATCATGCTAACTCACCAACACCTGATGCTTAGTGTTAGAACAATTAATTCAACTCTAAGGCATGGGTTTGCCATATGCAATCTTTGCATATGGAATCCATTTAAACTTGTGTATCATATCCACTAGTTTATTTTGGTGCATCTATTAAACATGACATGCATCATCCCAATGTTTGTGCACATATGCCATGTATTGATTGCCGTCTTCCTTCGTTGTTGTTTTTGCTTCTTCTCGCTTAGACGACGACGTTGGTACCGACGAGCCTTACGACACCACTACCCAGGACCTAGCCCAGTACCCGGCTGCTGAGCTTCCAGGCAAGTTATCACTCACATGAATCATCGAGTTCTTGTCCACACTTGTTGTCGATACTATCCTTTTGTCTACTATTGCTAGTCCTATGTATCGTTGCTATTCTCCGAACCCATCACATGATTCCCTGAACCAATGATATTGCCTCACCTCCATACCTACAGCCTTTGCTTGTGCCTGTTCTTATCTAGCATGCTTAGGGTTGCTTTTGCTCGAGCCTGTTGTCGGTTACTTCTTTTATTATCGTGCTATTATTATCTGTTACCGTTCCGGGGGCTCGAATGTTAATCAATCAATCCTGTCAATGCTGCTAATAATAATAACTTGATGATAAGGCACCGGCAGGAGGCCCTTTGTGGTTTTGAGGCCTGCTAGTGTCGACCCTAATAGGAAAAGGGTCTTGTCTACTGATCCATGATGAGCGCACTACCCGCATGTGGGAAGCGAGTATGGGCGCCCCCCTCAACTTGACTCGATTCGCATCTCGTCCAAATCGCCGTACTAGTTCGGGCTTTCCATTTGCTGCATCATATGCAGGTACGAACCCGAGGCCAGGGTGGAATTTTGTAGTCAGCATTTAGGGCGGCGTGGTCTTCCAGTGCTATGAGGGTCCTCCTTTTCTTCGGGGGGCTCGATTAGCCGCGCACGCACAGCACGCGGTGCTTTGGGCTTGATGCGAAGAACAGTTGGTTGTGTAGAGTGTCTCGCTTGGTGGGTTTGATTCCCATCTGGCGGGATATTCTTACGTGTACGGTTACTATGGTGCACCCCTGCAGGGATAAATCTTCTCGAGAAGCCGTGTTTTCCGCGGTTATGGATTACTTGGTGAAAGTACTGGCTAACAAGTACTCAGGACAACTTAAACATAATGATAACCATGTTTCACCCAATGACTAATAACTTGACTAGTAATAGGTTATTCACACAATAACTTGATTCACCTTATTATAACGGTGTGAGTTATCCTCGGATTGCTTCTTCGGATAAGGGGCGAGATCCAGGATGGGTTTGTTTGAAGTTATCTTTCAGTTGGTTACAATTCCTCGATCTTATCTTTTCTATTAGCCGGAACTATTAGTATCTTCTGTAGCTGGTTAGAGCAGCCCGCTGCAGCTTTTATAATACCTATCTTCTTCCGTTGATCCCAAGCATCCCGGCTTGTGTTGACGGGTAACTCCTTGATGAAATGTGAGTCTTGCTTGCCAGTACTTGGATGTACTGACCCTGTTGGGGCTGTGGTTTACACAGAGTACGACTACGGCTACGATGATCACCAGGATGGCTACTTTGTGGAGTTCGACGACACTGCAGACGAGTAGTTGGCTGGACCCCGGGCAGGATCCAGGACCTACGTGGATGGGCTTCGTTTTCTTTATTTTCTCCGGCTTCTTAAGCCTTGGATTTGTCTGTACTCAGACCCATTTGATTGCTTCCGCTAATGTAATGGATGATATGTTGGGACATGTGTCCTCTGGATGAGTGTTTTGCTATTTCTGCCTTAGTGAAGGCTATTTGCAAACTTATTTCATTCTTTTGTGTCTTAGAGACAGTTTGTGCTATCATTTCGTTCAAAGCTGTTGACGTACAGTGCGTGCTTGAATATGAAGTACGTCGACAGTAGTGCCTTGGGTTCCTAGCGGATAGTTTACTTCGACGGTGGGAGCAGGGCTTGTGTTGTCGCGCATAAGCGCAGGCCTACCAGGAAGCTGGGACGTGGGAGCAGGTATGCCCCATAATCCAAGCACCTGACTTCCAGTTCGTGCGATGAGTATCCTCTAGAAACCGGGGTGCGACATCCTTGGATCAATTGCTAGCACCACAGTACAAAATCAAATATCATGCAAATGCATCAAATTCTACTACATGGCATGATCCAATATTTACAAAATAGTATCACAACTTGCATAGTCTTAAAAGACTAGCAGAAAACAGAGAAATACAGCGGAAAACATAGAACAACATTGAGCCCATCTTCTCCATGTGCCACAGGCAAAACATGTTGGCGATAGTCTCGAGATCCTAAACGGAATCCTCACTCGTCTTCAAAATCATCTGCATGATGGAATATGCAGCCACAAGGGAGTTGATGCTCGTGATTCACACGTTTGTTGGGAGACCCCAAGAGGAGGGTGTGATGAGCACAACGGTAGGTATTTCCCCTTAGTTAGGAACCAAGGTTATCAATCCAGTAGGAGAAAAAGGACCTTCGGAAGGTTGATGCCACTGATGGTGGTGCTGGCGCTTCACCGCTGTCAGCAACAACGTGGAACCTGCACACAACACAACCAAAATACTTTGCCCCAACGGTACAGTGAGGTTTTCAATCTCACCGTTCTTTCTGAAAACAAATATTAGACGTACGGTGTGGAAAACGGTGTATCCTTGCAGTAAGTAAAGAAAGCAGGAAATTGTTGTGGTTTGTTTAACAGTGTGGAAAAGTGGATCGGGGTTCATAGTTTCACAAGTGGTGTCTCTCCATAAAAGATAGCATGCTGGGTGAACAAATTACAGCTGTGCGATTGACAAATAGAGGTTGCACCGTGGTGCACAATATGACATGAAGATTACTATCATATTTAGTGCGGGCATTACGCCAAGATACATATACCGACATCCATCTGCAACTATGACTAATAATCCACCCTCAGGTTATGATCCGACCCCCCCTAGGTATTAAGTTGCAAGCAACAGATAATTGCATTAAACAAAGTGTGTAATGTAAGCAATGATTATGCACGCGGGCACTCTCACCGTTGTTTTTATCCCTAGTGGCAACAACACATCCTCCCCCTTCATGTTTCTGTCACTCGAGCAAGGCAACAAGGAGGCATGAACCCACTATCGAGCATAAATACTCCCTCTTGGATTCACTAGCAACTACTTGGCTAGAATAACCACTAGGAACAGAGAGCATTCAAGATCAAAAATAACATATGCAAATAAAGACTATAATCAACTTGGCATAAGGTCAATATTCATCGGATCCCAGCAAACACAACACAGAGAATTACATAAGATCAATCTCGATCATGATAGGCAGCTCACGAGATCTAAACATGGAGGCATATGAGGAGAACACAACCATCTAGCTACAGCTACGAACCCGTAGTCCAAGGATGAACTACTCACGCATCACTCCGGAGGCAGGCATGGTGATGGAGAGGCCTCCGGTGATTATTTTTCTCTCCGGCAGGGTGCAGGAAACATCTTCAGAACCCCCCTGATCTGGGGTTGACGGTGACGGAGGTTGCGGAACTTTTTTGGGGATTTTTGATTAGGTGCCTAGGGTTTTTCATCCGGGGGCTTAAAAGGCGGTGGAGGCCGAGGGGCCCACACCCATAGCTGGCGCGGCCAGGGGGCGCCACCCTAGGTGTGGCCCCCTGCTGCCCCTCTTCGGCTCCTCTTCGGTCTTCTGGATGATTCCGGGGAAAATAGGACTTCCGGGCTTCAAATTTTCCAATTCTGAGAATATTTCCAGAGCAACTTTTCTGAAACTAAAAAATAGCAGAAAACAGGGAACTGGCTCTGTGGCATCTTGTTAATAGGTTAGTCTAGAAAATCGATAAAAATGACATAAAGAAGGGAGAAAACATGTAGAAATTGGCATAATATGATCATGGAGCATCAGAAATTAGGGATATGTTTATGACGTATCAAGAATCCCCAAGCATAGTTCCTACTCGTGCTCGAGTGGGTAAACGATAAAACAATAATTTCTAAGGTGACATGCTACTAAAATAACTTGATCAATCCAATGTAAAAGCATATGCACGCTGAGATCATAAAACTTTAAACACATGCATGAAAAATAAAACTTTAATAATAAAGCATAGCAATTACTTTGCATCACGAAGAGTAACTCAAATAAAGGATCATGAATAATAATGCAAAGAAAGGTAAACGTTTGTTTCAGATATAGAGAAAGCATGGCAAAGTGATATTTCGATAATCCTTAAGCGGGGGAAAAACATAAATGCCAGGACACCTTCAAAGTTCAAGAGGAAGACTAGAACAAATAATTTAAGAACAAATGATATCACATAATGAAGTAATTATTGATGTTTATGAGACAAATGCACATAGAACTCAGAATGGCAAAAATTCTCTCTCAATTGTGCATAAAGTTAGAAGATGGAGACTCAACATAAAAGTAAAAAAATCCCTTCGCAGAGGGAAGCAGGGATAACTCATGTGCTAGAGCTTTTATTTTATTAAATAGAGGTATTAAAAGTTTGACATTTATGGAGGAATGTCTATATTTTGGGAGATGTATGCTAATGTCAACGAATGGTAAACATAAAATACAGTACGTCACAAGTCAACTGGATTCACAAGAGTGACTCCCATGGTGAAGGACGCAACTGGTGAAGAAGGTCATCCCTCTTTCTCTTTTGTTTACACAATTATGCTTTGACCGATAAATCGGGGAAAAAAACAGTGGAGAGAATTTGTATGCATTAATTTGGGGCTGGGCACCCCGCTCCCAGCTCTTCTATCATTTGGATAAGCGGATGAAGCCACTAGTCCAGGGTGTGAAATCCAATCAACAAGTGAGATAAAGATTCTCTATTTACGTCCTCATGAGCAAAAACAGGAACATAAAGCAGGAGTAATTTTGAAGGTTTTATAGGTAACACATGAGCAATTTACTTTGGAATGGCAGTTAAATACCACATGTAGGTAGGTATGGTGGACACAATGGGAAAAACTTTTGTTTAAGGTACTTTGAATGCACGAGTAGAGCTCATACTTAGTACAGGTGGAGGCTAGCAAAAGACTGGGAGCGACAAATCAAGAGAGCATACGAGCCATAATCATGCATAGCGACATAAGCATCATTAATTAAAACATAAGAAGTATCACAAGTTCAAAAACTAAGTGGTCATGGAGGCTATTCGTGACTGGTTTGTAGTCATAAACATGGTGTGAGCATGCGCCAAGTCAACCAAATAAAACATTCAAAAGAGAATACCATATATTGATGCTTTACTATGCAAGAACAACTCATGAATCTTTCAATACATACTAAACACTCTCAGATATTTGAGGCTAATCATACTACTCAATAACCACAAGGATTTAAAACTAAAATAACATTTAGCATGGCATGGAAAAGTCCTAGCCACAGTCTATACAAGCTTCTACTAGTACTGCTATAGATTCTACTTCAAGCAACAATTTTCTTTTGTTTCTCCCAACAAGCACCATACAAAACATTCTTTAAAAAATATTATTTATGATACATAAATAAAACATGAGAATATAAATAATACTACTAAAACTAACAGCTCTAATAAGAGATGCACGCAAAACAGGAGCTAAATAAATGCAGCAGCTAGACATAGATTAAGAATACAATGTATTCTCATGAAAAAGCGGAGCGTGTCACTCTCCAATAAAAGAATGCTGGGGTCCAACCAAGTTTATTATGGAAGTAAAAACAAACTGAAATAAAAAGAAAAGGCAAACTGAAAACAAAAATAAAAGACACTCCAAGCAAAGCACATAAGATGCGATCGAATAAAAATATAGTTTCACTAGAAGTGACCTGATAATTTCTTGATGAAGAAGGGAATGCCTTGGGCATCTCCAAGCTTAGACGCTTGATTATTCTTGGAATTTTCTTGGATGTACCACCGGGACATCCCCAAGCATAGGATTTTCACTCTTCTTCTTCACATCATATCATCCTCTTCTCTTGACCCTTGAAAACTTCCTTCACATCAAAATTCTCACAATCTTCATTAGCAACGTTAGTGCAATTGAAATAATAAATCCACATGGTTCAGTTTCAACACAAGTATAACACTCAAAAACAAATTAGCTACTGTCACAACTTCTTTCAAAACTCTTTTTCTCAAAAGAACACCAAAAGAAAGAGATTAAGATGCAAATGTGATAAATGGCAGAAATCTGTCAAAACAGAACAGCAGGTAAAGATAGATTTATTCAATAATCTTATGTTGCTCAAATCAAAAAGTGGTATTCTAAGAAAAGTTTGGGAATTAGCATAGGAATAATTAAAAAAAATCATATCATTCTGATCTTCCAGGATTTTATACGATATTTTACGGTGGACAGCAGAAATCTGTTTTCTGCGCATAAATCCGAAAACCAACTCCAACTTTCCACTAGAGGCTTTACTTGGCTCAACAAAAACACAAAAGAAAAGATATAGTGGGGTTGAAAAGGAAATTTACAACACCCAGGTGCAAGCACACCAAAGAAAACAAAGGAAACTGAAAGAAAACAGAGAAATACAACGGGTTGTCTCCCGGTAGCGCTTTTCTTTAACGCCTTTCAGCTAGGCTTAGAAAATCAACTCAAGTGTTTTCAAGAGAGGAAGCATCAACATAATGTTTTGCTCTAATAATATATTGAAAGGGTAGCTTCATCTTCTTTCTAGGAAAGTGTTCCAAACCTTTCTTGAGGGAAAGTTGATATTTAATACTCCCCTCTTTCATATCAATAACATCACCAACAGTTCTAACAAACGGTCCTCCCAAAACAATAGGACAAGAAGCATTGCATTCAATGTTCATAACAACAAAATCAACAGGGGAAAGGTTATTATTAACCATAATAAGAACACCATCAATTCTACCAAGAGGTTTCTTCTTAGCATTATCAGCAAGATGAACATCCAAATAACAATGTTCCAACGGTGGCAAATAAGCATATCATAAAGCTTTTGAGGCATAACAGAGATACCAGCACCAAGGTCGCACAAAGCATTGCAATCAAAATCATTTACTTTTATATTAATGATAGGCTCCCAACCATCATCTAGTTTTCTAGGGATAGATGTCTCAAGTTTCAACTTTTCTTCCCTAACTTTCATGAGAGCATTGGTAATATGTTTAGTAAAGGCCATATTCATGGAACTAGCATTGGGACTTCTAGCAAGCTTTTGTGGAAACATAATAACTTCAGAGATGTTGAAATAATAAAAATCAAAATTATTATCATCAAAAGTAATGGGACAATTATCTCCTACTTCTCTAAAAATTTCAGCACTTTTACTAGAAGTAGTTTCAGTAGTTTGAGGCAATTTAGCACGTTTCACCAAAGGAGTAGGGACTTTATTGAAACCAACTACTTTACCATTGATAGTAGGAGGCTTAGTAGCACTTGGATCTTCAGTTTTACTAGTGGTTGTGATAGTACAAACTGTAGAATATTATTCTTTTTAGCCATTTCATCTTCTCTTTTCCACCTAGCACGTAATTCAGCTATCAATCTAACATTATTGTCTATTTGAACTTGGATGGCATTCAAAGTTTTATTTTGTTTAACCTCTTGTAGAAAAACCTTAAGTTTTAGAAAATCAACATCAATAGCAAGGCTATCCACTTTAGAGGCAAGAACATCTATTTTACCAAGCTTTTCCTCAACATATTTATTAAAAACAGTTTGTGTGCTAATAAATTCTCGAAGCATGTTTTCAAGATCATAGGTAGAGCTTTTATTATTATTGTAGGAGTTGCCATAAGAATTACCATAGCCATTATTAGGAGGATAAGGTTTATAATTGTTTCCACCGAAATTGTTTCTATAAGCATTGTTGTTAAAATTATTATTTCTAATAAAGTTCACATCAACATGCTCTTCTTGAGCAACCAAAGAGGCTAAATGAATATTATTTGGATCAACGTGAGCTTTACCATTGACAAGCATAGACATAATAGCATCAAGCGTTTCACATAAAGAGGAGGTTTCCTCAACATAATTTACCTTCTCACCTTGTGGAGCTCTCTCAGTGTGCCACTCTGAATAATTTATCATCATATCATCAAGAAGCTTTGTTGAATTGCCCAAAGTGGTGGACATAAAGGTACCTCCAGCAGCTGAATCCAATAGGTTCCTTGAGGAAAAATTTAGACCTACATAAAAGGTTTGTATAATCATCCAAGTAGTCAGTCCATGAGTGGGACAATTCTTCACCATAGTTTTCATTCTTTCCCAAGCTTTAGCAACATGTTCATTATCAAATTGCGTAAAATTCATTATGTCACTTCTTAGGGATATAATCTTAGCAGGAGGATAATATTTTCCAATGAAAGCATCTTTACACTTAGTCCATGAATCAATACTATTTCTAGGCAAAGATAGCAACCATTCTTTACCTCTTCCTCTCAAAGTGAAAGGAAATAATTTCAGTTTAATAATATCTCCATCTACATCTTTATATTTTTGCATCTCACATAGTTCAAAAAAATTATTAAGGTGGGCAGTAGCATCATCAGTACTAATACCAGAAAATTGTTCTTTCATCATGAGATTAAGTAAAGCAGGTTTAATCTCATAGAAAGCAGCAGTAGGAGCTAGTGGAGCATAAAATCATTGTTGTTTGTGCTAGTGAAGTCACACAACTTAGTATTCTTAGAGGAACTCATTTTAGCAGAATGAAATCAAGCAAATAAATAACAGCTATGAAGTAAACTATTTTTTTGTGTGTTTTTGATATAGAGAAATAAACTATTTTGTGTGTGTTTTTGATATAGAGAAATAAAAACAAGACAAAAATAAAAACAAGACAAAAAACAAAATAAAGAGATTGAGAGTGAGAGACTCCCCTTGCCAGAATATTTCCCTCACCCTCACAAAGGCGCCAGAAAATATAGACACTCCTCCATGGTATGTGATTGTTGGCAGGCACCCGAGGATTCAGTTAGCCATGGTTTGTGAAAGATGGTTGGGAGGAGTGTCAAGTTTAATAAAATAAAAGCTCTAGCACATGAGTGATCCATGCTTCCCTCTGTGAAGGGCCTTTCCTTTACCTTTATGTTGAGTCTCCACCTTCTAACTTTATGCACAGTTGAGAGAGCATTTTCGCCATTCTGAATTTTATGTGCATTTGTCCCAGAAACATTATTAATTGATTCATGATGTGTTATTGATTGTTCTCTAATGATTTGTTCTAGTATTTCTCATCAACTTTGAAGGTGTCCTGGCATTTATGTTTTTCCCCACTCTTAAGGACTAGCATAATATCACTTTGACATGTTCTCTCTATACTTGAAACAAACGTATATCTTTCTTTCCATTGTTATTCACGATCTTTTATTTGAGTTACTTCTCATGATGCAAAGTGATTGCTATGCTTTATTATTAAGGTTCTATTTATCATGCTTGTGTTTAAGTTCTATGATCTCAGCTTACTTATGCTTATTTATGATCAAGTTTATGTTGGTAGCATGTCACCTCAGAAATTATTGTGTTTTTATCGTTTACCTACTCGAGGACGAGTAGGAACTAAGCTTGGGGCTGTTGTTTAGCGTTCCCACATTTAAATAATGTAAGGACATATGTGTTATTGTGCTAGTCCTTGGATCAATTGCTAGCACCACAGTACAAAATGAAATGTCATGCAAATGCATCAAATTCTATTACATCGCATGATCCAGTCTTTACAAAATAGTATCACAACTTGCATAGTCTTAGAAGACAAGAAGAAAACAGAGAAATACAGCAGAAAACATAGAACAACGTTGAGCCCATCTTCTTCATGTGCCATAGGAAAAACATGTTGGCGATAGTCTCGAGATCCTAAACGGAATCCCCACTCGTCTTCAAAATCATCTGCAGGATGGAATATGCAGCCACAAGGGAGTTGATGCTCGTGATTCACAAGTTTGTTGGGAGACCCCAAGAGGAGGGTGTGATGAGCACAGCGGTAGGTATTTCCTCTTAGTTAGGAACCAAGGTTATCAATCCAGTAGGAGAAAAAGGACCTTCGGAAGGTTGATGCCACTGACGGTGGTGCTGGCGCTTCACCGGTGTCAGCAACAACGTGGAACCTGCACACAACACAACCAAAATACTTTGCCCCAACGGTACAGTGAGGTTGTCAATCTCACCGGTCTTGCTGAAAACAAAGATTAGACGTATAGTGTGGAAAACAATGTATGCTTGCAGTAAGTAAAGAAAGCCGGAAATTGTTGTGGTTTGTTTAATAGTGTGAAAAAATGGACCAAGGTTCATAGTTTCACTAGTGGTGTCTCTCCATAAAAGATAGCATGCTGGTTGAACAAATTACAGCTGGGCAATTGACAAATAGAGGTTGCACCGTGGTGCACAATATAACATGAAGATTACTATGATATTTAGTGCGGGCATTACAAGAAGATACATAGACCGACATCCATCTGCAACTATGACTAATAATCCACCCTCAGGTTATCATCCGAACCCCCTAAGGTATTAAGTTGCAAGCCACAGATAATTGTATTAAACAAAGTGTGTAATGTAAGCAATGATTATGCACTTGGGCACTCTCACCGCTGTTTTCTCCCTGGTGGCAACATCACATCCCCCCTTCACGTTTTTGTCACTCGAGCAAGACAACAAGGAGGCATGAACCCACTATCGAGCATAAATACTCCCTATTGGAGTCACTAGCAACAACTTGGCCAGAATAACCACTAGCAACGGAGAGCATGCAAGATCACAAATAACATATCCAAATAAAGACTATAATCAACTTGGCATAAGCTCAATATTCATCGGATCCCAGCAAACACAGCACAGAGAATTACATAAGATCAATCTCGATCATGATAGGCAGCTCACGAGATCTAAACATGGAGGCATATGAGGAGAAGACAACCATCTAGCTATAGCTACGAACCCGTAGTCCAAGGATGAACTACTCACGCATCACTCCGGAGGCAGGCATGGTGATGGAGAGGCCTCCGGTGATGATTTCCTCTCCGGCAGGGTGCTGGAAACAGCTTCAGAACCCCCTGATCTGGGGTTGACGGTGCCGGCGGCTGCTGAACTTTTTCGGGGATTTTGATCAGGTGCCTAGGGTTTTCCATCCGGGGGGCTTAAATATGCGAAATGGCAAAGGCGATGGAGGCCGGTGGGCCCCACAACCATAGCTCGCGCGGCCAGGGTGCGCGCCACCCTATGGTGTGGCCCCCCTGATGCCCCTCTTCGGCTCCTCTTCGGTCTTCTGTATGCTTCCGGGGAAATAGGACTTCCGGGCTTCGAATTTTCCGATTCCGAGAATATTTCCAGAGCAACTTTTCTGAAACTAAAAATCAGCAGAAAACAGGGAACTGGCTCTGTGGCATCTTGTTAATAGGTTAGTCCGGAAAATCGATAAAAATGACATAAAGAAGGGAGAAAACATGTAGCGATTGGCATAATATGATCATGGAGCATCAAAAATTAGGGATACGTTTATGACATATCAGGAGTTAGTAAAATTTAATGTATTGGTAACAATATGGTGGATATAAATGGGAAGACTAATACTACATGCTTATTTGGCTGAGCGGAGTTTTGGCTAAGTTTGCATAAAGCCAGTTTTCACATATCACTTTTGTAAAACAAACTTTTCTTTTCAAAGGGTGGCAACATTGGATTAAGATCCAAGCACCACAATACTGTTCACTTGGTCAAAATTTTACTTATTGAAATTGGTGATGAGATTCTTCCGTCATTCCTTGTCCAGCTACTCATAGTTGTCCATAACCGGGGACACAGCTAAGATCTTAGTTTGTTGACTCTGCAGAGTTTGTGCACTTTCACCTTCAGACTCAAATCAGCCCAAACATCCTATACACCCTGAGTGCATTAAGGAATGGAGAAGATTGAGACGAGATCTTTCAGTAGAAATTCCACCACCGTTTGGCTTACCCGTTCCACCTATAATTACGCTACATCTGCTTGTAAGCCTAGTTAGTTCATTCAACTTAGTTGATCAAGACAGATCCCATATGACTAAAGGCTGCACAGGAAGCTACTAAACTTAGAAGGACATAGTAATCTCTTGTTCCTGGGTGGCCATCAGCAAGTGACAACCTCAAGTGAAATAACCCTTAGACAAGAGCCTTGAGGCAACACTCAACGTAAACTAGTCTTACCACTTCCACCTAGGTGGTTTATTAATTAGTTATACTTAGAATTTTTTCTCAACATCTAGTAAAACAATTTGTAACATTGCATAGCATCTACTAAGTTCTAAGGCTATCAAAATAACAAGGGTAAAAGAGATGGCTACACACTACTAGGATAATAGCATAACATAACTTAGTAAAATTTCCTATCATGCATACTACTCAAAAATCAACTAATGCATATAGAAAATAATGGGTAGTTGATGGTGTGTTACTTGCCTTGTTGAAGTTGGTGAAGAAATTACACTCTCTTCACAAAAGATCGTTGCTCTTCGTACAATCTATTCATTGAAAACACCATAACAAAATAAACAAGCATTCTAACAATCATACAAATAAATTAAGAAAACATACAAAGTTGCAACCATAGAAAAAAGGTTTTATGGTTATCTACTATGGCCAGGGTTGGTTAAAGCTGGAGTTTGAAAAGATTCATACTATGATGGATTCATAAGTAAGTTCCTAGAAAACACTTGGGTTGGACTAGGTTGGCTTTGAAGAGATCAAACTTTATTAATACCATACTTGTCGAGGAAGTTCCAAGAGTTCACCAGGGATGGCTAGGTTGACTTTGTAGTGATCAAACTTTATTGGAAACATATTTATCTAAGAAGTTCCAGGAGTTCACCAAGGTGATCTCACTATTTGAACTAAAGTAACACATAACCATGTGTAACACTTAGTCATTTTCATCAAGACATTTGAGTGATCTAGTTTAGTCTTTCCATTTTGGTTAAGGTGGGTCTAGGTTCAACTAACTTCATATCCATATAGATAACAAGATAAAGTCTTGGGATTTTCCATTTGGGCCAATGGTTGGACAAAAACAACTTGTTATTCTTCAACTTGTGTGGATGGCATCCAAGTCTTCACATGCTTGTCTTCTTGAAGTTCATCTTCATGCTTCTATTGTAGAATTGTTCCTTGGATGTATTATTCTCTTTGTCTTGATAGATTCTTCACGGATTATCACTAGTTGGTCCAAGTTAGGATGGGCACAAAACCACTAAGTCAATTTGGAAAAAAATAAGAAGAAAGATAGAAAGAGAGAGGGAGATGTTTTCTTCTGGATTTCTTCAAATTTGTACTTCCTTGAGTTGCTTCTAATTGTTGTGAAATCCAAATCCCTTACTTAAAATTCTTAAATGATCTTCTTTGTAGCTCTTCATGTTGCCACCAAGTTGAAAATGAAGTGCCTTTTATTGCTTGAGTCTTGTTTTCCATTTGCTAACTTGGTGAATTCTTGAAGTAAGAATAGGGGAATGGAGAAGTAGATAGAAAACTATGGTACTAGTTTTTGAGGTTCACTACTTGGTCTCTTATATGGTTTACATACTAGGGACTTGGTCTTGGATTCAAAAAAATGGCCACAACAAACAATGGTAGAAAGAATAGATACAAAATCTAAGCATGATCAACTAGTGGTTCACTATGATGGATTTTTGGTCAAAACACATGGTAATGGTCCAAGGGTGTCCAAAATGGTTGGGCAAGGTTTTTTCTGGTTCAAGGTTACCAATTGGAACAATTTTTCTTAAGGGAACATATTCTATTTATTTATAGAATTAAATCTATGTCAAAAATACTCAAATAGACAACTTAATTCTAAATTCAGTTTTAATTTGATCATAAATTATTTTGGGACATAGGGTATGAAAGTACACATCCTAAGGTTTCCAAATATATTTTATTTGCAATTTTTGGATTTGTAGAATTTGAATTATGCGAAAATTCATCAAACAAGCATATTTGAATTTGAACCAACTTAAGTTTGTCAATTTTGAATTTGAACAGTGCTAAAAGATTATACACATTCTGGGGATTTCAAAAAGTCCAAGTTTGTTCAATTTGGATTTATGGATAAAAAGTTATAATGATTACAAGATATAGGGACTAATCTGCGAAACTGCTAAATAAATCTACCGGGAGAAAATTTTGAATTAAAGGCTGGCCATGTGGCTCTCTCTGATTGGTCAGAGCTGCTGACTGGGCTGCTGACCATGCATGCTGACTCGGCGCTGACTGGGTTAAGTGAAATGATCTAGGCGTTGGATCTAGATCCAACGAGGGCTTACCCCTTCGGGTCCAAAGTAATCTCGTCCATCCATTCGATCTAACGGTTGAGAAGCTAGGTTTACCTCACTGGTGGAGGACCTCGCCGGGAATGGCTCCACGGTGGCCGGAGTCGCAGATGCTTGACCGCGGCGGGGTTGTAGAGGCTCTCCGGGGTCGGCGAAGGCACGGGGAGGCGCATCATGGCACATCGAACTCGGGGGAGGACACAACATGCTCGGAGACGACCTCCTGCGATGGCAGCGCATGGACGGAGACGGTGGAGCTCCGGTGAACCTCGGGCCGCCACTGCGCCATTTCTCTTCTGCGGGAAAAAATCGGGAAAATGTTATACATGTGCGCACGGGAGAGGGAGTTGGATGAAGCAAGAAGGGAGCGGAGTGGACAACTACGATGGACGGAATCCACGAAGACGGCCGGTGACAGTGAAGATCTCCGATGAGAAATTTCTATGGCCTGGTGGTGCAAATCGAGAGAGGAGGAGGGGGTAAACAGAGAGGGCGGCCAGGGGTTCTAATAGGTGGGCTCGGGGCTGCAATTGCTAGGCTTAAACGCGCGAATTGAATGGAATTCAATCCATGAAGAAACAGATGGACGAAGGTTTATGACGATGATGACGTCATCATCACGTCATCTATTTTTTTCGTTTCCTGTTTTCTCTTTTCTTTAATAACTTCTGTTTTAAATATCGAAATAATACCAAATAAATTTCTAAAATCTTGTAATTCCAATACCTTTCAACCAAAAACATCTTTGTTAACTTTTCAACATATTTCAAATTTTGAATTTTGAAAATTGAATAAATCCCTAATAGTGACTTAATGTTATTTCCAAAATATAAAATAATAAAATGTAAAACTTAGTCAAATAAAATTTCAGTGACATTCTATAAGTGGAATATTATTTTTGAAGATCATTACAACTTATTTCCATATTTTATATTTTTAAGATACAAGTGATTTATTAATAGCAACTTAATGCCATTTTTAAAATTGAAAAGCTAATAATTATTAAAATGGCTTAATAAAATTTAGAATAAAACCACAAGTCATAATATTGTTTTCAAGGTCCTCTTTTATGTTATGTTCAAAGCAATGCATTTTATTTTCACACCTTTATGTTTAAAACTTGGAATAACAACTAAAAGTTATTAATAAAAACTTTTATTCTCATCAAATATTTTTGAGGCTTAGAACATTATTAAGGGTTATAAATATTTGATTTTTGTTGCCATAAAATATTTTCAAAGTAATATTGGAGTTGAAAACATTTTAGGTAAAGAGGTTTGCTAATAAAAAATATTCCCTTTATATAAAGAAACTTATTTTTGAATAAGGGTTTAGGGTTTAAGGAACAAAGGCATAATTGGATTTTTAATTTCTTTAACATTGGAAAAACAATATTACTTCCTTTGTGTTTTGACACTGTTCAAAATATCATCCGATATGCCGATTTATCGGCCGATTTATCGCTTATCGGGTGGTGACCGATAAGATAAATGAATATCGGTGGAGTTTATCATTCGAGCCATTTTACCGGTCTTACAAGCGATTTATCGGTCGATATGCCGATAAATTGGCCGATATATCGATTTTCCATCACAGGAACATGTGATTAATGACATCCACTATAGAGTTTTTAGTATTATTGAATACACTATATCTATATATCATAATGTCGAGGTTTTAGTGCTGTTATGATATATTTTTATACCATATTTTAGATGTTTTAGTGCTACAATTTGAGATTTACAAGAAAAATGGCCGATAAATAGTCGACCGATAAAATCGATTTATCGGCTGATAATCCGATATATCTCTTATCATGGGTCTACCGATAAGTTAACGATAAGCGATATCCTGAACATTGGTTTTGAGTTTTATTTGTTTTTTGGTAGCTTGCATTAGTAGAAAACAAAAAGTTTTAAATTTTTGTGATTTTTGCACTTTCCAAAAATCAGGGATGTTACATGTTGATACGTCATAAACGTATCCTTAATTTATGATGTTCCATGTTGTTTTCTTATTGCTTCCCACATGTTTGCTATACACTTTATGTAATTTTTATCGATTTTCCGGACTAACCTATTGATAAGATGACATAGAGCCAGTTCCCTTTTTTCTGCTGTTTTTAGTTTTAGAAAAGTTGTTTTGGAAATATTCTCGGAATTGGAAAATTCGAAGCCCGGAAGTCTTAGAATTCCTGAAGGTTCCACGGAGTCCCGAAGAGACCCGGAGGGGGGGCCTCAGGGGGCCCACACCATAGGACGGAGCGCCCTCCCCCTTGGCCGTGCCGGGGAGTGGTGTGGGGCCTGCAGGGCTCCACCGCCTTTGCCCTTTCGCCTATTTAATACCCCCGAGACATAAACCCTAGGAGGATACCACTATTACCCGAGAAACAACCGAGGCCGCCGTCACTGTCATCCCGAGATCGGGAGGGTTCTGGAGCTCTCCCCGGCACCCTGCCGGAGGGGAAATCATCACCGGAGGGGTCTACACCTCCATGCCCTCCTCCGAAGTGATGCGTGAGTATTTCATCCCTGGGCTACGGGTCCATAGCAGTAGCTAGATGGTTGTTCTCTCCACTTTGTACCTCATGTTTAGATCTTGTGAGCTTCCTATCATGATCAAGATCATCTTTATGTAATGCAACATGTTGTGTTTGCTGGGATCTGATGAATGTTCAATTCTATGTCTTCTGATTATCAATCTATCATGTTATCTTCATGCTTTTTTATTTGTGATCTTGCATGCTCTCCGTTATTAGTAGATGCTCTGGCCAAGTAGATGCTAGTAACTCCAAGAGGGAGTATTTATGCTCGATAGTGGGTTCATGCCTCCTTTTCATCTGTGCTCGAGTGACAGAAACGTGACGGATGGAGGATGTGCTATTGCCATTAGGGAGAAAAGAACAATGCTTTGTCTAAGGATGACGTTATTGTTTACATTACACACTTTGCATACTGCGATTATCTGTTGCTTGCAACTTAATACCCAACGTTTGTTCGGATGATATTCAGAGGGTGGTTTTTAGTCATAGATGCAGTTGGAGAACGGTCTATGTATCTTGTTGTAATGCCCGCGTGAATCACATAGTAATCTTTATGTCTTGCATATGCACTACGGTGCAGCCTTCAATTCTGTCAATTGCCCAGCTGTAATTTGTTCACCACGCATGTTATTTATCTTTCACGGAGAGACACCACTAGTGAACTGTGGACCCCGGTCCATTTTCCTCATAATGATAAAACATCTACTACTTTCATACTGCTCTCATACTGTTTTCGTACTGATTTCCTACTATTTTCCACACCATACGCTTAACCTCTTTGTGTTCAGCAAAACCGGTGAGATTGACAACCTCACTGCTTCGTTGGGGCAAAGTGATCTAGTTGTGTTGTGTAGGTTCAACGTTGCTTCTGAACCGGTAGTGCGCCCATGCCATCTCAGCTGCTTCAACCTTCTGAAGTTACTCCTTCCTCCTACTAGTCGATTCAACCTTGGTTTCTTTCTGAGGGTAACTTGCCGCTGCACTCTTCATACCTTCCTCTTGGGGTCTCCCAACGAACGTGTGATCACGCATCAATACGCATCAGTTACAAACGTGGATGATGGAAAGTAAGGAAGATGAGTGGATGACATGGACCAATCAAAGGCCTGGTGACGTGTATAGGCTGCATGTTGAGAGAAAACACTTAGTGAAGTGCTCCTATTTATAGATATAGATTCTATCTTCCAAGGTAAGGGACTCTCATCAATGAAGGATGACTCGATCTCTACGGTCCCGAAACTTGCAGCAAAGCTCATGCGCTTAAATCTAAGTTCATACTCACGTTTTTTGTTTTGCAGATCATTGATGTGTGCTTGCTGATGCACGGTCTCTTTGCCAAGGCGAAAATTCTCCTCCCAGAACTTCTCGGTCTCTTTCTTATGGACATCAATGACCTCTAAAATTATACGATGATTTGCTTTTACGCCATGTTCCACCATATTTTTGCACTTGAGCACTTCTTCCAACCTTATCCTCTCATCTCCTTCCTTTTTTGAATCCTCTAGATCTTTCTTATGGAGAACACCATATTTTAGCTGCAAGGTTTGGGGATGCATCTACACCTAAACAAGATAGGGGTTGATGACATTGTTGAAGAATTTTTGCTTGTAGATGCTTGGATGAGTATTGGTGGCTAAGGTTTACCGGATTTTTTCTAGCAGAAACAGCTTGAAATACAACACCATGAAAAGACAAGATATGGTCCCAGGACCATCTACGGATTACATAGGGAACAGATTCATAACAAGAGGAAGGTAACGAGTCAAAGCGGAGTCAAAGGCGAGCTCCGGGGAGAACAGGCGGGTTGGGGGCGTGGCCAGTGCTGGACCCGCGCCTTCAGGTTGCCTGGACTCCTCGGAGTTCGTCTCCGGCTCTTTTTTACTCCAAATTTTTATTTACCCTAAACATTATTAATAACAACATTATACAAATTTTTTCAGGATTTTTTTTAGCATTGAACTTACCTATTCCTTTTCTGGTTATGGATGCTTCCGTATTCAATTTCTATATGCTCTTCTAGAGTGACCACTTATATGATATCAGTGTTCACCTTGAAGGTATCACCAGAAATATAGTGCTTGAGTCTTTAGACATTACCCACATGTGGTTTGTTAGCTTCTAGGTTGTTGATCTTGATAGCACCGGACCGATAAACTTCTTTGACTATATATGGTCCTTCCCATTTGGAAAAGAGTTTTCCTGCAAAAAAATATGAAATAGGACCTGTACAACAACACCTTATCCCCAACATTAAATTATCTCTTTAAAATTCTTTTATCATGCCACTTCTTTATCTTTATTTAAACAATTTGGAATTTTCATAAGCTTCTCTTCTCCATTCACATAATAAGCTCATGTAAATAAATCTTTCCTTACAAGCAAGTTTAAAATCAGAATTAAGTTGTCTAATATCCCAATAAGCTTTGTGTTCAACCTCAAGAGGAAAATGACATGCCCTCTCATGAATCATCTTATAAGGAGACATACCCATAGGATTTTTATAAGCAGTTATACATGCCCACAAAGCATCATTGAGTTTCTTAGACCAATTCTTCCTAGATTTATTAACAATAATTTTCAAGATAAATTTCATTTCTCTATTTGTTAGTCCAACTTGACCACTAGTTTGGGGATGATAAGGTGAATACACTATATGATTAACATCATATTTATCAAGAGTGTTTCTAAAAGCGCCATGAATAAAATGAGAACCTCCATCAGTCATGAGGTATTTAGCACACTAAGACTAGGAAAAATAATTTCTTTAAGCATCTTCAATGAGGTTTCATGATCAACACTTATAGTTGGTATAGCTTCTACCCATTTAGTAACATAATCTGTAGAAAACAAGGACATGGGTATTACCATGTGAAGTAGGGAAAGGACCCATAAAGTCAAATCCCCAACAATGAAAAGGTTCAATAACAAGAGAATAATTCATATATATTTCATTACTGTTTAATAATATTACCAACCCCTTGACATTCATCACAAGATAAAACAAACTTTGTAGCATGTTTGAAGAGAGTAGGACAATAAAAAATTGATTGTAATACCTTATGTGCGATCCTTTCACCAGCATGATTTCCACCAGAAGGACTATTATGGCATTTCCTCAATATATCTTATTGATCATGTACCGGAACACACTTCCTCATAATACAATCTAATCCTTGTTTATGTAAATGTGGGTCATCCCAGAAGTAATGCCTCAAGTCATGAAATAATTTCTTCCTCTGCTGATATGTAAAACTTGGAGGAAAATACTTAAAACAATAAAGTTAGCATAATCAGCATACCAAGGACTTTCACGAGAGATCATTCTAATTACATAAAATTGTTCACCGGGAAAACTATCATTTGAATGAAGAGGATCATGCAGTATGTTTTCCATTCTTGATGAATTATCAGCCACAGGGTTGTCAGCAACCTTTCTATCGACAATATACAAATCAAATTCATGTAACAAGAGAACCCATCTAATGAGCCTACGATTAACACATTTATTTTCCATAAGATATTTAATAGATGTAATATTAGTGTGAATAGTAACTTTAGAATCAACGATCTAATGCCTAAATTTATCACAAGCAAAAATGACAGCTAAAAATTATTTTTCAGTAGTAGCATAATTCTTTTGAGCACTATGCAAAGTTTTGCTATCATAATTAATAAAATTCAACTTCTTATTAATTCTTTGGCCTAAAACATCTCCCACCACAAAATCATGAGCATCACATAATTTCAAAAGGTAAATTCCAATCAGGTGGTTGCACAATAGGAGGACTTGTGAGAACTTTGTTAAGAATCTCGAAGGCTTCCTTAAAATCATCACAAAAAACAAAAGGGACATCTTTTTGAAGAAGATTAATAAGAGACCTCGAGGCTTTAGAGAAATCCTCAACAAACCTCTTATAGAAACCCGCATGATCAAGAAATCTGCGTATACCTTTAATGTCCCTTGGATAGGGAATTTTCGCAATATCTTCAACTTTAGCTCTATCAAGCTTGATACCTTTTTTCAAAAAAATTATGCCCAAGAACAATACCTTCATTAACCATAAAATGGAATTTCTCCCAATTCAATATGAGATTAGTGTCCTCATATCAGTGCAAAAAAATTGTTAAGATTATGGAGTCAATTGTCAAAAGAAATGCCATAGACAGAAAAATTGTCCATGAATAATTCCACAATCTCCTCACAAAAACCATGAAAAATAGCAGACATGAATCATTGAAAGGTACACGGAGCATTACATAAACCAAAAGGCATAGACATGTAATCCTAAGCACCATAAGTACAAGTAAAAGTGTTTTTTCTCTTGATCTTGAGTATGAACAGGGATTTGAGAGAAACCATATTAACCATCTAGGTAATAAAAATGGGTGTTATTTGATAACCTTTCTAGAATTTGATCAATACAAGGTAAAGGATAATGATCCTTCTTTATAGATTTGTTTAATTTTCTATAATAAATGCATATTGTATAAGCAACTACAGTTCTTTGAGGAATAAGCTCGTTATTATTATAAGGAACAACAATCATACCTCCCTTTTTAGAAATGTAATGCACATGACTCACCCATCTACCATCAGCAATAGGATAGCTTATACCTGCTTCAAGAAGCTTCAATATTTCATTTCGTAGCACATCCTTTATTTTTGGATTCAACCGGCATTGGTTATCAACCACTGTCTTTGTATCGGGCTCAAGATTGTATGTTGAGATAAAATAGGGTTGATTCCTTTAAGATCATCCAAGGTGTACCCAGTGGATGCATGTTGCTTCCGAAGTACTTCTAATAACCATTCTTCTTTTTGTCCTAAAAGTTTAGAATTCATAATAATGTTGGTGTACGTAGCAAAATTTAAAATTTTCCTTCCTACGTAGCAGACATGATCTACTATCCAGGTAAAGGCATAGATAGATCTTATTTCTTACTGACATGAAGCGCGAATGTAGTGTTGATGACGATGCTGGTGAAGCCTGATGAAGAGTCCCACGGCTAAGCCAAGCAGTGGGACTGTTGCCGATTCCCCGTATCCCACCTTCTGGATCCAGTAGAGTGAGGGTATCACATGCTACCCCTCTAAGAGCTCGCACACATACATTCGTCAAAATCCTGCAGCACTTTGCCGTCCAGGACTAGGCACCGTAGGTTTGCAATTGAGGTGCACAAGCTCCCAACACATGGGAGAGAGAGGGGGAGAGATTAGAGCTATGTCTAATCGTGAGAGGATCACCTCAACCTAATTAGAAGAAGCTCCAATTCTAATATAGGAAGCTCTAATCCAATTAGAGGAAGCTCTAATCCAATCAGAAGATCTCTAAACTAATTAGAAGGGCTCTCATTAGATTGCTATAATTAGTCTTTTAATTATTAAAGATGTTATAATTCCTATTAGAAGTACTATAATTAAAAGATCTAATTAGTTCTTCTAATTATTAGAGAGGTCTCTAATCAATTAAAAGTGCTCTAACTAAAATCTCTAATTAGTCCTCTAATTCTTTTAGAGAAAGAGAGAGGACAAAAGGATAAATTGTGTGTCTAAAAGAGAGGAGGGGTGGGGATTATATAGTGGGACAAAAGGGAGACCTTCCAAAGAGGGAGAGGTCGGCTTTCCCTCTCCCTCCTTGGCCGCACCACTCCTCCTAGGAGGATTTGGATTGGACTCCCTTGTGGAGTCCAATCCCACCTCCTTTTATTCCTTTTTCTTTTTTCCCTTTCATTTATTTATCCAATAAATTCAGGAAAAATAATTATGGAAACCTCATGCACTTTGTGAGATCATGGGACTCACTTGGCATTCCCTAAAATTAGGTTTTTCCCATAGGAGGCAATCTGCCCCCCTCCGGAACTGCTTCAATATAAGGGAAGTCCCTAGAAACTTTTCCGGAACCCCGTTACCCCTATAGACAAAATCATCGATATTATCAGAAAATGTTAGAAACATATTTCTAACACCCCGGGACATCTCATATCCTCCGTTATATCTTATATAACATTCTTTCTAAACCGACATTATTTCTCTCTTATGGTAACTTTCCCGAAACGACTCCGATTGACACCGGACTTGTTCCTGTGATATCGTAATGACATGTATAATTACCTATCGACGTTAGAAACATATTTCCAACATCTCTGGACATCTCATATCCTCCGTAATATATCTTTAATATTTATTCTATCATGTCAGAGTTACCCGAATGATACCCTACTCTCCTACGGACCAAGCCAATGCACATAACAGACTTTGACGCCTTAAGTGTGTGAGCCCTACAGGTTCGATAACTAGTAGACATGACTTGGACGTCCATATCGATTCCTACATATTATACAAAGAAAACTATTGAACCTGTTGGTTGTTAAGTAAGTTCCTATTACCTCGATATATTGTAACAACCCAATTTTTGGAAGACAGGAAAAACTTGTTTTCAATAACCCAAAAATCAGGGCAACCAAAAACTTTTTAATATGTTTGACTAATGCTTGTGTTTCTTTTCTATTTGCTTGTTGATTGTGTTTTTATTTGAGTTTGTTAAAAACTAACATTTAAACAAATGATCATAACTTTCTTAAAGCACAACCCTTGTGATCAAGTCATGACAAGAAAGCTTATTATCTTCATCCATCACGCTCTTTTGGCAAAAACCTTTTTGAATTTTTTTAATTTTAGAAGAAACCCAAAGGCCAAGTTTTGAGAAAACAAAAGATAATTTCCAAAACTATATGAATAGTATTTTGGAGCTAATCATCTCCAACCTGTTTCCAACCAAAATGTTTTTGCAAGTATTTCAAAAACTCCTTCTCAGTTCCTTCTTTTGCAAAAACTATAAGTGGGGATTATATTACCTCTGTGTTTTACCTCATTTATATTCTTTTGGAAAGAACAAACTTTGAGTTGAGCCTCTATAGGAAATCCTCTTGTCATGGTATGTCTTGATGACTACCTATAATTAACACTTGATAAAACAACCTGAAAATTAAATGTAAGAACTCAGTTGCTTGAGTGATCTTGTGCGTATTGTTATTTTATCTGCTTGTTGTGTGATTTTATCTTGTGTTTGGTTGGAAGTAGTTATTTCTGTTTGTTGATGAATGTGTGTTGTTTTAAGTAAATAAAACCTAGTAATAGCAAGATCAAACATCAATATCATATTCCATCATATGTCCATCTCATATTCTGTTTTCTTAAAAACTTCCAACCTTGGTGACATGCCTTCATGTCAAATGTTGTTCTATTCATCAATGTACCCTCATGTATATCATGTTTAATATCTATACCATCCATCCAAGTTGTTATTCTAGATATTGAAACCCTTTGGTAGCATCTTTCAAAGTCCTTTTGAAGGCATCCCCAAAATAATGATCATATCTCATTTATCATAAAGCACTTTGTCCATGTTACTCAGAATCACCCCTTATTGTCTTGAGGCCCAATCAACCTACCTTTGTAATCTCCATGACCTATACATCACCTCCATATGGTCCATTTATTTTCCAATGGCCATTTAATTATTCTTCTCTCATGGTTTTTAGCCTATTAAATAAACATATGTTTTCACACTATTCCACTTGGTGCCTCAAATATTTTCAAAATAGTTGCTTGTTAAAAATCACTTTTGAGACCTATATTATATACTCTCTCATCCCAGATCAAAAATATTTGTTTTAAAAGTGTTTTACTATTTATTATTTTCCATTTTCCAAAAGACCATAAATGGATTTTAAAATATTTTGTGAAGAAAAGTATTTCCTAAAATCTTGGAAAAATTACCCAACATGCCTATACTCATGTGGGACTTATTTGTAAAAAAACATTTGCAAGTTGTGTCGAAAATTTTGGAGAAAACATTTAAAAACTGTTTCTGCCATTTTTGAATTCCCAAAATTTTGTGAAAGAAATATTTTCAGAAAATCTTGAGGCCACCATCCCTAGACTCCATTTTTGATCCTCTATCCATTGGACACAATTAATCACATATGTTCTATTCAAATTATTGGTGAAAACAATCAAAAACCTCCACTTGTTATTTTGGACATTGTTGGGTTCATCCATGTCTTGATCAATTATTGCACTCTCTCTACCTCTCTCCTGTTCTGAGAGATGGAAAATATCCTCTCCACCCTCCTAGACATGGTCTACCCAACCATAACCCTCTCTCTTTCCCTCTAGCTCATCCACCAACATGAGGACAAGGATGGTGATCACCACCCATTTTTCTACTCCACTCCCTCAGTCTATTCCAGGTCGATCCTGTGCACCACTAGGCTCCTAGTGCAACCTGTGACTATCTTTGTCTCCTTCCCTCTCGGCCATGAGCTGGCCATGGTGTCCAGAGCATGCTCTCCACGTCCCTCGCGTTCCGCCACTTGGAACGCATTCCCTAGCCCAAATCCTCGACTTCCTGCTCCGTGAACCTCCCAGAAGCGTTCCCGTGATCTTCATTCCTCCCCTCGCATCCTCCTTCTCCCTCTCATCACTATCGAACACCTGCGGATGAAGGTTAGGAGCTCCGTTCTCCACTCGTCTTGGACCTCCTCCTCCTTTTCCCTCTCGACAGGAGGAGACTATCTTCGTGGCCTATCCTCCGTGCAGGTTTCTTCCCGCTAAGATTGGCATGGACAATGATCCTCCCGCTCCGCCATGACTGCACCTCACCAAGCTCGTCGCCAACTCGGTAAAGAGGGCCTCCGCCTCTCCTAGTTCCCTCTCTGCATTGTACTTTCTCCCAATCGAAACCCTCCCTCCCTAATTTTCTTTTCATCCACCACAGGGACAACGCCATCTTCAAACCCGCTCGGCCGCCGCTGGCCCCGAGGAACCCGTCGTAGAGGCTTTCCCCCTCGTGAGCCACTAGGGGCATCTGGTTCGCGGCGTCGTCCGGGTCCTTCTGGTGCTAGATGCATTTCCGGGGAAGGTCCGTAGCCACCTACGGCCAAACTCCGGCGATCGCTCCGCCGCTCTTACTATTTCCGCCGCCAGGATTTGTTCACCGCCGGCGCGGGGTGACGCAGGCTGTCGCTGGCCATCCGATGTGGATCGGACGGCAGCGTACCGGTCAACTTGACCACGTCACGCCGACAAGCGGACCCGACGCGGCCCACCGTCAGGGTCAAACCCCTCTGGCGCGGGAAATTCTCGTGGGCCGGCCCATCTCCCTTCTGCTCTCTGCGCCGCTCAGCTGGGAGCAGATCCGGCCCGCTAATGTTTTTCTGCAGGTTGTATTTTCCTTTTTCCGCAGATCTGTTTTCTGATGATTGGTTTAACTCAAAATAAATTTTTTAACCAATGAATATTTCCAAACTAAAAATCACAGTACTAGATCTACAAATTCTTAACCATCTCCAACTTGTAGATCTGTATTTTGTGGTATATTTTAGGAGAACTAAAATAAATGGCAGAAGCACTCTTTAAAACCATTTATTTAATAACTTGAGTTTTATGTATCCAAAACATGCAAACTCAACTGTTCTAAGTATCCCTTGATAATATCTATCTTTGGTAGTTGGCCTTGTGTTGACTTGAGCTGTGGTATGAAAATGGCATGCATGTTAGTTTTAGGCCAGAGAGCACTTATGTGAATTATTTAATTTTACTGGTGATGATTTTTTAAGTGAATCCAATTGTATTGGTTTGATAGTGGCTAGTAGCACCTTATACTAGATGTTCACGATTTTAGGAGTTACATAATAGGCTTGGTGCATTATTTAGTATTTAGCCATTTTCTGCATATTATTGCTATGCCTTTATTAAATTGTGTGTTATATTATTTTTGTTATAAAATTGATTCCTAGCATGTGTAGGTTATTAATACATGTTTGAAATTTGTTTTTGAGTGTGTCATTATGATGTTAAGAAAATGTGTCTGAAAAGCATGTTGTTATAGTATATTTCCATAGAGTTGTTTTCCTAAGTAATATTTGTATAAATCCCGTTATTCTTCTTATGGGTATGATGACTTGCATAAATAATTTAGTATTATTTTCCATAGCATAGCTACTGTTATTCTAGCTTATTATACTTGCGTGCATGCTTGAGTAACCTCTAGATAAATTTGTCATGCTATAATAGTTCTAGATGATTTTCTGCCATGATGTTGTTATTTGCATGCTCGATTTTTTGAGGCATTGATTAGATTGTTATTTTGATATTACTAGCATGTTTAGGTGTTGTTTTCTCTGTTACTTGGATGCTATCTTACAGATCCATCATGTTAGAATAAATCTTGTTTGATGATCTCTTATGGTTATGCATGTATGCTTATCTAATTAGTCCTTTTTCCATGTATTGAGTGATGCCATGATATGTTTGATATTGATTTGTATCTCTTATTAGGTTGTTTAGCTACTGGTTATATTATTTCTCCATGATTAGAAAAACATGTGTTACTACGGGCTTGTAGTATTGCTTGTTATTATTTTCCTATGCATATGTATGTGTTCCTAGGTTGTTTTCTTGTTATTTTGTTCATCCTCATGAATGGCCAGAGAGCCATTTAAACTTATTTGGGCATGATATGAGAGTGGCACACCCACTGGACTCATGCCATTTTGGTTGAGAATCCATATCATCTATTCTAGTGTTATTCAGGTGTGTTGTCTGTGCATGTTTTGCTTGATGGTGTGCACCCTAGTAATATTGTTTGTGAGTGTACTTGTTTGATGAAATGCTTGCTGTATGTTTAGTTTTTGTAAAATGCTTGCCTTCTTTTGGTTCTGATTGGGTGTTTTCCTTTTTGAGGTTACGACATTAGATAACGAAGACGGTATTATTTCCCGGAGAGGTTTTTATTGCAACTCTTGTTTATTTCAAGAGAAAGACCAAGACCAGTGTTAAGGAAAGCCACTCTAAATGCTTGTTGTTGTTTTACTTATCATTATCTATCATGCATGCTTTACTTCTAAAGTTCTACAAAAGTTGATTCAAAAACTATTTCCTCTAGTGGACTATACCACTATCTGTTTTATGTATCTAATATGCTATATCCACTATATAATCTTGGTGTTACCAAGCCCTTTAGATATTTTTAGTATCATCACCTCATCAACTTAAGTCCCTTAGTGGACCTTTTAACTTGATGTTTTTGGAAAAACAAAAGCTTTGGAAAAACCCGAGGAAAGGTGGGACCTTGTCCGAGGGAGGTTTGTGAAGAAGGAAATGTTTTCGACTTGTTTTCCAAAAATGACACATAACCTAGTCTTCGCCGGACAACCAAGACGTGCTGCCACATTACCCCAATATGGGAACGGGGTCTAGCTAAAAGCTTGTCGGTGTTAGTCCGTGTCTACCTCAATGTGCTATAGGGGTTAGAGTCCCCTGAACCGAATTGTCGCCAGAAAGGAAAGAATGGGGCATTCAGAGTGTGGGATTAAGTTCACCACCGGTTGCAACAGTTGGGTCTCCTGTCATGGCGGTGTGTTGTTAGGGGAAACCGGATCGATACGGCTGACTCACTCAGTGCCGGGGAGAACAAACCCAGTTGAAGAGGTAGCCATTTACTAGCTCTTGCATAGTGGATAGTTAGGACCAATTATCTGATGTTTGCATACTATCTTGGACAGTCCGTGGTTGTTCATGGAGGATGTACTGGATCTTGTGGATTGTGTACACCTCTGAAGAGTAAAACTATTCAGAATAGCCGCGTCCTCGGATATGGACATTTGAATGGCCATGTAGCTAGCATTGTGTCAATGTTTTCGAAAAGCTGGAAAAGTGTTTTGGAAATTGTACCTGGGAGGTACGTTGAAAGAGAATGATTGTAATTTGAGGTACTGGAAAAATGATGATCTTGAAGATGTGATCTTCCAAGAAGTTTTGCAAAGAAAAACTTTCTTTTATTTAGAATGCTTTATCAAAACCTTGTGGACATGCAATATCTACAAGAGAAATAAAATATCTTTTGAAGTATCTTCTTCAACAAAAACAACTAAAACTTGTGTAACCATGATGTGCCTTCAATTCATCATGGCTAGTTGAACCTTAATTACAGCCTTCCTACCACCTATATATATATGCATACTTGCATGTTTAGCTTTTATTTGGGGTGTCTTGCGAGTACATTCCAATAATAGTTTCGTCCCTGGCTATTGTCTTAGCCAGACTTTGAGCAGAAACCCGGAGAACCTGAAGAAGATGGTGTCGCTGACGGCTGTGCGAACTAGGAACGTCTCCGAGTCAGTAGCCTGTAGGTAGTCAAGGCATGACTTGGGTTTACCACGAGTGTGTTTTGTAGACTTCCGCAGTTTTTACTGTGTGTTCCTGCCCTGCGTGGCAGTTGTTTTTCAATTGAGTCATGTGACCAGTTGTGTAAGCCGTGTATTCGTGTAGTGGATGTTGTAATCTACAATGCCAACTCGAGTATGTTGTTCACGACTAACTGATCATGGGATCGTGAATGTATGCATACTGGAGGTCTCGGACTGCTAGTCTGGGGTCCCCACAGATACCAATCAATACCTTGGGACGAGATAAATGGTAAGACCATGATTAAACTCTTTAGTCACCTTATCACATTATTACCGATATCTGGTATGATTCCTTTTACTCATTAACGTGACATAGTATCCCCAAGACTACTGTCATTCCCTTGTCTGCGCAGACTTATTTAGCGATACTATTTCACCGAGTGGATCCTGGATGTATTTATCTATTAATTAGAGGAGTAATTCTCAATCTTGATCTATCACAATGAATGAATACATTCGTGACCACCCAGTGTTAGCCTTTTTGATCACCCAATTTACGGTGTGATACTTGACTATACCAAAATGATCCTTGCGGTAAACATCATTGAATGTTCTCATGGTCTAAGAAAGAAAACAAGACAACCATTCTATGATGATACTATTTAGAAAAACTAATTTCATAGTATCTCAACTACTTGGATCTACCCAGCCACAATGTTGAAACAACAATGTGCTCCCATTAATATTGACATAACAAATGTCCATGACCGGGAAAATGTGGTCATCTAATACTAATGAGTTTGTATGTGAGACATAAAAAAGGGTTATAACAGTGTGTTTATGTTTCTACACGTGCATATGGGTTTTCCTCGGAATCTCATAGTCAGTGACCATAGCAGTTATATCATAAAAATATAATACATTAATCATGTAACCGATGTATTTTATTGTCTCTTGGGCATACATCCAACAATATCCCACTTTCACAAGAAACACTAATTTGGTTCCTTTGCATCAGGTTATATTCTCATCCAACTATGAAGTGTACCTTATATTCTCATCAGGTTATTGATACGTTGCAATCTATAATTTTTGATGCTCCATGCTTGTTTTTCACCCAATACCTTTTTTCACATGTTTTCTATCGTTTTACTTCGTTTTCCGTATAATTTATTAAAAGTAGTATATTAAAAATAAAAAATCTTACCAAATGTTGTGCATTTAAGATTTCACAAATTAAGCAAGCCTTTGTATTTTTGGAGGGGGATAGAGAAGATTGTCACTAGTGTGATAGTGCCAGATGACGCACGCCAACGCGCGGTAAGAAACGAGAAGAAAAAGGACGAGTGCTTGCAGCCAACACAGGGTAGATACATTGTAACAGAATGACCGTTGGACAGCAATTTTCTTTGACACATTCTTATTTGGACTATTTCGACCCAGTGACAGGCCAACTACTTAAGAACTGAAGGCTCGGTTCACGTATGAATACTGAATCAAACATTAACAGAGCTTTGAAATTTCTCTGGGATACTTGGTCCATTTTTTCATGACAGAGATGTTACTCTGAATATCCAGGTTGGTGGTGCTAGTGGATTGATGCTCCCATCCATTTCAGCATTTATGTCTTGTGAAGTAAGCGCATCATGTGCTTAAATAGTACTGCGAGCTAGCTGTCTGAGATAGAGTACTGTGAGAGCAACGTGCCATTTTTACCTGTGTGTAAACCATCCACAGGTTGTTACTCAGCATTACTGTCCAACAATATGCCACTCTGGTGATATTTCTAATTAATATGAAAAAAAATATGCTTTTTAGGTCATGGCTACCTCGGACAAATATTTTTTGTGCCCATTTATTTATTTTGAAAGGAAATTTGCTCAGTTTGCTAACCAAAGTTCATAAATAAGGTGGATTACACTAAACATTCTTTTTGGTTGGTCGGTTTTTATTTCTTTTTCTCCTCTAGGGCGATGTGATTTTTTTTACAGTTCTTGGAAAATGGGTTAACGAACCGTAGTTATCTATTTTCAAAACTCCCACTTCTCGGGCTAACTACGGTGAATTATGAGATGATTTGATGGAAAATACTAGGATGAATCTGGGTATAGATGATCCTGCCCAGTTCAAGAACTTTCTGAATGTTTTAAAATTCCGAAAACAATAGAGACCCCTATACACATGTATTATGCAACATCATGAAATTTCGTGGAAAAACGATCTTTCATTTGGCCTATGTACGTATATACACTTCTATATAGCACTACTGTAGCAATGAACACATGTCTTTTTTCGTAGCCAACGTAAATACCAATTCGTCACGAAACTCACTCGCCGCACATTGGATTTACATTACCTATACATCTGATTTTTCACAAAGTCATTTAGAAAAAAAAAAACTAGTCAGGAGCATATGCCAGTTCAACATAGCCACGCTCATGATATGACACCCATAAATGCTCAACACGACGTAGTCCCTCAACTTGAATCAGTCCCCCGAGCATTTAACTTCTAGGACTCAGTCTAGCTTGTTTGTGGAAACATATTTTCTTATCATAAACTATCAAATAATAGCTAATTAGAAATATATTTCTATAATTACTGTGAATCGACATAGTTTAAAGTATGGACATATATACATGTGAGATTTGGTAAGAAATTAAGATTTCGAAAGCCGTGAAATATAAAGAATTAAACTACAGTACATCGAGGTACACTAATTACATCTATGTGATGTGTACATATATTTTTTAGTAACTGTGACATCAAGTCGCCGTGACAGGACAGAGTGGCGGCAGGGATCCGCGATTGTCGAGATCCAGGCGGCGAGCACGTCGAGGCACCTAGATCTGAGGCTGGCGGCGGCGTCCCTATGTGGGTCTTCTCCAACAACCTTCTCTGGCGGTCTCTGGCGACGAGGCCAGACCTCGCGTCGGCACTCGGCTGGCTCCGACAACGGCTGGGGCGCAGGAGCGTTGGTGGAGGGCTCACCCTCCTCCGGCGCATCTCTGACGACGAGGCCAGGCTTCGCCTCGGCCCACGGCTGGGTGTTTGCGACAGGCGGATCCTAAAGGTGGTTGATCTAGCGCATATGACATGGATGGAGGTGATGGTTCCCGGGTGAAAACCTGGCTACCAATCTGTTTGCTCGGAGCTGGGGATCGCAACATCTTGTGTGTCGTTCCCTTCGTGAACGCATCACCGAGGGAGCCAACATTTCTTTCCGTCACCTCCAGGGGATACCTTAGATCCGTGGATCGGATGATGGCGGCGTTTCTATGTCGTTACCTCCTTGGGGGCGTCATCCTTGGAGGAGTGCACCAGTCGAAAGGACCAGAGGATGGATTCGGTGGTTGATACGTCATAAACGTATCCCTAATTTCTGATGCTCCATGATCATATTTTGCCAATTGCTACATGTTTTCTCCCCTATTTATAGCATTTTTATACGTTTTTCGGACTAACCTATTAACAAGATGTCACAGAGCCAGTTCCCTGTTTTCTGCTTTTTTTTAGTTTCAGCAAAGTTGTTCTGGAAATATTCTTGGAATTGGAAAATTCGAAACCCGGAAGTCCTATTTTCCCCGGAAGCATCCAGAAGACCGAAGAGGAGCCGGAGAGGGGCAGCAGGGGGGCCACACGATAGGGTGGCGCGGCCCCCTGGCCGCGCCAGCTAGGGGTGTGGGCCCCCTGGAGCGCCACCGCCTTCGCCCGTTCGCCTATTTAAGCCCTCCCGGATGGAAAACCCTAAACACCTGATCAAAATCCCCGAAAAAGTTATGTAGCCGCCGTCACCGTCAACCCCAGATCAGGGGGGTTCTGAAGCTGTTTCCGGCACCCTGTCGGAGGGGAGATCATCACCGGAGGCCTCTTCATCACCATGCCTGCCTATGGAGTGATGCGTGAGTAGTTCATCCTTAGACTACGGGTTCGTAGGTGTAGCTAGATGGTTGTCTTCTCCTCATATGCCTCCATGTTTAGATCTCGTGAGCTGCCTATCATGATCGAGATTGATCTTATGTAATTCTCTGTGCTGTGTTTTCTGGGATCCGATGAATATTGACCTTATGCCAAGTTGATTATAGTCTTTATTTGCATGTGTTATTTGTGATCTTGCATGCTCTCCGTTCCTAGTGGTTATTCTGGCCAAGTAATTGTTAGTGACTCCAAGAGGGAGTATTTATGCTCGATAGTGGGTTCATGCCTCCTTGTTGCCTTGCTCGAGTGACAGAAACGTGAAGGGGGAGGATGTGATGTTGCCATTAGGGAGAAAACAACGGTGAGAGTGTCCGCGTGCATAATCATTGCTTACATTACACACTTTTTATAATGCAATTATCTGTTGCTTGCAACTTAATATCTGAGGGGGTTCGGATGATAAGCTGAGGGTGGATTATTAGTCATAGATGCAGATGGATGTCGGTCTACGTATCTTGTTGTAATGCCCGCACTAAATAACATAGTAATCTTCATGTCATATTGTGCACTACGGTGCAACCTTTATTTGTCAATTGCCCAGCTATAATTTGTTCACCCAGCATGCTATCTTTTATGGAGAGACACCACTAGTGAAACTACGAATCCCGGTCCATTTTTCCACACTGTTAAACAACCCACAACATTTTCCTTCTCTCTTTACTTTCTGCAAGCATACACTATTTTTCCACACTATACGTCTAATCTTTGTTTTTAGCAAGACCGGTGAGATTGACAACCTCACTGTACCGTTGGGGCAAAGTATTTTGATTGTGTTGTGTGCAGGTTCCACGTTGTTGCTGACACCGGTGAAGCGCCAGCACCACCGTAAGTGGCATCAACCTTCCGAAGATTCTCTTTCTCCTACTGGATTGATAACCCTGATTCTTAACTAAGGGGAAAAATCCTACCGTTGTACTCATCACACCCTCCTCTTGGGGTTCCCAACAAAATGCATCAAGGATTTTTCTGGCGCCGTTGCTGGGGAGAAGGAAGTCTTTTAGCAAGGGGAGTCTCTCACTCTCAATCTCTTTATTTTGTTTTCATTGTCTTGTTTTTATTTCTCTATATTGAAAACACAAAAAAAAATAGTTTACTTCATAGATGTTATTTATTTGCTTGCTTTTATTCTGCTAAAATGAGTTCATCTGAGAATACCAAGTTGTGTGACTTCACTAGCACAAACAACAATGATTTTATTTGCACACCTATTTCTCCACCTGCTCCTACTGCTTCTTTCTATGAGATTAAGCCTGCTTTATTAAATCTTGTGATGAAAGAACAATTTTCTGGTATTAGTACTGATAATGCTGCTGCTTGCCTTAATAATTTTCTTGAACTATGTGAGATGCAAAAATATAAATATGTGGATGGAGATATTATTAAACTGAAATTATTTCCTTTCTCTTTGAGAGGAAGAGCTAAAGAATGGTTGCTATCTTTGCCTAAAAATAGTATTGATTCATGGACTAAGTGAAAAGATGCTTTCATTGGAAAATATTATCCTCCTGCTAAGATTATATCCCTGAGAAGTGACATAATGAATTTTAAGCAATTTGATAATGAACATGTTGCTAAAGCTTGGGAAAGAATGAAAACTATGGTGAAGAATTGTCCCACTCATGGACTGACTACTTGGATGATTATACAAACCTTCTATGCAGGATTGAATTTTTCCTCAAGGAACCTATTAGATTCAGCTGCTGGAGGTACCTTTATGTCCAACACTTTGGGAAATGCAACAAAGCATCTTGATGATATGATGATAAATTATTCAGAGTGGCACACTGAGAGAGCTCCACAAGGTAAGAAGGTAAATTCTGTTGAGGAATCCTACTCTTTAAGTGAAAGGCTTGATGCTATTATGTCTATGCTTGTTAATGGTAAAGCTCAAGTTGATCCAAATAATGTTCCTTTAGCCTCTTTGGTTGCTCAATAAGAGCATGTTGATGTGAACTTTATTAGAAATAATAATTTTAACAACAATGCTTATAGAAATAATTTTGGTGGAAACAATTATAAGCCCTATCCTCCTAATAATGGTTATGGTAATTATTATGGCATCTCCTACAATATTAATAAAAGCTCTACCTCTGATCTTGAAAACATGCTTAAAGAATTTATAGCACACAAACTGCTTTTAATAAATCTGTTGAGGAAATGCTTGGCAAAATAGATGTTCTTGCCTCTAAAGTAGATAGCCTTGCTATTGATGTTGATTTTCTAAAACTGAAGGTTTTGCCACAATATGTTAAACAAAATAAAACTTTGAATGCCATCCAAGTTCAAATAGACAATAATGTTATATTGATGGCTGAATTACGTGCTAGGTGGGAAAGAGAAGAAGAACTAGCTTAAAAGAATAATATTGCTAGAGTTTGTACTATCACAACAACTAGTAAAACTTAAGTTCCAAGTGCTAGTAAACCTCCTACTATCAATGGTAAATTAGTTGGTGTTAATAAAGTCCCTACTCCTTTGGTGAAACGTGCTAAATTGCCTGAAACTGCTTCTAATAAAAGTGCTGAAATTTTTAGAGATGTGAGAAATAAGGGTTCCATTACTTTTGATGATAATAATATTGATTTTGATGATTGAAACATCTATGAAGTTATTATGTTTCTACAAAAGCTTGCTAAAAGTCCCAATTCTAGTGCCATGAATATGGCCTTTACTAAACATATTACCAATGCTCTCATGAAAGTTAGGGAAGAAAAGTTGAAACTTGAGACATCTATCCCTAGAAAACTAGATGATGGTTGGGAACCTATCATTAATATAAAAGTAAATGATTTTGATTGCAATGCTTTGTGTGACCTTGGTGCTAGTATCTCTGTTATGCCTCAAAAGCTTTATGATATGCTTGATTTGCCACCGTTGGAACATTGTTATTTGGATGTTCATCTTGCTGATAATGCTAAGAAGAAACCTCTTGGTAGAATTGATGGTGTTCTTATTATGGTTAATAATAACCTTGCCCCTGTTGATTTTGTTGTTATGAACATTGAATGTGATGCTTCTTGTCCTATTGTTTTGGGAGGACCGTTTGTTAGAACTGTTGGTGCTGTTATTGATATGAAAGAGGGGAGTATTAAATATCAACTTCCCCTCAAGAAAGGTTTGGAACACTTTCCTAGAAAGAAGATGAAGCTACCCTTTGACTCTATTATTAGATCAAAATATGATGTTGATGCTTCTTTACTTGAAAACACTTGATTTGATTTTTCTATGCCTAGCTGAAAGGCTTTAAAGAAAAGCGCTACCGGGAGACAACCCATTTTATTTCTCTGTTTTCTTTCAGTTTTCCTTTGTTTTCTTTGGTGTGCTTGTACCTGGGTGTTGTCTCTTTCCTTAGAAACCCCTCTGTATCTTTTAATTTGAGTTTTTGTCGAGCCAAGTAAAGCCACTAGTGGAAAGTTTAGCCTATATTTCGGATTTCTGCGCAGGAAACAGATTTCTGTTGTCCATTGTAAATTCCATTAAAAATCACAGAAAATTCAAAATTCCCATTTTATTTTTTGTGCTTAATCCTAAGTTATATACGCAACTTTTTTCTAGAAGACTACTTTTTTATTTGAGCAACAGAATAGTTTTGAAAAAATCGATCTTTACCTGCTGTTCTGTTTTTGACAAATTTCTTCCATTTATCGCATTTGCATCTTAATCTCTTTCTTTTGGTGTTCTTTTGAGAAAAAGAGTTTTGAAAGAAGTTGTGACAGTAGCTAATGTGTTTTTGAGTGTTATACTTGTGTTGAAACTGAACCATGTGAATTTATTATTTCAATTGCACTAAGGTTGCTAATGAAGATTGTGAGAATTTTGATGTGAAGGAAGTTTTCAAGGGTCAAGAGAAGAGGATGATATGATGTGATCAACAAGAGTCAAAATTATAAGATTGGGGATGCCCCGGTGGTACATCCAAGCAAATTCCAAGAAGATTCAAGCGTCTAAGCTCGGGGATGCCTAAGGCACCCCCTTCTTCATCAACAAATTATCATGTCACTTCTAGTGAAACTATACTTTTATTCGGTCGCATCTTATGTGCTTTATTTGGAGCGTATTTTTTTTCAGTTTGATTTTTATTTTGCTTTCACTTTATTTTTACTTTCTTAATAAGCTTGGTTTGACCCCATCATTCTTTTATTGGAGAGTGACACGCTCCGCTTTTTCTTGAGAATACGTTGTATTCTTAGTCTCAGTTTGACTGTTGCATTTATTCAGCTCCTGTTTTGCATGCATCTCTTATTAGAGCTGTTAGTTTTAGTAGTATTATTTGAGTACTCTCATGTTTGCTTGCTGTATCATAAGAGTATTTTTTGTTAAAGCATGTTTTTGTATGGTGCTTGTTGGGAGAAAGAAAACTGCTGCTTGAAGTAGAATTTATAAAAGTACTAGTAGAAGCTTGTATAGATTGTGGCTAGGACTTTTTCATGCCATGCTAAATGTTATTTTAGTTTTAAAGCCTTGTGGTTATTGAGTAGCATGATTAGCCTCAAATAGCTGAGAGTGTTTAATATGTATTGAAAGATTCTTGAGTTGTTCTTGTCATAGTAAAGCATAAATATATGGTATTCTCTTTCGAATGTTTTATTTGGTTGACTTGGTGCATGCTCACACCATGTTTATGACTACAAACCAGTCACGAATAGCCTCCATGACCACTTAGTTTTTGAACTTATGATACTTCTTATGTTTTAATTAATGATGCTTATGTCGCTATGCATGATTATGGCTCTTATGCTCTCTTGATTTGTCGCTCCCAGTCTTATGCTAGCCTCCACCTGTACTAAGTATGAGCTCTACTCGTGCATCCAAACTCCCTTAAACCAAAGTTTTTCCCATTGTGTCCACCATACCTACCTACATGTGGTATTTAACTACCATTCCAAAGTAAATTGCTCATGTGTTACCTTTAAAACCTTTAAAATTACTGCTGCTTTATGTTCCTGTTTTTGCTTATGAGGACGTAAATAGAAAATATTTATCTCACTAGTTGATTGGATTTCACACCCTGGACTAGTGGCTTCATCCGCTTATCCAAATGATAGAAGAGCTGGCAGCGGGGTGCCCAGCCCCAAATTAATGCATACAAATTCTCTTCACTATTTTTGCCCCTGATTTATCAGTCAAAGCATAATTGTGTAAACAAAAGAGAAAGAGGGATGCCCTTCTATACCAGTTGCGTCCTTCACCATGGGAGCCGCTCTTGTGAATCTAATTGACTTGTGACGTACTATATTTTCTGTTCACTATTCGTTGACATTAGCATGCATCTCCCAAAATATAGACATTCCTCCACAAATGTCAAACTTTTAATACCTCTGTTTAATAAAATAAAATCTCTAGCACATGAGTGATCCCTGATTTCCTCTGCGAAGGGTCTTTCTTTTACTATTATGTTGAGTCTCCATCTTCTAACTTTCTGCACAGTTGAGAGCGTATTTTTTCCATTCTGAGTTCTATGTGCATTTGTCGCATAAGCATCAATAATTACTTCATGATGTGATATTATTTGTTCTTAAATTATTTGTTCTAGTCTTCCTCTTGAACTTTGAAGGTGTCCTGGCATTTATGTTTTTCCCTACTCTTAAGGACTATCGAAACATCACTTTGCCATGCTTTCTCTATACCTGAAACAAACGTTTACCTTTCTTTGCATTATTATTCATGATCCTTTATTTGAGTTACTTTTCGTGATGCAAAGTAATTGCTATGCTTTATTATTAAAGTTTTATTTATCATGCATGTGTTTAAAGTCTTATGATCTCAGCGTGCATATGCTTTTACATTAGATTGATCAAGTGTATGTTAGTAGCATGTCACCTCAGAAATTGTTGTTTTATCGTTTACCTACTCGAGGACGAGTAGGAACTAAGCTTGGGGATGCTTGATACGTCATATATGTATCCCTAATTTTTGATGATCCATGATCATATTTTGCCAGTTGCTACATGTTTCTCCCTTATTTATCGCATTTTTATACGTTTTCCGGACTAACCTATTAACAAGATGCCACAGAGCCAGTTCCCTGTTTTGTGGTGTTTTTTAGTTTCAGAAAAGTTGTTCTGGAAATATTCCCGGAATTGGAAAATTCGAAGCCCGGAAGTCCTATTTTCCCCGGAAGCATCCAGAAGACCGAAGAGGAGCCGGGGAAGGGCAACAGGGGGGCCACACCATAGGGTGGTGCGGCCCCCTGGCCACGCTAGCTAGGGGTGTGGGCCCCCTCGAGCGCCACACCTTCGCCCTTTCGCCTATTTAAGCCCCCCGGATGGAAAACCCTAAACACCTGATCAAAATCCCCGAAAAAGTTTCGCAGCCGCCTTCACCGTCAACCCCAGATCGGGGGGCGGGTTCTGAAGCTATTTCTGGCACCCTGCCGGAGAGGAGATCATCACTGGAGGCCTCTTCATCACCATGCCTGCCTCCGGAGTGATGCATGAGTAGTTCATCCTTGGACAACGTGTTCGTAGCTGTAGCTAGATGGTTGTCTTCTCCTCATATGCCTCCATGTTTAGATCTCTTGAGCGGCCTATCATGATCAAGATTGATCTTATGTAATTCTCTGTGGTGTGTTTGCTTGGATCCGATGAATATTGACCTTATGCCAAGTTGATTATAGTCTTTATTTGCATGTGTTATTTGTGATCTTGCATGCTCTCCGTTGCTAGTGGTTATTCTTGCCAAATAATTGTTAGTGACTCCAAGAGGGAGTATTTATGCTCGATAGTGGGTTCATGCCTCCTTGTTGCCTTGCTCGAGTGACAGAAACGTGAAGGGGGAGGATGTTCTGTTGCCATTAGGGAGAAAACAACAGTGAGAGTGCCGGCGTGCATAATCATTGCTTACATTACACACTTTGTTTAATGCAATTATCTGTTGCTTGCAACTTAATACCCGAGGGGGTTCAGATGATAACCTGAGGGTGGATTATTAGTCATAGATGCAGATGGATGTCGGTCTATGTATCTTGTTGTAATGCCCGCACTAAATAACATAGTAATCTTCATGTCATATTGTGCACTACGGTGCAACCTTTATTTGTCAATTGCCCAGCTGTAATTTGTTCACCGAGCATGCTATCTTTTATGGAGAGACACCACTAGTGAAACTACAAACTCCGGTCCATTTTTCCACACTGTTAAACAACCCACAACGTTTTCCTGCTCTCTTTACTTTCTGCAAGCATGCACTGTTTTTCCACACTATACGTCTAATCTTTGTTTTCATCAAGACCGGTGAGATTGGGAACCTCACTTTACCGTTGGGGAAAAGTATTTTGATTGTGTTGTGTGCAGGTTCCACGTTGTTGCTGACACCGGTGAAGTGCGAGCACCACCGTCAGTGGCATCAACCTTCCGAAGATTCTCTTTCTCCTACTGGATTGATAGCCCTGGTTCTTAACTAATGGGAAAACTCGTACCGCTGTACTCATCACACCGTCCTCTTGGGGTTCCCAACAAAGTGCATAAGTGGTGGATGCATATTCCACGGTGTCCTTCGCGGCAATGACAACGTCGACACGTTACCTTGCTTCGGCCTGCTCCAGGGGAAGCCCTAAATCTGGGCTTCCCGGATTGGATGATGGTGACGCCGGTGGTGTCGCTCTCCCTCCCGAGGGCATTATTTTGGAGCAGTGGCTAGAGGGTCCTGGAGAGGAAGCGGTGTTTCATGTACTGAATCAACGACGTTGGTTCTCGGTAGCTTGGTGCTGGGGGGGTCTCGGTGTTGGACACGGGAGGATGGACGCGCAGGGCGGTGGTACTATCGGTGCCATGGTGGTATCGACGGCATGTCTGACATGGTGGATGATATCGACGGCATGCCTAACATGGTGAATGCCTCAATGTCTATCCTGAAGACGGAAGAGCAAAAGACGGCAGCGATAATTGATATATACGCACGCTTCTATTCTTGCCGACACTGTTGGGCCTCCAAGTGCAGTGGTTTGTAGAACAGCAGCAAGTTTCCCTTAAGTGGATCACCCAAGGTTTATCAAACTCAGGGAGGTATAGGTCGAAGATATCCCTCTAAAGCAACCCTACAATTATGATACAAGAAGTTTCTTTTGTCCCCAACACACCTAATAAAATTGTCAGTTATATAGCTGCACTAGTTCGGCGAAGAGATAGTGAAATACAAATGATATGGATGATTATAAGTGATAATAGCAATCTAAAATAAAAATGGCAGCAAGCAAACATATAGCAGAACTGATTGTAAACGGTGTTTCAATGCTTAGAAACAAGGCCTGGGGATCATACTTTCACTAGTGGACACTCTCAACAATAATAACATAATTGAATACATAAATATCTTCTCTTCACTATGCTACTCCAAACCACTCTCCGGTTGGATAACAAACACCAATTCATTGTGTAGGGCTACAAAAGCACACCTTAGAGTCACATTCTCCACTAGGTAACTGATATGTCATAAACGTATCCTTAATTTCTGATGTTCCATGTTGTTTTCGTATTGTTTACCACAAGTTCGCTATACAGTTTATGTCATTTTTATCGATTTTCCGGACTAACCTATTGACAAGATGCCACAGAGCCAGTTCCCTATTTTCTGCTGTTTTTAGTTTCAGAAAATTTGTTCTCGAAATATTCTTGGAATTGGAAAATTCAAAGTCCGAAGGTCCTAGACTTCCCGAAGGTTCCACGGATTCCCGAAGATACCCGGAGGGGGCCACAGGGGGCCCACACCATAGGGCGGCATGCCCACCGTGTTCGCACCATGGGGTGGTGTGGCCCCCCCAGGCCTCCACCGCCTTTTCCCTTTCTCCTATCTATACTCCCGAGACGTAAACCCTACAGTGATACCACTTCGTCCCAAAAACACCCGAGGCCGCCGTCATCGTCATCCCGAGATCGGGAGGGTTCTGGAGCTCTCCCCGGCACCCCGCCGGAAGGGGAATTCATCACCGGAGGGGTCTATACCACCATGCCGTCCTCCGAAGTGATGCGGGAGTAGTTCATCCCTGGACTACGGGTCCATAGCAGTCGCTAGATGGTTGTTCTCTCCACTTTGTACCTCATGTTTAGATCTCGTGAGCTGCCTCACATGATCGAGATCATCTTTATGTAATGCTACATGTTGTGTTTGCTATGATCTGATGAATGCTGAATGCTATGTCTTCTGATTATCAATCTATCATGTTTTCTGCATGCATATGTTATTTATGATCTTGCATGCTCTCCGTTATTAGTAGATGCTCTGGCCAAGTACATGCTAGTAACTCCAAGAGGTAGTATTTATGCTCGATAGTGGGTTCTTGCCTCCTTTGCATCTATGCTCGAGTGAAAGAAACGTGACTGATGGAGGATGTGTTGTTGACATTAGAGAGAAAACAACGGTGTTTACCTAGTTTACATTGTATCATTACACACTGTGCTTACTGCGATAATCTGTTGCTAGCAACTTAATACCCAACATTTGTTCGGATGATATTCGGAGGGTGGATTATTAGACATAGATGCAGTTAGATGACGGTCTATGTATTTTGTTGTAATGCCCGCATGAATCACATAGTAATCTTTATGTCTTGCATATGCACTACGGTGCAGCCTTCATTTCTGTCAATTGCCCAGCTGTAATTTGTTCACCACACATGTTATTTATCTTTCACGCAGAGACACCACTAGTGAACTGTGGACCCCCGGTCCTTTTTCCTCATACTGATAAAACATCTACTGCTTTCATACTATTACTACTGCTTTCCTACTGTTTCCCATGCCATACGTTTAACCTCTTTGTTCAGCAAAACCGGTGAGATTGACAACCTCACTGCTTCGTTGGGGCAAAGTGATTTTATTGTGTTGTGTAGGTTCCACGTTGCTGCTGAACTGGTAGTGCGCCCTGCCACCTCGGCTGCATCAACCTTCTAAAGTTACTCCTTCCTCCTACTAGTCGATTAAACCTTGGTTTCTTACTGAGGGAAAACTACTTTTGTGATCACCATGCCTTCCTCTTGGGGTCTCCCAACGAGTGCAAGATCTGCAGCATCAAGGTATTTTTCTGGCGCCGTTGCCGGGGAGGAAGAGAATTTCTGCAAGAGGAGTCTCTCACTTCCAATCTCTTTACTTTGTTTTTGTTTTTCTTAGTTTATTTTATATTGTCTTGTTTGCTTCTCTTTATCAAAAACACAAAAAAATTTAGTTCTTGTTCTAGTTGTTATTTTTTGCTTTATCATGCTTGCTATCAATGTTTGATGCCTTTGAAACTAGATCTTATTGGCAAGGTGGGTTCACAGATGAACAACAAAAATATTATAAGGAACAACGCTTGTCACAAAAAGGAATACACTTATGGGAGAAAATTAATAAATTGCATGACTATGCTAGAAACTTGTGCTCTACTTATAATGTTACTTATTTCTTTCATAAAGCATGTTGCTGTAGGTGGTATAAACACCTCCCTTTTCAATGCGAGTATAATGATAATGTTACCATATCTTCTTATGTTAAGGGAAATTATGAATTATATGATGTGGAACAAATTGAAGAATTTATTGCTTGGAAGGGTGCATTCGAAATTGCCTAATTACTTGAAAGTATTGATGATGCACCTTATAAATACGAGATTTATGCTATGCTTGAATTTTGCTTTGATAATTACAAGGATCGTAATTACTACATAATGGAATATCTTAATCAATTCTCTCCCCCAAAGGGAGAGACTAATGCCTTTGAGGAACCTATGGAAGAAGAAACTGCAGAATCTGGAAGCTCATTGGATGAAAAAGAGGAGGAGAGTGATGATCAAGAGGAGGAAGAATGGAGCTACCCATGTCTACCTTCCAATGATAGTAACTCTTTAACTCATACATTATTTGATGAAATCGATACTTGCTATACTTGTGACCTTGATGCTACTATGAATGAAACTTGTGAGAATGATATTGCTACTATTATTTATGATAATCCTTGCTAGTTTGATAAATCCTATGATACTCCTCTGTTTATTCCAACTATTGATACACATGATAATGAGGAAGTTTGTTTAGAAAATTTATATGATAATGCTCTAGATGATGGTCCTATGTTACTTGATGTTATAAATTACAATGCTACTGAAAATAGGATTTCTATAATGTGGCCTATACCTTTTGTGAGTGATCAATCATCTTTCTTTGCTATTGCTAAAAGTGGGGGAAAAGAGGAGCTGATTTTAAGTTCTGATCCCACTATTTTTGAGCTTGATATAAATTGTGTGCTTTAGACCATGACAAACTTGCTTTATGTGATAATTATGTTGTTGAGTTTGTTCATGATGCTACTGAAAATTATTATGAGAGAGGAAAATATGGTTGTGGGAATTTTCATGTTACTAAAACACCTCTCTTTTTGTAGAAAGTTTTGAAGTTGCTTTTGTTCTACCTTCCCATAATTTCTAGTTTGAGCTTCTTTAATTTGTTTCTTTACAAGATTCCTATGCATAGGAAGTGGTTTAGACTTAAATTTGTTTTATACTTGCTTCTTGATGCTCTCTTTTTCTTCAATTCATATTTCTTATGTGAGCATCTACTTGATTCCACTTTTCTGGGCCTAGCTAAAAGGCCTTAAAGAAAAGCACTTCTTGGGAGATAACCCATGGTTTTATTTTTTCTTTGTTTTTCTCTATTTTCTTTGAGTCAAGGGGTTGTATACTTCTGTAGCAACTCTTTTGTATCTTTCTTTTCATGTTTTAGTAGTGCCAAGTAAGGTTTTTGACGAGAGATGGAGTTGGTTTTCGGATTTCTGCGCAGGAAACAGATTTCTGCTGTCCACCATAAACAATCGTATAAAATCCAGGAAGATCAGAATGATCGGAAATTTTTTGTGATTATTCCTCGGCTAATTTTGCAACTTTTTCGTTCTTTAAGTTTTTCGATCTGAGCAACGTAACTGCCTCGAAAAAAATTCGTCTTTACAGACTGGTCTGGTTTTGACAGATTCTGCCATTTTTCTTGCATTTGCTCTTTTGCGATGTCAAGTGGATTTCTTTGCTTCACGAAACATCAGTGGATGTAGCTAATATTTAAAAATATTAATAGCACTTTTTCCATACAGAACCCATGGATTTATAATTGTTGCACTAACCCTCTAATGCGAATTACTGTTTGAGTGTGGTGTGAAGGAAGTTTTCAAGGGTCAAGAGAAGAGGTGATATATGTGATCAAGAAGAGTGGAAGGTCAAAGCTTGGGGATGCCCCCGTGGTTCATCCAAGAATATTTTTATAATACTCAAGCATCTAAGCTTGGGGATGCCCAAGGCATCCCCTTCTTCATCAACTATCTATCAGATCACTTCTCATGAAACTATATTTTTATTCGGTCACATCATATGAAGTTTACTTGGAGCGTCTGTTTGTTTTTCTTTTGTTTTCCTTGCTGCAATAATATAGTTGGATCGTAACATTCTTTGTTTGGGAGAGAGACACACTCCGCTTTTTTGTTTCAATACTTTCTATGCTATTATTCTTAGTTTTTCTTCTAGTTGCTGCGAAAATTCATGTTTAGCTCTCGCTTTCATTGCATCTCTTATTCAGAGCTGTTAGTTTTAGTAGTGTTATGTAAGTCCTCTAATGTTTACTTGCTGTAGCATTTAGAGAGTTTTTGTTAAAGCATGTATTGTATGGTGCTTGTTGGGAAAAGAAACTGCTGCTTGAGGTAGAATTTTTAACGGTGCAAGTAGAAGCTTGTATAGACTCTGGCTAGAATTTTTCATATCATGCTAGATTTTATTTTAGTTCTAAAGCCTTGTGGTTATTGAGTAGCATGATTAGTCTCAAATAGCTGAGAGTGTTTAATGTGTTATTGAAAGAATCATGAGTTGTTCTTGTCATATTGAAGCATAAATTTGTGGTGTTCTCCTTTGAAAGTTTTATTTGATTGACTTGACTTGACTTGCTAGGATATCCTCGTGCGAGGTCCAAATGGGGTGGTGGTGGAAGACCTCTCGGATGCTTCTCCTTCCTGTCTACAGCGATACGGTGGTGAGGGCATTGAAGAGCTTAGTCGCCTCCAAAAGCAATGAGTATGGCGCCACCATCGTGGAGCACGCTGGTGCTTCTAACGGCGGTTTGTGCCCACTCGACGTGTGAATCTTCAAGTGCTGCCTGCTAGCAGGGCTTGTGCCCCCATATCGATTTTCTTCCAGCTGGTACTGTCAGAGTATGGCCTCTTCATCGCACAGCTTCACCCTAACGTTGTTCTGGTATTGGCCATCTTCTAGTACCTCTACGAGGCGATCATGGGGGTGAGGTCTTCAGTGGCACTCTTCCGCTACTACTTTTTCTCCCACGTAAACTCCGGGGATCTCATCTTTGGAGTGATCACATTCCGCCTCTTGCGGACTCAAGGACCATTTTCTGGACGTGGACAAGAAAAAAGTGGGAAGAATGGGACCACAAGTGGGATTTATGCGCTTCCCAGGGGACGAGGGCACCCTCGCGGAGACCAACGTTGTCTTCTAGCACCGCGAGAGCTAGACGGACCTCGGCGAAAGGAACGTCGAGCTCTTTCCAGTGTATGCAAGATCTTGGAGATGCACAATGCCTTCCTCAAGGGAAAACATGTCATTGCGCACGCCCTCGGCTCCTGTATTGCACCACTATAGGAGCTCTGGCACCCCGCCTGGGAGGCCGCGGACTCCCAACGACATCACTCTTATCTTCACAACGCCGGCCCCGGAGCTGTATGAGGGCATGCTTAGAGTGTGGGTGAACTGGCTCATCGGCGCCAAGACCGATATAAAGTTTGAGGAGTTCCCGACTGTCGTCGACCGTGTGATCACTGATCCCAAGATTGATGCCATCCTCGCGCAGATGTAGGACTACGACGAGTGGGGGATTTCGCCAAGCTAGGTGACACCCGGGGCATACCACGACACCATCCCGTCACATCTCCGCCAGTCCCAATCCCGACGACCGCGGCGCGAGTCACCGGCGGAGCGGGCGAGGTTGTTGCGGCATCGAGTCGAGCAGCGAGCGCCAAATCCATGTTGGCGTGCGTTGGGGCTCGCCGGGCTTTCGCCCAGCATAAGGCCCACACCTCCGGAGGTGGGGAGCACTGCACCCCTGTGATGTGTTTCCTATGCCTTCTGGTGGATCATGACGAGGAGGAGAATAGCTCCTCCCTGGTTTGAAGCGCCATCTCTGCCTATTTATTCTCCTCATGTGAGCCAGGGCGGCGGGGGTTGCTCGAATCTAGAGTGATTTGGTCTGTGGCTATGTGGCCACGTAGGTACGGTTCCAACAAGCTTTCACGTCTCGCCAACCTAGCACGGCGTTGGTTTTTCATTCTTCAACGAACTTCGATTTTCCTCGTACGCTCCCTCGCTCGAGCCTCAAAACAAGATCACTCGCGATGACACTGCTATCCTTGAGCCGCCACCAAAGAGGGCCCGCGAGATCCCCTACGGAGGATCCGGTGATGGGGCCACCAGCGGCCCTCAAGCGGACAGAGCTTCTGTTTCCGCACCCGTAGACGTCCCATCATTGCCCGAGGGGAAGATGTGGTAGAAGGTAACCTGCTTTCCATTCCACCATTCCCTCGCGAGAAGCAACATTGGCTTGGAATGGTTTCAGATTTCTTGTTCACATGTGCTGGTTTTATGCTTGCCGTTGCGCAAGGAAGAAAAGCTAGATCACCCTACTAATCTGATCAATTGGATAAAGAAGAAGTTGCTTCTTTTGACCTCTTGCTCTATCCAATGTAGACTAAATGCACCAGGGAAAGATCAGCTAAAAGGTCAGTCGGGGAATGGCTTACTTTTGATTTCTCTATGATTGAAGTGTTGGAAACTATTTCTCAAACGGAAAAGAACAAAGCCCCGAGACTAGATGGGTTTCCTGCTGAATTCTTGTCAAACCTTTTGGATAAAAGACAATCTGATGGCGATGTTTTTTTCAATTACAACAGGGGAACTTGCCACCATTTAAATTGAGTTTCGGGGTCATTACACTACTACGAAAAAGGAAAATGTAGTTCAAATTCAACAATGTAGCCCTATATGTCTTCTTAATGTGTGCTTCAAAATTTTCACAAAAGTTAGTACTAATAGGTTAACCACAATTTCTCACAAAGTAATACGACCAATGCAAACAACGTTCATGCCGGGTAGGCATATTTTGGAGGGGCGGGGGGTGATTCTCCATGAAACCATTCATGAACTCAAACGAAAATCTTCCTTTTTAAAATTTATTTTGAGAAGGCTTATGACAAGGTCAATTGTTCATTTCTCCAGCAGGTCAGGCAGTGTTTGTGTTAGAGTTAATGATGATATTGGTCACTATTTTCAAAACAAAAAAGAGCTTTAACAAGGAGATCCGCTATCACCAATAATGTTTAACATCGTTGCTGACATGCGTTCCATTCTTATTGCTCGTGCAAAGGAAGATGGTCAAGTTTTAGGTCTCATCCCTCATCTTGTTGAAGGAGGGGGGATCCCTCTTACAGTATGCAAATGACACAATCTTATTTATGGAAAATAATTTAGCAAAAGCGGTGAAGATGAATTTATATGCATCTTTGAGCAGTTGTCCAGGTTAAAAATTAATGTTCATAAAATTGAGATCTTTTGTTTTGAAAAGGCAAAGGAGAATCAGGACATGTACAAACAAAATTTTGGGTGTGAATCTAGTTCTTTACCTTTTAAATACCTCGGGGTGCCGATCCATCATAAAACTCTTTGAAGTGCTGAATGATATCTAGTACAGACTCGCTTCGAAGGTAAGCTGAGCTGCTGGAAACAAAAGATGTTATCTTATGGGGATCGTCTTATCTTAGTAAACTCGGTGTTAAAAAGTCTACCTATGTTCATGTTGTATTTTTTCGACATTCCTAAAGGGGTAAGAAAGACACTTGACTACCGCATATCGTAAATTTTCTTGCATAGTAATGAGAATAAGCGTAAATATAGGCTTACCAAATGAAACATTATTTGTAGACCCAAATATTATGGAGGTTTAGGTACTTAGGTTCTTGAATTTTAAAAAATTCTTCTTAGCAAATGGTTGTTTAAACTGTTAAACGAGGAATGAGTATGGCAGAAGTTTCTTTATAATAAGTAGTTCAGAAAACCTTAGCTCATGTTGAGGCTAAACCAACTGATTCTTCATTTTGAAAATGGTTGATGCGAGTCAAAGAGGACTTCTTTATCTTTTTAAAAAAATTGGAGATGGGAATAATGCTAGGTTTTGGGAATATGCATGGCTAGACGATTCGCCTTTAGAAAATCACTATCCATCGTTATATAATATTACTCGCCGAAACAATGTTTCGGTGCATGATTTTCTTTGTAGTGCGCCTTTGATTAAAACGCGTTTTAGGAGAGCACCGATTGGTTATTTAAGGGCTTCATGGTCCCATTTATGTCATTGATTAATGGAAATTAACCTCATGAATGAACCTGATTCCTGTTTGTGGAAATTGACATCCAATAGGGTGTTGGCTGTTAAGTTCATGTATGAAAACTTGATGAATGGGCATACAAGATATTTGTGGACGTACCTTTGAAAGCTAAAAATCCCGTTAAAAATTAAAGTGTTTATGTGGTTCCAAAATAAAAAAAAAGTTTTGCTTACTAAGGATAAACTGGTAAAACGAAAATGGCAGGATGTACCAAGTGTTTTTTTTTTCCTCTGAGGAGACTATTGAACATTTTTTAATATTTCTTATCCATTTGCGAAACTTGTGTGGCATGTGGTGTTTAGTACTTATGACATCCCACCACCAAGAAATATAAAAAATATATTTGTGAATTAGTTAAATGGAATTGATAAAAAGAGCAAAGCTAGAATTTGAATTGGATCTCAACTCTACGTCGGTCAATCTGGCATTGTCGGAATAACATTATCTTTAATAGATCAAGATCCTTCCATATTTTGCAGGTTATCAATATGACGGCTCATTGGATCCAGTTTTAGACTTTCCTCCTTCCGGTGGACCAACAAGAGTTTATGGTTACCGGATGTTCTCCCCTCCCGATGGTTGCTTAGGATATTTTCAGTCGGGATTCATGGCAGCATACTATCAACTTTGAGATGCGTAGTTCAAGTATGATGTCTTTGTTTTATGGTTGATAAATATCTCAACCTTATGCCATCGGTTACTGTAAGATGATAAATATTTAAACCATCCAATAAAAAGTCATGTGCATTGATCGATACAGAAGGTTGGGTTTCATCCCCATTTCAAAAAATGCTCCATTCGAGCACAGCTAAAAGGATCGATTTGTTGTTTCTCATCCTTTGTGTCGCATTTTCTTGTTGATCATCATGAAACTCGATCATATTCTTCGACCAAATGCTAGCAACGGATGCAGAGACATAGAGTGGGATGGTACGAGAAAAATGTTGATTTTTTTCAAAACTGAGGATGAACACTCTGCCTCTGCAAAAAAAGGGAAAAAACCTCCAAGCCTTTATAAGGAAGTACAATAATCAGCTGGAAACCACCATCGAGGCGAAAAATCGCTACACCTACAAACTTGATGAAGGGGGTGGATCTGATCGGAGCCGATTGCTCTGACCTCGCACACCAACGGGCATCATCTAAAACCGAAGGGCTCGCTCAAACCGCCCGATGGCGAGCCGGGAGCTCAATCCGGTCGAGCAAACAACAGGCGCACGCCGACACGCCAGCTGATGCTCCGCTGCCGCCGTTTTCCACTGTACCATCTTCACGAGTAATCAATATAAAGACCTTGCCAGGTCTGCCGTCGACGTCGCCACGACGCCAGACAGCGCATCCGTCGTGCGCGAGTCCAACAACCCGCGTTCGACACCCGAGACCCGCTGCACCATGCTGCCTGTGCTAGACAAACTGGCGTCCTAGTTAGCGTTTTGTTAACCCGATCGGGCTTAATGGTTGTCTCCCGCTTCACCAACTTGGCCACCGTGAGAACTGACTCGTTCCCACACACAGATGATATCGACAGAACGCTTTACTGCGCTGTCTGCTGGTAGCTAGATTGGTTACCTGAAGCATCATGATAGCTATCTCGCACACATATGGTGCGCCAATCCAATCCCAAAAAAGGGGACTCCTTCAAATATTGTGCCTCAGACCGAGGGAAACGCCAAGTTGATTGACTTCGCTAACCGTACTTGACCCGCACAACATATCTATCTCTCAAAATGAATTCATTGCATTACATCGCCTGGATACTTTGCTCCCCTTATAAATATGTCCCAAGTATTCCAACTTCAAAACAAATATCCCAACAGAGCCCCCAGCAGGCAGCAGCTCAAGATCCACCACACGTCCACACGTGCATACTAGCTAAATCCAGATTCAAACAACCATGTCCATGTCTCTTCTCCCGCCGCATGCGACAGTGTTCTTGTTCGTCTTCCTGCTGGCCTCGCCGTTTCATGTTCATGCTCGGGTGGCGGCGGGTGATCGGCCCGCGCATGGAAGCGAGGGTTCCGGTGACACCAACACTGGCAGCGGCGGTGTTCCAACGACGTTGCGGCCAGCTGACCGTATGTCGGCTAACGACGGCGGTGGGCGCAGCCGGACGCTTTGGTCTACGCCGAGCGACGGCGTTGGCCACTAGCTCTATGTGCTCGTGCCATCGATCATGAACTTAGTTCTCGAGTTTCGCAATACTGCGCTGGTTATTAGGAGTTGTGCTACATTTTGTTATATACATTTTGTTGGAGCGTAATAAAAGCATTGGCTTAGGAGAAATTTGCAGTTTATTTCCTTTTAGCCGGCAAACTAAGGGTGCATGTTCTGCTCTTCTGGTGTGCACACTTTCATGTATTTGAAAGATGTACTGAACTCAATATATTCTTCTCATTCCATCCAGCCCTATTTTCTATGACATATTTACATGTCTGAGTTATAACTCCAACCGTAATAGAAAATACCTACAAGCTTGTATATCCGACAAGGTACACATATTTTGCTGCAAAAAAAAGAAAGAAAGACAAAAAAAAAATGGACATATACTAGCTTACGGTTGTAGTACCTGCATAATTAAGTTAGATAGGGACAAATATAATTGTAGACCAAGTTGAAGCATTTTCTCAACAACTGGACAGAGCGCACTAAAAGCAGTACAAGAAACTACAAAAGAAAAACAGATCGTAGCTACGTACTATGAGGTTTCTGTTTTGCTTTTATCTTTGCAAGGAAATAGTAAAAAATCTAGGAGAATAAAAATACCGGTAATATTGCCTAAGGTTGACATCACAGTTTTGTTACTCCGCCTGCTCATTTATTTGACTTTGGTGAACGGTCAGTATCAGTTTGTCCCTACTGTAAAAGCTCCCCCTCGTATATTTCCCACCATGAATGTAAAGATCGCCACTCAAGATCATCCCGCGTGACTCCTTCTCATGCTGGTCGCGACGCGATCCATGTGAACAACAAAGGCGCCTGCTTATCCTTACCCAGCTCTTTCCGCTACCGAGGCGGCCGCTGTTGTGTTCTGTTTCCCTTACACTTCAAATGATTTGGCGGTGTTTCATGCCCGACTAGACATATGTTTCCCTTTGCCTCCCATTCCCTTTGCATTCTGCGTACGTAACTAAATTAAAGGTATACGGAGGTAAGAAAATTAGATTATGACCTAATCGTTGAGAATAGGTGCACGATGAGAAAGATGGTCGAGGGATGTCAATATATACACTTATACAGTGGCCGACCGGTGAAGATGAGCTCAAGTCAGGGCATGTGATTTTTTCAGACCAATGATACTGGTCTGTGAGACTTCCGTAACTCACGCATGTGCATGGAGTATGCATGGTACACTAAAAGACCCACATAATAATATTTTTTGCGCTTATTTAATTTAAACGCAGTTTCTCCAAAGTTCAGAGATAGTTGGGAAAAGTTTAAATCCACGTGTGTCCTTCTTTCTGCAAGAGTACAATAACCTACACTCGCTTCACTAAAACGACGGTACAAAAAGATTATGGGTCTCCTACAAGATTCCAACGTGTGCCTACTCATTTGAGATCCGTGTGTCCCGATTTGAGCAATTTGGGTCATCAAACGGATAGCCATCCGGCTATGTCCGCTATTTGTGGCCAGCGAACCCAACGCGCCTCCAAATTTGGTCCGGCTCTTCCCCAATTTGCATTTCCAAACATAATTTTCATATAAAGAACTTCACACCTTTTACATTCTAATTCGGAAATACAAATGCACTTCTAGTGCTACATTTCAATTCCTAGTGCGAAACTAGTAGGGACATGGAGGAGAGAATTGGGAGGAGCCCCGGCCTTGAGAGAATGGAGGGGTGCGGCCTTGAGAAACTTAAAATCCCATGTCAGTTCTTTCATGGACCTGTTGTCTCTTCCCTCGCGGTGGCCGGGTCCGGTGATGGACTTGCCAGCTCCTCCACATCTCTCCATTACTTGGTGCAAAACACGTAGTGGAGGCCGCTATATTAGAAGAATTGGCCGCGCATAGGCAGCAATGCCGGCGAAGGTCTGGCACCTCAGTTGGTGCCGCGGGCTGCGGCCTCGTCGGCCTCCTTGGCCTCGCGCGTACGCTTGCGGCGTGTGTCACGCACCGCTCTTTGGCTTGTTCGGCTGGCCTACGGGTGCTCCACTCTCTCCTTGGCCCTGTGTTCGTGGGCGCCTTGCTCGCTCCGGCTCTGCTCCCTCCGGATAGCCATGAAAGCCGCACCCTCTGGGCGTTCAATTCCACGTGGGTCGCCTGGATAGCGGCCTCGAAGGAGTCGGCCTCGTCGTCCATGTGGCTAAAGTTGTCCTCGTCGCTACTACTCAAGTTAAAGAGGTGCATGCCGTCGGGTGCCGGCGGAACGACTCCCGCAATTCCTATATCATATGCCTCCTACTTGGGATCCTCCTTGTAGACCGCCACCGAGAGGACACGCCTGCGAAGGGCTTGAATACTAGCTCATGCCGGGCTTGAAGCCAACTGGCGAGAGAGTTGCCCCTGTAGCGGCCGCGGAAGCGGTTCTTCGCAGCCTCGATCTGGTCCAGGAGATGCTGCGTTGGCGACCGCAGATCCATTCCGGCGCCTGGATCTAGGGTTCTGGGTGTCGGCCGTGGGTGAGGGAGGCCGAAGCTTGGGTTTGGGTAGCCGGTGGCCATATATACAGCTGCACCGCCCACATTGAATGAAGTAGTTGGCCATTTGGACGAGGATGACATGAGGGTCAGGAACGGGACACGAAGAAGATGTGAAAGGCGTCCATGCGCCTCCTCGGTGAGCCAATTCCGTCCCAATTTGGGTTGGGAATGGGTTAAAACGGACATACAAACGGGCATGTGTCCAGAAATCACAAATGGGTCACGTGCGGATGGACCAAACGGATCTACGCGCTGGTGATGCTCCTAGGAAAGAAATGGAGGTGTCATCATCTTTACCAGAGGAACACACCGCGTGTTGCTTCCACATCTCGCTCGAGCCGCTGCCCTGACGCGACGCCACATACACATGCCCGTTCGTATCTTCTAGTTTCTCCCTGCACATAAACGAGGCCGTTCATCTTAGCCCCAAACGGAGTGCCATAGCCTTGGTGATAAAATAACGAGAATTAATGAGGCTAATAGGGTAGAAGTCCTGGGGGCCGAAAACAACAGCCCTCGCGTGGCCCTCCCTGGCGGCTCGGGGGAACCCTAGCCGCCGCCGGTCGCCTCCTCCTCCCCCCTTGCTCCTCCGCCTGGCCGCTGCCGGAGGGGGCGCCGGCGAGAATCGCCGCGCTCGCCTCAAGGAAGGTGGCGGCGGGGCGGTTTCCCGAGCCGCCGTGCGGGCTCCCGACTACGAGGCGGCGCTTCCGGCCATTGCAGCGAGGCGACGGGCGGAGCTGCGTGGGGCGCAGCCTCTCTCCAGGCGCGACGATGCCCTGGTCGCGGCGGCGGCCATGGTGGCGGGCTGGCCGCGATCGGCGTGTCCCGGACCTTGCCGGCGCGACCGTGCTCGGTGGAGGCTGGACTTGTGGCGCCCCTACCTCCTCTCCCTTGGGTGCAAGTGGGGGCTTCCCCTTCGGATCCCGGATTTGAGGTCGGTGGCGGCGTTCTGGTCGATGGATTGGTGGCGGCGGTCGTCTTCTTCGTCGAAGATGGGCTGCGTTCGGCGGACCTCCGGATGCATCTCCGGGGGAAACCTCAGATCCCATCGGGGTCGAGCGATGGCGGCGTCCCGGCGTCGTTTCCCTCTTGCGGGCATCGCTTTGGAGTCTTCACCGGATGGAGGGACCAGCGGCGGCGGGGCCGAGGTCGTGGCAGCCTCGATTTTCAGGGTCATCGGACCTATGGATCGGGATCGGCAACGGCTTGCGGCGGGAAGGAGGTCGCTGTCGGCAGCTGATGCTGCGTGGCAGCGTGGTTGCTTGCAGCTGGTTTAGAGGCGGCGCGCTGGCCGCAAATTGCTCGCTGCGGTGTCGTCGACACCGCAGGAGTTTGGAGATGGGGCGACGGCCCGGCTTCTTCGACGTTGGTGGTCTTCGTGGTCATGTGGATGACGCGAGGGCTGATCTTTGATATGGTGATGGTCTCTGGCTTCGTATGTCACAGTCGATGGCGGTATGGGACGTTCTCTTCTGTGGTTGCAGAGTTCTGAGGCTGGCGGCGGTATGGGACGCCCCCTCCATTTCGAGACAGGGTTCTATTCGACGCAGCAGGTGCTACGCACGACGACTTCAGAGGATCTGTCAAGTCATGCCTGGCCGGCGGTGGCAATATGCCTGATCCTGGCAGGTGCTACGCACGACGTTTCTCCGCGGTGTCAAGTCATGCCTGCTGTTGTTCGATAGAAGGTGGTGTGACAACAGCTAGAGGCTGAGCGGTATGGGACGTCATCGGCCTCAAGTTTCTCCTCCAGTGGTATCTGGCTATTCGTTGGCCGGAGAGGTGGTGATGGTAGAAGATTTGGTGTCGAGTTTACACACTTCGGTGGAAACATCTCGGGCGAAGTTGACACGCGCTTGCGTCGTTACCTTGCTGAAGGTGATGGTTCGAAGCTTGACTTTAGGGATGAAAATCCCGAGTTCGGTCTTTGATCGAACTCGCCATCATCGACGCACGCGTGGTTTTTCCTTCTTGAAGGCTTCGTCTAGAAGTTGTGTATGTCTTTACTTTTATCTTTTGTCATTAGTTTAGAGGTAGTCTGGTGGAGGTGTTTTTGCGAGGCATGCGGCCTCAGGTTTGTTTACTTTGTACTTCTTTATATTAATGAAAAACCGGCTGTGTGCATCAATTTGATGCAGAGGCCGGGACAGTGTTCCCGTTTCAAAAAAAAAAATAGGGTAGAAGTCCTGAATCGAGTCAGCCCCCTCTTTCTGGAGTGGAGCAATGTTGGCCGAGTTGATGATGATGTGCAAGTTGTTGATCGATAGTTCCGGTAAGTCATCAATAACCCACATGAGGTCAGTTTTGATGCTGTCCCAGGAAGATGCGAAAAAAAATCCGTGGTGAACACATCTGGCCTCGGAGGTTTGTCAGTTGGCATGTCATCAATGGCGTGCTTGATCTCATCGGCAGAGAATGGGAGAGCCAAAGTCTATCCTCTCTATCGGCCTAAGGGTTAAAATTAGGATTTTTCACGCCTCTTATATATTTTCCAGCATGTACGGATCGCCAAAAGAAAATACAGATGTAAAGATCGCCACTCAAGATGATCCCAGCAACTCCTCTTGCTGGTCGTGATACATGTGAACAACATGGCACCTGCTTATCCTTACTCAGCCCCTTTCCACTACCGAGCAGCCGCTGTTCGGCTGTTGTGTTCTGTGTCCCTTACATTTCATATGCTGCAGCGGTGTTTCATGCCCTAGTAGAAATATGGTTCCCCTTGCCTCCCATTCCCATTGTATTCTGCGTACCTAACTAAATTAAAGGTACACGGATCTAAGAAAATTAGATGATGGACTATACGTTCAGAACATGTGCATGATGAGCAAGATGGGCGAGAGATGTCAATATATACACAGCCCGACCGGTGATGATGAACTCAAGACAGGGCATGTGTTTTTTCCAGACCCATTATACTGGCTCGTGCGAATTCCGTAACTGATCGCATGTGCATGGAGTATGCTGTATGCATGGTACACATAAAAGACCAACATAATAATAGTAATTTATGTTCTTCTTTAATTTTATAAATGCAGTTTCCCTAAAGTACAGAGATAGTCGGGAAGAGAGATGGAGGTGTCATCTGTAGAATTTTCTGGGTTGAACGAGTGGGTTCGTACCCCTCGGTTACGTGTTGATATAAGGCCTAACACAGCCGGCCAAGCCTTTACAGAGTTTGATTACAATACGTGTACAGAGAAAAGACAAAGCCTAATACAAACCGTATACAAACCGTATTACATAATTCAACACCCTCCCTTAATCTAAACCTTGTGAAAGGTTGAGATTACGTTTAAACTCATCAAGTTTCTTGACTGGAAGGGCTTTAGTGAATCCATCAGCAACTTGATCTTCACTTGATATGAACTGAATAGCTAGACTGTCATTGGCAACCCTTTCTCTGACGAAGTGAAAATCAATTTCAATATGTTTGGTGCGTGCATGAAACACTGGATTTGCAGACAAATATGTAGCACCCAAATTATCACACCAAAGACTTGGCTTTTCCTGTAGCTTCACTCCAAGTTCAGTAAGCAGTGCTTCTACCCAAATTAATTCAGCAGTGGCATTAGCTAGAGCTTTATATTCAGCTTCTGTACTGGATCGAGACACAGTGGCTTGTTTTCTGGCACTCCAAGAAACCAAGTTGGGTCCCACAAATATAGCAAAGCCACCTGTGGAACGTCTATCATCAAGACAGCCTGCCCAATCTGCATCTGAAAAAGCACTCAGAAAAGTGGAAGATGATTTTATAAAGGTAATCCCAAGACTTGCTGTATCTTTCACATATCTGAGAATTCTTTTAGCTGCTGTCCAATGTTCTGTAGTTGGAGCATGAAGATATTGACAGACTTTGTTCACAGAAAAGGATAAATCAGGACGTGTCAAAGTGAGATACTGCAATGCTCCAACAAGACTTCTATATTGAGTACTATCTTCAGGACCAAGAAGTGTACCCTTTGTAAGAGACAGCTGTTCTGTAGAGGATAATGGTGTAGGAGCTGGCTTACAATCCTGCATGCCAGCTTTGCTAAGAATCTCTTTTGCATACTTTTCTTGTGTCAAAAGCAAACCATCCTGTGTTTTCTTGACCTCAATACCAAGAAAATAATGTAACTCACCCAAATCTTTTATAGCAAAATTTTCACTAAGATCTCGAAGAAGAGCAGCAATAGCATGATCAGATGATCCAGTGACTATGATATCATCAACATACACTAGAACAAACATGATGATACCTGACTTGTTGAAGAGAAATAATGAAGTGTCTGCCTTTGATGATATAAAACCAAGTTCAACTAACTTGGTACTCAACCTGGAATACCAAGCTCGGGGTGCCTGTTTTAATCCATATAATGCTTTGTCAAGTTTGCAAATATAATGTGGATGATGAGTGTCCTCAAAACCTGGTGGTTGCCTCATGTACACATCCTCTTCCAGAACACCATGAAGAAACGCGTTCTTGACATCTAACTGCCTGAGATTCCATCCACGAGATATAGAGATAGACAATACAACTCTGATAGTAGCAATTTTGACCACCGGACTAAAAGTGTCCTCATAATCAATACCGTAACGTTGCTTGAATCCTTTAGCAACCAAACGTGCCTTGTACCTGTCAATTGTGCCATCTGCTTTCTTCTTTATACGATACACCCATTTGCAATCAATCAATTTTTTTTTATTGCTTAGTGGAACAAGATGCCAGGTTCTATTATCCATCAGTGCCTTATATTCCTCCTCCATAGCATTGCGCCAACAAGAATCATTGAGAGCCTCAGTCAAAGTATTAGGTTCACCTGTAGAAGACAACATACACCATCTTACAGTACCATCAGTAACTTTCTTAGGATGACGAATACCTTTCTGTAATCTTGTGCGAACACCAGGAGGAGATGGTGCTAGAGGTACAGAACCATCCGAAGAATAATCTCCAGCATTTTCATTTTCATTTTTATCACTTGAATCACTTGAGTTTTCTTGCTCAAAATCTGGCACAGTTTCGCCCCCACCAGCACTTGCCGCAGAGGATCCAGGATGAACAGCGGGGGACAGAGATTCTGGTGATGATGCAGGATCAGCGCACCGTTCCGAATTGTCAATGCGTGGCGTTTTGTCGATGGCTGCATGTTGGTGGGTCCCGGAGGGCGTGTGGCCAGCACGCGCATGCGCTGCATGTTGCGCAGGTGACGCAGACGACCGTGCAGGGGATTGGGCGGAGAACCGCGTCTCGAAACCAGCGCCAGGGGAGGCATCGGACTGGGCGGGAGACCGCACCTCGGAGCCAGCACTGCCAGCGCCAGGGGAGACAGAATCCACCTCGGGAATCTGCTCCTCGAAATCATCTGCAGCAGAGGAACATTCTTCCGAATCTTCATCAGTTTCAGCACCCATTTCGTCTTCTTCCGAATTATTTTGTGCATCTGTTTCAGCATCGTTTCCTTCACAGTTTTGAGTGAGATTTTCTCCTGCAATTTCTCCTTCCTGTAACATGTTAGGAACAGTAACAATAGGCACAATATGGTTATCACAGTTTTGTGTATCCTCATGAGAGTTTGGTGTGGATGAAGGAAGAAGTAGTATTTCCTTTTTGAGAAGAGCACCGGCATTTGGATGAAGAGATGCAAAGGGGAATACATTCTCATCAAAGACAACGTCTCGAGAGATATACACACGACCCGTGGAGATATCAAGGCATTTGACTCCCTTATGAAGAGGGCTATAGCCAAGAAAAGCACATCGTATAGATCGAAAAGAAAGTTTTCTTTTGTTATAGGGACGAAGATTAGGCCAACAAGCACAACCAAAGGTCCTAAGTGCATCATAGTTTGGAGTGATGTGAAGAAGACGTTCAGCGGGTGTTTCAAAGTTGAGAACTTTGCTAGGAAGCAAATTAATGAGAAAGGTGGCTGTAATGAATGCTTCATCCCAAAATTTGAGGGGCATAGAGGCATTTGCTAACAAAGCAAGACCAACTTCAACTATATGACGATGTTTTCTCTCGGCGGAGCCATTTTGTTGATGAGCATGAGGACAAGAAACATGGTGTGTTATGCCAACCTTTTGAAAGAAACCATTCAACTTTTCATATTCACCTCCCCAATCTGTTTGCATAGTAATTATTTTTCTATCAAACTTGCGCTCAACATATTGTTGAAAATTGAGAAAAGCTTGATAAACCTCAGAACGATTTTTGAGCAAATATATCCAAGTGAACTTGCTAAAATCATCAATAAAGCTTACATAATATGCATGTTTTCCCAAAGAGAGAGGGGCAGGGCCCCATACATCAGAAAAAACTTGTTCTAAAGGAACAGTAGAGACACTGGATGATATAGAATATGGCAACTGATGACTTTTGGCTAACTGACAAGAGTCACAAACATATGGAGTACTCTCTGGGGTGTAAGCTATTTTATTTCTCCTAAGAACTTGCTGAACCACAAACGAAGAGGGATGTCCTAAACGGCGATGCCATGTAGAGGATGATGGCTTTATTGTGAGGAAGGCGTGCTTGGCAGTTTCATGGAACATAGGCACCAAGGGATAGAGACCATCATAGCAAGGGCCTCTAAACAGAACTCTTCGTGTTGCTTGGTCCTTGATTAAGAAGAAGAAAGGATGAAACTCAATGAAAACATGATTATCAAGAGTAAAACGATGAACTGACAATAGATTTTTAGATGCACTTGGGACATGAAGGACATTATTGAGAGTAAAAGAACCATGAGGAGTACTCAAAACTGAATTACCAATGTGACTAATGTTTATACCTGTTCCTTCAGAAGTGCGAACCTTGTCTTGCCCATGATATTTGTTGGCGATGAGGAGTTTGTTCAGCTCACTAGTGATATGATCAGTCGCCCCTGTGTCAGAATACCAATTTGTGTCAACACCATAAGAAGCAAGGTTTGCTTCTTTTTCACCACCATCATCCCTATTCTTCTTGTCCTCCTCATAACGCCACCAACACTCATTGGCAGGATGTCCATGTTTCTTGCATATCTGGCAATCAATATTGACATAGGGAGTAGGGGTTCTGTCCATACGTCGTCCACCATCACGACGGTATCTATCACCACCACTGTCATCACGGCGCCTATCCCTCCTGTCATCACGTCAGTCACTACGACGGTCATCACGGCGCCAATTACCACGATCATCATCACGATCACCTCGGCGTTCATCACGACGCCAGCTTCCTTCTTCTCTGTCACGGTAGTTGCCTCCACGGTCCGGACTGCGAGGACGAAAATACCCACGGGATGGAGGAGGCGTGCGGCCACGTGGGATAGGGATGTTGCGCTCGGCACTCCTGCGAGCAATATTGGCAGACGACACGAAGGTGCCATTCTCTTCAACACCATTGCGCATGTCATAGGAGCACAGTTGCTCATAAAAATCATCAAGTGAAATAGTAGAATTCCCATCAACAGAAGTGATCAATGCATTATATTCAACTTTATCCAATCCATGTAACAGATATCCGAGCATCTCATCATCAGGAACAGGCTTACCAAGGGCTGAGAGTTCCGAGGCAAAACTTCTAATCTTGGTAAAATATGCATCAGCCGTCATCGAGAGCTTCTTGGTGTCATTGAGAAGACCACGAAGGAGTTGAGCCTTGGTTCGTGACGCTGTTTTGAACATTGCATTAATAGCAGTCCATGCCTCAGCCGTGGAAGTGACCTCAAGGAGATGTGAGAGTATATCCGGAGACAGTGTATTGAGGAGAAAACGAAGGACTTGTTGATCTTTGGCTAGCCATGCAACATAGGCCGGATTTTCAACTTGTGTCTTCCTCTTGTCCGAGTCTTCCCCCTCAATTGTCTTGGGTGGAGCAGCATCAGCACCTTCCAACAGTGCCCTGACGTTGGCACCACGGAACGCAGGCAGAACAAGGGCTTTCCATAGCAAAAAAATTGCTACGTGTCAGCTGTTGCGCAGGAGGTGATCCAAGAGACGCAGCGAGAGTTGCACTTGACATTGCAGCGGAACTTCGGGTTGCAGTCTGAACTTCGGGTTGTCAGGGATCAGGACAGATCAGTCTGAACTTCGGTTGTCAGGGATCAGGCTTCGGGAATTGGTGTTGATTTGTCGAGTTGTCGAGAATCTGCCGTCGAGTCGTCGAGTATCTGCAGGGAAACGCGATCAGGCGTCGAGTATCCGCCGTCAAGTCGTTGAGTGTCTGCAGGGAAACGCGATCAGGCGATGAGGTTTTTCTGGATCGGATGACTTCACGATCGGGTTTGTTTGGGCTTGTGTCTGTAGAGATCCGCAGGGAGCGTGATCGGTTGTTGATTTTGCTGGTTGTATTGCGGCGGCGGCGGCGGCGGCTCGGGGAGTGGCGGCGGCGGCGGCGGCGGATGTCGAGGCAGCTAGACGTCGAGGAAGAGATGCTCTGATACCATGTAGAATTTTCTGGGTTGAACGAGTGGGTTCGTACCCCTCGGTTACGTGTTGATATAAGGCCTAACACAGCCGGCCAAGCCTTTACAGAGTTTGATTACAATACGTGTACAGAGAAAAGACAAAGCCTAATACAAACCGTATACAAACCGTATTACATAATTCAACATCATCGTCGTCACCGAATTAACACACCGCGCGATGCCTCCACATTTTGCCCGAGCAGCTGCCCCCGCGCGACTGCACATACACGTACCCGTGCGTGTCTTCTAAGTTCCTCGCCGCAGTACTCTGGCCGTGTGTCGCGGCTTGCGCCTGCGCCTGTCATAGCTTAGAGGCTTTACTTCATCGCTGATCCGCTGCATTCGGAAGAAGGCACATGGACGTTGTAGGATACCCACGTTTTTTTTGAACAATTTTTTTTTTAGAAATGGGAGCCTGGGCCTCGGCCTCTGCATCAAAACGATGCACACAGCCGGTTTTTTATTAAGAAAAATAAGAATCTAACAAATATAGCCAATAGAGTTCACGGATCACTCAACGTGGCTACAAAGATCAGCCACGAGAAAATACGAAGAATCAAACTAAGCTCAATCCTTCTTGCATTAAGCCACCCACCCTGGCTGAAGATAGCCCGAACGACCGCCAGCAATCCTGAATCCATAGGTCCTCGTTGATCGACAGTCAGGAGGAAAGACCATGTCTGTATAGAATAGACCGCCTTGTTTACAACCTGCAAAAAGTGAACATTGTCTTTTTTATTAAACACAACATCATTGCGGCAGTTCCAAATTGCCCAGAGGAAAGCAGCAACACCAATTCGAATTCGTGCCTTTGTTTTCCTGTCTATGCCATTTATCCAGCTCCCAAACATATGCGCAATGCTAGTAGGTGGATAAATGCTAAACGTGAAATGAACCAACCGCCAAATATCACGAGCAAAGTGGCAAGAGATAAATAAATGCTCAACAGACTCATCAGAATCACAAAAAACGCATTTTTTGCATCCGTTCCAATTTCTCTTAATCAAATTATCTTTAGTCAAGATTACCTTCCTATTAAGGAACCACAAGAAGATTCTAATTTTGAGGGGTACTTTCAGTTTCCACAAATATTTTCGCAAAAGTCTTGTGGAACCATGTAATAAATCCGCATAGAAAGACTTAACAGAAAAAGATCCATCTGCTGTCAGATTCCAACGGAACGAATCTGCAACATTAGTGAGAGACACCGACATTAACCTCTCAACAAGGTGCAACCAAAGTTCCCTCCTGACTCCTGTAATACTCCTGTAATATTCCGCCGGAACCGAACATTTAGAGGATTATGAACAAGAACATCAGCCACCGTAACATGTTTATGGGAGACAATATTATATAACGACAGGTACGTTTGTGATAACGGTTCATCACCTAACCACGTATCTTCCCAAAAGCGATTTTGAAGACCATTACCAACAGAAAATTTTCCACGAGTGAAAAGCTCCTCTTTAACCTTAAGAATCCCCTCCCAAAAAGGAGAATCCAACGGTTTAGCATGTACTTGAGATAACGTTTTATCCCCTAAATATTTGTTAGTAATCAATTCATGCCAAACCCCCTCCTCATTAATAATTTTGAACAGCCACTTGCTCAGCAAACACATATTTTTAGTTTCCAACACTTCAATACCTAACCCTCTCTGATCTTTTGGACGACAAACAATGCTCCACTTCGTAAGGCGATACTTTCTCCTCTTAGAATCACTCTGCCAAAAGAACCTCGAGCGGAAAAAATCTAACCTCTTCCTGACCCCGACTGGAATCTCGAAGAACGAAAGCAAAAACATCGGAAGACTAGTGAGTACGGAGTTAACTAATATGAGACGGTCCCCATAAGATAACAACTTACCCGCCCAAGAACTCAACTTGCTTTCAAACCTATCCTCCACCGGCTTTCACTCTCTGTTAAGAAGCTTCCTATAATGAATCGGAATGCCTGAATACTTAAAAGGCAAGGACCCAACCTCACACCCAAAAATTTGGCGGTAATCATTCTGCGCATCCAACGCTTTGCCAAAACAGAAGATCTCACTTCTGTGAAAGTTAATTTTAAGACCAGAGAGCTGCTCAAACATCGCTAGAATAAGTTTCATGTTCAACGCTTTATGTAAATCATGCTCGAGAAACAGAACCGTATCATCGGCATATTGAAGAATCGATACCCCCCCCCTCGACAAGGTGAGGTACCAATCCTCCAACCTGACCATCCTCCTTAGCACGCTCAATGAGAACAGCTAGCATGTCTACCACAAGGTTGAAGAGAATCGGTGACAACGGATCACCCTGTCTTAACCCTTTTAACGTTTGGAAATAATGACCAATATCGTCATTCACCTTAATGCCCACACTACCTCCCTGAACAAAACGAGCAACCCAATCGCACCAAACCGACGAAAAACCTTTCATACGCAACACTTGTTGAAGGAAAGACCAATTGACTTTATCGTAGGCCTTCTCAAAATCAATTTTAAAAAGGACACCATCCAAACGTTTCTTCTGTAACTCATGAATCGTTTCGTGAAGAACTACAACCCCTTCTAATATATTTCGACCAGGAAGAAAGGCCGACTGAGTTGGTTTGATGACCCTACTCGCAATAGAAGTCACCCTATTAGTTCCAACCTTCGTGAAAACCTTAAAACTGACATTAAGAAGGCAAATAGGTCTATATTCCTCGATACGACTCGCGTCATATTTCTTGGGCAGCAACGTAATGATCCCAAAATTAAGCCTAAATAATGGTAGAACACCATTATGGAGCTGCGCAAACATAGCCATTAAATCATCTTTAATTACGTCCCAGAACCGTTGATAAAATTCTGTTGGAAACCCATCAGGGCCTGGGGCCTTGTTATGTTCCATTTGAGTGATCGCTTCGAGCACCTCTTTTTCCGAAAAAGGAGCTGAAAGAATACGATTCTCATCCGGTGAAATTTGACTTAAGTCACTAGTCCTATCTTCTAATAAAGAAACGTTACTCGGTTTCGGAGCCCCGAATAATTTCTTCTAATATTCAGAGATGAAAACCCGCAGGTTTGCTTCCCCGACAATCGTGCCCTCATCTTGCTCTAGCTGAAAAATTCTCTTCTTCCTATGTTTACCATCTGCGATCAAGTGGAAATATCTCGTATTACTTCCACCTTCTTGAATATACTTGACCTTTGCCCTTTGGGCCCACTTAGTCTCCTCATCTCTTTTTAACTTAGCAAGACTGATTTCTGCCTCTTTTTTTGTAGCCCGCTCGGCCACACTTAAAGAGATAGACTTTGCTTTAATATCGAGTTGATCAATAAGCAACGTTAATTTCTCCTTCAACTTCTTATACTCCCCACTAAGATTCTTTGCCCATCCCCTCAAAAACTGATGTAGATGCCTAATTTTATTTTGCCAACGCTCAACGGGAGTAGCACCCACTTTGATCGACAACCATTCACGTCGCACCAGCTCATAAAAACCTTCATGAGGTAGCCACGAAAGTTCAAATGAGAAATGACTCTTGTTGCCCACATGCGCACGAGCATCAGAGTCCAAAAATAACGGTGTATGATCTGACCCCGTTCGAGTCAACGCGCATGCACCGTCACCAAGGGATATTTCTGCTCCCACTCAATACTAGAGAGAAAACGATCTAACTTCTCGTAAGTCGGATTGTCCCCCCAGCTAGCCCACGTATATTGCCGACCAGATAACCTAATCTCCTTTAAGTCTAAGCTCTGGATAATAGCATTAAAGATAAACGGCCATCTCGCATTAAAATTGTCATTATTTTTCTCTTCTTGCCACCTAATAATGTTGAAATCCCCACCAACCAACATCGGCAATGATTCATTCTCACAAACCCGCACCAATTCAGCTAAAAAATCAGGTTTCTTTGAATCTTGTGCAGCTCCGTAAACCACAATCAAGGCCCACAAAAAACCATCCTCTTTAGTTTTTACATGAAACTTCGCACAAAAATCACCAGACACAACGGTTTGTGCGGCAAGATTTTCGTTATTAAAACCTACCAAAATCCCTCCAGAGCGACCATGCGGGGGCAAACAATTGAACAAATACCCACGTTATTGAATTTCAGTTCTAGCACACAAACATCATAGCTAAGCTAAATTAGTTACACCTTAATTGTTTTTAGCACCATTTGATTTCATCCATCTGAATGAAGTGAGATTAAGGCCCATAATCATTTCAAGGTAATATATATAAAGTAACTTCTTTTGCGAAAACGTAAAAGTTTTGCGTTCCATTGCATTGATACAAAACGAGTTTTATGTACAAGTCTGCACACAAGGCAACCCCACATAGTACAACTCAACCTAGTGATCTACACTAGAAGAAAAGTCGTCTGAGTCTTCTCGCCCCTACGCTCACCCAATCCTGAGATTCGGTGTTGATTGTTTCTATCATCGCGCTAACCGAAGGTCTCACATTGTCGAAGACGACCGTGTTCCGCTGCTTCCAAATCCACCAGGCCGTGAGCAAGATCAGCGAAGAGGTACCCTGGCGCAGCGGGCAGGGGGTTGATAAAAGTACCAGAGACCACGAGTCTACGAAGTCGTCTTCCACAATCGGAGGTTTGGAGGTTGATCGTATCTAAGATAGAATCTCGTGCCAGATCGTCCGGGAGAACGAGCACCCAGTAAGAATGTGAGACATCGATTCGACCTCCTGGTCGCATAACGGGCAGTGTGCCTGGTGCGGCAGGCCACGTATTTGCAATCTCTCTACCGTCCAGCAGTGATCCAGGCAAGTGAGCCACACGAAGAATTTCACCCTTGGCGGAGCCCACGTTTTCTAGTTGAGCTTCCAGGATCTTGACTCAATGGCTTGGTGAAACATGGCATCATAGAAAGATTTCGAAGAGTATTCGGCATCAGATTAAAGCGAGTGAATCCATTGCCCCTTAGATTTCTGAGATCCACCGGCGCTCAATCAGCGCCTCTCGAATCGTCCTGCGCTTTATGCGCCTTTTTGGGATCAGCGCCAGCAAAGCCGGAGCTACTTCTTTCAACGATCGACCATTGATCCATTTTTTCTCCCAAAATAACGTAGAGGGCCATTTTTGACCACCATCTTGGTCGAGGTCTCAAAGATGGCTCGCTCTTCTTTGGAGAACTGCATGTCAATCCTACGCCACGGGCGGCCTGGGTCCATGCGCATCCTCCACAACCACCGCTCCCTGAGGCTGGTGGATGTGCGGGCAAGGTCCGGGATCCCTAAACCACCCGGTCTCAGCGACTGACATACCCTAGCCCAGTTCACATGGAAGTGCCCACCCTTGGCCTCTGCTCTGGCCACCAAGAAAAAACCACGGAAGATCTTCTCCATCCTTTTCAACCATTTCCTATTTGTGCTCAAGACCATCAACTGGTGTAACGGTATTGCAGCAAGCACAGATGTGATCATAGAAAGCCTTCTAGCCTTAGGCATAATAACCGCCTTCGAGGTGGGAAGTTGCTCCGCCAATATGCCGATGAGATGTTGGAGGGATTCTCCCGTCAAACGACGGAGACCGAGAGGGATCCCCAAGTACCGTACCGGGAACTGCGTCAGCTGACAACCCATGGTTATTGTCGCGAGGGCGGCCACTTCCTCTCCACACCCTACAAGAGAAACCGAGCATTTCGTGAAGTTGGTTTGCAGTCCAGAAGTGTCCCCAAAAACGTAAGGATGTCACGGATTTCTTACAGCTCACCCACGTCCGGATGACAGAAAATAACCACGTCATCCGTGTAAAGCGATGTCGTTGTGATCAGATCCTGACGCGCCACCTTTTGCAGAATTCAAATTTCCACGGCCTTTGCCAAAAGCAAGTTCAATGTCTTGATGACCAACACAAAAAGCTGCGGCGATAGGGGTTTCCCATGTGTCAGAACCCTCCGATGCTAGATGGGAGGCCTGGTTCGCCATTGAGAAACACCCTCGTATTAGCCGTGGAAGGAGAATCGCCACCTAGTTCCGGAACCTCGAACCGAATCCCAGCTTCTGGAGCACCTCAAAGAGTAAGCCTCACGAGACTAAGTGAAAGGCTTTGGCAATATCAAACTTCAGCATCACCCTGGGCTCTTTAAGCCTATGTGGAAGCCTTGTCGCTTGATGTACCAGCATGTAGTTATCGTGAATAATGCGCTTACAAATGAAGGCACTTTGCTTCCTCTCCACCAGCTTTCCCATGAACGGGGCCAACCTTAGAGACAGGGACTTGGCAACCAGTTTGGAAAATATGCATTAGGATGATTGGCCGGTAGCCTCCAAGAGCAACCGCATAGGGGCGCTTTGGCAGCACGGTTAACATAGCCTAATCCATGCCCTGGAAACCCCGTCCGCACATGGTGAAGAACTTATCGAAGGAAGCCATAAAGTCCTCTTTCACTATTACCCAACAACCTTGAAGGAATTATGTCGTGAATCCGTCTGGGCCTGGCGCCTTCCCATGGGGAAGTCGCTGAACAAACTCCAAGATCTCCTCCTCTGTGAATGGAGCTGCCAAGCCTAGAAGTTCCTCCTCGGCGTGCAGCCCAAAAAATTCCAGGCCAAGCGAGTGCTCCCGTGTTGCTGAAGTGCCAAGGAGGGCCTCAAAGTGGTCGAATGTTACCATGGCCATCACTTTGTGGCCCGTCTCCACCACCCCGTCCACCTGTAGACTTATGATCACATTCTTCTACTTTCTATAGGACGCATGTTGATGGAAGAAGGCCGTGTTGGCGTCTCCCTCTGCGATCCAGGCAATTTTGGCACGCTGCCGGGCCATAGTGCGTTCTAGCGAAGCCAGACCCAGGTGTGCCTGCTTGAGCTTGGCGTGCAGCACCGTCTCATCACCCGAGAGTTTTCTGGATTCCATAGTCGTGTCCAGCCTAAGAACCACCACCAGTGCTAACATGAGTTGCAGCTTTATACACCCTATCTTCTTATTAATCCAACTTCTTAGTTGGCATGCAGTGCGCTTTAGCTTTGTGGTTAAATGGCAGAACGGATTAGTGTTGCCATCAATGACCCCCAGGAAGACTCCACCACCTCCTAGAAGCCAGGTTCACCCGAAACTTCTCAAATTAGAATCTCTTGCGCCCCGCTGCCCGAGTGGTACAGTCAAGGATTAAAGGATAGTGATCATCCACCACCGTCGCCAGGAAAGAGAGGGTGCAGTTTTCGTGCATCGTTTCCCAGTCCGAGGAGCAAAACACCCTATCCAGTCTGATAAGCGTCTGGATCTGATGGGAGGCTTCTTGCTCTTGTTGGTAAACCCTAAGAGAAAGGTTGTGAAGAGAGCAACGGCAAGTTTTCCCTCAGAAAAGAAACCAAGGTTGAATCGACCAGTAGGAGGACAAGCAATCTCTAAAGGTTGATGCAGCTGAGGTGGCAGGGCGCACTACCGGTTCAGCAGCAACATGGAACCTACACAACACAATCAAATCACTTTGCCCCAACGAAGCAGTGAGGTTTTCAATCTCACCGGTTTTGCTGAACACAAAGAGGTTAAACGTATGGTGTGGAAAACAGTAGGAAAGCAGTAGGTGTTTTTATCAGTATGAGAAAAAGGACCGCGATCCATAGTTCACTAGTGGTGTATCTCCGTGAAAGATAAATAACATGCGTGGTGAACGAATTACAGCTGGGCAATTGACAGAAATGAAGGCTGCACCGTAGTGGATATGCAAGACATAAATATTACTGTATGATTCATGCGGGCATTACAATAAAATACATAGACCGTCATCCAAGTGCATCTATGTCTAATAATCCACCCTCCAAATATCCGAACAAACGTTGGGTATTAAGTTGCTAGCAACAGATTATCGCAGTAAGCAAAGTGTGTAATGTAAACAATGTAAACTAGGTAAACACCGTTGTTTTCTCCCTAATGGCAACAACACATCCTCCATCCGTCACGTTTCTGTCACTCGATTGAGCATAGATACAAAGGAGGCATGAACCCACTATCAAGCATAAATACTCCCTCTTGGAGTTACTAGCATCAACTTGGTCAGAGCATCTTCTAGTAACGAAGAGCATGCAAGAGCATAAATAACATAAGCATGAAGATAACATGATAGATTGATAGTCAGAAGACATAGGATTCAACATTCATCAGATCCCAGCAAACATAACATGTAGCATTACATAAAGTTGTTCTCGATCATGTATGGCAGCTCACGAGATCTAAACATCATGTACAAAGTGGAGAGAACAACCATCTAGCTATTGCTATGGACCCGTAGTCTAGGGATGAACTACTCACGCATCACTTTGGAGGAGGGCATGGTGGTGTAGACCCCTTCGGTGAGAATTCCCCTCCCGGCAGGGTGTCGGGGAGAGCTCCAGAATCCTCCCGATCTCGGTATGACGATGACGGCAACCTCGGGTGTTTCTCAGGACGAAGTGGTATATCTTTAGGGTTTACGCTCGGGGGTATAAATATATAGGGGAAAGGGCAAAGGCAGTGGAGGCCCGAGGGGCCCACACCACCCATGGCACGGCCAGGGGCGCGCCGCCCTATGGTCTGGGCCCCCTGTGGCCCCCCTCCGGGTCTCTTCAGAACTCCGTGGAACCTTCGGGAGTTCTAGGACCTCCGGACTTCGAATTTTCCAATTCCGAGAATATTTCCAGAGCAACTTTTCTGAAACTAAAAACAACAGAAAACAGGGAACTGGCTCTGTGGCATCTTGTCAATAGGTTAGTCCGGAAAATCGATAAAAATGACATAAAGTGTATAGCAAACATGTGGGAAACAACATCAAAACAACATGGAACATCATAAAATGAAGGATACATTTATGACGTATCAACATTCCCAAGCTTAGTTCCTACTCGTCCTCGAGTAGGTAAACAATAAAAACACATAATTTCTGAGGTGACATGCTACCAACATAAACTTGATCATCAATAATGTAAAAGCATAAGTAAGCTGAGATCATAGAACTTCAACACAAGCATGATAAATAGAATTTTAACAATAAAGCATAGCAATCACCTTGCATCATGAGAAGTAACACAAATAAAAGATCATGAATAACAATGCAACGGAAGATATACGTTTGTTTCAAGTATAGAGTAAACATGGAAAAGTGATATTTCGCTAGTCCTTAAGAGTGGGGAAAAACATAAATGCCAGGACACCTTCAAAGTTCATGAGGAAGAATAGAACAAATAATTAGATAACAAGAAATAACACATCATGAATCAATTAATAATGTTCCTGGGACAAACGCACATAAATCTCAGAATGGTAACTATGCTCTCTCAACTGTGCATAAAGTTAGGAGATGGAGACTCAACATAAAACTACAAGAAAGTCCCTTCGCAGAGGGAAGCATGGATCAACTCATGTGCTAGAGCTTTTATTTTATTAAACAGAGGTATAAAAGCTTGGCACTCCTTCTACGCTTTGATGGTGCTAGGAATTCTTGCTGCTTGTGATGACGTGTTGGGAACCCAAAGAAGAGGGTGTGATGAGTGTAGCGGTAAGAACTTCCCTCAGTTAAGAACCAAGGTTATCAATCCAGTAGGAGAAAGAGGATCTTCGGAAGGTTGATGCCACTAACGGTGGTGACGTCTCACCGGTGTCAGCAACAACGCGTAACTTGCACATAACACAACCAAAATACTTTGTCCCAACGGTACAGTGAGGTTGTCAATCTCACCGGTCTTGCTGAAAACAAAGATTAGACGTATAGTGTGGAAAATAGTGTAAGCTTGCAGTAAGTAAAGAAAGCAGGAAATTGTAGTCGTTTGCTTAACAATGTAGGAAAATGGACCGGGGTTCATAGGTTCACTAGTGGTGTCTCTCCATAGAAGATAGCATGTTGGGTGAACAAATTACAGCGGGGGAATTGACAAATAAAGGTTGCACCGTAGTGCACATTCATGACATGATGACTACTATGATATTTACTGCCGGCATTACAACAATATACATAGACCGTAATCCAATTGCATCTATGACTAATAATCCACCCTCTTAGGTATTAAGTTGCAAGCAACAGATAATTGCATTAAACAAAGTGTGTAAAGTAAGCAATGATTGTACACGCGGGCATTCACACAGCTGTTTTCTCCCTAGAGGCAACAGTACATCCTCCCCCGTCACGTTTCTGTCACTCGAGCATAGGCGAAAAGGAGGCATGAACCGACTATCGAGCATAAATACTCCCTCTTGGAGTCACTAGCAACTACTTGGCCAGAGCAACCACTAGAAAAGGAAAGCATGCAAGATCACAAATAACATATGCAATAAAGACTATAATCAACTTGGCATCAGTTCAATATTCATCGGGAACCCAACAAACACAGCACAGAGAATTACATAAGGACAATCTCGATCATGTTAGGCAGCTCACGAGATCTAAACATGGAGGCATATGAGGAGAACACAACCATCTAGCTACTTATGTGGACCCGTAGTCCAAGGATGAACTACTCACGCATCACTCCGGAGGCAGGCATGGTCATGAAGAGGCCTCCGGTTATGATCTCCTCTCCGGCAGGGTGCCGAGAGACACCTTCAGAACCCCCTGATCTAGGGTTGACGATGACGGCAGCTGCAGAACTTTTCGGAGATTTTTGATCAGGTGCGTTTGGTTTTCCATCCGGGGGGAATAAATAGGCGAAAGGGCAGAGGCGGTGGAGCCCTAGGGCCCCATACCGCCAGCTGGCGTGGCGAAGGGGGGCGTGCCACCCCATGGTGTGGGCCCCCTGGTGCCCGTCTTCGACTCCTCTTCGGTCTTCTGGATGCTTCCGGGGAAAATAGGCACTTCGGGCTTTGTGGGGGTCCAATTACGAGAATTTTTCCAGAACAACTTTTCTGAAATAAAATAAAAAACATCAGAAAACAGGGAACTGGCACTTGGCATCTTCTTAATAGGTTAGTCCTGGAAAACGTGTAAAAATGCCATAAAGAAGGGAGAAAACATGTAGCAATTGGCATAATATTATCATGGAGCATCAGAAATTATAGATACGTTGGAAACATATCAACTCCTCCAATCCATCTTACACAAACCATGGCTAACCGAATCCTCGGGTGCCTGCCAACAATCACATACCGCAGAGGAGTGTCTATATTTTAAGAGAGGTGTATGCTTATGTCAACGAATGGTAAACAGAAAATACAGTACGTCACAAGCCAACTAGACTTCACAAGAGCGGCTCTCATAGAAGGACACATTTGGGTAGAAGGTCATCCCTCTTTCTCTTTTGTTTACACAATTATGCTTTGACTGATAAATGAGGGGCAGAAATAGTAAAGAGAATTTGTTGTTATTAATTTGGGGTTGGGCACCCTGCTGCCAACTCTTCTATCATTGGATAAGCGGATGAAGCCACTAGTCCAGGGTGTGAAAGTCCAATCAACAAGTGAAATAAAGATTTTCTATTTACGTCCTCATGAGCTAAAACGGGAGTAATTTTGAAAGTTTTAAAGGTAACACATGAGCAATTTACTTTGGAGTGGAGGTTAAATACCACATGTAGATAGGTATGGTGGACACAATGGGAAAATTTTGGTTTTTGGGAGTTGGATGCACGAGTAGAGCTCATACTCAGTACATGTGGAGGCTAGCAAAATACTGGGAGAGACAAATCAAGAGAGCATACGAGACATAATCATGCATAACGACATAAACATCATTAATCAAAGCATAAGTGGTACCACAAGTTCAAAAACTAAATTATCATAGAGGCTCTAAGTGACTGGTTCATAGTCATAAACATGGTGTGAGCATGCGCCAAGTCAGCCAAATAAAACATTCAAATGAGAACACCACAAATTTATGCTTCAATATGACAAGAACAACTCATGATTCTTTCAATGGCACATTAAACACTCTCAGCTATTTCAGGCTAATCATGCTACTAAATAACCACAAGGCTTTAGAATTAAAATAACATCTAGCATGATATGAAAAGTCTAGCCACAGTCTATACAAGCTTCTACTTGCACCGTTATAAATTCTACCTCAAGCAACAGTTTCTTTTCCCAAAAAGCACCATACAAAACATTCTTTAACAAAAACTCTCTAAATGCTAAAGAAATAAAACATGCGATTACTCACATAACACTACTAAAACTAATAGCTCCGAACAAGAGATGCAATGAAAACAAGAGCTAAAAAGGAAAATTGCAGCAACTACAAGAAAAACTAAGAATACTAGCATACAAAGTATTCAAACGAAAAAGCCGAGCGTTTCTCTCTCATAAACAAGGAATGCTAGGGTACAAATATATTATTGCATCAAGGAAAACAAAGTAAAACAAAATAAAAACAAACAGACGCTCCAAATAAACTTCATATGATGTGACCGAATAAAAATATAGTTTCACTAGAAGTGACCTGATAGATTATTGATGAAGAAGGGGATGCCTTGGGCATCCCAAGCTTAGATGCTTGAGTCTTCTTAAAATATGCTTGGATGAACCATGGGGGAATCGCCAAGCTTTGACCTTGCACTCTTCTTGATCACATATATCACCCTCTTCTCTTAACCCTTGAAAACTTCCTTCACACCACACTCAAAGAGTAATTCGCATTAGAGGGTTAGTGCAAAAATCAAAAACCCATTGGTTCTGTAAGGGCTCAAGTTCTATTGATACTTTTAAACATTAGCTACAACCACTGATGTTTCGTGAAGCAAAGAAATCCACTTGACATCGCAAAAGAGCAAATGCAAGAAAAATGGCAGAATCTATCAAAACCAGAATAGTCTGTAAAGACGAATTTTTTCGAGGCACTTATGTTGATCAGATATAAAAACTGAATGAACAAAAAATTTGCGTAATTATCCAAGGAATAAGAACAAGAAATTTCAGGTAATTCTGATTTTTCTATGATTTATAAGATTTTTTACGGTGGACAGCAGAAATCTGGTTCCTGCGCATAAATCCGAAAACCAACTCCAACTCTCGTCAGAAACCTTACTTGCGCTACTAAAACATGAAAATAAAGATACATATGAGTTGCCACGGAAGCATACAACCCCTTGACTCAAAGAAAACAGAGAAAACAAACCAAAAATAAAACCATGGGTTATCTCCCAAGAAGTGCTTTTCTTTAATGCCTTTTAGCTAGACTCAAAAAAGTGGAATCAAGTATTTTCAAGTGAAGAAGCATCCAAATTGTAACTCGTTTGAATAATGGAAACAAAAGGAAAATTCATTCTCTTTCTACGAAATTATTCCATACCTTTCGTGAGTGGGAACTGAAATTTAATATTGCCCTCTTTCATATCAATAACAGCACCAACGGTTCTAAGAAAAGGTCTTCCCAAAACAATTGGACAAGAAGCATTGCATTCAATATTCAAGACAAAAAAATCAACGGGGACAAGATTATTATTAACCATGATAAGAACATCATCAACTCTCCCCAAAGGTTTCTTTCTAAAGTTATCAGTAATACGAATATCCAAATAACAAGGTTCCAACGGTGGTAAATGATACGTCTCCAACGTATCTATAATTTATGATGCTCCATGATGATATTATGCCAATTGCTACATGTTTTATCCCTTCTTTATGTCATTTTACATGTTTTCTGGGACTAACCTATTAACTAGATGCCAAGTGCCAGTTCCCTGTTTTCTGCTGTTTTTTATTTCAGAAAAGTTGTTCTGGAAATATTCTCGGAATTGGACCCCATAAATTCGGAAGTTCCTATTTTCCTCGGAAGCATCCAGAAGAACAAAGAGGAGTCGAAGAGGGGCACCAGGGGATCCACACCATGGGTTGGCGCCCCCCCTTGGCCGCGCCAGGGGGTGGTGTGGGGCCCCAGGGCTCCACCCCCTCTGCCCTTTCGCCTATTTATTCCCCCCGGATGGAAAACCCTAAAGACCTGATCAAAAATCCCCGAAAAGTTCCGCAGCCACCGTCATCGACAACCCTAGATCAGGGGGTTCTGAAGCTGTCTCCCGGCACCCTGACGGAGAGGAGATCATCACCGGAGGCCTCTTCATCACCATGTCTGCCTCCGGAGTGATGCGTGAGTAGTTCATCCTTCGACTACGGGTCCATAGCAGTAGCTAGATGATTGTCTTCTCCTCCTATGCCTCCATGTTTAGATCTCGTGAGCTGCCTAACATGATCGAGATTGTTCTTATGTAATCCTTTGTGCTGTGTTTGCTGGGATCCGATGAATATTGAACTTATGCCAAGTTGATTATAGTCTTTATTGCATATGTTATTTGTGATCTTGCATGCTTTCCGTTACTAGTGGTGCTCTGGCTAAGTAGTTGCTAGTGACTCCAAGAAGGAGTATTTATGCTTGATAGTGGCTTCATGCCTCCTTTTCGCCTGTGCTCGAGTGACAGAAACGTGACGGGGGAGGATGTGCGGTTGCCACTAGGGTGAAAACAACGTTGTGAGTGCCCGCGTGTACAATCATTGCTTACATTACACAGTGCTTAATCCGGTCATCTGGTGCTTGCAACTTAATACCTAAGGGGGTTCGGATGATAACCTAAGGGTGGATTATTAGTTATAGATGCAGTTGGATTACGGTCTATGTATATTGTTGTAATGCCAGCACTAAATATCATAGTAGTCTTCATGTCATGAATGTGCACTACGGTGCAACATTTATTTGTCAATTGACTAGTTGTAATTTGTTCACCCAGTATGCTATCTTTTATGGAGAGACACCACAAGTGAACCTATGAACTCCGGTCCATTTGCCTACACTATTTAACAAACCACTACGATTCCTTCTTTCTTTACTTACTGCAAGCATACATTATGTTCCACACTATACGTCTAATCTTTGTTTTTAGCAAGACCAGTGAGATTGACAACCTCACTGTACCATTGGTACAAAGTATTTTGGTTGTGTTGTGTGCAGGTTCCGTGTTGTTGCTAACACCGGTCAGCCATCACCACGTCGAGTGGCATTAACCTTCCGCAGATCCTCTTTCTCCTACTGGATTGATAACCTTGGTTCTTAACTGAGGGTAATTCTTACCGCTGCACTCATCACACCCTCCTCTTGGGGTATCCAACGCACCCTCCATAGTTTCTGTAGCAATAATTTCTAGCACCATTGCTAGGGATTTAAAGTCAACTCTGCAAGCGATCAAGAATTTACGGCGCCGTTGCCGGGGAGAAAGAATTCTTTTGGCAAGGGTAGTCTCTCACGTCCAATCTCTTTACTTTGTTTTTGTTTTGCTTAGTTTATTTTATTTTGTATTGTTTGCTTCTCTTTATCGAAAACACACACAAAATTAGTTCTTATTCTAGTTGTTATTTTTTCTTTATCATGCTTGCTATCAATGTTTGATGTCTTTGAAACTAGATCTTATAGGCAAGGTGGGTTCACGGATGAACAACAAAAACATTATAAGGAACACCGCTTTTCACAAAAAGGGATACACTTATGGTAGCAAATTAATAAATTGCATGACTATGCTAAAAACTTGTGCTCTACTTATAATGTTACTTATTGCTTTGATAATTCCTACTGCTGTAGGAGGTATAAACACCTCCCTTTTCAATGTGAGTATAATGATAATGTTACCATATATTCTTATTTTAAGGGAAATTATGAATTATATGATGTGGAACAAATTGAAGAATTTATTGCTTGGAAGGATGCATTCGAAATTGTCTATTTGCTTCAAAGTATTGATGATGCACCTTATAAATATGAGGTTTATGCTATACTTGAATATTTCTTTGATAATTACAAGGATTGTAATTACTACATAATGGAATATCTTAATAAATTCTCACAACCTAAGGAAGTAACTGATGCCTTGCAGGAGCCTATGGAAGAAGAAATTGCTGAATCTGGAAGCTCATTGGATGAAAAAGAGGAGGAGAGTGCTGATCAAGAGGCGGAAGAATGGAGCTACCCATGTCTAACTCCCAATGATAGTAAATCTTTCACTCATACATTATTTGATGAAATTGATACTTTCTATACTTGTGACCTTGATACTACTATGAATGAAACTTGTGAAGATGATATTGCTACTATTATGCATGATAATCCATGCTACTTGAATAAATCTTATGATAATGCTTTTGATGATGGTCCTATGTTACTTGATATTATAAATTATAATGCTCCTGAAAATAGGATTTCTATAATGTGTCCTATACCTTTTAAGAGTGATCAATCATCTTGTTTTTCTATTGCTAAACGTGGAAAAAAAGAAGAGCTCTTTTTAAATTTTGATCCCACTATTTTTGAGCTTGATATGAATTGTGTGCTTTTAGACCATGAGAAACATGCTTTATGTGATAATTATATTGTTGAGTTTGTTCATGATGCTACTGAAAATTATTATGAGAGAGGAAAATATGGTTGTAGGAATTTTCATGTTACTAAAACACCTCTCTTTTTGTTGAAAGTTTTGAAGTTGCTCTTGTTCTGCCTTCCCATGATTTCTAGTTTGAGCTTATTTAATTTATTTCTTTACAAGATTACTATACATAGGAAGTGGGTTAGACTTAAATTTGTTTTAAACTTTCTTCATGATGCTCTCTTTCGCTTCAATTCACATTTCTTATGTGAGCATCCACGTGATTCCACTTTTCTATGCCTAGCTGAAAGGCGTTAAAGAAAAGCGCTACCGGGACACAACCTGTTTTATTCTCTGTTTTCAACCCATTTTTCTTTGTTTTCTTTTGTTTTATTTTCACCTGGGTGTTTCTATTCCTTAGAAACCCCGCTGTATCTTTTCTTTTGTGTTTTTGATGATCCAAGTAAAGCCTTTAGTGGTAAGTTGAGGCTATATTTCGGATTTCTGCGCAGGAAACAGATTTTTGCTGTCCACTGTTTAATCCGTATAAAATCACAGAAAATTCTACGTGACCTGAGGTTTTTCGTGTGTTATCCTGGGCTATATACGCATCTTTTCTTAGTTGACCACGTTTTGATTTGAGCAGCAGAAGATTTTCGAAAAAAAATCATCTTTACCTGCTGTCCTGTTTTGACAGATTTCTGCCAATAATAGCAATCTCTTTCTTTTGGTGTTCTTTTGAGAAAAAGAGTTTTAAAAGAAGTTGTGACAGTATCTAGTGTGTTTTTGAGTGTTAGTCTTGTGTTGAAACTGAACCATGTGAATTAATTATTTCGATTGCACTAACGTTGCTAATGAAGATTGTGAGAAGTTTGGGGTGAAGAAAGTTTTCAAGGGTCAAGAGAAGAGGATGATATGACGTGATCAAGACGAGTGAATATCCTAAACTTGGCGATGCCCTGGTGGTAGATCCCAGAAAATTCCAAGAAGACTCAAGAGTCTAAGCTTGGGGATACCCAAGGTATCCCCGTCATCATCAACAAATTATCAGGTCACTTCTAGTGAAACTATATTTTTATTCGGTCACATCTTATGTGCTTTACTTGGAGCGTCTTTTATTTTTGCTTTCAGTTTGTTTTTATTTTTGCAATAAGATTGGTTAGACCCAGCATTCTTTTATTGGAGAGTGACACGCTCCGCTTTTTCATGGGAATACTTTGTATTCTTAATCTTTGTCTAGCTGCTGCATTTATTTAGCTCCTGTTTTGCATGCATCTCTTATCAAGAGCTGTTAGTTTTAGTAGTGTTATGTGAGGACACTCTTTTTTGCTTTCTATATTATGAAGATTATTTTTGTTAAAACATATCTTGTATGGTGCTTGTTGGGAGAAGAAACTGCTGCTTGAAACAGAATTTTTAATGGTGCAAGTAGAAGCTTGTATAGAATGTAGCTAGAACTTTTTCATATCATGCTAGATGTTATTTTAGTTTTAAAGCCTTGTGGTTATTGAGTAGCATGATTAGCCTCAAATATCTGAGAGTGTTTAACATGCCATTTAAAGATACATGAGTTGTTCTTGTCATGTAGAAGCATAAATTTATGGTGTTCTCCTTTGAATGTTTTATTTGGTTGTCTTGGTGCATGATCACACCATGTTTATGACTATGAACCAGTCACTAATAGCCTCTATGATCATTTAGTTTTTGAACTTGTGATACCGATTATGCTTTAATTAATGATGTTTATGTCGCTATGCATGATTATGGCCCTTATGCTCTCTTGATTTGTCGCTCCCAGTCTTTTGCTAGCCTCCACCTGTACTGAGTATGAGCTCTACTCGTGCATCCAACTCCCTAAAACCAAGTTTTTCCCATTGTGTCCACCATACCTACCTACATGTGGTATATAACTGCCAATCAAGTAAATTGCTCATGTGTTACCTTTAAAATCTTCAAAATTACTCCTGCTTTATGTTCCTGTTTTTGCTCATGAGGACGTAAATAGAGAATCTTTATCTCACTTGTTGATTGGATTTCACACCCTGGACTAGTGGCTTCATCCGCTTATCCAAATGATAGAAGAGCTGGCAGCGGGGTGCCCAGCCCCAAATTAATACAAACAAAATCTCTTCACTATTTTTTCCCCTGATTTATGAGTCAAAGCATAATTGTGTAAACAAAAGAGAAAGAGGGATGAACTTCTACCTAGATGCGTCCTTCATATGGGAGCCGCTCTTGTGAATCCAGTTGGCTTGTGACTGATGACTCCCAAGTGCAGGAGATCAATTGTAGTACCTTTAGATAAGTATTTGAGTGTCTAACCTACGAGGAGCTGAAGGTAAGCTATCTATTCTAAAAGCCCTATAACCCTCTTATATGGCTGTTTATGCAAAGCAATAAGTTTGACTAAAAGGAACTAACTAATTAAAAGCAAGTGACGTGGAGTGTGGTTTGTCTAGTAACTAGTGAAGCAAGTTTAAAATGCAAGTTTCTAAGCAAGTTTCACAAGTAGCAAGCAACAAATATCTCAAGTATCTCAAGGGAGCAAGTGTTCTAGCAATAGGTGTTTCGTTCGTGTGGTTGTCACAATTAGTGAAGCACATGTTTTAGTCTTAGTTGTTTCTTCTAGGAAGGAGCCATGAATAGGTATAGTCAAGTAAATGATCTACAACCCCTTATGATGGATCATGTGGCCAAGTAAATGACTGCACAAGATTGATTAAGACATAAAGTCCCACCATAGCCTTACGTTCTAAGGTCCCCTATATATATCCCCCAATAACTTAACTTTGTGGCTCGGTCTCAGGTTACTGTCACTCCCAAGTCACCACCACTCCATTATTCTACCGGTGATCACCTTACATGCATTCCCCAACATATGCGTGCACTCATATATTGTACATAAAGACAATCATAGAAGATAACAAACTTGTATGCAACCAATCAACGAACTATTTCACCATTGCCAAGAACAGTTCACTACTCAAACATAGACGGGGAGACACAATACATCAAGGGAATATAGTATTGCATCATACATCGTGTTTGCCAAGAGATTACAGTGGAGAGATGGAGCTGATCTTGCTGTAGATGTTGATGATGAACACGCCGGAGGGGGGTGGAGCCCTCCGGGGGTGATCCCGGCGGCGTTTCCCCCCTCCGATCTTCTCCGGCGGCAGCCTTCAGTCTCTCTGTTTCGTGGTTTCGTCTCTCGGCGCCGCCTCCTCCTCGAAAAGACCAAGGGACCCTTTATATAGTCGTTTTAGGTCACGAGACACTCGGGAGAAGAAAGATCGACGGCATCGGAGCCACGGGGGCAAAAAGGGGGCCTCTCACACGGCCAAGGAATTTGGCCACGTGGAGGGTCCTCTTTGCCACCTGGTTGGCCTTTTGGCCCTCTACTTTGGCCCATGGTCTTCCTCTCGAAAATGCTGAACCGTGCTCTTTGGCCTTGCCCTTTTTGGAGTCCCGAAGCTCCCGGAAAGTCTGAAACACTAAAAAGTACGTTTTCTGGAAAAACAAGGTTAGAACCAAAAGAAGGGGGATTGTTTAGAAAATACCCCAAATCATTATAAAACATTAATATAAGTTGCTAATATGTAGGAAAAAAAAGTAATAACATGCAAAGTTCATGTATGCATTTTACATGCATCAACATCCCCAAGCTTAACCCATGCTCGTCCTCGAGTATGAAAGTGATAAAACTAACATGGACTTTGCATACTGAAAAAATCATGGGATATCAAGGAGGATTATTCATGCTACATATAATCAAATGATTAATACTAGAAATGAGTAGCAATATACAATTCATGTTGTAAGAAATATCAAATATGCAAGCAAAGATGCATCATGAAAGTTCACAAAGTGTATAATGAAATAAAAGCACTATGGACCAAATGCATACACAAAATGAAAAATAAAATCCTATATTGGTCAAAGAATAGCATAATGGAAAATAGAAAATATGGTGGACACTTTGGAGAAAATTGAGTAGAGGTAAAACATGATCAAGTCTTATTTAGCCTCTAAATTATTCAACTAAAATTACTAATTCAAATGTGGTATCCATTGATCTAGGACTCTCATTGCCCCTTTATCACTAGCATCTTAAATGGTGAATCTTGAAGTAATGTGAATGACAAGGTGGTTCAAAGCCTCATGCCCCGTGAGTGTGAAAACCTACTCCATGATTACTCAACTTAAGATTCCTAATAAGCTTTGTACAATCATAATAAGTATTAATGACATCATAGAGAACCGCAGAGGTAACTCTTGCCCCATGACATGGAAACAAGCCCATGTCACAATGACAAGACAAACAAACGGAGTAGACTCATCATCCTTTTATTTTCATTCACTATTATGCATAGCTTCTTATTTTATTGTAGGATGTGTTGTAGAGTCACTCAAGCTGTAAGTAAATTTCCACCATGATAAAGCATGGCTTGGGTTAGCGTCCAAATGCGTTTCTCTAGTCATATAGATACTTACTCATCAAAACTTACTATTCCTCTATTTCATTTCGGCATGGCAGGAGTCCAAAAACAAAAGTACATGATATCAACCAAATGTAAATTTTTGTGCAATGTTGAAATCTTTCCGGTGATACACGTTTATAGCTAGCTCCCAACCACACACTTGTCAAACGCAAAACTTGTGGCTCCCATTATTGGGTCATGTTTATTAGATGCATAAAAAGTAAAGTGTGCCTTCAAAAGTTCGTTAGAGTCCTATCCCAAGTTCAACGCATGAAAATTAATAAAGTGAATATCTTAATCTAGAACATAAATAACACAATAACATGGTGAACATACTCGGAATAGCAATGAACCTAATGGGGAGAGATGGTGGACTCACTAGAAATACTTGGCTAAGGAGTGTTGGAAACAAGTTTTTACTTGTTGGAATTTTTAAATTTTTGGCTAGCAATAGGAAGATAGTTGACCAGATACTATGCATGCATATTTCCATAGAACTACTCATTTCATGACAAACTAAATAAACCAGCAATTAACATCAAGGACATGAATAAGAGATAGCTCAAGACAACATTATTGCAAATTTCTACACATAAAAAGCCTATAAATCATGCAAAGATATGTAGCTCTTCAAATCAACCATGGCATCCCTATTCCAAGTCATAATACTATCATCCAATACATTCCAAACCCAAACTCCAGTAGCTCAATCTCATATAAAATGATGGGTGTGGTCTTATCAAAACAAAAAAAAAAACAAAAAGTAGACGCTTCAAGTCTCTACGATAAATGCTTTGCTTAGAAAAACAGAAAGTAGACGTGTGCTAACCAAAAGAGTGTAGCTCCAGTGGGGTGTTCATCACATCCCCAAGCTTATGTATTTCACCATTCTTGGATGTCTTGAGGCGCAGCTCCTCTATTCCCTGTGAAAAAACTTCACAAAACATGTTTCTCCCATTCTTTTTCTGTGGGGTGAGATTAGCAAGGACAAACAAATCACATGCTTGCTGTGCAAAATTCCAAATAAAATGCTCCAGTAGATAGAAAATAATGTTAATTATTTTGTATGTTCACTCTCTTGCTTGAAAGAATCATGGAAATTCGATTCCCAGTCCCAAAGAGTGCATAAAACAAAAGAAGGCAGAATCTGTCCAGAAAAGCAACAGCAGCGAAACGAACGTTTTTCCCTAAGCTAGACTCGTCAAAAAATTAAGCCAATTTTTGTGCTTACAGAGGACGAAAAGTTGCAGAACATAATAAAAAATCAGCTCAATCCGACATACCAATAAAAAACGTAAAGTCATACGGTGAGCAGACTCGTGCTGAAACAGAAATTTCATGCACTAGGATAGCAACTTATAAGTCCAAATGGGTTTGACTTGACTCTTTATTGAAAAATCCAGAATTAAAACAAAACAAAACTAATCTCTTGAGACAGAAATAGGACACTAGGAAAATCCAAACAAAAACAACCGGGTTGCCTCCCGTAAAGCGCTTTCTTTATAGCCATATAGCTATGCTTTACTTACTTAACATCATGATGGTTGGAGTGAGGTGGCTCGGCATCCCCAAGCTTGGATTCTTGTACTTATTTGATACATGTAGAGTGATCCCAGGGGTACATCTCCAAGATTCTTTGGTTGTCCCTCTTGATCTTTGTTCATCTCACTCAACTCTTCCTCCTGAAAAATTCTTCTTACACAAATCTCAACATAAAACTTGATTAGAGGGGTTAGTGCCTCCATAAATAAAATCCACATAGGTACAGCAAAGACACATCATGAGTTGATTCTAAATATTAACTACTTTTACTACAGTTGTGCATTGCTCCTTGATCAAAACAACGACACAAAACACAAGTAATGAGAGCAATGCAAAATAAAGACATAATCTGCCAAAAACTGAACAGCCCGTAAAGAGTGAATTTTTAGAGGCACTTAAGTTGCTCAAATCAGAAAACTTAAAACTAATGAAATATGTAGTGATAACTAAATATTGCTGTTGTAAATTACCAGGTCAAAATTCCACTTCTGTGATTTTAAACATTTTTCGCAGTGAAGTTCAGGAATCTGTTTTCCTGACAGCTAATTACTATTGTTTAATCCTATCTCTCATATAAGATTATTCTTGCCATTTAAGATGAGAAATAAGACAGAAATGTGATGTTACAGTAGTGAACTAATATTTTTATTGTTTTTAGCTTTGTAAAAAGTTTTAATGATAGAGACTTTGCAATGGTTTCATTGGCATGAACAACACATGTTCAAGGTCGACCCCAACTTCTCCATTACTCATCCTTCTCATTTACTTTCCCAATTTTTTTATAAAATGAAAATCTTAAACTAAATGATACATAACAGTAGGTAAAGGCATTTTACATGTTGTAAATACATAAATGTGTGCTCAAACCGAATAGGAAATTAAAGCATAAGGAACACACCAAAAAAATATTAAACAATTTATTTTTAAGTCTAACCCATTTCCTATGCATTGGCATTTTGTAATGAAACAAATAAAAGAAGCACATAATAGCAAGCATAGAAAGGTAGATCAAGTGCAACTTCAATACTTTCAGCATAAAGAGGGGAAACTTAATATTGTTGAAATATGTGTAACCATGTTTCCCTCTCTCATAATAATTTTCAGTAGCATCATGAATAGATTCAACAATATGAATATCACATAAAACATTCTTATCATGAGCCACATGCATAAAAGAATCACTACTCTCCACATAAGTAAAATCCTCATTAGTGATAGTGGGAGTTAAACATTCATAATTTTCATTGCAATCATCATATATAGGAGGCATAGCATCATCAAAGTGAATTTTCTCCTCCAAGCTTGGGGAACTAGAAATATCATGCTCATCAAGACCAACTTCCCCAAGCTTAAAACTTTCCATAGAATCAGCAAGTATATCATTTTTATCCTCAATAGTAGGGGGACTAAAAATATCATATTCATCAAGACAAACTTCCCCAAGCTCAAGGTTTTCCTTAGCAATAAAGGTGTTCAAAGAATTAGTACTACCACAAATATGATTGTTGTGCAAATAATTTTTCAATTTCTCCTCAAACACTTCGTGTCCTAATTCAAGGTAGATATTATACAGTTCTAAAATTGTTTTGTTGTTTTCCATTTTATAATTTTTTTTTGTGTTTTAGGTTTATATGTTAGTATGCAATGCAAACAAGAATAAAAGCTTAGCACAACGCTCCCCGGCAACGGCGCCAGAAAAGTGCTTGATGACTCCCAAGTGCAGGAGATCAATTGTAGTAACTTTCGATAAGTATTTGAGTGTCGAACCCACGAGGAGCTGAAGGTAAGCTATCTATTCTAAAAGCCCTATAACCCTCTTATATGGATGTTTATGCAAAGCAATAAGTTTGACTAAAAGGAACTAACTAATTAAAAGCAAGTGACGTGGAGTGTGGTTTGTCTAGTAACTAGTGAAGCAAGTTTAAAATGCAAGTTTCTAAGCAAGTTTCACAAGTAGCAAGCAGCAAATATCTCAAGTATCTCAAGGCAGCAAGTGTTCTAGAAATAGGTGTTTCGTTCGTGTGGTTGTCACAATTAGTGAAGCAGATGTTTTAGTCTTAGTTGTTTCTTTTAGGAAGGAGCCATGAATAGGTATAGTCAAGTAAATGATCTAAAACCCCTTATGATGGATCATGTGGCCAAGTAAATGACTGCACAAGGTTGATTAAGACATAAAGTCCCACCATAGCCTTACGTTTTAAGGTCCCCTATATATATCCCCCAATAACTTAACTTTGTGGCTCGGTCTCAGGTTACTGTCACTCCCAAGTCACCACCACTCCATTATGCTACCTGTGATCACCTTACATGCATTCCACAACATATGCGTGCACTCATATATTGTACATAAAGATAATCATAGAAGATAATAAACTTGTATGCAACCAATCAACGAACTATTTCACCATTGCCAAGAACAATTCACTACTCAAACATAGACGGGGAGACACAATACATCAAGGGAATATAGTATTGCATCATACATCGTGTTTGCCAAGAGATTACAGTGGAGAGATGGAGCTGATCTTGCTGTAGATGTTGATGATGAACACGCCGGAGGGGGTGGAGCCCTCCGGGGGTGATCCCGGCGGCGTTTCCCCCCTCCGATCTTCTCCGGCGGCAGCCTTCTGTCTCTCTGTTTCGTCTCTCGGTGCCGCCTCCTCCTCGAAAAGGCCAGGGGACCCTTTATATAGTCGTTTTTAGGTCACGAGACACTCGGGAGAAGAAAGATCGACGACATCGGAGCCACGGGGGCAAAAAGGGGGCCTCTCACGCGGCCAAGGAATCTGGCCGCGTGGAGGGTCCTCTTTGCCACCTGGTTGGCCTTTTGGCCCTCTACTTTGGCCCATGGTCTTCGTCTCTAAAATTCTGAACCGTGCTCTTTGGCCTTTCCCTTTTTGTAGTCCCGAAGCTCCCGGAAAGTCCGAAACACTAAAAAGTACGTTTTCTGGAAAAACAGGGTTAAAACCAAAAGAAGGGGGATTGTTTAGAAAATCCCCCAAATCATTATAAAACATGAATATAAGTTGCTAATATGTAGGAAAAACAAGTAATAACATGCAAAGTTCATGTATGCATTTTTCATGCATCAGTGACGTACTGTATTTTCTGTTTACCATTCGTTGACATTAGCATACATCTCCCAAAATATAGACACTCCTCCATGGTATGTGATTGTTGGCAGGCACCCGAGGATTTGTTTAGCCATGGTTTGTGAAAGATGGATGGGGGAGTGTCAAGCTTTTTATAACTCTGTTTAATAAAATAAAAAGCTCTAGCACATGAGTGATCTCTGCTTCCCTCTGCGAAGGGCCTTTCTTTTACTTTTATGTTGAGTCTCCATCTTCTAACTTTATGCACAGTTGAGAGAGCATTTTTATCATTCTGAGTTTTATGTGAATTTGGCCCAGAAACATTATTAATTGATTCATGATGTGTTTATTGCTTGTTCTTAAATTATTTTCTCTAGTCTTCCTCATGAACTTTGAAGGTGTCCTCGCATTTATGTTTTGCCCCACTCTTAAGGACTAGCGAAATATCACGTTGCCATGCTTTCTCTATACCTGAAACAAACGTATATCTTTTTTTGCATTTTTAATCATGACATTTTTATTTCAGATACTTCTCATGATGAAAAGTGTTTGCTATGCTTTATACTTAAAGTTCTATTATCATGTTTGTGTTAAAAGTTCTACGATCTCAGCTTACATATGCTTTTACATTTTTATGATCAAGTTTATGTTAGTAGCATGTTACCTAATAAATTATTGTTTTATCGTTTACCTACTCGAGGACGGGTAGGAACTAAGATTGGGGATGCTTGATACTTCTCCAACGTATCTATAATTTATGATGCTCCATGATGATATTGTGCCAATTGCTACATGTTTTCTCCCTTCTTTATGTCATTTTTACACGTTTTTCGGGACTAACCTATTAAGAAGATGCCAAGTGCTAATTCCCTGTTTTCTCATGTTTTTTATTTCAGAAAAGTTGTTCTGGAAATATTCTCGAATTGGACCCCACAAATCCTGAAGTTCCTATTTCCCCCAGAAGCATCCAGAAGACCGAAGAGGAGTCCAAGAGGGGCACCAGGGGGCCCACACCATGGGGTGGCGCCCCCTTTGCCGCGCCAGGGGGTGGTCTGGTCCCGAGGGCTCCACCGCCTCTGCCCTTTCGCCTATTTATTCCCCCCGGATGGAAAACCCTAAAGACCTGATAAAAAATCCCCAAAAAGTTCCATAGCCGCCGTCATCGTCAACCCTAGATCAGGGGGATTCTGAAGCTGTCTCCCGGCACCCTGCCGGAGAGGATATCATCACCGGAGGCCTCTTCATCACCATGCCTGCCTCCGGATTGATTCGTAAGTAGTTCATCCTTGGACTACGGGTCCATAGAAGTATCTAGATGGTTGTCTTCTCCTCCTATTCCTCCATGTTTAGATCTTGTGAGCTTCCTAACAAAATCGAGATTGTTCTTATGTAATCCTGTGTGCTGCGTTTGCTGGGATCTGATGAATATTGAACTTATGCCAAGTTGATTATAGTCTTTATTGCATATGTTATTTGTGATCTTGCATGCTTTCCGTTGCTAGTGGTGCTCTGGCCAAGTAGTTGCTAGTGACTCCAAGAGGGAGTATTTATGCTCGATAGTGGGTTCATGCCTCCTTTTCGCCCGTGCACGAGTGACAGAAACGTGACGGGGGAGGATGTGTTGTTGCCACTAGGGAGAAAACAGCGGTGTGAGTGCCCACGTGTACAATCGTTGCTTACATTAAACACATTTCTTAATGCGATTATCTGTTGCTTGCAACTTAATACCTAAGGGGGTTCGGATGATAACTTGCTTGCAACTTAATACTAAGGGGGTTCTGATGATAACCTAAGGTTGGATTATTAGTCATAGATGCAGTTGGATTACGGTCTATGTATATTGTTGTAATGCCCGCACGAAATATCCTAGTATTCTTCATGTCATGAATGTGCACTACGGTGCAACCTTTATTTGTCAATTTCGTAGCTGTACTTTGTTCACCCAGCATGCCATCTTTTATGGAGAGACACCACTAGTGAACCTATGAACTCCGGTCCATTTTCCTACACTGTTAAACAAACCACTACAATTTCCAGATTTCTTTACTTACTACAAGCATACATTATTTTCCACACTATACGTCTAATCTTTGTTTTCAGCAAGACCGGTAAGGTTGACAACCTCACTGTACCGTTGGGACAAAGTATTTGGTTGTGTTGTGTGCAGGTTCCGCGTTGTTACTGACACAGGTGAGCCATTACCACCGTCAGTGGCATCAACCTTCCGAAGATCCTCTTTCTCCTACTGGATTGATAACTGATACGTCTCCAACGTATCTATAATTTCTGATGTTCCATGTTGATATTATGCCAATTGCTACATGTTTTCTGTATGTTTTCCTACGTTTTCTTACATTTTCCGGGACTAACCTATTGACAAAATGCCAAGTGCATGTTCCCTGTTTTCTGCTGTTTTTTTTTCCAGAAAAGTTGTTCTGGAAATATTCTCGGAATCGGACCCCACGAATCCCGAAGTTCCGATTTTCCCCGGAGGCTTCCAGAAGTCCCGAAGAGCCATGGAGGGGGGCACAGGGTGGCCACACCACCAGGTGGCGCGGCCAGGGCCCCTGGCCACCCCCGGCATCGCCCTTTCACCTATATATACTCCCCGATGCATAAACCCTAAAAGAATCGGCGAAATTCCACGAAACCTTCCGCAACCGCCGTCATCGTCAACCCAAGTTTCGGGGGACAGATTTCTGTTCTGGCACCCTGCCGGGACGGGGAAGTGCCCTCCGAAAGCCATCTCCATCGACTCCACCGCCATCTCCATCGCCGTTGATGTCTCCTATGATGAGGAGGGAGTAGTTCTCCCCCGAGGCCGAGGGCTCTACGGTAGCTATGTGGTTCATCTCTCTCTCCCATGGTGTGATCTACATGTGATCGTGAGCTTTGTAATATAGTTGAATAAGTAGATGTTACTCTTCATCTTGTGCTACTCAAGTGTTTTATTAATATGATCGTTGGAGTCACCTTGTCCCGCGGTGTGAAGGTGACCGTGTGCTCATAGTGACAGCGTGGGGTTAACTAGACATGGGAATGCTTACTTTAAGGAATGCTTTTTGCAGCCCTAATGATCAATGTTCGTTATCCAACCAGAGAGGATTAAGAGTAGCATAGTTAAGAGAAGATATTTAGTTATTCAATTATGTGATCATTGTTGAGAGTGTCCACTATTGAAAGTAGGATCCCTAGGCCTTGTTTCCAATCATTGAAACACCGTTTTCCGCCTGTTATGCTACATGTTTTCTTGCTGCCATATTTATTTCAGATTGCTATTATTACTTATAACCATCCATATTACTCGCATTTCACTATATCTTCGCCGAACTAGTGCACCTATATACCTGACACTTATATTGGGTGTGTTGGGGACACAAGAGACTTCTTGTATCTTAATTGCAGGGTTGCTTGAGAGGGATATCTTTGACCTCTACCTCCCTGAGTTCGATAAACCTTGGGTGATCCACTTAAGGGAAAATTGCTGTTGTCTACAAACCTCTGCACTTGGAGGCCCAACACTTTCTACAAGAATAGAAGCGTGCATAGACATCAAGCTCTTTTATGGCGTCGTTGCCGGGGTGGTAAGGTAAAAGGTACTCACATCCTCGGGTGTGAGTGCTCGGAGTTATTTCCTTTAGATTCTGCAATAAAATCTTTTTGTTTCTTGTTTTCGCTAGTTAGGCTTAATGGAAAACAAAATAAATATGAGAGATCTTTATAATATTTATCTTGAGTTAGGACATGAAGTGTTTGAAGAGAAAATTAAAAAACATATGGAGCTTTATTTGCATGCTAATAGCAATGTTATTAGTATGAAATCTTTGAAAACCATTATTGCTAATGTTTTGGAAAAGTCTAAGCTTGGGGATGCTAGTTTATATGAAAATGATCTTTTTAGTTCCCCAAGCACGCAGGAGAAAATTTTCTTTGCCGATGAGCCTATGCCTGTTACATATAGTAGTGATCATGATTGGGAAAAGCACACTACTTTTGATATTGAAAATCATGATATAGAAAGATCTAAACTTGTGGATGATGTGTTTGAAAATCCTTTTACTACTCATGATTATATGCTTGATACATCTCCCCCTAGTAAAAATGATGATATGTTTACAAATGGACACATTTTGGAGGATAACTATTCTATTGCTTATGATGATATTATTCTTTCTATATATGATGATTACAATGATGAATATGATATTTTCAGTCCACCTACTATTGAGGAGAAAATTATTTTGATGATACTATGCCTCCTATATTTGATTATTATGGTGATGATAATAATAATGATAGCTATTTTGTTGAATTTGCTCCCACTACTATTAATAAGAATGACTATGCTTATGTGGAGAGTATTAATTCTTTTATGCATGTGGCTCGTGATAAGAATGTTTTATGTGATAGCTATATTGTTAATTTTATTCATGATGCTACTGAAAGTTATTATGAGAGAGGGAAACATGTTTTTATGCATCTCAACAATATGAAGTTTCCCCTCTTTATGTTGAATTTTTTTATGTTGCACTTATTTTGTGTTCCTATGCTAATCACTTTGTGCTTCATTGATTTGTTTTTCTACAAGATTCGTTTTCATAGGAAGTGGGTTAGACTTAAATTTGTTCTAAATTTTCTTATTGATGCTCTCTTTTGCTTCAATTCATATTTCTCATGTGAGCATCTTCTCAAATTATCATGCCTAGCTAAAAGGCTTTAAAGAAAAGCACTTCTTGGGAGATAACCCATGTTTTTATTTTTGTATTGTTTTTCTCTGTTTTCTTTGAGTCTAGGGGTTGTATACTTCTGTAGCAACTCCTTTGTATCATTATTTTCATGTATTAGTTGAGCCAAGTAAAGCCTCTAGTGGAAAGTTGAGACAATATTTCGGATTTCTGCGCAGGAAACAGATTTCTGCTGTCCACTGTTAAAATCGTATAAAATCACAGAAAATTCAAAATGACCTGAGTTTTTTTGTGCGTACTTCTGGGCTATATACGCAACTTTTCTTAGGTGAACACTTTTTGATTTGAGAAACATAGGATTTTCTAAAAAAATCATCTTTACCTGATGTCCTGTTTTGACAGATTTCTGTCAATAATTGCATTTGCATCTTAATCTCTTTCTTTTGGTGTTCTTTTGAGAAAAAGAGTTTTAAAAGAAGTTGTGACAGTAGCTAATATGTTTATGAGTTTTAGGCTTGTGTTGAAACTGAACGATGTGAATTTATTATTTCGATTGCACTAATGTTGCTAATGAAGATTGTGAGAAGTTTGGTGTGAAGAAAGTTTTCAAAGGTCAAGAGAAGAGAATGATATGACGTGATCAAGAAGAGTGAAGAGCCTAAGCTTGGGGATTCCCCGGTGGTAAATCCCAGAAAATTCCAAGAAGAATCAAGCGTCTAAGCTTGGGGATTCCCAGGGCATCCCCTTCTTCATCAATAAATTATCAGGTCACTTCTAGTGTAACTATATTTTTATTCAGTCACATCTTATGTGCTTTACTTGGAGCGTCTTTTATTTTTGCTTTCAGATTGTTTAGTTTTATTTGACGGAGCTGATGGTTGCATCTTACCATACTTGTGTGGGAGAGAGACACACTCCGTTTTTTCGTTAGAATACTCTTGTGTTCCACTTATATTTGTTGAGTATTCATGCTTAGATATTTTAGTGCTTCCAGCTCTATGTTTTCGTGCATCCTTTGTTCAGAGCTGTTAGCTTTTGTAGTTAGGTGGTTCTCATATGAGTGTTTTCTTGGAAATATAAATGCTTATGTGATAGTTGGTATAGTGGAAAAATTCGCATGGTCTTGTAGATCACTAAACTGCTTCACTTGAATCATTGATGTTGTTTTGAGATATTAATTTGCTTAATGGATAAGCGGGAAGGACTAGTAAGTAGAAACTTTTAATGGTTGGTCTAATAAACTTGAAACTATGCCACACTTAAATTACCAGTTGATAGAAACAATGGTATATGATTGCTGCGAGTGATACATTTCCGATAGGCCTTTTGTTACGCGCTACGGTCGGGGTAGCTAACAGTGACTTGTCACTGCCACGGACCCTCTTGGAGTGATTTGCACTTTGCCTTGTAAGATGATTTGCTTTATTCAATATTTTAACTTGTGAGTACATGTTGTGGTTCCTGGCACTTCCACCATCCATATTTGCTAGCCTCTTCGGTACTGTGCATTGCCCTTTCTCACATTGAGAGTTGGTGCAAACTTCGCCAATGCATCCAAATCATGTGGGAGGAATTGGTTCTCCTACACATAAGCCCATATATTCTTCCACAAAATAGCCACCATACCTACCTATCATGGCATTCCCATAGCCATTCCGAGATATATTGATGCACAACATCCACCTCCATTATGTTACTTGATGATGAGCTTCATGGTTATTTATGCATACTGCTACACTAACAGGAGCATGCAGTTGGATACATCAGAGATATTTATTTATGAGTTATGAGTACTAAACGTGTGATGATTCATTGTAATATAGGATGTTGCCCCTACCGGTGAGGATATAAAAAAAATAAAAAAAATGAAAAAGCCCCAAAAAAGGGCCAAAGAGAGAATAAAGAGAGAGGGGGCGCATCACTATCCTTTATATACCACACTTGTGCTTCATGTTTAGCACCAATACTTCAGTTTGGAGAGAGTTTTCATATTATCATTCATTCATAACTATGTGGGGAACTTTACATTATAGAACTTGGCTTGTATATTCCAATGATGAGCCTCCTCCAATGAGCTCTAGGTCTTCGTGAGCAAGCAAGTTGGATGCAACCCCACTAGTTCCATTGGAGAGCTTTCATACACTTATAGCTCTATGTGGATCCGTTGTGTGGCAATCCCTACTCCTTGCGTAGCTTTGGTTGTAAGACTTTCTCTTGTCTAATGACCACTTTCAGCTTTGTGAGCCTTTCTTCCATTGACCTTCCAAACCCCCCATAATGTTCTCTTTGCCATAACATCCTGGTGCCAGGGACCAACGCAAAACACTTGCTTGTTTTTAGTGTGCAGATAGTTTAAGATTCAAGCATTGCATCGTGTGGAAAGCTTGACTTGATCCTAATAGGGGTTGTGAAGATCGTTTGACGTGCATGATATTTTTGTTCTTGAAAGCTTAAATCATCTCTACGCAATGATTAGTGTTTGTTATCCAACCGGAGAGGGTTAAGAGTAGCATAGTGAAGAGAAGATATTTAGTTATTCAATTATGTGATCATTGTTGAGAGTGTCCACTAGTGAAAGTAGGATCCCTAGGCCTTGTTTCCAATCATTGAAACATTGTTTTCTGCCTGTTCTGCTACATGTTTGCTTGCTACCATATTTATGTCAGATTGCTATTATTACTTATAACCATCCATATTACTCGCATTTCACTACCTCTTCGCCGAACTAGTGCACCTATATACCTGACAAGTATATTGGGTGTGTTGGGGACACAAGAGACTTCTTGTATCTTAATTGCAGGGTTGCTTCAGAGGGATCTCTTTGACCTCTACCTCCCTGAGTTCGATAAACCTTGGGTGATCCACTTAAGGGAAACTTGCTGCTGTTCTACAAACCTCTGCACTTGGAGGCCCAACACTGTCTACAAGAATAGAAGCGTGCGTAGACATCAATAACCTTGGTTCTTAACTGAGGGAAATTCTTACCGCTGCACTCATCACACCCTCCTCTTGGGTTCCCAACGCACCCTCCATAGTTTCTGTAGCAAGAATTTCTAGCACCATTGCTAGGGATTTAAAGTCAACTCTGCAAGCGATCAGTAAATCAAGAATATCATAGAGTTTCTTGGCATAACAGAGATACTAGCACCAAGATCACATAGAGAATTGCAATCAAAACCATTCACTTTCATTTTAATAATAGGTTCCCAACCATCATCTAGCTTCCTAGGGATAGAGGCTTAATTCACATATTAATCCATCCTCTCTAATTTGCATGACATCATTTGTAATATGTTTTGTGAAAGCCATACTCATAGCACTAACATTAGGAAAACTAGAAAGCTTTTGCAAGAACTTAATCACTTCAGTCATGTTGCAATCATCAAAGTCAAGATCATTTTTATCAAAGGTAATGGGACCATTGTCTCCCATATTTCTAAAAATTTCAGCACTTTTATCAAGAACAATTTTAGAAATTTCGGGCAGTTTTGCATTTTTAATAGCAGAAGTGGGAGTGTTTCCAACACCAATTAATTAAAATTGATAGTAGAAGGTTGTTTAGAATGAGAAGCTTCAGTTTTACTAGTGGTGGTAATGGTGCAAACATTAGCTATACTATTCTTTCTAGCTATCTCATCTTCTCTTTTCCAGCTAGCATGCAATTCAGCTAACATCCTAACATCATCATCAATTCGAATTTGGATGGCATTCAAAGTTTTAGTTTCTTTAACATCATGAGGCATAACCTTTAGTTTCATAAAATCAACATCAAGAGCAAGGCTATCAACTTTAGAAGCAAGAATATCAATTTTACGAAAATTTTCCTGAACAGATTTATTAAAAAGCAGTTTGTGTACTAATAAAATTCTTAAGCATGTTCTCAAAATCAGAGGGTACACATTTATTGTTGTTGTAGGAATTACCATAAGCATTACTATTATTGGGAGATAAGGCTAATAATTGTTGCTACCAAAATTATTCCTATAAGCATTGGTGTTGAAATTATTATTTTTAATTAAGTTCACATCAACATGCTCTTCTTGAGCAACCAAAGAGGCTAAAGGAACATTATTTGGATAAATAGGAGCATGGCCATTCACAAGCATAGACATAATAGCATCAAGTCTATCACTCAAAGAGGAGGTTTCTTCAACAGAATTTACCTTCCTACCAGTTGTAGCTCTCTCACTGTGCCACTCAGAATAATTTAACATAATATCATCAAGAACCTTTGTTGCTGACCCCAAGGTAATGGACATAAAGGTTCCTCCAGCAGCTGAATCCAGAAGGTTTCTTGAAGAAAAATTCAGACCTGCATAAATAGTTTGCATATAATCTTAGCAGGAGGATAATATTTTCTAATGAAAGCATCTTTACACTTAGTCCAAGAATCAATACTATTTCTAGGCAAAGACAACAACCAGTCTTTAGCAATCCCTCTCAAAGAGAAAGGAAACAATTTCATTTTAGCAATATCTCCATCCACATCTTTATATTTTTGCATCTCACATAGCTCAACAAAATTATTAAGATGGGCAACAACATCATCAGTACAAACACCAGAAAATTGCTCTCTCATAACAAGGTTTAACAGGGCAGGCTTTATCTCATAAAAATCAGTAGTAGGAGCAGGTGGAGCAATAGGTGTGCTAATGAAATCATTGTTGTTGGTGCTGGTGAAGTCACACAACTTAGTGTTCTCAGGAGTAGTCATTTTAACAAGACTAAGAACAGGAATAAAACTACAGCTAGAATAAGAACTATTTTTTTGTGTTTTTGATAAAGAGACGTAAATAAGACAAAATAAAATAAACTAAGCAAAACAATGACAAAGTAAAGAGATCGGAAATGAGAGACTCCCCTTTCATAAATTCTCTTCCTCCTCGGCAACGGCGCCAGAAAACTTGATGGGAGGCTTCTTGCTCTCGTTTGTAAACTGCAAGAGAAAGGTTGTGAAGAGTGCATCCGCAAATTTTCCCTCAGAAAGAAACGAAGGTTGAATCGACCAGTAGGTGGACAAGCAATCTCTGAAGGTTGATGTAGCCGAGGTGGCAGGGCAAACTACCGGTTCAGAAGCAACGTGGAACCTACACAACACAATCAAATCACTTTGCCCCAACGAAGTAGTGAGGTTTTCAATCTCACCGGTTTTGCTGAACACAAAGAGGTTAAACGTATGGTGTGGAAAACAGCAGGAAAAAAATATGAAAGCAGTAGGTGTTTTATCAGTATGAGGAAAAAGGACCGGGGTCCACAGTTCACTAGTGGTGTCTCTCAGTGAAAGATAAATAACATGCGTGGTGATCAAATTACAACTGGGCAATTTGCAGAAATGAAGGATGCACCATAGTGCATATGCAAGACATAAAGATTACTATGTGATTCATGCGGGCATTACAACAAAATACATAGACCGTCATACAACTGCATCTATGTCTAGTAATCCACCCTCCGAATATCATCCGTACAAACATTGGGTATTAATTTGCTAGCAACAGATTATCGCAGTAAGGAAAGTGTTTAATGTAAACAATGTAAACTATATAAACACCGTTGTTTTCTCCCTAATGGCAAAAACACATCCTACATCTGTCACGTTTCTGTCACTCGAGTACAGATGCAAAGGAGGCATGAACCCACTATCGAGCATAAATACTCCCTCTTGGAGTTACTAGCATCTACTTGGCCAGAGCATCTACTAATAACGGAGAGCATGCAAGACCATAAATAAAATAAGCATGAAGATAACATGATAGATTGATAATCATAGGACATGGCATTCAACATTCATCAGATCCCAGCAAACATAAGATGTAGCAGTACATAAAGATGATCTCGATCATGTAGGGAACTCACGAGATCTAAACATGAGGAACAAAGTGGAGAGAACTACCATCTAGCTACTTCTATGGACCCGTAGTCCAGGGATGAACTACTCACGCATCACTTCGGAGGGGCGCATGGTGGTGTAGACCCCTCCGGTGATGAATTCCCCTCCCAGCAGGGTGTCGGGGAGAGCTCCAGAACGCTACCGATCTCGGGATGACGATGACAGCGGCCTCGGGTGTTTCTCGGGAAGAAGTGGTATATATTTACGGTTTACGCCTCGAGGGTATAAATAGGAGAAAGGGAAAAGGCGGTGGAGGCCTAGGGGTCCCACACCACCCCATGGCGCGGCCAGGGGGCGCGCCGCCCTATGCTGTGGACCCCCTGTGGCCCCCCTCCGGTTCTCTTTGGGACTCCGTGGAACCTTCGGGAATTCTAGGACCTCCGGACTTCGAATTTTCCAATTCTGAGAATATTTCCTCAACAACTTTTCTGAAACTAAAAACATCAGAAAACAGTGAACTGGCTCTGTGGCATCTTGTCAATAGGTTAGTCTGGAAAATCGATAAAAATGACATAAAGTGTATAGAAAAATGTGGGAAACAACACGAAAACATCACAAATTAAGGATATTTTTATGACGTAACAGGATCTCCCTCTCATTGGACCATGTATATCAGGATGCACCTCATCCGTTCCATCATCCTTCTGTTGAGGTTACCTGGAGGTAGATTTCCTTAAGCTCGTAGTCGTTCAGGATGCACCTCATCCGTTCCATCATCCTTCTGTTGAGGTTACCGGTATTCTTTTGTTCGTCACGATAGATCATGTAAAAGCACCAATAGATCGCCCATTGTCCCGGCCTGGTGGAGTGCACATTGTGCAGCTTCGTAAGGAGTGTGATCTTGTTTTCCTCGTCCTGGGGTCCGTAGACATTTCTTAGTCACCAAGGTAGGCCCCCACCTATCGGGTAGACCTTGACCATCACTGAATGTACATCAACGTGCATTGTCCAAGTGGACGTTCGCGCTGACCCATGCAATGAGGATCCCCTAGTATCGGTTGTCAGCAAGCAGATGTAATCATCAAATTCCGCGCCTAGAATTTCCATTACAATAGAGGGGTTTACAAGTGCTAATTCCGTCTCTTGCAGGAAAATAATCGACGCGCCAGTCGAGCCAACAAGGAAATGGACATTCGACCTAAGTTCACGATCATTAAGACCTCTCATGTTCAAAATCATCATTCTCGGTTCGTGTAACATGATAAATGCGAGACACCCTGAATTCAGGAACCCCGTGGGTCAATCCTCCACGAGGCACCCATCCGACGGCATGGCAGGGGCAGGAGAACAACCCCCCCCCCCGAATCGTCAAAAGAGACCACCCGTACAACTCCCCTATGGCCTCGATCATGTGTTTTTCTGGGGGGCCTCGAACATCTTATGGAACGCATGTACGGTCTCGGAGGATGGCGGTCCTTGCTGCCATTCAAGCCCATCTTGCGCATAAGCACCATTTGCGCTTTCTATTATGCGTTGATTCAACTCGGTTGCATCGCGATTCGACCACTTCTACGAGGCTGGAACTTCAACTCCCATAACCGTCATTGGAGCGGGGGGGAGGGGGCAGGGTTGAAGGATAGCCTCCAAGCGTGCCTTTACAGCCGCAAGGAACCCACGCAGGGTACGCGACACCTCGGCAGCCCGACCCCTAGGCACAAATGATCTCAAACCGGAAAACATAACCAGAGGTGAGGTGAAACGGGACGCAGAGGGGGCTCACGTCATGGGCACCGCATCCCCAGCTAAGGAGGGGGGGTGCTCCGGAACAACACTATGTCACGCGGGTGGTGGATCAGCCCATACCGTCTCAGGGGAGCCCTCATCCGCATCGGGCTGGGTCTCAGGCACCAAGGAGGCTGACCAGAGCATACGTGAGCACCCCTTATCAGTCGCACATGGCGATGCACCACCCACGATGGAATGGCCCATCACGGAGAGAGGGTTGGAGAGCCCGAATAGGCCCAACTCCATGGGCAAGCCCCCGCACGTGTCCGTAGGCCCACCCCCCAGAAGATAACAAAAATTTGACAAGCGCCATGCAAGGTTGGTGAACTTATGTTACCGTGGCTACAGACAAGAAGTAGCTTTGTCGATATAAGGTTAAAGGTCTACGCGACGGAGCAAGCCCAAAGAGTGGGACAGGCCCAAATACTTGATGGGGACTGAGCGACTTTTGCCGAAAAGTCTACCATAGCAGCCAAATCAATCTCATAGCAACTGATTAGAGAAATGGAGCTCTTTCATGACCATGCCATCGACCTCGCTAGAGCTTTGTAAGGTAGAGGCCAGGTTGGATATGTCATCTGTAGTGGGGACTAGGAAAATCGATGCATCGTCGGCATAGAGAAAGACCTGCAAACCTCTTAGTGATGGGTTGAAGGAGACCCGTCTCCATGGACAGTTTAAGAGTTCTGTTGAGGGGATCAATGCTAATATCAAAAAGCGATAGTAAAAAATCGATCACCCTATCTTAACACCCGGTCGTGTAGGATGTCGAGTCCTAGAATGTCATTCAACGGGACGCACGAAGATCCCATTGAGAAAAGGGTGGAGACCTAAGCACGCCATCTGGGCGATAATCTGCAGTGTTGGATGACATATAGAAAGATAGTCCCATTGTATAGAGTCTAAATCTATGGCAATGTAGAGTTTAAGGAGAATCATGGAGTGCAATTTTGGTGAAGGCTCTGGCCGTGTTCAACACATACATAAAATTATCATTGATTATCTTCGTCTTGATGAAGGCGCTCCGTAAATGGGAAACGAGGTCATTCATGTAGCGCCATAGCCTTGGTGATAACCTTGGAAATAATGTGAATGGGGCTAATAGGGCAGAAGTCCTGAATCGATTCAGCCCCCTCTTTCTGAAGTAGAGCAATGTTGGCCGAGTTTATGATGATGTGGAATTTGTTGATTGATAGCTTCAAGAAGGCATCAATAACCCACATGAGGTCAGTTTTGATGATGTCACGGCAAGAGGCAAAAAGCCATGGTAAACCTGTCCAGTCTCGAAGATTTAACAGTTGGCACATCATCTATGGCGTTCTTGATCTCATCGGTAGAGAATGGGAGAGCCAAAGTCTATCCTCTCTTTCGGCCTAGAGGTTAAAATCAGAATTTTCACTCCTCTTGTACATTTTTCACCATGTACAGATCGCCAAAGATCGCCACTCGAGATCATCCCGCATCTCTTTCTCATGTTGGTCGTGATACATGAGAACAACATGGCACCTGCTTATCCTTACTCAGCCACTTTCCGCCACCGAGCGACCGTTGTTTTTTTTATTTCCCTTACACTTCAAATGATGCGGCGGTGTTTCATGTCCGACCAGAAATATAGTTCCCCTTGCTTCCCATTCCAATTTTGCATTTTGCATACGTAAGAGAATCTCCACTCGCGCCCCCTTGTTGTCGTCTGGATCGGCGCCCGGAGAGGCCTTTTGGGGGCTCGTCCGGATGGCGCGGCGCCCCTTCCCCACTCGGCGCCCCCAAGCGAAAGCCCCAAAGCATTATTTTGCCTACTTTTTGTTATTTTGGCGTTCCAAAAATATTTAAAAATATTTATGTTCTAGATTTAAATTATTACATATGAAGTTTCGAATGGATAAAAATAAAAATAAAAATATTCATACTATTAAAAATAAATTTAAAGTGCACTATGTAGCCGCCAATCTTTTGCGATCCCACAAATGCTCCACTAGATCATCTTGGAGTTGATCATGAGTGGCCCCGTCTCGAATCTCCATATGCATCGCGATGTACTCGGTCTAATCCGCTGGCACATTGTGATCCACATTGGCGAGAGGACCCTGAAACTCATATGGAAGATGATCATGCACTGGATTTGCACGCTACTCCTCAATGATCATGTTGTGCATGATGACACGTGTATTCATGACTTCTCCCATCTGCTCGGCCGACAAAGTGAGAGCAGTATACCGCACAATGGCAAACTTCTGCTGGAGCACTCCAAATGCACGCTCAACATCCTTTCTTGTGCTCTCTTGAACCAGGATTTCTTGTTGCCTAGAGGATTGGAAATTTTCTTCACAAATGTTGACCATCTTAGATAGATACCATCCGCTAGGTAGTACCCCTTGTTTTACTCGTGGCCATTGACAATATAGTTCACTGATAGAGTATGGCCTTCAACAAGTTTCGCGAACATAGGGGAATGCTGCAACACATTGATGTCATTGTGAGATCCTCCCATGCCAAAGAACGCATGCCAAATCCAAGTCTCCTGATCTTCCACTGCCTCAAGGACCACACCGCAAACTCCTTGATGGCCCCCTTTGTACAATCCTTGCCAGCCAAATGGACAGTTCTTCCAGCTCCAGTGTGTGCAATCAATGCTTCCAAGCATACCAGGAAAACATCTTGCTTCATTTGTTGCCAGGATCTGAGAAGTTTCCTCCTTGTTTGGTCCTCTCAAATAGTTTGGGCCAAACACTTCCACTATCGCACTACAGAACCTGTACATGGCTTTGATAGCCGACGACTCAGACTTGCGGAGATAATAGTCCTGACCATCTGCAGGGGCTCCAAATGTAAGCATTCTCATAGCAGCAGTCCACTTCTAAATTGAGGAGAAACCTACCATCCCCACGGTGTCTTTCTTCTTCTTGAATAAGGGGTTGTGCTCCGTCACATTCTGCAACAATGTGTTGCACAACCTTCGGCTCATCCGAAATCTCCGTCGAAAATCCTTTGCATCGAATCTTGGCTCTTCGGAAAAATAGTCGGCGAAAACCATGCAGTGGCCCTCCATTCTCATCCTCGTCTTTCTCCTCCCAAACTTGAAGCCTCCTCGCTTTGGTTCACTATTGGCTTCATCCTCGGCAAGGATTTGTGCCAAACAAGTACGAACAAGCAAGTTCTCATCTTCCTTGTCGTCGATATCTGCTTCCTCCTCTAGGAGAAAGTTCACCATCATCTCATCGTCATTGTCCATCTGTAGAAATGAAAATGACTTCAAAATGTTGACAAAAACAATGGCCGGCGCCCAACCGGGCAAATTGCCGAACACATTGGGGGCGAGGTGGTTACCTCTGGTCATCGGAGGCAGCGACGGCGGGAGCAGGGCCGGGAGCGGCACCGGAAGAGGGCCGGTTGCGGGGCGGCACCGGTGCGCTAAAGAGCGGCGGAGCCGTGAGGCGGAGGGAGACGGCAGAGGGCGAGGCGGCGTGGACGGGGCGCAAGTGTACGAGGCGGCGTGGGCCACTTTGTGGACATTTTGTGTCGCTGGCTCGACGGACCCGCGGCACGGAACGACTCATCCGACGCCCCGATGGGAGCCCCTGGGAGGCGGGTTGGGCTGGGTTTGCCGGACGGGAACAAGGGAGCGTCCGGACAGGGAGGCCTAATGGGGCGCGCGAGTGGGCGCGCTCGGGGCCGTCCGGATGGGAAGACGGTTGGGGGCGACCTTTGGGGGGCGTGAGTGGAGATGCTCTAACCAAGCTAAAGGTATATGTAGGTAAGAAAATTAGATAATGGACTATTTCGTTGAGAACATGTGCATGATGAGAAAGATAGGAGAGGGATGACAATATATACAGAGCCCGACCGGTGATATTGAGCTCAAGTCAGGGCATGTGATTTTTCAGACAATACTGGCTCGTGCGAGTTCCGTAACTGATGCATGTGCATGGCGTATGCATGGTAGACTAGAAGGCCCACATAATAATAATTTTTGTACTTTTTAATTTTAAACGCAGTTTTCCTAAAGTTCAGAGATAGTTTGGAAGTGTTTCACTAGTGGAAAACAGGCTATCAGTATCGGTTCCGGAGGGCATTTAGTACCGTTTGGACAACTGGTACTAATTAATCAGCACTAAAGGTAGTCCAACCTTTAGTACCGTTTCGTTATGAACCGATATTGCATGTGCCTCCACGTGGCCTCAGGGGAGCCTGCGGGGCTGTAGACATTTGGTACCGGTTCATAACACGAACCGGTACCAAAGGGTTGGGAGGGGTTTAGGGTTTAGGAGGGGTGTAGGGTTTAGGAGTGGTTTAGGGTTTAGGAGGGGTTTAGGGTTTAGGAGAGGTTTAGGGTTTAGGAGGAGATGTATCAGACCTTTTCATCGTATGAAGATCGCGTTGATGCGCCAGAAACGCACTTGGGTATAGATAAAGTATCTACATGCATGAAGGTGATGCCTATATCAACTTGGTGCATACATGCATATAACACATGCAATTAATTACATGAGATCGCAAATTAAGTAGTGTTTCATAGTGGTACTCTCCGAGGCATACTATATAGTACATGTAGCTAGTACATTGAGGCATACACTATGATGCATGGTGGTACTCTCCGAAAGGAGCTATAACGTCCTCGAGGAAAAATCCCGCCAATTCCTCGCAAATTTCTTGGAAGCGGCGCTCGAGGGGGAGCTTTTCCCGCTTTCTTGCCAACTGTAAAAGAATGAGCGAGATACAAATGAATACATACGTAAACTATCAAATCATAATAAAACAATTATGACTGAAACTCAGCAGAACTGATGGTAACAAAATAAATTTGTAAATATAGTTACATACCTCCTTATTTCTATTATTATTTTTCTCTCGTTGACAATCTTGTGAATGTTCTCACAAACAAAGTAACCACATAGATTAGTCACCTTTGGTTGTTGCGCGCATTTCTGTGCAATAATATAATTCAATCAAACAATAATCAAGTATGATAACGGTGTGTGGACCTAGGTAGTAATACTTACTTTCGCACGCCATGTCAGCTTCGGTGGCCATCCACCATTCGGATCTTCCTTGACGAACGTTTCCCATTTGCTGCCCGACAAAGCAAATGAAATAAAAGAGTTATTAATTTATTGATATCAGGAAATTAACGGAAAAGACAATAAGAATTAATTAAAATTACCCGTTGAGCATATCCCAATGGTGCTTGTAATCTATAGGCCTTTTTCTCATTGAGTCGGAGACTTCAACGAATCCCTCGTGCATTTTAATGACGAGAAGAATAAAGTGGAAGCTACGCACGTTTAAATATGTAGTGTCATATATATATATATATATATATATATATATATATATATATATATATATATATATATATATATATATATAACTCATTAGTTAAAATTTTAACATATGGTGAGAAAATAGAATGTGTTAGAAGACAGTAACACTCACTTGAAGTTGTAAGGCCAAAGTATTTGTTTTTTTGTCACGTTGCCGCTTCAAAAAGCTTAGCAAAGTCTTCGGTGTATCCTTGTTAAACATGGGTAGCTTTATGGTTTTCTCATGCATTGTATCCGCGTCAATGAATCGAATGTCCGTTATTTTATCCCTTTTGCATTCGAGCATCTTCTTTCTACATAATAAAGGGCACACAAGATTAAATTGAGGATAATTGCAGAAAATGAACAAGCTTAGGTAAAGACTTATCGAATTACATAAATAAATCACTTACAGACAATCGCAGCTGAGCAACGATGTGTCAAGGGCCCGGAGATTGTATAACGCAAAAAGATCCTCAAAGTCAACACTCACAGCGTATTCGTGGAAGTAGTGCTCCTCCTTAAATCCCACCATGATAGCCTCGAACCCTTCCTTTTCCCTACTAAAAGACCACTTATGCAAATTGCGCATTTTTGTTCGTAGGATGGAGACATTCTTGACCAAATTTTTCCCTCGTTCAAATTGATATGCTACTTCAGCGATGGCGTAGTCGATAGCGGTTGTTTGTTGTCGAGAACTTTGAACGGCCTTCTTGTCAAACACCTTGAGAGGGGGGACCGATTGAACGGGTTGTTATCCAAGCTCGGGAACGTGTTTACTTTTTGTCTTGACCATCGGTTTCCCTTTTTCCGCCTGGACCACCGGTTTCCCTTTTTTTCCTAGACCATCTCCTCATATGACTTTTCAATAGAGCGCCAATAGTCTAATGGCGGCGATGGTGGAGGGTTATATAGGTTCTCAACGGTACGCACAACTTTCATCGGATCTAGCGTGTTCTCAAAAGGTATGTCTGGCACTTTCTTAGAAAAATGGGCAGCCACCTCAGAACGAGAGATGATGGTGTTTTCATCGCCAAGTCTTTCCCAAGGTAACTTCTGAATAGGCGTCTGTGATCTCTCTATTCTAGGTCTCTTCCTAGCCGGCGCATCGTTCCTCTTAATGGGCGCTTCCTCACGCGGAGGATATCCATATGCTGGACTCGCGCTGGCCCCCCCCCCTCAGGTAGGTGTGGCCCTTTCTGCTCATGTGGAGCAGGAGTAGTCGATGGTCCTTGCTGCTCATGTGGATTGCTAGCAGAAGTAGTCGATGACCCTTGCTGCTCATGTGGACTGCCAGAAGGAGTAGTTGGCCTTCGCTGCTCATGTGGCCTTGGCACGGGGCCTGAAAAGTCGATGACCCTTGCTGCTCATGTGGAAACCGTAGTTTGGAGCGCGTTGGCGAGTTTTCGGGCGCGAGCGCGGTGCGACAGCAAATACAGAAGCTCTATAAAAAAGAAAATAGGGTGCTACAAATTCTTTTATTAGAAACAGAAAACAGACGCGCAAGCGCACCGCAGTTCTTCGGAATACAAATTATTTTATTAAAAATAGAAAACAGACGAACACTACTCCTCGTCGTCATCATCGTCGGCGGACTCGTCGGTGACCTCCTCATCGTTGTCGGACGTGCACGATATCGTGTCCGAGATAGGCTCCCACCTCGGATCGTCGGAGGCCCAGACTTCGCCGGCGTGGTCGGCCCGGCGGAGCTCTTGCAGCGCCATCGTCCTCGCCTCCCGGGCAGCCTCTAACGCGAGGTGGCGTTCGAGGCGGAGCTCCGCCCGCTCAGCTGTGCGGGTCTGCCAGAGCTCCTCGTCGGTGCTGTCCTCCCCCGGATTGTTCTGGTAATACTCGCGGACGACGCGCTCGTCCCTGGCGTCGACTAGGCCCTGAAACGCGCGGTGACGGTGGTCGGCGGCGGTGACGATCTGCGGCGTCGGCGCCCTGGCCTTCGCTTCCCAGAGGGTGTGGCAGTCGTTGAAATTCATCAGCGACCGCGGGCGGTTGAAGCGCCAGGCCGCCGCGTCCCAGGCGCGGGCGGCCTCCGTCGCCGTCGCAAAGGAGCCGAGGGGGATGCGGTCGTCCCCGTAGCGGATCTTCATGGTGAACATTCTTTTGGCGGCGCTCGGACGCCGCGGAAGCCGGTGGTGTTGTTCCTCCTCGGAGGCATGGTGGCGGTGCGGCGGTGCATGGAGAGGAGTGGACGCGTGGAGTGGAGAAGACGCTCGAGGCACGGCGTTTTATACCGCGCGCTCGCCGCCACGCGGCCCATCTCCCGCGCTACGCGACCGTTCATAGCTAGCTAGAGGTTGTATATTCAGCAACTCATTGTGGATTTCTATTGAAATCGGTAGTTGAGTACCTAAAAATGATTTTTTCCAAAATTTATGAGCTAATTACGAGGCACATGTAGTTCATATTTGTCCCGTTTCCAACTGAATCGGCAGAAACTTGTGATTTTCAAAAGAGCTGGATGGAAATCTTTTCTTAGAAAACAAATTGTCTATTTGCGTATATCACATGTCCTAGCATGTTCAAAAAATTAATCCCCCAAGTTTTGCAACATGTTTGTGCTAGGTCCTTCACAAAAAAACCCATTTCTGACACTCCGAAAATGGAAAATGGTTTTTTTATTCAGTTAAAAAAATTTCTTCATCAACATTGTCCGTGCTTCCAAGATGCATGTTTGTGTGCAATATGGGCTCATTATAGCAAACTATGCCTTGTATTTGGCCATAAGACCCGTCATTTCAACAGAAACCCTAGAATGTTAGGAGGAGATAGCTCTTTTTTGTGAACACTTTTTCAACAGAACTGTCGTATTCCAAGTTTACTATTTTTGGTGGATACTAGGACATATGTAATGACACCAGGCTAAGGTCTCATGTTACTTAGGGGTTTTTTGAATTCTATGGAATTTTCTCAGCCCGTTTTAGGAGAAAGTCAAGACGGCGGGCATGACCGTTCGTAGCTAGGGTGTATATTTGGCAACTCATTGCGGATCTCTTATTGTGTGCAATATGGGATCATTATAACAAACTATGCCATGTTAGTAGGAGATAGCTCTTTTTGTGAACACTTCTTCAACCAATCATGAAGAATCACACGGATCGTGTGTTTCTTTCTAACTCTTGTGAGTCGTTGGATCAGGGGGTGTGTTTCTTTGTAGCTCTTGTGAGCCGTTGGATAAGTGGTAGTTCTCGAGCGTCTGAGTCCCACCAATTAGGAAGAATCACACGGATCGTGTGTTTCTTTCTGCCTCTTGTGAGTCGTTGGATCATGGGTGTGCTTCTTTCGAGCGCTTTAACCGTTGGATCGATCAAAACCCTAGAACAACACTTAGTGAGTCAGAGGACCCTATATATAGCCCACCTCTCGGATTCCCTGCATACATCATACAGTTCATCGATCGAATACAAATCATCCGGATTCGAGAGCATACGTCCTACCGTGCATTTGATATGCCTATATGCACTTAGGAGCCACGGTGGGGCTGTATGTTGGCGATACCGATTGTTTTGTTCTACCTCCGACATAAAAGGTTTGACAAAAGGTGTGATACATCGTTCAGTTCATCGACTGTGAATACAAATCATCTGGATTCGCCAGCATACGTTTGACCGTTCATTTGATATGCATATATGCACTCACGAGCCATGGTCGGGTTGTATGCTGGCGATACCGATTGTTTTTTTCTATCTCCGGCATAAAAGGTTAGATACAACTTCTTTTTTGTGAACACGTTTTCAACACAACTGTCGTATTACAAGTTTATTATTACACATCACCAAGAACATCATCACTATCTAGTCTTCTGATTTTTCTTCGTGTGGTTCCCTTTCTTCTGATTGCAACGCAACCATGGACACTCTTCGTTATTTAACACGATGCTTGGGTTAGTTTTAACCTTGAAGGGTGCAATGTACTCAAACTTATTATAATCTTCTGACATGTCTGTCTTGTCCTCCACCATGATGTTTCTTTTTCCCGAAAGAACTATGTGGCGCTTTGGCTCATCATATGATGTCTCCTCTTGCCTTTCTTTTCTTTTTTTTGGTTTGGTAGACATGTCCTTCACATAGAAAACCTGAGCCACTTCACTGGATAGCACGAATGGTTCGGTCTCGTATCCTTGATTCTTCAGATCCACAGTAGTCATTCCGTACTGTGGGTCTACCTGTACCCCGTCTTTCAGGTTTAACCATTTGCACCGGAAAAAAGGGATCTTGAAAGTAGGTTTATAGTCAAGTTCCCATATCTCCTCTATGTACCCATAATACGTTACCTTCTTCCCATGGTCGTTTGCTACATCAAAGCGGACACCACTATTTTGGTTGGTGCTCTTTTGATCTTGGGCGATCGTGTAAAATGTTTTCCCATTTATCTCGTACCCTTGAAAAGTCGATATACGAAAAGATGGTTGCTTGGCCAACAAGTATAGTTGTTCTTCAACAGTGGTGTCATTAATGAGATGTGTTTGCAACCAACCGCCGAAAGTCTTCTGGTGTTCTCCATCAATCCAATCTTCACCTTGCTCCGGGTATTTTGATCGTAAAATATTCTTGTGTTCCACTATATACGGAGCCACCAAGCTGGAATTATGTAGGACTGTGTAGTGTGCTTTAGTGAAAGAATGTTCGTCCATACTTACTTTCGCTCTCTTTCCTAGTGTGCCTTTTCCATGCAGTCTCCCCTCGCAGCGAGATTCAGGAACACCGATCGGCTTAAGGTCAGGAATAAAGTCAACACAAAACTCAATGACCTCCTCTGTTCCATAGCCATTGGAGATGCTTCCTGATACGTCATAAACATATCCCTAATTTTCATGTTCCATGTTGTGTTCATGTTATTTCCGACATGTTTGCTATACACTTTATGTCATTTTTATCGATTTTCCGGACTAGCATATTGACAAGATGCCACAGAGCAAGTTCCCTGTTTTCTGTTGTTTTTAGTTTCAGAAAAGTTGTTCTGGAAATATTCTCGGAATTGGAAAATTCGAAGCCCAAAATTCTTAGAAATCCCGGAGGGTCGAAGAAGTCCCGAAGAGCCCCGGAGGGGGGCACAGGGTGGCCACACCATGGGGTGGCGCGGGTCCCCCTGGTGGCACCACCTGGTGGTGTGGGCCCCCTGGCCACCCACCAACGTTGCCCTTTCGCATATTTATACTCCCCCGAGGGAAAACCCTAGAAGAATCGACCTTTTCCACAAAATACATCTGTAGCTTCGCCGCTGCCGCCGACAAGTTTAGGGGGGACAGATCTCTGTTCTGGCACCCTGCCGAGACGGGGAAGTGCCCCCGGAAGCCATCTCCATCGACTCCACCGCCATCTCCATCACCGTTGTTGTCTCCTATGATGAGGAGGGAGTAGTTCTCCCCTGAGGCCGAGGGCTCTACCGGTAGCTATGTGGTTCATCTTTATCTCCCATGGTGTGATCTATATGTGATCGTGAGCTTTGTAATCTAGTTGAATAAGTAGATGTTACTCTTCATCTTGTTCTACTCAAGTGTTTTATTAATATGAACTTTGGAGTCACCTTGTCCCGCGGTGTGAAGGTGACAGTGTGCACATCATGTGTGTCTCCTCTATGAATTGTGGTATTTGTCTAGTACCTTCTAGGGCGCTCATAGTGACAGTGTGGGGTTAACTACACATGGCAATGCTTACTTTAAGGAATGCTTTTTGCAGCCCTACGCAATGATTAGTGTTTGTTATCCAATCGGAGAGGGTTAAGAGTAGCATAGTGAACATAAGATATTTAGTTATTCAATTATGTGATCATTGTTGAGAGTGTCCACTAGTGAAATTAGGATCCCTAGGCCTTGTTTCCAACATTGAAACACCATTTCCGCCTATTCTGCTACATGTTTGCTTGCTACCATATTTATTTCAGATTGCTATTATTACTTATAACCATCCATATTACTCGTATTTCACTATCTCTTTGCCGAACTAGTGCACCTATATACCTGACAAGTATATTGGGTGTGTTGGGGACACAAGAGACTTCTTGTATCTTAATTGTAGGGTTTCTTGAGAGGGATATCTTTGACCTCTACCTCCCTGAGTTCGATAAACATTGGGTGATCCACTTAACGGAAACTTGCTTATGTTCTACAAACCTCTGCACTTGCAGGCCCAACACTGTCTACATGAATAGAAGCGTGCGTAGACATCACTTCCTTCTGTCCTAGCACGGTTATGAACGTATTTCTTCAAGACTCCCATGAATCTCTCAAAGGGGAGCATGTTGTGTAGAAATACAGGACCGAGAACATGGATCTCTTCGGCTAGGTGAACTATGAGGTGCGTCATAATATTGAAGAAGGATGGTGGAAACACCAACTCGAAGCTGACAAGACATTGCACCACATCCTTCTGTAAATTTGATAGAGTTAGTGGATTGATCACCTTCTGAGAAATTGTATTGACGAATGCACATAGCTTCACAATGGGTACTCGAACATTTTCTGGCAGAAGCCCCCGCAATGCAACCAGAAGTAATTGTATCATAATGACATGGCAGTCATGAGACCTTAGGTTTTGAAACTTTTTCTCTGTCATGTTTATTATTCCCTTTATATTCGACGAGAAGCCAGACGGGACCTTGATGCTGCTCAGGACTTCAAAAAATATCTCCTTCTCTTCTTTGGTAAGAGCGTAGCTGGCAGGACCTTGATACTTCTCTGGATTCAGGTTGTCTCGTATGTGCATACTTTCCTGGCCCTGCCGTGCATCTGGTGTATCTTTTGTCTTCCCATACACGCCTAAGAAATTTAGCAGGTTGACGCAAAGATTTTTCGTCACGTGCATCACGTCGATTGAAGAGTGAACCTCTAGGATTTTCCAATAGGGTAGCTCCCAAAATATAGACACCTTCTTCCACATGGGTACATGTCCGGCACTGTCATTCGGAACAGATTGTCCGCTAGGACCCTTTCCAAAGATCACTTTTAAATCCTTGACCGTATCATATATAACATCCCCATTAGGGCGGGTAGGTTTTGTCCGGTTATCTGCCTCACCTTGAAATGTGTGCCTCCTCTCTTTCTTACGGGATGCTGTTGTGAAAGAAATCGACGATGCCCTAGGTACACATTCTTGTTTCCCAAATGTATACTGTCAGTATCACCTAACCAGTGTGTGCATGCATTGTATCCCTTGTTTGATTGTCCTGAAATGTTACTGAGAGTAGATCAATCATTGATGGTTACGAACAACAACCCTCGTAGGTTAAATTCCTTTTGTTCGTTCTCATCCCACACAGGTACACCTTCTTCACGCCACAACTGTAAAAGTTCTTCAACCAATGGGCTCAGGTACACATCAATGTCGTTGTCGGGTTGCCTCGGGCCTTGGATCAGCACTGGCATCATCATGAACTTCCGTTTCATGCACAACCAAGGAGGAAGGTTGTAGATACATAGAGTCACCGGCCAGGTGCTCTGAATGGAGCTCTGTTCCCCGAAAGGATTAAAGCCATCTGTACTTATACCAAATCTTAAGTTCCTCGCATCATCTGCAAATGTCTTGAACTCTCTGTCGATTTTTCTCCACTGCGACCCGTCAGCGGGGTGTCTCAGCATCACGTCTTTCTTACGGTCTTCTTTGTGCCATCGCAACAACTTGGCATGTTCTTTGTTTTGAAACAAACGTTTCAACCGTGGTATTATAGGAGCATGCCACATCACCTTGGCAGGAACCCTCTTCCTGGGTCGCGGCTCGCCCTCAACATCACCAGGGTCATATCGCCTGATCTTATACCCCAATGCACCGCATACCGAGCATGCATTCAAATTCTTGTACTTCTCGCCGCGGTAGAGGATGCAATCATTGATGCATGCATGTATCTTCTGCACCTCTAATCCTGGAGGGCAGACAACCTTTATTGCTTCGTAAGTACTAGAGGGCAATACATTCTCCCCTGGAAGCATCTTCTTTATTATTTTCAGCAACTTTTCAAAACCCTTGTCAGAAGTACCATTCTCTGCCTTCCATTGCAGCAATTCTAGTGTGGTACCCAGCTTTTTCTGGCCATCTTCGCAATTTGGGTACAACAATTTGTTGTGACCCTCTAACATTCTCTCCAACTTCAACTTCTCATTTTTACTTCCGCAGTTAATCTTCGCATCATGAATAGCCCAACCTAAATCGTCATCGGGCTCATAAAAATGAGCTCTTCTTCATCTTCGTCTCCCCCATTGTCCTATCACCGTGTTTAGTGTACATAGCATAGTTTTTATTATCCTCTTCTTCTTTATTGTCTTCCATTATAACCCCTCTTTCTCCGTGCTTCGTCCAACAATTATAGCCGGGCATGAAACCGTTCTCAAACAGGTGGAAGTGAATAGTTATTGAGTTAGACTAATCCTTCATATTCTTACAGGCATTACATGGACAACACATGACACCATTCGACCGCTTGCTCGCCTCAGGCACGTGGAGAAAAGTATGCATGCCATTAAGAAACTCGGGAGAACGTCGGTCACCGTACATCCATTGTCGGTTCATCTGCATTATATAAGTATATTAAAAATCATTCATTACACTACTACATCATAGATGAGTGAACAAATTAATTAATATACATGTCCATCAGATTAAAAGTAAGGTAGAGTACTGACCAAATGTAATACATAGTTGTCATAAAACATACACTCAAACTAACATACAATTATCTAAACAAATTAAAACCAACAAAAAATGCGATGAAAATCGCAACTAAGGTAACTACTGAACCTACACCATAATGATACCAGGCCCCTTGATTAATGGCATATTTTCTGATCTTTTTAATCTTTAAGCATATTGCATCCATCTTGATCTGGTGATCATCGACGACGTCGGCAAGCTTCAAGTCTATCGGTATAATTGTCATAAAACGAAATGAAACAAATAGTTATAAAAGTATACCACATCCAAATCATAGACTGGATGAGGGCCGACGGGGACGTATATCAAAACCATGGCACTATACATAAAAAACAATCATACAGGTAAGAAAATTTTAAAGTAATATATATGCATCTATCACATAAAACTAAGTTTTTTTATAAAACATAAAAACAAGTAGGCTCACCGAGGTGATGCCGGCTAGGGACGACGTTGGCGGCCGATGGCGATGAGGACGGGGAAGATACTAAAATCAACAAAACATATTTTAATTTAAGTTCAAATTGCATATAAAACGAATGAAATCCTTAACTTAAACATTTCATCAAACACCTTGCTAGCACTAAAAAAATTGAAACGAGTTAAACTATAGGAAATGAGCTAAATTAGGAATGCCAGAAGAAAGGATAATGTTGCTAACCCTTGTATAGATGGTTGCAGCCAATCTTAACAAAATGGTGGAGAAAAATGAAGACTTGTTGGAGTGTGAGAGGAGAGACATTTTTTAGAAATATGTTGGAATGGAAATTTGGAGAGCTAGCTATGCTCTCGGGTGTGCTCGTGTTGAGAAATAGGCTGGAAACCCTCTAAAACCAGTTCCTGATACGAACTGATACTAAAGGTGCAGCGCCGGCCCCACATCTGGAGCAAATTTGGCGCGAAAACCTTTAGTATCGGTTCGTGTCACGAACCGGTACTAAAAATCCTGAACGAACCGGTGCTGAAGGTTTTCGGCGCCCTGTGCTCTGGAACCGGTACTAATTCTACCTTTAGTACCAATTCGTAAATGAACCGGTACTAAAGGTAAAATCCTTTGGCCCTGTTTGTACTAGTGTTTAAATCCACGTGTCCTTCTTTCTGCAAGAATACAATAACCTACCCACGCTTCACTAAAACGATGATACAATAGTACGATTATAGGTGAGTGCGGCTATGTTGAACCGGTGGCCAGGTGCTCTCGGCTATTTTTCTTTTTTAATGTTGATTTAAACAACTTTATAAAAGTTGAATTTTTTTTGTAAAAAATCAGATGCATAGGTAATGCAAATCCAATACGCCGCGAGTGAGTTTCGTGGCGAATTTGTATTTATGTTGGCTATGAAAAAAAAGACAAATTTTCATTGCTACGGTAGTGCTATATAGCAGTGTCATAGATTTGGCGATCGTTTCTCCATGAAATTTTGTACTATTATATAATACATGTATACGATGGTCTCTATTTTTTTCGAAAATTTTGAACATTCAGAATGTTCTTGACCTGGGCAGGAGCATATGTACCCAGTTTCATTTGATGATTTTCCGATTATAGGTCTTCTACAAGATATGTTAGAAAAGAAATGGAGGTGTCATCGTCTTCACCGAATTAACACACTATGTGTTATCTTGCCCGAGCTGCTGCCCCAGTGCGACTGCACATACACGTGCCCGTCCGTGTCTTCTAGTTCCTCCCTGCCGCAGTACACTCTGGCCGCGTGTCGCGCCTGCGCCTGTCATAGATTAATCAACGAGGGATTTAAAAAAAATTAATCAACGAGGGCTTAGAGTATCTCCAGCCGTTCAAAACATGGTGTTAAAACAACTTTTTTACGAGACATTTTTGTCTTTTTAGACTGGCACAAAAATATATCATTTTTTCATGGAACGACTTTGTGATCATTTAGGGTGTCCAAATCTATGCACGCTATATTTTACAATTTTTTGATATCTCGAAATATGGGCAAAATAAATTTTAAATATAGAGTGCATATGCACCCGGGTGCCAAAACACCATTCCCATATTGTGCTTTTTGTAAAATAATGTGTAAAACAACATCAAAATAATCACAAGTTCGCCACAAGCCATTTTTTCGACGGAAAATAGCACTATTTGGGGGGCGCCAATGCTATTTTTGGCCTTGGGGGCAACGGTTCCCATCCGCGAACCGAACACAAACATGCGAAACTCGACAAATTTTGCCCAAATTTGTACAAAATAGAAATTGAAACGGCGATTCTACAATATTTGGCCGAATATAGATGGATACATAGACGATTTAAACATAAAAATAGAAATTTAAACTAGTTAATGCCGAGGAGGTTGTAGAATTCGCTGTCGTCGCCGCCATCGTCGTTGCTCGGTGGCGCGTTCTTCTTCGGGGCGGCGTAGCTACAGCTCTGCCTTGGGTCGCCACCGCCGGGACTCTTGGTCGGGGGCGGACACCTCCTCATTGTTGTCCTTGAGCAGGATGACACTCCATTCCTCGGTAGCAGTGGCGTGGCACTACTCGACAATCTCCTCCAGGGCGCAGCAATGCCGCTCCATCTTCTCGGCCACGTACAACTTCCTCTCTCCACGGCGTTGCCATCTTGGCGACGCCAACCTCCTTCTTCGGCCTGACGAGATGAAGGTTGCCACGGGGAGGAGAAGGAGCGTGGCGTCCCTCTTTAATGACGAGGCTGCCGTCGCGTGTACATCGTCGGAGCATCGTCTTCTGCGGCTCGGGTTTGACGGGGGAGAGGGGATTCCTCGGCGCCAAGCCCGAGGAGCGAGAGGTCGTCAGTGATGTCTACACACGCTTATATTCTTGTGGACAGTGTTGGGCCTCCAAGTGCACAGTTTTGTAGAACAGCAGCAAGTTTCCCTTAAGTTGATCACCAAAGGTTTATCGAACTCAGGGAGGTAGAGGTCAAAGGTATCGCTCTTAAGCAACCCTACAATTACGATACAGTAAGTCTCTTGTGTCCCCAACACACCTAATACAATTATCAGTTGTATAGGTGCACTAGTTCGGCGAAGAGAGAGTCAAATGCAAGTAATATGGATGGTTATAAGTGATAATAGCAATCTGAAATTAAAATGGCAGCAAACAAACATGTAGCAGAACTGATTGTAACCGGGTTTAAATGCTTAGAAACAAGGCCTAGGGATCATACTTTCACTAGTGAACACTCTCGACAATAATAACATAATTGAATGTATAAATATCATCTCTTCACTATGCTACTCCGAACCACTCTCCGGTCGGATAACGAACACCAATCCATGCGTAGGGTTGTAACAACACTCATCAAGTCTATATTCCCTCTCTAGGGCACCCAACGCTGTCACTATGAGCGCCCCAAATGAGTACTAAACAAAGCCACAATTTCATAGGGTCATCCAACACAAGATATAAATATCATGCCAAACCACACGGTGCACACACTGTCACCTTTACACCGTGATCAAAGTATCTACGGAGATCTTATAACAAAACCACTTGAGTAGCATAACAGATGAAGAGTAACATCTACTTATTCAACTAGATTACAAAGCTCATGCTCACATAAAGATCACACCATGGGAGAGAGAGATGAGACACATAGCTACCGGTAGAGCCCTCGGCCCGGGGGAGAACTACTCCCTCCTCATCATGGGAGACAACAACGACGATGAAAATGGCGGTGGAGTCGATGGAGATGACTCCGGGGGCACTTCCCCGTCCCGGCAGGGTGCCGGAACAGAGATTTCTATTCCCCAAAACTTGTCGGCAGCGGCGGCGGAGCTACGGAACATTTCGTGGAAGGGGCCGATATATTTAGGGTTTATGCCTCAGGGGGACTTTATAGGCGAAAGGGCGATGGCGGTGGGCGCCCGAGGGGCCCACACCACCAGCTGGCGCGGCCGGGGGGAGCCCGCGCGAGCGGCGAGCGTATGGTGTGGGGGCTCCAGGGGCCTCCTCCGGGTCTCCTTTGGACTTCCTTGACGTGTCGGGAATTCTAAGACTTCCGGGTTTTGTTTCGTCCAATTCCGAGAATATTTCCAGAACAACTTTTCTGAAACCAAAAACAGCAGAAAACAGGAACTGCCTCTTTGGCATCTTGTCAATAGGTTAGTCCATGAAAACGTCCGGAAAACGAAGGAAAACATATGAAAATATAAAGGTATTGGATAGAAAATAAGGATGGAGCATCGAAAATTATAGATACGTTTGGGACGTAACAGTCTCTGCCAAGGACGATGAGGACCTGGTGGCCATGCACCTTGGCACTCAAGAGGCCCCTCGACGGCGGGAGAGGGACAGCGGGGGGTACACCAGCGGCGGCCGGTTAACGATGCAATGTGCGCCAGACGTCCTCGATTGTCCTCCCTGGCTTGCCCCACCACACGCGGCAGCCACCGGAGTTCTGTCGTCCATACACATTCGCTCGGCGCGGCGCTGCTCGAAGTAGGCGGTCCATAGAGCATGGTTGAACGCCGCCCAACGAGAGTCCAGTTGGTCCTCTTCCGGCATGGTGGCGTGTATAGTGTCCATTTCTGCAACTCGATCCATGTCGGTGGGCACCGGCGACACCGGGATACCTCCGGCACTCAGACGCCACGAGCCCGGCACGCGAAAGCCCGGCGGCGTCGAGTAGTTCACCTCTTCGTGAAGGTAGGCTTCCTAGTCATGCAGGTGGCGGCGGCCGAATACATTAGCCACTGTGGCGTCGCCGGGGAAGCGCTCAGCCATTGGGCTCGAGGAGTTGGTCTGGGCGAGAGGTGGATTGGGCGAGCAGAGGGAGGAAGAAGACGAACTTGTAGGCAAGGATGTGGCGGTCAACGGCGATGGCACAATTTTTTTGTACTAGCCGAGAGGCGGGAGGGGTGTAGACTCGTCCATGGAAAGCTCGGCGGTGCCGCGCCATTACGCTGCCACGTGGCCGATTGGACTCCTCAGACAGTTTGAAAGGCTGTCAGCGGCTGCATTGAACAGCCCGGGAATCGAGGCGATGAGCACGACGACTGATGTGTGGATACCTGAAAGACTCTCCACCCTTGGTCTACCCGGTGCGGCCAATTGAGGCGTGCCTTGATAAGGCCCTCGAGTGTTTACGCGAAGGCCCACAACAGGATCTTGCGTGGAAGCAGAACAAGGAAATACATGGAGAGCAAGGTTAGAAAAGAGTAGCAACTGACCCGAGAACAAGTCATATTCATGTATAGCCCCTAGGACCCGGCTATCTATATAAAGCATGGGAGGGGGTCACGAACGGGCAGACAACCCTAGATTTAGAGCTGCGTCAGATTCAATGTGCGAACGGCACCCCCATTATCGATACTTTCCACCCTATCAAAATAAATTCCAGCGGGCAGTAACCCGTCAAGTCGAGTAGTCCACCAGCGCCTTTTCTCTCTTACTAAACCCCAGGTCCCTCACCATGGGGATTGTTGAGGTCACCCCCTCGACATTGGTGCCGTCTGTGGAAATCGGGGCGCTGGATCCACGGCTCTGTCGACTTCATCATCGACAAATCACGACTCGGCGATCTGGGAGGACTCGATCCGCTTAGGGTCAATTGACTTCACCAAGCACTCACCGGCATCGTGCTAGGTATTCGACTGCTTCGGCGCAAGTATCGATCTAAAGATCGGTGATCTAAACTTCCGCGCGGGTCGCGCAGGAGTGATATGCTTAGAAGATTATGTTCGAGTTCAACTAGAAGAGACAGTCGTACCGGAACCTCCACTGTCCTCCCCGGTGGAAGCAAGTTCCTCATGTGCACTTCGACGTAATGGCAAGGCATACCCACTCATCATCCTCAGAAAGCGAGGATGGTGATGAGGTGACTGACCCGCCCAAAGCGTCTCATGCAACTGATACAGGCGCGATTGGGGAAGAAGAGGATGGAGGAGAAGAAGAAACAGACAAGGACCCAACAAAGTGCCCTTCGCCTGAAGATGAGGACCCGAGGGACGACAACGGTGACCATGGAGAGCTACTCCCACCCGTTAATTCTGGGTCTGCGACTAAAAGCAGGAAGATAAAACGGGGCATCCTCAAGTCTATGTACTAAAGGAAACAATGGCACTAGTCACCACTCTGGTTGAGCAGGGTCTCCCTCCCCCAACGGATGCTACTGCAGAAGAACGGACAGCTTACAAGTGGAAGCTAGCACAACACAGGAAGAAGTCAAGCAAGATGTACAAGGATTTAGATGACACGGGTCTCCTAGAGATGCACTCGACGGAAACTTCGGGTAGCAGGCCTCCGAAACAGCCCGCTCCCAAGCGACGGTCGCGATTAACCAACTTGTCGACTGACTACATGAAAGAAACCCAGAAGGTGCTGGATCTTGACCAGGACCCGAAAGAATCTTATCCAACGGAGAAACTAACACCTAGAACGCCTCAGGAAAGGCTTCTACAGGTCCAAACATATCCGATGTCCATCAAACAAACCCCGGGTGATCCCCCAGGAGTGGTACATGAGGAGATGCTACGGGGTCTCAGTATGGCAAGCATGGAGCTAGCTAGGGCAGAAACCCGCCCCGCGAGTGGCAGCACCCGCAAAGCCGCTGAGGGAAAATACCAAACCAGCTCGGGTGACACGCCAGGAGGAGGACCCCAAAATCCTGCAAAATCGGCTCACACAGAACAAGGTGGATAAGTCGCGAAGGGAAAGGGCGGAAGAACTACCACCGTCGAGAACAACCAGACCTCGAGAAAAGAAGCCAAGATACTATTCGATTGACTAGGATGACGAGAAGCTCTTTGGACCTCCTTGTTTCACCCAGGAAATTCGCCAAGTCAGGAAGTCGAAACAATTCAAACTAACAGCTGAAACGCCTAAATATGACGGTGATCAAGAACCCAAGGCATGGTTAGAAGACTACCTGACAGCCGTGAGGTTCCATAAAGGGAGAAAGATCAATGAATTATATACAACATCAGCTAGTGGGCGCAGCGAGAAATTGGCTGAAGAGCCGGCCCAAGAACAAGTACATCTGCTGGGAGGAGTTCGAGTACGACTACATCCAGAACTTTAGATCCACCTGCAAACGACCAGTAACAGTCGGAAAGTTGAAAGCATGCATGCAAAGGTCAGACGAGAATATTCGCGAGTACATATAAAGGTGGACCGCATTTAAAAACAACGTAGAGGAAATTTTAGAGGAAACAACAATCGACAACTTCAGAGCCGAACTCGAGTGAGAACTGTGAGTAAACTCATGGAAGTAGCAAACAGCTGGGCAGAAGGAGAAGAATCAGCGCGCAACACCCACCCACCCTCACCTGAAGAAGATCGCATGGAGGCCTCCTATGCTCATGAGGGAAGAAAAGATACAACAACGATCAGAACAGAAGAAGAAGAAGAAGAAAGCGCAAAAACCGAACGTTCAATGAAGTGGAACCCGAGTTAGTCGCAGCCGAGTTCCCGGGCGGTCGCAATAACGACTACCGCAGACAAGGACGAGAGCAGCCATGCGAACAAAAACGCGAACATGGGCAGGAACAGAAGCGCGAGTGGCGGCCACGGAAAATCAGAGAAGACGGGTTACCGTCCACGTCTATCAAGCAGCAACTCGAAGGGTCGTGCCCAAACCACATGTACATCGACGATAATGGAATACGTAGATCTAGTCACAAATTGAAGGACTGCCGCAGATTCAACCTACCCATAGAGGAATCCTTTCAGAAACAAAGGGTAGCACAGCAGGAAGGATTCCCAGCCGTCCCGGAAGCATTGGAAATAGGTGCACCACCACCTCCCCCAGTCCCGGTAGTTGACCAGCCTCAGCAACAACCCGCACCACAAGGACCACCCAAAGCGCAGGAAGCCGCATGGATATAACAACAGTACATAGTAGGCTACTCGGAAGAAGATAGATACCCGGAGTCGAAAGAAAAAGTATACATGATACAGAAGGGCGCTCCCTCCAAAAGAAGCCAGAAGCTCATTATCAGGCAGGTGAATTTGGCAGAAATATGACCCCCTAACAACGCCCGAGTTCCTGGATTGGTCAGACGAAAACATCACCTTTTCCAGAGCCGATCACCCACTTCGAGTCCCTTTCCCAGGAAAGGCAGCGTTGGTACTCGAATCGCAAATCGGGGGCTATGATCTAAATAGAGTGTTCATGGACGGAGGAAGTGGGATCAACATCATCTGTACCAAAAGAATGAAGGAGATGAATATACGAATAAGCAACCTAAAGCAATCGGAGAACTCATTCCACGACATTGTCCCGGGAAAAGCAATCAAACCTTTAGGCACAATAGCACTCGAGGTGGTCTTTAGAGAGCGCGACAACTACAGGAAGGAAAAACTCGACTTTGAAGTAGTCGACTGGCCGTCACAGTACAACTCAATACTCGGAAGGACAATATTTGTCGGATTCATGGCAGTACCCCACTACGCGTACCTGATGATCAAAATGCCAGGACCTAGGGGGTAATCACAGTGCGGGGAAACTACAAAAAATCCCACGGTTGCGACGTCGAGTTCAACAAAATATCACAGTCATTCAGAATGCAACATGAACCGGCAGATATAGCAGCTACAACCAATCACTCGATCCTTCCTCTGACAAACAAATCAACACCCGAGATGGAATTCGACGTTAAAAGGATACAATGGAACACTAGGTTCACCCGACTGATCCAACAAAGACAGTGCTTGTGTCCGAAACACTTCCTATCGCATAGGTAATCGCGCTCGTCGAATTCCCCCGGCCGTGAGAACTGGAAAATCTTCACATGAGCCCCAGTGGAAATGGGAGTACCCAGAGAATACGACGAGCACTCACTATAAATCTACAAAGACACAAAGTCGATTCAGCAATCGACTCGCTGCTTTTTGGAGCCAAAGCAGAGAGCAATGGGAGAAGTAATAAATAGGTTACTCGCAACAAAATTCATCCGGGAGATCAAAATAGCAACATGGCTCGCAAATTCAGTGCTGGTAGCCAAGAAGAACACTGAAAGCCTTCGAATGTGCATAGACTACACGTCACTGAACAAACACCGCGCATCGACCAGATCGTCAACTCGATTGTGGTTTGTGAAAGGCTATCCTTCCTCGACGCATATTCAGGCCACAATTAGATCTTCATGAAGCGAGAAGATGGAGAAAAAACCGAGTTCATTACCCTGTTCGATGTATACTGCTACGCGATGATGCCTTTCGGGTTAAAAAGCGCGGGTGCCACATACCGAGCATGATGCATAATTGCCTGGGACGGCAAATTGGCAAAAACGAATAGGTGTACATAGATGATATCGTAGTCAAGTCGAATAAGGCAGAAACCCTTATAGACGACCTTCAAGAGACATTCGCAGCACTCTACAAGTACCAAATCAAGCTAAACCCAAAGAAGTGTGTGTTTGGAGTACATCAAGGGGATTTATTCGGGTATCTTCTATCCGCCATGTCAATGAAAGAACCAGTAAATGTCAGAGGAGTACAACAACTCGCAGGGAGAACTGCAGCACTCGGGAGATTTATAGCAAAGCTCGGAGAGAAAGCACTGCCTTTCTACAGACTACTAAAGAAGTCAGACAAGTTCGAGTAGACACCCGAAGCCCAGGAAGCCTTTCGGACCCTCAAGCAAACCTTGTCGACTCCACCAGTCTGGTGGCACCTCAGGAAAAGGAGCCAATGTACTTATTTATCTCAGCAACGAGATAGGTGGTCAACACAGTACTAGTAGTCGAACGATCCCAGGAAGGATCCATCTATAGGGTGGAAAGACCAGTATATTACCTCGGCGGGGTGCTATCAATATCCAAGCAACGGTACCTGCACTATCAGAAACTAGCGTATGGAGTATACATGACAGCGAAGAAGTTGAGGCATTACTTTTAGGAGCATCCGATCACCGTGGTATCAAATGCACCACTATCAGGCATGCTCAACAATTACAACACAACGGGACGAGTGACAAAGTGGTGGTTCGAGCTCGGAGTTTGAGACATAACCTACGAGATACGGAAAGCGATCAAATCACAGGTACTCCCGGATTTTGTATCAGAATGGCTCGAAGTGGAATAACCAAGACTGCCAAAAGAAAAATACATAAAATCGCCATCCCACCGTGTACAGATGGCCAAAAGAAAGTACAGAAGAACGCCATCCCGTGCAAGTCCTTCTCAAGCTAGTCACGATCCATGTGAACAACAAAGGCGCCTGCTTATCCTTACCCAGCCCTTTCCGCTACCGAGCGACTGCTATTGTGTTCTATTTCCCTTACATTTCATATGCTGCGGCGGTGTTTCATGCCCTACTAGAAATATTGTTCCCCTTGCCTCCCATTCCCATTGTATTCTGCGTACCTAACTAAATTAAAGGTACACGGAGGTAAGAAAAATAGATGATGGACTATACGTTGAGAACATGTGCATGATGAGCAAGATGGGCGAGAGATGTCAATATATACAGAGCCCGACCGGTGATGATGAATTCAAGACAAGGCATGTGATTTTTTCAGACCCATGATACTGGCTCGTACGAATTCCGTAACTGGTCGCATGTGCATGCATGGTACACCTAAAAGACCAACATAATAATAGTAGTAATTTCTGTTCTTCCTTAATTTTTAATGCAGTTTCTTTAAAGTTCAGCGATAGTCGGGAAAAGTTCAAATCCATGTGTGTCCTTTTTGCAAGATCAGAATAACCTACACACGCTCCACTAAAACAATGATACAAAACGATTATAGGTCTCCTACAAGATACGATAGGAAAGAGATGGAGGTATCATCGTCGTCACCGAACTAACATACTGCGCGTTGCCTCCACATCTTGCCCGAGCCGGTGCCCCGGCGCGACTGCACATACACGTGCCCATCCATTTCTTCTGGTTCCTCCCTGCCGCAGTACACTCTGGCCGTGTGTCGTGACTCGCGCCTGCGCCTGTTATAGACTAATCGCTGAGGGGGTTCTTTTTAATTTTTAATCACCCAGGGCTTAGAGTACCTCCATCCGTTCAAAATTTGGTGTTAAAATGACTTTTTTACGAGACATTTTTGTTTTTTTACACCGGCACCAAAATATATCATGAAACAACTTTGTGACCATATAGGGTGTTAAAATCTATCCACGCTTTTTTTACAATTTTTGGATATTTAGAAATACGGGTAAAATAAATTTTAAATAAAGAGTGCATATGCACCCGGTGCCGAAACACCATTCCCATATTGTGCTATTTGTAAAATAATGTGTAAAAAAGACAAGAAAATAATCACAAGTTCGTCCCCAAAAGCCCTTTTTCGGCAGAAAATAGCGTTGCTTGGGGGCTCGCCGACGCTATTTTCGGCCTTGGGGGCAACGGTTCCCATCCGTGAACCCAACACAAACAGGCGAAACTCGACGAATTTTGCCCAAATTTGTACAAAATGGAAATTTAAACGGCGATTCTACAATATTTGGCCAAATATAGACTGATATATAGGCGATTTAAACATTAAAAAAATTAAACTAGTTAATGCTGAGGATGTTGTAGAAGTCGGTGTAGTCGCCGCCGTCGTCGCTTGGTGGCCCGTTCTTCTTCGGGGCGGCATTGCTGCAGCTCGCCCCTGGGTCGCCACCATCGGGCTTCTTGGTCGGCGCGGACACCTCCTCGTTGTCCTTGAGCAGGATGACGCCCCATTACTTGGTGGTGGTGGCGCGGTACTGCTCGGCAATCTCCTCCAGGATGCGGCGATGCCGCTCCATCTCCTCGGCCACGTGTAGCTTCCGCGACATGGCGAGCATGCCCTCGATGTCGTCGGTTCCCATGATGGCACGTTCCTCTCTCCACGATGTCGCCACCTTCTTGGCGACGCTGGCCTCCTTCTTCTTCCTGACGAGACGAAGGTGGCCATGGGAAGGAGAAGGAGCATAGCGGCCCACGTTAATAACGAGGCTGCCGCTGCAGCGTCTTCTGCAGCTCAGGCTTGACGGGTAGAGGGGAGTCCTCGACGCTGAGCCCGAGGAGCGAGAGGTCATCCCCGCCAAGAACGATGAGGACCCGGTGGCCACGCCCCTTGGCATTTAGGAGGCCCCTCGACAGCGGGAGAGGGACAATATCGGGTACACCAGCGGCGGCCGGTTGCCAGCCGTGATGTGCGCCAGGACGGCCTCAATTGTCCGCTCGGGCTCGCCCCACCACACGTGGCAGCCGCCGGAGTTCTGCCATCCGTACACCATCCGCTCAGCACGGCGCTGCTCGAATTGGGCGGTCCAAAGAGCGTGGTTGTCAGCCGCCCAACGAGGGTCCAGCTAGGCCTCCTCCGACATGGCGGCGTGTATAAAAGCTATTTCCACCACTCGATTCATGTCGGTGGGCACCGGAAACACCGGGACGCCTCCGGCGCTCAGAAAGCCTGGCGGTGCAGGGTAGTTTACCTCTTCGAGGAGGCAACCTTCCCAGTCGTGCAGGTGGCGGCGGCCGAAGCCATTAGCCACCGCGGCGTTGTCGGGGAAGCGCTCAGCCCTTGGGCTCGGGGAGTTGGTTTGGCCAAGAGGTGGATTGGGCGAGCAGAGGGAGGAAGAAGACAGGTTTGCAGGCGAGGATGTGGCAGTCAACGGCGAGGGCGTGGATTTCTTATACTGGCCGAGCGGCGGGAGGGTGTAGACGCGTTCACGGGAAGCTCGACGATGTCACGCCATTACGCTGCCGCGTGACCGATTGGACTCCTTGGACAGTTTGAAATGGTGCCGGCGGCTGCATTGAACAGCGCGGGAATCGAGTCGATGAGGACGGTGACTCTCACGGTTGCTGACTCGGCGGAACAATGGGCGAGTGAAACGTTTTTGCGCCTTTTTCGTTCCGCTCACCTCCCCAACTGTCCCCAGCTTGTTGGGTTCAGTCTAAGGTTGTGTTTGTTTGGGCTGGAGCTCCACAACTGCAGCTCCTACGGCTGCAGCTGCCACAATCAGCGATAGCTGCCAGCTGTGGCTGAAAGGTTGGAGCCATCTGATGTATGTTTGTTTTGTCGGCTGATACAGCTGCAGCTGCATCCAAAACATGTTGAAATAACCCGAATGTCCCTGTAGTCCTGTAAACAACTTTGACAACTTTTTTTTTGCAGGAGACGATTTTTTTTTCATAATTCAGATATATATATCTCGTGTACAGTGAAGAATCCACATGCATACTATTGATCTCTTCTACCATATATTTTTTACTGCTGCAATAGGAACTAGTATAAATTGATCTAACCATTCATAGGTGTTTGGTAGTTTTAACATTTCCGTGTGACTATTATTTCCATGCAGAAGGCGGTGCAGCACATCCGAACAATTAATTCAGCCTAATTTTTCTTCCAGCCTGCTAGTTTGACATGGGATTTCAGTTGCCATGCATGGTAGCTCACGATTTCGTACATGCCTGGTACACCTAACTAGCAACAAGCAACGAACCAGGACCGTCCTTGCAGGTCAACCGCGTGGTCGTTGCCGCCCTGCACCTGGCCGAAGGGGAGGTTGCTGCTGTGCGCACCGATGGGCTCCGCGAAGGGCGCCGTCGCGGCACCAAGGCCCGGGACCCTGGCGCGCCGCAGTGCTGCCCGTGGCGCGGCTCGTCCCTGGCTCTCCAGGCGAGCTCGCCGTCCTTGTCGCAGCCTGACGTAGCAGAAGTCGGCTCCAAGGCCCCCGGTGCCCGGGACGGTGTGGGTGCGCACGAAGTAGGCGGCGTACTTGCCGGACGGGGACGTCAGGAACGGCACCAGTGGGCTGGCGTGCCCTCCTGGCGGGATGGCCGCGAGGATCTGCTGCTTGGACACGCGCTCTATCGTGCCAGCCGGCACGGTCGCCGCCACCGGAGCCGCGAGCGAGCAGGAGAGGAGCTCGGATGCGCAGCGGCCGGAGCTCGAGTCTGTGGCGGCGCGGTCTGGAGCATGACAAACCCTAGCGCGGCCTCTGTTTTCTTTTCTGCTCGATGCGTGCCTGTGTAGTGCTCCGTCAGGCTGAGAAGTAAAATAGGAAAAAAAAAACGGTTCGGTGGCAATTGGTACGTAATATGGAAATTGGTGGGAGGGTAAACCAGTCATTTTTGCATTCGGAGCTGGCTCCGGCTGGAAGAAGCATTGATTGCCCAGATTCGAAATCGCAGTGTAATTTTGTGGAGCGCTCCACCGGAGCCGCTGCGTGGAGCCGGCCCAAATTTTGCTGTTTGTTTGGGCTCCAGCTTTCACAGGCTGGAAGCTGTTGGAGCAGCTCTTTGGAGCCCAAACAAACGGACCCTAAGAACACCGGCTCTACTTTTGGCCCAAGCCAACGGAATTTGGGTTTCTGAGGGCGCGGCTGGACGACATTTCTTACGCCGGCAAAAAAAGGTGGCCTAGAGGCTCTCGGGGACGGCTGGAGATGCTCTTACTTCATTGCTGATCCGCCGCACTCGGAAGTTGGCACGGGGAGACGTTGCAGGATACCCACGTTATTGGATTCCAGCTCCAGTACATAAAAAACATAGCCAAGATAAATTACTTAGTTTGTACATTCCATGCCCCCATTTCACCTTAATTTTTTAATACCATTTGATTTCATCCATAGCCTAGATTGTCGTCGGCATAGGGCTACGCCGATGGCTGAGGCAAAATTTCCATCGGCATATTTTTACCAATTTTTAAATTCTTTTTTTACTTTTTAATTTTATTTTAGTTCTATTCCGAAATTTTTCACTTATCCACACATTTGATCTCTAATTACACACTTAATCCGATCACAGTCCTTACTCTGGTCAAACTGCCTATTTGGTCACCCATCCTTAATTTGTTGCAGTCCAAGCAGGCTTAACTTTTGAGTTTATTCTAAATTAGGCTTTAAACGAGAAGTTAGGTTACTAATATTAGTATCATAATAATTATATTAACAGTGAATCATGATGTTACACTTCTATTGTTTAAATTTTAAAAATTTATTTGAATAAATAACAATGATTATGTATTCTTTTTTGAATAACTAACAATAAGTTGAATTTTACTTTATTTTTCCTTTTTACATTTAATATATAGAATAATTCATATCTTAGAATCCGTAAATCAAAATTTGACAAATAAAATGTCTAAGTCAATTAGAAAAATGAGAGGAATTCAAATATGACATCGATATGATAGAAATATCGATAGTTTTAGAAAATTTGACCTCTTTCGATTAATAGGCATGGTGGCCATTTTGACCTTCTTTTTGGATAAAATCAGATAAAGTGAAAAAAAAACCTCAAAAAAAGATTTTCTCTTGCATGGAGTCCTTTTAAGTATACTAGCTTCTATCAAAATGATAAATTTGATGTTAATAAATTGTTTAAAAAAATCTTCACAAAAAGGTCTACCATGTATAAACATATATAAGTTTTAAGCCACATGATCAAATTATGGCAATTTCCACTCAAGCTGCTCTGACATACACTTCTAGCTCACTTGAAAGGAGAGTTGTTGCTACTGTATGAAAGTTTTGATTAAAGAAAGAGATAAAAAGACATACATTCACTCCGTTTTAGGTAGTTTTTATATTTCCTAACATTCATAAAAAGAAAGAGGTTATCTTTTAGCTTCGGGTCTGACTTGTAAATAGGGTACTTGACCTTAGGATCGAATTAGGCTCTCCTTGGGATAAGCCAGAGAATGGATCAGCTGGGCGAAGTAAGTGATAGGATCTCCATCATTCAAAATTCCATGCCCGGGGAAGTCTAAGAGGATAAAGGAGGATGTTCCGTGCAGGGCATTTCACGGGGTTAGGATGTGCATGTTTACCAAATGAGCGGAAGACTTGACGCGAGCCAATGAAGGCATAGTCTGTGATAAAGTTCTTATATTCGACAAATAGATGTATCTTGTATAGGAAACAATGGTTCTGAAGGGATTTTTCAAATTGTTTTTGTAAATATCATTTTACTTTTTCTAAGTGGAAAAAATGACTTTTTTGTGAACTAACAATAAAAATATCGTGCAAAATAGTACCCATCTAATTCTCATAAAGAGTAGTTCACATTTGATGGATAATACACAAGTATTAGGAATTTTCTTGATTTCTATCTAATTTCAATAGCTTATGCCGATTTTTTTAAAGTAATTTCTCCTAGTTAAATGAGTTTTTCTGATGCAAAAGATGATTTAGTTGTCATATTTAGATTTCTCCTAATTTTTAATCGATTTAGATATTTTATTTATTAAATTTCAATTTATGATTTAAAGATATGAATTATTCCATATTAAAAAAATAGAAAAATAAAAACATAGCTATGACGATGGCATGTATAGCTATGCCGTCGGCATAGCACTGTACGCCGACGGTTAATCTGTGCCGACGGTCACTTGCTAAGCAGCCTAGTTCGGCCCCTATGTCGATGGGCCCGACAAAAAGCCATCGGTATAGGCGGTTAGCCGGTTACCGTCGGCGTATCGCCGTATTCCTGTAATACATAATCATTAAAGTAGCTTAATTATACCATGTCAATGTTTCAGACTTCTGTCACACGTCCTTTTGTCGAAAAACTAATAGTACTAGTTTAACATGATATTAAACCAACGCGTTATGTTTACATATTCAGCACTGTTGACAACACACGTACTCTCCCAAGTCCCAACACACACTTACGTGTAGGCATGGTTTGGTCTCTCGTGTGATGTCACTTCGTTCGATCAGCTCATGTGTCTGCGCGATGGGTGGCGGGCATTTGGGTCTTTTTTTTTGAGAATTCGCCCGTAGAAATACAAACGCCCGTAGGCGGCTCAATGAGCCGGATATAGCGCCCAGTTGGCGACTCCAACACAGCTTGAGCTAAAGCATGGGGTTTAGTATTGGACGAACTATGTTCATGAATGAAAGAAACATGCATGGCGAACCAACCTATGGTTGGATGGTTAGGAGGGTGGTTGTACCCTCAGCCCACCAGAGATCAAACCACAGGTTTGACATCTGTGTGTTGCATTTAGGCGGATTCAGTGGGAGGCGACGTTCCCGTCGACAGCGAGACGCCTGTGGTGACTTCGTCAATCTCAAGACCCGCCGGCGCAGTCTTTCGGAGGTGCTCATAGGGGTAGAGTGTGTGTGTGCGTTCATAGGGGTGGGTGTATACGTGTGTATATGAGCGCTTACGTTTGTACAGTGTTTCTCAAAAAAAGAAAGAAACATGCATGAAAGAGGACTTCGCAGTAGCCGAAATTTCATGCACAATGTTGCTATATTTTCCCAGGTTCTTCCTTTGGGTCGCCTCAATGACCGAAAACAATCGCTAGCAACTCGAATCACTGGTAACGATAGGTCCAGCGCAAGATTTAGATCATCCCTTAACGCCAAAGCCTCCAGAACTTCCGGATCTGTGATGCCCTAAAAAATTACCGACGATGCACCTAGATATCTTCCCTGTGCATCTCTTGCCACGGCAGCAACCGCGCCTCTCTCCCTTTTCCTAGCCACACCAGCATCCACATTTAGCTTCGCCGCTCCATCCGGCGGAGGGATCCACATCGCCCTAGTTGAAGGAGTTGTAGTACCCATCTTCCCTGCTTCCTTTGGCCTCGACTGGGCTAGCTCGGCTAGGAAATTTTCGATGAAACTATGCGTGCTCAACGGACTCTGGAAAACATCTTCATGAATTGCCTTCCTCCTCGCGTGCCACAAGGCCCATAGAGTCACGCACATACGAGTGAGTTGTTCATGGTTTAGGGTGTCGATCACCTCAAACAACCATGTCCTAGCTCTTGGTTCCTGCACCTTTGCCATGTGTTCTATCAGTTCATCATCCGCAAGTGCCCAAACACACTTTGCCATCGTGCAGTCAATGAGGGAGTGCCTCCAGGAGTCATCTGCTCCACAGATAGCACAAGTGCTCGCCTCGGAGATATGACGGTGCTGCAAAACATCCGCTGTGGGAAGGGATTGCTTAGCTAGCCGCCATAAAAAGACCTTAAGTTTCGTTGGCACTTTAATCTTCCACAGTATGGACCAGCTCTTCTCTTGGCCCCTGACTTCCGAGCTTCCTACTCTGTTCTCCAGCCATGCCTCCCATTTCTGCATTGTGCTAGATAACATGTTATAAGCCGATGGGACACTAGAAATGACATGCTTCTCATAATGCCATGCCCAAAAGTCTGGTTGCAATCTCGTGCTGATCGGAATGGTTTTGATCACTTCCACATCCATTTGAAGGAAATAATTGTGGAGCTTCCCCATATCCCATTGTCGGACCGATTGGTCTATGAGTTCAGCTACCACCGAGGGCGGGTCGTCTTGAGGGCACGCAATCGGCCGTAGAGATCCATCTCTAGGCAACCAATTGTCATCCCAAGGATTTTTATCAAGACCAGACCCAATGCACCTTATCAATCCTTGCGCCAAAACTGATCTCCCCTCAATCAGTGATCGCCAAATTCGAGAGGGATGTGGTCCCAACTCGGCTGTCAAGAAATCCGCTTGCTCGAAGTATATGGCTTTTAGTATTCTTGCACTCAAAGTCTCCGGGTTCTGAATTATACGCCACCCTTGGCGCGCTAGAAGTGCCAAATTGAAAAGTTCAATATCACGGAACCCGAGTCCCCCGAGGAATTTTGGTTTTGTCATTTGCTCCCAAGCCACCCAACGCATTTTCCTCTTGCCTTCCTTGCCCCCCCCCCCCACCAGAAGTTCCTGATCAAGGAATTAATGTGTTGACATAAACCCTGTGGCGGTTTGAAGCATGCCATAGAATACGCCGGAATGGCTTGCCCACCGATTTTATTAGGACCTCCTTGCCCCCTGCAGACAGACATTGCTCCATCCACCCTTGGACCCTCTTCCATACTCTGTCCTTCAAATACTTAAACGCCCCCATCGAGGAACGTCCTACAACAGAAGGCATCCCCAAATATTTCTCATTTAAGGTTTCACATTGGACCGCAAGTATTGTCTTCATCTCTTGCTTTATCACCTATGGACACCGTTTGCTAAAGAAAATAGAGGATTTATCGAGATTCACCCTCTGTCCCGAAGCACGACAGTATAAGTCCAAAGTATCTCGGGACTCCCGAGCGCGCTCTCCGTTTGCTTTAAGAAACAGCAGGCTGTCATCTGCAAAAAGAAGGTGGTTAACTGCCGGGGCAGTGGGCGCCACCTGTAATCCCCGTAGGCTTGATGACTGACTTCTGGTTTTTAAAAGGCATGACATGCCCTCTGCTGCTATCAAAAACAAGTAAGGCGATATTGGATCTCCTTGCCTGATACCCCGTGATGGTTTGAACTCTGGTAACCGCTCACCATTTAGTAGAACTGAGAAGGTCACGGAGGTGACCATCCGCATGATCATGCTAACCCACTCATGATGAAAACCCAACTTCAGCATAATTGCCTTTAGATACTCCCACTCCACGCGGTCGTAGGCCTTCCGCATATCAAGTTTTAGAACTCCAAATCTGTGTTTAACAGCCTTTTTCCTCTTCATAAAATGGAGACACTCATATGCTGTAATAATGTTGTCCGTTATCAACCCTCCTGTGACAAACGTCGACTGCTCCTCCGAGATGATCTCCAGGAGCACTTTCTTCAACCTATTAGCAAGGAGTTTCGATGCTATCTTGTATATCACACTGCACAGGCTAATAGGGCGAAACTGACCCAACTCTTGCGGCTTGCTCACCTTTGGAATTAATACTCTGAAGGTCTTATTGAAAGTAGCCGGGTCATTTTCTCTGTGTAACACACGTAAAACAATCCTCGAAACTTCCTCTCGACATAAGTCCCAGTGGCGTTGGAGAAAATGCGTAGGGAGTCCACCTGGCCCCGGAGCTTTTGTTGGAAACATTTGGAACAATGCTTCCTTTACTTCTTTCTCCCCAATTGTGCTCAAGAGGTCTTTATTCATCTCAGCCGTGACCCTGCATGCACTAGTAGAAAAAAAAGGCCTACAGTCCCGGTTCGGCAGGCCCATTAATCCCGTCCGGGCAACCGGGACTAGCTACGCGCGACTAAAGGCCCCCGCCTATAGTCCCGCCACTTACGGACTGCGACTAAAGGCCCGTCCACGTGGGCGGGTGGCGGAGGACATTTAGTCCCGGTTGGCCACATGAACCGGGACTAGATTTATTTCGTAATTTTTTTAATTCATTTGGTTTCTAATTATTTTTCTCACCTTTTTTCACTCCCTTTTTTTCACTCCCTTTAATTCATTTGGTCTAACTAAGATTATCTCTAGTCAAATTACTTACTCATGGTCAAACTTCCCGCTCGGTCACCCATCCTCCCACTACTCTAGCACTAGCACGCTTAACTTCCGAGTTCCATCCCGTCCCGAATCCAAGTGTTTCTCACGCATGTATGTGATAGTAGTATCATATCAATCTTATTAACATGTTGGTCGATGCCACATTTCTTTATTGTTTGAATTTCAAATAAATCTTTTAATAAACAAAAGTAATGATGTAATTAATAATTTTGAATAAATACAAATAATATATCAAAAAATTAAGAAAAATAGAACTAATTCATTTTAAAATCTTAAAAATACAAATAATATATCAAAAATGAAGAACAATAATACTAATTCATTTTAAAATCTTAAAATACAAATAATATATAAAAAATGAAGAACAATAATACTAATTCATTTTAAAATCTTAAAAATACAAATAATAACAATAATACTAATTCATTTTAAAATCTTAAAAATGAAAATAATATATCAAAAATCGAGAAGAGATGAGGAGGAAGAAGAGAGTACAGTACAGAGAGCGAGAGGAAGAAACAGAGAGCGAGTGGACTGGCGCCCTTCTGCCTCGCTCGCGAAATAAAAACCGCCGCGGGGGATGCGAGAAGTTTGATCTTTAGTCCCGGTTGGCCACGGGAACGGGGAATAAAGGACCAATAGTCCCGGGCGGCCAGGTCAACCGGAATTAATTCCCTCCACGCGCCGCAACGCGCTTCCCAACCCGTGACGTATGACCTTCTGTCGCGGGTCTCCTCCCGACCCGGGACTAAAGACTCATTAGTCACGGTGCGCGACGTTTGGGGACTGATGCTGGCGTACCGAAGGCCTTTTTTCTACTAGTGATGGGACATGGTCGAGTACTGACTCCATATCTTCCGTGCCCTCCGGTCTGTATAAATCACCATAAAAATCGTTAGTCATCACATCTATCATCTTTGGATCTTCGGTCATAGCACCATCAGATTTTTGAAGTGTTGCGATTTTATTCTTCCACTTCCTATGGCTGGCTCTCAAGTGAAAAAACTTGGTGTTTTTGTCACCTTCCGTTAGCCACTGTATCTGCGACCGCTGCTTCCACATCATCTCTTCACAGTGATCCAGTTCCACAAGCCGGTCCACTATTTTTATCTCCGCATGGGATGGCCCCGTGCGTACTGGGTCCTCACGTAGACGCCGTAGCTCTTCCCTCTTGCTACATATTTCCATCCTAACACCTCTAAAAGTGCTCATACCCCAGCTTTGTAGTGTTCCCGTTACATAATTTAGTTTCTCTTGCAGTTCCATCAGTGTTTTCGCTTTTCCGAGGTTGTTCTAGGCTTGCTGCAGTGTGGGCTGAAAATTATCATGCCGCTCCCACATCACCTCGTAACGAAATAATTTCTCCTCGGCCCGCCGTCGAGGCACACGTCCCCTCTCCTCCCAGCTCACTAGTATCGGACAGTGACCAGAAGAGGCCATCGTCAGGTGTTGAACAACAGACATCGGGAACCTAGAGGACCAGTCCGGTGTCGAAGAGCACGGTCTAGTCTAACCCGACAATACGAACCCCCAGCCACTCTCTTCTCAAAAGTCCAGCTGGTTCCTTCGTATCCCCAGTCATTTAGTCCACACACATCGATCATATCTCGAAAGCCAACGATTTGTGCATGGCTTCTCTCCTGCACCCCTACATGTTCGTGGCGGTGTAGTACTTCATTAAAATCCCCTAGACACATCCAGGGTAAATCTGAGGACGATCTGGTAAATTTCAGCATGTCACATGTTTTAAACCTCTCGCTCGTTTGAGCCTCTCCGTAGACACACGTCATGCGCCACGGTTCCTTCCCTCCCTCTGTCCCAATAGCATCAATGTGGTACTGCGAAAAAAGGTAAAATTTCCATAGATATAACATTGTTCCTGAAAATGCCGAGCCCTCCACTACGGCCCGTGCTGCCCACGGCAACACCTATCAAAACCTAGCGAAAGTGCTAGGGAATCCACTCGTTTCTTATGTAATTGAGTTTCCAAGATGCACAAAACGGTGGGGGCGTGTTTCTTCGCTAAATCGTGAAGCTTCCGGACTATCGCTGCCCAGACCAAGCCGCGACAGTTTATTGATAAGGCAGTCATTGATCTTGGCAGCCCTCCTTGCCGGAGGCTGCCAATTCGTTCTCTGTTGTATCATCCTTCTTTTCCCGGATCCCACTGCCATGGCCTTCAGTCATGTTTTTGCTATCCATGACCACTTCTCCGGTCCCTTTTTCAGCTTCTTCTTCTTATCCCTTGGGTTCACATAAGTTGGGCGTGGTGGTACCTTCACCCCTTCATCTTCCCTGGCCTCCATATCTAGCTTCCTCCTAGCTAAAGGATCCTTGTTGACCCCTGCATCATTATCATCCGCAACCCTGCCATCAGCCTGCGATTTCTTGAGAGGGGTTTCAGTAGTATCCTCCAATTCCTCCTCTTTGTCATATCCCAAACCAGCTTCTTCAGAGTTACGTTTCAGTTTGTGTTAGCATTGTTTGGAACCCACTTCCGAAATACACGGCCTGGTCCAGGGCCCCTTCCTCCCCGGCCTCCTCTGGAGCCTTGACTCTAATAGCCTCCATCATTCCGAGAGGGGCGAGCACGTGTACCTGGGGTCCCCCTTTTCCAGTATTCCTCCCCAGAGATCATCCATCTACCATATTGTAGCTCAGATTCCTCATACCCTCCAGTACCACACTCCAGGTGAGTGTGATCCATCAAACCGCAGTGTTCACAATACTTGGGTATGTTCTCATATTTGATCTATAAGAACATGAGGTTACATCCCTCTAATGTCGGAGGTACGAACCTTGTGAGGGGCCTAGTTGAGTCCAAATTCACTCTCACACGGTGGAAAACACCTGATCGGGTTCAGACTGCATTAATATCAATCGCTACCACTTCTCCCACCCTCCGAGCCAGCTGCTCAATAACCTCCTTCTTGCGAAATAATGGTGGAATCTTATGTATATGTGCCCAGACTAAAACCCGGCTCGGCACCACAGGGGGCCTTACCGTTTCCCCATTAAAGGGTTCCAGCATCAGAGCTTGTCCCCGAAAGAGCCATGGACCCTCTTCCGTCATCCGTTTCCAATCATCCAGACAATTGGCTTGCAGCACAAACAGGTTGGGTTCAATCTCATGGAAGATCACCTCCCGCGCAGGATTCCATGCCGCATTCTTAGTTTTCTTCAAAGAATTCATGCTGAAAACTTTCCTTGTTAGGATCTTAGCCGCCACCAGCCACTTCACCGCCGGCCAACTTTTCACCTCCGCCTCTGCCAACGCCACATCATTGAGTTCCTCTTCATGGAGGTTCAGGCACTTGAGCAGCTCGTCGACGTCAAAAACCTTCCCGGTCCCGTCCTTGATTGCAGTTGAGCTTTCCGCCATGGCGACCTAGATGATCGCCCGTGCAAACCGATCTCGCCTCCCTCGGCCCGACCACTCCGTCTCGGCCAAAGCTCGAGATGGCAAGGGTTGCAGGAAGCTTGGGCGTGAGCGGATGTGCTTTCCTGCGCCGGCGAGGAAGATCGCCGTCGTAGTCGCAAACCCTATGAGAGGAACCCTAGGTACCGATGCTCAGTGGGGTCCTATTTTCTTCAGAGCTTGAGGTTCACGGTCTGTGGTTTCAGGTTCCAGGCCTCGTATAAAGAGGTGTATCAATGCCACTAGAGGTTTTTACAGTCCCGTTCTATCCTAGAGGACCATGTATATAAGGGAACGATGACGTTACCGTTTTGCTGCTCGTTTGCGCCTTCGAAACCAGGCAAATTTTCTTTTCTTAGATGAAAGGATCTTGAGAAGAGAAGGACTTTAAATTAATAAAGCCATCTCTGGCAGATTACAAGTAACACACTAGACCACACCACAAAGCAAATGATGACACCGCACGCAGACAGGAAAATAAAGAGTTTTCGGTCGTTGCCCCAACAAAGATCGGCGCTAGGCTAACAATAAGTTGATAACTAAGGATAAAGGCAAGATAGCTAGTCATCTCTTGCAGTAGCCTGGAGATCACGAATCCTGCCTACCGTCACCTCCACCGCCTCTTGGTCCTGCTGTCTAGCCACTAGCTGTCATACTTGTAGAAAAAACGACAGTTTGTATAGGAGGTTAGTCGGATGAGATGGGAATCTTCCCTCCATCCTCAGTTTGTTCCTAGCGCTCTAGAGGGTCCAGCAGAGAGCTGCAGAACACATAAAGAGGACATGTTTTGGTTGGTCGTCGCAGGTGCTAATGTGTCTATATATGTCTACAAAGCAAGAGGGGTTCCAGTTTGACTGCAGCAACTCCCTGACTGCGCTCCACATGAACTGGGCGAGTGAGCATGTGAAGAAAATGTGGTTCGTGTCTTCCATGTCCCCACAAAGCGCCCAACACCCATTTGAGGGGCCGTGCCATGGCTGGATGCTCTCAATGGAACGAAGGCGCTTTCAAATATCTTCCGGTAAGAGGTTCCCAACCAAATAGCTGTGAGCGCGCGGTCACTAGCCGGAAGGCCCAAGTATGTGAATGGGAAGTTCCCAAGTCGGCAGTTTAGCATGTTGGCAATCCGTTGTTTCTCCTCGTCAGTGGTCCCCAAAACTATGACTTCACTCTTGTGGAAATTGATCCGCAAGCATGACATGTTCTCGAAACACAGTAGGTGGAATTTCAGGTTTGCAATTCCCAGATCGTCTGGCTAAATCATAATGATCACGTCATCCGTATATTGTAAGTGCGAGATCCTCCCCCCCTCCCCCCCCCCCCGGGATAAGGTGGGGAAGTAAACCCATAATGTTCCCCGCTTGTCTAGCTTTCTGTAGCATCTTTGCCACGGCATCCGCCACAAAGTCGAACGGGAGGGGATAGAGGTGATCCTTTTGGCGAACACCTTGGCCATTCCGAAAGAAGTTCACCACCTCGCCATTAATGGCAATGGCCGTATGGGCCCCCAAGAACAGACCCATAGCCCGATGAACCCAACCTGGGTCGAAGCACTTCCGGAGTAGCACTTCTCTAAGGAACTACTAGTTTACCCGGTCGTATGCTTTTTGGAAGTCAAGCTTTAGGAAAACTACCCCAAGTTTCCTGGCTTTGGTCTCGTGGATGATCTTCTGCAAGGAGAATACACCCTCATGAATATGTCGCCCCTTGATGAATGCGGACTGATTCCAACTGATGGTACGATGGGCGATCGGGGAAACTCTAAGTGCAAACGACAGCTATGAACTTGAAGATAACGTTAATAAGCGTTATTGGTCTAAAGTGTCTAATATCCTCCGCGCCTGGCACCTTGTGTCGCACCCTGATTTCTAGGGGATACTCACCGTACGAACTGGATAGCAGATGCTCGGATTATGGGGCATAACTGCTCCCACGTCCCAGCTTCCTGGTAGGCCTGCGCTTATGCGCGACAACACAAGCCCTGCTATTCCATCGTCGATGTAAACTATCCACTAGAGATCAAAGGCACTTCCGTCGACGTACTTCAAACCATACACACATGGTACGTCAACGGCGTTTAACAAGTGATATCACAACAGATCTCTACGACACAAAAGATTGAAATAAGTTGCAAATGGCTCTCATTAGAGCAGAAATAGCAAATACAATCATACAGAGGGCACATGCCCCAACAATACATCATTACAATACAGCGGAAGCATTCAACATGTCTGAGTACAGACAAGAACCAAATAGGCCTAAGAGGCCGGAAACAAACAGACGGAGCCCATCCACGAAGTCTCGGATCCTGCCCGGGTCCGCTATCTACTCGTCAGCAGTCTCGTCATACTCCACGTAGTAGCCACCATGTAGATCCTCGGAAACGTCGTCTGCGTAAACCACAGCCCCAAAGGGGTCAGTACATAAACGTACTGGCAAGCAAGACTCACAGTTCACCAAAGTGTAACCCGTCAACACCAAGCACAGATGCCTTGGGTTCAACGGAAGAGAGGGGATATAAAAGATGCTGCAACTGGCTGCGCTAACCAACTACGGAAATCTACAACTTCCAACTAACAGAAAGGAGATAAGATCGAGGATTGTAACCAACTGAAAGATAACTTCAAACAAACCCATCCTGGATCTCGCCCCTTATCCAAAGAAGCAATCCGAGGATAACTCACACAGTTGTAACAAAGGTGAATCAAGTTATTGTGTCATCAACCTATTACTAGTCAAGTTATTAAGCATTGGGTGTAACATGTTTGATCATTATGTTTAAGTTGTCCTGAGTACTTGTTAGCCAGTACTTTCACCAAGTAATCCATAACCGCGGAAAACACGGCTTCTCGAGAAGATTATCCCTGCAGGGTTGCACCAATTTGACCGTACACTCATGAATGGCCCGCCAGATGGGAGATCACCCCACCAAGCGGGGCACTCAACACAACCAACCATTCTTCGCATCAAGCCCAAAGAACCTTGGGCGCACGGCTAATCGAGCCCAGAAGAAAATGGACCCTCATAGCACTCTAAGAACGTGTCCCTCTATATGCCGACTACAAAAGTTCCACCCTGGCCTGGGCTCGCAAAAACATGCATGCGGCAAATGGAAAACACGAACTAAATGAGGCGATTTGGACGAGATGCGAATCAGGTCAAGTTGAGGGGGGCGCCCATACTCGCTTCCCAAATGCGGGTAGTGCGCTCATCATGGATCAGTAGACAAGACCCTTTTCCTATTAGGGTCGACACTAGCAGGCTCCAAAACCTCTCATGGGCCTCCTGCCGGTGCCTTAACATCAAATTTATTATTAATAGCAACATTAGCATGATTGATTGATTAAACATCGAGCCCCCACAACGTAAATGATATAGTAACAGAAAGTAACGGATAACAGACTCGAGCAAAAGCAACCTAAGCATGCTAGTAAGACTCTGGCTCAAACAATGGGTTGTAGGAAGGGAGATGAGGCAATATCAGGGTTAAGGGATTCATGTGATGGGTTCGTAACAGAAACAACTACTACTAAGGCTAGCAGAAAGGAACAACGGAAAGTATCGGTAATCAATGTTGAAAGGAACACGATGGTTCATGTGAGTGATAACTTGCCTGCAAACCCAGTAGCCTGGTACTGAGCTAACTCCTTAGAAGGGGTGTCGTAAGTATCGTCGGTCTCAACGTCGTCGTGTATCCGAGAAGAAGCAAACAAACATTGCAGAAAGATAAGCAATCATTATCATGGCATAGGTGCACAAACATGGAATGATGCATGTCATGTTAATAGATGCATCAAAGTAACCTACTTGACAAGTAACACGATTTAATTGGATCCATATGCAATGAGAATTGCATATGGATGCAAATTGTTTAGGTTGAAGCAATGATCTACATTTGATTAACAAGTGTAAGTAGTTAAACATGATGCATGCATGATGATAACAACAAAATAACAACAAAATAACAATGATAGATGCAAGTGAAAAAGGATTGGAACAAGTTTTGAAATTATTTGTTAAGTTTGAAGTTTTGGTTACTTAAAGATGTCACACATGAAATTGTTGTTTTCAACAAGTTAAAGTGTGCAAAAGAAATAACAAAGTTTATATTTGAAAAGAACATCAAATTTTAGTTGGATTACATGTTTCACTTGTGGAAAAAGGATTTCAAATAAATTATTTATGAATTAAACAAGTTTAAGCAAGAATTAAATGAATTTAATTCAAACATGAACTTATTTGAATTTTTATTTGTTTAAAACATTAAGGGAGATTCATATTTGAAAAGTTTATACTTTTATGGTTGGAAAACATATTTTATATGTCCTAAAAGAATTTGATTTGATCAAGTTATGAATTTAGCAATATTAAATGAATTAAACAAGGATTAAATTATTTAACCCATTTTAATTATTCAAAACAGAAAACAAAGTTTATATTTGGAAAGAGGGTTTAATTTTGCATGGAAAACATATTTCATTTGTTGAAATTGGATTTGAAATGAGCAAGTTATTATTTTGGCAATTTTAAATGCAATAAACAAGAAACAGTTGTTTTCAGCAATTTAAATTATTCAAAACAGCAAACAAAATTTATATTTGGAAAGTACATGAAAAATTGATTGGAAAACATATTTGGTTTGTGAAATTTGGAATTTTTATGAGCAAGTTATGAATTTTGCAAATTTAAGTGAATTTGACAAGTTTTCAAATTTTGCACCAATTTAAAATATTCAAAACAGTAAACAAATTTTATATTTGGATAGATCATTTAATTTGGTATTGAAAACATATAAAAAAATGTTGGATTTAGAGTTATAATGATTTATTTATGCAATTTACAAAATTTGGGGTAAATCTGCCATTTTTACTGCCCTAGGGGCTTAGAAAATATTTTCCAGGGGCTAGATTTTAGTAACAGGGGCCTAGATGTGATTATCTGAAAGTGCTGTGACCAAACAATACAAAAATAAAAAAGTTTGTTAATGTGCAGGGGGTGGGATTTGATCTCCCCACCTCCTGATTCCTGCGCTGAGGAACCCACCAGATGGACTGAACTCGGGTTGTGTTAGACTAGGACTCGGGGGGGTTTTGAGGTGCTGTTTCGGGGTTCTATTTCTCTGAAACTGCAAACGAACAGGTACTGAACCTGTACCTCGACAGGGACCAGCGATGCAGCGGCCCTCGCCGTGGTTCATGGCCGCGGTTGCCGGAGGTGGAGGCGCGGTGTGGGGTGGAGCCAAGGGAGAGGGAGGAGGCGAGTGGGGGGAGAGACCGGAGGGGAGCGGACCTCACCTGGGTGTCCACGATCGGACAGGAGGGAGGAGGCATCGGGCAGGAGCAGGTGGCGACAGGGCAGAAAAACGGCGGAATTCCGGCGACGGCGCGCCTTCCACGGTGCCTCCCGGCAAGCACCGAGGGGACGGGGCGACTCCAGGGGCTGCGCCGTTTCCATTCCCGGGGAGCGGAGCCCCTCGAGGTGGATGGCGACCGGCGAGGGTGACGGGGAACAGGTGGTGTTCGGTGGCTGTTTGGTGGTTTTCTGACGGGAGATGCAGAGTTTCAGAGGTTGAAGAAATAGCAGAGGAGAATGGCGGCGAGGGGAAGGGAAACTAGCTAGGGTTCTAGGTCTAGGCTGGAAGCAGAGGGATCGGTGGTGGTTTTTAAGGGCAGAAAGGCACTGGTACGGCAAGCAATCGGTGAAGGGAGGAGATGATCGTGTGGCCAGGGAGGAGATCGTACACAGAGATAGCGACAGGAGGTGGAAGATGCTCGAAGGGGTATGGGCCAGCAAGGAAATAGATGGGCTTGGGGGGGGGGAAGAAAGAAAGTGGTGGGCTGCTGCCTCTCTCTCCTTGCTATTTTTTCCTTTTGATTGATTTTTTTTTGCAGAAAATGGTTTTGGAAGAAAAACATGATAATTAGGTTAGTAAAAATATTAGAAAAATTAGTTTAGGCTTATTAGGTTAATAGCAACAAATGCTAGCTTTTGTTTTCACAGAGTTCTCAAAAATTATTGATGTTTAGGAAATAAAGCAAAATTGCAGGAATTTTTAATATTACTTAAACATTCTGAAAACAAAGCATATGAATAGGGTTTCCCCTAGGGTTTTAAAGTGATTTAAAGAATACAAACATGTGGTGAATTTCATGGATTCAAAAGATGAAAGATTTTGAGGATTGGTTTGAATTTGGGGTAATTTGATAATTAATTAAATAACTATTGATGAAAACCATGTTTTTATTAGGGTGACCCATATGCAATTTGATTAAATTAGTTGATTAAATTCATAAGTTCAAATTGGTTCTGCTTGATGCATTTGATTTGAACTTGAAGGTGATTTGGAAATCATTTGTTTGATTAAAACCCACAATTTTAATGAGTGATCAACATGGAATAAAATGAAAGCAATTTGGTTGTTTTTATTTGAACTCTCACTTTGGAAATTGTAACATCACAAGGATGAAACAAAGGGTTTGAATTTTGGTTTGAAATTCAAATAGAAAACAAAGGAAAACAACTGAAAACAGTTGGAAAACAAACAAAACAAATGCAATCAACATGATGCCATGATGCAAAACATGAAATAACAGACAGCAAACATTCTAAAGGCTATTTTTCAGACTTGGGATGTTACAAAACGCCCCCCCTTGAAGGAATCGCGCCCCGAGATTCCTACTGAGAAAAGAAAAGGTCCGGAAACTTTTTGGGAAGATCCTCTTGAGCTGTTACACGTGAAACACATCGTGCACATTGGATAGACGTCAGGGAATTTGCAAACCACCGGAACAATATTAGTAGAGGTATAGGTTTGTATGAAGGGTGTATAGCTGGATAGAATTTGATTCATTTGGAGAATAGACTATCTGTAATAAGGTTGGAACAGAGTTATTGACATCAATGGAACACCAAGAATAATCATCAATGTCAGAATCATCAACATGAGAGTAACGAGGAAAATGTGGCCTCCCATTAGGATTTGATTTCTGTGGCTGAACTTGGAAGTCAACATTTGAGATTCTGGGGAGTGAACAGTAACTTGATTGCTTAGTGGAACCAGAATTAGGTTGTATGTTGTGGAAAAGATTGTTGACAGAAAGGAATGTGATGCTCCGGTATCAAATAACACTTTAACTGGGTAAGAGTTTACGAGGAAGTTTTGATTAGACGCCGGTAGAAGAATTGAGTTGGAAAACAACAACAAGATTTCAACGGTCGAAAAGGATGTTGAGAAGAACAGGATAACGAAGCAACACCGGGGAAACGAGAACAAAAACTCCTGAGGTACTATGGAAAACCCAAAACACGTGAAATCCTAACTTGAAAGTTTAGATGAGAAGGGAAAATTCAACGTTGCACTTCCTTACCAGAAAAGGGAGGGAGGGTGGGGAAAGAAGAAAAAGAACAGAATTCCTACTCTCACGTTTCATTTTTCCTATATAGCTACAAAATAGTTTCTAGACTCAACTGCGACCAGTAAAAGGGGATCCTACAGGCAGACAGGCTCTGATACCATTTGTCGCACCCTGATTTCTAGGGGATACTCACCGTACGAACTGGATAGCAGATGCTCGGATTATGGGGCATAACTGCTCCCACGTCCCAGCTTCCTGGTAGGCCTGCGCTTATGCGCGACAACACAAGCCCTGCTATTCCATCGTCGATGTAAACTATCCACTAGAGATCAAAGGCACTTCCGTCGACGTACTTCAAACCATACACACATGGTACGTCAACGGCGTTTAACAAGTGATATCACAACAGATCTCTACGACACAAAAGATTGAAATAAGTTGCAAATGGCTCTCATTAGAGCAGAAATAGCAAATACAATCATACAGAGGGCACATGCCCCAACAATACATCATTACAATACAGCGGAAGCATTCAACATGTCTGAGTACAGACAAGAACCAAATAGGCCTAAGAGGCCGGAAACAAACAGACGGAGCCCATCCACGAAGTCTCGGATCCTGCCCGGGTCCGCTATCTACTCGTCAGCAGTCTCGTCATACTCCACGTAGTAGCCACCATGTAGATCCTCGGAAACGTCGTCTGCGTAAACCACAGCCCCAAAGGGGTCAGTACATAAACGTACTGGCAAGCAAGACTCACAGTTCACCAAAGTGTAACCCGTCAACACCAAGCACAGATGCCTTGGGTTCAACGGAAGAGAGGGGATATAAAAGATGCTGCAACTGGCTGCGCTAACCAACTACGGAAATCTACAACTTCCAACTAACAGAAAGGAGATAAGATCGAGGATTGTAACCAACTGAAAGATAACTTCAAACAAACCCATCCTGGATCTCGCCCCTTATCCAAAGAAGCAATCCGAGGATAACTCACACAGTTGTAACAAAGGTGAATCAAGTTATTGTGTCATCAACCTATTACTAGTCAAGTTATTAAGCATTGGGTGTAACATGTTTGATCATTATGTTTAAGTTGTCCTGAGTACTTGTTAGCCAGTACTTTCACCAAGTAATCCATAACCGCGGAAAACACGGCTTCTCGAGAAGATTATCCCTGCAGGGTTGCACCAATTTGGCCGTACACTCATGAATGGCCCGCCAGATGGGAGATCACCCCACCAAGCGGGGCACTCAACACAACCAACCATTCTTCGCATCAAGCCCAAAGAACCTTGGGCGCACGGCTAATCGAGCCCAGAAGAAAATGGACCCTCATAGCACTCTAAGAACGTGTCCCCCTATATGCCGACTACAAAAGTTCCACCCTGGCCTGGGCTCGCAAAAACATGCATGCGGCAAATGGAAAACACGAACTAAATGAGGCGATTTGGACGAGATGCGAATCAGGTCAAGTTGAGGGGGGCGCCCATACTCGCTTCCCAAATGCGGGTAGTGCGCTCATCATGGATCAGTAGACAAGACCCTTTTCCTATTAGGGTCGACACTAGCAGGCTCCAAAACCTCTCATGGGCCTCCTGCCGGTGCCTTAACATCAAATTTATTATTAATAGCAACATTAGCATGATTGATTGATTAAACATCGAGCCCCCACAACGTAAATGATATAGTAACAGAAAGTAACGGATAACAGACTCGAGCAAAAGCAACCTAAGCATGCTAGTAAGACTCTGGCTCAAACAATGGGTTGTAGGAAGGGAGATGAGGCAATATCAGGGTTAAGGGATTCATGTGATGGGTTCGTAACAGAAACAACTACTACTAAGGCTAGCAGAAAGGAACAACGGAAAGTATCGGTAATCAATGTTGAAAGGAACACGATGGTTCATGTGAGTGATAACTTGCCTGCAAACCCAGTAGCCTGGTACTGAGCTAACTCCTTAGAAGGGGTGTCGTAAGTATCGTCGGTCTCAACGTCGTCGTGTATCCGAGAAGAAGCAAACAAACATTGCAGAAAGATAAGCAATCATTATCATGGCATAGGTGCACAAACATGGAATGATGCATGTCATGTTAATAGATGCATCAAAGTAACCTACTTGACAAGTAACACGATTTAATTGGATCCATATGCAATGAGAATTGCATATGGATGCAAATTGTTTAGGTTGAAGCAATGATCTACATTTGATTAACAAGTGTAAGTAGTTAAACATGATGCATGCATGATGATAACAACAAAATAACAACAAAATAACAATGATAGATGCAAGTGAAAAAGGATTGGAACAAGTTTTGAAATTATTTGTTAAGTTTGAAGTTTTGGTTACTTAAAGATGTCACACATGAAATTGTTGTTTTCAACAAGTTAAAGTGTGCAAAAGAAATAACAAAGTTTATATTTGAAAAGAACATCAAATTTTAGTTGGATTACATGTTTCACTTGTGGAAAAAGGATTTCAAATAAATTATTTATGAATTAAACAAGTTTAAGCAAGAATTAAATGAATTTAATTCAAACATGAACTTATTTGAATTTTTATTTGTTTAAAACATTAAGGGAGATTCATATTTGAAAAGTTTATACTTTTATGGTTGGAAAACATATTTTATATGTCCTAAAAGAATTTGATTTGATCAAGTTATGAATTTAGCAATATTAAATGAATTAAACAAGGATTAAATTATTTAACCCATTTTAATTATTCAAAACAGAAAACAAAGTTTATATTTGGAAAGAGGGTTTAATTTTGCATGGAAAACATATTTCATTTGTTGAAATTGGATTTGAAATGAGCAAGTTATTATTTTGGCAATTTTAAATGCAATAAACAAGAAACAGTTGTTTTCAGCAATTTAAATTATTCAAAACAGCAAACAAAATTTATATTTGGAAAGTACATGAAAAATTGATTGGAAAACATATTTGGTTTGTGAAATTTGGAATTTTTATGAGCAAGTTATGAATTTTGCAAATTTAAGTGAATTTGACAAGTTTTCAAATTTTGCACCAATTTAAAATATTCAAAACAGTAAACAAATTTTATATTTGGATAGATCATTTAATTTGGTATTGAAAACATATAAAAAAATGTTGGATTTAGAGTTATAATGATTTATTTATGCAATTTACAAAATTTGGGGTAAATCTGCCATTTTTACTGCACTAGGGGCTTAGAAAATATTTTCCAGGGGCTAGATTTTAGTAACAGGGGCCTAGATGTGATTATCTGAAAGTGCTGTGACCAAACAATACAAAAATAAAAAAGTTTGTTAATGTGCAGGGGGTGGGATTTGATCTCCCCACCTCCTGATTCCTGCGCTGAGGAACCCACCAGATGGACTGAACTCGGGTTGTGTTAGACTAGGACTCGGGGGGGTTTTGAGGTGATGTTTCGGGGTTCTATTTCTCTGAAACTGCAAACGAACAGGTACTGAACCTGTACCTCGACAGGGACCAGCGATGCAGCGGCCCTCGCCGTGGTTCATGGCCGCGGTGGCCGGAGGTGGAGGCGCGGTGTGGGGTGGAGCCAAGGGAGAGGGAGGAGGCGAGTGGGGGGAGAGACCGGAGGGGAGCGGACCTCACCTGGGTGTCCACGATCGGACAGGAGGGAGGAGGCATCGGGCAGGAGCAGGTGGCGACAGGGCAGAAAAACGGCGGAATTCCGGCGACGGCGCGCCTTCCACGGTGCCTCCCGGCAAGCACCGAGGGGACGGGGCGACTCCAGGGGCTGCGCCGTTTCCATTCCCGGGGAGCGGAGCCCCTCGAGGTGGATGGCGACCGGCGAGGGTGACGGGGAACAGGTGGTGTTCGGTGGCTGTTTGGTGGTTTTCTGACGGGAGATGCAGAGTTTCAGAGGTTGAAGAAATAGCAGAGGAGAATGGCGGCGAGGGGAAGGGAAACTAGCTAGGGTTCTAGGTCTAGGCTGGAAGCAGAGGGATCGGTGGTGGTTTTTAAGGGCAGAAAGGCACTGGTACGGCAAGCAATCGGTGAAGGGAGGAGATGATCGTGTGGCCAGGGAGGAGATCGTACACAGAGATAGCGACAGGAGGTGGAAGATGCTCGAAGGGGTATGGGCCAGCAAGGAAATAGATGGGCTTGGGGGGGAAGAAAGAAAGTGGTGGGCTGCTGCCTCTCTCTCCTTGCTATTTTTTCCTTTTGATTGATTTTTTTTTTGCAGAAAATGGTTTTGGAAGAAAAACATGATAATTAGGTTAGTAAAAATATTAGAAAAATTAGTTTAGGCTTATTAGGTTAATAGCAACAAATGCTAGCTTTTGTTTTCACAGAGTTCTCAAAAATTATTGATGTTTAGGAAATAAAGCAAAATTGCAGGAATTTTTAATATTACTTAAACATTCTGAAAACAAAGCATATGAATAGGGTTTCCCCTAGGGTTTTAAAGTGATTTAAAGAATACAAACATGTGGTGAATTTCATGGATTCAAAAGATGAAAGATTTTGAGGATTGGTTTGAATTTGGGGTAATTTGATAATTAATTAAATAACTATTGATGAAAACCATGTTTTTATTAGGGTGACCCATATGCAATTTGATTAAATTAGTTGATTAAATTCATAAGTTCAAATTGGTTCTGCTTGATGCATTTGATTTGAACTTGAAGGTGATTTGGAAATCATTTGTTTGATTAAAACCCACAATTTTAATGAGTGATCAACATGGAATAAAATGAAAGCAATTTGGTTGTTTTTATTTGAACTCTCACTTTGGAAATTGTAACATCACAAGGATGAAACAAAGGGTTTGAATTTTGGTTTGAAATTCAAATAGAAAACAAAGGAAAACAACTGAAAACAGTTGGAAAACAAACAAAACAAATGCAATCAACATGATGCCATGATGCAAAACATGAAATAACAGACAGCAAACATTCTAAAGGCTATTTTTCAGACTTGGGATGTTACACCTTGGGGATGAGGGTGAGGATCCCGAAGTTAAGTCTCGCGACATCAACTCTCCCTAGAGTGTACCCATTCGCAATAGCCATGATGTATGGTCTGATGATATCCCAGAATTTCTGAAGAAGATAATAGGTAAACCGTCTGGCCCTGGGGCCATGTCAACCTTCATGCTTTTCATGACGACATCCATCTCCTCACATGTGAACGTGAGCATGATTTTCGAGTTGTCCTCCTCTAAGACACGCCCCTGCGTATCCCAGAAGTTTGTGGCAAGCGAGAGCATGTGCTCCTCGTCACCCTCTCCCAAGAGGTTGTGGTAGAAGGAGTAAATATGCTCCTGGAGGGCATGCGGCTCCGAAATGATCCCGTGCTCTGAAATGAGGTGGGGAATAGCACACTTCCTATGACATCCATTCACAATAGCGTGGAAGTAGGCAGTGTTGGCGTCTCCCTCTAACCGCCACCTCGCTCGGCTCCGCTGTCTCTAGTATTCCTCCTCAACTTTGGCGAGACGAGTAAGCCCACCCTCAAGGTGGTACCTAAGTGCCCAACCTTGGTCATCTAAGTACGTGTAGTCCGCTCGAAGGTCTAGGATTTTAATGTGATCGAGGATAGAGTCCTTAGCCTCACAATCCTCCCTTCCTAGGTTAGCGTACCAACCCGCAAGAATTGACGGAAGTCGCCGGAGATGCATTGCCACGCATCAATCGGGTTTGTGGTGCTGCGCCCCTGAGCTTCCAGTTCCGGCCATTTTTTTCTGACCAGATCTTTCTTCTATTGGCAGACATCTCATCATGTCTTGTAGCAAACTCAGGATATCTCGAGGCATGAAAATTGTCGCGAGGCCTAATGTGAATGCAAACTAAATTATGCGTGTAACCACGTGCATCACAGGTGCTAATTTCTTTCCTGTTGCCTTCCATTTCTATTACATTTCAACGATGATGAACTGATGTGGCAATATTGAGCTCTTGTGCCAAGGAAGAACGAGATGTGATGCTATATTTATTGAGCTAGTGGTACAACCGAGACTCCTAATTAATGACTATACCTGCGAGTTTTGGTGGACTTATTTAAGTGTATCTACTATTATGTCCCTTATGTAACGCTAGCTTGGACAAAATGCAAGCACATATATAAGTATACATTAGCTATGCCAAAACGACACACCAGCGATGTGCCACCGTGCATTAGGCCAAAAATTAGGATACATTTCAGGAAATTGCATCGAAAATAAGAACTTGTTTCAGGATTTCGGTATCCTTCTAGCCCAGATCCTTTCTCAAAGTTTGTTTTCTATTGATGCCGTGAATAATACATAGCTTAGCTATAGAAAAAGGAAAAAAATATTAAAATGAGTTATGTTTCGGAACCAATTCCTTCCTTCATTTAAGACAATGGTTTATGGAAGTATTGTCTTTCAAAGGTGGTGTGACAGTGATTGGAGGTGTGGCGGTATGTCAGCTTCCAGTTCTCCTCCGGCGTTATCTCGTCAACGATTTGTCGTTGGCCGGATATATCATGATGTTACATGATTCAACTTTGAGGTTGCACACTTCGGTGAAAACATTTTTGGCAATGTTCACATGTGTTTGCGTTGTGTCTTTGCTGAAGGTGTTGGCTCGAAACTCGTCTTTGGGATGAAAATTCTTGATCAACCTTAGGTTGGACTCGTCATGCGCGGTGCACATGGAGTTTTTCTTCTTGAAGGCTTTGCCTAGAATTTGTGAGTTTTCTTTTTGCTTTTGTCATGTTTTACCATAGTGATAGTGCCGGTCTAGTGGAGTGACTGCCATGAGACCTTTTTTTATAAAGAGTATATACTAATATCGCAAAGATACCAATTACACCCCAACCTCTACAACAACGCAATGCCCTAATGGCACGGCGGATGCACACAGGAAAAAAACTAAAAAAGAAAAGTCCCACTATAGAATTCCAGTACTTGCAGCAACATCACAACCACTACTAACGCAACACTTATGCCCAAGTACTCCAAAAGCGACGTCTCCAAGAAGGAAATAGTGCATCAGCGCCGTCATCGCCCGATTGTAGACCTTGGGTTTTTACCTTGGAGATAATCCTCGCTTTCAAAATAATGCCTTCAATAAGTCCATTGCCAGGCACAACTAGTTAAGATCAGACCATGGATTTTCACCCTGAAAGGTAAGACCTTAAACTTCACATGTGGTGTCGTCCCCGCTTACATACTGCTGCTATGAAACCCAAACTCTAAGCAAGTTCCCCAACGCCCGTAGGCTTCAATCACCATTAATAGTCCTCCAATCTCGGCTTTTGTGACATTCTTCGCCTCTGACTTCACTATGGAGTAAAATATCTACTGATGGCGACAGATAGCAGAACTTCGCGCCGCTCCCTCCTTAAGGGAGAACCAATGGGCGCGACCGAATACCACCTAATCCAGCAATCTCCAGGCATAACATGTCCATGGGAGTTCATCTGCGGAGCCTTCCAGAACCCACCACTCCGGCCAGATCAGAAAGGATAGACATCAAGCGGATCTTCGTCTTGGCGCAAGAGGAACCCTAAGACCACCGCCTTTATTCGAGCACGCCAGCAGGCCCCTACGCCACTATAAAAGGTTCCTACAAATTGATCGAGCGGATCAGGCACATGTGCCAACGACAAGAGGAAGGCTGCAGCGCACCCTAGGAATGCGTAGTAGCGACATCGTCGTAGGTTCTGCGACGTCGCGTCTGGCCATCACCGCATGCTTGCCCCTCTTAGCCCCATCCACGCCTCCCTGCAACGCGACGATAGACGCCGCGCATGGCAGAGAGTCGTCGTCCCGCTACCAGACCTCCACCGGTGGCGCCAAGGAGCCGAATCCCCCACACGAAGAGAATCCGACAGGCTACGCCAGCCCCGCCGCGGTCTTCGATAGCCTAGCATGGCCGCCACAGCCGGCACCAACGTCCACAGCTGGTGGGGGAAGATCGACCATTGGCCTTCTAGATTGGATCTGGGTCCTCGTGCGGGGCGTTCCGGGAGTCAAAATCTTGGGATGGATGGAGAGAGGACGTCGGGAGCTTTCCGGATAGGCTTGGCCAGAGGTGGCCAGAGATGGGAGATTGGCGGCGGGGGCGGTCGTGAGCTTACTATCCTCGCGTGTGGTCCGTTAGTTGGGTGAGGCGGCCTCGGGATTGTGTATTTTGTAATATTTCAAAATTTTGCAACAAAATATGTTATGTACATTATTTTGACACAGTGGATGTGATTCGTTCCCCGTTTTGGGGCTTAAAATTCTCCACTGACAGATCTGCACGGTGCTAGTTTTTTGCATGTGAGCCTATGGACGAGTCTGGTTAACCATAACATCTTTGTTTTGGTGTAGAGCAAGCAGTGTGTCGGCTAGATCAGTGAGATCGGCTGCAATCTTTCATCGATGTGGAACTAAACAATATGTTCAAGTTTGCCCCTAGCACATTGTGTTTTGAGAGTTGTGTTGGTCATGATGCTAGTCATAGTGGGAGTAACATAAGTAGTAATATTGATTCCAATAAGTAGTAACATTGATGCCACGTAGACAAAAAATCGGATGTGGCAAGTAATTAATATGGAGAGATGGTCGTGATAACATAGCTAGTTATGATAACATCACACATTTCAATGTATTATGAGTCTATAACCTAATAAATAAATATTTGCATGATATCACGCATATGTTACTCCCCACTATGGAAGTAGTAATATAGACTAATAACATCATCATGTTACTACTCCTAATTACTCTCAACGTGGGGGTGGAACATTGGTTATTCTTGTGAAATTCACTTTTTCTCCCGGGTGTATATGCACGCGGTATTCAAAAACATATTTTCAAATATATAAAAATATAAAAAAAATGTTCTCCTATAAATCTTAACAACCTACGAATGCACGAAGTTGTTTCGCGGAAAACCGATATTTTCTATGGACTGTAAAAAGACAAAAACAAAGTCTGGTAACACGCTTTATTAGCACTAAATTTTGTTTTTTGCACGGGCCACAAAAATTCTCCGTTTTTCGGGTGATTAATTGTGAGCAAATAGGTGTTGAGATCTATGTGCCAACATATTTTATAATTTTTTAAAATTTCAAAACATGTTTAAAATATATTTTAAATAAAGAACATATATGCACTCGGGAGCCAACACACCACTCCCATTATTGTTTCCTTACTCTATAATCAATGCTACGGTGTTTTTTTTGGTAGAGAAGCCAGAGTGAGATACAATATATATAAATTTTAGCTCTACTTAGTCATGATTGTGATTATATGGCCATATGTTTCACAAGGAGAGAGCAAGTCATCGGCTGGGTGTGGTCATGTTTCGCATTGTGTCATTACATTTAGATACTCCCTCCGGTTCAGTGTGTATGTCATACATGTATGACTAGATCACTAATTTTACCAATGTAATATTAAGCATAGCACAAAAATTATATATATATATAATGAAAATGGTAATGACATATTTTATGTAATATATATATTGTATTACGTTACACAAGCTGATGTTCTATGGGTACGCACCTGGCCGATAAATCAAACGGGAGGGAGTATATAAAGATTCTCGCAGGGATGGCATTTTATTTTTTCAAAAAGGGCGATTTTTCCACATTTTGTTTAAAAAGAAGAGGTGATTTGATCAGTTCATTAGCGGGGAACCGGACAATTAGTTTGATCCCAAATATACTATATAAGCACTAAAAATATATATAAATGATAAAAGAAAATATTAAATTTTGGGGAGCACATTTGGTTGTGTGTTTTATGTGCTTGCTATGTTTAAAACTATGGTGTGCCTTAGACAAACAAACAAACAAACAAAAGGTTTCTGAAAAACAGTATTCAAATTACTAGCTTTGTCTTTCAAGCAAAGGCCAAAAAAACGTTACTTCTCTAAGAGAATTGGTATATGCATATGGAACATGAACATATGTTCTCTGTATGCACGCTACTTCATGATTTTTAGTCAAAATTATCACACCAAGAAGTCTCCGATGTGGACCACTTCCGCGCTGCCTCATACAACCGCTATGGCATGTCCACCACCTAGAAGAACGGGCGGCGTCCAACCTTCGCTGGTACCCATGCAATTTAGGACCATTGCAGCACGCCAAACCCTAGAGCCTCTAAAGGCGCAATAAGATGCAAGCCAGTCGTCGCCGACCTCCATGCCTCAAAATAAAATAAAATAAATAATTAATTTAAGTTTTTACATTGTACGGTCTTGTTGGGAATATGCCCTAGAGGCAATCATGTATGATGTAATTCCCACTGTATTCATAAAGTTATTAAGTTGTCCTTGTTTTGAACATCTGATATATATCATTGAATATGTGAATCGATTGTGAAACTATATATTCATGTTGTTCATACTAGATTGTCCTTGGTCATTTAGGTTGTGCTGGACACACACCCTAGACTAATGTGAGTGTTGGCTGATGACACGGTTCCACTTGTCATGGGCATGGTGATGCCATTCCAACGTTCACGGACTTGGCTAAAGAGTTTAGCAAGTCGGACTGACCCACATTGAGATGCAACGATCAAGTCGTCATTTGCATGTCTCAATCAATGTAATCCTTAGACCTGAGGTTGTCGCACAATCCAAGTTGTGGATCACCGACTTAGGTTCTGTCAAACGTTGTTCTGTGACAAGGCAACTATAAAAGCAGAGTTCGGGTCGAATGAGAAGCAAGTTGCGTGATGTGGATAATCAAGATGGGATTTTGCCCCTCCGAATGGAGAGATATTCTCTGGGCCCTCTCGAGTGATATGATTCAGGAAGCATGGCCATGCGCGACTCAGTTAAGTGTTAACTGTGTCGGTTGACTAAGAGTTAGTCAGATGAATCGCATGTCACAGATCGAGAAGAGAGTTGAGCTATTTAAGGGATGACGATAAATCGCCTATAGCTCGACAAGGTATATCGTGAGGCAAAAGGGACTAAGATGAATATCACATTGAAAGGTATGTCGTCATGACTCAATGGTACTTGGGAGTCGGCACATTCTGCTAGGAGCCGCTACCGATTGATCGATTGGGAGTTGGACTCCAATCGTGTCCAAGTCGCCATGAGCCTGTAGGGTCGCACAGTTAAGAGCGGGAGCAAGTATTGGTCGGGTTGGATCCGAACCGGAAATGGACTGGTTTTGTGAGTCGGACTCACAGAGGGAATGGGCCACAAGTGTTGTGAAGCCCATTACCATACGCTATATAAAGAGGGGCGCAGGTTGCCCAGCGGGCACGTTAGTCCACTCTCCCATGCGTTGGGAACCCTAGCCCCACTCAGTCCAGCCGTCGCACCAGACCTAGCAGTCCGCCGTCGGAGCTCCTCCTCGTACGTGTGGATACTGGCAGAGGTGCTGTACGCTCAGCACTTCGAGGTTTGAGGGATTGGATTGGCCGGACCGGATCGTGGGACTGCACTGCCCCGACGCGCTGCATCGATAATCCGCACCTGCGCGTCTAGTGGTAATACTCGTGGCCTTCTACCTCGGTAGATCTTGGAAGCATCGCGTAGGAAAAGTTTTTGTTTATCTCTACGCGTTCCAACAGTGGTATCAGAGCGGTAGCTTCTGGTATTAGGCCCGAGATCCGTACATATGTGATATGTAGTTAGCGTTAGATGTGATCTAATTGCTGTTTTGGTGGTCGTTCTATGTGATAGATCGGTTTTGTACAAGGTTGATTGGATCAATCGTACTCGGGGTTAATGGATGATCAGGTTTCCGTGATCATACTGCTAAGGTCGTGGAACAACTTACCCCTACCGGTCGGTTTCCGCCATCGGGGTATACCGTGACACATAAATCCAGTTGCGGTGATCGAAGATCAAAGAGTTTGGTCGAATCGGAATACGGGTCAGATTCAGGTAAAATCGTTTTATCCGATGAAGAAATCCATGATCGGAATGCAGATTCGGGACCGCCGGCTTCGCCCTGTCGTAGCGCCTTAGATGTCGTTGCGAGTTTCACAACGCCGGTAGATATCGTATCTATGCATAACTTGTTTTTGCAGGAAGTTGTGAATGGTATGGCTTATGTGCATGTGATGTGTGTAATCCATACATGATCTGCGTATCATGTTTATGTCAGCCGGCTGGAGCCTAGGTGCTGTCATTTTATTGTATACCGGCCTACGTGTCGGATTCTCTATGTAAATTTTCATTTACTAGCTAATGTAGCTTGTTGGAGAACCCGGAAGGCATTCAAGTCGATGTACAAGTCGGCTACATGGAGTAAGATGGCACGTGACAAGATTTGGCACGAGTCGACTTACAAGATTCGTGGAGATGGAGATCACCATGAAGAGAGCCATACCATTTCACATTATAATTGCTTTATTTGTGTTATTATTATGTCTCTATTTACCTCTATTTAGATAGTTGGTAGATTTTAATCCCTCAAAGAAGGTCTAGTCGGTCGCCCCGCCAGTGCTGCACCATCACAAGTCGGACATTCTTGGTAGTGGGCTCATAAAATTGAGGTGCTACCATTTCTTTCCGGTTAGGTGGGTTTGAGTCGGACTCTTACAAGCAGAAGCACTTGGTAATCTAGACGAGTCCATCACAACGGTTGTGGGGCTCGGGGCGAGGTAGGTTGGGAGCCGGGGCATGTGATGTCACCCAACCAACAGGAGTCGTATAGGGATACGATTGGCAAGGTGTTGCCTACCTAGATCACTTGACGTCTAGCGGTGATGCTAAAGCTCACTAGTCAACTTGCTTATTTGGAATCTTGAATCACTTAGCAACCATCGGAGGGATGTTGGTTCTAGTGGGAGCATAAGTATTAAAGCGTTTAATATGCCTGCTCTTTTATAAATACATGTCTTAAGTGTTTTGCATATTTTTGTTGTAGATCAATGGCACCTAGCAACCTTCCTCAGTTGTCCACTTTTGCATTGAGGTCAATCCTAGAGAAAGATAAGCTTAATAGAACTAATTTCACCAACTGGTATCGTAATCTGAGGATAGTCCTCAAGCATGACAAGAAACAACATGTTCTAGAAACTCCACTTCCAGAAGAGCCAGATGACGATGCGACTGTCGCTGTCATAAATGCCTACCGTAAGACTAGAGATGAGTCTACGGAAATTAGCTATCTTATGCTTGCACACATGGAACCGGACTGGCAGCAGCAGTTCGAGAATGTTGAGGCCTACGATATGATCGAAAGCCTCAAAAGTATGTTCCAGGCTCAGGCAAAGACCGAGAGGTATCAAGTCTCTCAAGCTTTGCTGGGCTGTAAGCTGAAAGATGGCGATCCACTGAGTCCGCATGTAATCAAGATGATTGGTTACATTCAGTCTCTGGATCGGCTGGGCGTCCCAATTAACGAAGAGTTTGCTACTGATATAATTCTGAACTCTCTTCCTAGTGCGTATGGTTCGTTCATCTCGAACTACCATATGCATGGTATGGATAAGAGTATCACTGAATTACATGGGATGCTCAAAACGGCAGAGGCTGATCTTAAGAAAGGCGCCAGTCAAGTGTTGATGGTGCAGAATAAGGCTAAGTTCAAGAAGAGTTCTTGGACTAAGAAGAAGAAGGATAAGTCAGGAGGTAGCACCCATGGCCCTGTCCAGAGTGCTCCCTCAAAGACTAAACCTTCTCCTACAGCCGGAGCCAACTGCTTCTATTGCAAGCAAGATGGCCACTGGAAGAGGAACTGCACCAAGTATTTGGCTGACAGAGCCAAGAGTGGAGGTGTGACTTCCAACTCAGGTACGCTTGTGTGCAATGTTATAGACATTTATCTTGCTGATGCGCCTAATAGTTCTTGGGTATATGATACCGGATCAGTTATTCACATATGCAACTCGTTGCAGGGACTGGTAAGAACTAGGAGCGTGGCAAGACGAGAGGTTGACATTCGGGTCGGCAACAAGGCGAAAGTCGCTGCGTTGGAAGTCGGCACGATGCAACTTCATTTACCTTCAGGATTTATTTTGGAACTAAATAATTGTTATTATGTTCCAGCGCTTAGTCGAAACATTATTTCCGCCTCATGTTTGATGAGACAAGGTTATGAGTCGAATATTAAGAATAATGGTTGTTCTTTATATTTGAAAGATATGTTTCATGGCTTTGCACCCGTTCAGAACGGGTTATTTATTTTAAATCTTGATAGTGAATCAGTCTATAACATAAATGTTAAAACGTTGAAACCAAATGATCTGAATATGACTTACTTTTGGCACTGTCGGCTTGGTCATATAAGTTGGAAACGTATGAAGAACCTCCATGATGATGGACTTCTAACTTCGTTTGACTTAGAGTCATTCGAGACATGCGAATCATGCCTACTAGGCAAGATGACCAAGACACCTTTTGCAAGGAGTTGTGAAAGGGCGTCCGACTTGTTGGAACTAATACATAGTGATGTATGTGGTCCAATGAGCACGACAGCCAGAGGTGGTTATGAGTACTTCATTACCTTCACTGATGATTTGAGTAGGTATGGATATATCTATTTAATGAAACACAAGTCGGAAGCCTTTGAAAAGTTCAAGGAATTCCAGAGTGAGGTACAGAATCAGCTCGGCAAGAAAATAAAGTTTCTACGGTCGGACCGTGGAGGCGAGTACATGAGCCATGAGTTTGATGACCATCTAAAGAGTTGTGGAATAGTTCCTCAACTGACTCCGCCGGGTACACCGCAGAGAAACGGTGTATCGGAACGGAGAAATCGGACCTTGTTGGACATGGTACGATCAATGATGAGTCGGACAGATCTACCTTTATCATTTTGGGGTTATTATCTAGAAACTGCAGCTTTCACACTAAACAGAGTACCATCAAAGCCAGTAGAGAAGACACCACATGAGATGTGGACTGGCAAAAAGCCAATTTTGTCTTTTCTTAAGATTTGGGGTTGTGAAGTATTTGTCAAGCGACTTCAGTCGGACAAGCTCACGCCCAAGTCGGATAAGTGTATTTTCGTGGGGTATCCGAGGGAAACCTTGGGGTACTACTTCTACAACCGGGAAGAGGGCAAAGTGTTTGTCGCTCGGAATGGTGTCTTCCTTGAGAAAGAGTTTCTCAGTCGGGAAGTCAGTGGGAGCACGGTGCAACTCGAAGAAATTCGAGAAGAACCAGCTAGGGGCGAGTCGGCAATGGCCTTGGAGGCTGAGCCGGTCGTGTTACCTACACCGGTTACAACACCTGAACCTCGGAGATCTGCCAGATTACAGAGTGCTCAGATGTTTTACTGTTAGACAGTAATGAGCCGGCAACTTATTCGGAAGCGATGGTGGGATCTGATTCCGAGTCATGGCTTGGAGTCATGAGATCCGAGTTAAAGTCCATGGATGAAAACCAAGTTTGGAATTTGGTTGATCTGCCTGACGGTGCAAGACCCGTTGAGTGCAAATGGGTCTTTAAGAAGAAAATTGATATGGATGGAAATATTTCCGTCTATAAAGCACGACTTGTCGCGAAGGGGTTCCGACAAGTTCAAGGAGTTGACTACGACAAGACCTTCTCGCCCGTAGCGATGCTTAAATCAATTCGGATCATGTTAGCCATAGCAGCCTATTTCGACTATGAGATATGGCATATGGATGTCAAGACGGCTTTCCTTAATGGAAATTTAACTCAGGACGTGTATATGATACAGCCCGAAGGTTTTGTCGATCCAGCTAATGCTGACAAGGTATGCAAACTTCAGAAATCCATTTATGGGTTGAAGCAAGCATCTCGGAGTTGGAACATTCGCTTTGATGAGGTAGTCAAATCGTTTGGCTTCATCAAGAGTGATCATGATTCTTGTTTATACAAGAAGTTTAGTGGGAGCAAAGTAAACTTTCTAATCTTATATGTGGATGACATATTGCTGATTGGAAATGATGTCATGATGTTGCAAGAAACCAAAGAGTCATTGGAAAGGAGTTTCTCAATGAAGGATTTGGGTGAGGCGACTTACATATTAGGAATCAGGATCTATAGAGATAGATCCAGGCGGCTCATTGGATTGAGTCAGAGTACATATCTGGACAAGGTTTTGAAGAAATTCAAAATGGAAGAGTCCAAGAAGGGATTCTTACCGATGTCCCATGGCATAAAACTTAGCAAGACTCAGTGTCCTTCGACGATTGATGAGCGAAGTCGGATGAGTGTGATCCCGTATGTTTCGGCAATCGGATCCATCATGTATGCCATGATTTGTACAAGGCCAGATGTTTCCTATGCTCTAAGTGTTACGAGCAGATACCAGGCTGACCCTGGCGAAGCCCACTGGACAGCGGTTAAAAACATCCTTAAGTATTTGAGAAATACTAAGGAAATGTTTCTAGTTTATGGAGGTGATGAGGAATTCAGTGTAAAGGGTTACACGGATGCGAGTTATCTCACCGACTCAGACGATTCTCGTTCGCAATCTGGATACGTGTTCGTGATGAACGGAGGGGCTGTGAGCTGGAAGAGTTCCAAGCAAGATACGGTGTCTGCATCTACAACAGAGGCTGAGTATATTGCTGCCTCAGAGGCGGCAAAGGAAGCTGTTTGGATCAGGAACCTCCTGATTGATCTTGGTGTGGTTCAGGGCGCGTCCAATCCTTTGGACGTATATTGTGACAACAATGGTGCTATCGCACAAGCCATGGAACCTAGACAACACCAGAAGAACAAACATATACTCATGCGGTACCACCTCATTCGCCAGTTTGTCGAACAAGGTGATATCAAGTTATGCAAAGTACACACGGATGCAAACATTGCAGATCCGTTGACAAAGGCGCTACCACAGCCTAAGCATGAGGCGCACACGAGAGGCATGGGCATTCGATGCCTAGGCATATGATGCCAGGATGATTGACTCTAGTGCAAGTGGGAGACTGTTGGGAATATGCCCTAGAGGCAATCATGTATGATGTAATTCCCACTGTATTCATAAAGTTATTAAGTTGTCCTTGTTTTGAACATCTGATATATATCATTGAATATATGATTCGATTGTGGAACTATATATTCATGCTGTTCATACTAGATTGTCCTTGGTCATTTAGGTTGTGCTGGACACACACCCTAGACTAATGTGAGTGTTGGCTGATGACACGGTTCCACTTGTCATGGGCATGGTGATGCCATTCCAACGTTCACGGACTTGGCTAAAGAGTTTAGCAAGTCGGACTGACCCACATTGAGATGCAACGATCAAGTCGCCATTTGCATGTCTCAATCAATGTAATCCTTAGACCTGAGGTTGTCGCACAATCCGAGTTGTGGATCACCGACTTAGGTTCTGTCAAACGTTGTTCTGTGACAAGGCAACTATAAAAGCAGAGTTCGGGTCGAATGAGAAGCAAGTTGCGTGATGTGGATAATCAAGATGGGATTTTGCCCCTCCGAATGGAGAGATATTCTCTGGGCCCTCTCGAGTGATATGATTCAGGAAGCATGGCCATGCGCGACTCAGTTAAGTGTTAACTGTGTCGGTTGACTAAGAGTTAGTCAGATGAATCGCATATCACAGATCGAGAAGAGAGTTGAGCTATTTAAGGGATGACGATAAATCGCCTATAGCTCGACAAGGTATATCGTGAGGCAAAAGGGACTAAGATGAATATCACATTGAAAGGTATGTCGTCATGACTCAATGGTACTTGGGAGTCGGCACGTTCTGCTAGGAGCCGCTACCGATTGATCGATTGGGAGTTGGACTCCAATCGTGTCCAAGTCGCCATGAGCCTGCAGGGTCGCACACTTAAGAGCGGGAGCAAGTATTGGTCGGGTTGGACCCGAACCGGAAATGGACTGGTTTTGTGAGTCGGACTCACAGAGGGAATGGGCCACAAGTGTTGTGAAGCCCATTACCATACGCTATATAAAGAGGGGCTCAGGTTGCCCAGCGGGCACGTTAGTCCACTCTCCCATGCGTTGGGAACCCTAGCCCCACTCAGTCCAGCCGTCGCACCGGACCTAGCAGTCCGCTGTCGGAGCTCCTCCTCGTACGTGTGGATACCGGCAGAGGTGTTGTACGCTCAGCACTTCGACGTTCGAGGGATTGGATTAGCCGGACCAGATCGTGGGACTGCACTGCCCCGACGCGCTGCATCGATAATCCGCACCTGCGCGTCTAGTGGTAATACTCGCGGCCTTCTACCTCGGCTAGATCTTGGAAGCATCACGTAGGAAAAGTTTTTGTTTATCTCTACGCGTTCCAACAGGTCTACCTTTACTAGGTGGATTTGTTGTTTTTCCTCGTACTGTCATAATTGGTTGGAAAGGTAGGACACATGTTTTGTAGCTCCTTTGCTACTCAAGGAGAATACAGAAGATATGGTACGAAATTAGGTCTTTCGTAATGGTAATATCTTGGCACAATATCATAGAAAAAATGCTGATATGACACTATATATAATGGGAAAGAGAAGGGTGTTGTATCTTGTATAGTATACGAGGCCAAAATCACATATAAGTATGAGGCCAAAATCATTAAATATATGTTCACTTAGATACAACACTTAACAATACAATGTATTAGGATGATTGTCTTATAATCGTCTATGACCTAGGAACCGCGCTAAGAGACAATCCATTGCAGAAGGCCTTACTACTCCCTCCGATCAATATTAATTGTCACTGATTTAATATAAAGTTATACTAAAAATCCATGATAGTTAATATAGATAGGAAGAGTAGTTCCTCCTTCGTCCTGATTCATAAGACATAATTTAGAAAACATGCAGTCCCATAATCCCCCACCTCGTAGGTACAATTTCCTTAATTGCCTCTCAATTAGAGGCTGGTTGCCTCTCCCTACCAATGCATGCAAGATTTAGTCCCCAATGAAGTAGTACTTTAGACCAAGATATTTTTCAATTGAGCCTTTTAAACTATGACGGAGGGAGTACATAGTAGTATATTGATACACATGGCGCTGAAATGTAATAAAGTGGAAAGGATAGGGATGAATCGACTTCCTTAGCTTACCTTTCTCGACTCCATCTCCATATTGGTCTATACCCACTCTCTGCACTATAGTAGAACAGGTTCGAGGCTACATCTGAAACAGCCAAGCCGACTTTCGGCGGCTACATGGACATGAACGTGCTCGGCAGAGTGGTGGTCACAAGAATTTCACAATGGGTATTTAAGGTCAAAATTAATAATCTTCCCACTAATGCTCCATTTTGGCTGTCGCATCCATCGCCCTAGACTCAAGACGTATGTCGGAAGCCACCCAGTAGAAGCCTCACATGAGTTCTATCTCCATCTTTTATTTACCGAGTCATTACCATGATTTTTTTGTTACCATGTAACATGAATACCCATGCTACTCCTGAATAGCCTCGAATCCATTTGTGCCCACCCATGGTTCGTTGTCCTTGAGGGAACCGCTCGAACCATGGATGATCATTTCAAGTAGCAGAAGATGTCCTAGCTCAATCCCACCTACACCGTCTCTACCCTAACGTCTCCCCCACGTAGATGGCCAGTCTTGGGGGTAACACGAGACACGTGGTCGAGTCGTCAAGATGAGGAATATTAGGATAGCTTACCCAAGATATCTCTCTAATGTATACGCATAGGAGTTTTCATCTATTGTTAACGATAGTACTTACTACCCTGGTAGCCTTGTTTTGCCTCTTGGCAGCCCTTCTATGTGATTGATACACTCTCCACGTATATTCTCCAAAAATATAGACCCACGTTGAACTATATTTAAAAATATTATTGACAAGTTTATGAACATGCACCGTCCTATGATCGGTGTACCATTGCAAAAGGACAACATGAAGCTCAAGCTGGTTCAGTCCATCTAGCCGTGTCCTCACTTACGGTACAAAGTATTGTTTCCTGACCACAATCTATTTCTCTATGGCCTCACGTTTCTATTCGGTTTACTTCACGTAAGTAACAAGCATTTTGTATCTTCGAACGACAAGAACAGAGCTTTTAGTTAGTGTCTTTGATGAATGAAAGAGGTGGTATATATTGACATATTGGAGGTGGTGTGAGGTCTTCCGATACCCACTGGTTGATTGGTTGGTGAGATATTGAAAAATCTCCACAGTAAGTCAGTACGAGTACCGCAAGATATGCATGAATGAGGATTCATGTCTTCTTTTACATTTGTTACTGCATTTCTGATGCAAACTTCGCAAGCTATCCAGCTGATAGGAGGTCCGGTTTTCATATGTCTAACCTTATATCATTAGTACATATAAGCAACCTACAATGCAACTAAAAAATCCAAGTAAAAGAATTGGTCGATGCAATCGGTGAAGTAATATGGGGGGCTTAAGAACATGTCATGGAGCTTGGGTTAAATAGCCCAAGTCAGTAGATTTTTTTTCCTGAAATAGAGGCTAGAGTTTTGCCCTAATTTATTGATTAAGGAGTTAGAGATTTACGCATTAAAACGCCGGCCTACGCCCCATAAGAAAGGGAGTACACTAATCCCATGGCAACGAAAACTCCAAATAGTTAACACCCGTCTTGACCCAACTGTGAGCCTAGTCTTTGATCAGATCTAAGATAACCGATGTAAGGGTGGATTTGCCTCGGAATACCCTATCGTTTCTCTTGCTCAAGAGCTCCCAAGAGACCAGCATGGAAAGGGAAACCACAAATTTCGACCCAAGGAGTTTTTCATGGAGTCATGGTCACGTGTGTCCACCAATATCTCACATTTGTGAAGTTTTCTCTCAGCTCCACTGCTGGTTGGATAAGGTGACAATTTTATGCTAAGACAATGGAGGTCCAATCTACCTTTCTGTGAATCTAGTGTTACATGTTAGAATAAACTACATTGAGATCGACTATCTCTACGAGAGAATGGATTTCATATAAATTATTAGAAATTCAGTTTATATCATCATGAGATTAACTGGCAGATGGACTTAGCAAAGCATTGTCGCTGAGCTAGCTTGAAGTTTTTTACTGCAATGCCAACTTAGATAGGTTGTCATACATGATTTGCCGATAGTTTTCGTGCGTACATTATCTTGGATATCAAGTTCCATATTTTGACAGGTGTTCACCTCCATACGTTGTAAGTGTTGATGATGACACATATTTGTCAACTATGAATGTTGGATCAAATAATGATGATTGGTCTCAAAACTATGGCTCCCAACAAGATTGGTCTCAAGCCTATAGTTATGAACAAAATTATGCAGAAGGTTATAAGGATGGGGAGGGTATACTGAATGTACAAGAAGTAAGAGCGGAAAATTATACCGCCCGTAAGGATGTACGGCTTTGCAAGACATGTTGCAATGTGGGAATGGATGCGGTCGTTGCCACGGATCAAACAAGGGACACCTATTGGTTTAGGATGAAGGAGTATTTTGATAAGCTCAACACGAGTAGAAACGAGCGCTCAGAAAGATCTCTTCGATCCCGTTGGTCCCATATTTCAACGGATTGTCAAAAGTGGGCGGGGTTGTTGGCGACGGTTGACACCATGAATCCAAGTGGCACAAATGAGCAAGATATAGTAAGTTGGTGTTTGTTCTCTGTGTCTACTTTGCATATTTTTGCACTAATTTGTTATCTATGAATAATTCATGCTCTCTTGAACTATTTGCTTGTAGGCAAAACATTCTCAAAATTTGTTTAAAGGAGAAGGGAAGAAGACTAAGAAAGGAAAAGTTGTTATTGGGAAGCCATTTTTCTTGTATCATTGTTACACTGAGCTAGAGAACAAAGAGAAGTAGAAGAGCCATGATGACATTGCAAAATATGCAAAGTAGACACATAGCATAGAGGATGAGGATCATCAAGTGAAGATGGAAAGAGAAGCCCTACTCCTAACTCGGTTGCCAAGACAAAAGGCCAATGAGAAGAAAACAAGCAAAAGGGAAGGGAATGAAAAACGAACAAGATTACATAAAGCAATCCATGGAGGATATTGTGAATGTAAGAATGGATCACAATGAGTAGAGAAGGGAATCTAAGTTGTCGGATTCGGCAGCCGAGGGGGCTATTGCAGAGGAGAGAAAGGTGGCTTTGGAGGAGAAGAAATGGCAAATGGAAGAAAATGCGTAACGGATACGGAGCCATGGGAGGCATGGGATTACCTCCAATGGATTGCTAAAGAGGCATGGGAGGCATGTGAGGACCTCCAATTCGTAGCTATAGAGGCATGGGAGCACCTCCGGGTGGAATTGGAAGATGTGTGGCATGGGAGCACCTCCGGGTGGAATTGGAAGATGTGTGGCATGGGAGCACCTCCGGGTACCATGGGAGGCATGGGAACCATGGGTGGCTTGGAAGGAATGGTACCACCTCCGAGTGGATTCATGGCTTCCATGGTTTCTCCCATGCCTTCTACGAATGATAGCCTTGGAGACTCGATAGTTTGTGTCACTACCATAAACAACGTCCAAGTTTCAAATGACAATGATGGCCAAAATGGAGGTGACCAAGAGGACGAAGATGAAGAATGAATTATGTTGTTTCATGTGCTAGTATGAACTAATTTGTTGCGAACTATGTCGTGGAATTGCTTTTGAACTATGTCATCTAGATAATTTATGCTATATTGATGTTCTTGAATTTTATTTGTTGTATTTTTATCCATTTTTCATCAACTTTTTGATTTCTATTGCATATGTGTTTGTTTGGTGATTTAAAAAAGCGCCAGCCATGCGAGCGCTGCTGTTTTGAGCATCTGGTGAAGCGTTAAAGCTGCACACACTGCAAAAATAGCACCTTTGGATTTTGTATCGCAAGCGCGCCTCTGAAAAAGTACTAGAATGACGCTGCAAACTTCTTTTAGCGCACTAGTTTAGAGCCACTATTGGAGATGCTCTTGCACAGATCCTTTCCGCTACATCCGTTGTTGTGTATTGTTTTCGTTACACTTCATATGTTGCGGTGGTGTTCAATTCCCTACTAGAAATATGGATCCCCATGCCTCCCATTCCCATTGCTTTTAGCCGGAGGTAAGAAACTAGATAATGGATGAATCATGGTAGAAGAGGTGCATGATGAGAATATGGGCGAGGGATGTCAATATATACAGGACCCGGCCGGTGACAATGAGCTCAAGTCAGGGCATGTGGTTTTTTCAGACCCATAATACTGGCTTGTGTGAAATCCGTAATTTATGCATGTGCATGGAGTATGCATAGTACACCTAAAAGACCCACATAATGATAATAATCTCTGTACTTCTTTAATTTTAAAATGGAATTTCCCTAAAGTTCGGAGATAGTTGGGAACACTTTAAATCTATGTGTGTCCTTTCTGCAAGATTATACAGTATATGAGAACCTACATACGCTCCATTGAAACGATGATACTGTATGCGTGCATGTCCGCGGCTTTTAGTTCTTGACTCTGGTGATGCAGATCATGCCAGAGTTGCGGGAGTTATGTGGGCAGCCTGCTTCGCCTATGCCGGTGGTGCATCATATGGTTGACTCGCTTGAGGCCTCAGCAGTGGCTATGCCGCTTGCACTGCCACCGCTGGAGCCTTACCAGTCTATGGAGCGGAAAGTTGCACGTGTTTGTGACTTCCTTACTACTTTGGAGGTTGCCGATCCTGGGTAGGGTAAGACGATTGGGTGCCTTCTAAAGGAGAAATCAATCCGGAGTAAAAGCAAAAAGTTGGAACCTGGCATTCTCAAGGAGAAGACTCTCAGAAGCAAGACCAAGAAGACTGGCACCACGAGGAAGGCGTAAGCAGGGGCATGACGGATGAATCTGATCTCTTCGGGTTGTTGTGTTCAAGGTCTTTGTTCATGTGTTTTCTATGGGGCTCACGTTGTGTTGTTATGATTCATGGGTCTAGAGTTTGTGATAGGTGGAAAGAGTCTGTTGTTCCGTCTAGACGGTCGAGGAGTTACAGGCGTTGGGAGTAGTCCGCATGTTTTTTTGTTGTGATGGTTTTTGCTCGGTTTTCCACTAATTAACTAGCAATTCACTTCTCCTTAATTAATAGATTGGGGCAACGTTTAAAAAAATCCTCCCAGCCACCGTTCTCTGGCCGTATGTCACGACTTGCGTTGTGATACGTCCAAAATGTATCTGCTTTTCCGAACACTTTTGCTATTGTTTGCATCTAAACTTGTGAGTTTTGGATACAACTAACACGGACTAACGCTGTTTTCAGCAGAATTACCTTGGTGTCTTGTTTTGTGTAGAAAAATCAACTTTTGGGAAAATGCCAAAAAAAATATCCCAAAGACCTTAAAACACCCGTAGACCCCCGGAGCCAGAAGGAGTCCCGGAGAGGGGCCAGGAGGGGGCCACACCACCCCTGGGCGCCGCCCCCCTTGGTCGCGCCACCTGGTGATGTGGGGCCCCAGGCACCCCCTCGGGATCCCCTTTCGACTACTTATCGCCCGTAACCCTAAAACATCCGGGGGTTCTTCAAATTCCACAGAAACACAACAGAGCGCCGCCGCCACCTCGAAACTCAATTCGGGGATCAGAAGTTCTTGTTCTGGCGTCCTGTCGGGACAGGGATTCGGAGGAGATCATCGTCATCGTCACCGCCAACTCTTCTCCATCAAGCATCCATGTCCCCCCCCCCGTCCATGTGTGAGTAAACACCGCTGTAGGCTAAGAGGGATGGAAGGGATTGGATGAGATCGATCATGTAATAGTGCCAGATTGTTAGGGCATAGTGCCTAGTATCCATCATTAGTGTTCTCTACCGTTGTTGCAACTTGTTATGATTAATGCTTGTCACTTTGGGCCCGAGTGCCATGATCTCATATCTGAACATGTTATTGTTTCGTAAGTATAATTATGTTTCTTGATCATATCTACAAGTCGTTTACACATGTCATTGTCCGGAACCCGAGGCCCCAAAGTGACAGAAATTGGGACAACCGGAGGGGATGGTTGTGATGTGAGGATCACGTGTGTTCACAGAGTGTTAATGCTTTGCTCCGGTGCTTTATTAAAATGAGCACCTTAATTACCAGTAGTTTCCCTTGAGGCCCCGCTGCAAACGGGCTGGTAGGACAAAAGATGTTGTGTAAATTTCTCATTGCGAGCACGTATGACTATATTGGAACACATGCCTATGGTTTTTGTAGAACTTGGATGCTTTATTATTATTATTATTATTATTATTATTATTATCAGCAATACCCATGTTTAGATTATTACATGAACTACCTTATCCATGAAACGCCCGCTCATCCATTCCCTTTGCCTACGGTACTTTCATCATGTTGTTTTCTGCGATTGCTATTGTTGTTACTATTCTATTCCTCCTGTTATTTTACTACCGCTGCTGCTATGAAACTGTTACCACTGATAAATTGTTGCGAGCAAGTCTACTTTCAGGTGCATCTGAATTGACAACTCGGTTGTTAAGGCTTATAAATATTCTTTGGCTCCCCTTGTGTCGAATCAATAAATTTGGGTTTTATTTCCCTCGAAGACTGTTACGATCCCCTATACTTGTGGGTCATCAAGACTATTTTCCGGCGCCGTTGCCAGGGAGTATAGCTTTATTTATTTGCTCACTTGAACGTTATACTATTCGCTGCAAGCCTTTCATTATGGGCAAGACTCGTGATGGTCTCTATATTACCATCCACTACAAGGAGAGGTACAACTATGAACACCTATGTTGCTCTTGATTCACCATCTGTTATGAGTAAGCTTCTTACACCACCACATGCTACACACATTGTTACTTCTGTTGAGTCTGAAAATGCTCCGGATACTTTTGAGGATGTTTCTACTGTGCTTGATGATACTGGTTCACTAGGTCCTTTCCTAGATGCTACAATTGCTAAATCCAAACAAATTGAAAGTGCTGAAATTCTTGTTGAAAATATTGGTAACCTATTAATTCACCTGAGCCTATTGATGACCTTGATGAAACCTATATTGAATTGAATGATGACTTTATTAAGGAAGCTCAAACTACTACTGGTGCAAATGCTCTAAGAGTCTTCTTGCAAGACATGTTGTTAAATATAAATCTTCTCTTGATGCTAAGTTTGCTACATATCCCATACACATTAGAGACAAGTATTATGATTTCTCTCTAGATTTATCTTATATATCTATTGTTAAGAAGGAACCTTTTTGTGGAACTGAAAGTAAAAGTGCCATGGAACATATGAATGAGGTTTCATCTTTGAGTAGTTTATTTTCTAATGATACTAATTTGCGTACTTATTTTGTTACCAAGATATTTCCCTTCTCATTGAAAGATGAAGGTAAAACTTGGTTTAAAATTTTTTTCACCTGGATCTATCACTAGTCCTATGGGTGGTTAATGCTTTCTTTCAAAAATATTTTCCTGCTAGTGCTCAACATGCTGTTGTGTAGGATATCTTTAACTTTGAGAAAATTGGAGGAGAGAAATTGCCTGAATCTTGGTCAAGATATTGTTCTTTAATAAGAGCTAGCCCTGCAATCCATTACCTAAAAATGAGCTCCTAGATATATTTTATAATGGACTAACTGTCGAATCTAGGACATACCTGGATAGTTGTGATGGTTATGTTTTCAGGAAAAGAAATCCAGAAGAAGCTGAGGAATTATTGGCTAAAATAGCCAAAAATAATGATGATTGGAATATATCTGAGCCTACACCTACACCAGAACCAACACCCAAGAAGAGAGGGATGATTGAATTAAATGATAAAGTGATGAAGGAAGCCAAGAAATATCTTAAAGAGAGGGGTATTAAATCTTAAGATGTGAAGAATTTACCTCCTATAGAAGAATTATGTAAGCCAATTCCTCATCCATCAATAGTTGAGGTACACTCTCTCCAATACTTTGATAATAGAGAAATTCCCTACTTTAAACCACATGATCAATGCTTAGATGAATTTGGAAATTATGTTGTTAAGTAAGACAACTTTAATAGTGTAAAATCATCTTATGGAAAATTCTAGAGCTATTGATAATTTGCATGGTATTATTGAGAGAACCTCTAATGATGTTAAAATGCTTGTTAAATATTTTCATATGGTTCAAACTCAAATTGATCAACTAACTAAAGTGCAAAAGGATATGCTAGCTAATGCTTCTAGATAGAAACATGTTTGTGAAATAATTACTAGAAGTGGTGTTTCTACTCAGGATCCCTTGTATCCTGAAGGACATCCTAAAAGAATTGGACAAGATTCTTAGCAACCTAAAAATAATAGTTCTCCTTCTAAGAAAAAGAAGAAGAGACATAAAACTGTTATAGAATCTCCTGAACCTGCTAAATATCCTAACAGTATATCTAATTATGATGTTGAAACTGAAAGTGGTAATGATAAAAGTGATACTTCTGATAAAGAAGAAGCTGTAGTTGAACCTGAAAAGCAAACTAAAACTATGAAGTATACTAAGGAGGATTTCATTGCTAATAAACATGGTAATAAAAGAGAGCCTTGGGTTAAAAAAACAATGTCTTTTCCTAATAAGAAACACAAATCAAAGGAGGAAGAACATTATAACAAGTTTTGTGAATTCATGAAACCTTTGTTTTTTGCAAATTCTTTTGACTGATGCTATTAATATGCCTCCGTATTCTAAATATATGAAATACATTGTCTCTAACAAAAGGAAAATTCCTAATGAGGAAATTTTCACTATGCTTGCTAATTACTCTTTCAACGGCAATGTTCCAAGGAAGCTTGGAGATCCTGGTATTCCTACTATCCCTTGTTCTATTAAAAACAAAGCTAAGCTAAATTAATTTTAGTTTGTACATTCCATGCCACCATTCCACCATAATTTTTTAGCACCATTTGATTTCGTCATTCATACCGAAAGAAATGTAACTAATAACCATAATCATTTTATGATAATATAAAGTAGCTTAATTATACCATGTCAATGTTACGTACTTCTTCTGTCATGTCCTTGTGTCGAATTATGCTGATATGAATCCAACATGTTGTTTTTACATATCCAGTAATCTCTGTTGGGAGCACAGATACTCTCCCAAGTCCCAAGGCACACTTAGGTACAGGCATGTTCTGGTCTCTCATGTGATGTCACTTTGTTCGACCAGCTCCTTTGTTTCCGAAATGGGTTGTCGTTCTGCTGCTCGTTTGCGTCTTTGAAACCAGGCAGATTTCTTCTACTGGCAGACATCTCATCATGTCAAGCTCAGGATATCTCGAGGCCTGAAAATCGTCATGAGGCCTAATAGGAATGCAAACTAAATTATGCGTGTAACCATGTGCATAACATGTGCCAATTTCTTTCTTGTTGCCTTCCATTTCAACGACGATGGACTGATGTGGCAATATATATTGAGCTTTCGTGCCAACGAAGAACGAGATGTGATGGTATAGATTGAGCTAGTGGTACAACCGAGACTCTTAATTAATGACTACCTTTTAGTTTTGGTGGACTTATTTAAGTGTATCTACTAGTATGTCCCTTATTATGTACGCTAGATTGGACAAGCTGCAAGCACATACAGTACAAAAGTATACATTAGCTATACCGAAACGACACACCAGCGATGTGCCAACCATGCATTAGGCAAAAAATTAGGATACATTTTAGGAAATTGTATCAAAGAGAAGAACTTGTTTCAGGACTTTGGTATCCTTCTAGCCCAGCTCCTTTCTCAAAATCTGTTTTCGATTAATGCTGTGAATAATAATAGCTTAGCTATATACAAAGGAAAAAAGAAAGATAAAAAAGGAGTTATGTTTCGGAACCAATTGCTTCCTTCATTTGAGAAAATGGTTTATGAAAGTATTAGCATTCGAAGGTGGTGCGAGAGTGGCGAATCCGTCCCACTTCCCTGTAGTGGGGCCGACTTGTATTGGGCTGGGCATTTTCTCTTTTTATCTCTAATTTCTATAGGTTATATATGGGTTGGGACAAATTTTAGGGTGGGGCGGGCCCCACCCTTCTACCCTGTTGGCTCCGCCACTGGGTGCGACAGTGGTTGGAGGCGTGGCGGCATGTCAGCTTCCAGTTCTCCTCAAGCCATATCTGGTCAGCGATTTGTCAAAGGCCAGACATGTCATGATGGTAGATGGTTCAACGTTGAGATTGCACACTTCGACAGAAATATTTTTGGCAATGTTCACATGCGTTTGCGTTGTGTCCTTGCTGAAGGTGGTGGCTTGAAAATGGTCTTTGGGATGAAAATTCTGGATCGACCATAGGCTGGACTCGTCATGCGCGGTGCACATTCGAGTTTTCCTTCTTCAAGGCTTTGCGCAGAATTTGTATATTTTCTTTTTTCTTTTGTCGTATTTTACCATAAGGATAGTGCAAGTCTAGTGGAGTGACTGTCAGGAGACATGCGGCCTCAGGTTTGTTTATTTTGTAATATTCCAAAAATTTGCCAAAAAAATAAGTTATGTACATCATTTTGATGCAGAGAATGGGATTCGTTCCGCATTTCGGGGCTTAAAATTCTCAACAGGCAAATCTGCACGATGCTAGTTTTTGCATGTGAGCATATGGACGAGTCTGGTTAACCGTAACATATTTATTTTGATGTAGAGCAAGCAATGTGTCGGCTAGGTCAGTGAGTGGGAGTAACATAAGTAGTAACATTGATGCCACGTAGATAAAAACAATCTGATGTGGCAAGCAATTAATATGAAGAGAGATGGTCGTAATAACATAGTTAGTTACCATAATATCTCACATATCGATGTATTATGAGTCTACAGTCTAATAAATATTTGCATGATATCACATATATGTTACTTCCCACTATGGATGTAGTAATATAGACTAATAACATCATCATGTTACAACTCTTAGTTACTCTCCACATGAGGACGGAACATTAGTTATTCTTGTCAAGTTCACTTTTATTCCCGGGTGTATATGCACCCGGTATTCAAAAAACACAATTTAAAAAATATATATATATACCTAGAATACATATGCACAAGTGTACGCATACCTGTCAGGTATGTATAGATACGTATAAGTATATATATACTTTTTACGTATGTATACCCTACTATGTGCATCCCTAGGGGAATATATACATACTACATACCCAAGATATACATACCCGAGGTATTCATGATGTCTACATACCTAAAATGTACGGTATTTGATCCTAGTGCCCATGCTCCTAGGTGCCCCATTTGGGCTTCCTATATATATATATATATATATATATATATATATATATGTATGTATGTATGTATGTATGTGTGTGTGTGTGTGTGTGTGCGTGCGTGCATGCGTGCGTGCGTGGTAGCTCTGCATGCACATCTGGCCATTAGATGTTTTATAGAGAGCATAGCGAGAGCACATTTTTTCCCACGGCCTCAACATTTTCCTAACGACAGAACCTCACGGCGTCGCACCGAGAGCACAACCTCATTGATTTTTTTTGTATAGCTAGCTGCATGTGAAACACCACCCTCATCTTTTTTTATTCTCTGCCATCTGTGCATGCATTACGTAGAGATTGGAGCTCATTACCGTAGAGAATTGAGGCTCATATGTTTTTCCCTCACCAACACCCCTCTGCCTCATTGATTTTTTTGTATAGCTAGCTGCATGCGAAACACCACCCTTATCCTTTTTATTCTCTGCCATCTGTGCATGCATTACCGTAGAGATTGAAGCTCATTACCGTAGAGAATTGAAGCTAATTTTTTTCCCTCACCAACACCCCTCTACCTCATTGATTTTTTTGTATAGCTAGCTGCATGCGAAATACCACCCTCATCCTTTTTATTCTCTGTCATCCGTGCATGCATTACCGTAGAGATTGAAACTCATTGCGGTAGAGAATTGAGACTCATATGTTCAGAGTGTGCTTCCTTTCTTCATATGCGCTCCGGTTTTATACACAGAAGGATCATGGGTGGTGCATCGGTGATCGATGGGTAGCCAAATGACAAGAAATAATAAGGAAAAGGCGGGAGAACAAACAAATTATGGTTTTTGGCACCAAAATGATATCTCTGCAATCAAGCAACCTAGTCCACCGCTTTGAACATTTTTTCCATGTTGTCGTTATTTTTTACTCGCAGCCTGACTTATTAAACCCAGCCACATGTAGTTTTCCCGTGCACGTCCTTAGCGCCGCACAAGATACTAGTAGCAAAAAATAATGGTGCTCGTTTGATGGAAAAAAGTAAGTGCTAGATTGGATGCAGCATGGGCTAACTCGTTTAACATTTCAGCACTCAGACGGACGGAAAGCATTCCACATATGTAATCTATATCATAGAAAGGGACATCCGTCTATGCGTCTAAACGGCATCACATGCATGGACCTCATCAAAAAGAACATGTGTTCATGGAATCCTGCGATTGGGAAGGCGTGCGCACCTACCACCCATGGTAGCAAATCCGCGTCTCTCTCTCTCTCTCTCTCTCTCTCTATATATATATATATATATATATATATATATATATATATAGGAAAATGGTTCTGTACACCTAGGCGTACGTACTCTCACGTTCAATATATCACATACCACCATCGATTATACCTACTTATCATTTTCAGTATACTTCAATATTAAATACTAGATACCTCAAAATCAAATTTATGAAAAAAAAATTGAATCTACATATTTAATATTATTTACATATATACTGCTTCTCTGTACGTAAAAATGGTATATTGACAAAACTAAGAAGTTCGGTGATACCTTTCTCGTACAACTTGCATTGAGGTATCTTATAATAATTAATGAGGTATATGAAAAATAATAAGTAGGTATAAAACACATGTATGCGAGTTATATTGCACATGGGAGTACGTACACCCAGGAGTATATAATAGGAGTCAAATGGTTTTGTACACCTGGGTGTACGTACTCCGAGCGTTCAATATACCACATAGAAGAATCAAATATACATTTTTATTATTTTTAATATACTTCATTATTCAATACTAGATACCCCAAATTGAGTTATGTGAAAAAAAAAATTTAGTCTCCATATTTTATTTTATTTGCACATATACTGCTTTTATGTACGTAAAAAAGGTATTTTGAAAAAACTAATTATGTTGCTGATATTTTTTGTCAAAACAATGTATGAAGGTATCTTATAATAATTAACTAGGTATATAAAAAACAATAAAGAGGTATAACATACTTGTATGTGAGGTATATTCAATATGAGAATATGTACACCCAAGAGTATATAATAGGATTCCTATATAGGGTCGCGCTATTTGACACCCAGGGTGTAGAATAAGAATAGTTATTCTACACCCAACCTGTATCTGTTGAACCGTACATGATTTTTACGTTACGTAAATTTTGTCGTATTCCTTATGTCAAATAGAACATAAGAAAATATATACATGAGATAAACCTTTTATTAACATGATGGTACAAAAAAAATGAAAAATACACATTTTTATGTTGTTTTTATAAGTTTTATGTTGCTATGACTCATATTTTTTTTTTCATATTTATGCCGATTATTCTCTTACAGATCAAACATGAACGTAAAACATTACGTACATAACATAAATTTTTGACTTGGGAACATAAAATAAATTGTGGGTGCAAAATAAGTTTTCTGCACCCAGGGTGCCAAATAGGGTGTCTATATATATAAATTTTTGACTTGGGAACATAAAATAAATTGTGGGTGCAAAATAAGTTTTCTGCACACAGGGTGCCAAATAGGGTGTCTATATATATATATATGTTAGGTATGTAATTATTTATGTTCGTGTTTGATCCATAAGAGAATATTCGGCATAAAAATGAAAAAAATATGAGTCACAGCAACATAAAAGTCATTAAAACAACGTAGAAATGTGTATTTTTTTCATTTTTTGTGGCATCACGTTAATAAAAGGTTTATGTCATGTATATATTTTCTTATGTTCTACTCGATATAAGGAATACGATAAAATTTACGTGACGTAAAAATCATATACGGTTCAAAAGATACATGGTGAGTGTAGAATAACTATTCTGCACCCTCTGTGTCAAATAGTGCGACCCTATGTGTGTGTGTATATATATATATGGGTACATTAGTGCGACCCTATGTATATATATATATATAGGTAAATTAATATATAAAATGTTCTCCTATAGATCTTAACAACCTACGTGCGTACCAAGTTGTTTCACGGAAAACCAATATTTGACTATGTAAAAACAACAACAAAAAAAGTCTGGTAACACGCCTTATTAGCACGAAATTTTATTTTTTGCACAAGGCACAAAAATTCTCCGATTTTCATGTAATGAATTTGTGAGCACATAGATGTTGAAATCTATGCGCCAATGTTTTTTGTAATTTTTTAAAATATTAAAATATATTTTAAATAAAGGAGATATATTCACTCGGGAGACAACACACCACTCCCATTATTGTTGTCTTACTCTATAATCAATGCTACGGTGTTTTTGGGTAGCCAAGCCACGGCAAGATACCGTATATATAACTTTTAGCTCTACTTAGTCAAGATTGTGTTTATATGGCCCTATGTTTCACGAGGAGAGAGCCGGTCACCAGCTGGGTGCGGTCATGTCTTGCATTGTGTCATTACTTTAGATACTCTCTCCGGTTCAGTTTGTAGGTCATACAGGTATGACTAGAGCTAATTTTACCAACGTAATATTGAGTATAGCACAAAAATTATATCATATAAAAAAAGATAATTGTAATGATATATTTTATGTAATATATATATATAGGTAAATTAACAGATGCTCCATGGTGCCCATGCTCCTGTACAAAATACTGTTCAATTTGTACAGGTGTACATTATGGATACCTTGAATACCTAGAACTTGGGTTTGTATGACGTATATATACACTTGGGTATACATACCCAAGGTATCTACACATATATATATATATATATATATATATATATATATATATATATATATATATATATATATGTTCTATGAATACGCACTTGGCCGATAAATCAAACCGGATAGAGTATATAAAGATTCTCATAGGGATGGCATTTAATTTTTTGAAAAAAAAGGGGTGATTTTTTCACATTTTGTTTAAAAAGAAGAAGTGAATTGATCGGTTCATTAGCGGGGAACCGGACATTTAGTTTGATCCTAAATATACTATATAAGAACTAAATAAAAATATATATAAACGATAAAAGAAAGTTTAAATTTGCGGGTGCACATTTGGTCGTGTGTTTTATGTATCTTGCTATGTTTAACTATGGCGTGCCTTAGAGAAACAAACAAACAAACAAACAAAGGTTTCTGAAAACAGTTTTGAAAGTACTAGCTTTGTCTTTCAAGCAAAAGCCAAAAAACCATTACTTCTCTACAAGAGTTGGTATATGCATATGGAATATGAACACGTGTAGTTGTTTATACTTAAAATAATAATTCAAAAAGCATCTTCTGCGCACATGCTCCCTGGTGACACATTGGATTATTGATTTCACCGCTCAAGAGTGTATTATATTCGCTTGTTGAGGCGCTCGTGGAGCTAACCGCCACACTACTTGTATGCTACTACAAGAAGCTACATGTGCTAGTTGTAGGTTGGTGCTTGGTGCTTACCATACCGCCTGCTAGAGTACCGTCCTCTAGGTCTCTAGGAAACTCGCCGATCCTCCCAGTGTGTTGCACTTTGGCTTGCAAGAGAGTGAAATCGAAGGGGGTGTCGAGACGTAACTGTGTGGAAACAGGAGGATAATAAATATGATGAACGCATAATGCTTCGTTTCCTAGAAATCGTGGAATTTTAGTATTTCTCTATAGTTTTACATGGACTACAATGAGCATGTCCAAGATCCATGTGACATTGGTCTCTTGTTTATCTCGTTGCATATTGCCTTCCCATCAAGCCCGATTAACTATATTCCTTACCTATATATTGTGAGCCATGTCTTGTTAGCTCGATTAATTTGGACAAGTTTATTGACGGTTTCTTCAAGTGAAAGTGCAAACTAGTCTTCCATAAAATCAAACTCATACATTGAGGAGAAGCAGAATCGCTAGATCTGCCGTCACACATGCCTTCGTGAGCCATATTTCTAACTCCAACCATGCAGCGTTGGTAAGGGACCGACCAATAGGCGTTGTCGGGAACCTTCACTCGAGAAGCTAAAACCCACCAAATTGGCAATTTGGAGTCGCTCTGCCAAGAGGGAAATGTCAGATGCGTGAACCAACTCAGAGGAGACTAACTCCTTGAGTCGCCCGGAGGCTCATTGTAGAGGCCCCAAACCGGATGGTCCAGAACCCCTCATATGCATACATTCACGATCCCAGAAAATCAGTCGTGAACAACATACGTAGTTGGTACACGGATACATTATCCATTACACGAATAAATAGAGTCTTACAAGCAATGGTCATATGACCAAGTCTTAACAACTGTCACGCGGGACAGGCAATTGTCTCACAAACACACAACGGAAACTTAACATAACGTAGATAGCCCAGGTCACGCCTTCACAAACAGACTGCTGACCGGGAGCCGAGCCTAATTCGCATAGTATTCGGAAAAGTGCTCCTCCTCATACTCCTCCTCTGGTGGCATCTCCTCAAAGTTTGGCCAAGTAAATAGCCAGAGGCGAAAGCAATATGAGTACATTTGAATGTACTATGCAAGACATCCTTTATAAACTTACAAATGCAAATATGCTTATATGGTGGATAGGTAGGCTATAATTAGGGCTCACTATCCATGGTGTATGTACGATAACATCATGGTTGCTTTAACATCTCTATATCTTTATTGAAGAAGATACTTCAAAAGAAAATGTTATACTTTTCTTTCTCTTGTAGATATCGCATGTACAAGAGGTTTTATAAAGCTCGTTGTATAAAAGAGAGTTTTTCTTTGCAAAGCTTCTTGGAAATCAACTCTGACTTTCTTCATCGATACCTCTTAGGTACAAGTCTTTCGTTCAAAAACACCCTTTTTAAAAACTGACACAATGCTAGCTACATGGCCATTCAACTGCCCATATCCGAGGGCTCGGCTATTCAGAATAGTTTTACTCTGCAGAGGTTGACACAATGCAAAAGATCCAATCATCTGCCATGAACCACCCATGGATCGACACAGAGATATGCAAGCCTCAGATAAATGATCCTAACTGTCCACTCTGATCAAGTTAGTACATGGCTATCCCTTCAACTAGGTTTGCTCTCCCTGGCACCATGTCACACATCGCCACAGCATGAGACCCAATTGTCGCACCCGGAGGTGAACTTATTCCCTCACGGTGTATGTCTCGTTTCTTCCTCCTCGCGACATTTCGGTTCAGAGTATCATCCTCTCGATAGCAATTTGGGATATGACACGTACGAACAAGAACAAGTATCTAGATAGGCCCCGTACCCATGTTGAGGTAGAGTGGAAGTACTTCTTGGTTGTCCAGCGAAAACTAGGTTATGTGTCTTTTGTTAACATTTTTGAAAACAACACCCTTTACCTCTCCCGGTGAACAAGGTCCTGCCTTTCCACCGTGGACTTTTGATAAGACATTTGTTTGCGAAAGCACATTTTAAAAGTGTCCACTTAGGGACTCAAGGTTATTATCTTAGGCGGTATTTATGTACCTTATGGTGGCTAAAGGCTTGGTAACACCAAGTTGACTAATGGCAAAGTGATAATATACATACGTAATAGTAATAGTAATAATAGCCACTCAAAAATAGTTTTGGTAATCAAGTTTTTGTAAAACTTCAGAAGTAGATCATTCATGATAGATAATGATAAGTAGTATAACAGAAAGCTTTAGGATGGCTTGACTTGGTGGAGGTGAGGGTCTTGCTCGTGGTAGCAACGGGAGTGAGAGTTATATCCTCCCGCACCAACTATCTCTTCCTCGTTTTCTATCGTCACAAAAATAAAATAATGACACACAATCAGAACCAAACTAAGCAAACAATGATACTAAATCAAACAATACAGCAAGCAATGCACAAAACAAAATAACACTCAAGTTGGCAAAACAACAATCCACAAGCATACACCAAAATAACAATATTTATTACTACAACTACTATGGCTGAGACATGCCATTTCTCACCAAATGAGATGGAACTAGTTGGTGTTCCACTAGGTTTTCCATGACATTAAAGAGGTCCAAAGCCTCTAGTCCAACTTGTGGAAAACAATTTTTCCACCAAACAAAAATACAACAATTGATACTAGTGATAACAACAACACTATGACTAAATAACCACCCAAAGCTATTCATGCTTCTCTAAGAAATTATGTGCAACCTAACAGAGGTGAAAACAACTTCTAATCAGTACTAAAATGGTACTAGACTTAACAAAACATCACTAAAAACTTATGTAATAAAACTATCTACACTTGCTCACCTAAATCCATTTAAAATAAGGACTAGAAAACAATACTATGCATATTCTATTTTCATTCCTTTTCCAAACATGCACACACTTTCTAACATACTAGATCTGTGAGTAAACAACATTTTAACATAAAAAAAAACCTCTAAACATGCTAGAAAACAAAATAACAACTAGCAAGCAATTATTCTAAACTATTTATACACATTTTATTTCTAACAGAATAGTGCAAAAATTTAGATCTGTTGCCAAAATAATTCTAGAGCTCTAAAAATCACACAAAGCTAGGATATCATAGATCTATGAAAATACTAATAGATCCCGTTGGATTCACATCAAAAAGTATTTTAAACAACTTCAAAAAATCCTAAAATATGCTACTGGACATATACCAAAATGGATGGCATTTCTAAATGGTAGCTCACCTTGATGTGAGGTCTACCCTACTGTTAGATCTAGTCATAAGCTACTCAGGGAATTTTAGTTTGCACAATTTGAACACACATACAAAAAGTTACACCATATTTACTCTAACAAATAGTGTGTAACACAAACATTACTACAGGCAAAATAAAGCTCCAAAAGTAGATCTATAAGTTGCATATGTTCAAGAAAATGTAGATCTACCACTAGGAATTTTTGTAGATTTTATTTCTTAAGTTTTCTATTTCTAACATGATTAAAGCAAACATGCAACTTTCTGTTATTTTTAAAAACGAAAAAGAAACAAATAAACGGGCTAGGGTTCTACGCGGCGTGCGGCCTACGAAGCCGATTCGGCCCAACTCGCTTGGGCGAGCGCGTGCGGCGCGAGTAACGCTTCAACGTTTAAACGTGGTCGTTGATCATGGGATCAACAGCGCACGGCCGTCGCCTTCCTCTCTTCTCTCTCCATCTCTATCACTCGCGATCGGAGACATGGGATGGCGGCGAGCTCACGATTAGCTCACCTCGGGGATGCGTAGGATGGTGGCGAGGTGCTAATGAGGGCTCACGGGGTCGAGGCAGTGCAGGGCGGCATCGCTGCGAGTCGGGACGGCTCCAAACGGTAGCGCACGTCTGCAGGTTCGCGGCGGCTCCGGCGAGCTCCATGGCATTCCTGCAAGCGATCGATCGAACGGCGGGGTTAGGGTATGCCTACGGACAGTGGAGATCACAATGGAGGTAAAGACGAGACCGGCGTGGGAGTGGACGGGATATTCTCCACCTTCTCTTCCCCTCCGCGGTGGACGGCGGCGTCCTCGGGCTCGCTGGGCTCACAGAGAGCCCCGGGCGTTCGTGTTTCGTGACAGGGGGTGAGAGTGAGGTGGTGTGCGTGTGCTAGGCATGGTGTGTGCGTGCCCGTGGCTTTATAGCCATGGTGCCACGAGCGTGCACACGGGTGTGCACTCGGGGCGGCAGTGGAAAGCTCGGGGTCGCGCCCCCAGTGCCCATGTCGTGCCCCTTGCCCTTTGGGCATGTCCTGGAGGTGGTCTAGGGTGTGGTCAAGGTTAGGGACATGCGTGTGAGGTGAAAATGGCACTGACATGGCGACAGTGCACACGCACAGTGGCACCATGTCAGCCCACCCATGCCATCCAAAGCTAGGAAAAGGCTAAGGGGTGTCAGGGCTTCTAGAAGCACCAAGTGGTACTGGCTAAGTCGAATCCAAACAAAAAATATGATCATCCAAAGTTTGGTCCATTTCACGGATTTCAGCAAATTCAGTTTGAGTGAACATGACTTCATTTTGGTTAAGGGCTGAAAACAGATAGGATCAACCAAAAGTTTTTTTTTTTTAAGAACCAAAACATTTCCAAAATTTGTTTTCAAGGTATGGTTTTGTTTAACATGATTTTTACTTTCATAATCAACAAAATAAAACAAATTTGGAATTTTAAAAGGTTCTAAAAACAAGGTGAGAAAACAGCTACTTTATGTTTTTCTCTGCTTTCCTAAAAACCACTTTTCTGCCTTAATTTTCTATCACAAAAACCATCAAGCATTTGATTGTTTTCTCAATCCAATTTTCAAACCAAGCTCATACAATTGTAGTACATATATTAGAGAACACATTCATGCCAAGAAAACATAAAATATGATTCCCTAGCATATTGAAAACAAGGGTTAAATACTGCTACTTGGCTAGTTTTTCACAAACAAGTTTTTATAGAAAACTTAAAAGAAAACATCTAAATATTCTTTTGCCACTGTATTTTCTTGATTCATACAAAGCCAAAAATTGTCATTAGGTTGAAAGCAACAATGTTACAAAATTTTGGATGAAAATTATTTAAATCATCACATAGAAAACATCACAGAAACAATAGGAAACATCAGAAAAATTGATAAATGATTTTAATCAATGGCTTGATTGCATTGCATAGATACTCATGGTTCAATACATAATGTTGGATTACACAAGTGCATTAAAAAAATTGTTGGCTCACAAAAATGGCTTCTCTCACTGTGTTACATGTGACCCAAAAACTAGGGTGTGACAAATCTCCCCCCTTAACAGAATGTCGCCCTGAGATTCATGGGTCTAGTCCTCAAGGAAACCAGGGAACTCCTTCCTGATATAATATTCACGCTCCCAGGTTTCTTCCTCCTCTGAATGATTCGTCCACTGAATCTTAAGGAACTCGAAAGCATTTCTCCTGGTAGCATGAACATTCTCCTCAAGTACACGTAGGGGTCGATCACGGTAGGTCAAGTCATCATTTATGTCAATGGTCTTGAAGTCCACGTCTTGGTAAGTGAGATTCTTCTCAGATACATGAAGACCCTTCCAGGGCAATGACACATGAAAGACATCGTGAAAGGCTGACAACTCTTCCGGCAGTTCTAGCTGGTCGGATACCTCTCCACGACGGGCTAGGATCTTAAATGGGCCAATGTATCGGGGTACAAGCTTCCCTTTGACATGGAAATGTTGCATTCCTTTGAGAGGCATAACACGCAGATAAACGAAATCTCCAATAGTGAAAGATATGTCGCGACGCTTTATGTTCGCATAACTCTTCTAGCGTGATTGTGCGGCTTGTGGGGACCCCAGACTAGCAGTTCGAGACCTCCAGTATGCATACATTCACGATCCCATGATCAGTTAGTCGTGAACAACATACTCGAGTTGGCATTGCAGATTACAACATCCACTACACGAATACACGTCTTACACAACTGGTCACATGACTCGGTTGGAAACAACTACCACGCAGGGCAGGAAAACACACTAAACAGCGGAAGTCTACAAAACACACACGTGGTAAACCCAAGTCCTGCCTTGACTACCTACAGGCTACTGACTCGGAGACATTCCTAGTTCGCCTAGCCGTCAGTGACACCATCTTCTTCTGGTTCTCCGGGTTTCTGCTCAAAGTCTGGCTAAGACAATAGCCAGGAACGAAACCAATGTGAGTATGTTTGAATGTACTCCGCAAGACACCCCAAATGAAAGCTAAACATGCAAGTATGCATATATATAGGTGGTAGGAAGGCTTTAATTAGGGTTCAACTAGCTATGATGAATTTAAGACTCATCATAGTTGCACAAGTTTTATTTTTCTTTGTTGAAGAAGATACTTCAAAAGATATTTTATTTCTCTTGTAGATTTAGCATGTCCACAAGGTTTTGATAAAGCATTCTAAATAAAGAAAACATTTCTCTTTGCAAAACTTCTTGGAAAAACACATCTTTAAGGTCATCATTTATCCGGTACCTCAAAGGTACAATCATTCCCTTTCAACGTACCTCCCAGGTACAAGTTCCAAAACACTTTTCCAGCTTTTCGAAACCTTGACACAATGCTAGCTACATGGCCATTCAACTGTCCATATCTGAGGACGCGGCTATTCTGAATAGTTTTACTCTGCAGAGGTGTACACAATCCACAAGATCCAGTACATCCGCCGTGAACAACCACGGACTGTCCGAGACAATATGCAAACATCGGATAACTGGTCCTAACCATCCACTATGTCAGTGCTAGTAAATGACTACCTCTTCAACTGGGTTTGTTTTCCCCGGTACCGAGTGAGTCAGCCGTATCGATCCGGTTTCCCTTGACAACACACCGCCATGGCAGCAGACCCAATCGCTGCAACCGGTAGCGAACTTAATCCCACACTGTGAATGTCCCATTTCTCCCTCCCGACGACAATTCGGTTGGGGGACTCTAACACCTATAGCACTTTGAGGTAGACACGGACTAACACCGACAAGCAATTAGCTAGACCATGTTCCCATATTGGGGTAATGTGGCAGCATGGCTTGGTTGTCCGGCGAAGACTAGGTTATGTGTCATTTTTGGAAAAACAAGTCGAAAACATTTCGTTCTTCACAAACCTCCCTCGGACAAGGTCCCACCTTTCCTCGGGGTTTTTCCAAGCTTTTGCTTTCCAAAAACATCAAGTTAAAATGTCCACTAGGGGACTTAAGTTGGTTAAGTGATGATACTAAAATGTCTAAAGGGCTTGGTAACACCAAGATTATATAGTGGATATAGCAGATTAGATACATAAAACAGATAGTGGTATAGTCCACTTAAAGAATAATTTTTTAATCAAACTTTTGTAAAACTTCAGAAGTAAAACATGAATGATAGATAATGATAAGTAAAACAACAGCAAGCATTTAGAATGGCTTGCCTTGGCACTGGTCTTGGTCTTGCTCGTGAAATAAACAAGAGTTGCAATAAAGATTTCTCCGGGAAATAATACCGTCTTCGTTATCTAACGTCGTAAGCTCAAAAGGGAAAACACCCAATCAGAACCAAACAAAGGCAAGCACTTGATAAAAACTAAACATACAGCAAGCATTTCATCAAACAAGTACACTTCACAAACAAAATTACTAGGGTGCACACCAACAAGCAAAACATGCACAGACAATACACATGAATAACACTAGAGTTGATGCTATGGATCCTCAACCAAAATGGCATGAGTTCAGTGGGTGTGCCACTCTCATATCATGCTCAAATAAGGTCAAATTACTCTCTGGTCATTCATGAGGATGAGCAAAATAACAAGAAAACAACCTAGGAACACATACACATGCATAGGAAAATATTAACAAGCAATACTACAAGCCCATAGTAACACATGCTTTTCTAAACATGGAGAATTATTGTAACCAGTAGCTAAGCAACCTAATAACAGAGACAAAACAATACCAAACATGTCATGGTATCACTCAATGCATGAAAATAATCATGGAGCAAAAGACTACTAAAACTAGAGATGCAAAAAGGGGCCATTTAGACATGCATACATGCATAACAATAATAGATCACTAAACAAGATTTATTCTACTTGATAGACATATAAGATGGCATCCAAATAACAGAGAAACAACACCTATACATGCTAGTAATATCAAAATAACAACCTAACCAATTTATCAAAAACTAAGCATGCAAATAACTACTATGGCAGATATCACCTAAAACTAGCATGGCATTCCAAAATGATCTAGACCTTATTAAATCATGCAAGCAAGTATAACATGAAACATAACAGTAGATATTCTATAGATAACAATACTAAAGCATGTATTCAAGTCATCATAGCAATATGAAGACTAACAACAATTTAACCTATTATTACTAGGAAAAAAAACCATATGAGAACAAAACAATAACAAACATGGTTTTCCACACCCAAACCCTATCATGCTAATGAATCACTCAAAACACAAATAAAACATGTATTGATACCCTACACATGCTAGGAATCAATATTATAACACAACAATATAACACACAATTTAATAAAGGCATAGCAATAATATGCAAAAAATGGCTAAACACTAAATATTGCACCAATCCTATTCTGTAACTCCTAACATCATGAAAAGATAGTATAAGGTGATCCTGGTCATTATCAAACCAACACAATTGGATTCACTTCAAAATTCATCACCAATAAAATTAAATAAAACACAGAAGTGCTCTCTGGCCTAAAACTAACATGCATGCCATTTTCAATCAAAAACTCAAGTCAACACAAGGTTAAGTGACACAGATAGATATTTTCAAGGGCTACTCAGAACAGTTGAGTTTGCAAGTTTTGGATACATAAAACTCAAGTTATTAAATAAAAGGTGTTAATGTGTTTCTCTGCCATTTATTTTATTTCTCCTAAAATATTGCACAAAATGCAGATCTACAAGTTGGATATGGTTAATATTTTGTATATCTACAACTGTGATTTTTAGTTTGGCAAGATTCACTGGTTAACATTTTTATTTCGAATTAAAGCAAACATTAGAAAACAGAGCTGCAGGGAAAAGAAATACAACCTGCAGAAAAATAGTTAACGGGCCAGATCTGTGAGGGAAACGGGCCGCACAGGGACAGGCCGGCCCAGTGGCCAGCGCGCGCGCAGCGAACCGGTAAGTCGCCGTTCGATCATCTATCGACGGACGAGAATAGACGAATCTTTGATTCAAAAAGACTCGCCTGAAGCCGATCCGACGGCTATGAGGAGGCCACGTCCGCATCAGCCGGCGATGACCAGAAGACGCGGCGGCGTCCTCTCCGGCAGCCGGTGAGGAGACGTGGGCTCGCCGCCATTGAGTCCCGTGGCCGCCTGGAAGCGCCGAAGGAACCAGGAGGACTAGGACGACGAGGCGGAGGCGATGCCCCGACTAGATTTGGAAGGAAACGGCCGGAGCAGGGTATTCACCAGGGATCCGCGGCGGCGGAACAAGGTTGCAGTCGACGGCGTCCCTGCAGTGACTGGGGGTAGAAATCAAGAGGGGAACAAGCTTCTAGAGAGATCCAGGAAGCTAGGGAAAAAGAGGAGAGGGGCGGAAACCACCTGTGCTCACGGCTCGACGAGGAGGTTACCCGCGGCGGTTGGCAGCCGATTCCGGCGAACAACCGTGTTAGGGAGAGGGGTTTCCGGCTAGGAGTTCAATTGGAGAGGAGTGAGGCTTAAGAGGCGAGTTGGGTAGCAAGGAGGCGGCTCGGGGTGTTCGGGCTTCAGAGCACGGCGAACGGCGCCCACGGCGACCACAGGCGTGCTTGCTCGAGCTCGATGAGGGGGTGAGAGCGTGTCAGAGAGGGTCACATAGGTTAGGAGGTACTCCAGGCGAGAGGAATTGGATGGAGGAGCTTCGAGGCAGGCGGATTTGAGAGGGGACGAGGGGCACCCGCAGGTGTTCGACAGGGTGTTGAGAGAGATGGAGGGCGAGCTTGAGAAAGTGAGGGTCACATGTGTGATCGTGGAGCGGTCGTGGAGCGGTCGTGGAGCTAGTAGACAAGGCCGTAGAACTCGGCATGATGCCCAAGTGTTGGAACGTGAGCGACGTGGCGAGGGCGCCCAGAGCACCATGGCCAGCTCAAGAAAATAGAGGAAAGAGACAAGGGGAAGGGATGGCGCTTTGCCAGGGAGGATCACGAGTGGGAGAGAGACCTGGTGGCGCACGTGTTGCTTCTGGTTTGGATGGTGGTGAGGGAGTGATATGCAGGGGGTGATCAAGTCCTTGTCCATTGGCTGGTGGATGAGAGAGAGAAGGAATTGGAAGGGTAGACCATGTCTAGGAGGTAAAAGGGCTAAATACCACTGTCCAGGTGCAGGAGAGAGGAGGGGAGAGAGAGAAGGATGACCAGAACAAGCCTGATCTCAACAGTGTCCAGGAATAGCAGAAGTGGCTTTTACTGGTTTTCACCAAATTTTTGAGTGTAACAGCTATTAAGTATCATGTCCATTTGATAGAGGGTGAAAAATTGGGTCTAGGGATGGTGGTATCAAGGTTTTATAAAATCATTTCTTTCACAAAATTTTGGGAATTCAAAAATGGCAGAAACTGTTTTTAAATGTTTTCTCCAAATTTTCAAAACAACTTGCAAATGTTTTTGTATAAGTAAGTCCCACATGACCATAGGCATGTTGGGTAATTTTTTCAAGATTTTAGGAAATACTTTTGTTCACAAAATATTTTAATGTCCATTTCTGGCCTTTTGGAAAATGGAAAATAATAAATAGTAAAATGCTTTTAAAACAAATATTTTTGAGTTGGGATGATAGAGTACATAATATAGGTATCAAAAGTGATTTTTAATAAACAACTCCTTTGAAAATATTTGAGACACCAAGTGGAAAGAGGGTGAAAACAGGGGTTTATTTAATAGGCTAAAAACTATGAGAGATAAATAATTAAATGGCCATTGGAAGATAAATCGACCATATGGAGGTGATGTATAGGTCAAGGAGATGACAAGAGTGGTTTCATTTGGCCTGAAAACAATAAGGAGTGATTTGGAGTAACATGGACAAAGTGCTTCATGATAAAGGTGATATGGTCATTATTTTGGGAATGCCTTCAATAGGACTTTGATAGATGATACCAAAGGGTTTCAATATCCAAGATAACAACTTGGATAGATAGCATAGATGTTAAACATGATATAGATGAGAGTACATTGATGAATAGAACAACATTTGACATAAAGGCATGTCTCCAAGGTTGGAAGTTTTTAAGAAAACAGAGTATGAGATGGACATATGATGAAATATGACATTGATGTTTAATCTTGTTATTAATAGGTTTTATTTACTTATAACAACACACATTCATCAAGAAACAGAAATGAATACTTCAAAGCAAACACAAGATAAGATCACCCAACAAGCAGATAAAATAATAAGACACACAAGATCACTCAAACAACTGAGTTCTTCAATTTAATTTCCAGGATGTTTTATCATGTGTTAAATTTTAGGTAGTGATCAAGACATACCATGACAAGAGGATTTTGTAAAGAGGTTCAGCTCCAAAAGTTGTTATTTCCAATAGAATATAATTGAGTTAAAACATAGGGGTAACATAGTCCCCTCTTATTGTTTTTGCAAGAGAAGGAAGTGAGAAGGAGTTTTTGAAATACTTGCAAAAATATCTTGGTTCAAAACAGGTTGGAGATGATTAGCTCCAAAATAATTTTCATATAGTTTTGGAAATTATCTATTGTTTTCTCAAAACTTGGCCTTTGGGTTTCTTCTAAAATCAAAACATTTTTCAAAAAGGTTTTTGCCAAAAGAGGGTGATGGATGAAGATGATAAGCTTTCTTGTCATGACTTGATCACAAGGGTTGTGTTTTAAGAAAGTTATGATCATTGGTTTTAATGTTAGTTGTTAACAAACTCAAACAAAAGCACAATCAACAAGCAAATAGAAAAGAAACACAAGCATTAGTCAAATATATTAAAAAAAATTGTTGGACCTGATTTTTGGGTTATTGAAAACAAGTATTTCCTGTCTTCCAAAAATTGGGCTGTAACAGCTCTTCCCCCCTTAAAATGAATCTCGTCCCCGAGATTCGTAAGTGGGTGCTTAAGAGTGTAACTAAAAATAAGAGTCTCGGGCTTCTTCAATTTTTTGTAAATGAAGATCCTTTTGACTAGGTGGTCTTCTGAGAAATCGACATGTTGATGTTGTCAGAGTGTTGCTTGTCGAGGAGGTGGGTGTATTCACTTGACTCTTCATGTCCTTGTTGTTGGTGTTGGTGGAACGACACAAGCTAATGAATGGTCTTGATTTTGCTGCTTCGTAGACCTTCTGTCGTTGTCTGGACCTGGTCTTCTTATAGGGTATCACAGATAGTTACTCACGGCAACCATATGGCCTCACATGGTGTCAGGTCCGTAGACTTGACTCTCTCCGATTACTGCTATGAGAGCTGTTAGGAATTCTTATATGCTTCCTTGCTTCTTGAGTGGTCAACCACGTTGAAGTGCGGATGCTTCCCCCCTTTGATTAGTCTTCGTAGGTTGTTGGGGATTATCTTCATTTTTGCCTCATTTTGGCTTGGTGGCGATGGCAGGTCGTGGAAGAATTCGTTGGGTCTTGATCTTCATGGAGCTTTTTAGGCGTCTTCATTGGTGATTTAGGATCACATAGTTAGCTTTCCCTCGGGAAAACTAGCTAGTGCCCTAAGCGAACCTTCGGTTAGATGTTAGTCTAAAATTAGATAGTTATTTTAGAAGTGTTAGTCTGGTAAAAGTTTTTTGTTGGTGTCGCGAGACACATCTCGCGTCTTCTCGGGCTTGAATCTGAATTCGTCGTTCTTCATGATGGCTCTTGATGTAGTTGCACAAAATGGCGCGTGAAGTCCGTTATCCGTCTTGAAGAAGATTTCAGAGATCTTGGGCTCTCGGGTTGTATTAGAGAGGGTTCCACACCTTGCACTTCTCATGAGGGGATGGGAGATAAAACTTTTTAAAAGGTGATTTTGCTAAGTCAGACTTTTTGAAGAGATGTCAAGAGTGTAACTAAGGCCGACATGGCAAAAAGAGGTTTTTGCAGACAATCAGGAACAAAGCAAGATGTAAAAGGGTGGTGACTTTGTTTTGCCGAAAAGGCGTGCTGGTGAAACACACAAGAAAACAAATTCAAAAGCACACACTACAAGAGAGCAAGTAAAACACCACGCAAAATTAAACCACACAAACAACGCACAAGCGAAGAACAAACAAGGTACCTTTAGTACCAGCAAACGTCTATTACCGCTGAAGAACGGGTAGCTCAAGTAAAACAACTGAGCGAAACTTATCGATTCCTATGGGGCTGGGTCGACAAAAGGGTTGTTGAAGTCTTCTCATTATCTCATCTTGATGTTGAGGTCTTCTGAAGGAAGCTTCTTTTTCTTCGGGTTGCTAACTACTAAAGTCTTCTCGGGACATAGCCAAGTATGTAATTTTTTAATAGAAAGATAACAGAAGAAAACTTTTTGGTAGACTTTTAAATGAAAACCAGGGTTTTATAAACTCATGTTTACTTATTTACAAAAAAAATTACCATAAAACAAAAGACAAAAATGTATGTTTACTATTTTCTCTGTTTTTCTTCAAAACTTCAGTTTTATAAACCGGGCAATAATTTTTTTGAAAATACGAGAAAAAATGGAAACCATGCTTAGGGTTCCTTAGATAAAACATTTTAGGCAGTAATATAGTTTTTACCAAAATAGTTTTGTTTCCTATCTGACGTCCATGCTAAACTAAGGTCTCCTAAAGTCAGGATGGCTCTGATACCAACTTTGTGGGGACCCCAGACTCGCAGTCCGAGACCTCCAGTATGCATACATTCACGATCCCATGATCAGTTAGTCGTGAACAACATACTCGAGTTGGCATTGCAGATTACAACATCCACTACACGAATACACGGCTTACACAACTGGTCACATGACTCAGTTGGAAACAACTGCCACGCAGGGCAGGAAAACACACTAAACAGCGGAAGTCTACAAAACACACACGTGCTAAACCCAAGTCATGCCTTGACTACCTACAGGCTACTGACTCGGAGATGTTCCTAGTTCGCCTAGCCGTCAGCGACACCATCTTCTTCTGGTTCTCCGGGTTTCTGCTCAAAGTCTGGCTAAGACAATAGCCAGGGACGAAACCAATGTGAGTACGTTTGAATGTACTCCGCAAGACACCCCAAATGAAAGCTAAACATGCAAGTATGCATATATATAGGTGGCAGGAAGGCTTTAATTAGGGTTCAACTAGCTATGATGAATTTAAGACTCATCATAGCTGCACAAGTTTTATTTTTTTTTGTTGAAGAAGATACTTCAAAAGATATTTCATTTCTCTTGTAGATATAGCATGTCCACAAGGTTTTGATAAAGCATTCTAAATAAAGAAAACATTTCTCTTTGCAAAACTTCTTGGAAAAACACATCTTTAAGGTCATCATTTATCCGGTACCTCAAAGGTACAATCATTCCCTTTCAACGTACCTCCCAGGTACAAGTTCCAAAACACTTTTCCAGCTTTTCGAAACCTTGACACAATGCTAGCTACATGGCCATTCAACTGTCCATATCCGAGAACGCGGCTATTCTGAATAGTTTTACTCTGCAGAGGTGTACACAATCCACAAGATCGAGTACATCCGCCATGAACAACCACGGACTGTCCGAGACAGTATGCAAACATCGGATAACTGGTCCTAATCATCCACTATGTCAGTGCTAGTAAATGACTACCTCTTCAACTGGGTTTGTTCTCCCCGGCACCGAGTGAGTCAGCCGTATCGATCCGGTTTCCCCTAACAACACACCGCCATGGCAGGAGACCCAATTGCTGCAACCGGTAGTGAACTTAATCCCATACTGTGAATGTCCCGTTTCTCCATCCCGGTGACAATTCGGTTCGGGGGACTCTAACCCCTATAGCACTTTGAGGTAGACACGGACTAACACCGACAAGCAATTAGCTAGACCCTGTTCCCATATTGGGGTAATGTGGCAGCACGGCTTGGTTGTCCGGCGAAGACTAGGTTATGTGTCATTTTTGGAAAAACAAGTCGAAAATATTTCCTTCTTCACAAACCTCCCTCGGACAAGGTCCCACCTTTCCCTGGGGTTTTTCCAAGCTTTTGCTTTCCAAAAAAACCAAGTTAAAATGTCCACTAGGGGACTTAATTTGGTTAAGTGATGATACTAAAATGTCTAAAGGGCTTGGTAACACCAAGATTATATAGTGGATATAGCAGATTAGATACATAAAACAGATAGTGGTATAGTCCACTTAAAGAATAATTTTTGAATCAAACTTTTGTAAAACTTCAGAAGTAAAACATGAATGATAGATAATGATAAGTAAAACAACAGCAAGCATTTAGAATGGCTTGCCTTGGCACTGGTCTTGCTCTTGCTCTTGAAATAAACAAGAGTTGCAATAAAGATTTCTCCGGGAAATAATACCGTCTTCGTTATCTAACGTCGTAAACTCAAAAGGGAAAACACCCAATCAGAACCAAACAAAGGCAAGCACTTGATAAAAACTAAACATACAGCAAACATTTCATCAAACAAGTACACTTCACAAACAAAATTACTAGGGTGCACACCAACAAGCAAAACATGCACAGACAATACACATGAATAACACTAGAGTTGAAGCTATGGATCCTCAACCAAAATGGCATGAGTTCAGTGGGTGTGCCACTCTCATATCATGCTCAAATAAGGTCAAATGACTCTCTGGTCATTCATGAGGATGAGCAAAATAACAAGAAAACAACCTAGGAACACATACACATGCATAGGAAAATATTAACAAGCAATACTACAAGCCCATAGTAACACATGCTTTTCTAAACATGGAGAATTATTGTAACCAGTAGATAAGCAACCTAATAACAGAGACAAAACAATACCAAATATGTCATGGTATCACTCAATGCATGAAAATAATCATGGAGCAAAAGACTACTAAAACTAGAGATGCAAAAAGGGGCCATTTAGACATGCATACATGCATAACAATAATAGATCACTAAACAAGATTTATTCTACTTGATAGACATATAATATAGCATCCAAATAACAGAGAAACAACACCTATACATGCTAGTAATATCAAAATAACAACCTAAACAATTTATCAAAAACTAAGCATGCAAATAACTACTATGGCAGAAATCACCTAAAACTAGCATGGCATTCCAAAATGATCTAGACCTTATCCAATCATGCAAGCAAGTATAACATGAAAAGTAACAGTAGCTATTCTATATATAACAATACTAAAGCACGTATTCAAGTTATCATAGCAATATGAAGAATAACAACAATTTAACCGATTATTACTAGGAAAAACACCCATATGAGAATAAAACTATAACAAACATGGTTTTCCACACCCAAACCCTATCATGCTAATGAATCACTCAAAACACAAATAAAACATGGATTTATACCCTACACATGCTAGGAATCAATATTATAACAAAACAATATAACACACAATTTAATAAAGGCATAGCAATAATATGCAGAAAATGGCTAAGCACTAAATATTGCACCAATCCTATTCTGTAACTCCTAACATCATGAAAAGCTAGTATAAGGTGCTCCTAGTCATTATCAAACCAACACAATTGGATTCACTTAAAAATTCATCACCAATAAAATTAAATAAAACACATAAGTGCTCTCTGGCCTAAAACTAACATGCATGCCATTTTCAATCAAAAACTCAAGTCAACACAAGGTCAATTGACACAGATAGATATTTTCAAGGGCTACGCAGAACAGTTGAGTTTGCCAGTTTTGGATACATAAAACTCAAGTTACTAAATAAAAGGTCTTAATGTGTTTCTCTGCCATTTATTTTATTTCTCCTAAAATATTGCACAAAATGGAGATCTACAAGTTGGACATGGTTAATATTTTGTATATCTACAACTGTGATTTTTAGTTTGGCAAGATTCACTGGTTAACATTTTTATTTCGAATTAAAGCAAACATCAGAAAACAGAGCTGCAGGAAAAGAAATACAACCTGCAGAAAAATAGTTAACGGGCCAGATCTGTGAGGGAAACGGGCCGCACAGGGACAGGCCGGCCCAGTGGCCAGCGCGCGCGCAGCGAACCGGTATGTCGCTGTTCGATCATCTATCAACGGACGAGAATAGACGAATCTTTGATTCAAAAAGACTCGCCCGATGCCGATCCGACGGCTGTGAGGAGGCCACGTCCGCAGCAGCCGGCGATGACCAGAAGACGCGGCGGCGTCCTCTCCGGCAGCCGCTGAGGAGACGTGGGCTCGCCGCCATTGAGTCCCGTGGCCGCCTGGAAGCGCCGAAGGAACCATGAGGACCAGGACGACGAGGCGGAGGCGATGCCCCGACTAGATTTGGAAGGAAACGGTCGGAGCAGGGTATTCACCGGGGATCCGCAGTGGCGGAACAAGGTTGCAGTCGACGGCGTCCCTGCAGTGAGTGGGGGGTAGAAATCAAGAGGGGAACAAGCTTCTAGAGAGATCCAGGAAGCTAGGGAATAAGAGGAGAGGGGCGGAAACCACCTGTGCTCACGGCTCGACAAGGAGGTTACCCGTGGCGGTCGGCAGCCGATTCCGGCGAACAACCGTGTTAGGGAGAGGGGTTTCCGGCTAGGAGTTCAATTGGAGAGGAGTGAGTCTTAAGGGGCGAGTTGGGTAGCAAGGAGGCGGCTCGTGGTGTTCGGGCTTCAGAGCACGGCGAACGGCGCCCACGGCGACCACAGGTGTGCTTGCTCGAGCTCGATGAGGGGGTGAGAGCGTGTCAGGGAGGGTCACATAGGTTAGGAGGTCCTCCACGCGAGAGGAATTGGATGGAGGAGCTTCGAGGTGGGCGGATTTGAGAGGGAACGAGGGACGCCCGCAGGTGTTCGACAAGTCGTTGAGAGAGATGGAGGGCGAGCTGGGGAAAGTGAGGGTCACAGGTGTGATCGTGGAGCGGTCGTGGAGCTAGTAGACAAGGCCGTAGAACTCGGCATGATGCCCAAGTGTTGGAACGTGAGCGACGTGGCGAGGGCGCCCAGAGCACCATGGCCAGCTCAAGAAAATAGAGGAAAGAGACAAGGGGAAGGGATGGCGCTTCGCCAGGGAGGATCACGAGTGGGAGAGAGACCTGGTGGCGCACGGGTTGCTTCTAGTTTGGATGGTGGTGAGGGAGTGATATGCAGGGGGTGATCAAGTCCTTGTCCATTGGCTGGTGGATGAGAGAGAGAAGGAATGGGGAGGGTAGACCATGTCTAGGAGGTAAAAGGGCTAAATGTCATTGTCCAGGTGCAGGAGAGAGGAGGGGAGAGAGAGAAGGATGACCAGAACAAGCCTGATCTCAACAATGTCCAGGAATAGCAGAAGTGGTTTTTACTGGTTTTCACCAAAATTTTTAGTGGAACAGCTATTAAGTATCATGTCCATTTGATAGAGGGTGAAAAATTGGGTCTAGGGATGGTGGTCTCAAGGTTTTATAAAATCATTTCTTTCACAAAATTTTGGGAATCCAAAAATGGCAGAAACTGTTTTTAAATGTTTTCTCCAAAATTTTCAAAACAACTTGCAAATGTTTTTGTATAAGTAAGTCCCACATGACCATAGGCATGTTGGGTAATTTTTCCAAGATTTTAGGAAATACTTTTCTTCACAAAATATTTTAATGTCCATTTCTGGCCTTTTGGAAAATGGAAAATAATAAATAGTAAAATGCTTTTAAAACAAATATTTTTGAGTTGGGATGATAGAGTACATAATATAGGTATCAAAAGTGATTTTTAATAAACAACTCCTTTGAAAATATTTGAGACACCAAGTGGAAAGAGGGTGAAAACAGGGGTTTATTTAATAGGCTAAAAACTATGAGAGATAAATAATTAAATGGCCATTGGAAGATAAATGGACCATACGGAGGTGATGTATAGGTCAAGGAGATGACAAGAGTGGGTTCATTTGGCCTGAAAACAATAAGGAGTGATTTGGAGTAACATGGACAAAGTGCTTCATGATAAAGGTGATATGGTCATTATTTTGGGAATGCCTTCAAATAGGACTTTGATAGATGATACCAAAGGGTTTCAATATCCAAGATAACAACTTGGATAGATAGCATAGATGTTAAACATGATATAGATGAGAGTACATTGATGAATAGAACAACATTTGACATAAAGGCATGTCTCCAAGGTTGGAAGTTTTTAAGAAAACAGAGTATGAGATGGACATGATGAAATATGACATTGATGTTTAATCTTGTTATTAATAGGTTTTATTTACTTAGAACAACACACATTCATCAAGAAACAGAAATGAATACTTCAAAGCAAACACAAGATAAGATCACCCAACAAGCAGATAAAATAATAAGACACACAAGATCACTCAAACAACTGAGTTCTTCAATTTAATTTCCAGGATGTTTTCTCATGTGTTAAATTTTAGGTAGTGATCAAGATATACCATGACAAGAGGATTTTGTAAAGAGGTTCAGCTCCAAAAGTTGTTATTTCCAATAGAATATAATTGAGTTAAAACATAGGGGTAACATAGTCCCCTCTTATTGCTTTTGGAAGAGAAGGAAGTGAGAAGGAGTTTTTGAAATACTTGCAAAAATATCTTGGTTGAAAACAGGTTGGAGATGATTAGCTCCAAAATACTTTTCATATAGTTTTGGAAATTATCTATTGTTTTCTCAAAACTTGGCCTTTGGGTTTCTTCTAAAATCAAAACATTTTTCAAAATGGTTTTGGCCAAAAGAGGGTGATGGATGAAGATGATAAACTTTCTTGTCATGACTTGATCACAAGGGTTGTGTTTTAAGAAAGTTATGATCATTGGTTTTAATGTTAGTTGTTAACAAACTCAAACAAAAGCACAATCAACAAGCAAATAGAAAAGAAACACAAGCACAATCAACAAGCAAATAGAAAAGAAGCACAATCAACAAGTTTTTCCTGTCTTCCAAAAATTGGGTTGTTACACGGCTTTAAGACGGTCACGGATTAATTGCACTAGCTCCTCTGCAGCTTTTAGAGTGTGAACTCCAAAGATTTGACTGTCGCCTTTTTCAGTCCAGTTCAGAGGTGTGCGACACTTCTGTCCATATAGGGCTTCAAATGGTGCAATCTGCAAGCTTGACTGATATTTTTTGTTGTAGGAAAATTCTGCAAACAGCAGGCAATCTTCCCACTTAACTCCATAGGACAAAACACAGGCACGAAGCATGTCCTCCAATATCTGGTTCACACGCTCGGTCTGTCCATCAGTCTGTGGATGGTAGGCTGTGCTAAAGGCTAGCTTGGTTCCCAAAGCGTCGTGTAACTTCTTCCAGAATCGAGATGTGAACTGTGATCCTCGATTTGACACAATCCTGCTGGGTATTCCATGTAGGTTGACTATCCGAGAAATGTAGAGATCAGCAAGCTGGTCCCCACGATATGTGGTCTTGACAGGTATAAAGTGTGCAACTTTTGTGAGCCTATCAACGACTACCCATATTGAATCATTTCCTCGGCTGGACCTCGGTAGTCCAGTAATAAAGTCCATCCCAACTTCATCCCATTTCCAAACAGGTACTTGCAACGGCTGTAACAAACCAGCGGGACGCTGATGTCCAGCCTTCACTTGCTGATAAATATGGCACTTGGCTATAAACGAGGCAATATCTCGCTTCATTCCGTGCCACCAAAACTTCTCCTTAAAATCTTGATACATTTTAGTTCCTCCAGGGTGAATAGAGTATAAAGTGTCATGAGCCTCAGTCATGATAGTTTGCTTCATCTCAGATTCAGTCGGAACACAAATGTGTCCTTCATACCATAAGACTCCATCAAAATCAATGGTAAAACCGGCAACTTCTTCTTTCTCCATGCGGGTTTTAATTCCCTCAATACTCTTCTGGCCCTTCTGAGCTTCTTTGATTTGATCCACTAGAGTTGGTTTAACTTCCATGGAGTCCAACATGCCATAGCTGACCACCTCAATACAAAGCTGGTCAAGTTCTTTCCACAACTCCGATTGTATGATCTGAATCATAGCATTCAGAGAGGCCGGCTCTCGACTAAGAGCATCCGCAACAACATTTTCCTTTCCAGGGTGATAGTGGATACTCAGATCATAGTCCTTGATGAGCTCTATCCAACGGTGTTGCCTCATATTGAGTTCACGCTGTGTAAAGATATACTGCAAACTCTTATGATCCGCATAGATTTCACACCTCTTCCCACTAAGAAAATGTCGCCATGCTTCGAGAGCATGCACAACGGCAGCAAGCTCCAAGTCATGGGTAGGGTAATTCAAATCATGTGGTCTCAACTGGCGTGAGATAACCGAGATGACTTTCCCCTCTTGCATAAGAACACTTCCAAGACCAAGCTTAGAAGCATCACAATACACATCGAAACTCTTGGTGACATCCGGCATAATGAGTACCGGGGCTGACACCAGTCGATTCTTCAACTCCTGAAAACTCTCAGGACATTTGTCCATCCAAACGAACTTACTATCCTTCTTGATAAATTGACTGAGTGGTCTGGTGATGCTCGAGAATCCCTGAACAAACTTGCGGTAATATCCGGTTAATCCCAGAAATGATCTGACTTCAGTCTGATTAATCGGGGCAGCCCGATTTGCTACAGACTGAACCAGAGCAGGGTCAACAGAGATTCCTCCACCAGATACTACATGTCCAAGAAATCCAACTTCTTTCAACAAGAATTGGCACTTACTGAACTTAGCATACAGTTGATGTTGTCGAAGTGCTCCGAGGACAGTTCTCAGATGTTCTTCGTGTTCATCCTCACTCTTGAAATAAATAAGAATGCCGTCAATGAAAACCACGACAAACTTGTCCAGGCATTCCATGAAAACCTTATTCTTAAGATTCATGAAGTAGGTGGGGGCATTGGTCAGACCAAAAGACATCATGGTCTACGCATACAATCCGTAACGTGTGGTGAATGCGGTCTTGGGAATATCAGTCTCACGAACCTTCAACTGATGATAACCGGTACGAAGATCGATCTTTGAGAAAATTCTTGCCCCATTTAGCTGGTCAAACAAGTCTTCAATTTTGGGCAACGGGTATTTGTTCTTGATGGTCACATCGTTCAACTTACAGTAATCCACACATAGACGTGAGGAACCATCCCGTTTGTCCACAAAAATGATAGGTGATCCCCATGGTGATGCACTAGGGCGAATCAAACCTTTCCTTAACATGTCATCCAGCTGCTTCTTCAACTCATCTAACTCCTTCGGATTAATCTGGTAAGGCTTTTGTGCTATTGGTCCAGTGTCGGGTATTAACTCAATGAAAAACTCGATATCCCGATCAGGCAACATACCGGGTAACTCCTCAGGAAACACATCCGGTTATTCACATACTACCGGAACTTCCTCAAGTGCGGGTGTGGCTATACCAGTGTAGCAGTGGGTCTCTGATGTAGACTTGGTTGCTGTGTAAGCAACCTTCTCTCCATCACAGGCGGTCAATGATATGGACTTCTTGGTGCAATAAATCACACCACTATACTTGGTCATCCAATTCATACCCAGTACTACTTCTATCCCTTGGGATCCCAGTACTATCAGATCGGTATGAAAAGTTTTCCCTTGTATGTCCACGGGTATCTCCTTGCAAACACGGTTGGTTTTGGTACTAGCTCCAGGTATTTGTACTAACATAGGGTTTTGCATGTGTGTGTGTTTCATTCCACTCTTTCCAACAAATGGCATAGTAACAAAGGAATGCGATGCACCCGAATCAAACAATACTTCAGCAGGTACGGAGTTGACAGGAGACGTACCCATCACCATATCAGGTGTCCTCTGGTCACATTCTGCTTCTTGGGCACTTGGCTTGTGTCATCTTGGTAGCATTGTTCTGAGCTAGGGGAGTGCTCTTGCTTGGGCATTCACGGGCAAATTGTCCTTCTTTCCCACAAAAAAGCATCCTCCAACAGGCTTCTGGTTCTGGTTAGGCTTGGCAACATGGTTGGACTTGTTTCCACTTCCATTACCATTGCCTCCTAGCTTGGGTGCATAAGGTGCACGGTTGTTATTGTTGTTGTGGTGGTGGTTGTTGTGGCCATGGTGGTGGTTGTGGTTGTTATGGTTGGGTCTTGGCGCATAAGAAGGCGCCCTGTGTGGTGGTGGTGGCCTTGCATAGGGTGTGGGGCGGTTTCTTGGTGCACTACGTCCACCTTGGTACTGCATCTTTCTCTTCCTGTTGTTAAAGGCATTCTGCCTCTTGTGCTCCATCATCATCGCGGCATCCGCTAGTGACTCCAAATCCAGGAATGGTATGACAACTAGTGTGCACTCCAACTCATCGTGCAGCCCATTCAAGAATCTATCCTTCTTCTTGGCTTCTGTGTTAACCTCATCTGGTGCATACCGGGATAACAGGGTGAACTCCTCCTAGTATTTTGATACAGACATCCCTCCATGCCTCAACTTTAGGAACTTATCCGTCATGATGTTCATCACACCCTGAGGAATGTGATATTTGCGGAACCGGGCAGAGAAGTCTTCCCAAGTGAAAACGTGGCCAGCAGCGACAATGGCGCGGGTAGTCTCCCACCAAGTCCTTGCTTGTCCAGCAAGAAAGTGGGTGGTGAACAACACCTTGTCATTGTCTTCCACTGATACCACTTCCAGATTGTTGGCGATGGTGTGAATCCAATCATCAGCGTCTAGTGGTTCCATGATCTTGGTGAAAATCGGAGGAGTGGTCTGCTGAAACACCTTCAGCTTCGAGCGCCCACCATTTCCGTTTCCATCGCCATTATTATTGTTGTTGGCGCTGGCGTCGGCTAGCTGCTGCAGGGCAGCAATAGTGGCAGCACTCTCTGCTCGTGTGGCCTGACGATCCTCCATCATAAGTGCCAACAATGCCTACATCAACGGCGGAGGTGGTGGTGGTGGTTCCCGGCGAGGCGGCATGCTGTTTAGTGAAACATGTGTAAGACTATGGAGCAAGACTTCTTTGTTTTTGAAAACAAAAACTAGGAAACTAAAAAAGTGTCTAAGAACAAAAAAAAAACGACAAGTGATAAATCACAGGTAAAGATTTACGGGTTGAGACAATTTTCCAAACATGGATATCACCCAAACAAGCATCACATTCATAGCATAGAGTCATACATAGCACAAACACAAACAACAGTCATCTAACACGACTATGCTCCTCATAGCTACATAGGGGGATTCGCCTCATAGGGCATCTCACTGGCACAACTCCAAAAGCTAAGTGGTACTACGACTAGTCTTGCTCGTTGTCTCCATCGAGAAGGATCTCCTCGGGGTCCTCCTCCTCAGCTAAGTTGTCATTCTCCTGCTCGCTCTGCTCGCTCATATCCATTCCATCAACATCTGATAGAATTTCATCGTCGACTAAAGATCCTCGTTCTCCCTGCGGAGCTCGGCGTTCTCGTCCTCTAGCTCCTCGAGTGTGGAGTCTCAAGTAGCTAGGTCCTCTCTCGCGGTCTTCAGTCGCCCATGCAGAATTGTGTTGGCATCCTTAAGTGCCTCCACCTTGTGGTGAGACGGGTACGGGCCAGATGAGTGGTCCGCAGCTGTCCTGCCAAGGCTCTGGTCCGGGCGGTCTCTGTCTCGAGGTCGGTCATCAACTTACCCAGATGGGTAACCAGAAGACGGCACTCCACAACTGTAGTGTGATGCAGAATGCTCATGTCATCCAGTCGGCGCTGGGTGCGGTGCAGTAAGATCTCCATGTCCTCAAGGTGAGGACCCATACCATCGAGATCCTGTGGCACAACGACAGGTGTGCCAGTCTCGTCTCTCCTACCGAGAAACTCAAAGCGAGTACCCAGGTACTGGAAGTCCCTCAGATGAGCCAGGCGTGCAATAGCCTCCTAGATCACCCTAATAGCGCCCTCCTGCTAGGAGCGCTCAACGACAGTGACGACGAAAGTCTCTGCTGAAGGAGTGGTCAGTGAAGGACGAATAGTACACTCCACGAACCAGTCTCCCTCAATAGGAGAACCGAAGATCATCACTCCCTGCAACTCGGGAACCGGACAATCGATAAGCTCCGTCATCTCTACGAGCCACTGCTCAAAAAGAAAATTCACGTCTCTCGCCAGCCCCAACTGGCAAGCCTCGGTGAACATAACTTCCATCTACACAAAATTTTAAGTAAGCTTAAGTTAGACCCAAGTGTGCAAAATTTTAGATTGGAACATGTCATAACTTAATATAAGTAGGTTTTTTGAAAAATATGATAGATAGATATAAGAATATTTTGAAACTTAGTCACTTAAGTATATTATAGTTTTTCAGAGTACTAGCTAACGTCCATGCTAACTAATGGCTTCTAAGGTCATGATAGCTCTGATACCAACTTTGTAGAGGCCCCAAACCGGATGGTCCAGAACCCCTCATATGCATACATTCACGATCCCAGGAAATCAGTTGTGAACAACATACGTAGTTGGTACATAGATACATTATCCATTACACGAATAAATAGAGTCTTACAAGAAATGGTCACATGACCAAGTCTTAACAACTGTCACACAGGACAGGCAATTGTCTCACAAACACACAGCGTAAACTTAACATAACATAGATAGCCCATGTCACGCATTCACCAACAGGCTGCTGACCGGGAGCCGGGCCTAACTCACATAGTATTCGGAAAAGTGCTCCTCCTCTGGTGGCATCACCTCAAAGTCTGGCCAAGTAAATAGCCAAGGGCGAAACCAATATGAGTACATTGGAACGTACTCTGCAAGACATCCTTAATAAACTTACAAATGCGAGTATGCTTATATGGTGGATAGGTAGGCTATAATTAGGGCTCACTATCCATGGTGTATGTAAGATAACATCATGGTTGCTTTAACATATCTATATCTTTATTGAAGAAGATACTTCAAAAGAAAATATTATACTTTTCTTTCACTTGTAGATATCGCATGTAAAAGAGGTTTCATAAAGCTTGTTTTATAAAAGAGAGTTTTTCTTTGCAAAGCTTCTTGCAAAATAAACTCCAGCTTTCTTCATCGGTACCTCTTAGGTCCAAGTCTTTCGTTCAAAAACATCCTTTTTGAAAACTGACACAATGCTAGCTACATGGCCATTCAACTTCCCATATCCGAGGGCTCGGCTATTCATAATAGTTTTACTCTGCAGAGGTGTAACAAGATCCAATCATCTGCTATGAACCACCCATGGATCGACACAGCGATATGCACGCGTCAGATAAATGATCCTAACTGTCCACTCTGATCAAGTTAGTACATGGATATCCCTTCAACTGGGTTTTTTCTCCCTGGCACCATGTCACACATCGCCACAGCAGGAGACCGAATTGTCGCACCCGGAGGAGAACTTAATCCCTCACGGTGTATGTCCCGTTTCTCCCTCTTGGCGACATTTCGGTTCAGAGTATCATCCTCTCTATAGCAATTTGGGATAGGACACATACTAACAAGAACAAGTATCTAGATAGGTCCCGTACCCATGTTGAGGTAGAGTGGCAGTACTTCTTGGTTGTCCAGCGAAGACTAGGTTATGTGTCTTTTGTAAACATTTTTTTAAACAACACCCTTTACCTCCCCCGGTGAACAAGGTACCGTCTTTCCACCATGGACTTTTGATAAGACATTTGTTTGCAAAAGCACATTTTAAAAGTGTGCACTTAGGGACTCAAGGTTATTATCTTAGGCGGTATTTATGTACCTTATGGTGGCTAAAGGCTTGGTAACACCAAGTTGACTAATGGCAAAGTGATAATATACATACGTAATATTAATAGTAATAATAGCCACTCAAAAATAGTTTTGGTAATCAAGTTTTTGTAAAACTTCAAAAGTAGAACATACATGATAGATAATGATAAGTAGTATAACAGCAAGCTTTAGGATGGCTTGCCTTGGTGGAGGTGAGGGTCTTGCTTGTGGTAGCAACAGGAGTGATAGTAATATCCTCCCGCACCAACTATCTCTTCCTCGTTTTCTATCGTCGAAAAAATAAAATAATGACACACAATCAGAACCAAACTAAGCAAGCAATGATACTAAATCAAGCAATACAGCAATCAATGCACAAAACAAAATAACACTCAAGTTGGCAAAACAACAATACACAAGCATACACCAAAATAACAATATTTATTACTACAACTACTATGGTTGAGACATGCCATTTCTCACCAAATGAGATGGAACCAGTGGGTGCTCCCCTAGGTTTTCCATGAAATTAACGAGTTCCAAAGCCTCTGGTCCAACTTGTGGAAAACAATTTTTCCACCAAGCAAAAATACAGCTATTGATACTAGTGATAAAAACAAAACTATGACTAAATAACCACTCAAAGCTATTCATGCTTCTCTAAGAAATTATGTGCAACCTAACCGAGGCGAAAACAACTTCTAATAAGTACCAAAATGGTACTGGACTCAACAAAACATCACTAAAAACTTATGTAATAAAACTATCTACACTTGATCACCAAAATCCATTTAAAATAAGGACTAGAAAACAATATTATGCATATTCTATTTTCATTCCTTTTCCAAACATGCACACACTTTCTAACATACTAGATCTGTGAGTAAACAACATTTTAACATCAAGCAAAACCTCTAAACATGCTATAAAACAAAATAACAACTAGCAAGCAATTATTCTAAACTATTTATACACATTTTATTTCTAACAGAAAAATCCAAAAACTTAGATCTGTTTCAAAAATAATTCTAGAGCTCTAAAAATCACACAAAGCTAGGATATCATAGATCTATGCAAATACTAACAGATCCAGTTGGATTCACATCAAAAAGTATTCTTAAACAACTTCTAAAAATCCTAGAATATGCTACTGGACATATACCAAAATGGATGGCATTTCCAAATGGTAGCTCACCTGGATGTGAGGTCTAGCTCTACTATTAGATCTACTCATAAGCTACTCAGGGAATTTCAGTTTGCACAATTTGAACACACATACAAAAAGTTACACCATATTTACTCTAACAGACAGTGTGTAACACAAACATTACTATAGTCAAAATAATGCTCCAAAAGTAGATCTACAAGTTGCATATGTTCAAGAAAATGTAGATCTGGCACTAGGAATTTTTGTAGATTTTATTTCTTAGGTTTTATATTTTTAACATGATTAAAGAAAACATGCAACTTTCTATTATTTTTAAAGACGAAAAAGAAACAAATAAACGGGCTAGGGTTCTACGCGGCCTGCTAAGCCGATTCCGCCCAGCTCGCTTGCGCGAGCGTGCGTGGCATGCGTAATGCTTCGGCGTTTAAACGTGGTCGTTGATCGTGAGATCAATGGCGCACGACCGTCACCTTCCTCTCTTCTCTCTTCCTATCTCTCACTCGCGGTCGGAGACACGGGACGGCGGCGAGCTCGTGATTAGCTCACCTCGGGGATGCGTAAGACGGTGGCGAGGTGCTGGTGAGGGATCACGGGGTCGAGGCAGTGCAGGGGTAGCGTCGCTGCGAGTCAGGACGGCTCCAAACGGCGACGCTCGTCTGTTGGTTCGCGGCGGCCCCGGCGAGCTCCACGGCGTTCCTGCAAGCGATCGATCGAGCGGCGGGGTCAGGGCGTGTCTACGGATAGTGGCGAGCACAATGGAGGCAAAGACGAGGGGTGGGAGTGCACGGGATGTGCTCCACCTTCTCTTCCCCTCCGCGGTGGCCGGCGGCGTCCTCGGTCTCGCTGGGCTCACAGAGAGCCCCGGGCATTCGTGGTACAGGGGGTGAGAGTGAGGTGGTGTGCGTGTGCTAGGCATGGTGTGTGCGTGCCCGTGGCTTTATCGCCACGGGTGTGCACTCGGGGCGGCAGTGGCGAGTTCGGGGTCGCGCCCCCGTTGCCCATGCCGTGCCCCTTGCCCTTTGGGCATGTCCTGGAGGTGGTCTAGGGTGTGGTCAAGGTCAGGGACACACGTGTGAGGTGAAAATGGCACGGACATGGCGACAGTCCACACGCACAGTGGCACCATGTTAGCCTACCCATGCCATCCCCCTCTCTTTCTTCTCTGAACCCATCCCTCTCTTCTCCTCTCTGATCAACACAACAAGCATCCAAAGCTAGGAAAAGGTTATGGGGTGTCAGGGCTTCTAGAAGCACCAAGTGGTACTGGCTAACTCGAATTCAAAAAAAAATAATCATCCAAAGTTTGGTCCATTTCACAGATTTCAGCAAATTCAGTTTCGGTGAAAATGACTTAGTCATTTTGGCTAAGTGCTGAAAACAGATAGGATCAACCAAAAGTTTGCTCTGTTTTAAAGAACCAAAACATTTATAAAAAAAATTTCAAGGTATGGTTTTGTTAAGCATAGTTTGTACTTTCATAATCAAAAAAATAAAACAAATTTGGAATTTTAAAAGGTACTGAAAACAAGGTGAGAAAACATCTACTTTCTGTTTTTCTCTGCTTTCCTAAAAACCACTTTTCTGCCTTAATTTTCTGTCACAAAAATCATCAAGCATTTGATTGTTTTCTCAAAGAAATTTTCAAACCAAGATCATACATTTGTAGTCCATATATTAGAGAACACATTCATGCCAAAAAACATAAAATGGGATTCCCTAGCATATTGAAAACAAGGGTTAAATACTGCTACTTGGCTAGTTTTTCAGAAACAAGTTTTTATAGAAAACTTAAAAGAAAACATCTAAATATTATTTTTCCATTTTTTTTATTGATTCAAACAAAGCTAAAAATTATCATTAGGTTGAAAGAAACAATGTTACAAAATTTTGGATGAAAATTATTTTAATTATCACATAGAAAACATCATAGAAACAATAGGAAAAATTGATAAATGATATTAATCAAAGGCTTGCTTGAATTGCATAGATACTCATGGTTCAATAAATAATGTTGGATTACACAAGTACATTAAAAAGTTTTTATTGGCTCGCAAAAATGGCTTCTCTAACTGTGTTACATGTGACCCAAAAACTGGGGTGTGACACTCAGAGCCTAATGGAGGCAGGATCCCCACGGGGTAGACCCAATATAAGGATATGATTGTTACTAGCATTTAGCATTTAAGGAATTCCTCCTGACATACCGATTCCTAAAGCATCACCCATTGTGACCATCAATGCGTACATTACTACTCACAATGAAGATGGGATTATCACTTGATGTTACTGCAATGATCGTAAGTAAGCATCGCTAAAAGTAATAAATTAGGAGTTACTTGTAAATCCGCCACTCGGTTATCATTGTGACCCAACCATGTCAACCTACTATAAGGCATGGCCTGGGAACCACCTAGAGGTAGAATTTATGTTCTATTCCTACCATACTTCTAATCACAGATGCCTCATATGGGAGAGATGAGAAAATCTAGCAGGATGTAGCATATTACCTCTCGATGAGAGGGACCAAACCGATGTAAAATCTTCTTTATGCACCATTCTATGTTCTCTGTATGCATGCTAAGACATAAATATTATTGTCAAAATTAGCACAACAAGAAGTCTCCGCCATGGACAGCTGTCGTGCTGCCTCATACAACCGCTACGTCATGTCAACCACCTAGAAGAATGGGCAGCATCCAACCTTTGCTGATGCCCATGCAATTTAGGGCCGTTGCAGTATGCCAGGCTCTAGAGCCTCTAGGGGCGCAATGAGAGGCAAGCCGGTCGCCACCGACCGCCATGGCTCAAAAGAAAAAATATGAAGTTTTACATCGTAAATTCTACCTTTACTAGGTGGGTTTTTTTGTTTTTCCTCATACCGTCATACTTGGTTGTAAAAAGTAGGGAACATGTTTTGTAGTTCCTCTACTACCCACGTAGAATACGGAAATGGTATGATATGAAATTGCTACTCCCTTCGATCAATATCAATTGTCGCTGATTTAATATGAAGTTATACAAAAAAATCCAAGATAACTAATATAGATAGGGGGAGTAGTACCCCCTCCTTCATGATTCATAATATATAATCTAAAAGCATGCGGTCGCACAACCCTCCACCTCCTAGGTACAATTGTATTAATTGGCTCTCAATTAGATGTTGATTGCCTCTTTCCACCCATGCATGCAAAATTTAAACCCCAATCATCTAGTGCTTTGTGCCAGGATATTTTCCAGTTGAACCTTTTAGGGCCTATTTGATGCATAGGATAGGAAAAGCATGGGAATAGGAAAAACATAGGATTGCAATGTCATGCCCACTCCAATCCTATAGGTTTTTTATGCACCAAAATTGTTTCGTTCCATCAAATGAATTGTAAAAAGAGATTGGAGTGGATGTTAGATTTCCTATAGGAAGTAGTACAAAATTCCTATAGAAAAAAATCCTATAGGATCTAATCCTACAAATCAAATGATCAAGTTAGGAAAATTTCCTATAGGATTAAATCTTCCAAAAATCGTACACATTTTCTTTGAATCAAATGAGCCCTTAAATTAGGACAGAGGGGGTACATAGTAGTATATTGATACACATGCAAGTGAAATGGAATAAAGTGGAAAGGATGGAGATATATAGACTTCCTTAGCTTACCTTTCTTGACTCCATCACCATATCCATCTATACCCACTCTCTGCACTGGAGTAGAACAGGTTCGAGGCTACATCTGAAACAGCCAAGCCGTCTTTAGTCGGCTACATGGACATGAATGTGCTTGCTAGAGTGGTGTGCACAAGAATTTCGCCATGGGTATTCAAGGTCAAATTTAAGAATGTCCACGGATGCTTTATTTTGGCTGTCGTGTCCATCCCCCTAGACTCGAGACGTACGTCAGAAGCCACCCAGTAGAAGCCTCGCATGAGATCTACCTCTAGATCTTATTTACCGAGTCATTATCACGGTTTTTTTTATGTTACCATGTAACATGAATATACATTCTACTCTTTAATAGCTTTGAATCCATTTGTGCCCACCCATGTTTCGTTATCCTTGCGGGCACCGCTCGAACCACGGACTACCATTTCAGGTAGCAGAAGATGTCCCAGCTTGATCCTACCTACACCGCCTCTACCCTAGCTTCTCCCTCACATAGATGGCCAACCTTGGGATTAACACGAGAGACGTGGTAGAGTCGTCAAGATGAGAAAAATTATGATAGCTTACCCAAGATATCACTCCGGTGTATATGTAGAGGAGTTGTCATCTCTTGTTAACAGTAGTACATACTGCCCTAGTAGCGTTGTTTTTCCTCTTGGCACCCCTTCTATGTGATTGATACACTTTCCAGGTTTATTCTCCAAAAATATAGACCCATGCTGAACTATATTTTTTTTTCTAATCTTGTCAAGTTTATGAACATGCACCGTCCTACGATCGATGTACCATTGCGAAAAGACAAGATGGCGCTCAAGCTGGTCCAATCCATCTAGCCGTATCCTCATAACTGGTACAAAGTATTGTCTACTGGGCACAATCTATTTCTCGATTGCCTCCCATTTCTATTTGGTTTACTTCACGTAAGTAACAAACATTTTATATCTTTGAACGACAAAACAGAGCTTTGAGTTAGTGTCTTCGATGAATGAAAGGGGTGGTATATATTGACATATTGGGGGTGGTGTGAGGATCTTCCGATCCCACTAATTGATTGGTTGGTGAGATATTCTAGTCCTACTTATTAGGAAAGAAAAATCCACACAGTACGTCGGTAAGATATGCATGACTGAGGATTCATGTTTTCTTTTACATTTGTTACTGCAGTTTCTGATGTAAACTTTGCAAGCTATCCAGCTAATAGGAGTTCAGGTTTTCATAGGTCTAACCTTATATCATTAGGACACATATGATTCTACTAAAAGACAATATTAAAGCATTGGCCGATTCAACCGACGAAGTAATATGGGGGGCTTAAGAATATGTCATGGAGCTTGGCGTTAAATAGCCCAAGGGGGCTTTTTTAAATAGAGACAGAAGTTTTATCCTAATATAATTGTTAAGGAGTTAGAGTTTTAGGTTTTACAATAGCGGCCTATGGCCCAAAATAGAGGGAGATACATTAATCTCCCAGCAACAACAAAAAATCCAAGTGCTTAGCACCCTTCTTGATCCAAATGTGAGCCTCGTCTTTGATACGATCTAAGATAACTGATGGAAGGGTGGATTTTCCTCGGAATACCCTATTGTTTCTCTTGCTCGAATGCTCCCAAGAGACAAGCATGGAAAGGGAAGCCACAACTTTCAACCGGAGGAGTTGCTCATGGAGTCGTGGTCACGTGTGTCCACCAATATCCCACATTTGTGAAGTTTGCTCGGCTCCCCTGTTGGTTGGATAAGGCCGCAGTTTTATGGTGAGACAACCTATCTGCGAATCTAGTGTTCCATGTTAGATCAAGCTAAATTAAGATCGACTATCACTTTACTGAGAGAACGGATTGCATGTAGATTATTAGAAATTCAGTTTATATCATCATGAGAGTAGCTAGCAGATGGATTTAACAAAGCATTGCGGTTGAGGCAGTTTGAAGTTTTTTAAATGTAATGTCAACTTCGATAGTTTGTCACGCACGATTCGCCGATAGTTTTCGTGCATACGTATCTTGGAGATCAAGTTATAATCTCAACTAACCTTGTGCTATGCCGACTCTATATAATTGCGGACGTGTCCTGAGAAGATGCATACCCTGTTGAACAAACTTATTTCTCATTATACTAAAGCATTTGATGCACAAAATGTGTATAGTATCTGAACAATAAGTCTGAAAGGGTTAAAACCTAGAAGTCTATTTTTTATTAGTTTTGTAGAATGCCTCTACCACGTCAGAGATAGAAGCAAGGGTTTGCTTGCTGTCACTCACCATTTTTATTTGGGTATTAGCTCAGTAGCCATAGCGTATTATCTTTTTTTTTTTAAACGGAAAGCTCAGCCTCAGCATCTAGAAGATGCACACGGCTTATTATATTAAATAAAGGTTCAGCGTAAGATCATATCCAAATACAACTCAACGAAACCGAAGCGTGCATGTGTAGACCAGCCAACGGAAAATCAAAATAAATGGAAAATTACACATGATGCAATCTCCTAGTATGCAACCAGCCTGCCTGGTTGAAGATAGCCCGGACGACCGCCAATAGCCAGGTGCATCCAGAATCCAAACGTCCTCGTTGGCCTTCTGGGAGCAGGAAGGACCAAAGGTGAATCCAATGAGTGGCACGATAGACGACCTGCAAAAAATGACCAGATGTTGAGTTATTAAAAATCACATCGTTTCGGCAATTCCATATTGCCCAAATAAAAGCACATACACCAATGTGTATGCTTTCTTTGTTCTCTTTATCCACCCGATGCAGCCAAGAACCAAACAAATTAGTTATCGAAACCGGATGAGTGATACTAAAAATGAAATGCACTAGTCGCCAATTTTTTTTGCCAAGTCGCATGAAATGAACAAGTGATCAGCCGTCTCTTCATAACCACAGAATACACACCTCGTACACCCTGTCCAACGCCTCTTCACTAAATTGTCCTTAGTCAAAATTTCCTTACGATAAAGAAACCACACAAAGATTTTAATTTTGAGGGGGACTTTCAATTGCCAAAGATACTTATGAAGGAACCGCGTATTCCCACTTATTTGATCTTCATAATAAGATTTAACTATATACACCCCAGATTGAGTTAACTTCCAGTTAAACTTATCATGTGAATCAGTTAGAGATAGATCCATTAATCTCTCAACTAGGTGTAACCAAGATTCCCATTTGTCACCTAACAATGGTCTCCTAAAATTAATATTTGGGTGCTCACCTCCGATGACATGAGACACCAACACATTCTTATGATCTACAATATTATAAAGAGACGGATATTGCGTAGCTAACGAAGATTCCCCTAACCAAGTGTCCTCCCAAAACCGCACACTATTGCCATCGCCTAGTGTGCACTTAATGTGTCTAAAGAAATCCGTTTTGACCTTCATCACCCCTTTCTAGAAAGGAGAGTCCGTTGGTCTAACCTCAACCTGCGCTAACGGAGTCCCTTTGATATACTTGTTATGTAGCAACTCATGCCACACCCCATCTTCTGTTAGTAGTTTAAACAACCATTTGCTAAGTAAACATTTGTTCTTAACATCCAGAACCTCGATCCCAAGACCCTCTTGGTCTTTAGGACGACACACAATATTCCACTTGGTTAACTAGTATTTCTTATTAAGCTGGTCACTTTGCCAAAAGAAACGAGAGCGATAATAGTCAAATCTCTTCCGTACCCCCACAGGTATTTCAAAGAATGACAGAAAAAACATCAGTAAGCTAGTTAAAACCGAATTAATAAGTACTAGATGATCCCCATAAGAGAGTAACTTTCCTACCCATGAACTCAGTTTATGATCAAACCGATCCTCAATCGGTTTCCATTATTTATTTAACATCTTAAGGTAATGAATGGGTATGCCCAGGTATTTAAAGGGGAGTTCTCCAACTTCACACCAAAAAAATATGCCTATACTCCTCTTGAGCATTCACAGCATTCCCAAAACAAAATAATTCGCTCTTATGAAAATTGATTTTTAAACCGGAGAGTTGCGCAAAAATAGATAACAACAATTTCATATTAACTGTTCTGAACATCATGTTCCAAAAACAAAATGGTGTCATCGGCATATTGTAGAATAGATATCCCATCCTCCACAAGGTGTGGTACCAAACTTCCTACTTGTCCATCCTCCTTGGATCTAGCAATTAGGACCGCTAGCATATCAGCTACCAAGTTAAACAAAATAGGAGACAACAGGTCACCCTTCCTTAACCCTTTTAAAGTTTGAAAATAATAACCAATATCATCATTTACTTTGATTCTCACATTACCTCCTTGAACAAACCTCGCTACCCACGCACACCATTGCGGTGAGAATACTTTCATACGGAGGGTCTGTTGGAGGAAGGACCAATTTTCCTTATCATATGTCTTCTGAAAGTCTATTTTAAGCAACACTCCATCTAATTTCTTCTGTTTTAACTCATGGATTGTCTCATGCAGCATAAAAACCCTCCGCATTTTATCTTCCAAGTAAAAATAAAGAAGGCTCATGGAGAGAAGTTTTTTTTAGAAATGGGAGCGGTCGCCCTGTCTCTGCATTGCTATGATGCACGCGGCATTTTATTGCAAACTTTAAGTTCAAATGAGTACGGTTGGAAAAAATAGAAATAGTAGAGCCCAAGCTGGCTACAACCCATCCACTTTGGAACCAAATACAGAATAAGAAAAATAAGCCCTCTAATAGGTGCAGATTCTTCTATCATGCTGCCACCCATTGCAACTGAGGATGGCTCGAGGCACTGCCGATAAACGGAGACACCCAGCTTTCATAAAAGGTCGCTGGTCTTGCAGGAGCAGGAGAGACCACGTAGTAATTCAGTACATAGCCTTGTGGACAACATGTAAGAAATGAATGTTTTCAACATTGTTAAAGATGACATCATTCCGGCACCTCCAAATAGCCCAAATAAAGGCCCAAACACTAATGCATAAACGTTTTACTAACTTCGGCAAGCCATCCAGCCAAGAGTCGAACATGTTATCTATACTTGTGGGAGACTTAATATTAAAGGTAAATTGGAGCAATCTCCAAATTTTTTGAGTGAAGGCACATGATATAAGAAGATGATCAACAGATTCATTGGCTACAAAAAACACATTTCTTAGAGCCGACCCAATTTCTCTTGATTAAATTGTCTTTGGTTAGAATCACATTTCTACTAACAAACCCAATAAAAATCTTGACTTTTAAGTGGGATTTTCACCTTCCAAAGGTATTTTCGAAGATAAGGAGTATGATCATTCGAATAATCATCGTACATTGACTTAACCGAAAACCTCCATCTGTCCCACGTGAAGACATCTTTATCGGTTGTCAATACAACTGGCATGAGTTTTTGTACTAATTCGAGCCAAGATGCCCAGTTAATACCAAACAAGTTTCGTCTAAAATGGAGGTTAATAGGAGGTGCACTAGACAGTACTTCAGCGACCGAGACATTTTTTTTACGAACGATATTAAAGAGAGTTGGGTATAATTGTGCCAATGAGCTATTCCCAAGCCACTTATCCTCCCAGAAGCGAGTACATTGGCCATTGCCAACAGAGAAAGATCCTTGACTGAAAAAATCTTCCCTCACCGCCATGATTCCCCTTCAAAAAGGTGAATCATTCGGTTTAACCCTTACTTGTGCTAGAGTTTTAGTTCCTAGGTACTTATTTCGTAGCAGCTCTTGCCAGACCCCTTCCTCGTTTAACAATTTAAAAAGTCATTTGCTTAATAAACATCGTTTTTTAGTTTCTAGAAGCTCAACTCCTAAACCTCCTTGGTCTTTCGGTCTACAAATAATATTCCATTTGGTTAATCTATATTTCTTCTTCTACTGATTACTTTGCCAAAAGAACTTGCTTCGAAAGAAATCTAGCCTTTTACGAACTCCCACTGGAATTTCAGAAAAGGGTAAGAAGAACATCGGTAGACTAGTAAGGACATAATGTACTAATCTATCCCCATAATAAAAAAAGTAATTTACCAGCCCAAGAAGCTAGCTTTTTTTCAAAACGATACTCAACAATTTTCTATTCCATGTTAAGAAGTTTTCTGCTCGTGGCGAGAAGTAGCAGCCGGCTGCCCATTTTCTTACGGCGGTAGCAGACTAGCAGTATAACATAGGTTTGCTGTCGAACCCTATTAATTGATTTTGTTTTCTGTATCCCGTGAAACTAGAGCCGTGTCCCGTGTGATGCTCGTCGTGGTAGTCATCGCGGACGCGTACGCTGAAACAGTTCTTAAATCTGTCGCTGATAAGATTTTTTTATGTGGTTGTGTACCTTGCGCTCATTTTACTACTCCGTAGTATAATTGGTTCAGACAGTTGCGCCACTACATAAGGCTGGTGCCAATGGGGGCTATAGGAGGGGGCGGTAGCGGCGCTACCGCCCGGTGGCAGGCGAGAGGGGGCGGTAGCAGGAGGCGATAGGTGCCGACGGGCGGTGGCGGTACCGCCCGGGCTATAGCCCGTGTCGCCCGGGCTATAGCCCGCATAGGCGGGGCGGTAGCGCGGGGGCGGGGCGGTAGCGAGGGGCGGTAGCGGTGCCAATGGGGGCGATAGCGCGGGCGATAGTGGGGAGAGGAGTATGGTAGTGGGGGCTATAGCCCGTGCACTGGCACCGTGTCCGTGAGAGTGGGGTGATAGTGGTGAGAGAAGGTGACGTGGCGGGGGCTATAGCCCGTGAATAGTAGGCGGTGCATTGGCACCAGCCTGACCAAGAGTCCCATCACAGGAACTGGAAATGGAAGCTTCAAGTACTATACCGTGGGTCCTCTGCATCTCGCTGGCCACTTTCGTCTTGTACAGATTCTTCCTTTCAGGCAACAGCAGATCACCGGGAGGTTCGGGCAATAATTCGCGGCTGCCGCCGGGCCCTACACCCGTCCCTCTCCTCGGCAACGTCTTCCACCTCCAAGGCGAGCTGCACCACGCCCTGGCACGTCTCGCCGCGGTCCACGGCCCCGTCTTCTCCCTGAAGCTCGGCGCCACCACCGCCGTCGTCGCCTCCTCGGCGGCGTGCGCCCGCGATGTCCTGCAGCGGCACGACGGCATCCTCTCCGCGCGCTCCGTCACCGACGCCGCGCGCGCGCTCGGCAACCACGAGCGCTCCTTCATCTGGCTGCCGCCCACCAGCGCGCTCTGGAGGCGCCTCCGCGCCCTGTCCGCAACCCACCTCTTCTCCGCGCACGGCCTCGACGCGACGCGGGCCGTGCGGGAGGCCAAGACGAGGGAGCTGGTCGAGTTCCTCCGCGGCCACGCCGGCGAGGCCGTGCACGTCGGCCGCGTCGTGCGGTCCGGGATGCTCAACCTCGTGTCGAACGTGCTGCTCTCCGAGGACGTGGCCGACCTGAGCTCGGACGCCGGCAGAATGCAGGAGCTGGAGACGATGATCGGCGACATCCTCGAGGAGCTCACCAAGCCCAATCTGTCGGACCTCTTCCCGGCGCTCGCCTCCCTGGACTTGCAGGGCCGGCGCCGGCGTACGGCCGAGCGTCTCACGAGGTTCTTTGACTTCTTTGAGCCCATCATCGACCGGCGTCTCAAGGCCGGAGGTGAAAGGAAGGAGGATTTCTTAGATGTGCTGCTGCAGCTCCACTCGGCGGATCAGCTCAGCATTCAGACAATCAAGTCCTTTCTTTTGGTACGTATGATCGGTCACTGCATATTACTACCTCTTTATTTACTCACACAAAACACAAAGTTGCTCTGAACCGATTATCCTGAACTTAAGATTTGCTAGTATTTCATAATTTGCTAAATCTCAGTCGACTGACATTTTCTTAAATCTCAATCACTTTTTAAAAAAGTGCAACTGTAGTTCAAAAAAAAGTGCAACCGGTTCAGTTGCACTTTTCTACTCAGAAAAAGGCAATTGCACTTTTTTTGAATTACAGTTGCACTTTTCTGAATTAACTGAGATTTAAGAAAAAATCAGTCGACTGATACATAGACAATCCCAAACAATTTTAATACCTTCTTAGTCGTGAGCCCCTAGTGCGGCTCTAGTCAGAAGCCAATCCCCTCATATCCATCGCGGGATATCGGGAGATATGGCCGGTGGTTTCTGATTGAGATACATTATCAATGGGGCAAAGAGCTCATCGCGGGATATCGGGAGATATGGCCGGTGGTCCTATGTCTATTCTACTTTCTAGTAAGTAGTGTATTATTTTCTCACTTCTCAATTGCTGTTCAAATGCAACTTGGTGGGCTCTAAAAGAACAAAGGGATTGCCTATGTATGAGTCGACTGATTTTTTTCTTAAGTCTCAGTCAATTCAGAAAAGTGCAACTGTAATTCAAAGAAAAGTGCAATTGCATTTTTCTTAGTAGAAAAGTGCAACTGAACCGGTTGCACTTTTTTTTTGAACTACGGTTGCAATTTTCTAAAAAGTGACTGAGATTTAAGAAAATCTCAGTCGACTGAGATTTAGCAAAACCAAAATTGTTTTACCTGAAAAGATGAGTTCTTTACAAGGATGGAATGGAATAAAACAAACACATGGCACATGTGGGTGCTAGAATAGTTACTAAGTCGTTGCACAGGTTCCAGCCATTTCAGATAAAATATAGGCCAAACTGATACTAGAGAATCTCTTGACAGATGACACAAATGTGAACTAACATGAACCATTTCCGCGTTTCTAGGATCTCTTCGTGGCAGGAACAGACACGAACTCCCTGACGGTGGAGTGGACGATGGCGGAGCTACTGCGACAGTGCGACACCCGGCGATCATGTCGAAGGTCCGCGCCGAGCTGCAGCAAGTGGTCGGTCCAAAGCGGCACCCGGAGGAATCCGACGTGGGCAGCCTGAGCTACCTGCGCACCGTGGTCCTGGAAACCATGCGGCATCACCCGCCAAGCCCGCTGCTGATGCCGCGCGAGGCCATGGCGGAAGGCGCGGAGGTCGGGGGCTTCGCGGTGCCCAGGGGCGCCATGGTGATCGTCAATCTGTGGGCCATCATGCGTGACCCGGCGGCGTAGACGGCGCCCGAGGAGTTCGTGCCCGAGAGGTTCGCGGCGGCGGACATGGATTTCCGGGGCAAGGACCGGTTTGAGTTCATGCCGTTTGGAGCGGGGCGACGGGCGTGCCCCGGGATGCCGATGGCGACGAGAGCCGTGATGCTGATCCTCGCGTCCCTGCTGCACGCGTTTGAGTGGAGGCTGCCCGAGGGGATGCGGCCGTGCGATGTGGATGTTAGGGACAGGTTTGGCACGTCCCTCAACATGGTCACGCCGCTCAAGGCCGTGCCCGTGCCATTGCGCTAGCGAGATGCACACAATATGGTCATGTACGTATCTGCGAGCAAAGTCGTCAAACTATTTGTGTCGTGTTTATTTATATACTCCCTCCGATCCATATTAATAGGTGCTGAAATGGATGTATTTAGACATGTTTTATTGCTAGATACATCCACTTCAGCACCTATTAATATGGATCGGAGTACTATGTTTGTGATATTTTTTTTGTTAAAGGTACACCTGCAGTGATGTTAATTGCTTATTCTATAGGTGAAATGAATATCATAGGAAAGATTGAATATTGTTCTGAAATTCCAACTTGGGATCGGCCCAGACCTTTGTCTTAGCGCACGACACGCACGCATTTGTCCGGTACAGTGATGCTGAGGTGGCAGCTTAGAGCATCTCCAACAGCATTTGTATACTCAATTTGTAAAAACCAGTTATAGAAAGAGGAGAGAGGAGATTTAGAAAGCCAACAATTTTTCTGCTTTGGTAGCCTTTGTATAACCGGATTGCAAAATCATCTTTGTATCACAATGACACGGGGGGTCTCCTAGTCAGCCACAAAGTTCCCATCCTCTTCCTCACGCGGAAATCTGACCGGCGGCGGACCGTGCAAAGTGAGGCGCTCAAGCACGGCGGAGGCGGGATCAGCGGTAGGATGGCGCGGCGCATGTAGGAGAAGTCACGGCTGCGACGGCAGGCTCACCTCGCGGTGATCGCGCGGGACACCGCCATGTCCTGACGCGCGCAAAGGCGATGTGGCACTTGTAGGAGACAGGGGGACGCGGGTGAGCACCTGGGGGCCGCGCCAGCTACTCCCGCACCAGCGACGGCCTTCATCCGGCCGAACCGGTGGGCGGGGACGAATTTGATTCGGCCGGCGGGGAGGAGAGCTCGATTTGGTGGCCGGGAAGGTCGCCCCAGCGGGGAAACGATGAGAGGGGCGGCACGGAAGGCTGGGGCACGAGGGGGAGGCGACGACATGGGCGAACACCGGCGGGGGGGACGGCACGGCGGTGGCCGGCGAGGGTCTCTGCTGTGAAATGTCCGCGCGCGTTGTCAGTTGGCCTCTCCGTCTCGGTATACAAAGTGGCTCTAGACTTTGCAAATATACAAAGAGAGGGTGCAGTTTTAGGAAGCTTTGTATAATTTTTGGTGTGGGGACCAGTTATACAAATGCTGCTGGAGTTGGTTTTTTTGTCCCAGTTGCTAAAAAAGCAGTTTTTACAAATCCTGATGAGTTTTACAAATGCTGTTGGAGTTGCTCTTACAACAGATAATTATGAAAACGGAAATTGTCGCACGAGCGTGACTGCATAACTCAAGGTCAAACTGATCTTGAAAATATCTTTTGACAAGGTGGACATAGATCTACACTAATAAATCTTGAAACATATCATAAATCATTCACCTTAGTAGGGTTATTTGTGATTCCGATCCCCTTCAACTTACCGGATACAATATGCTCGCTTAACATAGTTCCTTTTGGATTAATAAATAATCCCTCCGTATCAAAAATATAAAATGTTTTAGCGTTTTCTAGACAACACGTGTCTAAACATGTTTTAGTGTGTAGATTCATGTGTATCTTACACAAAAACATGTCTAGATACATTTTGTCTAGGAAACGGTAAAACGTCTTACATTTTGATATGGGGGGAGTAATTCTTTGTAGATTCATAGATTATAGCAAAGTTCAACATGGAAAGCCATTTTTGCTCCTGAGCTCCAGTGCATCCTCCATTTTTTAAAATTCAAATAAAATATTTACAAGTTTCAAAAAAATGGAAAATAATTCTGCAGGCCGTCCATGACACACGTGTAAAATCACAAACGCGAAATTCTTTGTATTGTGGGCTACACAAAAATATATAAATCACAAAAAGTTAAAAGATTTGAAACACTATATTATAGATATGTACATTTGTTATTTTTGTGTTGGTCAAAATAATTGGTATTTCAAATTGAAATTTGCCGCGATTGTAGAATAAATCAGTGGGAATATCCAAGATTGTTTTCACATTTTTTTGAAACTTTAAAATATTATCTTTGAATTGTTTTAAACTACAGGAAGCACCAAAGATCGGGAGTAAGAAATCTCCACCCAGTTCCAGATCCCTACCTCCATTGATTGATCCTACTGTCTCTTCAAAATAATTTACATATATGCCATAATCCAATCTGGATAGGCCCATCAACTATACAAGCGGTCTTACGTCATTAAGAAAACATAGTCTAGTACAAAAACATTCACTGAATATATATGTCATGCCTTTCATTTCTGACTTCCCTTTCTGAGAATAAATATCTTTATTGATTGATCCTCTTGCGCCGAGCATTTTTTATTTTCCATTTTTTGGCATATTACTACGGAACCATGTGAATAAGAATGCTTATTTAAGCATACTTCACAAATAATTTTTGATTGCTTTGTGTATATATTTTTTGCACTGAACTAATCATGCATCCTGATTTTTTTTCCATAGCATAGTCGTATAAATATATGTCTTGCACACGTTAAATGATAAGTAGTTCGTATAAAAGTACATCAAAATCTCAGTTGTTCTTCAACTACCCATTGGCCAGGGAAAAGAGTATGGAGATAGAACACTTCGAATATCCAACTAGAGAAGTTTGGTTGGCTAAACCCTTCAAGAGATGTTTATTACTCCTTCCGTCCTAATGTATAGGGCACATATAGCAATTCTGTAGGCCCTAGGTATTCATTCATTGGGGTTTAAACATTACATGCATTGGTGGAGAGGGGTGGAGAGAGGCAACTACCCACTAATTAGAAGAGAATTAATGCAAAATACGCCTAATAGATGGGATTGCATGTTTTTTATATTGTGCTCTATACACCAGGACAGAGGGAGTACTTCCATGCCAATCAATGCTAGAGGGTAGGATTAAACATTCATCTTCAATTGCAAAGGATATTATGGTCTATTTTACGTCTGGCTTAGGTAATCTTTGTGTACAATCTTTCGTCGACCTACCCTAACTCTCTAGCGAGCTAACATCATTGATAGAACTGTACACAATTGCTTTCCTTAGTCTTGAACGTCCCGCTCGTGTCATCTCTCATTATGCAACCTTTCATCTGGCCACATACTAAACTAGCTAGGGTCCTTAGTACGCGCCGCGTCATCACTCTCTTATTCCAGTGGTAATAGTACACGTTGGGCCATACCAACTCGCGACACATGTCTTTGACACAAGCCGCTAGAAACATGCTGGCATATACTTTTTTTTAATAATATGGGTGGTAGTGAAGCCTTCTTATAAAGGACAAGATGATGATAGTTGGAATTTTGGCGTTCGGCTACGGGAACTTAAAGACATCTGAGGGCCTCTTTGGATCAAAGGAATTTCATAGGAATTCTGGAGGATTTCAAACCATAGGAATTTTTCCTATGGAATGTTTTTGGATTGTAGGATTGACACCACTAAATTCCTAAGGAATTTATTCATTTGCCCTCCATTCCATAGGCATCTCAACATGAGGTCCAACCTCTTTTTATTTTTTTTCTTTGAGAAGTCCAATGCACTCATACTCTATCTCTCTCCACTCTCTCTCCCCCATTCCTGCAAAATTCCTGTGTTTGTTTTCTGCGCGCCATCCAAACACATCTCTTACAAAGTTCCTATGTTTTAAAATCCTGTAGGAATTGAAGTTCATGGTATTGCAATCCTTTGTTTTTCCTATTCCTATGTTTTGAAAATCTTTTAAACCAAAGAGGCCCTCAAAGTGTGAGCCATGTTTTTTCATTTGGGAGTTTCCGCACAAAGGGAGCGGATAACGTTTACCACTAAGGGTGCCTGCTATTTGTCCGCAAGCATGTCTGTTTTGTTCATTTTCATATTTATCCTCCTCTTAAACATAATAGATAAATTATCCACCATAACACATGAACATGAAACTACAATCTTCCTGATCATCCTAAAGTTCTGATGAACACCGCAATCATGAATATGACAGTGCATCCCATGGAAATATTTAAACTCGGCCGGTACACCTTCCGGCTCTACTAGCGTCACCATGAAATCATAGTCAATTAAGATTGTCGGGTTGATCCCATTCATCCCAGAGTCATGTTATGCATAATGACATAGGCCAGAATGTATATTTAGAGCATGTTCTAGGAGGGTGGTAAAGCAATAGCACAATGAGTTTGGAACGCTCCAAATGCCCGCTCCATATCTTTCCTTGCACTTTCATATTGTTGCGCAAAGAGATCCCTCTTCTTGGCTTGAGGGTTGGGGATTATATGGACAAATATCGGCCACTAAGGATAGATACCATACTCGTGATATTACCGCTCTTCATAGTGGTGAACATTTATCTCAAAGTCGCATTGCGGAGCATTTCCGTCAGAAAGTCTTAGAACCACCAAGAAATCTTGAAGCACATTAATGTTATTGTGAGAGCCTGCCATGCAAAAAAAAGAAGTGCAACATCCATAGGGCATACGATTCCACAGCTTCAAGTGTGATAAATTGACTCCAATATGACGTTTCAATTCCCCTTGTGTACCAAATGGAAAATTCTTCCATTCATGTTGCATAAAATTGATCCATTCAAGTATCCCATAAAGCTTTTTGTGTCCTCAATTATTACTCTATGAACACTTCACTAGTGGTTACACAAAGACAATATATGGCATCAAGGTATGTAGACGCCACAATGTGGATGTACTCATCAAATTTACCGGGAGCACCTCGATATGCACGAATTCGGGTAGTAGTGAGTTTTGTCAACGGGAATACTAAGCTGACCAAATGTTACAAACTTATATAGTGGAAACCCCAAAATCCATTTATTCTGTAGGCTATGGAAGTGGCTTGAACTAGGATCCTATGATCAAAGACTACGCTGAAGCTGGTATCCTTATCGCCATCATCTGGAGAAGCCATGGCTGATCAAGGTCCGGATCGATAAAAGAGTGTACAAGGAACTGCTCTGCTTCCACATCAAGCAATTGTCTACACCAAGCCACTCTGTTTGATGGTCGGGAACCAGGCCCTGAGCACCTGCAGAAAACAGGTGTAAAATGGTTATAATGCTGTTGCACACTGAACATTAGTGGTGTGTGTTCCCTTAATTTGGCTAGTTTGGTTAAGTAAATACGGTATTCCAACTTAGATAAATAGAGTACGCATTCTGCATCAGAAACACCAAAATTGTTTTGGTTAAATTTCGGTAAAAAATAATGCTAGACTTATGGGCTGTTCTGGCTACGGAGAAGTGTGGAGTGAGTGGGTTGGCAACTCGCTTAAAACATGGGCAACGTTTTGATTCCTACATGCTATGCCATGTTGTGAGTCCGTAACAAATTTTTCTGTGCCATGCTACAGCCCGCGTCCGCCTGCATCTCTACGTGCGTAGGTGTTTGTGTCGCATGGCTACTGCTACACAGGTACTTGTGTCGCATGGCTACTCCTTTCAATAGCTTGAGTCGCGACTTTGGCGGACATCCACCTGCATGGCTAGGTACATACCAATCTAATTAAACTTGATACACATTAAAAACTGAGAAGAGAACATTTTTTTTTGTTATATATCTGAATTTCTCAAAATTATCGTTTGCAATACTACCTCAGTAGTTATACCCGGATACTCAGATCTATCAGCGTATGCACTGGTGATTAAGTGGCCAAGTGTAGAACATGACGCCATAACCAACATCGATCAGTCCACGCGCACACAGACACAAACGCACACACACACAAGCACAGGGAAGCAGGGAGCCAGAAGGCAGCCATGAGCCCATGACCGTGTGAAGCTATTGGGTTGGGACGCATTATGTGAACAAAGCCCAGCATCTAGCACAACATGGAGGAGTGGAAACTGGCTATTTACCAAATGGTTGACGCGATAATGGTCCATGATTCCTATGTCGTACCAAAAACAAAAACCCACACTAAGTCACTAATATGAGACTCCGGTTCGTGTATCAATGTGCACAGCCTGGTTAAGTATACTTGGTTCATAGCAACATGTCATGTATTAAAGTTATTGGGCTAGGATGCGTGGTTGATGTGAGCAAGCCAAGCAACTAACACAGCTATGGAGGGGTGGAAACTGGCTATCCTATATAACTAAATAGGTCATCTCTACTAACATATTTATCTAAACATGCTTGGAAGCTCACTTGGAAGTGCTGGGCGCTACCGCGTGTGAGGTTCTTCCACTGGTTGGCTAACCTTGATCGCTGCTGGACCGCTGATCTCGTCGCCAGTCGAGGACTGCCGCACCAGCCACGTTGCCCACTTTGCGACCAGGCGCCAGAAACGATCCACCACCTGCTCCTCGGATGCCCATTCAACAAGCAGGTATGGAACAAGGTCCTCGCTTGGTTGCGTCTGTCCTCGTGCACCAGATGACGATGCCACCCTCACAGACTGGTGGCATGCCACGAGACTGAACTCCCCAAAGCCCATGCATAAAGGCCTTGCATCCGCGGCCATGCTCATCCCGTGGATAATCTGGAAACATCGCTGTGACTGTCTTCAAATGGCGCCCACCCTTCGACGAGCGACTTCGTTGCCAGAATCAAAGACGAGGCTGCCCTTTGGGCACGAGCTGGAGCCCTTGGCCTACGAGCCATTCTGCTCCAGAACTGGGATGTACACTGACCGCCCCTCTTTTTTGCTTGTAATCTGCCTCCGAGGAGGATTGTAACGAACTCTCTCTTTCCAATCTAATGAAACACAAAAGTCTTTTGCGTTTTCTAAAAACAAAATGCAGCTATGACACCTCATCAATCTGGCCACATCACCCAACTCAAATCCATGTCATCACACGCATGCAGAGTTGCAGACCAAGTGCAGCTGCTATGTTCGTGCGTTTATGGCTTCCCAGAATCCCGGTTTCCAGACCCGGTCAGTTCCTCTTCCAATTCTCTCGATAGTATCGCCTTTCACATTTATATCAACCGGTGTAATCCTCTCTCTCTCTCTCTTTATTTTTTTTCGAGCAGAAATCTCCCGCTATGTGCGTGTTTCAGTTTTGCAGCTGAGCACTGGAGTACAAGTTTTTTAGGAATTCAACACCCCTTAAATAGTTTTCTCAATAATTTTTACAGTTATAGGAAAACAAAGTTCATCCAGCAAAGGTTCAGCATATTGATTGTTAGATTTCCTGATGTAGATGCAGTGTGAATCTTATGTGGTAAGCACAAATGGTCCTTTGTCTTCCCTTGCCATATTTCCTTTCAATTTTTACATTTTGTATATCTTGGATATTCTAACCGTAATATGTATTTTTCTCTCTCTGAATACATATTTAAGTGGTATATATAATTGAATTGTTGATGTGTACGTGTCATGATCCTCCATCTATGCGCTTTCATGCTTTAGCAGATCATGACAACAATTATTCATTCACTGCTCTCTTTCTTATCCATAAGTCAATAAGGTAAGGGAATGCTATCAACTCTAATGATCTGCACAAGACTATTATGTTTTGATGACTGTGTCTTCCAATCTCTCAAAGTGCTAATATTACAGTGGAAGGTGATTTTGGTATTAAATCGCATGCAGTTTTTCCTTAGTAAGTTTTGACACTATTTGTGTCCTGGCTCTGCTCCTGTATTGTCTGGTGAAATGCAGTTCGTCAGGTTATTGAAATGATAGGTATATGAATGTTCAACTGATATGCAGGGAGTGCTAGGTTATCCTCAAGTTATTTCTGCAATTAATCTTACTTATATTTTATTTCCTGATATTCATCAACTGTTCCTACCAAGCAATAGATGGTGAGTTGTTTATTTTCTGCTCAAGTTTTCTCACCACCACTCTATATCGAGTTTCAGCAGTCTCAAGTTGTATACTATGTTAATTAAATGAATGACAATGATTAATTTTAACTTCATTACAAATATATTATTGAGTTTAAGATATGGCTACTTTCTATTTAGAACCAATGCAGATTAATTGTTAATTAGCCCCTACCAATTATAAATTCTGATATGAAATCGTGTTCTTTCACAATTACCTGGAGCATCCGTGTACAAGTATTTCTGTATAACATTTCTGGAGTATGTTTTCTCATAGAATGAATTAAGCCGACAATTACCCTAGGTGAACATGTGTATCTTAATTGAATATATGGCATTCTTCACTATGTGTCTATTTGTAACGTTGAGTAAAATACTAAAATGGTATTCTAATGGTCATCTCGTACAATGTGAATGCATCTGTACATAAAAAACTTGAGCTCATATATTGGAATAACTAGGGAATGCACAAGATACATAGTAAATTTTTTCTTATGGATGTTATCTTATGTCACACCCTATACCACTTCCATTTTCTCTAAAGATATAATTATACATTCCCGCAACAACGTGCGGGGTATCATCTAGTTTCCCAAATACCCGACACCGGAATAGTACATGATTCCTAATTTCCTATCCCGTACCAAAAACAAAAACCTACACCAAGTCACTAACAGGAGATTCTGGTTCGTGTATTAATATGCACAGCCTGATTCAGTATACTTGGTTCATAGCAACATGTCAGGTATTGAAGCTATTGGGCTGGGACATGTGGTTGTTGTGAACAAGCTTAGCAGCTAACACAGCCATGGAGGGGTGGGAACTGGCTATCCCGTGATAAAAGAAAACAAAAACGCTCCCCAAGTTACTAACAGGACATTCCGGTTCATGAATCAATATGCACAGCCTGATTCAATATACTTGGTTCATAGCAACATGTCATGTATAGGATACTGCTGGTAAGTCTCCATTCCTGAAGAATGTTGTAAACGGAATGACTCAAGAATTTTGCAAGGAGAACCGATGTGAGTGTCAAGGAAATATAGAAGTTCCATTATAGCATTTGACCAAGTCATGCGTAAAGTTTATAATTCTGATGAATCCGGTACCTGTACTCATAGAAACAAGCAGTTCTTTCATTCTCAGATTTGTCCCAGTTATGCCAGCCAGTGGGCTTTATGCAACGATCCATAAAAGTGTGTGCAAATACAACCCTTCCAAAGGGCCCCCATGGCCGACCCAGGAATATATATCCAGCTTCTCCATTCCCAGTAATAATACACCTGAGTGTGACAACAAGCAAGGATAAAATATGGCATATCGAAATGTTGAAACTACATATCAAGCTTCTTATGGAAGTAACAGTGCAAGTAACGTTAAGAATGTCTAGGAATGATCATGAGACAACTGACCTTAAGAATACATAACCAGTCGATTCTGAAGAGGATTTCCGACTATGGGCAGTAATAAATCCCGCCGACTTGCAATGGATATGGCAATGTTCGAGAAGAGCAATAGAGTTGCCAAAGATGAAGTCACAATTACCTTCAATGTAACAGTCTCTTAAGTACTGTTTTCCGTAATGTAAATATAATGTATCCTGTATGATTTTTAGTCCAAGTTAGAATCTTGCAAATAATTGTTGGAATTTTGGCCTAAATGGCCCAGCCCATTTTATCTTTTCGATAAATTCCTGAAAAACATAGAGGCCCATGTGCGCAAGAGGTGAGACATAAGTTTTCCCACATTGCTAATTGAGTGGGAGTTTGACCTCCTTATAAGGGAGTCTCTTCCATTTGGTGTATGAGCATGAGAAGAAGGGAGACACTAATACAATATTTTTTCCATGTCACTATATATTTAGATAACTTTTTATTATATTGAAAAAAAAGACGGGCGCGGCAACGCGCGCCATCAACGATCTAGTATATCCAACAATAATACTGCTTATCATCCTGATTAAGGTAGTGATTTAACAAGGTGAAGAAATATGCATACTTGCCAACCAAGGAAGTGGCAACTATAGAAGGCACACCTATCTGCTGTTACACGCACAGCAACTGCTTGCCCAGATCCCTGCATCCAAACCAGAAAACATCAACTTTCCACACCCATCGCATGATCATCTCTATCTGCAAGGAGAATAGGTGAACAACCAGTACCTGGGGAGCTGAATTCTCAAACGTTATATTCTCTGCAATGAAATCCTCTCCCTCTACAATAACCGTTCCACAACCAAATGTTCCTGTCCCGATAACCCTGGATGTCTTCATAACAGTAAAAAGCACGGTTGGTAAACTCGAGAGATACTAAAATCAGTAACAGTACGGTGAACGAACACGTTAAACATTTATCTTCACCTAACTCTTCCTTCTCTGAAACATAAACATATAGTCATCTAAAAGTAAAAAATATTTCATATTTTGGCCCACTGTTTGCTTAAATTATCTATTTGTCCTTCTTCAACACATTACAGGAACATAAGATGGAAAAGTAGGCATGAAAGGAAATGACACATAGAATATACCTACTAAATTTCCATCAAACAAACAAATAGACTTGTAATATTATACTACCTGCTGGCCTGTTAATCAATGTCAACGGGGAAGCGATGAAAACAGACATCCTTGAAAACCCAAAGTGATATATGCAACTAGATTATATGACACTAAACCCAGCACCAGCAGCCCTCGAACCTGGGGGACCGGTTCAAAAGTATCACAGGCTCACAGCAGGGGCGAACCCCGGATCTGGCAGTGGTAGGCACGCGAAGCAATTCCTCGCAGGAGAACAGCACGCGCAAGTCGCAGCGCCATGGACTATTCGTTTCGGTTCCCGTGTGAACATTTCATCGAGCAGGAAATAGGCGTGCGAGTGCGACCGTGGGTGCTTACCTGTGCGTGCTTGATGCGGGTGGCGGTGTTGTCCCAGGAGATGACGGTGGCCTCGGCGGACGCGCCGGCGAAGGTGACGAAGTTCTTGGTCTTGGCGACGTAGACGGGCTCCCGGTAGACCCCCGGCGCGAGGCGGATGACGGTGCGCGTCCTGTTGCCCAGCGGCACCGCATCGACCGCGGCCTGGACCGTCGGGAACGTCTCCCCGTCTCCTGGTGCCGAGCCCGGCGGTGCCACGCGGAGCACGCGCCTCTGCTGCTGCGCCATGGATGGATTGATGGTCACACTGTCGGCAGTTACGGAGGCGCGTTCGTCCGTGGACCGGTTCTTGTTCTTGGTCGTGCGTTTGGTGTAACAGCCGAGAATGTGTGGACAGTCCGTGTGCGTGCGAGCGAGGGGTAACCGGTTTGACGGGGCGGCGTGTTCCGAATGCCGTCGCCTCACATTAGTTTCCATTTTCTAAGAGCATCTGATGCAACGTCAATCAAAAAAAGAAAAAAGCATCTAATTTTATTTTATTTTGAGAAAAAAGAGCATCTGATGTCGGAGAAGGGCTATGGGGACCGCCCGTACAAGTTGCCGCCGAATGGAGAGGGAATGTCGTATCGGCGCGCGTCTCAATAGTTTATGGAAAAAGCTACAGTCCCCCCCGGAGGATCCAACGTCCCGTGTCCTCCGTCTTCTGGGCAACCAGCCGAACCCGTCTCCCAACTTATCTCTTCCAACCCCCGTTCCCCAATCTTATTTCTCTCTCCCCTTGCCCCCTCCTGCCGCCACAGCCTACCTCCGCGCGTCGTTGTTGTTGCACGGAGCCGCGCCGCCACAGCCTACCCCTCCCCTTGCCCCTTCCCGCAGGCCGCGGGGAGGTGCTCTTGTGGGCCGCAAGAGCGAGGCGGCGCAGAGCCGGTCGTCGAACCCGGCGGTAGAGGTGCAGGGAGGGCGAGCTCGAGGGGTCACCGGCGTTCGCGACAACGGCTGCAGGCCGCCGGAGGTGCTCCTGTGGGCCGGCAAGAGCGAGGCGGCGCCGAGGCGGTCGTCGAACCCGTCGGTAGAGGTGCAGGGAGGGCGAGCTCGAGGGGTCACCGGCGTTCGCGACAACGGTCGTGCTTCCGCAGGCCGCCGGGGGTGCTCCTGTGGGCTGGCAAGAGCGAGGTGGCGCCGAGGCGGTCGTCGAACCCGGCGGTAGAGGTGCAGGGAGGGTGACCTCGAGGGGTCGCCGGCGTCCGTGACAACGGCCGTGCTTTCACAGGCCGCCGGAGGTGCTCGTGTGGGCCGGCGGAGTTGCTCCCGCTCGACGGAGCAATTGTTTGTAAGATAAATAGCAACTTTTTTCTGTTTTGAAAGCAAATCGATAAACTGTGTATAGCAATTTTCTGATACAATTTTTTGCAAGATAAATAGCATTTTTTTTCTGGTTTGAAAGCAAATCGATAAGCTGTCTGTAGCAATTTATCGATGCATTTTTGTAGGATAAATGACAATTTTTTCTGTTTTAAAAAGCAATTCGACAAGCTTTTGTAGCATTTTTCTTGATGCAATTTTTTTCTCGTATGAGAACAAAACCAAAGTTGTTTGTAGCAATTTTCTTATGCAAATTTTTTGGTTGGCGGCGGTCGAGGGCGGTGGGCGGCGTTTGCCCGTAACTGCGACGTGTGAACCCAAAGAGAAACGGGGTGCAACGACGTGTGAACAGAGAGAGAAAGTCCAGTCTTTTCTTTTCAGCGAAACGTTACCTGCTATATTTAGGAGGACACGTGTCGGCCTCTCCATGCGGGGGATCGGGGCTTCCGATCCCCCGGGGGACACTCAGCACTCGCCATAGTTTATAGTTGAGTGAATTTCACTTTATATATATTGTGCTTTTGTGACAGTTATTACCCCATTTAGTGAAGAAAAAACAGAAATTCACCATATACCAAAAAGTTAACACGGTTTTACCCCATTTTACCATTATGCATGATTCACTATAATAGTCCGGTATTTTAGGACTATTTGGTGTGTCAAGATATGTGAAGATCGGAGCACAGTATCGACGATAATGTCGAGATTTCTCTTCATCAGCTATAAAATTCCTCGTGGGTGTCCTGATATTTTTTACCCTCAATCATCACCGTACACCTTGCTCAGTAGAAATGCATCGAAAAAAGAGGGTCCAAGGTTTTTTAAATGGATAATTTAGACGATTTTTTATTAGATGGGGTAATTAGTATCATAAATGCATAATTAGAGGGTAAAAACTAGAATTCACTCTTTATAGTTTAAACGTCGTTCTTTCATTAAAATTTTAATAAATTATTAAAAACTTAACGAAGTTCGACGAACTCAAATGGTAAACTAAAACCTAAATCTAGCGGCGAGTTCGGCTCTGGCCTTGAGAAAATTGCATGCTCCGGACCCACCAGAATCGATAGTGGCGGCTCCTGTGCTCGGGCCTCGACGAACTTGCATGCCTTAATGGTCTGTCGGCGGTGAAGGAGGTGGACGGCGCATGGACTCTTCGATCGACGTATGCATGTCGCGCCACTGGGGCTCCAGCCAATCGTAGTCGTCGTCAGAGGAGTTCTCCTCAGCCGTTGCAGCTCCGACGGCAAGTGCTGCGACGACGTTCTTCTCCTTGGTCTCCTCGTTGCCCCACTAACCGTCGCTCTCGCCGGAGAATTTCTAGAGGCGCCTTCATATTCCTACTGCACCTTGGCGTCCTAGTAGGGCGCCGACCATCGGTACTCCAGGCTACGGCGCATCTCTGGCGGCAGTCTCTGCCACTTCTCTTTGATGAAGTCCAGCCACCTTACCCTTTAGTGGCGGCCGACCGAAATGTTGGCGAAATTGATGGCCCACCCATCTGGTAGGCTGTCTTTGGCGCCAAACACCGATATATTTGCGGCCATCCAGCGACACGGGAAGTCCTCCGACAGGACACGTCCGTCAAGAGATGGTATGACGGGAGGTGGCGTGCGAGACGAACTCTCCTGTTCCACGGAGCGACGCATGAGGGACCAGCCTCGCGAAGGTCGGCCTCCGGTGTCGCTTGGCAAGCTCGCGGGCGTCCCTGTCGCTGGCCTGCATGTCCTGGCGCCACCACTCTCCTGCACCTCCTAACGCATATGCCTTTACGCGTAGCGCCTCCGCGAGTGTCGCTTCTTGGCGCCTCGCCTTCCCGACCTCTATCTCCTGGCACTGTCGCAGCTGCTAGCGATGCATCTCGCAGTGTGCGGCACATTCTTTAGTGGCTTGAGCACGACGACGCAGTTCATCTTCCATCACATCGTCGTGGCTTGGAACGGCTGTCAGATAGGGGGAGAGGAGTGTGTGTCGGTGAACTGTTTGTGAAGAGGGAGAGAGGAGTGTGCGCCGTTGTATAGCCGGCGAGGGAGCGGGGTTGGGTGGCTGCAATTAACGTCGAGCATCGATTACCCTGCCATCCATTAACGTCGACGATACTAGGTTGCATGTACGGGAATTTAAAATTTTCGCCATGCATGCTACCCAACCGTCAAGATCTATCCATGAAGATACAATTGAATGATAATTACCAGATCTAGTTCTCGAGATCATGTACGAGACACTGTAGAAGCGGGAGAGATGGTGTGACGATGTCAATTAATCTTGTTGAAGATCCTCACGCACAAGCTTGCGGGTTAGGATATTGCCGACTCCCCGTATCTAGCACCTTGCTCCAGCAGAGTGAGATTCTCACATGGTACCCCTCTGAGAGTTTGTACAGATACGTCTCGACCAGTTTTTCAGCGCTTCGCCGTTTAGAACTAGACGCCACATGAGTATATGAAGGTGGAGTTTCCAACACATGAGAGAGAGAGACTAATTAGAAGATAGATCTAATTGGGAGAGGACACCTCAAACCCCTAATTAGAAGAAGTTCTAATGCAATTAGAGGGGTTCTAACTAGAACCTCTAATTAGACCATCTAATTCTATTAGAGAAGAGAGCCTTCAGAGCCAATTGATGTGTTTTACATTGAGCCTTGGGGTCCTTAATATAGGTGGATAAGGGGGAGCTTCCTTGGGAAGGAGGAGTCCCTCCTAAACGGATAGTATGGGCACCTACAGTGGGTGATAGGTGCTACTTCCAAATTTTAATACTTTTTCGATTTAGGCTTGACACAAAGGGCATGACAAGCCATTCATAGAGACCAGTTTTTTTTAAAGCAGTTTTCCATTCATCACCTATGCTCATGCGAATTTGGTGATATCTACTTTTAAGATAAATTTTGAAAAAGATTGTAGCACCACTCAATTCATCAAGCATATCATCAAGCCTAGGGACGAGATGTCTATATCTAACGGAGATAGCATTTATAGGTCGACAATCCATGCACATATGAGAAGTATCATCTTATTTGGGGACAAGGGTAACCAGAACGGAACAAGAGCTAACAGATTCGCGAATGAAACCTTTATCTAGAAGTTCTTAGATTTGCCGCTCGATTTCCTCATTCTCCTCGGGGTTGGTGCGATAAGGAGCACGGTTTGGAAGTTGAGCACCAGAATGAGGTCAATGTGTCACTTAATGTCGGTGGTAGTTCTTCGGGAAACACGTCCTCAAATTCCTGTAATAAGGGCAACAAAGATGGAGGAAACCTTGTTATGGCGTGGTGCAAGAGTTGACGAGGGAGTGGTTGCTTCTTGATGACTTTGAGATCCCCAGCAACGGCGCCACAAAAGTGCTTGATGGTGCAGGTCTTGCACTCGTTGGGAAACCCCAAGCGGAAGGTTTTATGAGCACAGCAGCAAGTTTCCCTCGGAAAAAAACCAAGGTTGAATCGACCAGTAGGAGAAACAAGCAACTTCCGAAGGTTGATGCAGCTGAGGTGGCAGGGAGCACTACCGGTTCAGCAGCAACGTGGAACCTAAAAACACAATCAATTCAGTTTGCCCCCAATGAAGCAGTGAGGTTGTCAATCTCACCGGTTTTGCTGAACACAAAGAGGTTAAACATATGGTGTGGAAAACAGTATGAGAACAATATGAAAATAGCAGCAGTGTGAAAACAGTGGAAGCAGTGGTTGTATTATCAGTATGAGAAAATGGATCGGGGTCCACAGTTCACTAGTGGTGTCTCTCCATAAAAGATAGCTAACAACTGTGGTGAAAAAATTACAGCTGGGCAACTGATAGATAATGAAACATGCATGACATGATGATTACTATGAGATTCATGCGGGCATTACAACAAAATATATAGACCGTCATCCAACTGCGTCTATGACTAATAATACACCCTCCGAATATCATCCGAACAAACATTGGATATTAAGTTGTAAGCAACACATAATCGCAGTAAAAGTGTGTAATGTAAACAATGTAAACATTGTTGTTTTCTCCCTAATGGCAATAGCACATCCTCCATTTGTCACGTTTCTATCACTCGAGCACAGATGCAAAGGAGGCATGAACCAACTATCGGCCATAAATTCTCCCTCTTGGAGTCACTAGTATCTACTTGGACAGAGAATCTACTAACAACGGAGAGCATGCAAGATCATAAATAACATACATATGAAGACAACATGATAGATTGATAATCAAGAGACATAACATTCAATAATCATCGGATCCTAGCAAACACAACATGTAGCATTACAATAAGATGATCTCGATCATGTAATGAAGCTCACAAGATCTAAACAGTACGCATAAAGGGGAGTGAACAACCATCTAGCTACTGCTATGGACCCGTAGTCCAAGGATGAACTACCCACACTTCACTATGGAGGCGGGCATGGTGGTGTAGAGCCCTCCGGTTATGATTTTCCCTCCCGGCAAGGTGACGGGGAGAACTCCAGAACCCTCCCGATCTCGGGTTGGCGATGACGGCGGCCTCGGGTGTTTTTCGTGGAAAAGTGTTATATTTTTAGGGTTCACGCATCGGGGGGAATAAATAGGCGAAAGGGCGATGACGGTGGGCGCCCTAGGGGCCCACACCACCTCCCGGCGCGGCTAGAGGGGCGCCGCCTCATGGTGTGGCCCCCCTCCGGGCCTCTTCAGGACTCCGGGGAACCTTCGGGAATTCTAAGACTTTCGGGCTTCGAATTTTCTAATTCCAAGAATATTTCCAGAACAACTTTTCTGAAACTAAAAACAACAGAAAACAGGAACTGGCTCTATTGCATCTTGTCAATAGGTTAGTCCTGTGAAATCGATAAAAAATGACATAAAGTGTAAGGAAAACATGTAGCATATGGCATGAAAACAACATGGAACATCAGAAATTAAGGATATGTTTATGATGTATCATGGCGTTAGTTTCAAGTGCTTCTCCTTTGCACAAGGACGAAGTGAAGTATAGATGGGTTTTCTCGAAGCTCTCGCATCTCTCTTTTGGTGGCAAGCAAGGCAAGGCCTTTGGGAGCACTTGTGATTTTTCTAGTCATGTTTGTCTTGTGGCTCTCACTCTCTTTTTGGTGGATCGCTCTCTCACCACTCGTCTCATTAGAATTGTTCTCTTTTTGGGTGCGTGCAAGCTTCTTTGCGTTGTTGGTGATAATTTGGCTTGGAGACATAGGACGAAGCACGAAGTTCTTGTTGTTCCATTTGAAAAAGTATTGATTGGTTCGTCCGTCATGCATTTCACCCTTATAAAATTACCAAGGTATTCCAAGGAGAAGATGACACACTGTCATTGGAACCACATCACACTCTATGGTGTCTTTGTATGGATCAATCTTGAAGGAGACATTGACCATTTGTTATATATTGAAGGTGCCGGAGTCACTAAGCCATTGAACATGGTAAGGATTAGCATGCCTTTTGTATGGCAATTGCAACTTGTCACAAATCTCTTTGATAGCAAGGTTATGGCAACTTTCACCATCGATGATGACCTTGATTGAATTACTATTTATTATGGCTCTTGTTTGGAAGAGGTTGCACCGTTGATCTTGCTCTTCTTTTGGGGATGTTGTTAGCACTTGTGTAATCACCAAGGATGAGATTTCGCCCACATCACAATGGACGCTTTCGTCGTCATGATGTTCTTCATCCAAGGGGTTGTCGATAATTTGGTGCATAGCATAGTACTCATCTTCACTCATGGAGTCGCGTTCACCATCTTGGTTTACAATCATGATCATCTTGTTTGATCATTCAAAGGAATTGTGTCCATTACCACCACATTTGAAGCAAGTATATGAGCTAGACTTGACTTGAGAAGCACTTGTGTTGGTGGTTGTAACTAGGGGTGAAAACGGAGCGAATACGGTCAAATAGTAGTGAAACCATGTTTGAAGCCGTATTTTTCCGGATTTGGAGTCTGACAAGATAGTGTGCGGATACGAATAAGGAATCAGAACATCCCGGTTACGAATATGGACCGAATACTGGACGAATACGGTTCGGTCACGGATAAATGTTTCCTCGGATGTTTATTAAAAAATTGGAAACATATGTCAATAAATGTGGAGGCTATGGTTGCGACGTTAGGAATAGATGGGACTGACGTCCAGGATATATCGATAGAGGAACAAGGGGAATAGATAGGGAACTAGTTTTGGGCCATGCTATAGTTTTATATGTTAATGGTCCGTTCAAGGTATTATTTGGCGGAGACTTATCGAATAATTACCGGATATTAATCGTGAAATATGCTATATCCTCGGATACGGACGGATATTAGTAAAACCACATCCTTCTCCGTATCTGTGAATTAATATCCATATCCGTGAACGTATCCGTCAACTATCCGTCTGTTTCCGTATTTTCCTTCCGTGAGCTTCCGGTCGGTCGGTCGGTCGGAAATAATCCGTACCGTTTTCATCCCTAGTTATAACACACTTGTTTCTTGAATTGTTGAGGGGGCTTGGTTTTTGAATTTGGAGCTCTTGGATTGCCTTTGGAGGCACTTGGTGTCGATGCTAGAGCCATTTGAAACGTCGACGTTGAAGACTTAGAGGAGAAATAGGCCTTTTGCTTCGAATACTTGAGATCATTGAATAGTTGGCGCTTGTCCTTGAGATCTTGATGGACAATGCCAACAAGATTGTCATACGGTTGAAACTCCACAATTCTATTTATGGGGTGAGTGAGGCCGTTGATGAAATGGGCCATTGTGTGGTCTTGAGGTTCCGTCAACTTTGCTCTTGTTATGGTGATTTCCATTTCCTTATAGTACTCATCAACCTTCTTCACACCTTGCTTGAGCTCTTGTAGCTTCTTGAGTAAATCTCGTTGTAGTGAGGAGGTACAAATCGTGCATGCATAACTTCTCTCATCTCATTCCAAGTGTTGATAGGAAGCAAGCGATTGGCTATCCATTGGGCTTGTATTTGTTCCCACCACAAGAGGGTATAACCTTCGAATTCAAGAGAAGTCATTGCTACCTTTTTATCATCACTAAAGTTGTGAGTGCAAAAGATGTTATCAACTTTGATATCCCAAGAGAGGTAAACATACAGGTTGGACTCACCATGGAACTTGGGAACATTGGCTCGAATAGTTCTCAAGTTTTTGTCTTGATTGCGACGCCGGTTGTTCTCATTGTGGTCTTCATCATATATAGGGAGAGAATGATCATATTGGTAGTCCTCGCTTGTTTGTTATTGACGTGCATGTTGGCGACAAAGTCGTTCTTCAGGATGTGGATGACGTCGATGATCATTAGGATGTAGTTGTTCATTATAGTGTTGAGGATGGTCTTGCTCATGGCGATAGTGTTGAGGAGGTTCTTTCTCATTGCGATGGTGTTGAAGAAGTTCTTGCTCTTCATGGTAATTATGGAGGTGACGTATATTATGCCTTGGATAACTTCGATGTGAGCGAGCATCTTCCACAAAGTCATGTAGACCAAAGTCATTAGCGGTGCTTGGATGAGGTGGTGGGTGATGCTGATGAAGGTCTAGGCATCGAGGTTGTTGTTGAAGAGGGTCATCACGTCCTTGTTGATGTCGAGGAGGTGGTGAATGAGGCGAGCTGTCATCATAACGATTTCGGTGGTGAGGTTGTGGAGAAGGTGGAGGTTCATGCTCTTGGTGGAGAACTCCACCATCTTGCATGTGGCGATGACGATCATGGTGACGGGGTTGGTGAGGAGCATGAGCTTGTTCACGTGGATGTCTTGACCTTGAAGAACTTCTTGTTCATTGTGAAGATGAAGATGATCGTGGTGGTGAGCAAGATTTGCTACGTTGATGTTGATTTGCGCCAATTGATCATTGAATCTTGCATCTTGTTGATGAACGCGACGCTCATAGCATTCCAAACTATCACGCACAACGGCACAAAATTTCACATGCTCACAGTGAGTGACAAAGTTGTGGGTGTTGTCTTTGTAGAATGGGCTCCCATCATCATCCGAACTCGGAAATTTGAAGTCACCTTCCCTAGACATTGCAAAATCATACAAGAGATACCAATATGATGGAGTAATTGTTGGTGGATGTGTGTCACTTACCCAACTTTACCTTGAAGGTTGTATTGGAGCAAGTGGATTGCCAAAGGTTGGAATGGTTTGTCACAAGGCAAATTCGAGTAGATTGAGAAAAACCAAAGGCGACAACACACACACACACACACACACTTTATGAGGAGCTCAAATGGGTTAGGAAAGTGGTGAGGAGAAATTAACCAAAACCAATAAAAAGTTTGTTGTTAAAAGTCGAAATGAACCACAATAAAATGTTAGCAAAAGAACCAAATTCCAAGTGGAGGAAACAAAAGGAGCACACACACAAATGATTAATGGGGTTAGTGCGGCCAATGGACGAGGGAAGACGAAATGTTCCTATCAAAGACTAAGCTCAATGCCACACCAACACAAAGAGGACGCTAGCTCAAATCACAAACTTTAAAAGGAAACAAGATTTTCATCGTGGCAACCTGTAACTCTTTTCTCTTTTGCGATGCAAAGCTACATGTTCCTACAATGGATAGCATTTGGCATCAATCTTTATCTTCCTTGTTTTTGATGATTCCAAAATGCCAATGCCTACTTGAAACTACGCTCTCACAAGTGCCAAACACGCACTCTTGGTGCCACTAGTGCAATGCGAAGCAATATATAAGAGCTAATCTGAATGGGCAAGGTACACAAAAAGAGGGGTTAGTTCAAGCAGAAGCAAGTTATACCTAGGTGATTGATGATCGCGGACTTGTGACCGGTGGTTGTCGATGTCATGATGAACCGTCGATGTTGTGTTGTAGATGTTGTTGAGGGCTTCGTAGCGCACTTTGAATCACTCAAATCGGACCAACAACGATAAAGAAAAACAACTTTCAAAATTTGTCAAGAAATCAAAACCAGAAAAAGTTCCCTGTGGAGACGACCTTGAACCCAGCCTGGGGACGGCCTAGGTCGGGTTTCCTGCATGTTAAGGAACCCAAAATTTTGAATTTTTTCCCTTAGATCTTGCACATTCGTGGACAAATTGGGGAAAAGTGGCTGAATAGAAGGGTGGGAAATGGTCTTAAGTAACAAATCCACAGATCAAGTCCACTAAAAACTCAACAAACCGATAGATCGGTCAAAATCCCTTTTGAGGCTATTTTTGGTGAAATTTTCGAATTTAGGGATGGAGAAGAAAAAAAATTAGTGGAAATGGGGGGTTGTGGGGGGTCAACTTTGTGGCAATGAGGCTGATGGTACCAGATGATGGAGGTGGTTTCCTCTTGGGTGGCCCGATATCACAAATTGACAAAGAACGTGAAGAACAGAGAGGCAAGAATGAAGAACACGAGGGGAAATCGAAGGGGTAACAAGGGGGGTAATTGATAACTAGTGAGAACTGGAGGATTTGAAAACTGGCAACTAAACCCGAGGCCTCCTCCGACAAACAATCCACTCAAACTCACCTTGATTGGAACCAATTCAACCCTGCGGCTGGTCCACCGCAGCAATAGATCCTCGAGGGCCAGTCAAGGAAGATTGGGAGACCACTAACTAATTCCCAAGTAGAAAGGATGGCTATTCCGGAGTAACCTTGATTCGATCCAAATACAAGATTATATGGAGTAGCCTTGATTCGTTCCTAGATACACATCTAAGGAGTAGCCTCACAAGATGAACACACAAAAGAGCAAAGGTCAAGTTTCAATTCATCTCTAACCTAGATCTAAAGGCAATGGGGCCTATTTTTAGTCAAGGGGGGTAAAAAGTGGTAGGTAGGATTTACAAGGGCATATTCCCTCTTTCCCGCGCAAGGGAGATGGCCTGGCTAGGCTAAGGCCGGCCTGGAGGTCGACGCGTTCTGTTGGGTCGCCGGTTAGGTGCGTAGGAAAGCTTCCCTAGGCCAGAGTGGAGGTCGAGGCGCTCTGTATGGTCGTCGTCCTGGGACGCAGGGGGGACGGCCTAGGCCGGGCTAGAGGACGGACAGCGCAGGTAAGTCGGCCTCCTTGTCTCTTCTCTTCTTCTTAGCCGAGGTCATCTTCTTATCCTTCCTTACTAGATTCTTGGGCAACATCTTGGGCATGTTCTTGAGCTTATTGGCACCCGTCTTGGGGCTCCAATGGGGGATCAAACCTGAGCACACATAGGGTATTTCCATTAGGCAGCGCACCATTCACCAAGACACCGAAGTCATAGAGGGAGAGGAGTGAATTCACCTTATCTGTATCGCATTTGCACGTGATCTTGTCATGGGACCATTTGGTATCGATGTAGGGCTTGGTGGAATTGGGTGTGATGCATCACCTACACTTAACACAATATCGGGTATAGAAGCACAAAGATAAACCAAAGAACCAATCATAGAATGATACAACTTTTGGTCCACATCTTTACCATCCGGATAATGCTTGAGATGACACTTGGTTTGCATCGGAGAGACCTTGCCTTCAGCATCTTGGATGTTGAACCTCTTGAGCATGTCTTGGGTATACTTAGCTTGAGAAAGGAAAGTCCCATGAGCCAATTGCTTGATTTAGAAGTCAAGGAATAATTTGAGCTCTCCCATCATAGACATCTCAAACCTGACAGTCATAATTTTGAAAATTCATCATTGAAAGCTTGATTAGTTGATCCAAAGATAATATCGTCCATGTAGAGTTGGCATATGAAAAGCTCCCTCTTAACCCTCTTTGTGAAAAGTGTTGGATCGATTTGCCCAACTTCAAACCCACAGTCTTACAACATATATCTAAGGTTCTCATAACACACATGTGGTGCTTGTTTAAGTCCATAGAGCACCTTATCGAGCTTGTAGACATGGTTAGGGAAGTTAGGGTCCTCAAACTCCGGAGGTTGCTTAATATATACCTCCTCTTCCAATGGACCATTTAGAAAAGCACTCTTGACATCCATTTGTTGCAATTTAAAGGTATGAGAAGATGCATATGCTAGAAGGATACAGATGGACTTAAGGCAAGCCACGGGAGCATAAGTCTCATCAAAGTCAATGCCTTACACTTGAGAGAACCCTTGAGCCACCAATCTTTCCTTGTTCCTTATGACGATGTCATGCTCATCTTGCTTGGTCTTGAATGTCCACTTGGTGCCAATAACATTGCGGCAATCTTTGGGCTTATCAACTAGCTTCCACACTTTGTTGCGCTCAAAGTTATTGAGTTCTTCATGCATAGCTTCCACCTAATCCAAATCCTCAAGAGCCTTAAACACTTTATTTGGTTCCACCAAGGATTGCCAATTGAGCTCTTGTAGTTCTTTTGCCTCTAAGATCACCCAACACTTTATCATCAGAATATTCATTTTCCTTCAAGGCTCTTGTAATCCTTGCTTGACGACGTGCTTCGATCGCCTCATTGTTGCGAGGAGGGATAACTTGATCATTTGGGTCCCGTCTTGACCAGAATGTTGTCCTTGATCATCATTATGGCTTGCTTCAACTTGAGATGATGAAGATTGATATTGGATTTGACCTTGTCTAGCTGGAATGATAGGAGAACTTGGTTCTTTCATTGCAACTTGATCAACAAGAGGAAGGTCTTGAACTTGTTCTTGGGTTGGCGCTCCACTTGCTCCATTGGCATGTTCTTCTAATGTAGACGAGGGCTTCATGCGTCCAAAACGTATCTCCTTTTCCGGACACTTTTCTTATTGTTTGCCTCTAAACTTGTGAGGATACCACTAACACGGACTAACGTTGTTTTCAGCAGAATTACCTTGGTGTCTCGTTTTTGTGCAGAAAAATTAACTTTCCGGAAATTGCCCGAAAAATACCCCATTAAGCTTACATCACCAGTAGACCCCGGGAGCCAGAAGGACACCTGGAGGGGGGAAAGGAGTGGCCCAGACCACCCCTGGGCGCGCCCCCCTAGGACGCACCGCCTGGTGGTGTGGGGGCCACATCCACCCCCTAGATCTCCCCTTTCGACTACATATGCCCCGTAAACCTAAAACGCGAGGGGGTTCATAATATTCCATAGAAACACAACAGAGTGCCACCGCCGCCTCGAAACTCAATTCGGGGATCAGAAGTTCTGGCGCCCTGCCGGGACGGGGATTCGAAGGAGATCATCGCCATTGTCACCGCCACCTCTTCTCTATCAACCATCCATATTTCCCCGTCCATGTGTGAGTAAACACCATTGTAGGCTGAGAGGGATTGAAGGGATTGGATTAGATCGATCATGTAATAATGCCAGATTGTTAGGGCATAGTGCATAGTATCCATTGTTAGTGTTTTCTACCGCTGCAACTTGTTATGCTTAATGCTTGTCACTAGGACCGAGTGCCATGATCTCAAATCTGAACATGTTATTGTTTCATGAGTATAATTAGTTTCTTGATCATATTTGCAAGTTGTTTACACATGGAATCGTCCGGAACCCGAGGCCCCAAAGTGACAGAAATTGGGACAACCGAAGGGGATGGTTTTGATATGAGGATCACATGTGTTCATGGAGTGTTAATGCTTTGCTCTGGTGCTTTATTAAAAGGAGCACCTTAATTACCAGTAGTTTCCCTTGAGGCTCCGCTGCAACGGACTGGTAGGACAAAAGATGTTGTGCAAGTTTCTCATTGCGAGCATGTATGACTATATTGGAACACATGCCTATGGTTTGCCTAGAACTTGGATGCTTTATTATTATTATCTGCAATGCCCATGTTTACATTATTACATGACCTATGTTATCCATGCAACGGCCGTTCATCCATTCCTTCTATGTCTACGGTACTCCCATCCTGTTGTTTCCTGCGATTGCTATTGTTGTTACTATTTTACTCATGCTGCTATTTTACTACTACTACTGCTACAAAACTGTTACCACTGATAAATTGTTGTGAGCAAGTCTACTTTCAGGTGCAGATGAATTCACAACTCAGTTGGTAAGGCTTATAAATATTCTTTGGCTCCCCTTGTGTAGAATCAATAAATTTGGATTTTACTTCCCTCGAAGACTGTTGTGATCCCCTATACTTGTGGGTCATCAAGACTATTTTCTGGCGTCGTTGCCGGGGAGCATAGCTTTATTTATTTGATCACTTGAATGTGATATTCTTCGCTCCAAGCCTTTCATCATGGGAAAGACTCGTGATGGAAAAGTTCCTATATTACCATCCATTACAAGGAGAGGTACAACTCTGAACACCTCTGTTTCTCTTGATTCATCGTTTTTTATGAGTAAACTTCTTACTCTACCACATGCTACACGTATTGTTACTTCTGCTGAGTCTTAAAATGCTTGTGATACTTTTGATAATGCTTCTACTGTGCTTGATGATACCGGTTCACTAGGTCCTTTCCTAGATGCTAAAATTGCTAAATCCAAACAAATCGAAAGTGCTTAAATTCTTGTTGAAAATATTGGTACACATGTTAATCACTTGAGTCTATTGATGATCTTGATGAAACCTATATTGAACTTAATGATGATTTTATTAAGGAAGCTCAAGCTACTACTGGTGCAAGTGCTCTTAAGACTCTTCTTGCAAGACATGCTGTTAAATATAAACCTTCTCTTGATACTAAGTTTGCCACATCTCCCATACACATTAAAGACAAGGATTATGATTTCTATTTATATTTATCCTATAAATCTATTGTTGAGAAGGAACCTTTTTGTGGAACAGAAAGTAAAAAGTGCTATGAAACACATGAATGAGCTTTCATCTTTGAGTAGTTTATTTTCTGATGATACTAAGGTGCGTACTTATTTTGTTACCAAGATCTTCCCTTTCTCACTGAAAGATGAAGCTAAAACTTGGTTTAACAATCTGTCACCTGGATCTATTACTAGCCCTATGGTTTTGATTAATGCTTTCTTTCAAAAATATTTTCATGCTAGTGCCCAACATGCTTTTGGGTGATGCGTGTGAACACACGTTTGTTGGAAGAACCCAAGAGGAAGGTATGAAGAGTGCAGCAACAACTTTCCCTCAGAAAGAAACCAAGGTTGAATCGACCAGTAGGAGGAAGGAACAACTTCAAAAGGTTGATGCAGCCGAGATGGCAGGGCGCACTACCGGTTCAGCAGCAACGTGGAACCTACACACCACAATAAAATCACTTTGCCCCAACGAAGCAGTGAGGTTTTCAATCTCACCGGTTTTGCTGAACACAAAGAGGTTAAACATATGGTGTGGAAAACAATATGAGAACAATATGAAAATAGTAGCAGTAGTGTGCAAACAGTGGAAGCAGTGTGAAAACAGTTGAAGCAGTGTGTGTATTATCATTATGAGAAAATGGACCGGGGTCCACAGTTCATTAGTGGTGTCTCTCCGTGAAAGATAAATAACATGTGTGGTGAACAAATTACAGCTGGGAAATTGACAGAAATGAAGGCTGCACTGTAGTGCGCATGCAAGACATAAAGATTACTATGTGATTAATGCGGGCATTACAACAAGATACATAGACCGTCATCCAACTGCATCTATGACTAATAATCCACCCTCCGAATATCATCCGAACTAACGTTGGGTATTAAGTTGCAAGCAACAGATAATCGCAGTAAGCAATGTGTGTAATGTAAAGAAAGTAAACACCGTTGTTTTCTCCCTAATGGAAACATCACATTCTCCATCCGTTACGTTTTGTCACTCGAGCACAGATGCAAAGGAGACATGAACCCACTATTGAGCATAAATACTCCCTCTTAGAGTTACTAGCATCCACTTGGCCAGAGCATCTACTAATAACAGAGAGCATGCAAGATCATAAATAACATATGCATGAAGATAACATAATATATTGATAATCACAAGACATAGCATTCAACATTTATCGGATTCCAACAAACACAACATGTAGCATTGCATAAAGATGATCTCGATCATGTAGATAAGCTCACGAGATCTAAACATGAGGCATAAGGTGGAGGAGACATCCATCTAGCTGCTGCTATGTACCCGTAGTCCAGGGATGAACTACTCACGCATCACTTCAGAGGAGGGCATGGTGGTGTAGACCCCTCCGGTGATGAATTTCCCTCTTGCCAGGGTGCCGGGGAGAGCTCCAGAACCCTCCCGATCTCCGGATGACGATGACGGCGGCCTTGGGTGTTTCTTGGGAAAAAGTGGTATATATGTAGGGTTGATATGTCGGGGGGATTATATAGGTGAAAGGGTGATGGCGTTGGTCGCCCGAGGGGCTCACACCACCCCAAGGTTCGGCCAAGGGGCGCCGCCCTATGGTGTGGTCCTCCTGTGTCCCCTCTCCGGGTCTCTTCGGGACTCCGTGGAACCTTCGAGAATTCTATGACTTCTGGGCTCTGAATTTTCCAATTCGGAGAATATTTCCAGAACAACTTTTCTGAAACTAAAAACAACAAAAAAAAAGGGAACTGGCTTTGTGGCATCTTGTCAATAGGTTAGTCCCGGAAATCGATAAAATGACATAAAATGTATAGAAAACATGTAGGAAATAACATGAAAACAACACGGAACATCATAAAGTAAGGGTACGTTTATGACGTATCACTATGCAAGATATCTTTAACATTGAGCAAATTGAAGGGGAGAAATTGCCTGAATCTTGTACAAGGTTTTGTTCTTTGATAAGAGCTGGCCCTGGGTATCCATTACCTAAAAATGAGTTCGTTGATATATATTATGATGGACTAACTGTTGAATCTAGGACATACCTGGATAGTTGTGCTGGTTGTGTTTTCAGGAAAAGAACTCTAGAAGAAGCGGAGGAATTAATGGCTAAAATAGCCAAAAATAATGATGATTGGAATATACCTGAGCCTACACCTACACCAGAGCCAACACCAATACCAACACCCAAGAAGAGAGGGATGATTGGATTAAATGATGAAGTGATGAAGGAAGCCAAGAAATCTCTTAAAGAGAGGGGTATTAAATCTGAAGATGTGAAGAATTTATCTCCTATAAAATAAGTATGTAAGCCTATTCCTCATCCATCAACAGTTGAGGTACACTCTCTCCAATACTTTGATAATAGAGATATTCCATACTCTAAACCAACTGATCAATGCTTAGATGAATTTGATAATTATGTTGTTAAGCAAGACAACTTTAATATGAGGGTGCAAAATCATCTTACGGAAAACTCTAGAGCTATTGATAATTTGCATGGTATTATTGAGAGAACCTCTAATGATGTTAAAATGCTTGTTAAACATTTTCATATGGTTCAAACTCAAATTGATCAATTCATTAAAGTGAAAAAATATATGCTAGCTAATGCTTCTAGAGAAAAACATGTTTGTGAAATAATTACTAGATGTGGTGTTTCATTTCAGGACCTGAACCTGCTAAGAAAAAGAATAAGATACATAAAACTGTTGTAGAATCTCCTGAACCTGCTAAGGATCCTAATAGTATATCTATTTCTGATGCTAATACTGAAAGTGGTAATGATAAAAGTGATGCTTCTGATAAATCAGACTCTATAGTTGAACCTGAAAAGCAAACTAAAACTGTGAAGTATACTAAGGAGGATTTCATTGCTAATAAACATGGTAATGAAAGAGAGCTTTGGGTAAAAAAAAGCAATGCCTTTTCCTAATAGGAAACATAAATCAAAAGAAGAAGAACAATATTAGCAAGTTTTGTGAGTGGACGAAACCTCTGTTTTTGCAAATCCCTTTGACTGATGCTATTAAACTGCCTCCTTATTCTAAATATATGAAATATATTGTCTCTAACAAAAGGAAGATTCCTAATGAGGAAATTTCCACTATGCTTTCTAATTACTATTTCAATGGCAAGGTTCCAAAGAAGCATGTGAGTACTAACATAACACTACTAAAACTAATAGCCTTGAATAAGAGATGCAATGAAACAAGAGCTAAACAAGAATTTTTTTTTGCAATAGCTAGAAGAAAAACCAAGAATACGAGCATAACGAGTATTCAAACGAAAAAGAGGAGTGTGTCTCTCTCCCAAATAAGGATGCTAGGTTCCAATGATATTATTGCAGCAAGGAAAACCAAAGAAAACAGAACGAAAAATAACAGACGCTCCAAGTAAATTTCATATGATGTGACCGAATAAAAATATAGTTTCACTAGAAGTGACCTAAGAAATGGTTGATGAAGAAGGGGATGCCTTGGGAATCCCCAAGCTTAGATGATTGAGTCTTCTTAGAATTTTCTAGGATGAACCACAGGGGCATCTCCAAGCTTTGACCTTGCACTCTTCTTGATCACATATATCACCCTCTTCTCTTGACCCTTGAAAACTTCCTTCACACCACACTCAAAGAGTAATTCGCATTAGAGGGTCAGTGCAACAATAAAAAAATCCATGGGTTCTATTTGGGCAAAAGAGCTATTGATACTTTTAAACATTAGCTACAGCCACTTATGTTTCGTGAAGCAAAGAAATCCACTTGACATCGTAAAAGAGAAAATGCAAGAAAAATGGCAGAATCTACCAAAACCTGAACAGTCTGTAAAGACGAATTTTTTCGGGGCACTTACGCAGCTCAAATGAAAAAACTTAAAGAAAAAAAAAGTTTAGGAATTAGATGAGAAATAAGAAAAAAAATCAGGTCACTTTGACTTTTCTGTGAATTATACGATTGTTTACGGTGAACAATATAAATCTGTTTCCTGCGCAGAAATCCGAAACCAACTCCAAGTTTCATGAGAAACTCTACTTGGAACAACTAATACATGAAAATAAATATACAAAGGAGTTGCTACAGAAGTATACAACCCCTTGACTCAAAGAAAACATTGAAAAACAAAGCAAAAATAAAACCATAGGTTATCTCCCAAGAAGTGTTTTTCTTTAACGCCTTTTAGCTAGGCCCAGAAAAGTGGATTCACGTGTTTTCAAGTGAAGAAGATGCTCACATTAGAAATATGAATTAAGAAAAAGAGAGCATCAAGAAGCAAGTATAAAACAAATTTAAGTCTAACAGGCTTCATATGCATAGGAATCTTGTGAAGAAATAAATTAAAGAAGCTCAAACTAGAAATCATGAGAAGGTAGAACAAGAGCAACTTCAAAACTTTCAACAAAAAGAGAGGTGTTTTAGTAACATGAAAATTCCTACAAGAATATTTTCCTCTCTCAGAATAGTTTTTAGTAGCATCATGAACAAAGTCAACAACATAATTATCACATAAAGCATGTTTATCATGGTCTAAAATCACACAATTCATATCAAGCTCAAAAATAGTGGGACCGTAATTTAAAACTAACATCTCTTTTTCCCCCCACTTTTAGTAATATAAAAATGAGATGATTGATCACTCCTAAAAGATATAGGAAACATTATAGCAATCCTATTTTTAGTAGCATTATAATTTATAACATCAAGTAACATAGAACCATCATCTAGAGCATTATCATTTAAATTTTGTAAACAAACTTCCTCATTCTCATGCATATCAATAGTTGGAATAAATAGAGGATTATCATAGGATGTATCAAAGTAGCATGGGTTATCATAAATAGCAGTAGCAATATAATTCTCACAAGTTTCATTCATAGTAGTATCAAGGTCACAAGTATAGCAAGCATCAATTTCATCAAAAAGAGATATTTCAAAAGAATCAATAGGATCATCACTTTCATAAAATAATGTATGAGTTAAAGAGTTACTCTCATTGGGAGGTAGACATGGGTAGCTCCGTTCTTCCTCCTCTGGATCATCACTCTCCTCCTCTTTTTTATCCAATGAGCTTCCAGATTCGGCAACTTTTTCTTCCATAGGTTCCTGCAAGGCATTAATCTCTCCCTTTGGGGGAGAGAATTGATTAAGATATTGAAGTATGTAGTAATTACCATCCTTTTAATTATCAAAGCAATATTCAAGTATATCATAAATCTCATATTTATAAGGTGCATCATCAATACTTTCAAGCAAATAGGTAATTTCAAAGGCACCATTCCAAGCAATAAATTCCTCAATTTGTTCCACATCATCAAAGTCATAATTTCCCTTAACATAAGAAGATATGGTAACATTATCATTATACTCACATTGAAAAGGGAGGTGTTCATACCTCCTACAACAACAAGATTTATCAAAGCAATAAGTAACATTATAAGTGGAGCACAAGTTTTTAGCATAGTCATGCAATTTATTAATTTGCTCCCATTAATATATCCCTTTTTGGTACAAGCGGTGTTCCTTATAATATTTTTGTTGTTCATCCCTGAACCCACCTTGCCTATAAGATCTAGTTTCAAAGGCATCAAACATTTCTAGCAAACATGATAAAGCAAGTAACAAGCAAAACAATAACAAAGTAAAAAGATTGGAGGCGAGAGACTCCCCCTGCAGAAATTCTCTTCCTCCCCAGCCACGACGCCAGAAAAGCCACGACTACAAAATTCCGCGCGGTCTGGGACGTTTCAATACCGTTGCGGATGGGGTTCAAACCGTCGCTAAGGGCAATCCGCGATGGTTTACGCGACGGAGTGAGAACGTTCCTGGTCAACTTACACGGACGATTCTGCGACGATTAAATGAACACTAAACCGTCGCAAGCTACTGGCCTGCCCAGCACAAGGCCCAACAAGGAGCGACGTTATTATTCGTTGCAATGTGTGTACACGTGGCATCGTTTTCCGTTACCCGTTACTGACGTCACTTCCACCGTTCCTGACGTCATCATCGTCTTGATATTTTAAAAACGTCACGATTGGAACTATCGTTACCTCCGTTTAATGATGTCATAATAAGTGCGACGTTTATTTTCTCGTCGTGAGTACAAGCAGTATAAGGTGCCACGTGTCGCTCTCATGATGTTACACGTATACGCTTATTCCCGACGAATTTATAACGTTGTCCGACGGTGCGACGTTTTAGTTCGTCGTAAGACGTCGCGAATCATGAGACAACACGTGTACCAACACGGCATGTCCACGTCGAAACGTTTCCGTGACGTGTTTATTTCGTCGCGATTTCCATCCAATAAGATGCCGCCTCATGGACGTACCATATAGTACCACGTGTCCTCGTATTCATTACCATGGAAAATACTATACTAGTTTTCACAGCAAAGCAAACACAACAAATACATAAATTCCGAATAAGGTCACAACATAGCTCGCCATCAAAGGCAGTCTAATACAGTTCAACAGACGACAAGCGGTTTCACAAAGGGATACTCAGTTCCATATCTCGGATGAACTTGAGCCAACATGCCACTGATAAGGGTTTTGTACATTTTTTACTCTTCTTCATACCTTTGTGTTCATCCGTCATACGCATCAATTCTTGTCGATGATTCATCCTATCTGCATCAGCTTGTTCCTTGGCCTGTTTCAACTCATCAACTACAGACTGCAGGTTCTGCCTTTGTTTTCTTTCAGAATGAAGTTGAAGGTGAAGCTGAGACTTTGTTGCTCTTGCACTGGTTGTGACCTCACCTATGGTATTCAGGAACGAAGACTTTAGACGGTTCTTGGTCAGCACAGCAGCGACATCTTCGGTGGCGGAAAGAGTTTCCTTGACAGCGCCATCTACTGAAGTACGTTCAAGTATATGATATTGCATTTCTTCCTATAAAACATGTAAAAGCTTTAGATGAAATAGAAGTTGAACTGCTTGTAATGAACATTTATATCATGACAAGCTTGTACATAACAAAGATGCAAATAGCAGATGACAAGCAATTAAGCACGCATGACAAACTTGTAAGGAACATAAATGAAAAACACCACATGACAGGCATGTAAGTAAACATGGATGAAAATAGCAGACGACAAGCATGTACAGAACATAGATGACAATAGCAGCTCACGAGGATAGATGAACTAGCAGATAAAAAGCAAGCAGCATGCATGTGCATGAACTATGAGATGACAAGCATAGGTGAAATAGCAAGAGTTTGCAGCGGAATTCACAAAGGGAAGCATCGGTACGTATCTAGAAGAATCTATTGAGGTAATTGTTGATCACAGAGATAAACAGAATTCTGAGGGACTTACAATGCTCTTTTCACGGGAGAAGAGAACCCATGTGTCTTGCTGTTGTGCGTAGCTTTGAACAATTCAAAGGCATCTTCTCCCATGTCGCAGCAAACCTCGTAGCTATGAGAACCTGTGGCGCTATAGAACTGGACGGCCTGTCTTCTTTGCCTGGCTTTCAGACAAGCTGTCGTGGGAAAGACACGGCAGGCGTTACCAGAGGTAACTTAGTTTGGGGCAAATCTACTCCGGTGTTTGGGAGAGGGTTTAGCTCGGATTGGACACAAGGATTATCCTGGTTCAGCCTCTCCATTGGAGATAATAGCTTACTTCCAGCTGGGATCTTATTAGCTATCGATCTAGAGGCTCGGACTGCAATGTCGCCGAGACCCCAAATCTAGGATTACAAATACCGGCTCTCGTATCATTAGAGTAACTCGAATCTTTCCGGTCTTTCTCGATCTCTCGAATCCCCCTGATCTACGCCATAAGGACCGGTTTATATAACACCCGGTTTCCTGTCTTTCCTTACAAGATACGGCCAGAGTCCTACTAGGAGTCTTCACGCAACCTTAAACTACTCTTCGTGCCCTCCAAGTCTTGGATTCCGTTATTTGCACAAGGATTCTGGGTCATCTCCTGACTCCTCTGGCCGAGTTATCCTCTAGCCGGGTCATCTCCTGGCTCCTCTGGCCGGGTTATCCTCTAGCCGGGTCATCTCCTGACTCCTCTTCATGGGCCTACCGGGTTATAGTCCCCCCATCAGTAGCCCCCAGGTTAACTTGGACGCCGAGTTTGGCGTGCTTCTTCTTTAGCTTCAAGCTTTATTTCTCAAGTGGAGCCGCCATCCTCGATGTCCGGGTTAACCTCCTGAAAATAAGAAATACATACAAAACATAAAATCCGGGTTATGTTGCTTTCTTTTCAGCCAGGCCGACTCTTTTTGGCTCTTCTTTGCTTTTTTTATGAACGTGATATGTCAATCTGCAAATCCTTTGGTTTAGATGACCCTTTTGGTTTCTTTAACTATGAGTCGGCTTTCGCATGGATTATCTGTCGCAACTTCTCTGATAAAAACAGGGTCGGGCAAGTCCCAATGGGCCTCATGACTGATTGAATTTACATGTGAGCAATCAGGCCATATAAGTGCGAGTCACGTCGAGCTCAATAGTAAGATAACCAAGAATTATACTGGCGGCATAAAAGCCAGGTCTTAGGATTGCAGCAACAAACTATTCAAGTAAGAGCCCCCAAGACCTGGATCAATGTTTATAAAGTAAAGTCTTAATTGTGCAACATTACCCCATTGATCCGCATACTGTCGCGAAGGACTCTTGGGCACGCTAACCGAAGTTGCGAAACGCTCTTGGACCAAGCTAATATGAGTTTTAGCAAAGCACCTTGGGCAACACTAACTGAAGTTGTGAAGCACTCTAGGACCAAGCTTATATTAATAGAATATTTCACAATATTGCGAAGCACTCTCCGGCCAAGCTAATATAATTTTTTGCGAAGCGATCCTGGCCATGCTAACCGAAGTTGCGCAACACTCTTGGGCTAAGCTTAATATTTTGCTGTGAAGCACTCCCGTGTATGCTACCAAAGTTGTAAAACACCCCTGGGCTAAGCTTAATATTTTGTTGTGAATCACTCCTGGGCCTCGCACAGCAGACCCGGCCGATCGTGACAACAGATCCGGTTTCCAGCCGATCCGACTCTGGCCCCCAGCCAGAATCGGTGACGATCTTTTCTCCTTCGGGGTTGATGATGATCTCGCCGACAACGGGGTTCTTCATGCTTTCCAAAGCTTCTCCCGTGATGTAAACACCTTTGAACGTAGGCCCCACGGTGGGCGCCAACTGTCGCAGGAAAGACACGGCAGACGTTACCAGAGGTAACTTAGTTTGGGGCAAATTGACTCTGGTGTTTGGGAGAGGGTTTAGCTCGGATTGGACACAAGGATTATCCTGGTTCAGCCTCTCCATTGGAGATAATAGCTTACTTCCAGTTGGGATCTTATTAGCTATCGATCTAGAGGCTCGGACTGCAATGTCGCCGAGACCCCAAATCTAGGATTACGAATACCAGCTCTCGTATCACTAGAATAACTCGAATCTTTCCGGTCTTTCTGGATCTCTCGAATCCCCCTGATCTACGCCATAAGAACCGGTTTATATAACACCCGGTTTCCTGGCTTTCCTTACAAGATACGGCCAGAGTCCTACTAGGAGTCTTCACGCAACCCTCAACTACTCTTCGTGCCCTCCAAGTCTTGGATTCCGTAATTTGCACAAGGATTCCGGGTCCTCTCCGGACTCCTCTGGCCGGGTTATCATCTAGCCGGGTGATCTCCTGACTCCTCTGGCCGGGTTATCCTCTAGCCGGGTCATCTCCTGACTCCTCTTCATGGGCCTACCGGGTTATAGTCCCCCCGTCACAAGCCATCTACATAGACGAAGTATGAACTGATTAGACACAGTCTAGGTTATGGAATAGAAACAGTGGCAAGGTAGAGTGAACAAAGACAGTACCTGTTTCCTGACTGAGGACCGGTTATCGACTAGCCTGCACTATTCTGCTTCGCTCATGTACCCAACTGCATCAAGAGGCGTTCATACAACTCTACTATTGTCTCTAACGCTGTCAAAAAATTCTTGCTTCAGAATATGGCGTCTTTGTATTGTACAGTTCTTGAGATGCATCAGAAAAGATTGACGAATAACAGGGTCTCTTGGGTTCAGATGAAACTTTGACTGAAACAAAAGAAAGAGCACTTTTCAGTTATATGAACAACAATGGAATGAACTGGAAGGTTGGGTTACAAAACTTACAGACACATGGCCGTGGTAGGAGGAAAATATATCTTCCCTTCCCTTTTACTCTTTCCAATGGGGGAAGATAGGGACAGTGTGCTTTACAGCTAATGAACACGCAGTAGCATACATGAGAGCAATCTTTGGGTCCACTGGCCTTGTCTTTCCCAGAGGAATAACAATTCTGGTCCTGTTTCCTTTGGACATGTTTCTTCTCCTCCCAGCCGCACCACTCGAAACAATGTCTTCACATGGGTAATCTACAGAAATTGTAGCATTGCTAGAGTTAATATTCTGCATTTTGGATTTCCCTCCACACATGGCCCCTCGTAGAGCATGCAATCTCTATGATATGTCATCTTGCTCTTCGTTGCAGGCACCTTGCTCCTCGACTTGGGAACCTTGCCCCTCGCCTAGGAATGGTGGCAGCTCGCCTTGCGCACCTAGCAGCTCATTGTAGGGAGGTACCTGCTCGCATTGGGCGGCTACCTCCTCACGGTGGTCAGCCTCCTCCTTCTGTTGGGCAGCTTCCAGCTGGCCATGGGCAAGTGCCTGCTCGCATTGGGCAGCTTCCTGCTGGCCTTGGGGACCTGCCTCCACGTCTTGGACCACTGGTCGCTTGAGCTCATTGTAGGGAGGTACCTGCTCGCATTGGGCGGCTACCTCCTCACGGTGGTCAGCCTCCTCCTTCTGTTGGGCAGCTTCCAGCTGGCCATGGGCAAGTGCCTGCTCGCATTGGGCAGCTTCCTGCTGGCCTTGGAGACCTGCCTCCACGTCTTGGACCACTGGTCGCTTGAGTTCGTCATCTGCATACGGATGGACATGGGCAACTGCATGCTCGCGATGGGCCTTGACGCGCTTGCGTTTACAACCATGTCCACCAGGGTGCATCTTTGTCTTACCAGATGTACTCTTGACTTTAATGTTCCTAAGCTGCACGGTTCATATGTACCGAATCAACTAGGATAGTAGCACAAAATACATGGCAGAACAGTAATTAAGCCAGCAGTTCCACACAACATAAGTACATTTATTGTTGAGCTATCATGCAAGGCATGCCTTATCTAGATGGTGGACATGGTATAAATGGAAATAAATAGCTTACACTATAAGTCTAGAATTGATGATTTATGCGAATAAATTAAAATAAATAGCGCATACATGTTCTTTACAAATAGCCTTATCTTTCATTGGGATGTGACAACATAGAGTTAGAAAATCTTAGTGATGCAATTCGCAGTTTGACCATATCATATCAGTAATCTAATTTGTGGACCTAATTATGATAAGATCGCAGGAGAAGTGATCTTAAGCTTTATACAAGCTCGAAAATAAGCAAACTTTGACCAAAGGAACTTGACGGCTACCAGGCAGGCGAGATGGCAGATCTTGAGGACGACCTGGACGGCGAGGTGGCAGATCTTGACGGCGAGGTTTCAAATCTGGACGGCGAGGTGGCAGATCTGGATGGCGTCCTGGACGGAGAGGTGGAAGCCCGGGAAGGCGAGCTGAGCGGCGGGGTGGACGACCGGGGGCGGCAAGGTGTAAGCCCGGGAAAGCAAGCTGCACGGCGAGGTGGAAGACCGGGGACAGCCAGGTGGAAGCCCGGGAAGGCGAGCTACAGAGCGAGGTGGAAGGCCGGGGCGGAGTAGATGGGGTTTAGGAGGAAAGGGGGATTTCAGACAAGAAGAGGAGGGGAAATTTCGGCGAGGGGGCAGATAAGAGGGAGAGGTTCGAAATTTAGGGCGGCATAGGCGGCAAAGTTTTTGGTCGATAATTTGGGTGGGCGGTGCGAAATTTTCTGCGCCTGTCGGATTTTGGTACATTGGCTGGAGAACATTGCTGGCCGTTGGATACATGATGGATTCCCTAAAAAGATAACCATTATTGAAATATGTTATTTAAGTATAATGGGAAGACATCTATAAATTACTGACATAAACTATTACTAATAATAAATAAATTACCCTACGATTGTCTTCGGTGTTCCTTGAGCCTAACCTAACACAACCAAACAATTGGTTCCCTTTGCTACCCCTTTTCCGGCTCACGTAGAGGGGCCAAAACGCCAGTTCCATCTTTTCCCCAACGGGGCTATGGTTTCTCCGGAGAGGGGGCTCTGGAACGTCTGAATGCAACCACAACACATGGTATGCCATAACATGTGTGTTAGAGTGTGGCATGGGTCTTGGATGCCCAATATTCCATCGCTCTTTGTGCTAGGGTTTCACCGGCATCGAATTCTCTCTCGCGGGTTCCAGGACTACTTAATGAGAACCTGAAACTCCCGGATCTAACGGAACTGGGGGAATATTGACAAGAGGTGGGAACTATCATTTTTCTTGGGTATTCCTTGATCCTACCATAACACTACCAAGCAATTAATTGGTTACACTTTGGTACCCCTTTTCGGCTCATGTAGAGGGGCCAGAACGACTGTTCCGTCTTTTTCCCCAGCGGGGCTATGGTTTCTCCGGAGTGGGGGGCTCCGGATCGTCTGAATGCCACCAAATACCATGGTATGTCATACCATATGTGTTAGATTTTGGAATATAATGGGTCTTGGATGCCCAGGATTCCCTCGCTCTCTGTGTTAGGGCTTCACCGACGTCAGATTCTCTCTAGCGGGTTCCAAGACTACTTAGAGCCCGTAACTCCCGGATTTGACGGAACTAGGGGGAATCTTGCCAAGAGGTGTGGACCCTAAAGTTTTCTTTGGTGTTTCTTGGGCCTAACCTAACACAACCAAACAATTGGTTCCACTTTGCTACCACCTTCCGGATCACGTAGAGGGGCCAAACCGGTTGTTTCGCCTTTTTCACCATGTGGTCTATGGTTTCTCCGGAGGGGGGCTCTGGATCGTATGATTGCCACCAAATCCCATCGTATGACATACCATCTGTGTTAGCGTGTGTCATGGTATTTGATACCCGAGATTACCTCTCTCTCTTTGTTAGGGCTTCACTGGCGTCGGATTCTCTCTGGCGTGTTCCATGACTATACTTAGAGCCCGAAACTCCCGGATCCGACGGAATCTTCCCAAGAGGTGGACCCTGCCATTTTCTTGGGTGTTCCTTGGGCCTAACCTAACACAACGAAGCAGTTAGTTCAATTTTTCTACCCCCTTCCGTCTCACGTAGATGGTGCAGAACGACAGTTCCGTCTTTTTCCCCAGCGGGGCTATGGTTTATCTGGAGAGGGGGCTCCCGGTCGTCTCAATGCCACCAAATCCCATTGCACGCCATACCATGTGTGCTAGAGTGTGTCATGGATCTTGGATGCCCAGGATTCCCTCGCTCTCTGTGTTAGGGTTTCACCGGTGTCAGATTCTCTCTCGCTGGTTCCAGGACTAATTAATGAGAGCCCGAAACTCCCGGGTGTGACAGAAAAAGGGGAATCTTGCCAAGACGTGGGCCCTACCATAGTCTTGGGTGTTCCTTGGGACTACCCTAACACAACCAAATAGTTAGTTCCACTTTGCTACCCCCTTCCGGCTCACGTAGATGGGGCAGAACGATAGTTCCGTCTTTTTCCCCGGCGAGGCTATGGTTTCTCCGGAGAGGTGGCTCCAGATCGTCTGAATGCCACCAAATCCCATTGCACTCCATACCATGTGTGATAGAGTGTGGCATTTTTCTTGTAAGTCCAAGATTCCCTCGCTCTCTATGCTAGGGTTTCACCGGTGTAGGATTCTCTCTCGCGGGTTCCAGGACTAATTAATGAGAGCCCGAAACTCCCGGGTGTGACGGAACTGGGGGAATCTTGCCAAGAGGTGGGCCCTACCATTCTCTTGGGTGTTCCTTAGGCTTAACCTAACACAACCAAGCAGTTAGTTCCACTTTGCTACCCCCTTCCAGCTCTCGTAGATGGGGCAGAACGACAGTTCCGTCTTTTTCCCCAACGGGGCTATGGTTTCTCCGGAGGGGGGCTCCGGATCGTATGAATGCCATTAAATCCCATGGTATGACATACCATGTGTGTTATAATGTTTCATGGTCTCGTATACCCGATATTACCTCTCTCTCTGTGTTTGGGCTTCACCGGCGTCGGATTCTCTCTGGCGTGTTCTAGGACTACTTAGAGCCCGAAACTCCCGGATCTGACGGAGCTGGGGGATCTTTCCAATACGTGGTCCCTACCATTGTATTGGGTGTTCCTTCGGCCTAACCTAACACAACCAAGAAATTGGTTCCACTTTGCTACCCCTTCCGACTCATATAGATGGGGCAGAACGACGATTCCGTCTTTTTCCCAGCAGAGCTATGGTTTATCCGGAGAGGGGGCTCCGGATTGTCTGAATGCCACCAAATCCCATTAGAAGCCACACCACGTGTGATAGAGTGTTTCATGGGTCTTGGATTCCCAAGATTAACCCGCTCTCTGTGTTAGGGTTTCACCGGTGTCGAATTCTCTCTCGTGGGTTCCGGGACTAATTAATCAGAGCCCGAAACTCCCGGGTGTAACAGAACTGGGGGAATCTTGCCAAGAGGTGTGCCCTACCATTATATTGGGTGTTCCTTGGGCCAAACCTAACACAACCAAACAATTATTTCCACTTTGCTACCCCCTTCCGGCACATGTAGATGGGGCAGAACGATACTTCCGTCTTTTTCCCCAATCGGGCTATGGTTTCTCCGGAGAGGTGGCTCTGGATCCTATGAATGCCACCAAATCACATGGTATACCATATCATATGTGTTAGAGTGTGTCATTGGGTCTTGGATGCCCAAGAGTCCCTCGCTCTCTGTGTAAGGGCTTCACAGGCGTCGGATTCTCTCTAGCGGGTTCCAGGACTACTTAGAGCCCGAAACTCCCAGATTTGACGGAACTAGGGGAATCTTGCCAAGAGGTGGACCCTAAGATTTTCTTTGGTGTTCCTTGTGCCTAACCTAACACAACCAAACAGTTGGTTCCACTTTGCTACCCCTTTCCCACTCACGTAGAGGGGCCAGAACGGCAGTTCCGCCTTTTTCCCCAGCGGGGCTATGGTTTCTGCGGAGGGGGGCTCTGGATCGTATGAATGCCACTAAATTCCATGGTATTACATACCATGTGTGTTAGAGTGTGTTATGGTCTTGTATACCCGATATTACCTCTCTCTCTGTGTTAGGCTTCACCGGCGTCGGATTCTCTCTCGCGTGTGCCAGGACTACTTAGAGCCCGAAACTCCCGGATCTGACGGAACTGTGGGAATCTTTCCAAGAGGTGGGCCCTACCATTGTATTGGGTGTTCCTTCTTCCTAACCTAACACAACCAAGAAATTGGTTCCACTTTGCTACCCCCTTCCGGCTCAGGTAGATGGGGCAGAACGGCAATTCCGTCTTTTCCCAGCGGGGCTATGGTTTATCTGGAGAGGGGTTCCGGTTCGTCTGAATGCCACCAAATCCAATTACATGCCACACCACGTGTGATAGAGTGTGGCATGGGTATTGGATGCCCAAGATTCACTCGCTCTCTGTGTTAGGGTTTCACCAATGTCGGATTCTCTCTCGCGTGTTCCACGACTACCTAGAGCCTGAAACTCCCGGATCTGACGGAGCTGGGGGAATCTTTCCAAGAGGTGGGACCTACAATTGTACTGGGTGTTCCTTCAAACTAACCTAACACAACCAAGAAATTGGTTCCACTTTGCTACCCCTTCCGGCTCATGTGGATGGGGTAGAACGACAATTCCGTCTTTTTCCCAGCGGGGTTATGATTTATCCAGAGAGGGGGCTCCGGATCGTCTGTATGCCACCAAATTCCATTACATGCCACACCACGTGTGATACAGTGTGGCATGGGTCTTGGATTCCCAAGATTAACTCGCTCTCTGTGTTAGGGTTTCACCGGTGTCGAATTCACTCTCGCGGGTTCCGGGACTAATTAATGAGAACCCGAAACTCCCGGGTGTGACGGAACTGGGGGAATCTTGCCAAGAGGTGTGCCCTACCATTATACTGGGTGTTCCTTGGGCCTAACCTAACACAACCAAACAATTATTTCCACTTTGCTACCCCCTTCCGGCACACGTAGATGGGGCAGAACGACAATTCCGTCTTTTTCCCCAACGGGGCTATGGTTTCTGCGGAGAGGTGGCTCCAGATCGTCTGAATGCCACCAAATCCCATGGTATACCATATCATGTGTGTTAGAGTGTGTCATGGGTCTTGTATTCCCAAGAGTCCCTCGCTCTCTGTGTAAGGGCTTCACCAGCGGCGGATTCTCTCTAGCGGGTTCCAGGACTACTTATAGCCTGAAACTCCCGGATTTGACGGAACTAGGGGAATATTGCCAAGAGGTGGACACTAAAATTTTCTTTGGTGTTCCTTGTGCCTAACCTAACACAGCCAAACATTTGGTTACACTTTGCTACCCCTTTCCGACTCACGTAGAGGGGCCAGAACGGCAGTTCCACCTTTTTCCCCATCGGGGCTATGGTTTCACCGGAGGGGGGCTCCGGATCGTATGGATGCCACTAAATCCCATGGTATGACATGCCATGTGTGTTAGAGTGTGTCATGGTCGTGTATTCCCGATATTACTTCTCTCTCTGTGTTAGCCTTCACAGGTGTTGGATTCTCTCTCGCGTATTCCAGGACTACTTAGAGTCCAAAACTCCCGGGTCTGACAGAACTGGGGGAATCTTTCCAAGAGGTGGTCCCTAACATAGTATTGGGTGTTCCTTGGGCCTAACCTAACACAACCAAACAATTATTTCCACTTTGTTACCCCCTTCCGTCACACGTAGATGGGGCAGAACGACAATTCCTTTTTTTCCCCAACGGGGCTATGGTTTCTCCGGAGAGGTGGCTCCAGATAGTCTGAATGCCACCAAAACCCATGGTATACCATACCATGTGTGTTAGAGTGTTTCATGGGTCTTGGATGCCAAATATTCCCTCGCTCTCTGTGTAAGGGCATCATCGGCGTCGTATTCTCTCTAGTGGGTTCCATGACTACTTAGAGCCCGAAACTCCCGGATTTGACGGAACTAGAGGGATCTTGCCAAGAGGTACGGTGGACCCTAACATTTTCTTTGGTGTTCCTTGTGCAAAACCTAACACAACCAAACAGTTGGTTCCACTTTGTGACCCCCTTCTGGCTCACGTAGAGGGGCCAGAATGACACTTCCGCCTTTTTCCTCATCGGGGCTATGCATGGTTTCGCCGGAGGGGGGCTCCCGATCGTCATAATACCACCAAGTCCCATGGTATGACATACCATGTGTGTTAGAGTGTCATGGTCTTGGATACCCGAGATTACCTCGCTCTCTGTGTTAGGGTTTCACCGGTGTCGGATTCTCTCTCGCGGGTTCCAGGACTAATTAATGAGAGCCCGAAACTACCGGGTGTGACGGAACTTGGGGAATCTTGCCAAGAGGTGTGCCTTACCATTATCTTGGGTGTTCCTTCGGCCTAACCTAACACAACCAAACAGTTAGTTTGACTATTCTACCCCTTCTGGCTCACGTAGATGGGGCAGAACGACAGTTCCGTCTTTTTCCCCAACGGGGCTATGGTTTCTCCGGAGAGGTGGCTGCAGATCGTCTGAATGCCACCAAATCTCATGGTATAGCATATCATGTGTGTTATAGTGTGTCATGGGTCTTGGATTCCCAAGAGTCCCTCGCTCTCTGTGTAAGGGCTTCACCGGCGTCGGATTCTCTCTAGTGGGTTCCAGGACTACTTAGAGCCCGAAACTCCCGGATTGGACGGAACTAGGGGAATCTTGCCAAGAGGTGGACCCTAACATTTTATTTGGTGTTCCTTGGGACTAGACTAACATAACCATACATTTCGTTCCACTTTGCTACCCCCTTTCAGCTCACGTAGAGGGTCCAAAACGGCAGTTCCGTCTTTTCCCCAACGGGGCTTTGGTTTCTCCGGAGGGGGGCTACGGATCGTTTGGATGCCACTGAATCCCATGGTATACCATACCATGTGTGTTAGAGTGTGTCATGGGTATTGGATTCCCAAGATTCCCTCGCTATCTGTGTAAGGGCATCACCGGCGTCAGATTCTCTCTAGCGGGTTCCAGGACTACTTAGAGCCCGAAACTCCCGGATTTGATGGAACTAGGGGAATCTTGCCAAGAGGTGGACCCTAACATTTTTATTGGTGTTCCCTGTAACTAATCTAACACAACCAAACAGTTGGTTCCACTTTGCTACCCCCTTGTGGCTAACGTAGAGGGGCCAGAACGACACTTCCGCCTTTTTCCTCAGCGGGGTTATGCATGGTTTCTCCGGAGGGGGGCTCCCGATCGTCTAAATGCCACCAAATCCCATAGTACGACATACCATGTGTGTTAGAGTGTCATGGTCTTGGATACCCGAGATTACCTCGCTCTCTTTGTTAGGGTTTCACCGGTGTCGGATTCTCTCTCGCGGGTTCCAAGACTAATTAATGAGAGCCTGAAACTCCCAGGTGTGACGGAACTGGGGGAATCTTGCCAAGAGGTGTGCCCTAACATTATCTTGGGTGTTCCTTGGGCCTAAACTAACACAACCAAACAGTTAGTTCGACATTTCTACCCCTTCCGGCTCACGTAGATGGGGCAGAACGACAGTTCTGTCTAGGCTATGGTTTCTCCGGAGAGGTGGCTCCAGATCGTATGAATGCCACCAAATCCCATGGTATACCATATCATGTGTGTTATAGTGTGTCATGGTTCTTGGATGCCCAAGAGTCCCTCGCTCTCTGTATAAGGGCTTCAACGGCGTCGGATTCTCTCTAGCGGGTTCCAGGACTACTTAGAGCCCGAAATTCCCGGAATGGACGGAACTAGGGGAATCTTGTCAAGAGGTGGACCCAAAATTTTATTTCGTGTTCCATGGGCCTAACCTAACACAAGCAAACATTTTGTTCCACTTTGCTACCCCCTTTCGGCTCACGTAGAGGGGCCAAAACGGCAGTTCCGCCTTTTTCCCCAACGGGGCTATGGTTTCTCCGGAGGAGGGCTGCGGATCGTCTGGATGCCACCAAATCCCATGGTATACCATACCATGTGTGTTATAGTGTGTCATGGGTCTTGGATGCCCAAGAGTCCCTCTCTCTGAGTTATGGTTCACCGGCGCCAGATTCTTTCTAGCGGGTTCCAGGACTACTTAGAGCCCGAAACTCCCGGATTTCACGGAACTAGGGGAATCTTGCCAAGAGTTGGACCCTAACATTTTCTTTGGTGTTTCTTGGTCCTAAAATAACACAAAAAACAGTTTGTTCCACTTTTCTAGCCCCTTTCGGCTCATGTAGAGGGGCCAGAACGACAGTTCTGCCTCCCCCCAACGGGGCTATGATTTTTTCGGAGGGGGCTCCGGATCGTATGAATGCCAGAAAATCCCATGGTATGAAATACCATGTGTGTTAGAGTGTGCCATGGTCTTGCATACCCGAGATTACCTCGCTCTCTGTGTTAGGGTTTCACCGGTGTCGGATTTCAATCTCGCGGGTTCCACGACTAATTAATGAGAGCCCGAAACTCCCAGGTGTGACGAAACTAGGGGAATCTTGCCAGGTGTGCCCTACCATTCTCTTGGGTGTTCCTTGGGCCTGACCTAACACAACCAAACAGTTATTTCCACTTTGCTACCCCTTCCGGTCACGTAGATGGGGCAGAACGACAATTCCATCTTTTTTCCAGCGGGGCTATGGTCTATCCGGAGAGGGGGCTCCGGATCGTTTGAATGCAACCAAATCCCATTACAAACCACACCATGTGTGATAGAGTGTGACATGGTCTTGGATACCCGAGATTACCTCGCCCTTCGTGTTAGGGTTTCACCGGTGTCTGATTCTCTCTTGCGGGTTCCAGGACTAATTAATGAGAGCCCGAAACGGAACTGGGGGAATATTGCCAAGAGGTGTGCCCTACCATTCTCTTGGGTGTTCCTTGGGCCTAACCTAACACAACCAAACAGTTATTTCCCCTTTGCTACCCCCTTCCGGCTCACGTAGATGGTGCAGAACGATAGTTCCGTCTTTTTCCCCAGCGGGGCAATGGTTTCTCCCCAGAGGTGGCTCCAGATCGTATGAATGCCACCAAAACCCATGGTATAACATACCATGTGTGTTAGAGTGTTTCATGGGTCTTGGATGCCAAAGAGTCCCTCGCTCTCTGTGTAAGGGCATCACTGGCGTCGGATTGTCTCTAGCGGGTTCCATGACTACTTAGAGCCCGGAACTCCCGGATTTGACGGAACTAGGGGAATCTTGCCAAGAGGTGGACCCTAACATTTTCTTTGGTGTTCCTTGTGCCTAACCTAACACAACCAAACAGTTGGTTCCACTTTGGTACCCCCTTCTGGCTCACGTAGAGGGCCCAGAACGGCCCTTCCGCCTTTTTCCTCAGCGGGGCTATGCATGGTTTCTCCGGAGGGGGGCTTCCGATCGTCTGAATGCCACCAAATCCCAGGCTATTACATACCATGTGTGTTAGAGTGTCATGGTCATGCATACCCAAGATTACCTCGCTCTTTCTGTTAGGGTTGCACCGGTGTCGGATTCTCTCTCGCGGGTTCCAGGACTAATTAATGAGATCCCGAAACTCTCGGGTGTGACGGAACTGGAGGAATCTTGCCAAGAGGTGTGCCCTACCATTATCTTGGGTGTTCCTTGGGCCTAACCTAACACAACCAAACAATTAGTTCCGCTTTTTTACCCCTTCCGGCTCGCGTAGATGGGGAAGAACGGTAGTTCCATCTTTTTCCCATCGGGGCTATGGTTTCTCCGGAGGGGGCTCCGGATTGTTTGAATGCCACAAATTCCCATGGTATACCATACCATGTGTGTTAGAGTGTGTCATGGGTCTGGGATGCCCAAGAGTCCCTCGCTCTCTGTGTTAAAGCTTCACCGGCGTCAGATTCTCTCTAGCGGGTTCCAGGACTACTTAGAGCCCGAAACTCTCGGATTTGACGGAACTAGGGGAATCTTGCTAAGAGGTGGACCCTAACATACTCTTGGGTGTTCCTTGGGCCTAACCTAATGTCAGACCCCGGACCCAGAGATATACAAACTGTCATGTGCTCCTAGCAGTGGACCCACAAGGGCTTCAGGGTTACCAGCCCCGGCCGCAACAAACAACGGTAGGCAGACCGGATTCATCGGCACGTAGTCCGGATCCCCGGTCTACTACTCCTTGTGTCCATGCTAGTCATAACCAGGTATGTATACCCAAGCGTCCACGAGTCGGATGAAACTGAAGGAACGGGACCAAAGTTATACAGAGCTGCTATGTGTCCAGAAAGTGCAACAACAATCGAGGGTTACTAGGGTTACCTCGCCCCAGGCCGGATATCTCCGGCAGGCGGGCTCGGACATGGATCATCGGCTCCACAACCCCTCGACTGCGACAACTATGCAGGCATAGCCAAAACTGTATAACAACGGGCTCGAGACCGACAATCGATCAAAGCAGTACTCTAGACATGAAAGTTGTATTAAACAACGCATACTAGAGTATCTTACACGCAGAGGTTACAGGACCAACATAGGTCAAGCAACCCAACATTACAACAAGCAGCGAAAGCAAAGATGTTGCTATACAACAAGAGCAAAAGGACTAAGAGTCCAAAACATGAGCAACGTAGCCAAACCCATACTACAGATACCAGGTTGCTGCCTGGGAACCCCTAGCTACTCATCGACGTCGAGGTAGAACCCTTCTTCAGCTGCATCGCCGAAGTCTCAAACAAAACAACAACGAGGCAAGGTTGAGTACAAAAGGTACTCAGCAAGACTTGGCTTTTAAGGTTCTTTGCATAAATCCAACTTTGTTTTCCGAAGTTGAGGAAGAAAAACACGTGTAGTAGAGCATTTCTAAAACAGAGGAGGAATCTACTCAACTACTGAGATCATCATGTTCTTTACTGCACCAAGTACTTTATCATCCCCAGACTACCTTATGCTATAAGAATCACCCCTCTCGACGTAGTCGAGGAGGCATCCTTCATTCGTTTCCAGCAAGTTTTAGTCATTCCGTTAGAGTTATCTATGACCCCGTGACTTTCACCAAGTTGTCCATAACCGTGGACACGGCTTTCTGAAAGATTTATCCCTGCAGGGTGGTACACTTTACCCACACGTATCGACCGACTCTTAGTGCCACGCGGTAACGCTCCTCTCTAAGAGCGCGGCAGAGTGTGGTCGACCACGGCCTTTACCTTGCTTAACCCTTTCCATGAGTCAACCCAAACAGGGCCACCCCGTCAACAGGGAGTTGGCCACCTCCTGACGGCACCTGTTCTGTGAGTCGGGACAAGATCCGTGTACGTCCATCACTGGTCCCGGTCACGCCCTAGTTTTCTCCAAAACCTTTTATGACACACCCGCAAATGGAAAGCTCAAACTATGTGACCCATGGAAGTGATCAAACAAGTTAGTTAGCCGAGCGCAGTCAGTTAGGCCCCGCGTTTGGTTGCACGATCAGTCTTGGCTTCCGCGGCGAGACCTTAAATCCTAGGGTTGGCGAGTACGGAACGAATAACCACTACCCAAGTGGCCTCCCGTGCTAGCCTTAGTCAGTTTCATATGCTCAGTACTCACAAATATAACAACATACAAGGTTATCGAAGTGATCCAAATCATCAACCGGACGAAGTAGATCAGAACACTAAGCATGACTAAGCATAACACACAAGGCTCTACGATACTCAAACAACCCTAGTCATACTAGGAGGGTAAACAGGTATGAAGGTGACATGTGAGGGAGGGGTCATGCAGTGGATAGGTTTACTCTAACCGACTCAAAACTAAGTTGAAACGTATGCATGAATGAGAGGTTGAAAAGACTCAAAACATGGGGTAGCCATGAGGTGGTGCTTGCCTTGCTCGTCGAAGGTAGAGCTTGGGTTGTCGTAGAAAGCCGGGTCGACCTCCGGATCTCGGTCTACCGAAAGCGAGAAACACCGGAAAGAAGGCAAACAATCAATACCTTATGACCGTACAATGCACAATATGTATGCATGAGTAAAACAATGCAATTGAAACAAAGTTTAAAGGATAGAACAGGAAGCTAGGGTTTTACGCCGTGAACGACGAACACCGGAGGTGGAGAAAACCCTAAACTAGATATGTGACCAAGATTAGATGTTCAAAAGACCTTGGAAACCTCATAGTTGGATTGCATTTGTTTCACTGATCAAAATGGTATATTACACTTAATTTTCTATTTTTATTGAATAAAAACTTTATTTTCAATATTTAAATGAATTAAATGTAAACTATAAAAGTGGACTCATTTTAAACCTTACCAAACATGTATGAAAGTGGTATAGATAAATAGCTCTCATTTTTATGAACACATTGCATATTTTTTCATAATTTTAGGAGTTATAAAATAAAAGTTATTGAATTTCCAAGTTTTAATCATATTCTGTTTTTCTGTTAAATGTGGGGCCCACTGTTCAGTTTAAAAGGACAAAGAAATCCACCTGGGGCGCCACGTGGGCGGGTGATGTCACGATGACATCATCGTGACCTCACGGGTGGCCGGCCGGTGGCAGGGAGTGGCCGCCGGCGGCGTTTCCGGCGGCCCCCGGATGCGAGGTTGGGCGCGTTGGGTGCGCACGGATGCGCCCTACCCAACTGTGGCGGCGCCGCCCGCTGAACATCAACGACGGCGAGCCGCCGTGAAGAGAACGGCGGCGAGAGGCTCGGGCTCCGACGATCTCATCGAATCCCGGCGAGAGGAGACGAGCGGAGGGGATGGGGAGGGGCGGAGGCTCACCACGAACTTGTAGACGTGTTCAGAGGGGCCGGAGGAGGGCTAGAACGGCGGCGCGGTGGAGGGATTCCGGCGGCCGGCCGCGGAGAAGACGACGCGATTCGTCGCGTCTACTGCATCCCTGCAGTTCCGCGTGCTCGAGGACGAAGAGGAGGCGACGGCGGTTCCAACGAGCTCAACGGGGAGGTCGGGGAGAGAGCGGAACGGCGGCAACGGCGGATCTCCGGTGGCAGTCGGGTTCGGGTGGAGGGAGAGAAACAGAGGGAGGAGGGGTTCGATTGGGGGGGGGTTCTACGAGTACACCCGATGCGGACGTCTCCTTGGGGATCTCCAGGCCTCCATGTCGACAGGGAGGGGAGCAGGAGGCGGCGGTCGGTGGCGGTTGCCCTCCTGTCACCGGACAGGAGGAAGACGATAAAAGGTTTTCTCTGTTAAGCCCCTGGAAAGACTGGAGAATTACAAAGAGGTCCTTAGGAATTTTTAAAACAGAACCAAAACAGAATTTTGAGGGCCTTTTTGTGAAGCAAAAATTGCACAAAAATACTTGTTGAAAAGCTCTTCAAATTTGCCACCTTTCTAGCACAAAGTTGGATCATTTTGAAAAACTTTGTAAAACAATTTTGTGTGAAGCCGGATTATGTGACTTTATGTTAGAACTCTGATTAAGTTTTAAAAGCAAAATTTTGGTCCATTTTTCATGCATGCATGCCATGTACACAACACCTCTCTTTATTACACAAAAGTAGGGATGTTACACCTAACACAACCAAACAGTTAGTTCCACTTTGCTACCCCCTTTCGGCTCACGTAGAGGGCCAGAACGACAGTTCCGTCTTTTTCCCCAGCGTGGCTAGCTATGCTAGGTTTTTCGGAGGGGGGCTCCGGATCGTATGAATGACACCAAATCCCATGGTATGAAATACCATGTGTGTTAGAGTGTGTCATGTGTGTTAGGGCTCCACCGGCGTCAGATTCGCTCTGTCGGGTTGCTGGACTACTTAGAGCCCGACTTCCTTCTCTATGTGTTTCTCTCTCGAATTTACATGCCCTATTGGCTCGAAACTCCTGGAACGGAGAAACGTGAGGGAATCTTGTGAAGAGTTGGGTCATACCTTCTTGGGAATTTCTAGTGTCCATCCTAACACATCCAAGCAAGTAGATAATAATTTATAAAAAAGGCACGATATCACTAAATAATCAACACAATTCTGATAAGCTTGGTTTTCAAAAAATTGAATCTGCATTTTGGCTTTCAAAAAAATTGGGGAAATTCTTTTTATTCTGTTAGATCAAACGGATGGAGTATTTTGTGGTTAAGTTATTATTATTCTGTATTCATTGTTTTTCTTTCCATTTCAAATTATTTTTATTTTCTTTTGTGAAATGTTTTGGGCAACTGGCGCCAGGCCGTCCCTTTATTACGCGGGAGACGCAGCGTCAACCCCTTCGGGAAGGCGTGCCCTTTAATCGCGCTCACCTCCCGCTCTCTCTCTTCTAGTCATATCACTCGCTCTATCTCTCTCACCGCCTTCCTGAGCTTCCCCTCTCTCCGTCGGCGGGTTTTCTTCCGCCGGGAGATCGACAACACCGCGACGACCATACTCGGCGGGAAACAAAGGCCAGGCCTCTTCTTCCTCCCTGGGCAGGCAGGATCTTCATTGGCTTTTTTTCAGATCACCGCGTGCGTCGTCCCGTCCTCTTCGAGGGCTTTGGCAATGGCGGTAAGATGATATCTAACCCTCTTATCCCTTGTATGTATTGTAGATCTGTAGATTGAGCTCGATTTTTTTGCGTAGCACGACATGCACGGTAGATCGACATGTTTTTACCGTTCATTCTGCGTCTCTGCTTCGTATTTTCTCCCGTAGACGTGGTTTTGTTCTATGGCTTAAGTTTGGGATATACGGCACGCTTAGTTCATCTATTTCCACCATGATTTCGATAGCTTATGGTTTAATTCCGAACCCGATTTGGGTGCTTCAGTTAGATTAGGCTTAGATTTGTTTTTTTTCACGGCTTAGATTTGGTATTTTTGCAAGGTTATTTCAATTTTGGCCAATTATTAACACTTTGACTAATGATTTACCGAGGCCAGGTGCTAGTAGTGACTTTACTTGTTGTACTTAGAAATTCTGAGGTCAGATTCATTTTTTCTGTGCATTTTCCATTGTTCCACCGGTTTTTCTTTTGTGTATCCTAATTTATCAACATGATGAATGTCCTCCTAGTTATATGCCGATGATTAAACTAGTCCATGGTGAAGGCCGAGAAAGTGTCTAAAATACCTTGTAGTGTATACAATTTGAGTATTTGTATTCGTATATGCTACTTTAGACACTCTCTCTTCTTTTGGTTTGCATGGCAATGATATATGAGGCTCGTATTAGATTTGTTTATATTGTTCCACTTTTCTTTGCCTTGAATGTCCTCCTAGTTATATGCCGATGATTAAACTAGGCCATGGTAAAGGCAAGGAGAGTGTCTATAATACCTTGTAGTGTATACAATTTGAGTATTTGTATTCGTATATGCTATTATAGGCACCCGCTTGGCCTTGGTTTGCATGGCAATGATATCTGAGGCTCGTATTACATTTGTTTCTATTGTTCCACATTTCTTTGCCTTGAAAATGTCCTCCTTGTTATATGCCGATGATTTAAACTAGGCCATGGTAAAGGGAAAGAGAGTGGTTATAATACCTTGTAGTGTATACAATTTGAGTATCTGTATTCGTACCTGCTATTATAACTACTCCTTTTTCCCTTGGTTTCCATGCGAATGATATATGAGGCTCGTATTACATTTGTTTCCATTGTTCCACTTTTTCTTTGCCTTGAATGTCCTCGTTATATGCCGATGATTTAAACTAGGCCATGGTAAAGGCAAAGAGAGTGTCTATAATACCTTGTAGTGTATATAATTTGAGTATTTGTATTCGTATATGCTATTATAGGCACTCGCCTGGCCTTTGGTTTGTATGGCAATGATATATGAGGCCCGTATTATATTTGTTTCCATTATTCCACTTTACTTTGCCTTGAATGTCCTCCTTGTTATATGTCGATGATTAAACTTGGCCATGGTAAAGGGACATATATTTTCTATACCTTGTAGTGTATACAATTTGAGTATCTGTATTTGTACATGCTATTATAGCCACTTCTTTTTCCCTTGGTTTGCATGGCAATGATATATGAGGCTCGTATTACATTTGTTTCCATTGTTCCACTTTACTTTGCCTTGAATGTCCTCCTTGATATATGCCAATGATTAAACTAGGCCATGGTAAAGGCAAAGAGATTGTCTACGATACCTTGTAGTTTATACAATTTGAGTATTTGTATTCGTACATGCTATTGTAGTTACTTCTTTTTGCCTTGTTTTGCATGGCAATGATATATGAGGCTCGTTTTACATTGGTTTCCATTGTTCCACTTTTTTTGCCTTGAATGTACTCCTTGTTATATGCCGATGATTAAACTAGGCCATGGTAAAGGTAAGCAAAGGGCTTCAATACCGTGTAGTGTATACAATTTGAGTATTTGTATTCGTACATGCTATTGGTTCTCTCTTGTTGCCTTTGCTTGCATGGCAATGATATCTGAGGCTCGTATTACATTTGTTCCTATTGTTCCACATTTCTTTGCCTTGAATGTCCTCCTTGTTATATGCCGATGATTTAAACTAGGCCATGGTAAAGGGAAAGAGAGTGTCTACAATACCTTGTAGTTTATAGAATTCGACTATTTGTATTCGTACATGCTATTGTAGGTACTCCTTTTTCCCTTGATTTCCATGCCAATGATATATGAGGATCGATTACATTTGTTTCCATTGTTCTACTTTTCTTTGCCTTGAATGTCCTCCTTGTTATATGCCGATGATTAAACTAGGCCATGGTAAAGGCAAACAGAGGGCTTCAATACCTTGTAGTGTATACAATTTGAGTATTTGTATTCGTACATGCTATCGGAGCTCTCTTGTTGGCTTTGCTTGCATGACAATGATATATGAGGCTCTTATTATATTTGTTTCTATTGTTCCACTTTTCTTTGCCTGGAATGTCTTCCTTGTTATACGCCGATGATTAAACTTGGCCATGGTAAAGGGAAAGAGAGTGTCTATAATACCTTATAGTGTATACAATTTGAGTATTTGTATTCGTACATGCTATTGTACGCACTCTTTTATCCCTTGGTTTGCATGACAATGATATATGAGGCTCATATTACATTTGTTTCCATTGTTCCACTTTTCTTTGCCTTGAATGTCCTCCTTGTTATATGCCAATGATTTAAACTAGGCCATGGTAAAGGGAAAGAGAGTGTCTATAATACCTTGTAGTGTATACAATTTGAGTATTTGTATTCGTACATGCTATTATAAGCACACTTTTCCCCTTGGTTTGCATGCCATGATAAATTCTAGGAGATCAGATTCAACACGTGGGAGTGATACAAGGCCACGTCTTGTATTACTTCCTGGTATTGAGTTCGTACTTCTAGCAAGTGTTGGCAATGTGTTTATGAGGCTTGTTTTACATTTTGCATTGTTCCATATGTGTTTATTCTAACTGCATGTTACAATGAATTCTAAGGATGCCCTTTTAGTGCATGATCGCCTATGTGTTTATAAGGCTTGTTATCACTATGCACATTTTATGAGCTTATTTGGTCAATGATGATGACTTTGACACATGTATATTTGGCTGATGCCTCACTGTCTCCACCAGATGGCCAGCAAAAGTAAGAACCAGACACAAATAGATGTGCCATGTCTTTGCTTTTTCTGGCCCACCCGGTGTAGCAAAGTTGTGTATGCTTGCTGTGTCTCTATGTTCCCTGAGGCCAATGAGTACAGAGCTGTGACTATAGATGTTGTTTTGAATGTGCATGATCCCTTTAAGTCGATGATTAAAATGTGTCACCATATCATTGCAATGAGGGTTCCATACTATCTTGTGCAATGTACAAGCACATTCATTGTGCATTGCTCTTGGTAGTGTAGAATTACTTCTTGGATAAACATGGTTGTGCTTTTATTATGAGGCATTACCAGTTGTTCGTAATTTGGCCCCAGTTTTACATAAATGTCTTCATGAAAGAATTGTTCCTTTTTAGAACCAATCTACTTATATGCACATTTTGTAATTTCTGCTTCTTTTTTCCTTGATTAATAGGGTATTCCATGCCCTGTATGCAAGAATAATTGCCCAAATGTTGATCCTTCTGCATCCAAGTTCGGTGCTGCTGTACAAGAGTGTCACCTCAAGTCAGTGGTAAGAAAAAAATTCTTCTTCTTACACTTGTATTATGTATTGTGTTTTTATTACAATATCTAATTTCCACGTTTCTTTTTATTTCTGATGCACATGTTGTACCGTGCACTGCTCGGATAGCATTCAACAAGTTAGTAGGTGAGCGTGTGATGTTTGGTTCCCATGCCAGGAAGTACACCTTTCATGTGTCAAAAGAACAGAGCAAGACCCATTTGCATGGGACACAATGGGATCGGTTCATCGAGGAAAAGAACATCTCCGTGGGATGCATACTAGTGTTTTCCATGATACCAAGGCCCACTATCTACGTTGTTATTATTGGCAACTCCCAAGATGACTCACTTTGCATTTCAAGCGAAGATGACTTAGTTTCAAGCGTAGATGACTCAGTTTGCAACGTAGATGGCAGTTCTGATGATGAGATGCATGATGAGGATTCTAGCAATTCTGATGATGAGGTACATGATGAGGATTCTGACAGTTCTGTTGATGAGATCATGATGATGCCAACATCGTATATGCCCAAATAGCCAATCTCGACAATCACGAGAAGAACCGCCTGGCCCAGCTTCTACCCCTTGGACCCTATGTCGGGCATCCTTTTGTGACTCGTTTCACCGTCACAAACTTGCAGCACTATACTATGGTATGTATCTATAAGACGACGTCCTCCTTTTGCAAGTAAATTTCCAAGAACCATGAGAAGGTCTTCTAATATGGTATGTTATCTTTCATGCTTAGAAACTACCGAAGGTTATAGGGGACACGCTGGCCTGAGGAATCATGGCAGGGTTGGCCTACGACTTAGAGCCGAAGAGCATGTCACCACCATTTCTTACAACAAGAAAATCGACGACCGCATTATCCTCGACAAGCTGGTGTGGACGGTTTTCGTCCAAGGAAATAATTTTCATAATCAACAACCTGTTTTGATCATTGTGAGGGAGACCGATGACCCTAGGTTGGAGGCGGTCATTGAGATGGGGGTGATATAGAACCGGAGCAAAGAATATGCATTGTTGGTGAAGAGACTAGGCTGCTGCTGAGCTAGGCCTATGAACTTCTTATTTTGTCTGACTGGATTGTAAGTTCGTTTGTTTCCTGGACTTGTTAAGGTTTAGTTTGTTTCGTAAACTTCTAAGGTATATTATAGCTGGTAGATCCCTCGTGCTAAAACCCGAGTAAAGATCAAATCTTTAATACTTCCTCCATTCCAAAATGTAAGCCTTTTTATCGAGCTAAAACAGTTTGCTAAAAAGGCTTATATTTTGGAACGGAGGGAGTAGCTGCTAAAACCTCGAGTTTAGATCAAATCCCTCGTGCTCGTAGATCGTGCAACTCATCACTACAGAATCAACAAAAGCCTAGCAAGCCAACGGTCACTGAACTTCTCGACCTCGTCGCTATCGCATAAATACGATCGAGCACGGACCACACAACCTACCTTCTACGCCGCCGCCACAGCCCCCCGACCTGCCCCCTCACTCTCGGCGCTGATTACTGCACGCCGCCACAGCCCCCCGACCTCCCCCCTCACTCTCGGCGCTGATCCGCTCGATGGCGCCGCGTGTGAGAAGCAGCACCGGCTTCCGAGGTGTGCAGCTGCGGCCGTCCGGGCGCTGGTCCACGGTGATCACACACAACGGCGTGCGGTGGTGGATGGGCACCTTCGACACGCCCGAGCTCGCCGCCCTGCACCGAGCTCAACTTCCGGGACGTCGAGAGCAGGGAAGTTGCCGAGTTCCTCGCTCCGGATCTGAGGATTGTGACCCGCATGGAGGAGCAGGAGAACCGCCGCGCGTTCGTGCAGCTGGGCATCCGCCGGGACGACGAGGCCACGATGGAGAGGTTCCGCCATGATCACCCAGATCTGGTACATGCGCAGTTGCGGCTCGACGCTCAGAGGGACGCAAAGATGCGAGCTCGTATGGATGCTGGCCCCTCCACCATCGTCGTCTCATCGTCAAATGAGAAGATGGAGGAAGCATTCTGGGAGAGCCTTATCTTGGACTCCGATGACGACGAACTTGACGACGCATTCTGGGATGATGTGTAGTGTTTCACAATGTGGAAGATGTTGAAACGTGTCAAAATAATCAAAATTTCGACGTTTTATGTGTTCATCGAAGTTTCAACATTTCTTCCTTCTTATTTTGGGCTGCAACTGTAGTAGGATAATTATGGGCTACGAAGTGCTATAAGGCCCAATAAAAAGTGTCTGACAGGAGAGGGCCCAAGAAAGTGCCATCATGGCCCAAGTATGGAAACAACCGCTCTTCCACTCACCGCAGTAACCCACTAACCCTGGCATGCAGCACGCCACGCGTTTGTCACGATATTGTGAACGTGAAACGTGTCACTTTAGTTTCGGCGGCCAGTTATTGCTCCGTCGTGCATGCGGTTCCTCCGTTCCAATCCTCCTCCCGATGTATAAATAGACGCACTCTTCAGTTCATCCTCTATCTGCCTCACCGCCTCCCCTCAAGCGAAAACCCTTTGACGTAGTAGGTTCCACCGGCGGTCGTTCCTCCAGGCGGCCATGGCTCCACGGGAAAAGCGGTCTGCTGCCCTCTTGTAGGTTCCATTTCCGTTCACGTACTGCTGATCCGTTTCTGGATTCCTGGTGATTTCGTCTTTCTTAGATCCTTTTCAGAATTCCTGGTGCTTTCATCTTTCTTAGATCCGTTTCTGATTTCCTCGTGATTTCATCTTTCTTAGATCCATTTTTGCTTTTAGATTAACATCAACTTCCTATCATGCAACTATCTACAGGGCACGTGAAGCCGAGAAGACGGTCATCTTCAACGCTCTTGCGAAGAGGGTTGACATCCTAGAAGCTGAGCTTGAGAAGGCCTTGAAGCTCGCCTACGAGAATCTCAACAAGGCTCGCGATGCCAGGTTGGAGCAGGTGGCTCAGGGCGAAGCTTCCCTCATAGCGTTTCAGAAGTTGATCGATGATACGTCCAAATTGAGGGCCAGCAACCTCGAACTGACCAAGCAGGTTGGGGAACTGAAGATCGGTTTAGCCCTAGAAGAGCAGAAAACTCCGATCACTCTCCTCACAGCTATGAATCCCCAGGCAAGGGAGGATCCAGTGCCATCGAAGGATCCTGTCCCGAGGGAGGATCCAGTGCCATCGGAGGAGCTGTCGGCCCCCTACTGATGCTCTTTATTTAGCTCCCTACTGTTGCCCCCGTGCTTCTGATGTCCTGTTTAGATCGACAATCTCTTTTGTATCGTGTGGTTTCTATTAATATGTAGTCTATGTTTATGTTCATTTAATATGTTTATTTTCTTAAGATAGATATAATTCGAGTTCACAATATGGAGAAATAGATGACAGAAGTTTCGATGGATCTAAGTGACAGAAGTTGAAAGGGTTACATTAGACTAATGCCGATGCAAAAACATATACCAAACAAATAATTCGATTTCACAATATGGACAAATAAATGACAGAAATGAAAAGGGATATATTCGACTAATCTGCGACGTTATCGTGGAACGAAACTCTCCTCCAACTGGGCCTATTGGGCCGTGAACAAAAATCCGCGACGGCACATATAAGAAACGTCGAGATGGACCGCGTCTTCGAGAGAAAATTCCACTTTTCAGCCATCCGCGATGGAAACCGCGCGACGTTATCAAAATGTGCCGCTCAAAACGTTCCGGATCCCACGGAATTAGGTAGTGAAGTTTGTTGGGAGACCCCAACAGAAAGGTATGAAGAGTGCAGCAACAAGTTTTCCTCAGAAAGAAACCAAGGTTGAATCGACCAGTAGGAGGAAGGAGCAACTTCAGAAGGTTGATGCAGCTGAGATGGTAGGGCGCACTACCGGTTCAGCAGCAACATGGAACCTACACAACACAATCAAATCACTTTGCCCCAACAAATAAGTGAGGTTGTCAATTTCACCGGTTTTGCTGAACACAAAGAGGTTAAACGTATGGTGCGGAAAACAATATGAGAACATTATGAAAACATTAGCAGTAGTGTGAAAACAGTGGAAGCAGTGTGAAAACAATAGAAGCAGTGTGTGTGTTATTAGTATGAGAAAATGGACCAGGGTCCATAGTTCGCTAGTGGTGTCTCTCCGTGAAAGATAAATAACATGTGTGGTGAATAAATTACAGCTGGGCAATTGATAGAAATGAAGACTGCACCGTAGTGCATATGCAAGACATAAATATTACTATGTGATTCATGCGGGCATTACAACAAGATGCATATACCATCATCCAACTTCATCTATGACTTATAATCCACCCTCCGAATATCATCCGAACAAACGTTGGGTATTAAGTTGAAAGCAACAGATAATCGCAGCAAGCAAAGTGTGTAATGTAAACAATGTAAACACCGTTGTTTTCTCCCTAATGACAACAACACATCCTCTATCCGTCACGTTTCTGTCACTCGAGCACAGATGAAAAGGAGGCATGACACCACTATCGAGCATAACTACTCCTTCTTGGATTTACTAGAATCTAATTGGCCAGATCATCTACTAATAACGGAGAGCATGGAAGATCATAAATAACATATGCATGAAGATAACATGATAAATTGATAATCAGGAGACATAGCATTCAACATTCATTGGATCCCACCAAACAAAACATGTAGCATTACATAAAGATGATCTCGATCATCTAGGGAAGCTCATGAGATCTAAACATGATGCATAAAGTGGAGGAGACAACCATCTAGCTACTGATATGGACCCGTAGTCCAGGGATGAACTACTCACACATCACTTCGGAGGAGGGCATGGTGGTGTAGACCCCTTCGGTGATGAAATTCCTTCCCGGAAGGGTGTCAGGGAGAGCTCCAGAACACTCCCTATCTAGGGATGACGATCACGGCGGCCTCGGATGTTTCTCGGGGAAAAGTGGTATATATCTAGTGTTGATATATCGGGGGCATTATATAGGCGAAAGGGCGATGGAGGTGGGCGCCCGAGGGGCCCACACCATCCCCAGGCGCGGCCAGGGGAGCCGACCTATGGTGTGGCCCCTCTCCGGGTCTCTTCGGGACTCCGTGGAACCTTCAGGCATTCTAAGACTTCCGGGCTTCGAATTTTCAAATTCCAAGAATATTTCCTGAACAACTTTTGTGAAACTAAAAACAGTAGAAAACACGGAACTGACTCTATGGCATCTTGTCAATAGGTTAGTCCCGTAACATCAAGGTAGTAACATAGATGGTCTCATTTATTAGGTTGTAAACATTTTTTTCTTGGAAACCGCTATGTGATGGTAACTATAGCTAACTCTATTTGTCTCTCTCTTCATTAAATAGTTGTCACATCGTCTGTTTTGGTTATATGGCACTATTAGTCTAGGAAGTCAGAAATTCACCAATGACGTGGAAGTTTTAAAGGTATGTTACTCCCATTCTCGAAATAGGTTTTTGTTCCGCTACATAAATAAAGCCCAACGGCCAAACCGATACAATGTGATGAGGGAAACCTCTTGAAAAGCAGATCAAAGATAAGAAAAGAAAAACAAAGAGAACCAAACTTTCCACCTAGGAAAATGGAACAAGACCGAATGGACGAGGCTCCACGACGACACCCCCAAGAGGGTAACGACGTAGCACGTCGGCGCCGTCCAGACCGGCATAGTCAAGGGATTTCACCCGGAGGCCTAACGCCGCCAAGGTAGCCACAACAACGCCCCCAAGAGGGCAACCATACCCGTAGACCTCGCCGCCATTGGCGCAGAGCGCAGAGCTTTCGCTCGGAAACCTCGCACGGCGTCCGCATAGTCGAACTGCCCACTACACTCAGGAATGGACTCTAAACCATGATCTGGGCATTGCCGCCACCATCTCCAGGAACCCCCATCGCCCGCTTCTCGCCATCTGCACGACCAAAGAGCAATGCCATCATGACCGCCCACGACACTTGATACGTCATAAACGTATCCTTAATTTCTGATGTTCCATGTTGTTTTCATTCCATATGCTATATGTTTTCCTTACACTTATTGTCATTTTTATCGATTTCCCGGGACTAACCTATTGACAAGATGCCACAGAGCCAGTTCCCTGTTTTCTGCTGTTTTTAGTTTCAGAAAAGTTGTTCTAGAAATATTCTCGGAATTGAACGATTCAAAAGCTAGAAGCCTTAGAACTCCCGAAGGGTCTAGGAAGTCTGAAGGAGACTCGGAGGGGGGGCCCGGAGCCCCCACACCATGCCTGTGTGCGGGTGGCCCCCTGGCCGCGTCTGGGGGTCAACCCGAGATCGGAAGGGTTCTGGAGTTCTTCCCGGCACCCTGCCGAGAGGGAAAATCATAACCGGAAGGCTCTACACCACCATGCTCGCCTCCGGAGTGATGCGTGAGTAGTTCATCCTTGGACTACGGGTCCATATCAGTAGCTAGATGGTTGTTCTCTCCCTTTATGCCTCATGTTTATATCTCGTGAGCTACCTTATATGATGGATATCATCTTATTGTAATGCTACATATTGTGTTTGCTGGGATTCGATGATTATTGAATGCTATGTATCTTGATTATCAATCTATCATGTTGTCTTCATGTGTATGTTATTTATGATCTTGCATGCTCTCCGTTGTTAGTAGATGTTCTGGCCAAGTAGATACTAGGGACTCCAAGAGGGAGTATTTATGCTCGATAGTGGGTTCATGCCTCTTTTGCATCTGTGCTCGAGGGACAAAAACGTGACGGATGGAGGATGTGTTGTTGCCATTAGGGAGAACACAACGATATTTACTTTGTTCACATTGTTTACATTACACACTTTGCTTACTGCGATAATCTGTTGCTTGCAACTTAATACCCATCGTTTGTTCGGATGATATTCGAAGGGTTTATTATTAGTCATAGATGCAGTTGGATGACGGTCTATGTATCTTGTTGTAATGACCACATGAATCTCATAGTAATCATTATGTCATGCATGTTTCATTATATATCAATTGCTCACCTGTAATTTGTTCATCACGCATGTTAGCTATCTTTTATGGAGAGACACCACTAGTGAACTGTGGACCCCGGTCCATTTTCCCATTATGATAATACAACCACTGCTTCCATTGTTTTCACACTGCTACTGCCGTTTTCATACTGTTCTCATACTATTTCCCACACCATACGTTTAACCTCTTTGTGTTCCGCAAAACCGGTGAGATTGACAACCTCACTGCTTCGTTGGGGAAAAGTGAATTGATTGTGTTGTGTAGGTTCGACGTTGCTGCTGAATCGGTAGTGCGCCCTGCCATCTAAGCTGCATCATCATCGGAAGTTGCTTATCTCTCCTACTGGTCGATTCAACCTTGGTTTTTTTTTCTGAGGGAAACTTCCTACTATGCTTTTCATACCTTTCTCTTGGGGTCTCCAAACGAACGTGTGTTACACACGCATCAACAATCACCGTAGAAACGCCCGCGCAGTCCACCTTCCAGGGCCGTCGCCCCGGCGTCCACGACCTCGACCGTGGGATTTACAACACCACGAGGTCAGCGAATTAGGCGATATAGAACCATTGGAACCCTCCTAGACGGTAGTAGCAGCCATTAAGAGGAGATCAACCATCCTCCACCACCAAAGGTGGTCGCCAACCAAACGCATCAGCAAGGCCTGTCAGGCCTAGATCAGCTACATGCCAATATCGGCCCGATCCGGCCAAGATCAGGCCCGAATAGCATCGCTACCGCGCCATGGTCGCCGCTACAATCCACTGCAAGTGCAATGTCACCCCTACCTCCACCAACTCGCCGGAGATCCATCGCCACTCACCCGGAACGAGCTAGCCCGGAGCGCATAATCAGCTAGGGCCGAGAGGATCACAGCACCCCGAACCACATCAGACAAGGGTGTGCCCAGCCGGTTGCATCTTTCGACAGTAGGCAGAGCCGCACCAGGCCTAGGGACGCCGGGCACCGGGCCGCTGCGTCAGGCCGCCATGCACTGCTACCATCATGGACGCTGTCGGCAGACCATCCTCGCTGTGCTGTACCACCGCCGTGAGCCGAGGTCGTCACCAACTGCGCACCGCCGCCGGCAGCCGCTGTCCCGTGCAGAGCCCCGCACGCGGGTACAGAAGAACCGCTACCGTCGGCATCGTGCGGACTTCGCCCGACGGCACACGCCGGCGGCGGCGGAGGGGGAGGTCAGAGGAGGAGTACGGGGGCGGAGGAAGCGACGCCCTTGCACGGTCATCCATGGGGACAACATGGACGAGACCTAGCGAGGAGTTCGCAGCTTGTGCGGAACCTGTTACTCCCATTGGGAGCATCCTAAGAGCATCTCTAACAGAACCCGTAAAATAATCAAACCCGTAAAATTCAGGCGTGTTTACAGTTTCGGTCTAGTTTCGAGGCCCTAGCAGCACCCGAAAACGCGACTCAGCTGAGAATGCGGCTCGGGGGCCCGAGTATTCTCCCTCCATGCGCTATATGTATGGGCTGCCGAGCCGTTCTCAGGTCAATCCCATTTGGAACCCAAGCCGCCTCCGATGCAGTTGCTCACCGTCTTGCTTAGCTCCAGCGAGCGATTTAGCCCCCCTGCTACCGGATTTCCGCGATGGAGCCGCACAGCTGCCCCTTCGCCGGAGCCAACGAACGGAACGGCTCGCCCCCTCCCGTTCTCACACCACCGCCATCCACAGAGGTCGTGCCTCGCATCGACGAGCACAGCCTCATCCACGCTGGCCTGGCCGGCAACCGCGCGACCTCTCCTTCACGTTGGGGGGGGGGACTGGAATTGGGCACCGCGGAGTAGTTCCCCCCTCGGTCACAAGCGTTGATGATGCGGGGCCTATGGGAGGAAACCTCCGGCGACGAGGCTAACGAGCATGTCCCTATGGCCCTCATGGAAACCGAGGAGGACCTCCTCCAGCTCGGCATCCAGAAGAGCCTCCTGCACGAGCGGAGGCAGGTGATTCGGCGCCGCCGCTACGAGCGCCACCTGGACGACTACAACAATCGGCAGCTGTAGCGCGGCCTCCATGCGGACGAGGAGACGTAGGAGAAGAAGCTCGAGTAGGACGCCATTGCGGCGTCCCAGTTCGAGCAGCCACCCGCCTCCTCCTCCAGCTGCTCCTCCTCCGACAACGAATTCAGCGAGGACTGAAGACGGAGCGGCGTAGCAAAGGAGAAGCCCCGGCGAAGAAAAAGCCGAGCATTTGGGTCCTAATAGGTGTTCACCGCCGCTTATGTTTAATTAAATTCGTTTGTGCTGGATTCCGATATGTATTTCGGCGAAACAAAGTTTAATTTCCCCTTTACCTCGTTTGTGCTTAATCCTCAGTTTTAGTGTATAGGGTCCGCTGCGATCTCCTACCGCACGATCTGAAAAAAAAAGGAAAAAACGTGAACAGAAACCGTGTTTTCAATTCGGCGTTTACGATTTTTATTAGAGATGCTATAGTTCAAAATTCAAGCGGAAGACGCGTCTACAAACTCAACCGCCAGCTCGTCGCTCAAAATTCAACGCAAGTGTTCAATGCGAACGCGTTTGCACATTACAAGAAGTAGTACCACTTCACCACCTATTAATATGGAACGGAGGGAGTACATGCATGATTTGCCATTATACAGAGTGAGCTGTTCGACTGCATGCGTGCGTGTGACTGGTTGAGGCGAACCAAAGACGTTGCTGGAAATAACTTGGACCGCCGTTCGATAGCTTCCAGGTTCTTAAAACGAAGCGACCAATGGTCACTTGAGTAGTTGAGTAGCAACGCGCTCATGCAGCCGGCCGGTTTAATTAAGACTGACGACTAATCTCCTTTTTAACCGGTCCCTTCACGTCTCTCTGAAACACGCTCCTCCCACCACTTTGATCGGCCATGGCAACTGCATGCTGGTCCTCGCTCCCGTTCGACCTCATCGACCGCATCGCCGGCTGTCTCCTGGCCACCGCCGACCTGGACTGCTACATGGACTTCCGCGGCGTCTGCCACAACTGGCGCGCCGCCACCACCGACCCCAGCAACACCCTCCATCGCCGCTTCCGCCCGCACAACTGGATCATGCTCGACTACCCGTCCCACGGAGAGGACGCCCGCCTCCTGGTGAACACCGTCACCGGCCGCTTCCACGGCAAGAACATGCCGCTGCTCCGCAAGTACTACGTCGTCTCTGTCACCACCGACGGCCTCCTTGTCCTGGCAGGCCGCCAGGTCCCTCACCTCGCCTGCGTCCTCAACCCATTTACGGGCTACATGGTCCGTTTCGCGGCGCGCATGCGTCCCGCTGTGGCAGCGGCGGCCGTCTCCGGTTCCTCTCCACCCTACCTCGTCATCTTCTGCGGTGATTCAATGAAGCTCTACAGGGCTAACCCTGACAGCGAGAGCTTCGTCAGGTACAAGAAGAAGTACGCGTATCCTTTGTCCGGAAGGCCGTCCAAGGTTGTATTGCCATGGACGGCCACCAGGATGTGCTGCCGCCGCTTCCTGCTGCGGTGGTCACCAAGATTGCTGATATGATGACCCCGTTCGTTCCCGAGATGCCTAACGATGAGAACATTGGTTCTTGGAAACGTTGTTTTCTGGTGGAATCCGCAGGGGAAATGCTAGTCGTCTTCAAGGTTGAGAATGCCATGCAAGTTTTCAAGCTGGGAATGGACGGAAATTCTCTTGAGCAGGTGCAGAGCATCGGCAACCGTACCATTTTCATCGGCGGTTTTAATAGGTGCCTCTCTCTGGACGCCAGTAAGTTCCCGTCCATCCAAGCCAATTGCATATACTTCACGGATCGTCTGAGCTCCCTGTCCACTGAAATATATCACCTCAAGGAAGGGCCACAAGGTCAGAGTGTCACTGCCAGTGAAGACGCACCGTCTATCGACCTGCCGGCCTTTGTGTGTAGCCCTTTCACCGCGCATCCTTTCACCATCATTCTGCTGCTCTCCCTTTACACTTTAAGCTGTCAGGCTGGTCAAGTGTCAAAGGTAATAAAGCATGAAGATCGTCTTCTTGAGGATCTCCGGAGTGGTCAACTGTCGTTTTCGGACCTTCTTCTCCAAGCCTTGCAGTCTGATACTGATTCCGACGATTAAACCATTCATTCCGCTCTCACGCGGATACTGGTCAAACTTTGTTTTTTCTGTCGTGGTTACTTGATGTTATGTCTTCTATGCAACAAACAACTGGTTGAGTGATTGACTCTGAAAAGTTTATCAATGCAGTACTTAGTCCCCCTTTTGTTATGCAATCTTTGTTGCAGCAATTCAGTATGGTGATCTGGCAGTAGAACATGTTTTGGCAGTTAGAGAAAGTACCTGTTCGTAATTGGCCATTCCCATGACAAGTACGTTCTGATAGAATTTGCAATTGTGGATTGAAGAACGATGTCTCATTTCCTCCCAAAGCAGCAACACGTTTTTTACTCCCTCCTTTCACTTTTAAGACATTTCAATTTTGGCCCATACATGTCCCATTTCCTCCCAAAGCCCTAGACGAAAGGCCGAGTTTCCACCAATGTACATTTTAAAATGAGTGAATCTGGACTTATTTTATACATAGATTTACTCATTTTACTACTATATAGTCAAAATTAAAATGGTATATAGAGTAACAAATTCCACCATAATACTACTCAATTTTTTTAAGGGTTATTTAACAGGGTGCCCTCAGTTGGCACCACGACCTCAGTTTAACCCCTAGCGCCGAATCGACCTCAGTTTTGCCCTAGTCTGTCCGCAAGGACTCGTTTCGCTGCTCCCACCGTAACTTTCTGCTCCCGTTAGGATGCTGACCTGTGGGACCCATCATAGAACCGTTGGCGCGACATGTGGGCCCCAGCTGTTGAGCGTTGGCGCGGCTTGTGTGCCCCAACTGTTGACGGCTGGCGCTGCATGTGGGCCCAACTGTTGACCGTTGCTTGCGGCCCAATGTCAAATGAGGCCCAATGTTAACATGCAGACTACACATTATCCATTTATATTTATTAATCACTACTTGCAGACTACACATTATCCATTTATTAAACCATCAAATTATTCGTATTAATAATATAAAATATATACTGTGATCAGCTAAAATTTGTATATTATCTTAGAAAACATAATGCATCACATCTTTTATACATAAATTTTGTTTACAATGTGCATATTTTAAAGCGATAATTAGAAATATTGCAAAAAAAAGCGATAATTAGAAGGATAAAACTTCTAAACAGTGGGTACATATTTGGACAAATATAAGAACATAACTTTATATATAATTAAACATACTTAGAAAGGATAACTAGCCCCACTTTACATATAAACAGTGGGGCCCGAGGGACATTACATCTAATTAAAAAAAAACCCTAACTGCTCCCGCTCTGCATGCGGGAGCCCTTGCCGCCCTCCGGCGCCCTACTTCCTCCACTCCGCCGCCCTGTCCTCCATCTCCTTGTTGACGCGGGCGCGGCGGTTCTCCGTCCGCATCCTCTCCTCTCTCTCACGGACCCGCTTGATGCTGGCCCCGAGAGCCTTCGCGTCCTCCTTCGCCTTCTTCTTCTCCTCGGCCTTCAACTCCTTCTTCTCCAGCCGCTCCAGTTCCTTGAGGCGGCGGATCGTCTTGGGGGAGAGGTCCAAAGTCTTGGGGACGGTGGGGGCGGGCTCGGGGTTGTGGACGAAGGGCAGCGACAGCGATCTCTCCCGTTTGGGAGATTCGACGTCCTCCGTCGTAATCGACCTCGTACCAAGGCCGATCTTTGGGGCAGTTGTCCTCGTCGGAGACCGACTCGGGGCTAGAAGGTAAAGAGTAGGAAGACATGGTTCGGGGCTTGAAGGGAGAGAAGGCAAGGGGCTAGAGAGGGATGAGAAGATGAAGGACGAGTGAAACAGGCTAGTTAAGACACGATGAGACGTGAATTAATTGGGGTAGATGAAGCAAACTGTGTGAAAACGTTGGATGCAGTGTAGAAGAGTAGATGCATGGTCAAAGCGGTGTAGAACAGGCGTAGGCGTAGGACAGGCGTAGGCGTAGGCGGTGATACACGGAGTACGAGCGTGTGCATTAGGCAGTTAAAGTTGATGCGACGTTGCATGCGTGTATTAAAGAGGTGATGAGAAGAAATCCAAAGTCTCACGCCAAATACTGCCTGGCTGCATGCATTGATGCGTATCTTCTGAAAACGAGGCGTGGAGGGCTGCGTCGCTGCAAATGCGACGCGACTCGTGTTTCTAAAACGAGGCGTGCAGGGCTGCAAATGCGACACGGCGTTGTTTACTCTTTTATTCTTATGCGACGTTGTCTACTCTGAAAAAAACGAGGCGTGCAGGGCTGCATGCACCGGGCTGGTGAACGGGGCCCCACTAGACAATGTCCGTTGTTGCATGCAGTTACACTGAGACAAAACACACCCAGTCCATGCACCGCGTCATTTTCAATCGTTTGATCATAAGGAACGCTGCAGATCGAGTCCATGCATGCAAACTACAACGGCAACGGCCTGCAGACTCCGGGAACTGGATCCTCTGACGTCACCGACAAATGGAGCCCATCACACACCGGACCCACGTGTCATGGGGAGAAAGTCAGAGAACGTACGGTGGGCAAAGTAAGAGGATCTGGTTCCCTCTGTTTTTAGGGCATGTATAATAGTGTAGAGGGTGTTGTCTGCACTACTCGGCCATGTCATTTCTAGACAGCTTCAGAGATAGTTGGTACAGTGCGGTCACCCCCTAGCTTGTGTTGTTATCCAGACGCTTCGTAGCCCCCCTCCCGGTGAAACCGTAGACCCGCTGGAGAAATACCGGACTTATACGGAAACACGCGGTAACGGCGTCGAAATGGGGTAGCAATGTGGAACTATTTGCTTGGTTGTGTTAGGATAGCCCATAGGAACACAAAACAAAAAGGTAGAACCCACCTCTTCGGAAGATTCTCGATGTTTCGTCCGATACTGGAGTTTCACCCTATAAGCGCATGTAAACTCACGAGAGAGAAGTGGATGCCGGTGAAGCGGGTCACACCCCGGAGAGCAATCTTTGACATCCAAAGCACACAACACACATATAAATAACATGGTATGGCACCCCCAAAGCACACAACACACCTATACTAACATGGTATGGCACCCCCTAGCTTGTGTTGGGATCCAGACGCTCCGTAGCCCCCCTCCCGGTCAAACCCTAGACCCGCTGGAGAAATACCGGACTTATACTGTCGGATATATACCAACTAGGGGTATATCAGATGGTGGTCTAAAGTGCCGGATTACCAGGGTGGCCTAAATGGTAATGGGCTATGGTCCATTGGGCGGCCCAGTAAGCTGACGCGCATAAGCCGGATTCTAGAAGAACCCGGATCACGGCCCACGTGATCTGGCTTGGAGTAGAAGGCGGATTCTTTACTTCCCAAGTTAATAGTTACCATAGTCTTCTAGGTTTCCTTCTCTGTATGCCCTAATCCGGCTATTATATAAAGCCGGACGGGAGATAAGATAGATAGACAAGAAGCTAAAGGCTAACTCGCCGAGAGGTTGATCCTCGACGAGCAGCTAATAGAACCTCAGGTTGTACTCTGTATTCCCAGGCTTTAGTCCTGAATAGTGAGATTGCAGGAGTAGGAACGCCGCGTTATCGTTTCGTACCGAACCTGGGTAAAAACTCCGTGTCCTTGATCAACGTACAATCACGTCCCCCCACGTCTCTATCGGTAGTCGCATGGCACCCCCGTCTATGAAATCTACTACGATGTCTCGACAGTTGGCGCCCACCGTGGGGCCAGCGACGTCAGGCGTTAAGTTTCGATCGGGGATACTCGGCGGAATCGGCAGTACTATAACTGTCGGAAGCCTGGAATTCGACAACGACGTCGGGCGCTTCATCGACAACGGATCGTACATGCCGGCGCGGAATCATCTGGTAAGTGCCTGCGTTTTACCGATTGGATCCGCAAACATCTTTATCGGATTAACTGCAGAAGTAATGGGATTCTGTGGGGGGAGAAAATTTATCCCACCCGCCCTCTACCCAGTCGAAGACGACTATGATGCCGGATTTTGCTCAGATCGCCGATATACTGCTAAATCGCACTTTATCGGCATGGTGCAGTCTGAGATCGCCGAAAACACGGATGAAAGTAATCCGGTGCAAGAGGCAGAAAACAGCACTCCACAACAGAGGTGGAAGATCCGACATCCGTCGACATCACGACGCACTCGGAAGCTGACTCTGTACTAGCCGCCGTTGAGGCGAGATTAGAGTCGGAACCCGATCGGATCACTTCGATACCGAAGATGAAGACGCTTTCGAGAGAAAGGTCAAATCCTTCCAAGAGGGATTCCACGAAGTACTGATGGCAAAACCGGCTGAAAACACAGATGCTGACGGTCAGGAAAGGCCTAGAACGCCTCCGCCAGAGGAAGAGAGAGAAGAAGGAGAAACCTCTCCAAAATTCCCCGACGTCAGAGAATTGACAGAGGAAGAACCCTGCAGGAAACCTCCCTCTTCCAAGAAGAAACACAAAGCTGCTAAAAAGCTCCAGTATAAGCACCGGAAGAAGAAATCGGCTGATCCAGCCAATGAAAGCCCAGAAATAGGAGACGCAAGCGGAGTAAACCCTGCGGAGAAGAAAACGAAGGAAATCCTTGTTCCGCCAATGACAGAACAGGACGAATAGGAATTACTCCAAACACTAGTGGGACCGCATGAGCCCCCTGAAGTACTGGAAGCCCGGAGGCAGGCTCTCCAAAGGCAACAACAACATCTGTTTCGAACTCGAGAACACCTCCAAAAAACCCAGGCTGACACCAAGCTCAAGCGGGAAGAAATCGAGGAATACGAGAGAAAAAATAGATCTGGCATTAAACCTACAAGGTTAACCGGAATCTCAAAACCGGAAGTACTGCCGCCAAAGGAAAGGTTCCATAACCCATCTTGGCAAAAGCAGGTAAACGACAAAGATGCCAGAGGCGAGCCAATATAGAAAACGCGGAAGCAGCGTTCGCCATCCTCAACAATGATATGTAGTCCAACGGTGAAAAACTTCAAGGGGTGTACGCTTTCCTAGGAAAAGCATTGCAACAACAACATCGAGTGCAAGAGCGATCAGGGAAATTACATGAAGACTCCGCCCTATGCAAGACAGCTACATACGCCGCTGGAGCACCTGGACCTAAAGAACCCGGGGATTCAAACAATTCAAAAGAGAAGAAATCAGATCCGAGAAAGGAAAAGAAAAAAACCCGACAATAGGGATGAAGCGTCCAGAACCGGATCCCATCTCCCGAAAGATGGAATTAACCCCCGTGATCGGGAAGAGAAAAACCGGAAGGATGGAAAATCAGTGCCGCCTCCGAGACGCCCGACAGAAAATGCTGGAAGACAGGATATGCCTCACAGGCGTGAGAGATCCCGGACGCCCCCCAGGAATAAGGAAAGATACAAGAGTAGAACTCCACCTTATTCCAAAGGGCAAGATCACGGAGTAAATAGAGATAATCCCGGGAAAGCGCGTCCGCGCCACAATGGAACAGAAAGGAGTAGATCCCCTTCTGTCCATTCAGCCGGCAGATACTCCGCACACATAGACAGAGCGGAAAGAGACGATTTATACTTTGGACCCAAGTGTTTCACTGATAGGATCCGAAGAATAACTCTGCATTCTGGCTTTGCCAAAGTTGGTCCAACATACCAAAAGTATACCAGTAGCACAAATCCGGATACATGGCTCTCAGACTACTATACAGCCGTTCAGATCAACAATGGGACAGACCTGGAGGCAGTAAAATTCCTCCCCCTAATGTTACTGGATGGAGCCAGAGATTGGATCAATGGATTACCGTCAAGGACTGTCGATAGCTGGAATGATATGGCAAGAGTATTTACTCAGCATTTGAGGGGAACTTACAAGCGCCCAAACAGCATCAACCAGTTAAACCGCTGCACCCAATTGAGGATGAACCATACGTGGATTTCATCTCAAGATGGACTGCAATGAAGAATAGTTGCTCTGGAGTAACTGATGTTCAAGCAATGCATGCTTTCGTCAATGGCCTAAAACCCGGACTCGTACCGTTCATGATTGGTTCCAAAATGCACAAAGATCTCGGATCTATGCTTACAACCGCCAATGAGCATGCAGCGGCCAAAGACGACATCAGAGTGAGAGGCGGCAATATTGATACGCTGATACAGGCCAAAAAGACCCCTCGCCCTGAGAAAAAAGGAACTTTAGATGCAACACAAAAGACCAAAGAAGTTAACATAGCCTTTGGAAGAGAAAATGGGAACAAGTGGAAAGGACGAAGCACAGAGCCGATAGACTACACAAAAGAAGAGTGGGAAAAAATAAACTCGGAAAACTGTGTCCACCACTCGCAATTTGGGAAACCCACCCATACTAACGCACAATGCCGCTTGAACAAGCATATGAAAGGCAGTGCAGGATCCGGAAACAAAGGGAAGAACTCCAAGAGGAAATTCTCCAAGCAAAAGCTAGAAGCTGAAAAAGAAGACAGTGAAACGGACACTGACAAAAAAATCCAGGAACAACAGCGAAAAGGCGAGCCTAAGTTTCCGAGAGTTGATGGAGAATGCAACCTAACTTTCCTGGAAACTCCCTCAGCAAAGGTAGCAAAGAGAACGCTTCGAGAAATAAACGCGGTTGTCCCTGCAACCCCGAAATTCTTGAAGTACTCAAATACACCAATTAACTGGGATCAGTCTGATCATCCCGGGAATATCCCTGAACCCGGCACGCAAGCTCTAATCGTAAGTCCTATTGTTCAAAACATTAGGCTAAAAAGAGTGCTGATGGATGGAGGATCCAGCATTAACATAATGTATCTGGATACACTGAAGCATCTGTGAATCTCGGAGACCCAACTCAATTATAGCAACATACGTTTTCACGACATCGTCCCTGGCAGACAAGCACGATCCCTAGGAGAAATTTCCCTAGATGTAACCTTCAGAGACAAAGATCACTTCCGTCAGGAAAAAGTATCCTTCGAGGTTGTGCCGTTCGAAAGCGTTTATCACGCAATACTCGGACGTCCAGCTTTTGCCAAATTCATGGCAAGATCATGTTATATTTATAACAAGCTGAAGATGCCAGGGCCCAAAGGAGGAGTAATTACCATAACAGGAGACTTCAAGCTGGCGAACGAGCTGGAAAAAGAAAACGCCCTTTGCGCTGAAAAAGTGATAGCAAAGGAAGAATTGAAAGAGCTGGCAAAAGAAGTATCGCCGACAGAAATGTCGGCAGGAAAGGAAAGCCGGAAGCCTGCAGACAGCTTCAAAGCTTCCGAGAACACAAGACAGGTAATCCTAGATCCTAAAGATCCGACAAAGTTTGTCGTAGTAGGAACTGGGATGACCGACAAATAGGAAGGCGAGCTCATCAAGTTCCTCCGTGAGAACTGGGACATTTTCGCATGGTGTCCTGCAGACATGCCAGGCGTACCCAGGGAACTTGCTGAGCATCAACTTAAGGTGATTCCAGGATCTAAACCCGTCAAACAAGCTCTCCATCAATTTGACGGAAGAAGACGGAAGGCCATCGGCAAGGAGATTATCCGGCTTTTGGCAGCAGATTTTATCCGGGAAGTTATACATACTGAATGGTCAACAAACCCAGTATTAGTCCCGAAGAAAGATAGCACTACCCTTAGGATGTGTATAGATTACACCGGCTTGAACAAATTGTGTCCAAAAGATAAGGTTTGCGTTACCGCGAATCGATCAAATAATAGATGCTACTGCAGGCTCTGAGCTCTTATGCTTTTTGGATGTATATTCCGGGTATCATCAAATACGCATGAAGAAAGAAGATCAAATCAAAACTTCCTTCATAACCCCATATGGGACGTACTATTACATAACCATGCATTTAGGCCTGAAGAACGCCGGTGCAACTTACCAGCGTTGCATGCAACGATGTTTGCATAGTCAGATTGGCAAAAATGTCCACGTTTACGTGGACGACATTGCTGTCGTTTCCAAGGAAAAAGGCTCGCTCCTTGAGGATTTGCGAGAAACCTTCGAAAATTTGCGCACTTATAAGATGAAGCTAAATCCATTAAAGTGCGTATTCGGGGTTCCCTCGGGAAAACTTCTGGGTTTCATTATTTCTCATAGAGGAATAGAAGTAAACCCAGAAAATATCAAAGAAATCTTAAACATCTCCAAGCCTACGTGCGTAAAAGATGTACAAAGATTGACGGGTTCTGCAGCAGCCGTTAGCAGGTTCATTAGCCGGCTAGGGGACAAAGCTCTGCCACTATACAAGTTGTTGAAGAAATCCGACAAATTTGAGTGGACAGAAGAAGCAGATGCAACATTAACCCAGTTGAAAGAAACTTTGATGAAAGCTCCGATTTTGGCATCCCCAAAAGACGAAGAACCTATGTTACTGTACCTTACGGCTACAAACCGGGTTATTAGTGCGGTAATAGTGGTGGAAAGGAAGAAAGACGAACAAATCATACCAGATCAACATCCAGTATACTATGTAAGCGAAGTTTTCTCCGAGTCCAAACAAAGATACCCACACTATCAAAAACTGGCATATGGCGTATTTTTTGCATCTCGGAAACTTCGTCATTACTTCCAAGGACATTCCATAACAGTGGTATGTAAAGCACCGCTAGGGGATATAATAAACAATGCGGAGGCAACAGGCCGAGTAGCCAAATGGGGCATCGAGCTAGCAGCGTTCGACATTAAGTACCAACCCAGGACGGCAATAAAATCCCAGGTTCTGGCAGATTTTGTCGCCGACTGGACGGAAGCAATGGAAAAAACACCAATGCCGGAGTCCGAGTACTGGATCATGCACTTTGACGGATCCAAGGTGAAGGAAGGTGCTGGAGCTGGTGTAGTCCTTAAATCCCCTAAAGGAGATACAATGGAGTATGTATTACAAATACATTTCAACGCCAGTAACAACGTGGCAGAATACGAAGCTCTACTTCACGGCTTGCATATTGCAAAGGAAATAGGTGTCAAACGCATCTTGTGCTATGGCGACTCAGATTTGGTACAGCATCAGCTCAACCAAACTTGGGATGCCAAAAGTCCCATCATGGTCGAATATCGGAGAACGGTGGACGAGTTTGCAATATGTTTCTTTGGATTTGAAGTACTTCATGTAAAAAGGGAGGAAAACTGGAACGCGGATGCATTAGCCCGCATGGGGTCAGAAAGGGTAAAAATCCTACCACCTGGTGTGTTCGTCCAACACTTGTATGAACCATCGATAAAAGGTGGAGATGTTGATTACCCCCTGGCTTCCGAGTCAATTGAGGTCATGCTCGTTAACCCGGATTGGACAATTCCATATTTAAACTTCTTAGTTGATCAGAAGTACCCGGATGGAGCAGACGAAGTCTTGCAAAGACAGATTCAGCGTCGATGCAAAGGATACACGGTAATTAACAATTGCATGTATAAACGCAGTACTACCGGAACTTTTCTGCGATGTATTTCACCAGAAGAATGACGAGAAATGCTGCAAGAAATCCATGCCGGAGATTGCGGACATCATGCTCAATCAAAAAGCATAGTGAAAAAAGCATTCCGTGCAGGATTTTTCTGGCTAACAGCCAAGACAGACGCTGAGCACATAGTTAATACATGTGCAGGGTGTCAATATTACGCCAAGCAGACAAATATGCCAACCCAAGCACTCAAAACTATCCTCATTACATGGTCGTTTGCGGTCTGGGGGCTAGATATGATGGGACCATTCAAAACTGCGAGAGGCGGACTTACACATCTACTCGTTGCAGTGGATAAATATACCAAGTGGGTGGAGGCCAAACCTGTTGTGGGATAATCACGGCAGACGTTACCGGGGGTAACTTATCTTGGGGCAATTCGACTCTGGTGTTTGGGAGAGGGTTTTGCTCAGGGAAAATCATGGTGATAAACGATCTGATAGCCGGCAATCAAGTCGCCGAGTCTCCGATCTAGATTTATTATCTCAACTCTGGTATTACAAGGGATACTCGAATAGCTAGTCAAAAAACTCGTGTCTAATCTAACCCTAGGAGCCGGCTTATATAATATCCGTCCCCCTGGCTTCCTATCCAAGGCATACTCGGAATCCAACCCGGGAACCGCTTTACAAACCCTAAGTTTCCTTATCAAGACCCACAATCCGGGTTAGGAGGCCTACACTCTTGGGCCTTCTAGAAACTCCCTTTCCTTAAGCCGGGTCTTGCACAGCTCCCTTTGGGCCGAGTTACACCTTGCCGTTAGCCTACCGGGTTATCATCCCTCCATCAGTAGTCCCCATAATAGCTTGGGATTCGCATGATCCTCCTTGAAGCGCACGCTATTCCCTGCAAAGATAATAAACATACAATTTCATAAAATGCCGGGTTAGAATGCTTTGATAAACAGCTAGGCCTAACTTCTCAGGTGGTCCATATAATAACCCGGCTTTCTTCGAGTCCAACGTCATTTTCCCGGGTCAACACTCCAAGGAAAACACAGAAGACCCGGCTCAATTTGTTCGCCAATTAATCCGAATATCGTGGAAACGATTCGCTCTGATCTTTTCCGGATATTACGTACAAGCACTTAACCACTTAACCACTTAACCACTTATCCCAAATAACCCGTGCTTTGTTCTTCCTCAACCAATGCTTAAACTAGATTCAATAGCACACTCTATTACTCGTGATCACGAATTTCTCCGTAGATTTCTCCGCCTAGATATAATCTGTCAAAGTTTCTTACAGTTGCTCTTTGATTAACCGGATAATCTGTAATTTCCGGGTCTTTTGGGTTACTTACATTTTGCACTCTTCACCTTCTATTTTCAGACCGCACACATGGCGCCCAAGGCCAATACTAAGACGAAGGGGAAACAGCCGGTAAAGGCAAGGCCGACTCAATCCACATCCGCCAACTGGGCAAGGTCCACCGTGACCAAAGCAAAGTTGGACGAGCTCGCAGAGTCGGGCGTCCTCCCTTCCCGGGAGGATATTCACTGGCGCGTCCCGGGGGATGAGACTCGGCCCTCCCCAACCATTGATGAGGTAATCTGTTTTGTCGAGCATGTGATCCAGGGATTCCGTCCCCCGGGTCACTCTTTTTTCCGCAAGCTGCTTAGCCACTATGGCCTCCGAGTCTTTGACATAGGCCCCAATTCTATGTTAAATATCACTCATTTCATTGTTCTGTGTGAGTCGTACTTATGCATCCCCCAAATCTTGCGCTATTCCTCGAGTTGTTCCAATGCAAACCGTGCCGCGAAAGCAGAGACGGGGCCCTCCTGGCTTGCGGTGGGGTATCAATTCAGAGGCGGAAGAATTCACTGATGCCGACTCTGAGCCTCAACTCCCACATCAAGCACTGGCAGAAGACCTACTTCTACTGCCAGGATACCTCCCCACCCGGCCATAAGACTTTGTCGGGTTTCTCCGAAGGCCTCCTCGATCTATCCGATACTTTTAAAGCCTTTGATTCTGAGTCGGATAGGGAGTCCATCCAACCCTTCTTAGCCAAACTCGCTGTCCTTTCAGCCCAGGGTCTCCTTGGGCTTCATCTAGTTAAAACTTGGGTGAACTTCCGTATCCAACCCAATGCCATCCGGCCCAAGTTGATGTGTGAGTATTCTGGGCACGTTACGGATTCGCTCCGCTATTCTCTGAGGAACTATCCGGCTGCCGATACAAATAAGATAATCAAGAGTTTCTTGACCGAGAAAATGGAAGTGATCCGGACTATAGCCGGATTGGAGCCATTCACTCGCGACAACCCGGCTCCAGCGATAAGACCCGGCTTTAACTCCTTTATCCTTATATTTCTGTTTGATACAATCACTAATCCTTATCATTATACCTTTATTTCAGGAAGATAGCACTTTCTGGAAGATCGAGACTCCCCCTCCCTCTGAAAACTCGGAGGAGGACGAAGAGCCGGCTGACTCGGAAGAAGGTACCATCCGGGTTTCACCTATCTTAACTTCTGTTAATTTGCTCTCCCATATTTTCTGTTTTTCCGACTGTATACTACGTTTTCCAGAGATGGAGGATAAGGAGGACAAGGAAGATAAGGAAGACCCGGAGGAGACCGAGAGTGATGAAAGCGAGGCAGAACCAGAAGCTGAGGTTGGGGCCAAGAGGAAACCCCGAGGGGTCGTATTCAAGGTTCCATATTCCTCCATGTCCTCCAAACCGTATTCATTTGCTAATATGTGCGATCTTAATCAACAATTGTCCAACTCACCATACTTGAAAGAGCCCCCTACGGTCAAGCGCAGGGTAACCCGGAACTCCCCGGGTGAGGATCCCCTCAACCCGGGTATCCCTTCGTCCCCAGCCCGCCGCGCCGGTACTTCCCAATCCCATCCTTCCAATTCACCTCGAAGATATCCTTCTCCTAGTCACCCCCTAGCTGGACAACTCCGAGTCTCACTTTCTCAATCTTTATCAGCCTCGTCCGGGTCTAGCAACGACCTTCCAACGGACTTCGTGGTGAATACTGGGTAAGTTACATTTCTTGCTATCCGATATACTGGCTCTTTCGATAACCTTCACTCATTAATACTAACCATTTCTTTTACTTTCCTTAGTGCCCAGGTCACAATCAGTGACCCGGACGACATGGACTTGGATAACCCGGCAGCAGAGGATCCGGTTGATGATGTGAATGCCGCGACTGGCGGCGCTGAAGAAGAAGACAGAGAAAGAGACCCGCTGGCAGACCCGGCCGGGCAGGAGGCCGAGTATCCCATTCCATCAGATGGACCCGGGGGTGACGACGTCGAGGTTCTGGGCGTGAGGATGGGTGAGCCCAATCCTGACACCCAGGCGACCCGGGTATCCCCCCCCAAGCAGGAAAGGACTCCACCTCCAAGTAACCAGGCCGCTGGCTCTTCCGGGACAAAACTTGATGATCTGAGCTTTGACGAGATGCTTAGCACTCTGCGCACCCTGAGAACTGACGAAGAAGGCATTCTAGAAGCCTTGGTAGCCAAGCACCAGGTAAATTCAACTAATACTGCTTGTATATTTGTCTAGTCCCCAAGTTCCGAGTGAACTTATGCATAATTTACTTGGAAATTTCATAGCATATCCAACTGATATTTCTTTTTTGTTCGACTAACATTTCCTTGTGTTTCCACGCAGGCATACGTAACCCACTCTGAGGAAGTGTTGGCTAAAACCACCAAACTCGTCGAGGTGGAGACAAAGCTGCGTGAATCAGTTGAAGCTGATGCCAAGAAACTGGAGAAAATTGTGACAAAGTATAGAAAGAGATCCCATGCTGCAGAGGGTGAACTGACGAGGCTCTCTGCCCAGATTACCGACACTCATCGCGATTTGATTGGTAATGATTCCCAACTCACTAATCGTAACCCGGATTTTTCATTCTGATAAACACTCGGAATTCCTTACTTGAACCTTTCTGTTTTTCTGCAGGGCCGGATGATGAGATTCCGGATGAAGATGACATAGAGAAGCTGAAGACCATAAAGAGTGCAATCCGGCAACTCTGTGCCGGCACCAAATGGGTTCTGCAAGCTGTGAAGTGGCCGGGTGCTGGACATGGTGGTTTGAGCACGCTGCTTGATGCGTGTTCCACCATCCCCGAGTGGATCGACCACTGGAAACGCTCGTCATGCCGGGTTGGAGTAACCCGGGGGCTTGCTCTGGCTAAAGCTTACTTTCCCAAGCTTGAGCCGGCAAAGCTCGTTGGCGGGTTTCCAGAATTCAACAATGACGGCTCCAAGTTTTCAGCCAAGAACTATAAAGCCATTCAAACGGAGGTTCGTCACTCGGCTAGTCTGATCGCCGATAGTCTAGACGTTAGTCGGATGGTTCCACCATACGATGCTGAAGATAAGCCAATTAAGTCGGATCCTCCTAAGCCTTATGACATGCTGGCACGGTGGAAAGCGGAAGCTTCTCAGATGAGGGAAGAGGCCGCGAAGAAGAAGGCTGAGGCCGATACTGCACCTACTACCTCTACGCCGGCTGTTCCTCCTCCCGCGCGCGCCGGTACTGCTGCTGACCCGAACGCTGCTGCCGCGAAGACCGTCGAAGAGCAAGTCAAAGACCCGGCTGCCCACGACAACGTTCAAGACTCGACCCAACAGGCCGAGTGAAGTTTCACCTACTGCCTCAAACATTTTATTCGGCCAATCGGCCTTTAAAACAATTATTCTTTTGATAGTGCGCCTGTGCACTTTTTTATACTACCACCTCGGTCTGTAATACGTTAAGGACCTTAATCGCTTTCGTGGCCCTTCTGGCCTTTTGCAAGATCTTAATATTTCCTATCTTTGGACGTTTCATTGCTGGTTTTCCGACTTTTCGTTACTTTTTCCTACTGTGAGACTCGGTTTCCGGGTCTCAGGGGTTTTGACAAGTGGACTTTTTCTAAGTCCCCAAGACTCGGATTTTTGGGTTTTTGAGCTGAATAGCTAGATAATTTGTTTCTTTTTTCAAATTCCCAAGTCCCCAAGGCCCGAACTTCCGAGTCTAGGGTGTTGGATTTTTTCAAAAGAACAAATTGTTTCTGCTAAGGCCCAAAACCTGGAGCTGCTCACGTAGGTTTGAAGTTGTGCTTAATATATCTTGAGTTACCGGCTATTAACCTTGTACTCTGCATAACTTGTGGTTTGGATGACCCTTTTGACCTTCTTTTACTATAAGCCGGCTTTCGCGTGGATGATCAATGCTGCTATAACTGTATAAAGACAGGGTCAGGCAAGTCCCATTGGGCATCATGACTGATTGTAATTACACGCTAGCAAAGCATGCCACTTTTGTGCGAGTCACATCGAGCTTAAGCAAGAAAAGTCAAGAAAATTTGGCTCTATTGTCCGATTATAATCTTGCAGCCGTACTTATTACAAGTAATCGGCCCTTATAACCTAATGGCATCGTGGCCGGGTCTTTGAGTTTGTAACTGTGCTATTCAAGCAATCAGCCTCCAAGACCTAGATATATGCAATTTACTAGAAAAACTAATATATTAAAAACAATAAATAACACTTACCTGGAAAAGAAATAGAAAACAAAAGGAATATAAAAACTTGACAAAAAACACACAGAAAGGAATATTTTGTTTAACCATCTCTTTATTGATATGAGAAAAGTTAGGTCAGCAAGCCGCCTCATTAAAAACCTTCCAGTCCCCTTAGGTACCCTGGATAGGAAAACAGTGCGTCTGAAACCTGCTGCCTGTTACATCGTGTAATTCCACTTGTGAATCTAGCCTATTCTAAGTGTAGTAGGGACGCAGCTGAGCCACGTTCCATGGTCTTTCTCTTTCTTGCATAGATGAAGTTGTATGAGCGGTGTTATTGACAGTAGCCGACTCTTCCCTTGCATCTACCAAGTAATACGATCCATTGTGCAGATTCCGGCTTATGATGAACGGTCCTTCCCATGGTGGAGATAACTTGTGTTTTCCTTCCTTTGACTGTACCAGGCGCAGAACCAGGTCTCCTTCCTGGAAGACCCGGGTTTTGACCCGCCGGCTATGATATCTCCTTAGATCCTGCTGGTATATGGCTGATCTCTCCAACGCTTGTTCCCTGTGTTCTTCTAGCATATCCAAGGCGTCCTGCTGGGTCTTCTCGTTCTCCACCTCGACGTAAGCCGACACTCGAGGCGAATCATGAATGATATCACTCGGCAATACTGCCTCTGCACCATAAACCATGAAAAACGGCGTCATCTGAGTAGATCTGTTAGGTGTGGTGTTGATTCCCCAAACCACTGATGGTAACTCCTCGACCCATGCGCCAGCAGCTCTGATGAACGGACCCGCAGCCTTGGTTTTAATCCACGAAGTAACTCCTGATTTGCCCTTTCCACTTGTCCATTAGCTTGTGGATGGGCTACTGAAGCTATGTCAAGCCGGATTCCATTGTTCCCACAGAATTTCTCCATCTCACCAAGTGACATGTTAGTTCCATTATCTGTTATTATGCTGTGAGGATACCCGAACCTGTAGATGATTCTTTTTAAGAACTTGGCTGCTGTGATTGCTTCGCAATTGGTAACTGGCATAACTTCCACCCACTTGGTAAATTTATCAATGGCCACCAAGAGATGGGTCTTTTTGCAGGGTGACATGTGGAAGGGGCCCACCATGTCCATGCCCCAAACAGCGAACGGCGAGGTTAAAGGAATTGTTTGCAACTCCATAGCCGGCACATGGACTTGGCGAGCGTACCTTTGACATCCATCGCACCTTGCCACCAAGCGCTCCGCGTCTGCTAAGGCTGTGAGCCAAAAGAAACCGTGCTGATATGCTTTGGCCACAAGGGATCTGGTGGATGCATGATGCCCACAGTCACCTTCATGGATTTCTTCCAGGATCTGCCGGCCTTCTTCTGGTGCTACACAGCGCAAAAAGACTCCTGCTGCACTCCTTTTATATAACTCGCCATTGATAATGGAATAGACCTTTGCTCGTCTCATAATTTGCCTTGCTAAAACCTCCTGTGGTGGTAACTCGCCCCTTGATAAATAAGCTAAAAACGGCTCTGTCCACTCAGGAACGGCACGTACTGTGGCTACGAGCTCTAAATCCGGGTCTTGGTTAGCCACCTCTTCCTCAGACTCGGTTTTAACTGATGGCCGCCATAGCTCGTCCAGGAAAACATTGGGTGGAACCGGCTCTCTGCGCGAGCCGAGTCTTGCGAGTGCGTCTGCTGCCTCGTTCTTTCGCCTATCGATATGCTCCACCTCATACGCGGAAAAACACCCGGCAAACCTGTCCACCTCCCTGCGATATGCTGCCATAGTTGCATTCTTCCTATCCCAGGTTCCTGAGACCTGCTGCACCACAAGATCCGAATCTCCATAGCATCGTATCCGCCTGATGTTCATCTCCTTGGCTATTCTCAATCCGTGTAATAATGCCTCATACTCGGCCACGTTGTTGGAGCAATCAAAGTGGATTTGCAACACGTAGCTCAGTTTATCTCCTTTAGGTGATGTAAGTACCACTCCAGCTCCTGATCCCTCGTATTGCTTGGAACCATCAAAGTGCATTACCCAAGACTCAGAACTTGGTGTCATTGTGGGCATGCTAGTGTGAGTCCAATCATTAATGAAATCAACTAAAGCTTGAGACTTGATTGCTGACCTGGGCTCGTAGTTGATGTGATAATCTCCCATCTCGATGGCCCACTTGGCTATTCTGCCTATTGCGTCCGAGTTTCTGATGATATCCGACATTGGTATAGAGCTAACCACTGTTATGGGGTGTTCCTGAAAATAGGGTTTCAATTTCCGGTTGGCCATGAAGACCCCGAAAACCAACTTCTGCCAATGTGGGTAGCGTTGCTTTGCCTCTGATAACACCTCGCTGACGTAATAAACCGGCCTTTGAACCGGGTGATCCTTCCCATCCTCTTTGCGCTCAACGACAACCACTGCACTAACCGCCCGGGGCCCGGCCGCAATGTATAGTAGCATGGGCTCTTTGGGACCCGGGGCTGCTAAAACTGGTGCCTCAGACAATTGCTTCTTTAGTGCCTCAAACGCCTCATCCGCCTCTTGGTCCCAAAAAACTTGTCGGATTTCCTCAAGAGCCGGTATAATGGAATTTCCTTCTCCCCGAGTCTGGATACAAACCGGGTCAGCGCTGCTACGCACCCTGTAAGCTTCTGAACATGCTTTAGGTTTTCCGGCTTTTTCAGACTCTGGATAGCTTTAATTTTGTCCGGGTTTGTCTCGGAAACAATGAACCCGAGTAACTTTCCTGCTGGAACTCCAAACACGCACTTTGTAGGGTTAAGTTTCATCTGATACCTTCTCAAATTCTTGAATGTTTCCTTTAGATCATCAATGAATGTTTCCGCTTTCCTGGTCTTGATCACCACATCATCCACATAGGCGTGAACGTTGCGCCCAATCTGGTCCTCAAAGCACTTCTGTATGCATCTCTGATAAGTTGCACCAGCATTCTTTAGCCCAAAAGTCATGGTTTTGTAACAGAAAGCCCCAAAGGGGGTTATGAACGATGTTTTCTCCCAATCTTCCTTCTTGAGCTTGATCTGATGATACCCGGAATATGCATCCAGGAAACATAATAGGTCACTTCCAGCCACTACATCTATGATCTGATCAATCCTTGGAAGGGCAAACGGATCCTTTGGGAAATGCTTGTTGAGACTCGTATAATCTATGCACATCCTCCACTCGTTACTCTTTTTCAGTACTAGAACCGGATTTGCCAGCCAATCCGGGTGAAATACCTCCATGATAAAGCCAGCTGCCAATAGCCGGGCAATTTCTTCTCCTATAGCTTTTCTTCTTTCCTCATTCATTTTCCTCAGGCCCTGCTTCATGGGCCTAGACATGGGATCAACGTGCAAGCTGTGCTCTGCTAACTCGGTAGGGATACCCGGCATATGGCTAGGCGTCCAAGCAAAAACATCTCGATTTGAACGAATAAACTCCACGAGTGCTTCTTCCTGCTGGGTGTCCAGGTTAGATCCTATAGCAAATTGCTTAGAGGGATCACCCTCGACAAAGGCCACCATCTTGGTATCTTGTGCTGCCTTGAATTTTGCTCTCTCATCCTTCGTATTTGGCCTTTTTAATGCTGTTCTGTCATCCGGGTCTACTTGAGACCGATAATACTTGAGCCCTTCCTTTCTACAAGCTTGTTCCGCCATTGCCGCGTCTCCTTCGTCACACTCAGCCGCTATAACCCGACTCCCATGGATGGTGATGGTCTGCTTGGGACCCGGGATTTTTAGCTGTAGGTATACGTAACACGGCCTGGCCATGAACTTGGCGTAAGCCGGCCTTCCAAACAACGCGTGATAGGGGCTGCGCAACTTTACCACCTCGAACGTGAGCCACTCCACCCGGAAATTATCCTTTGATTCTCCAAAAGCAACCTCCAAGGTAATCTTTCCCTCAGGGCACGCCGAGTGACCCGGCACAATCCCGTGAAAAACTGTTGAACTTTTCTGTAGCTGAGACTCCTTGAGACCCATACGTAAGAAAGTTTCCCAATATAAGATGTTGATGCTGCTTCCGCCATCCATCAACACATTTTTCAACTCATAATCATTAACCTGTGGTGCAACCACCAATGCTAGGACACCCGGGTGTTCTATTCTTTCCGGATGATCCCTTCTGCTCCATGTTACCTCTTGATCCGACCATCTCAGATATCTCGGAACAGCCGAGGAAACCGAGTTTACTGCCTTTTTCAGTATCTTTCTATCCTTGTTAGAAGTTCCCGTAGTGTGAACGTGGTACTGGCCCAATTGCTTGGAGTTGGCCTGGAAACCTCCAACTCCTCCCTGATTGTTACCCGGATTACCACCTCCTGGGTTGCCTGCTGGGGTTGGGCCGTTGCCCGGGTTACCACCCGGACCCGGTCTTGCTCCCCGGCCTGCGCCTCGCATTGCTTTCTGTATTTCCTCGTTCTTCCATCTTTGTAAATCTACGCACTGTTCTAGTGAGTGGTTTGCCGGCCTGCCGTTCCTGCTGTGGCGCGGACAGGGCATCCAGAAGGCCTCTATATGATTAGCCGGCCTTGGCGGCCCTTGGAAATTTCCTCCATTAAAGTTTCCTCCGTTGAAATTTCCTTCTGCTCTGGGTCTCGTAAACCCGGCTTCTGTGTTGGCGACAAACTCGGAACTTCCCTCGTACGGACGCTTATTTTGGTTGTTTCCATTGTTTCCCCCATTGTTACCCGGCGCAGATCCATTGCCGGCTCTTCCATTAATGCTCGTGTTTGCTTTTGCTTTCTTATCATCGACGTCCTCTTCTGTGGTATCCGTAGCAGCGTGCTTGTTGCACGCGTCCATTAATTCTCCCATTGTAACCTCTGAAGCATTCCGACTAGATTTCATGCGAGTTAGCTTTTGCACTAGGGGTATGTACTTGCATGTTTTAGGCATAGCCTGTAGCGCATCTTTTGGCTGAATATCCGTAGACGAGTGAAGTATTTCCATAACCCGGCGCACCCAGCTACGCGCCGACTCACCCTTCTTCTGGACACATCGTTCTAGATCATCGATTGTGAACAAATTCCTGCACGTCCCATGGAAGTGCTTGACAAACGCAATTTTCAGCCCACTCCACGAATTGATAGATTTTTCCGGTAAATTGTTGAACCATAACTTTGCTGCTCCCTCTGACATCATTAAGTACATGAACTTGGCTTGAAGATTTTCAGATGCGTTGCGAATCGACATGGCCATCTCATAGCTGCTCAACCAGGTTTCTGGATCCATGGTCGACTCATAGTTCACCACTTTACCCGGTTCCTTGAACTTATCCGGGTAGGGCTCGGCTCTGATGGCGTCCGACAACACTTAGGCCCGGCTAAAATTGCCGGTGATGGCCTTACCCGGGAAACATGCGACCCGGCGACGGGTGCGGCGGGGGGTGCAACCGCTACCGGCCCTCGTACCGCAGACCCGGCTGCTGCGCGCCTGGCTCGAGAACTGTCCATGATAGCTTGCGCGGCTGATACTGCAGGTGTTGCTGGTCTACGGGGAGGAGGCGGCATTTGCTGCTGCTCTGCCCTCCGCCGTGCTGAGCTTGTCTGAATATTACCGGTGTTTCCGTTATGTCGGCTTACATACGGCGTGTCATGCATTCCGCTCCTGTTATCCGGGTAATTGACTTGCTGAGCCACTGCTGTGCGCAATAAATCTATCGCCCGCCGGGTCTCCTCCGCATGGGGTGACTCTCTTACGGGGATTCGATCCAATGCCAACGTCGCTGCATATACATTATCCATGGGGTTGTTGAAGTGACCTGGTGGCGTACGAAATCGTGATGGTGGTGGTGGTGGCGCTGTATTGCCAACAGCAACCCCTGTCTGCAACGTGGGTAACCCGGCTTGTACGTTTGCCGGCTGTCCCCCACCGGTCGCGGGCTGATGTACAGTTTCCTGATTCACAGCCGGAATTGGTTGATCTTGGGGTGTGATGAACAGCGTGGCCGGGTTTAGAACTCCACCCGATGCCGGTAATCTCGTTTGGTATCTCTGATGCATCCTGGTCGACTCAACCCGGAGCCGATTCTCCAATGCCTCCAGCTCACGTTGGCGCGTGGCTACCCCTTGCTTCTGTGCTTCCACATCTCTCCTTTGTTGCTCCAATGCACGACGGGCTACATCCAGATCCCTAGCACGTGCCGCTGCGTTTTCTGGGGTTATTACCGTAGCTAGCACCGTGGGATCCAGGATCAGGTTATTACTGAACAAGGCCGGGTGTTGTGGATTCGAAGGACCCGCCCCTGGCGTCCTGTTCGCCATGAACCCGAACATATTCGCCTGCAATTCGCTATCCGCCGCCTGGCTAGTGACCGAAGCCGATTCTCCGTCGACCCGGGTTAGAACCGGATTTCCATCAGCCGGATTTTGCTGCTGGGCCATCGCTCGCGCCGCTCCGACCGCGACCGTAGTCACGTCCCCCTGATTGAGATTGGTTGCAGGGGCCGTGTAGACCGCGACCTAGCGCGCGATGCCTGGTGAAGACTCGTATTCCTCCTCATCACAACTATCTTCCTCGTACCGGTCCTCCAGCAGGTGCAGGATGGACTCGGTATCATCTTTTCTCGTGACCCGGCCACGCGGGGTCCATGCCGACTCCTCCGGCTGTTCCCTCTTCGTGGTGGGCTCTTCTATCGGATCTACCGTCCCGACCGATTCTTCCCCATCCGACTGAACGCAGGTCGCTTCTCCTGATACAGAATCACATCCAAAATCATCAGGGATTGAACCGGACGTACGTACCATGCCGATGAAGACGTTGACCCGGCCGATTGTGATGACAGATCCAGATTCGAGCAGATCCGACTCTGGCCCCCAGCCAAAATCGTCCACCATCTTCTCTCCTTCGGGGTTGGTGTAGATCTCGCCGACGATGAGGTTCTTCATGTTCTCCCGAGCTTCTCCCGTGATGTAAACACCTTTGGACGCAGGCCCCACGGTGGGCGCCAACTGTCGTGGGATAATCACGGCAGACGTTACCGGGGGTAACTTATCTTGGGGCAATTCGACTCTGGTGTTTGGGAGAGGGTTTTTCTCAGGGGAAATCATGGTGATAAACGATCTGGTAGCCAGCAATCAAGTCGCCGAGTCTCCGATCTAGATTTATTATCTCAACTCTAGTATTACAAGGGATACTCGAATAGCTAGTCAAAAAACTCGTGTCTAATCTAACCCTAGGAGCCGGCTTATATAATATCCGCCCCCCTGGCTTCCTATCCAAGGCATACTCGGAATCCAACCCGGGCACCGCTTTACAAACCCTAAGTTTCCTTATCAAGACCCACAATCCAGATTACGAGGCCTACACTCTTGGGCCTTCTAGAAACTCCCTTTCCTTAAGCCGGGTCTTGCACAACTCCCTTTGGTCCGAGTTACACCTTGCCGTTAGCCTACCTGTAACATCCCAAGTATGAAAATACCCTAGAATGCTTTGTTCTTTGTTTTATTTCAAGCATTGCATCATGTCATCATGTTTACTTATTGTCTGCATTTGTTTTCCATCTGTTTTATCCTGTTTTCACAACTCAAATTCAAACCTTTTTCAAACATGGTTTCATACTTGCTCTGTTACAACTATTGGAACCAAAATAACAAATAAAAACAACCCTTTTATTCCTTGTTTTTCACTTCTCAAATTGTTACTTTAATCAAACCAATTATCAAATCAATTAATTAAATCATTAACTCCTAAATCATTTTCCATTTCAAACCAAGTTTCAAATCAGCACTCTTTTGAAAACATAACAATTCACCACTAATTGAAATTCTTAAATCACTTTAAAAACCCTAGGGGAAAACCCTATGGAAAATGTTTTGTTTTACCAATATTAATTAATATTGCAATTTCATCTAAATTGGTTTAATTTTAAAACAACAAACAAACAATAATTTTTTGGAAAGCAAAAACTGCCAAAAGGTTGCTTTTCCACTAAAGAAGTTATCCTAATTTTTATTCTAAATTTTTCTTAAACAAGCCTTTGTTTTGTTCCCAATTGCTCAACTACAAAAAAAAAAGCAGTGTACAAAAAAAAAATAAAAGCAGGACAGGGAGGAGAGCAGCAGCAGCCAAGGAGCTAGGCCCAGCCCGTTTATTTTCCCTCTGGCCCGATAACCTTCCCCTCACGTCGCTGTCGTTCTCCCTCTTTCTGACGTCAGGCGTACGAATCCTTCTCCTTCGTTGATCCTCCACAGAATCTCCCGATGCCCCGCCGTACAGCTCCACCCGAGTCCATAAAAAGCACCGCGGCGCCCTACTCCTGCCCCTCAACCCTAGACTCTACCCCGGCGCCGCCAACCTCCCATCCTCTCCCCCAAAGCCCTTGCCTTCCCTCTGAACTTCTTTCTCTGAACCACCGCGAGCTCACCGAACCACCTCCGTTCCCGGTCACCGTCCCTTCCCCTTGGTCACCGTCCCTTCCCCTTGGTCACCGCGAGGCGCAGCTGATCCTTGGAATGGAACCGTGTTGAGTTCCTCTTCGAATCTCGTGAAGGAGCGGAGACGGGAGGCTGGCCGTAGCCCCGCCGCCGTCAAGATCTTCTCCACCGCCGGCCTCCCTGCAACAGCCCGACCTGCTCCGTCCGCCCCCGAGGTGAGGTCCTCGACCCCGTCCTCCTCTCTTCTCTCCCTGCCTCGGGCGCACGCGCAGCACACCGCACGCGGCGGCGAGCCACCGCGGCCGGCCGCCGTCCGCCGTCCGCCTCGCTAGTTCCTCGCTCCGGCGACTGCATCGAGATGCAGTACTCGTTACCTGCAAACGGAAGAAAGTTCAGAAACGAACTGAATTCAGTTATCTATTTTACCTGAAGGTTAACCTCCGTCGCACCTGTACTCTGACAGAATCGAATCGCTAGCGCATCTGGCCAGTCCCTTGCGCGCGGTCCAGAGGTCCCGGGGTCGAACCCCCGCGGGCGCTTCCGCCCCTTTTTTTGCTGGTTTTCTCCTCTGGCCACGCGGGCTGCCACGTGCACTGCCACGCTGGCCTGGACCCGCATATCAGTGGCAGCGGGTATAGGCCCTCTCGGTAGCAAAAGTAAAAACGCAAATCTGTTAATTTTATTTCTTTTAAATGGGCAGAATAAACATCTAAATTGGAAATGCAATAACTTTTATTATATGAACCCAATAAATACAAACTTGATGTCTATTCTGATCCAAATTTTGTACTCTTTCCAAATTTTCAATTTGTGTTCTGTTTTGAATATTCAAAATGCAATTTAAATTCAAATTCAAATAATTCAAATGCAAATTGAAATAATTCATAACTAATTCATACTATTTCCAAATAATACAAATAAAATATGTTTTTCACACCATTTTGAATACTCTATTCAAATATAATTTTTGTTTTCTGTTTTGAATAATTAAAATTGCCTAAACTATTTAAATCTTGTTTAATTCAATTAAAAATTGTTTAAAATTGTTTAATTCATAACTAATTAATCCAAAGTCCAATTTCAAATTGTGAAACATGTAATCCAACTAAAATTTGATAACCTATTCAAATATAAAATTTGTAAGTTGTTTTGCACACTTTAACTTGATGATAACAACTTTTACTTGTGTGCCATGTTAAGTAACAAAATTCCAAATTTGATAAATGCCTTTCTAAATTGTTAACTATCATTCCAATTGCATTTAACTTGTTATCTTATTGTACCTCATCATGCATGCATCATACTAAGTCATTTACACCTGATGCTTAGTGATAGAACAATTAATTCAACTCTAAAGCATGGGCTTCCATATGCATCTTTTGCATATGGAATCCATTTAAACTTGTGTTTCATGTCAAGCAAGTTATTTTGGTGCATCTATTAAACATGACATGCATCATCCAATGTTTGTGCACTTATGCCATGTATTGATTGCCCGTCTTCCTTCGTTGTTGTTTTTGCTTCTTCTCGGTTAGACGACGACGTTGGTACCGACGAGCCTTACGACACCACTACTCAGGACCCAGCCCAGTACGAGACTGAGCTGCCAGGCAAGTTATCACTCACATGAATCATCGAGTTCCTTTCCACACTTGTTGTCGATACTATCTTTTTGTCTACTATTGCTAGCCCTATGTATCGTTGCTTGTTCTCCGAACCCATCACATGATACCTTGAGCCATGATATTGCCACCACCTCCATACCTACAGCCATTGCTTGTGCCTGTTCTTATCTAGCATGCTTAGGGTTGCTTTTACTCGAGTCTGTTGTCGGTTACTACTGTTACTATATTATTATCTGTACCGGGGCTCGATGTTAATTAATCAATCCTGTTAATTGCTAATGGTAATAATAATTTGATGATAAGGCACCGGCAGGAGGCCCATGAGTGGTTTTGGAGCCTGCTAGTGTCGACCCTAATAGGAAAAGGGTCTTGTCTACTGATCCATGATGAGCGCACTACCCGCATTTGGGAAGCGAGTATGGGCGCCCCCCTCAACTTGACCTGATTCGCATCTCGTCCAAATCGCCTCATTTAGTTCGTGCTTTCTATTTGCCGCATGCATGTTTTTGCGAGCCCAGCGCAGGGTGGAACTTTTGTAGTCGGCATATAGGGGGACACGTTCTTAGAGTGCTATGAGGGTCCATTTTCTTCTGGGCTCGATTAGCCGTGCGCCCAAGGTGCTTTGGGCTTGATGCGGAGAATGGTTGGTTGTGTAGAGTACCCCGCTTGGTGGAAGTGCATTTCCATCTGGCGGGTTATTCTTGAGTGTACGGCCAAATTGGTGCAACCCTGCAGGGATAATCTTCTCGAGAAGCCGTGTTTTCCGCGGTTATGGATTACTTGGTGAAAGTACTGGCTAACAAGTACTCAGGACAACTTCAACATAACTATCAACCATGTTTCACCCAATGATCAATAACCTGACTAGTAATAGGCTATTCACACAAATAACTTGATTCATCTTAATTCAACTGTGTGAGTTATCCTCGGATTGCTTCTTTGGATAAGGGGCGAGATCCAGGATGGGTTTGGTTGAAGTTATCTTTCAGTTGGTTACAATCCTCGATCTTATCTTTTCTGTTAGCCGGAATTTGTAGTTATAATCTGTAGTTGTTTAGAGCAGCCAGCAGCAACTTTTATGTCACCCCTTTCTTCCGTTGATCCCAAGCATCTATGCTTGTGTTGACGGGTAACTCCTTGATGAACTGTGAGTCTTGCTTGCCAGTACTTGGATGTACTGACCCCGTTGGGGCTGTGGTTTACGCAGAGTACGACTACGACTACGATGCTTCCCAGGATGGCTACTTTGTGGAGTTCGACGACGCTGCAGACGAGTAGTTAGCTGGACCAGGGCAGGATCCAGACCTACGTGGATGGGCTTCGCTTTTCTTTATTTTCTCCGGCTTCTTAAGCCATGGATTTGTCTGTACTCAGACCCTTTGATTGCTTCCGCTGTTGTAATGGATGATATGTTGGGACATGTGTCCTCTGGATGACTGTATTCGATATTTTCTGCCTTAGTGAAGGCCAGTTGCACTTATTTCATTCTTTTGTGTCTTAGAGACATTCTGTGCTATCATTCGTACCAAACTGTTGACGTACCGTGCGTGTTTGTTATGAAGTACGTCGACAGTAGTGCCTTTAGGTTCCTAGCGGATAGTTTACTTCGACGGTGGAAGCAGGGCTTGTGTTGTCGCGCATAAGCGCAGGCCTACCAGGAAGCTGGGACGTGGGAGCATGTATGCCCCATAATCCAAGCACCTGACTTCCAGTTCGTGCGAAGAGTATCCTCTAGAAACCTTGGGTGCGACAAATGGTATCAGAGCCTGTCTGCCTGTAGGATCCCTTTTTACTGGTCGCAGTTGAGTCTAGAAACTATTTTGTAGCTATATAGGAAAAATGAAACGTGAGAGTAGGAATTCTGCCATTTTTCTTCTTTCCCCACCCACCCACCCTTTTCTGGTAAGGAAGTGAAACGTTGTTTTCTGTTCTCACCTAAACTTTCAAGTTAGGATTTCACGTGTTTTGGGTTCTCTGTAGTACCTCAGAACTTTTGGTCTCGTTTTCCCGATGTTGCTTCAATATCATGTTCTTTTCAACATCCTTTTCGTCCGTTGAACCTTGCTGTTGTTTTCCACATCCTTTTTCATCTACCGGAGTCTAATCAAAACATTCCAAATAATCTGCAGATGGGTCTCAACTACTATCCGCAGGTGGTTCGCATGACTCGCTGTGAGAGCACCGCCGGTTTTCCGGAGTTGCTGAGAGACATGGTTACCTTTCTGGGGTTCCGTTGGGCACCAGAGTACCAGGTCTACGAGCACCAGCGAGAGTTTGACCAGACTTGCTACCGGGCTATCGTCTACATTCTGTCGGATGATGGCAGGAGCATTGCACACCAGTACGAGGCAGTAGGGTCCACAGTGGATATGGCAGTGCAGCAGGTAGCGTACGTGAGTATCACCGTTCTCCGTGCTGACTACTGGGGGTTTGATAAGTCCAGCTTTCGTCACATCCCCCGTGGTTACATCACGGCAGCAGGAGCTCACTTCACTATCCACCGCGACATGGATACCTACGAGACTGATAGCTCCAGGCTCCAGGTCACTGCCCAGTTCGCTAGTCACAGTGATGCCGTTGCTTCCGCACTTTCTCAGGAGTTAGCCTCAGTCAGGGAGCAGCTCCACCTTGCTCTCACTCGTCTGGCGACGTACACCACAGACTTTGTTGGAGACGAGCGCTTCGCACGTGTCGTTCAGCCAGCTGGTCTTCCGTTGCCAGATGCTGGAGGTTACGAGCCGATCAGAGGCCCACTTCTCGACCTCGGAGCTGGCTACACAGGGATTCCCCGCTATGGAGCACAGGGATACGATGCTACCTACTTCACGACACCGAGAGTTGCTCTCAGAGCAGTTCCTATCTACATGGATCGTCGTGATACCTACTTCCGTGGGATTCCTCCTCACCGTATCTCTCGTCGTACTACTCACCGCCGTCCTGCGTGATGAGCATGGGAGTACCGTTGTATCCATTACTAGCTGTGTCTAGTTTATCCTTTCGTTTTCGAACCATGTATTGGTATGTTGGATATTCTGATGTATTTGAACATGTGATGATGTACCTGTTGGTTATCTATTCATGCGTCGGAATAATCTATCTTTCGGTTACCAAGTCTATCCTTTTCTGTTGTTGTGCTAAAATGAATTTCTGTTCAGGATGCCTCCAACCAGGAACAACCCGCCTCCGCCACCACCAATGGGGGAGCTGTTGGCTCAGATGACCCAAGTGGTGACACAGATGGCCCAGATCCAGGCTAACCAGCAACACAACCAGAATGCTCCAAGGGTCACCATCAAGGACTTCCTCAGCTTGGGCCCAAAAGCTTTCGTGACAACACGTGAGCCCCTGGATGCTGATGACTGGATCCGTGACGTAGCAAGAGCTCTGGAGATAGCTCATGTTGCTGAAGAGGATAAGGTCAAGTACGCCACCTACCTACTGAAGGGTCAGGCAGCTACTTGGTGGGAGAACTACCAGGCCATGAGGGCTGGCTTTCCTATCAACTGGGGATGTTTCAAGGATGCCTTCCTGAAGCACCACATCCCGGATGGTCTCATGGAAAAGATGCGTGAGGAATTCTGCTCTCTCAGACAGGGCAAGCTGGACGTTCTCGGCTACCAGAACGAGTTCAATCGTCTCGCTCGGTACGCTGGTGACGAAGTGTCCACCGAAGCCAAGAAGATGGCAAGGTTCCGCCGAGGTTTTAACCCGGAACTGAAATACGCTCTCACAAACATCAAGTGCAAGGACTTCGTGGAGCTCGTGAACACCGCGCTCAATGAGGAGAATGGGCGCAAGGCGTTCGAAGAGTCCCGCAAGCACTCGCGTGAGGGTGGTTCCTCCTCCAACATGACCACCCCTCCGCAGAAGCGCCGCATCTGGGTGCCAAATGGTGCTGTCACTCGGGCTCCAAATGCCCAAGCTTCTCCAGGCTTTGGTCCCCGCCCACCCAACCCATCTCAGATGCAGGGTCAGAGGTTCCCGATGGGGCAGCCAAGGCCAGGTCCTTCTCGTATCGTCACTTGCTACAAGTGCAAGGATACTGGACATTATGCTGATAAGTGCACTCAGAAGCAGCTACCCCTACCTCCTCGCCCCAACACCAACCAGGCTATGGTTCGTGCTCCTCCGGCTAAAGCCTTCAACTCCAACAATAGGCCTGTCGGGAGGAACGCGAGGGTGAACCATATCAAGGCCGACAAAGCCGAGGAAGCTGCTGACGTCGTTCTCGGTATATTACCCGTAAACTCTATTCCAGCTAAAGTGTTGTTTGATACTGGAGCATCGCATTCCTTTGTGTCAAAGATTTTTGCAAAAGCATACAACCTAGTTCTGGTTCCGCTAAGCAATCAAATGACTGTTCACTCTCCGGGACCGCAAATGTTGACTTCCAAGATAAGCATGGACAATGAGATCCTAATTGGAGGTCGTGTATTCCTTGCTTCACTCATGTTGCTGGGAAATTCTGACATTGATGTCATTCTGGGTATGGATTGGTTGAAGACCCACAAAGCTAAAATTGACTGTGCTCAAAAGTCAATAACTCTCTCCCACACTTCAGGCCAGATAGTCTATTCTCCATATGGATCAACTTCTGTTCAGCTGTTCAGCCTCGATGCCAAACCCCTTCCTGCAATTGAAAATGTTCCGGTGGTTTGTGAGTTCCCTGACGTCTTTCCAGAAGAGTTGCCAGGGATGCCTCCGGACAGAGCAGTTGAGTTCGTGATCGAGCTTGAGCCAGGTACTGCTCCAATCTCTAAGCATCCATATAAGATAGCTCCTCCTGAACTGAAATTGTTGAAGGAGCAAATCGATATGTATATGGACAAAGGTTTCATTCAGCCTAGTTCCTCCGCTTGGGGTTGCCCAACTCTGTTTGTTGCCAAGAAGGATCAAACTAAAAGACTCGTGGTTGACTATCGTCCTCTCAACGAGAAAACCATCAAGAACAAGTATCCACTTCCTCGTATCGATGATCTTTTTGATCAACTTGCTGGAGCCTCAATATTCTCAAAGTTGGACTTGAGGATGGGTTACCATCAGATAAAGATCAGAAAGGAAGATATTCCTAAGACGGCTTTCACCACTCGGTACGGTCTATATGAATACACCGTCATGTCCTTTGGTCTCACCAATGCACCGGCAACGTTCTCAAGACTCATGAATTCTGTCTTCCATGAATACCTCGACAAGTTCGTTGTGGTATATCTTGATGACATTCTAGTCTACTCAAAATCCGAGGAAGAGCATGGAGAACACCTTCGTCTCACTCTCATGAAACTTCGCGAGCATCGTCTGTATGCCAAGTTTTCCAAATGTGAGTTCTGGATTCCAGAAGTTGCATATCTTGGTCATATCATCTCTGCCAAAGGCATTGCCATTGACCCTGAAAAGGTTAAGGCAATTGTTGATTGGAAACCCCCTAAGACGGTGAAGCAAGTCAGAAGTTTTCTTGGCTTGGCTAGCTATTGCCGTCGTTTCGTCCAAAACTTTTCCAAGATTGCTAAACCTCTCACTGATCTCACAAAGAAGGACAAAAAGTTCGTTTGGACTCCACAATGTGATGAGAGTTTCAACCTCCTGAAGACTAAACTCACTTCCACACCTGTTCTAGTTGGCCCCGACACTACCAAACCTTTCCAGATATTCTGTGATGCATCTCTCCAAGGCCTAGGAGCAGTTCTTATGCAAGAACGTCAAGTTGTGGCTTATGCTTCACGTCAGTTGAACCCACATGAGCAAAACTACCCCACACATGATCTTGAACTTGCAGCAGTTGTGTTTGCCCTCAAGAAATGGAGACAATACTTGTTGGGTAACAAAACTGAAATCTTTTCCGATCATAAGAGTCTGAAATACATCTTCACTCAGCCAGATCTGAACCTCAGGCAAAGGAGATGGATTGAGAAGATTAAAGACTTTGATCTCACCATTTCTTACACTCCAGGCAAGGCTAATGTTATGGCCGATGCTCTCAGTCGCAAATCCTATTGCAATAATCTCATGATCATGGAAAGCCAACCTCCACTTCATGAAGAATTCCAGAAGCTGAACCTTGGTCTTGTTCCTGAAGGATACCTTGCTAGCTTGACAGCCAGCCCAACTCTCGAGGACAAGATTCGTTCTGAACAACTTCGTGATAATGAAATCAAGAAGATTGTGGATCACATCAAGGAGGGCAATGATAAATTCAAGTCCTTCTCAATTGATGACAAGGGAACTGTGTTCTTCGAAGGACGCATTGCAGTCCCTCAGATTCAAAGTCTCAAGGATATCATTCTCAAGGAGGCTCATGAAACTCCTCTATCCATTCACCCTGGAAGTACAAAGATGTACCAGGATCTCAAGACTCTGTATTGGTGGCCTGGCATGAAACGTGAAATTGCTCAATACGTTTCTGAATGCGACGTTTTTCAACGTGTTAAGGCAGTCCATCAGAAGACAGCAGGTCTACTCCAACCTCTGAAAATTCCTGAGTGGAAGTGGGACATGATTGAAATGGACTTCGTTACTGGGTTTCCAAAGTCCAGAAAGGGCAACGATGCAATCTTCGTTGTTATTGATCGTCTCACTAAGGTTGCTCACTTCTTCGCTGTAAAGGAAACTATCTCAGCTAGCCAGTTAGCAGAGCTCTACACAGCAAGGATTGTTCCTCTTCATGGTGTTCCATTGGAAATAAGCTCAGACCGTGGAAGTATCTTCACTTCTCATTTCTGGAAAAGCTTTCAAGAAGCATTGGGCACTAAACTTCTGTTCAGCACAGCTTATCACCCTCAGTCTCAGGGGCAAGTCGAAAGAGTCAATCAGATTCTCGAGGATATGCTCAGAGCATGTGGTCTCTCCTTTGGCATGAAATGGGAGGATTGCCTTCCATATGCTGAATTCTCCTACAACAACAGCTACCAGGCAAGCCTAGGCATGGCACCATTTGAGGCACTGTATGGTCGCAGATGCAGGAGTCCAATCAATTGGTCTGGAGCTGGTGAACGTTCACTTTTAGGCCCTGACATTGTTAAGGAAGCCGAGGAGAAAGTTCGTATCATTCGTGACAATCTCAGGATTGCTCAGTCTCGTCAGAAGAGCTATTATGATAGCAAGCACAGGGATATGGTCTATGCACCTGGTGATAAGGCATATCTCCGTGTAACTCCCCTCAGAGGCACTCATCGTTTTGGTGTGAAAGGAAAGCTTGCACCAAGATACATTGGCCCTTTCAACATCCTCTCAAGACGTGCAGAGAATGCTTATCGTCTTGAACTTCCAGAAAAACTTTCCAAGGTGCACGATGTGTTCCACGTGTCACAACTCAAGAAGTGTTTCAAAGATCCAGATCGTGCAGTTGATCATGATTCCATTGAGCTGCAAGATGATCTATCTTATGAGGAGCACCCTATTCGTATTCTCGATGAGACCGAGCGTAAGACTCGCAACAAGAGCACCAAGTTCTTGAAAGTCCAATGGTCGCATCATTCTGATAAAGAGGCAACGTGGGAGACCGAAGAGGATCTTCGCAAGAAGTATCCGGACCTGTTCATTTCTCAGTAGGGAATCTCGGGGCGCGATTCCTTCAAGGGGGGGCGTTTTGTAACATCCCAAGTATGAAAATACCCTAGAATGCTTTGTTCTTTGTTTTATTTCAAGCATTGCATCATGTCATCATGTTTACTTATTGTCTGCATTTGTTTTCCATCTGTTTTATCCTGTTTTCACAACTCAAATTCAAACCTTTTTCAAACATGGTTTCATACTTGCTCTGTTACAACTATTGGAACCAAAATAACAAATAAAAACAACCCTTTTATTCCTTGTTTTTCACTTCTCAAATTGTTACTTTAATCAAACCAATTATCAAATCAATTAATTAAATCATTAACTCCTAAATCATTTTCCATTTCAAACCAAGTTTCAAATCAGCACTCTTTTGAAAACATAACAATTCACCACTAATTGAAATTCTTAAATCACTTTAAAAACCCTAGGGGAAAACCCTATGGAAAATGTTTTGTTTTACCAATATTAATTAATATTGCAATTTCATCTAAATTGGTTTAATTTTAAAACAACAAACAAACAATAATTTTTTGGAAAGCAAAAACTGCCAAAAGGTTGCTTTTCCACTAAAGAAGTTATCCTAATTTTTATTCTAAATTTTTCTTAAACAAGCCTTTGTTTTGTTCCCAATTGCTCAACTACAAAAAAAAAAGCAGTGTACAAAAAAAAAATAAAAGCAGGACAGGGAGGAGAGCAGCAGCAGCCAAGGAGCTAGGCCCAGCCCGTTTATTTTCCCTCTGGCCCGATAACCTTCCCCTCACGTCGCTGTCGTTCTCCCTCTTTCTGACGTCAGGCGTACGAATCCTTCTCCTTCGTTGATCCTCCACAGAAGCTCCCGATGCCCCGCCGTACAGCTCCACCCGAGTCCATAAAAAGCACCGCGGCGCCCTACTCCTGCCCCTCAACCCTAGACTCTACCCCGGCGCCGCCAACCTCCCATCCTCTCCCCCAAAGCCCTTGCCTTCCCTCTGAACTTCTTTCTCTGAACCACCGCGAGCTCACCGAACCACCTCCGTTCCCGGTCACCGTCCCTTCCCCTTGGTCACCGCGAGGCGCAGCTGATCCTTGGAATGGAACCGTGTTGAGTTCCTCTTCGAATCTCGTGAAGGAGCGGAGACGGGAGGCTGGCCGTAGCCCCGCCGCCGTCAAGATCTTCTCCACCGCCGGCCTCCCTGCAACAGCCCGACCTGCTCCGTCCGCCCCCGAGGTGAGGTCCTCGACCCCGTCCTCCTCTCTTCTCTCCCTGCCTCGGGCGCACGCGCACCACACCGCACGCGGCGGCGAGCCACCGCGGCCGGCCGCCGTCCGCCGTCCGCCTCGCTAGTTCCTCGCTCCGGCGACTGCATCGAGATGCAGTACTCGTTACCTGCAAACGGAAGAAAGTTCAGAAACGAACTGAATTCAGTTATCTATTTTACCTGAAGGTTAACCTCCGTCGCACCTGTACTCTGACAGAATCGAATCGCTAGCGCATCTGGCCAGTCCCTTGCGCGCGGTCCAGAGGTCCCGGGGTCGAACCCCCGCGGGCGCTTCCGCCCCTTTTTTTGCTGGTTTTCTCCTCTGGCCACGCGGGCTGCCACGTGCACTGCCACGCTGGCCTGGACCCGCATATCAGTGGCAGCGGGTATAGGCCCTCTCGGTAGCAAAAGTAAAAACGCAAATCTGTTAATTTTATTTCTTTTAAATGGGCAGAATAAACATCTAAATTGGAAATGCAATAACTTTTATTATATGAACCCAATAAATACAAACTTGATGTCTATTCTGATCCAAATTTTGTACTCTTTCCAAATTTTCAATTTGTGTTCTGTTTTGAATATTCAAAATGCAATTTAAATTCAAATTCAAATAATTCAAATGCAAATTGAAATAATTCATAACTAATTCATACTATTTCCAAATAATACAAATAAAATATGTTTTTCACACCATTTTGAATACTCTATTCAAATATAATTTTTGTTTTCTGTTTTGAATAATTAAAATTGCCTAAACTATTTAAATCTTGTTTAATTCAATTAAAAATTGTTTAAAATTGTTTAATTCATAACTAATTAATCCAAAGTCCAATTTCAAATTGTGAAACATGTAATCCAACTAAAATTTGATAACCTATTCAAATATAAAATTTGTAAGTTGTTTTGCACACTTTAACTTGATTATAACAACTTTTACTTGTGTGCCATGTTAAGTAACAAAATTCCAAATTTGATAAATGCCTTTCTAAATTGTTAACTATCATTCCAATTGCATTTAACTTGTTATCTTATTGTACCTCATCATGCATGCATCATACTAAGTCATTTACACCTGATGCTTAGTGATAGAACAATTAATTCAACTCTAAAGCATGGGCTTCCATATGCATCTTTTGCATATGGAATCCATTTAAACTTGTGTTTCATGTCAAGCAAGTTATTTTGGTGCATCTATTAAACATGACATGCATCATCCAATGTTTGTGCACTTATGCCATGTATTGATTGCCCGTCTTCCTTCGTTGTTGTTTTTGCTTCTTCTCGGTTAGACGACGACGTTGGTACCGACGAGCCTTACGACACCACTACTCAGGACCTAGCCCAGTACGAGACTGAGCTGCCAGGCAAGTTATCACTCACATGAATCATCGAGTTCCTTTCCACACTTGTTGTCGATACTATCTTTTTGTCTACTATTGCTAGCCCTATGTATCGTTGCTTGTTCTCCGAACCCATCACATGATACCTTGAGCCATGATATTGCCACCACCTCCATACCTACAGCCATTGCTTGTGCCTGTTCTTATCTAGCATGCTTAGGGTTGCTTTTACTCGAGTCTGTTGTCGGTTACTACTGTTACTATATTATTATCTGTACCGGGGCTCGATGTTAATTAATCAATCCTGTTAATTGCTAATGGTAATAATAATTTGATGATAAGGCACCGGCAGGAGGCCCATGAGTGGTTTTGGAGCCTGCTAGTGTCGACCCTAATAGGAAAAGGGTCTTGTCTACTGATCCATGATGAGCGCACTACCCGCATTTGGGAAGCGAGTATGGGCGCCCCCCTCAACTTGACCTGATTCGCATCTCGTCCAAATCGCCTCATTTAGTTCGTGCTTTCTATTTGCCGCATGCATGTTTTTGCGAGCCCAGCGCAGGGTGGAACTTTTGTAGTCGGCATATAGGGGGACACGTTCTTAGAGTGCTATGAGGGTCCATTTTCTTCTGGGCTCGATTAGCCGTGCGCCCAAGGTGCTTTGGGCTTGATGCGGAGAATGGTTGGTTGTGTAGAGTACCCCGCTTGGTGGAAGTGCATTTCCATCTGGCGGGTTATTCTTGAGTGTACGGCCAAATTGGTGCAACCCTGCAGGGATAATCTTCTCGAGAAGCCGTGTTTTCCGCGGTTATGGATTACTTGGTGAAAGTACTGGCTAACAAGTACTCAGGACAACTTCAACATAACTATCAACCATGTTTCACCCAATGATCAATAACCTGACTAGTAATAGGCTATTCACACAAATAACTTGATTCATCTTAATTCAACTGTGTGAGTTATCCTCGGATTGCTTCTTTGGATAAGGGGCGAGATCCAGGATGGGTTTGGTTGAAGTTATCTTTCAGTTGGTTACAATCCTCGATCTTATCTTTTCTGTTAGCCGGAATTTGTAGTTATAATCTGTAGTTGTTTAGAGCAGCCAGCAGCAACTTTTATGTCACCCCTTTCTTCCGTTGATCCCAAGCATCTATGCTTGTGTTGACGGGTAACTCCTTGATGAACTGTGAGTCTTGCTTGCCAGTACTTGGATGTACTGACCCCGTTGGGGCTGTGGTTTACGCAGAGTACGACTACGACTACGATGCTTCCCAGGATGGCTACTTTGTGGAGTTCGACGACGCTGCAGACGAGTAGTTAGCTGGACCAGGGCAGGATCCAGACCTACGTGGATGGGCTTCGCTTTTCTTTATTTTCTCCGGCTTCTTAAGCCATGGATTTGTCTGTACTCAGACCCTTTGATTGCTTCCGCTGTTGTAATGGATGATATGTTGGGACATGTGTCCTCTGGATGACTGTATTCGATATTTTCTGCCTTAGTGAAGGCCAGTTGCACTTATTTCATTCTTTTGTGTCTTAGAGACATTCTGTGCTATCATTCGTACCAAACTGTTGACGTACCGTGCGTGTTTGTTATGAAGTACGTCGACAGTAGTGCCTTTAGGTTCCTAGCGGATAGTTTACTTCGACGGTGGAAGCAGGGCTTGTGTTGTCGCGCATAAGCGCAGGCCTACCAGGAAGCTGGGACGTGGGAGCATGTATGCCCCATAATCCAAGCACCTGACTTCCAGTTCGTGCGAAGAGTATCCTCTAGAAACCTTGGGTGCGACACTACCGGGTTATCATCCCTCCATCAAAACCCATCAAAAAACTTGACGGTGTAACTGCCGGAAATTTCATTATTGACATAGTCATGAGATATGGCGTTCCACATAGCATAATAACTGACAACGGGACAAATTTCTCTATTGAAGAGTTGGCAAAATATTGCCGACAAACGAGAATTCGCCTAGATCTCACATCTGTGGCACACCCGCAATCCAATGGACAGGTTGAACGAATGAATAGTTCAATTCTGCAAGAAATACGCCCAAGACTCGAATCTCCTCTTCATAGAGCAGCGGGAGAATGGGTGGAAGAGTTACCCTATGTGCTTTGGAGCATTCGAACGACGCCAAATAGGTCAACAGGGCAAACCCCGTTTTTCCTAGTTTATGGTGCGGAAGCAATTCTCCCAACGGACATGATCCATGACAGCCGAGAGTGCAGGATTTCGATGAATCAGATGCCGAACGCGCACGGCAGGATGCCGTCGATCTCTTAGAAGAGGAACGAGAACTTGTGCTTCAAAGATCCGCCATCTATCAGCAAGGTTTACGACGTTATCATAGTCGGAAAATCAGGCATCGTTCTTTTAAAGAAGGTGACCTAGTGCTAAGATTGGTGCAGCAAAGAAAGCACAAAGTGGCCACAGTATGGGAAGGACCATTCGTCATCAGTAAAGCCATGAAGAATGGATCATATTATCTTGTAGACATTCGATATACGGAAGATGATCCCGAGAAGCCGAATCGCAAAAGAAAGAGAAAGATAGATGATGAACTAGGAGAGACAAAGAGGCCCTGGAGTATCCAGTAGTTACGTCCCTTCTATACTTAGTTCAATTTCTATGTAAACATCTTTGAGATCATAAAATAAAGTTGTCGGAATTCTTACATCCATGTTTTTACAAGTTTATTATAGTACAAAGCATGTTTCCGTCTTATCTATTTCCCAATGATCTTACAAAATACTCAATGTTAACCCGAATTGTGCCTGCGTGCTCGGCGTTTAAAAAACTGAATGATTTTCAGCCTACTAAAGGCTAAAGGAAACTCGGATTGTGCCTGCGTGCCCGAGTTTCATCCAAAAATTCCTTATTATTCTCTAAGTATTATGTGATTGTTTACGTGCTGAGTCACTGGAGCTAGTAAGTAAAAATGCCTTTAGTACGATCCATGTTTTCCGAGTTTGAACTGATCGGTTTTACCCAGTCACTTGGCATGAAGATTAAAATACTACCGAGCCATTTCAAACACTAAGGACAGTTAAAGCACATAAACCATAGAACTTAGAAGATAAAGGAACATAAAACCCGGAAAACTTGCAAAGGATTAATAATATTAACTGCAAAAGGCGGAGTACTTGTTCATACATATGGATAGAAGCATTACAATAAGGTTTACATTCTAAAAGTTCAGTAATGCTCCTATCTCCTATCTTTCCTATCCAGGGCAAGGAAAATTCTTCAAGCATCCGAGTCATCTTCGCTGCTGGACTCCTCGGGGGCTTCTGGAATCTCTTCTTCCGGATAGGTGATGGAGATATTCACCATGGAAGCAATCTTGGTAGCGTGACCTTTGATCTCATCAAAGATGGTAGTCCGCTGGGTCTCCATATATCCTTGAGGGATGCCGGACGCCACGCGCCAAGATTTAGCAGTGGGATAGTGCATACGCATAAGGCCTAAAGCCATGCGTGCACCACCCCGTGCTGCGGAGCGCAAGGTGGACTCCTTGGACTCCGCCACCTCCAAGATAGCTTCCGGAAGTTTCTCAACTTCCGAGAATTCCCCAGTTCTTGCGGGAAGGTACTTGTTGATCAGTTGCATGCCTGCAGCTCTGATCGCGGTGAACACCTTCCCGAAAGCTCGGATTTTCTCAATCCGAGTAAGTGCTGGGTCATCTCCTGTTTTTTCAGATAAAAGGGTTAATGAAAAAGCAGAGAAAGAAATCAAAACATGGAAAATCCGGTAAAAGTAAATGACTTACCGAGGATCCTATTCATCTCAGATCCTTCCTCCAGGCGCAGGGTCAAGGAATTCTCCAAATCTCGGATGGTTGCCTTGTCCTTGTCAGCTTGCTGGGAGGCATTGGACTGAGCAATGCCAACAGCCAGTTGGCTGGCCTCCAGTTCTTTCTGAACCTTCATAAGATTCTTATGAAGGTCCAGGTTCTCCTGGTGGAGGTTCTCGGCATTGCCGGCATCTTCAGCAATCTGTTTGGCTTTAGCCAAAGCAGCTGAAAAGCGAGGAAAAAAGCCCGAGTTAAGAAAACTCGGAAAAGTACTTAGAGAAAAAAAGCATAAAAGTGAAACCTCAGAGGACTAAAATACCTGTTTTTCTCTCCAGCTGTTGCTGAGACGATGCCAGCTCCGCTTCCTTAACTTCAAGAATAGAGAGAAGGCTTCTAACCTCTTTATTCTTGACAGTTAGCTTGTTAAAAACTTCCATGTTTATGCTTTCAGCGGTTTGCTGAAACACGGAAATGAACCAGAACGCTTAAGTTAGAAACAAGCATGATAAGATTGAAAGAATTAAGTTAAAAGAATGCATTTGACTTATTGCTTGGGGGCTAGAGATATTACCTGGCTCATCTGCTGCAAACCTGACAAATTCTCGTTGAATTCTTTTACATATTCAGAAAAAAGAATTCCAACATGGTGCAGGCCGTCTTGGATGACCTGACGAGGTGAAAACACGAAGTTATTTCGGACAATTTGTCCGCCTTGTGGCCAAGGACGGATCAGGGGAGCAGGAGCGAAGAACTTCTTAGCTGCCGGACGAATGTATCCGAGATCATCAAAAGGTTCTTCCTTTACCTTGAAGTCCTTATGAAAAATAGGGATGGGCTCGTCTTCTCCAGATGTCCGAGAAGGTCCGCCCATCTACAGTGCCGCCCTTTCCCTCGCAACCAAGTTGGATGCAATAGGCTGGCTGGACGGCTGGAATTGTTCGTCCGGGTTTGCGGTTTTGTCTTCCCTACCAAGATTTGTCAGAGTGGGTGGAGCAGCTGAAGACGGCATTCCCTTGCCAGCAATAGCCTTATGTTTCTTCAGTTTCTTTGACTTCAAAGGAACTGGTGCAAGGCTGAAAAGGAAATATCCGAGAAGTAAATACCTCGAAGAATCAGGATGGAATAAGAGAACAAAAACCTCAAAAAAATACATGGATGTGGCGATGGGAACTCCATCAAGATTTATCACCTCCTCTGTGATCACTTGCCTCTTGAGTTTGCGACCGCCATAAAAGCTGGCGTGCAATTCGTCGAGTTCGGCGTCGGATGCAAGATCTGCTTCCGTGACATCGCCGAACTACAGAGAGAGCAAAAAATCCGGCTAAGTCTGAGATATCCGGGAAAGATAAAAATCCGAGAGAATGTCAAATCAAGGAAAACCAAAATTATCTTAGGGACAGGGTTCTCCTCATGATACATCTCCAAGCTCTCCTTATATTGGTCGCGAGTAGCGACCAATTGGTTGACTCGTTTCTTGAAATCTTTTTTTGTGAAGGCTTTGTCGGTCCCTCTCATTCCGTCTTCTGGGCCTTTGTATTCACAAAGAAGTCGAGGGCGGAGGGCAAGAGGTTGAATACGACGACCGAGCCAGCACAAAATTGTGTCTGTTCCGGTCAAAGGAGACTGAGAAGAGGTGAGTTTCGCAATACGCCGTTTGATCTCCAACAGATCATCCGGCAAGGTTTGCATAGCTTTGACTGCCAAACTCTCTTGAGGAGTGGCGGCGGAATTGATGAATGGAGGAACCCCGTTTTCTATTCCGGGAAACGGGATGTCGTGCTGATAAAAGAAAGAACCCGTCCAAAATTTGACGGATTCTGATGTTTTTATCTTTGGGTACCAGTCTTCCCTAAATCTCCGAAGAGTGAAAGAAATGGTCCCGCAGATGGGAAGAACACCCTCTGTAGGGTTACGTTTCACTCCAAAGCAGTATTGCCAAAAGTCTAATCTAGGTGCTATTCCTAAATACCCTTCGAAAAGGGCTTGGAAGCCGGCTAGATAGAGAATGGAGTTTGGGGGAAGATTGTGAGGTTGGACACCGTAATGGTTGAGGACCTCTAGAAAAAAGGCGGAAGGTGGCAATCCCATACCTCTTGCGATGTGGGAGGTAAGGAGAACACGCTCCCCTTCTTTCGGCGTTGGCTCAGACTCGTCCTCCGGGCTCTGCCATTTGCCTTTTAGCAGAAATCCCTCCTTTTCCATTGTCGGAAGGAGGGAAGGCGGAATACTGCTCTGGCTCCAATTGCCGGCAGTTTCCCCTTCTTCTTCTTCCCCGGCGGTGGCGGACGCGGCCGTGAGCTCGTCCCCGACGAGGATGATTTTTTCCTCTGCCGTCTCGGGTGCGAACGGCGGGGATGGCGCGGAGGAGGATCCCGCGAGGTTGGTGGCGGCGAGAGGAATTTCCTCGCCCGCTGCGCCGCTGGCAGCTTTTTCCGGTTCGTCGCCAGTTGCACGCAGCAGAGAATCCACCATGGGATCCATGGTGTTGATGATCTCATCGATCTCCGCCGCGATGGAGCGGGATGGAGAGGAATTCGGTGAAGCCATTTTTCGGTGGCGCGATGGAATCCGTGCGCTCCGGTGAGTTCCTGGACGACGTTCGTGCGTTTGCTCTGCGCGCAGTGTGCTTGGACGCTGTGGAGGCGAGAAGAGAATCGGAGCAGAAGGTTTGCCGGAGAGGACGATGACGGCTATTTATAGCGGCAACCCGTCACGATGCGTGCTAACGGCTCTTTTGACCGTTGGATGATCAACGTGTGTCACTCGCCGGAAATTCCGGGAAATGAAACGACGGGTGATTATTGCTATCTCCTCGTTTCCCGCGAGAATCTGTCAGAGATACGTTTCAGGGTTTCCCGCTCGACACCCAAACGTCCCTGACGTCAGCAAGATTAAAGCGCTGACGTAGGAAGTTCCTTATCGCGAAGATTCGTGGAAGAAAAGCCGGATTTTCCGAAATCTGAGTTTTGCGTTATGACATTGTTCTGATAAAAAGAAGAATCAAGACAGAGAGCCTATATTTCTCGGACATCATGCAACACTTGACGAAAGACGGCAAATCGGAGTCTTAATCCTTCTTGGGGGCTACTGTCGGATATATACCAACTAGGGGTATATCAGATGGTGGTCTAAAGTGCTGGATTACCAGGGTGGCCTAAATGGTAATGGGCTATGGTCCATTGGGCGGCCCAGTAAGCTAACGCGCAGAAGCCGGATTCTAGAAGAACCCGGATCACGGCCCACGTGATCTGGCTTGGAGTAGAAGACGGATTCCTTACTTCCCAAGTTAATAGTTACCATAGTCTTCTAGGTTTCCTTCTCTGTATGCCCTAATCCGGCTATTATATATAGCCGGACGGGAGATAAGATAGATAGACAAGAAGCTAAAGGCTAACTCGCCGAGAGGTTGATCCTTGACGAGCAGCTAATAGAACCTCACGTTGTACTCTGTATTCCCAGGCTTTAGTCCTGAATAGTGAGATTACAGGAGTAGGAACGCCGCGTTATCGCGTCGTATCGAACCTGGGTAAAAACCCTGTGTCCTTGATCAACGTACAATCACATCCCCCCACGTCTCTATCGGTAGTCTCATGGCACCCCCGTCTATGAAATCTACTACGATGTCTCGACATATACGGACACACGCGGTAACGGCATCGAAAGGGGGTAGCAATGTGGAACTATTTGCTTGGTTGTGCTAGGATAGTTCATAGGAACACAAAACAAAAAGGTAGAACCCACCTCTTCGGAAGATTCTCGATGTTTCATCCGATACTGGAGTTTCACCCTATAAGCGCACGTAAACTCACGAGAGAGAAGTGGATGCCGGTGAAGCGGGTCACACCCCAGAGAGCAATATTTGACATCCAAAGCACACAACACACCTATACTAACATGGTATGGCAACCCCTAGCTTGTGTTGGGATCCAGACGCTCCGTAGCCCCCTCCCGGTGAAACCCTAGACCCGCTGGAGAAATACCGGACTTATACGGAAACACGCGGGAACAGCGTCGAAAGGGGGTAGCAATGTGGAACTATTTGCTTGGTTATGCTAGGATAGCCCATAGGAACGCAAAATAAAAAGGTAGAACCCACCTCTTCGGAAGATTCTCGATGATTCGTCCGATACTAGAGTTTCACCCTATAAGCGCATGTAAACTCACGAGAGAGAAGTGGATGCCGGTGAAGTGGGTCACACCCCGGAGAGCAATATTTGACATCCAAAGAACACAACACACCTATACTAACATGGTATGGCACCCCTAGCTTGTGTTGGGATCTAGACGCTCCGTGGCCCCCCTCCCGGTGAAACCCTAGACCCGCTGGAGAAATACCGAACTTATACGGAAACACGCGGTAACGGAGTTGAAAGAGGGTAGCAATGTGCAACTATTTGCTTGGTTGTGGTAGGATAGCCCATAGGAACACAAAAAAAAAAGGTAGAACCCACCTCTTCGGAAGATTCACAATGTTTCGTCCGATACAGGAGTTTCACCCTATAAGGGCATGTAAACTCACGAGAGAGAAGTGGATGCCGGTGAAGCGGGTCACACCCCGGAGAGCAATCTTTGACATCCAAGGCACACAACACACCTATACTAACATGGTATGGCACCCCCTAGCTTGTGTTGGGATCCAGACGCTCCGTAGCCCCCCTCCCGGTGAAACCCTACCCGCTGGAGAAATACCGGACTTATAAGGAAACACGCGGTAACGGCGTCGAAAGGGGGTAGCAATGTGGAACTATTTGTTTGGTTGTGTTATGATAGCCCATAGGAACACAAAACAAAAAGGTAGAATCCACCTCTTCGGAAGATTCACAATGTTTCCACCTCATATTCTTTGAAATCTCTACTACTGTATTCGAGGAATCACATTTTAGTGAAGGCTTCCGTTCTAATGTTTATAAATCCTATTTATATTTTTCCTAGACTTGTATTCGACCTATATAATGTAATTTCGAAGCCTGAAAATTTATTGGATGAATATTCGTATTATTTATTTTCTTTTGAATAATAATGGTTTTAATCGAAAATCGTAAATAAAACAAGTTTAAAACATCAAAATGAAAAAAGAACTTTGGACCTTTCTTAGTCACACCAAAATGAAGCTTTGGTGAGATTTTGACCTTATTTCATCTCCAAAGGTTTGAAACTCATCTCATTTTCTTGAACTCTCTACTAGTTTGTTCAAGATATCACATATTAGACAAGGCTTTTTCGTTCCATTCTTTATAAGACAGGTTTAGATTTTTTTTCTCGTTACTATATGACATAACACTACTATGTGCGTCGGCTTTATATTTTTTCGATTTTTTTTGAATTATTTATGCTCATTTCAAGCTTGGTCAACCCTCTGTTTGACCCAACCGAAAAGCTTCTAGAAGGACACCCAGAGATTCGACCTGGGTTGTTGGATCGACGCCTTCTAGAAGGAATCTTGCATCGGACGGATGTGCTCGCAGCCACAGCGATCCGCGAGACGCTCGTTCTGTGCTAGGATTGGTTGGTCAGTTGGATACAGGGATCGATGGTTTCTATCTGTTCTACATATGATTTCTTTTCGATACGGAGGGAGTATTAAGTATTAAACCATGTTATTTAAATAAAAAATAGAAGAATGATTCAAAACACAATGAAACTTCAGATTTACTACATCGATGATTTTTATCTGTTTTACATATGATTTTTCTATTAAACCATGTTATTTAAATAAAAAATTGCAAAAATAGAAGAATTATTCAAAACATAATGAAACTTCAGATTTACACTATATATGTAGAATAGATGTCTAGGAAATTAATTTGGCTGATGTAGACAAGATGCCAAAAAAGTTGAAGCACAAATGGGGGTATTTACCCTAGCTTCGGACCTCATTTGAAACACATTTCTCATGAGAATAGAGCGATGGTTTCAAATGAGCATAAATAATTCAAAAAAAAATCAAAATGACATGAATCCAACGCACAATGTTGTTATATGTGATATAGTTGCTCCTCAAATTTATTTGGATAATTTTGACAAGGTCGAAATTTTCATGAAATTTCAAACGGGGGTGTCTACCCTAGCTTCAGACCTCATTTGAAGCACATTTCTCATGAGAATAGAGCGATGGTTTCAAATGAGCATAAATAATTCAAAAAAAAATCAAAATTACATGAATCCAAAGCACAATGTTGTTATATGTGATATAGTTGCTCCTCAAATTTATTTGGATAATTTTGACAAGGTCGAAATTTTCATGAAATTTCAAACGGGGGTGTCTACCCTAGCTTCAGACCTCATTTGAAGCACATTTCTCATGAGAATAGAGCGATGGTTTCAAATGAGCATAAATAATTCAAAAAAATCAAAATTACATGAATCCAACGCACAATGTTGTTATATGTGATATAGTTGCTCCTCAAATTTATTTGGATAATTTTGACAAGGTTGAAATTTTCATGAAATTTCAAACGGGGGTGTCTACCCTAGCTTGAGACCTCATTTGAAGCACATTTCTCATGAGAATAGAGCGATGGTTTCAAATGAGCATAAATAATTCAAAAAAATCAAAATGACATGAATCCAACGTACAATGTTGTTATATGTGATATAGTTGCTCCTCAAATTTATTTGGATAATTTTGACAAGGTCGAATTATTCATGAAATTTCAAACGGGGGTATTTACCCTAGCTTCGGACTTCATTTGAAACACATTTCTCATGAGAATAGAACGATGGTTTCAAATGAGCATAAATAATTCAAAAAAAATCAAAATGACATGAATCCAACGCACAATGTTGTTATCTGTGATATAGTTGCTCCTCAAATTTATTTGGATAATTTTGACAAGGTCAAAATTTTCATGAAATTTCAAACGGGGGTGTCTACCCTAGCTTCAGACCTCATTTGAAGCACATTTCTCATGAGAATAGAGCGATGGTTTCAAATGAGCATAAATAATTCAAAAAAAAATCAAAATGACATGAATCCAACGCACAATTAATGTTGTTATATGTGATATAGTTGCTCCTCAAATTTATTTGGATAATTTTGACAAGGTTGAAATTTTCATGAAATTTCAAACGGGGGTGTCTACCCTAGCTTGAGACCTCATTTGAAGCACATTTCTCATGAGAATAGAGCGATGGTTTCAAATGAGCATAAATAATTCAAAAAAATCAAAATGACATGAATCCAACGCACAATGTTGTTATATGTGATATAGTTGCTCCTCAAATTTATTTGGATAATTTTGACAAAGTCGAATTATTCATGAAATTTCAAACGGGGGTGTCTACCCTAGCTTCAGACCTCATTTGAAGCACATTTCTCATGAGAATAGAGCGATGGTTTCAAATGAGCATAAATAATTAAAAAAAAAATCAAAATGACATGAATCCAACGCACAATATTGTTATATGTGATATAGTTTCTCATCAAATTTATTTGGATAATTTTGACAAGGTCGAAATTTTCATGAAATTTCAAAGGGGGGTGTCTACCCTAGCTTCAGACCTCATTTGAATCACATTTCTCATGAGAATAGAGCGATGGTTTCAAATGATCATAAATAATTCAAAAAAAAAATGACATGAATCCAACACACAATGTTGTTTTATGTGATATAGTTGGTCCTCAAATTTATTTGGATAATTTTGGCAAGGTCGAAATTTTCATGAAAATACAAACGGGGGTGTCTACCCTAGCTTCAGACCTCATTTGAAGCACATTTCTCATGAGAATAGAGCGATGGTTTCAAATGAGCACAAATAATTCAAAAAAAATTCAAAATGACATGAATCCAACGAACAATATTGTTATATGTGATATAGTTGCTCCTCAAATTTATTTGGATCGGATAATTTTGACAAGTTCGAATTTTTCATGAAATTTCAAACGGGGGTGTCTACCCTAGCTTCAGACCTCATTTGAAGCACATTTCTCATGAGAATAGAGCAATGGTTTCAAATGAGAATAAATAATTCAAAAAAAATCAAAATGACATGAATCCAACGAACAATGTTGTTATATGTGATATAGTTGCTCTTCAAATTTATTTGGATCGGATAATTTTGACAAGTTCGAATTTTTCATGATAATTTTGACAATAGCTTCAGACCTAATTTGAAGCACATTTGCCTAAAATTTAGGAATGACTTGGTTCAACATCATACAACATTATTCAAACATCATCCAAACTACTCCCTCTTTTCGCTTTTAATCTAGTTCTGGCTCGTGATTTTGTTCAGAAATACTCAAAATTAATTAAAAAAACGGCGAACTCGTTGAAATAGGCGCAAATTCATAGGTTCGACGATATTTTTACAGATAGACGGCATAATTTAACTAAAAACATAGAATAACTTAAAAAAACTACGGCAGGCCGAGGCTCGCCGCGATCACCCGGACTGGTCGTCGCCCTCCTCTTAGACGTCGTCCTCTTCCTCGTCGTCCTCCTCGCAGTCGTCGTAGGCAAGCATGTTGGAGGGCCCCGCCTCGTGGTCGTTCTTGGCGAAGGGCGATGGGTCGCTTGGCGATGGGTTCGCCACCGTAGCGAGCCAGCGCCGCTGCGCTCTGCCTTGGATCCGCAGCCGGTGTAGTTGCGCCTGCTCAGAGGGATGGCGGCGGTTCCGCCTCTCGCTCTGCAGGGCAACCTTGCGCCGGTCGCTCTCGTACAGCGCGACGAGCGCCTGCTGCTCATCCGACGCCGCGGTTGCGGTGAGCTGCCGGTAGACCTGGCGCTCCGCCTCCTCCCTCTGGTGGGTCTCAAGGGATGCACGAACAGTGGCAGCCTCGGCCGCTGCCGCCGCCTCCTCGAGCCAAGCGCGCACCTGGTGGAACGCCTCCTCGTTCCGCCATGTTTGGAACGAGCAGAACGCCGCGTGCTGCTCGGGCCAGATTGGCTGCCTCCTCCTGTGCCTCCTCCAGCGCTGCGCCTCCTGCGGCGGCTGCTGCTCGGGCGGCGCCTCCTCCTGCGCCGGTTGCTGCTCGGGCGCCGCCTCCTCCTGCGCCGGCTGCTCGTTCTCCTCGTAGTAGAACTCGTTGTCGCTATCGCCGTCACTGTGGCCCCGCGTCGCGACTGCGGGATGACAGTACAATGGCGAGTTGCGGTTTGCACGGAGCCGGCGAGGCATCGTCTCGGGGTGTCTAGGTGAAATGCGGCGATGAGAGCGAGTGCGGTGAGGGACGAGGAGATGAACGGCTAGAATGGGGAGAGCGGCGAGCGGCGAGGGGCCTTTTGTAGCCCTGGCGGGGCATTTGCTGCGCCGCGCGTGACGTTACTCCGGCAGCCTTTGACCGATGCGGGGGCCCGCGGTTTTCCACGTGTGGACTATTCAAACTGCGCGGTCCCACCTGTAAGTTCCGGACGGTTTCAACGAACTTGGCAGTCCCACCCGGACCCACTTCGCGAAACGGAGTCTGACTCCTCGGACCCACTTCGCGAAACGGATTCGACTCCAAACTTACCGTTCCGGCCTCTCCATAGTAGTTGCGCACGGACTAGGGGCAAAACTGAGCACCATTCGGCGCTAGGGGTAAAGCTGAGTAGAAGTGATCCGCTGTGGGCAATTCGATAAAAAGCCCTTTTTTTAAATACGACAAAGGTCATCATTACAAGATCATAGTTTTATTGAAGGCAGAAAAAAAAGTAAGACCGTAATTGCTAACGTCACGAGAGAAGACCATACAATTCAAAACGCTACTCTCTCACGCTTTCCACGCAGACACCACACACACAACTCTATCGACTAGGGTTTTTCAGAACCACGGTCTACTCCCCTAAGAGATGTGTTCACAACCCTAAGACGCTCCGGTGACTGGGGTTTTGCTCGCCTCCATGCCCCGGATCCGTCTAGGAGTGGAGTTCTATGTAGGTTTTTGTTTCTTATTAGGATTGGATCTGCCTGTCTCATCTACCCTCGTGGATCCACGCGGTTTGTTAATCATCTTCTGCTCCGCCTTTTTGCCCAAGGTTCGTAACCCTAACAAAGTCGGCAACCATGTGTTTTTCTCTCAAAGACCAATCATGGTGACTCCGCAATCAAGTGTGGCGAGTCAGACGGGTTCGCAAGTTGATAGGGGACCAGAGCACATCGATGATCTACTCCTACGATTGGGTATAGATGAAGATGAGATTGGTGATCTAGTTCTAGAAGATGAGTTGGAAAACCCGATTAAGGAGATGAAGTGGCTTGATCTCGCTCGGGTATACACAGAAAACACCTTTACTCCGCAAACCTTCGAGCAGCACATGAGAGTTTCTTGGAGTCCAGCCCAAGAGGCGATCTTCATAGCGCTAGAACTGAACCTGTTCACGATCAATGCTTCTGCCTAGGTGATTGGCTCAACGTGAAGGAAGGGGGACCATGGCACTTCCGACAAAATGCTCTTATTATTAAAAAAAATATGTTGGCTTCTCTCCGGTTGAATCGGCAGATCTCAATCACATAGAGGTCTGGGATCAGATTCACAAACTCTCGGTAGGCTACCGTGATGAAAAGCTAATAAGAAATCTGGTGGAAAAACGTGTAGGCAAGGTGCTGAAAGTGGAAACAACAGTAGATGGAGTAGGGAATTTTGTCGAGGCTAGGGTTAAACTCGATGTACGGAAAGTTCTTGCCCGTATTGTAACCTTTTCCAGAGGGGGCAATGAGAAGCCTATCAGATTAAGTATGAAAAAATTCCAAAGTATTGTGGTGCTTATGGTAGCTATGGACACACTCATCTCGAATGTGGAACGGGAGAACACGATGTAACAACTCAGGAGTGGTGTGATTTCCTCAAAGCGGATTGGGAAACTTGGCACGGTAGAAGATCTAACAACAGTTGGAATGGTGCTCGAGGTGGAAGAGGTGATTTCCCAGCCGGACGAGGGAGGGATACTTTTGGTCGTGGTAGAGGACCACCACATGCTGAGGAGGTTCACATTAGTTGGCGTCATAACGCCCTACCACCCTTCAATGATCATGCGTCTCAAAACGAGGACCCGCTTCGTGATACGGCCTCGAGTCCCCTCAAACCTATGGATAGTGAGATGAAGGATAAGGAGGCAGTGGTTTTGGTCAGGAAAAGGCTGACGTATGAAAAGGAGGCAGTTGAGAACCCGGCTGGTGGGGTGGCATCACCCACAGTTATGGTTACTGAAGAGGTTGAGCAAGAGGCTATAAATTCTGTTTCAGATGGTTCCACTCGATCGAAGAGATCAAAGATGGATGGAGCTGGCTCCCCATCACTAGGATCGGCGGGCTCCCGAGAGAAGTCCGTCTCGGCGCAATGAAAATCTGTGGAGCCAACTGCCGGGGACTCCAAAAATCCATGGCAGTTAGATCACTCTTAGATGTCCAGGAGCGTGTGAGGCCTGATGTTCTACTTTTATCTGAAACACATCTTTCGAGAGTTAAAGCGGAAAATCTAAAAAGAAGACTTCGTTTTGATCAAATGATCTTAACTGGGAGTGATGGGAGAAGTGGGGAGTCTAATACTTTTCTGGAATAATCATCTGAATGTCACTTCCTATACAGAACACAAAACTACCTGGATATATATCCGCAATCTACACGGTATGATAAATCTACCTGTATTAACGAAGGGAGTGTTAATGCATGGAGAATAATAGGTATATACGATGAGCCAAGTGGGGCAAGAAAACACCTTACCTGGGATTATATCCGCAATCTGGACGGTATGATAAATCTACCATGGGTAATGCTCGGAGATTTTAATGAAATCCTCTACAACTATGAAAAAGAAGGGGGGCATGAGATCTCAAAGGTGTATGAATGGCTTTAGGGAGTTTTTGTCGGACCGTGACCTATCAGACCTTGGTTATCATGGGGACAGTTTCACTTGGCGTAGAGGAAGGATTCGTGAAGGAATTGACATGGCGGTTGCTAATCAAAGCTGGGTGGAGAAATTCAATTTTATTCGTGTTATAAATGAGAATTTTTATAAAATCGACCATCATACGATTACAGTGGATACCCAGTTCATGGAGAGTGGAAGCGCTATTCCTACGGTTAGAAGGAATTTTTTTGAGGCTAAGTGGCTGTTGGAGGAGACTGTTGATGATATAGTGGCGTCGGCCTAGCAATCGGACCAACATGAGTTCCCAGCAAATCTCGCGCAGAGACTGGCCCATGTACACTCGGCCCTCCATGCATGGGACATGCAGTCCCTTTAAGAACCACGTCGATTGTTGCGTGTTCTGCCACGGGAGCTCAACGAGGTACTTTCTGGCCCCTTGTCGGATGCAGCGACGGGTAAGCAGCAACTCCAGTTGGAGATCGAGCATGCACAAGAAAAGGAAGAGATTAAAATGGCTCCAACGTAGCCATGTGAAGTGGATGCAGAACGGAGATCAGAATACACATTTTTTTTCACAAATTCGCTTCGGAACGGAAAAAGAGAAACCATATAAAAAAAGTTAGAGGATGATGAGGGAAACGTATTGAGGGAGACGAGGCCCTGGCCAGTCATATTAAAAATTACTTTGCTTGTCTCTTCTCGTCAGGGGTTTCAGACCCGAATGAAGATGTCATCTCAAAAGTAAAAGCAAAAGTAGCAACGAAGATGAACAATTTCCTTACAATCCATACACTAGAGAGGAGGTCAAGAAAGCAATGTTTAATATTGGGGACCTCAAAGCTCCCGGCCCCGACGGTCTTCATGCAATTTTCTTCAAACAATATTTGAATCTTATTGGAAGTGATCTTATTGATGAAGTCCTACAAGATATTAACTCAGAAACAACCCCTGACGGTTGGAATAGCACTACTATTGTCTTAATTCCCAAAGTGAACAACCTGGAGAAGGTAACCCAATTCAGACCCATTAGTCTATGTAATGTTACTTATAAGATTATTTCTAAAGTTATTGTAGCTAGGCTCAAGAGTATCCTCCCTGAGATTATCTCACTGACACAAAGTGCATTTGACTCGGGCTGTCTCATAACTGACAATGTTCTTGTGGCCTACGAATCTTATCACACAATAAAGAAGAAGAGAGGAGGGAAATTTGGGTGGTGCACAATAAAGCTGGATATGCATAAGGCCTATGACAGGGTTGAATGGGGTTTCTTGGAAAAAGTTTTGGTGTGTATGGGTTTTTCTCCAAATTGGATTAAGCTTGTCATGGCGTGTGTCAATTCTGTTTCCTACCAAGTACGGTTTAATGGTCATGAATCGAAGGGGTTTTCACCTAGAAGGGGGCTTCGACAGAGGGACCCAATGTCCCCATATCTTTTTCTCTTATGTGATGAAGGTTTGACGAAATTATTGCAATATGCGGAGGACCATGGAGATCTGATCGGGGTGAAGGTGTGCCGCAATGCCCCAACAGTTTCTCACCTCCTGTTCGGTGACGATTCTCTTATTCTTATGAAGGCTGATATGTCAAACGCAAGTACTTTGAGAACTATTCTCCATGACTATTGTCAGGCCTCGGGATAGTTGGCCAGTGAAGCAAAATCTAGTATATTCTTGAGCCCCTCTACTTTGGTTGAGATGAGGGAGGCTATTTGTCTTGAACTGGACATCCCAACTGAAGCAATTACAAATACCTATCTTGGCTTGCCAACCCAAGTGGGAGTGGACCGGCCTGATTGTTTTGCGCATATTATTGATAGGATAGTACAAAAACTAAAAGGTTACAAAGAAAAAAACATTGTCCTATGGGGGAAAATTGGTTCTTTTGAAGGCGGTGGCTCAAGCCATTCCAACGTATGCTATGTCGGTTTTCAAACTGCCCAAGCTAGTTATTAAAGGAATCACATATGCTATGACCCGATACTGGTGGGGAGATGACGATGGACAGAAACATATGCATTGATTTGCTTGGTGGAAACTATGTGTCCCAAAGAAAATAGAAGGTATGAGATTTAGAGACCTACACTATTTTAATTTGGATATGTTATCCCGCCAGGTTTGGAGATTGTTAAGTGAACCAGAATCATTATGTGCTCGGGTTCTACGAGCCAAATATTATCCTTGTGGAGATATACACAATGCTACCCTTAAAAAGGGATCCTCTTTTACTTGGCAAAGCATATGGGCGGGCATTCAAACTTTCAACATAGGATGCATATGGAGAGTTGGGGATGGCACGAGCATTAAAATATGGGAGGACCCCTGGATACCACGCAGCCCATCTAGGAGAGTTATTTCAGTAAGGGGGAATTCCAAATATACCTATGGGTCCGAGCTGATTGATAACGATAGAAGATGTTGGGACGAGGGGAGGCTCCGGAGTATCTTTCTCTCAGTGGATGTTCACCGCATCCTAACAATCCCCCTAAGCTTCAGCAGGATGGAGGATTTTATCTCATGGAACATGACAAAAAATGGTATCTTCTCGATCCGATCATCTTATCACACGGAGTGGAACCATCAACATGGTAGAAAACTGATTCGAACTAGTGGCCAAGGACCCTCGGATATAAACCTGGTTTGGGAGATTATTTGGAAGATCCGTGCTCCAGCAAAGATCCAAAATTTTGCACGGAGGTTTCTTCATGGGACTTTACCATGCAAAAGCATTCTAGACAATAGGCACATCTCGGCGGATAGCCTATGTCCAATATGCAAAATACTAGTGAGGGTTCCAAACACACTTTCTTTGGATGCAGTCGTGTTTTGAAAATATGGAAAAACCTGGGTCTACAAACTATCATCAACAATGCATCTGGCACGGACAGAGATGGGTCAGCAATAATAGAACATATTCTAAGGAATGGTGAATCAGGTGCACATGGAGCAGAGAGTTTCGAAACAAAACACCTGATTATCATTGCTTGTTGGTACATGTGGTGGGAGCGAAGGAATATAGCCCGGGAGGAGAATGTGACAAAACCAGCGAGCACTGCCCAAGCTATTCTTGTCTTGGCGCTAAACTACTCGAGAGCATACAAGAAGAATATCAGGATTAGAAGGCACGGATGGGGAAAACCAACATCTAACTATGTGAAACTCAACATCGACGCCTCCTTTATCCCTCAATTTTTTCAGGAGCCACGGGAGCGGTGATCCGAGAGGATAAATGCATCTTTATTGCGGCTAGTTGGAGGACTTTACCGAACATTGATGATGTAACAAGTGCGGAGGCTTGGCTCTTCATGATGATCTCATCCTAGCTGGACAACTCGGATGTAACAGGATTGAAGTAAATAGCGACTGCATGGAGGTGATCACTATTATGACTGACGGAGGAAACTCCCTCGGAGGAGCAGCGGCCATCTTTGAGGAGTGCTCCTTCTTAGCTCACAATTTTACCCATGTCTCTTTCTCGGATTGCCGTAGGGAGTATAATAGGGTGGCTCACAGCTTGGCTAGGTTAGCGGAGGGACCTGATTCAGTCTATTGGATTGAAGACCCTCCTAATCTCTTGGATGCTCTTTTACCAAACGATGTAAACAACCTCTTTGAGGTAACTGGTTGATTTGGCAGTAGCAAGTTTTCAGACGCACTCTTTTCCTTATCAGGGTACCTATAGGGACTGAAATGTTTTTAATGAGACGATCTTTCTTGCTTAATATATGTGTTAATTGTTTAAGAAAAAACTCTAGCTAAAGCAACTCCATACACAAATTGATATGCAGGGAATTGTTGTCTCCTATTTTCAAACACCCATGCATTTCTTTTTTTTAAAGGCATCATCATGTTAATAGCGAACAGTTTCTTCCCCTTTTTGCTGAATCTGTTCCGCTCTGTGCTCCAAGAGGCTAAACGAATGTGTGCCAGACCTGTCTTACATGCACAAATTGAACCAAAATGTGCTCCAAATTGTCCTCCTCCAGCATACGAACGTAACAAGAAGACGAACGTAACATGCCGAGGGTTGATGCTACAGACCATGTCTAGATCTATGTTAATATGTATGTACTTCCAGATACTGACTGCTGCCACAAAATGTACTGAATCTTGGTGAAACAACTTCTAAGTGGAACTCGCTGAGTATAGCCCGGTTGGCGACGGCCACATAGACTTATGCTCAGCTTTTATGTCACACACGACGGGTGAGATAGCTGCCCAAAGTTCAACGCACTCCTCACGTCTCTCCCTCTCCCCTGCCGAGGAGGCGACCTAATCCCGCCGCTGAAGCCCAGCCCCCTCCCCACTCTCCTCCTCCCTCGCCGATGCCGCCATAGGGCACGGCCGGGCAAAGCCTCGGATGGCATCGACGGCAACGTGTATCGATTTTCCCCTTGCGCCTAGGGCTGGCGTGGGCCGGTTCTTTGGGTGAGAGCTTGATGCTACCGGGTTCAGGATATTTTCGTCCGCCAGTGCTTTGCGTTTCGTGCGGGGGAGATGTGGCACACGGCATGGTAGGAGGCTGGAACCCCGCGGAGCGGCAATGTGGTGGTGGCGAAGCATCGGCGGCCGGCCGGCCATCTAGCGCTAGGCGCCAGTAGGCAGAGCCGCTCGCGGCGATCTGGTCTTAGCTGCCCAATCTAGCCTTTGGGCTTAGATCTGGGTGTGTCGGGTCCAAACAACACCAATTATGGTAGTCTGGTTGTGGCCTTTTCCCATGCCGATGACCTAGAGTTCCGCAATGGTCTACCCTGCCATTGTTGGCGTTCCTGCTGGGAGTGGTCTGACTGAAGAATAATGGCGGTGGTACGAGGGTTTCTATTACGCCAAGACGAAGAACTGCCTCATACTTGTCCTCTTTGATCTGGCCAGAGTGTCAGGTTTAAAAATGCTCCACTGGCGATCTTCACGGGCGTTAATGCTTGGAGATTGCTGAATCGGGTGAGATTCGGTTGCATCGCGCGAAGCTTTGCTTCTGTTGCCATCATGGGAAAATCCATGGTGAATTTAGAAGCGGAGAATGTCATGAAAGCTAAGATTGGAGGACTAGATATGGTGATTGGAGCCTGTGCGTCGATGAGGAACTAGCATAGAGGTTCAGAAATAGTGGCAGCGCTATGTTAGTGTGGCCGGCATCACACATGAAGTTCAAAGTCTTACCTTTCAGGGAGAAAATCCAAGATCGGGTCTTAATTGGTTGTGTCTGAAAATTACCTTGTTGAAGGCATTATTTTGGGAGCGAAGACGCTTGTGCGTTATTTCCTTTTTGCAAGGCTTTGCCTTTTGGAGAACTTAGACATTAGCTGTTGTCTTGGTGGTGGTTGTGATGCTGATGCAAGGACTGGAATTCTGTAGCGGGATTTTATTTTTTTGTTTCTTCTTCTCTTATTTTAGTTGTGTGCATCTGTAATACCATTAGGGTATTATGCTGTTGCAGAGGCTTGGCGTAATTGGTATCTCCACGATATTAATATATATTCGTTATGAAAAAAGCCGAACGCACCGGGTGGCACCTTGGGAACATCGATCATTTGTGATAATCCAAAATCCATCGGTTCTCATGCAGATCTTATTCCATCGTTTTGATGTTCTTCTGCCATCTAATGACAGATCGAAAGACCAAAGGCATGACGTTCCGAGTCAAGAAGCGACTGAACTAGCGGTCCTTCCAAAATACGATAAATTTCCATAACCACCATAATTTGGACACATATATAGGCAACCCTTGCAAAGGCTGGCCATGATCAGTGTACCTTGGATAGTCCCAGCGAGCTCGCAAAGGCAGCCCTTGTAACTTTGGGTTCTTAATTTCGAAACCAACAAATATATTGGTTTGCACATATTATCCCAAGTCACAAGGCATTGACTCTAGCGGGAGAAAAAGCATGGTGCAACGGAGTCCAAGTCAACCGATTAGAGAGTGGCATGAGATTATCTCAGCCAGGAGGCGTATCGAATATTTTTAGAAGAAACACATGTTGAAGCCTTTTCTTGCCATGATGCTTGTTTCTCATTGGCTCATTCATATTTTGACTTTGTGTGGTCCAGAAATGTAACTCACATGAGTAACCTTGTAATAAATTAATAAACAGGACATATGAATCCTTTGATGCGGAGGCCGGGTAACTCCCATTTCGAAAAAAGAAATTGCATTAATCTCCATGTGCATCCTCGGAGCCAGCCCAGAAGAAAGATCTTGTCCACTTGTCAATTTCATGTAAGAGTGATCCCCAACTTCCACCTTATTAACCTTGCCCTTAGGTGGGCATGGGTGTGGCTTCAGAGGGTCGATCCGGCCAGGCCTCGGACGGAATTCGACCTCCGGGATTCCATGTCTCTCCCTTGATCTCTTTGTGTCGGCATCTCGTTCTGACCCGGGTAAATGGGGAGCGCGCACGGTTCTAGATAGATCGGTGGATTGTTAAGGAGGGGCTCATAATAGAGGTCGTAGCGAGTGGTGTAGAGCTCAACTCCGGTATCAGTGCAACTGAGTATAAATCTGTTTCTTTTCCTACAATGACTCTTGTTTCTTGTCCTACAGTAACTCTATGGTCCAACAGAAGGAACTCGCAGAGAGAGAGAGAGAGAGTTCCACTACTGACTTGTTTTCCTTAGCCTCTCTGATTCTGACTTGTTACATCTAAGACCAAGCAATTTTTTTCTAAACTTATCTTTAATGAGCTCTGAGGCAAGGGTTCAGTGTGAAATAAAACATGTGTTGTTATATTGAACCATGTGTGATGTGTGAAGCAGCAACACGTCTGGTGCATAAATATGGCGAGAGAAAACACATGAAACTAAATGCACCCCATCTGCTTCATAGCTTCAGAATTCAGAGACTATGAAACTGACCGGGCCATAGCTTCATAGTAATAATATATGGTACGCGATATTTAAATATTTGAATACAAGGACACTTAATATTTTTAGGTCTAAATTTCACCATTAATTTTAGAACAGAATGTGAGTTAGATGCCACAAAAAGCATGCCATTGGACGCACATTTTAAAGAAGTTTCCGATAATATAATTCTGATGACATATAAAGCATAGTACGTGAGCCTGTCAATTTGGATTTAATCTATATCCTCGGTGCAAGATTTTTTTAAATTAATTTACATCCTCGCGGGTCCCACTTTGGTAATTAAGACATGAGAGAGGCCACAAACCATGGAGGCTTAATTAAACTTGGTTTAAAGAATGAGATTTTTTTTATAAGACCATAATTAGGATGCATGTTGGGATGTGCAAAAGTAGTAATAATAAATGATAGCCTAGTTAGTCTGAATTTTTCCAAGATGTATATTAAATCCGAACTGAGTGAGTATTTTTAATCAAAATTACAAATCAAAGCTTGAGAAAAAACAAAGTGTCCTTATAATTTAAAAAGTAGGGAGTACTAATTGCCAATTAATAACTAGATCTGCTAGCATCTAACAACTTAAAATAGAGAATTCTAAAGGTTTTGTATGATTTTCAAAGATTTACCACCTCTGAACAGTAAGCCCATCTCCGTGACAACTTGCGGGAAGCTTCTCTATTGCAACTTCCGGCAAGCACCTTTTGAGTTGAAGCTGAGTACAATGTCCAAACAAGAGTGCATCCACGGTTATAACAGACACTACTAAGGTCTGGTTTACTTCCGGTGCATTCGGAATGTATTTTTGGGAACTAGAGGGTATTATCAAGGATTCTGGAAAATCTCCAATATTCCGTTTACTACTAAAATTTTAGATGGGATAATCCCTAATAAACAAGGCCTAACTAAAGTGTTGTCTGGCCTAGCTACACCACCGTGTGTTACTTTCCTGTCTCAACTTATTTTCAACCACCAGCTCCGATCAATTTTCATGTTGTTTCATGGATTAGATTTGCAGTTGTTTTACATAAAAAGAAATTCAAAATGGGGAGATCCCCGGCCTCCATATCCGAGGTACTACAGAGAACCCCGTACATATCAAAATGCTACTCTCTTAGACCTTCGGCGAAGACACCAGGCACTTCACTCCTAGATAAACCAACTCCATATGCAAATTGATCCGGAGGGAATTGTTGCCTCTGATTTCCAAACACCCATGCATTTCTATTTTTTCAAATGGATCGGCATGTTAATAATGAACATTTTCTTCACCTTTTTGCTGAATCTGTTCCAACTCAAGAGTATTCTTCTTGTTCGGCACTGCCGCCACTACTCCAAGAGACTGAACGTGTGCCAGACCTGTCTTGAATGCACAAATTGAACCAGAATGTGCTCAGAATTGTCCTCCTCTTGTATACGAACGATAACATGCCAAGGACTGATCCTATAGACCATGTCTAGATCTCCGATAAGATGTCTATACTTCCAGATACTGACTGCCACACCGCGAAACGTACTGAATCTTGGTGAAACAACATTTAAGTGGAACTCGTTGAGTATAGCCCGGTTGACGAAGGCCATGCAAACTTATGATCAGCTTTTTGTGTCACACGCGGCGGGTGAATCAGAGGTGTTGAATCTGTGGATAGAGATGGACAGAGGTGGGACCACCGTGTGGACAATTCCACCACTCGGTGGACGTTTATCCACCGATCAAAGCTGAACACACTGGATGGCACCTTGGGAACACAGATCATTTGTGATATCCAAAATCCTTCGATTCTCTTGCAGTTCATATTCCACCCTTCTGCTGTTATTTTTCCATGTAAGAACAGATTGAAAGACCAGTTCCAAGCCAACGAGCGACTGATCTAGCATTCCTTCCGAATTAAGGTAAGTTTCCATAACCCACCCTAATTTGAACACATATACATGCAACACTTGCCAAGACTGGCCTGGGATCAGTGTGCCTTGGATATTCCCAACGAGCTCGCAAAGCCATCCCTTGTCACTTTGGTTTCTCAATTCCAAAATTAACAAAATTTGTTGGTTTACACATATTATCCCAAGCCACTGTAACGAACCCAGGGTTTTTGGTATAAGGCGTTCTACCCCTTTGAGGGCCGCCGCTGCGTGTTAATATAGCCGGTTAACCAAACACCGGGAGGATTACAGAGAGTTTGTTACAACAGATAACTACTCGAACCTTATACCACGGTTCGGTACCTTGGCATACACGAAATACAGATAAGCCTCTAGAAGCCTCTAGGAAACTAACCAATATCGCTAACACCCCACCTCAATCCTAACTTTCCTAAGTTAAGATTGTTCCTGAATGCCAATAGTTGTTGACTGTTTAATGCTTTTGTAAATCCATCTGCAAGTTGATCCCCTGTGGGTATAAAACGAATCTCAAGTAGTTTCTGACTTACTCTTTCTCGAACAAAATGATAGTCAATTTCTATATGCTTGGTTCTTGCATGGAACACTGGGTTTGCAGATAAGTAGGTGGCACCAATATTATCACACCATAATACTGCTGATCTGGGCTGTGCAATACTCAATTCTGAAAGAAGAGTTTGTATCCACATGACCTCAGCCGTAGCATTGGCCATAGCCTTATACTCAGCCTCAGTGCTTGATCTTGACACAGTGGGCTGTTTTTTAGCACTCCATGATACTAGATTGGATCCAAGGAACACTGCAAATCCTCCAGTAGATTTTCTGTCATCTGGACATCCTGCCCAATCTGCATCAGAAAAGGCACTCACAAGCATAGATGGACTTTTATTGATACTTAATCCAATACCAAGTGTGTCTCTCAAGTATCTCAATATTCTTTTGACTATTGTCCAATGCAAAGTAGTGGGACTATGCAAATACTGACATACTTTATTAACTGAGAAAGAAATATCTGGCCTAGTCAATGTTAAATATTGCAAGGCTCCAACCACACTCCTATATTTGGTAGAATCTTCAGAACTCAAAGGTTCTCCTTTAAATTTCGACAATTTTTCAGAAGTAGATAGAGGTGTATTAGATGGTTTACAACTCATCATACCAGTGCGCTTGAGTAAATCTGTTGCATACTTTTCTTGAGTTAACAGAATTCCATCTTGAGTCTTCTGTACTTCTATACCCACGAAATAATGTAGATCACCCAAATCCTTGAGTGCAAAGTCCATCTTCAAATCATGAAGGAGAGCTGTTGTTGCACTATGACAATAGCTAGCAACAATTATGTCATCAACATAAATGAGAATAAATATTGTAACACTCCCTTTACTACAGAAGAATAGTGAAATATCAGCCTTGGATGGAACAAAACCAAGTTTCTGCAACTTCATACTCAGCTGTGAATACCAAGCCCTTGGTGCCTGTTTCAAACCATATAGGGCTTTGTCCAACTTGCATATGTGATGAGGCTTTGTTTTTACCTCAAACCCTGGTGGTTGTCTAATATAGACATCTTCCTCCAGAACACCATGAAGAAACGCATTCTGCACATCTAGCTGTCTTAGACTCCATCCCCTGGAAACAACAATAGACAAAACAAGCCTAATAGTTGCAGCCTTAACTACTGGACTAAAAGTGTCTTCGTAGTCAATACCATATCTTTGCTTAAATCCTTTTGCTACCAATCTTGCTTTGTATGTATCTATAGTTCCATCAGATTTCCTCTTAATTTTATAGACCCATTTGCAATCTATAATATTTCTACTCTCATTAGGTGGAACTAAGTGCCAAGTTTTATTTTTCATTAGTGCATCATACTCACTATCCATAGCATTTTTCCAATTATTATTACTTAGTGCTTCAGCTAAATCCTCAGGTTCTCCTATAGTAGTAAGAAAACCATATTTTGAAGCAATTTTGTAATGTTTCCTCTCCAATTTACCTATTTGTAACCGTGTAGTTACTCTCACAGGTGTTGTCGGATATATACTGAATAGGGGTATAGAAGATGGTAGACAAAAGAGCCGGACTACCAGGGTGGCCTACATGGTAATGGGCTTAGGTCCATTGGGCGGCCCAGTAGTCCGACGCGCAGAAGCCGGATTCTAGAAGAACCCGGATCACGGCCCGCGTGATCTGGCTTGGAGGAGAAGACGGATTCCTTACTTTCCAAGTTACAAGTTAAACGTAGTCTTCTAGGTTTCTGGTTCTGTAAGCCCTAATCCGGCTATTATATAAAGCCGGACGGGAGATAGATTTCATAAGTTCTTTTAGTTCCAAGGTTCTAGGTTCAAGCTCAAGCCTTACGCAACTCGCCGGGAAGTTCATCCTCGACGAGTAGCTGGATCTATTCCCTTACATTGTAACCTTATTATACGGGATTTAGTCCCACATAGTGAGAAGTGCAGGAGTAGGTACGCCGTACTGTCGCGACGTACCGAACCTGGGTAAAATCCCGTGTTCTGTATTACTACGCTATCCCGTTACCCCACGTCTCTACCGTAGTCTCATGTCACCCCAGTCTATGAAAACTACTACGATGTCTCGACAGTTGGCGCCCACCGTGGGGCAAACGACGTCAGGCGTGAAATTCCGATCTGGGATACTAGGCGGAATTGGAAGATCGATCACTGTCGGAAGCTTGGAATTCGACGACGACGTCGGGCGCTTCCTCGACAACGGATCCTACATACCGGCGCAAAACCACCTGGTAAGTGCCTGCGTTTTACCGATTGGATCTGCTAACATCTTTATCGGATTAACCGCGGAAGCAATGGGGTTTTGCGGTGAAAGCAAGTATTTCCCACCCGCCCTATACCCAGTCGAAGACGACTATGATGCCGGATTTTGCTCAGATCGCCGACAAAACAGTGATACGCACTTTATCGGCATGGTGCAATCCGAGATCGCTGAAAACACGGATGACGGAAATCCCGTGCAAGAGGCAGATAACAACATTACACCCGTCACAGAGACGGAAGAACCAATACCCGTCATAGAGACGGAAGATCCGACATCCGTCAACCAGACGATGAACTCGGAAACAGAGTCCGTGCTTGCCGCCATAGAGGCGAGATTGGAGTCGGAAACCGGATCGGATAATTTCGATTCCGAAGACGAGGACGATGATGCCTTCGTAAGAAAAGTTAAGTCCTTTCAAGAAGGGTTCCATGAAGTGCTAATGGCAAAACCAGCCGATACAACGGGTGCCGATAGCCAGGAAAGCCCTAAAACCCCTCCGCCAGTAGAAGAGAGGGAAGACGGAGAAACTTCTCCGATATTCCCTAATGTCAAGGAGATGACAGCGGATGAACCTGTCAAAAAACCTCCGTCTTCCAAGAAAAAGCACCGTGCTTCTAAAAAACTCCAGTACAAACTCCGGAAGAAAAAGTCAGCTGATCTCGCTGATGAAAACCTGGAAGTTGGAGATATTAGTGGCACAAAGCCTACGGAAAAGAAATCTAAGGAAATCACTGCTCCACCAATGACAGAACTGGAAGAGCAAGAACTATTACAAACTCCAGTGGGACCCAATGAACCCCCTGAGATGCTGGAAGCCAGGAGACAAGCTTTCCAACGGCAACAACAACATCTGCTTAGATCTCGGCAACATCTTCAACAAACCCATAATGACATCAAAATCATGAAGGAAGAAATTGAGGAGTACGAGAGAAAGCATAGATCTGCTTTAAAACCTACGAGGTTACCCGGAATTGCAAAACCGGAAGAACTGCCGCCGAAAGAAAGGTTCTATAACCCATCTTGGCAAAAGCAGTTAAACGGCAAAGATGCCAAGGGCGAACCAATATACAAAACCGCAGCTGAAAACGCGGAAGCAGCGTTCGCCATCCTGAACAATGATCTGTACTCCAACGGGGAAAAACTCCAAGGGGTGTATGCTTTCCTAGGAAAAGCATTACAGCAGCAACAGCGAGGACAAGAGCGATCAGGGAGGCTGCATGATAATTCCGCCCTCTGCAAAACTGTTACTTGCGCTGCTGGAGCACCTGGACCGGAAGAACCCGGAGATTCGGATAAAAAAGAGGATCCGAGAAAAGACAAGAAAAACCCCGACAACCGGGACGCAACGTCTAGAACCGGACCTCATCTCCCGAAAGAGGGATATAAACCACACGATCGGGAAGACAAACACCGGAATGACGGCAAAATAATGCCACCTCCGAGAAACCCAGCTGAAAAAGTTGGAAGATACGATACACCTCACAGACGTGAAAGATCTCGGACACCGCCTAAAGATAAGGAAAGGTACAGGAGCAGGACTCCACCTAATCCCAGAGGGCGTGACAACGGAAGAGATAGAGATAACCTCGGAAAAGCGCGTCCGCGCAACAATGGAAAAGAAAGGAGCAGATCCCCTTCTGTCCATTCAGCCGGGAGATATTCTGCACATATTGATAGAGCAGAAAAGGATGATCTATACTTTGGTCCTAAGTGTTTTACTGACAGGATCCGAAGGATAACCCTGCATTCTGGCTTCGCCAAAGTTGGTCCAACCTACCAAAAATATACCGGCAGTACAAACCCGGATACCTGGCTTTCAGATTATTACACAGCCGTCCAAATCAACAACGGGACAGACCTGGAAGCTGTCAAGTTTCTTCCCCTAATGTTGCTGGACGGAGCCAGAGATTGGATTAATGGTTTACCATCAAGAACTGTCGACAGTTGGGATGATATGGCGAGAGTATTTACCTAGCATTTTAGGGGAACATACAAACGCCCAAATAGCATCAACCAGCTGAACCGTTGCACCCAATTTGAAGACGAACCATACGTGGATTTCATCTCCAGATGGACTGCGATGAAGAATAGTTGCTCTGGAGTAACTGACGTACAAGCAATGCATGCTTTCGTCAATGGCCTAAAACCCGGACTTGTACCGTTCATGGTTGGATCTAAAAAGCACAAAGATCTCGGATCTATGCTTACAACCGCTAATGAGCATGCTGCAGCCGAAGACGATATCCGAGCAAGAGGAGGAAATATTGAGTCACTGATACTGGCCAAGAAAACACCTCGTTCTGATAAAAAAGGAACTCCGGAGTCAACAACAAAGCCCAAGGAGGTTAACATAGCCTTTGGAGGAGAAAAGGTGAACAAGTGGAAAGGCCGCAGTCCAGATCCAATCAATTACACTCCCGAAGAATGGGAGAGAATTAAGTCGGAACCCTGCGTCCACCACTCTCAGTTTGGGAAACCAACCCACACAAACGCGCAATGCCGGCTAAACAAGCATATGAAAGGCAATGCAGGATCCGGAAATAAAGGGAAGGGTTCCAAGAGGAAACCTGCCAAACAAAAGCCAGAAGCTGAAAAAGAAGACAGTGAATCGGACACTGATGACAAAATCCAGGAACAGCAGCGAAAAGGCGAACCTAAATTTCCGAGAGTTGACGGAGAAGCAATGTTAACTTTCCTATCAACCCCATCAGCAAAGGTGGCCAAAAGAACACTTCGAGAAATAAATGCGGTTGTTCCTGCAACCCCAAAATTCTTGAAGTACTCTAGCACACCGATAATCTGGGATCAGTCAGATCATCCCGGAAATATCCCTGAACCCGGCACACAAGCTCTTGTTGTAAGCCCTATTGTTCAAAACACTAGGCTAAGGAGAGTGCTGATGGACGGAGGATCCAGCATCAATATAATGTACCTGGATACACTGAAGCACTTGAAGATATCCGAGTCCCAGCTCAACTACAGCAATATACGCTTCCATGGCATTGTTCCTGGCAGGCAAGCACGATCCCTAGGAGAAATTTCCCTAGATGTCACCTTCGGAGATAAAGATCACTTCCGGCAGGAAAAAGTATCCTTCGAAGTTGTGCCGTTCGAGAGCGTGTATCACGCAATACTCGGACGTCCGGCTTTCGCCAAGTTTATGGCAAGATCTTGCTATATCTACAACAAGCTGAAGATGCCAGGACCCAAAGGAGGAGTAATCACCATTGCCGGTGATTTCAAGCTGGCAAACGAGTTGGAGAAGCAAAACGCCCTTTGCGCTCAAAGAGTTATAGCTCAGGAAGAACTGAAGGAGTTAGCCAAGGAGGTATCGCCGAAAGAAATGCCGGCAGGAAAAGAAACTCGGAAGCCAACAGATAGCTTCAAGGCATCCGAGAATACAAGACAGGTAATCCTAGATCCCAAAGATCCGACAAAATTCGTCGTTGTAGGGACTGGGATGACCGACAAATAGGAAGGCGAGCTCATCAAGTTCCTCCGTGAGAACTGGGATATTTTTGCCTGGTGTCCAGCTGACATGCCAGGCGTACCCAGGGAACTTGCTGAGCACCAACTCAAGGTTATTCCCGGATCAAAACCCGTCAAACAAGGTCTCCGTCGATTTGACGGAAGAAGACGGAAGGCTATTGGCAAGGAAATTATCCGGCTTTTTAGCAGCGGATTTTATCAAGGAAGTAATCCATACTGACTGGTCCGCAAATCCGGTATTAGTACCGAAGAAAGACACAACTGCCCTCAGAATGTGTATAGATTACACAGGATTGAACAAGTTATGCCCGAAAGATAGGTTTGCACTGCCGCGAATCGATCAAATAATAGACGCCACTGCAGGCTCTGAGCTTTTATGCTTTTTGGATGCATACTCCGGGTACCACCAAATACGCATGAAAAAGGAAGATCAAATCAAGACTTCTTTTATAACCCCGTACGGGACGTATTACTACGTAACCATGCCTTTTGGCCTGAAGAACGCAGGTGCAACCTACCAGCGTTGCATGCAACGTTGTTTGCATAGTCAGATTGGAAAAAATGTTCATGTTTACGTGGACGATATTGCTGTCGTAACCAAGGAAAAAGATACACTCCTTGAGGATTTGCGAGAAACCTTCGAGAACTTGCGCACTTACAAGATGAAGTTGAATCCATCTAAGTGCGTATTTGGGGTTCCCTCAGGAAAACTTCTGGGTTTCATCGTTTCTCACAGAGGAATAGAAGTTAACCCGGAAAAGATCAAGGCAATCTTGAATATCTCAAAGCCTACATGTGTAAAAGATGTCCAAAGATTGACGGGTTCCGCTGCAGCCGTCAGCAGATTTATTAGTCGGCTGGGGGATAAAGCTTTACCACTCTACAAACTATTAAAGAAATCCGACAAGTTCGAATGGACAGAAGAGGCCGATGCAGCGTTAGCCCAGTTAAAAGAAACCTTGATGAACGCTCCCATCTTGGCATCTCCCAAAGACGAAGAACCCATGTTACTATACCTTACGGCTACTAGTCGGGTTATTAGCGCGGTAATCGTTGTGGAACGGACAAAAGAAGAGCAAAGCATACCAGATCAACATCCGGTATACTACATAAGCGAAGTTTTCTCCGAATCCAAACAAAGATACCCGCACTATCAGAAACTGGCATATGGCGTATTTTTTGCATCCAGAAAGCTGCGCCATTACTTCCAAGGACATTCTATAACAGTGGTATGTAAAGCACCACTAGGAGATATTATAAACAATGCGGAGGCAACCGGCCGAGTAGCTAAATGGGGCATCGAGCTGGCAGCTTTCGACATTAAGTACCAGCCAAGGACGGCAATAAAATCCCAGGTTTTGGCAGATTTCGTCGCCGACTGGACAGAAGCAATGGAAAATACACCGATGCCAGAATCCGAGTACTGGATCATGCACTTTGACGGATCCAAGATGAAGGAAGGAGCTGGAGCCGGCGTAGTCCTAAAATCTCCCAAGGGAGACACAATGGAGTACGTATTGCAAATACACTTCAACGCCAGTAATAATGTGGCAGAATACGAAGCTTTGCTTCATGGCTTGCATATTGCAAAAGAAATAGGGGTAAAACGCATCTTGTGCTATGGAGACTCGGACTTGGTACAGCATCAGCTCAACCAAACCTGGGACGCGAAAAGCCCTATAATGGCCGAATATCGGAGAACGGCGGGTGAGTTTGCCATCTGCTTCTTCGGGTTCGAAGTCCTTCACATAAAAAGGGAGGAAAATTGGAACGCGGATGCGCTAGCCCGCATGGGATCAGAGAGAGTAAAAACTTTACCACCAGGGGTATTCGTCCAGCATTTGCATGAACCGTCCATAAAAGGTGGAGACGTTGATTACCCTCTAGCATCTGAAACAATTGAAGTCATGCTCGTTAAACCGGATTGGACAATCCCGTACTTAAACTTCTTAGTCAATCAGAAGTACCCGGAAGGAGCAGACGAAGTCCTGCAAAGGCAAATACAGCGTCGATGCAAAGGATACGTAGTGATCAACGACCACTTATACAAACGCAGTACTTCTGGAGTTTTTCTACGGTGTATTTCACCAGAAGAAGGAAGAGAAATATTGCAAGAAATCCATGCCGGCGATTGCGGACATCATGCTCAATCGAAAAGCATAGTCAAAAAAGCATTCCGAGCAGGGTTTTTCTGGCTAACAGCCAAGACAGACGCCGAGCGCATAGTAAATACGTGCGAAGGATGTCAATATTACGCCAAGCAGACCAATTTGCCGGCCCAAGCACTTAAAACTATCCCTATCACATGGCCGTTTGCGGTCTGGGGGCTAGATATGATGGGACCGTTCAAAACTGCAAGAGGTGGACTCACACATCTACTCGTAGCAGTAGATAAGTATACAAAGTGGGTGGAGGCCAAACCCATCAAAAAGCTGGATGGCGCAACTGCCAGAAACTTCATTATTGATTTAGTAATGAGGTATGGCGTCCCACACAGCATAATAACCGATAACGGGACAAATTTCTCCATTGGGGAGTTGGCAAAATACTGCCAACAAACGGGAATCCGCTTAGATCTTGCATCTGTGGCACACCCGCAATCTAATGGACAGGTTGAAAGAATGAACAGCTCAATCCTGCAAGGAATACGCCCAAGACTCGAAACTCCTCTCCATAGAGCAGCTGGAGCGTGGGTAGAAGAACTACCTTCCGTGTTATGGAGTATTCGAACGACGCCAAATAGGTCAACTGAGCAAACCCCGTTTTTTCTAGTTTATGGTGCGGAAGCTATGCTTCCAACGGACATGATCCATGATAGCCCAAGAGTGCAGAATTTTGACGATTCGGATGCCGAGGAAGCACGACATGATGCTGTCGATCTCCTAGAAGAGGAACGAGAACTTGTGCTTCAAAGATCCGCCATCTACCAGCAAGGTTTACGACGTTATCATAGTCGAAAAATCAGGCATCGTTCTTTTAAAGAAGGTGACTTGGTGCTGAGATTGGTGCAGCAAAGGAAGCACAAATTGGCCCCAGTATGGGAAGGACCATTTGTCATCAGTAAAGCCATGAAGAATGGATCATATTATCTTGTCGATATTCGAGATACGGAGGATGATCCCAAGAAGCCGAATCGCAAAAGAAAGAGAAAAATAGATGCTGAACTAGGAGAGACAAAGAGGCCTTGGAGTATCCAGCAATTACGTCCCTTCTACACTTAGTTCAACTTCTATGTAAACATCTTTGAGATCATGAAATAAAGTTGTTGGAATTCATATTCATTATAAGTACAAAATATTTCCGCCTTATCTATTTCCCAATGATCTTACAAATACTCAATGTTGACCCGAATTGTGCCTGCGTGCTCGGTGTCTAAAAGCTGAATGATTCGGCCTGTTAAAGGTTAAAGGAAACTCGGATTGTGCCTGCCTGCCCAAGTTTCAGAGCAGTTCTTTGTTTTCTCCAAGTTTTATCTGATTGTGTATGTGTTGGGTTACTGAAGCTAGTCAGTAAAAATGCTTCTAGCATAATCCATGTTTCTGAGTTTTTAAAAAACTGTTTGGTTCGTCCACAGTTACTCAGCATGACGATAAATATTGCTAATAGAGCCATTTTTAAACACTAGAGCAGTTAAAACACAAATGCCGGATTATTTAGAAGATAAAAGAAACAGTCAAACCCGGAAAAACTTTGCAAAAAACTTGAAATTGCAGAAGGCGGAGTTCTTGTTTCGACAAATGACATAGAAGTATTACAATATGAATTACATTGTAAAAAAGCTCCTATACATATCCATCATTCGGGTTAAGTGTATTCCCTCAAGCACCCGAGTCTTCATCGCTGCTATCATTCTCGGGGGCTGCAGGCACTTCTTCTTCCGGATAAGTAATGGAGATATTCACCATGGAGGCAATCTGAGTGGCGTGGCCTTCAACTTCTTTAAAGATTGCATTTATTTGTGCTTCTGTACATTCTTGAGGAATACCGGATGCTACGCGCCAGGATTTTGCATCGGGGTAGTGTAAGCGCATGAGGCCAAGTGCCATTCGCGCACCACCCCGTGCAGCAGAGCGAAGGAAATATTCCTTCGAATTTGCTACCTCCATGATGCCTTCCGGAAGTCGGTAAACTTCTGAAGATTGTATACTGCTTATGGGCAGGAATTTATTAATTAAATGCATTCCTGCATTTCTGATTGAATTCCATATCTTCCCAAAGGCCCGGATCTTTTCAGTCCGAGAAATCCCTGGAAAATTTCCTGCTTTTTCGACAAAGGCAAAGATTAGAAGATACAAGAAATATGACATGAAAGTATTGGTAAAAGAAGTCAACTTACCAAGAACCGCGTCAATTTCATCGCTTTCTTTCATACGAGGGAATAGCATACTTTCTAAATCATTGATAATAGATTTATCCTCTGCTGCCTGCAAAGAAGCCTTGGATTGCGCAATCCCAAGGGCTAGATTACTGGCTTCCAGTTCTTCTCGAACTTTTGAAAGTTCTCTTTGAAGGTTGGAGTTTTCTTCACGAAGTTGAGAAAAATAAGCAGCGTTTGCTGTGAGCTTCTTGGCTTTGGTTAAAGCAGCTGAAAAGCAGGGACAAATTAATCCGACATTACGGCAAGTTCTAGCAATGATTTTCCAGCAAAAATCAGTAAACACGAAGTAAAATACCGGTGGCTTTTGATAATTGCTTTTGAGTCGACGCCAGTTCATTGCTTTTTGACTCAATAACAGATTGAAGTGTTTTTACTTCTCTGCTTTTGAGGCTAAGTTTTTTCAAAACTTCCAAGTTTATGGCATCTGCGGAATGCTGAAACATGGAAATGAAAGCCAGATGCTTAAGTGTGAACAAGCATACAAAGAAGCATTAAGAAGAATTTAGATGTTCAACTTAATGCTTGGGGGCTAGAGGTATTACCTGGCTCATTTCTCGCAAGTCAGTTAAGGTCTCCTTGAATTCTCTGGCATATTCCATGAAAAGAATTCCTACGTGGTGAAGGCCATCGTGTATGACCTGGAGGGGCGAGAATGCGATATTGTTGCGGATAAATAATCCATTTTGTGGCCAAGGGCGAACCAGAGGCGCAGGAGCAAAAAATTTCTTAGCTTCCGGACGAATATATCCGAGATCGTCGAAAGGTTCTTCTTTCACCCGGATATCATCTCGAGCAGGAATGAATTCGTTTCTGACAGGTGATTGAAAATTTCCGTCCATCGGCATATTCGTTTTCCCCCTTTTACCCGTAGATGCAGAAGGAAATTCTTCTTTGATAGTAGTTTGCCTCTTGCGCTTTTGGTTGTTGTAAAACTCGGCATGTAATTTGCTGATTTCAGCATCAGAAGCAAGATCATTTTCTCCAAGTTCGTCAAACTAGGAAAGAATTAACAGTATGTAAAAAAAAAATGAAGAGAGAAGATAATCTGAGGAAACTCAGAAACAAGGGAAGGAAAGTACGTTAGGAACCAGATTTTCCGCATGATATATGGCTAGACTTTCCTCAATCTGGCTGTCGGCGGCAACGATCTGATGAAGGCGCTCTATAAAATCCTTCTTGCTAAAGGACCTATCGGTGCCTCTCATGCTATCTTCCGGTCCCGTGTACTCGCAAAGAAGTCGGGAACGAAGGGATAAAGGTTGTACGCGACGTCCAAACCAGCATAAAACGATATCCTTCCAAACCAAAGGTGGTTGAGAAGAAGAAAGTTTGGCAATGCGCCGCTTTATTTTCATCAGGCTTTCAGGCAAATCCTCTGTTATTGCAAGTGTCCAATTCTCGTGAGGAATAGCAGCAGAATTAACAAAGGGAGGAATTCCGGTTTCTTTGCTGGGGAACGGAATATCTTGGTGATAAAAGAAAGAACCTAGCCAAGAGTGGTCAGGTTTCGGCATTCTTATCCTTGGATACCATTCTTCCCTAAAGTTTCTGAGGATAAAAGATATGGTACCGCAGATGGGCGAAACACCGTTTGTGATGTTGTGTTTTACCTCGAAACAATAATGCCAGAAGTCTAAATTGGGAGTTATTCCAAGATACCCTTCGAAAAGAGCTTGGAAACTAGCTAATTGAAGGATGGAATTTGGAGAGATATTATGTGGTTGAACACCATAAAAGTTGAGGACATCTAGGAAAAAGGCGGAAGGGGGAAAACCCATACCTCTCGTGATATGAGAGGTAAGGAGGACGCGTTCTCCTTCCTTTGGCTTGGGCTCTGGCTCATTCTTCGAGATTCGCCATTTGCCTTTAACTATTAATTTATCCCTTGACATCCAACGAAGGAGGACGAGTGAAGTATTACTCTGATTCCAAATTCCGACAAATTCCGTTTCTTCATCAGCTCTGGCGGAGAAGCGCTCAGTGTCACGGGAGTGAATCTTGGCCCCCGCCGTTTCAGGAGCGAATGGCGGAGGGGTTGTCGTGGTGCTTGGGCCCGCTATGTCCGCGGCGGCGGAAGCGTTTCCTCCGCCCGCCGCGGATGCCGTGGCATTTTCCGGCCCGCCGCCGGCATGCTTGGGCGACCCCAGCTGTGGATCTAGGTCGCCCAAAAGCTCGTCGATGGAGGCGCGAGCCGGTGAGGACGACGGAGAGGCCATCTTTTTCGGTGGCGAGTGAGCGCTCCGGCGTGCAAAGGGCTCGTCGGGGCAAGGTCTCGTTCTTGCTCTCGTGCTCGCGTTTGCGTCAATGGCGTGGGCAGTGTGGAGTGAGGAAAGATTTCCGATGACGACGAGGACGGCTATTTATAGCCCGAAAACCTCTAGATACGCGCCAACGGCTCTTTTGACCGTTGGATGTTCGACGCGTGTCGCTCGCCGGAAAATCCGGGAAACGGAACGACAGAGGAATGATGGCTATCTCCTCGTTTCTCGTGAGAATCTGTCAGAGATACGTTGCAGGGTTTCCCGCGTGAAACCAAGCGGCGCTTGCGTCAGCGTGATTGAGGCGCTGATGTCATAGGTTCCTTTTCCGCGAAGGATCGCGAGAAGAAAAGCCGGATTTTCATAGTTCCGAGTTTTATGTTACCATCTCCTTCAAAAGGAAAGAAGAAAGAATCAAGACTGCTGAATCAAGTTTTCCCGGACAAAATGTATTTGACGAAAGGCGGATTTTCAGAGTTTTGATCCTTCCTGGGGGCTACTGTCGGATATATACTGAATAGGGGTATAGAAGATGGTAGACAAAAGAGCCGGACTACCAGGGTGGCCTACATGGTAATGGGCTTAGGTCCATTGGGCGGCCCAGTAGTCCGACGCGCAGAAGCCGGATTCTAGAAGAACCCGGATCACGGCCCGCGTGATCTGGCTTGGAGGAGAAGACGGATTCCTTACTTTCCAAGTTACAAGTTAAACGTAGTCTTCTAGGTTTCTGGTTCTGTAAGCCCTAATCCGGCTATTATATAAAGCCGGACGGGAGATAGATTTCATAAGTTCTTTTAGTTCCAAGGTTCTAGGTTCAAGCTCAAGCCTTACGCAACTCGCCGGGAAGTTCATCCTCGACGAGTAGCTGGATCTATTCCCTTACATTGTAACCTTATTATACGGGCTTTAGTCCCACATAGTGAGAAGTGCAGGAGTAGGTACGCCGTACTGTCGCGACGTACCGAACCTGGGTAAAATCCCGTGTTCTGTATTACTACGCTATCACGTTACCCCACGTCTCTACCGTAGTCTCATGGCACCCCAGTCTATGAAAACTACTACGATGTCTCGACAGGTGTTGATGTAGACTGCTGTTGCACAGACGATCCCGGGACTGATCCCGGTGTGGCAGAGGAGGATCCGGGCGCCGATCCCAATGGTGATTGCGCCGCAGGTGAATCAGCCTCCTCTCTGGCATGGGATCTTATGTGGCCACCGTCTTCTGCACGGGCGTGGCCTTCATGCACAGAGGATCCCGTCTCGGCTGTCTCCCTCTGACCCGGTGCATGCGCGCCATGATGATGTCGCTGTGACCTGGCGCGCACCGATTGGCTGTGGGTTGCCGACGGCGAATATTCGCGCATGCTGTCCGCGCGCGATTGGCTGGCGCTGGACTCCCTGACGCTGGTTGGCGCGGACTCGGAGGAGGATCTGCCTGCAGGATCAGGTGACGGACTGGGCGGACTGGGCGCAGTATCTTCCTCGTGTTCAGCGCTGCTGTCGGGTAGCAGTAGATGATCATTGTGCATAAAATGACCACCATTTTCTTCTGAACCCGAATCTGAAAATTCCTCTTCTTTTGTTCCTTTACTATAGCCACCAAAATCAACTGCAGTAGTACGGTTAGTAATAACAGGAGGATGATTAGCCATATTTGGTGCAACCATATGTTCGCCCCCTTGCTCCAAAGATGTGGAATTTGGTAGAAGGAGAATTTGAGACCAAAGGAGAGCACCAGCATTTGGATTTAGTTTAGAGAATGGAAATATTGTCTCATCGAAAATAACATCCCTGGAGATATAAATTCGACCAGATGCTATATCTAGACATCGAAATCCTTTATGCATGATGTTGTACCCTAAAAAGGCACATTGTTTCGAATGGAATTCTAATTTCCTCGTGTTGTAAGGCCTAAGATTTGGCCAACATACACAACCAAAAGTTCTAAAAGAGGAATAATCAGGTTTTTCTTGAAACAAAATTTCAAGTGGTGTAGAAAAATCAAGAACTTTGGTAGGTATGCGATTAATGAGATAAGTGGCTGTAATGAAAGCTTCATCCCAATATTTAAGTGGCATAGATGCATGTGCAAGAAGAGATAGCCCTACTTCCACAATATGTCGATGTTTTCTTTCAGCTGACCCATTCTGTTGATGGGCATGAGGGCATGACACATGGTGTGTGATACCAATTTGTTTGAAGAAATAATTTAGTTTTTCATACTCTCCTCCCCAATCTGTTTGCATGGTAATTATTTTGTGACCAAGACGTCTCTCAACTAGAGCTTGAAATTCATGAAAGATATCAAAAACTTCAGATCGATTTTTAAGCAAATAAATCCAGAAGAATTTGCTGAAATCATCAATGAAACTGACATAATAGTTCTTTCTCCCTACAGAATCAGGAGCAGGTCCCCATACATCAGAAAAAATGAGCTCTAAAGGAGCACTAGATTTGCTACTAGACTTTGGATATGGAAGTTGATGATGCTTGCCTTTTTGACATGCATCACATACTGACTCTTTATTTGACTCACTCACACATGGCAAATTATTCTGACTAATAACCTTTTGAACTATGGAAAAGGATGGATGTCCAAGGCGATCATGCCACCTTGAGGATGAGGGCTTGACTGCAACATGAGTTTGCTTGAGGGAGCTAGGCATCGGATAGAGACCATCTTTACATGGACCCCCTAAGAAGAACCTTCTTCGTGTCCTGATCCTTGACACAAAAATAAGTTGGATGAAATTCCAAGAATACATTGTTATCAGAAGTAAGCTTGTGTACGGAAGCGAGATTCTTTGTGGCTTGAGGAATAAACAAGACATTATTTAGATGAATATTTTTGGAGGGTGTTCGAACAATGGTGTTACCAATATGATTAATATCCATACCTGCACCGTTTGCGGTGTGGACTTGATCATGCCCTTGGTACTTCTCCCGAGTTGTGAGGCGATCAAGCTCGCCGGTGATGTGATCGGTAGCGCCCGTGTCACTAATCCATTCGCCGCTGTTATTGTTGTTGTAGACAGCCGACGCAGATCGTTCCCTTGGAACAAAATCGGGGTCAAACCAGTGCCAACAGTCCTTGACTGTGTGGCCCGGGTTGTTGCAGAGTTGGCATCGGGGACGGTTGTCCCCTCCTCCGTTGTTGTACTGTCCACGGCCGCGGCTGTTGCTGCTGAAGTTGCCGCGGCCACCACCACCCTGATTGCTCGAGTTTCCTCGCCCATAGTTGGTGTAGTTGGGGGAGTAATTGCCGCGCCCGCGGCCACCCTGGTTGGTGTAGTTGTTGCGGCCTCCATTGCCACCACCGCGGTTGAAGCCTCCACGGCCACCATGTGTAGCTACGTTTGCCGATGATTGCGATGAACCGGTGCCGTGCAGAAGATGTTGCCGGCTCTCGTAGTTGAGGAGTTGCGTGTACAGATCACTGACAGTGATCAGAATCTCCCTTGCAAGGACTGCGGCGACCAAGGCATCATATTTGTCATCAAGACCTGCAATGATGTAGGACACCATATCTTCATCATCAAGTGCCTTGCCCGCCATCTCATCTCCATAGCCCTTCATCTTCGCCACGTATTCCGCCATGCTCATGCCAGGGAGCTTCTTCGTCGTGGCGAGGACGATTCGGGTGTTGACAGTGCGCGCACGAGTCCGTGAACCGAACATGGTGCTGATGGCCTCCCAGAGTGCATGCGCCGTGTCGGTGGTGAGGACGTGCGCCATTACTTCTCGGGAGAGGGAGGAGAAAATGAACCCGTAGACCTGCTGGTCCTGGGCTACCCATCGAGCGTACTCGGGGTTTGGGATTTTTTTGGCGGCATCTCCTGTGCCGATGGTGATCTCCATATCTGGAGCTTTGGAGGTGCCGTCGATGAAGGCCTCCATCTGTGCGCCGCGAATAGCTGGCAGCACTAGGGCCTTCCATACCAGGAAGTTATCCTTTTCAAGTTTCTCCGAGGTGCCGTTCTGGTTGAACGGCGTGACGAGTCCGGTCGATGCCGACGCCATGGCTCGATGATGATGGATGCTAGATGCGATCCGAGGACAGTCGCTCTGATACCATGTAACGAACCCAGGGTTTTTGGTATAAGGCGTTCTACCCCTTTGAGGGCCGCCGCTGCGTGTTAATATAGCCGGTTAATCAAACACCGGGAGGATTACAGAGAGTTTGTTACAACAGATAAGTACTCGAACCTTATACCACGGTTGGTACCTTGGCATACACGAAATACAGATAAGCCTCTAGAAGCCTCTAGGAAACTAACCAATATCGCTAACAGCCACAAGGCATTGACTCTAGCGGGTGAAAAAGCATGGCGCGACGGAGTCTGGGTGCCACCGGTTAGATTATTTCAACCAGGGCGCATCTAAGCTTTTTAGGAGAATCACATGTTGAACCCTTTTCTTGCCATGATGCTTGCTTTTTGTTGGCTAATTCATATGTTGACTCTATGTCATTCATAAATGTAACTCTCTTGAGAAACCTTGCAATAAATTAATAAAAAGGACGTATGCATCGCTTTGATGTTGAGGCCGTGGTAACACCCATTTCAATAAAAAGGCATTGACCTCCATTTTCATCCTCGGAACCAGCCTGAAAAAAGATCGTGTCCGCTTGTCAATTTCCTCTAAGAGTGATCTCCACCTTTCGCCTTCTTAGCCTTGCCCTTAGGTGCAGATGGGCGTGGCTACATAGGGTCGATTCTGCCAAGACCTGGCCGGAGTTCGACCTCTAGATTCCATGTCTCTCCCTTGCTCTCTTCGTGTGTCATCTCGGTATGGTTCGGGAAACGGGGAGGGCGCGCGGTTCTGGGTTGATCGGTGGATAAACGTCCACCGAGTGGTGGAATTGGCTCTAAACCTACTCACCAATGTCTCGGAGCATCATAGGAAGTCAAACTTTGTAAAGGAGAGGCTCATTCTAGAAGTGGTAGTGAGTGGTGTAGGGCTCGCTCTGGTAGTAACGTAACTGAATATAAATAGGTTTCTTTCCCTACAAGGACTGTTGTTTATTTTCCTACGGTAACTGGATGGTCCAAACAAAAGGAACAAGCGTCGAGTGTTCCACTACTCACTTGTTTCCCTTCATCTCCGATTCCCACTTGTTGCATCTAAGATCAAGAAATTTTTTCTTGACTTACCTTTAAGGAGCTCCTAGGCAAGGGTGAAGGGTCCAGTGTGAAATAAAACATGTGTGTGCCTATATTGAACCATGTGTGATGTGTGAAGTTGCAACACATACAGTGCATATATATGGCTAGATACAACACATGGAACTAAATGCGCCCCATCTGCTCCAGAATTCAGAGACTATGAAATTGATTGGATCGTAGCTTCATACACTACTAGAGATTTGCTTATAGCAGCATATCCTACCACAGGCAAACACGCAAGTCGATGCGCCTGGGCTACTTAGCGCAGGCGAACAGGAGAACTATGCGCCTGGGGTAAGTCTGTTACCCCAGGCGAACCAATTCCGGAAGCGCCTGGGGTAAAGTGTGGCAGGGCCACCCATCACCACCCCTGGCACTCTTCCTTTACCCCAGGCGAATAACGTACCTGTTCGCCTCCGGTATAACACATACCCCAGGCGAATTTTTGCGGAAGCGCCTGGGGTAAGCCCTCGCTGTTGCTGCAAAAAATAAGAAAACCTCTGTCCCTGGGCCCCCCTCCCTGCAGCAAATGGCCGCAAGGCCTTTAGGACCGGTTTGTGGACAGAACCTTTAGAACCGGTTTGTATCACAAACCGGTCTTAAAGGCCTTGCGGCCATTTGCTGCAGGGAGGGGGGCCCAGGGGCAGACCCTTTAGGACCGGTTTGTATCACAAACCGGTTCCAATGTGCTTGGCTCAATGCTTTGTTTTCTAAGTGGTCACCAGATCAAACTTCATCACCCGCACCCGCACCCACACGCCGCCGTCGTCTCCCATCCCCACGCCAGTGTCGAGGAGGAGCAGAGCAGGTCGTCAAGCAGCAGATCGCCCACTCCGTCGTCGCCCACTCCGTCGTCGTCGTTGTTGTGGATCCATGTCAGCCCCCCTCCCTCCCATCCCCCTCCTCCCAGCCCACTCCCTCCCGTCGTTGTGGATCCAGGATGCGCCTGCTCCTGGTGGCCGCGGTGAACTTCTTGTTTACAACCTCAGATGAACACGCGGTAGACACTTCACTTAATGGTATTATTGGATATGTCGAATTGTGTACTTCCGTCAGGCGGTGCTTGTTCCTAGATTAGAAGAATCTGAAATGGATTTAGGAATCCTTTGGTATAGTTTGAGTTAACGAAGATGCTAATGCTGTATCGAGAAAATAGAACATTTCCCCCACCGCCAATGCATACCAACTGTTTCCCATGTGGCTTCACAATGCTGGCAAAGCATCGGTTTCGTCACATGATTCAGGAATCCACCTACAAGTGTTGCTTTGTTTTTGGATATTCCAATAAAGTAGATAGCCTTTCTGCATTTGTTTTGTGATAGGTAGGTGCTGCCATTTGTCTTTGTTGGGTGTACGTAATTCTGTTTGTCTAATGTGTAACGTTCTTGATATCTTCCAAACTGTTGCTGCTATTGCAAGCAATCTTCATTGGGAAGCCGTTGTGACGTTTATTGACGCATTTATCCAAAACTGTTTTCGATAGTTCCGGTGAAAATTGTTAACATTACTCAATGCAAAATATTTTGTCACCGCTCTGTCTTAGTTTTCCTAGTGTTGTCCAGTGCATCCCTAGAACTCTCCTATTTTTTTTCACTTCTTTATAATTGTGGGCAGACTATATATTATGAGTTCTACATTTTATCTTGAACAACTTCAGATGAACCATTCTAGTTGTTCTTTATAACTCTTTGACAACGATCCATGTCTCAACAAGTTATAAAAATACAAGCAATTTACTCATGTCTACTTTCTTAATTTATGCACTGGATTAGTTGCCTCAAATTGCACTACACATGTATGCACTGGATAATAGCTATGCTCCTCTAACCTCTATGTCTACTTTCTTAATTTAATAGAACATGGCTTGCAAAGTATGTCGGTCCCGATGTGCCCAAGGACGATTCACCGGGTCTTCTTTTATGCTTCAGCTCCACGAGGTGACCTTGATTCTTTGGTAATTAACAAACGATTCTTTTTATGTTAACTTGCAACTTGTGTTCTTTCGTTTTACTATCCAGCTTAGATTGATATGTTTCTTAACAAAAGATTCTTTTATATTTCTTTTTTAGATTGTACCATGCAATATTCGGGAAGAGTTCAACGAGTTAGTAGGCAATAACGTGGATTTCGATGTTCACGGGACCATTTACATTCTTCGAGTGAAGAAAGAAAGAAAGAAGACCTACTTCTACGGGGAACAATTGCGGTCTATCATCGCCACCTATAATTTAAGCGGAGGTGATTACATTCACTTCTCTATGGCAGGACCGCAACCTCGTATCAAACTTCTGTATATGGGCGGGATTGCGAGCGAGGATGGCGGTAGTGAGGAGGAAATTGGGAACAATGAGGATGATATGGACAATGAGGATGATATGGACGAGGAGGACCCATGGAAACATGTGGTGGTTGCTCAAAGAGCCAATCTTAGCGAGCTTGAGAAGGACCGTGTCCTTCAGAAACTAGCCCAGATAGATAGTTACATCGGGTTCCCTTTCGTGCATCGCATCACCAACACTAATATCTCCAATGGACATGTCATGGTATGTTTCTTAACACTTTCTTATTCCTATATTTTCTTATGTTATAATGTGGCCGGTATGTGACATTGTGCTTTTATTCTTTCTTGGAATTGTGTGTTCTAGAAAATACCTATGGCGGTAGCGGACAGTGCTAGCATGGAGCAAGGTACCATTGGAGTACGCCGTGGAGAATCAGGAAATGTCACCGCAGTTCCGATCACCAGGGATAATGCTGATGGTCGCGTCATCCTCAACTCTCAAGCATGGAGGCAGTTCCATTCCGCAAGAGTTGGTATGGAGTCTGGCCGAGCTATTCTGATCACCATGAGGAATAGTGACATCCCCAACTTGGACATGATGATGGTCATCAACTACATCAGCCCGCTAGATAGATGACGAGTTTGTTCAAATTAGAACAAAAAATCATTTCCATCTGACTAACTCCTGGATTTATTAGTAGTATGGTTGTTTTCGAGACTATGTAATATTTGTTGAACTATGTGGTGATGATCGAGACTATGTGTTGATGATCGAGAATATTTCTGTTATGAAACTTTATTCTGTCATTTTGCTGTTATTTTCATACTTATTTATGTCCATTTGCTGTGATTCATTTATTTTCGTTTCTTTTATTTTTTGACACAGCAAAACCATACCCCATGCGAACAGAAAATGATACCCCAGGCGCACAGTGCCTGTTCGCCTCAGGTAAAAGGCTTACCCCAGGCGCACAAGGCCCGTTCGCCTGGGGTATGCAAGTTACCCCAGGCGCATTCTGATGTTCGCCTGCGGTAATTGATTACCGCTGGCGATGTGGTCCCAGGCGAACCAAAATTCGCCTGCAGTAGCATAATTTGGTGCGCCTGCGGTAGCCTTTTCCCTAGTAGTGATAGTACTCCCTTCATTTCGGTTTATTAGTCACTTTTCTAAAACCAAATAATATAAATAGTTGGACACAATTAGCATTAATGATTTCCTAGAAACCCTCCCAACCCTTCCTCTCCCCAATCTACATGTAATTCAGCCAATGCATACATTTACGATTGGGTATTGTTGGTCTGTCCTAATTAATTACCTAATTAAGGAGTGATCATCTTGACCAATACTCATTTGCCTAGGTTGTAGAGAAACTCAAAATGTGACTAATAAACCGAGATGGAGATGGTAGGTGAGATATAAATATTTGAATATAAGGCCATAGCCTAAATTTTACCATTAATTTTGCCAATGAACTGTTACTTATATGCCACACAGAAAAGGCCATTTGTACGCACATTTTAAAGAAGTTTCCGATGATATAATTTTGGCGACGAATAACACATATTTTTTAACCAAGATTATAATTCAAAGTTTGACACGAAAAGGAAAGTGGCCTTGTATGTTAAAAATGAGGGAGTGCTAATTATCAATTAAAAAATATATCTTCTCGGCATTTTCTTAAAAATCAGTTTTCCTAACAACGGAATAGAGAATGCTAGAGGTTTTGCACGATTTCTAAAGGTACACTGCCTCGGAACAGTGTGTCCATCTCTATGAAAACGTGCAGTACAATGTCCAAACAAGAGCGCCTCCATGTTATAACACACACTAAGGACTTGTTTCCTTCTAATGTATTGGAAGTGTATTTTAGGGGATTAGAGGGATTATTTTGGATCCTGAATTTTTTTCGAAAGTACTCCTTCATCAACCATATAATGTTTGTCTAGATTAAGAACTCTACCCCATGCTAGTGTATTTGAGGGGAAAAGTATTTTTGAAATTTACGGGGATTGGATGTAGGCAAAATTTTCACGCAATCTGATGGGATTGGGATGAAAATACACTCCTAATAAACAAGGCCTAAATAAAGTGTTGTACGACCTAGCTACACCACCGTGTGCTGCTTTCCTGTCTCAATTTTTTTTCAACCAAAAGCTCCCGCCGATTTTCATCTTCTTTTATGGATTAGATTTGCAATTGTTTTACGTTAAAACAAAAAATATTTTTTCAAAATGAGGAGCCTCGGCCTATGCATCAGTTGATGAACCCGGCCTTTTATTACAAAGTTTATGAAGTATCAAGTTTACAAATTACGGATCGCACAAGATTGAAACATTATCAACCATCGAAAAATGGCAACATAAATCAACTTACATCCCTAAGTCTATTATGCTACAGTAGCCTCGTTGCAAATATATTGAGCGACCTCGAAGAGGCGTGTACATCCAGAAACCATGAGAACCCGCTGGTCCTAGAGGAAGGAGGAAAGCCCATGGCTGAATCCAATGGAAAGCCAAGTTGATAACCTACAAAATATGAAAATTTGCTGTCTTGTTTCAACAAGATTATTTCGACGATTCCATATTGACTAACACAAAGTCGAAACCCCAAGAAGAATTCGAGGTTTTGTTTTGTTATCAATTCCACTCAGTCAATTACCAAACATGAAACATACTATCAAGACACTGGCGAGGCGGAAGGGCGCACTACGCTGACGACATGTAACACATCATCAATAAATAATCCTGTGTTCACTAATATAAAATCTCTTAGCTTTTTCTTAATTAGATTTATATGTACACATTTTAATATACCAACATAAGACTTTATGTGCATCCTAAACATAAGACACGCGTATTTGTGGGAGCATAAGAGAGGGTGGTGTAGGCTGATCTCGCCCTCCTCTGGTGGACTTCGACGGGCATTGTGTAGCGGTGTGACCGGAAGTTTAGGCAGGAACACTGAGACAAAATACGTTGTACTATACCGAGACAGGAAATGCAAAAACAAAACTTCAAACCAATGAAGAGAGTACCGACACCCAAACTATCGAATGATACATGCAAGCCACATAGCATAGATGGCTACGGCAAAATGGACTATAGTGACTACAACTCGAAACAAATTCACAGACTGCACCCTGGACGAAACAATTTCTGAAACTAACCTCATTGTGTAGCGCCCGACGCTCAGGCGCTACACCCTGTTGTGTAGCGCCTACTGATCAGGCGCTACACATCTGCCTGCGTGGCGCTGCGGGGCCAGCCGCCTGCCTGCATGGCTCCTGGCGGGTGGGCCCGAGTCGGGGCGTGTAGCGCCTTGGCACTAGGCACTACACGCCTGGATCGGTAAGTCGCGCGCGCCGCGTCCCCTTCCTCTCTGTATCCATATCCAGTACCGAAACCAGGAGAGAAAAGAGAGCAGCGGCCATGGCGTTTCCTCCTCCCCCTCTCTAAATCCTTCTCAAATCTATCCCAATTTGAAGGAAAACTTGAGGGGTTTGCTTCCCTACTATGTTGCCCAGGTATTGCCCTCCTCTCCCCCTCTTTTCATCCACAATTTTTCTCAAAATTTTGCCTCCATATGACAGTTTGATTTGATTTTTGTATGGAATAATGTCTTGTTTCAATTATATTTAGCATTAGGGTAGCTATAGTTTCCATTGGTAACAATTTAGTAGGTTATTTTAGTTTAGAAACCAAATCTATATGTTAGATTATGTAGTTCTAAGTATGAACATGTGTGGATTTTTTTTGTGAAATTAAATGTTTGAAGTGTGGGATACTCACATACTCCTACGATTTGAAATATGTAGGATGGTGTGGTTACTCGATGATTTCTATGAAGTTAAACACCGGTCCTACATGATAGCGGAGAATAAGATGGTAAGATGATTATTTTTGCACTTTTATGTTTCAAATGTCGTGCTCTAGCAAATGTGTAGGGTATGTTCTAAGTATTTAACTTGTATGTTTGCAGCAACTTAACCCTTTGAAGATTCGGTATCATGGGGTCTCCGGCCCTAAAGAGATGTCGTATGATGAGCGGTACACTCCGTACATTGAGATGGCCGGGCTCCTCTCTTTCATCCAAGTTGTTAGCCGGTCGACCCCGAATTTCAACGCGGCTGCAATTACCGCTCTCATCGACCGGTGGAGGCCGGAGACACACAGTTTCCACCTCCGTACAGGCGAGATGATTGTCACACTTCAGGATGTTTCCATGATCCTTGCACTTCCTATTGAGGGGAAGACTGTATCTATGGACACCGATTGTGATGGGTGGCGTCAGCAGATGTTTGATCTTATTGGTAATGTTCCACCGGAGCCTGCTGACCCGAGTAAAGCGAGACTCTCAGCCGACGCTCCTTACTCATGGATAGTACATAGCTACAAACATTGCCATGAAGAAGCTGATGAGGAATTGATCAAGACGTACGCTCGCGTGTACATGTGGTATGTTATTAGTAGGACTCTCTTTGCTGACGGCAATGGGAGGAACGCTCCATGGATCTGGCTAAAGGCGTTGATCATCTTTGACTATGGATGGAGCTGGGGGAGTGCTGCACTTGCCTACTTGTATCGGCAGGTAAGAAATTGGTAAATTATAATGAGTTTGTTGATATCCATTTTGAACATGTATTGACTTTGTTTGCCATTATGTGCAGCTGGACGATGCTTGTCGTAGGATTACGGCCCAATGCGGAGTTGGTGGTTCTATGCTTCTACTCTCCATGTGGAGCTGGGATCGTATACCAGTTGGACGTCTGAGACAAATAAATTATGTTGATTGGGAAGCATATGGGAACAACCCTCTATGCCGTGCAACTTGGGCTTACAAGTACGACATTGTATCGGAGGCTCACAGCGATACAGAAAACATCTATAGGCAGTACATGAACGAGTTGGATGCGTTTATCCTCAAATGGCTCGCTCACATTTTTTGTATCTTCCTTCTAATTGATGTCGACGTGCTATGCTGCAGGTGGGTTGGGAGCCTTATGGGGGGGGGGGACAGTTTTGGTGTCATGTGTTCTTACGCTTTGAACCCAATGTGCATGGCGGAAATGGGTCTATGACTTATGCGTTGCCCGTTGATATGCAATTGGGCGATTGAGTTTCACTTTCCACACCGCGTGATGAGGCAGTTTGGGCTGTTTCAGGCTCACCCGCCAGAGTGGAAGGACACGGACAATCTGCTTCATGAGTAAGATTGAATGACATATGTTGCCTTCGCAACTTTTTTTGGTTTCTATTTGTTGATATTACTCCCATGTTGGTATCATCACATGCCGGTTGGACCGGAGAAAGCAGAGGAAGGTGACAAATTGGGCGAGACACCATAAGAAATATATGAACGAATTTGAGCTATGTGTGGAGAAAGCTAACAAGACTGGATGGGGCATCCTGAAGGAACATTGCCCAATTGCTTTCAACAACTACATTCGCTGGTTTCTTGAGAATACTCGCATGGAGATATGCCCACCGGCTTTCGAGGAGGAGATATTGGAAGAGCCCATAGTGTTTAACGAACTTGACCAAATCCATTACAACAAGTTCGTTAGGGAGGGCAACCAAACATATTTTTCTAATGTGCTCAACTTTGTGGTAATTTTAACTTACTCGTTCACTTTCCACCTTTACCAATTATATTTTTCTAGTGTGTTTTTCTTTGTACCTATAGTGCACAGAGATAAAGAAACAAGCCTCTGAAAGTGAAGATTTGTTGGAGACCACGCCGGGTGGAGAAAAAGGCGAAAGTATATTTAGAGGCTTTATTAAGGTACAAAAAAGGTCTTTATTACCACGAGATGACCTACATGCTTATTTTCCACTGCTATGTTTGACATCTCCCTCACAACCATTCAGCGCTCCGGACAACTCTTACGCCGGCTGGCGAACCTAATTGGTTGCCCTGACCCCGAGTACAGCTCACTGTCGCAGTTTAGGTCCCAGTTTAGGTCCAAGTCTCCTTCTGACCCGCGGTTGGTACAGACGATGAGCTTGAGGACGAGACTACCTCTGCTGATGGGGTATGACCTTAACCACGTACACTTTTTTGCCTATATTGCGTGCATGCCTTTTTTTCTTAACCTTAACCATATACTTCTACTTGTTTCGAATGCGAGAATTCCGGATGACATGACATTGCAGCAGACTAAGCAACAGTCTTCTTACATGCTAAGGAAGAAGACCGGAATTCACCGGTACACACTAGATGACTGGGTCAACAAAGAAAAGGAGCAACATGTTGAGGAGGAAAGGCCACGGAGATCAGCTACGATTAGGAGGATGAGGCTTATCAAGGATGACGATGAGGACGATGAGGAAGAAGAGCAGCCGGCACCGGTGAGGAGGGACAAGATTCCTATAAAGAGGGGTCGTGCACGAAAGTAGAAGACTTGTCCGGATATGTAATGAATTTGTTCTAGTCTACTTGTTATATTTGAACTTATAGTGACGTCGCACCTCTACCCATGTTGTTATGTTCGGACTTGTTCTAGTGTACCTGTACCTCCCTTGGTATGTTTGAACCTCCCTTCTTGCTTATGTTTTTGAATTCTTGTTGACACATGTGAAGCATTTGAAATTATGTTTTAGTCAGCTAAGAAAAAATGAAACAAAAATAGCAAGAATGTGTAGCGCCCAGTAGCTAGGCGCTACATGTCCAGATTTATGCGCAGGAGTACAGAGAGTGGCTGTTCTCGGGTGGGGTAATTTTTTTGTACATGTAGCGCCTAAGGCTCAGGCGCGACATGCCCAGATTTTTTAACTCCCCGAGAGCGTCCACGAGCAGGCAAGCTCGGAATTTTGTAAGTCGTTGTGTAGCGCCTGACGTAAGCCTTAGGCTCTACATGTGCATATTATATAGAAGCACTAAAATAGAAACAACAAGGTTAAGTTCATCACTGAAATAGCAGAAACATGATATATTTGACAGAAACAACAACAAATTTAACAGTTCCACATAGTTCATAACAAGGTTATGAGATCATAGTTCTACATAGTCCACGAGCATAGTTCCATATACGGATGGCAATGAGGCCCCGAAACCCGCAAACCCGACGGGTACCCGCCTTAAATGGGGAGGGTTTGGTAAAATGTTCGACCTGCCAGGTCTAATGGGGCGGGTATGGGGATGGCAAACCCGTACCTGCATACCCGCAGACCCGCTCTAAGTCCTAATCACATGCCTAATAATCCTATGACTAACCACACGTCCACGAGCTATGTACCACAAACCTCACACATCACATAGACACGTTGGAATCTGGAATCCCGAAGACAACACACGTACACACGTGTCTATTCCCACCAATCTCATCCCAATATTTCATTGTTTTACTCCCCACATGAGTCGGTGTCGCTCCTTAAATGGGTACCCGTTGGGGCCCCGAACCCGGTCGGGTCGTGGATATGGTAAGAAATGAGACCCGACAAGTTAAATGGGGCGGGTATGGGGGCGCCGACCTGGCCCCGAACCCGGTGGGTGCCATCCGGAGTTCCATATAGTTCATAAAAACACGAAGTACAATAGACCGATATGCGACAAGGTTCAAAATAAAGAGACATAGTTCACAACCACATTAGGGAGCATAGTTCTCAAGCTCAAGTGCACATAGGGCATAGCTCTACCGTGTAGAGGAAGGTCCCTTACCCTTCTCCTTCCTCTTAGAAGTGCATTCTTTTCCTCCTCCTCTTCCCTTGCAAGGCGAGCCTCTTGAAGCACCCTCTCCCTAAATATGTTGCTCTCCCTCTCTCTCTTTGCGGCCTCCAAAGCCAATTGTTTCTTCCATCTCTGTTCAGCATGTTTCTGACGTTGCTCCGTCGCTTGCTGACTCTTTTTACTCATACAGTCTACATAGTTCAGGTGGTTTATTGTCATTTGTAACCTTTCCTCCATCTTCGCTTCTTCCTCTTCTTTCTTCTTCCTCGCACGTTCCTTAGAATCTTGCTCTTTCACCCTCCTCAAACCCACCTCCAAAAAGTTCGTCTTCTCGCCTTCGTCGTCCGAGTCATCCACCCATTTCATTGGTGCCTTGTTGGGTTGAGACGCCGACATACCTACAAAAGATATAAGTTAGTAAGAAGAAAAAAGTAGAAACAATATTAATGAAAAACTAAAAATAATGTACATACGGATATGGTCCACGTAGGTATCCTATTATACTCTCTCTTCTACAACTGCCATGGCCTCCATAGCCACCACGTCCTCTAAAAGCACCATGGCCTCTTGGAAGGCCAAGTTTCCTCCCTCTTTGTTGTCTAGGAGTTTTTTTTGCCTCACTCTATGTTGTGTTGGAGCTTGTTGGCTCAAACATTGTGTTGTTCGAGTTTGTTAGCTACTAGAAGCTTGTTGGCTCACTCTTTGTTGTGTTGAAGCTTGTTGGCTACTAGAAACTTGTTGGCTAGGAGTACCATGTTGGTTGTTTCTTGGTTGGCTACCAACATGTTGGCTTGTGATTGCTTCATTTCCCTTTGCTCTCGTTCCTTGGGTGCATGTTCTTGAGTTGTGCCCCACAACATTGCACTTCCTACAACGGGTTCTCTCACGAGGCTCTTGGAATTGGTAGTTGCGACATTATCTCCCAACACGGCCCCAACCGTCCATGTCACCCCTAAAACGCTTTGTCTTCCGTCTTTCCCGTTTGATCACCTTCCATATCGGATCGGGCCATAGTTGAATTCCATGATACTCCGGCCATTGTGATTGGTCAAGCTATGGATGAAATATAGGATCCCATGTTTTCTTGGTCTTCAGAATAGAGAATTTGGAATGTCTCACCGTGAGTGGGCGATTAATATCCACATTTCAAGTACGAGCCACCGTTAGCAAGTGAGAGCAAGCGAGATGCAGCAACCGTGGCCTTTCGCATGTGCAGTCACAATTCTTGAGAGAGACCTTGAACGCTCGACCTCCATGTTGGACACCATCGGCCGTGGTTCCTTCGGACTCGTTAACTTGGTAAATCAACTCCTCGTTATCATAAATTGTTGCTACTTGGGAGTCTTTCTTCCTTGATTCAAATTCCATGAAACTATCAACCTTTGGAGGAAACTCAAACTTGTATTTGTGCTTGTTGTCTCCCACAATCTTCTTATCTGTTTCCTCCGAGTACTTTAGAAAATACGCATTCAACTTGGTGAATGTGTACTCAACTATTGCGGTCACAGGCAAAGCACGCACACCCTTCATAATCGTGTTGAAGAATTCTACCATGTTGCTTGTCATTTGACCGTACCTACGGCCATCTTCATCAAAATCTCTTGCCCACTTCTTGGTAAGGTGAATATGCCTATTCAGCCACTCTTGCCCACCGGGGTTGAGAGATCTATTAGCCAGCAGTTTATGTACAAATTTGTGAACCATTTTTCGGAGAAAACCATACAACAATATTGAAAATCATTGGTCAACTCCTTTCTCCCACATGCCCTATAGAAGTTTGAACATAACTGCCTCATGCACCATCTATGGTGCAAAGGAGCATGGGAGGGAATCTCAATATCAACCGCATTTATAATTCCTTGATGGAGATCCGAGATGACACATATTTCCCTTTGAGGCAACAATACCTTGGTCCTCAAAAGATGAAAGAAACATGCCCAGTTAACATTGTTCTCCGCATCCACCAAAGCAAAAGCCAATAGCATCAAACGGTTATTGGCATCATTTCCTATTGCAACCAATAGAGTGCCCATGTATGGAACGGTTAAAAATGTGTCATCAATGGAGATGACCGGTCTACAATGTTCAAAAGCACTCACACATTGCTCAAATGCCCAAAATGCATGGCCAAATACCCGGACATTTTTTCCGTTGAGGATCCTCGTTTTCCCCCAAAAGGCTGAACCACATGAACCATCCCAGGGTTAGTGGTGGCCATGGCTCCCAACAACCTAGGGATTCGATTGTATGCTTCCTCCCAGTCATCGTTCAACATCTTGAATGCGTCTTGCTTCGCCTTCCATGCCTTTCTGTACTTGACCTTGTAGTGAAAAAGGTTCTCCACAAGTTCCATGACACTCTTAATACTCATCGTTGGAAGTTACATAGCATCGAGAATAAGGTATGTCATGATCCATAGTCTCTTGCACATAATATGTGTCCAAATCTCCAAGATTGTTGTCATGGAGTTTGACTCCACTCTCATTATCGTCATACTCATCATCCTCATAGTCATTGTTTCTCCTCAATGCCTCATCTTGGTTATTTGTAATGGGGCTCAAAGTTTTCCTCACTTCAAATTGGGTGGAAGGAGATTCAAACACTACATCTAGGTTCGTGAGTGTTGGACTCGTACCATGAAATGGGATGGCACAATGGTTCAAGTCCAAGTTCACACGAGCATCAACCTTTTTAGTGGCAAATAACTCGAGAGACTTTTCCAATGACTCGGCCACGGTCTCCTTGTATGCAACCCAACGTAGCTCGGAGTTGATACGCAAAAACTTCCAACGAGGGTGCACTCCATGACCCACGTTATGTCTTCCCTCCAACTCTACTTCATCAGTTTGGTCCATCCAATTCAAATCAACTCTAACTTGTTCCAAAACCTCTGCATAGGTAGGACTACGCTCGAAGACCAAGGATATCTCATCCGGATCCGGTTCCAAATCACTTTTCATGAATGCGTCCTTGTCCACATGATGAACATGACCAATTCTCGACATTCCTAAAATAATAAAGACAACAATGTGGAAAATTAAAACAATTCATTACTACTCATGCTAATGTTAACTTATATTCCTAATCCTAATCTTTGACCTAACATACTACCCAAACAAAGACCCCTAACCTTAACAAATATCTAACCCTAACATATAAGAACCCTAACCCTACCTAACATTTAGGAAACCATACAAGCCACCAACTAGGAAATACAACCACAAACACCATGCATCATTGGGGTCCAATCGAATTTCTAGGGTTTCCAAGATTGAAACAAGAATCAACCAAAAAAAAACAAGTTTCCAATGGGTGAAAACAAGGGGAAATGGAGGACATTACCTCTAGGAACTTGTTGGGGGAAAGATTCGAGGCAGGAACCTTCAAATTGGAGGATTTGAGAGAGGATTTGAGAGGAGAGGGAGGGGAGTCGCCGGGAGAGCTGTTTTCTTCCTCAAAAAACCGAGAAGTGTTGCTTGGGGGCGGGGGAGAGAGGGTCGCGCGTGACTTACAGGTTCTAATGTGTAGCGTCTAGCGTCAAGGCGCTACACATGCACGACTAGGGCCCACCAGGCAGGCGCCAAGTACGTAGGAAGCTGGACCCGCATGCGCCACGCAAGCAGGCATGTAGCGCCTGATGCCTAGGCGCTACACGGTACAATATAGCTCCTGAGGGTCGGGCGCTACTCGATGAGGTTACATTTCGAAATGTTTTCACCGGTAGTGTATTCTGTGAATTTGTTTCGAGTTATGGTCACTGTAGTCCATTTTGCCGATGGCTACGGAACAAATATTAACCCCGGGGATGTCGCGCAGCTAACCAAGACGAAGACGAGAAGACATTACGCTGAACCTCGGGGTGACTTCATGTGAGAGGGTTGTTAGAATATATGTCACGTTGTAAACCGACTCAAGATGATAAGGGTCTGGTTAGATAGATAGCTAGAGTTTATCTCTTGTAACAAACCCATGTAAATCCTCTTCGGCAGGTTTGGTTAAGCTGGCTATTTAACACGCAACAGTGACCCCCAACAGGGCAACACCTTCAACCCTAACACAATCACATGGTATCAGAGCCAGCCTCCAAACACATCTAGTTCGAATCTACAAACCCATCTAGTTTCCAATCTACGAAACCATGTCGTCCTCCACCAATGCAGTATCAGCCTTCGGAGGAGTGAACATCACCGAGAAACTTGCCAAGGGGAACTTCGTCCTTTGGCAGGCGCAAGTGCTCCCTGCGATCCGCGGGGCACGGCTCGTCGGCTCATTGATGAAAGATCAAGGCGCCGGAAAAGACCACTCAGGTCAAGCATGGTGACAAGGTGGAAGAAGAGTCGAACCCGTCCTATGAGCTGTGGGAGGCTCAGGACCAGCAGATCATCAGCTTCCTCGTCTCCTCTCTGTCAAGGGAGGTGCTTCCGCATGTTGTCGCCGCAACGACGGCGCACGAGCTATGGGAGCTGCTAGAGGAGATGTTCGCGGCCCAATCGCGAGCTCGCACCACCAACACTCGCATCGCCCTTGCCAACGTAGAGAAGGGCACCAAAACCATGGCGGAGTACGTCGTCATGATGAAAACTCTGGAGAACGAGATGATCTCCGCCGGCAAGCACCTGGATGATGAAGACATCCTCTCATACATCCTCGCCGTTCTCGAAACACTATGACTCCATCGTCTCCGCCGTAGTCGCGCGGAACGAGCCGATCACGGTGAGTGAGTTGTACTCACAGCTTATCTCATATGAGAGTCGCCAGCATCTGCGTCGTGGTGCAGGGTCACCACAGTCATCTGTCAACGCTGCCATGCGTGGTGGACGTGGAAACCGCGGAGGTTTCGTCCGCGGATACAACCATGCCGGCAACGGAAACCCCAATGGTGGCCAAGGTGGTGGCTACCAGGGAGGAGGCTACAACAACAGCGGCAATGGAGGAGGCCGCGGCAACTTCAACAACAATGGTCGTGGCCGCGGAAACTATAACAACAATGGTTGTGGCCGCAGCGGCTACAACAACAATCAGGGTGATCGGCCACGATGCCAACTCTGCAATGTTTCGGGCCACGTAGTCAAGGACTGCTGGCACCGATACAATCCCGAGTACGTCCCCGGAGAGGGGACTGCTGCAGTCGCCAACCACAACAACAACAACTATGGTAGCGTTGCGGAGAACCCTAGGATCGTGGATACCGGGGCGACCGACCACATAACCAGCGAGCTTGAGAGGCTCCACACCCATGATAGGTATCATGGGAATGATCAAGTCCACAATGCAAATGGTGCAGGTATTAATCGAATTGGTCACAGTACTATTCAAACTCATGATCAAAATCTTTATCAAAATAATGTTTTGCATGTACCTGACACTAGCAAAAATCTTATTTCTGCTCATAGACTTGTTAAGGACAATCATGCCTTTCTTGAAATTCATCCAAACTTCTTTTGTGTCAAGGATCAGGTCACGAAGAACACTCTGCTTGATGGTCCCTGCCGAGATGGCCTCTATCCCCTACCAACCCCATAGTTCAAAGAGTCATTAGCATCAATAAACCATCACATGATCAATGGCATCGTCGTTTAGGCTATCCAGCATCCTCCATAGTTCAAAGATTCATTAGCAAAAATAATCTTCCTTGTTCTAGTGAAAATAAATTTTAGTTTGTGAAGCATGTCAAAAGGCAAAGAGTCATCAATTGCCTTACTCTAGATCCACTAGTGTGTCACATTATCCCTTAGAACTCATTTTCTCCGATGTATGGGGCCCTGCCCCCGATTCTTTTGGTCATAAGAATTATTATGTGAGCTTTATTGACGATTTTAGTAAGTTCACATGGATCTATTTAATCAAACATCGTTCTGAAGTTTTTCGTATATTCCATGAGTTTCAAGCCCTTGTTGAACGGAGATTTTCAAGAAAAATTATTGCTTTACAATCTGATTGGGGAAAAGAGTATGAGCGCCTAAATTACTTTTTAAGCAAATTGGCATTACCCATCATGTGTCGTGTCCTCACTCCCATCAGCAAAATGGGTCGGCCGAGAGAAAGCATAGACACATTGTCGACGTTGGCCTCTCTCTTCTAGCTCATGCCTCAATGCCACTAAAATATTGGGATGAAGCATTTATTTCTGCTGTTTATTTGATTAATCGGCTTCCCGCTAAACTACTCCAATTCTCTACTCCCTTAGAGGTCCTTGAGAAAATTAAACCAGACTATAAATCTATGCGCATTTTTGGATGTGCTTGTTATCCTAATCTCCGTCCTTTCAATGCTAGGAAGCTTGAATACCGTTCAAAACAATGTACTTTTTTAGGTTATAGCATCCTTCACAAAGGGTTTAAATGTCTTGACATTAATTATGGTCGAATCTACATTTCCCGAGATGTCATATTCGATGAAACAGTCTTCCCATTTTCTGTCCTACACTCAAATGCAGGCATGCGCCTCCGTTCGGAAGTTCTACTTCTTCCATCCCATCTTCAAAACCCTAGCCCAATCGATCATGTGGGCGGCACAACTAGTACTGATGATTCAGTTTTGGTTAATATTCCTAACCCTGCTAACAATCTTGATCGGCAGAATGCAGAAAATGGTGAAACAGGAGGAGAATGAGCCGAAAATCAGCGAAATTTCGTATCCGGACGAACCAGCACGGAAATCCAAGGACAGAAAACGCGTCGGCGGATCCATCTCGGATCGCGCACGGCGAATCCAGACGGGTCACGGTATCTTCCGGTCGGGAAACCGCGTCTCCGCATCCATCTCGAGCGGCGCGGAGCGAACCAGGAGGTGCCACCTCACCACAGCAGGCCGACCGCACGCGCAACGGGCCCTCAAGCGCAGATTCTGCGGGATCTTCTGCGCCCTCCTCTCCTTCGACACACAGCCACACGAGCGCGCCGGGATCCTATGCGGGAGATAGCGCTGATCCCGAGGGGGATTCGTCTGCCACGACAGGCGAGGATCCAGCAACGGGATCCTCTGTGGCTCGGCACTCTACACCAACATCTACTGCAACTTCACGTGTACACGGTACACGACTTCAAACAGGAAGGATACAACGCCATAAATACACAAATGGTGTTGTGAGGCATGAGCATTTGGCTACTACAGGAGAACCTAATAATATTAATGAAGCTCTAGGAGATAAACAATGGAAAAATGCCATGGATGAAGAATATTTAGCACTCATGGAAAATAAAACTTGGCACTTAGTTTCACCACAACAATCAGGAAGAAACATTATTGATTGTAAATGGGTATACAAAATAAAACATAAAGCTGATGGCAGCATAGTTAGATATAAAGCTAGGCTAGTGGCTAAAGGTTTTAAACAGCGATATGGTATTGACTATGAGGACACATTTAGTCCTGTAGTCAAAGCAGCTACTATTTGTCTTGTTTTGTCTGTGGCTGTCTCCAGGGGGTGGAATCTTTGACAACTAGATGTGAAGAATGTGTTTCTTCATGGCGTTCTGGAGGAGAATGTTTTTATGAGGCAGCCACCTGGCTATGAAGTCAACGGGAAGACACACTATGTGTGCAAGCTTGATAAAGCACTATATGGCTTGAAGCAAGCACCACGGGCATGGTTCTCACGCCTAAGTACAAAGCTACAAGAATTAAATTTTTGTGCATCAAAGGCTGACACCTCATTGTTCTTTTATTCAAAGGGAAACATCTCTATTTATGTGCTTATTTATGTGTCCGACCTCGGACCCAGAGATATACGTACTGTTATGTGCTCCTAGCCATGGACTCACAAGGGCTTCAGGGTTACTAGCCCCGGCCGCCACAAACAACGGCAGGTAGACCGGATTCATCGGCACGTAGTCCGGATCCCCGGTCTACTACTCCTTGTATCCATGCTAGTCATAACCAATTATGCATACCCAAGCGTCCACGAGTCGGATGAAACTGAAGGAACGGGACCAAAGTTATACAGAGCTGCTATGTGTCCAGAAAGTGCAACAACAATCGAGGGTTACTGTGGTTACCTCGCCCCAGGCCGAATCACATCGGCAGGCGGGCTCGGACATGGATCATCGGCTCCACAACCCCTCGACTGCGACAACTATGCAGGCATAGCCAAAACTGTATAACAACGGGCTCGAAACCAACAACCGATCAAAGCAGCACTCTAGACATGAAAGTTGTATTAAACATGTGTTATTAGAGTATAGCTTTACAAACAGAGGTCACATGACCCAACATTACATCAGACAACGGAAGGCAAATTATGTTGCTAACCAACAAGAGCCAAAAAGGCCTTAGAGGCCGCAACATAAGGCGACGTCCCAGCCCATAGATTCCAGGCTGCTACCTGGGAACCCCAAACTACTCGTCGATGTCCATTTCGAAACACCACCGAACTAAGGAACTCCAGCTGAACCAAGTTGAAGCAAACATGAGTACGAGAGGTACTCAACAAGACTTAGTTAACCTATTATATATCTGCTTCTTTTTAGAAGGAGTTATGAAGGTTATTTTGCGTAAAGCCATCTTTGTTTTCCCAGTTGAGGGAGGAATAGCACGTCTCATGGAGTATTTTGAAAACAGATAAGAAAGCTACTCAACTACAGATATCATCATCTTTTTATACCACCAAATCACATCATCACCTCGTGCTTCAAAGATCACCACCTCCAGTTGTTCCGGTACCTCTTGCTACAAGGTAACCCCTCTCGGCATCTCCGAGGAGGCATCCTTCATTCGTTATCAACAAGTTTTAGTCATTCCGTTCAAGTTGTCTATGATCACAGAATCCGTCACCAAGTCGTCCTTAACCGCGGACACGGCTTTTCTAAAAGATTTAACCCTGCAGGGGTGTACAAATTTAACCACACGTACCAACCAACTCTTAATGCCAGAACGTTGGCACTATTCCGGGAAGTGCCGGCAGATGGAGGTTGACCACGACCATTCCCTTGCTTCGCCTATTCCATGAGTCGCTCCGAGTAGAGATGGTCCGCCAATAGGGAGTGGCCATCTCCTGCCGGGTCTCTATCGTTGTGAGCGGTGCTTCAACTACTGTCTCGCCACAGGCTGTTGCACCGCTACGTCCTAGTTTTGTAAAGGTTTTTAACATCCCCGCAAATCCAAATGGAAAGCCCGAACTAGGCAACTCATGGAACAAACTAGGCAAGTTGAGACCGAGGGGAATCTAAGCCCCGTGTGGATGCACGCTCAGTCTTGGCTCGAAGACGAGAACTCGCTCCTAGGGGCATAAACGAGACAACCACCACAGACCCTCTGTGGTCTCGTCATCCACACCTTTAGATCATGTTAAACAGTTTCTCTTAAGTTTCCACAACAACCTATCATACTAGGTTCTTTCGTAACTCTGATTCATCAACCGGATGGAGCAGAGGAAGCGAGCATGTATGACTAAGCACAGCATATTTAAGGCTTTGGCGATGAACACAATCAAACCTATGGCTGCTAGGAGTAGTGGATCAGGATAATTAGGCTATGCATAATATAGTACAACTCTAACTACTGCCACAAGATAGATTGGAATCGAATGCATGTACGAGAATCGAAAGTCTTTCAAAATCATGTATGGGTAGATAAGAGGTTATGCTTGCCTTGCTTCCAGAAAACCAGAGAAAGTCTTCAGGGATAAGTGCTTGACTTGTTGGTTAGGATCAAGTATTCGACATTGGATTTGTTGGCCTTCTCTTCGGAGTCACGTTCTACCGAGGGGGAACAAACACCGAAACAAGAAGAACAACAATCAACACATGGCAACGATGCAATGCGCAATATGTATGCATGAGCAAGTTAATGCACTTAAATAAGCCCTAAACATGTTCTTTGGTTGCTAGAGTTCATATGGCAATTATGCGATTAAGTTGAAATTAGCCCCGAAATGGACCTCGAAGGGGTTTCGGCCGATCTTAGAAGTGAGTACAATTTTAATTGCTCAAATGGATTTGAAAACATCATAACTAGGTTGTATTGGTCATTTTGAGCAATTTGGTATATAACTTTTATTTTTCTAATTTTCTTGAATATAAAAACTTATTTTTCTATTTTTAAATGAATTAAACAATATGAAAATAATGGCCAAAAAATTAACTTTGTCAAATATATGTGGAAATGACATATTTGGTTAGAGCATCTTTTTCTGATCAAATCCATATTTTTATTTTATTTTTTTGATTAATAATTTGAGAGATATTAAACTTTCCATATTAATTCATTTTCTGTAAATAATAACTATTTCTGAGAAATAAGAAAAGCAGGATTATGAGGTCATGCTTACGTCATTCTGACGTCAGCCGAGCTCGAAAGTGCCTCTGGCATCACTCAATCCCGTGATTTCGCGAGTGGATCCCAAAATTGTTTGTACCACTCGGTAGAGGCGTTCACGGCGAGTCTTGGGGTGGCGGAGGATGACCAAATGGTCGTCGGAATCCTCGCCGGCGACGAGGCGGAGCGGTGGCCGACGGCGACCTTCGACGGGGAAAGGAACCAGAGGGTTAGGGGAGGAGGGGAGGGGTCCATGGCGACCGTGAGCTCACCGGGATCACGCTATGGTAGACGGGGAGGCGGGGAAGTGCCGGAAACGACGGCAGCGAGCTCGAAGGCCGGCGGCCGGACCGGAAGAAGGAGGGCCGATTCTGGCGACAGGGCCACTCCCGTCAAGCGTGGCTCTTCCAGGAGGCGTAGGAGGCCACAGCGGATCTTGTAGAAGCCTCAGCTCGGCGGCAGGGGGCGTGTACCGGAGGCGGCGTCGAATCTCCGGCGAGCTATGGTTTCCGGTTAGGGTTCCGCCTTGGGGAGAGCCACAGAGAGAGAGGAGGGTTCGAGGGGGGGTCAGGGGAGGAGGCTTCGATCTAGACGCCTCCTGGGCGTCCTGATCCTCGCTGTGACGTCGAGCAGGAGGTGGCAGGGAGGCGTCGACGGCCAGCTCTCCTTCTGGCCGGAGAAGGAAGAGACAAAAGGCCATTTTGCCCATAACCCCTTGGAAGTTTTGGGAAAAAAACAGAGAGCCCCTTTTCCATAGAAAACAGAACTTAAACAGGGTTTTTGAGGGCCTTTTTGCAAGAAATAAAATTGACAAAAATACTTTTTGGAAAGCCCATTAAATTTCCAACATAACCATAACTTGGTTTGCCAGGGTGACCACTTTAAGTGGTTTTTGGGAAAGTTTTAATTTAAATTCAATGTAAAACTTAGTTCAAATTTTTCATGCATGCCATGCCATGAACTCAACACCACAAACCTATTGTAGCAAAATTTGGGATGTTACAAGTCTACCCCCCTTACAAGAATCTCGTCCCGAGATTCTCGAAGGAGAAGAAAGAAGCAACACCGGTTTTGAACGATCTTCTTGAACCTTACGGTTCTTTTCTCGAAGAGGTTGATCCGTAGAATCGAGTGTTGCTTGGCTACACCTTAGGTGAGAGGGAAAACTCTTAGGAATTGATCGTCACGAAGATCGAGTATCTCACGGCCAACTCATGACAGGAATGTTCATAAAGAACTTTTTGAGTTAACATGCATGAAACACATCAAGGTAACAGAGTGAATAGAAGATGGTTTCAAGTTTGCGGACGATTGGTCTTGAAAGGATTTAGAATATGAACTTTGCACAAGACTTTAAATCCTTTTGGAGAAAAAGTTTGAACAACTTATGACATTGAGGTTTCTTCAAACAGAAAACCAAGATGGAGAGGATGGTCTTGGATACCAAAACATAATATCCACAGACGAGGGAAAACACGAGAAAACTCTGTAATCGTGCGTCAGAGAGAATTTGATACATGATCATGTTCACTCTTCAGAGTGGTCAAAGGAGGAGGAACTTTCATTGCTTCAAAGTTTGTCGAAATCCTTGTCAAGGATCATGATGTTACTTTACAACAGAAGATGAGTAACCAAAGGATGTTGAAACGTCGTAATTAGGGAGGAATTCTTGGTCACATCATAAGGATGGTAACCAATGGGACTTGAAACACTGAAAGGAATAAGGAATCTCGTTCCTGATGTGGTTTGGACGTAGAAATACATCTACCACATTGTTAAGATCCCATGGCTGAAGTAACTGAAAAATTCACACAATGTGTGAGATGAACAGAACTTCAAGTATAAACAACTTGAAAAAAGGGGACTGGTCAATGGAGGTTACAAAACACCACGGGATGTTTTTCACGATGAACTTGTTTCCACTAGAACAAAGGTTTTGGAGGTTCAACGGAGAGATGTTGGAAAGATCAACTTCCAAGTTATCCTTGATGTTCTAAATGCCGACAACAGGCTCACGACAAGCCTTCTGTAGGTCGTCAAGTGAAAGTAGAACTCCGGTTTGGAAGAACGGGGAGAGAAAACTTGTTAGAATAAACCACACAAGAATTCTCACGGGGAGTGGTTGTTCTTACAGATTCAAAGAGATATGACATTAGGCCTTCCGGCTAATGGTGTCAACCACAATATCAACCATGCCATATTTTCAAATGAACCTAATTCCATACTCTTGAGGAAACACCAACCATCGTTGCTGCTTGAGATTCAGCTCTGGTTAGTGGGTAGATAACTCAGACTCAACGTGTTTGATCGCAGAAGTTGCACCGGTTAGCAACGAGATACACTTACTAGATTCTCAAGATATGGACTACGATGCCACACTCAAAAACATGAGTGATATTGCGGAACTGATGCATTAGCAACTTGTGAAAGACGGTTGCATCTACATGGATTACTGGCAATGGAACACATCAGAGTCCTTGCTGGGAAGATGATTAGAAAGATAACGAAGGTCTTAGATTTCTTCTCTTTCACGGGTAATCAGTCAGTGGCTGGGTGTGGATGCAAACTTCCTCACATAAATGGAGGTAACAACCCACCATATCAAGAATAGTCCACACATACATGACCGAGTTGGGGTTATTCCCGAAGGAACAAGAAAACTTTACTCAGATCCATGGCGACAACTTTCACCATAAGCACATGAACCAGAGTAAGTCACTTCGAACATCTAGAACACAACTTCGTATGATACAAAGATGGTTCTCGAAAGTTTCCAACATTAATGCCAATTTTTTCAACATGAACCTCTTGCAACTTGGAGAAATATGAATGCCATCGATGGGCTCGACAACACGCTTATCATGATACTCCAAGCAGAGGAATTCATATGATACATAAACAAGGCAAAAAATTGGTCAGACTAAAGGACATGAAGGTGTACTTAGGTGGAACACCATGAGTGAAACACCATCAGGATAGTCCTTGGATCTTTTCTCAATTTGACGATAGCCCAAATCAAATCAAGAGGTAGAGTGATAGCATTTACGAAAAGGAGATACTATCATGCTTCAACACAAAGGAAACTGGACATCCCATAACGAAGGATCGAGTTAGGATGAGATTTTGTCTTTCAACTCTCCAAGTTGTTGTTTAAGCTCAACCAACTAGTACAGGATATCCAGCATAGCTTCTTGGAGGAAGGAGTAGTTCAGATTACACCTTGTTTAGACATCACGGTCAGGTGACAACCTGGTGATACTTATGGAAAGACAACCAAAATATCACAACCTACCGGTATGTCTTGGAGATCAAAAGGAGGCTTGCTTTTCAAGGCAACTGATAGGGTCATGAGAGCTTTGGTACGAACCTGACTCTCTGACCAAGATCATGCACCAAAATGAACGGATTTGGTGACACAGTCAACTTCAAAAAGATGCTGGGTGACCAGTAGTGCTAAGATGTTAGTTAGATTTTTTGAAGCAATAAAAATTGCTAGGAATATCTGATACACATATCGATGAGCAGACCCATCATTTTCAAGCATTCAAGCTTGGAGGGAGGGTGAGTGAAAACGTCTAAGAGCATCACTTCATCAATGAGTGCATGAAACACAACACAACCTCTTGATATATAAGGGTGTGATACTCGGAAGTGGAACAGAACGGAAGCTAACGGAACTTCTTGGATCCACGAATTACAAAACTTTGACCTGGTCCTGGAGATGAACAAGGTACTGGAGTTTGTTTCTCCTGACATTCCAAGGTGGAATGTTTTGACGGAAAACAAGAGAAAATGCATTGGAACAATCCAACACACATATGTAACTTGGTTTCAAAACAACAGATGTAGATTTAAGAGCAACTGGAAGATAGGAACATGCTCCGGGGAATCCAGAGGCCATGGGGAGTTCACAGGTGATACTCTTTTGTAAAACCCATGCTAGAAGATCGATATAGCTGAATTAAAAACGAAGATGTGGATTTCATGATGACCACTCTTGTTGTGATCCCTTCTTGGTTACAAGAGAAAACCTATGGCTATTGGAGTTGAAACTACCTAGCCATCCTGAGGTAGAAGATATTCCTCAGGATCCAAAGAAACAGAACTTGGGTTAAAGGTCAGCATCTTGTACTGATAGAGTGAGCATCCCATGGTTATAAAACCACATGATTCAACCCCCACCATTCAGCACATTCCGAGACCTTCGGTTCAAGTCCAAGAATTAAAATCACAACGAAAGGAGTAACTACTATATGAGTGCCACAAAGGACACTACCATTAGAAATCACGAGGTATCTTCCAAAAGATAACGATGGCTCCGGAAGAACTTGAGCAGAGAGTAACGGATACATTCGAGATGCAAAGGAAATCTCGAGGTTCAGAATTTTGAGACTTTAGAACAGGGGTATGTGGAATCCACCCAACTCTGAGATACTAGGATGGAAAGGAAATCTCCAAGTTTGAATCGAGGGATAACGGAACATGGAACACACACGACTCTAGAAACTGAGCACTAGGTCAACTTGGGTAGAACACGTCCTTGCCAAAGAAGGCACCTACGTGTTGAATGACCAGCACCTTTTCAAATCAAAACAGGGAAGAAGACCCAGAGTTAGAGCGATACCAGATAAGGAGTAAAAAGAATCCTAAGAAGGTTTTCACAATCATTTGAAGTTTCAAAATAGTTTTCGCAAACACTAGACTCAACATCGACCAAGCAATAAGGTTTTCCTACAGGCAGTCCTGCTCTGATACCAACTCTTGTCAGACCCCGGACCCAGAGATATACATACTGTTATGTGCTCCTAGCCATGGACTCACAAGGGCTTCAGGGTTACCAGCCCCGGCCGCAACAAACAACGGCAGGCAGACCGGATTCATCGGCACGTAGTCCGGATCCCCGGTCTACTACTCCTTGTATCCATGCTAGTCATAACCAATTATGCATACCCAAGCGTCCACGAGTCGGATGAAACTGAAGGAACGGGACCAAAGTTATACAGAGCTGCTATGTGTCCAGAAAGTGCAACAACAATCGAGGGTTACTGGGGTTACCTCGCCCCAGGCCGAATCACATCGGCAGGCGGGCTCGGACATGGATCATCGGCTCCACAACCCCTCGACTGCGACAACTATGCAGGCATAGCCAAAACTGTATAACAACGGGACATGAAAGTTGTATTAAACAGGTGTTACTAGAGTATAGCTTTACAAACAGAGGTCACATGACCCAACATTACATCAGACAACGGAAGGCAAATTATGTTGGTAACCAACAAGAACCAAAAAGGCCTTAGAGGCCGCAACAGGCGACGTCCCAGCCCATAGATTCCAGGCTGCTACCTGGGAACCCCAAACTACTCGTCAATGTCCATGTCGAAACACCACCGAACTGAGGAACTCCACCTGAACCAAGTTGAAGCAAACATGAGTACGGGAGGTACTCAACAAGACTTAGTTAACCTATTATATATCTGCTTCTTTTTAGAAGGAGTTATGAAGGTTATTTTGCGTAAAGCCATCTTTGTTTTCCAAGTTGAGAGAGGAATAGCACGTCTCATGGAGTATTTTGAAAACAGATTAGAAAGCTGCTCACTACAGATATCATCATATTTTTATACCACCAAATCACATCAGCACCTCGTGCTTCAAAGATCACCACCTCCAGTTGTTCCGGTACCTCTTGCTACAAGGTAACCCCTCTCGGCATCTCCGAGGAGGCATCCTTCATTCATTATCAACAAGTTTTAGTCATTCCGTTCAAGTTGTCTATGATCATAGAATCTGTCACCAAGTCGTCCTTAACCGCGGACACGGTTTTTCGAAAAGATTTAACCCTGCAGGGGTGTACAAATTTAACCACACGTACCAACCAACTCTTAATGCCAGAACGTTGGCACTATTCCGGGAAGTGCCGGCAGATGGAGGTTGACCACGACCTTTCCCTTGCTTCGCCTATTCCATGAGTCGCTCCGAGTAGAGATGGTCCGCCAATAGGGAGTGGCCATCTCCTGCCGGGTCTCTATCGTTGTGAGCGGTGCTTCAACTACTTTCTCGCCACAGGCTGTTGCACCGCCACGTCCTAGTTTTGTAAAGGTTTTTAACATCCCCGCAAATCCAAATGGAAAGCCCGAACTAGGCAACTCATGGAACAAACTAGGCAAGTTGAGACCGAGGGGAATCTAAGCCCCGTGTGGATGCACGCTCAGTCTTGGCTCGAAGACGAGAACTCGCTCCTAGGGGCATGAACGAGACAACCACCACAGACCCTCTGTGGTCTCGTCATCCACACCTTTAGATCATGTTAAACAGTTTCTCTTAAGTTTCCACAACAACCTATCATACTAGGTTCTTTCGTAACTCTGATTCATCAACCGGATGGAGCAGAGGAAGCGAGCATGTATGACTAAGCACATCATATTTAAGGCTTTGGCGATGAACACAATCAAACCTATGGCTGCTAGGAGTAGTGGATCAGGATAATTAGGCTATGCATAATATAGGACAACTCTAACTACTTGTCGCACCCGGACCTCTAGGGGATACTCACAGCCCGCTAAACAGTAGATAAATGGCTTACGGGGCTTACCGCTACCCGCATCTCAATATGAGTAGGCCAACACGTGAACGTGTGACAACCATCCTCTACTATTTATCGTCTGTGTAAACCATCCCATAGAAATCCGACTACTTCCATTGACGTACTTCATAACATACACACATGGTACGTCAACGGCATTTGAACAAGTGATATCACAACAAATCTCTAAGACACAAAGAAATAGAAATAAGTGACAAATAGCTCTCACTAGAGCAGAGATAGCAAATGCAATTATCGATCCAGAGGACACATGTCCCAACAAGTCATCATTACATCACAGCGGAAGCATCCAAAGTGTCTGAGTACAGACAAGATCCAAACAGGCCTAAGAGGCCGGAAACGAAAAGACGAAGCCCATCCACGATGTCTCGGATCCTGCCCGGGTCCGCTATCTACTCGTCAGCAGCCTCGTCATACTCCACGTAGTAGCCACCATGGGGATCCTCGGAAACGTAGTCTGCAGAACACGCAGCCCCAAAGGGGTCAGTACAGACGAGTACTGGCAAGCAAGACGCACAAGATACCAAAGTGTACCCGGCAACACCAAGTACAGATGCCTTGGGTTCAACGGAAGATAGGTGATACAAAAGTGCGGCAGCGGGCTGCCTAACCAACTATAGAGACACGCTACAACATCCGGCTAAAAGAAGGGGATAAGATAGCGCATCGGAACCAACTACCACTAACCTCAAACAAACCCATCCTGGATCTCGCCCCTTATCCGAAGAAGCAATCCGAGGATAACCCACACAGTTGGATTAATGAAGGTTCAGATTATTGTGTCAATAAGCCTATTACTAGTCAAATTGATATTAATTAGGTGTAAGTTGTCTAATCCTTGTTAGCCAGCCCTATCACCAAGTCATCCATAACCGCGGACAACACGGCTTCTCGAGAAGATTTAACCCTGCAGGGGTGCACCAATTTGGCCGTACACGTAAGAATATCCCGCCAGACGGGGATCAAACCCACCAAGCGAAACACTCAACACAACCCAACTCTTCTTCGCATCAAGCCCAAAGAACCACGTGATGTGCGTGCGCGGCTAATCGAGCCCCACGAAGAAAAGGGTGACCCTCATAGCACTCGAAGACCACGCCGCCCTAAATGCCGACTACAAAAGTTCCACCCTGGCCTCGGGTTCGTACCTGCATATGCATGCAGCAAATGGAAAGCCCGAACTAAGTGTGGCGATTTGGACGAGATGCGAATCGAATCAGAATTGCGGGGGGCGCCCATACACGCTTCCCACATGCGGTTAGCGCGCTCATCATGGATCCAGAGGACAAGAATTTTCCTGAGTGTCGACACTAGCAGGCCTCAAAACCATACCCGGCCTCCTGCCGGTGCCTTATCATCAAATTAGCATTACCTCAAACATTAACAGGTTGTTGTTTAAACATCGAGCCCCAGACATAGCAAATATGGTAACATAAATAACGGACAACAGACTCGAGCATTAACAACCCTACGCATGCTAGTAAGACACAGGCAACAAGCAACTGGGTTATAGGTGTGGAGATAGGCTATATCAGGGTTACAAGATAACATGTGATAGGATCGGAACACAAGCAACGAATCTTAAGGCTAGCAGAATAGACAACGGAAAGTATCGATATCCAGTGTGGAAAGGACACAATGGTTCATGTGAGTGAAGACTTGCCTGCAAACTCAGTAGCTTGGTACTGGGCTAACTCCTCAAAAGTAGTGTCGTAAACCTCGTCTGTCTCAAAGTCGTCGTCTATTCGAGAAGAAGCAAACAAACAACACAGAGAGACAAACAATCAATAACATGGCATAATGCACAACCATGGGATGATGCATGACAATTAGTTGATGCATCAAAGGTAAGCTAGTTGACATGGTAACATAATTAAATGGGCCCATATGCAATTTGGATTGCAAATGGAAAGCCCATGAATTAAGGTTGAAATAAATGTTCTACAAATAACCATCATGTGAAAGTTGTTTAGAATGATGCATGGATGAAGAAAACAATGAGAAAACAACATTAGATTCAATTTGAAAAGGTGTTTACCAAGTTTGGAAATTTTATTTATTAGGTTATGAAAATTGGCTTCTTAAAGGAGTTACACAAGCATTTGTTGTTTTCACCAAATCTATTTTTTCAAAATAGATAACAAAGTTCATATTTGGAAAGAACACAAAATTTTAGGTGGAATACATGTTTCATTTGTTGAAAAAGGAATTAAAATGAATTAATTATGAATTAAGCAAGTTTGGACAAGATTTAAATGAATTTAATTCAAGTATGAATTTATTTGAATTTTTTTATTTGTTCAAAACATTAATAAAATTCATATTTGAAAGGTTATACTTTTCTGGTTTGTAAACATATTTTATATGTTCAAAAAGAATTTAATTTGACCAAGTTATGAATTTAGCAATTTTAAATGATTTAAACAAGGTTTAAATTATTTAACCAATTTTAATTATTCAAAACAGGAAACAAAGTTTATATTTGGAAAGGTGGTTTAATTTTGCATGGAAAACATATTTTATATGTGCCATTTGAATTAAATTTGAATTAGCTATGATTTGACCAAATTTGATATGAGTTGTTTGAATTTGAATTTTGAAAACATTTGAAATGTTCAAAACAGTAAAAAATGATTTAAACATGTAGAGAATTAAATTTGGTACAGAAATTATATTTTATTTATTTTATTTGGATTTGAAATACAAAAGTTATTTGGATTTGAAATTGCAGGGGCTATTTCTGCAATTTAAAACAGTTCAGATTTGGTCCAGGGGCTTGGATGCGAAAAAGGAGCTACAGAAAGGCCCCTGGGAACCTTTTCTACTCAGCAGATCAACCCCTGGGTCACTGGCCTGTGGGCCAGTGCCCAGCTGGCGCTGCGTGGCGCGCGCGTGGGTGCCTGCGTGGCCACCACTGCCAATGGCAGGTGGGGCCAGCGTGCACGCGTGGCAAATAGCGCAAAAAGGTTGGTTTTATCTGCGCGGCGGGGGATCGAACCCGCGACGCAGCGTTGCGCGCCGTTGGATCTTGCCAGTACGGTACGGATGCGTTTGGTGACAGTGGAAGCGCGCGCGTGGTTTTGAGGCAGATCTGCCCTGACTAACTGAAACTGACGGAAAAAAATTCAGTCTTTCTGAACCTGCAGAAGAGGGCGGTGATCGCCGGAGGTGCAGCATCGCACGGTGACCAATAACGGGCGGCGCTGGGTGTTTGGCGTGTGCGTGTTGGCACCAGGAAGAGGTGAGGTGTGCGTGCGCATGCTTGGAGCAGCAGGGGCGCACGGGATCGTGCTCGATTCAGGTCATGGCGGCACGGCGGCGCTCGGTTCAGACGAGGCCACCACGACAGAGGCGTTACGGGGTCGAGTGAGCGAGGGGAAGGAAGCAGGAGCTCACCGTGGGTGTGTTGAAGTAGCCAGGAGAGGTTGCCATGGACGAGGACGACGAGATAACGACGAGGTTCAGAAACGGCCGGCGAGGGGTGAGAGAAATTCCGGCGTCGTGGCGATCCCCGGGACCCGCTGCAGCTGCCGATGAGGACGAGGGAGAGGTGGCGGTCCTGCTCGTGCACCTGGCCTGGACGGAGGCGCTCGCTAGGCTCCTGTCGACGACGACCCCATGCTCGGCCACTACCCCCAACGTTCGCCGGAAAGGAAACAGAGAGGAGGAAGGGATGGAGGAGGAGGCTGGCGGCGGCAGGGAGGAAGAAGAGGGCTAGGCTAGGGTTTTGGGAGCTCGGGTGGTAGATATAGGGCGAGCAGGGAGCAGGTGGAGGCGCGGTGGTGCGTGCTGTGTGCGCGCTGGCGTCAGCTGACGCCAGCCGTACGGAGAAAGAAGAAAGGGCCGCGCGGGCCTGCGCGCGCGCTGGGGTGGAAAAGGTGGGCTGGGCTGCTGGGCTGGCCTGGTCTGCCTTCTCCCCTCTGCGTTTTATTTTTATTTCTCTTTTTTTTTGCTGAAAAGGAAAGGTAAGAAAAAGGGAGAAAATTGGAGGGGTTTTGGAGTTTGAAAATTTGGTGTTAATTTTATAGTTTGTTATTTACAAAACCCCAACTGTGCAAACTTTTGTTTTTCAAAAATTTCAAATTGTGTTGCTGTTTGTATTTTATTTGAATTTGAGTGAATTTGATATTAATTAAATTATTGAAAAGAAGCAATTTAAAATGGTTTGAACTTTCAAGTTATTGGAAACAATTTGATGTTTTGATTTGAACTTTTTATTTGAAAAAATTGTAACAGAACAAGTATGAAACAAGAATTTGAAATTTGGTTTGAAAATCAAATGGAAAACAAGGGAAAACAAATGCAAAACTTATGATGACATGATGCAAAACATAAATTAACAAAAAGCAAACATTCTAATGGAGTTTTTCATACTTGGTATGTTACAAAACGCCCCCCCTTGAAGGAATCGCGCCCCAAGATTCCTACTGAGAAGAGAAAAGGTCCGGATACTTCTTGCGAAGATCCTCTTCGGTCTCCCACGTTGCCTCTTTATCGGAATGATGAGACAACTGCACTTTTAAGAACTTGGTGCTCTTGTTGCGAGTTTTGCGCTCGGTCTCATCGAGAATTCGAATAGGGTGCTCCTCATAAGAGAGATCTTCTTGCAGATCAATGGAATCATGATCAACTGCACGACCTGGATCTTTGAAGCACCTCTTGAGCTGTGACACGTGAAACACATCGTGCACCTTGGATAGCTTTTCTGGAAGTTCAAGACGATAGGCATTTTCTGCACGCCTTGAGGGAATGTTGAAGGGACCAATGTATCTTGGTGCAAGCTTTCCTTTGACACCAAAACGATGAGTACCTCTGAGGGGAGTTACACGGAGATATGCTTTGTCACCAGGTGCATAGACCATGTCCCTGTGCTTGCTGTCATAGTAACTTTTCTGACGAGACTGAGCAATCTTTAGATTGTCACGAATGATACGAACTTTCTCTTCGGCTTCCTTAACAATGTCAGGGCCTAAGAGTGAACGTTCACCAGCTCCAGACCAATTGATTGGAATCCTGCATCTGCGGCCATAGAGAGCCTCAAATGGTGCCATGCCTAGGCTTGCCTGGAAGCTGTTGTTGTAGGAGAATTCAGCATATGGAAGACATTCCTCCCATTTCATGCCAAAGGAGATACCACATGCTCTGAGCATATCCTCGAGAATCTGATTGACTCTTTCGACTTGCCCTTGAGACTGAGGGTGATAAGCTGTGCTGAACAGAAGTTTGGTGCCCAATGCTTCTTGAAAGCTTTTCCAGAAATGAGAAGTGAAGATGCTTCCACAGTCTGAGATTATTTCCAATGGAACACCATGAAGAGGAACAATCTTTGTTGTGTAGAGCTCTTCTAACTGACTAGCTGAGATTGTTTCTTTGACAGGAAAGAAGTGAGCTACTTTAGTGAGTCGATCAATGACAACGAAGATTGCATCGTTGCCCCTCTTGGACTTTGGAAAACCAGTGACGAAGTCCATTTCAATCATGTCCCACTTCCACTCAGGGATTTTCAGAGGTTGGAGAAGACCGGCTGTTTTCTGATGGACTGCCTTAACACGTTGACAAACGTCGCATTCAGAAACGTATTGAGCAATTTCACGTTTCATGCCAGGCCACCAATATAGTGTCTTGAGATCCTGGTACATCTTTGTACTTCCAGGGTGTATGGAGAGAGGAGTTTCATGAGCCTCCTTGAGAATGACATCTTTGAGACTTTGAATCTGAGGAACTGCAATGCGTCCTTCGAAGAACACAGTTCCCTTGTCATCCACTAAGAAGGACTTAAATTTCTCATTGCCTCCTTTGATGTGTTCTACCATCTTCTTGATTTCAGCATCACGAAGTTGTTCAGAACGAATCTTGTCCTCGAGAGTTGGACTGGCTGTCAAGTTTGCAAGATAGCCTTGAGGAACAAGACCAAGGTTGAGCTTCTGGAATTCTTCATGAAGAGGAGGTTGGCTTTCCATAATCATGAGATTATTGCAATATGACTTGCGACTGAGAGCATCGGCCATAACATTAGCCTTGCCTGGAGTGTAAGAAATGGTAAGATCAAAGTCTTTGATCTTTTCAATCCATCTCCTTTGCCTGAGGTTTAGATCTGGTTGAGTGAAGATATACTTCATACTCTCATGATCGGAAAAGATTTTAGTGCGATTACCCAACAAGTATTGTCTCCATTTCTTGAGGGCAAACACAACTGCTGCAAGTTCAAGGTCATGAGTGGGATAATTGAGCTCATGTGCGTTCAACTGACGTGAAGCATAAGCCACAACTTGACGTTCTTGCATAAGAACTGCACCTAAACCTTGGAGAGAAGCATCACAGAATATCTGGAAAGGTTTGGAAGGATCTGGGCCAACCAGAACTGGTGTAGAAGTGAGTTTAGTCTTCAGGAGATTGAAACTTTCATCACATTGTGGAGACCGAACGAACTTCTTGTCCTTCTTTGTGAGGTCAGTGAGAGGTTTGGCAATCTTGGAAAAGTTTTGGACGAAGCGACGGCAATAGCTAGCCAAGCCAAGAAAACTTCTTACTTGCTTCACCGTCTTTGGAGGTTTCCAATCAACAATTGCTTTAACCTTTTCTGGGTCAATGGCTATGCCCTTGGCAGAGATGACATGACCAAGGTAAGCAACTTCTGAGATCCAGAACTCACATTTGGAGAACTTGGCATAAAGACGATGCTCGCGTAGTTTCATGAGAGTGAGACGAAGATGTTCTTCATGCTCTTCCTCGGATTTTGAGTAGACAAGAATGTCATCAAGATATACCACAACGAACTTGTCGAAGTATTCATGGAAGACAGAATTCATGAGTCGAGAGAATGTCGCCGGTGCATTGGTGAGACCAAAGGACATGACGGTGAATTCATATAGACCGTAGCGAGTGGTGAAGGCTGTTTTTGGAATATCCTCTTTTCTGATCTTTATTTGATGGTAGCCCATTCTCAAGTCCAACTTTGAGAATATTGAGGCTCCAGCAAGTTGATCAAAAAGATCATCGATACGAGGAATTGGATACTTGTTTTTGATGGTTTTCTCGTTAAGAGGACGATAGTCAACAACGAGTCTCTTTGTGTGATCCTTCTTCGCAACGAACAGAGTTGGGCAACCCCAAGCCGAGGAACTAGGTTGAATGTAACCTTTTTCCATGTACATATCAATCTGTTCCTTCAACAACTTCAGCTCGGGAGTTCCTATCTTGTAGGGATGCTTAGAGATTGGAGCAGTACCTGGCTCAAGTTCGATCACGAACTCAACAGCTCTGTCCGGAGGCATTCCTGGCAACTCTTCTGGAAAGACGTCAGGGAATTCGCAAACCACCGAAACATTTTCAAGTGAAGGTAGAGGTTTTGCATCGAGGTTGCATAGCTGAAAGGAACTTGATTCATTTGGAGAATAGATTATCTGGCCAGTAGGGTGGAACAAAGTTATTGACTTTTGAGCACAGTCAATCCTTGCTTTATTGGTCTTCAGCCAATCCATACCAAGAATGACATCAATGTCAGAACTTCCCAGCAACATGAGAGAGGCAAGGAAAATGTGGCCTCCAATTAGGATTTGATTATCCTTACTTATCTTGGAAGTCAACATTTGAGATCCCGGGGAGTGAACAGTGATTTGATTGCTTAGTGGAACCACCATTAGGTTGTTTGTTGTGGCAAAAATCTTTGACACAAAAGAATGCGATGCTCCGGTATCAAACAACACTTTAGCTGGAAAAGAGTTTACGGGTAATATACCGAGAACGTAGGCAGGAGCTTCCTCAGCTTTGTCGATCTTGACATGATTCACCCTTGCGGTCCTCCCGACAGGCCTGTTGTTGGAGTTGAAGGCCTTAGGCGGGGGAGCGCGCACCATTGCCTTGTTTGTGTTAGGACGAGGTGGTGGTGGAGGTAGCTGCCTCTGCATGCACTTGTCAGCGTAGTGTCCCGTCTGCTTGCACTTGTAGCAAGTGACGACACGAGGAGGCCCTGGCCTTGGCTGCCCCATTGAAGCCCTTGGATCATGCATCTGAGCAGGGTTGGGTGGGCGGGGAGCGAAGCCTGGAGAAGCTTGGGCGTATGGAGCCCGAGTGACGGCACCATTTGGTACCCAGATGCGGCGCTTCTGCGGAGGGGTGGTCATGTTGGATGAGGAACCACCCTCACGCGAGTGCTTGCGAGACTCCTCGAACGCCTTGCGCCCATTTTCTTCATTGAGCGCGGTGTTAACGAGATCCTCGAAGCTGTTGGCCTTGATATTGGTGAGGGCATACTTGAGTTCCGGGTTAAAACCTCTGTGGAACCTTGCCATCTTCTTAGCCTCAGTGGATACCTCATCACCAGCGTAACGAGCGAGGCGGTTGAACTCACTCTGATAGCCGATGACGTCCAACTTGCCCTGCTTGAGTGAGCAAAACTCTTCACGCATCCTTTCCATGAGACCATCTGGAATGTGGTGCTTCAGGAAGGCTTCCTTGAAACAATTCCACGTGACTGGTATCCCAGTTCTCATGGCCTAGAAGTTCTCCCACCAAGTAGCTGCCTGACCCTTCAGCAGATAGGAGGCATACTTGACCTTATCTTCTTCAGCGACGTGAGCAATCTCCAGAGCCTTAGCTATCTCACGGATCCAGTCATCAGCGTCCAGAGGCTCGCGTGTGGCCACGAAAGCTCTTAGGCCCAGACTGAGAAACTCCTTGATGCTGACCTGTGGAGCTGTCTGGTTGTTGTGCTGATTAGTCTGAAACTGGGCCATCTGCGCCATGACTTGGGTCATCTGAGTCAACAGCTCCGCGATTGGCGGTGGCTCAGGCGCGTTGTTCCTTGTTGGCGGCATCCTGAATGGAAATGCATTTTAGCACAACAACAGAAAAGGATAGACTTGGAAACCGAAAGAGAGATTATTCCGATGCATGAATAGATAACCAACAGGTACATCATCACATGTTCAAATACATCAGAATATCCAACACACCATAAATGGTTCGAATGCCAAAGGATAACTAAACATAGCTAAGAATGGATACATCGGTACTCCCATGCTCATCACGCAGGACGGCGACTAGGAGTACGGCGAGAGGTACGGTGAGGAGCACGCCCACGAAAGTAGGTGGAACGACGATCCACGTAGATCTGACGTGGTCTGAGAGCGACTCTAGGTGTGGTGAAGTACATAGCGTCGACTCCCTGTGCTCCAAAGCGCGGAATCCCAGTGTAACCAGCACCAAGTTTAAGGAGCGGACCTCTGATCGGCTCGTAACCTCCAGCATCTGGCAGACGACGACCAACTGGCTGATCGAAACGTGCAAAGCGCTCGTCTCCAACAAAGTCTGTGGTGTAAGTCGCCAGACGAGTCAAAGCAAGGTAGAGCTGCTCTCTGACTGAAGCCAACTCCTGAGATAGTGTGCTGGCAACTGCGTCACTGTGCCTCACAAACTGAGCGGTGGTGTGCAGCCTGGAGTTATCATGCTCATAAACATCCAAGTTGTCGTAGAGAGTGAAGTGAGCTCCCTCCGAAGTGATGTAACCACGGGGGATGTGGCAATAGATAGAATCGTCAAATCCCCAGTAGTCAGCACGAAGGACGGTGAGACTCACATAAGCTGCCTGCTGCACAGCCATATCCACTGTGGAACCTACTGCCTCGTAGCGGTGGACTACGCTCATGCCATCATCTCACAGAATGTAGACGATAGCCTGGTAGTAGGTCTGGTCAAACTCTCGTTGCTGCTCGTAGACCTGGTACTCTGGTGCCCAACGGAACCCCAGAAAAGTGACCATGTCTCTCAGCATCTCCGGATAACGGACAGTGCTCTCGCAACGAGTCATACGAACCACCTGCGGGTAGAACCTGAGATCCATCTGCAGATGATCGGGAAGTTTTGATTAGACGCCGGTCGAAGAACTGAAGTGGCAAGCAACAACAAGGTTTCAACGGACGAAAAGGATGTTGAGAAGAACAGGATATTGAAGCAACATCGGGAAACACGAGACCAAACACTCCTGAGGTACTACGGAAAACCCATCCGGGCTTCTAAAGGATCAATATCTACTGCTTAAGGAATAGAGGATCTGCTTCCGGGGCTTATGTGCCTCCGTTCTCAATCGTGAGTAGGCAACATGATAAATCATGTCACAACCACCTCCATTCCTATGGTCTAGTAGATATAACTATCCTAGAGAAACCAGGATACGAGAAATCCTAACTTGAAAGTTTAGATGAGAAGAGAAAACAACGTTGCACTTCCTTACCAGAAAAAGGGCGGGTGGGTGGGGAAAGAAATAAAAGAACAGAATTCCTACTCTCACGTTTCATTTTTTCCTATATAGCTACAAAATAGTTTCTAGACTCAACTGCGACCAGTAAAAGGGATCCTACAGGCAGACAGGCTCTGATACCATTTGTCGCACCCGGACCTCTAGAGGATACTCACAGCCCGCTAAACAGTATATAAACGGCTTACGGGGCTTACCGGCACCCGCATCTCAATATGAGTAGGCCAACACGTGAACGTGTGACAACCATCCTCTACTATTTATCGTCTGTGTAAACCATCCCATAGAAATCCGACTACTTCCATTGACGTACTTCATAACATACACACATGGTACGTCAACGGCATTTGAACAAGTGATATCACAACAAATCTCTAAGACACAAAGAAATAGAAATAAGTGGCAAATAGCTCTCACTAGAGCAGAGATAGCAAATGCAATCATCGATCCAGAGGACACATGTCCCAACAAGTCATCATTACATCACAACGGAAGCATCCAAAGTGTCTGAGTACAGACAAGATCCAAATAGGCCTAAGAGGCCGGAAACGAAAAGACGGAGCCCATCCACGATGTCTCGGATCCTGCCCGGGTCCGCTATCTACTCGTCAGCAGCCTCGTCATACTCCACGTAGTAGCCACCATGGGGATCCTCGGAAACATAGTCTGCAGAACACGCAGCCCCAAAGGGGTCAGTACAGACGAGTACTGGCAAGCAAGACGCACAAGATACCAAAGTGTACCCGGAAACACCAAGTACAGATGCCTTGGGTTCAACGGAAGATAGGTGATACAAAAGTGCGGCAGCGGGCTGCCTAGCCAACTACAGATACACGCTACAACATCCGGCTAAAAGAAGGGGATAAGATAGCGCATCGGAACCAACTACCACTAACCTCAAACAAACTCATCCTGGATCTCGCCCCTTATCCGAAGAAGCAATCCGAGGATAACCCACACAGTTGGATTAATGAAGGTTCAGATTATTGTGTCAATAAGCCTATTACTAGTCAAATTGATATTAATTAGGTGTAAGTTGTCTAATCGTTGTTAGCCAGCCCTATCACCAAGTCATCCATAACCGCGGACAACACAGCTTCTCGAGAAGATTTAACCCTGCAGGGGTGCACCAATTTGGCCGTACACGTAAGAATATCCCGCCAGACGAGGATCAAACCCACCAAGCGAACCACTCAACACAACCCAACTCTTCTTCGCATCAAGCCCAAAGAACCACGTGCTGTGCGTGCGCGGCTAATCGAGCCCCCACGAAGAAAAGGGTGACCCTCATAGCACTGGAAGACCACGCCGCCCTAAATGCCGACTACAAAAGTTCCACCCTGGCGCCGAGGGTTCGTACCTGCATATGCGTGCATCAAATGGAAAGCCCGAACTAAGTGTGGCGATTTGGACGAGATGCGAATCGAATCAGAGTTGCGGGGGGCGCCCATACACGCTTCCCACATGCGGTTAGCGCGCTCAACATGGATCCAGAGGACAAGAACTTTTCCTGAGTTCGACACTAGCAGGCCTCAAAACCATACCCGGCCTCCTGCCGGTGCCTTATCATCAAATTAGCATTACCTCAAACATTAACAGGTTGTTGTTTAACATCGAGCCCCCAGGACATAGCAAATATGGTAACAGAAATAACGGACAACAGACTCGAGCATAAACAACCCTACGCATGCTAGTAAGACACAGGCAACAAGCAACAGGGTTATAGGTGTGGAGGATAGGCAATATCAGGGTTACAGGATAACATGTGATAGGATCGGAACACAAGCAACAAATCTTAAGGCTAGCAGAATAGACAACGGAAAGTATCGATATCCAGTGTGGAAAGGACACAATGGTTCATGTGAGTGAATACTTGCCTGCAAACTCAGTAGCCTGGTACTGGGCTAACTCCTCAGAAGTAGTGTCGTAAACCTTGTATGTCTCAACGTCGTCGTCTATTCGAGAAGAAGCAAACAAACAACGCAGAGAGACAAAAAATCAATAACATGGCATAATGCACAATCATGGGATGATGCATGACAATTTAATTGATGCATCAAAGGTAAGCTAGTTGACATGGTAACATAATTAAATGGGCCCATATGCAATTTGGATTGCAAATGGAAAGCTGTTTGGTTGAAATAAATGTTCTACAAATAACCATCATGTGAAAGTTGTTTAGAATGATGCATGGATGAAGAAAACAATGAGAAAACAACATTAGATTCAATTTGAAAAGGTGTTTACCAAGTTTGGAAATTTTATTTATTAGGTTATGAAAATTGGCTTCTTAAAGGAGTTACACAAGCATTTGTTGTTTTCACCAAATCTATTTGTTCAAAATAGATAACAAAGTTCATATTTGGAAAGAACACAAAATTTTAGGTGGAATACATGTTTCGTTTGTTGAAAAAGGAATTAAAATGAATTAATTATGAATTAAGCAAGTTTGAACAAGATTTAAATGAATTTAATTCAAGTATGAATTTATTTGAATTTTTTTATTTGTTCAAAACATTTAATAAAATTCATATTTGGAAAGTTTATACTTTTCTGGTTTGTAAACATATTTTATATGTTCAAAAAGAATTTAATTTGACCAAGTTATGAATTTAGCAATTTTAAATGATTTAAACAAGGTTTAAATTATTTAACCAATTTTAATTATTCAAAACAGGAAACAAAGTTTATATTTGGAAAGGTGGTTCAATTTTGCATGGAAAACATATTTTATATGTGCCATTTGAATTAAATTTGAATTAGCTATGATTTGACCAAATTTGATATGAGTTGTTTGAATTTGAATTTTGAAAACATTTGAAATATTCAAAAAAGTAAACAAATGATTTAAACATGTAGAAAATTAAATTTGGTACAGAAAACATATTTTATTTATTTTATTTGGATTTGAAATACAATAGTTATTTGGATTTGAAATTGCAGGGCCTATTTTGTGAATTAAATAGTTACAGAAATGTTCCAGGGGCTTAGGTGCGAAAAAGGACTTACAGAAAGGCCCCTGGGGACCTTTTTCACGCAGCAGATCCACCCCTGGGTCACTGGCCTGTGGGGCAGCGCCCAGCTGGCGCTACGTGGCGCGCGCGTGGGTGCCTGCGTGGCCACCACTGCCAATGGCAGGTGGGGCCAGCGTGCACGCGTGGCAAATAGCGCAAAAAGGTTGGTTTTATCTGCGCGGCGGGGGATCGAACCCGCGACGCAGCGTTGCGCGCCGTTGGATCTTGCCAGTACGGTATGGATGCGTTTGGTGACAGTGGAAGCGCGCGCGTGGTTTTGAGGCAGATCTGCCCTGACTAACTGAAACTGACGGAAAAAAATTCAGTCTTTCTGAACCTGCAGAAGAGGGCGGTGATCGCCGGAGGTGCAGCATCGCACGGTGACCACTAACGGGCGGTGCTGGGTGTTTGGCGTGTGCGTGTTGGCACCATGAAGAGGTGAGGTGTGCGTGCGCATGCTTGGAGCAGCAGGGGCGCACGGGATCGTGCTCGATTCAGGTCATGGCGGCACGGCGGCGCTCGGTTCAGACGAGGCCACCACGACAGAGGCGTTACGGGGTCGAGTGAGCGAGGGGAAGGAAGCAGGAGCTCACCGTGGGTGTGTTGAAGTAGCCAGGAGAGGTTGCCGTGGACGAGGACGACGAGATAACGACGAGGTTCAGAAACGGCCGGCGAGGGGTCAGAGAAATTCCGGCGTCGTGGCGATCCCCGGGACCCGCTGCAGCTGTCGATGAGGACGAGGGAGAGGTGGCGGTCCTGCTCGTGCACCTGGCCTGGACGGAGGCGCTCGCTAGGCTCCTGTCGACGACGACCCCATGCTCGGCCACTACCCCCAACGTTCGCCGGAAAGGAAACAGAGAGGAGGAAGGGATGGAGGAGGAGGCTGGCGGCGGGAGGGAGGAAGAAGAGGGCTAGGCTAGGGTTTTGGGAGCTCAGGTGGTAGATATAGGGCGAGCAGGGAGCAGGTGGAGGCGCGGTGGTGCGTGCTGCGTGCGCGCTGGCGTCAGCTGACGCCAGCCGTACGGAGAAAGAAGAAAGGGCCGCGCGGGCCTACGCGCGCGCTGGGGTGGAAAAGGTGGGCTGGGCTGGCCTGGTCTGCCTTCTCCCCTCTGCGTTTTATTTTTCTTTCTCTTTTTTTTTTTGCTGAAAAGGAAAGGTAAGAAAAAGGGAGAAAATTGGAGGGGTTTGGGGGTTTTAAAATTTGGTGTTAATTTTATAGTTTGTTATTTACAAAACCCCAACTGTGCCATTGTTTGTTTTTCAAAAATTTAAACTTGGTTGCTGTTTGAAAATTCAAATGAATTTGAGCAATTTTGGTATTAATTGAATAATTGAAACTTAAGCAAGTTAATGGTTTGATCTTTCAAGTTTAATGGAAACAATTGGTTGTTTTGATTTGAATGTTTCATTTGAAAATTGTAACAGAACAAGTATGAACAAGGATTTTGAAATTTGGTTTGAAATTCAAATGGAAAACAAGGGAAAAAATGCAAAGCTTATGATGACATGATGCAAAACATAATTTAACAAAAAGCAAACATTCTAAAGGTGTTTTTCATACTTGGGATGTTACACTACTGCCACAAGATAGATTGGAATCGAATGCATGTACGAGAATCAAAAGTCTTTCAAAATCATGTATGGGCAGATAAGAGGTTATGCTTGCCTTGCTTCCAGAAAACCAGAGAAAGTCTTCAGGGATAAGTGCTTGACTTGTCGGTTAGGATCAAGTATTCGCCATTGGATTTGTTGGCCTTCTCTTCGGAGTCACGTTCTACCGAGGGGGAAAAACACCGAAACAAGAAGAACAACAATCAATACATGACAACGATGCAATGCGCAATATGTATGCATGAGCAAGTTAATGCACTTAAAGAAGCCCTAAACATGTTCTTTGGTTGCTAGAGTTCATATGGCAATTATGCGATTAAGTTGAAATTAGCCCCGAAATGGACCTCGAAGGGGTTCGGGCGATCTTAGAAGTGAGTACAATTTTAATTTCTCAAATGGGTTTGAAAACATCATAACTAGGTTTCATTGGTCATTTTGAGCAATTTGGTTTATAACTTTTATTTTTCTAATTTTCTTGAATATGAAAACTTATTTTTCTATTTTTAAATGAATTAAACAATATTAAAATAATGGCCAAAAAATTAACTTTGTCAAATATATGTGGAAATGACATATTTGGTTAGAGCATCTTTTTCTGATCAAATCCATATTTTTACTTTATTTTTTTGATTAATAATTTGAGAGATATTAAACTTTCCATATTAATTCATTTTGTGTAAATAATAACTATTTCTGAGAAATAAGAAAAGCAGGATTATGAGGTCATGCTTACGTCATTCTGACGTCAGCCGAGCTCGAAAATGCCTCTGGCCTCACTCAATCCCGTGATTTCGCGAGTGGATCCCAAAATTGTTTGTACCACTCGGTAGAGGAGTTCACGGCGAGTCTTGGGGTGGCGGAGGATGACCAAATGGTCGTCGGAATCCTCGCCGGCGACGAGGCGGAGCAGCGGTCGACGGCGACCTTCGACGGGGAAAGGAACCAGAGGGTTAGGGGAGGAGGGGAGGGGTCCATGGCGACCGTGAGCTCACCGGGATCACGCCATGGTAGACGGGGAGGCGGGGAAGTGCCGGAAACGACGGCGGCGAGCTCGGAGGCCGGCGGCCGGACCGGAAGAAGGAGGGCCGATTCCGGCGTCACGCGCGCCGCCCCGCGCCGCGCCCAAGGGCAAGCGCTTCCGCCGGTACGTCCGGAAGGAGGAGGCCGAGTGGCACTGGGAACGCGCCACGCCGGTGTTCTAGCCGGACGTCCACCTTCCGGATGGCTGGCACCTGAACCCGCAGCGCATCCCCGTGTCGCCGGCCCCGTCCAGCAGCGAGGCCTTGCGCGAGGAGATCGACCGCCGGCGCGCGCTCCTGCCGGCCCACCTCCTCAGGGACCGCGCGTACGCGCGCAGCTCCCCGAACTGGGCCGTCTGGCTCCAGCAGGAGCACGACCAGCGCCGCCGCTCCTTCATCCCCACAGCCCAGGAGGTGAGCACCGCCGACTACCCCGCGCCACCGCCGGGCAGGGAGCCGGAGCTTTGGCTCCTGGAGGACATCGCCGGCAACGTCGTCGAGGACGACGACCCCGAGCTCCAGGCCGGCTTGGAGGAAGCCTACGAGGCCTCCCGCCGCTCCCTCGTCGAGGACGAGGTCAAGCGGTGGGAGCAGGTCCTGGCTGCCGCTGCCGCCGACGGTGCAGCCATGCCGCCCCCTGCGGCGCCTGCCCCTTGGTGGCAGGCAATGAACGCCGACCTGGAGGCCTCCGAGGACCAACCGCCGCCACAGCCGCTGCCCCCCGACCTGGAGTACGGGATGACCTGGGCCTGGACCGGCGGCGTATGGTCGCCGGAGGAGCTGCCGCCGGAGCAGGAGGTGCTGCCCCCGCCACCGCCGCACGCGCCCCCGATGCCTCCGCAGCCACCGGCGGGCCCGCCCCAGCTGCCTGCCCACCTGTGGCAGGCACCACCCTACCACTGCATCTCCTCCGACGAGGAGGAGTAGGCGGGCGCCCGTGCGCCCCCCCCCCTAGGCTAAGCTACCCACCCCCCCCCCAAGAAACGGCCGGCCGCCAGTGGCCGCGCCGCCGCCCCCTATATGTAAGCACGGCCGGCCGCCTGTGGCCGCGCCGCCCCCTATGTAAGCAAGGCCCCCGGGCCTTTTTTTAATATATATTTGTGTCCCTAGTCTAACGTGTCCCTAGTCCAACCCCGCCGGCGGAACCAGCGCCGGCGGGATCTTCCTACTCGTTCCCGCCGCCGGCAGGCCTTCGCCAAGCCATGTCCGCTGTCCTGGGTGGTCGCTCGGCCTGGAGAGAGGGCCGAGATATTTATACACATGGGCCTCTAGTCCCGGCCCGTGCCACCAACCGGGACTAGAGCCCCTTTGGTCCCGGTTGGTACTACGGGCCGGGACCAAAAACTTATTTCGAATTTCGGTGGCACCCTGCGCGCCCAAAATTTTTTAGCGCCAAAATTTGAAAATTGTTTAAGTTTGCACATTAACAACTTCTATATACTTTCGAATTTGACAAAAATTTCAACATGAAAAATGCTAGAATTTGCATAACTAATTCAAATTCATTTTTCGTTTAACTAAATAATTATTCTAACTATTGAAACTATTAATTATTTTACCATTTGTATATAATTTGAATATAAATATCTTACAATTTTTGTTTTCTCTCGTGATCTTCCGAGTTAGTCCAGAGCATACAAGGCATCCCGGGTGATTTATATAAAGTTCGACAAAGCGAGTTGTACCTTATTGACACGGTGAATTTGAGATCTCCGTCTACAAAAAAAAACCATAGTTTTCCTTCGAAGGTTTACTCTGAGCATTCTTTCGCCATCTTTTCAAAACATAGTGTGGTGGAATTTCTTTGATATTTCTGATCTCAAGAACCTTCAGTACCTGGCAACACGGAAGACCTACATTTTCAAACTTCTTGCAGCTACACATGTATTCTGATGAGTCGAATCTAACAAAATGACCCCGACGCCTGTTTTTGACAGTTATCTCATACTCGGATATGGGTCCAATTTCGCCACAGTTATAGACCACGCAATCCAAGATCAGTTCAAATTCTAATCTGAAAATCTCAAACAGTGCAGGAGTGTATGCATTAGCAGCTTGCCAAAGTAACCGCAGAGGTGCAACCCTTTGCGTCATTTGAACTCGAAGGTAGTACCGAAGATCTATTTCTATTTTAAGGATATCTGTCAGGATGGTATCCGTACTATCACTTCGAAGTGTGCCTACAATATCTGCCTACAGTTATCTCATACTCGGGTGGATGTGCCGCTGGTTGGAATAATAATGAAGTCAGGCTGGTCATAGTTGTCAGCTTTTTACCGGTCAATACAAAATACTGATCAAACAGAACTATATGATCATGTATTCCACGCTTATTATTACACATCACCAACAGATGGAGGAGAGAGAAACAGAAAAGTGGGTGGGTGTGCCGCTGGTTGGAATAATAATGAAGTCAGGCTGGTCATAGTTGTCAAGCACTCAATGCTTGCCAGCTTTTGACCGATCAATACAAATTATTGGTCAAACTTGCACCTACTCCATTCATAATCACAGAATATGTATAAATATCATTTTGGCTAACAAAATCTCGTTCATACTACGTCATAAGAACTATGATCGTGTATTCCACGTTTATTATTACACATCACCAACAACATCCCTATCTAGTCTTCTGAATTTTCTTCGTGTCCCTTGCTTATGATCGCTTCGGCCGTAACCATGGAGCATCTTCATTATTTAACGGGATGGTGGGGTCAGCTTTCACTGTGAAGGGTGGAATTTCAACAAACTTATTATAATCTTCTGACATGTCTGTCGTGTCCTCGATTCCCACGATGTTTCTTTTCCCTGAGAGAACTATGTGACGCTTCGGCTCATCGTATGATGAATTTGTTTCCTTATTTTTTCTTTTCTTCGGTCCGGAAGACATGTCCTTCACATAGAAGACCTGAACCACATCATTGGCTAGGACGAATGGTTCGTCATTGTAACCAATATTGTTGAGATCCACGGTTGTCATTCCATAAAGCGGGTCTACCTTTACCCCTTCTCCATTCAGGTTGACCCATTTGCACTTGAACAAAGGGACCTTAAAAGAAGGTCCATAGTCAAGTTCCCATATCTCCTCTATGTAACCATAGTATGTGTCATTTTTTCCATTCTCGTTTGTTGTATCAAAGCGGACACCATTGTTTTGGTTGGTGCTCTTCTTATCTTGGGAGCTCGTGTAAAATGTATTCCCATTTATCTCGTACCCTTGAAAACTCCCAATAGTCGAAGATGGTGACCCTGCCAACATGTACAGCTGATCTTTAATAGTGGTGTCATTTATAAGATGTGTTTGCAACCAACTTCCGAAAGTCTCCATGTGATTGCGTTTAATCCATGAGTCATCCTTCCCCGGGTTTGCAAACCGTACAATATTCTTGTGTTCCTCGAGATACGTAGCCATGAACATAGAATTTTGTAGAACTGTGTAGTGTGCTTTGGTCAAAGAATGCCCGTCCCTAGGTATCATTGTTTTCTTTCCCAGCGTTCCTTTTCCCCTCAGTCTCCCCTCATGCCGCGATTCAGGAACACCAATTGTCTTAAGGTCAGGAATAAAGTCAACACAGAACCCAATGACCTCATCTGTTCCATAGCCCTTCGAGATGCTTCCTTCTGGCCTAGCACGGTTATGAACATATTTCTTCAAGACTCCCATGAACCTCTCAAAGGGGAACATATTGTGTAGAAATACCGGACCAAGAATATGAATCTCTTCACATAGGTGAACCAGGAGATGAGTCATAATGTTGAAGAAGGATGGTGGGAACACCAACTCAAAACTAACAAGACACTGGACCACATCCCTCTGTAATCTTGTCAGAATTTCTGGATCGATTACCTTCTGAGATATTGCGTTCATGAATGGAGTACTCGAACATTTTCTGGTAGAAGCCCCCTCAATGCAATCGGAAGCAACTGCGTCATAATCGAGTGGCAGTCATGAGACTTCAGGTTTTGGAATTTTTTCTCTGCCATGTTTATTATCCCCTTTTGAAAGCTCATGATCCCTCTATTGATTTTGGTGATGATGATAACACGGATATATCCTATCTAACAATGTTGTTTAGACTGTGCAGCTATTATCTCAGGTGATCATCTCTATATACACATCAGAAGATCAAAGAGAAGCTCTCTATTGTGGAATTTCAGCCACCGGATTTTTCAGTTTAAAGGGCGGAAATTCCGGTACTTAAGGGGCGGATTATCCGGCCCTCTCACCGGAAATTTCCGGCCTCCTATCTGGCTTCCACGAAAACGACTAAGTGTTTGTCTGCCCGCGCACAGAAGCCAGGGCGGAAATTTGCCCCGGAAATTTCCGGGCCAAAAATCCGGCCTTCAAGGACTTAGCAGAAATTGGACTACTTCATGTTGCCCGCGCACAGAGATGGGGGCGGAGATTCAGTCCGGAAAATTCCGGGCCCGGACATTTCAATTATCCGCCCCCCGGATATTTCAATATTCCGGGCATCAAAGTCCTTAGCCATTTTTCTATCATAAGTTGATGCCCGCGCACAGAAGGTGGGGCGGAAATTTGCCCCGGAAATTTCCGGAGTAAATCTCCGGCCCTTGGTCCTTAGCAATTTTTCATCAACATGTTGATGCCTGCGCACAGAGATGGGGGCGGAGTATTGGGGCGGAAAATTCCGCCCCCGGATTTTTCAATTATCCGCCCCCCGGATTTTTCAAATATCCGGCCAACTCACACCGGAATATTCCGGCCTTTACCCCGGAAATTTCCGGTCCCGCAGGACTGCAACGGTCAGAATTTGGAGGAGCCTATAAATAGCTGTCTTCTTCCTCTAGATAGGCAGCTCGTCCATTCCTCTCTCTCCTCCATTGTTGTTGAGCTCAAAACGCCCCGATCTCCCTCCTCCTCCAACCAAACTCGATGCCCTTCAAGGATCTCATGGAGGAGGACTAGATCTACCTTTCCACCAAGCCAAAACGTGTGTACCCACACCACAACTCTTGGGATCTTGTAATCTCTTGGTTGCTTTGTCATCCAAGGGAAACCCTAGTGCTTGTAGCTTCCACCTTGTAGCAAGAAGCTTCGATTGTTGAGAGCCTCCATCTCACTTGTGGAGTAGCCTCAACCCCTTGTAAAGGTTTGGTCAACGCCTTCAAGTCGACCTCATAGTGGAAACGAGAATCTCCCTCACCGGAGAAGCTCAAGGAGAACAAGGTGTGCACATCCGTGCTATTGAGGAGCGCCTAGGTGGCTCCCCACCTCTCCAACGTAGACGTACTTCTTTTAAGAAGGAACTACGGGAAACATATCCTTGTCTCCGTGTTTTCACTTGTTGTTATCTTGTACCGTTCCTTTATTTCCGCTGCTACTTGCTTCGTATCACCTAGGGTACTCACTTAGTTGCACATTTAGGTAATCAAGCATTTACTTTCTTAAAAGCCCCATTAAAAGTGAAAAAGAATTAAAATTTGTAGGTCACCTATTCACCCCCCCCTCTAGTTGACCAAATTGCACTTTCAATTGGTATCAGAGCCTCGGCTCTTTTATCGGGCTTAACCGCCTAAGAGTAATCATGGTCAACGGGGATGTTCCCGAAACTTCTAAGGAGGAGCTCTCCAAAATGGCCGACACTATAGCCAACCTTGAGACAACGGTTTGTACCATTCAAACCCAATTGTCCAAGGTTAGCTCTAGTGTGGGATCGGAGGTTTCCTCCATCAAGAAGATGTTGGAGAACATGATGGGTAGAACCAAGGAGCCGTCTCACTCTCCCCATGTCACCGATGAGGATAGTTCGGATGAGGAAACAAATCTGGATATTTCCGAAATCGAAGAAAACATTGCCAAAGCTAAGGCTAAAGCCGCACAAAAGGCTAAAGCCAAAGCTAAGGAGAGTGACAGTGGCTCCAAGTCTCAAACGGCTAATGGTTCGGGGTCCAATTCAAAAGTTCCACCACCACAAAACTATGATTCTATCCACCCAATCGTTTCCATGCCACACATCCTTAATGTTGGAGTTCCACCCATCCTTAACACTAACGAATTTTCCTCTTGGAAGTTTGAAATGGAATCTCACATTTCAGGATCGTGTACGGCATTGTGGAGAAGCGTGATCCATGGATTTCATCCTCATGATCCAAGCAACTTGACTCCAAGAGAGGATGTTGAATCTCAACTCAACAAAACTGCTCTTGTTATTATCCAGAAGGCTCTCCCAAGGGAGCATCTCACTCACATCCGCGGTTGCAAGACCGCCAAGGAAGCTTGGGACAAACTTGATACCTTGTTTCAAGGAAATGCTAGTATTCAGTCTTCCAAGTATGATGTGGCCATTGACAACTCCGAGAACTTCGTTATGCAAGAGGATGAGACTCCTGAAGAGCTCTATAGACGAGTTGTCACTCTCGCCAATCAACTGAGAGACTTTGGCAAGGAAGAGATCACCGATGAATGGATAAAGAGGAAGTTTGTCAAGGCTATCACACCCTTCGAGAAGAATCTCGCCACTAGCATCCGGACAAGAGCGGACTACAATACTCTCAACTCCATTGGTGTTCTTAGTGAGTTCATCGCAATCTCTCTCTCACACAAGAGTGCGGATGATGCTCTAGCTCGCTCTAGAGGGATAGGAAAGTCTCCCAACCTTGCATTGAAGTCAAAGGCAATGGCTCGAGTTGATGAAAGTGAAGAAGATGATGATGATGAGGAAGACTATGAAGATACTTACACAGGATCTCACAAGTGCATTGCCCTTGCTATGCATGGATATTGGAAGAGATGGGAAGCTCACAAGACCGGATCTCCAAGGCCTCCACGAAACAAGAACTACAAGAAGAAGGGGGAGCGACCAAGGACATGCTATAATTGTGGTAGCGCTAACCACTTCGTGAAGGAGTGCCCCTTTGAGCCAAGAGAAGAAAACGAAGGCAAGCTCATTCGCAAGAACAAGACCAAGCCTCCTCAAAACAAGAACTTTGCAAGGAAGGTGCCAAGAGCTCTCTACGTTCAAGAAGGGGCGGTTCTTGAGACTTACATCTCCGGAGATGAAGGAGAAGATGAGGTAGTTGGAGTTGCTCACATCGCCAAGGCCACCTCATCATCACCTTCGATCTCTCTATTCGAATCCCCCAATGAGAATGCGGCTACCCGACCTACATGTCTTATGGCAAAAGCCACTTCGGTATGCTCTCCCAACTCCAAGACCATTGTCACTAACCCTCCTTCGTTATTGGATTGTGTTGAAAATGCTTGTGAGGAGGATAGTGAGTCTAATGAGTTAAGCATATGGCTATCTAGCCTTAAGGGTGAGACTAAGGAAAAGGTGAACTCCCGGTTGAGGCAACTTGATGAGGCTAACTCTCTTGTTGATGAAAAGGAGGAGATTATCATGACCTTAGAAAGCCATGGAGGTCACACTTGCAATGAGCAAGAGCTTGAAAAAGCTCTTGATAATGAGCGTTCCATTCGTGCCTCACTTGAGGAGAAATTGTCTTGTCTTGAAGAAAACTTTGCCATAAGTGTCTCTAAGCTTAGAAAGGAAAATGCTCAATCTCTTGCTTTAATTAAAACTCTTGAGCATGAAGAATTGAAGCTAGGAATTGCTCACGAGGAACTTGGTACTCGTTATGAAAAACTTGAAAAGGAGTTCATGTCTCTTAAGGAAATTCATGACAAGTTAACCAAATCATGGATTAATTCACTCCCCTAATCCCCTTGTATATATTGTACATATTTGTAAATAACCTTTTATTTATTTAATAAATGGGGGGCTGTGGGGGTTTCCCCCACAGTAATGGTGTCAAAAAAAAAATCTCGTGACAATCTTCTAGCTCAACAATCAAACAAGCAAGTTGTATCCACTTCACTTTCTAGCTTGAATGTCTTGTCTAGCAATGCTTGTAGTACAACTAATCTTGTAGGAAATGAGAAGAGTTCCCATGAGATTGCTTCTCAACGTTCCAACAATGGAAAGGAGGGACTTGGCTATATAGCCAAGTCAAAGAAGAAGTACAAGAAGAAGAACAAGAAGAGAGTCACCTCCTCCTCACAAGAAGTAAGATTTGTGAAAGAGGGAGAGGTGACCAAAGGGAAGGAGACCAACACCATTGTGGGTGGTGAGACCTCTAGGGGGAGCACCACTCACAATAACTTTGCCGGGAAATATAATCCATCTTATGTTCTTATGAAGTCTAGAGATGGTCATGTATATGCTAAATATGTTGGTACTTCTTATGGTGACGATTATCATTGGAGTATTTGGGTTCCTAAGACCCTTGTCACTAACATGAGAGGACCCATTCAAAGATGGGTCCCTAAATCAAGCAACTAATCTATTGTAGGGAAGTGCTTCCGGTTCGAGCAAATGGACGGTGGATAGTGGTGCATCCCAACATATGACCGGAAGCAATGACGCAATGAGTGATATTTATCCTCCATTACCTCATCTCAATTGCGTTACTATTGGTGACAACTCCGAACTAAAGGTATTGGGACGAGGCAAGGTAGCAATCTCAAATGACTTGTCAATTGAGAATGTTCTTCTTGTTGAGTCCCTTGGCTACAATCTCATCTCGGTTCTTCAACTTGCTAAAAGTGGTTTTACCTCTTTCTTTAATAAGGAGAATGTGATTGTCACTTGGGAAACGACTCTTAAAGTAGCTTTTGTTGGGCATGTCGAGAATGGCATGTATGTAGTGGACTTCTCCAAAGGAGACACGTGTGCCGCGACATGCCTAATGGCTAAAGTTGATGTGGGTTGGCTATGGCATCGCCAGTTAGCCCACACCAATATGAGGACGTTGCATGACCTTCAAAGTGGCAATGGCTCGAGTTGATGAAAGTGAAGAAGATGATGATGATGAGGAAGACTATGAAGATACTTACACAGGAGCTCACAAGTGCATTGCCCTTGCTATGCATGGATATTGGAAGAGATGGGAAGCTCACAAGACCGGATCTCCAAGGCCTCCACGAAACAAGAACTACAAGAAGAAGGGGGAGCGACCAAGGACATGCTATAATTGTGGTAGCGCTAACCACTTCGTGAAGGAGTGCCCCTTTGAGCCAAGAGAAGAAAACGAAGGCAAGCTCATTCGCAAGAACAAGACCAAGCCTCCTCAAAACAAGAACTTTGCAAGGAAGGTGCCAAGAGCTCTCTACGTTCAAGAAGGGGCGGTTCTTGAGACTTACATCTCCGGAGATGAAGGAGAAGATGAGGTAGTTGGAGTTGCTCACATCGCCAAGGCCACCTCATCATCACCTTCGATCTCTCTATTCGAATCCCCCAATGAGAATGCGGCTACCCGACCTACATGTCTTATGGCAAAAGCCACTTCGGTATGCTCTCCCAACTCCAAGACCATTGTCACTAACCCTCCTTCGTTATTGGATTGTGTTGAAAATGCTTGTGAGGAGGATAGTGAGTCTAATGAGTTAAGCATATGGCTATCTAGCCTTAAGGGTGAGACTAAGGAAAAGGTGAACTCCCTCTTGAGGCAAATTGATGAGGCTAACTCTCTTGTTGATGAAAAGGAGGAGATTATCATGACCTTAGAAAGCCATGGAGGTCACACTTGCAATGAGCAAGAGCTTGAAAAAGCTCTTGATAATGAGCGTTCCATTCGTGCCTCACTTGAGGAGAAATTGTCTTGTCTTGAAGAAAACTTTGCCATAAGTGTCTCTAAGCTTAGAAAGGAAAATGCTCAATCTCTTGCTTTAATTAAAACTCTTGAGCATGAAGAATTGAAGCTAGGAATTGCTCACGAGGAACTTGGTACTCGTTATGAAAAACTTGAAAAGGAGTTCATGTCTCTTAAGGAAATTCATGACAAGTTAACCAAATCTCGTGACAATCTTCTAGCTCAACAATCAAACAAGCAAGTTGTATCCACTTCACTTTCTAGCTTGAATGTCTTGTCTAGCAATGCTTGTAGTACAACTAATCTTGTAGGAAATGAGAAGAGTTCCCATGAGATTGCTTCTCAACGTGCCAACAATGGAAAGGAGGGACTTGGCTATATAGCCAAGTCAAAGAAGAAGTACAAGAAGAAGAACAAGAAGAGAGTCACCTCCTCCTCACAAGAAGTAAGATTTGTGAAAGAGGGAGAGGTGACCAAAGGGAAGGAGACCAACACCATTGTGGGTGGTGAGACCTCTAGGGGGAGCACCACTCACAATAACTTTGCCGGGAAATATAATCCATCTTATGTTCTTATGAAGTCTAGAGATGGTCATGTATATGCTAAATATGTTGGTACTTCTTATGGTGACGATTATCATTGGAGTATTTGGGTTCCTAAGACCCTTGTCACTAACATGAGAGGACCCATTCAAAGATGGGTCCCTAAATCAAGCAACTAATCTATTGTAGGGAAGTGCTTCCGGTTCGAGCAAATGGACGGTGGATAGTGGTGCATCCCAACATATGACCGGAAGCAATGACGCAATGAGTGATATTCATCCTCCATTACCTCATCTCAATTGCGTTACTATTGGTGACAACTCCGAACTAAAGGTATTGGGACGAGGCAAGGTAGCAATCTCAAATGACTTGTCAATTGAGAATGTTCTTCTTGTTGAGTCCCTTGGCTACAATCTCATCTCGGTTCTTCAACTTGCTAAAAGTGGTTTTACCTCTTTCTTTAATAAGGAGAATGTGATTGTCACTTGGGAAACGACTCTTAAAGTAGCTTTTGTTGGGCATGTCGAGAACGGCATGTATGTAGTGGACTTCTCCAAAGGAGACACGTGTGCCGCGACATGCCTAATGGCTAAAGTTGATGTGGGTTGGCTATGGCATCGCCGGTTAGCCCACACCAATATGAGGACGTTGCATGACCTTCAAAGTGGCAATCACGTTCTAGGACTAACAAATGCTAAGTTTGCCAAAGATCGTGTGTGTAGCTCTTGCGTTCTAGGAAAGCAACATGGAGAAGCACATCCCACCAAGACGAACATCACTACATCAAGAATCCTCGAGCTCATTCACTTGGACCTCTTTGGTCCTCTATCATATGATAGTCTTGGAGGCAAGAAGTACTGCTTGGTGATTGTGGATGATTACTCACGATATTGTTGGGTGTACTTCTTCAAGAGAAAGAGTGAGACTCAAAAGCGGGTCATCGAGTTCATCACTTTGGTGGAAAGACAACATAATACAAGCATCATGGCTATCCGGAGTGATAATGGCTCCGAGTTCAAGAACTACACCGTTGAGGGATTTCTTAGTGAGGAAGGCATTGCTCATCAATATTCCACTCCCTACACTCCTCAACAAAATGGTGTGGCGGAGAGAAAGAATCGGACTCTTATGGATGCGGCTCGAACCATGATTGCGGAGTTCTCTTCTCCTTATAACTTTTGGGCCGAGGCCGTCTCCACCGCTTGTCATGCTAGCAACCGATTATATCTCCGCAAGATCTTGAACAAGACCCCCTATGAGATTCTCACGGGCAAGAAGCCGGATGTTTCATACTTCAAGGTCTTTGGATGCAAATGCTTCATTCGCAAAAGAGGGAAACGCTTGTCAAAGTTCGAGACTAAATCCTATGAGGGTATCTTTGTTGGTTATGCCACAAACTCACACGCCTATAGAGTTTACAACAAGTCCACCGGGCAAGTTGAAGAAGCTATAGACGTGGTGTTCGATGAGGATAATGGGTCCCAAGGGGGCCGTATAGATCATGGTTTTGTAGGAGATGCAATTCCTCCCATCGTCATAAGAAGAATGGGTATTGGTGAAATAATCCCCATTGAGGGACACCGGATGACGGAGGGAGAAGGACTATGCTCTACTCAAGTGGAGCCATTGACTACATCCATTGATAACCATGCTACCCAACAAGATGCACCAAACCCTCATGCCTCACCACAAGGCCAAGCTAACAATCAAGGCCAAGCTAACAATCAAGGCCAAGTTCATGATGAAGGCCATGCTCACAACGAAGAACAAGATACACATGGTGATGATGCAATTCATCACATGAGGGATCCATCTCCCATCAATGATCAATACCAAGGTGGACATGTCTCCGATGATGAAGGTGATGATCAAGTCCTATCCAAGGAAACTTTGGAGGAGATGCTAGCTCGTAGAGCAAAGAGAAGGCTAGATAATCTTGCTCGTGCCGGTCACGCGGAGGATATGATTCTTGGACAAGTTCGTGGAAGGGTCGTCACAAGGAGGCAACTAGCGGACTTTAGCAAAGCTCATGCATTTGTCTCGCACATTGAGCCAAAGAAGGTCTATGAAGCTCTTGAAGATCAAGATTGGCTTGAAGCTATGCACGATGAACTCAACAATTTCGAGCGCAACAAAGTGTGGAAATTGGTTCCAAGGCCCAAGGATTGCAAGAACGTCATCGGCACTAAGTGGATCTTCAAGAACAAACAAGACAAGGACGGCATCGTCATCCGCAACAAGGCTAGATTGGTGGCTCAAGGCTTCTCTCAAGTCGAAGGTGTCGATTTCGGTGAAACATTCGCTCCCGTTGCTCGTCTTGAATCTATTCGTATCTTACTTGCATATGCCTCTCATCATAACTTCAAATTGCAACAAATGGATGTTAAAAGTGCTTTTTTGAATGGTCCCATCCATGAGTTGGTTTATGTCAAGCAACCTCCGGGTTTCGAAGATCCCAACCACCCCGATCATGTCTACAAACTCGATAAGGCGCTATATGGGCTTAAACAAGCTCCACGTGCGTGGTACGAACACCTTAAAGATTTTTTGGTAGATCGAGGGTTCAATGTTGGTTTAATCGATCCCACCCTTTTCACCAAAAAGGTCGGAGGTGACTTGTTCATATGCCAACTCTATGTGGATGATATCATCTTTGGTTCCACTAACGTTGCCTTCAATGATGAGTTTTGCAAGCTTATGACGGACAAGTTCGAGATGTCTATGATGGGAGAATTGGAGTATTTTCTTGGCTTTGAGATCAAGCAACATCCCGAAGGCACATTTATCAAGCAAGCCAAGTATACTCAAGATATGCTCAAGCGATTCAATATGCATGATGCTAAACCTATGAAGACTCCCATGTCCACGACGATTGATTTGAAACCCGATCCGAATGGTAAAGAGGTAGATCAAAAGGTATACCGCTCCATGATTGGCTCTTTGCTCTACCTTTGTGCATCTAGACCCGATATTATGTATAGCGTTGGTAAATGTGCAAGGTTTCAAGCCTCCCCACGACAAAGTCACTTTGAAGCGGTTAAGCGCATCTTTCGATATTTAGTTCATACCCCAAACTTTGGTCTTTGGTATCCCAAGGGTTCAAGCTTTCAGCTCATTGGGTATTCGGATGCGGACTATGCGGGAGAAAAGACGGATAGAAAATCTACATCCGGAGGTTGTCAATTTCTTGGCCGCTCATTGGTATGTTGGTCTTCTAAGAAGCAAAACTGCATTGCTCTCTCCACCACTGAGGCCGAATACATCTCCGCGGCGAGTTGTTGTGCTCAATTACTTTGGATGCGTCAAACATTGAGAGATTATGGAATCATCTTCGACAACGTTCCTCTCTTGTGCGACAATGAGAGTGCCATCAAGATTGCCTACAATCCCGTTCTTCACTCCAAGACGAAGCACATTGAGATACGGCATCACTTCATTCGGGATCATGTTGAAAAGGGTGATATTGACCTCTCCTATGTTGCAACCAAGGATCAACTCGCGGATATCTTCACGAAGGCCCTTGATGAACCAAGATTTCGGGGTTTGAGGAATGAACTAAATGTGATCGATGCGTCTAACTTCTCTTGAACCCTTGCATAAGTACCTTCGCTATTTGTACTATCTAGTCTAGATGTAGGCATGGACATAGGGGGAGCGTAGTTCAACTCATGAACAAACACTCCATCTATCATGCATAAAACAATCAAAGCGTCATGCATATCTAGTCAGTTCGTGACTTATTGTGCTTAAAACGTGAGTGATACTCTTGAGTCCAAGATACATCTTCGCGGCTCCTTGGTGTCACTCAAACACGGTGGCTCCGGCCACCAACTTTTTCCTTTTGAATGTGTTTTGTTTGATGTTTTCCTCGTGTTTGTTCGATTGTTTGTGTCTTTTTGCATCTTTGGAGGCTCACGATTTGATCCATCTTCCACAAAACTTGGATGGCATTGGCACTCCGGAAATTCCGGCTCAGGACCGGAATATTCCGGCCCTCCGACGTTTGACTCAGAAATTTCGCTAACTTCCGCTGTGCCCGCTCGCAGAAGGCACACCGGAAATTTCAGCGGAAATTTCCGGTACAAACTTCCGGGGGCCCGGAATATTCTGTGTCTTACGCCACGGAAATTTCCGGAGGAAGATTTGGACTCGAATAATCCCTCAACTATCCAGCGTGCCCGCTCGCAGAAGGCACACCGGATATTTGGGCGGAATATTCCGGCCCAAATCTCCGGGGCCCGGAATATCCGGTATTAATTCCGGAAATTTCCGGTGCTCTTGGTCTGGGGCTATATAAGGACGACGGGAGGGAGCAGTTCCACCTTGCTTCCCTCCCCTCGTCTCTCCACTCGCCCCCAGCCAGCCGCCGCCGCCTCCAAGACTTCCGGGAGGCCTATTCGCCTCCCCTCCTCATCCTCTCCTCTTCCCTTGCGGATCAAGAGACCGCACGTCCTTTCCTGTTCATGGATCCCGGTACGTGTTTGTTTTCTCCGCAATTTTGGGTTGAGTAGATGCATTGTTCCTATCTAGTGTTATTCATGTTCTAGCATGGTTCCTTGCTCACACAAAGTACCATCTAATCTCAAGGATTCATCCTCGTTCTAGATTCCTCGTTCTCGATTCGTTATAGGCCCAGGTTCAGATCTGGATTCGAAAATCCCGAAGGCCGGAAATTTCCGCCCAGGGCCGGAATTTCCGCACCCCGGAAATTTCCCCTGAGGCCGGAATTTCCGTCCTCCGGAATTTCCGTGTCCATGACCGGAATTTCCGGCCTATACTGAATCTCCAACAGAACTCCACGATATTCCATTCCTCAATTCGTGAGCCCCCATTTTTGATTTGTGTTTGGTTTTGTTTGCATCTTCTTCCGCCTTTCTCGCAGATGGTTCAAGCTCTAGGCCCGGAAAGCTGACAAGTACCCGCAAGCGTCTCCGCCACCTGACAGAAAATGAAGAAGGGACGTTTGTTGAGGATAATGAGTCTCGCCGACGTGCGAGGGATGCTGAGAGAGATTATGAGCGTCAACGTGATGCTGAAAGGGCTGCCCGCAAGGCTGGCAGACAGCAAGGCAAGGCCACTCTCAATGTGGGCACCATGTCAATTCTGGAGTTCAAGGCATGGAGGTCCAAGGCTTGGTACACAGAGGGTCATCAGGACCCCACCATTGATTCCTGCTTTTGGCATGTGGAGCAGGAGACCCTATTCAAGCAGGTGTACACTGTGATGAGCAAGCCAGTGTGCCCCATGAAGGTGATCAATTTTGCTCATCTGGCTGCCAACCCCGCCTACTTCAACAACTCTGTTCAGCTTGCTGAGGTTCTTGGTCTGCGTCCGCTCATGGAGACTAGGTGCTCCTTCAATACCACATTCATTCAGCAGTTCTATGCCACACTTGTCATTGATGATTCTGAAGAAATTGGGATGTCCTGGATGTCTGGCCCTCACTTGCTCACAGCCAACTTCCATGACTTTGCTTCTGAGCTTGGGTATCCTTTTTCTGGCCTCAACACTCCCCAGGGTCACCGCATGCATATTCACGGGGTTGAGTATGAGAAGAACAAGCTGGCTGACTTGTATGGCTCCACAGGTGTGATTGGCTCGGCCAAAGGACTGTATCCCGTGTACGACATTCTGCTGCGCATGTTCAGGGAGTCTATTGCCCCAAGTGGTGGTAATAATGATGCTATTCATGGTGGCTTGGTCAACCTCATGCACCACGCCTTTTTGACCTTCACTGAGAGCGACTTGACTGACATGGAGGCCCACAAGATTGATGTGATGGATTTCATCTTCCATGAGCTCCACTTTGCTCTTTTCCACCGCAAAGTGCCTCCATATGCTCCCTATATTATGAAGCTCATCAAGGCCCGCTATCCCGTAGCTCTTCGTGAGGATCTTGAGCTTGACTGTGAGGAGCACAAGGATGTCACCCTGTACAAAAAGGCTGCCCACACTCAGCAGGCTGCACATGATGTTGGTGCCACAGGTCAAGGCCACCGGGACCCTCGCATGCGTCCCCCTCCTCCTGGCAAGAAGAAGCGCTCCTGGCTTGTTCGCGCAATTGAAAAGGTGCTGTGCATGAATGTGTGCCTCCACAAGGAGAACTACAGCGCCTATGTGGAGCGCCGCAGCATCCTCGAGAATCAGCATCACATCATGACTGCTCTTGGTGCCCCCAATGTGCCACCACTTCCTCCTCCCAGGATTGCCTACAAGAACTGGAACAACCGCGACGTTGACTGGGACATCGGTGTGGATGATGATGAGGACATGGAGGACGTCACCGAGGACGAAGCCGAAGAGGAAGAGGAGGACACCCAGGCCTAGAGTTTGCTCCATGGGACGTAGCTCTCTCTTTTCTCTTTTTGGTATCTTGATGCCAAAGGGGGAGAAGATCTAGATGATCGCGGGCATTTGCTTGGGAGGGTTTCGTTCTTCATTTGCCGTTTTTATTATTTCGTGCGTCGTTTCGAACTTCGTTCTATCGTACTCGTTATTCGTTGGTGAACTATTATTATTAGGAGGCATGTCTCCTTTATATACTATCTGTGATGTTTTCATATCTTGCATTGTTAGTTTACTTTCCCGCAAATACCCGTGTTGTCATCATTCACCAAAAAGGGGGAGATTGAAAGCTCATGATCCCTCTATTGATTTTGGTGATGATGATAACACGGATATATCCTATCTAACAATGTTGTTTGGACTGTGCAGCTATTATCTCAGGTAATCATCTCTATATACACATCAGAAGATCAAAGAGAAGCTCTCTATTGTGGAATTTCAGCCACCGGATTTTTCAGTTTAAAGGGCGGAAATTCCGGTACTTAAGGGGCGGATTATCCGGCCCTCTCACCGAAAATTTCCGGCCTCCTATCTGGCTTCCACGAAAACGACTAAGTGTTTGTCTGCCCGCGCACAGAAGCCAGGGCGGAAATTTGCCCCGGAAATTTCCGGGCCAAAAATCCGGCCTTCAAGGACTTAGCAGAAATTGGACTACTTCATGTTGCCCGCGCACAGAGATGGGGGCGGAGATTCAGTCCGGAAAATTCCGGGCCCGGACATTTCAATTATCCGCCCCCCGGATATTTCAATATTCCGGGCATCAAAGTCCTTAGCCATTTTTCTATCATAAGTTGATGCCCGCGCACAGAAGGTGGGGCGGAAATTTGCCCCGGAAATTTCCGGAGTAAATCTCCGGCCCTTGGTCCTTAGCAATTTTTCATCAACATGTTGATGCCTGCGCACAGAGATGGGGGCGGAGTATTGGGGCGGAAAATTCCGCCCCCGGATTTTTCAATTATCCGCCCCCCCGGATTTTTCAAATATCCGGCCAACTCACACCGGAATATTCCGGCCTTTACCCCGGAAATTTCCGGTCCCGCAGGACTGCAACGGTCAGAATTTGGAGGAGCCTATAAATAGCTGTCTTCTTCCTCTAGATAGGCAGCTCGTCCATTCCTCTCTCTCCTCCATTGTTGTTGAGCTCAAAATGCCCCGATCTCCCTCCTCCTCCAACCAAACTCGATGCCCTTCAAGGATCTCATGGAGGAGGACTAGATCTACCTTTCCACCAAGCCAAAACGTGTGTACCCACACCACAACTCTTGGGATCTTGTAATCTCTTGGTTGCTTTGTCATCCAAGGGAAACCCTAGTGCTTGTAGCTTCCACCTTGTAGCAAGAAGCTTCGATTGTTGAGAGCCTCCATCTCACTTGTGGAGTAGCCTCAACCCCTTGTAAAGGTTTGGTCAACGCCTTCAAGTCGACCTCATAGTGGAAACGAGAATCTCCCTCACCGGAGAAGCTCAAGGAGAACAAGGTGTGCACATCCGTGCTATTGAGGAGCGCCTAGGTGGCTCCCCACCTCTCCAACGTAGACGTACTTCTTTTAAGAAGGAACTACGGGAAACATATCCTTGTCTCCGTGTTTTCACTTGTTGTTATCTTGTACCGTTCCTTTATTTCCGCTGCTACTTGCTTCGTATCACCTAGGGTACTCACTTAGTTGCACATTTAGGTAATCAAGCATTTACTTTCTTAAAAGCCCCATTAAAAGTGAAAAAGAATTAAAATTTGTAGGTCACCTATTCACCCCCCCCCCCCTCTAGTTGACCATATTGCACTTTCACCTTTATATTCGACGAGAAGCCAGACGGAACCTTGATACTGTAAAGGACTTCAAAGAATATTTCCTTCTCTGCTTTAGTAAGAGCGTAGCTGCTTAAGTAATGGTGTCATGTATCTGTGTGCTTGTTGCTTGGGTCTTTCATACGTTGCTGGTCCTCCCGTGCTTCTTGCGTATCTTTGGACTTCCCATACACGCCCAGGAAGCATAGCAGATTGACACAGAGATTCTTTGTCACGTGCATCACGTCGATCGAAGACCGGACCTCTAAAACTTTCCAATAGGGTAGCTCCCAAAATATAGATTTCTTCTTCCACATGGGTGCGCGCTTATCAGGGCCGTACGGAACTGGTTGTCTGCCAGCAGCCTTACCAAAGATTACTTCTAGGTCCTTGACCATATCGAATATATCATTACCACTACGCAGCTCAGGCTTCTTCCGGTTATCTGCCTCACCTCTCAAATGCTTCCCTCCTTTCTTTCTTACGGGATGCTTGATCGGAAGAAATCTACGATGCCCCAGGTATACAACCTTTTTACATTTATCCAAAAAACACTGTCAGTATTATCTAAACAGTGTGTGCATGCATTGTATTCCTTGTTTGTATGTCCGGAAATGTTACTAAGAGCAGGCCAATCATTGATGGTTACGAAAAGCAACGCCCGTAGGTCAAATGGCTTTTGTTCGTTCTCATCCCACACACGTACACCTGGTTTGCCCCACAATTGTAAGAGTTCTTCCACTAATGGCCTTAGATACACATCAATGTCGTTGCCAGGTTGCCTCGGGCCTTGGATGAGAACTGGCATCATAATGAACTTGCGCTTCATGCACAACCAAGGAGGAAGGTTGTACATACATAGAGTTACAGGCCAAGTGCTATGACTGGAGCTCTGCTCCCCAAAAGGATTAAAGCCATCTGTACTTAGACCAAACCATAAGTTTCTCGCCTCTCCTGCAAAGTCTGGGAAGTCTCTCTCGATATTTCTCCACTGCGATCCATCGGCGGGGTGCCTCAACTTTCCGTCTTTCTTACGGTCTTCTTTGTGCCATCGCAACAACCTAGCATGCTCTTTGTTTCTAAACAGACGTTTCAGCCGTGGTATTATAGGAGCATACCACATCACCTTAGCAGGAACCCTCTTACGGGGGGGGGGGGGGGCTCGCCGTCAACATCACCAGGGTCATCTGCTCTGATCTTATACCGCAGTGCAGTGCATATCGGACATTCATCCAAATTATCGTACTTCTCACCGCGGAAGAGGATGTAGTCATTAATGCATGCATGTATCTTCTGCACATCTAATCCTAGAGGACAGAGAGCTTTCTTTGCTTCGTACGTACTCTCAGGCAATTCGTTATCCTTTGGAAGTTTTGGCTTCATTAGTTGAAGTAAACTCTCAAATGCCTTGTCAGTCACACCGTTCTGTGTCTTCCATTTCAGCAACTCCAGTGTGGTACCGAGCTTTGTGCTACCATCTTCGCAATTTGGGTACAACAATTTTTTGTGATCCTGTAACATGTTGTCCAGCTTCAACCTCTCCAATTTATTTTCACAGTCTTCCCTTGCATCAGCAATAACTCGGCCAAGATCATCATCGGGCTCTTCTGATGCCTGTTCTTGATCACCTCCTTCTTCTCCATTCTCTTCCATTGCAGTATCGTCGTATTCAGGGAACAAAGGATCTTCTTCTTCTTCATCATCATCTTCCATCACAACCCCTCTTTCTCCATGCTTCGTCCAGCAATTATAGCTGGGCATGAAACCTCTCCGAAGTAGATGGCCGTGAATGATTCTTTCGGAAGAGTGCTCTCTGACGTTCCGACAATCAACACATGGGCAACACATGAAGTCATTATCTTTGTTCGCCTGAGCTACAGCAAGAAATACATTCAGGCTTGCCATATACTCGGAAGTGCGTCGGTCACCATACATCCATCGCTGCCGTGCATCCAGCTGCATCATATAATTAAGTTTATCAAAATACATTACAATAACATATTAATACGACAAATACTACTTTTTTATGTATCAGTTACAGATGAAAAAGATAAGTTTGTTAACCTCGGTCGAAGATACCATTTTCAGTGAGCTTATGTGTGGCTCGGGAATTTCGTCGAACACCTCGTGTGCATAGTAAAATCAAACACACTAACACCAACCTCTCTCACACCTCCAAGCAAAAAAAAATGGAAAGGGGGGGCTGGGGCAGTATATATAGGGGAAGGGGCATTGGTCACGCTTCGTGGCCTGAACCGGGACAAATGCTCATGCGCGTGCCACGTGGCCTGTGGCTAGGCATTGGTCCCGGTCCGTGGCACGAGCCGGGACCAATATGTCCCCCACGAACCGGGACCAATGCCCCCAGGCGATTCCTGTTGCCCCGGCACACAAACCGGGACCAATGCATAGCATTTGTCCCGGATATGGTTGCAACCGGGACAGCTGCCCCCTGGCCCCCTGGACGAGACTTCCGAAAATTTTGTAGGCAATGAATGTTTTTTTTTTGCGATTATAGGCAATGAATGTTTGAAGTCCCCATATTAACACATTTTTCACCTCTAAGGCTGAACACGAGAGGTTTTGAAATCTCCTTTGGTCCGGCCCACTAGAACCCCCCTATGGAGCATCTCTGGCTTCCTGCTTGCAGATATGTGCACCGGAAACGATCCTACCGTCTTTCTCTGGTCCATAATCGTCTACCGCTTTAGAATCACCCCCTCTTCGCCCAATCGAAAATAGAAGTACATGCCGAGAAAACTTAAGCATCGAGCACTAGTAAGCCGATTAAGAGTGGAGTAGGTGGAGGAAGAGTGTTGCGTATGTGATATTTCACTTTCTCGATGTTACAAAACCATTTAATCTGGTCTCCAAAAAAAATAAGAGAATATTGATCGTGTCCTCTCCTCTCGTCCTCGTGTGGCGACGTGAGGGGAAAACCCTAACCGCCAGGGGTATGGCCGGGCGAAACCTGGCCGATGGCGGGGCGCTGTCGTCCCCTCGCGCGTGGAAATCGGCTCGGGACGACAACTACAGACCATGGCGTAGTGTGGCTCTTGGGCACCATGGCATGGTGGCTCTCCGCCGTGGTGCAGCTGCCGAGATCTCTGGCATGGGGGGCGTGTTAGTCTAGTGGTGATGCAGTGGACGACGGTGGACTGCGCTCGGGATGGCGGAGGATATGGAAATTGTCCTCCATGCGGCAACGGAGGTGGATTGTGCGGGTTGTGGATATCGCTTGTCGTCTCGACGGCGGCAGTGCATGCATTCTATAAGGCGGCACCTAGTCCCAGATGTGAGGTTAATGTGGCTGACGGTGAAAACAGATCTCTAGTGGCCGATAATGGCGCTTAAGTGCCATTACCTTCTTGAAGGCATCGTCCTTGGAGTCTATATCTCCTCACCCGGGCTGTTCCGCGGGGAACCCTATATCTGGGACTCTCGGATTGGACGATAGTGGCATCTCCATGTCGCTCTGGTGGCATTGATGATAGGCCTGACAAGGTCAATGCGTTGATCCATACTGAAGATGGGTTAGCGGAAGACCGCGATGACGACTTTTGCGGCGTGTACGTCGATGTGTGATGGGGGTTTTCCGGACCGGTTGTGCCCCTTACTCGCCGACAGACGGCTTAATGAGCCCTTCAGTTTTTAGATGTTATGCGTTGGTGTGTTGTGAGGACACATACCATGTTTACCGGTCTTGTAGGTGTAGCAAGCTATTGCTAAGATGGTGGTTTAATTTCGAGTTGATCGATCTTTATATTCCTCCTGTAAGGTTTTGTTAAATAATCTAATAAAAACAGTTATGTACTTTCTTTCAATGCAGAGGCGGGGTATAGAACTCCATTTCGAAAAAAATAGTTTTATGGTCTGGCTCTTAATTATTTGTGTGCGCATATGATGGAGCAACAAGAATGATGTACAATGTTCTTGACATCTAGATCATGAACCGACAAATTCAACTAAAATAAGACAGAGTGTCCTATGTGACATTTTCCAGAGCAAGTACTGCCTTGGTCGAATCTTGAAGACTCAACAAGAAGCGGTGGCACTATCGACTTGTTTTCCGAAGCCTCTCATTCCCACTTGCTTCACGTAACATGAATAAGAATCGATCTCTTGAGTTTCCTTGAAAGGGCTTTGAGTTGGTGGTATATACCAAACTTTGTAAAAATATCTTTGATCCCCTTGGTATTGGTAGCAACGGATGGGTAGTGGATATTTCAAGAGGGCATATACATAACCAGATAGTACAAAATATTTCCTCGCTCACAAACTTTGAAAGTGATTGACTGATTAGATACTAACAGAGATGGTAGGTGAGATATAACGTTTAAAATACTGGTGGGTGAGTAGGACGACAAAAATTTGTAAAATGGTTGTGGCATCTTAATTCGGGTGCAAACAGATGCGTGATGTGCGGTTGTACCGACGGACTAACGCGAATGTGTAGATGCATTCGATGCACCACCATAACTTGGTGCACCATTCTCTTGAGAAAAAGAAAACTCAGTGCACCATAATATTTTATTGTTCAACCCATTTTGCATATATCCTAAAACCTCCTCAATGATGTGTCAACCGGCGGTAATAATCAGTTGGTACTTGTGATAGCCTGAAAATAAATCTCAAATTGTCCTTTTATATTTTCTAGAATGTAGCTTTCACAGCAAGAATTGTGATTGCCACCTTCAGGTAGGCCACCAGCTCCCCTCCGCCACCTTCTTACTTTCTTTCTTCTTGGGCATTGTTGTGATGTTGCCCCAGCTTTTACTACTTGTTCAATGTTTGGTGTTGTATCTGACACTCTGTATGAATATTGTGGCGGTTGCTTTATTTATAAAGCGGGGCGAAAGCCTGTTTCGAGAGAGGTAGGCCACCAGTTTTACAATACAACTGAGTTCCTAAATCACGCGGTTGAGTCCCTAAGTCACGTAGTTATGTGTACTTCCTCCGTCCCATATTAGTTGTCGCTAAAACGAATGTTTATAAACGTAATTTAATGCTAAATATATAAACGAAAACTAATATGAGATGGCGGGAATACAGTTTTTATGATATTTGTTTGTCTTTTGTTATTCTGGCTCAGAATAAATCACAATAATCTAGCTTGTATTTTACCATCCAGACCTGACCATATAGGTGGGGGCGTTGAACTTGATGTGCTTCTACTATGTACTCTCTCCGTCCCACAACATAAGACGGTTTCAAATGCTAAAACAATTTCCCAAAACACGTTATATTATGAGACGGAGGGAGTATTTACTGACAGTTTGAAAAAAAATTAATATACAATTTTTTGTTTCTCTTTTCAGATGGGATGTGATGCCCCTTGAGCAAGGTAGAACATGGAAGGGTCTGCATGAGATCCGAGTCTCATTTCCCTGAGAGCAATATATTTGAAATCAAAATATCATCATGAGACCTTATCTCGTTAAGTAGCTACATATCTGTGTATTCAGTTGGTCACAAGTTTTGGTGAACTAACATAGCTCTCATGCATGTTAGCTATCAAAAGACTTAGCAGTCACATGGATACTAATATTTGGTTGAATGATGATTTTTGTATGCACTTCTGAAGCAGCACATGTGTAGTCCAAGGATTATAGTCAATAAAAAATGGAAACAACTTTGAATTTTTTAGTTGTGATGGGTAAGCTATTTGATATTGTGATCATATCATGTTAAAGCATGGAATATATAAATTTATCTATGTCATCGGTTGCCTTACTGTATTTCCTTCTTTTTCTGATTTTAGTATATATTCTGCAAATCAAGTTCTCATGAAATTTGTTTAGATGTGTATTTCACAAATCCAAAGCTTGGAACTAGCTATTTTGCTCAATATTCTTGGAGCTTTTTGCTAGCTAATACTGATATTGTATTCATTTTTGGGCTATCGCCGCTTAATGTTGTTAAAATAGGTCTATCGTATGTATTTTTGTCATGTATTTATACACGTGTTTACGTAGGTAACTTGTGTTGATCTTTATATATAGAAGAGACGTGGTGTGGCATTTCCGACGGAAAACCCTAAACACTACTTTCAAGTTGGTATCAGAGCCTTAGCCTCATCTCTTCCACCACCGCCGCCGTTGAAGCCCTAGCGTGCGTGCCTCCTTTGCCCGCCGCTGCCGCGATGACGACCAGCTTGGAGCTCTCGTTGTCCTCCTCAGCTGGCCTCTCCTCCAACGTCTCGGGTCCGTCCATCACGCCGCTTTACGCAACGGTGGCCCCACTAGTCCTCCCATCCATCTCCGTCCATTTGAACGGCAACAACCTCATGTTATGGAAGGCTCTCTGCCTTCCCACCTTCGATGGTGCCCTCCTCCATGGCTTCCTCGATTGTTTGGTGCAGACGCCAAGAGGAAGATATGAAGAGCGCGGTAGAAAGTTTCTCTTAGAAATAAACCAACGTTGAATCGACCAGTAAGAGAAAGAAATGACTTCTGAAGGTTGTTGGCAGCTGATGTTGGCAGGACGCACTACCGGTTCAGCAGCAGCGTGGAATCTGCACAACACACCAAGTTACTTTGCCCCAACGAAACAGTGAGGTTATCAATCTCACCGGTTTTGCTGAAAACAAAGGATTAGACGTATAGTGTGGAAAACAGGGCTTGTTTGCACTAAATGAAAAGAAAACAAATAATGGCAGTAAATGAAAGGAAAACAGTGTTTGCAGTAAAAGAACAATGTTTGCAGTGGTTGTATTATCAGTGTAAAAGAAATGGACCGGGGTCCACAGTTCACTAGTGGTGTCTCTCCAAAACAGATAGATAACATGTTGGATAAACAAATTACAGCTGGGCAATTGATAAATATAAAGGCTGCACCGTAGTGCATATGCATGACATGGTGATTACTATGTGATTCATGCGGGCATTACAACATAATTCATAGACCACTATCCAACTTCATCTATGACTAATAATCCATCCTCAGAGCGTAATCCAATCAAACTTCGGGTATTAAGTTGCAACCAACAGATTATTTTATTAATTAAAGTGCGTAATGTAAACATCTTTGTTTTCTCCCTAATGGCAACAACACATCCCCCATCCATTATGTTTCTGTCACTCGAGCGTGGATAAAAGGGGGAATGAACCCACTATCTAGCATAAATACCCCCTCTTGGAGTTACAAGCATCAACTTGGCCAAAGAATCTACTAGTAACAAAGAGCATGCAAGATCACAAATAACATAAACATGATATATTGATAATCACTTGACATAGCATTCAATATTCATCGGATCCCAGCAAATACAACATGTAGCATTACAATGAGATGATCTTGATCATGTTAGGCAGCTCACAAGATCTAAACATGAGGCATAAAGAGAAGAATAAAACCATCTAGCTAGTGCTATGGACCCATAGTCCAAAGTTGAACTACTCACGAATCACTCAGGAGGTAGGCATGGTGGTGTAGAGCCCTCTGGTGTTGAAATCCCCTCCCGCCAGGGTGCCGGGGAGAGCTTCAGAACCCTCCCGAACTAGAGTTGAGGATGACGGCGGCTATAGAACTTTTCGTGGCTGGGGTCTCTGGTATTTAGGGTTAGCCCGAGGGGAGGTATAAATAGGCGAAAGGGCCACGTCAGTGGGTGGTCAGGGGGGCCACACCACCTGGTGGCGCGGCCAGGGTGACTCGCGCCGCCCGATGGTGTGGGGCCCCTGAGGGCCCCCTCCGGGTCTCCTCCGAACTCCGTGTACGTGACATACTTCTAATACCCTGAGATTTTATTTTGTCCAATTCCGAGAATATTTCCAGAACAACTTTTTTGAAACAAAAACAACAGAAAACAGGAACTGGAGCTGTGGCATCTTGTTAATAGGTTAGTACCAAGAAATCCATTAAAATGATGCAAAGTGTATGTAAAACATGTAGCAATTGACATGAAAACAACATGGAACATCATAAATTATCGATCGTTCGAGACGTATCAGGTGCCGGTGGTCACCGTCAAGGAAGGGACCGGCGATAACGCGCACAACGTCTCCAACCGCGACTACTCTCAGTGGTGGTCTTTGAATAGACGGTCCTCACCCACCTCCTCGGCTCAACGCACGAGAATATCTCATCCCAACTCAACGGCTTTCCCTCCTCCGCATCGGCTTGGAGCACCATCCACTATAACTGCTCGATCGGTTAATATGGTTAATTCGGTTCAGTTTATACAATTTTTAAATAAATACGGTTTCTATACTTCAGTAAATACGGTTTTATCCGAGGTCCCTATTCTTTACACGTCTCTCCTATTCGGTTTCTTTTGGTAAAACCGAATTATCTGAGGCCCCTATTCATCTTTTCCCAGAATGGTGTTCGGATATTTATGTCGGTGCATGTTGATGGTATTGTCATTGCTGGCTTGACTCCCGCAACGGTTGATGGTCTCTCTCTCTCTCTCTCTCTCTCTCTCTCTCTCTCTCTCTCTCTCTCTCCCTCCCTCCCTCCCTCCCTCCCTCCCTCCCTCCCTCCCTCCCTCCCTCCCTCTCTCTCTCTCTCTCTCTCTCTCTCTCTCTCTCTCTCTCTCTCTCTCTCAGTTTTCCTAGTAAGGATCTTGGCAAACTAAAGTATTTTTGGGGTTTAGAAGCGTCTTACCATTCAGGGGGAATGACAGCCACTCAACGGAAGTATGCATTGGCTCTTTTGCACCGTGTGAGTATAAAAGAATTCTAGACCCAATTCTACACTGCTGGCTACGACAGAACGCCTTGCATGTGAGTCTAGCACTCCTCTAGGTACTGTTGGATATATGCCAACTAGGGGTATGTCCGGCATTGGCCGAAGGCCGTATTAACAGGGTGGCCCGCAGGCAATAGAGCAAAGTACATTAGGCGGCCCAGCAAGCTGACGTGCAGGAAGCCAGATTCTAGAAGAACCTGGACCACGGCCCACTACGTGGTATGGCTTGGGGAAGAAGCCGGATGCCTTAGTTTCCAAGATTCGAATTACTTTTTGTAGTCTTCTAGGTTTCCTTCCTGTAAGCCCTAGTTTGGCTATCTATATAAAGCCGGACGGGGGCACAAAAGAGGAAGGGAGAACAGAGGTTCGAATAGCTAGAAGCCAACTCGCCGGGAAGTTCATCCTCGCCGAGTTAGCGAAATCATACTCACAATTGTACTCTGTATACTTCAGGCTTCAGCCCTTATTTAGTGAGATTGCGGGAGTAGGAACGCCTCCATAGTTGCGACATATCAAACCTGGGTAAATTGTGTCCTCGTTTCCGGTTCTTCCATGTTTCCCCCACGGTTCTACCAGTAGCCTTATGGCACCTCCGGCCATGAACCTCACTAAGAAGACCTGACAGCTGGCGCCCACCGTGGGGGCAGCGGCGTCGGGATTCACGTTTCGAGCGGGGATACTCGATGGAATCGGCAGCACGATCACTATCGTAAGCCTGGAATTCAACCGTGACGCCGTACGCTTCTTCGACAACGGATCTTACATGTCGGCACGGAATCACCTGGTAAGTGCATGCGTCCTTCCCATCGGATCTGCTAATGTTTGCATTGGTTTGACAGCAGAAGCAATGGGATTCCATGGTGGAAGTAACTTTATCCCACCCGCTCTATGCCCAATAGATGAAGGCTTCAATGCCGGATTCTACTCAGATCTTCCCTATTCATACATAGGGGCAGATCAAGCCTCAATAGCTGCACATCATAAAATCATAACTAGAATCACCGCCTCTCAGGAGATGCCTGCAGCCAGATCGCACTTTGTTGGTATGGTGCAGTCAGAGATCGCCAAAAACACGGAAGACGAAAATCCCGTGGAAAAGGCAGAAAACATTGATCCCATGGAAAAGGTGGAAGATCCGACATCCACCAATCAGGCGACGAACTCAGAAGCCGAGTCCATATTGGCAGCCATCAAAACAAGATTGGACTCGTAAAACCGGATCTGAAGGTTATAACATAGATTCCGATGATGAAGATGAAGACGCCTCCGAAAGAAAGGTGAAATCCATGCAGGGAAGCTTCCATGAAGTACTTATGGCGAAACCAACCGCAAATTCAGATGCCAGAGAGGAAGAGGAAGCATATCCTAAAACACCTCTGCCGGATGAAGGAGAGGAAGAGGATGGAGAAAAGAGTCCGTCTTACCACGACGTCAAGGAATTGACGGAGGATGAGCCAAACAGAAAACCTCCATCTTCCAAGAAGAAAAAGAAGTCCGTCAGGAAGATGCTCTCCGGATCTCAGAAGAAAAGGATGGAAAAATTCGCAGATATCGCCAACCAAAACCTAGAAGTTGGAGGAGGAAGTGGTGTGAAAATAGCGGAGAAGCAACATGCTAATATCCCTGTCCCACAGATGTCGGAACAGGAAGAGATCGATCTGATCCAAACCCCGGTTATAAGAGATGAACCACCGGAAGTGCTGGAAACCGTGAGGCAAGCCATAATGCGGCAACAACAACACTTATTCCGGCCTCGGGAAAATCTCCTCAAAACCCAGGCAGCTGTAAAAGCGCGTCAAGAAGAAATCGAGGAGTACGAGCGTCGTAACATGTCTAGAATAAAACCTACAAGGTTACCCGGAATTTCAAGGCCGGAAGAACCCTAGCGTATGTATTTTTGCCATTTATCTATACACGTGAATATGTATGTAACTTGTCATTTATCGTTTTGAGGACAAACTTGGGTGTTGGAAAGGGAAATTATTATCCTATGGGGATCGTTTAGTTCTTGTTAATTTTGTGTTAACAAGTTTACCCATGTTTATGTTATCCTTTTTCGAGATTCCTAAAGGTGTTCGTAAGCGACTTGATTTCTATACATCACGTTTTTTCTGGCAGAGTGATGAGACCAAGCGAAAATATAGGTTAACAAAATGGAACGTTATTTGTAGACCTAAAGATCGGGGTGGATTGTGTGTGGAAGTGCTTGAGCTAAAGAATAACTGCTTATTGGCTAAATGGTTGTTCAAGATACTTAATGAGGAGGGTGTCTGGCAGGAATTGTTGCATAATAAATACTTACATAGCAAATCTTTAGCTCATGTTGAAGCACAACCTACTGATTCTCCTTTTTGGAAGGGTTTAATGAGAGTTAAGAAGGATTTCTTTAGTAGAGGTTCTTTTAAGATTGGAAATGGAGAAACAACTAGATTTTGGGAGGACACTTGGTTAGGCCAAATCCCCCTATCCGTTCAATATCCTCTTTTGTATAATATTGCGCAGTCTAAGAATGTATCGGTTGCTGATGTGTTTGAGAATGCACCACCGATTAATATTTCCTTTCGTAGGAATTTAGTAGGCATTACTTGGAATATGCGGTCTCATTTATGCTTGCGTCTGATGTATGTATCCCTTAATTCTGATACTGATAGGTTTCATTGGAACCTGACTCGGAATGGGAGTTTTACTGTTAAAACTATGTATGAGGACATGATGAATGGTCATACTATTTTTCTCAAAACTTATTTGTGGAAATTAAAAATACCTCTAAAGATCAAAATCTTCATGTGGTTTTTAGATAAGAAGGTGATTCTGACAAAAGATAATTTAGCTAGAAAAGGGTGGAAAGGTGACATGCATTGTTTCTTTTGTGGGAATAAGGAGACAGCAGATCATTTATTTATTTTCTGCCATTTTGCTAAACTCATTTGGCGTGTGGTTTTTTGTACTTTTAACATTCCTCCCCCCTCCAACTTGACTAATATGTTTGGGAATTTGCTGAATGAGATTGATGTTAAGACTAAAAGAAGGATTAGGATTGGTGTGTCGGCCATTTGTTGGGCCATTTGGTTATGTAGAAATAATGTTGTTTTTAACAGGAAGAATCATTGTTATGTCTTACAGGTTATTTTCTCGGCAGCACATTGGATCCAGCTATGGGCTATCTTACTCCCTTCAGATCAAAGAAAGCTTATGGTGGATGGCTGCACTCGACTCCTTACGGTGGCACGGGATTTTTTTCTCCCGTCATACGTGGCAGCATCATAATAGGCTTTCATAGTTTCTTTTGTTTTCGCTGTTTCGTCTGAAGGAGATTATCCTGTTCTGTAAGGGTCTAAACATTTGTAAACTCTTTGATACGCTGGATTTTAATAAGTAATAAAGGTTGTGTGCATCACTCGATGCAGAGGCTGGGGTTATCCCCATTTCTAAAAAACAAATATAGACGAGACGTGGTGTGGCATTGCCCCACGGAAAACCCTAAACACTACTTTCAGCTAATGTGATTTGTTTGATGATTAAATTTAGCTCTTACCAATGGTGGCAGTAAGAGTAAGGGTATCTACATGTAGCGGCTGGCCACCTCGCGTCGACCCGGGCTAGCTGAGGCTAGGCCAGAAAATCTCCATTAGAAAATGTGTTGGCTTAGAGTTTTAAATTTGTTTGGGCACAAATTCACATGTTCAATTGTGCTAATGCTTCCCCAAGACTTCAATGGACACTCTCTAAATGATACGGTTACGTGTGTTCATTTCAAAAAACCATATGTTTGATAAAATATAGATCTCGGGTAACTATTTGTTTGCCACTTTGGAACCACATTTGTGTGCCCGTTTGATGGAGCTAATACTTGCATTTTTGGTAGGACTGTGATGTACAACATTGTTCTAAATGCAAAAACATCTTGCTCTTGAACTGTACACCACGGTGAAAAGAAGAAACGTGATAACGCAAGCTTTCCTTCTTCGGGTCACTTCTTCGAGGGACAATGTTGCATTAATAAGATAGCAAGTTGAGGCATACACAATGATACTTCTGAGTTTTCTCCTGTAGCCTCTCATTCCCACTTATTTATCTAACACAAACAAGCAAACCATCGCTTGAGGTTTCTTGGGGGAACTTTGAGGTTGCATTTTCTAGGATGGCTTGTGGTATATATTAAACATTGGGTGGGTGCTTAAATCATCTGAGTACTAGTAGAAAATGATGGAAATGGGAGATACTTATATAGGGCATATGCATACCCAGAGACATCACATGTTCATGCTCCCGGACTCCGAGAGTGAGTAATTGATTGGATCCAGAATGTGTGGAATCCAATTAATCGTAAAAAAAATTGGGTCTCTAAAAGTGGAATAGAGTTTGGATATGCAAGGAAATATCATTTGAACTAAAGTGACGCAGCCAAAACAATAAGAGTGGCTAGACATACTGAAATTTAAACACTAAGAATTCTACTGGGAACAAGTAGAATACGTGGAGGAAGAGAGTTCCATGTTGGATATTTGAATTTTTTATGTCATTTCATACGAAACCATTTCATTATCCTGTTATAACTACCCGGAATGAGGTCTCGCTCCTTACTACAATGATGGTCGTGTACTTATAGGAAGATTTCAAGTGACTCATGGTGAGTATGGGTGGCTGAAAGCCTACTTGATATAGTTTCTCTTCAAATTGTTCGTGCCTTGGAGGTCTTGCACGAGGTTGTGCAACAATCATCATGTTTTGTATCCTTGGTGGACCACCAAACTAACCTCTAACTCATATGGCGATTCTTCCATATTAGCTTTGTGGCCTTCACTTTACTAGCGTCGTTGGTGTCTCCACCCTCGCAATCCTAACCACTAAGTGGAAGTATTCTTTCTTGTTCGTGTCATCGTCGCTGCCCTAAAAAATGTCTCCGATAGCTCCACCTCGTGACTTAAACTACTTCGTAGAGGTTTTCTCCCATGGCTCTATGACTTCTACTTTGCACACGATTCAATAGTGTAAAAAAACCAAGCACATGTTTATCTAACGGCTAGTAAAAATAGATTAATAAACATGGTTAATACAACATAGAATAGGGGGCCACCAACCATGGATAAAGAGAAAGAGGGCAGGATGAGTTATTCACAATTTATTTGATGGTCGGAGTCAAGCTGAAAGTTGGGTATTGGTAATTAAGACCCTCGGGAAATAGATCTGTCATATGTTATCCATAATATGTGAAAGCATCGACGAGATAATTTCATGATTCATTCAATCTGAATGCTACATGGAGAGCATAAGCCAGAGACGGAACATGGAGATTTAGGATGTAGAAGATCATAACATGATGGATTCGGCAGATTTGAATTCATTTCCTATATATCCACTCATGTGGTACTTCATCATACGATTCATCTAAAATCCAACTGTCTAGAAACCATCATATACATCTAGGGTGTAATTTGGAAGAAGGTTCTACGGTTTGAGAAGGGTTTTTTCGAGAAAAAGAATAACCTACTTCAAACGATATGTCGGGCCTTAAATACATAGGAAACTACATGCAAAGTCAAACGCCCTAAATGTGAGCCTCCAAAAACATTTCTATTGTGGGATTGTCATTTGTTAGCGGGCCAATAATTCTTTCATTTTTACCCTTTTCTTATCACAAGGGACCCACTTGTCATTCGGAATTTTTTTTCTTTCATTCTAGTATTTTCCTCAATTCCATCGTCTTCCTCTCGTGGACGCACGTGGCAATCAGACATGGAATAGACGAGCCGTTTCTCTCCCACGACGCTGGAACAAGCACTCGGGAGGCAATCCCATCTACCCCAACTACACCGGTCGCCACCGGTCCCTGCCTCCTCCTCCGTTTGCCACTGCGGCGACGTGAGGAGGTGGGGACCATGGCATTTTTACGTCGACATGTAGTTAGGGTAAGTCTAGTGTTTTCTTGGAGCCCCATTGGGGTGGTGGAAGCGGCCCGGACAAATAAATCTGCCTCAAATCCACTCCCATACCGGAGGTGATCTTCATGGCGGCGTCTCGGAGTTGATGGCAACGCGTGCTGCTTTGTCGTTCAGATCGGCGGCTTGGTCTTCTCGTTGTTCTCAGATCTGGCGAGATTAGTTTCTCGTTGTGTCCCTAGCGTTCGTGGTTATTCGCGACGCTGCTGGCGGCCGGACGAGGTGGTTCTTCTGGAGCAAGAATGCTGGTCCGGAGGTGGTGGATCTGTCGTTCCTCTCCGACTTCGTCGAAGGAAGGCGACGTATCTTGGTCCAAGATAGCACGGGGACGTCCCCTTGGTCGACGTGCCATAACGTCATGTCCCTTGTTGCGTGCATCGGGTCTGTTCATCGACTCACAAAGTCTCGTTGGCGATGGTGCTTTCTCTGATTTTGCAATGGTGGAGGCTCAGCTTTTCTCCCGACGTTCGTCTCGACGGCGCTGGAGTTGACAGCGGTCGCTCGCTACGGTGGTTGCAGTAAACTCTATGGGTCGTTTTGTATTTCTCGATCTTTTAGGGTTGTATCTGCAAATTCAGGATACTCATTTTATCCCGATTTGTCTTTTAGTTTCCACATGTGTTGCTTATTGTAACTTGATTTTCTATTAATAAAATATCGTGGTTTGCTCACAGAAAAAGAACGCGAGGGGAGCCAGATATTGAAGCCCAACGCACTGTACATCCCGGGATCGGTCTAGAACCGACCATAATAGCGTTTTCCTTGCCGTCGGGACTTCCATTCTGGTGCTAGGTGGAATCGAGGAGAAAGACATCCGGAAGCACAAATTGTGGATAGAGGCTCTGTATAAACGCTAGACGTAGGTCGCCCTAGCGCGCTCAGTTCTAGGTCCCCTCGTGGACCATTGGATCATCATCTTACGGCCATAAACAACGTTTCGTGTTTTTGCATTTTAGTTCCTCTACTTTTTGTGTATAAAACCTGCACTCCACAGTAGCCACACTCAAACGAAGGGGTATATTGTGTTTTTCCCGGTCATCTCAATAATTACAGCAATACTGCCATTGCAAGAAATTCACTGGTATTGCAACAAAAATTATCGTCTCGTGTACAAAAAAAAGTATTGCAACAAATTGTTCCAAAAATATTCGAAAAATAAGTAATGTTAAAAATAATAGTTAAAAAAATATGTTATTGCGTTGCAACAAAAAAAAAATCGAACAATTCAACAAAACTCACAACCTATTGCAAAAAAAAATTGCATCAATTAAAAAGTTTGTAAGCAACAAAATAATTTGTCATCGTTTCAGTTGCAACAAAAATCATCACTTATTTCAACAACAACAAAAGTCGATAGCAACAATAAAATCACGTGTTTGCAACATGTAAAGTAGCGCATAAACATATCATTACGAATGAATTCTAAATACACATGCATTTATCTAAAAAAACATCTAGAAAAAATATTGCAACATCTCATTTGTGCTTCCTCAACAAAATACGTGCGAAATTGTTATAAATTTTAAAGACGTACGCAACGTTGGTCGAAATGACGAAGAACACTTTGCGTTATATATGCTGCACATACTTATTATATTGGGCTGCCAATAATATACACTGACACGAAAATTGGGCCAAAAGAACCAAATTCCTGCTAATTGGGCCTCCATAAAGCGCACAGGCCGGTCCAAATGAGCTGCAGCGCGGAAGCAGCGCGAGCAGTAGGAGTGACCTACGCGCGTGTTCTTGGTTGGCCTAGGATAAGTATTTTTCCTGCGAGTTTTATATTTAGAAGCCGAAACGACGAGATCCTAGAGGCCCCTCTAAAAGATTTTAGAGGGCTATCCAGATAGGGCTTCTGCTAGAATTTTTAGGTCCACCAATTTCGCAGAGCTAGCCCTTTCGGGCATCTATTTTTATTTATTTTTTGACACATCCTCAACATTCTACCCTTTTATTTATAACAATAATTTTTTTTGAGAGCATTTTTTTATAACAATACAAAAGAACATTCTACCCGTTGAAAACGAAACTTCAACGGCTCGAGAAACAATATAAAGAAACTGCTTGCACTTTAGCCACGGACAGGTGGGTCACGCCAAGCTTGAACTAAAAGATTCGGCGGCAACCAATAGCACGCAAGGAGAGAGCGTAGCGACGACTCCGATCCTTTCTAGGCCGCCCCGGGCGCCGGCCTTTATCCCACCTGCTCCATCAATCATTTCTGCGATCGATTCATTCATCCGTTTCTCCCGAGGAGGAGAGCTCAATCCAGAGCTGTTCTCAAGCCGCCGGCAGGTAATGATCAATCTGCTCTTCCAGCTCTCAATCTATTTTTGATCCGTTGAAGTCATCTTGCTCTACGTCGGGGGGGCGCCATTTTCGGTCTATTTCGTTCTTGAATCTTCCTGTTTCCATCTCTTGCTAGAAGATGTGGATTGGTTGGCCAGGATAATAGGATTGATTGAGCGCTGCGAATTCAGGTGTTTTGTGCTGCGCTCGAGAATGCTGGATCCGCGCTGGCTGGCCAAACTATTGCCAGGATCGCTTTAGGATTGGGGTTGACTTTGGGAGGTGGAAGGAGAAGTAGACAGAGTAGTCGCATTCTTGTTAGCCCCTGCTCCCTGATTTGGCATGGTTAAATTAGCCTTCCATCCACTACTGAATAATTATCTCGGAAGTGGAGTAGATTGCGTGTGTCTCGGCAAGTACAAAAAGCATCGTGAGACAGATTAATATTAGTCTTTGGCACAAGCATGGATAAAGTGATTCGGCATGCTTGAGAGTCCAATCGAATTGTTGTTTCTGGTGCACTTGTGTGTAGCAACATCTATGGGCTAGCTCTCTCTGTTTGTGTTTAGGAAATTTCACACAACTGCGTCCGTATTGCATTGAGGATAAGATGTACCTGTAGATGCTCATTTATAAAAGCAAAATGGAGAGTAAAGAGAGAAGATCGTGGATGAATTCGTAGATATGTCAGTACTTCTGTTCGACTATCAAGAGATTTTATCATCAAATTCAGCTGTCACATGGTGTGTTTTTTTTTTCCCCGAAAGGATCTGTCACATGGTGTGCTCTTCACTTTAACTTTCTATTGTAAATATGCATTAAAGTGTTGCGGACTTCCGATTGCTGTTCTCATCATTACATATCAATTTTATCCAGAAGAAGATATGGCGAACAAAAGGATTCAGAAGGAGCTCATGGATTTGCAAAAGGACCCACCAACATCGTGCAGTGCTGGGCCTGCTGGAGCAGATCTATTCCACTGGCAAGCCATGATCATGGGCCCTGGTGATAGCCCCTACGCAGGAGGGATTTTCTTTGTCAACATACATTTTCCTCCTGACTACCCCTTCAAGCCTCCAAAAGTGAATTTTCAGACAAAGGTGTTTGTTCTTTACTTACCATCTTCTTACTTCGTCGAGTAACTGTTGACCTTGTTATTGAAATGCTAGTCAGTGACTGTATCTTTGAGAAATTCATTCTATTCTGACATCAGATGTGTTGGTAAAGTTGAGTCATTTCAGTTACTAGATGTTCATGCTACACCGATATATAAAGCTATGTAGTGTAAGGGTGCTACTCAGATAATTAGGCATAGCTGATATGAAACCTGAATCATTCAATTCAACAAAATTTCAGCTCAAGTCAAAACCATTTCTCCTTCCAAATACCAACCAGTGTCTCCTTTTCTGATGATCCAGGTGTATCACCCAAACATCAACTCCAACGGCAGCATCTGCCTGGACATCCTCAAGGAGCAGTGGAGCCCGGCGCTGACCATATCGAAGGTCCTCCTCTCCATCAGCTCCCTCCTCACCGACCCCAACCCGGACGACCCCCTCGTCCCGGAGATCGCGCAGCTCTACAAGAACCACAGGGCGCGCTACGAGGAGACCGCGAAAGCCTGGACCCAGAAGCACGCCATGGGCTGATCCCGGTCAGCACGCGTCACCACCGGCACCAGAGCCAATCCTGCCATTGCAAACACCATTACGCATGGCCGTGCGGAAGCTCATCGTGGCTCCTTCTCTGAACCGATGATTGTTTGTGTACAGTTTACAGTCAAAACCGGAACATCTTTTGCATTATGTGTCCAAACTTTGGGTGTAAACCAACCCTGAAGAGCATCTGTGGTCGCGACATCTGTGTGTACTTTTCAGACGGAAATCTGTGTGTACTCCGTAGCCCTGTCAAGAACTGGTCACGCCTCTGTTTTCATGAGACAGGAAATTTTCAAGAAAATTCTGGTGTTTTGGTTCATTTCTCCAATACCCTTTTCAATTCGCTGAAGATGGTGCATGTTTGGATGGTTTGGTTCTGAATTAACCGTGTGCAATCTAACCGTTCAGTGTTATTGCTTGCGACCACTGCTTGCCTGTGACACACTGACCGTGACATGTGATGAGAGTACATGACGATTAGCCAGCGATGGCCGCACTGGCTTGTTGCTCAAAAATGCACCTGGCTGATTTGTCTACTGGGTTTCCAAAATTTGGCAAACACCTCACTGATAGGTTTCGCTTCAGTCCAAAGCTGCTCATTTGTGGTGCGTACCCTCTCTTGGCTTCCTTCTGCAGAAACACTAGAAAGGCACGGCCTGGACGTTATTTCTTTGGGAGGATTGGAGCAGCTTGCAGGTAAGGTCATGTGCAGCGCCTGTATGTGCAGTCGACGAGATTATGATGGTGACCAGGTAAGCAACCACATTTTTAGGAGATAAGGTTTAGACTGTGATTCATTTCTGTTTGGTTGTACTAGGTGCAGTACTTTCTCCCGTACAGCTGTAGCTACCAGAGTACCATGTTTGGAAAAAGCCTGTGCCATTTCCTACACTCGAAGATCATGCTACCAGCTGGCTGTAGTTGTCTACACATCAATACATCGTGGGTTGGGGTGCCAGATATTTCAGAATTCAGAGCAGGAGTCGCTCATGGCACCACCAAGGAGAACAACTCCTCCGTGTGGCGTGTACCCATGAATGGCGGGCACAGCATATTAACAATGGGTATTCAAAGTCTGAAAATAGTATTCGATTCAAGGTGTTCAACACATAAGTACATGACACAAAGATAGACAATTGTTCCGATCAGTCAATAAATCCCACATCCTGTCGATGGCCTCCAGCTGGGTAACTGAATCAATCGCTACCAGGAGCAAAAACTGCTGCTACGGGAGCCAGTGGACATCTAGATTTGCTTCTCTAGGTGGTCTGAATACTACCCAAATTTTTTGGCAGAAAATAATGGGTATTCAGCTGAATACCCATGAATAGCTTTGTGACCGCCCATGGCCATGATGCCCTTCTCCATGGAACCCCCTCGAGTTTGTACATGTATTCTTTGTAACCCTGTTCTTTGGTTAACATATCCAGATGTTAACCCTAAAAAATCTCTAGATGAAATGCAATGCAAGGTAGAGAGCACTGCCATTTCAAGCAGCTCTCGTGAAGTCTGTCCTGTCATTTTTGGAGCTTGCCTCCATGTGTCTATCGAGAACAGATTTTGTAGAAGAGATTGAGCAACTCAAGAGCTCTAGTCTTGTCCTGTCATTTTTGGAAATTCCAAAAGTTGCGCCAAAGTGTCCTGTCATTTTTGGAAATTCCAATATAGTATAAGTATCTCTATAAGTTTTTTTACGGACAATGGTGTTTGGCAGTCATTACTTCATAATAAACATGTGAGCGGTAAACCATTATCTTTAATATGGTACTTATGAAATCGATTTTTTTTTTAGAAAAGCACCTTTCATAAGTACCATATTGAAGATAATGGTGAGAGCACTCCTTTTTACAAACATAAAAGGTTAGATGGTGGTTAACTTTGTGAGAAATATCCTAGACTTTTTATATTGTCCAGAAGAAGTATGTTATTATTGCATCTGTTTTTGGAACGATGTCTTAGAATGTTGAGTGCTGACACACTCTCATTGGTCAATACTTAGTGGATTGGCATCACATAGTTAATGAAGTAGAAAATCATATATATATCGTCAACGGAAAATTATGTACTTAGATGGGACATAACGCTACAGTATATTTTCCAATCGGTAGTTTGTATTCTGCTTTATCGGAACATGGTTCCGTTTCAAAATACTATGAAATCTTATAGTGCGACTTGATCAAGGGTTTCTTTTTAGTTTCTATGTTGAGGTGAAAATAAAATTTAGCTATGCGAAATTAATATGGAGATATGGATGCGGATTTGTTTTCGGCCGAAGTCTATACAACACTTTTTTTTTATTATACACTGGATATTATACTTTAATATTAGGTCTCCCAGAAGAATGTCACACAATTATGCTTCATGTTTATATGATGTTGATAAATCTCTTCGTTCTATTATTTTTGTGGTAACACTACAACTACTATGATTTTAGTTGGATTCCTCACAATTATTTGGTTTTTGATAAGAAGAAATTCATGTCATCTTTACATGTGTTATTATGTATCAACTGGTTGTGTTTGTGGCGTGTTTAGATCCTCTACAACCCAGTTACTGCCATGGCCGATGCCACGTGTAGTGTACAATACTGTAGAGGATCTCAGCCATGTTTGTGGGCTATTCTACAACGTAATCGACATTCTTTCTGCCAACTTAAAATAGAATGAGATACCGGAGGCTATTTCTTAGATGGAGCATAGTAATGCTTCGGAGGGGGGGCGCATATGGATATCATGTGGAGTTTTACAAAAATAAAAATAAAAATGTGTGTGGGAGAGGGGGAGGGGACCAGCGGCTACATTGGCCACCGGCAGCAGGCGTGGCGGATCTCTGCTTTGTCATCAAACTTAATTTTTATTTCAGCTTATTATATTCATCACCTAATTTGTTTGCTCAGCCTAGTAACAACTAGCGCAAGTGTCTAACCATGGGTGAATTCCCTTTATTAATAGACATCCATTTTTTTTACGAAATAGTAATAACAACCTTTTTGGCGCATCGAAGAAAGTTCAAACGAATGATTCGTATTTCCCAGATGTACGTGTTCCACTGAAAAATCTAAACTGAAATATTTGACAACCTATGTAGGTTCCACACCTACACTGAAAAGGCTCGATCCTAATAAAGTTCCTAATTGCACAAAAGTAAGGTCAGGTGCACACGGAAATGGTTCGCCTTCTACTCTGGTTGTCTTCTCAGCAATGAGAACACGTCATGCTAGAGCACTCGATCGAGTTTCTAGGAGCTATATACAAGTTAGTATTTGTGCTCCTCCACCCTCTAGGGTGATCACGGTATCGTCGAAGCTCCCAGTTCCTGGTGACCCCCGATCCAACAATCTCAAGATGCATGACTTTGTAAAGAAAAAATGAGCAAGGCAAGCGAGCAGCCTCATAAAATGAACTGCAATTTGTTTCATGTCTTCACTGGTCAACAATCCTCAAAAACTGAATTAAAAAAATAGAAATGGAAGTTCATGCCATAGACTGAAGCAATTGTGCTCTTTCAACTTTCAACGTTAATTTTATAGGCTATAAGCTATCACACTATCACAGAACAGTACTACATGTAATCCCAAGCATTTACTCAAAGATAGTTAAGAGGCTGCATCGAGTACAAATATCCCCACCTATCATTTGTGGTGTATTTTCATGCAACGAAATAGATGGTCGTTTCTACTCTGCATTTTTCATGAAACTTTGTTGTCAAATGTTATCTAAAGCATTCATTTTCTCATCTTGTAGTAAAATCTAAAAATCTGAGTTGTGCCCAAGATGATTTGGAATTAATGGGTGCCGCTGAAGTGCAAATTTTTTGCTTGATTGATATTTAAATTATAATTCAGACCGCACATATATTGAATCATAGAGAACGGGATAATTGTGCCTGGTGTAGGCATTTTTGGTCAAGTTCGAGAGTCGGCGACGCATCTCCTCTACCGCAGATTCTCAGCTAGAATTTGGACTAAGTTGAAATCTTGGTTGAGCTTACATGAAATATTCTCCTCGGATTGGATCTCTATTCCTACTGTCAAAGATTAGTGGATAGAGGTGATTCATGGGAGATCTCATCACTGCAAAGCTATTTCCTCTTTGGCGATGTTTATTTCGTGTGAAATTTGCAAAGAAAGAAATGCTTGTGTCTTCCGAAACCAATTCTCCACCAAGGAGAGGATTGCAAGTAAGATTAAGGAGGAGGATAGGTTGTGGTTGTTTGTGGGGGCTAAGGCCTTGAGTACGTTAAAATTGCAAGAGTAGACTTTTTTTGTTCGTAATACCTCTTAAATTTCTTCTTAATCAACAAAATGGCAAACCTTTTGCCTCGTTTCAAACAAAATGTAAAAAAATATGATGTAGAAAAGAGGCTACGAAGGCACGAGCGGTGCGAGAGAAAGGGTGAGGAAAATGGATGGGCTAGTTAGGATACTCGTTATCTTAGGTTGATATAAATCTGGTGTCTTATTACCCCTGATTATCCGGTGTTAGCTGAACTTGCTATCAATTTAAAAGAGATAACTCTTTTCCCTTAATTCGTTTGTGTATCGGTGCAGCTAAGATAATGACATTGTTATACCTGCTTTACTTAGTATCCAATTACTTCATCACTAGTGTTGTTGCCTACCACACAAAACCTAGAGTATCACAAGAAATGTTCTTTTAGTGTCCAGTTGGAAGGTGTAGCGACGGTGGTTACGACGACAGTGGCTTCAATTTTTTTAATATATTACTTTGTAAAATTTAATTGAATAATGAATAAAAAACACCTTGTTCATCGATCGATGTAGAAGCGGGGGTTACAACCTCCGTTTCGAAAAAATAAGGGATAACTCGACTTTTGTTTTCTCGCTCTCTTCTCTCATTTCATTAAAAAACAAGCACATCAACATACAAGTACATGTCCACGTGTGTCATTGCTAGTTTCATGCATTATCTCTTCTCTCATCTATCTGTCTATCTATCTATCTATCTATCTATCTATCTTCTATACTTCTTATAAAGTAAAACCCCACTAACACGCATCAGTGATTTTTCTATCTCAACATGCAACATGTCCACATCATCTATTCTCATATACAATCAATTGTTTATTCATCTCCACCAATATTTATTAATCACTACGTGCAAACTACATATCATCCATTTCTAAACCATATAATTATTCATATTTAATAATTTAAAATATATATACTATGATCAATTGAATTTTACATATTCACTTAGAAAACATAATGTATCGCGTCTCTTATAAAACTAAAAGCGATCCCGCAACAATGCGTGGGGCATCCTTCTGGTTTAATGAAAAAAACATATCTACGTACAAGTACTTGTCCACGTGCGTCATCGCTAGCTACATGCATGTGTGTACGTCAAGCATGAACAAGTACATGTCCACGTGTAGCTGCATACAAGAACATGTCCACATGTGTTGGCTTTGTCGTCGAACTTAACTTTTATTTCATCTTCTTATATTCATCACCTAATTTGTTTGCTCAGCCTAGTAAAAACTAGCACAAGTGTCTAACCATGGATGAATTTCCTTCATTAATAGACATCCATTTTTCTACGAAACAGTGATAACAACCTTTTTAGCGCATCAAAAAATGTTAAAATGAATGATTCATATTTCCCACATGTTCATGTTCCACTGAAAAAGCTATACTGAAAGATTTGGCAACCTATGTTGGTTCCACACCTACGCTGAAAAGGCTAGATCCTGATAACGGTCCTAAATGCACAAAAGCAGCGAGAGACGCACAGGAAAATGGTTCGCCTTCTACTATGATTGTCTTCTCAGCAGTGCAAGTACGTCATGCTAGAGCACTCGATCGAGTTTCTAGGTGCTATATGCAAGTAGTATTTGTGCTCCTCCACCCTCCAGAGCAGTCAAGGTATCGTCAAAACTTTCAGCTCCCGGTGACTCCCGATCCCACAATCTCAAGATGAGTGCTTTCTCAAAAAATGGGCAAGGCACGCGAGCAGCCTCATAAAATGAACTACAATCTGTTTCATGTCTCCACTGGCCAGCAATCCCCAAAAATAAACTAAAAATATTAGAAATGAATGTTCATGGTATAGACTGAAGAAAATGTGCTTTTTCAACGTTAGTTTTATAGGCTAGAAGCTATCACACTATCACAGAGCAATACTGCGTGTAATCCCAAGCATTTACTCAAAGATACTTAAGATGCTGCATCTGAATACAAATATCCCCACCTACCATTGGTGGTGTATTTTCATGCAACAAAATAGATGGCCGTTTCCACTGCATTTTTCATGAAACTGTGTTGACAAATTTTATCCAAAGCATTCATTTTCTCATCTTCTAGTAAAGTGGCAAAAACCTCGGCCGTGCCCAAGATGGTTTGGAATCAATGGGAGCCGCCTAACTGCAGGATTTATGCTTGATTGATCATCTGAAATAGACCGCGAATATATTGAATCGTAGAGGATGGGATAATTGTGCCCGGTGCAAGCTTTTTTATCAAGTTCAAGACTCGGCGACGCATCTCCTCTACCGTAGATTCTAAGCTAGAATTTGGACTAAGGTGAAATCTTGGTTGAGCTTACATGAAATATTCTCGTCGGATTGGAGCTCTATCCCTAGGGTCAAAGTGATGTAGCCCACCGTATTCAACCAAGCACAACATCGATACACAACAAGGTGAACTCACTCATATCTCCGTATATTTCCGGTGACTTGGTGAACGGTGCTCTACCTCATGAAATACCCCTCTATATGCATAGGTGGGATCACACCATGGAGACCCAAGATGGTTCCCAAGATGCTCAAGAACATATCCAAGAAGGTGCACATGAAGCTAGGAAGGAAGTGGGTGAAGACGGCGTCAAGATCGGAGCTCCGAGGAGGAAGAACGGAGGAAAACGGGGTCCTCGGCCTTAACCCCCGGCCAGGACGGCCTCCCCTGGCCTCAGGCCGGCCTCCTCATCCCACCCTGGCCTCAGGCCGGCCTACCCTGGCCATAGGCCGGCCAACCCGAGGGAGCCAGCCTCCCACCCTGGCCTCAGACCGGGCTCCCCTAGCCCCAGGCCGGGCACCAGCCCGAGGGCTCTGGCCTCCACCCCGGCCTCCCAGGCCGGGCTGCCCAGTTTTGTGCGGAAATGCACCGTTTCGCCCCACCTTTCCCCCTAGGCTATATAAGGGACTCCGGTGGCTAGTTCTAGGGATAGAGTTGACTTTGAGATAGAGTTGAGCTTGTTGCTCCTCCTCCCATGTGGAGAACCTCCCCCATGGGATCCATGGCTACTCCATAGATTCATCTATCGGATTGTATCAAGATCTCTCCAAGGAGCTACTCTCTCACCTTGTGATTCTAGTAGCGCTTGCCAACCTTCCCCTTACGGCTTCTGTTGGATCGGTGGACCGGCCGGTGAGAGGAATCGGTTTCAATTAGCGTGTTGTTGACTTGGGTTTGCGATCCCTTGTAGGCTTCACGAGTTATCTTCCCCTTTTTGTGTTTCTACGCATTTGCCCACGTTTCCCCTCGATTCCCGATCTCGTGTTCATCGTGTTCTTCGCGTTCTTCATGTGTTCTTCGTGCGTTTTTGTCGATTCGTGAAGATCGGGCCAACTTAGAGGTCAACACCTATATCATCTGGTATCCAGAGCTAAATTGACACGAATCCGACACCCACACCCCTCCCCATCCACCAATTTTTCTTCTATCCACCATAAATTCGAAAATTTGACCAAAAATAGCCAAAAGGGATTTCGACCGATCTCTCGATTTGTTGAGTTTTTCGTGGTTTTGATTCATAGGTTTGTTGCCAAAAACCATTCCCCACCTTTCTATTCAGCCACTTTCCTCGAATTTGTCCAAAAAAATCTTGATTTGAGAGGAATTTCGAATTTGAGCAAAATCACAGAAAATTCCTGCTCTTCGATTTCCGGACAGATTTTGTATCGTGTTTTTCTTTGTCGTCGTTGCTCCGAATTGAGTGAGGCAAGTTCCTACGCGTCGCCATCGACATCGCATACGCATCTACATCAACGGATCCACGCGACATAGACATCCTCCGCCCGCAAGTCCGAGATCATCCACCGCATAGGTATAACTTGCTTCCGCTTGAACTAACCCATTCCTTTGTGTACCTTACCTACTTGGACTAGTTATTTTACACCGCTTGGCATCGCATTGTGGCACCGAGAGTGCGAGTTTTGCGCTTGTGAGAGACTAGCTACGAGTAGGCATTGGCATTTGGGAATCATCATCCATCAAAAAGCGAAAAATCAAAAAAAAAAGGAGAAAGAGCAAAAGAAGCAAAAAGAGCCAAAAGAAGAAAATGATCGATGCCAATTGCTATCATTTGTAGGAACGCATAGCTTCGAGTTTCAAGAGAGAAGAGAGTGACCGGTTGCCACATTGCGAAGCTTGTTGCCTCTAATTAATTGTGGTTTGAGCAGCGTCCTCATTGCGTTGGTGTGGCATTGAGCTTAGTCTTCGATAGGTACATTTCGTCTCCGCTCGTACATTGGCCACATTAACCCCATTTATCCCTTGTGTGTGTGTTTTTAGTTTCCACCATATCATTTTTCCTCCACTAGGTTTGGTTTTCGTGCTAACTTTTCTTTGATTCTTCTCCATGTTTTACAACATACTTTTCTTTGGATTTGTCGTTTTCTCGCCACATTTCTAACCCATTGCCATCCACCCATAAGCCGTGTGTGTTTTGGAGCGTGTTTTTGGGATCTTTAGAACTCAAGTCACTTCATTCTTTTTGGTTATCGGTTTCTCTTGGCATGGTCCACTAGTTCCAATACTTGCTAAAAGGTGAGGTTAAGCTCTTAGGTCTTCACACTCTATATATACACTTGCGCTTGTGACTAACCATGTGTAGCGAGAGCGAATCATATGGAGGCCATGATGACCATGATGAGTCCATGATGGACCACTACAACTACAACGAGCTAGACATGGACCTCCACTCCTACGAGCACGACGTTGTGCATGACCACTACTACGAGCATGACATGGTGGATCACCACCACTACTACGACCACGACGTCGAGCTCTACACCGACTACTCCTCCCCAAGCATCATCGACATGGAGGAGCACCACAACAACCATGACGACTTCGACTCCATGAGTTCCAACGACATGAACCACTACTACAACTATGACACCGCAAGCTTGGATGACGAGATGGATCCATGCTACACCGACAACGCATCCACAAACATGACGGAGTACGACACCGACAACGACTCCACAAGCTACTTCGACTCCGACATGAATGAGCTCACTTACAAGAACTTCCTCTCCAAGCTTCGTGGGCCCAGCTATCATATGTCATATGGTTCATGCTCACCACCAAGGAACTTCAAGGAGCATGCCAAGGCCAACACAAGACAACTCCCTTCAACCTCAAGATGGCGCAACGACAAGAAATCCGACAAGTTGGCAACGTCAAGATTGTCTCCTTCAACATCAAGACGGCGCCACAAGAAGGACATCATCGAGGCCCCATCTAGCGAGAAGGCCAAGAAGCCAAGGCATCCAAATGACTTTCGGAGTCATCCCACACATGAGGTGCGGGAACGCCGCAAGCTCCATCGTCAACAAACTTCGACCCATCATTGCTCGCCATCACCACTACCTCGACCTCGACACCGACAAGGCCGTGGTGACCCTCTTCAAGATCACCCTCTATGACCGGATATTCTTCATCACCCACCTTCTCCAAGCTCGACTTATGACTATGGTCTACATGGCTTCGTGGATGGTTCTCGCCCACATGCAAGGCTTCCAAGGAAAAATGTGTGTCACCACCACAATGACCACCAAGACCAAATCCAATATCAAGAAGGTGCCCTCGACATGGCTTCTAGTGAATGCCTCCCTCAACCCACCACAATGACCACCGGCGCCATCCTCTCCATCATGACCGCCATCGCCAAGTCAATGAGGATGACACACAGGATCTTCCGCTACCTTTCTTTGATGACACACATGAGCTTCCGCTACCCATCTATGATGAAGACCCAAATGAGAGAACTTCTCAACACCAAGCAAGTGAGAATGCTCCATATGGCTTGTCTTTCCCCATCTTTGAGGAAGACCCCATTGAGCGCCACCATCAACAACAACCAAGTGGGATTGCTCAGCATGCTACTTCACTACCCATCTTTGATGAAGACCCCAATGAGCTCCTACATCGACAACACACAAGTGGGCATGCTACACATGACACTTATCTTCCTCTCTTTGATGAAGACCCCTATGAGCGCCCACTTCGACCACAACTAGGCGCGGATGCTACCCATGATATCTCATTCCCCTTGTTTGATGAGGAACCTCTTGAGAGACCACGTCACCAACAAGCAAGTGAAGATGCTCCAAGTGACCTCTCACTTCCTATTTTTGATGAGGACCACATGAGCGACCTCGCCAACAACAAGCAAATGGAGTTGCTATCCATGATTCTCCTCCTACCATATTGGATGAAGCACCGCACCAACTTGACCACGGAATTCCATCGCATCATCACCAACATGAGGAATGGGAGCCTCCACCTCATCTTCACCAACAATGTGCTTTCTTTTCGCACCCCGCCTTCGACAAGGATCAAGATCATCCTCGCCATGGACACTATGATACCACTACTTCATCGAGGCAAGAGGCAAGAGATACTTCACCACCAACACCCAACCACAACTTCCATGAGCGACATTCTATGAGGATGAACAATGACCTCCATGATCAAGAGCATGAGCTTCCCTCATCGCCACAAGTGTGCCAACAACATCACGAGTGCGAAGCTAGTCCTCCAATGCCACAAGATAGACATCACCATGCGCATGAGGATACCACTCTACCACTCTATGATGAAGACGTTGATGCATGTGACATTGTGAAAGAGGCTCATCCCTTGCCATAATCTCTAAGGCATTCTTCTCCTTCGTCTCCAATGACACAAGTGCCAACTCCCACCATCCACAAGAGAGCTTCCAATGCTACCAATGAGATGATCATGGTTGCCAACCAAAATGGTGACCATGCCTGTATGGGTGAAGGCCAATACTATGCCTTGCACCAACTAGCTCTCAATTCCTTGGACATGCCAACCAATGGTGACGAAAGCGTCTATTGCAATGAGGCCAAGAATTCATCGCGAGTGATGACACGAGTTCTTCAAGCCTATCCTCAAGATAAGGACCAAAGATGCAACCTCTCTAGAGCCGGCGTCAATGGCTCATCTATCATTGATGGAGGTAACAACGAATTTGGTGACACACTCCCCTTGACTTCAAAGCATCTCATGACAACCTCCACAAGGCCACGCTCAAGACACCATTCTAGCCAAGGATATCTTCATCATCATCATCATCGACCATTTGAGGATGCTACAAGGCATGACTTTCACTACCACATCACGGAGATGATGGATCCTTCCTCGACACAAGCCATGACCCTACCTCCTCCTCCAAGAAAGCCACATTTTCCACACTTGGAGATCACCCCAAGAGACGAGATGCTCGAGTTCTCCTCGCCACATGCTATGACACTACCGCCTCCAAGCAATGCAACGCCTTCGACTAGTGCGCACACCTCAAGTGCCAAGACTTTGGAGCCTTCTAGTGTCCCCTCTCAAGCTTCTAGTGAGATGAGTGGTGAGAGAGAGATCCACCTTCACGTGAGTGAGAGCCACAAGCCCATCATGAGTGGAAAAAGCATGAGTGTTCCTAGAGGCACCGCCATGATAGCCACCAATAGTGAGATGAGAGTTCAGAGCAAAACCCCATTTGTGCTTATTGATACTAATGGCTTACAAACTTTCTCTCCATCTTTGTTGTCTATTTTGCAGAGATTTGGTGACCCTATCAAGCATCCTCGACCTCATGGACTTCTCCACATCCAAGGCTCTCAACATCGCATGAACATCGACACCGACTTGAAGAGTTGGAAGGAGAACATTCCGCTCGTCATGATCCACATGGAGATTGACAAGAGCTTCTATGACACGGCATTCTACATCCACACTCCTCAAGTCAAGATCTACTCGGCGCTTCACAAGCACTTCGACCACAACGCCTTCTACGCCTACATCACATATGTTTCGATGTGCATGGAGTTTGACAAGCGCATCCACGACAACGAATTCTACGCCTACATCCGTCATGTCAAGATGTACTTGGAGTTCCACATGCGCATCAATGACAGCAACTTCTTCATATACATCCCCCACATCAAGATGTACTTGGAGTTCGACAAGCGCGTCAACGACAATGATCACCACGGCTACACATCAACCGCCAAGATGTACATGGACTTTGACACAAGCATCAACAACAACGCACCCCATGGAGCGGCGTGCAACCAATGCGTCAAGTTCATCTACACTCTACCGCTTCCGCAAGCTCACCCTCATCCATCCAATGAGGACCATGTCAAGATCGTCATCGCCTTTGGACTACACCCTCCACGCGCATACCTTGGCATGATCTTCGATAAGAGGCTCAACTTCAATGACTACACCGCCTCGCAAGGTCCTCTTCACCAAACCAAGGACGACCACTTCAACATCGTCACCGCTTTTGGACCACCCCCGCTACGAGCCTACCGTCACATGAACTTCGACAAGCGGCTCAACTTCAACGACATCTTCGTCGTCAACATTCCTTCTCCCACTCACATATGGATGGAACGAGAGTCGAGGACGACTCTTCTTCAAGGGGGGGGAGATGATGTAGCCCACCGTATTCAACCAAGCACAACATAGATACACAACAAGGTGAGCTCACTCCTATCTCCGTATATTTCCGGTGACTTGGTGAACGGTGCTCTACCTCATGAAATACCCCTCTACATGCATAGGTGGGATCACACCATGGAGACCCAAGATGGTGCCCAAGATGCTCAAGAACAAATCCAAGAAGGTGCACATGAAGCTAGGAAGGAAGTGGGTGAAGACGGCGTCAAGATCGGAGCTCCGAGGAGGAAGAACGGAGGAAAACGGGGTCCCCGGCCTCAACCCCCGGCCAGGCCGGCCTCCCCTGGCCTCAGGCCGGCCTCCTCATCCCACCCTGGCCTCAGGCCGGCCTACCCTGGCCTCAGGCCGGCCACCAACCCGAGGGAGCCGGCCTCCCACCCTGGCCTCAGGCCGGGCTCCCCTAGCCCCAGGCCGGGCACCAGCCCGAGGGCTCTGGCCTCCACCCCGTCCTCAGGCCGGCCTCCCAGGCCGGCTGCCACCCAGGCAGGCGCAGCCTCCCACCCCGGCCTCACAGGCCGGCCAGGCTGGCCTCCCAGGCCGGGCTGCCCAGTTTTGTGCGGAAAAGCACCGTTTTGGCACTGTTTCGCCCCACCTTTCCCCCTAGGCTATATAAGGGACTCCGGTGGCTAATTCTAGGGATAGAGTTGACTTTGAGATAGAATTGAGCTTTTTGCTCCTTCTCCAATGTGGAGAACCTCCCCCATGGGATCCATGGCTACTCCATAGATTCATCTATCGGATTGTATCAAGATCTCTCCAAGGAGCTACTCTCTCACCTTGTGATTCTAGTAGCGCTTGCCAACCTTCCCCTTGCGGCTTCTATTGGATCGGTGGACCGGCCGGTGAGAGGAATCAGTTTCAATTAGCGTGTTGTTGACTTGGGTTTGCGATCCCTCGTAGGCTTCACGAGTTATCTTCCCCTTTTTGTGTTTCTACGCGTTTGCCCACGTTTCCCCTCGATTCCCCATCTCGTGTTCATCGTGTTCTTCGCGTTCTTCGTGTGTTCTTCGTGCGTTCTTGCCGATTCGTGAAGATCGGACCAACTTAGAGGTCAACACCTATATCACAAAGATTGGTGGATAGAGGTGATTCATGGAAGATCCCATCACTGCAAAGCTATTGCCTCTTTGGCAATGCTTATTTCGTGTGAAATTTGAAAAGAAAGAAATTCTTGTGTGTTCCGAAACCAATTCTCCACCAAGCAGAGGATTGTAAGTAAGATTAAGTAGGAGGCTAGGTTGTGGTCGTTTGTGGGGGCTAAGGCCTTGAGTACGTTGATATTGGAAGAGTAAACTTTTTTTGTTCGTAACACCTCTTAAACTTCTTCTTAATAAATAAAATGGCAAACTTTTTGCCTTGTTTTAAAAAATGTAAAAAAACTGATATAGAAAAGAGGCTATGAAGGTCGGGTGAAAGAAAAGGTGAGGAAAATGGATGGGCTAGTGAGGATACTCATTACCTTAGGTTGATATAAATCTAAATGAAAGTTTCCCTATGCAAATTTAGCCTGAAATTTCTAGATAAATCTAATTAAAATCATCCCAGCTGAACCAAGATTTAACCAATCGGGATGAAAGCCTCCCTGTCATGCGCTTCTTGGGAAGTAAGAGTGCAATCTATATAGTCGTGCTAGTCTGACATAACTATCGTTATACCGGGTCAGAAACATAATTAGACAATAAGATAACTATAGACTTTATCAGAAAAGATAATGGACTACACCATCCGAGTGCACAATGGAGTGTTGATAACTACTTTGGCAGCTCTATTTAGCATATAGTGTGGCTTCCCTTATAATCCTGTTGATGGATTCCATTGAGCTAGCTTTTGTGCCCCTCCACTCCCGAAAGCGGTCAAGTTATCACCAAAGCTCTCAATTCCTGGTGACTCCCAATCCCACAATAGCAAGATGTATGTCTTTCTTAGAAAAGGGCAAGACACATGAGCAGCTCAATAATCAGGCTGAGGGACATGGCCGACTTGTCACGTGTGTTCCTGATAGGTGACAGCTTCGGTGCCAACCTGGTGCACAAGATTGCCGCTGGGTTCAGCTCGGCGGAGCTAGGGTATTGGGGGGCACGTCAGACTCCATTGGCCACTGCAGCGGGCATGTCGGATCTCGGTTTTGTCTTCAAACTTAAATTTTATTTTGCGACATGTTTGACGACAAAGCTGAGATCCGCCACGCCCGCTGCCAGTGGCCAATGATTCCCATGTTTCAATTGAACTTTGGCGCTATTAATATTTTACCCAATTTTTTGGATGCAGCTCAAGTTCAACAATATATTCATATTTTCTTCCTTAATGTGAGCTTTCAATTTTATACAAAATAGGCACTAATCGCATTGGCAGAATTTCACATATGGTGATCCGCCCAACCCAAATGGCGTTCATGCCTAGGCGACATATCCTAGAGGGGGTTGTCATTATGCATGAGACCGCTCATGACCTGCATAGTACAAAAGTTACATGGAATCATTTATAAAATTGATTTTCAGAAATTCTATGATAAGGTGAAGTGCTCTTTCTTGCAAAAGCATTGCACATGAAAGGATTTGCACAAATGTGTTGTGAATGGACTGTGTTTTTTGTCTAGGGTGGAAATGTTGGTATCAAGGCTAATGGCATTGGTAATTATTCTTCAAAGGATTCAAACAAGGTTATATTTTGTCACCAGTCATTTTCGACATTGCATCCGACATGTTAGTAATCCTCATAGCTAGCGCCAAAGAGGATGGCCAAGTGGGGGAGTCTCATGCCACATTTAGTTTATGGTGGAGTGTTTATCCTTCCATAAGCGGACGGCAAAATTATTTTCACGGAGCACGACTTGGAGAAAGATGTCAACATGAAAGTCCTTTTATGTGTTTTTAACGGTTATCAAGGCTTAAAATTAAATTTCATAATAGCGAAAAAAAATTTGTTTTGAGAAGGTTAATCGGTATAAGAAACGGTTTGGCCGCAAGCTGGCTATTTTATCTTCTCGGTACCTAGATGTCCCTATTCACTATCGAAAATTGTGAAACAAAAATTTAAGCCGGTCAAGGATCAGTTTGAAAAACACTTGGGATGTTGGAAAGGTAATATGCTCTCATATGAAGATCAACTTTTTCTTATAAATGCAGCTGTAACGGATCTGTCCATGTTTTTATGTTGTCTCTTTTTAAGTGCCTAAAGGTGTTTGTAGAAGACTAGGCCATTCCACATCCGTATTTTTCTAGCAAAGTGATAAACATATCAGAAAATATTGGTTAAGTAAGTGGAGTATTATCTGGTGACCTCAAGTTCAGGGGGATTGGGTGTGTAGGTATTAGACATACAAAATAAATGGTTGCTTAAGTTACCGAATGAGGAATCAATGTGGCAGTATTGTTTATTTTACCAAAAATACAGTTTTCCAATTTTTGGTAGGACCTCGTGGGAGCCAAGGGAAAGTTGTTTGGTAGAGGATCTTTATAGCTGAAACGGTTTTGTGGAAGAACATGTCTAGGTGGCATGCCTCTTTCCAACAATATCCATCCTTATATAATATTGTATAACTAAAAGATGTTTCAGTTGCCAATGCTATATATTTACTCCCAATAAATATTATTTTCAGTTGCAAGTGTTTCTCCATGTGCTCTTTCACTAAACATAGATTTTAGAAGAGTTTCAACTGGAAATAAATAGGATCGTTGGGAACATTTAGTTACCGGGTTGATGGGTATTACTTTGTCTGATCAAACTGGTGTTTTTGTTTGGTGTCTTAATACATCTGGCTTATTTTCTGTTAAGTCAATGTACTTGGGTCTGTTAAATGAACACACAGTTTTTCGGTGTAAATACATTTGGAAGATGAGGAAGGTGCCACTGAAGATCAAGATTCCTCTACAAAAAATGCTTTCAACAAAGGATAACCTTGCTAAAAGAAGTTAGAATGGTAGCCAAAAATGTTGTTTCTGTCAGACTGATGAGACGATTCAACATCTTTTTATATCCTGCATGTTTGCAACATTGATTTGGCACATTCTCTTTATGTCTTTTAATTTACTTCCCCCGACTAATATAACGAATATGTTCGGTAATTGGCTGCGTGGAATTGATAAGAAATATAAAGTCCAAGGCGCCTCATTGCTTGCTAGTATAATCAAATGTTAAGTCTTACATTCTACATGTCCTTTATCTTTAGATGGCTGATTCATGCCTCAACTCTCTCTGATTCGTATACTACGTATGAATACTTTGCAATAGTTAATAAGAGGCTATATGCATCAATCGATGCAGAGGCCGGGAAAGATGCCCCTTTTCGGGGGGAAAAAATTAGTCGGACATTAACCGGGCACAAATGGACATCTTTTTTGCAGTTTGATTAGTTGATGGATCTTAACTTATGTGACGAACCAGATGTCTGGAAGTTTACTGCCTCCGGTTCTCTTACTGAATACTAGATTTCTTTGAAGATGCATCTGAAAACTAAAAGTGCCTCTAAAATAATAATTTTGTATTGTCCTTATGTAGAATGGTACTTCTAACACAAGATAATTTCACTCTAAAATGAAATGGAAATGGAAATAAATAATACTTCTTTGTAGCAAAGACGAAACAAGTTAGCACTTTTTATTTCCACGTAACTTGTGTGGCAAATAGTTCACGTGGCTGCCTGCCATGTCATCTTACACTACGAATATGTTTGACGATTTTTCATTTTGAAGCGCCCAAATCGTTCTACGGTAATTTTCATTAATATGTACAAACAAAAAATTATAAATGGAATGCTCTAAAAACGTTCATCCAATGCCAGTTTTCTCTAACATAGATGAAATTAATCTCCAACTAGAACGGAATTTATCCAATTAACAAGAGAGGACTTGTTGAGAGGTTTACATCTGTGCTTTAAAATGTGAAGGTCTTGATGAAATTGGATCTTCTAAGATAGAAAACCTGGCGTCAGGTCCTCAAAGATCTTGGCATTTCTCTGCTTCCAAATATTCCAGCACCCCATGATCAAAAGATCCAAAGCAATATCTTTGGGCAGAACGGAGCAAATGAGGCTGCACTCATCAAAAACTAAGATACCTCTTTTCTTCCCTTGTAGGATGTTGGACCAGCAAACTCTAGCAAAAGTGCAGTCAAAAAACAAGTGCAAAGCAGTCTCCTCTGGATTCTCGTCACAAAGAACACATGAGTAGCTTGGAATATGGAAATTTCTCCTAGCCAGCTGATTTCTAGTGTTCAGTCTATCATGGAGCAGCAGCCAAAAGAAGATCTTATATCGTAGAATAGAGGAATACCTCCAGGTGTTCTGGAATAAACAGTGAGCAGGGGAGCCAATCATCAAAAATTCATAGGCTATTCTTGTAGAAAAAATCTTATTCCCTTTGCAAAGCCATGCATCTTGGCAAGTTGTGATGTTAAAATCCTGAATTTCATGGGACATAGTCTCATATTGTTGAAAATCTTCCATAGATAAAGGAAGATGAAAGTGATCAGAATAATTCAGGGCAGAGTAGAAATCCATAACTGTTATCTCCTTATTTCTGCAGAAAGAGAAAAACTCAGGGAACCTATCATGAAAATACTGATCTTTTGAAGTTATCGGTTCAGAATAACACAGAGTCCCCAGAGCCAACTTGACAAACTGCCATATCTTTGTATAAAGGAACAAGCTTCAGCATACTTCTCCACCAAAAGGAACCCACATGCCTACAGTTCACATATCTATCCCTGTAATACTTTTCCTTGATAAATTTGATCCAGGGAAGATCCACATTATTGAAGAATTTATGAATGTGTTTCAGAAGCAAAACATTGTTCTGAATAAAAATGTTCATAACTCCAAGTCCACCTTGAGTCTTGGGTTTACAAACTTTTTCCCAAGCAAAAAGAGCGGCACCTCTGTCCCCCATGCCATTCTTTTTACAAAAACAAAGTCTGAGCAGTTTGTTAATTTGCTCAATAACAATATCTTGAACCAGCAAAGTGCTCAGATAGAAGATATATAGACTAGAAAATAAGGACCAACTTATCTCCATAGGATAGAAGGGTAGTAAGCCGGCCATTCTGTCACTAATCCTAGTCAAAATAGGCATCAAATCCAACACTTTAGGATTACTGATAGTCATAGGCATACCAAGATAAGTGAAAGGAAAAGATCCTTCAGAGCAGCCAAATGTATGCAACAAGATATTCACCCTGTCTTGTTCCATATAAATAGGAATCAAACTTGACTTGTTATAGTTAACTCTTCATCCAGTGAAAGATGCGAAATGATTAAGCAAGCACTTGGCATGTAAAAGTTGTTGAGGACATGTTTCATGATAAGAATGGTATCATCAGCATATTGAACTATAGGGAAATCAGGACAAGCTTGAGACTGAAGGGGGAGTGAATCAAGAGATTTCTCATAGCCTCATTAAAAATGTCTTGAAGCAAGTCTGCTGCCAACACAAATATTAACGGGAGAGGAGGTCACCCTGTCTGACACCTCTTTTACATCTGATTGTTTACGTGGAATTCCATTAAGCAAAACAAATGAAAAACTAGAGGAATAAATAAGCTCAATCCATCTCATCCGACTAGGGACAAAACCCTTGGCAACAAGAATATCATGAATAGTATTGTGTTCCAACATATCAAAGGCTTTCTCAAAATCAAGCTTCAGAATGAGAGCTTCCAAATTAGAACTTATACATAGATGAATATATTCATATACCCAAGGCAGACAATCTTGAATGGATTTAGCTTTGATAAAACCATATTGATTGACATGAATCAATGAAGACATTTTGGATTGAAATATGTTTGCTAAAAGTTTGGTGATGATCTTGAGGGAGCAGGTCAAAAGAGAGATGGGCCTAAAATCAGAGGGGGTGATAGGGCAGTCCTTCTTGGGGATTAGGGTGATGAAGGATGAATTGATACTTTGGATGGTGACATTCCCATTATAGAAATCATCAAGTAAATCATAAAAATATTTAGCAATAATAGGCCAACAATTTTTTATGAAGTTGGTATTAAAACCATCAGGTCGGGGCATTTTGTACATAGGAAGTTGCTTGACCGCCTTATCAATTTCTTCTTTAGTAAAAGGAACCTCCAAATCATCTAAACCCTCAATCTTATTAATGAGTTGAACCAATCCAAGATCGTCAACAGTGTCTGAAGAAGAACCCATCCTTTGTTTAAAGACTCTAGAGAGGATAGCTTCTTTCACCGAGTGCTCCAAATGTTGCATCCCTTGTTCATCCATAATGGAAGCAATGAAATTTCTTCTATACTTAATGGTGGCTTTCACATGGAAAAACTTAGCAATGATTCTGCCATTAAATTGTGGCTCTCGTTTTCCAATAAGAATTCTGTCTAGCCGGGATTTTAATCATATGATCCTTAGCAATGATTCTGCCATTAAATTCCCAAATAGAGAGATCTCTAAATTCTTCAAGATGATAAAAAAAATCAATGATATCATTAGTGTTTTTTATAACAACAGATAATTGTGACTTGTCTTTAGCCCAAATTTTGTGTCCCTTATGAAGTCTCTTAAATTTCGCAGTAATACGTTTGGCACTATCATTCTCCTGAACATCTTGCTCCCAAATCTGTTGGATAATATTGTTAAAATCATTGTGTTTCAGCCAAAAATTCTGAAATCTAAAGATGGTTGATTTAGGAATATTAGTACCAGTCTGAATCATAATAGGGATATGATCAGAAATCGGTTTGGATAGTGGAAGAGCCATAGTGTTGGGGTAATTAACAGTCCAAGATTCAGAAGAGAAGATCCAATCCAACTTATCCAACAATGGAGCACTTTGCATGTTGCTCCAAGTATAATCTCTTCCCTTAATAGGAATCTCAACAAGGGCCAAAGAAACAATAGCTTAATTAAAATCAAGCATATCTTGCACATTACCACCATCTCTACTTCTGTTGGAAGGGTGTCTAACATAGTTAAAATCTCCAACAATCAACCAGTCTTGGTCTTCTGGACAATCAATGTTCTTAAACCAATCTAAAGATTGAACTCTAGCTTCAGATTGGCAAGGACCTTAAACATTAGTTAAAATCCAAGATGAAGCATTCTGTGTAGAGGTAAACTTGACAGAGAGCGAAAAATCATTCTTAAAGACAGTTGTACTAGTGAAAATGCTTCTTTCCAAGGAATGAGCAGTCCACCAGAGGCCCCATTTGAAGGGATAAAATCAAATTTAGAAAACCTTCTTAGACAGAATTTCTTAACATATGAACTATCAAAATTCTATCTCTTAGTTTCTTGCAGACAAACAACAGCACATCCTGATTCCTCAATCTTATTAAATTCTGCTAACCATTTATCTGAATCATTGATACCTCTAATATTCCAATTTAACACACTCCAAGTTCTATTCTTCATTATAAAGGTTATAAAACCATACCAAAAGTCTGAATTCCTCATACCAGAGGCAAAACAGAAACCAACCACTACAAGTACTCCATAGACAAGGATTTATTACAAAATCATCCGTCATACATATCAAAATCTTAGAACTAAATAGGTGAGCTAAAAAAGAATGTTCCCTAGTCTTTATCCTCCCCTCTCCTCTTCCAGCAGTGCTACCTCCATTTTGCTGCTCATGCTCATCCTCAGCGCCCTGAGCCTGCGTCTTTCTCTTATTCCCCTTATCCATTAAAGCCTCTTCAGTGTGGTCCTTAGGGTCCACCTTACAGAAAGAGACAGAAATATTTTTAACAATCTTAGCAGGGACAATGGGTGGTCTAGAATTGCAGCTAATACAATTTCTATCCATGCACGTGCTTTTCTTGAAACCATTTTTGAGATGCAGCAACCTAGTACTTCTTCTCACCTCAGTCTCTACCATAGGTTCCTTATCTTTCCTCTTCCAATTGATATGCAGAGCAGATGTAGTGGAAGACAAAGGTTCAAATGAGGAATTCTTATGTGGTGTCTGCAACTCAGGAGGAGAAGAGTCAACTCTACAGGTAGGAGCATGAGCCTCTAAACATTTATCGGGAATAACAAAATCATAGTATAATGATGAATCAGGCCCTTCACTAAGATATTTCTAGAAATTTTATACAAGTATTGATTTTGCCCAGTCAAACATATCAGAATTAAGAAGGGCAGCAGTAAAGAAGTTTACCCATTCAATTGGTACTTTGACAACCTTATCTTCAATACTTTTTTGAGAAAAATTCTCCTTCAAAGTTGAGCCCCCTGTGCTCCAAGGAGGTCAGAGTCTGAAAATTCCCAAGGACCCATCATTTCCTGTAAAACAGGGTCAGCCACTTCTGGCCCAAATTGCATTGCACCCACATAAATATTTATGTATAATGGTATAGGAAAACCTTGAGGAGCATCCCTACCATGTTCATCATTACTATGTTGATCTTGAACTGAAGGCACAAAAGTTTTAGGACAAGGAGTTGGGATCATAGTATTAGAATTATGTGGACTATTCAACCTGGAAACATTATTCCCAATCTCTGCAGTAACCACTAGTTCATACATCTGAGCAGCTGTGAAATTAGGACTAAATTCTGCACAGTCAAGGGGAGTCTGTTCCAATAAAGGGGTCGTTGTTGGGCCACATCCGAGATCTTAATAGATACAGATGACCAGTTTCCGAAGGAAACAATTCCACAGTATGAGATGGGCCTTGCAGAACAGGTCCAGGGAAGTCCATAAATTCAAATTGAAGGCCCAATGGCACTTCCCCCTCTTCTTGTGGGATATTAAGATCAAAAGGAAGCAAAGCAGCTATAGGAATCTATACACCTATTTCAAGGGGTACCAAATCACCCACATGATTTGCTGGTGGAGGGCCAAGATGAGAGTTTTTAGAGTCATTGTCAGCAACAATATCAGTAATAGTGATATTACTGTTCTCGTTATCCTAAATCATATTATTGATATCTTGAGCAGGTTCCAGCAAGTCATTGAGTTCAAGGAATTCACCAACATGAAGCTCAAGGTCCACAATGTTATCTTCAGGAGGCATAGCCTAGTGCCCACCAGCAATATTATTAGCTGCAATTAGCTCCTCAACAGCCATATGGACAGGGTGATTCACCACCTGATTGGCAGGAATCTACACAGCTTCAGCCTCTTCCAGAACATTAGGGATGGCACTTTGGGTACCATTCAGGTACCCTCTAATTTCTATGGTTAAAAAAAATAAACTAATTTTGCGATCACATCATCATTTTAGAAAATGTATTTCATTTTTTGAACTAGTGAGGGTAGAGGGTACCCTAATGGTAACACACTGCCATCATTACAGAACATCATGAGCAGCAACAGGACCAACCACATGGTTATTCTGATTAGGATGATGAAATTGCTCAACAGGGGCTGGGTGGGGGGTTACCATCAGGTGTCACATCATCCTCTTGAGGTGGACCTCCACCATGCAACATATCCTGAAGAATTACAATAGGGCAAGTCCATGATTCACACAAAAATTGTTCTGCTCCAGACACAACGGTACTCAAAGGGATATCGGATAGATAATCAACACGGATCTTGATCAGAACATAGGCATCAGTAGATTTTTGTCTGTCCCAAACCAATAGCTTCCCAAAGCTTCTGCCGGCATTAGCAATTTCATGTGTGAATCTGAGATCGGCTCGAAAACCAATCAACTTTACCCATACTTCCCTACTAATATTAAATCTTCTCCAGTTCATACCCTCATTATGCTTCTCAAAAACCAATTGGACATCATCACAGGGGTGAGGGCTATTGGAAACAAACCAAATCCTACCCTCAACACTATCAAATCTGACAAAAGCCTGACCAAATGGGCACTTCGTAATGGATTTGTATCCTGCTCTCTTCTCAAGCCTAAGAAACTCGTCCAAAATCTCATGCACATTCGGAAAATCAACTTCACCTTGTGGCCTAGGAACGATGGTTAGGATGGACAAATCTTCATTGGTCGGGCGGAGTTCACCATGGATGGCACGGACTCGAGCAGGCCTTCCTTCCACCACCAATGTTGCTCAATCGGGAGGGAGAAAAGGGGTAGGGTCGAAAACAAAGCTCTCCATATCAGATTCAGTACCTCGGGGCACCTTCGGAGCAACCGAAAAAATCCTTGCAGGAGAAACAGGGGAGACAAAATGAGAAGAGACAACATTCTCCTTGTTGAGTGACACATGTATAGCTCGTGGAGGAGAAATTAGTCGCTATGTGATTCTAGCATTTTGCAAAGCAATCAATTTCTCCCTGTCCAACCGCGAAATCTCCGTTGTGTTGTCAAATCTGTGGCGCGTAGAACGAGGAGTCCCCTGCTTCTCCCGATTAGTTTCCATACCGCGAGTTAGAGAATGGGCTGGCCCATTAATCCCCGAGTTGTAACGACAGTCAGCAATGTGTCCCCATCTACGACAGGCCCGGCAACGAATACGATTATTGCAGTTTGGCCGAGAATGACCGGCCGAGAAACAACGGACACAATAATGCTTGGGCCTAGAGCTATTAACAGCATTTAAATGAGTAATTCCCGCTCTTGAAAGTCCTTTATTACTATCATAATGATGCAATGAACGAGAATTCCGCACGGGATCAATGGACAAATTTTGAATCTGACGATGATCATCGAAAAATCTGGGATAGTAGTCCATTCATGTTCTTGTTCTTTCAAATATAGTTGATATTCTTTACGTGAATCCGGACCACCTTTACCCCATAACCAAAAAGTCATACAGAAAAGAGAGTTAAAGATGTTACCCCCTCTGAAAATCTCAAAACCCACGTCCTTTGAGAACACAGAGAATCTAAAAGACCAATTCTGTAGACATTTCACTCTGTAATATTGAAAAATGAGACTTACAGAATCCGAATTGAGCTTGATGCGGGACCGAGAGAAATCGACAACCAAGAAAAAATCCCCATGATTCCTTCCATCTTCAACCACCACAGAGGAACCAAACTTATCCTTGATACGCTTCTCAAAGATAATACCATCTTCAAACTAGAGATCCGAGAGCGCCATGAGTACAAGCGGAAAGAAAAGTCTTGAAAGACAACCAAAAGGTTTTGTTTGTGGCTGCCTAATCACGGAATGTGATTTGGCAGATTTCGGTGGTCCTTGTGGCCGGAGTGGCCAGCGGTGAAGGCCGGAGGGGGGCACCGAGGAGAGTGCTAGAGGAGAGCAATTTCCCCCATCCAGAGGCTTTTTTTACTGGTTCGACGGTTTGTTAATGATGTTCAGTAAACACTTTCAGATTGAAATGTACTACTGCTTAGTATGGGGTATGTGAAATTGTCGAAATGATGTGATTTTAACATGGCAGAAGTTTCCCATTGGATCCGCATGCATCTTCATCTTATCAAGGTCATCCATTGGGCAGTCCTCCGACTTCACGCAACATACCTATGTCACTGTCACAACTAGAGAAAGCACAAGCTCTACCTACGATTGATTGATTGCTTTGCTCTACTGATTGATTGATCCCTGGACGCCAATAGCTTGCACGAGCAAAAGTGGTACTACTACGGCTCAGCAGGAAACGGGGCCATCGTCTATAACGGCAAATGGCGGCAAGTGTGCGCCGTGCCACGCAGCACGCACGTGTGAACGTGCACACACGCTCGCGTCTTGATTATCCATCCACCACCTGGTCAGTTAGCTCAGCTACCTGACACCAAAATCCCTCTGAAAACAACACGCTGATGCAGCCACGAAAGCGATACTGGCTTGGCTTGGCTGCCTTTCTTGCTTGCTTGCTCATCTGGTCTGGCTTCGAATATTTGTCTTTTGTCTCCAAAAAGTTGCATGATTGCTGTCTTTTTAGAAACAAAACGATGACACGGAAGATTAGACAAAATTCGACATGACATGACATGACCTACTTGACAATTGTGGAACGCCACTTTGGTCCTCATCCCCGCCTAAGTAAGAGCCGGTAAGCAACCGACGCGTTCAAAAGTCCAAAACTGTGTGCTACATCTGAACGGAGATGTAAACCCCTTTTGAAGGCAGAAAAGCGAAAAGAATTGGCCCAAAAAGAGTACCAATTTGAACACCCTTTTTGACAGAACAGAGAGCCTTTCAAGATTTCAACGGGTATATCAGGTCTTATAAAAGAATAGGAAGTTTCTATGCTGAAAATCAACTCCCAGATTCTAAAGAACGGATGAAGATAAAACCATGCTGATGATGATGCTCCTGGTCGAGTAGGAAATGCAGCATTAAAAAAACAATAATGTGATGCATGCCTTATCTCCTGCTGCTCAGTTTGTCCACAACGACCTGCTGGAGAAGCAGTCTGCCATGCCCGCTAGATCCATTTCAGACCCTGTCAGCACAAGGAATACCAGGGAATTTCGTACTGCTACCAGACCGGAGTTGCAGAACTGAAGAACTCCTTTTCTGTTGCCCGGCTTTGTCATCACCAGCAATCATTCAACGTGCAGACAAATAAAAAAACTTCCAAGTACCAGCATGCTTCAGGTAGTGCTGCCCACAAAAATCTAAGGGACTGGAATTTTTCATCACCCTCAACCGGCATGCCCTGGTAACATCGGTTTTACAGCTTTGTTTTTGTCAAAGACAGACAGCAATGTTGGTCAACTGCACAACAGAAATGAGAAAATGACTTGCCGAAAGATCAACATCTTCTGGAGCTCTCTTTTTAACGCTGACAGGAACAAGAAGGTCAATTCTTGCAAATAGTGGACTCTGGTAGGTAAACTGAGTACAAATAGGCCTGAGAAAAACCTAGTTTCTACTGCACTCCGGATAGGATCGAAGCTTAAACACAGAGAAATACGATTCAAACGGTAACAAACCTTTTTTTTTCTTGCAAATAGACTACATCATGTCCTGCTTCATACTATGGACCACTATGTACAGAGACTGGAACCAAAATTACAACTTCTCCCACTGAATTGGAGGACACTACCTTTACTAAGCTAAAATGATTGAGCTATTTCGCTGTTCTATCCCCTCCAGCGAATGAAATACTGCAAAAAGTCAGATAAAAGCATCACGCTGATTTCTCTGCTGTTTCATCGATAGTCGAGGAATTGATCGACAATCCGTCGAGGATATCACTGTCGGAGTCAAGTTGTAGCTCTTTGAACATTGCCATCACCTGAATCATGGTCGGTCTTCGGATCGGCCGATCATCCAAGCACTCAGAAGCAATCTTCAGATACTGATAGAGCTCAGCTTCTCCAGACTTGGTGTCGGTCAGCGTAGGATCAAAGATCTCGCTGCATCTGTTCTCCTTAACCATCTGCTTCACCCAACCGACGAGGTTGTTGTCTCCAAACTCGTTAGGATCAATTGGCTTCTTCCCTGAGAGGAGCTCCAACAGCACAACGCCATAGCTGTAGACATCGCCCTTGGTTGTGCATCTGAAGCTCTGATAGTACTCGGGTGGCACATACCCAGGCGTGCCTGCAAGTGTGCTCACACTCAAATGTGTATCAAGTGCGTTCATCAGCCTTGCCATCCCGAAGTCCGACACACGGGCATCCAGGTTGTTGTCAAGAAGCACATTGCTCGACTTCATGTCCCGGTGTATGATGTGGGGGATGCAACTATGGTGGAGGAAAGCAAGGCCCCTCGCCGAACCAATTGCAATCTTCTTCCTCGCTGCCCAGTCAAGCTTCACAATAGCCTTGTCATTGTCATGGAGCACAACATCTAAGCTGCCATGCTTCATGTACTCATACACAAGAAGCCGCTCATCACCAATCTTGCAATATCCAAGCAGTGGGACAAGGTTGCGGTGCTTGATCTTGCCAATAGTCTCCATCTCTGCTGTGAATTCCCTGTCACCCTGACCTGTGTAATGGATGAGCTTCTTGATGGCCACAACACTGCCATCCTTGAGCTTGGCCTTGTACACCTCACCAAATCCTCCCGAGCCTACCAGGGTCTCGGTACTAAATCCGTTAGTGGCCTCAAGGAGGTGCGCAAAGGTGAGCTTCCTCAGTGGCTTCTCGAATGTTGCCACATTGATGCTTAGCGGCTCCTGCACCCCAGACAGCTTCCAACTGGTTGCACCAGATGTTGGAAGGCTCTCAATGAACCCAGTTCTGATCTCTTCAGCCTTCTGGCTCTTCCTCAGCTTGCACAGTGTGACTAACAGCAGGAGAAGTATGAGCACAGAGAGTGCCACTCCGACAAGAATGCTTGCCTCAATGACTTTGCTCCTTCCATTAGGTGGATCCCGTCCCCCGTTTTCCCTGCCAGGGTTGCGCCCACAAGGCGGCAAAGGAATACCACAGAGGGCAGAGTTGTTGTCATACCGGGATGCTGGGAATGTGGTGAGCTGGCCAGATGAAGGAATTGGACCAGACAGGTTGTTGTTGGAGACATCAAAGTCGGCAAGGAAAGTCAGACCACCAAGACCTGAGGGTATGCCGCCACTGAGATGATTGTTTGAGAGGTCAAGTGCACCGATTGATTTCAGTCCTGAGAATGCTTCTGGTATTGTACCGCTGAGCTCATTATGCCCCAAGTTAAGGACTTGGAGATACATCATGTTCCCGAAGCTGACCGGTATTACTCCTGTGAGGCCATTGTATGAGAGGTCAAGGAAGATCATACTGCCATTCTTGCTGAATGTATAATCCATCATGCCCGTGTAAATCCTTGTGGACGGGCAAATGTGCACTGCAGGGAACTCCGCCAAGCGCTCTGGCCGGATGCCAAAGAACTCGAAGAGCACACCAGCACCAGGGCAGATGTTGCCTGCCTCATTCCGGAGAAAGGCAAACTGCTTCCCAGACGCCATACCCGCCGGAACGAGCCCCGCCTGGCCCGCCAACTCTGATGGTATCGTGCCGGTCAAGCTGTTGCTGTTGAGGTCAAGCCATATGAGATTGTTGCAGCTACCAAGCTCTGTTGGCACACGTCCAGAGAGCATATTCTTGTTGAGCTGCAGAATGGCGAGCTTCTGGAGCTTGGCAAAGCCTGGAGGCACACTCCCAGTGAGACGGTTGCCGGAGAGCGACACCCATATGAGATTCACACACCTTGTAATGGACGGTGGAATGCCTCCAGTGAAGTTGTTGTAGCTTATCACCAATGTCTCCAGTGTAGTGCCATTGGAACACAGGATGTCCGGTATCACGCCGGATAAGCCATTCGCCCACACGACCAGATCAACGAGCTTCGGCATAGTGATTATTTCTGGTGGAATCTGGCCAACCAGATAATTGAAGCTGAGATCAATAGACTCCAGATTGGCACAGTTGCCAAGCGATGCCGGCACGGTGCCATTGAGGTAGTTGTTCGGGAGGAACAGCTTCCGAAGAGAAGGCAGCGATGAGCATAGGTCCGGCATTATTTCTCCAGCAAACTCATTGGACCCGAGGTCGATCACCTCAAGCAACGGGCACCCCACAGCGAGCACCGGCAGGGGGTTTGCGCCGGTGATGTTGTTGAACGAAAGCCGCAGCGTGCGGAGTGAGGAGATGGTGCTGATGACACTGGCCACAAAGTCCCCGGAGAGCTGGTTGCCACTGAGATCGAGCGACTCGAGTGAGTTGCACTTTGCAAAGCTTGCCGGCAAGGCACCGCCAAGCCGGTTGTTCGACAGGTCCAGATCAACAATTCTGCCGCAGAGCTTGCTCAGCTCCGCCGGTATCGGGCCGGCAAACTCGTTGCCGGCCAATGCCAGTCGCCGCAGAGAAGAGAAGCTGGTGAAGAACGTCGGTATTGAGCCGGAGAGGAGTTTGTTCCCCGACATGTCGAGGGTCTGAAGGTGGCCGCAACTGGCGAGACTCGGCGGCAACCTGGTGCTGCTCAGGCCATTGTAGGACCAATCGAGCACCGTGAGGTTCCCGCACCCGCGGAAGTCGTACCCGGAGATATCGCCGGTGAAGTTGTTCTCAGCGATGCTGAGGTACGTCAGGTTGGCTGGCGCGGTGGCCACAAGCCCGGCAGGGAGCGCGCCGGACATGAGGTTACACGACACGTCGAGCGTGGTGACCTGGCTGCACGGCGCCAGCTCCGGCAGCCGTCCGGTGAAGAGGTTGGCGGAGAGGTTGAGGTAGCGCAGGCCGTGGCATCCGGCGAAGGAGTAGTTCAGCAGGCCGGCGTCGGCGAGGTTGTTGCGCGACAGGTCAAGCGACCGCAGGGACGGCGCGAAGGGGAACCCGCCGCCGGCGAGGGAGTTCCTCGACAGGTTCAGGAACTGCAGCGCGCCACAGGACGCCAGGAACGCCGGAGGCAGCGTCGCGTTGAAGGCGTTCGACGAAATGTCCACCACCACGAGCGCGCACGGCGACGACGGCGCGGCGTGCGAGAGGTTGCCGTAGAAGGCATTGCCGCGCAGGTCGAGAATCTGCAGCGCCGGGAGTGCGAGGAGCGCGTCGAGCCTGAGCTCGCCGGCGAGGCCCATGCCGCTGAGGTTGACGGCGACGACGGAGCCGTCGAGCGGTGGCGCGCAGGAGACGCCGTCCCACGAGCACGGCGCGGTGGAGTTGGCGCCGGCGCCGGACGCCCAGCTCGTGAGAGCGCCGCGCGGGTCGTCCGCCACGGACGCGCGCCTGAAGGCGAGCAGCGCCGCCGCCTCGCCGGCGTCGGCAATGGCGGACGCCAGCAACTGGTGCAGCACGAGAAGGAAGAAGAAGGCGGCCGCCGTGAAGGGCGGGGAGGCGGCCATGGCTTTCTGGTCCTCCGCGCGAATTCTTGCAAGGAGCGGGGAAAAAATGGAGTTGCCGGCGGCGGTGGTGCCCGGTAAGTCGTTGCCTGCGTGCTGCCGAGTCCTTGGGTGGGCTTCACATGTCGACGGAGAAGATTTGGGCTACAATTTCCCTGCAAAATTGTTCAAAAAACTTAGGGATACAAATTCGACCGAAACTGGCAGCACGAATTGCTTCTAAAGAAAGAACGCGAGGAATCTTCGCAAGGGAAAGCACCCAAGAACAAGCGAACAAAATGGCAAAATTCTTCCTCCAAATTCCACGCACGGCTAAAACCCCCTGGAACCGAGACGCCTCGGAATGTATAGAACCCATGAAACAAACTCAAATTCGGGGGCACACACAAAACAAAACATGCCCCAGGAGGATAACTAACCAACCAAAAGGCCAAGAAACTAAGCCTAACTGCAAACATATCGCGGTTATGGAACGAATCAAAAGACATCATCATTAAAAGCGAAGCTCCGGAAGAAATAACCACCCACCTTGGGCAGGCGACGAACCGCGGGTGAGCCAGAGACCTCATCGAGAAATGGAGAGAGAGAAATTCTACAGATTCAGAGGAGCAGAATCTACCATCCCCTGCAAGAATCCCAGAGGAGGACGAGGAAGAGAGAGAGGAGCAGAGGAAGCAGAGGCAGGCCTACACTCAACTATTTAAGTAGGGTAGGGGTGAGGGGAGAGACGGCCGAGCTCGGCGCTTGCTACTGAACCGCCGCCATTAGTTTAGGAGAGCCTCCACGGGGCTTGTTTGCTTGCGACGGCAATCAGGCCCGAAAAGAGGGGGGCGCCCCGGGTTGTTTATTCGCGGGAAAGAAGGGGCCGAGTTTCGAAGGATATAATTACTGTCCTCTCGCGAGGGGCTGGATGGAAATGCTCGCTTTATTCTTTTTTTTTTTTTTTTTTTTTGCTTCTTTCTTTCGCATGCAGTCCGGTCAAACTTGGGATTTGATTCCCCCGGTGCGAGCCCGGCTTTTGGGCATCATCTCCTCCCCTTTCCCCCCCTATCTATCTGCTCCCACGACGCCAGGCACGTACCACGCGTTTGGGCGCCCAGGATCCAGCGCCAGCTTCCCTGAGATTTTACATCACATTGCTTTGAAAGAGAATTTTCCTTCACGGAAAAGATTACGCTAGGAGACAGTGGAACGAGTTAGGTTCTAGGAGTATCTTTTTTAGATTTCACAGGGGAAAACGCCCCCGGTTCTATTACTCGTAATCAAAATCCACAGCCTTCAGCATCCTAGTAGCATAGAATAAGGTTTCTACAAATTTAAGCAGCAACGACAAATAACTACAGAGACAGCCCAGGCATCAGCCCAGCGCTGCTTGATTTGCATTCCAAAACCACCTAAATAAAACCACCTAAATAGACTTGTTCTAACACAACTTTGGACGCGTTTGATAGGCTCGAGCTACTTTTGAGCTCCATGAGGCAGGCCGGAGAGTGTGGCCGAACCTTTAACCTATGTTGTGTGTGTTGTTTGGTAGTCTGCATTACAGAACGTGGCATCTGCTCCATGTTGTTTGTTTGCATGTTTTGCATGCTCTAATACAACCATGCGAGTGTTTGGCTACATGCAACACTATGGTTACGGGAACCGTTTCTCCATTATGGTGTCGTAGACTTGTAGCACAGAACTAGACAATGTGAGTATGAACAATGTGAAAAGGAGATTGTAATAAACAGATAACATAGTCTTAAACGGGTAGCACATTAACATAGAACAGGACACAGTCTTAAACAGGTAACATCAGAAATATTGAGAAGTCGCGGACAAGGTGTAATCAAACAGTACCACAAATCATGAACTTAGTCGTCTCTCTTGAGATTCATTGGGTGAGCAGGGCACTCTCACGATATCACAACCACTGTTGTCGAAGATGATGACCATGTACTCTATTGGAGCAACCTTCTTGAACAGGAGATTGTAGCCAAGCCTCGCGTTCTGAGCTGACACAAATGGTGCCCTGATGCTGACATGATCACACGCTCGTTGAGAGACCCTAAGCAGAAGGTACGATGTAGTCCAGAGGAAATTTCCCCCAGGTTAAGGAATCAGGGTTTATCGAACCAGTAGAACTTTGTAGCCTTGGAGAAGGTTGCTTGTTGTCTGACGCGTCAACAAGCGTGGAAGCTGCACACAAATACAAACTCTCTCTTGCCCCCAACCAATCATGATACATTATAAATAACTGAGCACACAATTAAAATAACATCTAACATGACATGCCAAAGTCTAAGACACATTCAAAACAAACTTCCTATTGCACCACTATAAGCATGAAATATTTACTCTTCTCTAACACCAATCAACTTATTTGAAACAACTCTTAAAGAAAATAAACATTAAAGATCAGAGAGATAATCATATATAAATGAAGCACACCAACAAGCTCTAAACAAAATTCGAGTGAAAAAACAAGAGCTAAACGCGGTACTAGTAAAAACTGAACACTCACAGAACAATAAGAGTGAAAACTAGAGTGTTCTAGGCAATAAAAACGTAGGGTGCCACACTCCAAAATAAAATATGCTAGGATCCAACCATAAACTACAACGAATAAAACAAAACAAAACTGAAAGCAAAATAAAATTACGCTCCAAGAATAACACATATCATGTGAAGCAATAAAAACATAGTATTTTGAAAGAAACCTCATATTTTTGGTTGATGAAGAAGAGAATGTCTTGGGCATGCCCAAGATTTGATGCTTGTACTTCTTGGATATGTCTTGGGGTGACATGGGCATCTGATACGTCCAAAACGTATCTCCTTTTACGAACACTTTTGCAATTGTTTCCCTCTAAACTTGTGAGTTTTGGATATAACTACCACGTACTAACGATGTTTTCAGCAGAATTACCTTGGTGTCTCGTTTTGTGCAGAAAAATCAACTTTCAGGAAATTGCCCGGAAAAGATCTCGAATTCCTTATTTTACCCGAAGACCCTCGGAGCCAGAAGAAAAGACGGAGGAGGGCAAGGAGGGGCCCACACCATGCCTGGGCGACCCCCTAGGTCACGCCTACAGGTGGTGTGGTGGCCCCAGGAACCCCCTCGGGCTCCCCTTTCGACTACTTATGCCTCATAAATCTAAAACCGAGAGGGGTTCGTCATATTCTACAGAAACACACCAGAGTGTCGCCGCCACCTCGAAACTCAATTCGGGGATCAGAAGTTCCTGTTCTCGCGCCCTGCCGGGACGGGGATTCTGAGGAGATCGTCGCCATCATCACCGCCACCACTTCTCCATCAACAATCCATGATTCCCCCATCTATGTGTGAGTAATCCCCGTTGTAGGCTGAGAGGGATGGAAGGGATTGGATGATATCGTTCATGTAATAATGCCATATTGTCAAGGCATAGTGCCTAGTATCCGTTGTTAGTGTTTTCTATCGTTGTTGCAACTTGTTATGTTTAATGCTTGTCACTAGGGCCCGAGTGCCATGATTTCAGATCTGAACATGTTAAGTTGTTTACACACATTGTTGTCCGGAACCCGAGGCCCCAAAGTGATAGAAATTGGGACAACCGGAGGGGATGGTTGTGATGTGAGGATCACGTGTGTTCACGGAGTGTTAATGCTTTGCTCCGGTGCTTTATTAAAAGGAGCACCTTAATTACCAGTAGTTTCCCTTGAGGCCCCGTTGCAAACGGCCTGGTAGGACAAAAGATGTTGTGCAAGTTTCTCATTGCGAGCATGTATGACTATATTGGAACACATGCCTATGGTTTGCCTAGAACTTGGATGCTTTATTATTATCTATCTGCAATGCCCAAGTTTTGATTATTATATGAACTATCTTATCCACGCAACGCCCGTTCATCCATCCCTATGCCTACAGTATTTTAATCCTGCTGTTTTCCGCAATTGCTACTGATGTTACTATTTTACTCCTGTTGTTATTTACTACTTCTGCTATAAAATTGTTACCACTGATAAACTGTTGCGAGCAAGTCTACTTTCAGGTGCAGCTGAACTGACAACTCATCTGTTAAGGATTATAAATATTCTTTGGCTCCCCTTGTGTCGAATCAATAAATTTGGTTTTTACTTCCCTCGGAGACTGTTGCAATCCCCTATACTTGTGGGTCATAAAGACTATTTTCCGGCGCCGTTGCCAGGGAGCATAGCTTTATTTATCTGGCCACTTGAACGTGATATTGCTCGCTGGAAGCCTTTCATCATGGGTAAGACTCGTGATCGAAAAGTTCCTATATTACCATCCACTATAAGGAGAGGTACAACTCTGAACACCTTTGTTGCTCTTGATTCACCATCTGTAATGAGTAAGCTTCTTACACCACCACATGCACACTTTTACTTCTACTAAGACTGGAAATGCTTCTGATACTTTTGATGATCTTCTACTGTGTTTGATGATACTGGTTCACTGCGTCTTTTCCTAGATGCTACAATTGCTAGAGCTAAACAAATTAAAAACATTGAAATTCCTATTGAAAATGTTGGTACACCTGTTAATTCACCTGAGTCTAGAGAAATTCCTAGTGATGATCTTGAGGAAACCTACATTGAACTTAATGATGACTTTATTGAAGAAGTTCAAGCTACTACTAGCGCAAGTGCTCTTAAGATTCTTCTTGCAAGACATGCTGTTAAATATAAATCTTCTCCTAATGCTAAGTTTGCCACAACTCCCATATACATTAAAGATAAGGATTATGATTTCTCTCTAGATTTATCTTATATACCTATTGTTGAGAAAAAAACCTTTTTGTCGTACTGAAAGTAAAAGTGCTATGGAACATATGAATGAGATTTCATCTTTGAGTAGTTTATTTTCTGATGATATTAAGATACGCACTTACTTTGTTACCAATATCTTCCCTTTCTCTTTGAAAGATGAAGCTAAAACTTGGTTTAACGATTTTTCACCTGGATCTATTGATAGTCCTATGAGTTTGGTTAATGCTTTCTTTCAAAAATATTTCCGTGCTAGTGCTCAACATGCTGCTTTGCAGAGTAGCTTTAACTTTAAGCAAATTAAAGGAGAGAAAAGGACTGAATCTTGCTCAATGTTTTGCTCTTTAATAAGAGCTAGCCCTGGAAATCCATTACCTAAAAATGAGATCCTAGATATATTTTATAATGGACTAACTGTTGAATGTAGGACATACCTGGATAGTTGTGTTGGTTGTGTTTTCAGGAAAAGAACCCCGGAAGAAGCTGAGGAATTATTGTCTAAAATAGCCAGAAATCATGATGATTGGACTGTACCTGAGTCTACACCAACACTAGAGCCAACACCAATACCAACACAAAAGAAGAGAGGGATGATTGAATTAAATGATGAAGTGATGAGGGAAGCCAAGAAATCTTTTAAAGAGAGAGGTACTAAATCTGAACATGTGAAGAATCACCACCTATAGAAGAATTATGTAAGCCAGTTCCTCATCCATCAACAGTTGAGGTACACTCTCTCCAATTGTTTTTAAATAGAGGTATTCCCTACTCTAAACCACCCGATCAATTATTAGATGGATTTATAATTATGTTGTTAAGCAAGACAACTTTAATATGAGAGTGTAGAATCATCTAATGGAAAAATCTAGACCTATTGATAATTTGCATGGTATTATTGAGAGAACCTCTAATGATGTTAAAATGCTTGTTAAATATTTTTATATGGTTCAAACTCAAATTGATCAACTTACTAAAGTGTAAAAGAATTGCTAGCAAATGCTTCTAGAGAAAAACATGTTTGTGAAATAATTACTAGAAGTGGTGTTTCTACTCAGGATCCCTTGTATCCTGAAGGACATCCTAAAAGAATTGAACAAGATTCTCAACAACCTAAAAACAATAGTTCTCATTTTAAGAAAAAAAATGAAGAGACATAAAACTGTTGTTGAATCTCCTGAACCTGCTAAAGATCCTAATAGTATATGTGTATCTGATGCTGAAACTGAAAGTGGTAATGGTAAAAGTGATGCTTCTGATAAAGAAGAAACTCAAGTTGAACCTGAAAAGCAAACTAAAACTATGAAGTAAACTAAGGAGGATTTCATTGCTAATAAACATGGTAATGAAAGAGAACCTTGGGTACAAAAACCAATGCCTTTTTCTAATAAGAAACATAAATCAAAGGAAGAGAAACATTATAATAAATTTTTTGAATGGATGAAACCTCTAGTTTTGCAAATCCCTTTGACTGATGCTATTAAACTGCCTCATTATTCTAAATATATGAAAGATATTGTCTCTAAGAAAAGGAAGATTCCTAATGAGGAAATTTCCACTATGCTTGCTAATTACTCTTTCAATGGCAAGGTTCCAAAGAATATTGGAGATCTTGGTATTCCTACTATCCCTTGTTCTATTAAAAATAATTATGTTAGAACTGCTTTATGTGACTCCTCCGATTATCCAAGTAGAATTTTATTTGGTGGAGTATTTCTTGAGTATTTTGGTACTGTAGGTGACAACTTATGTAAGCTAGCATGCTTGATTTGTGTGAAATAATTTAGTTTTGATGCATGTTTAGCCCTCCTATAAGTCTCTATAGTAGTTCCTATCATATAGTTGCTTCAAATCAATTTTTGTGATGTTAGCTTAAAATTTCAGAAATGGACAAGTTCAACTTTGGAGAAAACTTTAGGAGTGATGCTCCTAGGAGGACAAGGCCTTCACGCTCAGCTACCTTGCTGAGACCTTCCTATAATGAGAACCTCATTGCACCAAGTATCGATGATGCGAGGGATTTTGGAGATGCAAATCCATCTACCTTCCCTTGTTATACTTTTCTTAATGATGCAAGCATTCTCGAGGATTTCTTGCAGCTGGTTGAAAGGGTTGATTTAACCAATTATATGAATGATGAGAGCCCTCGGTATGCTTTATTGACAAAAACTTTTGTTGAGAGTTTCAAATTCAATAACTCACAGTATGACCCAACTGTTGCTTTTAAAATCTACGCTGGACCTGTTGCCATGTCTTTGGAAAAAATTTGCAGCATTGTAGGAATTAACGCATCGGGGACAGCGAGGAAGATTTCAGAAAGGTCCGCTGATTTGATGGAGGTTTACCGTGGAATTACCAATGATGATGACCGCATAGCTCAGCACGGCAAGATAAGGAATATTCAACTCCCCGCTATTAGATATTTCACTTACTACCTTGCTACTAGTGTTCTTGCTAGGGAAAACACTAGTAATATTTCAAATTACCATCTTGCCTTTCTTGCTGCTGCATTGACTGATAACGATAAGTATAACCTTGGTTCATTCATTGCTCGCTGCTTAGCCACTAAGGGACCCATTTATGGGGATATTATTGCTACACGTATTTTGACTGCTCTAGATCTCTCTGTTGCTCCACATAGACTTGACCTTGCTGCCATGAAGGCTCACCACTTTGTTGCTGCAAACTCTCTTACTGGGCATCTGGTATATAGGGTTTTATTTACTGATGGCGACGAGAGGGGAGTTCTCTTGCCGCAGCATGTTTTGTTTGATATTAGCAGGACGCCATGGTCGCGTTCAAAGGAGGAGTTGGATGAGCAGCTGAGCTTGCTTGAATTCCATGAGCAGTACGACCCCAAGCATGAGATGGGGCAGAATCCGCCCTCTGAGAACTACACCACGCAGTACACCGGGGCGTCCTCGAGCTCATATCAGGAGGATGGTTCATCCTCGGCACACTATGGGGGCGCTACTTCATGACCCTTTTGGGATTGATCTTCACTTAGGCCAAAAGCCTAAGCTTGGGGGAGGTATAACGACATCACACTCATCTATATATCATCTTTTTGTCGGTTCTTTGTATATCCATGTTTTTGTTTCTTTCGCTTCTTTTTGTTTTTATTGTTTTATTCTTGCTTTCCAAAACATAAAAAGACCAAAAATATTTATGTTGTTTCTCTTTATTTGCTTCTTTAGTCTCTTTTGTTCGTTTGCTTTATTTTCTCGCTTCGGTTTAATATTCAAAAATCCAAAAATATTTTGCTTTGTTTGCTTGTTTCCTTCCGTTCTTGTTCTAAAAATTCGATAACCCAAAAATATTTGTTGTTCTTCTTTGGTTTTGTAAAGTTTGCTGCAGATTTCAGTAGTTCTCCGTGACTCCATTGGAGCTTGGTTACCATTCTATATTATCCAATCCACACGAGTGAAGAGCAATAATGACGATTTATGACAAGTTATGGTGAGAGGCTGGTATAAACTCTATTTGTTTTTATTTTTATACATATACTCATCCATGTGGTCATGCTTAGTTTGTTCGTGTAAGGTGTATGTTATTTAATTGATGCTTAGTTGTTCGTGCTCTCTCATGTTTAGTCCTAACTTATTAATATTAGATAGCATGTCATATAAATGTTTGATTGCATTGTTTTATTCATGGAAGGGTATGAGATTGTGGTATCTCCCTCTGAATGTTTCGCTTGAATCGACTTGGCACATGCTCACGCATGTATAAGACTGAAAACAAAAGGTCAATTAAGCCTTGATGATTTATTTTGCCTCATATTATTTGTATCACTTTTATGCCCCCGTTAAATTTATTTTGTCGCAAGAAGGATTATGACAGTTGTTGCTCTCTTGATTGTCGCTCCCCGTCTATTGCTAGCCTTCGCCTGTACTGAGTATGAGCTCTACTCCCGAAAAAACTAAAGTTTTCCAAATATGTCCACCATACCTACCTATATGTGGTATTTCACCGCCACTCCAAGTAAATTTCTCATATGCTACCATTAAAACCTTCAAAAATTATTCTTGTTTTGTGCCCCTGTTTTAGCTCATGAGGACGTAAATAGAGAATCTGTATCTCACTTGTTTATTGTATTTTGCACACCTAGACTAGTTGCTTCATCCGCTTATCCAAATGATAGAAGAGCTGGCAGCGGGGTGTCCAGCCCCAAAGTTGGTTACTAAAAATTCTCTTCACTATTTTTACCCCCGATTTATCAGTCAAAGTATAATTGTGTAAACAAAAGAGAAGAGGGATGACATTCTATACGAGTTGTGTCCTTCAATGGGAGCCGCTTTTGCAAGGTCTAGTTGGCTTATGATGTACTGTATTATCTGTTTACCATTCGTTGACATAAGCATACACCTCTCTACAAAATTGTTTTCAATACCTCTGTTTATAAGATAAAAAGCTCTAGCACATGAGTTAATCCCTGCTTCCCTCTGCGGAGGACCTTTCTTTTACTTTTATGCTGAGTCTTCACCTTCTCAGTTTATGCACTTTCTTGAGAGCATAGATGTCATTCTTAGTATAATGTGCTTGTCCCAGAACACGGTTGATTGGGGTATAACTTTGATGCTTTTATCTTTAACATCTTTACTTCTAGTCTTCACTTGAACTTCAGAGGTGTCCTGGCATTTATGTTTTGCTCCATCATTAAGGGCAAGCGAGTACACTTTATCATACTCTATTATGAACATTGCAATCATGAAGATTGATATATTTCATGTTGTTTATTATGGTGTGTTGGTATCTCTTCATGGTTTGCATAACTATTAGGTGACTTTATTTGCATAATTCTTATTATGAATTGCCTAAGCACTTGATCATATAGTGAGAATATTTACATCATATGAAACAAATGTGTTCGTAAAAGTTCTTTTATCGCAATCAGTTGTAACTGAATTGCTTGAGGACAAGCAATAAGCTAAGCTTGGGGGGAATTGATACGTCAAAAACGTATCTCCTTTTCTGAACACTTTTGCTATTGTTCGCCTCTAAACTTGTGAGTTTTGGATACAACTAACACGGACTAACGTTGTTTTCAACAGAATTACCTTGGCGTCTCGTTTTGTGCAGAAAAATCAACTTTTAGGAAATTGCCTGGAAAAGATCCCGAAGTCCTTATTTTACCCGAAGACCCCCGGAGCGAGAAGAAGAGCCAGAGGGGGCAAGGAGGGGCCCACACCATGCCTGGGAGCCCCCCCCTAGGATGCGCCTACAGGTGGTGTGGTGGCCCCAGGCACCCCCTCGGGCTCCGCTTTCGATTACTTATGCCCCGTAAACCTAAAATTGAGGGGGGGGGTTCGTCATATTCCAGAGAAACGAATCAGACCGCCACCGCCACCTCGAAACTCAATTCGGGGATTAGAAGTTCATGTTCTGGCGCCCTACCATGATGGGGATTCGGAGGACATCATCGCCATCGTCACCACCACCACTTCTCCACCAACCATCCATGATTCCCCCATCCATGTGTGAGTAATCCCCGCTGTAGGCTGAGAGGGATGGAAGGGATTGGATGATATCGTTCATGTAATAATACCAGATTGTTAGGGCATAGTGCCTAGTATCCGTTGTTAGTGTTTTCTACCGTTGTTGCAACTTGTTTTGCTTAATGCTTGTCACTAGGGCCCGAGTGCCATGATCTCAGATCTGAACATGTTATTATTTCGTGAGTATAATTATGTTTCTTGATCATATCTGCAAGTTTTTTACACACATTATTGTCCGAAACCCGAGGCCCCAAAGTGACAGAAATTGGGACAACCGGAAGGGATGGTTGTGATGTGAGGATCACATATGTTCATGGAGTGTTAATGCTTTGCTCCGGTTCTTTATTAAAAGGAGCACCTTAATTACCAGTAGTTTCCCTTGAGGCCCCGCTGCAAACGGCCTGGTAGGACAAAAGATGTTGTGCAAGTTTCTCATTGCGAGCATGTATGACTATATTGGAACACATGCCTATGGTTTGCCTAGAACTTAGATGTTTTATTATTATCTATCTGCAATGCCATGTTTTGATTATTATATGAACTATCTTATCCATGTAACGTCTGTTCATCCATCCCTATGCTTACAGTATTTTAATCCCGCTGTTTTCCGCAATTGCTACTGTTGTTACTATTTTACTCATGTTGTTATTTTACTACTACTGCTGCTATAAAACTGTTACCACTGATAAACTGTTGCGAGCAAGTCTACTTTTAGGTGCAGCTGGACTGACAACTCATCTGATAAGGCTTATAAATATTCTTTGGCTCCCCTTGTGTCGAATCAATAAATTTGGGTTTTACTTCCCTCAAAGACTGTTGCGATCCCCTATACTTGTGGTTCATCAGCATCCCCAAGCTTGAGCTTTGTCCATCCTTCATCTCATCATATCATTCTTCTCTCCCTACACTTGAAAAATTCCTCCACCTAAAACTTCTCACAATTTTCATTAGCAATGTTAGTGCATCAAAATAATAAATCCACTTGGTTATGTTTCAACACAAGTCTAACACTCAATTTAAAAAATTAGCTATTTTCACAAATTCTTTGAGGCTCTTCCCGCCGAAAGAATCTCAAAAGAAAAAGATAAAGAGGCAAATGCAAATATTGGCAGAAATCTGTCAAAACAGAACAGTAGGTAAAGATGATTTTTTTTTCAAAACCTTCAAATCAAAAATTGCGAAACCAATGAAAGTTAGATAACAACATGGCGCATCTTTCTATTTTTTTAAAGCAATTCGACGTTCAGGCTGAGAGAAATAATTTTTTGGTGGCAACACAGAAATCTGTTTCAGAACAACAACTTCCCAAATCACGCTACCTCTCTATTAGAGGTAACACTTTATCGTGACGTTTTCTAGCAATCTTACTAAAATTAAATTCATAATATTCATCATCAAATTTGACAAACACTTTATCTTTCTTACAATTGATAAGAAGCACCACGGGTATTAAGGAAAGGTCTACCAAATATAATAGGACAAGTGTTATCTTCAACTGAACCAAGTATTAGAAAGTCAGCGGGGTATTTTACCTTACCACAAAGAACTTCAACATCTCTTAAAATACCCACCGGTGAAATAGACTTTCTGTTGGTAAGCTAAATAGTAACATCAATATCTTCAATTTCACATGGAGCAACATTATTTCTTGATAGAGAGAAAAAGGTATGGCACTTGTACTTGATCCCAAATTGTAGAGTTCATAATAATTATGTTCACCTTTGACAGAAACAACATGTGATGTTTATTAGGTACCCCTAGGTTAGAGACAGCCTCACAGAAATATATATCACAACCATCAACATTTCAGCAACAAGGTCTTTAACCATGGTAACCGTAGATTCCACGGTTATTTGATCTTCGGGTTCAATAACTTTCTCACAACTTTTGTCCGCAATACCATTGGAAAAATAATGTTCTTTTACTCTAACAGGAAAAGGTGGTCTCTCAAAGTGAACATCAGGTAAAACAGGATCAACAGTGTTAACAAGTATTTTTCTACTAGAGAACGGTTTCTCTTTAATATTATCCTTATAAGATTCATGATACTTGTCCCACTACACTTTACGAATACTAACATGAGAGGAAAATGTTTTGCAAAGTTCAACAATTACTTGAGAATCGAGCACATATTTAGCACTAAGCATATTGAAATTTTCAGTTTCAGGCTTTCAGCAAAAGATTTAATGCAATCGTACTCATAGTTTATACCTGACTCTTTACCTTTGTCCATCTCCCAATCTTTGGTATTACGTTGAATTCTTTCAATAAGATCCCATTTAGCATCAATCTTCTTGTTCGTGAAGGAACCATTAGAAGAGGCATCTGATGACTCCCAAGTGCAGGAGATCAATTGTAGTACCTTTCGATAAGTATTTGAGTGTCGAACCCACGAGGAGATGAAGGTAAGCTATCTATTCTCTAAAGCACTATAACCCTCTTATATGGCTATTTATGCAAAGCAATAAGTTTGACTAAAAGGAACTAACTAATTAAAAGCAAGTGACGTGGAGTGTGGTTTGTCTAGTAACTAGTGAAGCAAGTTTACAATGCAAGTAATCCTAAAGAAAGTTTCTAAGCAAGTTTCACAAGTAGCAAGCAACAAATATCTCAAGTATCTCAAGGGAGCAAGTGTTCTAGCAATAGGTGTTTCGTTCGTGTGGTTGTCACAATTAGTGGAGCACATGTTTTAGTCTTAGTTGTTTCTTCTAGGAAGGAGCCATGAATAGGTATAGTCAAGTAAATGATCTACAAACCCTTATGATGGATCATGTGGCCAAGTAAATGACTGCACAAGATTGATTAAGACATAAAGTCCCACCATAGCCTTACGTTCTAAGGTCCCCTATATATATATCCCCCAATAACTTAACTTTGTGGCTCGGTCTGAGGTTACTGTCACTCCCAAGTCACCACCACTCCATTATGCTACCGGTGATCACCTTACATGCATTCCCCAACATATGCGTGCACTCATATATTGTACATAAATACAATCATAGAAGATATCAAACTTGTATGCAACCAATCAACGAACTATTTCACCATTGCCAAGAACAATTCACTACTCAAACATAGACGGGGAGACACAATACATCAAGGGAATATAGTATTGCATCATACATCGTGTTTGCCAAGAGATTACAGTGGAGAGATGGAGCTGATCTTGCTGTAGATGTTGATGATGAACATGCCGGAGGGGGGGTGGAGCCCTCCGGGGGTGATCCCGGCGGCGTTTCCCCCCTCCGATTTTCTCCGGCGGCAGCCTTCTGTCTCTCTGTTTCGTGGTTTCGTCTCTCGGCACCGCCTCCTTCTCGAAAAGTCCAGGGGACCCTTTATATAGTCGTTTTTAGGTCATGAGACACTCGGGAGAAGAAAGATCGACGGCATCGGAGCCACGGGGGCAAAAAGGGGGGCCCACACGCGGCCAAGGAATCTGGCCGCGTGGAGGGTCCTCTTTTCCACCTGGTTGGCCTTTTGGCCCTCTACTTTGGCCCATGGTCTTCGTCTCGAAAATTATGAACCGTGCTCTTTGGCCTTGCCCTTTTTGTAGTCCCGAAGCTCCCGGAAAGTCTGAAACACTAAAAAGTACGTTTTCTGGAAAAACAGGGTTAGAACCAAAAGAAGCGGGATTGTTCAGAAAATCCCCCAAATCATTATAAAACATGAATATAAGTTGCTAATATGTAGGAAAAACAAGTAATAACATGCAAAGTTCATCTATGCATTTTACATGCATCAACATCCCCAAGCTTAACCCATACTCGTCCTCGAGTATGAAGGTGATAAAAATAACATGGACTTTGCATTTTAAAACAATCATGGAATATCAAAGAAGATTATTCATGCTATATCTAATCAAATGATTCATAATGTAGATGAGTAGCAACATACAATTCATGTTATAAGAAATATCAAATATGCAAGCAAAGATGCTTCATGAAAGTTCACAAAGTGTATAATGAAATAAAAGCACTATGGACCAAATGCATACACAAAATGAAAAATAAAATCCTATATTGGTCAAAGAATAGCACAATGGAAAATAGAAAATATGGTGGAAACTTTGGAGAAAATTGAGTAGAGGTAAAACATGATCAAGTCTTATTTAGCCTCTAAATTATTCAACTAAAATTACTAATTGAAATGTGATATCCATTGATCTAGAACTCTCATTGCCCCTTTATCACTAGCATCTTAAAATTGTGAGTATTGAAGTAATGCGAATGACAAGGTGGTTGAAAGCCTCATGCCCCGTGAGTGTGAAAACCTACTCCATGATTACTCAACTTAAGCTTCCTAATAAGCTTTGTACAATCATAATAAGTATTAATGACATCATAGAGAACCGCAAAGAGGTACCTCTTTCCCCATGACATGGAAACAAGCCCATGTTACAATGACAAGATGAACAAACAGAGTAGACTCATCATCCTTTTTATTTTCATTCACTATTATGCATAGCTTCTTATTTTATTATAGGATGTGTTGTAGAGTCACTCAAGCTGTAAGTAAATTTCCACCACGATAAAGCATGGCTTGGGTTAGCGGCCCAATGCGTTTCTCTAGTCATATAGATACTTACTCATCAAAACTTACTATTCCTCTATTTCATTTCGGCATGGCAGGAGTCCAAAAGCAAAAGTAGATGATATCAACCAAATGTAAATTTTTTTGTGCAATGTTGAAAGCTTTTCGGTGATACACGTTTATATCTAGCGCCCAACCACACACTTGTCAAACGCAAAACTTGTGGCTCCCATTATTAGGTCATGTTTATTAGATGCATAAAAAGTAAAGTGTGCCTTCAAAAGTTCGTGAGAGTCCTATCCCAAGTTCAACCCATGACAATTAATAAAGTGAATATCTTAATTTAGAACATAAATAACACAATAACATGGTGAACATACTCGGAATAGGAATGAAGCTAATGGGAAGATATGGTGGACTCACTGGAAATACTTGGCTAAGGAGTGTTGGAAACAAGTTTTTACTTGTTGGAATTTTTAAATCTTTGGGCTAGCAAGAGAGACATAGTTGACCAGCTACTATGCATGCATATGTACATAGAACTACTCATTTCATGACAAACTAAATAAACCAGCAATTAACATCAAGGACATGAATAAGAGATAGCTCAAGACAACATTATTGCAAATTTCTACACATAAAAGCCTATAAATCATGCAAACATATGTAGCTCTTCAAATCAACCATGGCATCCCTATTCCAAATCATAATACTAGCATCCAATACATTCCAACCCCAAACTCCAGTAGCTCAATCTCATATAAAATGATGGTGGTGGTCTTATCAAAACAAAAATAAAAACAAAAACTAGACGCTTCAAGTCTCTACGATAAATGCTTTGCTTAGAAAAACAGAAAGTAGACGTGTGCTAACCAAAAGAGTGTAGCTCCAGTGGGGTGTTCATCACATCCCCAAGATTATGGCTTTCACCATTCTTGGATATCTTGAGGCACAGCTCCTCTATTCCCTGTGAAAAAACTTCACAAAACATGTTTCTCCCATTCTTTTTCTGTGGGGTGAGATTAGCAAGGACAAACAAATCATATGCTTGCTGCGCAAAATTCCAAAACAAATGCTCCAGAAGATATACAATAAGTTTCATAATGTTGTATGTTCACTCTCTAGCTCGAAAAGATCAAGGAAATTCAAGTCCCAAACCCAAAGAGTGCATCCAACAAAAGAAGGCAAAATCTGTCCAGAAAAGCAATAGCAGCAAAACAAACATTTTCCCTAAGCTAGACTCGTAAAAAAAATTAATCCAATTTTTGTGCTTACAGATTACGAAAAGTTGCAGAACATACTAAAAAAATTAGCACAATCCGACTTACAGATAAAAAATGAAAAATCGTACGGAGAGCAGAATCGTGCTGAAACAGAAATTCCAAGCACTAGGATAGCAACTTTTAAATCCAAATGGGTGAAACTTGACACTTCATTAAAAACTCCAGAAACTAAACTAAAGACTAAGTCTCTTGTTACAGCAAGAGTACACTAGGAAAAACCAACTAAGAACAACCGGGTTGCCTCCCGTAAAGCGCTTTATTGATAGCCGTATAGCTAGGCTTTTCTTACTTAACATCATGATGGTTGGAGTGAGGTGGATCGGCATCCCCAAGCTTGGATTCTTGTACTTATTTGATACATGTAGGGTGAGACCAGGGGTACATACCCAAGCTTGATTGGTTGTCCCTGTTGATCTTTGTTCATCTCACTCAACTCTTCCTCCTAAAAAATTCTTCTTACACGAATCTCAACATAAAACTTGATTAGAGGGGTTAGTGCCTCCATGAATAAAATCCACATAGGTACAGAAAAGACACATCATGAGTTGATTCTAAATATTAACTACTGTTACTATAGTTGTGCATTGCTCCTTGATCAAAAGAACCACACAAAACACAAGTAATGAGAGCAATGCAAAATAAAGACATAATCTGCCAAAAATTGAACAGCCCGTAAAGAGTGAATTTTTAGAGGCACTTAAGTTGCTCAAATCAGAAAACATAAAACTAATGAAATATGTAGTGATAACTAAATATTGCTGTCGTAAATTACCAGGTCAACATTCCACTTCTGTGATTTTAAACATTTTTCGCAGTGAAGTTCAGGAATCTGTTTTCTGGACAGCTAATTACTATTGTTTAATCCTATCTCTCATATAAGATTATTCTTGCCATTTATGATGAGAAATAAGACATAAATGTGATGTTACAGTAGTGAACTAATATTTTTATTGTTTTTAGCTTTGGAAAAAGTTTTAATGATAGAGACTTTGCAATGGTTTCATTGGCATGAACAACACATGTTCAAGGTCGACCCCAACTTCTCCATTACTCATCCTTCTCATTTACTTTCCCAAATTTTTTATAAAATGAAAATCTTAAACTAAATGATAGATAACAGTAGGTAAAGGTATTTTACATGTTGAAAAGACATAAATGTGTGCTCAAACCTAATAGGAAATTAAAGCATAAGGAACACACCAAAAAATATTAAACAATTTATTTTTAAGTCTAATCCCTTTCCTATGCATTGGCATTTTGTAATGAAACAAATAAAAGAAGCACATAATAGCAAGCATAGAAAGGTAGATCAAGTGCAACTTCAATACTTTCAGCATAAAGAGGGGAAACTTAATATTGTTGAAATATGTGTAACCATGTTTCCCTCTCTCATAATAATTTTCAGTAGCATCATGAATAGATTCAACAATATGAATATCACATAAAACATTCTTATCATGAGCCACATGCATAAAAGAATCACTACTCTCCACATAAGTAAAATCCTCATTAGTTATAGTGGGAGTCAAACATTCATAATTTTCATTGCAATCATCATATATAGGAGGCATAGTATCATCAAAGTGAATTTTCTCCTCCAAGCTTGGGGAACTAGAAATATCATACTCATCAAAACCAACTTCCCCAAGCTTAAACTTTCCATAGAATCAGCAAGTATATCATTTTTATCCTCAATAGTAGGGGGACTAAAAATATCATATTCATCAAGACAAACTTCCCCAAGCTCAAGGTTTTCCTTAGCAATAAAGGTGTTCAAAGAATTAGTACTACCACAAATATGATTGTTGTGCAAATAATTTTTCAATTTCTCCTCAAACACTTCATGTCCTAATTCAAGGTAGATATTATACAATTCTAAAATTGTTTGGTTGTTTTCCATTTTATAAATTTTTTTTGTGTTTTAGGTTTATATGTTAGTATGCAATGCAAACAAGAATAAAATCTTAGCACAACGCTCCCCGGCAACGGCGCCAGAAAAGTGCTTGATGACTCCCAAGTGCAGGAGATCAATTGTAGTACCTTTCGGTAAGTATTTGAGTGTCGAACCCACGAGGAGCTGACGGTAAGCTATCTATTCTCTAAAGCCCTATAACCCTCTTATATGGCTGTTTATGCAAAGCAATAAGTTTGACTAAAAGGAACTAACTAATTAAAAGCAAGTGACGTGGAGTGTGGTTTGTCTAGTAACTAGTGAAGCAAGTTTAAAATGCAAGTAATCCTAAAGCAAGTTTCTAAGCAAGTTTCACAAGTAGTAAGCAGCAAATATCTCAAGTATCTCAAGGGAGCAAGTGTTCTAGCAATAGGTGTTTCGTTCGTGTGGTTGTCACAATTAGTGAAGCACATGTTTTAGTCTTAGTTGTTTCTTCAAGGAAGGAGCCATGAATAGGTATAGTCAAGTAAATGATCTACAACCCCTTATGATGGATCATGTGGCCAAGTAAATGACTGCACAAGATTGATTAAGACATAAAGTCCCACCATAGCCTTACGTTCTAAGGTCCCCTATATATATCCCCCAATAACTTAACTTTGTGGCTCGGTCTGAGGTTACTGTCACTCCCAAGTCACCACCACTCCATTATGCTACCGGTGATCACCTTACATGCATTCCCCAACATATGCGTGCACTCATATATTGTACATAAAGACAATCATAGAAGATAACAAACTTGTATGCAACCAATCAACGAACTATTTCACCATTGCCAAGAACAATTCACTACTCAAACATAGACGGGGATACACAATACATCAAGGGAATATAGTATTGCATCATACATCGTGTTTGCCAAGAGATTACAGTGGAGAGATGGAGCTGATCTTGCTGTAGATGTTGATGATGAACACGCCGGAGGGGGTGGAGCCCTCCGGGGGTGATCCCGGCGGCGTTTCCCCCCTCCGATCTTCTCCGGCGGCAGCCTTCTGTCTCTCGGTTTCGTGGTTTCGTCTCTCGGCGCCGCCTCCTTCTCGAAAATGCCAGGGGACCCTTTGTATAGTTGTTTTTAGGTCACGAGACACTCGGGAGAAGAAAGATCGATGGCATCGGAGCCACGGGGGCAAAAAGGGGGCCCCACACGCGGCCAAGGAATCTGGCCGCATGGAGGGTCCTCTTTTCCACCTGGTTGGCCTTTTGGCCCTCTACTTTGGACCATGGTATTCGTCTCGAAAATTCTGAACCGTGCTCTTTGGCCTTGCCCTTTTTGGAGTCCCGAAGCTCCCGGAAAGTCTAAAACACTAAAAAGTACGTTTTCTGGAAAAACAGGGTTAGAACCAAAAGAAGGGGGATTGTTCAGAAAATCCCCCAAATCATTATAAAACATGAATATAAATTGCTAATATGTAGGAAAAACAAGTAATAACATGCAAAGTTCATCTATGCATTTTACATGCATCAGCATCAAGAAGGTCCATGTCACTTGCATAAAATTATTAATAATAATCTCCTTGGGAAGCTTATGATTGGGGCATTTAAGTATTAATGATTCCAGCCTCGCCCAAGTTTGAACAATACTTTCTCCATCACGAGGCCATAAATTATAAATAAAATTCTGATCTTGATGTATTTCATGAAGAGGATAAAATTTGAAATAAAAGAGATGTAAACTCCTTCAAATCCAGTAAATGTGAATCATCCAATAACCTATACAATCCCCATGCTCTTTCTTTCAGTGATATAGAAAATAACTTCCTCATGATTAAATCTCTTGGCACACCTGCAATCTTAAACAACTCACACAATTCTTTAATATAAAGCAAGTGCTCACTGGGATGGACAGTTCCATCACCGGCATAACGGTTATCCATAACACGATCAACAATTCCAACAGGTATTTCAAAAGGGACAATTTCAATAGATGTGGAACTTATCTCTACCACACGAGTGGTGGGGGAGTCATTCCCAAACATATAACCAGCAGTAAAGAATTATATGATTAAGCAAAATAAACAGATAGTAGTAAAAACATCATTTACAAGTTGGCCAGACTTGCCTCCAAATTACTATTCATATACAATTGGCTGAGATGTACTAGGTTATCTAACCTTCTGTTTGTTTGCATATGACACTCAATTGTTTGAGTATACAAAAGTGATCTGTTAACAAGCTCCGGAAATTTGTTACCAAACTAATTCTATATAACACTAACATTGGAATATCACACCTGTCGAGACATCGTAGTAAGGTTCATGGACGGGGGTGCCATAAGCCTACTGGTAGAACCGCGGGGGGGGGGGGGGGGGGGCGTGATAACACTGCAAACGAGAACACCGAGTTTACCCAGGTTAGTTACGACACAACTAGGCGGCGTTCCTACTCCTACAATCTCACTAAATCAGGGCTGAAGCCCGAAGTATACAAAGTACAATGTGAGTATGGTTTCGCTAACTTGGCGAGGATCAACTTCTCGGCGAGTTGGCTTCTAGATAATTGTCCGTTTCTTCTTCCTCCCATCCGGCTTTATATAGATAGCCGGATTAGGGCTTACAGAAAGGAAACCTAGAAGACTACGAAAAGTATCTAACTTGGGAAGTAAGGAATCTGTCTTCTCCTTCAAGCCGCACCACTCTGGGTCGTGGTCCGGGTTCTTCTAGAATCCGGCTTCCTGCGCGTCAGCTTACTGGGCCGCCCAATGGACTATGTTACATTGCCCGTGGGCCACCCTGGTAATCCGGCCTTTGGGCCAATGCCGGACATACCCCTAATTTTCATATATCCGACAGTAGCCCCCAAGAAGGATTAAGACTTCATTTTGCCGTTCTCCATATATTGGTATTCTTTCCTAGAAATGTCGGTGTTTTTGTCCTGATTCTTCTTTCATCAAAATTTCTTAATCCAAAACTCGGATTTTACCGAAATCCGGCTTTTCTTCCACGAGCCTTCGCGGAGAAGAAACCTCGTGACGCCAGCGATGAAATCCTGCTAATGTCACGGTCGTTTGGGTTCAGTAAAAGACTGAAACCATATCTCTGGCAGATTCTCTCGTGGGAAACAAGGAGATAGGAATAATCACCCCGTCCCCTCATTTCCTGGAATTTCAGGCGTTACACGCGTCGCGCATCCAACAGCTAGAAGAGCCGTTGGAGCTAATCTCCACGTGCCTTGGCTATAAATAGCCGTCTCGGGGCCTCCGTTTTCTCTTCCGCTTCCTTCTTCCTCCTCGAGCCCTCCGAGCGCTAGAGCACTTAGCGCCCAAACTCTCCGAGCCCAAGTTCCAGAGAATGCAGAGACCCGAGCCCCCGAGCTCTTCTCCGGAGAAATCATCGGAGGATAAAACTCCCGGCCGCGCCGCCCAAAGATGGTAACCGGAGGTTCTCTCTGCGCCACTGATTCTGCGAACGCCACCGTCGACATCGAGGACATTATCAATGACCATGACCCCATCTTCGACTCTCTCCCATGCACTGCCTCCCACCGCCGGAACCATGCCGCCGCCATCGACCACACCTCCTCCTCCTCCTCTCTTACCTGACACTGAGGGGGAGGAAAACTCTTCTCGCGGTGGTGAAAACGCCTCCGCCGCCGCCACCACTGCCGGAGGCGAGGAAGAAGAGGAGGAAAATGCCGGGAACTGGAGCCACTGCAACGTGGCCCCGACTCTTCTTCTGGCGATGGAAAAAGACGGCTTCGTCGTCAAGGACAAATGGCGGGTGGGCGAGGACGACACCGAGCCATCCCCTCAAGCCGGATAACGCGTCCTTTTGGTGTCCCATATCAACAGAGGTATGGGAATTCCGCCTTCCGCGTTCTTTCTTCAGGTCATAGACCATTACAACATCCAACCACATAACCTTCCACTAAATTCCATCTTGTACTTAGCTTGATTCCATGCCCTTTTTGAGGGTTACTTAGGGATAGAACTCCGCCAGGATTTTTCTTCCAGTATTTTTTTAACATTAAGAGTAACACCACCGAGGGTGTTCTTCCGATTTGCGGAACCATATCTTTCAACCTTCGTAGGTATAGGGAGGATTGGTTCCCTAAAATCAAGACTTCCGAGTCCGTCAAATTTTGGACGGGCTCATTCTTCTATCACCCGGATGTTCCATATCCTGGAAAGGATACGGGCATTCCGACATTTGTCAATTCCGCGGCCATGCCCCAAGACAATTGGGCGTTGGACGCGGTCCAGGTTCTGCCTCCAGACCTGATGAGGACCAAAAGGCGAATTTCAAAACTCGTCTCTTTCACTCCTCCCTTAACCAACACAGATACAATTCTATGCTGATTTGGGAGGAGGATTCAGCCTCTTTCTTATCGCGGAAGCCAGCTCATGTGCGAATACACGGGCCCGGACAACACCATGAGGGCGACGAAGAGCTCTCTATCGAAGAAGGAGTTCAAGAAACGCGTGAACCAAGTTGTCTCTACTCGTGATCAATACGAGGAGAGCCGGCAAATGTTTCACGCCGGAAACCCCGCTCCCAAGGTATGGTTCTATCTTTTGGGGAATTTCTTGAGTTCCATCTTTTATCGGATGTTTTTTATACTAATCCGGGTTTTTTAATTTTTTCACAGCTTCTTGATCTTCCTGAGGCAGAACTTGCCATAGATGAAGAGTTGGTTGCGCTGAGAGCCAACTTTTAGTCAGCTGGAGGAAGGAAACGCAAGAAAGTTTCCTACAGCCATGAAGTCATAGATCTTGACGGTGTTCCCGCCGCCACTTCCAGGTAAAAACCCAGGCTTTTATATTTGCATGTTTTTTCTTGCACACTTTTCTTTCTCGGATTTAAATCTCGGACTCTCCTCCTTTTCTATTTTGTAGCCTTGCCCCTACCACACTTAATAGAAAAGGCAGGAAGAAGCTGAAGGCTGCTGCTCACCGGGGACGCAAGCCATCTCCCGCCGCTGCTCCAGATACTCCAATGGCGGCTGGAGAGGAAAGCTCGGCTGCTCGGGAGAAATACCCTCTACAGACCAGCCAGCATGTTGCATCCGACACGGATGCGCGGGAAAGGGCGGAACCCGAACAAGGCGGGCCCTCGAACCCTCCTGAGGCGGAAGCGATGCCAACTTTCGAGGATAAGTTCAAGGTAAAACAAGAATCATGCTTCGACGAACGCGGATACATTCATCCGTGGGTGCAAAAATACTTTGCCCGAGCTCCCTTAATATGTCCTTGGCCAAAAGGCGGACTTATTTAAGAATAATTGCGTATTTTCGCCTCGCCAGGTCATGCAAGACGGCCTCCACCATATGGGAATTACCTTCGCAGAATACGCCAAGGAATATCCTGGAAAGGATGAGCCAGGTAAATATCTCTAGCCCCTAAGTATTAAGACAAAACTATCCTTTCTGAATTTTGCCTTAATGCTTTTCTCTTTTGCCTGCTTAATTTTGCCTAAGAAAACTTTTCCTTTGTCTATTTTTCAGCGAACCGCCGAGAACATAAACGTGGAAGTTTTTGAGAAACTTGCGATTAAGAAACAGGAAGTAAAATCTCTCCTTGGAATGCTTAATGATAAGGACTCGAAACTCTCCGAGGTTGAGAAGAAGCTGAAGGAGACAGCAGGTAAACATGCTTTTCATTCCTTGTTTTCTATTTCTGGAAATTTTCTAAGTCTTTTTCCGAGTTATTAAGTCTTCAGCTCTTTTTCTTCTCAGCTTCTTTGGCTAAGGCCAAACAGATTGCTGAGGATGCTGGCAATGCTGAAGCCCTCCGCAAGGAAAAGTCGGGGCTTTACAATATGACTATAAAGCTCCAAAAAGATCTGGAGGCGAGCCAGCTGGCTGTTGGATTGGCCGAGTCCCGAGCTTCTTCTCAAGCTTAGAAGGATAAGGCGACTATCCGGGACTTGGAGAATGCCCTCAACCAACACCTTGAAGAAGGCGTTTAGATGGATAAAATTATCGGTAAGTTGTTGTTACTTTTACCAAGTTTGTTCTTATACTTTTGCAGTACACCTCATTTTTCCTCCTTTTGTGTTTTCTAACCTTTCTTGGTTTTTCGAACAGAAGGGAATCCTTTGCTCACCCGGATTGACAGAATCCGGGCTTTCGGGAAAGTCGTCACCGATCTGAAGAATGTTGGGATGCTACTTATTAATAAGTGCATTCCAGACAAAGTTGGCGATTACTCAGAAGTCAGCAAACTTGCGCAAGCCATTGAAGAGGTGGCAAACCAGAGGGAGCCCTGACTCCAATCTGCCTCCCGAGGTGGTGCACGCATGGTCCTTGGACTGATGCGTATGCATTACACAACCTCAAAATCCTAGCGCGTTGCTACCGGTATCCCGCAAGGATATACGGAAGCTCAGAGGGCGGAGATCTTCGAGTCTGTCAAGGGGCACACCTCCACGATAGCTCAGATGGTTTCTACCTCCACGTTCTACCCGGACGAAGAGATTCCGAAGACTCCGGAGAACCCGAGGGACAACAACAAGGAGGACGACGAGGAGTATGAGCATGCCGCCTAGTTCCTGCGTAGCCAGTCGAGAAAATAGAAGCATTACTATTCTTACAATGTACCCCCTCCGTCTGGAATTAAGTGTCAAAAAGTTTGACAAAAGTGGATGTATCTAACACTAAATTATGTCTAAATACATCCACTTTTGTCAAACTTTGTGACATTTAATTCCGGACGGAGGGAGTAATATCAATTGTAATGCATTCTATCTTTTGTATAAATAAGCACTTATCTTTTGCAGTAAAACTTTAAGTCTTTGCAAGTTTTTTAGAGTTTTAATTCCTTTCCTTCTAAGTTCTCTGGTTTGTATGTTTTAACTTTCCTTGGTTTTGAAGTGGCTCGAAAGTATGTAATCTTCATGCCAAGTGACTGGGTTTAGACCTATCAGCCGAAACTCGGAATCATGGATTATACTTTGGCACTTTTACTTACTAATTCAGTGACCTAACACACAAGCAATCAGATAATACTTAGGAAAAATTAGGAATTTTGAAAAGTATGAACCTCGGGCACACAGGCACAATCTGGGGTTCTTAAGCCTCCTTAGGCTAAAAAGCATTCAGTTTTATAACTCCGAGCATGCAGGCACAATTCGGGTTAACATTGAAGCTAAATTGAAAGATCATTGGGAAATAGATAAGATGGAAATTTGCTTAAAACAGTAAAACAAACAAAACAATAATGCATAGATTTCCGACAACTTTATTTCATGATCTGAGTGATGTTTACATAGAATTTGAACTAAGTGTAAAAGGACGTAACTGCTGGATGCTCTAGGGCCTCTTTGTCTCTCCTAGTTCTACATCTATCTTTCTTTTTCTCTTGTGATTCGGATTTTTCGGATCATCTTCCGTGTCTCCAATATCTACAAGGTAATATGACCCATTTTTCATAGCCTTGCTAATGACAAATGGTCCCTCCCAGACTGGGGCTAATTTGTGCTTCCTATCATGTACCAATCTTAGCACCAAATCACCTTCTTTGAAAGAATGATGTTTGATTTTTCGACTATGATAACGTCACAGTCCTTGCTGATAAATGGCGGATCTTTGTAGCACAAGCTCTCGTTCTTCTTCTAAGAGATCGACGGCATACTGTCGTGCGTTTTCGGCATTTGAGTCATCGTACGCCTGCACTCGTGGGCTATCATGGATCATGTCCCTGGGAAGCACTTCTTCTGCGCCATAAACCAGGAAAAAAGGCATTATCCATGTTGATCTATTTGGCGTCGTTCGAATACTCCAAAGCACAGAAGGTAATTCTTCTACCCATGCTCCAGCTGCTCTATGAAGAGGAGATTCGAGTCTTGGGCGGATTCCTTGCAGTATTGAACTATTCATTCGTTCGACCTGGCCATTGTATTGTGGGTGTGCCACAGATGTGAGATCTAGGTGAATTCCCATTTGTTGGCAATACTTTGCCAACTCTCCAATTGAGTGTCCCGTTATCCATGATTATGCTCTGTGGCATGCTATATCGCATGACTACGTCAATGAGGAAATTTCTGGCAGTCACACCGTCAAGTTTTTTGATGGGTTTTGCTTCCACCCACTTGGTATACTTATCTACTGCAACGAGTAGATGTGTGAGTCCGCATCTGGCAGTTTTGAATGGTCCCATCATATATAGCCCCCAGACCGCAAATGGCTATGTAATGGGATAATTTTAAGTACTTGGGCTGGCATATTCGTCTTTTTGGCGTAATACTGGCATCCGGCACACATATTCATTATGTGCTCCACGTCTGTCTTGGCTGTGAGCCAGAAAAACCCTGCATGGAATGCTTTTTTTTAACTATGCTTTTTGATTGAGCATGATGTCCGCAATCTCCTGCATGAATTTCTTGCAAAATTTCTCGTCCTTCTTTTGGCGAAATACATCGCTGAAAAATTCTGATAGTACTGCGCTTATACAGGCAGCCGTTGATTACCGTGTATTCTTTGCATCGGCGTTGTATTTTCCTTTGCAAGACTTCGTCTGCTCTATCTGGGAACTTCTGATTAACTAAGAAGTTTAGGTATGGAATTGTCCAATCCGGGTTAACAAGCAAGACTTCTATTGACTCGGAAACTAGAGGATAATCCACATCTCTGCCTTTTATTGATGGTTTATGCAAATGTTGGACGAACACACCAGGTGGTAAATTCTTCACTCTTTCCGAGCCCATGCGGGCTAGAGCATCCGCGTTCCAATTTTCTTCCCTTTTGATGTGAAGTACTTCAAATCCTACGAATAAAATGGCAAACTCGTCGACTGTTCTCCGATATTCGGCCATAATGGGGCTTTTAGCATCCCATGTTTGGTTTAGCTGATGATGTACCAAGTTCGAGTCACCATAGCAAAGTATACGCTTGACACCTATCTCCTTTGCAATATTCAAGCGATGAAGCAATGCTTCATATTCTGCCACATTGTTGCTGGCGTTAAAATGTATTTGTAATACATATTCCATTATGTCACCTTTTGGAGATTTAAGAACTACACTAGCTCCAGCGCCTTCTTTCATTTTGGATCCATTTAAATGCATGATCCAATATTCCGACTCCGGCAATTGTGTGTTTTCCATTGCTTCTGTCCAGTCAGCCACGAAATATGCCAACACCTGGGATTTAATTGTCGTCCGGGGTTGATACTTAATGTCGAACGCGGCGAGCTCAATGCCCCATTTGGCTAATCTGCATGTTGCGTCCGCATTGTTTATAATATCCCCTAGTGGTGCTTTGCTTACCACTGTTATGGAATGTCCTTGAAAATAATGACGGAGTTTTCGAGATGCGAAAAATACGCCATATGCCAGCTTTTGATAATGTGGATACCTTTGTTTTGACTCGGAGAACACCTCGCTAACGTAATACACCGGATGTTGATCTGGAATACTTTGCTCGTCTTTCCACGATTATCACTGCGCTAATAACTATGTTAGTTGTTGTAAGATACATTAACATGGGTTCTTTGTCTTTTGGTGATGCCAAAATCGGAGCTTTCGTCAAGGTTTCCTTTAACTGGGTTAATGCTTTGTCCGCCTCTTCTGTGCATTCAAATTTGTCGTATTTCTTCAACAATTTGTATAATGGCAGAGCTTTGTCACCAAGCCGGCTTATAAACCTGCTAACGGAGGCTGCAGAACCCGTCAATCTTTGGACATATTTTAGGCATGTAGGCTTTGTGATGCTCAATATTGCTTTGATCTTTTTCGGATTTACCTCTATTCCTCTGTGAGAAACGATAAAACCCAGAAGTTTTCATGAGGGAACCCCGAATACGCACTTTAATGGATTCAACTTCATTTTATAAGTGCGCAAGTTTTCGAAGGTTTCTCGTAGATCTTCAACGAGTGTATCCTTTTCCTTGGAAACAACGGCAATATCATCCACGTAAACATGGACGTTTTTGCCAATTTGACTATGCAAACATCTTTGCATGCAACGCTGGTATGTTGCACCGGCGTTCTTCAAGCCAAAAGGCATGGTTATGTAATAGTATGTTCCATATGGGGTTATGAAAGAAGTTTTTATTTGGTATTCTTCCTTCATACGTATTTGATGGTACCTGGAATAAGCGTCCAAAAAGCATAAAAACTCAAAGCCAGCAGTGGCATCTATTATTTGATCGATTCGCGGTAACGCGAACCTATCCTTTGGACACAATTTGTTCAAGCCAGTGTAATCTATACACATCCTAAGAACAATACTATCCTTCTTCGGTACTAATACTGGGTTCGCTGACCAATCAGTATGTATAACTTCACGGATAAAATAAGCTGCTAAAAGCCACATAATTTCTTTGCCTATAGCCTTCCGCCTTCTTCCATCAAAACGACGGAGACCTTGTTTGACGGGTTTTGATCCTGGAATTACTTTGAGTTGGTGCTCACCATGTTCCCTGGGAACACCTGACATATCGGCATGACACCAGGAAAAAATGTCCCAGTTCTCACGTAGGAACTTGATGAGCGTGCTTTCCTATTTTTCAGTCATTCTTGTTCCCACTACGACAAATTTTGTCGGATCTTTGGGATCTAGGATGACCTGTCTTGTGTTCTCCGAGGCTTTAAAACTATCGGTCGGCATTTCTGTTGGCGATACTTCTTTAGCTAGGTCCTTTAATTCTTCCTTCCGAATCACTTGTTCAACACAAAGGGTGTTTTCTTTTTCCAGCTCGTTCGCCAATCTGAAGTCACCAGATATGGTGATTACTCCTCCTTTTGGCCTTGGCATCTTCAGCTTGTTATAAATATAACACGATCTTGCCATGAATTTGGCGAAAGCTGGACGTCCGAGTATTGCGTGATAAAAACTTTCGACCGGCACCACCTCGAATGAGATCCTTTCCTGACGGAAGTGTTCTCTCTTTCCAAAGGTTACGTCTAGGGAAATTTCTCCTAGGGATTGTGCTTGCCTGCCAGGAACAATACCATGAAAACGTATGTTACTGTGACTGAGCTGGGTCTCGGAGATGTGTAGCGGCTTCAATGTACTTAAGTACATGATATTAATACTAGATCCTCCATCCATCAGCACTCTTTTGAGCCTAGTGTTTTGAACAATAGGTCTTACAACCAAAGCATGCATGCCGTGTTTTGGGATGCTTCCTGGATGATCAGACTGATCCCAGGTAATTGGCGTATTTGAATACTTCAAGTACTTTGGGGTTGGAGGTACAACCGCGTTGATTTATCGAAGTGTTCCTTTTGCCTGTTTTGCTGAGGGAGTTGCCAGGAAAGTTAGGTTACATTCTCCTTCAAATCTTGGGAAGTTTGGCTCGCCTTTCCGCGGTTGTTCCTGGATTTTATCATCAGTGTCTGACTCACTTTCTTCTTTTTCAGCTTCCGGCTTTTTTGTTGTTGAATTTCCTTTTGGAATTCTTTCCTTTGTTCTCGGAACCTTGATGACTCACAAGTATAGGGGATCGCAATAGTCTTCGAGGGAAGGAAAACCCAAATTTATTGATTCGAGTCAAGGGGAGCCAAAGAATATTTATATGCCTTAACAACTGAGTTCTCAATTCAGCTGCACCTGAAAGTAGACTTGCTCGCAACAATTTATCAGTGGTAACAGTTTTGTGGCAGCAGTAGGAATAAAATAACAGCAATAGTAAAATAGTAACAGCAGTAGAAATCGCGGAAAACAACAGGATGTGAAGTACCGTAGGCATAGAGGGAATGGATGGACGGGCGTTGCATGGATAACATAGGTCATGTAATAATAATAACTTGGTCATTGCAGATAATAATAATAAAACATCAAACATTTAGGACAACCATAGGCATGTGTTCCAATATAGTCATACGCGCTCGCATTGAGAAACTTGAACAACATCTTTTGTCCTATCAGCCCGTGACAGCGGGGCCTCTAGGGAAACTACTCGTAATTAAGGTGTTCCTTTTAATAAAGCACCGGAACAAAGCATTAACACTGCGTGAACACACGTGATCCTCACATCACAACCATCCCCTCCGGTTCTCCCAATTTCTATCACTTTGGGGCCTCGGGTTCCGGACAATGACATGTGTAAACAACTTGCATATATGATCAAGAAACATAATTATACTCATGAAACAATAACATGTTCAGATCTGAGATCATGGCACTCGGGCCCTAGTGACAAGCATTAAGCATAAGAAGTTGCAACAACGGTAGAAAACACTAACAATGGATACTAGGCACTATGCCCTAACAATCTGGCATTATTACATGATCAATCTCATCCAATCCCTTCCATCCCTCTTAGCCTCCAGCGGTGTTTATTCACACATGGACTGGAAAATCATGGATGGTTTATGGAGATGAGGTGGTGGTGTCGATGGCGATGATCTCCTTCGAATCCTCGTCCCGACAGGGCGCCAGAACAGGAACTTCTGATCCCAGAATCGAGTTTCGGGGTGGCGGCGGCGCCCTGTTGTGTTTATGTGGAATATAACGAACCCCCTAGTGTTTTAGGTTTACGGGGCATATGCAGTCGAAAGGGGAGTCCGAGGGGTCCAGGGGTGGCCCACACCACCTGGCGGCACGGCCAAGTGGGTGTCGGGGAGTGGTGTGGCCCCCTCCTGGCTCCTCTCCCGGCCCCCTTCTGGCTCCTGGGGTCTTCTGGTGTTTTAGGACCAATGGGATATTTTCTGGGCATTTTCGCGAAGGTTGATTTTTCTACACAAAAACGAGACACCAAGGTAATTCTGCTAAAAACAGCGTTAGTCCGTGTTAGTGGTATCCAAAACTCATAAGTTTAGAAGAAAACAATAAGAAAAGTGTTCGAAAAAGGAGATACATTTTGGACGTATCAACTCCCCCCAAGCTTAGCTTATTGTTTGTCCTCAAACAATTCAGTGACAACTGAGTGCGATAAAATACTTTTACGAACATATTTGTTTCATATGATGTAAATATACTCGCGACATGATCAAGTGCTGAGACAATTCATAATAAGATATATGGAAAATAAAAGTCACCCAGCAGTTATGCAAACCATGAAGAGATGCAAACAAACTAATAATAGACAACATGAATTATTTCAATCTACAGGATTGCAATGCTCATAATAGGGTATGATAAAGTGTACTCGCTTGCCCTTAATAGTGGAGCAAAACATAAATGCCAGGGCACCTCTGAAGTTCAAATGAAGACTAGAAATAAAGATATCAAAGATACAAGTATCAAAGTTATACCACTATCAACCGTGTTTTAGGACAAGAACATTACATTAAGAATAACAACCATGCTCTCAAGAAGGTGCATAAAGTGAGAAGGTGAGGACTCAACATAAAAATGAAAGAAAGGCCCTTCGCAGAGGGAAGCAGGGATTAACTCATGTGCTATAGCTTTTCATGTTATTAAACAGAGGTATTGAAACCATTTTTAAGAGAGGTGTATGATTATGTCAACGATGGTAAACAGACAATACAGTACGTCACAAGCCAACTAGACTTCACAAGAGCTGATGGGGGGATAATAACCCGGTAGGCCAACTCCAAGGCGTAACCCGGCCCAAGGAACATGGTGTGCAGTTTGGTTAAGGATAATGAAGCTTCTGGAAGGCCCAAAGTTTGTAGGCCTCGTAACCCGGATTGTGGGTTACGGAAAGGAAAGTTAGGGTTTATAAGCGGTGTCCGGATAGGATTCGAGCTGCGCTTTGGAGACTAGGGCCGAGGGGGTACGGGTGCTTTATAAACCGACCCCTAGGTCTAGTTTAGACAGAGATCTAAGAACCCTAGCAATATCGCCTGATATCGAGCATCTAGCGTAATCCCAGAGTTGAGTTATTATATCAAGATCGGAGACTCGGCGACTTTGATTGCCGGCTACCAGATCGAGTTACATCATGTTTTCCTCTGAGCTAAACCCTCTCCCAAACGCCTGTGTCGTCTTGCCCCAAGATCAGTTACCCCCGGTAACGTCTGCCGTGATTATCCCACGACAGTTGGCGCCCACCGTGGGGCCTGCGTCCAAAGGTGTTTACATCACGGGAGAAGCTCGGAAGAACATGGAGAATCTTGTCGTGGGCGAGATCTACATCGACCGCAAAGGAGACAAGACGGTGGACGATTCCGGCTGGGGGCCAGAGTCGGATCACCTCGAGTCCGGATCTACGGTGACGATCGGCCGGATCAACATCTTCATCGGTATGGTACGTACGCCTGATTTAAAGGGACAATATCATGTGCATACTACAGGAACTTCTAGCAGGAACAAAGAGACATCAAAACAAGCGGTAAACTCGGTTTCCTCGGCTGCGCCCGGATACCTTAGATGGACGGAACAAGAGGTAACGTGGAGTAGAAGAGATCATCCGGAAACAGTAGAGCGTCCAGGAGTCTTGGCGTTGGTGGTTGCTCCACAGGTTAATGTTACGAACTCAAAAGGGTCCTGATGGACGGTGGAAGTAGCATCAACATCCTTTATTGGGAAACCTTCTTACGGATGAGTCTCAAAGAGTCCCAGTTACAGAAAAGTTCGACAGTCTTTCATGGGATCGTGCCGGGTCACTCGGCGAGCCCCGAGGGAAAGATCACCTTGGAGGTTGCTTTCGGAGAATCGACGGATAATTATCGAGTTGAGTGGCTTACGTTCGAGGTGGTCAAATTGCGCAGTCCTTATCACGCGCTGTTTGGAAGACCGGCTTATGCCAAATTCATGGCTAGGCCGTGCTATGTGTATTTGCAGTTAAAAATCCCGGGTCCTAAACGGACCATCACCATACATGGGAACCGGGATATAGCGGCTGAGTGTGATGAAGGAGATTCAGTTATGGCCGAGCAAGCATGCAGAAAGGAAGAACTCGAATATTACCGGTCTCAAGTAAATCCGGATGATAGAACAGCCTTGAAAAAGCCGAATACTGAGGATGAGAGAGCAAAATTCAAGGCAGCACAAGACACCAAGAAGATAGATTTTGTCGAAGGCGATTCCACTAAGCAATTTACCATAGGGTCTAATTTGGGAAAAGAGCAGGAGAAGGCACTTGTGGAGTTTATCCGATCAAATGCAGACGTGTTCGCCTGGACACCTAGCGACATGCCGGGTATCCCTACAGAGCTGGCCAAGCACAGTTTACATGTGGATCCCAAGTCCAGGCCCATGAAGCAGGGTTTGAGGAAAATGAATGAGGAAAGAAGGAAGGCTACAGGCGAAGAGATCGCTCGGCTATTGGCAGCCGGCTTTATCATGGAAGTATTTCACCCGGATTGGTTGGCAAACCCGGTTCTAGTGATGAAAAAGACCAATGAGTGGAGGATGTGCATTGATTTTACGAGTCTCAACAAACATTGCCCAAAGGATCCGTTCGCGCTACCAAGGATAGATCAGATTATAGACGCAGTAGCTGGAAGCGATCTATTATGCTTCCTGGACGCATATTCCGGGTATCATCAGATTAAGCTCAAGAGGGAGGATTGGGAGAAAACATCATTCATAACCCCTTTTGGGGCCTTCTGTTATAAAACTATGACGTTTGGATTGAAGAACGCCGGTGCAACTTACCAACGGTGTATTCAAAAGTGCTTCGAGGACCAAATCGGACGCAACGTCCATGCCTATGTGGATGATGTGGTCATCAAGACCAGGAAGGCGGAGACATTTATCGATGATCTAAAGGAGACGTTCAAAAATTTGAGGAGATATCAGATGAAGCTTAACCCGACAAAGTGCGTGTTCGGAGTTCCAGCCGGGAAGTTACTCGGCTTTATCGTTTCCGAGAGAGGGATCGAGGCAAACCCGGACAAAATTAAGGCCATCCAGAGTCTGAAAAAGCCGGAAAATTTGAAGCATGTTCAAAAGCTCACGGGCTGCGTAGCAGCCTTGAGCCGATTCATATCCAGGCTCGGAGAAAAAGCAATACCCTTGTACCGGCTCTTGAGGAAATCAGATAAATTCGTATGGGATCAAGAGGCGGATGAGGCGTTTGAAGCACTAAAGAAGCAGTTATCTGAAGCACCAGTACTAGCGGCTCCGGGTCCTAAAGAACCTATGTTGCTATACGTGGCAGCTGGCCCCCGAGCCGTCAGCGCGGTAGTTGTTGTGGAGCGCAAAGAGGACGGGAAGGGTTACCCGGTTCAGAGACCGGTTTATTACGTCAGCGAGGTATTATCAGAAGCAAAGCAGCGCTATCCGCATTGGCAAAAGTTGGTGTTCGGGGTCTTTATGGATAGCCGGAAATTGAAGCCGTATTTCCAAGAACACCCCATAACAGTGGTTAGCTCAATACCAATGTCGGATATCATCAGAAACTCGGACGCGACGGGAAGAATAGCCAAGTGGGCGATAGAGATGGGGGATTATCACATCAACTACGAACCCAGGTCAGCAATCAAATCTCAAGCTTTAATTGATTTCGTTAACGACTGGACACATACAGGCATGACTACGACGGTTCCAAATTCCGAGTCATGGATCATGCACTTCGATGGATCTAAGCAATACGAGGGATCAGGAGCTGGGGTGGTGATAACGTCACCCAAAGGAGATAAATTAAGTTACGTACTACAAATCCACTTCGACTGTTCCAACAACGTGGCCGAGTATGAGGCCCTATTGCACTGCTTAAGGGCAGCCAAGGAAATGAACGTCAAGAGGATACGGTGTTTCGGAGATTCGGACCTTGTGGTACAGCAGGTGTCAGGAACTTGGGATAGAAAGGACGCAACTATGGCAGCATACCGCAGGGAAGTTGATAGGGTTGCAGGATGTTTTTCCGGGTATGAGGTGGAGCATATAGACAGAAGAAAGAATGAGGCAGCCGACGCACTCGCTAGGCTCGGCTCGCGCAGAGAGCCGGTTCCACCTAACGTTTTCCTGGATGAATTATGGCGACCATCAGTTAAAACCGAGTCAGAGGAGGAATTGGCAAATCAAGACCCGGATTCAGGACTTGTGGCCACTGTACGTGCTATTCCCGAGTGGACAGAACCGTTTTTGGCCTACCTATCGCGAGGCGAGTTACCACAGCAGGAGGTATTAGCAAGGCAAATTTTGAGGCGAGCAAAGGGATATTCTATCATCAATGGGGAATTATATAAGAGAAGCGCAGCAGGGGTCTTTTTGCGCTGCGTAGCGCCAGAAGAAGGCCGACAGATTCTCAAGGAAATCCACGAAGGCGACTGTGGACATCATGCGTCCACAAGATCTCTCGTGGCTAAAGCTTATCGACACGGGTTTTTCTGGCTCACGGCTCTAGCAGACGCGGAACGATTGATAGCAAGGTGTGACGGATGTCAAAGGTACGCTCGCCAAACCTATGTGCCGGCTATGGAGTTACGGACCATCCCGTTAACTTGGCCGTTCGCTGTCTGGGGTATGGACATGGTTGGCCCATTTCATATGTCACCATGCAAGAAGACACATCTTTTGGTGGCTATTGATAAGTTTACCAAATGGGTTGAGGTTATGCCAGTTACTAATTGCGAATCAGCCACATCAGTCAAGTTCCTGAAAAGGATTATCTACCGGTTCGGGTATCCCCACAGCATAATTACCGACAATGGAACCAACATGTCCCTTGGTGAGATGGAGAAGTTCTGTGGCAACAATGGAATCCGGCTTGATGTCGCATCAGTGGCTCATCCGCAGGCCAATGGACAAGTGGAGAGGGCAAACCAAGAATTGCTTCGCGGATTAAAACCACGATTACGAGTCCCTTGTGTCAGGGCAGCTGGCGCATGGGTCGAAGAACTTCCTTCTGTGGTTTGGGGTATCAATACCACGCCTAATAGATCTACTCAGATGACACCCTTCTTCATGGTCTATGGCGCGGAGGCAGTACTACCGAGTGATATTATTCATGATTCACCACGAGTATCAGCATACGTCGAAGTGGAGAATGAAAAAACCCGGCAAGATGCTGTGGATATGTTAGAAGAGCAAAGGGAACAAGCCCTGGAAAGATCAGCCATATATCAGCAGGATTTACGAAGGTATCATAGCCGGCACGTGAAAACCCGGGTCTTCCAGGAAGGAGACCTGGTTCTGCGCCTGGTACAGTCGAACGAAGGAAAGCACAAGTTATCCCCATCCTGGGAAGGACCGTTTATCATAAGCCGGAATTTGCATAATGGGTCATATTACTTGATAGATGCAAGGGAAGAGTCGACCACAGTCAATGACACCGCTCACACCACTTCATCTATGCAAGAAAGAGACAGACCGTGGAACGTGGCTCAGCTACGTCCATATTATACTTAGCAAAAATTGTGTTGGCATATGGAATTGAACGATGTAACAGGCAGCAGGTTTTCAGACGTACTCTTTTCCTATCCAGGGTACCCTTGGGGACTGGACGGGTTTTTAATGAGGCGGCTTGCTGACCTAGATTTTTCATATCAAGTAAAGAGGTGATTATCAAGAAAAGAGATGATTATTATCAGGTTCTATACTCTCAGTATGATGCGTATATTTAGGTCTTGGGGGCTGGTCGCTTGAATAGCACAGTTACAAACTCAAAGACCCGGCCATGATGCCTATGAGTTATAAGGGCCGATTACTTGCAAACGAGTACGGCTACAATCTTATAACCGGACAAAGAAGTCCAAATTTCTTGGCTATTCTTACTTAAGCTCGATGTGACTCGCACTAAAGTGGCGTGATTTGTTCGCTTACGATTACAGTCAGCCATGCAACCCGACGGGGCTTGACTGGCCACGTTTTCGTATAGATGTAACAACATGGTATCCACGCGAAAGCCGGCTTACAGTACAAGATAGTCAAAAGGGTCATCTAAACCACAAGTTATGCAGAGTACAAGGCTAAACAGCTGGAAACTCAACGATTATTAAGCATAACTTCAAATCCTACGTGAAACGACTCAGGGATCTTTGTGAATTTAGCAGTAGGCAATTCGTTCTCCTTTCAAGATCAAGTGTCCTAGACTTGGAGATCCGGGTCCGGGTGACTTGAAATCTTGAAAAGAGAAAAATTGCTTGTAGAATTCCAAAAACCCAAATATCCGAGTCTTGGGGACTTGGGGACTTAGAAGCAAATCCGCTTGTCGACACCCATGAGACCCGGAAATTGAGTTTCACAAAAGGAACAATAAAAAAAAGCCGGATATCGAGAACAGACGAGCTCAATAATGGATAAATTTAAAAAGGCCGGAAGAGGCATAGAGTATATCAAGACCTTAGCGTGCATTACAAAATCCCGGTGAAAAGGTATCAAAGGTGCACAGGCGCACCACCCAAAATATCATTGTTTAAACAGCACGTTGGCCGACCGGTGCATAAGAAGAGGCATTAGAGATCAGATGTTACTCGGCATTCATCTTGGCCTTGCCCTTGCCATCATTGGTGGTAGCAGCAGCACCCGGATCAGCGGTACCAGCCCGTGCAGGGGGTGGAACGACTGGTGTTGAGGTAGCGGGGGCAGAGCCGGCTTCAGCTTGCTTCTTGGCAACCTCCGCCCTCAACGCAGCAGCTTCCTCCTTCCACCGAGCCAGCATATCATACGGCTCGGGAAGATCTGACTTAATCGCTTCACCAGCAGCATCATATGCTGGAACAAGGATATTAACATCCAGGTCGTCAGCGATCACGCTGGCCGGGTAACGGACCTCCTTTTGGACGGCCTGAAAATCCTTCACCGAGAACTTGGACCCATCAAGCTTGAACTCTGGGAAGCCGCCCATAAGCTTCACTAGCTCGAGCTTGGGGAAATAATCCTTGGCAAGTGCAAGCCCCCGGGTCACTCCAACCCGGCAAGACGAGCGTTTCCAGTGCCAAATCCACTCAGGAATAGTGGAGAAGGCATCCAGCATCCTCTTCAGATCAACATGTCCTTTACCCGGCCACCGTAATTCCTGAAGGATCCATTTGGTTCCGGCACATAGCTGCCGGATAACGCTCTTCATAGTTTTCGGCTTGGCAATATCATCCTCATCCGGCATGGCTTCGTCCGGGCCTGAAAAAATGGAAACATAAGTCGGGAAAACTCTTGCTATCTATCAAAAGGATAAACCCGGAGGAGGAAACGTACCAAGTAAAGCACGATATGTGTCAGATATTTGGACAGAAAGGCTTGTTAGGTCATCTTCTGCTTTGTGAGCCCTTTTCCTATATTTCCTCATTATCAGCCTATTCCTCCTGGCCTCAGCCTCGGCTGCTTCACGCAAAGCTACCTCCTTTTCAATGAGCTTGGTGGCGTCTGCCAGTTTCTCCTCAGATTGAGTCACGAAAGACTGCTTGAATGCAAACAAGGATTAGTCAGGTAGAGGGGCAAGTTATCAGTCGCTTGTATAATAAAGTCCCAAGCAAATTATGAATCAATTCACTCGGAACTTGGGGACTGGATAAGGGCACAAGCAACATTAGTCGGATTTACCTCGTGTTTGGCTATTAAATCCCCCAAGATGTTTTCTTCATTAGCCCTTAAAGTGCGCAGGGTTTCCAGCATCTGGGCAAACGTCAGTTCCTCGGGTCGAGTACCGGAAGAGCCGGCAGCCTGGTCGCCTGGTGGGGGAGCTCTCCCCGCCCTTGGGGTCGAGACCCGGACAGTTTGAGTACCCGGGTTGGGAGAACCCATCCTTGTATCCAGAACCTCGATCTCCTCATCCACTGGTTCCGATGAGGAAGGAGATCCGGCGGCTCGGGGAAGTGGATTGTTCAGAGGGCCTTGTTCCTGGTTATTCGCCGTATCATCGCCAGTCGCGGCGTCTACGTTCTCAGTCGGCTTCTCTGCCCGATGGTTATCCGTCTCTACATTTTCCGGGCCACTGACGGTGACTTGAGTGCTGAAAGAAAAATAAGAAAAGGCAGTCATTAGTGATGACGGTGGCTTGAGTGGAAACTCGTCAGACGTCAAAGGTAATCATGTAGCAAAAACTTACCCGGTGTTCACGGTGTAGTCCGGCGGGAGCTCGCCGCTGGAAGCAGATGAGGTCGTCACAGGGACCACTAACGGAACCCGGAATTGCCCGGCACGTGGATGGTTAGGAGAAGGGTGGCGTTGAGGAGAATCGGAAGGACGGGACGAAGGAGCATTGGCACGATGGACCGAGGGGGTAGAGATGCCCGGGTTAAGGGGATCTTCACCCGGGGAGCTCCGAGTTACTCTGCGCTTGGCTGGGAGAGAATCCTTCAAGCACGAGGAATTTGATAATTGATGGTTAAGTTGTCGCATGGCGTCAAAGGAGTAAGGTTCGGAGGATAACGAGGAAAAAGGAACCTTGGACACTGCCCCTCTGGCCTTCCTCTTGGCTCCAACTGTTGCTTCTTGATCAGACTCGGTTGCCTCCGGGTCATCCTCGTTGGTCTCACCTTCGTCCTCCAGCCCTGCGAACCGGGTGTGTGTTCGTGGGAAAAAGGTAAACGGGAGGAAAATGATACGAGTAAAGTTTATACAAGTTCTGTGCAAATACCTTCACTATCATCAGCCGGCTCGTCCTCTTCTTCCGGGTCTCTGGAAGGGGGGGGGTTCAACTCTCCAGAAAGGGTCATCAGCCTAGGACAAAAGAATGAGACTAAGGGTTAGAAGCTGTATCAAGTCAAAATGTGGAAATAAGTTATGAATATCGGATATTACCACCGGAGCCGGGTTTTCGCGAGTGAATGGGGGTAACCCGGTGATGCCCTTTATCACCTCTAGCTTCTCTGTCAAGAAGCCCTTGATGGTCTTGTTGGTATCGCCGGTCGCTAAGCTCTTGGTGGAGTATCGGAGCGCATCTGTGGTGTGCCCCGAATACTCTCACATCAATTTGGTGCGGATGGAGTTGGGTTGGATCCGAAAATCCACCCATGTTTTTACTAAATTTAGCCCGAGGAGGCCTTGGGCTGAGAGGATGGCTATCTTGGCTAATGAGGGAAGGATCGCCTCCCTGTCTGAGTCTGGTGCGAAGGCATTAAAAGACTCGGAAGGTTCGAGGAGGCTTTCCGAGTAACCCGGCAGTTTCTTTTCGCCGTCTGGGGAGGTATCGTGGCAATAAAAGAAAGACAGCTGCCAATGTTTGACGTGGGAGTTTAAATTGAGGGTTGGCATCGGTGAATTCTTGCGGCGTTGGATGGATACCCCGCCGCAAGTAAGAAGTGCTCCGTCACCACTTTCGCGGCACGGCTTACACTGGAATAACTCGATGAAGAGAGTCAAACTTGGCGGTATGCACAAGTACGACTCGGATAGAACGATGAAGTGGGTAATATTCAGCATAGAGTTAGGCCCTATGTCGAATACCCGGAGGCCATAATGGCTTAAGACCTCCCTGAAGAAAGGGTGACCCGGAGGACGGAATCCCCGGGTCACGTGCTCTACGAAGCAGATTACCTCGTTATCAGCGGGTGTGGGCCGGGTCTCGTTGCCCGGCGCCCTCCAGTGGATGTCCTTCTGAGAAGGGAGAATTCCTAATTCGGCTAGCTCGTCCAACTTGGCCTTCGTAGCTGTGGAACGCCCCCAGTTGGCGGATATGGTTTGGGTAGTCCTTGCCTGAGTCGGCTGTTTTCCTTGCCGTTTGGGAGCCATGGGGTCAACCTGCAAAGCACAAGAAAAAGAGGCATAGGAAGTAAGACCCGGAAGTGTTGGATTATCCGAGTATAAGGTATCAAGAAAGTATGAAGCTAAGAATTATCCGGGTATCACGCTATGAGGTGGAGATTACAAGGTATCCGGGTGTTAAGTACAATTGTGGAAATTATTGGTCACTTACGTATGGAAAAGCATTTGGGGAAGATGGATGGTTGCCCATGTGTCTACTGCGAGCAAAATAGCTGGAAAAGGAGGATTTTCCGGGTGTTAATGCAATGAGCGGAAAATCGAGGAGGAATGGATCTAGATAGGAAAGTTTGCGAGCGATTTTACGAGAGATTTGGTGATTAGTAATGGTAGGAGGATGAGTTGTAACTATCTAGCAGGTGGTTAAAGGAGTTGGCAAGCATCGAATCGATCTAATTTGATGCAATCGGAAGAACGGCTCACGGGTTGACCTAGATCCAATCATGGATGGATTGAAAAATTGTGGGGCTGAATTAAACGAGTGCAAGGGGCTTACTGGCGAGATTGGGGTCTAGCGCGACGGCGGCGAGCGGCGTGGCTCGAATGCCCCTTCGTAATTCTTGGCGAGAGGAATGAAGGCGCGACGGTGAAGCCTGACGGCGGCGCGAGATGGCTCGAGGGCGATTGCGGCCGGCGGCGACCTTGCTTTGATGGCGAGCACGAGCTTCTTGCGGTGGTGTTGCAAGGGTGTAAGGAGCAAGGAAGGAGAGGGGAAGCTGAGGCGGAGTGATGGGTTTAGGGTTACCCTCTGAGCACTATTTATAAGGTGGGGGTGAGTCTATTTCAACGGCCGGAAACCGGAAATTGTGGGGTAATGGTTATCTACGAGGATTCTACGAGATATGCGCCAAGTATTGAGCAAAGCATTTGGATAAAAGAAAGAAGGAGATCTACCCCGTGATATCAGGATCGGTTATCGAGTATGGGATCTTGTCCTTTTTATTAGGGTCTGGACCTGGAAAATTAAACCAAAGTGTTTGGGGAAAAACCCGGGTTACTATATGGCCACCATGGAGTAAGGCCTAGCTGTATATCAAAGCATCTTAACCCGGCCTCTGTATGCCTGTGTGTTTGATATCTTTGCAGGGAATTGCGAGCGCTTCAAGGAGGATCCGTGAAGCCCAAGCTATTCTGGGGACTACTGATGGGGGGATAATAACCCGGTAGGCCAACTCCAAGGCGTAACCCGGCCCAAGGAACATGGTGTGCAGTTTGGTTAAGGATAATGAAGCTTCTGGAAGGCCCAAAGTTTGTAGGCCTCGTAACCCGGATTGTGGGTTACGGAAAGGAAAGTTAGGGTTTATAAGCGGTGTCCGGATAGGATTCGAGCTGCGCTTTGGAGACTAGGGCCGAGGGGGTACGGGTGCTTTATAAACCGACCCCTAGGTCTAGTTTAGACAGAGATCTAAGAACCCTAGCAATATCGCCTGATATCGAGCATCTAGCGTAATCCCAGAGTTGAGTTATTATATCAAGATCGGAGACTCGGCGACTTTGATTGCCGGCTACCAGATCGAGTTACATCATGTTTTCCTCTGAGCTAAACCCTCTCCCAAACGCCTGTGTCGTCTTGCCCCAAGATCAGTTACCCCCGGTAACGTCTGCCGTGATTATCCCACGACAAGAGCGGACCCATAGAAGGACGCATCTGGGTAGAAGGGCATCCCTCTTTCTCTTTTGTTTACACAATTATGTTTTGACTGATAAATCAGGGGCAAAAAGAGTGAAGAGAATTTGTTGTATTAATTTGGGACTGGGCACCCCGCTGCTGACTCTTCTATCATTGGATAAGCGGATGAAGACACTAGTCCAGGGTGTGAAATCCATCAACAAGTGAGATAAAGATTCTCTATTTACGTCCTCATGAGCTAAAACAGGGGCACAAAACATGAATAATTTTGAGCAGGTTTTAAAGGTAGCACACGAGAAATTTACTTGGAGTGGCGGTTAAATACCACATATATAGGTAGGTATGGTGGACACATTTGGCAAACTTTGGTTTTTGGGAGTTGGATGCACCAGTAGAGCTCATACTCAGTACATGTGAAAGCTAGCAATAGACAGGGAGCGACAATCAAGAGAGCAACAACTGTCAACAATCATGCTTGCGACAAAACAAAATTAAGAGGGGCATAAAAATGATACAAATACTCCGAGGCAGAATAAATCATCGATGCTTAAGTGTCTTTTTATTCTTAGTCATAGCAAGCATGAGCATGTGCCAAGTCGATCCAAGCGAAACAATCAGAGGAAGATACCACAAATGCCATACCCTTCTATGAATAAAACAATGCAACCAAACATTCATACGACATGCTATCTTATATTAATAAGTTGGAACTAACACGTGAGAGCACGAACTACTAAGCACCAATTAAATAACGTACACCTTACATGAACAGACTAAGCATGTTCACACAATGAGTATATGTACAAAAATAAAACAAATATAGTTCATACCAGCCTCTCACCACAACTCGGATTGTCGTAAGTCGTCATTACTGCTCTTCACTTGTGGATTGAATAATATAGAATGATAATCAAGCTCCAATGGAGACACGGAAGTCCGGTGAACTCTGCAACAAACTTTACAAAACTAAAGAAAAACAAAAAATATTTTTGGGTTTTCGAATTAAAACAAGAACATAAAGAAACAAGCAAACAAAGCAAAATATTTTTGGATTTTTGAATACTAAACCGAGACGAGAAAAGAAAGCAAACCAACAAAAGAAACTAAAGAAGCAAATAAAGAGAAACAACAAAAATATTTTTGGTCTTTTTGTGTTTTGGGAAACAAGAATAAAACAATAAAACATAGAGAAATGAAAGAAACAAAAGAAAAGAAAAACAAACAAAAGAAACGAAAATATGGATATTCAATGAACCGACCGAACATGATATATAAATGAGTGTGATGTTGGTATACCCCCCCCCCAAGCTTAGGCTTTTGGCCTAAGTGGAGATCAATCATGGCGCGTGAAGTATCCCCACTGTGGTGGGTCGTCCCTTGCATGGTCGTACTCGGGCGCCCAAAAGGAAGATGAAGCAGTTTGCGCATAGTCATAACCGGGGTGCTGGTACGGGATCCCCGTGTCGTCGGAGGGCTGGACGAAATCACCAACGTACCCCTGTCCGTCATCCTCCCCTTTTGGGAGTTGTTCTCAATGTATGTGTCCAGCTCACTCTCATAAAGCATCCATCCTTGCCTGCCATTAAGATTAAACAAAAGAGGTGCAGGCAAAAGTACTTTCCTAACAGTTTTAGTAACTCTCCACCTGGATTGTTTGGAGAAAATTATTTCAAAAGATAAAATATGCAAGTGAGCATGGGTAGAAAGAAACTTATGTTGAACCATGGAAACAAGGTCCAGCCTATTTAAAGGAAACTGCAGGTCTAGAGGGTGTGGCTCCAAACCATGCAAAGCTAGCAAGCGCGAGGCAATAAGACCTCCACAAATTCCGCCCTTCTCACGGTTAAGCGAGAGACGGTAAGCAATTAAAGCGCCAAAGTTATAAGACCTATCACGTCTTAAGGCAGCTGAAATAAACGCCAAATCAAAAACAGATAGCTTGTTGGCATTTTTTCTAGCTAACACACATTTAGAAATAAAATAGGCAAAGTATCGAATACTAGGGAGTTGAATTTCTCGTATTTTACCACTCTCCCCTGTGAAGCTTCTGCCTTGGCAAATCTCCTCATATAATTCCAGCAGTGATTTAGGCTGCCCTCTTATCTTCTCACATGAACCCCCACTCTGGTACCTTGATAGCTGCACAAAAATCACTGAAAGGCAAGTTTACAACTTTATTGTAAATTTTATAGTGGACCATAGGGTTAGTTGAGGACCATTTAAAATAAAAATCCTGTACCACAGGCATAGTTAGTTTCACATGTTGGATAGGTTCATCCTCAATGAAATGGTCCAAGCCTGCATTATGCACAAGAGGATTGAAATCCTGCAGAATTCTAGTAATCTGCATGAATTCCTGACATGGATAAATCGATGGATACACTCTTTCTTAACGGTGCACGAGCATGACCTCATGCAACTCCAACTCATGTTGGTTTAGTTGATGTACATTGTGCTCCATCTTTGAAATTTTTTAACAATCTTCACAAAAATTAATTTCAAGCAACTATAAGGTGGAAACTACCATAGGGACTTATAGGAGAGCTAAACATGCATCAAAATTACATTATTTCTACTCAAATCAAGCATGCAAACTCACATAAGCTGTCACCTACAGCACCAAAATACTGAAGAAATACTCCACTAAACAAAATTCTACTTCGATAATCGGAGAAGTCACATACCGGAGAGCAAATGCACCAAATTTCAGCACAAATGATGGGCTGAGCAAATAGATCGAAAAATAACGAGGAAGAACAGCAAGAACTTGGGTTCCAGGAAATGTGTTGAGCTTGGGAGGTGAGAGAAGGAACTTTGCCAGGGGAGAGAGTTAGTGGGGGGCCAGGGGAGCCCCACACCATGTGCTGGCGCCACCAGGGGCTGCCCGCGCCACCCTATGGTGTGCCTGACTAGTGGATCCCCCTGGGGCCTCCCAGATGTCTCTCTGCCTCATTTTTGACGTAAAAAATATTATATTTTTTCTGGAATTTTTCGAGAAACTTTATTTTTGAGGTATTTCCAGAATTTTAATAATTAATAAAAACGAGAAAAACAAAAGTGAAAACATGGAAAAAAACCAAAACCAGAACTACATAGGTTCTATGACACTCTAATGGAAAAAATATCCAAAGAAAACGAAGGTGGTAGTGGTGAAAACAAAAGTATGGGTGGTGAAAACATGCATAACCACAATAATCAGGGTGAAAATATGATGAAAACACGAATATGGATGATGGAAAACATGATTGTACTCAAGTAGCAATGTGATAACAGAAGTAAACATGGTGAAAATATAACAGGGAAGGTGAAAACATAGTGAAAACATTGTCCTCTTCATTCAAAATCATTTTGTTAAGATCAAATCTTGTTACCAGAACAATTTTCATATGAAGCAAAACTTTGTTAATCACTAAATAATTATGTTACCTCAACCTTGATAGACATAGTCCCAATCATAATAATTTCATATTCTTTTGGTGGTACTGAAACGGGACAATAAAATTCTCCAATCTTCATGGTCTCAATATTTTTCAATTGAATTTAAACCATATCTTCTATCAATCTTCTTGGGAAAATAAACAGTATGCCCTTTATCATTAACATTAAAAGTTACTTTTCCTTGAGTGCAATCAATAATAGCACCTGTAGTACTAAGAAAAGGTCTCCCAAGAATAATAGACATATTATCATCTTCAGGCATTTCCAACACAAAAAAGTCAGTTAATATCAAACAATTAGTAGCAACTTGCACAGGAACATTCTCACATATACCAATAGGAACAGAAGTGGATTTATTAGCCATTTGAAAAAATGTATCAGTGTGTATCAATTTTTCAAGAGAGAGTCTCTTATAAAGAGAGAAAGTCATAACACTAACTCCAGCTCCCAAGTCACATAAAGCAGTTCTAACATAATTATTTTTAATAGAACAAGGGATAGTAGGAATATCAGGATCTCCAAGCTTCTTTGGAACCTTGCCATTGAAAGAGTAATTAGCAAGCATAGTGGAAATTTCCTCATTAGGAATTTTTGTTTTGTTGGTGACAATATCTTTCATATATTTATAATAAGGAGGCAGTTTAATAGCATCAGTCAAAGGGATTTGCAAAAACAGAGGTTTCATCCACTCACAAAACTTGTTATAATGTCCTTCTTCCTTTGATTTGTGTTTCTTATTAGGAAAAGGCATTGCTTTTTGTACCCAAGGCTCTCTTTCATTACCATGTTTATTAGCCATGAAATCCTCCTTAGTATACTTCACAGTTTTAGTTTGCTTTTTAGGTTCAGCTACATGTTCTTCTTTATCAGAAGCATCACTTTTATCATTACCACTTTCAGTTTCAGCATCAGAAATTTATATACTATTAGGATCTTTAGCAGGTTCAGGAGATTCTAGAATAATTTTATGTCTCTTCTTCTTTTTCTTAGAAGGAGAACTATTGTTTTTAGGTTGCTGAGAATCGTGTTCAATTCTTTTAGGATGTCCTTCAGGATACAAGGGGTCCTGAGTAGAAACACCACTTCTAGTAATTATTTCACAAACATGTTTATCTCTAGAAGCATTAGCTAGCATGTCTTTTTGTACTTTAGTAAGTTGATCAATTTGAGTGTGAACCATTTGAAAATGTTTAATAAGCATTTTAACATCATTAGAGGTTCTCTCAATAATACCATGCAAATTATCAATAGCTCTAGAGTTTTCCATATGGTGATTTTGCACTCTCATATTAAAGTTGTCTTTCTTAACAACATAATTATCAAATTCATCTAAGCATTGATCAGGTGGTTTATAGTAAGGAATATCTCTATTATCAAAGTACTGGAGAGAGTGTACGTCAACAATTGATGGATGAGGAATATTCTTACATAATTCTTCTATACGAGGTAAATTCTTCACATCTTCAGATTTAATACCCCTCTCATTAAGAGATTTCTTGGCTTCCTTGTCAGACCCCGGACGCAGAGATATACACACTGTTATGTGCTCCTAGCCATGGACTAACAAGGGCTTCAGGGTTACCAGCCCCGGCCGCAACAAACAACGGAAGGCAGACCGGATTCATCGGCACGTAGTCCGGATCCCCGGTCTACTACTCCTTGTATCCATGCTAGTCATAACCAATTATGCATACCCAAGCGTCCCCGAGTCGGATGAAACTGAAGCAACGGGACCAAAGTTATACAGAGCTGCTATGTGTCCAGAAAGTGCAACCACAATCGAGGGTTACTGGGGTTACCTCGCCCCAGGCCGATCAAATCAACAGGCGGTCTCGGACATGGATCATCGGCTCCACAACCCCTCGACTGCGACAACTATGCAGGCATAGCCAAGACTGTATAACAATGAGCTCGAAACCAACAACCGATCAAAGCAACACTCTAGACATTGGAATTGTATTAAACAAGTGTTACTAGAGTATAGCTTACAAGCAGAGGTCACACGACCCAACATTACATCAGACAACGGAAAGCAAATTATGTTGCTAATCAACAAGAACCAAAAAGGCCTAAGAGGCCGCAACATAAGGCGACGTCCCAGCCCATAGATTCCAGGCTGCTACCTGGGAACCATAAACTACTCGTCGATGTCCACGTTGAAACACCACCGAACTGAGGAACTCCACCTGAACCAAGTTGAAGCAAACATGAGTACGGGAGGTACTCAACAAGACTTAGTTAACCTATTATATATCTGCTTCTTTTAGAAAGAGTTATATAGGTTATTTTGCGTAAAGCCATCTTTGTTTCTTAATCGAGGAAGGAGTAGCACGTCTCATTGAGTATTTTGAAAACAGATAAGAAAGCTACTCAACTACTGATATCATCATCTTTTTAATCCACCAAATCATTTCAGCACCTCGTGCTTCGAAGATCACCACCTCAAGTTGTTCCAGTAACTCATGCTACAAGGTAACCCCTCTCGGCATCTCCGAGGAGGCATCCTTCATTCTTTATCATCAATTTTTAATCATTCCGTTTAAGTTGTCTATGATCACAGAATCCGTCACCAAGTCGTCCTTAACCGCGGACACGGCTTTTCGAAAAGATTAAACCCTGCAGGGGTGTACAACTTTAACCACACGCACCAACCAACTCTTAATGCCAGTACATTAGCACTATTCGGGGAAGTGCTGGCAGATGGAGGTTGACCACGACCTTTCCCTTGCTTCGCCTATTCCATGAGTCGCTCCGAGTAGAGATGGACCGCCAATAGGGAGTGGCCATCTCCTGCCGGGTCTCTATCGTTGTGCGCAATGCTCGATGGTTACCTACCCGCAGAGCGCCGATACATCACCACGTCCTAGTTTTGAAAACATTTTAATATCCCCAACAAATCCAAATGGAACACCCGAACTAGGCAACTCATGGAACAAACTAGGCAAGTTGAGACCGAGGGGAATCCAATCCCTCGTGTGGATGCACGCTCAGTCTTGGCTCGAAGACGAGAACTCGCTCCTAGGGGTATGAACGAGACAACCACCACAGACCCTCAATGGTCTCGTCATCCACAACTTTAAGTAATGTTAAACAAGATCTTTTAACTTCGCACAACATACTATCATACTAGATTCATTCGCGACTCTGATTCATCAACCGGATGGAGCAGAGATCAACAGACATGTATGACTAAGCATGGCATATTTGAGGCTCTGGCGATACACACAAACAACTCCTATGTCTGCTAGGAGCATTGAATCATGATATCTGGGTTATGCAAATAAATAGGATAACTCTATCTATTGACTCAAGATACATTGGAATCGAATGCAATGTACGAGAACCAAAAGTCTTTCGAAATCATATATGAGCAGATAAGAGGTTATGCTTGCCTTGCTTCAAGAAAACCAGAGAAAGTATTCAGGAATAAGTGCTTGACTTGTCGGTTAGGATCAAGTATTCGCCATTGGATTTGTTGGCTTCTCTTCGGAGTCACGTTCTACCGAGGGGGAACAAACACCGAAACAAGAAAACAACAATCAACACCTGGCATCGATGCAATGCGCAATATGTATGCATGAGCAAGTTAATGCACTTGAATAAAGCCCTAGACATGTTTGATGGGTTGCTAGGGTTCGCATGTCAGAAATGCAGTTTTACTGAAATTTGCCCGAAACAGACCCCGGAGGGCAATTCGGGTGATTAAGAAAGTAGGTACCATTTTAAAATCTCAAATGGGTTTGAAAACATCATGAATAGGTTGCATTTGTCATTTTGAGCAAAATGGTATATAACTTTTAATTTTCTAATTTTATTGAATAAAAACTTATTTTTCCATTTTTAAAAGAATTAAACAACATTAAAATAATGGCCAAAATTCAACTTTCTCAAACATGTGTGAAAAACACATATTTGGGTAGAGAATATTTTTAGGATCATTTTGGTATCTCACTTTTATTTTTCTGAGATATAAAACAAAAGTTATTGATTATTTAAATTTAATTATTTCTCTGGAATTTTTAAACATTTTCTAATAAAAAGGAAAACATGATATATGACGTCGGTCTGACGTCATTGTGACATCATCAAGGACCAAATCTTCTCTGCCAATGAGCAATTGCTCGATTGAGCGTGCAATTCGCGAATCAAACCCACTAGGGAGGATGAGGAGGCCACGGCGAACGAGGAGGTGCTGGTGGGTGACTCTCGGCGGCCGGAAATTGCGCCGGCGAGCGTGTTGGCGGCGGCGGAAGGTGACTCTCGGCGGCCGGAGCAATCAAAGCTCGAGGGAGAGGGAGAGGTAGTCCCGGAGGACGGCGAGCTCACCAGGAGTGCAGGGGAGTGGGCGTTGAGGCCGGAGAGGGACGGACGGTGGAGAATCGCCGCTGGCGGCGCCACGGCCGGAGAGGAAAACGACGATGGAATACCGGCAATTTCTTCCACCTCGTCTCGATTCCGGTTACGAGGAGGGCTAGTAGAGGATGGCGACTGCGATGGATGGCTCGGTGAGGCCGCGGGTGGCCGGAGACGGCGGGACAAGCGGCGGCCGGCGGACACAGGAGGTTAGGGTTTCGGGTTCACGCAGAGGAGCAGAGAGAGGGAGGGGCACACGAGGATGGGGGTTCTGCGGGATCTTCACGATCCGGACGTCTCCAAGGGGGTCGTCATCCCCTCGCGACTGGAAGCAGGAGGTGGCATTCGGCCACCTCACCATGGCCCTCGTGTCCTTCTGGCTGGAGCTAGAAGAAAGGAAAAACAAAAGGGAAAATTGCGGAAACCCCCTTAAGTTTTAGGAAAACACAATTAGGTCCTTTTCTTTTAGAAACAGCACTGGTTTTAATCTTTTCAGGGCCTATTTGTAAGAATAAAATTTGTCAAAAATACATTTTGAAAACCTTAACAAATTTCCAAGGTCACCATGACTTGGCTTTGCAAAAATGAATTTGTTTTGAAAACCAATTTTGGGTGACCACTTTAAGTGGTTTTTGGGCAAGTTTCATTTAAATTCAAAATTTAAATTGTTTCAAAATTCTTTCATGCATGAATGACATGATCACAACACAACAAACCCTAATGTAGCAAAAGAGGGATGTTACAAATCTACCCCCCTTACGAGAATCTCGTCCCGAGATTCCCGAAGGAGAAGAAAGAAGGAACACCGGTTTTGAACGATCTTCTCGAACCTTACAGTTCTCTTCCTGAAGAGGTTGATCCGTAGCATCTTGAAGTATTGAACGGATACACCTTGGTAAGAGGGAAAACTCTTAGGAAATGATCTTTACGAAGATCGAGTATCTCATGGATAACTCACGATAGGAATGTTCATAAAGAACTTTTGAGTTATCATGCATGAAACACATCAAGGTAACAGAGTGAATGGAAGATGGTTTCAAGTTTATGGACGATGGTTCTTGAAAGGATTTAGAATATGAGCTTTGCACAAGACTTTAAATCCTTTTGAAAAAGAAAGGTTGGACAACTTATGACATCGAGGTTTCTTCAAACAAAAAACCAAGATGGAGAGGATGGTCTTGAATATCACGATGTAATATCCGTAGACGAGGAAGAACACGAGAAAACATTGTAATCGTGCGTCAAAGAAAATTTGATATAGGATCATGTTCACTCTTCGGAGTGGACACAGAAGATAACGGAACTTTCTCTCCGTCAAAACTGTGTCGAAAACTTTGTCAAAGATCAGGATGTTACTTCACGACAGAATATGAGTAACCACGGGATGTTGGAACACCGTAATTAACGAGGAATTTTTGGTCACACCGTAAGGATGGGTAACCAACGGGGATTGAAACACCAGAAGGAATAGGGGATCTCTTTCTTATTGTGGGTTTGACGTAGCAATACGTTTACCACATAGTTAGGATCCCATGGTGAAGTGACTGACAAATTCACACAATGTGTCAGATGAACAGAACTTCAAGTACAAACAACTTGAGAAAGGGAACTGATCAATGGTGGTTACAAAACACCACGAGATGATTCTCCTTAGGAACTTGTTTCCATTGAAAGAAAGGTTTGGAGGATTGACAAGGAGACATTGGAAGAATCAACTTCCAGGTTCTCCTGGAGGTTCTTGATACCAATATCAGGCTTATGCAAGCCTTCTACATGTAATCAAGTGAATGTAGATCTCCGGTTTGGAAGGACGGGGAGAGAAAACTTGTTAGAACGAGCCACACAAGACTTCTCACGGAGAGTGGTTGTTCTTACGGATTCAAAGAGATATGGAATTAGGCCTTATGGCTAATTGTGTCAACCATAACATCAACCATGCTGTGTTTTCATATAGACCTAATTCAATACCCTTAAGGAAGCACCAACCATCGTTGCTGCTTGAGATTCAGCTCTGGTTAGTGGATTGTCAAACAAGACTCACTATGTTAGATCAGCGGAATTGCACCGGTTACCAACGAGATACATATGCTAGATTCTCAAGACATGGACTATGATGTCAAGCTCGAAAAGATGAGCAGGATTGCAGAAATCATGTATTAGCAACTTATGACAGACGGTTGCACCTACATGAATTACTTGCCAGGGAACACATCGGAGTCCTTATTAGAAGGAGGTTACAGAGATAACAAAGTTTTTGGACTTCTTCCCTTTCACGAACAATCAGTCAGTGGCTTGGGTGTGGATACAAAACTGGTTCAAGAAATGGAGGTAACAATCCACCATATCAAGAATAGTCCACACATGCATGACCAACTTGGTATTATTCCCGAGGGAACAAGAAAACTTTACTTGGATCCATGGCGGCAACTTTCACCAAAAGCACATGAACCCGAGAAAGTCACTTCGAACATCCAGAACACAACTTCGTGACGCCACAAATTTGGTTCTTGAAGGTTTCCAACATTAGTGCCCAGTGTTCAACATGAACCTCTTGCAATTCGGAGATATAAGAATGTCGTTGATGGGCTCAACAACATCCTTATCAAGTTACTCCAAGAAGAGGGATTCATATGATACATGAACATGGCAAAATATTGGCCAGACTAAAGGACATGAGGGTGTACCCGGCAAAACACCATGGGTAGAAACACCATCAAGACAGTCCTTGGAGCTGAACTTGATTTGACGATAGCCCAAATCAAATCAAGGCTGGAAAGATAGCATGTTCACTAAGGAGACACTATTCTGCTTCAACACAAAGGAACTAGACATCCCTTCACAAAGGAACAAGTTGGGAAGAGTTCGTGTCTTTCAACTCTCCAAGTTGTTGTTTAAGCTCAACCAACTAGTTCAGGGTATCCAGCATAGCTTCTTGGAGAAAGGAGTAGTTCAGAGTACACCTTGTTTAGACATCACGGTCAGGTGAAAACCTGGTGATACTTCTGGAAAGACAACCAAAATATCACAACCTACCGGTATGTCTTGAACTTCGAAAAGGAATCTTGCTTTTCAAAGCAACCGATATGATCTTGAGAGCATCGGTATTAACCTAACTCTTTGACCAAGAATGTGCACCGGCATGAACGGATTTGGTAACTCGGTCAACTTCAAATAGAGACCGGGTGACCAATAATGCAAACAAGGATACATATGTTTTCTTAGATTTTCAAAGCAATAGGAGTTGCTAAGAATATCGGATACACACCTCAATGCACACCCAACATTCTCGAGCATTTCAGCTTGGAGGAAGGGGGAGTGAAGATGTGTGAGAGCATCACTTCATCACTAAGGCCATGAAACTCAACACGACCTCTTGATATAAAGGAGTGTGATACCCGGAGGTAGAACAGAATAGAAGCTAATGAAACTTCTTTAATCTGCGGATTACCAAACTTTGACCTGGTCCTGGAGATGACTTAGGTACTGGAGTTTGTTTCTCCTGACATTCCAAGGTGGAATGTTCTGACGAAACACCAGAGCAAATGCATTGGAAGAATCCAACACACTTGAGAAAGTCGGTTTCCAATCAATGGACGAAGTTCGGAAAGCAACCAAAGAGTAGAGACGTGCTCAGAAGAATCCTGAGATCACGTTGAATGCACAGGTATTACTCAGTTGTAGAACCCATGCTGAAAGATTTGTATAGACGAATCAAGAACAAAGATGTGGGGTTCACGATGATCACTCTTGTCGTGACCCTTTTGATTCAAAGAGAAAGCCTATGTCTAGGAGGGTTGGAATTACCTAGTCATCCTGAGTTAGAAGATGTTTCTTCAGGATTCAACGTAATGGATCTTGGGTTAAAGGTCAGCATCCTGTACTGATAGCGTGAGCATCAGATAGTTAAGAAACCACACGATCCAACCCACTGCAATTCAGCACATTCCGGGACCTTCGGTTTAAGTCCAAGGTTGAAAACATTGAGAAAGGAGTAACTACTATCTTAGTGCCACGAAGAACACTACGAATAGCAATCACGGAGTATCTTTCCAAGAGGACGAACTTAGCTCCGGAAGTATTTGAGCAAAAGAGGAAGAATACATTCGAGATGAAAAGCAGTTCTCGAGGTTCAGGATTTCAGACTTTGGAACATGTAAGAATGTGGAATCCGGACAACTCTGAGAGATTGGAATGGAAAGGAAATCTCCCAGTTGAAACGAGAGATAACGGAACATGGAACACACACGACTCTCGAAAGTCATAACTAGGTCGACTTGGGTAAAAGACGTCCTTGCCGAAGGAGGCACCTAAGTTTTGAATGACTAGAAACTTTTCAAATCAAAACAGGTAAGATGACCAAGAATCAGAGCGATAAAAAATAAGGAGTAAAAGAATCCTAAGAAGATTTTTCACAATCCATTTGATGTTTGAAAGTAGTTTTTCACAAACACTAGATTCAACATCGACCAAGCAGTAAGGTTTTCCTACAGGCAGTCCTGCTCTGATACCAACTTTTGTCAGACCCCGGACCCAGAGATATACACACTGTTATGTGCTCCTAGCCATGGACTAACAAGGGCTTCAGGGTTACCAGCCCCGGCCGCAACAAACAACGGCAGGTAGACCGGATTCATCGGCACGTAGTCCGGATCCCCGGTCTACTACTCCTTGTATCCATGCTAGTCATAACCAATTATGCATACCCAAGCGTCCCCGAGTCGGATGAAACTGAAGGAACGGGACCAAAGTTATACAGAGCTGCTATGTGTCCAGAAAGTGCAACCACAATTGAGGGTTACTGGGGTTACCTCGCCCCAGGCCGATCAAATCGACAGGCGGTCTCGGACATGGATCATCGGCTCTACAACCCCTCGACTGCGACAACTATGCAGACATAGCCAAAACTGTATAACAATGAGCTCGAAACCAACAACCGATCAAAGCAACACTCTAGACATTGGAATTGTATTAAACAAGTGTTACTAGAGTATAGCTTACAAGCAGAGGTCACACGACCCAACATTACATCAGACAACGGAAAGCAAATTATGTTGCTAATCAACAAGAACCAAAAAGGCCTAAGAGGCCACAACATAAGGCGAAGTCCCAGCCCATAGATTCCAGGCTGCTACCTGGGAACCCCAAACTACTCGTCAATGTCCACGTTGAAACACCACCGAACTGAGGAACTCCACCTGAACCAAGTTGAAGCAAACATGAGTACGGGAGGTACTCAACAAGACTTAGTTAACCTATTATATATCTGCTTCTTTTAGAAAGAGTTATGAAGGTTATTTTGCGTAAAGCCATCTTTGTTTCTTAATCGAGGAAGGAGTAGCACGTCTCATTGAGTATTTTGAAAACAGATAAGAAAGCTACTCAACTACTGATATCATCATCTTTTTAATCCACCAAATCATTTCAGCACCTCGTGCTTCGAAGATCACCACCTCAAGTTGTTCCAGTAACTCATGCTACAAGGTAACCCCTCTCGGCATCTCCGAGGAGGCATCCTTCATTCGTTATTAGAAAGTTTTAATCATTCTGTTTAAGTTGTCTATGATCACATAATCCGTCACCAAGTCGTCCTTAACCGCGGAAACGGCTTTTCGAAAAGATTAAACCCTGCAGGGGTGTACAACTTTAACCACACGCACCAACCAACTCTTAATGCCAGTACATTAGTACTATTCCGGGAAGTGCCGGCAGATGGAGGTTGACCACGACCTTTCCCTTGCTTCGCCTATTCCATGAGTCGCTCCGAGTAGAGATGGACCGCCAATAGGGAGTGGCCATCTCCTGCCGGGTCTCTATTGTTGTGCGCAATGCTCGATGGTTACCTACCCGCAGAGCGCCGATACATCACCACGTCCTAGTTTTGAAAACATTTTAATATCCCCAGCAAATCCAAATGGAACACCCGAACTAGGCAACTCATGGAACAAACTAGGCAAGTTGAGACCGAGGGGAATCCAATCCCTCGTGTGGATGCACGCTCAGTCTTGGCTGGAAGACGAGAACTCGCTCCTAGGGGTATGAACGAGACAACCACCACAGACCCTCTGTGGTCTCGTCATCCACACCTTTAAGTCATGTTAAATAAGATCTTTTAACTTCGCACAACATACTATCATACTAGATTCATTCGCGACTCTGATTCATCAACCGGATGGAGCAGAGATCAACAGACATGTATGACTAAGCATGGCATATTTGAGGCTCTGGCGATACACACAAACAACTCCTATGTCTGCTAGGAGCATTGAATCATGATATCTGGGTTATGCAAATAAATAGGATAACTCTATCTATTGACTCAAGATACATTGGAATCGAATGCAATGTACGAGAACCAAAAGTCTTTCGAAATCATATATGAGCAGATAAGAGGTTATGCTTGCCTTGCTTCAAGAAAACCAGAGAAAGTCTTCAGGAATAAGTGCTTGACTTGTCGGTTAGGATCAAGTATTCGCCATTGGATTTGTTGGCTTCTCTTCGGAGTCACGTTCTACCGAGGGGGAACAAACACCGAAACAAGAAAACAACAATCAACACCTGGCATCGATGCAATGCGCAATATGTATGCATGAGCAAGTTAATGCACTTGAATAAAGCCCTAGACATGTTTGATGGGTTGCTAGGGTTCGCATGTCAGAAATGCAGTTTTACTGAAATTTGCCCGAAACAGACCCCGGAGGGCAATTCGGGTGATTAAGAAAGTAGGTACCATTTTAAAATCTCAAATGGGTTTGAAAACATCATGAATAGGTTGCATTTGTCATTTTGAGCAAAATGGTATATAACTTTTAATTTTCTAATTTTATTGAATAAAAACTTATTTTTTCCATTTTTAAAAGAATTAAACAACATTAAAATAATGGCCAAAATTCAACTTTCTCAAACATGTGTGAAAAACACATATTTGGGTAGAGAATATTTTTAGGATCATTTTGGTATCTCACTTTTATTTTTCTGAGATATAAAACAAAAGTTATTGATTATTTAAATTTAATTATTTCTCTGGAATTTTTAAACATTTTCTGATAAAAAGGAAAACATGATATATGACGTCGGGCTGACGTCATTGTGACATCATCAAGGCCCAAATCTTCTTTGCCAACGAGCAATTGCTCGATTGAGCGTGCAATTCGCGAATCAAACCCACTAGGGAGGATGAGGAGGCCACGGCGAACGAGGAGGTGCTGGTGGGTGACCAAATGGTCACCGGAAATTGCGCCGGCGAGCGTGTTGGCGGCGGCGGAAGGTGACTCTCGGCGGACGGAGCAATCAAAGCTCGAGGGAGAGGGAGAGGTAGTCCCGGAGGACGGCGAGCTCACCAGGAGTGCAAGGGAGTGGGCGTTGAGGCCGGAGAGGGACGGACGGTGGAGAATCGCCGCTGGCGGCGCCACGGCCGGAGAGGAAAACGGCGATGGAATACCGGCGATTTCTTCCACCTCGTCTCGATTCCGGTTACGAGGAGGGCTAGCAGAGGATGGCGACTGCGATGGATGGCTCGGTGAGGCCGCGGGTGGCCGGAGACGGCGGGACAAGCGGCGGCCGGCGGACACAGGAGGTTAGGGTTTCGGGTTCACGCAGAGGAGCAGAGAGAGGGAGGGGCACACGAGGAGGGGGGTTCTGCGGGATCTTCACGATCCGGACGTCTCCAAGGGGGTCGTCATCCCCTCGCGACTGGAAGCAGGAGGTGGCATTCGGCCACCTCACCATGGCCCTCGTGTCCTTCTGGCTGGAGCTAGAAGAAAGGAAAAAAAAAGGGAAAATTGCGGAAACCCCCTTAAGTTTTAGGAAAACACAATTAGGTCCTTTTCTTGTAGAAACAACACTATTTTTAATCTTTTCAGGGCCTATTTGTAAGAATAAAATTTGTCAAAAATACATTTTGAAAACCTTAACAAATTTCCAAGGTCACCATGACTTGGCTTTGCAAAAATGAATTTGTTTTGAAAACCAATTTTGGGTGACCACTTTAAGTGGTTTTTGGGCAAGTTTCATTTAAATTCAAAATTTAAATTCTTTCAAAATTCTTTCGTGCATGAATGACATGATCACAACACAACAAACCCTATTGTAGCAAAACAGGGATGTTACATTCCTTCATCACTTCATCATTTAATTCAATCATCCCTCTCTTCTTGGGCGTGGGTATTGGCGTTGGCTCTTGTGTAGGTGTAGGCTCAGGTATATTCCAATCATCATTATTTTTGGTATTTTAGCCATTAATTCCTCAGCTTCTTCTGGAGTTCTTTTCCTGAAAACACAACCAGCACAACTATCCAGGTATATCCTAGATTCAACAGATAGTTCATTATAAAATATATCTAGGAGCTAATTTTTAGGTAATGCGTATCCAGTGCTAGCTCTTATCAAAAAACAAAAACTTGTCCAAGATTCAGGCAATTTTTCTCCTTAAATTTGCTCAAAGTTAAAGATGTCCTGCACAGCAGCATGTTGGGCACTACCAGGAAAATATTTTTGAAAAAAGCATTAATCAAATCCATAGGATCAGTAATACACGCAGGTGATAGATTGTTAAACCAAATTTTAGATTCATCTTTCAATGAGAAATGGAAGATCTTGGTAACAAAATAAGTACGCAACTTAGTATCATCAGAAAATAAACTACTCAAAGATGAAAGCTCATTTATGTGTTCCATAGCACTTTTACTTTCAGTTCCACAAAAAGGTTCCTTCTCAACAATAGATATATAAGATAAATCTAAAGATAAATCATAATCCTTGTCTATAATGTGTATGGGAGATGTGGCAAACTTAGCATCAAGAGAAGATTTATATTTCGCAGCATGTCTTGCAAGAAGACTCTTAAGAGCACTTGCACCAGTAGTAGCATGAGCTTATTCAATAAAATCATCATTAAGTTCAATATAGGTTTCATCAAGATCATCAATAAGCTCAGTTGAATTAACAGGTGTACTAATATTTTCAACAGAAATTTCAGCATTTTTAATTTGTTTGGATCTATCAATAGTCGCATCTAGGAAATGACCTAGAGAACCAGTATCATCAAGCATAGTAGAAGCATCATCAAAAGTATCAGATACATTCTCAGACTCAGCATGTGTTGGAGTAAGAAGCTTACTCATAACATACGGTGAATCAAGAGCAACAGAGGTGTTCAGAGTTGTACCTCTTCTTGTAGTGGATGGTAATATAGGAACTTTTCCATCACGAGTCTAGCCCATGATAAATGGCTTGCAGCAAACAATATCACTATCCAGTGAGCAAATAAATAAATCTATGCTCCCTGGCAACAGCGCCAGAAAATAGTCTTGATGACCCACAAGTATAGGGGATTGCAACAGTCTTCGAGGGAACTAAAACCAAATTTATTGATTCGACACAAGGGGAGCCAAAAAAACATTTATATGTCTTATCAACTGAGTTGTTAATTCAGATGCACCTGAAAGTAGACTTGCTCGCAACAATTTATCAGTGGTAACAGTAGAAATAAAATAACAACAGTAGTAAAATAGTAACAGTAGTAGAAATCGCGGAAAACAGCAGGATGGGAAGTACCGTAGGCATAGAGGGAATGAATGAACAGCCGTTGCATGGATAACATAGGTCATGTAATAATAATAACTTGGGCATTAGATATAATAATAATAAAGCATCAAACATTTAGGCAAACCATAGGCATGTGTTCCAATATAGTCATACGTGCTCGCAATGAGAAACTTGCACAACATCTTTTGTCCTACCATCACGTGGCAGCGGGGCCTCTAGGGAAACTACTGGTAATTAAGGTGCTCCTTTTAATAAAGCACCAAAGCAAAGCATTAATACTCTGTGAACACACGTGATCCTCACATCACAACCATCCCTTCTGGTTGTACCAATTTCTGTCACTTTGGGGCCTCGGGTTCCGGACAATGACATGTGTAAACAACTTGCAGATATGATCAAGAAACATAATTATACTCATGAAAAATAACATGTTCAGATCTTAGATCATGGCACTCGGGCCCTAGTGACAAGCATTAAGCATAAAAAGTTGTAACAACCGTAGAAAACACTAACAATGGATACTAGGCAGTATGCCCTAACAATCTCGCATTATTACATGATCAATCGCATCCAATCCATTCCATCCCTCTCAGCCTACAGTGGTGTTTACTCACACATGGACGGTGGAATCATGGATGGTTGATGTAGAATAGGTGGCGGTGTTGATGGCGATGATCTCCTTCGAATCCCCGTCCCGGTAGGGCGCCAGAACAGGAACTTCTGATCCCCGAATCGAGTTTCGGGGTGGCGGCGACGCTCTGTTGTGTTTCTATGGAATGTGGCGAACCCCCTCGCGTTTTAGGTTTACGGGTCATATGTAGTCGAAAGGGGAGTCCGAGGGGGTCCAGGTGTGGCCCACACCACCTGGCGGCGCGGCCAACCGGGGGCACCGAGGGTGGTGTGGCCCCTCCTGGCCCCCTTCTGGCTCCCGGGGTCCTGTGGTGTTTTAGGACCAATGGGATCTTTTCTGCGCATTTTCCCGAAAGTTGATTTTTCTGCACAAAAACGAGACACCAAGGTAATTCTGCTGAAAACAGCGTTATTCTGTGTTAGTGGTATCCAAAACTCACAAGTTTAAAAGAAAACAATAAGAAAAGTGTTCGGAAAAGGAGATACATTTTGGACGTATCAATCATGTAGTGCCTTTCATATGCTTGTTGAGGCGGCACTGCGCATTGGTGTAGGTAGGCTTCCCAAATTGCGAGTAGTGGACACAGTTTTCCTACTTAATATTTTCCCGCTCTTCTTTAGAATAGGAGATGGGCTCTGTGTTTTTGCTTTTCCATCTGCTGCCATTATCCTTTCCAAAGGTTAAGTTTACTTCCTTCGGCTTTGGCTGTGCTTCTAGAGTAGCCTTCTTTTCAGAGCGAGACGCTTTTTTGGCTTGAACCAAAGCATCAATATTTCCACCTCTCGCTCTGATATCATCTTCAGCTGCTGCGTGTTCATTGGAGGCGGTAAGCATAGATCTGAGATCTTTGTGCTCTTTCGAACCAACCATGAACGGTACGAGGCCAGGTTTCATGCCGTTGATGAAAGCATGCATTGTTTGTATATCACTTTCTCTAGAGCAATTGTTCTTCATTGCAGTCCATCTTTACATAAAGTCGACATACGACTCATCCTCATATTGCACGCAACGGTTTAGCTGGTTGATACTCTTAGGGCGTTTGTACGTGCCTCGGAAGTGCTGAGCGAATACTCTCGACATATCTTCCCAGCTATCCACTGTTCTTGACGGTATCCCATTGATCCAATCTCTGGATCCATCCAATAACATTAGGGGAAGAAACTTTACAGCCTCTAAACCTGTCCCTTTGTTAATCTGGATGGTAGTATAGTAATCTGAAAGCCATGTATCCGGGTTAGTACTTCCGGTATACTTTTGATAAGTTGGATCAACTTTGGCGAAGCCAGAGTGTAGACTGATTCTTAGGATTCTGTCAATGAAACACTTAGGTCCAAAGTATAGATCATCTCTTTATGCCTTATCGACATGTGCGGAATACCTTCCAGCTGAATGGACAGAGGGGGATCTGCTCCGTTCTTGTCCACTGTTGCGCGAGTGCGCTCTTTTGGGATTATCCCTATTTCTTCCGTTGTTGTGTCCTTTGGAATAAGGTGGAGTTCTACTCCTTGGCCTTTCTTTGTTCCTAGGGTAGTATGGGATCTCTCACGCCTGTGAGGATTGTCATATCTTCCGGCTTTATCAGTTGGGCGTCTCGGAGGCGGCATTACTTTTCCGTCTTTCCGGTTTCGCTCCTCCCGTTCTTTGTAGTCGCGGGGATTATTTCCGCCTTTCGGCAGATGGGATCCTATTCTGGACGTTGCATCCTTGTTGTCCGGGATTTTCTTGTCCTTCTTAGGATCTCCTTTCTTTTCCTTAGAATCGTCCGAATCTCCAGGTTTACCAAGTTTAGGTGCTCCAGCGGCGCATGTGGCAGTTTTGCATAGGGTTGAGTCATCATCTATGTAACTTCCCCGATCATGCATGTCCTCGTTGTTGCTGCTGTAATGCTTTCCCTAGGAAAGCATACGCTCCCTGAAGTTTTTCGTCATTGGAGTACAGATCGTCATTAAGGATGGAAAACGCGGCTTCCCCGTTTTCAGCTGTGGTTTTGTATATGCGCTCTCCCTTAGCGTTAACACCGTTAACCTGCCTTTGCCAAGAAGGGTTTTCAAACATCTTTCTTGCTGGCAGTTCGTCCGGCTTTGAAATTCCGGGTAACCGCATAGGCTTAATTCCAGACCTATTCCTTCTCTCGTATTCCTCTATTTCTTCATGCTGCAATTTTATGTCATCCTGGGTTTTGATGAGGTTTTCCCGAGCATGGAATAGATGTTGCTGATGCCGCTGTATGGCTTGTCTCCTGGCTTCCCCCACTTTCGGGGGCTCGTCTTGTGCCACCGGGGTTTGAATCAAATCAATTTCTTCCTGTTCCGACATTTGAGGAAGGGGGATTTCATTATTTTTCTTCTCCAGAGGTTTGACTCCGCTGCTTCCTCCTACTTCCAAGTTTTGGTTGGTAATGTCTATCAATTTTTCCATGTTTTTCTTCTGGAGTTTCCTAGCATATTTCTTTTTCTTCTTGGAAGAAGGAGGTTTCTTGCTAGGTTCTTCATCCGTTAGTTCTTTGACATCAGGGTAAGTTGGACTAGCTTCGCCGTCCTCCTTTTCCTCATCTGGCGGAGGTGTTTTGGGATCTTCATCTTCCTCAGCATCTGAATTTTCAGTCGGTTTGTCCATGAGTACTTCGTGAAAGCTCCCTTGCATAGATTTGACCTTTCTTTCGAAAGTGTCTTTGTCTTCGGAATCTATGTCTTCAGATCCGGGTTCCGACTCTAACCTTGCTTCTATAGCAGCTAAAACATAGTCGGCTTCCGAGTTCGTCGTCTGGTCGACGGATGTCGGATCTTCCACCTTTTCTGCGGGATCATGGTTTTCTGCCTTTTCCACGGGATTTTCGTCTTCCGTGTTTTCATCGATCTCAGACTGCATGATACCAATGAAGTGGGATCTGGTTGCAGGCATCTCCGAGGAGGCAGCAAATCCAGATGTATTTTGGCGGTATGCAAGTATGGGAGCTTGATCTGCTCCTATGTATGAATAGGGCAAATCTGAGCAGAATCCGGCATTAAAGCCTTCATCTATTGGGCATAGGGCGGGTGGGATAGAATTACTTCCACCACGGAATCCCATAGCTTCTGTTGTTATATCGATAAAAATATTAGTAGATCCAATCGGTAAAACGCAGGCACTTACCATATAATTCCGTGCCGGCATATACGATCTGTTGTCGAGGAAGCGCCCGACGTTTCTGTCAAATTGCAGGCTTCCGACAACGATCGAGCTGCCGATTCCGCCGAGTATTCCCGCTCGGAACGTGACTACTGATGCCTCTAGCCCCATGGTGGGCGCCAACTGTCGAGACATCGTAGTAAGGTTCATGGATGGGGGTGCCATAATCCTACTGGTAGAACCGCGGGGAAACATGATTACACTGCAAACGAGAACACCGAGTTTCCCAAGTTCGGTACGACGAAACTAGGCGACTTTCCTACTCCTGCAATCTCACTAAATCAATGATGAAGCCTAAAGTATACAAAGTACAATGTGAGTATGGTTTCGCTAACTCGATGAGGATCAACTTCTCGACGAGTTGGCTTCTAGCTAATTGTCTGTCTGTACTTGCTCACGTCTGGCTTTATATAGATAGACGGATTAGGGATTACAGAAAGGAAACCTAGAAGACTACGGAAAGTATCTAACTTGGGAAGTAAGGAATCCGTCTTCTCCTCCAAGCCGCACCACTCTGGGTCGTGGTCCGGGTTCTTCTAGAATCCGACTTCATGCGCGTTGATACGTCATAAACGTATCCTTAATTTCTGATGTTCCATGTTGTTTTCTTATTGTTTCCCACATGTTTTCTATACACTTTATGTCATTTTTATCGATTTTCCAGACTAACCTATTGACAAGATGCCACAGAGCCAGTTCCCTGTTTTCTGCTGATTTTGGTTTCAGAAAAGTTGTTCTGGAAATATTCTCGGAATTGGAAAATTCAAAGCCCGGAAGTCTTAGAAATCCCGGAGGTTCCCCGGAGTCCCGAAGAGACCCGGAGGGGGGCCTTAGGGGGCCCACACAATAGGGTGGCGCGCCCCTGGCCATGCCAGGGGGTGGTGTGGAGCCCCTGAGCCTCCACCACCTCTGCCCTTTCGCCCATATAATCCCCCCAAGACGTAAACCCTAAAGATATACCACCTTTACCCGAGAAACACCTGAGGCTGCCGTCACCGTCATCCCGAGATCGGGAGGGTTCTGGAGCTCTCCCCGGCACCCTTCCGGAGGGGGAAATCATCACCGGAGGGGTCTACACCACCATGCCCTCCTCCGAAGTGATGAGTGAGTAGTTCATCTCTGGACTACGGGTCCATAGCATTAGCTAGATGGTTGTTCTCACCACTTTCTACCACATGTTTAGATCTTCTGAGCTGCCTAACATGATCAAGATCAACTTTATGTAATGCTACATGTTGTGTTTGCTAGGATCTGATGAGTGTTGAATGCTATGTATTCTGATTATCAATCTATCATGTTATCTTCGTGATTATGTTATTTATGATCTTGCATGCTCTCCTTTGTTAGTAGATGCTCTGGCCAAGTAGATGCTAGTAACTCCAAGAGGGAGTATTTATGCTCGATAATGGGTTCATGCCTCCTTTTCATTTGTGCTCGAGTGACAGAAACGTGACAGATGGAGTATGTGATGTTGCCATTAGGTAGAAAACAACAATGCTTTGTCTAAGGATGATGTTATTGTTTACATTACACACTTTGCTTACTACTATTATATGTTGCTTGCAACTTAATACCCACTGTTTGTTCGGATGATATTCGAAGGGTGGATTTTTAGTCGTAGATGCAGCTGGATAATGGTCTATGTATTTTGTTGTAATGCCCGCATGAATCACATAGTAATCTTTATGTCTTGCATATGCATTACGGTGCAGCCTTCATTTCTGTCAATTTCCCAAGTGTAATTTGTTCACCACACATGTTCTTTATCTTTCTCGGAGAGACACCACTTGTGAACTGTGGACCCCAGTCCTTTTTCCTCATACTGATAAAACACCTACTGATTTCATACTGCTCTCATACTGTTCCTACTGTTTTCCACACCATACATTTAACCTCTTTGTGTTCAGCAAAACCGGTGAGATTGACAACCTCACTGCTTCGTTGGGACAGAGTGATTTGATTGTGTTGTGTAGGTTCCATGTTGCTGCTAAACCGGTAGTGCGCCCTTCCATCTCAGCTGCTTCACCTTCTGAAGTTACTCCTTCCTCCTACTGGTCGATTCAACATTGGTTTCTTTTCTGAGGGAAAACTTGCTGCTGCACTCTTCACACCTTGCGCTTGGGGTCTCCCAATGATCGTGTGTCTACACTCAATCAAGCTTTTCTGGCGCCGTTGCCGGGGAGGAAGAGAATTTCTACAAGTGGAGTCTCTCAGTTCCACTCTCTTTACTTTGTTTTTGTTTTTCTTATTTTATTTTATTTTGTCTTGTTTGCTTATCTTTATCAAAAACACACAAAAAAATAGTTCTTATACTAGTTGTAGTTTTATTCCTATTTTTGTCTTGCTAAAATGACTACTCCTGAGAACACTAAGTTGTGTGACTTTACTAGCACCAACAACAATGATTTCATTAGCACACCTATTGCTCCACCCGCTCCTACTGCTAATTTTTATGAGATTAAACCTGCCCTGTTAAACCTTGTCATGAGAGAGCAATTTTCTGGTGTTAGTACCGGTGATGCCGCTACCCATCTTAATAATTTTGTTGAACTTTGTGAGATGCAAAAATATAAATATGTTGATGCGGATATTATTAAACTGAAATAGTATTGATTCTTGGACTAAGTGTAAAGATGATTTCACTGGAAAATATTATCCTCCTGCTAACATTATTTATTTAATAAGTAGCATCATGAATTTTAAGCAACTTGATAATGCGCATGTTGCTAAATCTTGGGAAATAATGAAATCTTTGGTAAAGAACTGTCCCACTTGAAAGTGCAATATGGTCAACTAGAGGGGGGGGTGAATAGGTGACCTACAAATTTTAATCCTTTTTCACTTTTAATGGGGCTTTTAAGAAAGTAAATGCTTGATTACCTAAATGTGCAACTAAGTGAAAACCCTAGGTGATAAGAAGCAAGTAGCAGCGGAAATAAAGGAGCGGTACAAGATAACAACAAGTGAAAACACGGAGACAAGGATATGTTTCCCGTAGTTCCTTCTTAAAAGAAGTACGTCTACGTTGGAGAGGTGGGGAGCCACCTAGGCGCTCCTCAATAGCACGGATGTGCACACCTTGTTCTCCTTGAGCTTCTCCGGTGAGGGAGATTCTCGTTTCCACTATGAGGTCGACTTGAAGGCGTTGACCAAACCTTTACAAGGGGTTGAGGCTACTCCACAAGTGAGATGGAGGCTCTCAACAATCGAAGCTTCTTGCTACAAGGTGAAAGCTACAAGCACTAGGGTTTCCCTTGGATGACAAAGCAACCAAGAGATTACAAGATCCCAAGAGTTGTGGTGTGGGTACACACGTTTTGGCTTGGTGGAAGGGTAGATCTAGACCTCCTCCATGAGATCCTTGAAGGGCATCGAGTTTGGTTGGAGGAGGAGGGAGATCGGGGCGATTTGAGCTCTACAACAATGGAGGAGAGAGAGGAATGGACGAGCTGCCTATCTAGAGGAAGAAGACAGCTATTTATAGGCTCCTCCAGAATCTGACCGTTGCAGTCTTGCGGGACCGGAAATTTCCGGGCTAAAGGCCGGAATATTCCGGTCGGAAGGGCCGGATATTTGAAAAGTCCGGGGGGCGGATAATTGAAATATCCGGGGGCGGAATATTCCGCCCCAAAACTCCGCCCCCATCTCTGTGCGCAGGCACCAACACATAGATGAGAAAACTGCTAAGGACCAAGGGCCGGATTTTTGCTCCGGAAATTTCCGGGGCAAATTTCCGCCCCACCTTCTGTGCGCGGGCATCAACTTCTGGTAGAAAAATGGCTAAGGACTTTGATGCCCGGAATATTGAAATATCCGGGGGGCGGATAATTGAAATGTCCGGGCCCGGAAATTTCCGGACTGAATTTCCGCCCCCATCTCTGTGCGCGGGCAATGCGAACAAGACCAAATACTGCTAAGTCCTTGGAGGCCGGATTTTTGGCCCGGAAATTTCCGGGGCAAATTTCCGCCCTGGCTTCTGTGCGCGGGCAGGAAAATACTTAGTCGTTTTCGTGGGAGCCAGAAGAGTGGCCGGAAATTTCCGGTGAGGGGCCGGATAATCCGCCCCATAGGATCCGGAATTTCCGCCCTGTATACTGAAAAATCCGGTGGCTGAATTTCCACAGTAGTGATCTTCTCTTTGATCTTTTGACTTGGATATATCGATGATCATGTAAAGTAATAGCTGCACAGGCTGAAACACATTGTTAGATAGGAGATATCCGTGTTAGCATCATCACCAAAATCATTAGAGGGATCATGAGCTTTCAATCTCCCCCTTTTTGGTGAATGATGACAACACGGGTATTTGCAGGGAATAAAGCTAACAATGCAGAATATAGAAACATCACACATAGCATATATAGGAGACATGCCTCCCAATAATAATAGTTCAACACAAATGACTAGTACGGTAGAACGGAGTTCGAAAAAGACGCACGAAAAACGGAAAGGGCACGAAAGAACGAAAGAGAAACCCTCCCAAGCAAATCCCCACGATCATCTAAATCTTCTCCCCCTTTGGCATCAAGACACCAAAAAGAGAAAAGAGAGAGCTACGTCCCATGGAGCACACTCTAGGCCTGGGTATCCTCGTCGTCCTCTTCAGCTTCACTGTCGGTGGCAGTCTCCATGTCCTCATCTTCATCAACACCAATATCCCAGTCAACATCACGGTTGTTCCAGTTCCTGTAGGCAACCCGAGGAGGAGGAAGTGGTGGCACAGAGGGAGTCTTGAGGGCAGTCATGATGTGATGCTGATTCTCCAAGATGGTGCGGCGTTCCACATAGGCTGCGTAGTTCTCCTTGTGGAGGCAAACAGTCAAGCTGAGCACCTTCTCAACAGCACGAGCAAGCCACGAGCGCTTCTTCTTTCCAGGAGGAGGAGGACGCATGCGAGCATCCCTGTGACCCTGTCCAGATCCCCCAACATCATGAGCAGCCTGCTGAGTATGAGCAGACTTCTTGTAGAGGTTGACATCCTTGTGATCCTCACAGTCCAACTCCAAGTCTTCTCGGAGTGCCTCAGGATAGCGTGCCTTGATCAGCTTCATGATATAGGGGGCATATGGTGGCACCTTGCGATGGAAAAGAGCATAGTGGATCTCATTGAAAATGAAGTCCATGACATCCACCCTGTGAGCCTCCATATCAGTCATATCAGTCTCAGAAAAGGTCAGGAATGCATGGTGCATAAGGTTGACCAATCCGCCACGAATAGCATCATTGTTCCCCGCACTTGGAGCAATGGACTCCCTGAACATGCGCAGGAGAATATCATAGACTGCAAAGAGGCCTTTAGCCGAACCAACTGTGCCGCGAGGACCATAGAGCTCAGCAAGCCTGTTCTTCTGGTACTCTTCCCCATGAATGTGCATACGGTGGCCCTGAGGAGTGTTGAGGCCAGCAAACGGATAGCCAAGAACAGTGGCAAAGTCATGGAAGTTTGCAGTGAGCAGGTGAGGGCCAGACATCCAGGACATCCCAATATCTTCAGAATCATCAATGACAAGAGTAGCAAAGAACTGCTAGATGTAGGTGGTGTTGTAAGAGCAGCGAGTCTCCATAAGCTGACGAAGACCAAGGACCTCCACAAGCTGAACAGAGTTGTTGAAGTACTCGGGGTTGGCAGCTAAATGGGCAAAATTGATAACCTTCATGGGGCAAACTGGTTTGCTCATAACTGTGTAGACCTGCTTGAAGAGAGACTCCTGCTCGACGTGCCAAAAGCACGAGTCAATCGTGGGGTCCTGAGGACCCTCCGTGTACCAAGCCTTCTTGCGCCATTCAGAAAAATCAGCAATGGGCATAGTGCCCACATTGAGTGGTGCCTTGCCTTGCTGCCTACCAGCCCTGCGAGCAGCCCGATCAGCCTCACGTTGTTGCTCATAAGCTCGCTGAGCATCTCGTTCACGCCGGCGGGTTTCATTGTCTTCCACAAAAGTTCCCTCCTCATTCTCTGTCAGATGGCGGAGGCGCTTGCGGGAACTGAGCAGCTTTCCAGACCTAGAGGTGGAACCATCTGCGAGAAAAGCAAAAGAAAGCCAAAGGAAAAAGCAAACAAACATCAAAAACGGGGGCTCACGAAATGAGGAATGGAATTGGGAAGTTCTGTTGCAGAGTCAGTATAGGCCGGAAATTCCGGTCATGGGGACGGAAATTCCGGAGGACGGGAATTCCGGCCTCAGGGCAAATTTCCGGGGTGCGGAAATTCCGGCCCTGGGCGGAAATTTCCGGCCTGCGGGATTTTCGAATCCAGATCTGAATCTGTGCCTAAAATGAATCTGGAACAAGGGATCTAGTACGAGGATGAATACATGGTGCGTTGTGTGAACAAGGGACCATGCTAGATCAGGAACAAACCCTAGATTAAAAAAATGCATCTACTCAACCCAAAATTTTGCGGAGAAAACAAACACGTACCGGGATCCATGGAGGAAGGGACGTGCGGTCTCTTAATCCGCAAAGGAAGAGGAGAGGCAGAGGAGGGAGGCAAGAGAGCCTCCCGGAAGGCTCGGAGGCGGCGGCGGCTGGCTGGGGCGAGTGGGGAGACGAGGGGAGGAAACAGTGCGGAACCGTCTCCTCCCGTCGCCCTTATATAGCCCCAGACCAAGGGCACCGGAAATTTCCGGTGTTAACACCGGATATTCCGGTCCCCGGAGATTTGGGCCGGAATATTCCGCCCAATTATCCGGTGTGCCTTCTGCGAGCGGGCATGCTGGATAGGTGGGGGGATTATTCGAGTCCAAATCTCCCTCCGGAAATTTCCGTGGTTTAGGGCACGGAATATTCCGGGCCCCCGGAAATTTGTTCCGGAAATTTCCGCTGAAATTTCCGAGGTGCCTTCTGTGAGCGGGCACAACGAAACTTAGCGAAATTTCGGGGACAAATATCTGAGGGCCGGAATATTCCGGTCCTGGGCCGGAATTTCCGGGGTGCCAAAACCAACCGAGTTTGGTGGAAAATGGATCAAATCGTGAGCCTCCAAAGATGCAAAAAGGACACAAAATAACTCAAAACACGAGAAAAACATCAACAATGAAATCCAAAGAAAAGGTTGGTGGCCGAAGCCACCGTGTTTGAGTGATACCAAGGAGCCGCGAAGATGTATCTTGGACTCAAAAGTACAACTCACGTTTAAAGCACTATAAGTCACAAATTGACTAGATATGCATGACGTTTTGGTCGTTTTACGCATGATAGGTGAAGTGTTGGTCCATGAATTGAACTACGCTCCCCCTATGTCCATGCCTACATCTAGACTAGATAGCATATATAATGAAGGTACTTATGCAAGGGTTCAAGAGAAGTTAGACGCATCGATCACATTTAGTTCATTCCTCAAACCCCGAAATCTTGGTTCGTCAAGGGCCTTCGTGAAGATATCCGCAAGTTGATCCTTGGTCGCAACATATGAGAGGTCAATATCACCCTTCTCAACATGATCCCGAATGAAGTGATGCCGTATCTCAATGTGCTTCGTCTTGGAGTGAAGAACGGGATTGTAGGCGATCTTGATGGCACTCTCATTGTCGCACAAGAGAGGAACATTGTCGAAGATGATGCCATAATCTCTCAATGTTTGCCGCATCCAAAGTAATTGAGCGCAACAACTCGCCGCGGAGATGTATTCGGCCTCAGTGGTGGAGAGAGCAATGCAGTTTTGCTTTTTGGAAGACCAACACACCAATGAGCGACCAAGAAATTGACAACTCCCGGATGTAGATTTCCTATCCGTCTTCTCTCCCGCATAGTCCGCATCCGAATACCCAATGAGCTGAAAGCTTGAACCCTTGGGATACCAAAGACCAAAGTTTGGGGTATGAACTAAATATCGAAAGATACGCTTAACCGCTTCAAGATGACTTTGTCTAGGGGAGGCTTGAAACCTTGCACATTTACCAACGCTATACATAATATCGGGTCTAGATGCACAAAGGTAAAGCAAAGAGCCAATCATGGAGCGGTATACCTTTTGATCTACCTCTTTACCATTCGGATCGGGTTTCAAATCAACCGTCGTGGACATGGGAGTCTTCATAGGTTTAGCATCATGCATATTGAATCGCTTGAGCATATCTTGAGTATACTTGGCTTGCTTGATGAATGTGCCTTCGGGATGTTGCTTGATCTCAAAGCCAAGAAAATACTCCAATTCTCCCATCATAGACATCTCGAACTTGTCCGTCATAAGCTTGCAAAACTCATCATTGAATGCAACGTTAGTGGAACCAAAGATGATATCATCCACATAGAGTTGGCATATGAACAAGTCGCCTCCGACCCTTTTGGTGAAAAGGGTGGGATCGATTAAACCAACATTGAACCCACGATCTACCAAAAACTCTTTAAGGTGCTCGTACCATGCACGTGGAGCTTGTTTAAGCCCATATAGCGCCTTATCGAGTTTGTAGACATGATCGGGGTGGTTGGGATCTTCGAAACCCGGAGGTTGCTTGACATAAACCAACTCATGGATGGGACCATTCAAGAAAGCACTTTTAACATCCATTTGTTGCAATTTGAAGTTATGATGAGAGGCATATGCAAGTAAGATGCGAATAGATTCAAGACGAGCAACGGGAGCGAATGTTTCACCGAAATCGACACCTTCGACTTGAGAGAAGCCTTGAGCAACCAATCTAGCCTTGTTGCGGATGACGATGCCGTCCTTGTCTTGTTTGTTCTTGAAGATCCACTTAGTGCCGATGACGTTCTTGCAATCTTTGGGCCTTGGAACCAATTTCCACACTTTGTTGCGCTCGAAATTGTTGAGTTCATCGTGCATGGCTTCAAGCCAATCTTGATCTTCAAGAGCTTCATAGACCTTCTTTGGCTCAATGTGCGAGACAAATGCATGTGCTTTACTAAAGTCCGCTAGTTGCCTCCTTGTGACGACCCTTCCACGAACTTGTCCAAGAATCATATCCTCCGTATGGCCGGCACGAGCAAGATTATCGAGTCTTCTCTTTGCTCTACGAGCTAGCATCTCCTCCAAAGTTTCCTTGGATAGGGCTTGATCATCACCTTCATCATCGGAGACATGTCCACCTTGGTCTTGATCATTGATGGGAGATGGATCCCTAACGTGATGAGTTGCATCATCACCATGTGTATCTTGTTCTCCATTATGAGCTTGGCCTTCATCATGAGCTTGGCCTTGATTGTTTGCTTGGCCTAGTGGTGAGGCATGAGGGCTTGGTGCATCTTGTTGGGTAGCATGGTTATCAATGGATGTAGTCAATGGCTCCACTTGAGTAGAGCATAGTCCTTCTCCCTCCGTCATCCGGTTTTCCTCAATGGGGATTATTTCACCAATCCCCATTCTTCTTATGACGATGGGAGGAATTGCATCTCCTACAATACCATGATCTATACGGCCCCCTTGGGACCCATTATCCTCATCGAACACCACGTCTATAGCTTCTTCAACTTGTCCGGTGGATTTGTTGTAGACTCTATAGGCGTGAGAGTTTGTGGCATAACCAACAAAGATACCCTCATAGGATTTAGTCTCGAACTTTGACAAGCGTTTCCCTCTTTTGCGAATGAAGCATTTGCATCCAAAGACCTTGAAGTATGAAACGTCCGGCTTCTTGCCCGTGAGAATCTCATAGGGGGTCTTGTTCAAAATCTTGCGGAGATATAATCGGTTGCTAGCATGACAAGCGGTGGATACGGCCTCGGCCCAAAAGTTGTAAGGAGAAGAGAACTCCGCAATCATGGTACGAGCCGCATCCATAAGAGTCCGATTCTTTCTCTCCGCCACACCATTTTGTTGAGGAGTGTAGGGAGTGGAATATTGGTGAGCAATGCCTTCCTCACTAAGAAATCCCTCAACGGTGTAGTTCTTGAACTCGGATCCATTATCACTCCGGATCGCCATGATGCTTGTATTATGTTGTCTTTCCACCAAAGTGATGAATTCGATGACCCGCTTTTGAGTCTCACTCTTTCTCTTGAAGAAGTACACCCAACAATATCGTGAATAATCATCCACAATCACCAAGCAATACTTTTTGCCTCCAAGACTATCATATGATAGAGGACCAAAGAGGTCCAAGTGAATGAGCTCGAGGATTCTTGATGTAGAGATGTTCGTCTTGGTGGGATGAGCTTCTCCATGTTGCTTTCCTAGAACGCAAGAGCTACACACACGATCTTTGGCAAACTTAGCATTTGTTAGTCCTAGAACGTGATTGCCACTTTGAAGGTCATGCAACGTCCTCATATTGGTGTGGGCTAACCGGCGATGCCATAGCCAACCCACATCAACTTTAGCCATTAGGCATGTCGCGGCACACGTGTCTCCTTTGGAGAAGTCCACTACATACATGCCGTTCTCGACATGCCCAACAAAGGCTACTTTAAGAGTCGTTTCCCAAGTGACAATCACATTCTCTTTATTAAAGAAAGAGGTAAAACCACTTTTAGCAAGTTGAAGAACCGAGATGAGATTGTAGCCAAGGGACTCAACAAGAAGAACATTCTCAATTGACAAGTCATTTGAGATTGCTACCTTACCTCGTCCCAATACCTTTAGTTCGGAGTTGTCACCAATAGTGACGCAATTGAGATGAGGTAGTGGAGGAAGAATATCACTCATTGCGTCATTGCTTCCGGTCATATGTTGGGATGCACCACTATCCACCGTCCATTTGCTCGTACCGGAAGCACCCCCCTACAATATATTAGTTGCTTGATTTAGGGACCCATTTTTGAATGGGTCCTCTCATGTTAGTGACAAGGGTCTTAGGAACCCAAATACTCCAATGATAATCGTCACCATAAGAAGTACCAACATATTTAGCATATACATGACCATCTCTAGATTTCATAAGCACATAAGATGGATTATATTTCCCGGCAAAGTTATTGTGAGTGGTGCTCCCCCTAGAGGTCTCACCACCCACAATAGTGTTGGTCTCCTTCCCTTTGGTCACCTCTCCCTCTTTCACAAATCTTACTTCTTGTGAGGAGGAGGTGACTCTCTTCTTGTTCTTCTTCTTGTACTTCTTCTTTGACTTGGCAACATAGCCAAGTCCCTCCTTTCCATTGTTGGCATGATGAGAAGCAATCTCATGGAAACTCTTCTCATTTCCTACAAGATTAGTTGTACCACAGGTATTGCTAGACAAGACATTCAAGCTAGAAGATGAAGTGGATACTACTTGCTTGTTTGATTGTTGAGCTAGAAGATTGTCACGAGATTTGGTTAACTTGTCATGAATTTCCTTAAGAGACATGAACTCTTTTTCAAGTTTTTCATAACGAGTGCCAAGTTCCTCGTGAGCAATTCCTAGCTTTAATTCTTCATGCTCAAGAGTTTTAATTAAGGCAAGAGATTGAGCATTTTCCTTCCTAAGCTTAGAGACACTTATGGCAAAGTTTTCTTCAAGACAAGACAATTTCTCCTCAAGTGAGGCACGAATGGAACGCTCATTATCAAGAGCTTTTTCAAGCTCTTGCTCATTGCAAGTATGACCTCCATGGCTTTCTAAGGTCATGATGATCTCCTCCTTTTCATCAACAAGAGAGTTAGCCTCATCAAGTTGCCTCAAAAGGGAGTTCACCTTTTCCTTAGTCTCCCCCTTAAGGCTAGATAGCCATAAACTTAACTCATTAGACTCACTATCCTCCTCACAAGCATTTTCAACACAATCCAATAACGAAGGAGGGTTAGTGACAATGGTCTTAGAGTTGGGAGAGCATACCGAAGTGGCTTTTGCCATAAGACATGTAGGTCGGGTTGCCACATTCTCATTGGGGGATTCGAATAGAGAGATCGAAGGTGATGATGCGGTGGCCTTGGCGATGTGAGCTACACCTACCACCTCATCTTCTCCTTCATCTCCGGAGATGTAAGTCTCAAGAACCGCCCCTTCTTGTACGTAGAGAGCTCTTGGAACCTTCCTTGCAAAGTTCTTGTTTTGAGGAGGCTTGGTCTTGATCTTGCGAATGAGCTTGCCTTCGTTCTCTTCTCTTGGCTCAAAGGGGCACTCCTTCACGAAGTGGTTAGCGCTACCACAATTATAGCATGTCCTTGAGCGCTCCCCCTTCTTCTTGTAGTTCTTGTTACGTGGAGGCCTTGGAGATCCGGCCTTGTGAGCTTCCCATCTCTTCCAATATCCATGCATAGCAAGGGCAATGCACTTGTGAGCTCCTGTGTAAGTATCTTCATAGTCTTCCTCATCATCATCATCTTCTTCACTTTCATCGACTCGAGCCATTGCTTTTGACTTTAATGCAAGGTTGGGAGACTTTCCCATCCCTCTAGAGCGAGCTAGAGCATCATCCGCACTCTTGTGAGAGAGAGAGATTGCGATGAACTCACTAAGAACACCTATGGAGTTGAGAGTATTGTAGTCCGCTCTAGTCCGGATGCTAGTGGCAAGATTCTTCTCGAAGGGTGTGATAGCCTTGACAAACTTCCTCTTTATCCATTCATCCGTGATCTCTTCCTTGCCAAAGTCTCTCAGTTGATTGGCGAGAGTGACAACTCGTCTATAGAGCTCTTCAGGAGTCTCATCCTCTTGCATAACAAAGTTCTCGGAGTTGTCAATGGCCACATCATACTTGGAGGACTGAATACTAGCATTTCCTTGAAACAAGGTATCAAGTTTGTCCCAAGCTTCCTTGGCGGTCTTGCAACCGCGAATGTGAGTGAGATGCTCCCTTGGGAGAGCCTTCTGGATGATAACAAGAGCAGTTTTGTTGAGTTGAGATTCAACATCCTCCCTTGGAGTCAAGTTGCTTGGATCATGAGGATGAAACCCATGGATCACGCTTCTCCACAAAGCCGTACACGATCCTGAAATGTGAGATTCCATTTCAAACTTCCAAGAGGAAAATTCGTTAGTGTTAAGGATGGGTGGAACTCCAACATTAAGGATGTGTGGCATGGAAACGATTGGGTGGATGGAATCATAGTTTTGCGGTGGTGGAACTTTTGAATTGGACCCCGAACCATTAGCCGTTTGAGACTTGGAGCCACCTTCACTCTCCTTAGCTTTGGCTTTAGCCTTTTGAGCGGCTTTAGCCTTAGCTTTGGCAATGTTTGCTTCGATTTCGGAAATGTCCGGATTTGTTTCCTCATCCGAACTATCCTCGTCGGTGACATGGGGAGAGTGGGACGGCTCCTTGGTTCTACCCATCATGTTCTCCAACATCTTCTTGATGGAGGAGACCTCCGAGCCCACACTAGAGCTAACCTTCGACAATTGGGTTTGTATGGTACAAACCGTTGTCTCAAGGTTGGCTATAGTGTCGGCCATTTTGGAGAGCTCCTCCTTAGAAGTTTCGGGAACATCCCCGTTGACCATGATTACTCTTAGGCGGTTAAGCCCGATACAAGAGCCGAGGCTCTGATACCAATTGAAAGTGCAATATGGTCAACTAGAGGGGGGGGTGAATAGGTGACCTACAAATTTTAATCCTTTTTCACTTTTAATGGGGCTTTTAAGAAAGTAAATGCTTGATTACCTAAATGTGCAACTAAGTGAAAACCCTAGGTGATAAGAAGCAAGTAGCAGCGGAAATAAAGGAGCGGTACAAGATAACAACAAGTGAAAACACGGAGACAAGGATATGTTTCCCGTAGTTCCTTCTTAAAAGAAGTACGTCTACGTTGGAGAGGTGGGGAGCCACCTAGGCGCTCCTCAATAGCACGGATGTGCACACCTTGTTCTCCTTGAGCTTCTCCGGTGAGGGAGATTCTCGTTTCCACTATGAGGTCGACTTGAAGGCGTTGACCAAACCTTTACAAGGGGTTGAGGCTACTCCACAAGTGAGATGGAGGCTCTCAACAATCGAAGCTTCTTGCTACAAGGTGAAAGCTACAAGCACTAGGGTTTCCCTTGGATGACAAAGCAACCAAGAGATTACAAGATCCCAAGAGTTGTGGTGTGGGTACACACGTTTTGGCTTGGTGGAAGGGTAGATCTAGACCTCCTCCATGAGATCCTTGAAGGGCATCGAGTTTGGTTGGAGGAGGAGGGAGATCGGGGCGATTTGAGCTCTACAACAATGGAGGAGAGAGAGGAATGGACGAGCTGCCTATCTAGAGGAAGAAGACAGCTATTTATAGGCTCCTCCAGAATCTGACCGTTGCAGTCTTGCGGGACCGGAAATTTCCGGGCTAAAGGCCGGAATATTCCGGTCGGAAGGGCCGGATATTTGAAAAGTCCGGGGGGCGGATAATTGAAATATCCGGGGGCGGAATATTCCGCCCCAAAACTCCGCCCCCATCTCTGTGCGCAGGCACCAACACATAGATGAGAAAACTGCTAAGGACCAAGGGCCGGATTTTTGCTCCGGAAATTTCCGGGGCAAATTTCCGCCCCACCTTCTGTGCGCGGGCATCAACTTCTGGTAGAAAAATGGCTAAGGACTTTGATGCCCGGAATATTGAAATATCCGGGGGGCGGATAATTGAAATGTCCGGGCCCGGAAATTTCCGGACTGAATTTCCGCCCCCATCTCTGTGCGCGGGCAATGCGAACAAGACCAAATACTGCTAAGTCCTTGGAGGCCGGATTTTTGGCCCGGAAATTTCCGGGGCAAATTTCCGCCCTGGCTTCTGTGCGCGGGCAGGAAAATACTTAGTCGTTTTCGTGGGAGCCAGAAGAGTGGCCGGAAATTTCCGGTGAGGGGCCGGATAATCCGCCCCATAGGATCCGGAATTTCCGCCCTGTATACTGAAAAATCCGGTGGCTGAATTTCCACAGTAGTGATCTTCTCTTTGATCTTTTGACTTGGATATATCGATGATCATGTAAAGTAATAGCTGCACAGGCTGAAACACATTGTTAGATAGGAGATATCCGTGTTAGCATCATCACCAAAATCATTAGAGGGATCATGAGCTTTCACCACTCATGGACTGACTACTTGGATGATCATCCAAACCATTTATGAAGGGCTGCATTTTTATTCAAGAAACCTTCTGGATTCAGTTGCTAGAGGAACCTCTATGTCCATGACCTTGGGGTTAGCAAGAAAGCTTCTTGATGATATGATGGTAAATTATTCTGAGTAGCACACTGAGAGAGCTACAACTGGTAAGAAGGCAAATTCTGTTGAAGAAACCTCCTCTTTGAATGAGAGACTTGATGCTATTATGTATATGCTTGTGAATGGCCATGCTCCTATTGATCCAAATAATGTTCCTTTAGTCTCTTTGGTTGCTCAAGAAGAGCATGTTGATGTGAAAAATAATAATTTCAGCACCAATGCTTATAGGAATAATTTTGGTACCAACAATTATAGGCCATATCCTCCTAATAATAGCAATGCTTATGGTAATTCTTATGGTAACTCCTATGACAGCAACAAAACTGTACCCTCTGATCTTGAGAACATGCTTAAGAATTTTATTAGTACACAAACTGCTTCTAATAAACCTGTTGAAGAAAATTTTGGCAAAATTGATGTTCTTGCTTCTAAAGTTGATAGTCTTGCTCTTGATGTTGATTTTCTGAAACTAAAGGTTATGCCTCATGATATTAAAGAAAGTAAAACTTTGAATTCTATCCAAATTCGAATTGATGATAATGTTAGAATGTTAGCTGAATCGCATGCTAGATGGGAAAGAGAAGATGAAATAGCTAGAAAGAATAATATAGCTAATGTTTGCACCATTACCACCACTAGTAAAACTGAAGCTTCTCATGCTATAAAACCTTCTACTATCAATGGTAAAGTAATTGGTGTTGGAAACACTCCCACTTCTGCTAGTAAAAATGCAAAACTGCCTGAAACTGCTAAAAATGTTCCTCATAAAAGTGCTGAAATTTTTAGAAACATGGGAGACAATGGTCCCATTATCTTTGATAAAAAATGATCTTTACTTTGCAACATAACTGAAGTGATTAAGTTCTCACAAAAGCTTTCTAGTTGTCCTAATGCTAGTGCTATGAATATGGCTTTCACAAAACATATTACCAATGCTCTCATGCAAATTAGAGAAGATGAATTAAGATGTGAAGCCTCTATCCCTAAGAAGCTAGATGATGGTTGGGAACCTATTATTAAAATGAAAGTGAATGATTTTGATTGGAATGCTCTATGTTATCTTGGTGTTAGTATCTCTGTTATGCCCAAGAAACTCTATGATATTCTTGATTTACCGCCATTGGAACCTTGTTATTTGGATATTCGTCTTATTGATAATGCTAGAAAGAAACCTTTGGGGAGATTTGATGATGTTCTTATCATGGTTAATAATACTCTTTTCCCCGTTGATTTTGTTGTCTTGAATATTGAACGCAATCCTTCTTGTCCAATTCTTTTGGGAAGACCTTTTCTTAGAACTGTTGGTCCTGTTATTGATATGAAAGAAGGGAATATTAAATTTCAGTTTCCACTCAATAAAGGTATGGAACACTTTCCTAGAAAGAGAATTAAGTTGACTTTTGATTCTGTTATTCGAACAACTTACAATTTGGATGCTTCTTCATTTGAAAATACTTGATTCCACTTTTCTGGACCTAGCTAAAAGGCGTTAAAGAAAAGCACTTCTTGGGAGATAACCCATGATTTTATTTTTGCTTTGTTTTTCTCAGTTTTCTTTGAGTCAAGGGGTTGTATAATTCTGTAGAAACTCCTTTGTATCTTTCGTTTCATGTTTTAGTAGTGCCAAGTAAGGTTTCTGACGAGAGTTGGAGTTGGTTTTCGGATTTCTGTGCAAGAAACAGATTTCTGCTGTCCTCCTAAAAAATGTATAAAATCCTGGAAGTTCAGAATGATCTAAAAAAAAATTGCGCTTATTCCTCAGCTAATTACGCAACTGTTTCATTCTTTAAGTTTTTCTATCTGCGCAATATAAGTGCCTCGAAAAAATTTGTATTTACAGACAGTTCTGGTTTTGACAGATTCTGTCATTTTTCTCGCATTTGCTCTTTTGCGATGTCAAGTGGATTTCTTTGCTTCACGAAACATCAGTGGCTGTAGCTAATGTTTAAAATTATCAATATCACCTGTGCCATACAGAACCAAAGGATTTTTAATTGTTGCACTAACCCTCTAATGCGAATTACTGTTTGAGTGTGGTGTGAAGGAAGTTTTCAAGTGTCAAGATAAGAGGTGATATATGTGATCAAGAAGAGTGCAAGGTCAAAGCTTGGGGGATGCCCCCGTGGTTCATCCAAGCATATTTTAGAAGACTCAAGCATCTAATCTTGTGGATTCCCAATGCATCCCCTTCTTCATCAACTATCTATCAGGTCACTTCTCGTGAAACCATATTTTTATTCGGTCACATCATATGAAGTTTACTTGGAGCGTCTGTCTGTTTTTATTTTGTTTTCTTTTTTTTCCTTGCTGCCATAATATAGTTGGATCCTAGCATTCTTTTTTTGGGAGAGTGACACGCTCCGCTTTTTCGTTTGAATACTTGCTATGCTAGTATTCTTAGTTTTTTTCTAGCTGCTGCAAAAATTCCTATTTAGCTCTTGTTTTCATTGCATCTCTTATTCAGAGTTGTTAGTTTAGTAGTGTTATGTGAGTCCTCTCATGTTTTGTTGTTGTAGCATGTAGAGATTTTTTGTTAAAGCATTGTTTGTATGGTGCATGTTGGGAAAAGAAAATGTTGCTTGAGGTAGAATATTTAACGGTGCAAGTAGAAGCTTGTATAGACTGTGGCTAGAACTTTTTCATATCATGCTAGATGTTATTTTAGTTTTAAAGCCTTATGGTTATTGAGTAGCATGATTAGCCTCAAATAGCTGAGAGTTTTTAATGTTCCATTGAAAGAATCATGAGTTGTTCTTGTCATATTGAAGCATAAATTTGTGGTGTTGTCCTTTGAATGTTTTATTTGGTTGACTTGGCGCATGCTCACACCAAGTTTATGACTATGAACCAGACACGAATAGCCTCTATGCTCATTTAGTGTTTGAACTTGTGGTACCACTTATGCTTTGATTAATGATGTTTATGTCGTTATGCATGATTATGGCTCTTATGCTCTCTTGATTTGTCAATCCCAGTCTTTTGCTAGCCTCTACCTATACTGAGTATGATCTCTACTCGTGCATCCAACTCCCTAAAACCAAAATTTTACCATTGTGTCCACCATACCTACCTACATGTGGTATTTAACCGCTTCTCCAAAGTAAATTGCTCATGTGTTACATTTAAAACTTTCAAAATTACTCATGTTTTGTGCTCCTGTTTTAGCTCATGAGGATGTAAATAGAGAATCTTTATCTCACTTATTGATTGGAATTTCACACCCTGGACTAGTGGCTTCATCCGCTTATCCAATGATAGAAGAGCTGGCAGCAGGGTTCCCAGCCCCAAATTAATAACACAAATTATCTTCACTTTTTTTGCCCCTGATTTATCAGTCAAAGCATAATTGTGTAAACAAAAGAGAAAGAGGGATGACCTTCTACCCAGATGCGTCCTTCTATGGGAGCCGCTCTTGTGAAGTCTAGTTGGCTTGTGACGTACTGTATTTTCTGTTTACCATTCGTTGACATAAGCATACACCTCTCTTAAAATATAGACACTCCTCCACGGTATGTTATTGTTGGCAGGCACCCGAGGATTCAGTTAGCCATGGTTTGTGTAAGATGGTTGGGAGGAGTGTCAAGTTTTTATACCTCTGTTTAATAAAATAAAAGCTCTAGCACATGAGTGATCCAAGCTTCCCTCTGCGAAGGGCCTTTCTTTTACTTTTATGTTGAGTCTCCATCTTCTAACTTTATGCACAGTTGAGAGAGCATTTTTTCCATTCTGGGTTTTATGTGCATTTGTCCCATAAACATTACTAATTGATTCATGATGTGTTATTGCTTGTTCTCTAATTATTTGTTCTAGTCTTCCTCGTGAACTTTGAAGGTGTCCTAGCATTTATGTTTTGCCCCAATCTTAAGGACTAGCGAAATATCACTTTGACATGCTTTCTCTATACTTGAAACAAACGTATATGTTTCTTTCTATTGTTATTCATGATCTTTTACTTGAGTTACTTCTCATGATGCAAAGTGATTGCTATGCTTTATTATTAAAAATTTATTTATCATGCGTGTGTTTAAGTTCTATGATCTCGACTTACTTATGCTTTTACATTATTGATGATCAAGTTTATGTTGGTAGCATGTCACCTCAGAAATTATTAGTTTTGTCGTTTACCTACTCGAGGACGAGTAGGAACTAAGCTTGGGGATGTTGATACGTCATAAACATATCCTTAATTTCTGATGTTCCATGTTGTTTCATTATTGTTTCCCACATGATTGCTATACACTTTATGTCATTTTTATCGATTTTCTGGACTAACCTATTGACAAGATGCCACGGATCCAGTTCCCTATTTTCTGCCGATTTTGGTTTCAGAAAAGTTGTTCTCAAAATATTCTCGGAATTGGAAAATTCGAAGCCCGGAAGTCTTACAAATCCCGGAGGATCCAAGGAGTCCCGAAGAGACCCGGAGGGGGGCCTCAGTGGGCCCACACCATATGGTGGTGCGTCCCCCTGGTCGCGCCAGGGGGTAGTGTGGGGCCCCTGAGCCTCCACCGCCTCTGCCCTTTCGCCTATATAATCCCCCTAAGACATAAACCCTAAAGATATACCAATTTTACCCGAGAAACACCCGAGGCCGCCGTCACCATCATCCCGAGATCGGGAGGGTTCTGGAGCTCTCCCCGGCACCCTGCCAGAGGGGGAAATCATCACCGGAGGGGTCTACACCACCATGCCCTCCTCCGAAGTGATGCGTGAGTAGTTCATCCCTGGACTACGGGTCCATAGCAGTAGCTAGATGGTTGTTCTCTCCACTTTGTACCTCATGTTTAGATCTTCCGAGCTGCCTAACATGATCAACATCATCTTTATGTAATGCTACATGTTGTGTTTGTTGGGATCTGATAGTGTTGAATGCTATGTCTTCTGATTATCAATCTATCATGTTATCTTCATGCTTATGTTATTTATGATCTTGCATGCTCTCCGTTGTTAGTAGACGCTCTGGCCAAGTAGATGCTAGTAACTCCAAGAGGGAGTATTTATGCTCGATAGTGGGTTCATGCCTACTTTTCATCTGTGCTCGAGTGACAGAAACGTGAAGGATGGAGGATGTGTTGTTTCCATTAGGGAGAAAACAACAATGCTTTGTCCAATGATGATGTTATTGTTTACATTACACACTTTGCTTACTGCGATTATCTTTTGCTTGCAACTTAACACCCAACGTTTGTTTGGATGATATTCGAAGGGTGGATTTTTAATCATAGATGCAGTTGGATAACGGTCTATGTATTTTGTTGTAATGCCCGCATGAATCACATAGTAATCTTTTTGTCTTGGATATGCACTACGGTGCTGCCTTCATTTCTGTCAATTGCCCAGCTGAAATTTGTTCGCCACACATGTTATTTATCTTTCTCGGAGAGACACCACTTGCGAACTGTGGACCCCGGTACTTTTTCCTCATACTGATAAAACACCTAGTGCTTTCATACTGCTCTCATACTGTTCCTACTGTTTGCCTACTTTTTTCCACACCATTCGTTTAACCTCTTTTTGTTCAGCAAAACCGGTGAGATTGAGAACCTCACTGCTTCGTTGGGACAGAGTGATTTGATTGTGTTGTGTAGGTTCCACGTTGTTGCTGAACCAGTAGTGCGCCCTGCCATCTCAGCTACTTCACCTTCTGAAGTTACTCCTTCCTCCTACTGGTCGATTCAACCTTGGTTTCTTTTCTGAGGGAAAACTTGCTTATGCACTCTTCACGCCTGGCGCTTGGGGTCTCCCAACGAGCGTGTGTCTACACTCCATCACGTGTTAGCTTACTGGGCCGCCCAATGGACTATGTTCCATTTCCCGTGGGCCACCCTGGTAATCCGGCCTTTGGGACAATGCCAGACATACCCCTAATTGGCATATATCTGACAACACCATTTCTGGAGGAACTGATAATATCAGATTAGGATATAAGAGTTTCCAAATATTGTATGATAGATTGGAATTGTACTTCTAGAACACTCTAAAGAATCCTTATGCAGGTCTTGTTGTCGAAGTTCCTCCTTTCTCGTGGGCTGCTTCTCTTGCAGAATGACTTTGAGAAGATTGAGAAACAAGAAAATAAGATAGTCTAGACGAAGTAGAAAGATCTTGATTAAGAGTTAGTTAAGCTTTTATTCTTCTTCCATATACTTCTTATCTTATTTCCCATAAGTTATGTACTTATTTCCTATATGATTGGTTTTACTTAGCTATTAAGTAAATTCCTCTAATAGAGGTTATAACTTGTTGTTATTCCATTAATGGTATCCACACATACTTTAGTTGTTGAATATTGGGTTTGAATACTCCCAAGTCACTTATAGACTTGTGGTTAAGTTGTTGAAAGCTAGTATTGGTCGTATCCAAAGCTGGTTTGTGTAATCGAATGATTTGGTTTGTAAGATACTTGTTATAAAGATCACTCCAAATGTAGTCTTGACCAGATGATATAAACATATTTCATCATCTCAAGTGAAACATTGGTCACTTTGCTTCGTTTAATCTTTCGCGCCAAAATTTCCCGTATTTTTAGATGCATGCTTTGCGAATGCACATATTATATTTAGACCATTATAACCTCCCAAACTCTGGGATGTTACAAAGGAAAAACTTATAATACTTCTTATAATGGCTAAAACGTTCCCGAGGACACACGAGAGGTTTCGTCTAGTTATTTTCATCACATGTCGTTGATTAATATTTATCGTGTTGGTAAGTGTTATGTGGGTAGACCTATGCTAGTGCACCATTCTATCCAAGACTAATGCACACTTACGATTAAACTACTTGCAAGCGTCCGCAAATACAAGAAAGTAATTAAGAAATAAATCTAACTGTAGCAATAAACTCGTGGTATCTAGCTACTACTCCCTTATGTGAAGTATTGCAACCAGGGTTTTAGCTTTCTGTCACTCCGGCAACCCACCATAAGAAACCCAACACACAATGCATTCCTCTAGGCCCTTAAAAGGTGAAGTGATATGTAGTCGACGTTCACAAAACACCACTAGATAAATTACAACATAACTTAAATATCAAACCAGTAAATATTACTCAACGAAACATGATTACTAATATCTAGACTTCTCCCGTGTCCTCAAGAACAAAATGATCTACTCACAAAACATCATATGGTTGATACGTCATAAACATATCCATAATTTATGATGTTCCATGTTGTTATCATACTATATTCTACATGTTTCCTTTACACTTTATGTTATTTCTATCGATTTTCTGGGACTAACCTATTGACAAGATGCCACAAAGCCAGTTCCTGTTTTCTGCTGTTTTTTATTTCAGAAAAGTTGTTCTGGAATATTCTCGGAATTGGACGATTCAAAACCCATAAATCTTAGAAATTTGTCGCGCACACGGAGTTCGGAGGGGACCCGGAGGGGAGCCACAGGGCCCCCACACTGTCGTGGGATAATCACGGCAGACGTTACCAGGGGTAACTTATCTTGGGGGTAATTCGACTCTGGCGTTTGGGAGAGGTTTTAGCTCAGGGGAAATCATGTTATCAATCGATCTGGCAGCTCTGGCAATCAAGTCGCCGAGTCTCCGATCTAGGGTTACAATATCAGCTCTCGTATTACAAGGATACTCGAATATCTGGTGAAGTTATGTTTCTCTAACCCTAGGAGCCGGTTTATATCTTACCCGGCCCCCTGGCTTCCTACACAAGGTACACTCGGAATCCTACCCGGAAACCATACATAAACCCTAAGTTTCCTGACAGCAACCCCAAAGGCCGGGTTACTGGGCCTGCGTTCCTTCTTGGGCCTTCTAGAAACTCCTTTTCCTCGAGCCGGGTCTTGCATGGTTCCCTTCGGGCCGGGTTACACCTTGACGTCAGCCTACCGGGTTATCATCCCTCCATCAGTAGTCCCCAGAATAGATTGGGCTTCGTAGGACTAACCATGAAGCGCACGCTATTCCCTGCAAAAATAACAAACACACAAGTCCATAAAATTCCAGGTTAGAATGCTTTGATAATAGCTAGGCCTAGCTCTAGAGGTGGTCCATATAGTAACCCGGCCTTTTCCGAGTCAAACATTGTTTTCCCGGGTCAACACTCCGAGAAAACACATAAGACCCGGACTCGCACCACACGCTAATCAATTCCGAATATCGCGCTCGCAATCCGTTTCAATCTCCTCCGGATATCCCGTAACGGGCACCTTTAATGCTTATCCCAAAATATCCGGCTCAATAACCTTTTTTCCGAAATTTTTGCGCTTGCCGCCCAACTCCAGGGCACTTTCCCTCCCTGTGCCTATAAATAAGCACCCAGGGGTCACCTTTTAGATCCAATCTCCATTTCCCAGAGCCAAGGTCACGAGCAGTGACCCAGAGGACATGGACGTGGACAACCCGGCTATGGGGGACCCGGAAGATACTGTGAAGACCGCGGCTGGCGGCGAAGAAGAAGACTTTTTGGTAAACCCGACCGATCAGGAAGCCGAGTTTCCCCTGCCAACTCACACACACGGGGATGAAGATGTTGAGATCCTGGGGACGCGGAGGGGTGATCCCAATCCTAACAACCAGGCGACCCGGGTAACCTCCCCTAAGCAGGAAAGAACTCCACCTCCGGGTACTCAGGGCCCCAGCTCCTCCAGGCCGAGACTCGATGATCTGAGCTTTGAAGAAATGCTAGGTGCTCTCTTCACTTTGAAGACTGATTAAAAGGGCATTCTGGAAGCCATGGCTGCTAAGCATCAGGTAAATTGACCAATATTGCTTGTATATTCACATAGTCCCCAAGTGCCGAGTGAACTATGCTTAGTTTACTTGGTACTATAACTCTATGATTTACCTTACCCGGATACATCTTTTGTCCGACTAACTTGTCCTTTATTTTTCTCACAGGCCTATGTGACCCATTATAAGGAGGTGTTGGCAAAGACCAATGAGCTCCTCGAGGTCGAGACCAAGTTACGTGAAGATCTAGAGTCTGATATGAAGAGTCTTGAGAAAGATGTGAAAAGGTACAAGAAAAGGTCCCACACTGCTGAGGGTGAGCTGAAGAAGATTTCGGCCCAGATTGCCGATACTTACCACACTCTGCTTGGTACGGATTTCCGACTTTCTAATTATAACCCGGATTTCTCATTCCGTAACGTTTATTATCCGGATTTTAGTGCCTTAACTTTTGCTGTTACTGTGCAGGTCCGGGTGAAAAGGCCCTGGATGAAGATGATATTGAAAAGCTGAAGACCTTGAAGGTCGTGATCCGGCAACTTACTGTCGGCACCAAGTGGATCTTGGAGGCTGTGAAGTGGCCGGGTAAGGGTTATTGCGGCTTGGACACTTTGCTTGACGCATGTTCTACCATCCCCGAGTGGATCGAGCACTGGAAGCGCTCATCGTGCCGAGTTGGGATGACCCGTGGGCTTGCTCTGGCCAAGTCCTATTTTCCTAGGCTTGACCGGCAAAGCTTGTGGGCGGGTTTCCCGAGTTCAACAACGACGGCTCCAAGTTCACTGGTAAGAATTACAAGGCCATTCATACTGATGTGCGTCACTCGGCGAGCTTGATCGCCGACAGTTTGGACTTGAGCAAGATCACCCCACCTTACGACACCGAAGACAAGCCAATCCAATCTGATCTGCCCAAGCCCTTTGACATGCTAGAGCGGTGGAAGGCGGAAGCGGCGAAGAGAAAAGAGGAAGCTGCCAAGAAGAAAGCTGAGGCCGATACTATGCCTTCCACCTCTATGTCGACTGTCCCTCCTCCGGCTCGCGCCGGCACTGCTGCTGACCCGGACGTAGGAGCTGGGACGACCACCGACGAGCAAGTCAAAGACCCGGCCGCCAAGGACAATGTCGATGACTCGGTCGAGGATGCCGAGTAAGGTTTCACTGTTTTATCGCCTCAAACACTCATTCGGCCAATGGGCATTTTGTAACGTGCCTGATATAATTATTCTTTTAATAGTGCGCATGTGCACTTTTCGATACAATTCCCTCGGTTTGTAATACCTTAAAACTTCAATAGCTTTTGTGGCCCTTCTGGCCTCTCGCATAGATATGTTATTTTCTAGTCTTGAACTTTGTGTTGCTGGTTTTCCGATTTTCGCTACTTTTCCTTTTGTGAGACTCGGTTTCCGGGTCTCAGGGATTTCGACAAGTGGACTTTATTTCTTAAGTCCCCAAGACTCGGATTTTTGGGTTTTTAAGCTTAATAGCTGAACAATTTGTTGCTTTTCTTCAAATTCCCAAGTCTCCAAGGCCCGAATTTCCGAGTCTAGGGATTTGTAGTTTTCAGAAAGGCAAACTGTTTTAGCTTAGGCTCAAACATAGAGTTACTCACGTGGATTTGAGGTTATGCTTAATATTTGTGAGTTTCCGGCTGTTAACCTTGTACTCTGCATAACCTGTGGTTTGGATGACCCTTTTGGTCCTCTTTGTTGTAAGCCGGCTTTCGCGTGGGTATTCAATGATGCTATAACTTTGTAAAGACAGGGTCAGGCAAGTCCCATTGGGCATCATGACTGATTGTGATTACACGTTAGCAAAGCATGCCACATTGCTGCGAGTCGCATCAAGCTTAAACAAGAGAAATCAAGAAAATTTGGCTCTATTGTCCCATTATAAGATTGTAACCGTACTTATTACAAGTAATCGGTCCTTATAACTTTAATGGCATCGTGGCCGGGTCTTTGCGTTTGCAACTGTGCTATTCAAGCAATCAGCCCCCAAGACCTATATATGCAATCTTAGGAAACATATAGAACTGGTATATTTTTAAACAAATACGTAATACTTACCTGATAAAATAGAAAACAAAAAGTAAGAACAGAAAAAATCAAAACTTAACAGAAACAAATAAGAAAGAAGCAATATCATAGTTTAACCATCTCTTTATTGATATGAGAAAAGTTAGGTCAACAGGCCGCCCCATTAAAAACCCTCCAGTCCCCTTAGGTACCCTGGATAGGAAAAGAGTGCGTCTGAAACCTGCTGCCTGTTACATCGTGTAATCCAACTTTGTAAACCTAGCCTATGCTAAGTGTAGTAGGGACGTAGCTGAGCCACGTTCCATGGTCTTTCCCTCTCTTGCATTGATGAAGTGGTGTGGGTTGTGTCATTGACGGTATCCGACTTTTCCCTTGCATCTACCAAGTAATATGACCCATTATGCAGGTTCCGGCTTATGACAAATGGTCCTTCCCATGGTGGAGATAACTTGTGCTTTCCCTCCTTTGATTGTACCAAGCGCAATACCAGGTCCCCTTCCTGGAAGATCCGGGTTTTGACACGCCGACTGTGGTACCTCCTCAAATCCTGCTGATATATGGTTGATCTCTCCAAGGCTTGCTCTTTGTGTTCTTCTAGCATATCCACGGCATCCCGCCGGGTCTTCTCGTTCTCCACCTCAACGTAAGCCGACACTCGGGGCGAGTCATGAATAATGTCACTCGGCAATACCGCCTCTGCACCATAAACCATGAAAAATGGGGTCATCTCAGTAGATCTGTTATGTGTAGTATTAATTCCCCCAAACTACTGATGGTATCTCTTCAACCCATGCTCCAGCAGCTCTGATGCACGAGACTCGTAGCCGTGGTTTTAACCCACGAAGTAACTCCTTGTTTGCCCTCTCCACCTGTCCATTAGCTTGTGGATGGGCTACCGAGGCTATGTCAAGCCGGATACCATTGTTCCCGCAGAATTTCTCCATCTCACCTAAGGACATGTTGGTTCCATTGTCTGTTATTATGCTGTGAGGGTATCCAAACCTGTAGATGATCCTTTTCATGAACTTGATTGCTGTGATTGCTTCGCAATTGGTAACTGGCATAGCTTCAACCCACTTTGTAAATTTATCGATAGCTACCAAAAGATGAGTCTTTTTGCACGGGGACATGTGGAAGGGGCCCACCATATCCATGCCCCAAATAGCAAACGGCCAGGTCAGTGGGATCGTTTGCAACTCCATAGCCGGCACATGGATTTGGCGAGCGTACCTTTGACATCCATCACACCTTGCCACCAAGCGCTCCGCGTCTGCTAAGGCTGTGAGCCAAAAGAAACCGTGTCGATATGCTTTGGCCACAAGGGATCTTGTGGAGGCATGATGCCCACAATCACCTTCGTGGATCTCCTTCAAGATCTGCCGGCCTTCTACTGGTGCTACACAGCGCAAAAAGACTCCTGCTGCACTCCTTTTATACAGCTCTCCATTGATAATAGAATAGCCCTTTGCTCGTCTCAGAATTTGCCTTGCTAAAACTTCCTGCGGTGGTAACACGCCTCGTGATAAGTAGGCCAAAAACGGCTCTGTCCACTCGGGAATAGCACGTACTGTGGCCACGAGCTCCAAATCCGGGTCTTGGTTAGCCACCTCTTCCTCAGACTCGGTTTTAACAGATGGCCGCCATAACTCGTCCAGGAAAACATTAGGTGGAACCGGCTCTCTGCGCGAGCCGAGTCTTGCGAGTGCATCTGCTGCCTCGTTCTTTCGCCTGTCAATATGCTCCACCTCATACCCGGAAAAGCACCCGGCAACCCTGTCCACCTCTCTGCGATATGCTGCCATTGTTGCATCTTTTCTGTCCCAAGTTCCTGAGACCTGCTGTACCACAAGGTCTGAATCTCCGTAGCACCGTATTCGCCTAATGTTTATCTCCTTTGCTATTCTCAATCCATGTAACAATGCCTCATACTCGGCCACATTGTTGGAGCAATCAAAGTGAATTTGCAACACGTAGCTCAATTTGTCTCCTTTGGGTGAGGTGAGTACCACCCCAGCTCCTGATCCCTCATACTGCTTAGAACCATCAAAATGCATCACCCAAGACTCGGAACTTGGCATCGTTGTGGGCATGCTTGTGTGAGTCCAATCATTGATAAAATCGGCTAAAGCTTGAGATTTGATTGCAGACCTGGGCTCGCAGCTGATGTGATAATCTCCCATCTCGATGGCCCACTTGGCTATTCTACCTGTCGCATCTGAATTTCTGATAATATCTGCCATTGGTATAGAGCTAACCACTGTTATGGGGTGTTCCTGAAAATATGGTTTCAATTTCCGGCTGGCCATGAAGACCCCGAAAACTATTTTTTGCCAATGTGGGTAACGTTGCTTTGCTTTCGATAGTACTTCACTCACATAGTAAACCGGCCTTTGGACCGAGTGATCTTTTCCATCCTCTTTGCGCTCGACAACAACCACGGCACTAACCGCCCGGGGCCCGGCCGCAACGTATAACAACATGGGCTCTTTAGGACCCGGTACCGCCAGGATTGGTGCCTCAGATAATTGCTTTTTCAGTGCTTCGAACGCCTCGTCCGCCTCTTGGTCCCAAAAAAATTTGTCGGTTTTCCTCAAGAGCCGGTATAAGGGTATTGCCTTCTCTCCAAGCCTGGATATAAACCGTCTTAACGCTACTACACACCCTATAAGCTTTTGAACATGCTTCAGGCCTTCCGGCTTTTTCAGATTCTGAATAGCTTTGATCTTATCCGGGTTTGCCTCAATTACTCTCTCGGAAACAATGAAACCGAGTAACTTTCCTGCTGGCACTCCAAACACACACTTTGTGGGGTTAAGCTTCATCTGATACCTTCTCAAATTCTTGAACGTTTCCTTTAGATCCTCAATGAATGTTTCTGCCTTCCTGGTTTTAATCACCACGTCATCAACATAAGCGTGGACGTTGCGTCCAATCTGATCCTCGAAACATTTTTGGATGCACCTTTGGTATGTTGCGCCAGCGTTCTTTAGCCCAAAATTCATGGTTTTGTAACAGAAAGCTCCAAAGGGGGTTATGAACGACGTTTTCTCCCAATCCTCCTTTTTGAGCTTGATCTGGTGATTCCCGGAATAAGCATCCAGGAAACACAATAGGTCACTTTCAGCCACCGCGTCTATAATTTGATTTATCCTTGGAAGGGCAAACGGATCCTTTGGGCAATGCTTGTTGAGGCTCGTGTAATCTATGCACATCCTCCACTCGTTGTTTTTCTTCATCACCAGAACCGGGTTTGCCAACCAATCCGGGTGAAAAACTTCCATGATAAAGCCGACCGCAAGGAGCCGAGCTATCTCCGCTCCTATAGCCTTTCTTCTTTCGTCGTTCATTTTTCGCAGGCCCTGCTTCACAGGCCGGGACTTGGGGTCAACATGCAAACTGTGCTCAGCTAACTCGGTTGGGATACCCGGCATATCACTGGGCGTCCAAGCGAAAACATCCTGATTACCACGAATAAACTCGATAAGTGCTTCTTCCTGCTTACTATCCAAGTTAGATCCTATAGCAAATTGCTTGGAGGGATCGCCCTCGACGAAAGCCACCATCTTTGTGTCCTGTGCTGCTTTGAATTTTGCTCTCTCATCCTCCGTATTCGGTCTTTTCAACGCTGTTCTGTCATCCGGGTCTACCTGAGACCGGTAATACTTGAGCTCTTCCTTTCTGCATGCCAGTTCTGCCATTGCCGCGTCTCCCTCATCACACTCGGCTGCTATAACCCGGTTGCCGTGTATAGTAATGGTTCGCTTGGGACCCGGGATTTTTAGCTGTAGATACACATAACACGGCCTGGCCATGAACTTGGCGTAAGCCGGTCTTCCGAACAGCGCGTGATAAGGACTGCGCAATTTTACCACCTCGAACGTGAGCCACTCCACTCGCAAATTGTCCTTCGATTCTCCAAAAGCAACTTCTAGAGTGATTTTTCCTTCAGGGCATGCTGAATGACCCGGCACAATCCCATGAAAAACTGTAGAACTCTTCTGCAACTGGGACTCCTTGAGCCCCATGCGTAGGAAAGTTTCCCAATACAAGATATTGATGCTACTTCCACCGTCCATCAGAACCTTTTTCAGATCGTAACCATTAACCTGTGGTGCAACTACCAACGCCAGCACACCCGGATGTTCTATTGTTTCCGGGTGATCCCTCCTGCTCCATGTGACCTCTTGGTCTGACCATCTCAAGTATCTCGGAACACCCGAAGAAACCGAGTTTACTGCTTTTTTGAGTATCTTTCTATCTTTACTGGAAATCCCCGTGGTATGAACATGATACTGCCCCAGCTGCTTGGGGTTAGCTTGGAAACCTCCAGCGCCTCCTTGGTTGTTACCCGGATTACCATCTCCTGGGTTGCCAGCCGGGGGTGGGCCATTGCCCGGGTTTCCACCCGGACCCGGTCCTGCTCCCCGGCCTGCACCTCGCATTGCTTTCTGTATTTCTTCGTTCTTCCATCTCTGTAAATCTACACACTGCTCCATTGAATGATCAGCCGGCCTACCGTTCCTGCTATGACGCGGACAAGGCATCCTAAAGGCCTCTATATGGTTAGTCGGCCTTGGTGGTCCTTGGTAATTTCCTCCATTGAAGTTTCCTCCGTTGAAATTTCCTTCAGCTCTGGGTCTCGCAAACCCGGCTTCTGTACTGGCGACAAACTCGGAATTTTCTTCATATGGGCGCTTATGCTGGTTGTTTCCGTTGTTTCCTCCGTTGTTACCCGGCGAGACTCCATTGCCGGGTCTTCCACTACTACCCGCGTTGGCTTTTGCTTTCTTATCATCGACATCCTCTTCTGTAGTATCTGTGGCGGCGTGCTTGTTGCATGCGTCCATCAACTCTCCCATTGTAACCTCTGAAGCGTGACGGCTAGACTTCATGCGTGTCAATTTTTGCACCAAGGGTGTGTATTTGCATGTTTTTGCCATAGCTTGTAACGCATCCTTTGGCTGGATATCAGTGGACGAGTGGAGAATTTCCATAACCCGGCGCACCCAACTGCGTGCCGACTCTCCTTTCTTCTGAACACATCGCTCTAGATCATCAATCGTAAACAAATTCCTGCATGTTCCATGAAAGTTCTTGATAAAGGCAGTTTTCAACTCGCCCCATGAATTGACGGATTTCTCGGTTAGATTATTGAACAACAACTTGGTTGCTCCTTCTGACATCATCAGGTACATGAATTTGGTTTGAAGATTCTCAGATGCGTTGCGGATCGACATGGCCATCTCATAGCTGCTCAACCAGGTTTCTGGATCCATGGTCGGCTCATAATTAACCACCTTACCCGGCTCCTTGAACTTATCCGGGTAGGGCTCAGCCCGGATGGTATCCGACAAACATTTAGGCCCGGCAAGGTTTGTTGGTACTGGCATCACTCGGGAATCGTGTGACGCCGCGGCGGGTACGGCGGGGGGTGCAACCGCTACCAGTCCCCGTACCACAGACCCAGCCGATGCTCGCCTGGCTCGGGAACTGTCCACAATGGCTTGTGCCGCTGATACCGCAGGCGTTGCCGGCCTACGGGGAGGAGGCGGCATTTGCTGCTGCTCTGCCCTCCGCCGCGCCGAACTCGACTGGATATTTCCGGTGTTTGCGTTCTGTCGGCTCACATATGGTGTTCCGTGCATTCCACTCCTGTTACCCGGGTAATTGGCCTGCTGAACTATTGCTGTGCGCAGCAAATCTATTGCCCGCCGGGTCTCCGCTGCATGGGGTGACTCTCCTACGGGGATGCGATCAAGTGCCAATGTTGCTGCATACACGTTATCCATGGGGTTATTGAAGTGACCTGGTGGAGTATGAAATCGTGGCGGCGGTGGTGGTGGTGGCGCTGCATTTCCAGTTACGACTCCCGTTTGCAACGTGGGTACCCCGGCTTATGCGTTTGCCGGCTGTCCTCCCAAGGTTGCACGCTGATGTCCGGTTTCCTGATTCACAGTCGGATTTGGTTGATCCTGAGGTGTAATGAATAGTGCGGCCGGGTGTATAGTTCCACCCGTGGCCGGTAATCTTGACTTCTATCTCTGATTGTGCATCCTGGTCGACTGAACTTGGAGCCGATTCTCCATCTCTTCCAGCTCGCGCTGTCGTGCGGCTATCCCTTGTTTTTCAGTTTCCACATCCCTTCTTTGCTGATCCAATGCGTGGCGGGCCACATCCAGATCCGCGGCGCGTGCTGCCGCTTTTTCTAGGGTTATCACCGTTGCTAGTACTGTAGGATCCAAGATCAAGTTATTGTTTAACAAAGCCGGATTTCGTGGATTTGAGGGTCCCGCTCCTGGCGTTCTGTTCGCCATAAACCCAAACATGTTTCTCCGCAGCTCGCTCTCGGTAGTACGACTGGTAACTGAAGCCGATTCTTCGTCGACCCGGGCTACAACCGGGTTTCCATCAACCGGATTTTGCTGTTGGGCCAGCGCTCGCGCCGCTCTGACCGCGGCCGTAGTCACGTCCCCCTGATTGAGATTGATTGCAGGGGCCGTGTAGACCGCGACCTGGCGCGCGATGCCTGGCGAAGATTCGTATTCTTCCTCATCAAAACTATCCTCCTCGTACCGGTCCTCCAGCAAGTGCAGGATAGAGTCGGTGTCATCTTCTCTCATGACCCGGCCACGCGGGGTCCATACCGGCTCCTCCGGCTGTTCCCTCTTCGTGGTGGGCTCTTCTGCCGGGTCTGCCGTTCCGACCGATTCTTCTCCGTCCGACTGAACGCATGTCGCTTCCCCTGACACAGAATCATACTCAATATCGTCAGGAATTGAACCGGACGTACGTACCATGCCGACGAAGACGTTGACCCGGCCGATTGTGACGACAGATCCGGTTTCTAGCAGATCCGACTCTGGTCCCCAACCAAAGTCATCTACCATCTTTTCTCCTTCGGGGTTGGTGTAGATCTCGCCGATGACGAGGTTCTTCATGCTTTCCCGAGTTTCTCCCGTGATGTAAACACCTTTGGACGTAGGCCCCACGGTGGGCGCCAACTGTCGTGGGATAATCACGGCAGACGTTACCAGGGGTAACTTATCTTGGGGTAATTCGACTCTGGCGTTTGGGAGAGGGTTTAGCTCAGGGGAAATCATGTTATCAATCGATCTGGCAGCTCTGGCAATCAAGTCGCCGAGTCTCCGATCTAGGGTTACAATATCAGCTCTCGTATTACAAGGATACTCGAATATCTGGTGAAGTTCTGTTTCTCTAACCCTAGGAGCCGGTTTATATCTTACCCGCCCCCCTGGCTTCCTACACAAGGTACACTCGGAATCCTACCCGGAAACCATACATAAACCCTAAGTTTCCTAACAGCAACCCCAAAGGCCGGGTTACTAGGCCTGCGTTCCTTCTTGGGCCTTCTAGAAACTCCTTTTCCTCGAGCCGGGTCTTGCATGGTTCCCTTCGGGCCGGGTTACACCTTGACGTCAGCCTACCGGGTTATCATCCCTCCATCACACACCATAGGGTGGCGCCCCCTGAAAGTAATGTATTGGCACCTAGAGGGGGTGAATAGGTGCTACGACCAATTTTAATTTTCTTACAAGATTAGGCTTGACACAAAGGTAAATTCTCTAGATAATGCAACTATGGTGAATTTACCTATAGGACTAGAACAAGCACAAAGACAATACAAGCACAAGTAAAGGAGGAAGGGAACGAGGTAACCGATATGAAGCACGCGGAGACACGATGTATTCCCGAGTTCCTCCTTGTTAAGGGAGTACGTCTTGTTGGAGGGGTGTGAGCTCGCCACGAAGGCCCACTCAACGCCACAAAGGCCTCACCCTATTCTCCGATGAACCCCGCCACAAAGGCCTAGTCCACCTTCCACTATTGATCCCCTTTGAGGCGGGAATCGAATCCTTTAAAACAACTTGGGGCACACACCCATAACCAAATTAGGGGCTCCCAACAATTACAAGAAACACCAAGAGTAGCAATATGCCTAGGTTCTCCACAAGAGGAAACCCTAGGCAAGATCCCTCAAGCTAATGATGGGGAAATGAAGAATCCGGTTAGCTTATGTCCCGTGCAGGCACCTGAACCGGATATTCCGGTTGGCACGGAATAATCCGGTTCAAATAATCCGGTTGGCTTTTGTGAGTTGAGGCTTCAATCCTTAGTCGATTTTGAGCAAAACTTCCTCAACTAGAATATCCGGTATGGTATGAATAATCCGGTACCAATATTCCAGCTCTTCTCTATCTCAAACTGGACAGAAACCATCCTAACTGGAATATCCGGTTTCCCGGAATAATCCGGTTAGAATAATCCGGCTCCTCACTGTCCCAAATCTCTTAGCCCAATCTTCACCAATCTTTTTGGTGATCGATGCCGATGTTAAATATAACACCTGCACACTTAATACCTTGATAAATAATGTACTTAGTATTGTTAACTAACACACAAAACACCGGGAAAACGAAATGAACTTTCAATCTCCCATTTTCGGTGTTAGATGACAATACTAAGATTTGCAATAAAACCTTGACGAGTACATGTTTGAAAAAAAATGGAAATGTCTCCCCCTATCTATATGCACATCTTTTGTTTGCCTCAAATGCAAAAATGCAATAATACTAGGAGAGCAATTTCCAACAAGTAGCAAACATGTCAAAGTAACCAATATGTTGAGTAAGAGAGAAATATTTACCTTGTGCGTAGAGATGACAACAAGAATACCCAAGCAAAATAATAGATAATATCCTCAACATATATAATAGATGATCATAGATAACCATAGATAACCAAATACCTATAGTAGATAACCATAGTCGCCATAGTCTCATAACACATAGCACATAGTTTTAAACGAGACAATAACAATCAAATAGTTCACGAATAAGACTAAATGGACATAAGCTCTCGAGAAATGGTAAAAGCATATGCTTGTGCCCGAAACCCATGCAAATCATGTAGGCCTAATACTACTTCTCCCCCATTGGCATCGAGACACCAAAAAGGAGATAGGTAGTGGTGCTAGCGTCCCAACAACGATCTAAGCATCGGAATGCTCAGACGTCTCTCCAGCTGACGCATCAGAAGCACCCTCAGCAGCCCTCTCAAGATCCTCGTCCGTATCCTCATCTTCCTCATCGAAATCATCTCCAACATGAGTACTGGAAGAAGCATATGTGGAACGAAGAGCCTCCTCAATCTGCTCCCAAGGGGTATAGTCTCTGGATGACCACTGAGTATAGGACTGTGGAACAAGAGAATCAGGAAGATCACCAGTAGCGCCACTCACGTAATGAAGAATCTGACGTTGGGAGCTGGACAAGGCAGTGTCCCTGCGGTAGTCCTGGTACTGCTCTTGTGGATATCCACCTTCATGCACACCACATTGCGCCGAAACCAGGAGAGCTTCCTGACATTGCGCAAAGTAGTGGAAGAATCAGACATGCGGTCACTAGAAGGGGCCACACCTCCCATAGAGGAACCACCCTCAGTAGGAGGAACATGAGCACGTACAACCTTCTTCCTCTTGACATACAGCTTCTTGAAGGCATGTTCTTCCTTTGGCAGCTGATGCACCCAAAATGCATCTACTTTTCCAAGCACTTTGCATCGTATTTCTCTCCGGAGTCCCCCCATAATTGAATAAATCTGCAGAATCTGACGTTGTTTTTAGCAAAAGTCTTCTTTCCGTCTATTTTCGCAGGACTTTTCACAGGGGACGAAAACCACGTAACTTTCTATGGAAAAGAAGGGGAATGAGCACCAGATGGGGCCGGGAGGCCACCCGAGGGCCAAAAGGGGGCCCCACACGCGGCCAGATTCCTTGGCCGCGTGGGGTCACCCCTTTTGGGCCCAGATGGCCCACTCCGGCTAGGTCTTCGACGTACCCCTCCATATATATGAGAAACTGGCGGGTTTCAAAGGAGAGGGCTGTTCGCGAAACGGAGCGCCGCCGCCACCACGATCTTCGATTTTGGAGTCAGATTGATCCGGGATTTCACCCCCGGAGGTGGAATTCGAGGGGCTTCGTCACCATCATCATCACCACCATCATCTCCATCAACCATGAGCTCCATCACCCCCTCCATGTGTGAGTAGTTGCTGTAGGCATGTGAGGTGTTAGGGGTTTTGGATGAGATTAATCATGTAGTTGCTACCCGGTATGCGGGATCTAGGGGTTTGTCTTGAGTATTCTTATGTCTTATGTTGATGCACTATTGCTAGGCTTAATGCTTGTTACTAGGGCCCAAGTGGCATGATTTAAGTACCGAACTTACATTGCTACATCATATATTTGAGTTTGGTATCTATCTGCAATGTGTATTACCTGCTATTATGTTGAACCTGCGAACCCTAAAGTGACAGCTAGGGAAAACAAGGGGGATATGTTCTAGTTTGAGGATTATGTGTGTTCATGGAGTGTTAATGTGTTGGTCCGGGCTATTCGAAAGGGTAGACCTTAATTACCTGTAGTTCCAAATTGGCCCCGGTGAAATGGGCAGGTAGGACAATAGGCTTTGTGCAAATTCTCTTGGTTAGTACGCACAATAATTTACGGAACACACACCTACATAAAACTGAGATAGAGAAAGGCCCCGCTGGTAGCAAAACATTATTACATGATCAATCTTATCCGTGCAACACCCCGCTGTCACCTCATGCCTGCGTTTTAGTCTCTGGTTTACTTTCACTCTTTTCCGGTGAAAACTGGGAAAACACTTGCTCTCCATTTACTATCTGTTTGTTTACTTTCACTGCATTATTACACTCACCACTCTCGCTGCAAGTTTGTTGATACACAGGTGTGGTTGGGAGTGACGTCCCAATTGCTAAAGTCTCACCGGTATTCTTGTGTTCCCACTGAGTCGAACTACAAATTTGGGTAATACTTCCCATCGAAGACTACGATTGATCTCCTGCACTTGGGAGCCATCAAGATTGTTTTCTGGCGCCATTGCCGGGGAGCCTAGATTTATTGGTAAGACCACTTGTTATTGTCTACTTGCTGAACTTTCTTGTTCCCTACAATGGGAAAGGGAAAGGACACTTCGAAGGAGGTAATGCCTTCGACTACTCGTTCTGGTAATGATTTGCCTAGTAGACCAAATTTTTCACCTAATATTGTTTCTACTGTGGATGCTAAGAAAAAGAAAGGAATAGCTGGTAAATCACCATTGTCAAAAATGTCTAATAGTACATCTAATGATCAAACACTTGATAATGTAGACAAAGAACTAGCTTCTGAAATTCCTGAAACTATTGAAACACCTAAGGCAAATGAAACACCTGAAACAACTGAAATTCCTGAATCTTCTGTAGATGAAAATGTAGAACTTGAGCTAGAAAGAAATGAGACTCGTAGAGAGTATGAATATGGGGCCTCTTATTCTGAAGAAGAAGAAGCATTTATTGAGGCCTTTATATCACCTGATTATACAAAACTTGATAAAATCTCTATTTATGATGATGCATCTCTTGGAAACTGTTTTGCTGCCACTAGGAATTTGTGTGGCCCAGCTATTAGAATTAGAGATAAATATTATGAATTCAATGTTAATCCTGAGATAATTGAGATAGTTGAGAAGTCTAGATTTTGTGGAAAGGATGAGGAGTCTCCTCTTGATCATATTGCCGAATTGCATGCTTTATCTACTACATTTGGAAATGATGAAATCCGTCAACATTATTTATTCTTAAAATTGTTTCCTTTTTCTTTGGGTGAAGATGCTAGAGTTTGGTATAATCGTTTAGGACCTGCATGTATTACTAGTAAGGAAGAATGCTTGCAATTGTTTTTCAATAAATATTTTCCTGCTGAAAGGATACATGCATTAACTGTTGAAATTGGCAATTTTAAACAAGATAAGAAAGAGAGTCTACCCCAAGCTTTGGGGAGATTTGGTAAAATGTGTAAGAAATGTCCTGGTCATGGTTTTAAACCTCATGAATTGCTTGATATATTCTATAATGGACTAATGGGGGAAACAAGAGACTACCTTGATAGTATTGCAGGGAATATCTTTAGGGACAGAAGTGTTGATGAAGCAATTGAATTACTGGAGTCTATTCTCGAGAATGAAGCTGATTGGAACATTGAGGAGATAGATAAAAATGAGACACTCCCAGAGAAGAAAGGAGGTATACTCGAATTGAACCAAGAAACAATGGCTGAAGCTTCCAAGGATATTAAAGAGAAGGGAATTAAAACCTCTCATCTCAAGGAATTATCTGAAATGGGTATTAAACTTCCTACTGATGAACCATGCTTTCCAATTCAAGTGAACTCTATGCTCCCTGTGGAAGGTAATGAGGAGGTAACACCTCCTGTTGATGTCTCTTATGTTAACAATTTTGCTTATCATGATAATCCTCAGGAGCGTAAATTAGAATGACTATCATGGAAAACCATCATAAAATTAATTTCCTCCGTGAAAATTTAAATGCTAGTGTAGGGGAAGTTAAAAGAATTGTTAAACATTGTGAAATGATGAACAATCAAGTTGAGCAAATGATTTCTTTACAAAATCAATTGTATGGAAATCTGAATAAGCAAAAACAATTATGTGGAGTTAATACAAGGGGAGGTGCAAGCACCCAGGATCCTGATTATCCTGATGGTCATCCTAAAAGAAAAGAGCAAGTTGCTCTTAAAGATAAATCTTTTGCAGGAAAATCTCCCAATGAAAATGAGCATGATGATGACTCCAATGAGCAAGACAAGGATATTTCTATTTCTGATGCTGAAACTGAGGATGATAATAATGAAGAAGAAGAATCATCTCCACCTGATATTGAACAACATGATGATAATAATGAAGAAACTGCTGGTAAGGAGGATCCTCAGCCTCCTATTGAGAAGACCAAGAAGAAGAAGAAACCAAATAAAGATAAAGATAAAGGTAAAGAAAGGGATCCATGGGTACAAAGACCCATTCCATATCCCCAAGAGGTATCAAAAACAAAAGATGAAGAGAGGTATGGGCAATTTTATGATATGATTAAGAATATGAAATTAGGGATTCCACTTATTGATGCTATTAAGAATCCTCCATATTCAAAGTACATGAAAGATATTGTCACTAATAAAAGAAAGATACCTACTGGTGCTATTACTGCTATGCTTGCTGATTATTCATTTAAAGGAAAATTGCCTGAAAAACGTGGAGATCCTGGTATTCCTACTATTCGTTGCAAAATTAAAGAAGCCTATGTGAAATATGCATTATGTGATTTAGGAGCCGGTGTTAGTGTTATGCCTTTCTCACTATATAAGAAGCTTAATTTGAACAAACTAGTTCCAACAGAAATATCTTTACAAATGGCTGATAAAACAACTGCTATACCTATAGAAATATGTGAGGATGTTCCCATCTCTATTGCTAATGAGTTGATACCTACTGATTTTGTTATATTAGAAATGCCTGAAGATGATAATCTATCTATTATTCTTTGCAGACCTTTTTTGAATACTGCAGGAGCTGTGATAAATTGCACTAAGAGCAAAGTGACATTTAATGTTAAAGGCAAAGAGCACACTATTTATTTTCCCAAGAAGAAACATGTTACAAGTATGAGCACAAGTGTGAATGCTATACAAATAAATTCCATTAAGATTGGTAGCATTGAAATACCTATACCACCTCCAGCACCAAGGTATGAAATATTGATGATTGGGACCATTCCAATCAAATATGAGGTAACTTGATTTATTGTTTTATAATAAGTAATAATAAGAATCATGAGCTATATTCTTTACATGTTGCTAATGAGACCTGATCAACCTCATTACTAATGTGGAAATGATAAAGGCATGATTCACAAACATTTAAATTGCATTTTTTTATGTTATTTGCTTTAAAATTGTGAGACATAGACATAGTATTAAAAAATTTAGAATCAGAAATCACAGAATATGAAGTTTTATAAATTCTCTATAGAAAAGTTTCACGTAAAATTCCAGAAAAATTAGGGGGTCAGTTTTTTACCCGAAGGGACCAGCAGCCAGTGGGGGAGCACCAGCAGGCCACCAGGGGCCAAAATAGGTACCTCCACGCGGCCAGATTCCTTGGCCGCGTGGGATACCCCATTTTTGGCCACAAGTGGATGCTGGGGCCCATCCAATGCTCATCTGCTCCCTTTCGACCGAAAACCAACCCCAGTTCATCTCCTCCATTTTTCCCGTGCTCTGTTTCTCCGTCAATCCTCGATCTCCACATTTGAGGCAGATTTTTCAAATCTGTTTGATGCAATCACTCCTTGGTATGTAACTCCTTCACTCATCCAATTACTTTTTGCTCCCATGCTTTGTGTATGAAGTATTTTGCTGCACTAGGTGTCACCTATTATGTCTAAGAACTCCATGAATTTAAGTTTTCTAGTTGATATGGATGCATGATATTGATTAGAGGACTAGTTATGGATGCCTTAGCAATGTTTTAGAGTGATACAATTTAATTTTTGTTGAATTTTATTTTGGTACAGCAAGGTAACATGCTGAACAAGGGAAAGGCATTGCTTGGGATGTCCTCAAGGACAAGGAGAAGAGAATAAAGGGTGTCCAACAATCATGATGATAATCAGTTATGGGAGGATGAATTGGTTTTTGCAGGTGAAAATCTATGTGTCCATACCACAAGATGGCAAGACCCCGAAGTTCTTGAACATTGGGGGATTGCTGAAGATTTCCAAGCCTTTGCTGCAACTACGGGGCTGCTTGAGTTCTCACGCCATCCACGCAACACATATGTGGAACTCTCGAGGGAATTCCTCTCTACATTCAGGTTTGAGGGACCGGTGGTGCACCGGAAAAGTAAGTCTAAGAACCCTCCTCCAGCTACTTTTGTCATTAAATTTACAATGAGGGGGCAGCATTTAGTCATGTCATTAGAGGAATTCTGTAAGGCTATACGTGTACCAACTACGGGGTTACGGGATGAAACATATGCTGATTCTAGAGAAGAACTTGTCACATTCTGGCGTAGCATTGCTAAAAATATTCCTGAAAGAATGAATAGAGGCAAGCTCACATGCATCCAACACCCGGGCCTTAGATATTTTGCATTGTTTCTTGCTAGAGGATTCCTTGCTAGGGATAACACTTCTTCTTGCACTGGTCCTATGATCTATTTATTAAAATGTGCAATGGAAAATACAACACCTATATATAACCTGGGAACCATACTTGCTAGAACTTTGCATTTAGCTGTGAGTAGGAATGGCACGGATAAAACTCCTTTATATGTTGGTGCCATTGCCACTTTAATCCATGAATACATTATGGCAGAACGAGGTTTTAATGATAACTTGGGTACCATGGTAAATCAGTCTCGACTGCTGGATTTTGGTTTACTTTTTCGCATGGATATGAGCAGGACTGAGAAAGAATATTTTTCATATTGCTATAAGGATTCTAATGGGCACATTGTGTCTGTTAGGATCCCTTGTGCTGACTTGTTTGACAGGGAGACAAAGTGGACTGTGCAAGAAGAGCCACAACAAGAAGAGCAACAACAGGAGGAGCCCCAATACCAGGCGCCTATGGCATATCCCTGGGGCTTCCCTGAACCACACCTTGGAGCACAGGCATGGCAGGATCCATCCTTCTTCCAGGGAGGTTCATTGAGTGGTGGACATGATTACCACCCAGGATACTAGCTTGATCACAATCTTGGGGGAGTATTTCTCTCCCTCCTCATTCGTTGTGTTATATCACTTGCATGTTATTTGTTGTTTTATGTTCTTTAAATCTGAAAAACACAAAAATATTTTTGTTATTTGTTAGCTAGTTTACTTCTGGTTATTTACATTATGTTTCTAAAAATCAAAAACCACAAAAAGATTTTTGTTTTCTTGAGTTTAGTATAAATACGGAGCTGCACGAATTGCTAAATATGTTCACTGTTATATGCTTTAATCTTTACTTGTGACTCCGTTTGAGCTGAAAATTTAATCACTACTGCAACTTTTTATGGCCTTCACCTCTGTAAAACATGAGAAACTTTTGAGGTGTTTAGGTAGGTAAAAAAATTGCTGAATGCAGTAACTTTTTATAGCAAGATTTGAATTTTTATTGAGCAGTTCAAGTGGGGAGAGGAGAAAAACAATGATATGATAATGTGCTTGAAGGGATGAAAGGTATGACACCTTTGCCGTGCTTATGGATGCTTTTTAATTACAGCAAGTGCACACATTATGATTCCCTTAACACTTAGTGACATAATAGCCATTGTCTATCTTCTCCGTGGTTTAGTAGAATATATTCTGATGCAACTGAAATATTGTTTAGTGTCATTACTTGGCTGATGGATTGAATAATTGTAGCCTTAAGCAAAGGTTTACGCATCCCATTGTGCTTACTGAACTTGCCAACCAAGGAAATAATTACAAGAGAAAATTTCATGAATGATAAAAGTGGAGTCTTATGCTTGACGAACTTATGGTTGGGGGTTAGTCTAAATGTGTATCACATGGAAAACTTTCAATGCTGCACTAAGAATTCTATATTCAAGTTGATATCATGTTCTTTTAACTGTGGATGCCTGTCATGCCGAAATGAGGTAGAGGAATAGTAAGTCTTGATGAGTAAGTATATATGATTAGAGAGACGCACTGGGCTGCTAACCCAAGCCATGCGATATCATGGTGGAAATTTACTTATAGCTAGAATGGACTCTGCAACATATCCTATAATAAAATAAGAAGCTATGCATATAGTGAATGAAACAAAAAAGGATAATGAGTCCATTCCATTTGTTTGTCTTGCCATTTTGACATGGGTTGGTTTCCATGTCATGGGGCAAGAGGTACCCCAATTGCTGCTCTCTATGATGTCATTAATACTTACAATGATTGTACAAGGCTTGTTAGGAATCTAGAGTTGAGTAATCATGGTGCGGGACTTCGCTTTTAAGGGGCATGAGACTTTCAACTTGTAGTTTGTCAAGCATAAGAATCAAAATGAAAAATTAATGCTTTAGCAAAACTGAGAGCAAGGTAGTAAGCACAATGATTTTACTTGTCAACATATGAAAGATTCAGAGATCTCAAAAATCTTGATATGATTCAATCATCAGCGATGCACAAGCCTTTGTTTATGTCTACAATTGAGCAAACTCATTCAAATATTAACACTTCATGTTATTTCTATTGCAACAAGTATATATGCTTCAACACTGAGTAGATGCACACTTGCTAGTATTTTGCTACTTGTTACAGGAATCATGTCTTGAGTATTTGCTAGTATTAATTGATGATGCATATGCAATGCAAAGTTCTTGCCAAAGTTTTTATCGCTTCTGCACTGCGTTTGAGTTGTTCGAGGAAAAACAACGAGCTAAGCTTGGGGGAGTTGATGCACCCGAAATGCATCTACTTTTCCAAGCACTTTGCATCGTATTTCTCTCCGGAGTCCCCCCATAATTGAATAAATCTGCAGAATCTGACGCTGTTTTTAGCAAAAGTCTTCTTTCCGTCTATTTTCGCAGGACTTTTCACAGGGGACGAAAACCACGTAACTTTTTATGGAAAAGAAGGGGAATGATCACCAGATGGGGCCGGGGGGCCACCCGAGGGCCAAAAGGGGGCCCCACACGCGGCCAGATTCCTTGGCCGCGTGGGGTCACCCCTTTTGGGCCCAGATGGCCCACTCCAGCTAGGTCTTTGACGTACCCCTCCATATATACGAGAAACTGACGGGTTTCGAAGGAGAGGGCTGTTCGCGAAACGAAGCACCGCCGCCACCACGATCTTCGATTTCGGAGTCAGATTGATCCGGGATTTCACCCCCGGAGGTGGAATTCGAGGGGCTTCGTCACCATCATCACCACCATCATCTCCATCAACCATGAGCTCCATCACCCCCTCCATGTGTGAGTAGTTGTTGTAGGCATGTGAGGTGTGAGGGGTTTTGGATGAGATTGATCATGTAATTGCTACCCGGTATGCGGGATCTAGAGGTTTGTCTTGAGAATTCTTATGTCTTATGTTGATGCACTATTGCTAGGCTTAATGCTTGTTACTAGGGCCCAAGTGGCATGATTTCAGTACTGAACTTACATTGCTACATCATATATTTGAGTTTGGTATCTATCTGCAATGTGTATTACCTGCTATTATGTTGAACCTGCGAACCCTAAAGTGACAGCTAGGGAAAACAAGGGGGATATGTTCTAGTTTGAGGATTATGTGTGTTCATGGAGTGTTAATGCGTTGGTCCGGGCTATTCGAAAGGGTGGACCTTAATTACATGTAGTTCCAAATTGGCCCCGGTGAAATGGGCAGGTAGGACAATAGGCTTTGTGCAAATTCTCTTGGTTAGTACGCACAATAATTTACGGAACACACACCTACATAAAACTGAGATAGAGAAAGGCCCCGCTGCTAGCAAAACATTATTACATGATCAATATTATCCGTGCAACACCCCGCTGTCACCTCATGCCTGCGTTTTAGTCTCTGGTTTACTTGCACTCTTTTCCGGTGAAAACTGGGAAAACACTTGCTCTCCATTTACTTTATGTTTGTTTACTTTCACTGCATTATTACACTCACCACTCTCGCTGCAAGTTTGTTGATACACAGGTGTGGTTGGGAGTGACGTCCCAATTGCTAAAGTCTCACCGGTATTCTTTTGTTCCCACTGAGTCGAACTAGAAATTTGGGTAATACTTCCCATCGAAGACTACGATTGATCTCCTGCACTTGGGAGCCATCAGCAGCTCATGGAAATTTCATGGTATCCTTGATCAGCATCATAATATATGGTCCATAAGGCATGGTGTTCCCACCAATCATAGCATTGCGCAACTCATGGAAGATAATGTCCATGACATCCACAGTATAGGAGGAAGTAGGATTCTCATCCTCCATACACTGCTTAGCCAAAATGAGAAGATTGCACAACGGACTGGTGAGAGCATCATTGTTACCTCCACTAGGCACCAAGAAGGACCGGAAGAGGCGCACAAGCTGATCATAGAAGGGGAGGAGCCCTTCTAGCTTCCCAACAGTGAAACATGGAGCATACATCTCTGCCATGGACCTCTCTCGTTGTGGTCTCTCCACATCATGCATACGGTGACCAAGTGGAGGGTGAGAGTTGTGCTGGTAACCAAGCACACGACCCAGTGTATGGAATGGGGCCTCACAAGGAGTGGACTGGGTCATCCACTTCAGACCACATGGAACACTAGAATCAAACACCAGAGTGGACATGAACTGAACAATGAGGTTGGTGTTCTAGGGGAAACGGGTCTCCAGAATCCTCACAAGACCAAACCTCTCAATGATACTAGCAGCATCAACAAACTCTTCCTTGTCCCTGATCACCTGTAACCTGGTCGGATGCATCTGACAGATAGGGAAATTGTAGTCAGAGTAGATGTCCGCATAGATGTAGGACTGCTCCATGCACCAGAACCGATCATCCTCACAATCAACATCACGTGGAGTGTTGTACCAATCCTTCTAACGGGTCTGAGCATATTCCTGAGTGGTGACTTCCAGCTTGTAATTCTTCCTTGCTTCCTTGCATTTCTTCTTCCTTGATGGCTTCGTGGCCAAAGACTTGGTCTTGGCAACAACTTTCCATGGAGGGCAAGAGTCACTGGGATCATCATCACTAGTGTCCTTGTATGAAGGACGCTTGCGAGGGCCCAACTTGTCAGCGCGAGAGCTACCTGTGAAGGAGAATCATAGAGGAAGCAATGGGGGTAAGTGCACACATGTCAAACAATGGAGGAATCATACGTTAAAACAATAGGGAAGAGTCCACAGTACGATCGAGAATCAATTATAGCTAGGATCAAACAAGTACTGGTGAAATTCGGGACAGAACTCAACCGGATATTCCGGTTTCATGATAGAACATAGCCGGATATTCCGGTTCAAAACTGAACCGGATCTTCCGATTGCGCGACAGAACACAACCAGATATTCCGGTTCAATACTGAACCGAATATTCGGAGTGCACGAAGCCAGCAATAGATTGATCCTTACCTAGATTTGAAAACTAGATCGGTGATATGGGAATCTATCCTATTGTCTCTAGCATGCATAAGATACCTTAAGGAGCAATCACTACCAAGCATTGACAAGAAAAACACAAATCCATGGAGAGGTAGGATTATGGCACCAAGATTCAAAAGATTTGAACTTTTACCGGCGTCCATGGATGAAGATGCTTTGATGGAAATGCTCCCAAGGTGATGGAGAACAAGATCCGGGCAAGAACTCGCAGATCCCGTGGAGGAAATGGCCTGGGAGGCCAAGAATCGGAGAGGCAGCGCTTTGGTGGAGAAGAGGAGTTGGGGGAGAAAAGGCAAGAACTGCATCTCTCGCCGTGCCCCTCCAAATAAGTGAAGATGCGCCAGACCAGATATTTTGGTTCAAGTATGAACCGGATATTCCGGTTCAAAACTAAACCGGATTTTCCGGCTGACTTCTGATTCGAAACTTCCTAGTTTCAATGGAACGACAAGTGTGCTAGATAGAGTTTGGTTTTTGGGTGGTAAGGCTTAGGATAGAAACACCAAACTGGAAGTAGTACTTATCCCGCTCAATTGCAAGAATCAAACAATCAAAAAGACCAATTGAGTGAGATTTTCCCACAAAAACACTTAGCGAGGGCAAACAAGAGAAATGCAATGAAATATCAAATAAACCCCAACTATGATCCAACTCTTCACAAAGAAGAGGTTGGTGGCCTAAGACACCATGTAAGAGATCATGGAATGACACCGCGAAGATATATCTTGGGTGCATGTCCAATACTCTACATTGAAGCTCACAATTCAACATTAGAAAAAAAGAGATAACAATGAATTTTTGCTTTGGGCATAATGGGGGGAGGGAGAACCCAATGTGTTAGTATAACACTCCCCCTATGTCCATGCCTACACCTAAACCCAAACACGTCACAACTAGGGGTGTGTGCAAGATCTTCAAGTCAAACTCCTAGAATCAATGATATTTAGCTCATTCCTCAAGAACATGAATCTTGCATCATCGAGAGGCTTTGTGAAGATGTACGTGATATTATCCTTGGTGGGGACATATGCTATCTCAATATCACCTCTTTCCACATGATCCTGGATGAAATGATGACGAGTCTCAATGTGCTTCGTCCTTGTATGTTGCACGGGGTTGTAGGCGATCTTGATGGCACTTTCATTGTCACACATGAGGGGTACCTTCTCGAAGTGAACATCGTACTCTTTGAGGGTTTGCCTCATCCATAGCAATTGGGTTCAAGCACTAGCAGCCGCCACATACTCGGCTTCAACGGTGGAGAGAGATATGCAATTTTGCTTCTTCGAAGACCAACTCACCAAGGACCTACCAAGAAATTGGCAAGCCCCGGAAGTACACTTCCTATCATCTTGATCACCGGCCCAATCCGAGTCCGTGTAGCCCTTATGAGAGAATTGTTCCCCCTTTGGGTACCACAAACCAAACCTTGAGGTATCAACCAAATACCGAAAGATTCTATGGACCGCCACTAAGTGGCTTTTCTTAGGAGACGCTTGATACCTTGCACACACACCTACACTAAAAACGATATCAGGCCTAGATGCACAAAGATAAAGCAAAGAACCAATCATAGAACGATACAACTTTTGGTCCACATCTTTACCATCCGGATTGCGATTGAGGTGGCATTTGACTTGCATAGGTGATGGCTTCATATTTCCACCTTGGAAATTAAACCTCTTGAGCATGTCTTGGGTGTACTTGGCTTGAGAAATGAAAGTCCCACGAGCCAATTGCTTGATCTCAAAGCCAAGAAAGAATTTAAGCTCTCCCATCATGGACATCTCAAACCTGTCAGTCATAAGCTTTGAGAACTTATTATTAAAATCTTGGTTAGTTGAGCCAAAGATAATATCGTCCACATAGAGTTGGCATATGAAAAGCTCTCCCTTTACCCTATTTGTGAAAAGGGTGGGGTCAACCTTCCCAACTTCAAAACCACAGTCTTCCAATAACTCTCTAAGGTGCTCATACCACGCACGTGGTGCTTGTTTAAGTCCATAGAGCGCCTTATCGAGCTTGTAGACATGGTTAGGAAAGTTGAGATTCTCGAACCCAGGAGGTTGCTTAACATATACCTCCTCTTTTAGTGGACCATTCAAGAAAGCACTTTTGACATCCATTTGTTGCAACTTGAAGTTATGTGATGATGCATATGCAAGAAGGATACAGATGTACTCAGGGCGAGCCACGGGAGCATAGGTCTCATCAAAGTCAATGCCTTCCACTTGAGTGTAGCCTTGAGCCACCAATCTTTCCTTGTTCCTTATGAAAATGCCATGCTCATCTTGCTTGTTCTTGAATATCCACTTTGTGCCAATAACATTGTGGCAATCTTTGGGCTTCTCAATAGCTTCTAAACTTTATTGCGCTCAAAGTTATTGAGCTCATCATTCATAGCTTCAACCCAATCGGAGTCCTCAAAAGCTTCAGACACTTTCTTTGGTTCCACCATAGATATGTGAGCTTGATGCTCGCTAAAATGTGCCAATTTCCTTCTTTTGGATCTTCGAGCTTGAACATCTTCCAACACTTTGTTGTCTTGAGCATCAATTTGCTTCAAATCTCTTCTTATCCTTCTAGCACGATAGGCTTCGATCTCCTCATTATTGCGAGGAAGAATCACTTAATCATATTGATCATTTGGGTCCCCGTCTTGACCAACTTGGCCTTGATCATCATGATCATCAACAACATCTTCAACACTAACTTCAACTTGAGGAGAGGAGGATGAGGATGGTTGATCTTGGCCTTGACCTTGACTAGCATGAATGATAGGAGTGGTTGCATCTTGCGTAGTAACTTGGTCAATAAGAGGAGTGTCTTCAACATGTTCTTGGATATGTGCATCACTTGGCTCCTTGGCTTGTTCTCCTATTGTAGAGGAGGGCTCCACTTGAGTAGAGCATAGTCCTTCTTGAGTCGCCATAAGGTGTCCCTCAATGGGGCGGAAAAATCCGACACCCATCCTTCATATGGCTTCTTGAGGCATTTCAACATCTACATTAGAAACATGAAATTGCGCCACTTAGGAGCCATCATTTTCCTCGAAAACCACACTAAAAGATTCTATGACAATCCGTCAGGCTTTGTCAAAAACTCTATAAGTGTGGGATTCGGCACCGTACCCAACAAATATACCCTCAATAGTTTTGGATTGAAATTTAGACAACCTAAACACCCTTGATCAAATAGAAGAACTTACAACCGAATACACGGAAGTTGGAGAGGTTGGGCTTGTTGCCGGTGAGGATCTCATATGGAGTCTTATCCAAGCCCTTGCAGACGTACATGCGGTTGGAGGAGTGACATGCGGTAGAAATAGCCTCCGCCCAAAGATATTGGGGAGAAGAATACTCCACCAACATTGTCCTTGCCATATCCAATAGAGTTCTATTCTTCCGCTCGGCTACACCATTTTGTTGAGGGGTGTAGGTGGCGGAATATTGATGACTAATACCCTCATCACTAAGGAATTCATTCAAAGTGTAGTTCTTGAACTCGGAGCCATTATCACTCCTAATGGCCATGATTTGGACACTATGTTGGTGTTGCACTTGGTTGGTGAAGTCGATAATAGTTTGTTGGGTCTCACTCTTGCACTTAAAGAAATAGACCCATGTGTATCTTGAGAAGTCATCAACAATCACCAAGCAATACTTCTTGCCTCCAAGACTTGTCTCGGGCACGACACCAAAGAGATCAACATGGAGAAGCTCCAAGATCCTCTTTGATGAGATAATAGTCTTGGCCTTGTGGGTGGCATCATGCATATTTCCTTCAACACACAACCTACAAACGTGATGTTTGGAAAAGGAAACATTTTATTTTAGTCTGAGGATAATGCCACCTTTGTGAAGACTTTGCAAAGTTCTCATGTTTACATGGGATAAGAGGCGATGCCAAAACCACCCCACGTCCACCTTTCCGAAAAGATACATTGATTGAGAGTTGGTAGGCTTTGAAAAGTCTACCACGAACAACTCATTTTTAACATGTCCCACGTATACGACGTCAAGAGTCTTTCTCCTCAAAAGGACCACGATGTTTTCATCAAAGAAGACGGAGAAACCCATCTTCCCAAGAGAACGAACCGAAAGTAAATTGAAACCAAGGGATTCAAAAAGCACGACGTCCACGATAGTAATATCGGGAGCAATCAAAACCTTGCCAAAACCCGATACCTTATGTAACATCCAAGTATGAAAACAATCCTTAGAATGTTTGATTCCTTGTTTTATTTCAAGCAATGCATCATGGCATCATGTTTATTTATTGTTTGCATTTGTTTCTATCTGTTTTATCTTGTTTTCACAACTCAAATTCAAATCTTTTTCAAACATTGCTTTCATACTTGCTATGTTACAATTTTGGAATAAAAATAACAACTAAAAACAACCATGTTATTCCTTTTCTCACTTATTAAATTGTTGCTTTAAATCCAACCAATATTTCAAACAATAATTCTCAAATCACCTTTTAAATTTCAACCAAGTTTCAAATCAGTACTTGTTTTGAATCCATCAATTTCACCACACTTTGAAATTGTAAAATCATGTTTAAACAACCTAGGGGTAACCCTATTCAAATGGTTATTTTTTTTCAATAAATAAATTTAATATGAAAATACCCCAAATTTGATTTCAAACACTAACTATGATTTTAAAATTTCATTTTTGAAATCCAAGTTGATAATGTGGTTTCTATTTAACTAAAAAGCTTAACCTAATTTTTCTAGAATTTTCCTCAAACAAAACCTTAACAATTTTGTTCCAAAAGCAAAATACAAAAAAAAAAATATATAAAAACCAGAAAAGAAAAGGAGGGAGAGGAGAGCAGCAGCAGCTAAACCAGCCCAGCCCGTTTGTTTTTTTTCCTTTGGCCCGATAACCCCCTGCCGCTTGTCGTCTTCCTCCTCGCGTACGAACGCAGGCACACCGCACGATCTCCTGCTCCTCTGTTCGATTCGCCGCCGTACATGGCCCTGCTCCTCCTTAAGTAGCTCCCTCCGCTGGCTAGCCCTAGCTCTCTCCTCTAAACCCTAGCGTCCTCCTCTAGCGCCGCCAACCCCTCTCCCTATTCCCCCCGATCTTCTGCTCCTCTGAACATCAACCGAGCCGAGCACCACTGCCTCCCACCTCCACCCTCATCTCCGGTCACCTCGAGGAACCTCCGAGGAAGAAAATGGAAACTCCGTCGCGCGCTGTCCATCCCCAACCTTCCCGTTGAGCTCGAGGGGGCTGGTAGCGCCGCCGCCGTCGCCGGGAACTTCCGCCGCTGCTACTGACGTTCTCTGTCGACGCCTTCGTCCATCGATCGGTCGCTGCCCCTCCTCGCCATCCCTCGCTGTGAGCCACTCCTGTTCCCTCGCTTCTCCCCCTCCCTAGTTCCGCTACGTGTACGCAGCGCCCGCGCGCAGCCGGGTCGCCGGAGGCCACACCGTCCGCCGATCGCCCTCCGTCGTTGCCAGTACCTGCACGCACGGAAGAAACAGTTCAGAGATCTATCTGTCGAAATAACATGCTAACCTTTTCGCTGCTGCTGCTAAGACACGAACGATTGCAGGCCGCAGTGGTAGAGCTGCCTCCGCGCGCTCCGTGGGTGGTGGGTTCGATCCCCCACCCCGCGGTTTAGGCCCTTTTGTTTATTTTTCCCCCACGCGACACCCTAGGGTCCACCCGTCAGCGAGCGCTCGCCACGCTGGCCACGGCCCCCCCTGTCAGCCTGTGTGTACGTGTCCAGTGCGTAACAAACGTATTAAAACGAATCTGTGCAATTTTTATTCCTTTTTAAAATGGCAGAATAAACACCAAACTTCAAAAACCCATAACTTTAAATCTATAAATCCAAAAAATAAAAACTTTATATGTTTATTGCTCCAAATTTTATAACCTTTCCAATTCTTCCATTTGTGCATTGTTTTGAATTTTCCAAATACAATTAAAATTCAAATTGGATTAATTCAAATGCTAGTTTATAAAAACAATAACAAATTATTTATAAATCCAATAAATACAAATAAAATATGTTTTTTTACACCTTTTTGAATGCTTTATTCAAATATAAATTTTGTTTTCTGGTTTGAATAATTTAAATTGCCTAAACTATTTAATTCTTGTATAATTCAATTAAAAATTGTTTAAAATTGTTTAATTCATAATTAATTAATCCAAAGTCCAATTTCAAATTGTGAAACATGTAATCCAACTAAAATTTGATAAACTTTTCAAATATAAAATTTGTAATTGGTTTTGCATACCTTAAATTGTTGGAAACAATCAATACTTGTTCAACACCATTAGGTACCAATAATTCCAAACTTGTTAATGTTTTCTAAAGTGATTAGCTATCATTCCAATTGCAATTAAATTGTTATGTTATTGTTCCTCATCATGCATGCATCATACTAATTCAACTACACCTAATGCTTAGTGATAGAACAATTAATTCAACTCCAAGCATGGGCCTCCATATGCACCCCTTTGCATATGGAATCCATTTTAAATTTGTGTTTCATGTCAAGCAAGTTATTTTGATGCATCTATTAAACATGACATGCATCATCCAATGTTTGTGCACTTATGCCATGTATTGATTGCCTGTCTTCCTTCGTTGTTGTTTTTGCTTCTTCTCGAGTAGACGACGACGTTGGTACCGACGAGCCTTACGACACCACTACTCAGGACCTAGCCCAGTACGAGGCTGAGCTGCCAGGCAAGTTATCACTCACATGAATCATCGAGTTCTTTTCCACACTTGCTGTTGATACTATCTGTTGTCTACTATTGCTAGCCCTATGTATCGTTGCTTGTTCTCCGAACCCATCACATGATACCTTGAGCCATGATATTGCCAGCATCTCCATACCTACAGCCTTTGCTTGTGCCTTAGTATTATCTAGCATGCTTAGGGTTGATTTTACTCGAGTCTGTTGTCGGTTACTACTTTTACTATCTTATTCTTGTACCGGGGCTCGTTATTAATCAATCAATCCTGTTAATTGCTAATGGTAATAATAACTTGATGATAAGGCACCGGCAGGAGGCCCATGAGTGGTTTTGGAGCCTGCTAGTGTCGACCCTAATAGGAAAAGGGTCTTGTCTACTGATCCATGATGAGCGCACTACCCGCATTTGGGAAGCGAGTATGGGCGCCCCCCTCAACTTGACCTGATTCGCATCTCGTCCAAATCGCCTCATTTAGTTCGTGTTTTCCATTTGCCGCATGCATGTTTTTGCGAGCCCAGCGCAGGGTGGAACTTTCGTAGTCGGCATATAGGGGGACACGTTCTTAGAGTGCTATGAGGGTCCATTTTCTTCTGGGCTCGATTAGCCGTGCGCCCAAGGTTCTTTGGGCTTGATGCGGAGAATGGTTGGTTGTGTAGAGTACCCCGCTTGGTGGGTTAGCTTCCCATCTGGCGGGTTATTCTTGAGTGTACGGCCAAATTGGTGCAACCCTGCAGGGATAATCTTCTCGAGAAGCCGTGTTTTCCGCGGTTATGGATTACTTGGTGAAAGTACTGGCTAACAAGTACTCAGGACAACTTCAACATAATGATCAACCATGTTTCACCCAATGATTAATAACCTGACTAGTAATAGGTTATTCACACAAATAACTTGATTCACCTTATCATAACTGTGTGAGTTATCCTCGGATTGCTTCTTTGGATAAGGGGCGAGATCCAGGATGGGTTTGGTTGAAGTTATCTTTCAGTTGGTTACAATCCTCGATCTTATCTTTTCTGTTAGCCGGAACTTGTAGTTATATTCTGTAGTTGTTTAGAGCAGCCAGCAGCAACTTTTATATCACCCCTTTCTTCCGTTGATCCCAAGCATCAAAGCTTGTGTTGACGGGTAACTCCTTGATGAACTGTGAGTCTTGCTTGCCAGTACTTGGATGTACTGACCCCGTTGGGGCTGTGGTTTACGCAGAGTACTACTACGACTACGATGCTTCCCAGGATGGCTACTTTGTGGAGTTCGATGACGCTGCAGACGAGTAGTTAGCTGGACCAGGGCAGGATCCAGACCTTCGTGGATGGGCTTCGTTTTCCTTTATGTTCTCAGGCTTCTTAAGCCATGGATTTGTCTGTACTCAGACCCCTTTGTCTGCTTCCGCTGTTGTAATGAATGATATGTTGGGACATGTGTCCTCTGGATGACTGTATTCGATATTTTCTGCCTTAGTGAAGGCCAGTTGCCCTTATTTCATTCTTTTGTGTCTTAGAGACATTCTGTGTTATCATTCGTACCAAACTGTTGACGTACCGTGCGTGTTTGATTATGAAGTACGTCGACAGTAGTGCCTTTAGGTTCCTAGCGGATAGTTTACTTCGACGGTGGGAGCAGGGCTTGTGTTGTCGCGCATAAGCGCAGGCCTACCAGGAAGCTGGGACGTGGGAGCATGTTTGCCCCATAATCCAAGCACCTGACTTCCAGTTCGTGCGGAGAGTATCCTCTAGAAACCCAGGGTGCGACAAATGGTATCAGAGCCTGTCTGCCTGTAGGATCCCTTTTTACTGGTCGCAGTTGAGTCTAGAAACTATTTTGTAGCTATATAGGAAAAATGAAACGTGAGAGTAGGAATTCTGCCATTTTTCTTCTTTCCCCACCCACCCACCCTTTTCTGGTAAGGAAGTGAAACGTTGTTTTTTGTTCTCACCTAAACTTTCAAGTTAGGATTTCACGTGTTTTGGGTTCTCTGTAGTACCTCAGGATTTTTGGTCTCGTTTTCCCGATGTTGCTTCAATATCATGTTCTTTTCAACATCCTTTCGTCCGTTCAACCTTGTTGTTGTTTTCCACATCCTTTTCCTTCTACCGGAGTCTAACCAAAACCTTCCAAATAATCTGCAGATGGGTCTCAACTACTATCCGCAGGTGGTTCGCATGACTCGCTGTGAGAGCACCGCCGGTTTTCCGGAGTTGCTGAGAGACATGGTTACCTTTCTGGGGTTCCATTGGGCACCAGAGTACCGGGTCTACGAGCACCAGCGAGAGTGTGACCAGACTTGCTACCGGGCTATCGTCTACATTCTGTCGGATGATGGCAGGAGCATTGCACACCAGTACGAGGCAGTAGGGTCCACAGTGGATATGGCAGTGCAGCAGGCAGCGTACGTGAGTGTCACCGTTCTCCGTGCTGACTACTGGGGGTTTGATAAGTCCAGCTTTCGTCACATTCCCCGTGGTTACATCACGGCAGCAGGAGCTCACTTCACTATCCACCGTGACATGGATACCTACGAGACTGATAGCTCCAGGCTTCAGGTCACTGCCCAGTTTGCTAGTCACAGTGATGCCGTTGCTTCCGCACTTTCTCAGGAGTTAGCCTCAGTCAGGGAGCAGCTCCGCCTTGCTCTCACTCGTCTGGCGACGTACACCACAGACTTCGTTGGAGACGAGCGCTTCGCACGTGTCGTTCAGCCAGCTGGTCTTCCGTTGCCAGATGCTGGAGGTTATGAGCCGATCAGAGGTCCACTTCTCGATCTCGGAGCTGGTTACACAGGGATTCCCCGCTATGGAGCACAGGGATACGACGCTTTCCACTTCACCACACCGAGAGTTGCTCTCAGAGCAGTTCCTATCTACATGGATCGTCGTGATACCTACTTCCGTGGGATTCCTCCTCACCGTATCTCTCGTCGTACTACTCACCGCCGTCCTGCGTGATGAGCATGGGAGTACCGTTGTATCCATTACTAGCTGTGTCTAGTTTATCCTTTCGTTTTCGAACCATGTATTGGTCTGTTGGATATTCTGATGTATTTGAACATGTGATGATGTACCTGTTGGTTATCTATTCATGCGTCGGAATAGTCTATCTTTCGGTTACCAAGTCTATCCTTTTCTGTTGTTGTGCTAAAATGAATTTCTGTTCAGGATGCCTCCAACCAGGAACAACCCGCCGCCGCCACCACCAATGGGGGAGCTGTTGGCTCAGATGACCCAAGTGGTGACACAGATGGCCCAGATCCAGGCTAACCAGCAACACAACCAGAATGCTCCAAGGGTCACCATCAAGGACTTCCTCAGCTTGGGCCCAAAAGCTTTCGTGGCAACACGTGAGCCCCTGGATGCTGATGACTGGATCCGTGACGTGGCAAGAGCTCTGGAGATAGCTCATGTTGCTGAAGAGGATAAGGTCAAGTACGCCACCTACCTACTGAAGGGTCAGGCAGCTACTTGGTGGGAGAACTACCAGGCCATGAGGGCTGGCTTTCCTATCAACTGGGGATGTTTCAGAGATGCCTTCCTGAAGCACCACATCCCGGATGGTCTCATGGAAAAGATGCGTGAGGAATTCTGCTCTCTCAGACAGGGCAAGCTGGACGTTCTCGGCTACCAGAACGAGTTCAATCGTCTCGCTCGGTACGCTGGTGACGAAGTGTCCACCGAAGCCAAGAAGATGGCAAGGTTCCGCCGAGGTTTTAACCCGGAACTGAAGTACGCTCTCACAAACATCAAGTGCAAGGACTTCGTCGAGCTTGTGAACACCGCGCTCAATGAGGAGAATGGGCGCAAGGCGTTCGAGGAGTCGCGCAAGCACTCGCGTGAGGGTGGTTCCTCCTCCAACATGACCACCCCTCCGCAGAAGCGCCGCATCTGGGTGCCAAATGGTGCTGTCACTCGGGCTCCAAATGCCCAAGCTTCTCCAGGCTTTGGTCCCCGCCCACCCAACCCATCTCAGATGCAGGGTCAGAGGTTGCCGATGGGGCAGCCAAGGCCGGGTCCTTCTCGTGTCGTCACTTGCTACAAGTGCAAGGAGACTGGACATTATGCTGATAAGTGCACTCAGAAGCAGCTACCCCTACCTCCTCGCCCCAACACCAACCAGGCTATGGTTCGTGCTCCTCCGGCTAAAGCCTTCAACTCCAACAATAGGCCTGTCGGGAGGAACGCGAGGGTGAACCATATCAAGGCCGACAAAGCAGAGGAGGCTGCAGACGTCGTTCTCGGTATATTACCCGTAAACTCTATTCCAGCTAAAGTGTTGTTTGATACTGGAGCGTCGCATTCATTTGTGTCAAAGATTTTTGCAAAAGCATACAACCTAGTTCTGGTTCCGCTAAGCAATCAAATGACTGTTCACTCTCCGGGACCGCAAATGTTGACTTCCAAGATAAGCATGGACAATGAGATCCTAATTGGAGGTCGTGTATTCCTTGCTTCACTCATGTTGCTGGGAAATTCTGACATTGATGTCATTCTGGGTATGGATTGGTTGAAGACCCACAAAGCTAAAATTGACTGTGCTCAAAAGTCAATAACTCTCTCCCACACTTCAGGCCAGATAGTCTATTCTCCATATGGATCAACTTCTGCTCAGCTGTTCAGCCTTGATGCCAAACCCCTTCCGGCAATTGAAAATGTTCCGGTGGTTTGTGAATTCCCTGACGTCTTTCCAGAAGAGTTGCCAGGGATGCCTCCGGACAGAGCAGTTGAGTTCGTGATCGAGCTTGAGCCAGGTACTGCTCCAATTCTAAGCATCCATATAAGATAGCTCCTCCTGAACTGAAATTGTTGAAGGAGCAAATCGATATGTATATGGACAAAGGTTTCATTCAGCCTAGTTCCTCCGCTTGGGGTTGCCCAACTCTGTTTGTTGCCAAGAAGGATCAAACTAAGAGACTCGTGGTTGACTATCGTCCTCTCAACGAGAAAACCATCAAGAACAAGTATCCACTTCCTCGTATCGATGATCTTTTTGATCAACTTGCTGGAGCCTCAATATTCTCAAAGTTGGATTTGAGGATGGGTTACCATCAGATAAAGATCAGAAAGGAAGATATTCCTAAGACAGCTTTCACCACTAGGTACGGTCTATATGAATACACCGTCATGTCCTTTGGTCTCACCAATGCACCGGCGACCTTCTCAAGACTCATGAATTCTGTCTTCCATGAATACCTCGACAAGTTCGTTGTGGTATATCTTGATGACATTCTAGTCTACTCAAAATCCGAGGAAGAGCATGGAGAACATCTTCGTCTCACTCTCATGAAACTTCGCGAGCATCGTCTATATGCCAAGTTTTCCAAATGTGAGTTCTGGATTCCAGAAGTTGCATATCTTGGTCATATCATCTCTGCCAAAGGCATTGCCATTGATCCTGAAAAGGTTAAGGCAATTGTTGATTGGAAACCCCCTAAGACGGTGAAACAAGTTAGAAGCTTTCTTGGCTTGGCTAGCTATTGCCGTCGTTTCGTCCAAAACTTTTCCAAGATTGCTAAACCTCTCACTGATCTCACAAAGAAGGACAAAAAGTTCGTTTGGACTCCACAATGTGATGAGAGTTTCAACCTCCTGAAGACTAAACTCACTTCCACACCTGTTCTAGTTGGCCCCGACACCACCAAACCTTTCCAGATATTCTGTGATGCATCTCTCCAAGGACTAGGAGCAGTTCTTATGCAAGAACGTCAAGTTGTGGCTTATGCTTCACGTCAGTTGAACCCACATGAGCAAAACTATCCCACTCATGATCTTGAACTTGCAGCAGTTGTGTTTGCCCTCAAGAAATGGAGACAATACTTGTTGGGTAACAAAACTGAAATCTTTTCCGATCACAAGAGTCTGAAATACATCTTCACTCAGCCAGATCTGAACCTCAGGCAAAGGAGATGGATTGAGAAGATTAAAGACTTTGATCTCACCATTTCTTACACTCCAGGCAAGGCTAATGTTATGGCCGATGCTCTCAGTCGCAAATCCTATTGCAATAATCTCATGATCATGGAGAGCCAACCCCCACTTCATGAAGAATTCCAAAAGCTGAACCTTGGTCTTGTTCCGGAAGGATACCTTGCTAGCTTGACAGCCAGCCCAACTCTCGAGGACAAGATTCGTTCTGAACAACTTCGTGATAATGAAATCAAGAAGATTGTGGATCACATCAAGGAAGGCAATGATAAGTTCAAGTCCTTCTCAATTGATGACAAGGGAACTGTGTTCTTCGAAGGACGCATTGCAGTCCCTCAGATTCAAAGTCTCAAGGATATCATTCTCAAGGAGGCTCATGAAACTCCTCTATCCATTCACCCTGGAAGTACAAAGATGTACCAGGATCTCAAGACTCTGTATTGGTGGCCTGGCATGAAACGTGAAATTGCTCAATACGTTTCTGAATGCGACGTTTGTCAACGTGTTAAGGCAGTCCATCAGAAGACAGCAGGTCTACTCCAACCTCTGAAAATTCCTGAGTGGAAGTGGGACATGATTGAAATGGACTTCGTTACTGGGTTTCCAAAGTCCAAAAAGGGCAACGATGCAATCTTCGTTGTTATTGATCGTCTCACTAAGGTTGCTCACTTCTTTGCTGTAAAGGAAACTATCTCAGCTAGCCAGTTAGCAGAGCTCTACACAGCAAAGGTTGTTCCCCTTCATGGTGTTCCATTGGAAATAAGCTCAGACCGTGGAAGTATCTTCACTTCTCATTTCTGGAAAAGCTTTCAAGAAGCATTGGGCACTAAACTTCTGTTCAGCACAGCTTATCACCCTCAGTCTCAGGGGCAAGTCGAAAGAGTCAATCAGATTCTCGAGGATATGCTCAGAGCATGTGGTCTCTCCTTTGGCATGAAATGGGAGGATTGCCTTCCATATGCTGAATTCTCCTACAACAACAGCTACCAGGCAAGCCTAGGAATGGCACCATTTGAGGCACTGTATGGTCGCAAATGCAGGAGTCCAATCAATTGGTCTGGAGCTGGTGAACGTTCACTTCTAGGCCCTGATATTGTTAAGGAAGCCGAGGAGAAAGTTCGTATCATTCGTGACAATCTCAGGATTGCTCAGTCTCGTCAGAAGAGCTATTATGATAGCAAGCACAGGGATATGGTCTATGCACCTGGTGATAAGGCATATCTCCGTGTAACTCCCCTCAGAGGCACCCATCGTTTTGGTGTCAAAGGAAAGCTTGCACCAAGATACATTGGTCCTTTCAACATCCTCTCAAGACGTGCAGAGAATGCTTATCGTCTTGAACTTCCAGAAAAACTTTCCAAAGTGCACGATGTGTTCCACGTGTCACAACTCAAGAAGTGTTTCAAAGATCCAGATCGTGCAGTTGATCATGATTCCATTGAGCTGCAAGATGATCTATCTTATGAGGAGCACCCTATTCGTATTCTCGATGAGACCGAGCGTAAGACTCGCAACAAGAGCACCAAGTTCTTCAAAGTCCAATGGTCTCATCATTCCGATAAAGAGGCAACGTGGGAGACCGAAGAGGATCTTCGCAAGAAGTATCCGGACCTTTTCACTTCTCAGTAGGGAATCTCGGGGCGCGATTCCTTCAAGGGGGGGCGTTTTGTAACATCCAAGTATGAAAACAATCCTTAGAATGTTTGATTCCTTGTTTTATTTCAAGCAATGCATCATGGCATCATGTTTATTTATTGTTTGCATTTGTTTCTATCTGTTTTATCTTGTTTTCACAACTCAAATTCAAATCTTTTTCAAACATTGCTTTCATACTTGCTATGTTACAATTTTGGAATAAAAATAACAACTAAAAACAACCATGTTATTCCTTTTCTCACTTATTAAATTGTTGCTTTAAATCCAACCAATATTTCAAACAATAATTCTCAAATCACCTTTTAAATTTCAACCAAGTTTCAAATCAGTACTTGTTTTGAATCCATCAATTTCACCACACTTTGAAATTGTAAAATCATGTTTAAACAACCTAGGGGTAACCCTATTCAAATGGTTATTTTTTTTCAATAAATAAATTTAATATGAAAATACCCCAAATTTGATTTCAAACACTAACTATGATTTTAAAATTTCATTTTTGAAATCCAAGTTGATAATGTGGTTTCTATTTAACTAAAAAGCTTAACCTAATTTTTCTAGAATTTTCCTCAAACAAAACCTTAACAATTTTGTTCCAAAAGCAAAATACAAAAAAAAAAATATATAAAAACCAGAAAAGAAAAGGAGGGAGAGGAGAGGAGAGCAGCAGCAGCTAAACCAGCCCAGCCCGTTTGTTTTTTTTTCCTTTGGCCCGATAACCCCCTGCCGCTTGTCGTCTTCCTCCTCGCGTACGAACGCAGGCACACCGCACGATCTCCTGCTCCTCTGTTCGATTCGCCACCGTACATGGCCCTGCTCCTCCTTAAGTAGCTCCCTCCGCTGGCTAGCCCTAGCTCTCTCCTCTAAACCCTAGCGTCCTCCTCTAGCGCCGCCAACCCCTCTCCCTATTCCCCCCGATCTTCTGCTCCTCTGAACATCAACCGAGCCGAGCACCACTGCCTCCCACCTCCACCCTCATCTCCGGTCACCTCGAGGAACCTCCGAGGAAGAAAATGGAAACTCCGTCGCGCGCTGTCCATCCCCAACCTTCCCGTTGAGCTCGAGGGGGCTGGTAGCGCCGCCGCCGTCGCCGGGAACTTCCGCCGCTGCTACTGACGTTCTCTGTCGACGCCTTCGTCCATCGATCGGTCGCTGCCCCTCCTCGCCATCCCTCGCTGTGAGCCACTCCTGTTCCCTCGCTTCTCCCCCTCCCTAGTTCCGCTACGTGTACGCAGCGCCCGCGCGCAGCCGGGTCGCCGGAGGCCACACCGTCCGCCGATCGCCCTCCGTCGTTGCCAGTACCTGCACGCACGGAAGAAACAGTTCAGAGATCTATCTGTCGAAATAACATGCTAACCTTTTCGCTGCTGCTGCTAAGACACGAACGATTGCAGGCCGCAGTGGTAGAGCTGCCTCCGCGCGCTCCGTGGGTGGTGGGTTCGATCCCCCACCCCGCGGTTTAGGCCCTTTTGTTTATTTTTCCCCCACGCGACACCCTAGGGTCCACCCGTCAGCGAGCGCTCGCCACGCTGGCCACGGCCCCCCCTGTCAGCCTGTGTGTACGTGTCCAGTGCGTAACAAACGTATTAAAACGAATCTGTGCAATTTTTATTCCTTTTTAAAATGGCAGAATAAACACCAAACTTCAAAAACCCATAACTTTAAATCTATAAATCCAAAAAATAAAAACTTTATATGTTTATTGCTCCAAATTTTATAACCTTTCCAATTCTTCCATTTGTGCATTGTTTTGAATTTTCCAAATACAATTAAAATTCAAATTGGATTAATTCAAATGCTAGTTTATAAAAACAATAACAAATTATTTATAAATCCAATAAATACAAATAAAATATGTTTTTTTACACCTTTTTGAATGCTTTATTCAAATATAAATTTTGTTTTCTGGTTTGAATAATTTAAATTGCCTAAACTATTTAATTCTTGTATAATTCAATTAAAAATTGTTTAAAATTGTTTAATTCATAATTAATTAATCCAAAGTCCAATTTCAAATTGTGAAACATGTAATCCAACTAAAATTTGATAAACTTTTCAAATATAAAATTTGTAATTGGTTTTGCATACCTTAAATTGTTGGAAACAATCAATACTTGTTCAACACCATTAGGTACCAATAATTCCAAACTTGTTAATGTTTTCTAAAGTGATTAGCTATCATTCCAATTGCAATTAAATTGTTATGTTATTGTTCCTCATCATGCATGCATCATACTAATTCAACTACACCTAATGCTTAGTGATAGAACAATTAATTCAACTCCAAGCATGGGCCTCCATATGCACCCCTTTGCATATGGAATCCATTTTAAATTTGTGTTTCATGTCAAGCAAGTTATTTTGATGCATCTATTAAACATGACATGCATCATCCAATGTTTGTGCACTTATGCCATGTATTGATTGCCTGTCTTCCTTCGTTGTTGTTTTTGCTTCTTCTCGAGTAGACGACGACGTTGGTACCGACGAGCCTTACGACACCACTACTCAGGACCTAGCCCAGTACGAGGCTGAGCTGCCAGGCAAGTTATCACTCACATGAATCATCGAGTTCTTTTCCACACTTGCTGTTGATACTATCTGTTGTCTACTATTGCTAGCCCTATGTATCGTTGCTTGTTCTCCGAACCCATCACATGATACCTTGAGCCATGATATTGCCAGCATCTCCATACCTACAGCCTTTGCTTGTGCCTTAGTATTATCTAGCATGCTTAGGGTTGATTTTACTCGAGTCTGTTGTCGGTTACTACTTTTACTATCTTATTCTTGTACCGGGGCTCGTTATTAATCAATCAATCCTGTTAATTGCTAATGGTAATAATAACTTGATGATAAGGCACCGGCAGGAGGCCCATGAGTGGTTTTGGAGCCTGCTAGTGTCGACCCTAATAGGAAAAGGGTCTTGTCTACTGATCCATGATGAGCGCACTACCCGCATTTGGGAAGCGAGTATGGGCGCCCCCCTCAACTTGACCTGATTCGCATCTCGTCCAAATCGCCTCATTTAGTTCGTGTTTTCCATTTGCCGCATGCATGTTTTTGCGAGCCCAGCGCAGGGTGGAACTTTCGTAGTCGGCATATAGGGGGACACGTTCTTAGAGTGCTATGAGGGTCCATTTTCTTCTGGGCTCGATTAGCCGTGCGCCCAAGGTTCTTTGGGCTTGATGCGGAGAATGGTTGGTTGTGTAGAGTACCCCGCTTGGTGGGTTAGCTTCCCATCTGGCGGGTTATTCTTGAGTGTACGGCCAAATTGGTGCAACCCTGCAGGGATAATCTTCTCGAGAAGCCGTGTTTTCCGCGGTTATGGATTACTTGGTGAAAGTACTGGCTAACAAGTACTCAGGACAACTTCAACATAATGATCAACCATGTTTCACCCAATGATTAATAACCTGACTAGTAATAGGTTATTCACACAAATAACTTGATTCACCTTATCATAACTGTGTGAGTTATCCTCGGATTGCTTCTTTGGATAAGGGGCGAGATCCAGGATGGGTTTGGTTGAAGTTATCTTTCAGTTGGTTACAATCCTCGATCTTATCTTTTCTGTTAGCCGGAACTTGTAGTTATATTCTGTAGTTGTTTAGAGCAGCCAGCAGCAACTTTTATATCACCCCTTTCTTCCGTTGATCCCAAGCATCAAAGCTTGTGTTGACGGGTAACTCCTTGATGAACTGTGAGTCTTGCTTGCCAGTACTTGGATGTACTGACCCCGTTGGGGCTGTGGTTTACGCAGAGTACTACTACGACTACGATGCTTCCCAGGATGGCTACTTTGTGGAGTTCGATGACGCTGCAGACGAGTAGTTAGCTGGACCAGGGCAGGATCCAGACCTTCGTGGATGGGCTTCGTTTTCCTTTATGTTCTCAGGCTTCTTAAGCCATGGATTTGTCTGTACTCAGACCCCTTTGTCTGCTTCCGCTGTTGTAATGAATGATATGTTGGGACATGTGTCCTCTGGATGACTGTATTCGATATTTTCTGCCTTAGTGAAGGCCAGTTGCCCTTATTTCATTCTTTTGTGTCTTAGAGACATTCTGTGTTATCATTCGTACCAAACTGTTGACGTACCGTGCGTGTTTGATTATGAAGTACGTCGACAGTAGTGCCTTTAGGTTCCTAGCGGATAGTTTACTTCGACGGTGGGAGCAGGGCTTGTGTTGTCGCGCATAAGCGCAGGCCTACCAGGAAGCTGGGACGTGGGAGCATGTTTGCCCCATAATCCAAGCACCTGACTTCCAGTTCGTGCGGAGAGTATCCTCTAGAAACCCAGGGTGCGACACCTTAGATGAGGACATGTCTCCATAGGTCACGGTTGCATTAATATCATTTGGGTGCAACTCTGTCACAAGTTCTTTGCTTCCGGTCATATGAATAGTGCATCCACTATCAATTATCCATTTATTCCCACCAGAAGCATAGTCCTGCAAGAGATCATTGACTAGAGTTAGGACCCGAGAAGGACCCCTTCATGTTAGCAACAGGGGTCTTTGGAACCCAAATGGTATAGTGAATGTAACCCTCAATAGGACCAACATATTTAGCTTGCACAACACCATAATAATCAACATATAAGAAATGGTGTGGCCTGTTAGTTCCCACGGAAATGCTACGAGTGGTGTTGTCCCTCATGACACCACTACATGAAGCAACATTGTTAGCTTGAGCGGGAGTGCTACAAGTAGTGTTGCCCCTAATGACAATACCACCCGAAGCGCCATTGTTGGCCTTCCTCTTGCTCTTGTTCTTCCTGTTCTTCTTCTTGGCAACATAGCCAAGACCTTGCTTGCCCACTTGTTTCCTTGGAGCACTCATTTGTGGTCTAGCAACAACCACATGAGGGCTAGGGGCAACCACTTGTGGGATAGATACCACAACCTTCTCAACTTGAGGGACTTTGCCCTTGAGCCTTGCTAGCTCTTCCTTCAACCTAGCATTTTCCTCAATAATATTTGCATGATAACAAGAAGAAGTAGAGTTCCTAGGGTTGTTAATTTGATTAAGTTTAGTTTGAAGTTGTTCATGCAACTCTTTGATGGAATAATGTTGACTCTCCAAGGCCTTGTGAGCCTTGGTTAGCTTTTCAAACTCCTTGGTTAGTTTACCATGACCAACACCAAACTCAACCTTATTATTTTTAGCCTTTTTATATTTAGCAATTGCAAGATCACGTTCCTTAGTGATATTGGAAACAAGTTCATTATGTGACTCTTCAATAGATTCAAGTTCCTCCTCAAGATAAACTCTACCATCATGCTCTTCCTCAAGAGTCATAGAGAGGGATGTTATCTCATCCGCATCCCTTCTTTCAATATCACCTTTCTTCTCAAGAGCTTCATGGGCCTCTCCCAATTGGCTCATGAGATGATCAAAGTACTTCTCGGTCTCCCCTTGTATGTTAGACATAAAACGTTCCAAAGAGAGAATTTCATCTTCTACTCTAAGACTAGCATGATTTTCTAGTTCACTTGGGGTCTTGGAGTTGGGAGAGGGTGATACCTCCGAGGCCTTAGCCATGAAGCACTTGGCATTTGGGTGAGGATGATTCTCATTGGGGGATTCAAAGAGAGATGAATATGATGGAGTGGAAGAAGTAGCAAGAGCGGCCACTTCACTTGTGGCTTCTTCTTCTTCATCATCACTTCCGGAATCATACTCCTCTTGAGTCACAAGCACAAACTTGGTGGGGGACTTCTTGTTGAATGGTTTCTTCTTGAAGTGAGGTTTCTTGTAAGCAACCTTTGACTTGTCCTTGCGAATGAGCTTGCCACCATGGAGTTCTCTATTTTCACAGGGACACTCCGCAATGAAATGGTGCTTATCTTGACAATTGAAGCAAGACGTCACTCATTGAGTCCCATCATTTCCATAGCGAGACTTGGTCTTCTCCTCAACATATGCCTTGGCCTTGGGGGGATTCTTACAAAACTTTTGCACGGTAAGAGCAATGATATCTTTGAGCACGAGATCATATTCTTGATCCTTCAATGGAGCCAATTCCTCATGGCACTCTTCTTCATACTCAACCTCCCTTGAAACGACCTTGGCATTCAAAGCAACATATGCCCCTTTGTGCATTCCTATGGCCCTAGCACGGTTGTCAAGAGAATTCTTGGTTTGCACTTGATAGGAGCACACCTCTTGCATAACTTGAGTTGAGGTCAGTGAAGCAAAGTCATGTCTTCCTTGAATGCTCTTCAAGTCCGTGGGCTCAAATTTCATGAGAGCAATCATGTACTTCCTCTTAATCCAAGCATCATCAATGTACTTGGAACCAACATTGTGGAATGCGGTGGCAAGAGTCTTGAGCCTTCGGTACATGCCTTCATGTCTCTCTCCGTCATGCATGTAGAACCCTTCGGCCTCATTGCTCAAGGCATCATACCTATTCCTTTGCATGCTTTCATTTCCCACAAACATGACTACAAGAGCGTCCCATGTTTCCTTGGCGGTGGAATATTGTTGAAGATGAGGCATGTGGTTAGGACCCATGGCTTGTTGAAGAATCGACAAGGCGGTGTAATTGAGCTGACAATCTACAGCTTCTCTTCTTGTCAAGTTCTTGGGGTCATGAGGCTTGTATCCATCACGAGTAACCCTCCAAAGTTCTATACAAGAAGAGTTAAAGTGAGTTTCCATGTAATATTGCCATTCACGAAAAGAATATGCATCAATTTTAGGTGGATCTCCCCTAGGGATTATATGATGATGTGGGACGAGAGGATCAGGAGAATAATGTCCTTTGACGGAGTGATATTCTCCATCTCCTTCCGTACCCTCTTTGGAGGAGTTGTTAGCGGAAGCATCTTTAGATGGATCACCATTATCCCCTTTCTCGGCGCCCTCCGAGACTTTGTCCGGAGGAGGTGAAGTAGAGACTTCCGGTTCCTTGGGTTTCATGAATTGCAACATGAGTTGTCTCAATTCATCGATTTTGTTCTCCATGGATGAGGTCAATGAATTTTTCAGCTCATTGGGATCATCCATAGAGACATGCACCGCGGAACCGTCGGTCTCCGCCTCATCGACCATACTTAACTCTTAGGCGGTTAAACCCGATACAAGAGACTAGGCTCTCATACCAATTGAAAGTAATGTATGGCCACCTAGAGGGGGTGAATAGGTGCTCCGACCAATTTTAATTTCCTTACAAGATTGGGCTTGACACAAAGGTAAATTCTCTAGATAATGCAACTATAGTGAATTTACCTATATGACTAGAACAAGCACACAGACAATACAAGCACAAGTAAAGGAGCAAGGGAACGAGGTAACCGATATGAAGCACGTGGAGACACGATGTATTCCTAAGTTCCTCCTTGTTAAGGGAGTACGTCTAGTTGGAGGGGTGTGAGCTCGCCACGAAGGCCTACTCAACGCCACAAAGGCCTCACCCTATTCTTCGATGAACCCCGCCACAAAGGCCTAGTCCACCTTCCACTATTGATCCCCTTTGAGGTGGGAATCGAATCCTTTACAAACAACTTGGGGCACACACCCACAACCAAATTGGGGGCTCCCAACAATCACAAGAAACACCAAGAGTAGCAAGATGTCTAGGTTCTCCACAAGAGAAAACCCTAGGCAAGATTCCTCAAGCTAATGAGGGGGAAATGAAGAACGGCTCGGTGAAGATATAGATCGGGGCCTTCTCCTTCAATTATCCAAAGATCAACAAGTTTGGTGGGAGGGATTGGGAGTAATTGCGGATTTGGTGAGCTCAATAAATGTTATTGAATGCTAATGGACGAACTGGAGCTCAAGAACGAAGAGGAGGGGTTTTATACCCCCTCCTCAATTCTAGCCGTTTGAGCTGGAAAAGAGGTACCGGAATATCCAGTCCAAGTGTGGACCGGAATATCCGGTCGGGATATTTCTCCAGATCTGAACGAACTCGTTGACTTCAACCGGATATTCCGACTGGGGCTGAATAATCCGGTATGAATAATCTGGTTAGCTTATGTCCCGTGCTAGCACCTAAACCGGATATTCCGGTTGGCACAGAATAATCCGGTTCAAATAATCCTGTTGGCTTCTGTGAGTTGAGGCTTCAATCCTTAGTCAATTTTGAGAAAAACTTCCTCAACCGAAATATCCGGTATGGTATGAATAATCCGGTACCAATATTCCGGCTCTTCTCTGTATCGAACTGGACAAAAACCATCCTAACCGGAATATCCGGTTTCCTGGAATAATCCGGTTAGAATAATCTGGCTCCTCACTGTCCCAAATCTCTTAGCCCAATCTTCACCGATCTTTTTGGTGATCGATGTCGATGTTTAATATAACACTTTCACACTTAACACCTTGATAAATAACGTACTTAGTATTGTTAACTAACACACAAAACACCGAGAAAATGAAATGCACTTTCACCCCCCTCTAGCCGCGCCCAGGGGTGGTGTGGGCCCCCTGGCCGCCCACCGATGTTTCCCTCTTGCCTATTTATACCTCTCGGGAGGTTAACCCTAAATCCCCAAGCCTTTTCCACGAAAAACATCCGCAGCCGCCGTCATCGTAAACCCTAGCTCGGGAGGGTTCTGGAGCTCTCCCCGGCACCCTACCGGGAGGGGGAATCATCACCGGAGGGCTCTACACCACCATGCCCGCCTCCAGAATGATGTGTGAGTAGTTCATCCTTGGACTACGGGTCCATAGAAGTTGCTAGATGGTTGTTCTCTCCACTTTATGCCTCATGTTTAGATCTTGTGAGCTGCCCTACATGATCAAGATCATCTTATTGTAATGCTACATGTTGTTTTTGCTGGGATCCGATGAATATTGAATGCTATGTCCAATGATTATCAATCTATCACGCTCTTTTCATGTGTATGTTATTTATGATCTTGCATGCTCTCCGTTGTTAGTAGATGCTCTGGCCAAGTAGATGCTAGTAACTCTAAGAGGGAGTATTTATGCTCGACAGTGGGTTCATGCCTCCCTTTCACTCACGCTCGAGTGACAGAAACGTAAACTGTCGAGACATCGTAGTAGGGATCATAGACGGGGGTGCCATGAGCCTACGGGTAGAGACGTGAGGGGAACGTGGTAGTATGACGACCAGGGACACCAAAGTTTACCCAGGTTTGGTACGTCGCAACTAGGCGACATTCCTACTCCTGCAATCTCACTAAATCAGGGCTGAAGCCTGAAGTATAGTGAGTAAACTGTGAGTTTGGGTTTGCTAGCTCGACGAGGATCAACTTCTTGGCGAGTTGGCTTCTAGCTAATTGTCTGTATCTGTTCTTCTCTCCCGTCCGGCTTTATATAGATAGCCGGGCTAGGGCTTACTGAAAGGATACCTAGAAGACTACGGCAAGCTTCTAACTTGGAAGGCAAGAATCCGCCTTCTACTCCAAGCCGCGTCACGTGGGTCGTGGTCCGGGTTCTTCTAGAATCCGGCTTCTGCGCGTCAGCTTACTGGGCCGCCTAATGGACTGTGATCCATTACCAATCAGGCCACCCTGATAATCCGACTCTTTAGGAAAATGTCAGATATACCCCTAATCGGTATATATCCGACAGTAGCCCCCAAGAAGGATTGACACTTCAGTTCGCCGTCTTTTGTCAATTTGAATTATTTCCGAGAAATGTTGGCTCTTCGTCTCGATTCTTCTTTTCCTTAAATCATGCATTAACGCGAAACTCGGATTTCGGGGAAAATCCGGCTTTCTCTTCCACGAGTCTTCATGGAGAAGGAACTTCCTACGTCAGCGATAAAAACATGCTGACGTCACGGACGTTTGGGTTCCAAATGTGAAACCCTGAAACGTATCTCTGACAGATTCTCGCGGGAAACGAGGAGATAGCCATAATCACCCGCCACCTCATCTCCCGGATTGTCCGACGAGTGACACGCGTTGATGATCTAACGGTCCAAAGAGCCGTTGAAGCGCATCTCAAAGATTTTCCGGCTATAAATAGCCTCCATCGGGCCCTTCGGCGATTCTTCTGCTCCCATTCACCTCCCAGCTCCCAAGCGCCATAGCCCCTGAGCCAAGGTTCCTAGCGAGAGCAGAGCCCATGCACTTCCGGCACCGTTCCCGGAACTTCTCCGTCGGAAGCTCAAGACCCTTACTGCGCCGCCCGCAAATGGACGCCAGCGACTCACCGCGTGCCGTAGGAGAGCACTCGGTCTCCGTCGACATTGACGAGATAATAAACAACATGGACCCGCAGCTCGATTCTTCGAGCCGCGCTGCCGCCAGCGCACCGGAGAAAACTTACGGCGACCAGGTCCGCGAGGATCCTCCTCTCGCGGCCGAGAACCTGGCTGCCTCTTCCTCTGCGCCGCCTCTACCACTCGTCCCTGAAACGGCGGAAGAGAAAATCCTCCTCGTCGGGGAAGAACTCGCAGTTGCGGCCGCCGCCGCTGGAGCCGAAGACGAGGGCGAGATGTCCGGCAATTGGAGTCGGTGCAACTTGGCCCCTACCCTTTTTCCGACAATGGAGAAGGAGGGGCGGATTGTGAAGGGGAAATGGAGGCATGAAGAAGACGAGTCTGAGCCCTTTCCCAATGCCGAGGAAAAGGTTCTCCTGACCTCGCACATTTCTCGAGGTATGGGAATTCCGCCTTCCGCCTTCTTTCTTCAAGTCCTCAACCACTACAACATCCAACCCCACAATCTGCCTCCAAACTCTATTCTTTATTTAGCCGGGTTCCAGGCCCTCTTCGAAGGGTATCTAGGATTAGAACCTAGGTTAGATTTCTGGTAGTATTGCTTCGGGGTTAAGCGAAACCCCTCAGAGGGAACACTCCCGACTTGCGGGGCCATATCCTTCACCCTGCGTAGATTCAGGGAGGATTGGTTCCCCAAGATCAAAACATCGGAATCCGTCAAAATTTGGACGGGTTCCTTCTTCTACCAACAATACATCCCGTTTCCTGGAAAGTAAACGGGGATTCCACATTTCACCAATTGCGCTGCCACTCCCCAAGAAAATTGGGCAGAGGACGCAGTTCAAACCCTGCCGGATGATTTGATGAAAATCAAACGGCGCATCGCGAAACTCGTCTCTTCCAAACCTCCTTTTACTGGAACCAACACTGTCTTGTGTTGGTTCGGAAGACGTATCCAGCCTCTGGCGTATCGAACTCGGCTTCTGTGTGAATACAAAGGCCCGGAAGATACCATGAGGGGGACGGACAAGGCATTCTCGAAGAGGGACTTCAAAAAGCGGGTTAATCATTTGGTCGCCACACGCGACCAATATGAAGAAAGCCGAGAGATGAACCATGAAGGCAACCCCATCCCAAAGGTAATACTTTTTCTTCTTTGGGCAATTTCTCGGATTTTTATTTTTTCCAGGTTTCCTGACTTAGTCGGATATTGTTCTTTTTCCATAGTTTGCTGACCTCTCCGACAAAGATCTTGCAACTGATGCCGAACTGGACGCAATGCGTGCCAAGTTTTCTGGTGGTCGGAAACGCAAGAAGTCATCAACTGCTGAAGCCGTGGTGGAACTTGACGGAATTCCCGTCGCTACTTCCAGGTAATCATCTGGGTTTCCATTTTTCTCTGCTTTTGGTCGCAGGAGTTATTTTACTTTCTCGGAAAACTGATTTCTCAGAATTTCTTTTTTACTTCCTTTCCTTTTCAGCCTTGCTCCTACTTCTCTGAAGCCAAAGAAGCTGAAGAGACATAAGGCAGCTACTGGCAACGGGGTGCATCCATCCCCTACTGCAGCTCCTGATACCCCAGCTGCTCCAGGAGGAGAAAACTAATCTGCAAGGGAGGAAGAGTATCCCCTGCCGACCAGCCAGCCCATTGCATCCGAGACGGATGCGAGGGAAAGGGCAGTGCAGGAAATGGGTGGCCCTTCTCGTACAACTGAGGAGGAACCCATTCCGACTTTTGATAGAGACTTTAAGGTAAAGGAAGAACCGTTTGACGAACACGGATACATTCGTCCGTGGGCTACCAAATTCTTCGCTCCAGCACCTCTGATCCGTCCTTGGCCGCAAGTCGGGCTTGTTGTAAGGAATAACTTCGTGTTTTCACCTCGGCAGGTCATCCAGGACGGCCTTTGCCATCTTGGGATTCTTTTTGCCGACTATGCAAAAGATTTCAATGAAAACTTCGCAAACCTGACCAAGATGAGCCAGGCAATATATCTAGCCCCCAGGCAATAAGTCAAATCTATACTTGTCTTAATGCTTTTTTCATTGTTATGCTTGTTTTCAACTTAAGCATTTTTTGTCTCTTTTCCGTGTTTCAGCAAACTGCCGAAAACATCAACATGGAAGTTTTCAACAAACTTACCATCAAGAACAAGGAGGTGAAAACCCTTCTTTCCATTCTTGAGGATAAGGAGGCAGAACTGGCATCCACTCAGCAACAGCTGAGCGAATCAGCAGGTAAAAATTTCTCTGCTTTCAGTTTTGATTTTTTATAAGTAGTTTTCCGAGTTTTTAACTCTTCCTTTACTTGCTTTTCAGCTTCTTTGGCGAAAGCCAAACAAATTGCTGAAGATGCCGGCAATGCCGAGAACCTCCGTCGCGAGAACTTGGATCTTCACAAGTTAACTTTGAAGCTCAAGAAGGACCTGGAGGCCATCCAACTAGCTGTTGGCATTGCCGAGTCTAAGGCCTCCAGCTAGGCCGACAAAGACAAGGCCACCATCCGGGATCTGGAGAATGCCTTGAACCAGCGCCTTGAGGAAGGCACCGAGATGGACCGGATTCTCGGTAAGTTACTTTGACTTTTACCGGATTTTCCTTGTTTTCTCTTCTCCTGTTTTTTCTAACACTTGTCTGCTGACTGAAACAGAAGGTAGCCCCCAGCTTACCCAGATTGAAAGAATCCGGGCTTTCAGGAAGGTCTTCACCGCGATCAAGGCTGCGGGAATTCTACTTATCAACAAGTACCTTCCCGAGAAATCTGGGGAGCTCTCGGAAGTTGAAAAACTTCTGGAAGCTATCGTGGAGGTGGCGAATCGCAAGGAGTCCCTGCTCCGTTCTACGGCTCGCGGTGGTGCACGCATGTCCCTTGGGCTCATGCGCATGCACTACCCTACTGCCAAAATGTTGGCGTGTGGCTTCTGGCATTCCTCAGGGATACACAGAAGGTCAACGGGCCAGCATCTTTAATGAGATCAAAGGTCACGCCACCAAGATGAAGAGTCGGATGCCTGAAGAAGCTGCCTGGTCCTGAATAGGAGATGGGAAAAAAATAGAAAAATTAGTGTTCTTACAATGTAAACCTTATTGTAATGCTTTCTATTCCTTTGTATAAACAAGTACTCCGCTTTTGTAGTTTAATTATTAAGTCTTTGCAAGTTTTCCGGGTTTTGATTCCTTTATCTTCTAAGTTCTATGGTTTATATGTCTTAACTGTCCTTAGTGTTTGAAATGGCTCGATAGTATGTAATCTTCATGCCAAGTGACCGGGCATAACGAATCAGTCGAAACTCGGAAACATGGATCATACTAAAGGCATTTTTACAAACATCCCCTTTTTCTTCGCTCTTCCGGAACCGGTCCAGAAATTGGTGCTTTTTCTACTTTGTTTACGTTAGTGACTAGGGGGTTTCGGGGAAGGCCTATGTGGGGTACCTTTACTAGCTCTAGTGACCCAACATAAAAAAACAATCAGATAATACTTAGAGAAAAAGTAAGGAATTTTGTATGAAACTCAGGCACGCAGGCACAATCTGGGTTTCCTTAAGCCTTCTTAGGCTGAAAATCATTCAGTTTTTAACTCCGAGCACGCAGGCACAATTCGGGTTAACATTGAGTATTTTGTAAGATCATTGGGAAATTGATAAGACGGACTTACGCTTTGTATGAAAACAGATAAAACAGTAATGCATGAATTCCGACAACTTTATTTCATGATCTCAACGATGTTTACATAAAAATTGAACTAAGTGTAGAAGGGACTAACTGCTGGATGCTCCAGGGCCTTTTTGTCTCTCCTAACTCAAGATCTATCTTTCTCTTTCTTTTGCGATTCGGACGCTTGGGATCATCTTCCGTGTCTCGAATATCTACAATATAATAAGATCCATTTTTCATAGCCTTGCTAATGACAAATGGTCCCTCCCAGATTGGGGCTAACTTGTGCTTCCTTTCTTGCACCAATCTTAGCACTAGGTCACCTTCTTTGAAAGATCGATGCCTGATTTTCCGACTATGGTAGTGTCTCAATCCTTGCTGATAAATGGCGGATCTTTGAAGCACAAGGTCTCGTTCTTCTTCTAAAAGATTGACGGCATCCTGTCGAGCACATTCGGCATCCGAGTCATCGTAAGCCTGCACTCTTGGGCTATCATGGAGCATGTCTGTTGGAATCATTGCTTCTGCGCCATAAACCAGAAAAAACGGGGTTTTCCCTGTTGATCTATTTGGCGTCGTTCGAATACTCCAAAGCATGGAAGGTAATTCTTCGTCCCATGCTCCAGCTGCTCTATGAAGAGGAGATTCGAGTCTTGGGCGTATTCCTTGCAGGATTGAGCTATTCATTCTTTCAACCTGCCCATTGGATTATGGGTGAGCCACGGACGCAAGGTCTAGGCGTATTCCCGTTTGTCGACAATATTTTGCCAACTCTCCAATAGAGAAATTTGTCCCGTTGTCGATGATTATACTGTGTGGAACGCCATATCTCATGACTACATCAATGATGAAGTTTCTGGCGGTCACACCGTCAAGTTTTTTGGTGGGTTTTGCCTCCACTCACTTGGTATACTTATCTACTGCAACGAGTAGATGTGTGAGTCCGCCTCTTGCAGTTTTGAATGGTCCCATCATATCTATCCCCCAGACCGCAAATGGCCATGTGATAGTGATAGTTTTGAGTGCTTGGACTGGCATATTCGTCTGCTTGGCGTAATACTGACATCCTGCACATGTGTTTACTATGTGTTCGGCATCTGTCTTGGTTGTTAGCCAGAAAAATCCTACAATGAATGATTTCTTAACTATGCTTTTTGATTGAGCATGATGTCCACAATCCCCTGCATGGATTTCTTGCAGTATTTCTCGGTCTTCTTATGGCGAAATACATCGTTGGAAAATTCCGATAGTGCTGCGTTTATACAGGCAATCATTGATTACCGTGTATCCTTTGCATCGACGTTTTATTTGTATTTGCAAGACCTCGTCTGCTCCATCCGGGTACTTCTGATCTACTAAGAAGTTTAACTATGGAATTGTCCAATCCAGGTTAACGAGCAGAACTTCAATTAACTCGGACACGAGAGGATAATCAACATCTCCACCTTTTATCGATGGTTTATGCAAATGTTGGACAAACACACCTGGTGGTAGGGTTTTCACTCTTTCCGAGCCCATGCGGGCTAATGCATCCGCGTTCCAATTTTCTTCCCTTTTGACGTGAAGTACTTTAAATCCTAGGAAGCAAATAGCAAACATGTCCACCGTTCTCTGATATTCGGCCATGATGGGACTTTTGGCGTCCCATGTTTGGTTGAGCTGATGCTGTACCAAATCTGAGTCGTCATAGCATAATATGCGTTTGACACCTATTTCTTTTGCAATGTGCAAGCCATGAAGCAAAGCTTCGTATTCTGCCACATTATTGCTGGCGTTGAAGTGTATTTGTAATACATACTCCATAGTATGTCCCTTTGGGAATTTTAACACTACACCAGGTCCAGCGCCTTCCTTCATCTTGGATCCATCAAAGTGCATAACCCAATATTCCGACTACGGCATTAATGTGTTTTCTATTGCTTCTGTCCAATCAGCGACGAAATTTGCCAACGCCTAGGATTTAATTATCGTCCGGGTTGGTACTTAATGTCGAACGCATCCATCTCGATGCCCCATTTGGCTACTCGGCCTGTTGCATCCGCATTGTTGATTATATCCCCTAGTGGTGCTTTACATACCACTGTTATGGAATGTCCTTGGAAATAATGGCGGAGTTTTCGAGATGCGAAAACACGCCATATGCCAGCTTTTGATAGTGTGGGTACCTTTGTTTGGAATCATAAAAAACTTCGCTTATATAATATACTGGATGTTGATCTGGTATGCTTGGCTCTTCTTTCCGCCTTTCCACAACTATCACGACGCTAATAACCCTGTTTGTTGCTGTGAGATACAGTAACATGGGTTCTTCGTGTTTTAGTGATGCCAAAATCGGAACTTTCATCAAGGTTTCTTTTAACTGGGTTAATGCTTTGTCCGCCTCTTCTGTCCACTCAAATTTGTCGGATTTCTTCAACAATTTGTATAATGGCAGAACTTTGTCTCCTAGCCGGCTTATAAACCTGCTGACGGCGTCTGCAGAACCCGTAAATCTTTGTACATCTTTTAAGCACGTAGCCCTTGTGATGTTTAAGATTGCCTTGATCTTTTCCGGGTTTATTTCTATTCCTCTGTGAGAAACAATAAAACCCAGAAGTTTTCCTGAGGAAACCCCGAATACGCACTTTAATGAATTTAACTTCATTTTATAAGTGCGCAAATTTTTGAAGGTTTCTCGCAAATATTCAAGGATTGTGTCTTTTTCCTTGGAGACGATGGCAATGTCGTCCGTATAAACGTGAACATTTTTGCCAATCTGACTATGCAAACACCGTTGCATGCAACGCTGGTAAGTTGCACCTGCGTTCTTCATGCCAAAAGGCATGATTATGTAATAGTATGTTCCATACGGGGTTATGAAGGAAGTTTTGATTTGATCCTATTTCCTCATACTTATTTGATGGTACCCAGAATAAGCATCCAAAAAGCATAAAAGCTCAGAGCCAGCGGTGCCATCTATTATTTGATCGATTCGTGGTAATGCGAACCTATCTTTTGGACACAACTTGTTCAGGCCGGTGTAATCTATACACATCCTAAGAACAGTACTATCTTTCTTCGGGACTAATACTGGGTTCGCAGACCATTCAGTATGTATCACTTCCCGGATAAAATCAGCTGCTAATAGCCGGATGATTTCCTTGCCAATAGCCTTCCGTCTTCTTCCGTCAAATCGACAGAGACCTTGTTTGACGGGTTTAGATCCTGGGATCACCTTGAGTTGATGCTCAGCAAGTTCCCTGGGTACACCTGGCATGTCCGCAGGACACCAGGAAAAAATATCCCAGTTCTCACGGAGGAACTCGATGAGCGCGCTTTCCTATTTGTCGGTCATCCCTGTCCCCACTACGACAAATTTTGCGGATCTTTGGGATCGAGGATAACCTGTCTTGTATTCTCGGAATCTTTGAAGCTATCTGCGGGCTTACGGCTTTCTTTTCCTGCCGGCATTTATGTCGGCGATACTTCTTTTGCCAGCTCTTTCAATTCCTCCTTTGCTATCACTTTTTATATGCAAAGGGCGTTTCCTTTTTCCAACTCGTTTGCCAATTTGAAGTCTCCTGATATGGTGATTACTCCTCCTTTTGGCCCTGGCATCTTCAGCTTGTTATAAATATAACATGATCTTGCCATGAATTTGGCGAAAGGTGGACGTCCGAGAATTGCGTGGTATATGCTCTCGAACGGCACGACCTCGAAAGAGATTTTTTCCTGTCGGAAGTGCTCTCTTTCTCCAAAGGTTATGTCTAGGGAAATTTCTCCTAGGGATTGTGCTTGTCTGCCAGGAACGATGCCGTGGAAACGTATGTTGCTATGATTGAGCTGGGTCTCGGAGATTTGCAGATGCTTCAGTGTATCCAGTTACATTATGTTAATGCTGGATCCTCCATCCATCAGCACTCTTTTTAGCCTAGTGTTTTGAACAATAGGGCTTACAATTAGAGCTTGTGTGCCGGGTTCTGGGATATTTCCCGGATGATCAGACTGATCCCAGGTAATTGGTGTATTCGAGTACTTCAAGAATTTGGGGGTTGCTGGAACAACCGCGTTTATTTCTCGAAGTGTCCTCTTTGCCACCTTTGCTGAGGGAGTTGCGAGGAAAGTTAAATTGCATTCTCCATCAACTCTCGGGAACTTTGGTTCGCCTTTTCGCTGTTGTTCCTGGATTTTTTTCGTCAGTATTTGATTCACTGTCTTTTTTCAGCTTGTGGCTTTTGCTTGGAGAATTTCCTCTTGGAGTTCTTCCCCTTGTTCCCGGATCCTGCACTGCCTTTCATATGCTTATTAAGCCTGCATTGTGCATTAGTATGGGTGGGTTTCCCAAATTGCGAATGGTGTACACAGTTCTCCGACATAATCTTTTCCCACTTTTCCTTTGTGTAGGAGATAGGTTCTGTGTTTCTTCCTTTCCATTTGCTTCCATTATCCTTTCGAAAGGTTAGGTTAACTTCTTTGGGCTTTGGCTGTGTTTCTGGAGTAGCTTTGTTCTCAGAACGAGGCATCTTTTTGGCCTGAGCCAAATCGTGGATATTTCCACCTCTCGCTCTGATGTCATCTTTGGCCGCTGCATGCTCATTTGCGGTTGTAAGCATAGATCCAAAATCTTTGTGCTGCTTTGAACCAACCATGAACGGTACGAGGCCGGGTTTTAAGCCATTGACGAGAGCATGCATTGCTTGTACGTCACTTACTCCAGAACAACTGTTTTTCATTGCAGTCGACCTTGAGATAAAGTCCACGTATGGCTCATCTTCAAACTGGGTGCAGCGGTTTAGCTGGTTGATGTTGTTGGGGCGTTTGTAAGTTCCCCGAAAATGCTGAGTAAATACTATAGCCATATCATCCCAGCTATCTACGGTTCTTGACGGAAGCCCGTTAATCCAATCTCTGGCTCCATCCAGTAACATTAGGGGGAGGAATTTTACCGCCTCTAAATCTGTCCCTTTGTTGATCTGGACGGTTGTATAATAGTCTGAGAGCCAGGTATCCGGGTTTGTGCTGCCGGTATATTTTTTATATGTTGGACCAACTTTGGCAAAGCCAGAATGTAGAGTTATTCTTCGGATCCTGTCAGTGAAACACTTAGTCCCAAAGTATAGGTCATCTCTTTCTGCCTTATCGGCGTGTGCGGAATATCTACCGGCTGACTGGACACAAGGGGATCTGCTCCTTTCTGGCCCATTGTTGCGCGAATGCGCTCTTCCGGGATTATCCCTGTTTCGTCCGTTATCATGCCCTTTGGAATGAGGCGGAGTTCTGCTCCTTGGACTTTCCTTATTCCTAGGGGGAGTACGGGATCTCTCACGCCTGTGAGGAATATTGTTTCTTCCGGATTTTTCAGCAGGGCGTCTCGGAGGCGGCATTTCTTTTCCGTCCTTCCGGTTTTGTTCTTCCCGATCACGGGGGTTAACTCCACCTTTCGGCGGATGGGATCCTGTTCTGGACGCTGCATCCTTGTTATCGGGAATTTTCTTGTCCTTTCTCGGATCTCCTTTCTTCTCTTTTGAATTGCCTGAATCTCCAGGTTCTCCAGGTCCTGGTGCTCCAACGACGCATGTGGATGTTTTACATAAGGTTGAGTCGTCATGCAACTTTCCTGATCTTGCCTGCCCTCGCTACTGTTGTTGCAATGCTTTTCCTAAGAAAGCATACACCCCTTGGAGTTTTTCGTCATTGGAGTACAGATCATCATTGAGGATGGCGAATGCGGCTTCCGCGTTTTCGGCTGCGGTTTTGTATATAGGTTTGCCCCTGGCATCGATTTCGTTTACTTGATTTTGCCAGGCAGGGTTTTGGAACCGTTCCTTCGGCTGCAATACTTCCGTTCTTACGATTTCGGGTAACCGTGTAGGTTTTATGCCAGATCTATTCCTTCTCTCGTACTCCTCAATTTCTTCCTGCTTCAACTTAATGTCAGCCTGGGTTTGTAGGAGATTTTCTCGAGTTCTGAATAAATGTTGATGTTGCCTTTGGAGAGCTTGTCTCCTGGCTTCCAGCACTTCAGGGGGTTCGTGTAGTCCCACTGGTGTTTGAAGTAAATCCCGTTCGTCCTGTTCTGACATTAGTGGAATAGAGATTTCCTTCGTTTTCTTTTCCGCAGACTTGACTCCGCTTCCTCCTCCTACTTCCAGGTTTTCGTTGGCAGGATCCACCAGTTTTTTCTTCCGGAGTTTGTACTGGAGTTTCTTGACAGCCTTGTTTCTTTTCTTGGAAGAGGGAGGTTTTTTACCGGGTTCTTCTTCTGTCAATTCCTTGACATCAGGGTAAATTGGACTGGTTTCACCGTCCTCTCTTTCCTCATCTGGCGGAGGTGTTTGAGGGTCTCCCTGACTTTCGGCATTCGTGTTTTCAGCTGGTTTTTCCATAAGCACTTCATGGGGTCCCTCTTAAAGAGATTTGACCTTTCTTTCGAAAGCATCTTCATCTTCGTCTTCGGAATCGAGTTCATCTGATCCGGGTTCCGACTCTAATCTCGCCTCAATGGCGGCTAACACAGAATCAGCTTACGGGTTTTTCTTCTGCCTTTTCCACGGGATTGTTTCCGTCCGTGTTTTCGGCGATCTCGGATTGCACCATACCAATAAAGTGCGATCTCATTGCAGGCATCTCCGCAGAGGCAACAATTTGTGCAGGATATTGGCGATCCGAGAAAAATCCGGCATCATAGTTTTCTTTAACTGGGTATAGGGCGGGTGGGATAAATCTACTTCCACCACAGAATCTCATTGCCTCTGTAGTTAATCCGATAAAGATGTTTCCAGATCCAATCGGTAAAATGCAGACACTTACCAGATGATTCCGTGCTGGCATGTATGATCCGTTGTCGAGGAAGTGCCCGACGTCGTTGTCGAATTCCAAGCTTCCGACAGTTATGGTACTGCTGATTCCGCCGAGTATCCCCGATCGAAACATAACGCCTGACGTCGCTGGCCCCACAGTGGGCGCCAACTATCGAGACATCGTAGTAGGGATCATATACGGGGGTGCCATGAGCCTACGGGTAGAGACGTGGGGGGAACGTGGTAGTATGACAACCATGGACACCAAAGTTTACCCAGGTTCGGTACGTCGCAACTAGGCGGCATTCCTACTCCTGCAATCTTACTAAATCAGGGCTGAAGCCTGAAGTATACTGAGTACAATGTGAGTTTGGGTTTGCTAGCTCGACGAGGATCAACTTCTCGGTGAGTTGGCTTCTAGCTAATTGTCCGTATCTGTTCTTCTCTCCTGTCCGGCTTTATATAGATAGCCGGGCTAGGGCTTACAGAAAGGAAACCTAGAAGACTACGGTAAGCTTCTAACTTGGAAGGCAAGAATCCGCCTTCTACTCCAAGCCGCACCACGTGGGTCGTGGTCCGGGTTCTTCTAGAATCCGGCTTCTGCGCGTCAGCTTACTAGGCCGCCTAATGGACTGTGATCCATTACCAATCAGGCCACCCTGGTAATCCGGCTCTTTAGGACAATGCCGGATATACCCCTAATCGTTATATATCCGACATAAACGGGTGGGGGATGTGTTGTTCCCATTAGGGAGAAAACAACGATGTTTACATTACACACTTTGCTTACTGCGATTATTTGTTGGTTGCAACTTAATACCCAAGGTTTGCTCGGATGACGTTCCGAGGGTGGATTATTAGTCATAGATGCAGTTGGATGACGGTCTATGTATCTTGTTGTAATGCCCGTATGAATCACATAGTAATTATCATGTCATGCATATGCACTATGGTGCAACTTTTATATATGTCAATTCCTCAGCTGTAATTTGTTTACCCAACATGTTATTTATCTTTTTTGGAGAGACACCTCTAGTGAACTATGGACCTCGGTCTATTTTCCTCATATTGATAGTACAACCACTACAATCTATATTTTCATACTGTTACTACTATTTTCCACACCATACATTTAACCTCTTTGTTTTCAGCAAAACCGGTGAGATTGACAACCTCACTGCTTCGTTGGGGCAAAGTGATTTGATTGTGTTGTGTAAGTTCCACGTTGTTGCTGAACCGATAGTGTGCCCTGCCAATATCAGCTGCATCAACCTTCAGAAGTGATTTTTTCTCCTACTGGTCGATTCAACCTTGGTTTCTTTCTGAGGGAAACTTGCTGTTGTGCTCTTCATACCTTCCCCTTGGGATCTCCAAACGAGTGCAAGCCCTGCACCATCAATGGTACATGATCAGAGGTGATAAATGGATGAATAACAATTTGGTCATAAAGTGCAAACACCGATAAATCGCATAAGCATCAACTACAAACAAGTAATTCACACCGGGAGAGAGATCTAGTGGAAAACAACGATATAGAACCCTAATTGTTACAGCGGGACGAAGGTGGATAGTGATGATGATGGTGATGACGATGACGATGATGATCTCGATGATGCCCGGTGCGATGACGGTGACGGTGGTGATGATTACCCCCTTTGGGAGGGAATTTCCCCGGCGGAATCTCCCCGCCAGGAAGGTGTTTTCTTCTCTCTGTCATTTCCGTCATGAAGAGCCGGCGAAAAAAATTCTATGAAGTGCCCCCTCGCTGTTTTTAGGTCAAGGGGGTAAGTATCTCGAAGGAGAGCCGGAGGGGGCCTGGGGCCCACCAGGCGCGGCCAAGAGGGGGCCACACCTGGGGGCAATTGGCTGTCCCCTGGCTCCCCTCTAGCAGCCCTTCAGGCTTTCTGGTGATTTCTTACAAAACCTTGTTTCCCGATTTTTCTGACATCTAGAAAATATCCCTTCTGATAGTTTTTTTTCCAGCTGATTTCTGACTCTGATAAATAATTCTGTAAAACTGTAAAACACAGAGAAAATAACAAAATAACATAAGTATAGTGCTCTAATAGGGAAAATATCAATGAATAAGAAAATTTTATTATATAAAATAGTGATGCAAAATGGACGTATCATGTTGGAAAACATTAAATGCAGTATGCATGTTCGTACAAATATAATAAAATACCCGATCAACTCAAATATTGAGTAGCTAACTAACTTTCAATAGCAACCTAATGTTATCGGTTTACTCAATTGTTTGCATTCCCTTAGCAGAAAACTTTATAAATATCGTGTATGTATTATACTCCCTCCGTCTCATATTAATTGTCTTAAAATTGGACAAAAGTGAATGTATCTAGACATATTTTAGTGCTAGATACATCCACTTTTGTCTAAATTTGAGACAATTAATATGAGACGGAGGGAGTATAAAACCTTGCATGAGGATATTTTCATGTAGTTCCGTCAATGTACAATAGTGGTGGATCTAGTAACTAGAGTTATTGCTAATCACAGTTCTGAAACCGGGGCAAGCATAGGGTTGTCTAAAACATAGGAACTAATGAATCAAACTATGCGTAAGAGGAACCAATATATTTAATACTAGATTTTTTTTCCTGAATTTAGGAAATGTACGAACAAGAGAGATTCTCCTCCTTGTTGTTACCTCAAAAATAAATCCACTAATTTTAAACTTTAAACCACTTTGTATTAGCATATACTTTTTTTATATTTTAAGCTGTTAATATGTCAGAAATTTGCCCCTTTCCTTTTTAAACTTCCGCGAACAAATGAAATTTCGCAATGAATCGGTTAGACAGTTCAGGGACGCGTCAAACCAAAAAGGAACCTTCTAATTAATTGTCAATGTAACACTTAGTTTTATGTTAAGAGTGGCAGGCTATGGAACTAGCTAAGGAGCCAAAATTAAACTAGTATAGTTCATGTAAAAGGTTGCCATTGAGCCACCAAAGGCGCTTGGACGCTTCCTCCAAGTTACAGCTTAAACTACTAAAAAATCAAAAGCTAAATCTCACAAGAGAATCCAAAGCATCTAAACCCGATGGTCACATGTTCATGTTCTCATATTATAATATGGTGGTGGAGTATAAAGAGAGGAGATAAACTAATTATCGGGACTCCAGAGCCTAGGGAGCTTTCGAAGTCAAGAGTAGAGTTTTTCTTTCCTTTCTCACAACAAGTGAACCGAGCAATAATGCATAGTATGTTTACTTTTGGCCCTTTCCTCGTCAATCCTCATGTCCTTGTTAGGATACATACCCTAATTTTACATTGTGCGAGCAGATAAAAATACTATCTTCCCTCATATGAAAATAGGCGAAACTAGTGCTGACTCCGGTCAGACGTTGAATTTGCATCATGATTCACGTTAGTCTTTGAGTTGCAATTAAGATTTTTCAGTTGTAATTGGACATTAACTGTAAAGGAATGTTAACGCTGCATATTTTTCACGCGGTATAAAATAGTTGTTCATAAGGTAGAATAAAGTTCATGCAACGCATACCCACTGATGGCGTCAACTGACTAAGAACTGGGGGATTAAATTGATTCTCAGTGGGGGGAGCGTTAGACATATGATTGATATTAACGCTTTGGCAAATAAAAATGATTGGTACTACGTACGAACTCTTCCAAAATAAATGTATTTTGTAGCAGCAACAAGATCAATATTTCCTCAAATAAGGTCTCGAGGTAATTAGATTCTTAGATTAACTTGGAGCGTGGGCCTGGACAGAACAAAATTACTCCTGGCCTCTAGAAACAAATATGAAAACATCTGCAATCAAGTGTAAACTCAGGTAAATGTTCGGTAAAAAAATCACACGTGTTGTGTTTTTATGGCATATCTTGTTAAGGATGTGTAAATGAGTTCGCACTTATCCCACATATAGTTTATTTAATTAAAAGTTTTCACTACAAAATTGTGGGACTCGCTTATCCCACCTAGGGTTCATTTGTAGTTTTTAGCTCAAAATTTTGGTGCATGCAAAGCCTTGTGAGTTGGGACATGATGTTTTGACTCACGGGAGCAGATGGGCCCGTTTTGCAAAATGTACTTTTAACGCATTTTAACATGTCAAAAAAAATTAAAACAAGAATTTCGAGTGTTTTATATAAATCTATAAGAGAAAAAAAGTTTCACGTCGAAAAGTGATTTTGTGTGGCCGATATGAGAAAGAGAAACAAATTGTTACGTGCGAAGTTATTTTCGAACATCGGGGATTCATCTTTTTTGCACCGTCCGCATAAACTGCTTGTTCTCTGCGATTTTTTTTTTGTAGGAACATAGAATGCCCATATGTGCACCCGGAATTTTTGTTTGATCTTTTGATATGTTAAAATTCGGTTTGAGCGTAGTGGGTCCATCTGCACCCGTGAGCTGAAAGTGAGTGGTACTATACATGTACATATGTGGGCTCGTCTGGGCACCTGCATTTTGCTGGGACATCTTCCCCCTCTGTAGCAAAACTGGTGCAGTAATTAAGGCCATGGCCATGCGAGTCGAAATAAATAGGCACACGCCTCCTCCGGGCTCTCCGTCATTTATTCATTCCCCTGTTGGTTTCTGCCAGCAGCAGCTGGAGAGCACTGTGGTTGGTCTTCAATGCAACATGGCACGGGAGCATAGCTGCCTAGCTCCGCTGTGATACTACTACGCTATCCTGGGCGATGCAGTACTACTCCTGTCCATCCTATACCATGCGAGCTTCTGTAGCTGTTTTGACCGTGTCACTCGTCCGAAGCCATCGTTTTCAAAATGTTAATTTCACTTGTCCATCTTCTGCTGAACGTTGGACATGACAGTTGACAGCGTACGCAACCGTCCAAACGAGTAAGATTTGGCCTGTCGAAAACAAAAACAGAGTGGCCGGCCCGCACGGGTGCGACGATGCGTGTCAGGACGGGACGACCTTCCTTGGCCCCACCGGAGATCCTCACTAGCAGATGGGTCCGGCGACGCTGGAGTGGCCCCACGTGGCGGCGACAGGAGGTGCACCCTGTCAACTTGCGGATGCCGGGTCGGGTCGGGCTTCCACGTGTGGCTCCTCGCGCGTACAGTATATGATCACACTCGCTCTCCCAACTACTCCCGCCTTCCGTGGACAATTGTAAAAACGGGATGAGACTCAGAGACTGGCATCTCGTTGTCCACACCGGAGCATGTGCTCTACAAGTCCCAAGGTAGTACATCCAATTGGCCAAACTTTAGGCAAACTTTCGTATCCACGTCACTAAAACATGTTTACTCAACTTTTTAAGATAACTAGAAGGATACCCCGCGCGTTGCTGCGGGGATCGCTTTATAATCTACACTGTATTGTAAACAAAATTTATGAGAGATGTGATACACTATGTTTCCTAAGATAATATACAAATTTCAGTTGATATGAATAATTTGATGGTTTAATAAATGGAGTAAGTGGAGATGGCATGGATAATTTATTGGCTAGAATAATGGACGATGTGGATAGGTTACATGTTGAGATAGAAAAATCATTAATACATGTTATTGAGATTTTGCTTTATAAGAAGTATAGATTGCAACTCCGTCCGGGCGTTCGGGTTACCCGAAAAATTTGGGTCGGGTTATTCGGGTTTTTTCAACATTCGGGTTCTGAAAAATGATGCCCAAAATTTTGCCAAAATAATAAGAACCCGACAATTCGGGTACGGGTTCGGGTTTTCCCGATTTACCCGAATAGGAGCATCACTTAAAGAAATTTCTCAATGCATCAGAGTCGTATCTACTAGAGGAGAACTTAGGCAGGTCGATCGGCACGACGATGCACCCGTACACGCAGTATAGGAATCCCACCGGAGCAACACTGCATCATAACATGTCGTTTACTCCAGGGAGGCGGCGAGCGCTGCGCTGTACCACAGTATGCCGTCAAGGTAGACGGCGGGCGCTGCATATCACCACAACACGTTATCGAGGTAGGCGGCGAGAGGCGGCAAACACGATGCAACTCCTTGTCATATCAGGTTAGGGCGGGTACGGGGTGTGTGGAAGGCCATCGCGTGCAGGCGGTGGCCAGGTCAGGATCTCGGTCCGTCGTGGCTTGTTCGTGTGCGTAACGTTGAGCGATTGAGGCTTCGAGACTTGTGGTCAACGATACGTTCTTGGGCTGTGCGGGAGTTTAATTCATGTTGTTGGGCTATACAGGAGATTAATCCATTGTATTTGGCTAAAATTACTTATCTACTTCGGGTTATTCGGGTTGTTTGGGTTATGGAAGTATAAACCCGAATTTCCCATATAAAATTCGGTTTTTTAGAATTGACATCCGAATAGGTGCTCGGGATTTTCGGGTTCGAACTATTCGGGTTCAGGTTCGGGATTCGGGTTTCGGGTTTTATACCCGGCGTGAATTGCAACCATCGATTTGGCCACACACGCATAGCTTACAAGTGTGGAAAATAGTTAAGAACTTAAGGGTGTGTCTCAAACTTCAACCGAAAATACAAGAAAATACGCAAGGCCTCCAGCAGCACAGTACCTCTGATTGCACATCCATGACCAATGTCTCGAGACAATAATTGCCACACTAGATCTAGCTTTGGCTCCGAAGCGAGTTACGTACGTAGCTAGATGAACTTGTCTAGAACAGGGACCGAAACCAAAATGTCCCGGGCGTGCAACAAATTAACATCAAGCGTCGTCACCGTCACCAGACAAACAAACTGCTAAAATAGCTATCGAGTCTTCGATGCGTGCATCACCACCTGAACCACTATTTCTCCAAAGTCCTTGTTTTCGTCCCATTATTGAGACGATAAGCCTGTTTTATTTCCTCTCCCTCTCTCAGCAAGCGTGCAACTTGGGTTGGAACGACCTGCAAGCAACGATGAGCCCAACATCTCACTCCTTTTCATGCCCAGTTTTTTTTTAAGCCGTCCACTTGGCTATGATCACGCTTGAATTAAGCTAAGCGGCCCCTCCACGCACGGGTGTCTACTCCAGATATCTGTATTTTTAACAAGATGAATACGCCATACATGCTACTAGGTGTAATGCATGACGGACGCAGTATATGTCTGTCTACCTTTATTTATGCTTCCCGGCCCCCAAACTATAGCAGTTCAACACAACACGCTACAAAGAACCAACCATTAGTTGCCGCCATTCGGCAAGGAAAATATAAATCCAGCCGCTAACTGATGTTGGTCTGTGTGACGCGTCGAAATTATTGTGTGATGACGTTACCAACAAAAATGTACTTTTTTGCACAAATTAAGTGCCATGTTTGACAAACAAGACTAGAGTTTAACCGATTAGTCGCAACCAACAAGCGCTAGTTCTTGGCACCGAAATGCTAGATAAAATGCTACTGATATAGAACATACTAGCGCATTTGGGCTATCTATACTTCTTATAAAGCAAAACCCCACTAACATGCATTAATTATTTTTCTAACTCAACATGCAAACTATCCACATCATCCATCCTATTAGCCAATCAATAGTCCATGTCATTTTCACTAATATTTATTAATTATTACATGCAACCTACACATCATCCGTTTATTAAATCATCCAATTTTTCAAATAAACAATTTATAATACATACTCATCACATGTATATTAAAATTTACTATCTCGATATCAACTAATATTTACATGTTTCTTTAGACAACATAATATATCATACATGTGTTTTTTGAAAATGACTTTGAGATCCCCACCCTCTGCTGAAATGGTGCATGTGAAATTTATTATAATTGCTAAATGGATCCCGCTGCAACGCGCGGGGTATCCTTCTAGTTGTTGATATGAGACCGTCCAAATTTTTAATCAAGGGTTCGCTATTCAAATTGGATCCTTAGCTAGGGTTACTTCTTAATTGAACAATTATGGTATAGTTAGTTTCAACTCAACCCTTATCTTGTTTTAATCGTTACCTTGGCTCGTGATTTTATTTAGGAAACTTGGCTTGTGATTTAACCATGCTTAAGGAATTGAGTTTTTCCTTTTGTTTTCATAAAGTGCTTTGTGAAAAAAAAAAACTAGCATAATGGGTACTATTAAACTATGCATAATGTTTTTGACACATATGTTACTTATATTTTTCATGCCGTATAAGTTGCGACAAATATATTAAAATATAAGTTGCAGTTGTCCAAAACCAAAGGATCTGCTGAAAGAAAACTAAAGTTATGCACAATAGACTGGGCTTACTTTTTTTATGATATCTGAACGCGGAAATTTATACCCGAATTGGAGAATATAGGAGTTAACAACACAAATACATATAGAGACTGTCAATAAAATTAGATTAACATAATTAAACCATGACAGAAAATTTAACTTACATTTTTAGCATTAAAAAGATTTGTTTTTGCATAAACATGTAGGTCAAGATAAAGATGCGCTGTGTTCGCATGCGTGGACGAGGACGCTAGCTACGTGATCCATCAGCAGCGACAAACACCATGTATTCCAGCGCGTCAAGCGACATCACTCAATATTTTGTATCACCAATATTTTTTTGAAAAGCGATGCAGAGTTAGGTGATTCGACTGCTCTTTCTCTTCTAATTGACTTGCTTTTGTACTTCTTCCCTTTTAAACTGCACGTTCACTATTCGCATTCATACGCACATCTCTTGTACGATGATTCTTCATGTAGAACAAACAGAACTATCTCTTGTAGGATTGTTGCATCAAAAGAGGCCCCTAGAATCCTAGGTAGTGGTGGCGAGATCATGTCGAAGGAATACATTGCACGTACGTTCACATCTTTCTTTTTATTGGAACTGCGTGCGGTCAAGGTGTTAGTTTATATCATCTTGCCTAATCGGATTGGGTATATATGTTTGGTGGCCAAATCGTTCTTAAGTAATATTATCACTTCACCCTTCAACGTCAAGCTACGTACTACGTGCATGCGTCTCATTAACGGCGTCGCACACATCCAAATTGCTACTGAAGAACATGTGCAAGAGGTGCTTACTGGGAGGCCCTAGTGGTAATTAGTGCCGCTAATCGCCTGAATAATAAAAAAATAATTTTATTAACTTATAATTCGTTCAAAACTTTTGATTGGCCAGTAAAATTGAGGAGGGGGTGAGGAGGAGGGAAATATATGAATTCCTCTTTTCTTAAACAGAATGAGTCAAATAGCATTTTATATATCACACGGTGGCCCTGACCAATGGAGTTGCTCCTGCTGGGTAGACAACACCCTGGGTAAAGGGGTTGAGACCTTGATAACTAAGAAAATAATTATTGTTTTTGGTTATGTGTGTGGAGTCTTTTCCTTGTTAAACACTTTGTTTACTGCATTTGATATGTAAGCTTGCTTCTCCGATGCAATTACTCATTACTTTTCCCCTTGTTTTGGGGAGTGTAGCTTGGGACAAAACTTTCACTCCTTTTTAGTGTTTAATTTCTTCCTCTGTGGGGATGAGTGCACCCAAAGATTTATGTAACATAGAATTATCCTTCAAAAATAAATTTTATGAAACATCAACGCTAGTTAATGTTGGTTGTGTGCGTCGTGCAGGATGTAGCGTCTAGTAAGTTGTCTCTTCTATTTATCTAAAAGGAAATGCCGGTGTAGGTTTGGACTATCATCTTAACCGTATCATTTTGTACATATATTTATAAAACTTTATAAAGTTACTGTTGGTTTTAATTTTGTAAGGAGGCATTAAAGGACCCTTTTGGACACATTTGGTTTGTCTTGTACAAGAGGCATATGGCATATATGTTGGGTGTGGCTACCACAAATGCTAGTGCTCCTGGTGACACATCCATCAAAGTAAATGAATTTAGAGCACCAATACGTCATTGAGCTCTGTGCAAATGGATGGCTTCTTGGGCATCAAACAAAGCAAAGGATTCAGCTTTTCGCCCTCTTTCTTATAATAGAATAGGTGCACAAATCCAAAATGGCCTAGTAATATGTATGTGTCTTGAAACAAGGATCTAGGGCCAGCCTTTCTTTTATACTCAATGTTATTTTAGTACTAATTACTTGCATTGGTAGCTAGGAAGCACTATTAGGCTACTAATACGGATGGCAGGAAAACAGGAGTAGCTTTGGACCTTTTCCTCTTAGCTACTCCAAAACTATCAATGTACACTTCGACACATCTTCTACCCCGACATTCTGTTTTCAACTTTACCATTTTGAGATCTATGTATATATCCATTGCAAAGCTTGCTTCATTTTTTGTGTCAACACACCGTGAAATTCCTTAGGGACCTATATTTGCAAGGGACGGATACATACTCCAGAATGTCAACCCGGTTTGCTATGACCACATCTATATCAAAGAAAAAATGTTAAATGATTAGCTAAATTCGCCCTGGACAGTAAGAACTCAAATAGGAATTTATGTTGTATGTGCAAATTGTGTGTCATGTGTGATTCACACCATGATTTAATCAAGCAAATTATTACCAAGATGTCTAAATGCAATCTTTTTATCTTGATAATAGAAATTAATAGTCAAAGTAACTAGAAGCGTGAGAATTGTTTCATACAATCATAGAATATTTTTGGATTCGTCACTATTAAACATGAAAAGGTCGATATATATGGTGGGTTGGACAGCCATTTAAAATTTCAACTCAAAACTCATAATTTGCAAAATAAAGTAAGGGATGAGTTTGATGTGACTAGCAACAATTATGATTTACTATTCTTGTGTAGATTAGGGATGGTCATATTTATTTATGACTTATTGCATAAGATCATTTGGACTTCCAACTTTACATAGAACTAGAGTAATTGGGGAATTCATCTAGAGTAATTTTAAAAAAAATGGTACCTAAATAGACCTGAAAAAAAACTTTTTTGGTGATTAGTGGCAACCCGGCAAGGTTGCATAAGTAGGAAAATAGGGCCAAGCCAACAAGAAAATAAGGTGATGCTCCAACTACACAAAACCCACTAATCTTTACTGATGAATAATATGGATGAAATAGCCGCCCCATTTGCTATGAGCAAATTATGCAAGATATTTGGCTTGTTTAGGATAATGACCTCTAATTTTCGGCAAAGAAAAGGGGAGTTGAAGTGTCCATGCTATTGTCTCTACACAGAAGAGACGCTCGGTCACAAAGGTAACTCTTATTACCGCTCTATATCAAGTAACTCTAGTAGGAAAATGCTTATAAGCGCCAGTTACTATGACGTTGCATCGCCTCCATTATGCACGAAAGGAGATATTCTCCCAATGGTTCCTATGGCGGCACAGGTTCTTCCAATGATGTGTGGTACCGGAAGTCGTGTAAAAGCGAGGTGGCTCCGGGTGACAATGTCTTTGTGGCTTTGTGGCCCGTTGGGGCTACCGTTGCGATGCCTTCTCCCGTATCAGATATGTGCCCATGGCAGGGTATTGGCAGCAGATCTCGTAATCTACATTGGGTGGCATGTTACCTCTGCTCTTGCTAGCGGGCTTGCGCACCAGCCACAACTTTGTCTGTATGGTGGTGTTTATCATGGAGGACGTCAGGGCAGCAATCTCGAGGATTTGGTTAGCAGATCTCCCATAACCGCAACGGTGGCTGGATCTATTGAACCTTATGTCCAACATTCGGTCCCCTCCCATGGTGCTCGGAAGGGTGCAACATCAATCGGAACTGGGGCAGCAGGAGCATCATCCTTCTTTCGCCGTCTTCTCCAACCGTGTGTGAGGGCCTTGGTTTCTCCTTGTGTTGGGATCCGACAAACCAGATGTCGTCAGTCGGTATACATGTTGCTTTTTTTTGTTTTGAGAAATGGTATACATGTTGCTGGCAATGATAGTTTCGACGACAAGTATGCAACATACTCTTGATGGAAGCTCAAGACTCCGCCTTTCATCCAGATCAAGCAATGTGGATGCTCGTGGGTCGCACCGTTGTTGAAGATGGTAGCCCGAAACTCGGCTTGGCGAATGAAACTCCCGAGTTCGATCTTTGGGCGGACTTGTCAGCATCCACGCATATGTGATGAACCCTTCTCGAAAGATTTGTCTAGAAAGTAGTGTATTCTTTGTTGTTTGGTGCCATGAGGCGGCCCATTTTGGATGTCCTCGATTTTTTTTCTTATTTTACTTGGTTTGTCGATTTGTTCGTCATCAATGGCTAGTTCTGCTGGCTTGTTGAATAATCAATAATATATGGCTATATGCATCCGTCGATGCAGAGACTGGGGCCGTTGTCCTTTTAAAAGACCAACATGCTCTATGGAGATAGCAAGCTTTACATTTTCATGGTTTTCAAAATGGCCCGAAAATCCCAGGTGAGGATGTTCCTGCAACATTGCCAGTCACATAAGTTAGTTCATATAAATGCCGTTCAAACCTGAGAAGCAAAATTAGAACGTCTTTATGACACTTATATACTCACTCCATCCCGAATTAGTTGACGTGGATTTGTTAAAATATAGATGTATCTGGACGTATTCTAATGTATTGATATATCCATATTTTGACAAATCCACGGTAATTAATTCGGAATAGAGGGAGTACATCATTTGGTACGATAATGTGTGGTGCTATATAGCATCTCTCTCATTTTTAAACTTTTACATAGGTGCTTGATGCATGTTTCCTCGTAGATTTCCTACTCAGAGCTCATCGACTTTTTGCCCAACTCCTTTTCGAAGGTCAATCTAAGGTTTCTTTCCGAGATAAGAAAACGAATGCTGCGACTCCTTCTCCGGCATTTTCCCAAGATTACTGTTTGCTTGCTTCAACGGTATACTTATCTGATAGTTTGTTCACCAACCGTAATCGACTATCAACAGTTAGCAACTCGTGCACTTCTGAAAGTACGGCAAGACGCCAGGACCGGCACGCAGGCTCTCTTCTGCATGTCCTTTCTTTGTTAACACATCTGAATGTCCTTTTTGGTAGGCTTTGCTGAAAGTAATTTGACCGTAGAGCACAGCATCTTGTAAGAAGTAACACTATGAGCATTCACATCGCCTCGTAGATATATCATAAGAACATATTACATGATAGATTTATTGATAATTGGTTTGGTTATAAAATAATATGTTTGTACCAAAAATTGTCCGAAGTTCAATAGTTTTAACACAATACAAGACTAAAAGGCTCTGTATACATAGTTACATGCAAAGAGGGAGTATCTACATACAAAAGAAAAACCTCCAACTATAAAAACAATATCTACTGTCTACTTGCAGTGTGCAACCGTGGAAGACTTTCTATTGTCCAAATTATATGAAGCCGTACGTGTGATAGTGAGATTTCAGGAAAGGAAACAAATAATCTGCCGTCCATTAGCGTCACCAGACGCAGATAGCCGGCACTAGCTAGAGCCTAACAGCTAAAGTAAGCATACGAACATTTTTCTCCTTTTTCTTGAAAGGGACTTGAATTGGTACAAGTACTACTTGTCACTGCCAGCTAAGACTACTAATTTGTACTAACTACTATACGCCATGAAGGTCAAATATATATACGCCTAATGTCACTTCATACTAATTAATTTCAATTCTAGCAGTACTAGATTCCAAGGCATGAACCTACAAGAAAACACTGGTAGATATATCACACCATGTGAGTGACCAAGTCCCGTGATTAAAAAGATACACATAGCAAATGTTTCCAAGGAGATATATGTGCACATGCAGATGCAGATGCAGGCGATGCACCCGGCGGCCACGGAATTCAAGCTGCCTTGATTTCGGTTGCTTCTGCTGACTTCCGTGGATTGAGAGGAATTTTAACAACGTTTTATGGGAAGAAGGCAGGCCCAAAAACACTTGACGTGTTTGCTTGTTCTCTTGTTATTTCTTAAGTTTTCCTTGTAATCATAATGGTGGTAGAGAGGGTGACAAATGGCAATATATAAGCCGGGTTTTGGACTACGTGTACTGTCTAGACGTTGCTACGTACCAGCGACATATATATGGACTATTCAATTTTGGTGGTGCCAACTTCATCACAGCTAGCTGTTCCAAAAATAATGTTTTCATGATTTCATCACAGCTATAAATCACTAGACATGCAGAAAGATATGGTTGGTAGTGTGTTTGAGTATTGTAGAAGTCGATAGTACTTCAGTGTTCATATGCAAGCAGAACTACGTAGGTCCTGCTTGGGACAAAGGAAAAACATGAGAATTTTGGAGGGTGGGAGTGTACGTCTGTAAAAAAAGAATGCCTGCGGGATAAAATTATGGTGCCATTTGGGATAAACGAATATGAATCCTGTACTCCTTTGAAATTCTATGGAATGGGCTATTCCATATGAATTTTGGAGGAAAACCAGCATGCGGTAACTCATGCTTTCATCTATTTGTGTCCACAATTTCTGGTTTTTTCTCTAGTACTCCGTCGCAAAATAATTGAATTAGATTTGTCTAAGTACTAATTTATGCAGACGTATTTTAGTGTATACATCCATATTTATACGTTGAGTCAATTATTTTGAGACAGAGGGAGTACAACAACTACTACTATAAGAAATTGTCATCTGAGTCCACTTTGGATTACTTGATGCCTATAATTGGGATGGCATATTTTCTACATATATCTCCTTGGAAAGCTTTGCTGTGCATCGCCTGCGTCTGCATGCATGTGCACATATATCTCCTTTGGATTACTTGATATTTGATTCAAGTAGCACCTATAAATTAGGTGTCAAAATTTCAGATATTTCATTCCATATTTTCTACCCATAAAGTTGCGTGCAGTAAGTTGAAATGTACAATGACCAACCGAACAGCAAAGCACCAAGGTCATCTGTTGTAGAAGTGGCATTATTATTGCATTGATAATTCAATAACAGTTCTGGTATGGTGGCAAAACAGTACCTAAATCCCAAGAACCCAACCCCTACAATCCCTCCCTACCAAGGAACAACACACTAGAAGCCATTTAACCTTATTTGCTTGCCTCACACGGAACAAAATGCTACCAGGTCCAATATGCAAAAAATAATACAGCATGCCATCCATCTACCTCAGCAAATTTATCAATAGTCAGCCAAGTCTATGAGGGAGCGCCGAGGTAAGACGCCAGACGTAGGATGTCACAGAAGACGCCTCCGGCAGTCACCTCCGCACCTGCGCCGGGCCCTCGCACAATCAGCGGTTGCTCCTCCTTGTACCTCGAGGTGGTGAAAGCGATGATGTTGTCGGAGCCAGATAGCTGGGCGAATGGGTGGTCCTGCTTGTACCTCTGCAGCTCTACTCGTCCCTTCTTGTTCAGCACGTCCACGGCTCCGACATACCGCAGTACCTTCTCAAGGATAAAATAACTCAATCACCTCTACTTGATAAATTTTGGAAACATCCAGAGTAGATGGAATAAAGTGTGCCAATTAAAAGCTAGATAAACAATAGAATTCAGATTTGGGTATTTGTAAAACTCTGGTTGTAGTCACATGCTACAAATTGACCCGGACATGAGGCAATTCAAGAAGGGGAAAGGTTTGCTCACCTCGCCTGCTGCCTCAGCCTCATGGCGTTGTCTGGCCCAATCCTGATCAAACGATGGTAGCTTTTGCATGAATTCATCTGGCGACGAGCATGACTGCATGGTGAACCCAATTAGGAAGTGCAAAGCTGCAAACGCACAGTAACAAGGTATCGACCGTTACGAATATGATAACTAATTCTTACCCTAAGCGCCTCTGGCACAAGGCTCTCTACCGGGATATCCGAAAGTTCAAGTCTCACGCCAGACTCCCTTGCAAGGATAATGACCTGTTCCACCAAAAGGCAACAAATTATGATGAACAATTAATAAAAAAAAGTTAATGGAAACCATACGTTTCTAAAATAAAGATGTGCAAAAGATGTTCAAATTATTAACCCAGTATATTATTCTTCTATTTTTACCAAAGCTATCAGAGAATGTAGTGTTTGTCAGAATTACCCTTTGGTTTACAGATATGACATCATCTGACTAAACGAGGAAAAGCTAGAAACCTCAGTCAAACGAAAAAAATTGACGTGAATATTGAGTTCGAGAAGCAGTTGGAAGAGCAAGCTTGATTGAAATGCTAACATAAGACATGTGAAGGAAAACTGCATATGCGAACACCTGTTAATATACCCAAGATTAACTATAAATTTGAGAGGAGTTCTGCCAAATAAATGGACCAAGGAAGAATGTAGGAACTTTGGATAAAGGCTCCAAGGTCTAATCTGGTAGTGGTACCCAATATCAACCCCCAAGAATATTCAACTTACTCCCTCCGTTCAATAATAGATGACTTGCATTTGTCTATATATGGATGTATCTAGACACTAAAATATGTCTAGATACATCTATATCTAGATATGTGGAAGTCATCTATTGTTGAACGGAGGGAGTAGTTAATAGGGAAGGCTTGATCTAAATAAAAATAGAAGTTGCCAAGCTTATTGATGATATGAAGATAGGAATCAGATGCGTCATCCAATTAGATATATCTAGCCACAGCACCCAATATTAAATAACAGTCAGAAATTAGTGACACTATTTTTAAAAGAAACCAAGAACTACCTTTCTGGCAACATCTGTTCCAGATAGATCATCTCTTGGGTCTGGCTCTGTGTATCCAGCTTTTTTTGCTTCACTAACAACATCACTAAAGCTTCTTGTTCCTTCAAAATTGTTGAAAATATAACTCAACGTTCCACTGCAATTTAACAGTCACAAACATTGTATCAGCAAGCATCTTATTATATTTATTGAACGTGCAAAATACTGGCAGGGGACTATAGTTTGCCCTGGTGCTATTCTCTTGTAACTAAAACCTGTTTCTTCAATGAAAAAATGTGCAAAAGCTTTTGATACAAAATTTCTATTGATGAACAAAAGGAGCATATACTTTTGCAAATAAACTTTCACTAACACATTTTGCAGATTTCTAAAACTACAGTTTGTGGAAATAAAGTCCGACCGTGCTATTCAAGCATACACACACCTGAAAATGCCTTCAATACGCAATATCTTGTCGCCTGTCTCCAGAAGACCTCGCAGGGTGCTAATGATTGGGAGGCCCGCACCAACAGTTGCTTCATAAAAGTAATGAGTATATGATGCACGCTGTAGGGTTCTTAGTTTCAGATACTGTAAACACACACAAAAAACATTTCTTAGTTTACACAATCCAGCAGGCAGAGGTGCAAGGTAGTAAACACAGGGGATTAACATTGATGTCTGCCTTTGGGAGCAACAAGATCTCAGATAAGAGTTTAAGATTACCGAGCAGCCATGTTTCCACTCACTGTACCATTCAGTGACTGGGCATTTAAAAAACTGGCTAGTTTTCAGGATTTTAAGGGGTTGAGTTCTTGGGAAAATTTTCATCATTATTCTTGTCTTTTTTTTTCCATTTTACAATTAGAACATATGCACCAAAGTGGACTTGATTCATTTAAATCTTGTAGTTTGATGATAGTCAATTGATGTACAATCCATGATCATTAAAGAGGTTAAATGTTATTTCCAATTAACAAAAAGCAGAGAAATATGTTTAGCCAGCCAAATATTCACCTGATCAAGTGGCCCAGAATTCGCCTTTTTGTTTGGCGTGATGACATGGATACCCTTCTTCAACCAATCATAATAGTGAGATGCCACATTTGCATCTGCTGTGCAGTCCACCAACACTTTGTTAGGAAACACATGGTTCTCAGACAAATGGCGAACAAAATTAGTAAGATCAGCGGGTTTTGCTTCCTTCTGTAGATTTTCTTTCCAACTGGTTAGGTCGACCCCTCTACACAAAGAAACCCCCGAAAAAGTTATGAGACATGCAAATGAAGAGGAAATGTCATACAACAATATAATAGCAACACCAAATACAAAATGATGGCCAAGTTATGGTGTTAACAAAACAGTGTTGGTAAGACAGGGAAAAATATATCAGCAGTGTTTTGTATCTAATGCAAAATCTGTCAGGATCCTGCCTAACTATGTAGCTGATTCCTGGGAATGCATTTCTCAGACAGAAGCAAATACAATTTTAATGCAACATTAAGTAGCTCCCCATCTATAGTATTAGGCCATCATCATTACTAAGGCATCACAATGAGGGAGCAAACAAAAGTGTAATGGGTGATCAAGAATTCCAGTTACATGATGCCATTGACAGTCATGAGAAAATTCACCAAAAGAAAAACAGAGATTTCGCCGGACAGCACCCGCTTTTAATTGTGTAAAAGCAGCACCCAGTGCAAAGCAAAGGAGCGATTAGTTGACAGAGGGGGTGGGGGGACAGAAGATTCGGTTACATACGTGTCACTCAAAAGCATCATCCTAGCACCAGTTATTCCAATGACACGCACATCAATATTCATATTTTCCTTGAGAACTGCTACCTGCACAGAAGTTGAATCAATAAAGAGTAGAACGTGATGAACAGTGAACTCGACCTTCAAATTATTCTGTTGTCAGGTCAAGCACAACATTTCACTTTTAGTGTAGACTCAGTGTAGGATTCATAACAGAAACAGCTTATACTAGAGTTCTGGTCATGTAGAATATAAAATGAAACAGTTTATTTTGTGTTCTTTCTCATAATAGTTGCCTATATTAGATATGTAGGCAAATCTTAGCATTTACATCCAATCTTGTCAGGCAAATAAAAGAATCATCAAACGTTTATTTCCGCTGCATGTACGGACTACCCGGGAGGAATACCATATACATGTACTGCTCGCCATTAGTAAACGACAGTTATTTATTATCTTGTTTACGCACATTCATTGATACGGTTGGTATGGTAAGCACTAGAGCCACAAAATTATCACTATGTTATGACACAGAAAAGAAAAGTTGACTACATCAAAGCGACTACTTTATCATTTCAAACAAAACACTTTTTGAGGCTTCTTTAACAAATTACACTGACGGCATTTTTTTTACAAGAAAACTTCAAAGGAAGTGGCAGTCTTTGTCATTTTTGCGACCGTGTTTCACCAATAGATATTTTGTCAGTGGAATTCTCAAAACTCTCTTTTCGGTGGATATACATTTTTAAATGCTAGGCGTGAGATGTCACAACTCCAAAATAAATTAAAATGATTGAATATTGGCCAGTACATAATATGAGTATCAAAAACAAGATACCTGTTCCCTAAGCTGGTTAAGCAATGTTGCGCCAATCAAACCAGGTCCAATTATACCAACAGCTAGTGTGGTTTTTGAGAGAAAGAACCTCGAGTGAGCAGCTCTGAGAGCCCTGACACAATCTTCTTGCTTCAACACAACAGTAATATTGTACTCACTGCAACCTTGAGCTATTGCTCGTACATTAATGTTTGCCTGCACCAATTTTTACAGGGGATATCAGTCCAGTATCAATGGCAATCCAAATTTTACCAAACACAAAACTGTAAGCACCTTTGCTAGCGCATCAAAAAGGATTGCACTGACTCCAGGAGTACTTGCCATTCTCAGGCCAACAGCAGCAAGAATGCTGCAACCATTAATGACTTCAACCTGAAATGAATCATGTGCAACAGTGCAAGGCATGAATTTGTTTGGTGTCACACAGTAAAGACTTTGCTATGCATTTGCATGACAATAATAATTTCTTTAGCAAAACATTGACAAGGATACAAGTGATGCTTTTCAAATATTATGTTTGTTCTGATGAAGACAAATTCAACAAATACTTTATAAAAAAATGACAGGACAAATACTTTCAAAATTATTACAACATATCCGTGGTCCTATGTCAAGTTTGATCTTCTCAACTTTGCTTCGACCTGTCGACTCCCCTAGCCATGTTTGCTCATATGGAATAGGAAAAGGTCCATTTTTCGCATAAGTTTGTTTTTCCACTTTCAACTATTGAAAACAGTCCACTTTTTACCCTCAAGTGGTTTTCACTGACGTGGATGCCAATTTTACTTCCATTTCTAGCAACATGCCAGTAGACATGAGACACGTGGTCTCCCTGTCACCCTTACAGCCTAACCCAATTGTGAAACCACCTGAGGGTGAAAAGCAGACTATTTCAATAGTTCAAGGTTGCAATTCAAACAGCTTTAGAGTTCAGCACTAAGAAATTTGTGAACTTTTGAAGTTTAGTGTTGAAAATTACACTTTTTTAAAAGTTTGATACATCTAGATTAGAGAAACTACTACGAGAAGATTACACTATTTTGTGGGGATTTATGTAAAGGTAGTGTTTTCGAAGACAACAATCACCTTAGATAGCCGTCCTGCTGCTAATGCCTCGCGAAACCTAGCATGCAAGGCTGCAGAAACTGCTTCAACCTCCTTTTCTGGAACAGCAAAGCATATCGAGTGTTCACTGCTAGCCTGCACATACCTTACAGTGAGGAAGAACCCTAATTAATTGTATGAAGATACAAGACTGAAATACAAAAACAACCTGAGATATCATGATAACATTAGCTCCGACATCTTTGACAGCACTAAATATGGCATTTGCTGTACCTGGAACACCAGCCATTCCAGTTCTGCAAGAAAGATATGAAGATCATTAAAGAAATAGAAGAAAAAACTGTTTTAGTAATACAAAGTCATGTCATCTGCATGTATGTCGATAGCTCTATTTCTCTTATGAGTTGACCTTGCAAGGTCTTCTGAAGCTCCATAAGGCTGTTTGGTTGGGATTTTTCTGGCTTTTTGGCTTTTGGCTTATAAACCACAAAAGGGTGCTTTGGTGGCTTATAAGCCTAAAATCAAAAGCACCTATTTAGGTGTTTTTGTGGCTTATAAGCCAAAAGCCAAAATTAAGCCTAACCAAACAGCCTCGGAGACCATGAAAGTAAGGTATCACAGAGATAAAAATCATAATCAGATGGCCCTTCAAAAAAAAATCATAATCAGATTATACAAATTACGAATCATGATACCAGCTTACCCTTCAACGTTAACAAGGGCTAATTTATCTATAGTGGCAAATGATTTGACACAAGCATCCAAATCAGCATCTTCATTAGCAGGCTGCTTGCAAATCACAGTTCCAGGAGCAGAGAGATTGAACATGTTCCTGATGACAATGGGAATATTGTCTTTCATCACAGGTATAATGGTACGGGGATGCAATACATTTGCCCCAAAATATGACTGCAAAGAACAAATTCAGGTTAGCAATGAAGTTTAGTGGGGTGATCAAATAGCCTCGTTGCAAGAAATGAATCCCAAGCTAGGTTCCTAATTCCCAGCAAGCAACTCCAGCTCAACCAAAGACTTTAATGCGACGAAACATTTCTTTGCGGAAGAGCCCCTGCTGCACATGATGCAGGCTGCCACCCACGGTTGTGTCGCCGTGCTCAACAGTAGTAAAAGCTGAAAAGCAGTAATGTGAGCAGGTGCTCAAGAATAGAGAAATTACCATTTCCCAGGCCTCCTGATACGATAATGTGCTTAAGATCACAGCCTCGCTGACTGCATTAATCAGATGATTGTCAATCAGATATATACTTAATTCCTTTAAGTGCACTAGTTACTCCCGAAAAATATTATGTGTGTGTCAATGTTCAACCAGCAAGTTGAACGAATGCAATGGAAAATATTTAGTTCAAAAGCACAAGACCCATGTGAGACAAACCTTTTCTAGGATCGGCGCTAAATACCCCATCGACATCAGTCCAGATTGTGACCTGGCGTGCCATAACAAGAGAGCCAATTATTGCTGCTGAGAAATCACTTCCATCCCTTTTCAGAGTAGTAGGGATGTTTTCAGTCGTACTCGCAATAAAGCCAGTAGCAACTATTATCTCTGCAGGTTGGCGTGAAAACCATTTCTCGAGTCGCTTCTCAGATTCCACATAGTCAGGATCTACCATGTCAGAACCACTAGGTTTTACAACTAAAACTTCTCTTGTATCCATCCAACTACAAGATGCTCCAGACTGCATAATTTAGATCAGACAGTACATGTCAGTTTGTTAAGAAAGGTTAACACTATCAAGATGTCTAGATTATGTAAGAAGATGAAGGAAAAGTAAGTAAGAGTTTCTCTTGTTTATATATACTGCAAGATTTACCCTTCTTTAAGAAGATTTTTTCTCGTACTTTTTTTTGGGGGTTTCCATACGTTCTGTAGGGTTTCACATCTACCCCAACTTGCTTGGGACAAAATGCTTTGTTGTTGTTGTTGTAGAAAGTAAAAAATCTGAGTGTAATAATTAAGCTACTATCTTACTATACATACATTTTTGGCACAAGGAGAAAGTAACAACAATGAGCCAATGCTCCTGTAATTGAGTTTAGCCACAATTTTTTTGCATCTTCTCGGTACTGAACTGAACTAAAGCAGGATCTGCTGGTGGATGCACATCCTGTAAGGTACTTTTAGATAAGGACTGAATTACAACAAGTCACAACAGCTGAACAGCCCCTGCAAACATTAATCAGAAAGAGCTTGCAGAACAGCCCTACAAAACTTGAAGCTCCTATGCTCTCACCCCTGATGCTTGCCTTTCATTTTCTTAGGTGTATTGTTGTGACACGTGGGAGTATTAATTTAAGTTCAAATGTTATTGCGGTGTTGTGGTTTAGTTAGCCATTCACATAAGAAAATGCAACTCCAAGTAGCATAGAAAAAATTGAGAAAGCTACCTATCCTAGGATGTTGCATGCTGCAGCATTTATACATTAATGAACTTAGAGATAAGTTGTATAACTTTAGAAGCACTTTCAATCTGTACCTTCTTTATAGCATAGGATAGCATCTGAGATGACCACAACTCTCCATGCCCAACGACGAATTCAGAGAAAGATTCTGTTGCATGTCCAGCTGCAAACATATAAATAGAACCAAGGTATTACACATCTATTATAAAAGATTAGGACTTTCACATTATTTCCTATCTAGTCATATGGCAGCAGATAAGTCAACCATCAGTAAGATGGAAGACGATGTACAACAGAATACTAGTCAATGGTCAAAGATGTGCCCGAACAGTTATAACTGATACAGTGATTCTGACTCTGTCTGCAAAAAATGATCCAAAACAAGATTGCATGTCTTTCTGAAATGATGTTAAAGTAGACAAAAGTATAAGTGAACACGCTAGTCAGCACATTGCTACCCTAGCTGACAGTAAATCACATGCAAAGGCTGCCTCAACTAGTTTCTCTCAATACTTCAGGTGACCAGAGGACCAAATATGACACTAAAACAAATACTCCCTCCGTCTCAAAATAATTGACTTGACTTTGCCTAAATATGGATGTATGTACACACTAAAACATGTCTAAATACATCCATATTTCGAGAAAGTTAAGTCAATTATTTTGAGAAGGAGGGAGTACATACCAAAGAAAATATAAGCTTCTACAAAAAATAAATTCAAGCAAGCTGATGATGCTTGAGCTTCTGATGCAAATTTAAAGCATGAAAAACTCAGCATTTAGCAGACATCAAGATCTCCCCATGACAGCAATAGCAACAAAAGAAATATTTCAACAATCAGCGAAAGAACATACTTTCGAGGGATGTTATACAAAATTCATACTTTCTAGGGACCTGGCAATCAAGAGTAGCAACTCAAAAAGAAAATACCATGAAATATGGAGAATTAGTATTTCAAACCTATATAAATAGCACGGAGCATTGCCCTCAGGTTACTGATGTCCGAATGCAACTGAGACAAGAATCTTGCAAGATCTTCTCCATCAAGAATTTCCTTCGCTGCAGACATATGCTTCTCAAAAACTTTATCCAATGCTTCTGTGTAAGAATCATCCCTTGACTGAGCCTTATGCACGAGACTGTACATCATGTCGGTAACTTTGGACATTGCAGATACAATGATCAGCTTTCTCTCGGAGGAGTCACCAAGAACTACATCAGCAACATTCTGAATTCTCTGAGGTGTTCCCATGCAAGTGCCACCAAACTTGTGCACAGACCACATATCACCTTTTGGAAGATAAGTACTGACTTCAAGTTGTTCAACTGAAACGGCTGCTGCAAGAAACAAGTTGGATGCAAAGAAAACCGCAAGTCTTAGATGGTTACAATGTGCATGTCTGGTTGATAAAAAAGGTAAAATCTGCATAAAACTATGTACACCTAAAATATAACACCAAGCAGAGCATGTGACATTGGAACTCAGAAGAAAAACAGAAATATAAGAATAGCAAAAGTAGATGTCCTCAATAACGGAGACAAGGGTAAGAGGGAGCTGTCAATTTGGGGGCAACATTACTAATTGGTCCTCCTGGCCATATTTATTTGGTTCTGCCCATGGAGATCCCAAAACAAGTTGATGCTACATGATTGAATCTTTGTCTTGTAACAGAATTATTGAGAATTTTTTTTTTTTTGAGGTAACACAGAGTTATTGAGTGGCTAGAGTCAATGATTTATAAGTCAAGTCGTTTAACAAACTTTTATTGCAAGATGTATGGTAGGGCTAATACAGAGTTCTTGAACACAGACAATGGACTGACGGAAGGAAAATTACCAGCTGCTGGTGTGAGCAGATTCCTGGAACCATGTCTTTGCGAACTTCCTTGAGAGTAACCTATCCTGAACAAGATAGTGACAAAACAATAAGGAATATTAACTGAAATTTGGCAAGGCAATAACTGACCTCAAAATAGAATTAATGAAGATGCACAATATCTAAGGTAGATCTTAACGCGGATAGGGGCTTAACACGAGACTTCAGAAGTTAACTACTCCAGAAAGGTTGAGAACACTTTCCAGGAATTATTTACTCAGCAGCTTTAATAAGATCAGAATGGAAGATTGAGCATGCAACTGAGGCCCGAAATGCCAAGTGCAACTGCAAGTGAAACTGGGTATTCATTTGGGATTTTACAATAGATAAATATAAGCCAGATCATTTATAGCTGAAATTTTTTTGTTAAATCACAACTACGCTCATTGCAGAAAACACTACCTTAGAGCACCCAAAGGTCGGTCCTGATTTCTCTCGCACTTCAAACATTGTGAAACTGCTTCCCTGAAGATTTGTCAAGCATCACAACGTTAGTGTAAGATGAGAGGGATCGAAAGAGCGGCAGTGAACACTCCCGAATAAAACAAATAGTGACAGAGGTGCAGAATGTGCAATCAGAGAAGATATAATTATAACATCTTAACTATTATTGACTCTGTTTAAGTTACCTCAAGTTCACAATCATGTTATTGATGCAAAATGTATCTCCATCTGTTTTGTAACTGAAGTAGACTGATACATGAAGCACAAGTTTTAAGTTTTAGACATTGATGCGGTATCCAACATAAATCTTCGACTGATACCTTTTCTATGTGTATTCTAGTACAGGAATTGCTTAAAATATGTATTATAAAAAAATTCATGGAAAACCAATAATACTATTTTCATCCGATCAATACAAATATTATTTCTGACTGCACGCCTTATAGAAGTCATGTAGTACTTGCAGAAAAAGGAGGCAGTAGTATGTTAAATCTTTTGACAAGATTATATGATGTCCATTTCTGTTCAAAAATAATCAAACAAGTCTATCCAGCGCCTCCTCACCACGGCGCCGCCAAACTACCAACACATAAGCGCCGTTTGCGCATCCAAACCCCATCCCTGATGAGCCAGACAGCCACAACCACGGTCAATACATTAGCGGCGTAAGATCGCGCCGATCTCTGCCAGCCCACGACAGGCTGACGCGGTCGAGCCGGCGACCGCGCCGTCAGAGCTACTCGTGCCACGGCGGACCTATATGTCGTCGCTAGCGGCGAGGGAAATGAGGAGAGGTCCCGAACCTGCCACAGGCGGACGACCGGGGCCGTCGTCGAGCGGCGGCGGATGGCGAGACGTGGCTCGCGACGGCGAGGGTCCGCATCTCGCGGCGTGGCGGCGGCGCGCGAGGGAGGGAGAGAGGGGTGAGGAGAGGAGAAGAGAGAGAAGGTGACAGCAGGAAAGGCAAGAGCCGCAAGACGCCAAGAAAACCCTGCTTTAACCCCCCGGCCCCCGCGCGCAGACCGCCGCTTTCACGTTGTCGAAGCATTTGCCGTGATGTGTAGACACTGTTCACGAATCTTTTTGTTTTCCGTAAAATAATTTCAAAGATTTGCGCACTTTGGAGCTTATCAGTAAAAGGTGACAGCACCTAATTAAAAGATCAGGTAGACAGGGATTTTTTTATCACCTAATTAATCAAGATTAAAATGGTTTGAGGCTAGCTTGGAGCCACCGTACTCAAACTCAAAACAAGATATTTTTGACTTTGGTAAAATTTCTGTAACATAATCAACCAACCATAGGTTGGGTCACTGCTACGACCATTTTTTTGTGTCGAATTTTGTTGTTGTTATTGTTGACTAGGCTTGTTGTACCGTTGTTATTCTTCCTAGTCTGTTGGGCCTTGATCCACTATAGGCGGCATGCACCTGCGTGTGCCTCTGCACGTCCACACGATCCTCCTCTGTAACTATATGTACCTCATGACTCGGGAATACAAATTGTGTCGAGACTCACAATTCAGCTTGGTATCAGAGCTTCGCTTTCTTCGACCTGTCCCCTCCCTCTCCTCTCCTCACCGCAGCAATGGCTGCCCCTGCCAACAACGCTCTGGCCCTCATCCCTCCTGCCGTCTCTATCCACAATATCAACGTGCTCAACTACATCTCCTTCTCCCTCGACACCTCTGGCAAACGATACCGCAAGTGGCGCCACATAATCCTCACCCTCCTCTCCCGCTATGACGCCCGTGACCACGTGGAGGAAGAAACTGATCTTCACCTCGCCGACGACGAGTGGCGGAAGGTCGACATCACCATCTCGCTTTGGTTCCTCGCCACCATCGCCGATGATCTCCAGCAGATTGTTCTCAAGGAGGAGGCCACCGCCTTCGACACATGGACGGTCGTCCATGCCTTCTTCACCGCCAACAAGGCCGGCCGGGCGATGCATCTCCGCAAGGAGTTCCATGAACTCAAGCAAGGCGATATGTCCATCAGCGCCTATTGCGGCAAGCTGAAGGAGATCTCGGACGCCCTCGCCGACGTCGACGATCCAATCGACGACCGCCAGCTCACCATGCGCCTCCTCGACGGGCTCGGCAAGAAGTACGCTCTTCACGCCGAAATTCTGCAGACGCCGCTCCCCTCCTTCGCAGACGCCCAGTCCCGTCTTTAGATCGCTGAGATCTCCATCGCCTCCAAAGCTCTGGACGCCGCCGCCCAAGCACTGGTCGCGCACGATGGTGCCGCCGGCTCCGGTGACCGCGGTGACCGCGGTGGTCAACCCAACGGCAACCGCGGCGGCCACACTGGTGGCCAAGGTCATCCCAACGGCGGTGGTCACCAGCCCAACGGGCAGCGCGGCGGCTACAATGGCGTCCACCACGGAGGCTACCACGGTGGCCCCAACGGCGGCTACAATGGTGGATACCAGGGAGGCTACAATGGGGTTACAACGGTGGCCACCAAGGCGGATACGGAGGCGGCTACAATGGCGGTCAACACGGCGGGCGCGGGGGGCGTGGACGCGGCCGCGGCCGTGGCCGCGACAATGGTGGGCGCTGGTACCAGCACCAGCCCATGTACCACCAGGCGTACCAGCCGGTCTACCCCGCCCCATACGGAGGTCGCCCTCCGTTCTTCGCGCCAAACGCCGGCGGCATCCTCGGCGGACGCCCCGGTGTACCGACTCAAGCCTACACCGTCACCATGCCGGGCCACTACGCGCCTGTCCCCATGGCGCCTTCTTGGGATCACAACGCCTTGATGCATGCTGCCCCGAGCAGCACTGGCGTCCCATACGGTGGCCAGGGGCCATGGATCCTCGACACCGGCGCTAGCGCCCATATCACCAACGACCCTGGTAACCTCTCCTCCTTGCATTCTCCATTAAAGCAAAGTTCTTCACGCATTGTAGTTGGCAACGGATCCTCACTTCCCATCCTCACCACTGGTTCTGCTCGCATTTCTCCACACAACTTTCGTCTCGATAATGTGCTTGTCACCCCTGATATTGTCAAAAATCTCATATCTGTTAGGAAACTTACCACTGATAATTCTCTTGCAATTGAGTTTGACCCGTTCGGTTTTACTGTGAAGGACCTAGCTACCAGGGCCAATCTTCTGAGATCCAATAGTACCGGCGACCTCTACCCACTCCATGGCGTGCTTCCTTCTTCGCTCTCGGCGCTCACCGTTTCCAATGCCAGCACTCTGTGGCATAGACGACTTGGGCATCCCGGCAACTCCACCATGTCTCGTTTAGCTCATTCTGTTCTTCCTGAATGTAATAAAGTAGCACCTTCATCCTCGATTTGTGAGGCATGTCAGTTAGGAAGACACACACGTTTGCCTTTCTCCCCATCCATGTCTTTTACCACTACTCCATTTCAACTTATCCATTGTGATTTGTCGACCTCCCCTGTACCGAGCTTCTCTGGATATCAATACTATCTTATTGTTTTAGATGACTATTCTCACTACTCGTGGTGTCGAGACATCGTAGTAGTTTTCATAGACGGGGGTGCCATGAGACTACGGTAGAGACGTGGGGTAACGGGATAGCGTAGTAACACAGAACACAGGATTTTACCCAGGTTCGGTACGTCGCGACAGTACGACGTGCCTACTCCTGCACTTCTCACTAATTGGGACTAAAGCCCGTAAACAGGGTTACAATGTGAGGGTTTGGATCTAAGCTACTCGACGAGGATGAGCTTCTCGGCGAGTTGGCGTAGAGCTTCTCTGTTTTCTCGTTGTTTTGTCTATCTTCCGTCCGGTTTTATATAATAGCCGGATTAGGGCGTACAGAATAGGAAACCTAGAAAACTACGGTAACTTGTAACTTGGAAAGCAAGGAATCCGTCTTCTCCTCCAAGCCAGATCACATGGGCTGTGATCCGGGTTCTTCTAGAATCCGGCTTCTGCGCGTCGGATTACTGGGCCGCCTAATGGACCTAAGCCCACTACCACTTAGGCCACCCTGGTAATCCGGCACTTGGCCCACCATCTTCTATACCCCTATTTGGTATATATCCGACAGTAGCCCCCAAGAAGGATCAAAACTCTGATTCTCCGCTATTCGCCAAATGTTCTTTGTCCGAGAAATACTGACTCAGCAGTCTTGATTCTTCTTATTCTTCATTTGAAAAAGATGGTGACATGAAACTCGGAATCCCGAAATTCCGGCTTTTTTCTCACGATCCTTCGTGGAGAAGAAACTTCCTACGTCAGCGCACTCAACCATGCTGACGTAAGCGACGTTTGAGATTTACTCGGAAAAACTCAGAAACGTATCTCTGACAGATTCGCGCGGGAAACGAGGAGATAATCATCATTACTCCGTCGTTTCATTTCACGGATTTTCCGGCGAGCGACACGCGGCAAACATCCAACGGTCAAAATAGCCGTTGGCACGCATCTAAACGGTTTTCCGGCTATAAATAGCCGTCCTCGTCCTCAACGAAAACTTTCCTCACTCCCCACTGTCCACGCCATTGACGCGAACGAGCTCGAGAGCAAAGCACTTGTCCCAGGCGCTCTTAGCATCCAAGCACGCCGGAACGCCACGCACCACCACGAGATGGCCTCCTCGCCGTCATCGCCGACCCGCGCCGCCATCAACGAGCTTATCAGCGATCTAGATCCGCAACTGGGATCGCCCAAGCACACCGGCGACGAGCCGGAGAAGACCACGGCCTCCGCGGCGGGCGACGCGAATTCTTCCGTCGCCGCGGACGTTGCGGGATCAAGCTCCGCAGCCTCCCCGCCGTTTGCTCCAGAAACGGCGGAGGAGAAAATCCAACTCCTTGGCGACGAACTCGCCGCCGCGGAGGCTGCCACCTCTGCCGCCGCCGGAGCAGACGAAGAAACGGAGTCTGCAGGCAACTGGATTGCCTGCAGCATTCCTCCGGCTCTCCTTCCAAACCTGGAAAAGGAGGGCCTGGTTCTTAAGAAGAAATGGCGGCTTCCAGAAGACGAGACCGAGCCTACGCCAAAAAATGGCGAAAGGGTCCTTCTCTGTTCCCACCTTCTTCGAGGTATGGGACTTCCACCTTCTTCCTTCTTCCTCCAAATCCTTTCTCACTACAACATCCAGCCCCATAACCTTCCTCCCAACTCCATCCTCTACATGGCCGGCTTCCAGGCTTTGTTCGAGGGCTACTTAGGGCTAGAACCTAGGTTAGATTTCTGGACTTACTGCTTCGGGGTTAAGCGGAACTCTTCGGAGGGCGCACTCCCGACTTGCGGGACCATATCTTTCACTCTTCGGAGATTCCGAGAAGATTGGTTCCCCAAGATAAAAACTTCGGAATCCGTCAAATTTTGGACGGGTTCCTTCTTTTATCACCCCGACGTGCCTTTCCTTAAGGAAGCTGTCGGGGTTCCTCCTTTTGTGAACTCTGCCGCGGTTCCCCAAGACAACTGGGGAACGGAAGCCGTCCAGGTTCTGCCGCCAGATCTACTAAAGATCAAACGGCGCATCGCCAAGCTCACCTCCATGGATCCGCCTCTAACCGGCATGGACACGGTTCTATGCTGGCTGATTAGGCGAATCCAGCCATTGGCCAACCACAGCGGCCGTCTCCTGTGCGAATACACGGGAGTCAAGGATCCGATGCGGACAACCACCAAGGATTGGCCCGCAAAGGAGCTTCGCCGGCGCATCAACCAATTGGTCGCATCACACGACCAATACGAGGCGAGTCGGCCAATGTATACGGCCGAAAATCCGGTTCCCAAGGTAATTTTTCAGTCATTTGGGTACAGTTTTATTTTTTCTCGGATTTTCTAGCTTATGATTTTGATCTTGTTCGTCCGACAGTTCGCGGATCTTTCAGATTCGGACTTGGTATCCGAGGCTGAGCTGGACGCGCTGCGCACCGCCGCTACAGGTGGACGCAAGCGCAAGAAGATAACTTCCTCGGAAGAAATTATCGATCTTGACGGAATCCCCGTCGCCACTTCCAGGTTCTTTCTTCTGGATTCTTTTTCATGAGAACTTTTCATCCATCCTCAGTTTTTTAACTTTTCCGGGTTTTTTGTTTTTAGCCTGCCTCCCTCCAGTTTAAAACCAAAGAAGCTGAAGAAACACAAGGTTGTTTCCAGCCGAGGCGGTCAACCTTCTTCCGCCGTTGCCCCGAACACGCCGTCCACAATGGCGGAAGAGCAAACTGCAGCCCCCACCACCAAGCCCTCAGAGCCCAGCCAGCCCGTTGTGTCGGACCCGGACACGAGGGAAAGGGCGGCTCCAGAGGTGGAGAAATTTTCTCGGACTTTCGACGAGGAGATTCCCACCTTTGACAAAGACTTCAAGATTATCAACGACGGCCTAAGCGCGGCCGGAACTGCTTTTGCGGAATACGCAAAAGAGTTCCAGGAAAACTTGGCGGGTTTGCACCGAATGAGCCAGGTATGTAACTCTAGCCCCCAAGCATTAAACAAAATTGCATGCCTGTTTTGCTTTGATGTTTTTTGTAACCATTCTTTTCCTTGCTATGTTGCAGCAAACCGCCGAAACCATAAACATGGAAGTTTTCAACAAACTCACCATCAAGAATAAGGAGGTTAGAAATCTCCTTTCTATTCTTGAGGAGAGAGAGGCGGAACTGGCATCGTCTCAGCTCGCTTTGACGGAAACATCAGGTACACATTTTTCTTCTGAGGTTTGCAATTCAATTTTTTGTCTAAGTACTTATTCCAGAAATTTTCTAAATCCGGAATTTTCTTTGCTTTTCAGCTGCTTTGGCTAAAGCCAAGCAAATAGCTGAAGATGCCGGCAATGCCGAGAATCTCCGAAAGGAGAATTTGGAGCTTCACAAGCATCTTGTGAAGGCTCAAAAGGATCTGGAAGCCAGCAACTTGGCCCTTGGAGTTGCCAACTCCAAGGCTTCTGAACAGGCGGAGAAGGATAAATCCACCATCCAGGATTTAGAGAATGCTCTGAACCTTCGCCTGGAGGAAATCTCCGAGATCGACAAGCTTCTCGGTAATTTTTCGTTACCTTTTTTATTTTTCCATATCTTGTTTTTCTTCTCTGTTTTTTGCCTAACACTTTTGATTGTTTTGTCGGAAAAAACAGGAGATATCCCAGATGGTACCCGGCTTGAAGGGATCCAAGCCTTTGGGAAGATGTGGACTTCTATCCGTGCTGCTGGAATGCAGCTGGTGAACAAGTTTCTTCCCGCAAGGACTGGGGAGTTCTCGGAGGTTGAAAAACTTCCGGGAGCCATCATGGAGGTGGCGGAATCTAGGGATTCTATCCTGCGTTCCGCTGCACGGGGTGGTGCGCGTATGGCACTCGGCCTTATGCGCATGCACTACCCCGGTGCTAAATCCTGGCGCGTGGCGTCCGGTGTCCCTCAGGGATACACGGACACTCAGCAAAATACCATCTTTGATGAAATCAAAGGCCACGCCACCCAGATTGCCTCCATGGTGAATATTTCCATCAACTATCCAGAAGAAGAGATCCCTCCAATTCCCGAAGACGACAGCAGCGAGGAGGAATCCGATGCTTGAAGGGCTACCTTTGACCTGGATGGCAAAAAATAGACAATAGGAGCATTACTGTTCTTTCAATGTAATCTGCAATGTAATGCCTCTATTTGTATGAATGAAAAATTCCGCCTTTTGCAATTATTAGTTATGAAATTTTTTGCAAGGTTTTTCGGATGTTGTTATTCCTTTTATCTTCTAAGTTCTCTGGCATATATGTTTTAACTGTCCTTAGTGTTTGAAATGGCTCAAATAGCAATATGAATCGTCATGCCGAGTAACTGGGAGTAACCAATCAGTTTAAACTCGGAAACATGGACCATGCTAAAGGCATTTTTACTAACTAGTTCCAGCAACCCAACACATACGCAATCAGATAATGCTTAGAGAAACAAGGAACTTTTTAACCGAAACTTGGGCACGCAGGCAATTCAAGTTTCCTTTAGCCGTTAGCAGGCTGAAAAAACATTCAGTTACTTAACGCCGAGTACACAGGCACAATTCGGGTTAACATTGAGTATTTTGTAAGATCATTGGGAAATAGAGAAGGTGGAAACATGCTTTTACTATAATGAACATGTAAAAAACATGGATACCAGAAATCCAACAACTTTATTTCATGATCTCAAAAGATGTTTACATAGATATTGAACTAAGTATAGAAGAGACATAACTGCTATGTATTCCAAAGCTTTGCTATCCACTTGACTTTGTCGGATTTCTTCAACAACTTGTATAATGTTAAGATTTTAGCCCCCAGCCGACTAATAAATCTGCTAACGGCAGCTGCGGAACCCGTCAATCTTTGGACATCTTTGACACAGGTAGGTTTTGTGATATTCAAGATTGCCTTGATCTTTTCCGGGTTAACTTCTATTCCTCTGTGAGAAACGATGAAACCCAGAAGTTTTCCTGAGGGAACCCCGAATACGCACTTAGATGGATTCAACTTCATCTTGTAGGTGCGTAAGTTTTCGAAAGTTTCTCGCAAATCCTCAAGGAGTGTATCTTTTTCCTTGGTTACGACAGCAATATCGTCCACATAAACATGGACATTTTTTCCAATCTGACTATGCAAACAACGTTGCATGCAACGCTGGTAGGTTGCACCTGCGTTCTTCATGCCAAACGGCATGGTTACGTAATAATACGTCCCGTATGGGGTTATGAAAGAAGTCTTAATTTGATCTTCCTTTTTCATGCGTATTTGGTGGTACCCGGAGTATGCATCCAAAAAGCACAAAAGCTCAGAGCCTGTTGTAGCATCTATTATTTGATCGATTCGCGGTAATGCGAACCTATCTTTCGGACACAATTTGTTCAAGCCTGTGTAATCTATACACATTCTAAGAGCAGTAGTGTCTTTCTTCGGTACTAATACCGGATTTGCGGACCAGTCAGTATGGATCACTTCCTTGATGAAATCCGCTGCTAAAAGCCGGATAATTTCCTTGCCAATAGCCTTCCGTCTTCTTCCGTCAAATCGACGGAGACCTTGTTTGACGGGTTTTGATCCAGGAATAACCTTAAGTTGGTGCTCAGCAAGTTCCCTGGGTACACCTGGCATGTTCGCTGGACACCAGGCAAAAATATCCCAGTTCTCACGGAGGAACTTGATGAGCTCGCCTTCCTATTTGTCAGTCATCCCAGTCCCTACGACGACACATTTTGTCGGATCTTTGGGATCTAGGATTACCTGTCTTGTATTCTCGGATGCCTTGAAGCTGTCTGTTGGCTTCCGAGTTTCTTTTCCTGCCGGCATTTCTGACGGCGATACCTCCTTGGCTATTTCCTTCAATTCTTCCTTTGCTATAACTCTCTGAGCGCAAAGGGCGTTTTCTTTCTCCAACTCATTTGCCAGCTTAAAATCACCAGCTATAGTGATTACTCCTCCCTTGGGTCCTGGCATCTTCAGCTTGTTATAAATATAACAGGATCTTGCCATGAATTTGGCGAAAGCTGGACGTCCGAGTATTGCGTGATACACGCTTTCGAACGGCACTACTTCGAAGGATACTTTTTCCTGCCGGAAGTGATCTTTATCTCCGAAGGTGACATCTAGGGAAATTTCTCCTAGGGATCGTGCTTGCCTGCCAGGGACGATACCATGGAAGCGTATATTGCTGTAGTTGAGCTGAGACTCGGAAATCTTCAGGTGCTTCAGTGTATCGAGGTACATTATGTTAATGCTGGATCCTCCATCCATCAGCACTCTTCTTAGCCTAGTATTTTGAACAATAGGGCTTACAACAAGAGCTTGTGTGCCGGGTTCAGGGATATTTCCGGGATGATCAGACTGATCCCAGACTATTGGTGTGTTAGAGTACTTCAAGAATTTCGGGGTTGCCGGAACAACCGCGTTTATTTCTCGAAGTGTTCTTTTTGCCACCTTTGTTGATGGGGTTGCTAAGAAAGTTAGCATTGCTTCTCCATCAACCCTCGGAAACTTGGGTTCGCCTTTACGCTCCTGTTCCTGGATTTTTTCGTCAGTGTCCGATTCACTGTCTTCTTTGTCAGCTTCTGGCTTTTGCTTGGCGGGTTTCCTTTTGGAACCCTTCCCTTTATTTCCGGACCCTGCAGTGCCCTTCATGTGCTTATTCAGCCGGCATTGCGCGTTTGTATGGGTGGGTTTCCCAAATTGCGAGTGGTGAACGCAAGGTTCCGACTTAATCCTTTCCCACTCCTCTGGAGTGTAATTGATTGGATCTGGGTTGCGTCCGTTCCACTTATTTCCCTTTTCTCCTCCAAAGGCTATGTTCACCTCTTTGGGCTTTGTCGTTGTTTCTGGAGTGGCTTTTTTGTCAGAACGAGGGGTTTTCTTGGCAAGTATCAACGATTCAATATTGCCTCCTCTTGCTCTGATGTCGTCCTCGGCTGCGGCATGCTCATTGGCGGTTGTAAGCATGGATCCGAGATCCTTGTGCTTTTTGGAACCAACCATGAACGGTACAAGTCCGGGTTTTAGGCCATTGACGAAAGCATGCATTGCTTGTACGTCAGTTACTCCAGAGCAACTATTCTTCATTGCTGTCCATCTGGAGATGAAATCCACGTATGGTTCATCCTCAAATTGCGTGCAACGGTTTAGCTGGTTGATGCTATTCGGGCGTTTGTATGTTCCCCGGAAATGCTGAGTAAATACTCTAGCCATATCGTCCCAGCTATCGACAGTTCGTGACGGTAATCCATTGATCCAATCTCTAGCTCCATCCAGCAGCATTAGGGGAAGAAACTTGACAGCTTCCAGGTCTGTCCCATTGTTGATCTGGACGGCTGTATAGTAATCCGAGAGCCAGGTATCCGGGTTTGAGCTGCCAGTGTATTTCTGGTACGTTGGACCGACCTTGGCAAAGCCAGAATGCAGCGTTATTCTTCGGATCCTGTCGGTAAAACATTTAGAACCAAAGTATAGATCATCTTTTTCTGCTCTGTCAATGTGTGCAGAATATCTTCCGGTTGAATGGACAGAAGGGGATCTGCTCCTTTCTCTTCCATTGTTGCGCGAACACTCTCTTCCGGGATTGTTTCTATCTCTTCCGTGTTCACGCCCTTTTGGATTAGGCGGAGTTCTACTCCTGTGCCTTTCTTTGTCCTTAGGCGGTGTCCGGGATCTCTCACGCCTGTGAGGTATATCGTATCTTCCAGCTTTCTCAGCTGGGTTTCTCGGAGGTGGCATTATTTTGTCGTCTTTCCGGTGTTTGTCTTCCCGATCATGGGGTTTATACCCATCTTTCGGGAGATGGGATCCGGTTTTAGACGTTGCGTCCCTGTTGTCGGGGTTTTTCTTGTCTTTTCTCGGATCCTCTTTTTTATCTTTTGAGTTGTCTGAATCCCCGGGTTCTTCCGGTCCAGGTGCTCCAGCAGCGCAAGTAGCTGTCTTGCATAGGGCGGAGTTATCATGCAGCCTCCCTGATCGCTCTTGAGCGCGCTGTTGTTGTTGCAATGCTTTTCCTAGGAAAGCATACACCCCTTGGAGTTTTTCCCCGTTGGAATACAGATCGTTGTTAAGAATCGCGAACGCTGCTTCCGCGTTTTCTGCTGCGGTCTTGTATATTGGTTCACCCTTGGCATCTTTGCCGTTTACCTGCTTTTGCCAAGACGGGTTATGGAACCTTTCTTTTGGCGGCAGTTCTTCCGGTCTTGCGATTCCGGGTAACCTAGTAGGTTTTAACGCGGATCTATGCTTTCTCTCGTACTCCTCTATTTCTTCCTTCATGACTTTGATGTCATTATGGGTTTGTTGGAGATGTTGCCGAGATCTGAGCAGATGTTGCTGTTGCCGTTGGAAAGCTTGTCTCCTGGCTTCCAACATCTCAGGGGGTTCATCTGGTCCCACTGGTGTTTGCAATAGCTCTTGCTCTTCCTGTTCCGTCATTGGCGGAGCAGTGATTTCCTTAGATTTCTTCTCCACAGGCTTTGTTCCGCTAACATCTCCAACTTCCAGGTTTTCATCAGCGAGATCAGCTGATTTTTTCTTCCGGATTTTGTATTGGAGTTTTTTAGAAGCACGGTGCTTTTTCTTGGAAGAGGGAGGTTTTTTGACAGGCTCATCTTCTGTCATCTCCTTGACATTGGGGAATATCGGAGAAGTTTCTCCGTCTTCTCTCTCTTCCACTGGCGGAGGCGTTTTAGGGCTTTTCCTGGCTGCCGGCGTCTGCGGTATCAGCCGGTTTTGCCATTAAGACTTCATGGAATCCCTCTTGAAAGGATTTAACCTTTCTTACGAAGGCGTCCTCATCTTCGTCTTCAGAGTCGAAGTTATCCGATCCGGTTTCCGACTCCAACCTCGCCTCAATGGCGGCAAGCACGGATTCTGCTTCCGAGTTCATCGTCTTGTTGACGGATGTCGGATCTTCCGCCTCTGTGACGGGTGTTTGATCTTCCGTCTCCATGACGGGTGCGTTGTTGTCTGCCTCTTGCACGGGATTTCCATCATCCGTGTTTTCGGCGATTTCGGATTGCACCATGCCGATAAAGTGTGTATCACTTTTGTGTCGGCGATCTGAGCAGAATCCGGCATCATAGTCATCTTCGACTGGGTATAGGGCGGGTGGGATAAATTTGTTTCCACCGCAAAACCCCATTGCTTCTGCAGTTAGTCCGATAAAGATGTTAGCAGATCCTATCGGTAACACGCAGGCACTTACCAGGTGGTTTTGCGCCGGTATGTAGGATCCGTTGTCGAGGAAGCGCCCGACGTCGTTGTCGAATTCCAAGCTTCCGACAGTGATTGATCTTCCGATTCCGCCAAGTATCCCAGATCGGAATCTTACGCCTGACGTCGTTTGCCCCACGGTGGGCGCCAACTGTCGAGACATCGTAGTAGTTTTCATAGACGGGGGTGCCATGAGACTACGGTAGAGACGTGGGGTAACGGGATAGCGTAGTAACACAGAACACAGGATTTTACCCAGGTTTGGTACGTCGCGACAGTACGACGTGCCTACTCCTGCACTTCTCACTAATTGGGACTAAAGCCCGTAAACAGGGTTACAATGTGAGGGTTTGGATCTAAGCTACTCGACGAGGATGAGCTTCTCGGCGAGTTGGCGTAGAGCTTCTCTGTTTTCTCGTTGTTTTGTCTATCTCCCGTCCGGCTTTATATAATAGCCGGATTAGGGCTTACAGAATAGGAAACCTAGAAAACTACGGTAACTTGTAACTTGGAAAGCAAGGAATCCGTCTTCTCCTCCAAGCCAGATCACATGGGCTGTGATCCGGGTTCTTCTAGAATCCGGGTTCTTCTAGAATCCGGCTTCTGCGCGTCGGATTACTGGGCCGCCTAATGGACCTAAGCCCACTACCACTTAGGCCACCCTGGTAATCCGGCACTTAGCCCACCATCTTCTATACCCCTATTTGGTATATATCCGACACGTGGAGTTTTCCATTGCGCAACAAATCAGACACATCCTCCCACTTGCAACGTTTCATTCAATTCGTATACACTCAATTTCATCTTCTCATCAAGTGTGTTCAATGTGATAATGGGGGTGAGTTCCTTAACACTTCCCTCCGCACATTCTTCTCTGACCACGGTATCTCCTATCGCCTCTCGTGCCCACATACGTCTCCCCAAAATGGCAAAGCCGAGCGTCACATAAGAACCACGAACGATGTAGTCCGCACTCTACTCGTCCAAGCCCATCTTCCGTGTGATTTTTGGGTGGAAGCCCTTAACACTGCCACGTACCTCCTTAATATTCGTCCTTCTCGAGCCATTAAGTTCCTCACGCCACATTTTCTTCTTTTTGGCCTTCATCCCTCGTATGATCACCTTAGAGCGTTCGGGTACCGTTGTCTCGATTTGCAAACGCGAAAAGTTATCATCAGCCGGCACGTTACCTTTGATGAAAATCAATTTCCATACGTTCCCATCGAATCTGCCACAAAAACAGCCACACCGCGTCTACCCGCACCGAATCCCGCCCCTGATCCCACCTGCCCCGACCCGCAGGGTCTCGCTTTCCGCACCCAGCCTCTCCCCGCTAGCCAGCTGTCCACCTCTCCTCCACGCGCAAACGCACCTACCGCATCCACCCAATCCTCCCCGGGACTCTCCCCTGACAGCGCCCAGGCATCCACCTCGGGATCGCGCGCCGCGGCATATTCCCCGACCGGATCTTCCTCGACTGCCGCGTCCACCAGCTCCCCTTCCACCACACCGACGCTGCCACGTCCACCCCTGCTCCCTCATGGGGCGCGCCCGGTAAATCCCCCCGAAAATCCACACCGTATGCTCACAAGGGCTAAAGATGGCTTCTTAATGCCACGGCGGCTCTTCACGCTTTCTGCCACATCTCCCACTATTTCTCCACTACCATCTACATACCGTACTGCGCTAAAGGATCCATGTTGGTATAATGCAATGCATGATGAATTTCAAGCTTTAATTCAGAATGACACTTGGAGATTGGTTGCTCGTCCTGCAGGTGCTAATCTTGTCACGGGAAAATGGGTGTTTCGCCACAAGCTAAATCCTGATGGCTCTCTCTCAAGATACAAGGCGAGGTGGGTTGTTCGCGGTTTTAGCCAACAACCTGGTGTGGATTATGGAGAAACCTTTAGCCCGGTTGTGAAACCGGCTACCATTCGTGTGGTTTTGAGCCTTGCCACCTCCCACAATTGGCCTCTTCATCGACTTGACGTGAAGAATGCATTTTTGAATGGTACGCTTGATGAGGTGGTGTATTGCCAACAACCTTATGGATTCGTTGATCCCTCTTTTCCTGATCATGTTTGTCTCCTCAACAAGTCTCTTTATGGACTAAAACAGGCCCCACGCCAATGGTTTCATCGATTCCAAACATTCATCCTTTCTCTTGGTTTTATTGCCTCCAAATGTGATTCATCACTATTTATTCTCCACACCGGTTCCTCTGTTGCGTATTTGCTCCTTTATGTTGATGATATCTTGCTTACCGCCAACACTACCGAGCTTCTTCACTCCATTATCCGTTCCCTCAAAACTGAATTCTCTATGAGTGACTTGGGAGACATACACCACTTCCTTGGGATTAATGTTCATCGCACCACTTCTGGTCTGTTTTTGTCCCAACAACAGTATGCACTCGAAATTCTTGAGAAAGCCCACATGTCTCATTGCAATCCTATTTCTACACCAATCGACACCAAACACAAGCTCTCAGCTCATGCGGGTGCACCGTACTCCAACCCCTCTCATTACCGTAGCATAGCCGGTGCTTTGCAATATCTAACACTTACCCGTCCTGATATAGCTCACGCTGTGCAGCAGGTGTGTCTTTTCATGCATTCGCCACGTGATACCCATTACCAACTCATCAAGCGAATCCTCAGGTACATCAAAGGCACCTCTCATTTCGGGCTCCAACTCCACCGAAACTCCACGCATGACCTCATTGGGTATTCAGACGCCGACTGGGCCGGGTGCCCGGACACTCGCCGTTCCACTTCTGGTTTTTGCATCTTCCTAGGCTCCAACCTTGTTTTTTGGTCTTTAAAACGGCAGCCCACTGTTTCTCGGTCAAGTGCTGAAGCGGAGTATAGAGCTGTTGCGAATTGTGTTGCGGAGTCTGTTTGGATCAGGCAATTGCTTACTGAGCTGCGTCATCCTCCAAAAAGGGCCACGGTGGTTTTCTGCGACAACATCAGCGCCGTATATCTCTCGTCCAACCCAGTGCAGCACCAACGTACCAAGCATGTGGAGATTGATCTCCATTTTGTTCGAGATCGTGTCACTCTTGGGGAAGTGAAAGTATTGCATGTGCCTACAACTTCTCAGTTTGCTGATGTGTTCACTAAGGGGCTCCCGAGTTCAGTCTTTGTAGATTTTAGAAACAGTCTCAACGTCCTTGATAACGGCGTTAAGACTGCGGGGGGTGTTGACTAGGCTTGTTGTACCGTTGTTATTCTTCCTAGTCTGTTGGGCCTTGATCCACTATAGGCGGCATGCACCTGCGTGTGCCTCTGCACGTCCACACGATCCTCCTCTGTAACTATATGTACCTCATGACTCGGGAATACAGAGAGACTCACAATTCAGCTGTTATGACAACATCTTGATAAAAAAGAACTTAATCTTTGAAATAGGATTTGAAAAACTAGAAAGATATGCATGTTGATAGTAATAATAGAAAAGGAATTTTAGAGCCTAATGGATCACGACATTTGGCACGTATATTTTAGCTGTATATATTTTGTATCAAACTATGGAACAGAAATATGATTTGTTACCACTTCAATGGAGTTTTCGTTAAAAGGGTCGAGCTGGCGTTCTAATATGAAAAGCCTGCTTAGACATGGTATGTCGATTTCCCAATTAATAACTAAACTAGGTTTATTTAAGTCATGAATTTGTTCGGTTCTCAATAAAATATCGACTATTGTGTTTGGAGTGAGCCTTATATTGTGCATCAACATGATTGTATTGTCCTCGCTAGATTGGTTTATTAATATTTCATATCACAAATGTGCGCTCGAATTGTAATGTAGAGTGTATACTTTGTTGGCCAAATCCAACATGCTTCTTATTGTGTTTACTAGTCAATTCAAACTTTTTCAAATAATTACATGTACAGTGTTGATTTCTATACTAATTCACATGGTCCCTATCTAATAGTTGGTCCTAAGGGCATCTCCAGTCATTGCGCCCCCCCAGGACGCAAAAACCCGGTCTTTTTTCGCGCCGCGGCGCGGAACGGCGCTATTCTGAAAACTGGGGGGCGCGTTTCACAGCCGTGAACCCAGGCCGCCCCCCCAGCCGGCGATTCGGCCCAATTTGGACAGGTAGAGATTTGGCACACAAATAATTGAACTTTTGCCACCAAATAAATAGAGTTTTGCACACAAATAAAATAGTTCAACAATTTAAACAAAATAAATAAATTACACTAGGCATCGTCCTCAATATTGCCATTCCCCTTTCGCGCCCACAAATGCTGCACCAGGTCATCCTGCAGAGCATAGTGTGTTGCAGCGAGTCGGAGTAGAGGATGCAGTAGCCCTCGTACCGCTGCCTCGGCCTGCTCTTGCGGCGACCGGGCTTCGATCCAGTGCGGCGCGGCGCGGCGTCCTGGGCCAGCAATCCGGCCAGGCAGCTCAGGACGAGCAGGTGTTCCTCATCGTCGATGGCGGCCTGGTCTTCCTCGTCGAAGAGCTCGGCGAGCATCTCCTCGGCGTCGGAGTCCATGCCTTGGGCAGAACGTCGAACACCTTGCGGGTGGTGGACGCGGTTCACCGGGCACAACCCCCTCCGCGGCGGAGACGCGAGCAAACGGCGGCGACGATGTGGCGGAGAGGCCTGCGGTGGTTTTGCCTCGCCGCTGCTGCGTGATGGCGGCCGGCGGCGGCGACGTGGGGTGTGATCGGCGGGGTGGCGACGGCGAGGCGAGCGAGAGGAAAAGCCGAGCCGGGGGTGGGGAAAGTGGGTCAAATAGCGCTCCCTCGCCGACAACGCTGACCCACGCGCGCTTTTCCTTCCGCCGCCCCCCAGGCCGAACCCAACGGGCCGGGTTCCGCCTGGGTGCGACGGCGCTAAATTCCGCTGAAACGGCGCTTTTTCGGGTCCTGGGGGGCGACTGGTAAAAAAAGGCGCTTCTCGAGCAAAACGGCGCTATTTTGCGTCCTGAGGGGTGCTGGGGGGACGACTGGAGATGCCCTAATATGGTTCCGCAAAAATCCTAATATTGCACATTGCCTATGTGAGATTTGTTACAAACATGGTCGCAAATAATACCCGAGCATCGCTTTCTATTTAACCCAACAAAGCTCTCAGATTATCTTCTACGATTTTCCTTCTCGATTTTTCTTGGATAATGCCATATCGCATATGAGGTTTTTTCTCGTTTAAAAGAAAAAAAAAGATGAAAGTTATATTTTCAAGCGGAGCAACTACTAAGCATGCATATTATTCCGTTTCTCTTTTTCTTTGAGATAAACAACACGGATTGCGTGTTTTTTTTTTAACCTAAATTGCTGTGGGAAACTCAATCTCACAGGACCCTAGCATTCCATGTCACGGATTTTCTTTTTGGCGACACGCGAAGATATATATCCTTGCTCGTTGTGCACCAGCATCGTTTTCTATCCAATCCACAAAGTTCTTGGATTCTCTTCCTCGGCTTTTCTGCCCCAAAATTATCGGGACGTACGGCGTCGCCTTTCCTTTAACGGAAATTTGAATTATATTGTTTGACTGTTTATTAGGAGAAGAGGAAGAGGAGCAAAACTACGCATTTGCTTTTCATTTTTCTTTTCGTGTGGGTGTGGTGCGTGATTGTGAGGCGAGTGAGAGCCCCACTCCGGTCGCGGCCTCGATCGTTTTCCTTTCCATGGTGACCGTGAGTGTGCAGCCACAGCCAGCAACGCTCCAAAACCGTGGTGCAGAAACGGCCTCTGGTGGCCGCGGAATGCCGGAATCCCCCCTTGGCTTTCTGCTCGCCGAAGCAGCGACAAGTTGCACTGACTAAAGCCATGTGCTGGGAATCCAGGTCCAACAACGCTATTGACAGTCAGCGGCAGATGCCAATCAGCAACGCCATTAACTTTATCAGTTTACGCAATCACCTCCCCTGTATGTCACCTTCCTTTTACTACTGGTATCGACCGTGTGCGTGTCGATGTAACCGTGGGTTGCTACCTTGCTAACTGCGGATCTAGCTGCGTAGCCAAGGAATATGTAAATGTCACTACTCACTGGCCATTGGCTAGGAGTCACTAGTGAGTGCTACCAGTAAACACGGTCTGGCTGACTCTTGGGTGAAGGGAGGAGGCAGCGCGCTTGCTGTGCCTCGCGATTCTGTACGTGGTTTGTGTTCTGAATGGTAAGATGGCATGGGGCCTACGGGGATGCATCCAAATTATTGTGTACGTTGTGGAGCAACGCCTCCTTGTCGAGGCGACCGGGTGTGTCACTTGACCTAGAAAAGGATATGCATTTAGTAACACATACATGGGCAGCCGAGAAAATACAGGCAAATGGATTTTATCGTTATATACCCAGAGTAAACTCAGACAAAAATATATGCGGGAAGAATTTTTTTAAAGACTGTCAACAGTTTCTGTTCGTTAACCGAAAGAAAACTCCGACAAGTTCCTCCGCGGTCCAGTTATCTAGTATAGCTCTGAGTCTTACTTTTTTTTTTCACAATTAGCTCTAAGTCTTACTAGATGGCCGGGAAGGGCGCAATCCCCAATCCACCTATCTTTTCAGAAACTAGCCGCGCTCCATCCCCGTTGCGTGGAAGAGGCCCATGTTGGTTTCAGCGCAAGGGCGCTCATAGCTGGTCCGATTCAGGGTTAGTCCAATCAGTGGCGGAGGACGGAAAATATTTGAGGTCCGGCGAACTCTAAAGAAAAAAAATCGGGTGCAAACAGAACAAAATTGTGTAGACAATATATGATTTTAAGTATAATCATTTAGTACAGTGGTAATAGTAACACATTTAAATATAAATATAACCAAAATCACACCGACAATGAATCTTGCTGTCTAAAATTCGGCAATGGCAAACTCTACCCCCTTCTAAATTTTTCTTAATATCTACCACGAAACTGGCCCGCGGAAGAAATGGTAGCAAACCAGCCACCGGTCAAGAAGAACCCTTGTTTGTTTCTTGCCTGAAAAGGCTATACTGCTGCTACGGTGCTACCCGTCGTGGAGTCGCCGATTGTTGGTCGGCGGCCATGTCCTCCGCTGCAAGGCTACAGGCGAGTAGCGGGCGAGGGAACAAAAGAGGCCGCGGTTTGGAACTTTTTAGAAGTCACCCTACACTTTTATGAAGGCTTAAATGTCTAGGTGAATACAAAGAAAACCTTTTTATAAACAATATCAGGCAAGAATAAAAACCTGTTGGTGGATGAACGAGAGTGACGTTAAAACATTAAACGTAGTAGCACATACATAGCTTGTATGTGATTCGCTCAAAAAACAATCTAGCTTTTCTTGTCGGCTCACCATTCGCGCTAATCGATTGAGTGAATGAGTGAATAGAAGCCAGCCTCATCTAGCGAACAGACGCAGATGCTCGTGTGAGGAGCCGAGAGTGGAGACCTTCTCTGGTCCTCAGCATGTGGTCCACGAAGCCCAGCTCGGTTGAGGCAGATTCCAGACAACAAAACGAGCAAAAAACAACCAAACATGTATACACATATGAAAATACCTATATACATGTAATACTTTGCCAAAAATCAAGGTAGGGCGGCCGCCCTACCTTGCCCTAAGGGGAGCTCCGCCCCTGAGTCCAATGGAATCATGGCTAGGGAAAAAAATCAACTTACAAATGACAAAACACAAAGAAAATTACAAGCAAGGAAATTAGAGAAAATGGAATAAAATGCTTGGAAAGAGGTATTTGAATAAAGACCAATGCTTCCATACATAAATACAACCAAATGGGCTACTACTATGTTAATGTTTTAAATATTTCTGTGTAGTTATACTATGCATGTTAGATAAAGTTATGGTTACAAATATATAAGAGTGTCATGAAACATCGTAATTGCCGGAAATTATTCATAGCTGCACAGATATTAGTTGGTATTGACTAGTAACATCCGGTACTATAGGGGTCATGGTACTATTTTTTATTGCTTTAGAACATGTAACCGTCATTTTGCTCGTTACCTATCCACATTTACAGTTTTACGTGTTGTGTGCATTATTACACCACATGGTATGCCACGGTTACTCCTCCTATTTAAGAAGAGAAAACCCAAAGTAGCTAGTATCCTTGCTCACAAACAAAGCATCTAATGTTTATGAGAGAAGAAACAATTAGTAGAGCTAAGTTGTAGCTTCATATCACATTATCACATATACCACAATGTGCACAATGTAGATAGGAGAAGGAAGCATCGGGATTTGTAGACATTGGTAATCATATCATCCGCGTGAAGGAAAGACGTGACACTGGTAGCTAGCTCAGGAGTCTCGTGTGCTCCCATTCACCGGATTAGCGAGAGTGGCGATTCTACCATGCACGCGATGTACAATGCATTTACCAACTTCTCTCTCCTTCTACATTTTATGGGAGTTTGTGTCAGTTGTGTAAGTGTTGTGTGCGTCAGGAATACGAGCGCACAATGTATCCAACTTCTCTCCCCTTCCACCATTCCATATATTTAAATCTAATTCTAAATATTGAAACTCCCGTAGCCTTGGGACCGTAAGCCTAATTTTTTAATTATTTGAATATTTGGGTCCCCAGTGGAAGAGCTTCAAAGCAAAACTTACATTATATCTAATTTAACAATATTTCAATTGAATTTTGGAACTATGTGAAACTTTGAAAAAAAATGAAACATGGTGAAAAATATTTTGAAACAATATTACCCATAGTAAATAGTAGAATGTGTCAATAATTTTTCGTGTCGTATATTTAATATTCCATCGTGTGTGAATCAGCTTCGCATGTATATAAGTCTGTATATAATATATTATCTAATTTCTTCGTGATTTGCCAAGGTCCAGCGTGGAAAATTTGTTTCACCGCGATTTTCACACTTGGTTCATCGGAGTTACAAAACAATTGACAGTTGTCTTAGAACTCAAACCATAAAATATATTCATGAAAAAACAAGGTAAACACCATCCAAAATTGAGATCTAAATCCTAAGGGAAACACATAATGGTTGCATTAAACCCAAAATAACCACAGCTCGGAGACACAATTTTTTTGTCTAGTTTTATCAAGGTTTATTGTACATCGTCATGTTTGAATGTGCTTCACCACACTTCAAACTTGTATTACATAGTTCGATAAATTTATTAAACAACGAAAGTGTTTAAACATCTACTTTAATGTTGTTTCATTGGGTTTCAAAATCCATCATGACGTTTCATTGTGTTTTGTAATTCATATTACGAATTTTGTTGAAACAAATCCTATTTTGGCTTGTTTAAAAGATATCATTCAAAGAATTACACAGATTCAAACCGATTGATAATTTGATATTTATTCTAACATATATGTCTCTTTCAAAACTAAGGTTGAAAATGAAGTCAGTGTACTAATGGGCTGGAGAGAGAGAGAGAGAGAGAGAGAGAGAGAGAGAGAGAGAGAGAGAGAGAGAGAGAGAGAGAGAGAGAGAGAGAGAGAGAGAGAGAGAGAGAGAGAGAGAGAGAGAGAGAGAGAGAGAGAGAGAGAGAGAGAGAGAGAGAGAGAGAGAGAGAGAGAGAGAGAGAGAGAGTGGTGTGTATAAAAGGGAGCAAAGAGACTCTTTCATATGTGAGACCATGAAAAAATCAAATCTAATATGTGATGTAGTACACCAACACGTACACAACACAAGAGTCCATACCTAGTAGATTTGAGCAATAGGAACTTATCAGATTCACTTAAGTGGTGATAATGAGGTTTTGACACATTAAAGGGCATGGAATCAAATGGAATTCAGTGTTAACATCTATATGCACTCAAGAATTTACATTCCATGGGCCATGTTTTCAAGGGTTGATAATTTTACTATTTAATTGAACAAAAACTCTAGTAAGACTCAAGATGCATGTGTGTTAATATAAACATGTATTGTATGAAGAATGCAATGGGAAAGAAGGTGCAAGAACATGAACATGGTGTAGCTTCCATCTTATTGCAAACTAGTTGCTTGCGTGCATTTTGTGTGCATATCATAAGTTGACCTCTATCCTCAATCAGTCACTTTCATATGTCTGATGCCGATTTAGACGCATAGGTCATTGTTAGGAAACTCACACACTCCATGCTTTTATCATTTTTTATGGATATGACATGTTGTACATATCATGTATGTTGCATACATATACTTGATAAATTTCCCATAGTGGCAATAAATGATACAAGTCTAAATGGTATGAACATTTCCCCTAACCCACAACATGATGAATTGATGCGCTCACGACATTCATTATGAACTGCTTGAATTAGGAGGAGTGCTCACTCTAGCATGGTACTAATTCACATGTACTCGGCAAGTCAGTAATGAAGTGCATGAAATCATTAATAATATGGTTGTTGCATCACATGGTGTCAAGCTCTATTCTTCCTACTAAAGAGAAGAGAGCTTTATATTCACGAACAAAGCATCTAACACTTACGTGAGCGAAGCAAGGAGTAGAAAGAAGTTGACGATGCATATGTCGCGTAACCCACCGTATGTACACAAATTACTATATAGAGGATTAGGAAACATCGGGATTTGTGGCCAGGACCTTAGTCACATTGTTTCCTTGAACAATGCATCATGCATCTAGGATACTATATGGTACATAGGCATCATCTTATAAGATTGCAACACGATGAATCCAAGGATGGGAGCTACGTTTGCTGCTATGTATCGCCCGTGTTGCAATTAACGACTTGTCGATTATGATCGCACCTAATGGATCCCTAATAGCTAGTCAAGTAATTTTTGGGTTACTTTACATAATTTAAGTGTCAGTCCATACCAAGGATTCAGTACTTGTACAAAAAAAAAAAAAAAAAATACCAAGGATTCAGTAGGGATGTGATATGAAACCACTAGGGAGCCTCTGGTCACTGTAGAACAAGCAGTCGACCTTGTTTAAACCCTGTGTGAAGTATTTCAGCTCAAATAACCAGAATTATTGTAGCACAGACACTCGGTAGTGCTCTCCAAAAGTCAGGACCACTTAGAACACTATATAAGCCTTGTAAATTTTGTTTATTAGTGGCACAGTCCGTTCCTGTAAACAAGTGAGAACATATACTCCATCTGATCCATAATTATTGTCGCAAGTCGTGTAGTGATTTGTATTAGGATAGCATAATTCACACAACATTTAATTCGGACTAAAGGTAGTATAATATTAACAAATGCAATATGGACAAAGACACATGCAAGACAAACTATTTCAAGGACATGCATGGTGGTTGATTAGACCGTATTTTCTTATTTATTCACGTCTTCTATATAGGATAAAAACATGTGTAGAAAGTACAATGGATCATGTATTAAGTTATTTCTCACAATTAATGGTACGTGCTTCTAAATTATGAATTCGTCAAAATTAAATAAGAAATCATGCGAGTAAGAGACAATTATTTTGTACGTTGGTGAAAATGTCTTGTTTTTTAGGTAGTAAAATATTATCTCTTAGCTAAGAGAATATTAACCTCCTTTGAGCTTATCTCTTTCTTCTCGTTAATTATCCGATATGGTATTGCCCAAAAATCGTGGTTGTACGTGCTATAATAATTGCTTAGTCACCGATTTGTTGGAGAAGAAGACTTTTTCTGAATCTGGTTTATACTTCCTCCATTCCTAAATACATATATGTTTTAGATATTTTAAATACTAGAAGATACCTTGCGCGTTGTTGCGGGTATTGCTTTAGAAACTATAATTGATCAAAGTATTATATATTTTAAATTATTAGTATGAATAATTGGATGGTTTAAGAAATGTGTCATGTGTAAACAAAAATTTATAAGAGATGTGATACATTATTTTTTCCAAATGAATATGCAAAATTAAATTGATCATAGTATATATATATATTTTAAATTATTAATGTACATAATTGGATGGTTTAAGGAATGGGTGATGTGTAATTTGCATGTAGTGATTAATAAATATCATATGACATGGACAATTGATTGGCTAGGGGAATGGATGATGTGGATAGCTTGCATGCTGAGATAGAAAATTCATTAATGCATGTTAGTGGGGTTTTACTTTATAAAAAGTATAGATGGTCTAGGTGAACATACACACTAAAACGTGTCTAGACATGTGAATCTGAAAAAAGCCTAAACCAACTTATATTTAGAAACTGGAGGAAGTATTAGATAACAAGATCAATATTTATAACCCGATAATGGTTAAATGAACCCACAAACATAGATCATAACCTAATAATAAAAGGAAAAGCAATACCGGTCAAAAGACTTTAAATTCTCGCCAATGTCATAGCTTTGTTCTGCGAGCGTACCTCTCGTGTGTAATGAACATGACCCCAAAAGTTTCTCCATTAACATACCTGCAAAGACTTGTATTAGGTGTTTTGAATCACCGCAATAGTATACCACCTACGCATGATAAAGATTTGCAACTGCGCTAAGCATATCGGCGGGGGCATCGCCCCGATCTCGGCAGACAACCACACGAACAATGCTAGATCAGAGCGACGATTTTATTCACAAAGGCTCGAAAGAAGGAGTTGTTGAAGACAACATTATCATCAACTATGCTCAAGAGCCACGCCAACAATAACAAAAAGAAGAAACCTGACGTCCATGAACAAAAACGTCCAAGCTCACCCACAACGCCAAAACAAGCGCCACCGTGACATGATAAAAGCCGGGGGACTTTTAGCGTAGGCAACACCACCATTGTCGTCTGAGAGATGTCACCATGGTACCAAAATCGAATGGACGGAAACTTGCTACACAAGATAAGAAACGTTTTTTTTGGTGTAAAAACATATATATTATGCAAACAAGCCCGCCTCATTAAAAACCTTCTAGTCCCCTTAGGTACGCTAGAAGAAAAGAGTGCGTCTGAAAAATTGCTGCATCGAGATCAGAAAATGGTTACATAGGAGCTGAGTTGCTCGAGTAAGAACTCCGGTGGATCCTCCAGCCAAACTACAGTCTGGGGTCCCTCCGCCCTAGATGCAAGAATATGAGCAACATAGTTGCTTTCCCTATCACAATGGCTAAAAATAACATGGGCAAAACACCTACAGAGGAAGGCGCACTCCTCATAAATAGCAGCCGCCGGCCCAATCGAATTGCCACCATCTTGCATAACAGCCACTACCTCAGCACAGTCTGAGTTGACGATCAATTTCATGCATCCAACTTGGCCAGCAAGCAAAAGTCCATCGCGAAGAGCGCGGGCTTCGGCCATCGGAGCATCAGCAATCATTGAGATGCCACGGTTACTAGCAGCAAGAAAGGACCCCTTCGAGTCTCTGATCACCGCACCTGTTGCACCGGATTCAGAATCATAACGAAAAGATGCATCGACATTCAGCTTAGTATATCCCTCTCTCGGCTTCTCACATCCTCCTGTCCGAATATTCAAGTTTTTCATATACGATCGAAAGGAGTTCGTAGCAATGGAAGATATTCAATGCGCCGACTTTGAAGTAATGGCCACGGCTTCATCATGTTTGATTTGTCAACGTTGCCACAGATGTACCAGCAGGCTGTGGCAATAAGCTCGCGCATCCCCACGCCTTTCAGTCTAGGCGCAAGGCCCTCTGGTTGACGCAGCATAGCTTCGAAAATTGCCGATCCTTCACGATCAAATGTAGACATATTATTGACAAGATCTGATAATCCCAGGAATTCCCAGATTTCTTGAACTCTAGGGCATTGGAAGAATGCATGTAAGGTATCCTCGCAGTAGATAGAGCACACCGGACATACACTGTTTTCGATGATGTGTCTATTTGCCAGAGTGCAATTGCACAGAATAGTTCCATGCAGCAAACGCCAGGAAAATATTTTAACTTTTGGAGAGACTTTCATGGACCAGATGATGGACCAGATAGGGTTGATAGCAGTCGTACTCTGACCATTTGTTCGAAACAATTTCCTTCCATGCTGAAAATCCCATTCAACATAATATGCCGAACGGACAGTGAAAATACCTTGTTTTGCAAAATTCCATGAGACCAAGTCCTCCATCATTCCAACCGCAAGCGGGATCTTGAGAATTCGGTTCACATCAACAGAGAGGAATAGGGAGCGTGGCAAGTCCTCATTCCATGATCGGGATACAAGATCAATGAGCTCGGAAACGTACTGAATGTTGCAATTTGGGCGTTGGTCACCAATTTCCAAGAAGGGCTAGAAGGGATCCATGGATCGTCCCAGATCTTAATATTTTCTCCATCACCAACCCGCCATATATGACCTTTTTTAAAAGTTTGGATCCCGGCCCAGATGTTTTGCCAAGTAAAAGACGATCCCTTCTTTAAACCCGAGTTTAGAAGGTCTCCAGAAGGGAAGTATTTTGCTCTGAGGACTCGCGCACAAAGGGAATCTGGTTCACATAACAGTCTCCAAACTTGTTTTGATAACATAGCCAGATTAAAACAATGGAGATCCCTAAAACCCATACCTCATTTTTTCTTCGGAATACACATCTTCCACCACGTAAACCAGTGCATATGTTTCTGACCTTCTTCATCTCCCCATCAGTATCGGGTCATTGCATCAGTTAACCCTTTGATTACTTGTTTAGGGAGCTTAAAGACTGACATCGCATAGGCAGGAATGGCTTGTGCAATGGCCTTCAATAATACCTCTTTACCACCAAAGGAGAGCAATTTCTCCTTAAAGACTTTTAGTCTCAAACAAACTCTATCCACCAAGTGCATAAAACAATCTGTCCGATCAACGCCAACAAAAGGAGGTAGGCCAAGATATTTGTCGGTGATAGATTCAATCATAATATTTAGCTCAGAACATACAATTTCCTTTGTGTCGACAGAAGTGCAGGGACTAAAGAAAATGCTCGATTTACTCTCGCTAACCAATTGCCCCGATTCACAGTAGTCTTGAAGAATTTTCCTTAGCGTTCTCGCATTTGCAGCATCAGCTCTCATAAGGATCAAAGAATCGTCTGCAAACAATAAATGAGACACTGCGGGTGCATCACGGCACACTTTAACTCCAATAAGATTACCTCCGTCTTCCTCGTACTGAAGTAAACTTGATAATCCCTCCGCACAAAGGAGAAACAGGTAAGGATAAATCGGGTCCCTGACGAAGATATGGATCCTGGACCCTGCGGGTAAGGACACCCCGTCTCAGGCCCAAGGTTAAGGCCCAAGAAGAGGAGCCCTTGGGGTATTCTAGAAGGCCCACGTGAAGCCCGCCCGCAAGACTTGCGGGTCAAGACAAGAACTCCTACACGTAATCTACTAGGACTCATGTAACCCCCTCCTGGCTGCATATATAAAGCGAGGAGGGAGGAGAGAAAACGACCAATCCAATCTGGACAACCAATCTAGGGATCCAATCTAGAGAGAGGAAGATACAAGCCACAACTAGACTAGGCAATACACGGGATACCCCGTACGCCTCACCATGGCATCGCCATTGTAACATCTCGACTATCTCGTCATAATACAGATCAGACAAGCAGGAGTAAGGGTTTTACCTCTACAAGGGCCCCGAACCTGGGTAAATCTTTCTCCTTGTTAGCCGTCGAGGTCACCAGCGCGTACATCGTTCCTCTACTCGAAACCCTACCGGTTCATCCGAGGGAATTGCCGAACAGCAGATTCGACAATTGACGCCGTCTGTGGGAACGACACGCGCTGGATCTACGGTCTCGCCGGCTTAATCTACATCAAGCTTTGGGTCCTCGACCCCATGGATTGCATCTACTTCGGCTCCTTCAACTTCATCGAGCGCTCGCCGGCCTCGCGCATGGCCTTCATCATCTACAATCGAAAATCGACATCGTTCTTCAAGCGCAGGTTGCAGAACATCAGCAACGTACATATTGCGGACGTCATCAACGGCGGCTCGAAACTCATCTGGAAAATTCCTTCGGTGAAAAGATGCGAAATCAAATTATCTACCGTCTCCAAAAAGAATCGGTGAATTCCAACGGTTAGATCTCCGTGGATGACCCGAACACTGAAGCCCTGTCAGAATCTGACGGAACTCCGCGCGACTTTGGGAAAACAATTCTCGCAGTCGACTCGGATATCAATTCGAAGATCACACCGTTGAACAGCTGGGGAATACAATCCCGCATCACTCCGTTTTTTTTGAGCCAATTCCAACGGTTAGATCTCCGTCAGCGGCTCGCGCACTGCGACACGTTTTGGATCTCTGCGAGTTCGCGAATTCAAATCGCGGATCCGGATCCTATTTCGGCAATTTGCGAGTCGACACAAAGACCAAGCAAAGTTAACAAAACATGCGACACATCATACTAGTGCCCGGGGGCTCGACATGAACATTGCCCTCCGTGTACACACAACAAACATCGCGATTCCGCCGCGTCGAGTCCTTCGGTCGAATATCGCGATTCCGCCGCGTCGAGTACTTCGGACGAACATCGCGACTCCGCCGTGTCGACTTGGTCCGCCGCGTCGAGTCCTTCGGGTAAACATCGCGACTCCGCCGCGACGACTCGGTTCGCCGCGTCGAAGTCCTTCAGGCAAACATCGCGACTCCGCCGTGTCGACTTGGTCCGCCGCGTCGAGTCCTTCGGACAAATATCGCGACTCCAACTCGTCGACTCAGTCCGCCTCATCGGGTCCTTCCGGGAAACATCGCGACTCCGCCGCACAACTCCGCTACGTCGAATTCTCTCGACTAAGCGTCTCGGGGGCAGTCCTTCGCCGCAGCCACACTCGTTGCTCGGGGGCTATGCTGCAAAGTAGACGCACTCGAGAATTCGCCGCAGCCGCACTCGACACTCGAGGGCTGAGGTGCGAAACAGCCGCACTCGACACACGAGTCCGGTTCATCGATTCCGGCAATATCACTCAGCACCGCCTCGTCGACCACGACAATGTCATACAAAGATAAGTTCCTCTCATACGAGTCGACATATTTACCTTTTTTATGTGTTTCTAATCTGCTGTGAAGCTACACCTGACGCTCGGGGGCTGCGCCCCGTAAACTATTTGTATACTCGACACCCGTCATTTTACGCGTTACACTACCGCATTTACACGCTACAACCCGAGTAGCTAATATCGCCTCACGTCGACCCTTGACTCCGACCCGGTTTGTAGCAGCAACTGACAGGTCGGCAAGGAGCATAGACAATGGCTGTCAGGCTAACGAAAGGGCACAGCGTACGATGCAAAAGTGTCGCGTAGGGTCACATCATTGCCTACCAACATGCCATACTCAACTCTGCGAGTCGATAAATTGTTGGTTCACAACCAAGATTAACCCGAGCAATAATTTGTTCTGTACATTTTGCTAGACACAGCACTACTGTTACATTATTTAACCACATCCGATTGTATGGCTGCAACTGCAACGCAGGAACCACAACGTCGACACATCTTCCGCTCGGAGTCGACACATACCCTCTTCCGGGAGTCGATGCATGTCCTCCTCCGCGAGCCAACAGAAGACAAGCACACGGGGTTAGCTTCAGAACAACTTGAGCCTATGCCCGACTCTGCGAGTCAAACATAGCCTCGGGGGCTACTCTCATCGGGAGCACTGCCGTGCACCCGACAAATCAAAGAAGCAACGTTACAAGATCTTTGAGTCTACGCCCGATTACAAATAATCGCACATAGACTCGGGGGCTACTCCCATCGGGAGCGCTGACCGCGCACCCAATGAGCGCTGGTCGCGCAACCGACGAGCGCTACACGCTCACTCGGCGTACTCCCATCGGGAGCATCTAACACGCTGGCCGCGTATCTGAGGAGCTCTGTCAGATTTCTTCGTCCAGCTCCTTATTGTGGCCGTACAAACCGCATATTAACTCGGATGAAGAAAAGCAAAACATCAAACTTGTCCGTCTCGACGAGACGCATATGACAACGCGGGCCAATTCGCGAAATCAGAACATCTTGAAGACTTTTCGGGTCCATCTTCTTGTGTGGACTAGGTGGCTGGGCGTACGCGCCAACTACACGACTTCCACGTCGTCGTGCGACTCCGCCACGTCTGCGTCAACTACACGACTTCCTCGTCGGCTCCGTCCGCCGTGTCGAGTACACCTCCACCGCGTCGACGTCATCCGCCTCGTCGACTCCGTCCGCCGTGTGGAGTACACCTCCACCGCGTCGACGTCATCCGCTTCGTCGACTCCGTCCGCCGTGTCAAGTACACCTCCACCGCGTCGACGTCATCCGCCTCGTCGACTCCGTCCGCCGTGTCGAGTACACCTCCACCGCGTCGACGTCATCCGCTTCGTCGACTCCGTTCGCCGTGTCAAGTACACCTCCACCGCGTCGACTCGGTCCGCCGTGTTGAGTACACCTCCACCGCATCGACTCTATCCGCCGTGTCGAGTACACCTCTACCGCGTCAACTCTATCCGCCGTGTTGAGTACATCTCCACCGCGTCGACTCTAACCGCCGTGTCGAGTACATCTCCACCGCATAATTACGTCATTGCGCACCTCATAACACGAAATCTCTTTCGTATGGGCATATCAAGACGCGAAATTTCTTTCGCATAGTCACCCTGACACGAAATCTTTCGTATGGGCACATCAAGACGCGAAATTTCTTTCGCATAGTCATCCTGACACGAAATCTCTTTCGTATGGGCACATCAAGACAAAATCGCGAGTGTGCGGCTCCCGCAACTCAACCACATGATGTATTTACACATCCTTATCCTGGATCGTTCGGCCGACTAGGCACATCCGGATGCCGTATTCTCTCGAGTACGAAGGTAAGACCCAAAAGATCTCTCTTGAGGGCCTGGAATCGCACTCAAGCTGCGTCCTCCGGTAAATTTCCGTGTCAACAACACGAAGAAAAATCCTAGCGGACGCGCCGGGTAGCCCTTTAGGTTAAGTTCGACTCGGTAAGACCTCCACGGCCCAGTCGCAACGATCACCTCGCCGGATTCGAGTTGGAGGTCTCAAATCTGTGTAGACCAGAACCGTTTTTGCCCTAGATGCAATTAATTGGCCCAGATCTTTCGGGAGAGCCAAGCGACTGAGCCACATCCTTCTGCGAAAACAGCCAACACAAGGCACATTTAACACTCGATGCTCGAGTACAGAAGCGCTTCGCGCACAGGGTATACTACACCCTCAAAAACAGGCGATTGAATGACCAATCGAAGAAATAATGAACGGACTTTGAGTGCTTACCCGACTATTCTCAGTCGAATAAACACTCGGGGGCTACTGACGAAGATATGGATTCTGGACCCTGCGGGTAAGGACACCCCGTCTCAGGCCCAAGGTTAAGGCCCAAGAAGAGGAGCCCTTGGGGTATTCTAGAAGGCCCACGTGAAGCCCGCCCGCAAGACTTGCGGGTCAAGACAAGAACTCCTATACGTAATCTACTAGGACTCATGTAACCCCCTCCTGGCTGCATATATAAAGCGAGGAGGGAGGAGAGAAAACGACCAATCCAATCTGGACAACCAATCTAGGGATCCAATCTAGAGAGAGGAAGATACAAGCCACAACTAGACTAGGCAATACACGGGATACCCCGTACGCCTCACCATGGCATCGCCATTGTAACATCTCGACTATCTCGTCATAATACAGATCAGACAAGCAGGAGTAAGGGTTTTACCTCTACAAGGGCCCCGAACCTGGGTAAATCTTTCTCCTTGTTAGCCGTCGAGGTCACCAGCGCGTACATCATTCCTCTACTCGAAACCCTACCGGTTCATCCGAGGGAATTGCCGAACAGCAGATTCGACAGTCCCCCTGCCTCAATCCCCTCATGGGCAATATAGGATCAGATAAGCTGCCATTGATTCTGATATTGTATCTAACAGAACGAACGCATTCCATAATCAGAGAGACCCACATATGGTCGAATCCAAGTTTCAACAGTACCTTCCCGAGAAAAATCCATTCAACACGGTCGTATGCTTTGTGCATATTAAGTTTAATCGGACACAATCCATATTTACCCTTTGTTTTCTTTTTGATGGTGTGGTATGATTCATACGCCACCAGAAAGTTATCAGTAATAAGACGTCCAGGGACAAAGGCACTCTGGGTAGGTGAAATAATTTCTGGCAGGATATTTTTTAACCTTGCTGCAAGGACTTTAGAAATAACCTTATAAATAACATTGCAAATACTGATTGGTCTAAATTGGGTTACCTTCTCGGGATCATCAGTTTTAGGAATAAGGACAATTGTAGTGTCATTCCACCCTTCAGGAACACTTCTATTGTTTAGAGCTGAGAGTACCTCATTCGTTAAATCCTCCCCTAATAAGGCCCAATATTTCTTGTAAAAAATAGCATGTAGTCCATCTGGTCCAGGCGCTTTTAAATCTCCAATATTGAATAATGCTTTTTTCACCTCCTCTCTAGAGTACTCCGCACACAGCAGTGCATTCATCTCATTCAAGACCCGTGGATTAATTTTGTCAATAACCATCTGATCAGGATTTCCCACCTCAGCCGTGAAAAGCCCCTGAAAATAATTAGAGATAAAATTAGATAGCTCCCTCGGTTCCTGGATCCACGTATCCTGGTCATCTTTAAGTTTCTTTATGAGATTTTTCTTCTTCCTGGGAGTAGCGAAATTGTGGAAGAAGTTGGTGTTACGGTCACCAAATTTCAACCAATTAGCTCGACTCCTCTGGACCCACATAATCTCTTCTTGTTCGTTGATGACCTCCAACATCAGCTGTAGTTCGTGTTGTCTGGCCGTAGCCTCGTCAGACAGGGGGCCCTCAAAGCTTGCATTCAGTTCTTTGAGGAGCTCGGCCCTCCTCGATCGCAGAAGTTTAAGGGTTTCTCGGTCCCATGCATGTAAGGCTACGTGGACAGCTTGAACTCGTGACGCAAAGTCCGCAGGGTGGTCTTGTTGTGCAGAAGCCCATGCCGCACCCACAGTGTCATCAAAGTTATCCTCCATAAGCCATCTAGCCTCAAACTTATTAGAATCTACTGGTCAGGGTGCCTCGACATTCATAATATAGGATGTATCAATTGTGATCGGTCTGTGATCAGACTTGGAGAATTTTTCGTGGATCACACTTGCTAAGGGAAACCGATTATTCCATCCCTCATTGCACATAGCACGGTCAAGTCTCTCTCTAATTTTGCCCCGTATCCATGTAAATTTGTCGCCCACAAAACCCATATCCTCCAGATCACAATCCGGTAGGGTATCTCTGAATGCTTGCATACATCTTTGGGGTCTCAAGTTGCCCCCCTCTTTCTCCGAACCACACAAGATCTCATTAAAATCTCCTATGATTACCCAAGGCAGGTCATACATAGGTTTCAACATCCGAATATACTCCCAAGTTTTGTATTTCCTCTCTCCACTTGGCTCTCCGTACAAACCAGTAATACGCCATCCCGTACCACAATTTTCGTCAATACGGATATCCAAATAATTGTTATGAACTAGGGAAGAAGTGACGTTTAGATCCTTCCTCCACAGCAGAAGAAGACCACCACTCCTCCCATCGCTTTCTGACATCAGCAAACTATCAAACATTATCCTTCTTTTGAGATTTTCTGCCCTAGCTTTACTCAGATGTGTCTCAGACAGAAAAAGAACATCTGGTTTCAATTGCTCCAGGAGAACCAGGAGCGCACGAACTGCCGAGGATTTGCCTAACCCTTGGCAGTTCCAACTCAATATTTTCATTGCTCCTGGCGGTCATCCCCCTGGGATGCCGCCGATCCATTAGATTTGCTTGAAATTGAAGTACCATCTTCCTTCTTATACCTCTTCTTTTCCTTTTCGGTTTGAGGAGATAAACCACCCGGTGACAAGGAGGGCTTATCCACCTGCATTGAGTTAACAGTGACTATGCCAATCGGTAACTTTTGGTTTGATTTCTCATACGTTAACCTTTTCCTGGCATTTGTATTCGCTTCAATCATTCTCTGGTCAGTTTTAACAGGGCTTGTTGCAGTATCGGCTAGCTCGGTGTCCACTCCTGTTTCTTTCCTCTCCGGATGAACACGCCAGTCCACAAAGGGTCCCCTACCGCCAAGAGGAACATGTGCGTTTGAGTCATCATCTCTTGGACCAGAAAAGGAGGAATTGAGACCCCCTCTCCCTGCGCCAAAACCCCTCCCTGCGCCAAAACCCCGGTCACAGACTGGTTTAGCGTGTAGCCACTCACCGAACTTGAAATCCTTCTCTTCAAATACCCCGATTCCACATTCTTTATGATTGTGTCCCAGGAATCCACACACGTAGCAGAACATCCATAATTTTTCATATTTTATCATAAAAACCGATCTCTTGCCACTCAGGGATACCGACACAAAACGGGAGAGCGGCTTACGAACATCTTGGTTAATTCGCACATGAACAAAGTCCCCTTTGAAGGTACCAGGAGGTTGCATCTCCACTCTTTTCACCGTACCCACCTGGCGCTTAACCATCTGTGTCACGAGCGATTCGTTTCTATAAGCTTCAGGGATTTTGTGAATTTGTATCGAGATGGGCATAAGCTCAAGTTCAACTGTCTCTGGATCAGTCAAGCCGTCATAAGGGGCGATAATGACAGCCCAATCTCGAGACCACCAGGGTCCTCGTTCTGTCACCTTCTCCCAGTCTCCTCAGCAGAAACACTGAATTACAAACCTTTTAATCCCCACCGGACGGATAGAGATTTGTTTTGCTGGATTCCATGTTGCGCGCATCTGTTTCGTGGCTAAAACCCTTATCAGAGTTAACCCTAGCTACAACGAGCCATCGGGTATTCTCAGCGAGATTGATATATGTTTCTTCAATTACCAAGTCATCGAATTCCTCTTCACCAATCTCAAGTCGATCGAACAAGGAATTGATACCTTCGTTACGAGGGATCTCAGAGCTAGCCCCTCCTTCCGATCCATCATCTCCGAGAGATTTTCTGGCCAATCCTTTGCTTCCCACACCCGAAATCGAAGATCTCTCATCCGTCATGGTTTCCAACCCGGGCGAGGCGAAAGTGCGATCTCGAGCCAATCAACAGGAAAGAAAAGCCTCGAGGCCCGTCAGCAACCGTCTCCGAAGTGGAGAAGGTATAGGGGATCCGATCTCAATGGAGATCGGAGACGGAGAAGGTCGCTAGAGGGACTCGCCGCCCGATCGCCAGGCGCGAGGAGAAAAAACCCTAGGGGTACCAAAGATGAGAAACTTGCTACGTGAGATGAGACATGATGAAAAAAAAATTTAGAAGCTCAAACCAAAATAAAACTTGACCGTCCACCACGGCCACAAGGCCGTCGCAGTCCGGCCTTAGTTGGGCCTGTATTAAGACGTCCTAAGGCACATCTGAATTTGACGAGCCGAGCTAAACAATCTGGTATGTTCCGGCCCGGCCTGGCCTGGCCAGGAACATCACGATCCCATCTGACTTTCTTCCTCCTCGCTCCATTCGTGTGCTCACCCCCACCACACCCGTCGACCCAGAAACCCCACAGAACCCTACAGCCACCTCCGCGCGCCGCCGCTCGCCATGGCTGCCGCCGCCGGCGGGGCAGCCGGCCGCCCGTGGCGCGTGATCCCGCGGCCGGTCCTGGAGACCGTCCTCCACAACCACGCCCTCCACCCGCGCGTGCCGCAGCCGCTGCTCCTCCACGGCCCCCGCGGCGTCGGCAAGTCCACGCTCCTCCTCAACCGCCTCCTCCCTCAGTGGTCCGAGCCCCCGCACTACGCCGCCTTCGTAGACTTCCTCCGCCCCGCTCCCAGTTCCCCAGCCCACGCCACCGCGGCGCCCTGGTCTCTCCTCTCCGACACGCCCCCCTCACTCCCTTCCCTTCGCCTCCAGCTCGAGTCCGCGCTCGAGGAGCTCACCCGCGCCGCAGTAATCCGAGGTGCCGTCGGCTCCAAGGATGTGCTCGCCGCGCTCTCCCGGTCCCACGGCCTCCACACCGCGCTCTCTCGCCTCGCCGGCCCTGCCGCCAGCCGCGGCCGTGGCACTACCTCGGTTCCGGTGCTCTGGGCGAGGGCCGTCCTAGCTGCAACCTCCCCGGCCCGTGGGGACGACCCCACTTTCCGCATTGGCGAGGGAGAGGTGACTAACTGTTCCATGGAGGAGACGGCGTACATGCAGGAGGCCATGGCGGCTCTGTGTGTGGCCAAGGAACTTCTCCGGATGCAGGAGGGGTGGAGGAAGGAGGCATTGCGGGAGATGAATAGGACAGGTCGGTTCTCGCGTCCACTGGTCAACTCAGCCACAGACTGGCCGTGCCTCCTGCTGGATGTGTTGTCAGGCGCTGCTGAGGTGGACTTCTTCCAGGTAGAGTTTCGGGTGATATCAGTTTCATGTGGAAAACATTGAGTCATTGTACCAGTGACAGACATTTTTTATGTGCAGCCAAAGCTGGTGCTGAACAATGTGGATGTACTTAAGAGGGCGACGTGTGAGGATGATACTATGGTGCCTGCAGCAATGTACCATGACAGCTTCATCTGGAGGGTTATCGCACTTGGTGCTAATGAACAGTGCTTGCCTGTGTTTATGTCGACCTCAGATGGGTAAGAGTCTGCCTACATGTTTCTGCATGACATGTTTGTTTAGTAAATCTCGCATTACCTGAATGAGCAGAATGCATAGAGACCGGGATGAATGCTATATTACTTGCAACAGGATTGATAAATCCTGCTCTTGTTGAACATAAATATCTGATCTATCTTACCATTTTTAGTTTTACCATGCCTCATACTTTGTACAACTGTCACTCTTATCTTATCACTATCATTTCATACCGAAAATACCAAAATAAAGTTGATCTCTTTAGCTACCTTTATTAGTGATATTTAGCTACCTAGGCTGCATTTTAAAACTCATTACTGCACTGATGAACTTCTGCATGTAAAACTGATGAAATAATGTTCCTGTTCAAATCTTTGCAGATACTATTCGTCTCAAGCATTTGTTGATTTTGGTTTTCCTAATATCTTCATTTCTCGTGAGGTATGCTTAGTTTGCTTGTGGATACTTGTGCTTTTCCCCTTTACCAATTTTTACTTAAGTCACGTTTATTTGGTATGCAGACGTTTGGTTGGACACAACAAGAATCTAAACTGCATATGGTTTCTGAATTCTTCAGTGAACAGGAGGTAGTAAGATTTTATACTTGCTAATTCTGTTCTCTTTCCCCCCTGTACAAAAACCCTGTGCATGATTTCCTTCCCATGTTTATTGAAGTTGTAGTGGAAAGTTGTTGATGAGGTTCTTGGGACAAACACACGGCAATTATCTGAGATATATATGCTGAAGCAAAAGGCGAGGGGCCCAGAGTAAGTAACTTACCCATTCCTTTGTCACGAATCTTGTTATGATAGTCTTAGTTATAATGTTCGCTGACATTTTGTGATTTGATGTCATCAATAAGTAAAATAATTACCATATGCTTGCTGTTCTTGTGGATTTTATATCTTTATATGTTGCAATCATAAAAAGGACAAAGTGACCAAGTTTAGGTGCTTTTATCATTTGCCATGACTGTTAAAAACTCGACTATTTCAGGAAATCATTGGGCTACTTTGATTTTCTATTTTTGATATGTATATTACTATATTATAGGTTGTAACGTTTATACCCTACAGTAGAAGAGTTTGAAGTATTTACTATTTAGACCTCACGTCAGGCCTTATTATTTATTTTAAAACATATATAGTAGTTATTTTTCTTTGACAATGAATTTATAAGATGATTTGGTAAGCCAGAATATCCTACTAAAACATCGTCTAATCTGAGACAAGGTAGTATTAGTTAGCAGATTTATGCTGTACAATTAACTCCTCTTGACTAGCAGAGTTTCATTATGTTTCCAGGTTTTAAAACATATATATGGTAAAAGCATCAGTCTCAGTTTGTTCCACACTGCCATGTTCCCATGCTTCATCCAACTGTTGTTGCGATTTTAATCTCCTTTGCATATTGCAGGGTTTTGCATGACACGAACATTGAAGAAATTGTTGACACATACCTGGCACACTTGCAAGTAAGTAAATTTCAGTCAGAGCTGAGCCATGTACACTATTTGAGACACCATTCCCCTCAGATTGGATAACTGTAGTTATTTTCCATTTCCAAATCTGCTCTTCCATTGAAAACGTGTGCTTCTGCTTTGAATATCAGAACTAGGAGAATCCAGTTGAAATAATTAGGAAAAGAGCATGACTGTTGTTTCATTTCTGCTCGCCAGGTATCTGTTGTGAATCCTGCGATGCAGGCAGCATTGAGTATGGTGCAGAAGTTTGCCTCCGATTTCCGCGAGGGTAAAGTACCAGAAAACAGATTGTCTTTTGGTGCACCCTGGAGACATCCACCTAGGACTGACAACCCTGATACGTCATATAAGTGGGCAAAGATTCAACTGATGGATTTTGTTCAATCTTTTGTAAATGCTGAATTTGGGGTAAGTATTAATGTTCCTTCCACTAGACAGGGATTTGCACTTTTGCAGTAATAGAAATAAGGATGAGACGTAATAGGGGGAGTGACAAAACTTCCTTTCCACTTAGAAGCATGCATGAAAAATATTGATAATATATCTTCAAACACCTTGGGAGAAGTTACACGTTCTACATCATGTATTTGTGGATTTCCAGGGTCTTACTTTTCTCGTGCATTTCACAGTTGAACTACCTAGCAGATGATAGCCTGGAAATATTGGATGATCCTGCGGCAGTCGCTATGATGGAGGTATTTCAATCAATCTCTATATGGTATTTAGTACAATCTGCGTCGTATAAAAATAGGTTTGACCATCAGTATAGAAAAATCACCAGCATCCACGTCACCAATTGATATTAGTAGATCCATCATGAAATATACTTCCATAACGTGTAATCACATTTGTTTGAAGCAACATATTTTCATAGAAATAGTCTATAGATGATCAAAGCGACATCTCGGAAGCCTTGTCAATGTCTAAAATGGCATGTATTGTTAGTTTGTTACTCCGATGGAGCATTGGTGTAATGATGTGATGCATACATGGTTGCTATTTGCAGGTTGGCTTACTTTATCAACAGAGAGAACCATCCTTTATGCGGCCAATCACTCGTGGGATTGAGCGTTGTCTTGCTAGATGGTGCGTTCTTGTACTCCTTACATGTTGATGTTGTAAGAAATAGTTTGTTTCTTACGGAATTCTTTATTTGGTCATGTCTAGGCTTGTTCAGCAGAGATTAGAGTTGAGCCTTCAAGAAACCATATCATTCTTATGGCAACGTGCGATACGTGGGCGGAGCTATCGGCACCTGATGAAAGAAGTCGGCTACAAGTAACAAGGTATGTAAGAAGTTCTCATATAATCGGAGTTATTTTGAACTCGAAGTGGGCCCCCTTATATTTCATTTGTTATACAGGATATGTGAAGAAAATTCTCTTGTATCTAGAAGTGATTTGAATGGACCAGGAACCATTTTCAATCCTGTGATGTGGAACTGTCTTGTTATTTTGATGGATATACTTTCTAGTATCCATAAGAATATTTGAATCATATGTATGATTTCACAACCACTCACATGCACATGTAAGTTAATTCACCTGTCATACATTATAACCATGTGCCATTTTTCTTCCAACAAGCAGTAACCTGGTATGAATGGATCTTATAGATTGGAAGAATTATTTCATATGCTTAGCTTTCATTTGACTGGCTTCAGCTTGCAGCATTACATTATTTGGCTGAAAAAATATTCCCCTATATAGGAAATTGAGTGCTGCAACTATACTTCAAATACTTCAAAAAATACCCCCCTATTATATAGGAAGTTGACTATAGTATGGTGCAGAATCAGGAAGGCCTGTTATGTTTCTCGATTGTGAATACCCAGAACAATACACTGTCTTAGCTCTTGTAATTGCGTACTTTACTCCTCTTATTTCATCAATTTCATGTCTCAGGGTGTTGCTCCATTTAGACATCTACATTTTGAGATGTGCACAAGTAGCCACCCATACTCTTTATTTTCACATTTAACCGGTGGTAAACTGTGCGCATACAGACATAACCGTTCCGCTTTAATTTAAGAAACAAAAGTGTTTTGGTTTAAGTACTTCGGTCTTTGCCTGATAATTTGCTCATTATCAGAGCCACAATTTAATCCTCAGTTGGATGAACCCTTGCTTTTGTTTTTTCAGGATGGCTCAGGAATTTCACATCATGGTTGCAGAGGTGGACGTCTATTTTTATACAGTACTATGCTAACAAGGATCGTCAATCTTAGTAGCACTATGGTTCCTTTTAGGTTTCTGTATTTATTATCTATAAACCATTTTGGATGAGGACTGCCGATGTCCGATGTTGGGAACTGGGAATCTCGCTCAAGTCGCAACACAAGTTGACACAAAATTGCTTTTGCCGTGGACATACTCTGGTAATTGGAAGTACGCTCTATAACAGTTTTTTTTTGGCGAATGTCTGTAATTCAGTATGATCAGATCATGTAACAGTTCATGCTCTGACACACTCGGGTGCTATGCATAATAAAACTTTAATTCATGGCTTAATAGAACCACCGTGTGTATCCAGTATGTATACGCTTTGCTTTGCTATTTTTGCTTGCTTTTGCTATTTTGCTTGCTCTGTGGAAGTGGCTGGTCTACCCTTTTGTTGACGACTGCTGGAACGGGAGGACCCTCTCTGTACCTTGATACGTTGCTTATCCCAAGGGGGGAAAGAGGCTCTCTTGTCGACCAATTCGTTGAAAGTGTGTTGTTAATCGAACAGATGTTATACTAGTTGATTGATGCTGAGGATGTTTTAAAGTGGCCACCTCAAGGTTGCTTGAAAAGTCAAAACCAGATGGATCGGACTTGTTTCGTACACGTGCCTTTCTTTCTTTCCTCTCCAAGCTGCAGATGGGCGTGTACATGTACAGGTGAAATTAGGTCCACCTGCTCAGCTACACCAGTATGATTCCTGCATGGCGTTGTTGTTTACAGACAACAGGGAGTGGAAAATACTTTACGAAATTACTTCACGTACGATAAAAATCGTCCGACTGCTGTACGATGGGGGAGTGCGCCGCCCGGATTCTTCCTAGATGTGCAACCAACGGCCTCTATTCTGCATCGTACAAAGATCGTACGTTTTTTATCGTACGTATAGCAGCTCTCAATACTTTAACCAGGAAGATGAACAATCAACGATGAAATTCTAGTACAAAAAAACCTAGCATGACCTAATCGTTTACTCCATCGCATAGCACACACATCATTAAACTTGCAGCAATATAAGACAAACAATAAACCAGTACGGTGGCATGCAACTTGCCGAAAAAGGCTTTTCATCCCGCTTTATAAAAGCAACTACTGATCCGAGTTCGTACAACAGAGCCAACAGAACAAAAGGAGAGAAAGTAGAAGGTAGATTGCTGGGGCATCAACACAAGTAAGCCTAAAAAAACAACAACACTAGAAAGGAACCGAAGGAGGGGGGGGGGGGGGAGGGGGGTTGAAGGACCAGGGGAGGGCAGGGTCCCCCAAAATGCCCGAAGGGCTCAGCTGGAAGTGGGGGTGGAGATCCGCCGCGCCGACGCCACCAAACGGTCGAGCATGTCGTCCAGCTGAGCCATGTCCCGTTGTCTGCACAACAGGTTCACTGCTGCAAAAAAGATACATTTGAACAACGAGTCGGCAGCACGTCGTAAGAAGATATGTTGTATCACCATTTCATTCCAAAGTGTCCAGGTCATCCCGGCAAATATGACCCAAAAGAGGCGTCGCCCCCTCCTGGTCCTATTCGCATGGAGTTCCAGGAATTCGCCCAGATCCAAGGCCCGCCACTAGGGGGCTAGAGCCTCAAAGACGAAATTCCATAGGAACTGGGCCGCGGGGCATGTGAACAAAATGTGGGATCCCGTCTCGGGAACCCCAGAAAGCGGGCACATGCCATCACCAGGCCCCTGACGCTTTCTAACCTCCATCCCCAACGGGAGGCGGTCGCGCAAGAGCTGCCACACAAAAATCTTGATCTTCACGCGGGGGGGGGGGGGGGGGGGGGGGGTGTGCTTTCCACGGGTGAGAGGAACATGGCTGCCCTGGAAGAGGCTGGGGTATGCCGACTTAACCGAGAACGCCCCCGACAGGGCTAAGCGCCAAGACACACTATCCGGAGCTCCACCTAGGGAGCCCGGTAATGCGCCTCGCAGCTCGTTCCATGTTGTCACCTCTACTGCACCAAATGTCCTTCGGAATGAGATATTCCAAATTCCATTTGGCGCAATATCGGCAACAAGCAAAAGTGGATCCGAGCAGATAGTGAAGAGGCTCGGATAGACAACCAAGCATCCACCCAGAACAACGTGGACCTACCATCCCCAAAAATAAACCGCGGCCCCTTACAAATCTCATGCTTGATGGATTGGATGGATCTCTAGAATTGGGATCCCTCCCGGTGATCACAGGACAACGGAGGGAGGCCTCTGAGCTATTTTTCTTTGATCAGCTATAGTCATAGCCCTCCATCATCCTGCAGAATACGCCAAACCCATAGAAGAATTAGGGCGGTATTCATTTTACGAGAGGCAAGAATCCCTAAGCCCCAAAGTCTTTCGGGGCGCACACATGCACCTATTTGACCATATGGTATTTATGTTGGCCATTGGACGTCGACCAGAAGAAACGCGAGAGCTCCTTATCAAACGCCTTATGGGCCCCCTCCGGGAGGAGATAGAGGCCAATTATGTACATGGGAAAGGATGGAAAGGAAGGAGTCAATAAGCACTGATTTGCTCGCCTTAGAGGTGAACCTACCGTGCCAAGGCTCCGCCTTCGACCTCACCCGTCCCAACAGAGGCTCCAGGTCCCTCATCAGGATACTGGAATCCCCAAGCGGAACCCCCAGATACTCAACCGGGAACGAGGACAACTTACAACTGAAGTTGTCCGCAATCCGTTGTTGATCCTCCGGGGGAAATCCTAGGACCATCACCTCACTCTTGTCAAAATTTATTTTGAGGCCCGACATGGCCTCAAAGCACATGAGGAGGAACTTGAGGTTACGAATATCCAACTCTGAGCCCTCCATCATAATCATCGTGTCATCCGCATATTGGAGGCGACTCACCCCACCTCCCAGGATAAGGTGGCCAACCACACCTGAGATGTGTCCGTTCTCCTTAGCCAAGTCTAAAATAGCCGCGAGGGAATCAACCACAAGGTTGAAAAGGATAGGGGGATATAGGATCCCCCTGTCGCACCCCGCGGGAAGATATAAATAGGCGCCAATCTCCCCATTTGTATTAATCGTCGTTTTCCCTCTTATAACAATCTGCATGATCCAACATATGACACGGTTATCGAACCCACGTCGTTCGAGGACTTGGCGGAGGAACGCCCAGTCCAGACGATCATAGCCTTTCTGGAAATCCAGTTTGAGGAACACACACTTGAGGTGTCGAACCTTCACTTCATGAACTATCTCATGAAGCGCCATGATACCATCATGAATATATCATCCTTTTGTGAAGGTGAATTGATGAGAGTGAGTCGGCCGCTGCACCACGGAAGCTAACCGAATCACACAAACTTTGGCGAAGATTCGTTGGATGAGATTACTCACCGTGATCGGCCTAAACTGCTGAATATCAGTAGCTCCTGCTAACTTGGGGACCAGAATTAAGGCGTGACATAACTACAGTGTACAAAAAGGTATTTTCACATGTATAAAATGCACTAGAGTGTCATATAGGGAAGTAAATTAAAACTAGAGGTCATATAGAGAAGAAAATTGTCTCCGATGTCAAATAAGGAACATGATTTTAAGAGAGTGTCAAATAAGGAATTCTCTCTATATATTCATCAGGGATGCCTCTAGGGCATATCTCTGAAGCCACTCGTCTGGAATATAAATCGAACTCCCTAGTTATGCAATGTGGAGTGGGTTTAGAGCATCTCCAGCCGCGCCCCTAGGAGCCCCCCAGGGCGACTTTTTTTTAGCGTCAGTACGCCGTTTTGGGCCAAATTAGCGCCCAGCGAACCCAGGCCGAACCCAGCGCACTGGGGGGCTCCTGGGGGCTCCGGCGGAAGCGAAATCGCGTTTGTGGGCTAGCATAGTCAGGCAAAGGGCGACTTTTCCACGCCCTGTTTCCCCTCCCTCGCCGCATACCACCCAACCCCGCTCTCTCCCTTGCCGATGTCGGCGATACCCCTCCACCCCAAACCGTCGCGCCGACGCTAGAAGCCCATTCCGCTGCCGCAACTGCCTGCCGTAGACACGCAACCCTCCCTCCCTCCTCTGGACGAGCTCGCCGCTTCCAGGCGAGGCCACAGGCAGCCCGCTCTCCACCACGCCCGTTAGGTGTTCGGAGTTTTGCCTCTTCGGCAATGGACTCCGACGATGAGGAGATGTTTGCCGCTCTGATGGACGAGGAAGCCGAGGCAGCCGTCGACGACATGAGCACCTCATGTGCCTCGCCTCTCTGGCCGCTCTGTTTGCGCAGAACGCGAAACCCTGGCGTGGTTTGATCAAAGTTCGGTCGCAGGAAGGGCAAGGAGAGACAACGAGTGGAGGGCTACTGCATCCTTTACGCTGACTACTTCGCTGATGCTCCATTGCATGATGAGGCAGTGTTTCGGCGCCGATTCCGGATGAGCCAAAAGCTCTTCCTTGACATTGTTCATGCCATTCGGGAGTTCAACAACTATTTCATTTGCAAGAAGGATTCCATCGAGACGTTTGTATTCACCTCGCTCCAGAAGTGCACTATGGCTATGAGAATGCTTGCATACGGCACTCCCGACGATACCCAAGATGACTACATGCGCATGGCTAAGTACGCCGCCTTTGATTGTTTGAAGAGATTCTTCAAAACAGCGGTGGCAGTGTTTAGGCCAAAGTACTTGAGATCACCCAATGCGGAAGACACTGCTCGAATCCTAACATATAATGAAGCAAGAGGATTTCCGGGGATCTTGGAAGCATCGATTGTATACATTGGGCATGGAAGAATTGCCCGTTTGATTGGCAAGAGATGTACAAGAGCGCGAAAGGAGCTTGCAGTGTGATACTTGAGGCAGAGGATCTTTGGATTTTGTCGTGGATGTGCAAAGGCAGATGCCACAGGATGGCTTGAGTTGGGGCCGATGGACGCTGTGGGTATCCGGGGAGGGATCGCACGCCTAGCTGGCGCGCTCACTACACTGCAAACAACAAGATCTACCCAGGTTCGGGGCCCTCGTGTGGAGGTAACACCCCTACTCATGCCTCTCTATGTGTATATGTGGTGCCGAGTACAAGAACTCCTCAAGCTCAAGGAGCTAGAGGAAGAAGAACCTCTCCTGCTATCTTTCTCTCTACTCAAACTAGCACCTCTGTTCTCTCGTAAGTGGTGATTTCCAAAGGGTCGACCCTCACGCAGGAGGGGGAGGCCACCAACTACAAGTACAGGTTAGGTGACTACACACTTTTTCGTAGTGCACGCCTCCGCTTCCCCGCTGACAGTGGACGAAACTCTTCGCGGTCTGGTCGCTGACATGTCCTGTCCCCCTTGTGAGAGACAGGATGTGGCCTCGCCCATACTGCGCACTTTACCAGTGTATGGATACGCATCATCACGCGTAGTAAGTTGAACCGCACGCTTGTACTCCCCCTGGATATACGGGATCTGCTCAACGGCTCTACTGACTTTGCCTTCGAGTAGAGCAGCACCATGCTCTATCCGGATCTTCCAAGTGCTACTCGGATGATCCAAACAAGTATTCATATCTTCGCCTTGATCTCTTGTCCTTCCTACCGGGTAGCTCCAACTTGGTAGCTATCCAGCTCGGTACCTCTCTATCCGGCACGTACCAACTCGGTACGGCCCAACTCGGTAATCTGTACCTTGAACACCATTTCTTACCAACCTTACCCCTACTCGGGGGTAGCCCCCCGATATTAGTCCCCGAAGCTGGTATGGTCCGGTGAACTCGGACGCTGGGCCGTGCCAGCTTAAACCTTTCTTCTCCAAAACACACAAACTAGTTGCACCTCAATTCGGTCGAGTCCCATCCGGACTCGAATTGGATCCACTATTTCCTAATGAACTTTCTTTCTTCAACCGGATAGGCCATGCTGCTTTGGATTTTGCCGAGATCCCAGCACTTAGAAAATTTCCACAGGTTTTGCCGCTCGAACGCAACTACCTAGTTATCTTCGCTCGCAAGGCTCGACACGTGGCGCAGAACCGCAACCCACGCCGCCTCGGGTCTAGTGCGGTTGCACCGCACGCGCTCTGCCTGCGCCAGGCACTGCTCATAGGGCCCACTTGCCGTCACGTCCCTTCACCGACCAGCACTCGAGTGCCCATGTCGCGCAACGTGGGATTAACTGCGCCCGTTACGCGCGATAAACTCTCGATATGCGTTTCTTCCGCGCGCAGTAAGTCCCACACGCCCACGATTACCTCCGCATTGGATCCGGAGCAGTAACTGCGCCCGGGGGTATAAGTACCCCCGCGCCACCCGTTGCCTTGTCTCCTTCGCCCTTCCCCCTAGCGCTTCTCCTTACTCGCACACATCCGCACCGACCGCTCCGCTCCTCCGTGCGACCTCAAGCTCCGCCGCGCGCAGAGAGAAGCCAGTGACCACCGTGCGCCACCGCTCGTCGAGACGCAGCTGTGCACCAAGATTTTCAACACTCCGCGCGATTTCCCTCGAGTCCGCGCCACCGCCGTACGGTCTCCATCTTCCGCGCCTCTTATTCACCTTCTTGCGGACGACGCGCCACAACGTTCGTTTTCCGCGCCGCCGCGGATCTTCTACGACCTCTGCGGCCCGAGCCAACCTTTGCGCCCACGCGCTACCCGGAGACGACCGGATCCGGATCTGCCTCGATGGAACTCGAGCCAATCTCCGAGATCGAGCTGGAGGGGCCCGCGTGTTGGGAATATGCCCTAGAGGCAATCATGTATGATGTAATTCCCAATGTATTCATAAAGTTATTAAGTTGTCCTTGTTTTGAACATCGGATACATGTCATTGAATATGTGATTCGATTGTGGAACTATGTATTCATGTTGTTCATACTAGATTGTCCTTGGTCATTTAGGTTGTGCTGGACACACACCCTAGACTAATGTGAGTGTTGGCTGATGACACGGTTCCACTTGTCATGGGCATGGTGATGCCATTCCAACGATCACGGACTTGGCTAAAGAGTTTAGCAAGTCGGACTGACCCACATTGAGATGCAACGATCAAGTCGTCATTTGCATGTATCAATCAATGTAATCCTTAGACCTGAGATTGTCGCACAATCCGAGTTGTGGATCACCGACTTAGGTTCTGTTAAACGCTGTTTTGTGATAAGGCAGCTATAAAGGCAGAGTTTGGGTCGAATGAGAAGCAAGCTGCGTGATGTGGATAATCAAGATGAGATTTTGCCCCTCCGAATGGAGAGATATTCTCTGGGCCCTATCGAGTGATATGATTCAGGAAGCATGGCCATGCGCGACTCAATTAAGTGTCAACTGTGTCTGTTGACTAAGAGTTAGTCAGATGAATCACATATCACAGATCGAGAAGAGAGTCGAGCTATTTAAGGGATGACGATAAATCGCCTATAGTTCGACAAGGTATATCGTTAGGCAAAAGGGATTAAGATGTAAATCACATTGGAAGGTATGTCGTCATGACTCAATGGGACTTGGGAGTCGGCACGTTCTGCTAGGAGCCGCTATCGATTGATCGATTGAGAGTCGGACTCTAATCGTGTCCAAGTCGCCATGAGCCTGCAGGGTCGCACATTTAAGAGCGGGAGCAAGTATTGGTCGGGTTGGACCCGAACCGGAATGGACTGAGTTTGTGAGTCGGACTCACAGAGGGAATGGGCCACAAGTGTTGTGAAGCCCAATACCATTCGCTATATAAAGAGGGGCGCAGGTTGCCAGCGGGCAGGTTACTCCTCTCCCATGCGTTGGGAACCCTAGCTCCACTCAGTCAAGCCATCGCACCGGACCTAGCAGTCCACCGTCGGAGCTTCTCCTCGTACGTGTGGATACCGGCAGAGGTGCTGTACGTTCAGCACTTCGATGTTCGTGGGATTGGATCAGCCGGATCGGATCGTGCACTGCACTGCCCCGACGCGCGTCATCGATAATCCGCAACCGCGCGTCTAGTGGTAATCATCGTGGCCTTCTACCTCGGCTAGATCTTGGAAGCACCGCGTAGGAAAAAGTTTTGTTTATCTCTACGCGTTCCAACACCGCGTCCACCCGCGTCAACTGGGAAGGCTCCGACGTGAAGGCCTCTGATACACAATGGCTAGTAACACCCACCGAGTTCCGCCGGGTGTGATCTGCCGGCCACCCGGTGACGAGCTGGAGCCGCAACCCGACGAAGGCGAGTATGTGGTTTTCCTAAGCCACTTCAAGTGTGGATTCGGCCTCCCCGTCTCCAAGTTCATGCAACAGTTTCTGCGCCACTTCGGTTTGCAGCCACATCACATCCCCGCCAACGGCATCGCCATGCTATCCACCTTCGCCACCTTCTGTGAAGCCTATCTTGGTGTCTACCCCACGGTAGACATCTGGGCAAAGTATTTTCACTTTCGTCAACAGGTCCTCCCCAACAAAGCCAGCCCGTATGCTCCCAGGTCATGACCCAGTGCGGTGCGGCCATGATCGTGTACCGTAATACCACTGATTACCCCCGGGTTGAGGGGCTGGACACCTGCTGCAAATGACAGAGGGGATTCCTCTACGTGAAGAATCCCAGTCCGGTGGAGGGCGCCGAGCCGGTTGACCTCATCAAGCTTCCCCACTTCCAGAACGTTCCTCCTACTGCCATGAGGAACTGGGGGTACAACCCGAAGAAGACCGTGTCTGATGCCAATCATGCAGACAACCGACTGAAGCAGCTCATAAAGCTAGGGCTCTGATCCGACGATTTGATCGCTGCCTGGGTGAGCCGCCAGGTTCTTCCTCTGCAGCTCAGGGTGCACAAGATGTGCTTAATGGGAGGCCCCCGTGACTGCACACGCACAACCACCTTCGAGCTCAGCAAGGAGGAGGTGGCCATCTGGGCCCGATCCATCACCAAGGCCACCCTCTCAGATACCTGGGACTGGGGTTTTGCACCTTACAGCCGAGATCGGCCGGCGCCCCGAGTGAGTTTTCTCCATCTTGCCGAGTTGCTCCCAACTCGGTATCTTCAGAATACACTTAGCTCATTGTGCTTTTTGCTTCGCATGCTCCACCGAGTAGAATTCATATCGGTTTCTCCCGAGTTTACTTAGCTCTGTATGCTTTACGTTTCACATGTTTTACCGAATAGGTTTCATCTCGGCATCTTCCGAGTCTAGCTAGCTATTTATGCTTTGTGTTTAGCATGCTCTGTCGAGTAGGCCTCATCTCGGTTTCTCCCGAGTTTAGTTAGCTCTGTATGATTTATGTTTCGCATGCTCTGCCGACTAGGCTTCATCTTGGTATCTTCTGAGTTCGCTTTAGTTCCTTATGCTTTATGTTTGCATGTACAACAAATTCCTCGCCAGAGAGATGAAGACAAGCCGGTCCTGGTGGAGAACTGGCAACCAGACCAGACAGAGGATGACGAGGAGCAGTTCGACAACCAGGACACACTCTGCATACCGCTCGCCACTCCCCCAGGCCAAGATGGTAAGTCTCGAGTCCCAACTTCAATCCGGGACAGGTCCGAGGATGATGAAGGTGACACAGACCACAATAGCATGCTCTTGACAACTTCCGAACTCTTCTCGGTCTCATAAGTGCATTTCCCTTTCTTGCTCCTAGTTGAAATGGAAGAGGAAGTGGTCGATGCGGTGCCGGTGTCCGTTGCTGCCCCTTCCGGGCTGAGGAAGCGATCCGGCAACGGTGCCGCTGAGCATCCGTCTAGCAAGAAACAGAAGAGGTCCGGGAAGAAAGGTGGAAAGTCCACGTCGACACGCAAGAAGAGTGAGCGACCTACAGCTGACGGGTATGCTCCCCCGAGATGCTTTATGCCTGCACATTTTTCTCCCTTTTGCCTCTTCGAACCGAGATGCTTCTCAGCTGCATTTCCTTCATTCATCTGATTTTCCTTTCTTTTAGCGAGCCACTCGATGCCGATGCCCCTGAGGCGCCTGCGAGGCCGAGTAGCGCCCGCAACGTTGTCGACCTCGACCCCGAGGACATGGAGACCCACACCGAGGACCGGGCCGGGATACCTTTCTCGGACCGAGAAGACCAGGATCTCGGCGCAGGCAACACTGGTATCGAGACGGACCACCAAGAGACTCCGGAGGAACCGGAGTCAGCACCCGAGCAGCAACCCCAGCAACAGCCACAAGATCAAACAAACGAGCAGCACCAGCCACCAGAAGAGCAGCAACACACCGAGCAGCAACCCCAGAGCACCAGCCTCAAGAGGAGGAGCAGCCCGAGCAACGACAGCCCTCCCAACAGCCACAACCTGCGCATCAGCAGGTTCCTCTAGCCCCAGCAGCAACCACGCCACTAACTCCGCCGAGAAGGATCTCTCATTTGGAAGTGGCCTCCGCAGCTTAAACTGCCGCCGCCAAGACGACCAAAACTAGAGCAGCTTCCGGCACTGCACCCACGGCCACGTGCCGGACTCCAGCAGCAGCAACAACACCGAGCCCCTCGCCACCGAGCAGATATACGACGTCAACAGAGAGCGGCTCCGCTCCTCGCACCCGGCAATAGGTACAGTATGCGCCCTCGCAGAAACTAGCTGCAGGGGCGGGTAGCAGTGGCCAAGCAAAGGGACTTGTGAAAGTTCCGGTGCACTGGCCAAAGCAGCAACAGCCCCAGCAACAACCACAACAGAAGAGAAAGACCGGGTCGACCGGATCGAAGGCCAAACCCGGCACTGTGGCGATTAGGCCGAGTACCCAGCTGTCGCAGCGCCAGCAGCACCAGGAGCATGTAGCGGAGCTGCGGGAGGATATGGATGCCATGCTGGACGGGATCGGCCATATCAACGAGGAATTCAATGGGAAGAAGCTGGGCCAGCTGGACCACTACCGGACTGCCTGGAATGATGCCGATATTGGCCCTATCTCTATGGCGGTTGCTGCGTCCAGCAGCACACTTGCGCACAAGATGTATTGCATGCGCGCTGCTGCCGAAGACGCCGAGAGCACCTCCAGTCCCCGAGATTTGGGTCGAGTAGGCAATACTCGACCGAGTTGAAGTCTACTCGGGTCAAATCTTCCAACTAATTTTGTGCATGTTTCTCTTCAGACTTGCACTGAAACTCATGTCGTGCTCTTCCGGAAGCTCCTCTGGACTTCCCGGGATACCAAGAAGCGGAACCGCGAGTTGCAGGAGGAGCGTGGGCGGAGAGGTAACTTTGTTCTTGCCGAGTTACTTCATATGCTTCCTTGGCATCAGTTTTCTAACTCGGTTTTTGTTTTCCATTTCACAGCTATCATGGAGAAGCAACTGACGGATGCCATCACCAAGATCTCTTCCCTGGAGAGTAAGCGTGACACCTTCTATCTCTGCATTTTTCGTTTACGCCTATTTCTTTCTCTCTGGTTGATTTTTCTTTCTTTGTAGATGAGCATCACGTCTTCGCCGAGAAGCACCAAGACTGCATCGTGCTGGCCATGTCGGCACAGAGCAAGATCTTGGCGCTGGAGAGTAAGTTCCATCTTCTTTTCTCTTATTCGGTTTCCATGCTTTTCCTATTTTGCTAACCGGATTGCCTCCTACTTAGAGGAGCACAAGCTATTCGTTCAGCAACACCAAGGGTGTCTCACTCCAGCCGAGATGCAGCAGCAGGTCCAGGACAGCGCGGCCAAGCTCCAGGACGATCTTGAAGCTGAGAAGAATGAGGTGACCAAGCTGAAACTAGAGATGGCTGATGCACTCAAGGTGGCGCTGCAGGCCGGGAAGGACAAGACTGAAGCGATAGGCCAGGCTCCAGCCGAAGCTCCAGCTGCAGAAGGAGATTGAGGCCCTCAAGGCCCGGAACGTCGCGCTCGACCAGATGGTGACCAGCTCCCGCGTCCCGATGGACAAGCAGCTCGCCCCTGCAGATGGATGGTTCAGCGGGCTTAAGGGGCTTGTTACCGAGTTGCGCTGTAAGTTACTGCTTTTCTCTAAGTTTCTCTTATCCAGTTTCTTCTATCCGGTTACCACATCCGATTTCTTCTATCCAGTTTCCCTTCTTGAATTAACTCAGTCTCTCCTTTCTCAGGGACATTCCCTGACTTCAACTTGGGTGCCCAAAGGGCCGTGGAGAGGGCCCGACAACTAAGGGCAGAGGCTGGCCACGATGTTACCGAGACGGTCACCATCGATGACCAGATTGAGAACATCAAGGCCCGAGTCCACTCCCTTAGGGGCTTGGGCACCAACATTGTGTCCTATTGCATGCGGCTGCACAAGGTCTCCTGGACGGATGTCGAGCCCCCCACCATAGTTAACCAGCTTGCCTCCAACCCGGACTATGTGAAAGAAGATCTCAAGAAGTGGCGTGCCTGAGCAGCTTGAGCCGGCGCAGATGAGGTTCTGCACTTCATGCTTTCCTAGTAGGAGAACCTGGATCTCAGCAAGCTTTAGAAGCTGCGGAATGGGTCCAAGTGGATCAAACAAGAGAGCTACATCCAGCGCCGCCAGGTAACTGCATATCGGCTGGCTTCTTATGCTGACACGAAGGAGTTCGTGGATGGCCCTAATGAGCCCGACACCAATGTCGAGAGAGATGAGGATGAGGACGACAACAAAGACGGCGACGAGGGCGAGGAAGTTATCAGAGAAACCGAGATGGGCGACGACCAGGAAGAGGCCGAACATAATGACGGCTCCGAGGAGGTGGACGAGGAGATTCAAGCCGAGCAGCAGTCGGTTGCCTCTTCCGAGGTCGTCACCACCGAGATAGTTATCTCGGCGCCCTCTTCTGAGTTGAGTGTCTCAGAGGCCACTGCCGAGAACGCCATCTCGGAGCCCCCGACTTCGACTGCTGCCTTCGAGCCCCCCACCGAGTCCTCCAACCCGGTAGGTGCTGAAGCTGATGCCACTCCCTCAACTGCGGCCTAATTATTGCAACCTTAAACTTTTATCAGATCCCCGATATGCCGGGTGCAATTGTATTAAACAATAATTCTGTTGTGTTTGCTACTTTGTTTTATTTTATGTTTGAGCAGAACTGGATGCCCGCATGATTGCGCTAATCCGAGTCCCCGAGTTGGTTTTCTTATCCACCTAGATTTTCGTCTTTGCTCTTACCTGCCACTTATGGCTTTTTGGTAGTCGAGTCACAAGATTTTGAAAACCGAGTTTATAATACTTAGCAACTTTGAGACAGGAATTAAAACTAACTAGTACTTAGCCAAAAAGCAAATGAGAAAAAGCACTCAACTCGGTTGATTAACTCTTTCTTTCCTTAGCAGTTTATCGTGTGTTTATTGACCTTTGGCTTGTTCTCTTGCTTGCCATGAAGCCGGGTTGCGGACAACAACAGAGTCGAAGAGTTGGCCCTTAGGTTTAAACACACTACTAGACTCACATGAAATTCCGAGATGATTAACTGAGTAGACAAAGTAAAAAGGTAAATGACACAGAGCAAGTTAGGCACAGGCAGTCCCCGAGTTCCTACTCGGAGTGCCGACTTGGATTTCATCTCGGTAAAGAGATACATACAATAATTTTTCAAGAATGAAAACGGCGAAGTATAGCTACATTTTAAGGCGCTTGGTTCCTCTCCGGATTTATTTGCCCTATTCTTCTGTGGGTCTTGTGCATTAACCAGATAGTAGGAATCATTGTGCAGAGCCTTGCTCACAATGAATGGCCCTCCCCACGGAGGGGAAAGTTTGTGCATCCGGGCGGTGCGTTGCACAAGCCTAAGCACCATATCTCCTTCTCGGAAAACCCTTGGGTTCACTTTCCGGCTATGATAGCGTCTCAGATTATGTTGGTATATAGCTGATTTTGACAGAGTTAATTCTCTTGCTTCCTCTAGCAAATCAACATAATCTTCTCGGGCTTCTGTTGTCTCTGCCTTAGTATAGAGGGTTAATCTTGGTGAGTCATGCTCAAGGTCAGTGGGCAACACGGCCTCTGCTCCATATACCAGGAAGAATGGTGTGTATCCGATTGGTTGGTTAGGGGTAGTCCTTAGACTCCACAACACCGCCGGAAACTCGTCTAGCCAATAGCCAAGTGTTTTCTATAATGGCTCAATTAGCCTTGGCTTTATTACGGATAGGACCATGCCATTAGATCTTTCAACTTGCCCATTTGATGCCGGATGGGCGACCGACGCAATATCTAGCCGGATCCTCTTTTCCTTGCAGAACCAGGCAAAAGCTCCCTCAGCAAAATTTGTTCCATTATCCGAGATGATCCCATGAGGGTAGCCATACTTTAGGATAATATCCTTCAAGAAACTCACATCTGTGTTTTCATCACACTTCCGGATTGGCTTCACCTCAATTGTCCCGAGCTGGCTTGAAAGGCCCCACCATATCCAAGCACCATACTGAAAATGGCCAAGTGATAGGATTGCTTTTCAACTCGAAAGTTGGCATATGTATCTTTCTTGCATATCACTGACATCCATTGCACTTCCTTACTAGATCTTATGATTGTTGCAAGGCAGCGAGCCAAAAGAATCCATGCCGGAAAGATTTCTTCACTAGGGCCCGAGATGAGGCATGGTGCCCACATTCCCCTTGATGTATTTCTCTGAGAATTTTTTCTCCCTCTTCCGGCTCAACACAGTGTTGAAGCACGCAAGTGGCACTTCTCTTGTGCAGCTCTTTGTTGATGATGGTGTAGCCCTTGGATCTTCTCTGTATTTCCCTGGTCGTGACCTCGTCACTCGGCGAAGTGCCATCCACCAGATAGAATAATATGGGCTGAGCCCAACTCGGTGTGTTACGAGTAGGGAAAACTGGCTCATCCACCTCCATTGGATCAACTACCATGAATTGCTCCGAGATGGAGACGAGTCCCGGAGTACTGTGAGACAATCTCCAAGATGAAAGCGATAGTCCCCGAGTTGGGAGGGGCAGTCCCCGGGTTCTCCTTCGTGATCTCCCCATCAACCTCCATGGGGACAGCTTCTGAATCCGGTAGAGACGGGATGAATATTGACTCCAAGCTGGGTGAGGGCTTGATAGATGGTTTCCTCAAATGCTCCAGCGCGATCCCTGCCGGGATGAATTGCCGAGAAGATCCCAATTTGGACAGAGCATCCGCAGTATCATGTTCAGCTCGGTGGATGTGGTGGAACTCGCACCCATCAAAGAATCCGGACATATTTTGGATGAGGAACCGGTAAGATGCCATATTGGCATCCAACGCGTCCCAAGTCCCCGAGGCTTGTTGGAACATCAGGTCCGAGTCGTTATAGCATATAATCCGCTGGATACCAATCTCCTTGGACACTCTCAGTCCGTAGACCAGGGCCTCATACTCGGCAACATTGTTGGACGCCGCAAAATGGATTTGCAAGACGTATTTCAGCTGATCCCTCCTGGGTGAGGTGAGCACCACACCAACACCGAGACCCTCTTTCACCTTGGAGCCATCGAAATGCATCCGCCAAAAGTTTGTTTCCGGCAAAGGCGGCTCATACTGCATCTCGTCCCAATCAACAAAGAAATACGCCAAGGCTTGAGATTTGATGGCCTCTCTTCTGGTATACATTGGGGCATAAGCAGCTAGCTCAATTGCCCACTTGGCTACTCAGCCACTTGCATCCTTGTTGCCCATAATTTCCGAGATGGGAGCAGTGCTCACCAGTTGATGCATGTAAAATGCATACATGAACTTTGCATGTTATTACTTGTTTTTCCTACATATTAGCAACTTATATTCATGTTTCATAATGATTTCGGGGATTTTCTGAACAATCCCCCTTCTTTTGGTTCTAACCCTGTTTTTCCAGAAAACGTACTTTTTAGTGTTTCAGACTTTCCGGGAGCTTCGGGACTCCAAAAAGGGCAAGGCCAAAGAGCACGGTTCAGAATTTTCGAGACGAAGACCATCGGACAAAGTAGAGGGCCAAAAGGCCAACCAGGTGGAAAAGAGGACCCTCCACGCGTCCAGATTCCTTGGCCACGTGTGGGGCCCCCTTTTTGCCCCCGTGGCTCCGATGCCGTCGATCTTTCTTCTCCCGAGTGTCTCGTGACCTAAAAACGACTATATAAAGGGTCCCCTGGCCTTTTCGAGAAGGAGGCGGCGCCGAGAGACGAAACCACGAAACAGAGAGACAGAAGGCTGCCGCCGGAGAAGATCGGAGGGGGGAAACACCGCCGGGATCACCCCCGGAGGGCTCCACCCCCCTCCGGCGTGTTCATCATCAACATCTACAGCAAGATCAGCTCCATCTCTCCACTATAATCTCTTGGCAAACATGATGTATGATGCAATACTATATTCCCTTGATGTATTGTGTCTCCCCGTCTATGTTTGAGTAGTGAATTGTTCTTGGCAATGGTGAAATAGTTCGTTGATTGGTTGCATACAAGTTTGTTATCTTCTATGATTGTCTTTATGTACAATATATGAGTGCATGCATATGTTGGGAAATGCATGTAAGGTATCACCGGTAGCATAATGGAGTGGTGGTGACTTGGGAGTGACAGTAACCTAAGACCGAGCCACAAAGTTAAGTTATTGGGGGATATATATAGGGGACCTTAGAACATAAGGATATGGTGGGACTTTATGTCTTAATCAATCTTGTGCAGTCATTTACTTGGCCACATGATCCATCATAAGGGTTGTAGATCATTTACTTGACTATACCTATTCATGGCTCCTTCCTAGAAGAAACAACTAAGACTAAAACATGTGCTTCACTAATTGTGACAACCACACGAACGAAACACCTATTGCTAGAACACTTGCTCCCTTGAGATACTTGAGATATTTGCTGCTTGCTACTTGTGAAACTTGCTTAGAAACTTGCTGTAGAAACTTGCTCTAGGATTACTTGCATTTTAAACTTGCTTCACTAGTTACTAGACAAACCACACTCCAAGTCACTTGCTTTTAATTAGTTAGTTCCTTTTAGTCAAACTTATTGCTTTGCATAAACAGCCATATAAGAGGGTTATAGGGCTTTAGAGAATAGATAGCTTACCTTCAGCTCCTCGTGGGTTCGACACTCAAATACTTATCGAAAGGTACTACAATTGATCTCCTGCACTTGGGAGTCATCAAGCACTTTTCTGGCGCCGTTGCCGGGGATCGTTGTGCTAAGCTTTTATTCTTGTTTGCATTTCATACTAACATATAAACCTAAAACACAAAAAAAATTATAAAATGGAAAACAACCAAACAATTTTAGAACTGTATAATATCTCCCTTGAATTAGGACATGTAGTGTTTGAGGAGAAATTGAAAAATTATTTGCACAACAATCATATTTGTGGTAGTACTAATTCTTTGAACACCTTTATTGCTAAGGAAAACCTTGAACTTGGGGAAGTTTGTCTTGATGAATATGATATTTTTAGTCCCCCTACTATTGAGGATAAAAATGATATACTTGCTGATTCTATGGAAAGTTTTAAGCTTGGGGAAGTTGGTTTTGATGAGCATGATATTTCTAGTTCCCCAAGCTTGGAGGAGAAAATTCACTTTGATGATACTATGCCTCCTATATATGATGATTGCAATGAAAATTATGAATGTTTAACTCCCACTATCACTAATGAGGATTTTACTTATGTGGAGAGTAGTGATTCTTTTATGCATGTGGCTCATGATAAGAATGTTTTATGTGATATTCATATTGTTGAATCTATTCATGATGCTACTGAAAATTATTATGAGAGAGGGAAACATGGTTACACATATTTCAACAATATTAAGTTTCCCCTCTTTATATTGAAAGTATTGAAGTTGCACTTGATCTACCTTTCTATGCTTGCTATTATGTGCTTCTTTTATTTGTTTCATTACAAAATGCCAATGCATAGGAAATGGGTTAGACTTAAAAATAAATTGTTTAATATTTTTTTGGTGTGTTCCTTATGCTTTAATTTCCTATTCGGTTTGAGCACACATTTATGTCTTTACAACATGTAAAATGCCTTTACCTACTGTTATGTATCATTTAGTTTAAGATTTTCATTTTATAAAAAATTTGGGAAAGTAAATGAGAAGGATGAGTAATGGAGAAGTTGGGGTCGACCTTGAACATGTGTTGTTCATGCCAATGAAACCATTGCAAAGTCTCTATCATTAAAACTTTTTCCAAAGCTAAAAACAATAAAAATATTAGTTCACTACTGTAACATCACATTTCTGTCTTATTTCTCATCTTAAATGGCAAGAATAATCTTATATGAGAGATAGGATTAAACAATAGTAATTAGCTGTCAAGAAAACAGATTCCTGAACTTCACTGCGAAAAATGTTTAAAATCACAGAAGTGGAATTTTGACCTTGTAATTTACGACAGCAATATTTAGTTATCACTATATATTTAATTAGTTTTAAGTTTTCTGATTTGAGCAACTTAAGTGCCTCTAAAAATTCACTCTTTACGGGTTGTTCAGTTTTTGGCAGATTATGTCTTTATTTTGCATTGCTCTCATTACTTGTGTTTTGTGTGGTTCTTTTGATCAAGGAGCAATTCACAACTGTAGTAACAGTAGTTAATATTTAGAATCAACTCATGATGTGTCTTTGCTGTACCTATGTGGATTTTATTTATGGAGGCACTAACCCCTCTAATCAAGTTTTATGTTGAGATTTGTGTAAGAAGAATTTTTCAGGAGGAAGAGTTGAGTGAGATGAACAAAGATCAAGAGGGACAACCAATCAAGCTTGGGGATGTACCCCTGGGCTCACCCTACATGTATCAAATAAGTATAAGAATCCAAGCTTGGGGATGCCGAGCCACCTCACTCCAACCATCATGATGTTAAGTAAGTAAAGCCTAGCTATATGGCTATAAAGAAAGCGCTTTACGGGAGGCAACCCGGTTCTTTTTGTTTGGATTTTCCTAGTGTCCTCTTGCTGTCTCAAGAGATTAGTTTTTGTTTTTTTAATTATGGATTTTTCAATAAAGAGTCAAGTCAAACCCATTTGGACTTATAAGTTGCTATCCTAGTGCATGAAATTTCTGTTTCAGCATGAGTCTGCTCACCGTATGATTTTACGTTTTTTATTAGTATGTTGGATTGAGCTAATTTTTTAGTATGTTCTGCAACTTTTCGTCCTCTGTAAGCACAAAAATTGGAGTAATTTTTTGACGAGTCTAGCTTAGGGAAAAATGTTCGTTTTGCTGCTGTTGCTTTTCTGGACAGATTCTGCCTTCTTTTGTTTTATGCACTCTTTGGGCTTGGGAATCGAATTTCCATGATTCTTTAAAGCAAGAGAGTGAACATACAACATGATGAACCTTATTGTCTATCTACTGGATCATTTGATTTGTAATTTTGCACAGCAAGCATATGATTTGTTTGTCCTTACTAATCTCACCCCACAGAAAAAGAATGGGAGAAACATGTTTTGTGAAGTTTTTTTCACAGTGAATAGAGGAGCTGCGCCTCAAGACATCCAAGAATGGTGAAAGCCATAAGCTTGGGTATGTGATGAACACCCCACTGGAGCTACACTTTTTTGGTTAGCACACGTCTACTTTCTGTTTTTCTAAGCAAAACATTTATCGTAGAGACTTGAAGCGTCTAGTTTTTGTTTTTATTTTTGTTTTGATAAGACCACACCCATCATTTTATATGAGATTGAGCTACTGGAGTTTGGGGTTGGAATGTATTGGATGCTAGTATTATGACTTGGAATAGGGATGCCATGGTTGATTTGAAGAGCTACGTATGTTTGCAAGATTTATAGGCTTTTTATGTGTAGAAATTTGCAATAATGTTGTCTTGAGCTATCTCTTATTCATGTCCTTGATGTTAATTGCTGGTTTATTTAGTTTGTCATGAAATGAGTAGTTCTATGGACATATGCATGCATAGTAGCTGGTCAACTATCTCCCTCTTGCTAGCAAAAAATTTAAAAATTTCAACAAGTAAAAACTTGTTTCCAAGACTCCTTAACCAAGTATTTCCAGTGAGTCCACCATATCTTCCCATTAGCTCCATTGCTATTCCGAGTATGTTCACCATGTTATTGTGTTATTTATGTTCTAAATTAAGATATTCACTTTATTAATTGTCATGGGTTGAACTTGGGATAGGACTCTCACGAACTTTTGAAGGCACACTTTACTTTTTATGCATCTAATAAACATGACCCAATAATGGGAGCCACAAGTTTTGCGTTTGACAAGTGTGTGGTTGGGAGCTAGCTATAAACGTGTATCACCGGAGCTTTCAACATTGCACAAAAATTTACATTTTGTTGATATCATGTATTTTTGTTTTTGGACTCCTGCCATGCCGAAATGAAGTAGAGGAATAGTAAGTTTTGATGAGTAAGTATCTATATGACTAGAGAAACACATTGGGCTGCTAACCCAAGTCATGCTTTATTATGGTGGAAATTTACTTATAGCTTGAGTGACTCTACAACACATCCTACAATAAAATAAGAAGCTATGCATAATAGTGAATGAAAATAAAAAGGATGATGAGTCTACTCCGTTTGTTTGTGTTGTCATTGTGACATGGGCTTGTTTCCATGTCATGGGGCAAGAGGTACCTCTTTGTGGTTCTCTATGATGTCATTAATACTTATTATGATTGTACAAAGCTTATTAGGAATCTTAAGTTGAGTAATCATGGAGTAGGTTTTCACACTCACGGGGCATGAGGCTTTCAACCACCTTGTCATTCACATTACTTCAACATTCACCATTTAAGATGCTAGTGATAAAGGGGAAATGAGAGTCCTAGATCAATTGATACCACATTTCAATTAGTAATTTTAGTTGAATAATTTAGAGGCTAAATAAGACTTGATCATGTTTTACCTCTACTCAATTTTCTCCAAACTGTCCACCATATTTTCTATTTTCCATTATGCTATTCTTTGACCAATATAGGATTTTATTTTTCATTTTGTGTATGCATTTGGTCCATAGTGCTTTTATTTCATTATACACTTTGTGAACTTTCATGAAGCATCTTTGCTTGCATATTTGATATTTCTTACAACATGAATTGTATATTGCTACTCATTTCTAGTATTAATCATTTGATTATATGTAGCATGAATAATCCTCCTTGATATCCCATGATTGTTTCAATATGCAAAGTCCATGTTAGTTTTATCACCTTCAGCCTCGAGGACGAGCATGGGTTAAGCTTGGGGATGTTGATGCATGTAAAATGCATACATGAACTTTGCATGTTATTACTTGTTTTTCCTACATATTAGCAACTTATATTCATGTTTTATAATGATTTGGGGGATTTTCTGAACAATCCCCCTTCTTTTGGTTCTAACCCTGTTTTTCCAGAAAACGTACTTTTTAGTGTTTTCAGACTTTCCGGGAGCTTCGGGACTCCAAAAAGGGCAAGGCCAAAGAGCACGGTTCAGAATTTTCGAGACGGAGACCATGGGCCAAAGTAGAGGGCCAAAAGGCCAACCAGGTGGAAAATAGGACCCTCCACGCGTCCAGATTCCTTGGCCGCGTGTGGGGCCCCCTTTTTGCCCCCGTGGCTCCGATGCCATCGATCTTTCTTCTCCCGAGTGTCTCGTGACCTAAAAACGACTATATAAAGGGTCCCCTGACCTTTTCGAGAAGGAGGCGGCGCCGAGAGACGAAACCACGAAATAGAGAGACAGAAGGCTGCCGCCAGAGAAGATCGGAGGGGGGAAACGCCGCCGGGATCACCCCCGGAGGGCTCCACCCCCCTCCGGCGTGTTCATCATCAACATCTACAGCAAGATCAGCTCCATCTCTCCACTGTAATCTCTTGGCAAACACGATGTATGATGCAATACTATATTCCCTTGATGTATTGTGTCTCCCCGTCTATGTTTGAGTAGTGAATTGTTCTTGGCAATGGTGAAATAGTTCGTTGATTGGTTGCATACAAGTTTGTTATCTTCTATGATTGTCTTTATGTACAATATATGAGTGCACGCATATGTTGGGGAATGCATGTAAGGTGATCACCGGTAGCATAATGGAGTGGTGGTGACTTGGGAGTGACAGTAACCTGAGATCGAGCCACAAAGTTAAGTTATTGGGGGATATATATAGGGGACCTTAGAACGTAAGGCTATGGTGGAACTTTATGTCTTAATCAATCTTGTGCAGTCATTTACTTGGCCACATGATCCATCATAAGGGGTTGTAGATCATTTACTTGACTATACCTATTCATGTCTCCTTCCTGGAAGAAACAACTAAGACTAAAACATGTGCTTCACTAATTATGACAACCACACGAACGAAACACCTATTGCTAGAACACTTGCTCCCTTGAGATACTTGAGATATTTGCTGCTTGCTACTTGTGAAACTTGCTTACAAACTTGCTTTAGAAACTTGCTCTAGGATTACTTGCATTTTAAACTTGCTTCACTAGTTACTAGACAAACCACACTCCAAGTCACTTGCTTTTAATTAGTTAGTTCCTTTTAGTCAAACTTATTGCTTTGCATAAACATCCATATAAGAGGGTTATATGGCTTTAGAGAATAGATAGCTTACCTTCAGCTCCTCGTGGGTTCGACACTCAAATACTTATCGAAAGGTACTACAATTGATCTCCTGCACTTGGGAGTCATCACCAGTGTAATCGGATGCTCTTGGAAATAATGCTTGATCTTCTTGGCAGTCAGGTAGACTCCATATGTCATCTTCTGATAGTGAGGGCAATTTTGCTTGGAGTTGGAGAGCACCTCACTGAGATAATACACCGGCCTCTGCACGGATTTTCCCTCTTCTTCTCGCTCCACTACCACCACCACACTCACTACCTGGTTGGTAGCTGCAATATAGAGCAACATTGGCTCCTTGGCTAGAGGACACGCCAGAACTTGAGCGGTACCCAACATAGTCTTGAGTTCCCGAAAAGCCACATCAGCTTGTGGGGTCCTTACAAACTTGTCACTTTTCTTCATGAGCTGGTACAGAGGCAAAGCCTTCTCGCCCATTCTCCAAATGAACCGGCTAAGGGAAGTCAGGCACCCGATAAAATTCTGCACATCCTTCAGGGATCTCGGCAGAGACATGCTCTCTATAGCTTTTATCTTGGAGGAATTGACCTCGATGCCCCGACTAGACACAAGGAAGCCGAGTAGCTTCCCGGTCGGGACACCAAATGTGCACTTGGTCGGATTCAGCTTCATCCGGTACTTCCGCAGGTTTGCGAATGTTTCTTCGATATCACTCAGGAGTGTGTGTTTCTCCTTGGTCCTGATGACTATATCATCCACATATACATGTACATTTTTGCCTATCTGTTCGTGCAGGAATTTCTACATGCATCTCTGGTACGTGCCCCAACATTCCTCAACCCAAAACACATGACACGATAGCAATAAGCCCCGTACGGGGTAATGAAAGCAGTCTTTATTTGATCAGCCAGATTCAGTAGAATCTGGTGGAAACCAGAGTCGGCATCAATAAAAGGAAAAAGTTTGCACCCGGGAGTGGAGTCGATCACCTCATCTATCCGGGGCAGTGGGAACGGGTCCTTGGGGCAGGCTTTGTTTAGGTCGGTGTAGTCAACGCACATGCGCCACACCACGGCGACCATGGGGTCGTCCTTCTTCTTCTCGACCATGACCGGATTGGCCAGGCAATCCGGATGCAGTACCTCCATGATGAATCCATTTGCTAACATCCTTGTGATCTCGTCACCAATGGCTTTTCTTCTTTCTGCCGCAAAGCGGCGCAGGGCTTGCTTCACCGGCTTGGCATCCGACCGCACATGTAAAGAGTGCTCAACCAACTCCCTCGGGACACCCGGCAGATCCTGATTGGACCATGCAAAGACATCCCGATTCTCACGGAGGAAGTGGATGAGCGCGCTTTTCTATTTCTCCTCCAACCCGATACCAATGATGGCAACACGCTCGGGGAACCCCGAGTCGATCTGCACCTTCTTGGTCTCCCGAGAGGCCTGGAAAGTGGCACCATGCTGAGAGCTAGGCATCCCAGGCATGCCGAGTTGAGCTGCTTGGGCCATGGCCACCACCTCGTGTATCTTCTTCTTCTCGGCCGCAATGACCATGGACTCGGCTAGATGAGATACAGCAGATGCGCACTCCATAGAGTGTTTGTAGTCACCCGAGATGGTGATTATGCCATTGGGGCCGGGAAGCTTCATCTTCAAATAGGCAGCATGAGTAGAGGCCATGAACTTGGATAGAGCTGGTCTGGCGAGAAGAGCATGGTAAGGGCTCTGGAGATCAACCACCTTGAACTGCAAGCATTGAGTCCGACAATTCTCCCTAGTGCCAATAGCACATCAATCTAGATCCGGCCAATGGGAGCACAAGACACTCCCGGCACAATGCCATCTCATGTGGTCCGGCTGGGTAGCAGCATGTTCTCGGCAACACCGAGTTTCTCCATGGTGTCTCGGTACAGAATGTTTATGCTGCTGCCATTGTCAGTCAGTACCTTGCTGAACTTCACATTCTTCTTGGTCCCAAGGAAGGTTGGGTCCCCCATTAAATCATAGCTACCCGGATTGGGCATGATCTTGGGGTGATCTGCTCGGGACCAGACAATGTCCTGGTCACACCAGTGCATGTACTCCGGCACTGCCGGCATTACTGCGTTTACTTCCATCGCCCGCCTATGCAGGCTTTGCTTGTCATCCGGCTCAGTGGTGAACACCATATAGCTCTCATGATGCTCTTGGTACTGATTCTGGTCTCCACCACCATTGCCATTGTTTCCGTTGTTGTTGTTCCGGTTGAATTTGTTGTTGTTGCGGTTGTTGTTGTTGTTGGACCCCTGCGCCACTTGATTCACATTCTCCCTCCTCTGGTTCTCAGCGGGCCTGGGAGCAGTTGCCCGGATAGGCTGAGCATTAGCACCCGAGAGCGACAGAGTCGGAGGAGGAGGCAACTGGCCAAGGCCCTCACTCTTAATCCGGTCCTACCAGCTGCATTGCCGGGAAGTGTGGTTGGCTGGCCTACTCGGATGCCGAGTATGGAAGCTGCAAGGCCCATCCCTCATGGACTCAAAGATAAATCTCTAATTAGCATCTCCGGATTGTTTGAGATCATTGTACTGCTTCTTTGAAGTTCTGGTTCTGATTCTGGTTTTTCCCACATTGGGGCCCATCAGTTTTTTTTGCCTTTGGTTGCTCCCGACAGCAGGGTGATCCGACTCAACCGCAGATACTTGGTCAGAGCCATAGCGGAGATCCGGTCTATCATCCCTTCTCTTGTCCCGGTAATCTTCGAGATCATTCCGCCGGGTACCATCATTACCATGGTTCCTCCTTCTCGGCTCAAACGAGTCAAGCAAGGGCTCAGTAGGGTCACCGAGTGCGTACATGTCCGCAATATTGACGGTCTCGGCGAGCGTACTCGACATCTCCCTCTGTAACCTTTGCCACAACATGCTGCCATGTCGGCAGCCTTGAGCAAACTAGGCAATGTCCTGGGATTCATTCACACCTTCACAGGTGTTCCTCAGAGTGATCCACCGAGTCAGGTACTCTCGGTCTGTTTCTTCTTCCCTCTGTTTGCACGCAGAGAGCTGCTGCGGCCGGTTCGGCCTCTTGTAGGTGCTTGTGAAGTTGCTGATGAAGGCCTCCGAGAAATCAAGCCAGCAATTGATGCTGTCTCTCGGCAGGTTGTTGAGCCAAATCCGGGCTGGTCCCTCCAACATCTGGGGCACATATCTCACTGCCCATCTGCGGTTACCACCCACAATGTGCACAACAGTAACATAGTCACTCAGCCAATCCTCAGGCTTGGTGCTCCCATCATATGTTTTGGTCCCCCTTACCAGCTGGAATTTGGACACAGCCGACTCGTTCATGATCCTGGGACAAAAGCAAAGCGGTCCGGGTGGGCCCCGCGATTCTATCTCTTCTGACAGATAGATTCTTTCCAACTTGTATCTTGCGTCACTCGGCTGGAGCATTCGTGCTCCCAACCGAGCTCCAACATCTCTTAGGTCAGCATACTGATCATTTCTCTGATACCCGACTTGCTCCATTGCCGAGTACCCATCATTGTAGCGGTCCTGGCGCGCGGCACCGGGTTGAGCAACCGGATTGACCAAAGGGGCAGCCACTGCTTCTGGCTGAATAACAGGACCTGCACCAGGCTGAGGCTAAGCCGTATTGGCAACCTGGTTCTGAGATGGGCCATCTTGGTTACCTCCTTGTCCCTCTTGATGAACTCGGGCGACATTATGGCCACCACCTTGTGCAATGTGTTCTTGACCGGGCTGCCGCTCTACAGCTAACTGTTTTCCGGCGACAGCCGGATCGTTCACCTGCATCTGCTTATGTCTCGCGGAGTTCACACTTCGAGACCTCTCCCCACCGAGATGAGGTGAGGAGGCATGTCCTCCGGATCTTTCCCCGTGCGAGTGAACAACATGGGACGCACCAGCTCCAGGATTCGCCTTTCAGAAAGCCCCATTCTGCCTTCCGGCTTCAAGAACAAGCTCATTGAGCCGGTCCTGCTGCCGAATGCAAGCCTCACCGAATAGGTTCCGCAACTCGGCAGCAACTGCTTCTGCTGCCCTAAGTGTTTTGGCAGGAGAACTGTACTTGGACCTACCGCCGAGTTCATGCTAGTGGATTTGCTAGCAGTTCTACCATCTCTAGCCAACTCGGCACCTAGATTGCGTCGAATAACCCCTATCCGACTAGGGTTCTTAGCAACATGAGTAAAACCATGAGCCCTATTATACTCATTTTGGTCAAGATCAATTCTAGCCTGACCTTTTCCATCTCTTTGGCCTCCAGGAGAATGGCCTGATGCTGCTCCTCGAGATGCGCTCGCAGCACCGCCGGATCCGCATCCTCCGCAAGGGGCATGCTCAGTTTTTCAATGACACCGGCAAGAGGAGCCGGTATCGTAGTCGATGTAGAAGAAGCCTTGAAAACCGGCTGGTTATCAGAATTTTTGTACGGCTTATGACTCGGCCGAGCCGACGTGCCAACAGCCTCGGGCGCAGTGGGCGCGCCCTTCCCGGCAGCAGGAACCGGACCGGTCATCATCACCTCCACTCTGCCCGCAGAGCCAGCGCCGGGCTACCCGCGGACAGCGAGAACGGCAGGAGGATCAGCGATAACGACCACCACCTCGGGGTACTCGCGGATGACGGTGGTGGCGACGTACACCAAATGCGCGCCGAAGCTGACGACGGAGCCGCCTGCGGGCACGGGCCTGTCGCAGAAATCGACCGCGTTGTAAGTGACGAAATCGAGGGAGCCGAATCTATAGACAAGACCACAAACCACGCGCTCCCCCGAACGAGGAAGAGGTCCCGTTCGGATAGAAACCCCAGCCAGCGCCGCTGCTGGCCCCACGGTGGGCGCCAACTGTCGTGGATGTGAAAAGACAGATGCCATAGGATGGCTTGAGTTGGGGACGATGGACGATGTGGGTATCCGGGGAGGGATCGCACGCCTAGCTGGCGCGCTCACTACACTGCAAACAACAAGATCTAACGAGGTTCGGGGCCCTCGTGTGGAGGTAACACCCCTACTCCTGCCTCTCTCTGTGTATATGTAGTGCCGAGTACAAGAACTCAAGCTCAAGGAGCTAGAGGAAGAATAACCTCTCCTGCTATCTCTCTGTCTACTCAAACTAGCACCTCTCTTCTCTCGTAACTGGTGATGTCCAAAGGGTCGACCCTCACGCAGGAGGGGGGAGGCCACCTTATATACCGGTGGCCACCAACTACAAGTACAGGTTAGGTGACTACACACTGTGCCGTAGTGCACGCCTCCGCTTCTCCGCTGACAGTGGCCGAAAGTCTTCGCGGTCTGGTCGCTGACATGTCCTGTCCCCCTTGTCAGAGACAGGACGTGGCCTCGCCCATACTGCGCACTGTACGAGCGTATGGATACGCATCATCACGCCTAGTAAGTTGAACCGTACGACTTTACTCCCCTTGGAATACGGGGTGTGCTCAACGACTCCATTGACTTTGCCTCTGAGTAGAGCAACACCATGCTCTATCCGGATCTTTCAAATGCTACTCGGATGATCCAGACAAGTACTCATATCTTCCCCTTGATCTCTTGTCCTTCCTACCGGGTAGCTCCAACTCGGTAGCTATCCAGCTCGGTACCTCTCTATCCGGCATGTACCAACTTGATACGGCCCAACTCGGCGATCTGTACCTTGAACACCATTTCTTACCAACCTTACCCCTACTCGGGGGGCAGCCCTCTCGACAGATTTAGCACACCTTTTTTGGCATGCCTGGAACTCGCAATGACACCAACGTCCTGCAGTGCTCCTCGGTCTTTGTCAATCTTGTTAAAGGCCATGCCCATCCGGTGAACTATGAGATCAATGGCCACGAGTACAACAAGGGATACTAGCTAGCGGATGATACTATCCAAGATGGTCAACATTAGTGAAGACTACCTCCAACCCAGTACCAGGAGGCAAGCAGTCTTGGTTTGCTCAGCGCCAAGAGGCTTACATGAAGGATGTCGAGTGAGCATTTGGTGTGCTTCAATCTCGGTTTGCTGTTGTCCGGTACCCTGCTCTGACTTGTTCCAAGGAGCATATGTGGGAGGTGATGAACTGTCGTGTGATCTTGCACAACATGATCATCGAGAACGAGCGTGACGATCCCGTGTTTAACACTGAACCATATTTCAGACAGGGTCCTCTTCTAGATGTCGATCATCAGGTGCTGGCAGTATGGAATGCATATCTAGCTATGCGACTGCAGATCCGAGACCCTCATGTGCACCAAGAGCTGCAGCGTGATCCGGTGGAGCATCTCTGGAGACTCAAAGGCAACGCCTAGTTTCATGTGTTTTTATTAGTGCTCAAAACTTGTTAAATTATGTTGAAATATTTGATTTTTGGCGATTTGTGTGCCAAACTTTGTGATAAATATATGTTACGTTAAATCTGTACCGAAATCATGTCGAATTTGGTAGAATTTCATGTAACGGCGAGTGTATGTCGAACGTGTGACGATTTTGTGCCGAATTTGGACGAGACGGCTGAAGATGCTCTTAGCAGCACGACTATGCAACTCCATAGAGTACTTTTCTGAAAGGAACTTTTGTGTATTGTTCATTGGAGAATGCAGAGTGTTGCTGTCCTGCATTTTTTTTTTGTTTCTCTCGGCCCCCTGGGATATTTTATAATTTGCCACACTTTTTCTCAAATTCTTTATAATTTGCCACATGACCACCACCTGTCAGTGACACATGTTGTGGCAAATTATAAAAGTGAAAAGAAAAGTGTGGCAAATAATAAAATGCCCCCTTCTCTTCCTCTGACGCTCACAGGAAAAGAGACACCCACTGAGCTACACATCCGGGCTGCCGATCTGCCTCACCAAGGACTGAGCCTGCCGCCGGGCAGCCACGCAGCCGGCCTCGTGACCACACCACCGTCTCGGCCGCCATGCCAGACTCAGGCTCGCCTCCGACCCAACCTCTCCCTCCACCCCCCAAACCCAGAGCCAGGCACCACCGCCTCCTACTCCTTGCGGCGCCGTCCCTCCTGGCCCTCGCCCTGGCCGTCCTCCTCGCCTCCTCAAGCAACCCCTTACCACGCCTCATCTACCTGCTCATCAGGAACAAGTCTTCCCTTCTCCGCCCGCCGGAGCCAGCCCCCGTGGCGGACACCTCGAGGCACGCGGGACGCCCACCATGTGTTCTGTGGATGGCCCCATTCGCCTCCGGCGGCGGCTACTGCTCCGAGGCCTGGTCCTACGTCGCCTCCCTCGACGGGAACGCCGCCGCGGGGGTCGGCGCCAACTACACCCTCTCCATCGCCCACCACGGCGACCTCGAGTCGCCCGACTTCTGGCACGGCCTGCCCGAGCAGTCCAAGGACCTGGCGCACAGGCTCGCCACCGTGCCGTGCGACCTCCCTCGGTCCGTCGTCGTCTGCCACAGCGAGCCCGGCGCGTGGTACCCGCCGATGTACCAGTCTCTGCCTTGCCCGCCGACGGGGTATGACGAGCCGGCCTTCATCATCGGCCGGACGATGTTCGAGACCGACCGTGTCTCGCCGGAGCATGTCAGACGCTGCAACCAGATGGACGCTGTCTGGGTACCCACAGATTTCCATGTCTCCACATTCGTGAGGAGCGGGGTGGATCCGTCCAAGGTCGTCAAGGTGGTGCAGGCCGTCGATGTCGCCTTCTTCGATCCGGCCAAGCACGTCGCATTTCCTCTTCCGATTGGGTTCTCTGCCATGGCACCTGATGATTCGGCATCGAACCCCGCGAGCTCCAATGGCAAAGGCTTTGTGTTTCTTAGTGTGTTCAAATGGGAGCAGAGGAAGGGCTGGGACGTGCTGCTGAGGGCCTTCTTCCAGGAGTTCTCTGGAGCTGATGATGTTGCACTTTACCTGCTGACCAATGCCTATCACTCCGACACTGATTTCGGAGGGAAGATCCGTAGATTTGTGAATAACTCCAGCATTGAGCAGCCAGTGGGAGGATGGGCAGAGGTCCGGGTGGTTGATGAGCATGTCCCGCAGTCTGCCCTTCCAAGGTTGTACAAGGCCGCGGATGCATTTGTGCTGCCTTCCCGTGGCGAGGGGTGGGGCAGGCCGGTGGTTGAAGCCATGGCCATGGAACTGCCGGTGATTGTCACGAATTGGTCAGGCCCAACGGAGTACCTGACTGAGGAGAATGGGTACCCATTAGACGTGGACAGGCTGATGGAGGTCACCGAAGGGCCATTCAAGGGTCATCTCTGTGCTGAGCCATCGGTTGATCATCTGAGAGCTTTGATGAGACGGGTCTTTGTTGATCGAGAAGAGGCGAGGATTAAAGGAAGGAAGGCAAGGGAAGACATGGTCGAGAGGTTTTCGCCAGAGGTTGTGGCAAGGATTGTGGCTGATCAGATACAACAGGCGCTTGTCAGTACCCAGTACTCAGTAGATGGATTAGCTGAAACTTGACCATGAATTCGGATGGAAAGTAGATATCATACACCGCACATATCATGCAGGTATGGTAGGCATGTTAGTCAGTGCTACTTCATAGGAGTTACTTGTGTCAGTTTGTGCAATTATCGGATAAATGGTGACTGTTGTTTATTTGCCTTTTTTGCTACACCATATGGTGAAATTTTTTGTTAGCTTGGCATTTTCTGTTAAAAGAATAATATTGAGCGTGACCATTCAGCTCAAGCCCTTGCATGCTATTTGCACCTTCCCCTTTTAGTTAGTACATAAACGAAGATCTAGCCAGTTAAAGTTCAGCCCATCCTATCATGGACCAACAGAAAGAAGTTTAGATACTCCTTTCATAAATGGAGCATTGATAATGATTCATCAGAGCTCACCGTTCGATTGGCGTACCATTCTGAATGGAAACACCAATACGGTGGACGATTGAGGCGTCATGATGGACAAGGGTCAGCCAGGCAAAATCCAGGCTGGGAAATTCTCTGGGGTAGCCTTATAAAGGTATCGACTCAGTGTCCTATTTGCAAATAAGCTGCAGAAGATATTCGCCATCTCATGTTCACATGTAAACGAGCAAAAGAGGTTTGGGGAGCATTGGGCGGCAATTGCTGTTGATGGATCAGGGTCTGTCATCTTGGAGGAAATTCTGAGAAATCCGAAGAAGCAAACTCCAGTGATAGGACAGCTTGGATTACAAGAAACGATTGCAGTTATATCGTGGTATATTTGGTGGCAAGGCCAGCAGTTATGGGTGAAAGTGTAGCTCCTGCCCAAAGTTCAGCGTTCTCAATCCATGCATTAACAGCAAATTACGCTCTAGCTAATGCCTTCCAAAGGTCATACAATGGAGCAAACCTCCGTCAGGTCAGTACAAATTTAACGTGGATTTAACTTATTTCCCGTATGGTGAAGGGGGTAGCTGCTGTCATCCGTAAACGTGAAGCAATAGCGGGCTTTGCTAGACCTCTGGGCAACCTGCTTGATTCAGCAACTGCAGAAGCTCAAGCTGTTCGTTTGGGTCTTCAACTTCTGGAAGACATTGCTTGTTCGCCGGCTATCGTTGAATCTGACAGTTTAGAACTGGTTAATGCTTGCGATGGGGAGATTGAGTTGTGGAGCCAATTTTATCAGATTGCTTCCAAATCTCATACACGATAGGCAATATTTCCTTTCAACACTGTCCTAGAAAGGCAAACAAGGTGGCGCATAAAGTTAGCAAGGGTTAGTTTTGACACTTCTTGTATTTTCTGAGGAGATGGTGATCCTCCATCCCCGGACTTCTCGTATTTACTGAGGAGATGGCGATCCTCCATCCCCGGTCTTGGCTGATGTAATTGACGATTTATCCCTTTTGAATTCTGAATAAAGTGCGCCCCTTGAGTTAAAAAAAAACCCGGAATAAGACTACATGGAAGAAAGCAGAGGCACTCTGAAGGAATGGCTTGAGTCCGGTCCAGTTAAGTTATATTTTGTTGTGCCAACAAGGAACAATACAAGAGATGGCAGTACGACACTCGATCAACCTTGCATGCCAGGTACTGCCATGTTTCTTTCCTTCCATGTTGCATGGCTTTTCTTGTGCCTTTTGCGTGACAAAATTTTGAGGTTGAAACTGGAGTTCAGAGTCAGATTGTAGATATTAATTTGTTTTGCAGCACAACCCGATTCTTGAAAAGTTATGAATTCAAGCCTTCATATCCGGTGCAGTGATAGCTAAGAGGTTCGAAAGAGAACGTAAAACAAAATAGTGGTTAACTATTACTGGTTTTCGAAGTCTGAAATAGTATGTGCAACTGAAATTGAATTACTGTAATACGAAGATATTATTGTATGCGTACTGGAATGCTTATAACATTGAACATAGCTAAGATGTATATAACGGTCGTCTGCGATTGTCGCTCCGGTCATGTGCAGATAGCAGTTCAGGAGAGCAGACATAGACATATGTGCACCGCAAATCGTTTCCTTTCCGTTAAGGATAGTGGATGCGCACACAAATATTTCCTATCCTTCTATGGTTTTATTATGTCTTTCTTTGCTAGGATGCGGATACCGCAGCTCTATTGTTTTATGTGAATTTTCGACGACTAATGCGTATTCGCTGATGAAACCCCAGTTCTCACGGTCTTCACGTAAAACTTCCGACAACTGATTCATATATCAAAATATATATCAAGAGTGAGAGAAATTCTCTGTTCTCGAGATAAATTCTTTGAGAGAAAGAAGAGAAAGAGTGAGTGTAGCTGAGCATACACCAAGAACGCTCTCAAGCCGAAGAGATCCGTTTGTTACTCTTGGAGATTGACACTCCTAAACGGTTAGGAGTCAACTTGTCAAACTGTAAAACTTGTCAAACATACAGTGTACCTATTTATAGCGGCAAATTGGTGTAAATTTTTTCGTTGTCAAAGATAGTTGGGTGGATGCGTGCACAACCACTCTAAGAGAATACGTCGAGCTGGTACCAACAGATTGAATTTCAGGAAACAAATACTCCTTTCGATCAATAAAAAGTGTCGCTTATTTTGTACTATGTGAGCGACAATTTTTATGAATCGAGAGATTAGTTGTCTTCGTACCTTTTCTTTACAGCACGTTATTACTTGCATAATCTGATTGATGTTCTTTGGTATCTCTCTAGGACACCAGAAGTACTCCCAAATCTGATCTTATCCCGATGTCTCTAGATGGATCATACATTCCTCAGAAACTATTCAAGTATCTTGTTATCCATTTCCGGAGTTTCAAAATATTTTTTTAAGTGACAGGAGCATATGCTCCCATGTGTATCTCTCGTGCATATGCTTCTGAGAGCCAAATCTCCCAGAAAGATTGAGATCAAACATCGATGAGATGTCTTTACTTATCTACTGGTTCTATGGCACACAATTAGCATTCCCAAAATTTGTTCCGGCAACACCATGGGCTTTGAAAATTCCAGTGGCTACTGGCTAGTGATCCACAGGGTGCCACGTGTACGGTGGAGCCGCTGTCTCCTTCCTCAGTTCCTCCCCACTCCCCAGCCAGCCTTCGTTTCTTTTTCTTTCGAGCATTTCTGTTCCGCTGCCTTCTCGACGCCGACAGGCGGGGCCCACGTCACCGCCCGCATGCCTCCCCTCCTTCTCCGCTCCTCTACGCCGCCTTCCGCCGCCGGTGTCGTCTGCCGGCGACGTCGGCGGGGACAAAGATGCCGTGTATCGGTGCGTGCCTCGTGGCAGGAGCTGGCGGGCGTGCTGGTGTTCTCCGCCATCCCCTTCACCACCGTCAAGGCCATCGCCAATAGCCCCCTCGGCGCCCGCCTCCGCCGCCGCCTCGAGGATAGGAAGGCCTCCGCCGCTGCGGAGGCAGACGCCCTCCGCGCCGCTGCCCGCCAGGCCCGCAGTTCCAGGTACGCACTCCTCCCTCCTTACAAAAACCAAGCCGCTTCTTGTCTGTGTGTGCGAATCAGCTGACACCCTAATTTTTCGAAGCTTTTGGTATGGCGGAGCTCGGCCGCGGTGGCTCGGTCCCATCCCGTACGACTACCCGGAGCATCTGGATGGAGAGCTCCCGGGTGATTACGGGTTCGATATAGCAGGTCTGGGCAGGGATCCCGTTGCTTTCGCAAACTACTTTAAGTATGTCACTGTTGTTCTTCTAATCCTTTGTACTACTCTATTCCTGACTGAACCAGTACATTGTTCTGTTTGGTATATCTGATTCCATCTTGCACATTGCAGTTGAAATGTTTGCCTGCTCATTGTTAAATGCGGATAGTGAGGACCTAGGTGTGCCCTTCTAATTCAGCTTTTGTAGGCCCATCAATAGTTTTGTGTATTCAGATAGTTGTCTTGCTAAAAGCTTTTGTTATAATAGCTTCCTGGGAGATTGCTCCATGTTAGTTTGGATGCTGACAGTACGCTGTGGGGCTACAGGATTTGATGCAGGGGTGATCAGATGAAGCAAAACTTGAAGATGCACACAATGCTAATTCTGATTTAGATTGGTTTGACACTGACTGTGAACGAAAAATCAAATGGCATAAATTCTTAGGAAAATGGGAAAACCTGATATTATTTGCCTTCTTGAATGCAGATTAGAGGGTAGATAGGTTCTTTTTTTTTTTCGAGATAACGCAAAAAGCCTTTGCGTTTCATTTCATTGAAAAGGGAGAGAGTTCAGTACAAACATTGAAAAGGGAGAGAGAGAGAGAGAGTTCAGATTAGAGGGGAATAGGTTCGTAGAAATGGTCTTTCCGAATGGAAGATTACACCCTGATCGTCACTGGCGGATCCTCTTGGGGACCAAACCAGGCCATGGCCCGATCTTCAAAAGTAAAAAACAAGATTAGTGAGGTACTTTGGCACATATAACATACATTAAGGCCTTATATTCTCTGCAATGTTTGTTCATTAGCTTAATTCGGCTCAGATATTTCAGTCGGCCCGTCCTTCATTTGTTGTCATGCTCCGCCACTGCTGATCGTAACTTAAAAAAAAACTATTAAACATAGGATAGTATTGAGTATTGACCTAGGGCAATGGCGGAAAATTAGAAGTGATTGAGAATTTGAGATGCAAGTAAAAATTATGTTGGATTATCCTATGCTTTCTTCTATAAATTTATCATAAGGGTGCTACTATTTGACTTACCTGGCAATATCTTCTATGCAGCTCGCAGAAAACGCTATGTCCTAAGCTTAATTCCTTTTCAAGTACTCCCTCTGTTCATAATTAGATGAATTTTACTTGTCCAAAAGTGAATGTATGTAGACATGTTTTAGTATCTACATACATCCACTTTTAGACAAATGAAAGTCATCTATTTGTGAACGGAGGGAGTAGCTAACAATCATACATGATTTTTTATAAATGTATTCTATAGTATCTCAACTTGTATGCAGGAGCAAGATCATTGAAAATAGAACACTCCCTCCATTCCATATTAGTTGTCGCTGATTTAGTACATAGTACAAAGTTGTACTAAATCAGCGACAACTTATATGGAACAGAGGGAGTATAAAATATCTGGCTTGTGCTCCATTCTGCTCATATGCTTTTAGATTGAAGTAGAGTTTCTTACAACACAAGGTGTATAGGTCTGGTTTAATTATCACAGAGGAAGTTCGTAGGATTTTTGAAGGATTTTATACTATAACATTTTTTTCCTACGTTGGTCGTTTGATTTATAGGATTAGTTCCTATATGAATTTTTCCCATAGGAATCATTGTACTACATCCTATAGGAATTCTAACATTCACTCCAACATCTTTTTACAATTCCTTTACTTTTCCTTTGCCATCAAACACAATTGCTCTTCCCATAGGATTCTACTGGACATGACATTGCAATCCTATGGTCTTCCTAATCCTACACTTTTCCTGTCTTTACTTTTGGGTTAAACTGATGTATATAGTTCAGTCGTAAACATTTCCTTTGTGAAAAGGAACTATAACTATCTTATCTCATCAAGAATCTTCATTGCAGCTTTGAGATCTTACATTGTCGATGGGCCATGCTTGCTGCCCTCGGTGTTGTTGTTCCTGAGCTGTTAGATCTATTTGGGATAGTGCATTTCGTTGAGCCAGTCTGGTGGAAAGTTGGTTATGCAAAACTTCAGGTGAAATCTCTGTACTTATGTTTGCCATGTCTGAGTTCGTTTACACACGAGGAATGTTCCTGTGACAGAACTAAAGATCTGTGCATTCTGAAGACGTTCCAATATCATAGCTTCTGTCATGTTACAGTCATTTTATATTTTCGTTCAGCATCTGAAAGCTAGTTTGTATCTAGCTCTAATGGATGCATGTATCATCTTCATTGTCAGAAAGTCCCGCAGCCGGAAGGTGTCGTAGCATGACTTGTTGTGCAGGCATATTGGCATATGTTTTCTTCTCTGAGATAGAATAGATATGGAATTTTAGCTGCCTGCCAGCTATCTACGTGCATGCTGTGCAGGCAAACACTCGCAAACTGTACTACCAAACAAAAAAGTAATCGGTTGGTTATGTGGATTTCTCATTTTAGCCAATGGGTTCATTTCACAGGGTGATACTCTTGATTACCTTGGGATTCCCGGGTTCCGAATTGCTGGTGGTCAAGGCGTCATCGTCATCGCAATCTGCCAAGCCCTTTTGATGGTAATTAACATGTTATGTATCTATTGTTCCGTTCCTATACTTTTCAAGTAGTTGATATACCGACCAGTGCAAACATTTCACCTCTTCCGTGTTTTCGTCCTGAGTTGCGTGCAAACACTTTGAAATTGTAGACAGCACTCCACATGTATTCCGTGATCTGACACGATTATTCTGTTTGTACAACATTCCCCTGTTATATCTTACTATGAATGATTAAATACCACATTTGACAAGATCTTCATGTCCTGATTTGTCAGTTTGGTCCAGAATATGCGAGATATTGCGGGATTGAGGCGCTAGAACCCTTGGGGATATATCTTCCTGGGGACTTAAACTACCCAGGTGGAGCACTGTTTGATCCCTTGGGGCTGTCGAAAGACCCTGCTGCGTTTGAAGAACTCAAGGTGAAGGAGATCAAGAACGGTCGCCTGGCAATGGTTGCGTGGCTTGGATTCTACGTCCAGGCCGCTGTAACCGGCAAGGGCCCTGTGCAGAACCTCGTTGAACACTTGTCGGATCCACTCCATAACAACGTTTTAACCTGTTTTCCTTGAGGAAATTTGACTTTATAATAGCATTGCTTGTGTACAGCATGTACAGTGACCGTCAGTTTGTAATTACTACGACATAGGAATTTACTATAGTGAGCAAGTATTTATTGCTTACAAGTTGCTGTAAGATTTTCGTACGGTTATATGCACTTCCAGAAATCTTGTATGACCGTAACTTTGAGTTCCTGAAGTCTAGTGATGAAAGTGAACTTAGGCGATTACGGTGATCATAACGATGTACGTAGCTCCCCCGATGATGGAGGGGTTAACCTCTTGGGTGACCTGATCTTCACGAATCGACCAAGAGCACGAAGAATGCGAAGAACACGAGAGGGGAAACGAGGGGAATCGTAGGAAAAACAAAGGAGAGATAACTAGTAAAAACTGAAGAACCCAAATCTCCCGTCAACTAGGCCGCCTACGGGACGATCGATCCAACCGAACTCACCTTTTCGGAAACCGCTTCACACCCGTTGCCGGTCCACCACGCCAATAGAGCCTCAAGGGTTAGTTGAGGAAGATTGGAAAGTCTCTAACTGAATCCAAGGGGAAAGGATAGGAAACCGAATGAATCTTGATATGATCCTAGATACACATCATAGGAGTAGCCTTGATATTGTCCTAGGTACAAACCATAGGAGTAGCCTCACAACAGGGGTACAAGAGCACAACTCAAATGTCTAAATTCATCTCTAAACCTAGATCTAGTCCAAGGGGTCCCTTATATAGCCAAGGGGGTAGGTGAGGGGAGAAAAGGGATTTTTTCCCCTTTTCCACGCAGGAGAGCCGGCCTGGCCGGGCTGCGGCCGGCCTGGAGGCCGGGGTCTTCTGTTGGGTCGCCGGCCTAGGACGGGCTAAGGCCGGCCTGGAGGCCGGGCCGCTCTGTATGGTCGCCGGCGTGGGACGCAGGGGAGCAGGCCTAGGTCGGGCTGGAGGCCGGCTGCGCAGAGAAGTCGGCCTATTCCAGCCTGGATGCCGGGTGGGGAAATCTCCCTTTCACTTCTCCTCTTCTTCCTCAGGGCCATCTTCTTGGCCATCCTTGCTAGCATCTTGGCCACCATCTTGGGCATGTTCTTGAGCTTCTTGGGCATCATCTTGGGGCTTCATTGTGGGATCAAACCTAAGCACACATAGGGTATTTCCATGAGGTAGCGCACCATTCACCAAGACACCGAAGGCATATAGAGAGAGAGGAGTGATTCCACCTTGTCTAGTATCGATGTAAGGCTTGGTGGAATTGGGTGCGCGGCATCATCCCCCCCCCCCTTGGAAAAGAGTCGTCCTCGACTCTTGATCCGGCCTTTGGCGTGTGTAACCATGAGAGGGAGAAGGAATATTGACGACAAAGATGTCGTTGAAGTTGATCCACTTATCGAAGGTCATGCAAAGGTATGCTCGTAGTGGTGGTAGCCCAAATGCTACGAAGATCTTGAAATGGTCCTCTTCGGTTGGTTGATGGAGATCGCGAATGGCGGTGTAGTAGTCATTGAATAGCTCAAGAGGTGGTTGCTCCATTGCTTGCGGAAACGGTTGAGTGTAGATGAACTTGACGTATTGGTTGCACTCCACTCCATTGCTTGCATTGTCATTGATTCGCTTGTCAAAGTCCATGTACATTTTGACGTGTGGAATGTAGTCGTGGCATGCATTGTCGTTGATGCGCTTGTCGAACTCCATGTACATATTGACGTGTGGGATGTACGCGGAGAATGCGTTGCCATTGATGCGCTTGTCGAACTCCATTGACGTATGGGATGTAGAGGAGAATGCATTATCGTTGATGCGCCTGGAAACTCCGTGTAGATTTTGACTCGTGGGATGTGGATGGAGAATGCATTGTCGTGGATGCGCTTGTAAAACTCCATAGAGATCTTGACTTGTGGGATGTAGAGGAATAATGCATTGTCGTTGATGCGCTTGTCGAACTCCATGTAGAGCTTGATGAGCGGAACGTACCCCTTCCAAGTCTTCAAGTCGTTGTTGATGTTCATGCGGTGTGGAGAGGCATTTATGGTGAATATTCCATGAGGGCTAGCATTCTTGATAGGGTCACCAAATGTCTGCAAAAGAGACAACAAAGATGGAGAGAGATTTGGTAAGTCGTTAGTGTCAATAAGCACAAATGGGATTTTGCTCTCAACTCTCATATCACTTTTGGTGGCAATCAAGGATATGCCTCTTGGAACACTCATTCTTTTTCCACTCATTGTAGGCTTGTGGATCTCACTCACAGAATGGTGGATCTCTCTCTCACCACTCATCTCACTAGAATCTTGAGAGGAGACATTAGATAGCTCCAAGGTCTTGGCACTTGAGGCGTGAGGGTTTGTCGAAGTTGTTGCATTGCTTAGAGGAGGTGGTTGTGCCATGGCTTGTGTCGAACAAGGCTCGTTCATATTCGTGATGTGGTAGTGTAAGCCATGCCTTGTAGTATTGATGCACTTTGTTGGGAACCCCAAGAGGAGGGTATGATGAGCACAACGGTAGGATTTTTTCCCTTAGTTAAGAACCAGGGTTATCAATCCAGTAGGAGAAAGAGGACCTTCGGAAGGTTGATGCCACTGACGGTGGTGATGGCGCTTCATCGGTGTCAGCAACAACGTGGAACCTGCACACAACACAACCAAAATACTTTTCCCCAAAGGTACAGTGAGGTTGTCAATCTCACCGGTCTTGCTGAAAACAAAGATTAGATGTATAGTGTAGAAAACAGTGTATGCTTGCAGTAAGTAAAGAAAGGAGTAAATTGTTGTGGTTTGTTTAACAGTGTGGAAAATGGACCGGGGTTCATAGTTTCACTAGTGGTGTCTTTCCATAAAAGATAGCATGCTGGGTGAACAAAATACAGCTGGGCAATTGAAAAATAGAGGTTGCACCGTAGTGCACAATATGACATGAAGATTACTATGGTATTTAGTGTGGGTATTACAACAAGATACATAGACCGACATCCATCTGCATCTATGACTAATAATCCACCCTCAGTTTATCATCCGAACCCCCTTAGGTATTAAGTTGCAAGCAACAGATAATTGCATTAAACAAAATGTGTAATGTAAGCAATGATTATGCACGCAGGTATTATCACCGTTGTTTTCTCCCTAATGGCAACATCACATCCTCCCCCTTCACGTTTCTGTCACTCGAGCAAGGCGAAAAGGAGGCATGAACCCACTATCGAGCATAAATACTCCCTCTTGGAGTCACTAGCAACTACTTGGCCAAAGTAACCACTAGCAATGGAAAGCATGCAAGATCACAAATAGCATATGCAAATAAATACTATAATCAACTTGGCATAAGTTCAATATTCATCGGATCCCAGCAAACACAACATATAGAATTACATAAGATCAATCCCGATCATGATAGGCAGCTCACGAGATATAAACATGGAGGCATATGAGGATAAGACAACCATCTAGCTACAACTACGAACCCGTAGTCCAAGGATGAACTACTCACGCATCACTCCGGAGGCAGGCATGGTGATGTAGAAGCCTCCGGTGATGATCTCCTCTCCGGCAGGGTGACGGAAACAACTTTAGAATCCCCCTGATCTGGGGTTGACGGTGACGGCGGCTGCGGAACTTTTCGGGGATTTTTGATCAGGTCTTTAGGGTTTTCCATCCGGGGGGCTTAAATAGGCGAAAGGGCAAAGGCGGTGGAGCTCCAGGGGCCCCACACCATAGGTGGCACGGCCAAGGGGACCCGCGCCACCCTATTGTGTGGCCCCCCTGTTGCCCGTCTTCGACTCCTCTTCGGTGTTCTGGATGCTTCCGGGGAAAATAGGAACTTCGGGCTTTGTGGGGTCCAATTCCGAGAATGTTTGCAGAACAACTTTTCTGATACCAAAAAACAGCAGAAAACAGGGAACTGGCACTTGGCATCTTGTTAATAGGTTAGTCCCGGAAAACGTATAAAAATGCTATAAATAAGGAAGAAAACAAGTATAAATTGGCAAAATATGATCATGGAGCATCAGAAATTATAGATACGTTGGATACGTATCAAGCATCCCCAACCTTAGTTCCTACTCGTCCTCGAGTAGGTAAACGATAAAAAAAATATCTGAGGTGACATGCTACTAACATAAACTTGATCAATCTAATGTAAAAGCATATGCATGCTGAGATCATAAAAATTTAAACACATGCATGATAAATAAAACTTTAATAATAAAGCATAGCAATTACTTTGCATCACGAAGAGTAACTCAAATAAATGATCATGAATAATAATGCAAAGAAAGGTAAACGTTTGTTTCAGGTCTAGAGAAAGCATGACAAAGTGATATTTCGATAGCCCCGAAGAGTGGGGCAAAACATAAATGCCACGTCACCTTCAAAGTTCATGAGGAAGACTAGAACAAATAATTTAAGAACAAATAATATCACATCATGAAGTAATTATTGATGCTTATGGGACAAATGCACATAGAACTCAGAATGGCAAAAATGCTCTCTCAACTGTGAATAAAGTTAGAAGATGGAGACTCAACCTAAAAGTAAAAGAAAGGCCCTTCGCGGAGGGAAGCAGGGATCACTCATGTGCTAGAGCTTTTATTTTATTAAGCAGAGGTATTAAAAGCTTGACACTGAGTGTCTATATTTTGAGAGATGTATGCTAATGTCAACGAATGGTAAACAGAAAATACAGTACGTCACAAGCCAACTGGATTCACAAGAGCGGATCCCACGGTGAAGGACGCAACTTGTGTAGAAGGTCATCCCTCTTTCTCTTTTGTTTACACAATTATGCTTTGACTGATAAATCAGGGGCAAAAATAGTGAAGAGAATTTGTTTGCATTAATTCGGGGCTGGGCACCCCGCTGCCAGCTCTTCTATCATTTCTATAAGCGGATGAAGCCACTAGTCCAGGGTGTGAAATCCAATCAAGAAGTGAGATAAAGATTATCTATTTACGTCCTCATGAGCAAAAACATGAACATAAAGCACGATTAATTTTGAAGGTTTTAAAGGTAACACATGAGCAATTTTATTTGGAGTTGCAGTTAAATACCACATGTAGGTAGGTATGGTGGACACAATGGGGAAAACTTTGGTTTGAGGGAGTTTGGCTGCACGAGTAGAGCTCATACTCAGTACAGGTGGAGGCTGGCAAAAGACTGGGAGCGACAAATCAAGAGAGCATAAGAGCCATAATCATGCATAGCGACATAAGCATCATTAATTAAAACATAAGCAATATCACAAGTTCAAAAGCTAAGTGGTCATGGAGGCTATTCATGACTGGGTTGTAGTCATAAACATGGTGTGAGCATGCGCCAAGTCAACCAAATAAAACATTCGAAAGAGAATACCATATATTGATGCTTTACTATGACAAGAACAACTCACAAATCTTTCAATACGTATTAAACACTCTCAGCTGTTTGAGGCTAATCATGCTACTCAATAACCACAAGGCTTTAAAACTAAAATAACATTTAGCATGGCATGAAAAAGTTCTAGCCACAGTCTATACAAGGTTCTACTAGTACTGTTATAAATTCTACTTCAAGCAACATTTTTCTTTCTCCCAACAAGCACCATACAAAACATGCTTTAACAGAAATACTATTTATGACACAGCAAGCAAACATGAGAGTACTCAAGTAATACTACTAAAACTAACAGCTCTAACAAGACATGCATGCACAACAGGAGCTAAACAAATGCAACAGCTAGACAGAGATTAAGAATACAAAGTATTCTCATGAAAAAGAGGAGCGTGTCACTCTCCAATAAAAGAATGCTGGGGTCCAACCAAGATTATTGAACAATTAAAAACAAACTTAAAGCAAAAGCAAAAGCAAACTGAACACAATAATAGAAGACACTCCAAGCAAAGCACATAAGATGCGACCGAATAAAAATATAGTTTCACTAGAAGTGACCTGATAATTTGTTGATGAAGAACGGGATGCCTTGGGCATCCCCAATCTTAGACGCTTGAGTCTTCTTGGATTTTTCTTGGATTTACCACCGGGTCATCCTCAAGCTTAGGCTTTTCACTCTTCTTGATCACATCATATCATCCTCTTCTCTTGACCCTTGAAAACTTCCTTCACATCAAAATTCTCACAATCTTCATTAGCAACGATAGTGCAATTGAAATAATAAATTCACATGGTTCAGCTTCAACACAAGTATAACACTAAAAAACACATTAGCTACTGTCAAAACTTCTTTCAAAACTCTTTTTCTCAAAAGAACACCAAAATAAAGAGATTAAGATGCAAATGCGATAAATGGCAGAAATCTGTCAAAACAAAACAGTAGGTAAAGATCGATTTTTAAAAAAATCTTCTATTGCTCAAATCAAAAAGTTTTATTCCAAGAAAAGTTGCTTATATGACTCAGGATTAAGCACAAAAAAGCTCAGGTCAGTTTGAATTTTCTGTGATTTTTAACGGAATTAACAGTGGACAGGAGAAATCTGTTTCCTGCGTAGAAATCCGAAATATAGGCTCAAGTTTCCACTAGAGGCTTTACTTGGATCAACAAAAACTCAAAAAAAAAAGATACAGAGGGGTTGCTAAGGAAATAGAAAACACCCACGTGCAAAGCACACCAAATAAAATGAAAGAAAACGGCTTGAAAACAGCGAAATAAAACGGGTTGTCTCCCGGTAGCGCTTTTCTTTAACGCCTTTCAGCTAGGCATAAAAGGAAAACTCAAGTATTCTCAAGTGAAGAATTCAAATAAAGATTTGGCAATTCTTTAATAATGCATTGTATTTTATCTAAGTGAGTTTCAGAGGCTCCTCTCTTAGTACTTTTAGGCTTACTATCTTCATCAAATAAATTCTCAGGAACAATCCAATCAAAATTCTTTTCTTGGGCTTCATGCAATGCGACTAACTTAAAGGGGAATGGTATTTATCCTCGTTTTCATTATTAGATTCAGTTTTTTTCAGAGCACCAACAATGTCTATACGTGAGCCAAGCATATTAAAACGATCAAAGACTTTTCTAGCTTCTAAAGCAACATCCCCAAATTCTTTAAGAATAGTTTCTAAGATGAAGTTTCTTTTCTCAACATCTTCAATGTTATTCAAGTTGAGGAACATATGTTGCATTATGGGATGGAGGTTCACAAACCTAGCTTCTAGCATGTGAACTAAGGAAGTTACAACAGTCTCGTAATTGGGATCAAGTTCTACTATTGATTTTTCCTTAAAGTTATCATGCTTACTAACGTGATCAAAGAATTCTTTAACAGTGTCTTTTCCAAGTATAGAACCACTTACTACCGGAAAATGTTTCAAGGTAAACTTAGGGATCAACATGATGATAAATAACAACGTAGAGACAAAAATAACAACTATGAAGTAAACTATTTTTTTGTGTTTTCAATAAAGAGAAGCAAAACAAGACAAAAATAAAAACAAGACAATAAACAAAATAAAGAAGTTGAGAGTGAGAGACTCCCCTTGCCAGAAGACTTCCTTCTCCCCGGCAACGACGCCAGAAAAATCCTTGATGCACTTTGTTGGGAACCCCGAGAGAAGGGTATGATGAGCACAGCGGTAGGAGTTTTCCCCTTAGTTAAGAACCATGGTTATCAATCCAGTAGGAGAAACAGGACCTTCGGAAGGTTGATGCCACTGACGGTGGTGCTGGTGCTTCACCAGTGTCAGCAACAACGTGGAACCTGCACACAACACAACCAAAATACTTTGCCCCAACGGTACAGTGAGGTTGTCAATCTCACCGGTCTTGCTGAAAACAAAGATTAGACGCATAGTGTGGAAAACAATGTATGCTTGCAGTAAGTAAAGAAAGCAGGAAATTGTTGTGGTTTGTTTAACAGTGTGGAAAATGGACTAGGGTTCATAGTTTCACTAGTGGTGTCTCTCCATAAAAGATAGCTGGGTGAACAAATAACAGTTGGGCAATTGACAAATAGAGGTTACACCGTAGTGCACAATATGACATGAAGATTACTATGGTATTTAGTGCGGGCATTACAACAAGATACATAGACCGACATCCATCTGCATCTATGACTAATAATCCACCCTTAGGTTATTATCCGAACCCCCTTAGGTATTAAGTTGCAAGCAACAGATAATTGCATTAAACAAAGTGTGTAATGCAAGTAATGATTATGCACGCGGGCAATCTCACCGCTGTTTTCTCCCTAATGGCAACAACACATCCTCCCCCTTCACGTTTCTGTCACTCGAGCAAGGCGAAAAGGAGGCATGAACCCACTATCGAGCATAAATACTCCCTCTCGGGGTCACTAGCAACTACTTAGCCAGAGTAACCACTAGTAACGGAAAGCATGCAAGATCACAAATGACATATGCAAATAAAGACTATAATCAACTTGGCATAAGTTCAATATCCATCGGATCCCAGCAAACACAACATATAGAATTACATAAGATCAATCTCGATCATGATAGGAAGCTCACGAGATCTAAACATGGAGGCATATGAGGAGAAGACAACCATCTAGCTACAGCTACGAACTCGTAGTCCAAGGATGAACTACTCACGCATCACTCCGGAGGAAGACATGGTTATGTAGAAGCCTCCGGTGATGATCTCCTCTCCGGCAGGGTGACGGAAACAACTTTAGAACCCCCCTGATCTGGGGTTGACGGTGACGGCGGCTGCGGAAATTTTCGGGGATTTTTGATCAGGTATTTAGGGTTTTCCATCCGGGGGGCTTAAATAGGCGAAAGGGAAAAGGCGACGGAGCTCCAGGGGCCCCACACCCATAGGTGGCGTGGCCAGGGGGACCCATGCCACCCTATGGTGTGGCCCCCCTGTTGCCCGTCTTCGACTCCTCTTTTCGGTGTTCTGGATGCTTCCGGGGAAAATAGGAACTTCAGGCTTTGTGGGGTCCAATTCCGAGAATGTTTGCAGAACAACTTTTCTGAAACCAAAAAACAGCAGAAAACAGGGAAGTGAAGATGATATTCTTGGTGAGAATGGTGATGAGAACGTGGCCTTGGAGAGGTTGGAAAGAGAGGAACATCTTCCACAATGTCATATGCATCAAAGTCTTCATCATATATTGGTGGAGCTTCATCGTAGATTGGTGGAGTTGCATCCTCATGATAATGTTGATGTCGATCTTGTGTCATTGGAGGAGGAACTCCGCACCCTTGATGTTGTTGTTGCGCTTGTGGTGATGAAGGATGCTCGTGCTCTTGAGCATGAAGTCCATAGTCCTTCCTCATAGGATGTCGCACATGTGGATTGTGGATCGTTGTTGGTGGTGAGGGCCATCTCGCCTCTAGCCTTGATGAAGGAGTAGGATCATGATATCCATGCCGAGGTTGTCCTTGATCATTGTCGATGGCGGGACGCGAAGAGATAGCGCATTCTTGGTGGCGATGAGGTGGAGGCTCCCACTCCTCATGTGGATGATGATGATCATGACTATTGAACCTAGGGACATGGAGGCAAAGGGCACTCAACTTGTTGGAACACTCGAAGGACTTGTGTCCACTACCACCACATTGGAAACAAGTGATTGTGCTCGATTTAACGTGAGGAGCATTAGAGGCGGTGGTTGGAGACACTTGTTTCTTGAACGATTGCGACGTTTTATTTGGAGCATTGGAAGCTCTAGAGGTGCGCTTGGAGTTGGTCGGTGTTGTTGTTTGTGTCATTGGAGACGAAGAAGAAGAGGTCTTGATGTAAAGTAAGCCTTTTTCTTGTTGTATTTGAGGTCTTCCACAACTTGACGTTCGGCCTTGAGAGCTTGATGGACAAGTGCAGCGATGTTGTCATAGGGTTGATACTCTACAGTCTTCCTTATTGGGTAGTTGAGGTCATTGAGGAAGCGGGCCATTGTTTGCTCTTGGGATTCCATCACATGTGCTCTTATCAAAGCTGTCTCCATCTCCTTGTAGTACTCATAAACCGAGTTCAAATCTTGTTTAAGCTCTTGTAGCTTTTTGAAGAGATCACACTTGTAGTGTGGAGGAACAAAGCGAGCATTCATGAATTGCTTCATCTCATGCCAAATGTCGATCGGAGCAATCCGTTTCTTGGCTCTTTCCTCTTGGAGACGGTCCCACCATAAGAGTGCAAAACTTTGGAGCACCAAAGAAGACATAGCAACCATCTTCTTGTCACTAAAGTTGTGGATGCCGAAGATCTTTTCCACCTTGAGAGCCCAAGATATATATATTCTTCGAGAGCATGCTCACCATTGAACTTGGGGGCGTTGAAACGAAGGGCACTCATATTGTTGTCTTCATGTTGTTGGTGTCGCTCATGTGGGTCGTAATCAAAGAAAGGGAGTGAAAGATCATATGGAGCATCTTCCTTTGCTTGTTGTTGATGGGGTCGCACATATGAGTATTGCTTTTGGAGGTCAATATGGTGTTGACGCGCATTTTTTCCTTGGAAACCTTGGATGTGGGCAAGCATAATCCACGAAGTCATGTAGACCATAGTCATGAGCGGGGCTTGGTGTAGGTTGGTGAAGATCCGGTCGTAGAGGGTGATCTTGAAGAGGGTTGATTGCTGACATAGTTTAATCCTTTCTCTGCATTGTTGGGAACCCCAAGAGGAAGGTGTGATGAGCACAACGGTAGGAGTTTTCCCCTTAGTTAAGAACCAGGGTTATCAATCCAGTAGGAGAAAGAGAATCTCCAGAAGGTTGATGCCACCGACGGTTGTGCTGGCGCTTCACCGGTGTGAGCAACAACGTGGAACCTGCACACAACACAGCCAAAATACTTTGCCCCAACGGTAGAGTGAGGTTGTCAATCTCACCGGTCTTGCTGAAAAAAAAGATTAGACGTATAGTGTGGAAAAACAGTGTATGCTTGCAGAAAGTAAAGAAAGCGGTAAATTGTTGTGATTTGTTTAACAGTGTGGAAAATGGACCGGGGTTCATAATTTCACTAGTGGTGTCGCTCCATAAAAGATAGCACGTTGAGTGAACAAATTACAGCTGGGAAATCGACAAATAAAGGTTTCACCGTAGTGCACAATATGACATGAAGATTACTATGGTATTTAGTGCGGGCATTACAACAAGATACATAGACCGACATCCATCTGCATCTATGACTAATAATCCACCCTCAGGTTATCATCCGAACCCCCTCAGGTATTAAGTTGCAAGCAACAGATAATTGCATTAAACAAAGTGGGTAATATAAGCAATGATTATGCACGCGAGCACTCTCACCGCTGTTTTCTCCCTAATGGCAACATCACATCCTCCCCCTTCATGTTTCTGTCACTCGAGCAAGGCAACAAGGAGGCATGAACCCACTATCGAGCATGACTGATCTTGGAAGTTTGCATAGTTGCTCCAGGGGAGTTTACTACTAGCGGGGAACCCAAACCAACAAAAGGTAGCTTAACTGCTGTCGCAAAGATCTTTGACACGAAAGAATGCGATGCTCCGGTATCAAACAACACTTTAGCTGGGTTAGAGTTAACGGGGAATGTACCGAGAACGACGTCAGCAGCTTCCTCAGCTTTGTCGGCCTTGATATGGTTCACCCTCGCGGTCCTCCCGACAGGCCTGTTGTTGGAGTTGAAGGCTTTAGCCGGAGGAGCACGAACCATTGCCTGGTTGGTGTTGGGGCGAGGAGGTGGTGGAGGTAGCTGCCTCTGAGTGCACTTATCAGCATAGTGCCCTGTCTGCTTGCATTTGTAGCAAGTGACGACACGAGGTGCATCTGGCCTTGGCTGCCCCATTGAGAACCTCTGAGCCTGCATCTGAGATGGGTTGGGTGGGCGGGAAGCGAAGCCTGGAGAAGCTTGGGCATATGGAGCCCTAGTGACAGCACCATTTGGCACCCAGATGCGGCGCTTCTGCGGAGGGGTGGTCATGTTGGAGGAGGAACCACCCTCACGCGAGTGCTTGCGGGACTCTTCGAACGCCTTGCGCCCATTTTCCTCATTGAGCGCGGTGTTCACGAGCTCCTCGAAGTCTTTGCACTTGATGTTGGTGAGGGCGTACTTGAGTTCCGGGTTAAAACCTCGGCGGAACCTTGCCATCTTCTTGGCCTCAGTGGACACCTCATCACCAGCATAACGAGCGAGGCGATTGAACTCATTCTGGTAGCCAATGACGTCCAGCTTGCCCTGCTTAAGAGAGCAGAACTCTTCACGCATCCTTTCCATGAGACCATCTGGGATGTGGTGCTTCAGGAAGGCATCCTTGAAACAACCCCAGATGATTGGGTATCCAGCTCTCATGGTCTGGTAATTCTCCCACCAGGTAGCTGCCTGACCCTTCAGTAGGTAGGTGGCATACTTGACTTTTTCCTCCTCAGCAACGTGAGCAATGTCCAGAGCTCTGGCCATCTCCCTGATCCAGTCATCAGCATCCAGAGGCTCACGTGTTGCCACGAAAGCTCTGGGACCCAGACTCAGAAACTCCTTGATGCTGACTCGCGGAGCATTCTGGTTGTTGTGCTGGTTAGCCTCGATCTGGGCCATCTGAGTCACGACCTGAGTCATCTGAGTCAACAGCTCCGTGATCGGAGGTGGCTCAGGCGGGTTGCTCCTTGTTGGCGGCATCCTGAATAGACATGCATTTTAGCACAACAATAGAAAAGGATAGACTTGGTAACCGAAAGAGAGATTATTCCGACGCATGAATAGATAACCAACAGGTACATCATCACATGTTCAAATACACCAGAATATCCAACACACCATTACATGGTTCGAAAGACAAAGGATAACTAAACATAGCTAGGAACGGATACATCGGTACTCCCATGCCCATCACGCAGGACGGCGGTGACTAGTACGACGAGAGATACGGTGAGGAGGAATCCCACGAAAGTAGGTAGAACGACGATCCACATAGATCTGACGTGGCCTGAGAGCGACTCTAGGTGTGGTGAAGTACATAGCGTCGACTCCCTGTGCTCCAAAGCGTGGAATCCCAGTGTAACCAGCTCCGAGGTTGAGGAGTGGACCTCTGATCGGCTCGTAACCTCCAGCATCTGGCAGACGACGACCCACTGGCTGATCGAAACGTGCACAACGCTCATCTCCAACAAAGTCTGTGGTGTACGTCGCCAGACGAGTCAAAGCAAGGTAGAGCTGCTCTCTGACTGAGGCCAACTCCTGAGAAAGTGTGGTGGCAACGGCGTCACTGTGCCTCACAAACTGAGCGGTGGTGTGCAGCCTGGTGTTATCATGCTCGTAGACATCCAGGTTGTCGTAGAGAGTGAAGTGAGCTCCCTCCGAAGTGATGTAACCACGGGGGATGTGGCGATAGATAGAATCGTCAAATCCCCAGTAGTCAGCACGAAGGACGGTGAGACTCACGTAAGCTGCCTGCTGCACGGCCATATCCACTGTGGAACCTAGTGCCTCGTAGAGGTGGACAACGCTCATGCCATCATCTGACAGAATGTAGACGATAGCCTGGTAGTAGGTATGGTCAAACTCTCGCTGCTGCTCGTAGACCTGGTACTCTGGTGCCCAACGGAACCCCAGATAAGTGACCATGTCTCTCAGCATCTCCGGATAACCGGCAGTGCTCTCGCAACGAGTCATCCGAACCACCTGCGGGTAGAACCTGAGATCCATCTGCAGATGATCGGGGAAGTTTTGATTAGACGCCGGTAGAGAATTGAAGTGGAAAGCAACAACAAGGTTTCAACGGACGAAAAAGATGTTGAGAAGAACAGGATATTGAAGCAACATCGGGAAACACGAGACCAAAAACTCCTGAGGTACTACGGAGAACCCCATCCGGGCTTCTAAAGGATCAATATCTACTGCTTAAGGGATAGAGGATTTGCTTCCGGGGCTTACACGCCTCCGTTCTCAATCATGAGTAGGCAACATGATAAATCACGTCACAACCACCTCCATTCCTATGGTCTAGTAGATATAACTATCCTAGAGAAACCAGGATTCGTGAAATCCTAACTTGAAAGTTTAGGTGAGAAGGGAAAACAACGTTGCACTTCCTTACCAGAAAAGGGTGGGTGGGTGGGGAAAGAAGAAAAATGGCAGAATTCCTACTCTCACGTTTCATTTTTCCTATATAGCTACAAAAATAGTTTCTAGACTCAACTGCGACCAGTAAAAGGGATCCTACAGGCAGACAGGCTCTGATACCATTTGTCGCACCCGGACTTCTAGAGGATACTCACCGTATGAACTGAACAGTATTTTGATTGGATTACGGGGCTTACCGGCACCCGCATCTCTTACGAGTAGGCCAACACTTATGTGTGACAACCAATTTTTACTATTCACCGTCGAGGTAAACTATCCCATAGAAATCAGGACACTACCATTGACGTACTTCATACCATACACACATGGTACGTCAACGGCTTTGAACAAGATGATAACATAACATATCTCTAAGACACAAAAGATGGAAATAAGTTGCAACTGGCCCTCATTAGGGCAGAGAATAGCAAATACAATCATCCAGAGGACACATGTCCCAACATAACATCATTACATCTCAGCGGAAGCATTCAAAGGGTCTGAGTACAGACAAATACAACTAGGCTTAAGAAGCCGGGAATGAAAAGAAAACGGAGCCCATCCACGATGTCTCGGATCCTGCCCGGGTCCGCTACCTACTCGTCAGCAACCTCGTCAAACTCCACGTAGTAGCCGTCACGGGGATCCTCGTAAGCGTAGTCTGCGGAAACCACAGCCCCAAAGGGGTCAGTACATAAACGTACTGGCAAGCAAGACTCACAGTTCACCAAAGTGTAGCCCGTCAACACCAAGCACAGATGCCTTGGGATCAACGGAAGAAAGGGTATAAAGATGCTGCAACTGGCTGAACTAACCAACTACAGAACATACTACAACTTCCGGTGTAACAGAAAGAGATAAGATAGCGTATCGTAACCAACTATAGCTAACCACCAAACAAACCCATCCTGGATCTCACCCCTTATCCAAAGAAGCAATCCGAGGATAACTCACACAGTTGGATTAATGATGGATCAAATTGTTGTGTCAATAAGCCTATTACTAGTCAAGTTATCATTAGTTAGGTGTAAGTTGTTGTGAGTACTTGTTAGCCAGTACTTTCACCAAGTTAACCATAACCGCGGAAAACACGGCTTCTCGAGAAGATTTATCCCTGCAGGGGTGCACCAATTTGGCCGTACACGTAAGAATAACCCGCCAGATGGGAAGGCCTTTCCCACCAAGCGGGGCACTCAACACAACTCAACTCTTCTTCGCATCAAGCCCAAAGCACCACGTGCTGTGCGTGCGCGGCTAATCGAGCCCCACGAAGAAAAGGGGACCCTCATAGCACTGGAAGACCACGCCGCCCTAAATGCCGACTACAAAAGTTCCACCCTGGCCTCGGGTTCGTACCTGCATATGCGTGCATCAAATGGAAATCCCGAACTAAGTGTGGTGATTTGGACGAGATGCGAATCGAATCAAATTGAGGGGGGCGCCCATACACGCTTCCCACATGCGGATAGTGCGCTCATCATGGATCAGTAGACAAGACCCTTTTCCTATTAGGGGCGACACTAGCAGGCCTCAAAACCACGCCGGGTCTCCTGCCGGTGCCTTATCAGCAAATTATTATTACCTCAAATAAACAGGTGGTTGTTTAACATCGAGCCCCAGAATATAATAGAATATAGGAACAGAAAGTAACTGATAACAGACTCGAGCAAAACAACCCTAAGCATGCTAGTAAGACACAGGCTCAACCAAGGGGGTGATGGGAGTGGGGGTGAGGCAATATCAGGGTTCAGGGTTCATGTGATAGGTTCCTAACAGAAGCAACGATACATATGGCTAGCAGAAATAGACAACGGAAAGTATCGGTAACCAATGTTGAAAGGAACACAATGGTTCATGTGAGTGATAACTTGCCTGCAAACTCAGTAGCCGGGTACTGGGCTAGATCCTCAGAAGGGGTGTCGTAAAGATCGTCGGTCTCAACGTCGTCGTCTATCCGAGAAGAAGCAAACAAACAATACAGGAAGATAAACAATCAATATCATGGCATAGTGCACAATGATGGGATGATGCATGTCCAGTTTAATAGATGCATCAAAATAAACTAATTGACATGGTAACACAATTTAAATGGACACATATGCAATTTTGAGTTGCATATGAAAAGCCCATGGATTTTGGTTAGATTATTTGTTTTCCAACTAATCAACAGGTGAAGGTGGATTATTAGGATGCAGGGATGAGGAAAACAACAAAATAACAACAATAGAACCAAATGGAAATGAGGTTTAGCAATTTAGAATTTTATTTATTAATTTAGGGAATTTTTGGTGCCTTAAAGGTGACACACATGTATTTGTTGTTTTCACCAAGGTAATTTGTGCAAATAAATAAAAAAAATTCATATTTGAAAAGATCATGAAATTTTGGGTGGATTACATGTTTCAAATATTGAAAAAGGAATTTGGATGAATTTATTATGACTTAAGCAAAATTAAACAAGTTTTAAATGAATTTAAAACAAGAATGGATTTTATTTGAATTTTATTTGCTCAACACATAATTTCAAATTCACATTTGAAAAGTTTATACTTTGGTGGGTTGAAAACATATGTTGCATGTTCAAAAATAATTTAAATTGAGCAAGTTATGATTTTAGCAATTTTAAATGATTTAAATAAGATTTAAATTATTTAAGCAATTTAAATTATTCAAACCATTAAACAAAATTTATATTGGAATAGGTTATTTGAAATAGAATGGAAAACATATTTTATTTGCATTATTTGGATCAAGAATGAAATAGTTATGAAATTTAGCAAAATACAATTGAACTATTTGAATTCAAATTTGAATTGCATTTTGAAAATTCAAAACAGGAAACAAATGGCATAGTTGGATAGACAATTTAATTTAGAACAATAAACATATTTACTTTTTTTATTTAGAGTTATATTTTGAAAGTTATTATCAATTTAAAACAGAGGACTAATCTGTAATTTTAAAGGACTAGTTTTGAAAGAAACATGCTGGAAAAACTTTTGTTACGCGCTGTGACCTAACCACAGCCACTGCCCCGTGGGCCTGTAGCCAGCGTGGCGTGCGCGCGCGTGCGTGGCAGTGAGAGCCACTGATGAGTGGGTCCTTCCCGTCAGTCATGCGCGCAAAAAAACTTTGGTTTTTATTCAGCGAGAGCGAGGGCTCGATCCCGCGACCGTGCGCGAGCGTGAGATGCAGTGTACCACTGCGGTGTTTCGACAGTTTGGTCAGATACCGCGACGCTGTGAGGATAACGTTACCCTGCGCGTTAACTGAAACCAAACGCGCGCTGTTAACTGAACCTGATAGAGATGAGCTACCGGCGGCGAGCCGTGGTGCCGTGCTCGTGGCTGCTGCGAGGTGGGGGTGCGGTGTGCAGTGCAGTGGCACGGGTGCGGTGGTGCTTGCGACAACAGAGAGGAAGGAGGGGATGGATGCCGCGGTGGCTCACCGTCGTTTGCAGGCGTTGCAGCAACTCGGGGCAGAACGGCGGCGACGTGGTCGTAGACGGCGGCGCGGCTACAGAGGCTCTCCGGGGTGGCTCCGGTGTGCAATCGGAAGAGGAAGAAGTGGCAGTGCGTTTCCCGTGATCAGCTAAGAAGGAGGCGTACGGGGAGCGGTGGTTGCCATCGGGGTTCAGAGGGGATCGTCTCCGGCGAGGTTCAGAGCGAGGGGAGAGTGGCGGGGAGCGAGAAAAATGGCGGCGCCCTCGAGGGAACAGGAGCCTAGGTCTAGCTAGGGTTGCGGCGTGGCCTAGGGCTAGTTATATAGGGGTGCGGGGGCTTGGATCGCCGTCGGCTCGCGGGGTTGTCGCCGTGGCACCGGCCGATGGGGTGCCGTACGCGGGGAAGAAGGGGATTAGAAGATCGAAGCGGTACCGGGCTGCTGTGGGCTGGGTTGCGCGCAGGGGGGAAAAAAAGGCCGGCCGCGCGCGGGAGAAATAGGAGGAGGTGGTCTGGGCGCAGCCCACTCCCCTTTGCCGCCAAAATTCTTTTTAAAATTTTTCTTTCTCCTGTTTTTTTTTGCTGAAAAAGGAAATGGAAGAGAAATGGAGTTTCTAGGTTAGAATTTTTTTTAGAAAAATTAGGGTAGGTTATTCAGGTTAATAGCAAACAGATGTTAAGTTTTGTTTTCAGAAATTTTGAAATTTGCTTGCTGTTTGGATTTAAACCAAATTTGGATGAATTTTAATATTAAAAGATCATTAATAAAACAAACTTTGTAAATAGGGTGACCCCTATGTTAATTATAAACAAAATGAGTTAATTTGTGTTGATAACATTCATAATTTCAAAGTGGTTCTGTTTGGTGCTTTGATTTGAATTTTTGAATGTGATTTGGAAATTAAATGATTGATTTAAAACCATCAATTTAATAAGTGGTCATTATGGAAAATTGGAAACAACATAAGGGTTTAATTTGACATTATAGTTTGAAAAAGATTGTAACAGAGCAAGTATGGAATAATCATTTGAATAAAGTTTGAATTTGAATTGTGAAAACAGGGAAAAACAGATGCAACAAATAAGAAACAAATGCAAACAAAATGAAAACAAATGGAAACAATATGATGACATGATGCAATACTTTAATAAACATGAAACAAACATTCTAAGGGGAGTTTTCATACTTGGGATGTTACAAAACGCCCCCCCTTGAAGGAATCGCGCCCCGAGGTTCCTACTGAGAAAGGAAAAGGTCCGGATACTTCTTGCGAAGATCCTCTTCGGTCTCCCACGTTGCCTCTTTATCGGAATGATGCGACCACTGCACTTTCAAGAACTTGGTGCTCCTGTTGCGAGTCTTACGCTCGGTCTCATCGAGAATACGAACAGGGTGCTCCTCATAAGATAGATCATCTTGCAGTTCAATGGAATCATGATCAACTGCACGATCTGGATCTTTGAAACACCTCTTGAGCTGTGACACGTGGAACACATCGTGCACCTTGGATAGCTTTTCTGGAAGTTCAAGACGATAGGCATTTTCTGCCCGCCTTGAGAGAATGTTGAAAGGACCAATGTATCTTGGTGCAAGCTTTCCTTTCACACCGAAACGATGAGTGCCTCTGAGGGGAGTTACACGGAGATATGTCTTGTCACCAGGTGCATAGATCATATCCCTGTGCTTGCTGTCATAGTAGCTTTTCTGACGAGACTGAGCAATCTTGAGATTGTCACGAATGATACGAACTTTCTCCTCGGCTTCCTTAACAATGTCAGGGCCTAAGAGTGAACGTTCACCAGCTCCAGACCAATTGATTGGACTCCTGCATCTGCGGCCATACAGTGCTTCAAATGGTGCCATACCTAGGCTTGCCTGGTAGCTGTTGTTGTAGGAGAATTCAGCATATGGAAGGCAATCCTCCCATTTCATGCCAAAGGAGATACCACATGCTCTGAGCATATCCTCGAGAATCTGATTGACTCTTTCGACTTGCCCCTGAGACTGAGGGTGATAAGCTGTGCTGAACAGAAGTTTGGTGCCCAATGCTTCTTGAAAGCTTTTCCAGAAATGAGAAGTGAATATGCTTCCACGGTCTGAGCTTATTTCCAATGGAACACCATGAAGAGGAACAATCTTTGCTGTGTAGAGCTCTGCTAACTGGCTAGCTGAGATTGTTTCCTTGACAGCAAAGAAGTGAGCTACTTTAGTGAGACGATCAATAACAACGAAGATTGCATCGTTGCTCTTCTTGGACTTTGGAAAACCAGTGACGAAGTCCATTTCAATCATGTCCCACTTCCACTCAGGAATTTTCAGAGGTTGGAGTAGACCGGCTGTTTTCTGATGGACTGCCTTAACACGTTGACAAACGTCGCATTCAGAAACGTATTGAGAAATTTCACGTTTCATGCCAGGCCACCAATACAGTGTCTTAAGATCCTGGTACATCTTTGTACTTCCAGGGTGGATGGAGAGAGGAGTTTCATGAGCCTCCTGAGAATGATATCTTTGAGACTTTGAACTTGAGGAACTGCAATGCGTCCTTCGAAGAACACAGTTCCTTTGTCATCAATCGAGAAGGACTTGAATTTCTCCTTGGCTTCTTTGATGTGCTCAACCATCTTCTTGATTTCAGTATCTCTACGTTGTTCAGAACGAATCTTGTCCTCGAGAGTTGGACTGGCTGTCAAGCTAGCAAGATAGCCTTGAGGAACAAGACCAAGGTTCAGCTTCTGGAATTCTTCATGAAGTGGAGGTTGGCTTTCCATGATCATGAGATTATTGCAATATGACTTGCGACTGAGAGCATCGGCCATAACATTAGCCTTGCCTGGAGTGTAAGAAATGGTGAGATCAAAGTCTTTAATCTTTTCAATCCATCTCCTTTGCCTGAGGTTTAGATCTGGTTGAGTGAAGATGTATTTCAGACTCTTATGATCGGAAAAGATTTCAGTGCGGTTACCCAACAAGTATTGCCTCCATTTCTTGAGGGCAAACACAACTGCTGCAAGTTCTAGATCATGTGTGGGATAGTTTTGCTCATGTGGGTTCAACTGACGTGAAGCATAAGCCACAACTTGACGTTCTTGCATAAGAACTGCACCTAGACCTTGGAGAGATGCATCGCAGAATATCTGGAAAGGTTTGGTAGTATCTGGGCCAACCAGAACTGGGGTAGAAGTGAGTTTAGTCTTCAGGAGATTGAAACTTTCATCACACTGTGGAGACCAAACGAACTTCTTGTCCTTCTTGGTGAGATCAGTGAGAGGTTTGGCAATCTTGGAAAAGTTTTGGACGAAACGACGGCAATAGCTAGCCAAGCCTAGAAAACTTCTGACTTGCTTCACCGTCTTAGGAGGTTTCCAATCAACAATTGCTTTAACCTTTTCTGGATCAATGGCTATGCCCTTGGCAGAGATGACATGACCAAGGTAAGCAACTTCTGGAATCCAGAACTCACATTTGGAAAACTTGGCATATAGACGATGCTCGCGAAGTTTCATGAGAGTGAGACGAAGGTGTTCTCCATGCTCTTCCTCAGACTTTGAGTAGACCAGAATGTCATCAAGATATACCACAACGAACTTGTCGAGGTATTCATGGAAGACAGAATTCATGAGTCTTGAGAATGTCGCCGGTGCATTGGTGAGACCAAAGGACATGACGGTGTATTCATATAGACCGTACCGAGTGGTGAAAGCTGTTTTTGGAATATCTTCCTTTCTGATCTTTATTTGATGGTAACCCATCCTCAAGTCCAACTTTGAGAATATTGAGGCTCCAGCAAGTTGATCAAAAAGATCATCGATACGAGGAATTGGATACTTGTTTTTTATGGTTTTCTCGTTGAGAGGACGATAGTCAACCACGAGTCTTTTTGTTTGATCCTTCTTGGCAACGAACAGAGTTGGGCAACCCCAAGCGGAGGAACTAGGCTGAATGTAACCTTTCTCCATGTACATATCGATTTGCTCCTTCAACAATTTCAGTTCAGGAGGAGCTATCTTGTATGGATGCTTAGAGATTGGAGCAGTACCTGGTTCAAGCTCGATCACGAACTCAACTGCTCTGTCCGGAGGCATCCCTGGCAACTCTTCTGGAAAGACGTCAGGGAATTCACAAACCACCGGAACATTTTCGAGTAGAGGTAGAGGTTTAGCATCGAGGGTGTACAGCTGAACAGAACTTGATTCATTTGGAGAATAGACTATCTGGCCGGAAGGGTGGAACAGAGTTATCGACTTCTGAGCACAATCAATCGTAGCTCTATTGGCCTTCAACCAATCCATGCCAAGAATGACATCAATGTCAGAATTGCCAAGCAGAATGAGGGAAGCAAGGAATATGTGACCTCCAATTAGAATCTGATTCTCATGACTGATCTTGGAAGTTTGCATAGTTGCTCCAGGGGAGTTTACTACTAGCGGGGAACCCAAACCAACAAAAGGTAGCTTAACTGCTGTCGCAAAGATCTTTGACACGAAAGAATGCGATGCTCCGGTATCAAACAACACTTTAGCTGGGTTAGAGTTAACGGGGAATGTACCGAGAACGACGTCAGCAGCTTCCTCAGCTTTGTCGGCCTTGATATGGTTCACCCTCGCGGTCCTCCCGACAGGCCTGTTGTTGGAGTTGAAGGCTTTAGCCGGAGGAGCACGAACCATTGCCTGGTTGGTGTTGGGGAGAGGAGGTGGTGGAGGTAGCTGCCTCTGAGTGCACTTATCAGCATAGTGCCCTGTCTGCTTGCATTTGTAGCAAGTGACGACACGAGGTGCATCTGGCCTTGGTTGCCCCATTGAGAACCTCTGAGCCTGCATCTGAGCTGGGTTGGGTGGGCGGGAAGCGAAGCCTGGAGAAGCTTGGGCATATGGAGCCCTAGTGACAGCACCATTTGGCACCCAGATGCGGCGCTTCTGCGGAGGGGTGGTCATGTTGGAGGAGGAACCACCCTCACGCGAGTGCTTGCGGGACTCTTCGAACGCCTTGCGCCCATTTTCCTCATTGAGCGCGGTGTTCACGAGCTCCTCGAAGTCTTTGCACTTGATGTTGGTGAGGGCGTACTTGAGTTCCGGGTTAAAACCTCGGCGGAACCTTGCCATCTTCTTGGCCTCAGTGGACACCTCATCACCAGCATAACGAGCGAGGCGATTGAACTCATTCTGGTAGCCAATGACGTCTAGCTTGCCCTGCTTAAGAGAGCAGAACTCTTCACGCATCCTTTCCATGAGACCATCTGGGATGTGGTGCTTCAGGAAGGCATCCTTGAAACAACCCCAGATGATTGGGTATCCAGCTCTCATGGTCTGGTAATTCTCCCACCAGGTAGCTGCCTGACCCTTCAGTAGGTAGGTGGCATACTTGACTTTGTCCTCCTCAGCAACGTGAGCAATGTCCAGAGCTCTGGCCATCTCCCTGATCCAGTCATCAGCATCCAGAGGCTCACGTGTTGCCACGAAAGCTCTGGGACCCAGACTCAGAAACTCCTTGATGCTGACTCGCGGAGCATTCTGGTTGTTGTGCTGGTTAGCCTGGATCTGGGCCATCTGAGTCACGACCTGAGTCATCTGAGTCAACAGCTCCGTCATCGGAGGTGGCTCAGGCGGTTTGCTCCTTGTTGGCGACATCCTGAATAGACATGCATTTTAGCACAACAATAGAAAAGGATAGACTTGGTAACCGAAAGAGAGATTATTCCGACGCATGAATAGATAACCAACAGGTACATCATCACATGTTCAAATACACCAGAATATCCAACACACCATTACATGGTTCGAAAGACAAAGGATAACTAAACATAGCTAGGAACGGATACATCGGTACTCCCATGCTCATCACGCAGGACGGCGGTGAGTAGTACGACGAGAGATACGGTGAGGAGGAATCCCACGAAAGTAGGTAGAACGACGATCCACATAGATCTGACGTGGCCTGAGAGCGACTCTAGGTGTGGTGAAGTACATAGCGTCGACTCGTGCTCCAAAGCGTGGAATCCCAGTGTAACCAGCTCCGAGGTTGAGGAGTGGACCTCTGATCGGCTCGTAACCTCCAGCATCTGGCAGACGACGACCCACTGGCTGATCGAAACGTGCACAACGCTCATCTCCAACAAAGTCTGTGGTGTACGTCGCCAGACGAGTCAAAGCAAGGTAGAGCTGCTCTCTGACTGAGGCCAACTCCTAATAAAGTGTGGTGGCAACGGCGTCACTGTGCCTCACAAACTGAGCGGTGGTGTGCAGCCTGGTGTTATCATGCTCGTAGACATCCAGGTTGTCGTAGAGAGTGAAGTGAGCTCCCTCCGAAGTGATGTAACCACGGGGGATGTGGCGATAGATAGAATCGTCAAATCCCCAGTAGTCAGCACGAAGGACGGTGAGACTCACGTAAGCTGCCTGCTGCACGGCCATATCCACTGTGGAACCTACTGCCTCGTAGCGGTGGACAACGCTCATGCCATCATCTGACAGAATGTAGACGATAGCCTGGTAGTAGGTCTGGTCAAACTCTCGCTGCTGCTCGTAGACCTGGTACTCTGGTGCCCAACGGAACCCCAGATAAGTGACCATGTCTCTCAGCATCTCCGGATAACCGGCAGTGCTCTCGCAACGAGTCATCCGAACCACCTGCGGGTAGAACCTGAGATCCATCTGCAGATGATCGGGGAAGTTTTGATTAGACGCCGGTAGAGAATTGAAGTGGAAAGCAACAACAAGGTTTCAACGGACGAAAAAGATGTTGAGAAGAACAGGATATTGAAGCAACATCGGGAAACACGAGACCAAAAACTCCTGAGGTACTATGGAGAACCCCATCCGGGCTTCTAAAGGATCAATATCTACTGCTTAAGGGATAGAGGATTTGCTTCCGGGGCTTACACGCCTCCGTTCTCAATCATGAGTAGGCAACATGATAAATCACGTCACAACCACCTCCATTCCTATGGTCTAGTAGATATAACTATCCTAGAGAAACCAGGATTCGTGAAATCCTAACTTGAAAGTTTAGGTGAGAAGGGAAAACAACGTTGCACTTCCTTACCAGAAAAGGGTGGGTGGGTGGGGAAAGAAGAAAAATGGCAGAATTCCTACTCTCACGTTTCATTTTTCCTATATAGCTACAAAAATAGTTTCTAGACTCAACTGCGACCAGTAAAAGGGATCCTACAGGCAGACAGGCTCTGATACCATTTGTCGCACCCGGACTTCTAGAGGATACTCACCGTACGAACTGAACAGTATTTTGATTGGATTACGGGGCTTACCGGCACCCGCATCTCTTACGAGTAGGCCAACACTTATGTGTGACAACCAATCTTTACTATTCACCGTCGAGGTAAACTATCCCATAGAAATCAGGACACTACCATTGACGTACTTCATACCATACACACATGGTACGTCAACGGCTTTGAACAAGATGATAACATAACATATCTCTAAGACACAAAAGATGGAAATAAGTTGCAACTAGGGCAGAGAATAGCAAATACAATCATCCAGAGGACACATGTCCCAACATAACATCATTACATCTCAGCGGAAGCATTCAAAGGGTCTGAGTACAGACAAATCCAACTAGGCTTAAGAAGCCGGGAATGAAAAGAAAACGGAGCCCATCCACGATGTCTCGGATCCTGCCCGGGTCCGCTACCTACTCGTCAGCAGCCTCGTCAAACTCCACGTAGTAGCCGTCACGGGGATCCTCGTAAGCGTAGTCTGCGGAAACCACAGCCCCAAAGGGGTCAGTACATAAACGTACTGGCAAGCAAGACTCACAGTTCACCAAAGTGTAGCCCGTCAACACCAAGCACAGATGCCTTGGGATCAACGGAAGAAAGGGTATAAAGATGCTGCAACTGGCTGCACTAACCAACTACAGAACATACTACAACTTCCGGTGTAACAGAAAGAGATAAGATAGCGTATCGTAACCAACTATAGCTAACCACCAAACAAACCCATCCTGGATCTCACCCCTTATCCAAAGAAGCAATCCGAGGATAACTCACACAGTTGGATTAATGATGGATCAAATTGTTGTGTCAATAAGCCTATTACTAGTCAAGTTATCATTAGTTAGGTGTAAGTTGTTCTGAGTACTTGTTAGCCAGTACTTTCACCAAGTTAACCATAACCGCGGAAAACACGGCTTCTCGAGAAGATTTATCCCTGCAGGGGTGCACCAATTTGGCCGTACACGTAAGAATAACCCGCCAGATGGGAAGGCCTTTCCCACCAAGCGGGGCACTCAACACAACTCAACTCTTCTTCGCATCAAGCCCAAAGCACCACGTGCTGTGCGTGCGCGGCTAATCGAGCCCCACGAAGAAAAGGGGACCCTCATAGCACTGGAAGACCACGCCGCCCTAAATGCCGACTACAAAAGTTCCACCCTGGCCTCGGGTTCGTACCTGCATATGCGTGCATCAAATGGAAATCCCGAACTAAGTGTGGTGATTTGGACGAGATGCGAATCGAATCAAATTGAGGGGGGCGCCCATACACGCTTCCCACATGCGGATAGTGCGCTCATCATGGATCAGTAGACAAGACCCTTTTCCTATTAGGGTCGACACTAGCAGGCCTCAAAACCACGCCGGGCCTCCTGCCGGTGCCTTATCAGCAAATTATTATTACCTCAAATAAACAGGTGGTTGTTTAACATCGAGCCCCAGAATATAATAGAATATAGGAACAGAAAGTAACTGATAACAGACTCGAGCAAAACAACCCTAAGCATGCTAGTAAGACACAGGCTCAACCAAGGGGGTGATGGGAGTGGGGGTGAGGCAATATCAGGGTTCAGGGTTCATGTGATAGGTTCGTAACAGAAGCAACGATACATATGGCTAGCAGAAATAGACAACGGAAATTATCGGTAACCAATGTTGAAAGGAACACAATGGTTCATGTGAGTGATAACTTGCCTGCAAACTCAGTAGCCGGGTACTGGGCTAGATCCTCAGAAGGGGTGTCGTAAAGATCGTCGGTCTCAACGTCGTCGTCTATCCGAGAAGAAGCAAACAAACAATACAGGAAGATAAACAATCAATATCATGGCATAGTGCACAATCATGGGATGATGCATGTCCAGTTTAATAGATGCATCAAAATAAACTAATTGACATGGTAACACAATTTAAATGGACACATATGCAATTTTGAGTTGCATATGAAAAGCCCATGGATTTTGGTTAGATTATTTGTTTTCCAACTAATCAACAGGTGAAGGTGGATTATTAGGATGCAGGGATGAGGAAAACAACAAAATAACAACAATAGAACCAAATGGAAATGAGGTTTAGCAATTTAGAATTTTATTTATTAATTTAGGGAATTTTTGGTGCCTTAAAGGTGACACACATGTATTTGTTGTTTTCACCAAGGTAATTTGTGCAAATAAATAACAAAATTCATATTCGAAAAGATCATGAAATTTTGGGTGGATTACATGTTTCAAATATTGAAAAAGGAATTTGGATGAATTTATTATGACTTAAGCAAAATTAAACAAGTTTTAAATGAATTTAAAACAAGCATGAATTTTATTTGAATTTTATTTGCTCAACACATAATTTCAAATTCACATTTGAAAAGTTTATACTTTGGTGGGTTGAAAACATATGTTGCATGTTCAAAAATAATTTAAATTGAGCAAGTTATGATTTTAGCAATTTTAAATGATTTAAATAAGATTTAAATTATTTAAGTAATTTAAATTATTCAAACCATGAAACAAAATTTATATTGGAATAGGTTATTTGAAATAGAATGGAAAACATATTTTATTTGCATTATTTGGATCAAGAATGAAATAGTTATGAAATTTAGCAAAATACAATTGAACTATTTGAATTCAAATTTGAATTGCATTTTGAAAATTCAAAACAGGAAACAAATGGCATAGTTGGATAGACAATTTAATTTAGAACAATAAACATATTTTACTTTTGTTATTTAGAGTTATATTTTGAAAGTTATTATCAATTTAAAACAGAGGACTAATCTGTAATTTTAAAGGACTAGTTTTGAAAGAAACATGGTGGAAAAACTTTTGTTACGCGCTGTGACCTAACCACAGCCACTGCCCCGTGGGCCTGTAGCCAGCGTGGCGTGCGCGCGCGTGCGTGGCAGTGAGAGCCACTGATGAGTGGGTCCTGCCCGTCAGTCATGCGCGCAAAAAAACTTTGGTTTTTATTCAGCGAGAGCGAGGGCTCGATCCCGCGACCGTGCGCGAGCGTGAGATGCAGTGTACCACTGCGGTGTTTCGACAGTTTGGTCAGATACCGCGACGCTGTGAGGATAACGTTACCCTGCGCGCTAACTGAAACCAAACGCGCGCTGTTAACTGAACCTGACAGAGATGAGCTACTGGCGGCGAGCCGTGGTGCCGTGCTCGTGGCTGCTGCGAGGTGGTGGTGCGGTGTGCAGTGCAGTGGCACGGTTGCGGTGGTGCTTGCGACAACAGAGAGGAAGGAGGGGATGGATGCCGTGGTGGCTCACCGTCGTTTGCAGGCGTTGCAGCAACTCGGGGCAGAACGGCGGCGACGTGGTCGTAGACGGCGGCGCGGCTACAGAGGCTCTCCGGGGTGGCTCCGGTGTGCAATCGGAAGAGGAAGAAGTGGCAGTGCGTTTCCCGTGATCAGCTAAGAAGGAGGCGTCCGGGGAGCGGTGGTTGCCATCGGGGTTCAGAGGGGATCGTCTCCGGCGAGGTTCAGAGCGAGGGGAGAGTGGCGGGGAGCGAGAAAAATGGCGGCGCCCTCGAGGGAATAGGAGCCTAGGTCTAGCTAGGGTTGCGGCGTGGCCTAGGGCTAGTTATATAGGGGTGCGGGGGCTTGGATCGCCGTCGGCTCGCGGGGTTGTCGCCGTGGCACCGGCCGATGGGGTGCCGTACGCGGGGAAGAAGGGGATTAGAAGATCGAAGCGGTACCGGGCTGCTGTGGGCTGGGTTGCGCGCGGGGGGGAAAAAAGGCCGGCCGCGCGCGGGAGAAATAGGAGGAGGTGGTCTGGGCGCAGCCCACTCCCCTTTGGCGCCAAAATTCTTTTTAAAATTTTTCTTTCTCCTGTTTTTTTTTTGCTGAAAAAGGAAATGGAAGAGAAATGGAGTTTCTAGGTTAGCAAAATTTTTAGAAAAATTAGGGTAGGTTATTCAGGTTAATAGCAAATAGATGTTAAGTTTTGTTTTCAGAAATTTTGAAATTTGCTTGCTGTTTGGATTTAAACCAAATTTGGATGAATTTTAATATTAAAAGATCATTAATAAAACAAACTTTTTAAATAGGGTGACCCCTATGTTAATTATAAACAAAATGAGTTAATTTGTGTTGATAACATTCATAATTTCAAAGTGGTTCTGTTTGGTGCTTTGATTTGAAGTTTTGAATGTGATTTGGAATTTAAATGATTGATTTAAAACCATCAATTTAATAAGTGATCATTATGGAAAATTGGAAACAACATAAGGGTTTAATTTGACATTATAGTTTGAAAAAGATTGTAACAGAGCAAGTATGGAATAATCATTTGAATAAAGTTTGAATTTGAATTGTGAAAACAGGGAAAAACAGATGCAACAAATAAGAAACAAATGCAAACAAAATGAAAACAAATGGAAACAATATGATGACATGATGCAATACTTTAATAAACATGAAACAAACATTCTAAGGGGAGTTTTCATACTTGGGATGTTACAACACAATGGGAAAAACTTTGGTTTAAGAGAGTTTGGATGCACGAGTAGAGCTCATATTCAGTACATGTGGAGGCTAGCAAAAGACTGGGAGCGACAAATCAAGAGAGCATAAGAGCCATAATCATGCATAGCGACATAAGCATCATTAAATAAAACATAAGAAGTATCACAAGTTCAAAAATCTAAGTGGTCATGGAGGTTATTCGTGATTGGTTTGTAGTCATAAACATGGCATGCGCCAATTCAACCAAATAAAACATTGGATAGAGAATACCATATATTTATGCTTTACTATGACAAGAACACCTCATGAATCTTTCAATACATATTAAACACTCTCAGATATTTGAGGCTAATCATGCTACTCAATAACCACAAGGTTTTAAAAATAAAATTACATTTAGCATGTCATGAAAAATCTCTAGCCACAGTCTATACAAGCTTCTACTAGTACCGTTATAAATTCTACTTCAAGCAGCAATTTTCTTTTGTTTCTCCCAACAAGCACCATACAAAACATGCTTTAACAAAACTACTCTTTATGATACAGCAAGCAAACATGAGGGTACTCAAATAATACTACTAAAACTAACAACTCAAATAAGAGATGCATGCAAAACAGTTGCTGAATAAATGCAGCAGCTAGACAGAGACTAAGAATACAACGTATTCTCAAGAAAAAAGCGGAGCATGTCACTCTCCAATAAAAGAATGCTGGGGTCCAACCAAGCTTATTATGAAAGTAAAAACAATCTGAAAGCAAAAGCAAAAGCAAACTGAAAACAAAAATAAAAGACGCTCCAAGCAAAGCACATAAGATGCGACCGAATAAAAATATAGTTTCACTAGAAGTGACCTGATAATTTGTTGATGAAGAAGGGGATGCCTTGGACATCCCCAAGGTTAGATGCTTGAGTCTTATTGGAATTTTCTTGGATGTACCACCGGGGCATCCCCAAGCTTAGGCTTTTCACTCTTCTTGATCACTTGAAATCATCCTCTTCTCTTGACCTTTGAAAACTTCCTTCACATCAAAATTCTCACAATCTTCATTAGCAACGTTAGTGCAATTGAAATAATAAATCCACATGGTTCAGTTTCGACACAAGTCTAACACTCAAAAACACATCAGATATTGTCACAACTTCTTTCAAAACTCTTTTTCTCAAAAGAACACCAAAAGAAAGAGATTAAGATGCAAATGCGATAAATGGAAGAAATCTGTCAAAAACAGAATAGCAGGTAAAGATCGATTTTTTTTTTCAAAAATCCTATGTTGCTCAAATAAAAAATTGGTCTTCTAAGAAAAGTTGTGTATATAACACAGGATTAATCACAAAATAGATCAGGTCATTTTGAATTTTCTGTGATTTTTAACGGAATTAACAGTGGACATCAGCAATCTGTTTCCTGCGCAGAAATCCGAAATATAGGCTCAACTTTCCACTAGTGGCTTTACTTGGCTCAACAAAAACTCAAAAGAAAAGATTTAGAGGGGTTGCTAAGGAAATTGAAAACACCCAGGTGCAAGCACACCAAATAAAACAAAGGAAAACTTAAAGAAAACAGAGAAATAAAACAGGTTGTCTCCCGGTAGCGCTTTTCTTTAAAGCCTTTCAGCTAGGCATAAAAGATCAACTCAAGTATTTTCAAGTGAAGCATTCAAATCAAGATTTGGCAATTCTTTAATAAGTCATTGTATTTTACCTAAGTGGGTTCCAGAGGCCCTCCTCTTAGTACTTTTAGGCTTACTATTTTCATCAAATAAGTTCTCAGGAACAATCCAATCAAAATTCTTTTCTTGGGCTTCGTGCAGAGCTACTAATTTAAAGGGGATTGGTATTTTATCATTGTTTTCATCATTAGATTCAGTTTTTTTCTAGAGCCACAACAATTTCTACACATGAGCCAAGCATATTAAAACGATCAAAACCTTTTCTAGCTTCTATAGAAACATCCCCAAATTCTTTAAGCATAGTTTCTAAAATGAAGTTTCTTTTCTCAACATCTTCAATATTATTCAAGTTGAGGAACATATGTTGAATTATGGGATGGCGGTTAACAAACCTAGCTTCTAGCATGTGAACTAAAGAAGTTGCAGCAGTCTCGTAATTGGGAGAAAGTTCTACTATGGATTTTCCCTCAAAGTTATCATGCTTACTAACATGATTAAAGAATTCTTTAGCAGTGTCCTTTCCAAGTATAGAACCACTTCCTACAGGCAAATATTTGAAGGTAAACTTAGGTAACAACATGATGGGAAATAACAACGTAGAGACAAAAATAACAACTATGAAGTAAACTATTTTATTTTGTTTTCAATATAGAGAAATAAACTATTTTTTTGTGTTTTTGATATAGAGAAATAAACTATTTTTTTGTGTGTTTTTGATATAGAGAAATGAAAACAAGAAAAAAATAGAAACAAGAAAAAAACAAAATAAAGAGATTGAGAGACTCCCCTTGCCAGAAGACTTCCTTCTCCCCGGCAACGACGCCAGAAAAATCCTTGATTGCTGGCAGAGTTAAATCCTTTCTCTGCGTTGTTGTGAACCCCAAGAGGAAGGTGTGATGAGCACAGCGGTATGAGTTTTCCCCTTAGTTAAGAACCAGGGTTATCAATCTAGTAGGAGAAAGAGAATCTTCGGAAGGTTGATGCCACTGACGGTTGTGCTGGCGCTTCACCGAAGTCAGCAACACCATGGAACCTGCACACAACACAACCAAAATACTTTGCCCCAACGGTACAGTGAGGTTGTCAATCTCACCGGTCTTGCTGAAAAAAAAAGATTAGACATATAGTGTGGAAAAACAGTGTATGCTTGCAGAAAGTAAAGAAAGCGGTAAATTGTTGTGGTTTGTTTAACAGTGTGGAAAATGGACCGGGGTTCATAGTTTCACTAGTGGTGTCGCTCCATAAAAGATAGCACGCTGGGTGAACAAATTACAACTGGGCAATTGACAAATAAAGTTTGCACCGTAGTGCACAATATGACATGAAGATTACTATGGTATTTAGTGCGGGCATTACAATAAGATACATAGAACGACATCCATCTGCATCTATGACTAATAATCCACCCTCAGGTTATCATCCGAACCCTCTCAGGTATTAAGTTGCAACAAAAGATAATTGCATTAAACAAAGTGGGTAATGTAAGCAATGATTATGCACGCGGGCACTCTCACCGCAGTTTTCTCCCTAATGGCAACAACACATCCTCCCCTTCACGTTTTTGTCACTCGAGCAACGCAACAAGGAGGCATGAACCCACTATCGAGCATAAATACTCCGTCTTGTAGTCACTAGCAACTACTTGGCCAGAATAACCACTAGCAATGGAGAGCATGCAAGATCACAAATAACATATGCAAATAAACACTATAATCAACTTGGCATAAAGTCAATATTCATCGGATCCCAGCAAACACAGCACAGAGAATTACATAAGATCAATCTCGATCATGATAGGCAGCTCACGAGATCTAAACATGGAGGCATATGAGGAGAAGACAAACATCTAGCTACAGCTATGAACCCGTAGTCCAAGGACGAACTACTCACGCATCATTCTGGAGGCAGGCATGGTTGAACGGACAGCGACATCGCCTAGAGGGGGGGTGAATAGGCGATTAAAACTTTTCCGGTTAAAGCTTGCTAAATGCAGAAATAAACTAGGTGTTTAAATTAACAAGTATACAACCTAAATATTCTAGGGTCAACAAGATGCACTAACAACTTATGCTAAGCAAGACAAGTAACAAGGTGATAGCAAGATATATAAATTCAAGCGCGAAGGCTATCACAATGTAAATTGCATAAGTAAAAAGCTCGGGTATAGAAATAACCGAGGCACACGGAGACGATGATGTATTCCCGAGTTCCTCCCACAAGGGGAGTACGTCTCGTTGGAGGGGTGTGAGCTCACCACGAAGGCCTACTCAACGCCACTAAGGCCTCACCATATTCTCCGATGAACCCCGCCACAAAGGCCTAGTTCACCTTCCACTATTGGCAACCTTCAAACCCGAGGCACGCATCCACAACTCAATTGGAGGCTCTCGGTGTCACCACAATCTTGGGGCACACATCCACAACTCAATTGGAGGCTCCCAAGAACACCACAAGTCGTCTAGGGTCCAAGACCCAAGAGTAACAAGCTCACAATCTTTCACTTCCACGAATCCTCGTGGAGACACCAAACCGATGCAACCGATGCAAATGGCAAGAGCACAAGTGTTCAAATCCTCCACTCTCAAATTCCAACAAAGCAACAAATGCTTATGGGGGAATAAGAGAGGAAGAACAATGGAGAAATACCAACAACTCCAAGATCAAGATCTACTAGGTTTCCCTCACTAAGAAGGAGGATGAATTGGTGGAAATGTAGATCTAGATCTCCTCTAACTTCTCCCTTAAAGATATGCAAGAATCATTGGAGGGATTTAGAGAGGAGCAAGCTTTCCAAAGTCAACAATGGTAGGGAGAGAGAGCGAAAACGGGCTGGGAAAGTCTTAGGGACTTTGGGGAAGAAAGCCCCTTAAATAGGTGCTAAAAAACTAGCCGTTTCCTGCCCAAAATGCGACCAGGCCGGATTGGCCCGGAAAAATCCGGACCCCGGAATATTCCGGATGCAAACAGAGCCTTTTCCCGTTATGGCCGTAATGGCCCGAGAATATTCCGGATGCAAACAGTGAGACTGACAACCGATACGAGAAATGCTATAACTTTTGCATATGGACTCCGTTTTCGATGTTCTTGGGCTCGTTGAAATCGCAACGACGAGCACTACAAGAATATGCAGAGAAACATCATTGTCCATAAATGGAAGATAAAATAAAATGGGTAAAGGTTTAGACCTCTCAAATAGGAACACCGGTAAAACCTCCAACACGAAAACACACATAACTTTTGCGAATGAACTCCGAATAAGGTGAATCCAAATGGGTTGGAAATGTAATAACAAGGACTATCCAAACAAAAAGGAATGGAGAAGTTACCAAACATGTAAGGTGTGGAAACATTCTCAAAGCTGAACCGGATATTTTCACCACCGAAATCGCAACAAGTTTTTCTTACCAAAACCGTTTTCGATAAACCTTGGCTTGCCATGAAGATCACGACAAGCACTAGAACCCAAAGGATACAAAATCCAAATAAGAACCAAGAAAGATGATATGCAAAGTATGCAAAGGTTTGAGCTCTCCACAACAATTCAATCACGTTACTCACTTGAGAGCCCCTCTTGATAGTACGACTATCTATCCTATAACCTGGTCTCCCGAAGACACGAGACCGGTAAAATAGAAAACCTATCAAGATTATACCTTTGCCTTGAGCATTCCACTTGAGCTAGATGATGACGATCTTGACTCTCTCAAGTTGGATCTTCTTTCTTGATTGCGCTTGCTAGCACAAGTTCCGCTTGATGAAGACTTGCAAGTTGCTCCCCCATACACCATTATGGGAGAGACTAGCTCCCCCATACACCATTATGGGAGAGACCCTTCTCGGCAAATCTTCACAAGGACACAATCTCCAAAAGGGTGGAAAGCATCAAGCATAGGATATCTTCTAGATGCTTCACTTGAGCTTCCACGTCAAGCTAGATGACGAACACCGCTTGACGACGACATAGACCACGGGCTATATGAAATCTTCCTTTTGGTTCATTCCCATGGAAAGATACCTAACTACATATAGAAATGCCACACACACATATCATGGGTTAGTTCACAAAGCTATATTTACAATTGCTTACCATACCATGAGATACACAATCCCACTTGGTACAAATTGTAGCTTTGAGTGTTGATCGCTTGCTTGATCAACCTTGTATCTTTGCTTCTTACTTCAAATGATGATGTCTTGAAGATGATAATGAAAGATCACCTAATCCTTTTCTTCAAGACACACTAGCAATAAGCTCAACTCAAACCATGAACATTCTTCATATAAATCCTTGCATATAACAATGGCCATCAAGGAAGCTAATAGAGTTCAACACATGAACTCCATTATTTCCTATGGACAAGATCTACAAGGATAACTCAATGCAAACATTAGTCCATAAGGATTGTCATTAATTACCTAAATCACATATGGGGGAACCATGCGCTTTCAATCTCCCCCATTTTGGTAATTGATGACAATCCCTTTTTACGAGGGTTTATATGATGAATTAAGCAACCATGCTAAACAAAGATCAAGGATGCAATAACATGGAAAGGCAAATGCTTAAGAACGAAACTAAAGCATAAATCAAATTCCCTTAAACCCTCTAAACTTCTCCTCCATTGGCATCCATTGCCGAAATGGGCAAAAGATTAGAAGGCCAATATAGTAAGAGCTCCCCCGTAGTGTATGCATTCCTCATGATATGAGTGAAATCATGTGCATATATCCAACTATGAATAGATGGAGAGAGATCAAACTATATTGAGGATCCAAAAATTTAAAAGCAAAGACAAATTGAAGGATACTTTCACAAAGAAGCAACCAACCAAAGGATCCGAAAAACCGATAGACCAAAATCAATATTATGATAAGATCAACCAAGTGTTCTAGAAAATCAAGAGGGAACTCCCCAAGGTACATGCACAATGTTAGATTTTAATTACTATATAATGTGCACAACATGGAATCATCACTCCCTGAAGGGGAACGTAGCATAGAAAACAAAAATTTTCCTACGCGAAGGCCAAGATCTAATCTAGGAGACGAAGTGCAACGGGCAACAAGAGGGTTAAGGAGAACACATACCCTCGAAGACTCAAAGTGGTACGAGATCAAATCTCGTTGTTGGCGTAGTCGTACTCACACCGATCCCGATAGCGAGAAGATGGCACCGCAATCCGGCGGTGCATCCGTGATCGGTCACACGTACGGTTGATGACGACCTCCGTTCCCTCGTTCCAGCGGGGCGCGGAAGTAGAGGATCCCTCGGAACTCCAGCAGCACGACGGCGTGGTGTGGTGGAGAAAAACATTGCTCAGGGCTTCGCCAAGCGCACGAACAATTGGTGGAGCAGCGGCAGGAGGGAGGAAGAGATGACACAAGTGTGTGTAGGGAGAGAGGGAGCTCTCACCCCTCCTTTTATAGGAGGGGATGGCAGCCACGAATTTTTGGCTGCCTCCACCTCTCCCTCATCATGTGAGTGGAGTCTCCACTCAACCCACTCATTCTTCCATGAATTCCCACTCAAAATCCCAAGGGTTTTCTTTAATAAATAAATAAAACAATTTTATTTCTTTATTTTAATATTTGTTAATTCCATTAACAAACATTAACATATAACCCCTTGAGTTAGTTGTTAAATCTATTAACAACCATTTGATAAGAATCCCCTTGAACTATTTCAAAATTACTCGAAACAATTTCGGTGACTATTTCAATATTCCCCGAAACAATTTCGGTGCTGTCCAAACTTTTCTCCGATATTCCGTATCCTCTCAAATGCGTCATCGAACCTTAAGTGTGTCACCCTACGGTTCGCGAATAAGATAGACATGATCGAGACTCCTCTCCGATCAATAATCAACAGCGGGATCTGGAGATCCGTGATGACTCCTATATATTCAACGATGACTCTCGTGATCGTGTGAACCAACAACGCCGTGAACTATTCCCTTTGTCTCGCGATATTTTACTTGTCCGAGATTCGATCATTGGTATCAACCATACCTTGTTCAATCTCGTTACCGACAAGTACTCTTTTCTCGTTCCCGTGATATAACATCCTTTGTGATCATATCACGTGCTTGCAAGCGGTTTCGATGTGATATCACCGAGAGGGCCCAGAGTATATCTCTCCGTCATTTGGATGGACAAATCCCACTCTTGATCCATGATCCTCAACTAATACTTTCCGAATACTTAACGACACCTTTATAGTCACCCTGTTACGGTGTGACGTTTGATGCCATCAAAGCACTCTTCCGGTATCAGTGATTGACATGATCTCATGGTCTAAGGAATAAGTTACTTCGTATGTTTGATATAACAATGTAAACTAAATGACTTGATCGCATTGCTATATTATCTTTGGGTATATGTTCATCACATCATTCTTCTAATGATATGACCCCGTTATTAATAACATCCAATGTTCATGATCAGGAAACCTTGATCATCTATTAATCAACGAGCTAGTTAAAAGAGAGGCTTTACTAGGAACCATTGTTTGTTTATTAAGCACACATGTATCAACGTTTCCGGTTAATACAATTCTAGCATGAGAAATAAACATTCATCATAAACAAGGAATAAGATAATAACCATTTTATTATTGCCTCTCGGGCATATTCCCTTCAGTCTCCCACTTGCACTAGAGTCAATAATCTAGTCTGTAAGCACTTAACACATATGGCGTACCAGTGTTATTACCATGCTTCGCATGTGGTAAACATTATCAAAAAGATCTGAACTGTTCAGGTCCTATTGTATTTGCATGTTCTTTGCGTCTACACGCATCACTCATTCTCTAATGAGATGGCTTTGTATATATATGGTCAATTGGTGAAAACTTAATTCCTCAGCTTAAACTGATGTCACTAACATTGTGAAAATGTAGCTTCATAGTGTTAGCATTCTTGGAAACTCACCAAGTTCCGGTGATACCTTAATTCCTCAGCTTAAACTGATGTTACTAACATTGTGAAAATGTAGCTTCATAGTTTCAGCATTCTTGGAAATTCACCAAGTTCAATAAAGAACTCCTTGACACAAAATACGCTTATAATCAGTTGTCAACACAACGATATACTTTAGCCTTTGTTGTAGTATCTGTCACAATATTTTAATTTTGAAACTCTTTCAAATCCAGCATGGAACTTTCTTCCATCCTATTGTGCTACCGTTCATCACATATTTTAATTGAGATAAAATTACTTGATTAAATGACAAGATTATTAGTGTAACATATTACAACTAATATTTTGTCATTACTATATAGGAAAACATATCCTTAGCATTTCTAAAATGACACGAGGATCTCTCCCACTGTTGTCTAATCATCATATGAATTATCCTGCTATAACATTTTATAGCATAGGACTCATCTGGTCGTGTACATAGCATGGAAACATGACTTAGAAATCTCAATTTCAATGATGCTCATCATGTGTCAAAACACATGAATCTTGCTCAATTATTTTCCATGTGACAAGAACTCCTTCTTGTCATTTTCATATTGACTTACTTCAATATTTCATCTATGTAATTTGGCTTCAATCATATCAGGTGCGTCAATCCATCTTTTATAGATATCTATGCCCAATATCTTCTAAGCCTTTCATCAATATGAAAATCTTAACCGTGTTAATTTAAAATACATATTTTCCAATCAACCATATGTCATCTACATAAAGTATTGGAAATATGTCATAGCGCTCCCACTTAATTTCTTGTAACTTTACAAGCATCTTTATCGTTCATGATGGAATCAAACTCTTTTGATAACTTCATTAAGGTAAAGATTTCAACTTCGTTATGCTCACTTCAACCATTGAAGTGTGCATACCTTTCTAGCAACCTTTTTGAATTTTACAAAACTCTCAGACTGTGTCAAGTACACATCCTTGATAAAACTTCCTTGAGAGGAGAGTTGGTTTTGTTATTCAACTACCATATCATAATATGTAACTTTGCTAGAACTATCTGCAAAGACTAAGCATCACTACGGAAGATCAAAATCTTGTAGTAGTGAACTCTTTGAACTTCGTCGAAAACAACTTTTCGATAAGTACAACTTTCAAAGGATGTAAAATCCATGTCTTTGTCGCTATATAGACCCTTTTGCTATCGTTAGGCATCATGCCTATCGAAAGGACTACCAAGTCACATACTTGATATTCATACAAGGATACTATGGCGGATATAATGACTCATAGTCAATTTTACGAAGCCAGGGCCCATCATTTGCTTCCTTTATAAGGTTCAGGTCCTTTTGTTGTCAAAACAACACTTTACACTTAAACCACAAGTTGTTCTAAGTACAAAGTTTTTGGACTTTACTGGTACAGTTCGCAAACTCATTTGAAGTATCTACAACATTTGTAGTGTCTTCTACTTAGTCAAAATAGTAAACCCCGGAACAACTTCCAGTGCTGCGCTACTCTTGACATGATAACGAAGATTCTCTAACCTCGTTGAGTTTGTACTCTGCTCCCACTCACTTGTTTCGCAAGAACTACTTTCTCGAGAAATCAACCCTTTCTGACAAACAACATTTGTCTTTTGGTTCGGTGATAGGAGAAATACCCAATGTTTCATTTGGGATAACCTTATAAACATATATTTATCCTATTTTGGTTGTAAACATTTTACACATGCTATGCATACCAAAACTTAAGAAAAATGACAATTCGGGTCATTACCCAAACCATATCTTATATGTTGTCAGTTTCAACGAATCATGATGGTGCTCTTTTCAGTGTAAAAGCGGTTGTCCTTAATGTATAAACTACAAAATTATAATGGCAATTTTATTAATCTTACCATGTCAAACAGGGTTTGATTTTGTCTTTTGAATACTCCAATCTAATGTGGGGTATTCGAGAAGTATAAGTTGTAGAACAATTCTGCAACTTCTCATATGTTTTGCTAAACTTGTAACTCAAACTTTATCCTTTATGATCCAATCATAAATACTTGATTATCTTGTTACATTGATTTTAACTTCATATTAACAACCTTTTGAACCAATTCAAAATGTCAAACTCTGTTCCCTTTAAATAGATATACTCACATATCTACTTAAATCATCGACAGAATTTTATGAAGGAAAAATTAATCCACCATACATGACTACACATAATGGACTATATACATCAATATGTATAATCTCCACTAAATTAGTCGTCCATTCTACTTTGGCCTATGAACGGAATTCTAGTCATCTTTTGGAAGAGGTCTCACAAGCGTCAATTTACTCAAAACAAAATGACTCCGGAAGTCCATCAATATGGAGTTCCTTCATGTTTTCCTTTCCGATATGAACTAAAATGGTGGTGTCACAATTTAAGTGAAAATCTTTTACGTCTTGCAACGTTTAGCATTCAGTCTTATAGATGTTTACTTTACCAACATGATTTATATTAACATATCCATCAATTATGGAATATGATCATAGTTTGAACAATCTCATTTGTTCTCACAAAAGACTAGAACAAAATAACAAATTATTAAGTTCTTCAAATAAATCTCGACTGGTTGGTTCGATACGACAATGAACACAATAACACTTTATTTATGTTCTTGTCATAATCGATTCCACATCTATTACTAGTTCCTTTTAGGCCCTTGTATTTCTTTCATTGTGTTGCTTTGTATGACAACTCATACCAACCAATGTGGTATCAAAATACCAAAAATACTTTGTTAACTAGTAATACATCTATATCTTGTACATCAAGTATATACTCCTGAGCTGGACTTTTCCAGTTATCTTCTTTTCTGCCATATATCTATTTGTAATTCTATTTTCAATATTCCCTTTCCTTTATAGAAGAATCATTCAACATCAAACAATGCTAGTCTTACTAGCTCATTTTCTTTGGCGTGTTAGTCATATACTATCACCCATTGAGTCATACTTTGAGTTTGATTGTTCTACTAATATCACCATATTAATAGCATTCTTCTAGATTCCACTCTTAGCAATTTCCAAGTAAGGTAAACTACTTTACCCATACTTCTAATCCATCCCATCATAACAATTTTATGATTAAGCTACTATAGCTCGAAGGAAGGAATTTAGAGGATAATTTTTAGCATCCAATTTCTTGGAATATTCAAACGCCTAGCGTCTTCAATCATTGCATATATTCAGATAATATAAGCAAACATTGTCACGCTAAATTATACTCAGTCATGTTGCCACAAATAAGTTTCTAGATATCAATATATCTTTCACTTGATTGTTTCTGAAAACAACTCTTTTCAGTCCCTAAATCACCTTGATCAACAAAACATTCTTTTGAAGATAAAGTAATACGGAAGCAACCATGACTCCGGATTCTAAGTAGGAATTATTTGCTCTCTAGATTAATCAATCATTAACCACATGGAGCTAGGTAGGAAATACCAAAAATCTACAATAGGACTCAATTTTAAATTTCACTAATACGGTACCAATCTTAAATGGTATTTACCAGATCATAACAGTTATATCTCAATTAACAATCTAAGTGTAAGGTAGTTATGAGGATGCCAATGACTACTACAAGTTGTGCAAATTCACTTTGATTTGTTGTTCATGATAAATAAGTTCAAGTTAATTCAAATTAAGCCATGAACTCCCACTCAAAAACAACATCCCTCTTAGTCGTCTTTAGTGATTACACGAACCAAATTCACTACAACAAAACCGATCATCACGTGAGATGATGTAGCTTCAAAGGCGAACATCGACATGTTCATCATATCATCCATATGACTCATGCTTTACCTTTCGGTTACGTGTTCCGAGGCCATGTCTGTACATGCTAGGCTCGCCAAGTAGAACCGTAGTATTGCGTGTGTTTCAAGGCCATGTCTGTACATGCTAGGCTTGAAAACACCCGTTGTATGCGAACGTTGAGTCTATCACACCCGATCATCACGTGGTGTCTCGAAACGACGAACTTTCTTAACGGTGCATACTTAAGGAAGAACACATTATTATCTTGATATTAAGTGAGAGGGATCATCTTATAATGCTACCAACGTTATCTAAGCAAAACAAGATGCATAAAAAGGATCAACATCACAGGCATCACATGAAAGGATAACGTGATATGATATGGTCCTTCTTGCACTTGATCTCCATCATGTGCATTATGGTATGATCTCAATCATTCCACCGGCGTGGTACCAAGTACCACGGTACCCCAAACTTGTTTGTCCATCAATAAGAAGACAACCATATGGATACCTTACGGTATATCAATAATTTACAAAATAGATCATCTCATAATCAAATTTGTAATATTGACCATATCACATCACATGCCCAGCAAAAAATAGTTAGACGCTTCTAATTTATTTTTGCATATTTTACGTGGCTTAGGGCTTTCGAGGATAGAACCGTTCATACCTACGAACATCAACCACAACATTGATAAACACATTTTTAACAACCCTTCATAGATTAGATCTTAACTATAGTAGGAGAAACAGACACCCGCAAGCCACTTATGCAATACAAGTTGCATGTCAGTTGTGGAACAAGTCTCATGTACGTGGACATGTAAGGTTAGTCCGGGCCGCTTCATCCCACTATGCCACTAAGATCATAAAATAATCAAGGAGGTAATAACATGATCATCAACGCCCACATACACCTATGTGTTCTACCCGTACAAAACATCTACGCATAGATCCGGCTCTGATACCACTGAAGGGGAACGTAGCATAGAAAACAAAAATTTTCCTACGCGAGAGATACCCGAAAGGCCAAGATCTAATCTAGGAGACGAAGTGCAACGGGCAACAAGAGGGTTAAGGAGAACACATACCCTCGAAGACTCAAAGTGGTACGAGATCAAATCTCGTTGTTGGCGTAGTCGTACTCACACCGATCCCGATAGCGAGAAGATGGCACCGCAATCCGGCGGTGCATCCGTGATCGGTCACACGTACGGTTGATGACGACCTCCGTTCCCTCGTTCCAGCGGGGCGCGGAAGTAGAGGATCCCTCGGAACTCCAGCAGCACGACGGCGTGGTGTGGTGGAGAAAAACATTGCTCAGGGCTTCGCCAAGCGCACGAACAATTGGTGGAGCAGCGGCAGGAGGGAGGAAGAGATGACACAAGTGTGTGTAGGGGGAGAGGGAGCTCTCACCCCTCCTTTTATAGGAGGGGATGGCAGCCACGAATTTTTGGCTGCCTCCACCTCTCCCTCATCATGTGAGTGGAGTCTCCACTCAACCCACTCATTCTTCCATGAATTCCCACTCAAAATCCCAAGGGTTTTCTTTAATAAATAAATAAAACAATTTTATTTCTTTATTTTAATATTTGTTAATTCCATTAACAAACATTAACATATAACCCCTTGAGTTAGTTGTTAAATCTATTAACAACCATTTGATAAGAATCCCCTTGAACTATTTCAAAATTACTCGAAACAATTTCGGTGACTATTTCAATATTCCCCGAAACAATTTCGGTGCTGTCCAAACTTTTCTCCGATATTCCGTATCCTCTCAAATGCGTCATCGAACCTTAAGTGTGTCACCCTACGGTTCGCGAATAAGATAGACATGATCGAGACTCCTCTCCGATCAATAATCAACAGCGGGATCTGGAGATCCGTGATGACTCCTATATATTCAACGATGACTCTCGTGATCGTGTGAACCAACAACGCCGTGAACTATTCCCTTTGTCTCGCGATATTTTACTTGTCCGAGATTCGATCATTGGTATCAACCATACCTTGTTCAATCTCGTTACCGACAAGTACTCTTTTCTCGTTCCCGTGATATAACATCCTTTGTGATCATATCACGTGCTTGCAAGCGGTTTCGATGTGATATCACCGAGAGGGCCCAGAGTATATCTCTCCGTCATTTGGATGGACAAATCCCACTCTTGATCCATGATCCTCAACTAATACTTTCCGAATACTTAACGACACCTTTATAGTCACCCTGTTACGGTGTGACGTTTGATGCCATCAAAGCACTCTTCCGGTATCAGTGATTGACATGATCTCATGGTCTAAGGAATAAGTTACTTCGTATGTTTGATATAACAATGTAAACTAAATGACTTGATCGCATTGCTATATTATCTTTGGGTATATGTTCATCACATCATTCTTCTAATGATATGACCCCGTTATTAATAACATCCAATGTTCATGATCAGGAAACCTTGATCATCTATTAATCAACGAGCTAGTTAAAAGAGAGGCTTTACTAGGAACCATTGTTTGTTTATTAAGCACACATGTATCAACGTTTCCGGTTAATACAATTCTAGCATGAGAAATAAACATTCATCATAAACAAGGAATAAGATAATAACCATTTTATTATTGCCTCTCGGGCATATTCCCTTCACTCCCTTCTAGATAATTTTGAACACAAACAAGAGCAAGAGAATAGATTGGAAGTGAAGCAAAGCAACTTGCAAACAAACAAAAGTTGAGCAATTAAGATCAAGAAGCGACAAATAAATACTTACTCAACCGAAGTAGATGGGTGTGACAAGGAAAAACATTTTTGGAGACTAATAGGATGATAAAATCATCAACATAGTCTTTTAATAAAGGAGGCACATAGTGCATATCATGTCTTTCCCATACACACAAACTATCAAAGGATAGAACACATAGGTCCACAAGCTTATTAAGATGCAAAAGGAATACCAAAAGAAAAGCAAAGCTGGTGCCTTTTAGGAACCACCAAGGAATATATAGCAATAAAAGGTGGTCACTAAAGAAAAAGAATATCAATTAAAGATGTAACTATTGTCGTGTGTATAAGTTTCTAAGTGGACACCAATCACAAAGATATATATCCACAAAGAAACATGCACACACAAAATAGGTACAAAGGTGAAAACACGATATCCAAGAGAGGTTCATAAATATACCAATAAGATTTTGCTTGAAAGGAAAGCACTAAGCTTAGTTTTATCTTAAAGGTATATATATGAACAAGTAAACAAACTCATCAAAGCATCACAAATATCACAAGGGAAAAGTGATAGTTGGAATGCTTTGAGAAAGGTAACACGTATCACAAAGAGGCAAATGGTTTTTGAGAATTCATCAATATTGCATATGAGAGACTTCGAGTAGAAGTTGCTACATTAATATACTTGGGATTGGTGAATCATAAAATGATCATAAATATCCCCTAGATATGTAATCATCCCGTCTTACTCATATTTGCAATAAAGATGTTTTGATAATGCACTTGCAAGAACCAAATGAAATGCAACAAATGGAATTCATGCAAATATACAACCTACACAAGGCTGAGAGCTAGAAATGTATGCATGAGATAGATACTTGTTACCGAGAAGACATTGGTGATGAAGAGGATGCAAGTTTGATAATCATCGTAGCTTGACTCCTATAATACCATGGTGAGAACACCTTCCTTATGAATGGAGCAAGCAACCAAGGTATCTCCATTGTACCTAAAAACAAAATTCAAGTACAAAATGGTACCCAAACTCATTGGGTCCAAAGTAGTTAGAACAACTACAATACATAGGACAAACTCCACATAAATATGTGCATATTAATATGAATTTGAATTTCATGCACATATTAGCCATTTAGGATTTGATGGAGTTTATCCTATATATTGGATCAACGAAAGTAAGCATGCCAAAAGATATACATATTAAATATGCATGCACAAAACTTTCAAGAACCAAAACAAGATACAAGTTGGACAAAGACCCAATTAAACCAATAAGCCACTCATAAGAGTGAAAAGAAAGAGAATTGTCCAAATTCTATCAAGACCCAAATCAGCACATGATTGAGGAAACCAAATAGAGAAGATACCAAAAAAAAAAACATCAAAGAATAAACAAACCCTCTACACTTTTCATGATAGCACACAAAGTACCAAGACGAAAAATGTTCGTCTTCCAAAGAGACAAGTAAGTGGGATAAAATACAAATTTAAAGACAACAAGTGTTCAAACGCATCTAGGATAGTTCTTCCAATAATAGTGCATTATTTATGATCTTGCATTTGAATACAAAATGCACACAATGGAATCATTACTCTCCAAATATATTATTCAAACACTAGTCATGTTTAAATAAAAACAATTAGATGCAATACCAATTTAAAGGACGGTGATCTACTCATTGTAGGATAGCTTCCCCAAGAATAGTGCAACCCAAAGAAGTATGATTTTGAACATGAGTGCACAAGTATGGGATCATTGCTTTTCCTACCACAAGAAAGTACAACACAAATTTTGAGTAGAGCAAGGAAGACACAAGGGAATTAAACCAAACAAATCCTTGGCAAGAGAGAAGGCAATTTTAGAGCAAAGGCCAAAGTAAATATGATCAATAAACTTACCACAAATTATTATAACTTGTCAAAGACAAGAGATGTATGGAGATGTTTCTCGGTGGTAGATTTGTTCACAATCATATTCACAAAATATAAGCATGTGGTAAAAGATAGGAATACTAAAAAAACATGCTTAGAAAGAGGTTCTTGAAGGTTTCAAATAAAACCCGAAAATGCAAGGCAACAAGAAATTCTCTTACAAACAAGATACCAAAGAAGAGAGACACAAGATATTTTAAGAAAATATGGAACTAATTTGAGCAACATGCCACTTAGGAACAAGATAACTAGAATATCAACTCTAGGTGGCAATACCTCACATGTTCATATTGTCCAGGCTTGTAATATGCACATAACTTATTACTCCCCCATAATGTGATAATCCATTTTTTTTAACAAGAGGCAAAGAAAAAAAAACAACTAGAGAAAGTTAATGGACATTAGAATTTGAATTTCTCATGAGAAAGACATACCACATAGAGACAAGATAATATTGATATATCAACACTAAGTGGTTTTCCTCAATTACACACATTTTAGGATAGTAAAGTGACAAGATCATATTACTCCCCCAAAATGGGATAGTCCATTAATCTCTCAAAGAGCCAACTAAAATAAGCAAGAATTGCAATGAAGGCTCAACACAAAGCACACAAGTACATGGAGTGCAAACCAACAAACATAACTAGATTACTCAAGATAGGTAAGTAGTAAGCACAACATATACAAACACATGCTAGAAACAACACTAACATATGAAAGAGAGCATGCAACTTTCAATGAATATATGAATTAGATACAAGTTACCGCAAGGAGGAACATTGGATAAGAGATATATATAATCCAAGTGACTTGGCTTGAGGAAATATAATTTATGAAGATCCCTTAATTCTTCACGAGATAGCCAAGTCTCCAATGCCCTCGAACAACACCTATTGATCAAGTTTGAGCTTGTTGGTCCCCAACCAAGTTGGGTCCTAAGAGGTTAGTCACAATAGGTTTGGCAACCCAAATGGTTCTTTTCTTGACACCACTTTGAGTACCAACAAAATTGGCAAACACATTGCCCACATTATCCTTCCAAATGGAATACACATCATCAACAAGTATAGGGTTGGATAATGTACCATTAGTGCATGAATAAGCAAGGTGTCCCTTCTCACGACAAAGGTAGCAACATCGACTCTTCTCTTTCTTCTTAATAGGCTCCTCAACTTGAGGAGCATTGGCTTGAGTCTTCATAGGAGGTGGTCGTTGTTCAACTTGTGGTTGAGCATGAGATTGAACAATAGGCCGCTTCCCTATTTACTTCTCACTTAGATACTTCTTCTTCAAAGGGCAAGATCTAACATGGTTCCCTTAAATCTTGCACTTGAAGCAAATAATCTTGGCCGTATCTTTTACTTGTTCTTGTCCCTTCTTCTTGTCAACCTTGGACTTGTTATTGATATTGGAGTTGAATCCAAGTCCACTCTTATCATTGGGAAGTCTTCGCACTCTCAACATCTTGTCAAGGGTGGAACTCCCTTCATGACTATTTTCCAAGTCTTTATTCAAAGAAGTGACTTGGGCCTTGAGCTCTTTAATTTCCTCTACATGGTTAGAATAAACACAAGAGCTAGAGGAAGTAGATGCTTAATTGTTAGAGCAACAAGGCAAGGAAAGAAATTCATTACAATATGTAGAAACATTATGGGAGGATGAATTACCAATACGATCACAAGTCAATATAGCATTACTAGAAGATATTGTGCTAGTACCCACATGAGGCTCACAAGATGTTACCTTTGTAGTCATAGCCTCAAGAGCTAACTTTAGCTTGGTATGGGATGCTAGAAGATCCTCATGAGAGCTAGATAGCTTTTCATGAGTTTCTTCCAATTTCCCACACTTGCTAGTCATCAACTCAAGTTGAGCCCTTAGCTCAACATTCTCCTTCAAAATAGATGCTTCACAAGATGTGGAGTTAGTAGCACAAGCATCATTAGAAATAGAAGAAGACAATTTGGCAAGCTCATTATTAAACCTAGAGTTTTCCTCAATTAGATTAGCATTGCCAACAACAAATTCAACCTTTTCACTTTTAAGCACTTTATATTTAGCATTAGTATGGTCGCGTGCTTTAGTGAGATAGGCTATCTGTTCATTATAGATCTCCTCAATAGATTCAAGTTTCTCCTCAAGAGTAACTCGGAGCTCATGCTCTTCCTCAAGAGACATAGTGAGGGATGCCTTTTCATCGGCATCACTTCTTTCAATCTCACCTTTCTTTTCAATGATTTTAGATCTATTAACAGAAAAAGCCAATATTTCACCCAAGGGAGTGATAGCTTTACTACCTTTAGGGAGATCAAGAAGAACCAACTCACCCTTCTCCATTAAAGATACCTCATCCTCAAGCTCACCATAAAATATATCCTCATCATCATCATCACAAGATGTAGTGGGTTCCAAGGGTGGAGATACCTTTGAATCCCTAGCCATAAGGCACACATGAGAAATGTATAACGAAGATAAAAATTTTCTTGAAGCACCAATAAGGTCCATGTCTTGTTCCACCACAATATGGAATTACTCTACATTGTTAGCCACACAAGTACTAGAGGAAATGGAAGCATTGTTTTTATGAAAACAAGACATAGGAAGCATATCATCATGAGATTTAGTTAAACAACTATTACATGATATGCAAGGACTATCAACACTAGCATGTATGGAATTTTGAGTGCTAGAAGATATTAAGTCCAAAGATAGATCATTGCAATGGGATAGAGATGAAGTATATTCAATAGAAAATTCATTATCCACAATGCAATTTCTATCACCACTCACCATATCATTACCTTGTGAAAAATCACATGTTGGTGGAGTGGAGAAAGATGTGAACTCATCACGGATAGAAGTGGATGAAGAACAATCATCCTCAAAAAAGTTGGACAAATCATATATATCTTGAAGGTTTGTCCATAGCTCATGAGCGTTCCGAAAAGGCATGATTGATTCAATAACTACATCGCTCAAAACGCACAAGAGACCATTAGATACAAGAGTATCGAGATAAGAGTTTTCCTCATCCTCTAAAGATAAATCTTGAGAATCCTTTGGAGGAGGAAAATACATATCTACAATTCTCTTAACATACTTTGGACCCATGTCCGTAAGAAAATTAAGAAAGCGAATTTTCCAAACATCATAATTTCTACCATAGAATATAAAAGCGGGATCGTGCTCTATTTCCCTAAACGACATCGTACTCTCTAGGATGTAAAGCCTAAAAAAGAGAGACGAGGCTCTGATACCAATTGAACGGACAACAACGTCGCCTAGAGGGGGGTGAATAGGCGATTAAAACTTTTCTGGTTAAAGCTTGCTAAATGCGGAAATAAACTAGGTGTTTAAATTAACAAGCATACAACCTAAATATTCTAGGGTCAACAAGATGCACTAACAATTTATGCTAAGCAAGACAAGTAACAAGGTGATAGCAAGATATATAACTTCAAGCGCGAAGGCTATCACAATGTAAATTGCATAAGTAAAAATCTCGGGTATAGAAATAACCGAGGCACACGGAGACGATGATGTATTCCCGAGTTTCTCCCACAAGGGGAGTACGTCTTGTTGGAGGGGTGTGAGATCACCACGAAGGCCTACTCAACGCCACTAAGGCCTCACCCTATTCTCCGATGAACCCCGCCACAAAGGCCTAGTTCACCTTCCACTATTGGAAACCTTTAAACCCGAGGCACGCATCCACAACTCAATTGGAGGCTCTCGGTGTCACCACAATCTTGGGGCACACATCCACAACTCAATTGGAGGCTCCCAAGAACACCACAAGTCATCTAGGGTCCAAGACCCAAGAGTAACAAGCTCACAATCTTTCACTTCCACGAATCCTCGTGGAGAGACCAAACCGATGCAACCGATGCAAATGGCAAGAGCACAAGTGCTCAAATCCTCCACTCTCAAATTCCAACAAAGCAACAAATGCTTATGGGGGAATAAGAGAGGAAGAACAATGGAGAAATACCAAGAACTCCAAGATCAAGATCTACTAGGTTTCCCTCACTAAGAAGGAGGATGGATTGGTGGAAATGTAGATCTAGATCTCCTCTAACTTCTCCCTCAAAGATATGCAAGAATCATTGGAGGGATTTAGAGAGGAGCAAGCTTTACAAAGTCAACAATGGTGGGGAGAGAGAGGGAAAACAGGCTGGGAAAGTCTTAGGGACTTTGGGGAAGAAATCCCCTTAAATAGGTGCTAAAAAACTAGCCGTTTTCTGCCCAAAATGCGACCAGGCCGGATTGGCCCGGAAAAATCCGGACCCCGGAATATTCCGGATGCAAACAGAGCCTTTTCCCGTTATGGCCGGAATGGCCCCAGAATATTCCGGATGCAAACAGTGAGACTGACAACCGATACGAGAAATGATATAACTTTTGCATATGGACTCCGTTTTCGATGTTCTTGGGCTCGTTGAAATCGCAACGACGAGCAATACAAGAATATGCAGAGAAACATCATTGTACATAAATGGAAGATAAAAGAAAATGGGTAAAGGTTTAGACCTCTCAAATAGGAACACCCGGTAAAACCTCCAACACGAAAACACACATAACTTTTGCGAATGAACTCCGAATAAGGTGAATCCAAATGGGTTGGAAATGTAATAACAAGGACTATCCAAAAAAAAGGAATGGAGAAGTTACCACACATGGAAGGTGTGGAAACATTCTCAAAGCTGAACCGGATATTTTCACCACCGAAATCGCAACAAGTTTTTCTTACCAAAACCGTTTTCGATAAACCTTGGCTTGCCATGAAGATCATTACAAGCACTAGAACCCAAAGGATACAAAATCCAAATAAGAACCAAGAAAGATTATATGCAAAGTATGCAAAGGTTTGAGCTCTCCACAACAATTCGATCACGTTACTCACTTGAGAGCCCCTCTTGATAGTACGACTATCTATCCTATAACCTGGTCTCCCGAAGACACGAGACCGGTAAAATAGAAAACCTATCAAGATTATACCTTTGCCTTGAGCATTCCACTTGAGCTAGATGATGACGATCTTGACTCTCTCAAGTTGGATCTTCTTTCTTGATTGCGCTTGCTAGCACAAGTTCCGCTTGATGAAGACTTGCAAGTTGCTCCCCCATACACCATTATGGGAGAGACTAGCTCCCCCATACACCATTATGGGAGAGACCCTTCTCGGCAAATCTTCACAAGGACACAATCTCCAAAAGGGTGGAAAGCATCAAGCATATGATATCTTCTAGATGCTTCACTTGAGCTTCCACGTCAAGCTAGATGACGAACACCGCTTGACGACGACATAGACCACGGGCTATATGAAATCTTCCTTTTGGTTCATGCCCATGGAAAGATATGTCACATCCCAATTTTGGAATACCTGTTAACACAGTTGTTTTGCTAATTGCTTTACTAATAAACCTTGGTTGTGTTTGTTTGTGGTTGTTTAAGTGCAACTAAACAAACTAATTATATAAACTTGCAAACTTAAAAGGATAGCAAAGCAGTGAACTAAAAATATTCAACATATTGTTCCAATGACTTTGACAATATTTTCTAAAGCAAATATTGATCAAAGAGTTTTCCAAAAAAATCTTATGAGTCCCATACATGTTGAATATCATTCCAAGACCTAAATTAAGAAAGAGGAAACACTTAATAAAATTTCCATAAAGAAATATCAGAAAAAGGAGGCATTCTTAAATGCTTCACCAAAAAATTATCAAATGTTTTTCCAACCTTGCAAACTTAAAAACAAAAGTATTGGAGAGCATTGACTTGCTATCTCTAGTCATATAAATATTTTGGCAAAACATTATTAAAGAAAAGCCAAGTGCTTTATTAAATAGAAATTCCAATATTTCCAGAAACAGAAAACTAAAACAAGTTACTATTGGAAACTTTCTTTAAATGATTTGAAATTCATACCATTCCTTCCTTATATCAAATAAGGAACACACACAAGAGGAGACCAAAAATTTGAATCCATTAAAGCCCTGAAAACATGAATTTGCTCCACAGCAATATTTGGGATTTTGAACATGTTTGTTCTACAAACTGTTTCCAAATGCCATGAAATAAATACCACTTGCTCTATAGCATAAATAAGGATGAAAACCAAAAGGGCACAAGTTTTTGAATACTTTAAGTTGCCAAAAACCCCTGTTTTCTTGACAGCACCTTTTTGAAATTTGAACAAGTTTGTTCTATGAAGTAACTCTAAATGACTTGAATTTTATACCACCTAAGGAACACATCAAATAAGGAATGTGTGCCAAAAATTATAATTTTTGGAAGCTCCTAAGTAGGTTAATAAATTCAATGTCCATTTATGTCAGAATTCAAATTTGAACAACTTTGAATTATGAAGTTTATCTAATTGAGCCAATTTTCATATATGTTGTGTATCTTAACCAATAAGAATTTTGGGCAAAAGGGTTTCTATTGTTGACTTTGTTTGATGGGTGAAAACAGCATTTTTCAGAGAAGAGAAGGACCTAGTTGTAATTTTGCAGGGACCTAAATTAAATCCGAGTCATCCCCTACCTCTAGCACCTGTAGAAGAACAGCACACCTATGGCTTTCCTTCGATTGGAAGCAACTCGAGGGGGATAAGAGGCCCCCCCATGTGCTGTGTTCCCCATTGCTCCCTCACTCTCCCCCCCCCTCAGAGCTCTCTCTCTCCTCTGATATTTTTGAACCCGAAACCCTAGCCCACAAGTCGTCGTCGATTCGTCCGATAGCGACCTCGCCGCCGGTCGCCGTTAGTCCCATCACCTCCGCCTAGTCTTGCTGGTCCTCCCTGCCGAAGAGATCGAGCTGAAACGCATCGTGGTGCCCGCGCCGTCCGTGTTCTTCCTCGAGCCCGACGGAGCTCCGGCGAGCAATCCTCGCCGCCTCGAGCTCCCTCCTCCTCATCCGAGCCCCCTGTGGCGTTCATGGTGAGGATGCGCGTCTCCCGGTGCCCTTTTCCCTCTCCCTCTCCCCCTAGTTCGTGGTCTCGCCGCGGTAGCGTTCGGCCGCCGTGCGCCGTTCGTCGCCGGCCACTCTCCGGTGGCGCCCTGGAAACGAGAGAGCCCCCGTTGGCTTCCCGGCGTCGAGAGCGACGTGAGGGTGTCCTTGTATCGCGTTTTGGTGGACGAAATCGCCGGTAGGACCTCGCCGGAGCTCTCCCCGCCGGCGAGTGACGCTAGGGTGGCGTCATGCAGGCGTCACCGCCCCTTGCCGCGCGCTGTACGTTTGAACTGGCACGTGGGGCCTGGCCTTGCCCGCGTGGCTGCCGCGTGGCCGGCTGGCCCGCGAGTCAGTGGCACAGGCTGGGTTCCCTCGCGGTGAGAAATGCTCTGGCCAGCCCAACACTGGATCTGGCCCATCCACACTGTTTTTCCTTTTAAATTTTTACAGAAATTGTGTATGTTTGCTTTTGGTCCTAAAAGCTAACCTAAAAGATGTTTTTGACCAAACAAAAATTCACAGAGGTACACAAACTAATTCTAAACCATCTCCAAGTTGTAGATCTACATTTGGATGGAAGTATTTGAAATGAAAAATGTTTTGGTAACAGCTACCAGAAACACTAAAATGAGCACCATTTTTATTTTACAACTCTAAATGAAGTGAGGCCAATTGCATTGGAAAGCCCTTGAAATTTCCTAACTTAAGAAGTTAACCTTGCTTCCAAATTCATTGTATTTTTGAAATGGCATGCAATTTGGTAAAACACCAGTGAGCACTTTGGTGATTTTTATAAATTAATTAAAGATGAATTTTGATGCAAAACAAATTGTATGGTCTTGTATATGTTTAGGACTATCTAAACCTAGAAGGGTTTAATTTTTAGAGCATCCTATAAAATTTGGTGGACAGATCTTTGTTTTGCATGTTTCTGCCATTTTGGCATTTTAAGTAATTAATTTGTGTTATGATATTTTTGTGTTGCAATATTATTTTCTAGCATGTATAAGTTGTGTGAACTTGTTTTATAAGTGTTACTTAACTATTTTAGCATGTTAGATTGTGTGGATTTGAGTTGAGAATAAATAGGATTTATATTTATATCATGTGTTTATTCTCTAGTTTAATATTTGCATAGCAATTTTGAGTGTTAACTTTATGTGCAAACACTTGGATTTTTGAGTGTATCCAGTACCATGTTGGTACTTAGTTTGTGTTGTTATCACCTCTGCTAGATTGCATTTGATTTGGTAGGAAAGCATGAGTAGCTTTGTCATGACTATGTGAATGTTTTGGAAAAATTCCCTCATGTGTGGAATTTTTGGTATTAATATTTGTGGTTGCATAGCCACATATTTTTGGGTTGTTTTCATAGGACCAGTAGCATTTTGATAAGTTTGTTATGAGTACTTGACCCCTAAAGTTTTCACTTGTGTGAAAACAATAACATGAGTAGCATTGCCTTGCTTATTTAAGCACCCTATTATTTTCTGCTAGTATTGTTAATGCACTAGATGCTAGTTTAGTTTTTTGTTAATTTTTAGCAATTGGACCAGAGGCATTGTGACCTCTTAATGCTTTGATATGCTAGTGGAACCCCCACTGGTTTCATTGCATTTTTGGTGGAAACATTATTTCCCCAAACTAGATGTATTTCTTTTATATAGTTCTATAACTAATGAGTGCTTAGTATTTTTGCTTTGGGAATTTTTGTGCTAAACAAAAATGGGTATGCTTCTGTTTGTAAGTGGTTGTAATCATGTGTGGCTTGCTAGGAAAAAAAAAAATCCATCTTTGGAGTGTTGTTTTATTCCTCTAGTGATGCTATTTTTATTACCACTAGTATGTAGGAGTTGCCCTGCAAATTGATACATTGTTTTGCTAAATGGGATATTTTTGTTATAGCAAGTATAGATATTTTTCACTACTGTTTTTGGGACATGGACCCTCTGGTTGTATTTCAATTACTTGATTGAAATACATCCATTGATTCTTCATGTTTGATTAGTACTAGTTTCCTCAGCAGTGTTTGTATTGAATTAATTTTCCTGCCAACTTGTGTTTGGTGGATAGTTATGTATCCTTGCATGAGGACATGTTTTCATTCTCATTATGACAACATAGTTCCTTGTTTGCATTTTAGTACTTTACTTATTATGCTTGCGTGCATAGCAAACTTTTAGTAGAAACATGTCTATAGGTTTCCTCCTTTTTAGCCATTGTTTCTATTGTTCTCACTATGAGAAATTGTGTGTTTTGTGATGAGTCTATTACCGTGTTACACTTGAGTAGGCTCACTGATTTGTAAAAGTAACTTTTGCAAATCATGTGTCTTATTTATTCTTGATGTGAATTTAGGCTTAGCAGATTAGCTACCTTTTTCTTTTTGTGGTGTGGTTGATAGACCCATTGCCATAATTATTTTTGTGCATGTTTTATATACTTTCAGTAGTCTCACCCTTGTGAAACTAAGTGTATTTTGGGCTTATTAATATCTTGGTATGAGAGTGGCACACCCACTGAATCCATGATATTAAGGTTGTGAGATATGTTCCTCCAACCTTGAGCTGTCTTATTAAATGGCATTTCTGCCAAATAGTTTTGTTTGATTGGTTGCCTCCATTAATAATTGTGTGATTGGTTATTATTAGATTTCCTTGCTGTATGTATGGTTATGCATTGTTGCTTGCCTTGATTGGTTCTGAATGTGTGTCCTTTATTCCTTGTACGGCGTTAGAAAACGAAGAGGAAGGAAGTGTCGTGAAGCTCTGTTTCAAGTTCCAGTCACTCCAAAACCAGGGACACAAGAGATACCAGGCAAGCATCCTGATTGCTTGCTGATACAATACTTACCATTATCTATCATGCATGTTTTACCTCTGAAGTTTTACCAAAACTTGATTATCAAAACTATTTTTGATGTGGCTATTACTACTATATTAGTATATAGGTTACTATCATGCCAGTAGATAAACTTGGTAATACCAAGCCCATAAGCCACCATATGGTATTTATTACCATCAAATATACTAGTCCCTAAGTGGACACCCTAAAATTGTGATTCTACAAAACAAAGGCTTTACGGAAAAACCCGGAGAAAAGGCGGATCCTTGTTCTCCGGAGGAATGTGGAAGTGGTCATTTTTGAGAAAGTGGTGTTTTCAAAAATGACACATAACCTAGTCTTCGCTGGACAACCTTTACCGTACTGCCACTTTACCCCGATATGGGTAGGGGCTTGATTAAAAACTTGTTATGGTTAGTATGTGTGCTATCTCAAGTGCTATAGGGGATGGGATCCTCCGAACCGAAATGTTGCTAGGAGTGGGGAATACGGGACATCTAAAGTGTGGGATTAATTTTTCCTCCGGATGCAGCAGTTGGGCCTCCTGTCTGGGCGGTGTGGGACACGGCTTGCCGGGGAGGGGGAAACCCAATTGAAGAGATAGTCATGTTCTAGCTTGTACATAGTGGATAGTCAAGATCAGTTATCTGATGTTCTCATAGGTTGAGGACAGTCCATGGGTGTTTCATGGCGGATTCTGGATCTGGTGGAAATGTGTACACCTCTGCAGAGTAAAACTATTTCGAGATAGCCGCGTCCTCGGATATGGACGGTTGAATGGCCATGTAGCTAGCATTGTGTCAATGTTTTCAAAAAGGAAGTTTTTGAAAAGGAATTTTGGAAAGGAAGTGTTGAACTTGTGAAGTTCGGAAAGGAATGGAAACTTATACCGTGGAGGTATCGTCGATGATGAAAAGCCAGATGATGTTATACAAAACAAAATGTTTTGCAAACAAAACCTTTTCTACTCTACGCAAGAATTCTGGAAACTGATTCCAAGAAGTTTTGCAAAGAGAAAATATTCTTTAAACAAAACTTTACCAAACCTCTTGTACATATGATATCTACAAGAGAAATAAAACTATATTATTTTATTCTGAAGTATCTTCTTCAACGAAGATACAGATTAACCTGACTGCAACTGTGGTGTCATCATATATGAACACCATTGATAGTGAACCCTATTTATAGCCTACCTATTCCACCATATAAGCATATTTGCATGTTGGTAAGTGACATGATGGATGTCTTGCTGAGTACATTCAAATGTACTCATTATGGTTTCGCCCCTGGTATCTACTTATCAGATTTTGAGAAGGAACCTCCAAAGGAGATCTACGAAGAGAAGTACGGAGCTGACGGCTTTGCGAACTAGGATCGTCTCCGGGTCAGCAGCCTGTAGGTTAAGGCGTGACTTGGGCTCAACTACGTTGTGTTTTATTTGTCTTCCGCTGTGTTTGATAAGTTGCCTGCCCCATGGGCAGTTGCGTTAAACTTGATCATGTGATCTTTTATGTAATACCTTTATGTATTCGTGTAATGGATGATGTATTTCTGTGTGCCAACTGTGTATGTTGTTCACGACTGATCTTTCTGGGATCGTGAATGTATGCATACGTAGGGTTTCAGACTGCCGGTCTGGGGTCCTTACAGAGTTGGTATCAGAGCCATCCTGACCTTAGGAGACCTTAGTTAGCATGGACGTCAGATAGGAAAGAAAAGTATTTTTGAGTAAAAACCTATTTACTATCTACATTATTTTTATCTTAGGGAATTTTAGTATATTTTCCCTCCTTATTATCTTTTCAAAAGATTCTAAATGCATATCAAGGGCGTCCTTGAACAGTGGTTCGAAGGGCGGGCCTTACGGAGTTAGTATCTCTCTCGGTTAAGAGTTTATTTCTTACTTATTTGCAACTGCTCCGCTCTGTTTTTGAAACATCTCTCATCTTTGAAGTTTTCTGTTCAGAAAATAGTTGGGGTTTCAAAAACAGATTGTTGCATAAAGTTTTATCAAAACTTTACTCCTATTATCTTGTTTCCATACAAAAACTTTTATACTTGCCGATGTCCCGAGAAGACCAAAATAATTGCCTAGCTCTACAGTGATGATGGTCAGAAGTAGATATAGTTCTTCAGCCACTTCTAGGATTTTGGATCATTCCCCGACGTAGCTCCAATGGAGCCTTGCTTGTGTGTTTTGGCTTGCTTATGTGTGTCCGTAGGACTTTGTGCTATTGTGTGGTGTGGATTTTGATTCATCTAGGCTTCTATATGTTTGCGGAGTGCTCAAGATTTGCATATTTGTGATTGCCCCGCTCTTGTTTTTGAATCGCCTCGTGTTAAATTTTTGCAAGCAAAAATGTTTGTATAGCATTCAAAAACAAGAATTTGTTGCTTAGACTTATACTTGTTTTCGCTTCATAATGCGACCCGTCGTGAACCACCACCATTTCCCCACCATCAATGAAAGCACCGTTGTGCCTAATAATAGAGGACCATCAAGCCACACGAGCTGATAGCATTGCTACCAGTGATGCACTCCAACAAATAAAGCTCCAACAACGAAAATCCTCAAAGAAGAAAAGGCGTAAAGAAAACCAACCAATACTGACCAAAACCTCTATGTTTTGTCTGTTGGCAAAAGAAGTCTTCACATGCCATGATGCGCAACCCCCTCAAAGGCCAATCAAAGAGCACAATTCAATATTCGACGTATGACGCTAGTCGTATCTTGTCGGACAAACATGATTAATTAGAAAGTTAACAAGACTAACATGCTTGGTCTAATCTTAGGTTGACACCTAACCAAATCATGTGAACTACTAACAACTCTTTTTAAACCAAAGAATTAAGTGACTTACGACACTTTTTTTAATCTAGTTGGTAAAAAGGAGAAGTCACGAGAAAATAAAATGATGACCTATTCGTTTACTAGTCAATAGGATATCATGTGTATCTACTTTGGAAACCAAATATTAATAGACATTGTAGGTACTATGAAATTCGGGGTTTAGAAATCAAGTGAACGATGAAATGGTTATGATAGATCTAGGAAACAACAGTTTTCCTGTTTTTGTTTCTTTGTGTGCTCTTGATTGAAATAAATTTGTGTTTTATTCAATCTTGCTTCCTAACTTATGTGGAGTTGTTAGGACTTGTTATTATGTGGTTTTATTACAATAAATCTACCCTAGAAAGTGTGTGCATGATTGAAAACTCGAATAAAAATGAATAGCATTTGTTACCTTCTAGTTTATTATTTGGATTGTTGAGTGGGCAAATCCTTATAGATTTGTTGTACCTAGATTTTTGTTATGGTTATGATAGATCCAGTACCATTTTGGTACTGTTATTTATATGCTGTTATCTTCATTAACTTGCATGTGATCTTATAGCAAAGCATGAGTAACATTTGCTATTTTTCCAGTTGTTATTATTTGCAATTATTGTGAGAACTAGATCTTTGTGTGAATGCTTTGATAAATTTTTGTGCTATGTATCTTTGAGTCCAGTACCATTTAGGTACTGTTATTTTGATGCTTGCACCTATGTTAGCTTGCATGTCTCTTAATAATAAAGCATATGTAAGAATTACTATCAGTATGCACTAGTATTGTTTCACTAGATTAAATAGCATTATATTTTTATCTTGTATGCTAAGTTTTTGATGAGTAACCAGAGGTTTAGTACCTATTTTTACTTGGTATTAGTAGGCCATAGCCCACTGGTCCCATTGTATTTTGGCTTGAGGATGAAAATCCCCAACCATACACCTGTGTGAAAATAGCATGTTTCACTATGTGATTGATTTCTATTTTCCACCATGGAAAATATAATTGTTTGTTCTCACCTATGAAAGTGAGAAGTTTATCTCTTATTAGTAAAGACTAATATGTTTAGGTGTGATCTTTTTGTTAGCATAATATTCCTTAGGGGTATCATGTTAAGAAATGTTTCACTATCGTGTGCTAAAATTAAATTGTTCGCAACTAAAATAAATTCCTCTTGATTGGTAGATTGTTTGTGAATGATTTTAAATTGAGTGTATGGATTTTTGAAAAGGTTTAGATAACTTTTCAGTAGTTACATAGCTACTGGTTGTGTGAGTTATACCTTGCTTGTTTGCTAGTAATTGGTTAAAGAAAACAGAAAATTGCTAGAAGAAATTTCTGCATGTTTAATAGTTGTATCATGGAAATTGTTTTGATGTTTGTGCTTACTAACATGAGTAAGTTTTGTGTACTGCTATTAGGTACATTTATATCCATGACTTGCTTGTTTAGTTTTAAACATCATGATAGCATTGTTTGCTTCTCTAGCGCGAAAACTAGTTTCACCACTAGAAAATGGTGATTTTTGCTCTAGTATTACCCTCTTTTTATTGTTATGAGTATATGTGTTGATATAGCATGTTAGGAAGTTATTTACTTCTGTTATCATGCCATGAATTATTTAGTTTCATGTTCTATGGTTATAGGATATGATTATCTCTTATAGCATGCTGGTATAGTTTTTTTCATACTAGTGTGTTATTTGTGCAGTCCTGTTTTTATGCCTGTGTAATAGGAGTTTTATCTTGTGTAAAGATGGTGTTTTAGAGTACCTTTATGATTGTATTCATTGGTTTTTAGCTACTGGTTGTTTTCTAATTGTTCATGATTGATGGATTCCAAAACCTCTAATAAACAATAACCTAGTGAATAAATAGTCTGTTCATCTGCGGTATTGTTTGCTTGCTTAATGGATTTTGTTTAAATGTTTTACCTTAGCATGAGTATATACTGGTGTTATGATTGTGCTTAAGAGTGTCTTATGAAACTAAAACATCCAACTAAAATCATGAACACTTTAAGTGATAGTTGCTTGTGGTGGGTAATAACCACTGCCATGGGTATTATTCTATCTGTTTATTTTACCTTAGCAACCTAACCTTTGCACCCATAAGCGATATTTTTAGCTTCTTATATACCTTGTTATGAGAGTGGTATACCACTCCATATGTGTTATGTAAGATGTGGGATATAGCTAGGAACTCATGTAATAATTGACGGTACTTTTCCAGGTAGTTCTGCACTAAAAGGAACTAGTTGGCAGTAGTGACGTTATCAGAAATTTTTAAAAATTTGGTGGTTGAGTAAATTGATAGCTAGAGAAATTTTTAAAGTAAATTTGCTAATTTAGGGATGTACCCCACCTCCCAAGAAAAGTCAAAGGGGGGAAGCACCTGCACTCCAACACTAACATTGTGTTTGTTGGCCCTCCCTTAGTCCTCGCTTGTGAATCTCGGGGACGAGATTCTTTTTAAGGGGGGAAGACCTGTCACATCCCAATTTTGGAATACCTGTTAACACAGTTGTTTTGCTAATTGCTTTACTAATAAACCTTGGTTGTGTTTGTTTGTGGTTGTTTAAGTGCAACTAAACAAACTAATTATATAAACTTGCAAACTTAAAAGGATAGCAAAGCAGTGAACTAAAAATATTCAACATATTGTTCCAATGACTTTGACAATATTTTCTAAAGCAAATATTGATCAAAGAGTTTTCCAAAAAAATCTTATGAGTCCCATACATGTTGAATATCATTCCAAGACCTAAATTAAGAAAGAGGAAACACTTAATAAAATTTCCATAAAGAAATATCAGAAAAAGGAGGCATTCTTAAATGCTTCACCAAAAAATTATCAAATGTTTTTCCAACCTTGCAAACTTAAAAACAAAAGTATTGGAGAGCATTGACTTGCTATCTCTAGTCATATAAATATTTTGGCAAAACATTATTAAAGAAAAGCCAAGTGCTTTATTAAATAGAAATTCCAATATTTCCAGAAACAGAAAACTAAAACAAGTTACTATTGGAAACTTTCTTTAAATGATTTGAAATTCATACCATTCCTTCCTTATATCAAATAAGGAACACACACAAGAGGAGACCAAAAATTTGAATCCATTAAAGCCCTGAAAACATGAATTTGCTCCACAGCAATATTTGGGATTTTGAACATGTTTGTTCTACAAACTGTTTCCAAATGCCATGAAATAAATACCACTTGCTCTATAGCATAAATAAGGATGAAAACCAAAAGGGCACAAGTTTTTGAATACTTTAAGTTGCCAAAAACCCCTGTTTTCTTGACAGCACCTTTTTGAAATTTGAACAAGTTTGTTCTATGAAGTAACTCTAAATGACTTGAATTTTTTATACCACCTAAGGAACACATCAAATAAGGAATGTGTGCCAAAAATTATAATTTTTGGAAGCTCCTAAGTAGGTTAATAAATTCAATGTCCATTTATGTCAGAATTCAAATTTGAACAACTTTGAATTATGAAGTTTATCTAATTGAGCCAATTTTCATATATGTTGTGTATCTTAACCAATAAGAATTTTGGGCAAAAGGGTTTCTATTGTTGACTTTGTTTGATGGGTGAAAACAGCATTTTTCAGAGAAGAGAAGGACCTAGTTGTAATTTTGCAGGGACCTAAATTAAATCCGAGTCATCCCCTACCTCTAGCACCTGTAGAAGAACAGCACACCTATGGCTTTCCTTCGATTGGAAGCAACTCGAGGGGGATAAGAGGCCCCCCCATGTGCTGTGTTCCCCATTGCTCCCTCACTCTCCCCCCCCCTCAGAGCTCTCTCTCTCCTCTGATATTTTTGAACCCGAAACCCTAGCCCACAAGTCGTCGTCGATTCGTCCGATAGCGACCTCGCCGCCGGTCGCCGTTAGTCCCATCACCTCCGCCTAGTCTTGCTGGTCCTCCCTGCCGAAGAGATCGAGCTGAAACGCATCGTGGTGCCCGCGCCGTCCGTGTTCTTCCTCGAGCCCGACGGAGCTCCGGCGAGCAATCCTCGCCGCCTCGAGCTCCCTCCTCCTCATCCGAGCCCCCTGTGGCGTTCATGGTGAGGATGCGCGTCTCCCGGTGCCCTTTTCCCTCTCCCTCTCCCCCTAGTTCGTGGTCTCGCCGCGGTAGCGTTCGGCCGCCGTGCGCCGTTCGTCGCCGGCCACTCTCCGGTGGCGCCCTGGAAACGAGAGAGCCCCCGTTGGCTTCCCGGCGTCGAGAGCGACGTGAGGGTGTCCTTGTATCGCGTTTTGGTGGACGAAATCGCCGGTAGGACCTCGCCGGAGCTCTCCCCGCCGGCGAGTGACGCTAGGGTGGCGTCATGCAGGCGTCACCGCCCCTTGCCGCGCGCTGTACGTTTGAACTGGCACGTGGGGCCTGGCCTTGCCCGCGTGGCTGCCGCGTGGCCGGCTGGCCCGCGAGTCAGTGGCACAGGCTGGGTTCCCTCGCGGTGAGAAATGCTCTGGCCAGCCCAACACTGGATCTGGCCCATCCACACTGTTTTTCCTTTTAAATTTTTACAGAAATTGTGTATGTTTGCTTTTGGTCCTAAAAGCTAACCTAAAAGATGTTTTTGACCAAACAAAAATTCACAGAGGTACACAAACTAATTCTAAACCATCTCCAAGTTGTAGATCTACATTTGGATGGAAGTATTTGAAATGAAAAATGTTTTGGTAACAGCTACCAGAAACACTAAAATGAGCACCATTTTTATTTTACAACTCTAAATGAAGTGAGGCCAATTGCATTGGAAAGCCCTTGAAATTTCCTAACTTAAGAAGTTAACCTTGCTTCCAAATTCATTGTATTTTTGAAATGGCATGCAATTTGGTAAAACACCAGTGAGCACTTTGGTGATTTTTATAAATTAATTAAAGATGAATTTTGATGCAAAACAAATTGTATGGTCTTGTATATGTTTAGGACTATCTAAACCTAGAAGGGTTTAATTTTTAGAGCATCCTATAAAATTTGGTGGACAGATCTTTGTTTTGCATGTTTCTGCCATTTTGGCATTTTAAGTAATTAATTTGTGTTATGATATTTTTGTGTTGCAATATTATTTTCTAGCATGTATAAGTTGTGTGAACTTGTTTTATAAGTGTTACTTAACTATTTTAGCATGTTAGATTGTGTGGATTTGAGTTGAGAATAAATAGGATTTATATTTATATCATGTGTTTATTCTCTAGTTTAATATTTGCATAGCAATTTTGAGTGTTAACTTTATGTGCAAACACTTGGATTTTTGAGTGTATCCAGTACCATGTTGGTACTTAGTTTGTGTTGTTATCACCTCTGCTAGATTGCATTTGATTTGGTAGGAAAGCATGAGTAGCTTTGTCATGACTATGTGAATGTTTTGGAAAAATTCCCTCATGTGTGGAATTTTTGGTATTAATATTTGTGGTTGCATAGCCACATATTTTTGGGTTGTTTTCATAGGACCAGTAGCATTTTGATAAGTTTGTTATGAGTACTTGACCCCTAAAGTTTTCACTTGTGTGAAAACAATAACATGAGTAGCATTGCCTTGCTTATTTAAGCACCCTATTATTTTCTGCTAGTATTGTTAATGCACTAGATGCTAGTTTAGTTTTTTGTTAATTTTTAGCAATTGGACCAGAGGCATTGTGACCTCTTAATGCTTTGATATGCTAGTGGAACCCCCACTGGTTTCATTGCATTTTTGGTGGAAACATTATTTCCCCAAACTAGATGTATTTCTTTTATATAGTTCTATAACTAATGAGTGCTTAGTATTTTTGCTTTGGGAATTTTTGTGCTAAACAAAAATGGGTATGCTTCTGTTTGTAAGTGGTTGTAATCATGTGTGGCTTGCTAGGAAAAAAAAAAAATCCATCTTTGGAGTGTTGTTTTATTCCTCTAGTGATGCTATTTTTATTACCACTAGTATGTAGGAGTTGCCCTGCAAATTGATACATTGTTTTGCTAAATGGGATATTTTTGTTATAGCAAGTATAGATATTTTTCACTACTGTTTTTGGGACATGGACCCTCTGGTTGTATTTCAATTACTTGATTGAAATACATCCATTGATTCTTCATGTTTGATTAGTACTAGTTTCCTCAGCAGTGTTTGTATTGAATTAATTTTCCTGCCAACTTGTGTTTGGTGGATAGTTATGTATCCTTGCATGAGGACATGTTTTCATTCTCATTATGACAACATAGTTCCTTGTTTGCATTTTAGTACTTTACTTATTATGCTTGCGTGCATAGCAAACTTTTAGTAGAAACATGTCTATAGGTTTCCTCCTTTTTAGCCATTGTTTCTATTGTTCTCACTATGAGAAATTGTGTGTTTTGTGATGAGTCTATTACCGTGTTACACTTGAGTAGGCTCACTGATTTGTAAAAGTAACTTTTGCAAATCATGTGTCTTATTTATTCTTGATGTGAATTTAGGCTTAGCAGATTAGCTACCTTTTTCTTTTTGTGGTGTGGTTGATAGACCCATTGCCATAATTATTTTTGTGCATGTTTTATATACTTTCAGTAGTCTCACCCTTGTGAAACTAAGTGTATTTTGGGCTTATTAATATCTTGGTATGAGAGTGGCACACCCACTGAATCCATGATATTAAGGTTGTGAGATATGTTCCTCCAACCTTGAGCTGTCTTATTAAATGGCATTTCTGCCAAATAGTTTTGTTTGATTGGTTGCCTCCATTAATAATTGTGTGATTGGTTATTATTAGATTTCCTTGCTGTATGTATGGTTATGCATTGTTGCTTGCCTTGATTGGTTCTGAATGTGTGTCCTTTATTCCTTGTACGGCGTTAGAAAACGAAGAGGAAGGAAGTGTCGTGAAGCTCTGTTTCAAGTTCCAGTCACTCCAAAACCAGGGACACAAGAGATACCAGGCAAGCATCCTGATTGCTTGCTGATACAATACTTACCATTATCTATCATGCATGTTTTACCTCTGAAGTTTTACCAAAACTTGATTATCAAAACTATTTTTGATGTGGCTATTACTACTATATTAGTATATAGGTTACTATCATGCCAGTAGATAAACTTGGTAATACCAAGCCCATAAGCCACCATATGGTATTTATTACCATCAAATATACTAGTCCCTAAGTGGACACCCTAAAATTGTGATTCTACAAAACAAAGGCTTTACGGAAAAACCCGGAGAAAAGGCGGATCCTTGTTCTCCGGAGGAATGTGGAAGTGGTCATTTTTGAGAAAGTGGTGTTTTCAAAAATGACACATAACCTAGTCTTCGCTGGACAACCTTTACCGTACTGCCACTTTACCCCGATATGGGTAGGGGCTTGATTAAAAACTTGTTATGGTTAGTATGTGTGCTATCTCAAGTGCTATAGGGGATGGGATCCTCCGAACCGAAATGTTGCTAGGAGTGGGGAATACGGGACATCTAAAGTGTGGGATTAATTTTTCCTCCGGATGCAGCAGTTGGGCCTCCTGTCTGGGCGGTGTGGGACACGGCTTGCCGGGGAGGGGGAAACCCAATTGAAGAGATAGTCATGTTCTAGCTTGTACATAGTGGATAGTCAAGATCAGTTATCTGATGTTCTCATAGGTTGAGGACAGTCCATGGGTGTTTCATGGCGGATTCTGGATCTGGTGGAAATGTGTACACCTCTGCAGAGTAAAACTATTTCGAGATAGCCGCGTCCTCGGATATGGACGGTTGAATGGCCATGTAGCTAGCATTGTGTCAATGTTTTCAAAAAGGAAGTTTTTGAAAAGGAATTTTGGAAAGGAAGTGTTGAACTTGTGAAGTTCGGAAAGGAATGGAAACTTATACCGTGGAGGTATCGTCGATGATGAAAAGCCAGATGATGTTATACAAAACAAAATGTTTTGCAAACAAAACCTTTTCTACTCTACGCAAGAATTCTGGAAACTGATTCCAAGAAGTTTTGCAAAGAGAAAATATTCTTTAAACAAAACTTTACCAAACCTCTTGTACATATGATATCTACAAGAGAAATAAAACTATATTATTTTATTCTGAAGTATCTTCTTCAACGAAGATACAGATTAACCTGACTGCAACTGTGGTGTCATCATATATGAACACCATTGATAGTGAACCCTATTTATAGCCTACCTATTCCACCATATAAGCATATTTGCATGTTGGTAAGTGACATGATGGATGTCTTGCTGAGTACATTCAAATGTACTCATTATGGTTTCGCCCCTGGTATCTACTTATCAGATTTTGAGAAGGAACCTCCAAAGGAGATCTACGAAGAGAAGTACGGAGCTGACGGCTTTGCGAACTAGGATCGTCTCCGGGTCAGCAGCCTGTAGGTTAAGGCGTGACTTGGGCTCAACTACGTTGTGTTTTATTTGTCTTCCGCTGTGTTTGATAAGTTGCCTGCCCCATGGGCAGTTGCGTTAAACTTGATCATGTGATCTTTTATGTAATACCTTTATGTATTCGTGTAATGGATGATGTATTTCTGTGTGCCAACTGTGTATGTTGTTCACGACTGATCTTTCTGGGATCGTGAATGTATGCATACGTAGGGTTTCAGACTGCCGGTCTGGGGTCCTTACAAGATACCTAACCACACATAGAAATGACACACACACATATCATGGGTTAGTTCACAAAGCTATATTTACAATTGCTTACCATACCATGAGATACACAATCCCACTTGGTACAAATTGTAGCTTTGAGTGTTGATCGCTTGCTTGATCAACCTTGTATCTTTGCTTCTTACTTCAAATGATGATGTCTTGAATATGATAATGAAAGATCACCTAATCCTTTTCTTCAAGACACACTAGCAATAAGCTCAACTCAAACCATGCACATTCTTCATATAAATCCTTGCATATAACAATGGTCATCAAGGAAGCTAACAGAGTTCAACACATGAACTCCGTTATTTCCTATGGACAAGATCTACAAGGATAACTCAATGCAAACATTAGTCCATAAGGATTGTCATTAATTACCAAAATCACATATGGGGGAACCATGCGCTTTCAATGGTGATGTAGAAGCCTCCGATGATGATCTCCTCTCTGGCAGGGTGACGGAAATAACTTTAGAACCCCCCTGATCCGGGGTTGACGGTGACGGCGGCTGCGGAACTTTTTCGGGGATTTTGATCAGGCACTTAGGGTTTTCCATCCGGGAGGCTTAAATAGGCGAAAGGGCAAAGGCGGTGGAGGCCGGGGGCCCACACCCATAGCTGGCACGGCCGGCGGGGCCGCGCCACCCTATGGTGTGGCCCCCCTGCTGCCCCTCTTCGACTCCTCTTTGGTCTTCTCGATGCTTCCGGGGAAAATAGGACTTCCGGGCTTTGAATTTTCCAATTCCGAAAATATTTTTGTCATGACCCCGGACCCAAAGATATACATACTGTTATGTGCTCCTAGCCATGGACTCACAAGGGCTTCAGGGTTACCAGCCCGGCCGCAACAAACAACGGCAGGCAGACTGGATTCATCGGCACGTAGTCCGGATCCCCAGTCTACTACTCCTTGTATCCATGCTAGTCATAACCAACTATGCATATCAAAGCGTCCATGAATCGAATGAAACTGAAGGAAACGGGACCAAAGCTATACAGAGATGCTATGTGTCCAGAAAGTGCAACAACAATCGAGGGTTACTGGGGTTACCTCGCCCCAGGCCGATCACATCGACAGGCAGGCTCGGACATGGATCATCGGCTCCACAACCCCTCGACTGCGACAACTATGCAGGCATAGCCAAAACTGTATAACAATGAGCTCGAAACCAACAACCGATCAAAGCAACACTCTAGACATTGAAATTGTATTAAACAGGTGTTACTAGAGTATAGCTTACAAGCAGAGGTCACATGACCCAACATTACATCAGACAACGGAAGGCAAATTATGTTGCTAATCAACAAGAACCAAAAAGTCCTAAGAGGCCGCAACATAAGGCGACGTACCAACCCATAGATTCCAGGCTGCTACCTGGGAACCCCAAACTACTCGTCGATGTCCACGTGGAATCAACACCGATGGAGTTCTTCTCCTGAACCAAAATTAAGCAAACCTCAGTACGGGAGGTACTCAACAAGACTTAATTAACCTATTATATATCTGCTAGTTTCATAAAGGGTTTTATGAAGGCTGATTTGCGTAAAGCAATGTTTGTTTTCCAAATCGAGGAAGAATAGCACGTCTTGTAGAGGGTTTTCAAAACAGATGAGAAAGGACTCAACTCTTGTAGATCATCATCTTTTGAAACCACCAACTTCATTTCCCAGCATCTCACTTGCTACAAGGATCACCCCTCTCGGCATCTCCGAGGAGGCACCCTTCATTCATTGTCAACATGTTTTACGTCATGTTCAAGTTGTCTATGGTCTCTACCTTCACCAAGTCGTCCATAACCGTGGACACGGCTTTTCGAAAAGATTGCCCTGCAGGGATGTACACTTTACCCACACGTACCAACCGACTCTTAGCGCCACGCGGTAACGCTCTTCCTAAGGGAGCGCGGCAGAGAGTGGTTGGCCACGACCTTTACCTTGTCGAGCCCTATCCATGAGTCAACCCAAACAGGGCCACCCCGTCAACAGGGAGTTGGACACCTCCTGACGGCACCTATTCTGTGAGTCGGGATCAAGATCCGTGTACGTCCATCACTTGTCCCGGTAACGCCCTAAACACCTCCAAAAGGTTTTTGACTCACACGCAGATGGAAATCCCAAACTACGTGACTCACGGATAGAACCAAACAAGTTAGTTAGTCGAGCGCGGTTACTTAGACCCCGCGTGTGGTTGCACGCTCAGTCTTGGCTTCCGCCCGAAACCTTAGTCCTAGGGGTGGCAACTATAGGACGAACAACCACTTCCCAAGTGGCCTCCTATCCAAGCCTTAGTCAGGTTAAACACACATAGCTCATCTTTCCACGTTATCCTGCCTTACTATATTCATCCGCAACTCTGATTCATCAACCGAATGGAGCAGAGCTAAGCAAGTATACAAAGCTAAGCATAGCATATATAAGGCTCTGGCGATGCGCACAATCAAATCTAGGCGGCTAGGAGCAGTGGATCATGGTATTTTGGCTATGCAAAGTATAGGAGAACACTACCTACAGACACCAAAATACTTGGAATCGAATGCAACTACGAGAACCAAAAGTCATTGGAAAACATATATGAGCAGATAAGAGGTTATGCATGCCTTGGTTAAAAGAAAACCAAATAATGTCTTCAGGAATAAGTGCTTGACTTGTCGGTTAAGATCAAGTATTCACCACTGGATTGCTGGCCTTCTCTTCGGAGTCACGTTCTACCGAGGGGGAAACAACACCGAAACAAAGAAGAACAATCAACCATGGCATCGATGCAATGCGCAATATGTATGCATGAGCAAGTTAATGCACTGAAATAAAGCCCTAAACATGTTCGTTGGGTTGCTATGGTTCGTATGTCAGTTATGCAGTTTTACTGAAATTAGCCCGAAATGGACCCCGGCGGGGCAATTCGGACGATTCTGAAAGTGAGTACCATTATAAAAGCTCAAATGGGTTTGAAAACATCATAACTAGATTGTACTTGTCATTTTGAGCAATTTTATATATAACTTTTAATTTTCTAATTTTATTGATTAAAAACTTATTTTTCTATTTTAAAAGAATTAAACAACATTAAATAAATACTCATTTTTCAACTTTCTCAAACATATATGAAAATGACATATTTGGGTAGATTACATTTTTATGAACAAAACCATACTTTCATTTTATTTTTCTGGTTAACATTTTAGTAGTTATTGATTTTACAAAATAGACCATTTTTCTGGAATTCCTGGAATTTGTAAATAGAAGGGAATATGACATCAGCATGATGTCACAGTGACCTCACGTCACCCTGTTCTTCACAGTTGAGATCAAAATTTATCAAATGCGTGCGCAATTCGCGAATCCAATCACACCACGAGGTAGAGGGGCTCGAGAGGGACCTAGGGGTGGCGGCGCCGCTTGCTAGACGTCGCCGGAAGCTCGCCGGCGAGCTTGCGCGGCGGCGGCCCTCGGTGGTGATCGACGGCGCATAGATTCGGAGGGAGAGGAAGGGAAAGGAGGGGTCCTGGAGGCTCACCACGACGTGGTGGAGCTCTTGGAGTGGTCGGAGGGGGCAGGGGCGGCCGGACGGCGGCGAATCGGCCGCGGCGGCCGTCGGCCGGAGACGAGGAAGAGGAGCCCGATTCCGGCGACTCGGCCACTCCCGTCAAACGAGGTTCGTCCAGGAGGCGTAGGAGGCGAAGGCAGAGCTTCAGGGCGCCACGGCGTGGCTCGAGATGGCCCGTAGCAACGGCGGCGACCGGCGGCCCGAAACTAGGGTTTGGTTTTCGGGTTTCCCTGCGTATGATATACAGAGAACGAGAGAGAGAGGACAAAGAGAGGCCAAGAGGGAGGAGGGGAAAGAGAACACGACGACCTCATCGTATCCTCGCGGGAGGGTCGAGCTGGAGGTGGCAGAGATGCAGCCGAGCTGCCACGCAGCTGCTCCTCTGTCCCGAGGTAGAAGACAAAAGGAAGTTTTCAAAAAACCCCTAGAATCTATAGATTTTACAAAATGGTCCTTTTCTTTTATAAAGGAGTACAGAGAACAAGGTTTTGAGGCCCTTTTTGCAAGAATAAAATTTGGCAAAAATACTTTTTGGGAAGCTTATGAAATTTCCAACCAAACCATGTTTTGTTTTGGTGCAAATGAAATATTTTTCAATACAACATTTTGGAAACCATTTAAAGTATTATTTGTGATATTTTCTCAAACCATTTAAATTGGTTGAAACATGATTTAAAATTTTGATTCCTGCATGTATGAGATGAACACAACACCACACCCTATTGTAGCAAAAATTGGGATGTTACAATTTTCAGGACAACTTTTCTGAAACTAAAAAACAGCAGAAAACAGGGAACTGGCTCTGTGGCATCTTGTTAATAGGTTAGTCCGGAAAATCGATAGAAATGACATAAATAAGGGAGAAAACATGTAGCAATTGGCATAATATGATCACGGAGCATCAGAAATTAGGGATACGTTTATGACATATCAAGGGTCACCACGGCCTTGGCGGTGTCGAGGAAGCGGTGATGCAGAGCTATCCTCATACCAATGTCGTCGAGGTGCTTGTGGAGGAGGCGGTGGTGATGTGGTATCAGAGCCAGGTTTTCCACCATCTTCCATGTGGGGTTGATGATCATGGCGATGAGCTTGGTGTTGGTGGTTTGAACGTCTCGACTTTGAGGTCGATGATGATCCATGGAGTTTGGTAAGGTTGGCCAAGTTGGTGTTGATACACGCCATTTGATCATTGAATCTAGCATGGTGAGCTTGTAGTCGATTGTCCAAGCGCTCCAATCCATCACGAGAAAGTTGGAAAAGATGAAAATGTTCATGGCGGTTGACGAAGTTGTGGGCGTTGTCATTGAAGAAGTGGTTTACTTCATCCTCCGAGCTTGGACTTGATAACACTCCTTCCCTAGCCATCTCAAAAACACACAAGTGTGATATGAAGAATAGATGTCTCACTTACCCAACGTTACCTTTTTTGGTCGTATTGAGGCTAGTGGACGAGCCTAGGTGTAGGGCGTTAAGTACAAAGTGAGTCCAAAAAGATCGAAAGGAAACCTCAAACAACAACACACACGCTTTATGTGGAAGGAAAATGGGTGAGGAAAGTGGCAAGGAAATTCAACAAATCGGAAGAAAAGTTTGCTCTTAAACGTAGAAAAGAACCGAAATGAAATGTTAGCAAAAGAACCAAACCTAGTGGAGGAAACAAAAATGGAACACGGATGCATGTAAAATGCATAGATGAATTTTGCATATTTTCACATGGTTTTCTATTACATATTGCATCATATAAGGGTATAATTCAATGTTTTATAGTATTTTGGGGTTAAATTACAAAGTCCCCCAACTTTTATGGAATTAACCCTGCCTGTCAGAAACCCCGTTTTCTATATTTTTGACGTTTCAGGGGGCAAACTTCCGCGAAATCACCTGAAAATCTGCGGGGGTCATTTTCTTGGAAGGAGAAGACTTGCGGGCGAAGGATCCACGAGAATTGGGCAAGGAGGCCCAAAAGAGGACCCTCCATGCGGCCAGATTCCTTGGCCGCGTGAGAGGCCCCCTTTTGGCCCCTATGGCCCCAATTCCTTCCATCTTCGACTTACCGACTCCGTCTTGACGTAAAACCGACTATAAAAAGGGTCCCCCGTACCTTTACGGAGGAGAGCGCTGCCGAAACACCGAAACATAGACCAGAAGTTCCAGATTGGAGGGGGAAAACTCCGGCGGGACGCCGCCGGTGTGATCTCTTACCCCTCCAACGTCATCTCCATCGACATCTCCATGAAGAGGGAGTAGTCCACCCCAGGGCTATGGGTTTGTGGAAGTAGAACTTGTATCTCTCTCTATGTGCTTCACTAATTAGATCCGTATGAGCTGCCTCACATGATTACGGGCACCGTTGTAATTCCTATGTGGTGGATCTTTTCTATGAGTTATTGAATCTGAGATTGCAATTGTTTCTCTTGAGTTATTTGAGTATATGTATCTTATGTACCCCATTCTTATTTGCTAGCTTTCATCAATCTAGTTCTTGAGAGCGTGTGTGGGGTGATGGGTGCATTAGTTGGAGTAACGGGGGGTGGCTAGTGCTGTGAAAGTGACAGAAGTTCAGCGATCCACTTAGGTTTTGTTAAACCTTTCTTAGTTACCTCACTAGGGATAAAAAGGAGTACCTTGTTACCGGGGATTTGAAGTGACACTAATCAATCTCCATGACTAGATCTAGCAAGTTCTTACTTCAACTTCATGTCACATTGCTTAAAGCTATACTCTGGTTTTTCCTTAATTATCAAGGTGTTATGATTTATTTCGCATCTTGGTGGAGTATAAGAGGGATCAATATGACCGTAGAGATCTCTATGCTAGGACGTGATGCCCATATGAAAGTACTCAATGTTAAACATGTTATTGTAATATCACATGTAATTCTTTATGTCCACCGTCTACCACTTTATTTGAGAGAATGCAAGTGTGAAACCATGAACCCCGGTCCTATTTTAAATATAAGAAAACACTCTAGTTACTTTACTTGCACTTTACTTTACTTGCATCTCCAATTAGAATTTACATTATCTCCATCACCACTTGCATCACGAAAATACAAAAAAAATCCATTGCATATTTATTTTCTCATTTGCATTTAGTAGTAGATTTAATTATTGCACATTTACTTTCAGTTTTGCATTGCACTTAGAAGTCTCACACCTTGTGCTTGACAACCACTTGGTGAGGTTGAGGGCACAAAATTCTCTACTTGTTTGCTGGATCCTGGAGGAAGCTTGGAAGACAACTGCTAAAATACTGGCTCCCCAAGAGTTCGATATAAACCCTCGAGTCACCCTCGTGGGGAAGAAGGCTTGCCACTAGCTACACACGCTGCACTTGGAGTCTCAACCTAGCCATCAAGCGTTTTTCTGGCGCCGTTGCCGGGGAGCCATAGGTGAAGGAGTTGTCCAAGGGAGCTCACAAGAAGTCTTCATCACCAACAAGGTGTGCAAACACCTAAGCTTGGGGAGATTGCACCTACGTGAGTACCGTCCTTTCTATCTCCACCTTCTTTCAAGTAGATTGTTTTGTTTCTTGTCTTGTTTTTGTTTTGTTTTTGTTCTTGTTTTTTTTTGTCTTGCATATTTTATTTTAGTTTGCATTTTAGTTTTGTATTTAGTTATCTAGTTTATTTTAGTATTTCGAATTTTCTTAGTTACTTTACTTTTGTTTTGCATAAAAAATTAAAAACTACATAAAAACTGTTAAAATGGGTGATAGAACTAAATTAAGTGACTACACAAATACACCCAATGACCAATTCATTGCTAGGCCAATTACTACACCTGAAATACAAGCTGAAAGCTATGAAGTAAGTCCTAGTTTATTGAATTTAATTACTAGAGAGCAATTTGGTGGTAGTGCTATGGAGGATGCCTCACTACACCTGAAATACAAGCTGAAAGCTATGAAGTAAGTCCTAGTTTATTGAATTTAATTACTAGAGAGCAATTTGGTGGTAGTGCTATGGAGGATGCCTCTATGCATCTTCATGATTTCATGGAAATATGTGATATGCAAAAATTTAAAAATATGGAAAGTAGTGTTTTAAAACTGAAATTATTTCATTTTTCGCTTAGAGGAAAGGCTAAAGAATGGTTACTTTCACTACCTACATCTAGTATAAAGTCTTGGGATGATTTAAAAGAAGCTTTCATTAAGAAATATTATCCTCCCGTTAAAAGTTTGCAAAATAGGAATAATATCCTCTCATTTAGGCAAAATGATAATGAACATGTAGCCATGGCATGGGATAGAATTAAATTAATTCTTAGAACATGCCCATCACATGGAGTAAATGAATGGACCATACTACACTCTTTTTGTAATGGTCTAAACTACATGTCTAGAAATATACTTGATTCTGCTGCTAGAGGTGCCTTTATGAGTAAAACTGTAGGAGAGGCTAAGAGCATATTAGAAATCATATTGCAAAATTATAGTCAATGGAATACTGAAAGAGCACCCAATCCCACTAAGAAAATAAACTCAATTGAAGAAACCAATGATTTGTCTTCTAAAATGGACACTATTCTTGCTTTTATTAATAAACAAAATATGGAGAATGTGTCTTTGCAGGAGCTAGTTGGTAGTAATTATGAAAGTGTGGATGTTAATTTTGTTAGGAATTATGGTAGAAATGGTTTTGGTAATGCTTACAATTCATATAGTAAACCTCCTTATGTGCCAAATAAACCTTTTGTTCCATATCCTAATGCTAATGAAAATAAGTGGAAGCCTTCTAGTGAAATTTCTGAATCTAATAAATTGCTTATGGAACAAGTTGCTAGTCACAATGCTATGATACATGAGTTAAATAAGTTTATTGCATCCATTAGTAGTGATATTAAAGGATTGCAACTTCAATCTTCGAATTTAGATAAAGCATTGTCAAAGTTAGTTGATAATCAAGCAACTCTATTAAGCATGTCAGCAGGAAAGCCACAAGCACAACCTAGTGTAGGAATGAATTCTATTACTATTGCTGCTCCTATTATTGAAAATATTGATCATATTTCTGAGAATACAAGTGAGCATGTCCCTACTAGCTTAGAAGAAACTTTGAATGAAATAGTGAAGTACCCTGAATATTTACTTCCATATATGTCTTATCTTGCTAGCAAAGATGAAATTAGTCCTCATGAATCAAGCATGCTATCTAAATTAGAGAGTAAAGTAGAGGAAATTATGATGCTTACTGAAATTAAGGATCCATTGCTTGATTTAGAAAAAAGTAGCTTGCAAGAACTTATTGCTACTCTACAAAAATTTGCTAGTGATCCCACTATAAATGTTAATCAACCTGGCTTTGGATCTTATATTGCTAATCATGTCTTGCAAGAAAAAATTGCTAGGTACAAGAATGAGGCCATGATACCTCCTAAGCTTGGGTATGCATGGATACCCAAGGTGCTAGTTTCAATTGGAAAAGAAATTCACCATGCTATGTTAGATCTAGGTTCTAGTGTATCGGTACTCTCTAAAGAATTATATGAATTGCTAGAACTAGAAAATTTAGAAAAGTGCTCAAGTGAATTTGTCCTTGCTGATAACTCTACTAAACATGCTATATGACAAGTAAAAGATGTTATGATTGAATTTCACATGACTCTTGTACCCGTTGATTTCATTATTATGGATATGGGGGATAAATCCCCTAGTCCTATTATTTTGGGTAGACCTTTTCTTCGTACTACAGGTGCAATCATAGTCTCCAAGGAAGGGAATGTCAAGTTTCAGTTCCATCACAAGAAAAGCATGGAGCACTTCCCAAGGAAGAGGGGCACGCTGAAGAACAAGCTCCCTCATGATCTCTATCCCTCTTGATTATCAAGTAAGTAAAGCCTAGATATATGGCTATAAAGAAAGCGCTTTACGGGAGGCAACCCGGTTGTTTTTGTTTGGATTTTCCTAGTGTCCTCTTGCTGTCTCAAGAGATTAGTTTTTTTTGTTTTAATTCTGGAGTTTTCAATAAAGAGTCAAGTCAAACCCATTTGGACTTATAAGTTGCTATCCTAGTGCATGAAATTTCTGTTTCAGCACGTGTCTGCTCACCGTATGATTTTACGTTTTTTATTGGTATGTCAGATTGAGCTAATTTTTTATTATGTTCTGCAACTTTTCGTCCTCTGTAAGCACAAAAATGTTCTTAATTTTTTGACGAGTCTAGCTTAGGGAAAAACATTCGTTTTGCTGCTGCTTCTTTTCTGGACAGATTCTGCCTTCTTTTGTTTTATGCACTCTTTGTGCTTGGGAATCGAATTTCCATGATTCTTTCAAGCAAGAGAGTGAACATACAAAATAATGAACCTTATTGTCTATCTAATGGAACATTTGATTTGGAATTTTGCACAGCAAGCATGTGATTTGTTTGTCCTTGCTAATCTCACCCCACAGAAAAAGAATGGGAGAAACATGTTTTGTGAAGTTTTTTTCACAGGGAATAGAGGAGCTGAGCCTCAAGACACCCAAGAATGGTGAAATCCATAAGCTTGGGGATGTGATGAAAACCCCACTGGAGCTACACTATGTTGGTTAGCACACGTCTACTTTCTGTTTTTCTAAGCAAAGCATTTATCGTAGAGACTTGAAGCGTCTAGTTTTTGTTTTTATTTTTGTTTTGATAAGACCACCACCATCATTTTATATGAGATTGAGCTACTGGAGTTTGGGGTTGGAATGTATTGTATGCTAGTATTATGAATTGGAATAGGGATGCCATGGTTGATTTGAAGAGCTACATATGTTTGCATGATTTATAGGCTTTTTATGTGTAGAAATTTGCAATAATGTTGTCTTGAGCTATCTCTTATTCATGTCCTTGATGTTAATTGCTGGTTTATTTAGTTTGTCATGAAATTAGTAGTTCTATGAACATATGCATGCATAGTAGATGGTCAACTATCTCCCTCTTGCTAGCCCAAAAATTTAAAAATTCCAACAAGTAAAAACTTGTTTCCAACACTCCTTAGCCAAGTATTTCCAGTGAGTCCACCATATCTTCCCATTAGCTTCATTGCTATTCCGAGTATGTTAACCATGTTATTGTGTTATTTATGTTCTAAATTAAGATATTCACTTTATTAATTGTCATGGGTTGAACTTGGGATAGGACTCTCACGAACTTTTGAAGGCACACTTTACTTTTTATGCATCTAATAAACATGACCCAATAATGGGAGCCACAAGTTTTGCGTTTGACAAGTGTGTGGTTGGGAGCTAGCTATAAACGTGTATCACCGGAAAGCTTTCAACATTGCACAAAAAATGTACATTTGGTTGATATCATGTACTTTTGTTTTTGGACTCGTGCCATGCCGAAATGAAATAGAGGAATAGTAAGTTTTGATGAGTAAGTATCTATATGACTATAGAAACGCATTGGGCCGCTAACCCAAGCCATGCTTTATCATGGTGGAAATTTACTTACAGCTTGAGTGACTCTACAACACATCCTATAATAAAATAAGAAGCTATGCATAATAGTGAATGAAAATAAAAAGGATGATGAGTCTACTCCGTTTGTTCATCTTGTCATTGTAACATGGGCTTGTTTCCATGTCATGAGGCAAGAGGTACCTCTTTGCGGTTCTCTATGATGTCATTAATACTTATTATGATTGTACAAAGCTTATTAGGAATCTTAAGTTGAGTAATCATGGAGTAGGTTTTCACACTCACGGGGCATGAGGCTTTCAACCACCTTGTCATTCTCATTACTTCAATACTCACAATTTTAAGATGCTAGTGATAAAGGGGCAATGAGAGTCCTAGATCAATGGATACCACATTTCAATTAGTAATTTTAGTTGAATAATTTAGAGGCTAAATAAGACTTGATCATGTTTTACCTCTACTCAATTTTCTCCAAAGTGTCCACCATATTTTCTATTCTCCATCATGCTATTCTTTGACCAATATAGGATTTTATTTTTCATTTTGTGTATGCATTTGGTCCATAGTGCTTTTATTTCATTATACACTTTGTGAACTTTCATGAAGCATCTTTGCTTGCATATTTGATATTTCATACAACATGAATTGTATATTGCTACTCATTTCTAGTATTAATCATTTGATTATATGTAGCATGAATAATCCTCCTTGATATCCCATGATTGTTTCAATATGCAAAACCCATCTTAGTTTTATCACCTTCATACTCGAGGACGAGCATGGGTTAAGCTTGGGGATGTTGATGCATGTAAAATGCATAGATGAATTTTGCATATTTTCACATGGTTTTCTATTACATATTGCATCATATAAGGGTATAATTCAATGTTTTATAGTATTTTGGGTTAAATTACAAAGTCCCCCAACTTTTATGGAATTAACCCTGCTTGTCAGAAACCCCGTTTTCTATATTTTTGACGTTTCAGGGGGCAAACTTCCGCGAAATCACCTGAAAATCTGCGGGGGTCATTTTCTTGGAAGGAGAAGACTTGAGGGCGAAGGATCCACGAGAATTGGGCAAGGAGGCTCAAAAGAGGACCCTCCACGCGGCCAGAGGCCCCCTTTTGGCCCCAATTCCTTCCATCTTCGACTTACCGACTCCGTCTTGACCTAAAACCGACTATAAAAAGGGTCCCCCGTACCCTTACGGAGGAGAGCACCGCCGAAACACCAAAACACCAAAACAGAGACCAGAAGTTCCAGATTGGAGGGGGAAAACTCCGGCGGGGCGCCGCCGGTGTGATCTCTTACCCCTCCAACGTCATCTCCATCGACATCTCCATGAAGAGGGAGTAGTCCACCCCAGGGCTATGGGTTTGTGGAAGTATCACTTGTATCTCTCTCTATGTGCTTCACTAATTAGATCTGTATGAGCCGCCTCACATGATTACGGGCACCGTTGTAATTCCTATGTGGTGGATCTTTTCTATGAGTTATTGAATCTGAGATTGCAATTGTTTCTCTTGAGTTATTTGAGTAGATGTATCTTATGTACCCCGTTCTTATTTGCTAGCTTTCATCAATCTAGTTCTTGAGAGCGTGTGTGGGGTGATGGGTGCATTAGTTGGAGTAACGGGGGGTGGCTAGTGCTGTGAAAGTGACAGAAGTTCAGCGATCCACTTAGGTTTTGTTAAACCTTTCTTAGTTACCTCACTAGGGATAAAAAGGAGTACCTTGTTACCGGGGATTTGAAGTGACACTAATCAATCTCCATGACTAGATCTAGCAAGTTCTTACTTCAACTTCATGTCACATTGCTTAAAGCTATACTCTGGTTTTTCCTTAATTATCGAGGTGTTATGATTTATTTCGCATCTTGGTGGAGTATAAGAGGGATCAATATGACCGTAGAGATCTCTATGCTAGGACGTGATGCCCATATGAAAGTACTCAATGTTAAACATGTTATTGTAATCTCACATGTAATTCTTTATGTCCACCGTCTACCACTTTATTTGAGAGAATGCAAGTGTGAAACCATGAACCCCGGTCCTATTTTAAATATAAGAAAACACTCTAGTTACTTTACTTGCACTTTACTTTACTTGCATCTCCAATTCGAATTTACATTATCTCCATCACCACTTGCATCACAAAAATACAAAAACAATCCATTGCATATTTATTTTCTCATTTGCATTTAGTAGTAGATTTAATTATTGCACATTTACTTTCAGTTTTGCATTGCAATTTAGAAGTCTCACACCTTGTGCTTGACAACCACTTGGTGAGGTTGAGGGCACAAAATTCTCTACTTGTTTGCAGGATCCTGGAGGAAGCTTGGAAGACAACTGCTGAAATACTGGCTCCCCAAGAGTTCGATATAAACCCTCGAGTCACCCTCGTGGGGAAGAAGGATTGCCACTAGCTACACACTCTGCACTTGGAGTCTCAACCTAGCCATCAAACACACACACACAAGTGATAAATGGGGTTAGTGCGGCCAAAGGACGAGCGGAGACGAAATGTTCCTAACGATGACTAAGCTCAATGCCACACCAACGCAAGGAGGACGCTAGCTCAAACCACAAACTATAAGAGGCAATAAGATTGCACCATGGCAACCGGTCACTCTCTTCTCTTTTACGACGCGAAGCTACACGTTCCTACAAGTGATAGCAATTGGCATCGATCTTTTTCTTCTTTCTCTTTTTTTTTTTGATGATTCCAAAATGCCAATGCCTACTCGAAACTACGCTCTCACAAGTGCCAAACACGCACTCTATGTGCCACTAGTGCAATGCCAAGCGATGTAAAAGAGATAGTACGAACGGACAAGGTACACAAACAATGTGTTAGTTCAAGCGGAAACAAGTTATACATATTTGATGGATGATCACGAACTTCCGACCGGGGGTTGTCGATGTCGTGTCGATCTGTTGATGTAGTTACGTACATGATGTTATGGCCTTCACGTGGAAACTTGAATCACTCGAATCGTACCAACAACGGCAAAGAAAAACACGTTAAAAAATCTGTCCAGGAATCGAAGAGCATGATTTTTCTGGGATTTTTGCCCAATTTCAAAATTCCTTCAATCTAAGATTTTTTTTTTGGACAAATTCGAGAAAAGTGGCTTAATAGAAAGGTGGGGAATGGTTTTAAGCAACAAATTCATGGATCAAATCCACGGATCTCTAAACCTAGATCTAGTCCAAGGGGTCCCTTATATAGCCAAGGGGGTAGGTGAGGGGAGAAAAGGGAGTTTTCCCCTTTTCCACGCAGGGGAGCCGGCCTAGACGGGCTGAGGCCGGCCTAGAGGCCAGGGTCTTCAGTTGGGTCGCCGGCCTAGGCCGGGCCTCTTTGTATGGTCGCCTGCCTGGGACGCAGGGGAGCCGGCCTAGGCCGGGCTTGAAGCCAGCTGCATAGAGAAGCCGACCTAGGCCGGCTTGGAGGCCGGGTTTCCTAGGGAAATCTCCCTTTCCCTTCTTCTTCCTCGGGGCCATCTTCTTGGCCATCCTTGCTAGCATCTTGGCCACCATATTGGGCATGTTATTGAGCTTCTTGGGAATCGTCTTGGGGCTCCATTGTGGGATCAAACCTGAGCACACATAGGGTATTTCCATGAGGTAGCGCACCGTTCACCAAGACACCGAAGGCATATAGAGAGAGGAGTGGGTTCACCTTGTCTAGTATCGATGTAAGGCTTGGTGGAATTGGGTGCACTGCATCACCCGAACCTAGTGACCGTACATGGGCTGGCGATGCGTCTTCATGGAAAGTATAGTGATGAAGATGGTCTAGAGTTCTAGAACGACGAGTTTTTTTTTTTGCGAAACGGTGAGCTTTATTGATCAAACAAATAATGATTCGATACAAATGGTCTCTTGGATGCAATCCGGAGCCACACCACGCCACACACACCTAGGATTAAGCTCACCAGAATGTGCAAGACAATGCGCAGTTACATTTTGAACTCTGTTAATATGAGTCACATAAACAGAAGAAAGGCCCTTAAGAAGATACTTGATATCTTTGATGATAGGTGCACAGGGGGATCTGTCTCGAGATTGAGAGCGAATGCCATGAACCACCGAGAGGCAGTCCGTAGAGATGATCACTTCAGCCAAATCTTCACACTGGACAAAAGACAGAGACCCACGAACTGCTAATGCTTCTGCCAGCTCCAGGGACTGAACATTGGGCAAACTATCCGTGTAAGTAGCTACACAGCTTCCAGCATGATCTCTGATCACCACACCAGCACCCATAGAACCTGAAGCAGAGAACAAAGCAGCATCGACATTTACTAGTAGCGTACCTTTCGTCGGCGGAACCCAACGAGTTGCTGAAGGTGGTTCACGGCTATGGTTGGTACTAGGATTGTACAGGTGGGTGATTACCATATCAACATAGGACTTGATTTTCAACGCAATCACAACAGGGTGGCAGCTGTCTCCTTATTCCCGGAGCTTGTTCCTCTAATCCCACAGGTGCGAGACCGTGACAGCCAGAGTGGTTGCCTGTTGGGGACTGCATCTAGAGAGAAAGTAAAAAATCCACTTCTTTGGACTACGGAAGCTCTTGATGTTCAGTTCTATCGTCACATGTTTCTTCACTTCCTTCCACACTTCTCGAGCGATTGGGCAGAAAAGAAGGGCATGTTCCACATGCTCCTCGCCTGAGCAATGTATGCAGACCGAAGTTGTAGCCACATTGCGCTTTCGGAGTTGATAGGTGATGGTTGACGTTGGTAAACCCCAAGAGAAAGGTTGTGAAGAGTACAACGACAAGTTTTCCCCCAGAAAAGAAACCAAGGTTGAATCGACCAGTAGGAGGACAAGCAACTTCTGATGGTTGATGTATTTGATGTGGTAGGGCGCACTACCGACTCAGTAGCAACTTGGAACCTACACAACACAATCAATTCAGTTTGCCCCAACGAAGCAGGGAGGTTGTCAATCTCACCGGTTTTGCTGATAATAAAGAGGTTAAATGTATGGTGTGGAAAACAATATGAGAACAATATGAAGACAACAGTAGCAGTGTGAAAACAGTAATTGCAGTGGTTGTATTATCAGTATGAGAAAATGGACCGGGTCAACGGTTCACTAGAGGTGTCTCTCCATAAAAGATAGCTAACAAGTGTGGTGAACAAATTACAGTTGGGCAGTTGATAGATAATGAAACATGCATGACATGATCATTACTATGTGATTCATGCGGGCATTACAACAAGATACATAGACCGCCATCCAACTGCATCTATGACTAATAATCCACCCTCTGAATGTCATCCAAACAAATGTTAGGTATTAAGTTGCAAGCAACAGATAATCGCAGTAAGCAAAGTGTGTAATGTAAATATCGTTGTTTTCTCCCTAATGGAAACAGCACATCCTCCATCCGTCACGTTTCTGTCACTCGAGCACATATGCAAAGGAGGCATCAACCCATTATCGAGCATAAATACTCCCTCTTGGAGTCACTAGTATCTACTTTTCCAGAGCATCTACTAACAACGAGAGCATGCAAGATCATAAATAACATACACATGAAGACAACATGATAGATTGATAATCAAGAGACATAGCATTCTATAATCATCGGATCCCAGCAAACACAATATGTAGCATTACAATAAGATGATCTCGATCATGTAGGGCAGCTCACAAGATCTAAATATGAGGCATAAAGAGGAGAGAACAACCATCTAGCTACTACTATGGACCCGTAGTCCAAGGATGAACTACTCACACATCACTCCGGAGGCGGGCATGGTGGTGTAGAGCCCTCCGATGATGATTTCCCCTCCCGACGGGGTGTCGGGGAGAACTCGAGAACCCTCCCGATCTCGGGTTGACGATGACGGCGGCCTCAGGTGTTTTTCGTGCAAAAGTGGTATATATCTAGGGTTCACGCGTCGGGGGGAGTAAATAGGCGAAATGGTGATGGTGGCGGGTGCCCGAGGGGTCCACACCACCCCATGGCGCGGTCGGGAGGGGGCGCCGCCTCATGGTGTGGCCCCCTCCTGGCCTCTTCGGGACTCCGTGGAACCTTCAAGAATTCTAAGACTTCCGGGCTTCAAATTTTCTAATTCCGAGAATATTTCTAGAACAACTTTTCGGAAACTAAAAACAGTAGAAAACATGAATTGGCTCTGTGGCATCTTATCAATAGGTTAGTCCTAGGAAATCGATGAAAATGACATAAAGTGTAAGGAAAACATGTAGCATATGGCATGAAAACAACATGAAACATCAGAAATTAAGGATACGTTTATGACGTATCAACATCCCCAAGCTTAGTTCCTACTCGTCCTCGAGTAGGTAAACGATAAAAACACATCATTTCTGAGGTGACATGCTACCAACATAAACTTGATCATCTAAATTTTAAAAACATAAGTATAGCTGAGATCATAGTACTTTAAACACAAGAATGATAGATATAATTTTAACAATGAAACATATCAATCACATTGCATCATGAAAAGTAACACAAATAAAATATCATGAATAATAATGCACTTGAAAGTTATACGTTTGTTTCAAGCATAGAGAAAACATAGCAAAGTGATATTTCGCCTTTAAGAGGAAGACTAGAACAAATAATAACACATCATGAATCAATCTATACTTATTATAAAGCAAAACCCCACTAACATGCATTTATTATTTTTCTATCTCAACATGCAAGCTATCCACATCATCCATTCTCTTAACCAATCAATTGTCCATGTCATCTCCACTCATATTTATTAATCATTGCATGCATTATTTATTAAATCATCCAATTATTCATATTAACAATTTAAAATATATCTATGATCAATTGAATTTTTCATATTCACTTAGAAAACATAATTTATTACATCTCTCATAACCTTTTGTTTATACAATACTGTAGTTTCTAAAGCGATCCCCGCAACAACGTGCGGGGTATACTTCTAGTTAATAATGTTTTACGGTACAAATGCACATTAAACCCAGAATGGCAACTATGCTCTCTCATCTGTGCATAAAGTTAGAAGATGGAGACTCAACATAAAAGTAAAAGAAAGACCCTTCGCAGAGGGAAGCAGGGATCACTCATGTGCTAGAGCTTTTTATTTTGTTAAACAGAGATATTGAAAACATTTTTTTAGAGAGGTGTATGCTTATGTCAACGAATGGTAAACATAAAATACAGTACATCACAAGCCAACTAGACTTCACAAGAGTGGCTCCCATAGAAGGACGCATCTGGGTAGAAGGTCATCACTCTTTCTCTTTTGTTTACACAATTATGTTTTGACCGATAAATCAGGGAAAAAAATAGTGAAGCGAATTTGTTGTATTAATTTGGGGCTGGGCACCCCGCCGTCAGATCTTCTATCAATTGGATAATATAATGACGCCACTAGTCCAGGGTGTGAAAGTCGAATCAACAAGTGAGATAAACATTCTCTATTTACGTCCTCATGAGCTAAAATAGGAGCACAAAACAAGAGTAATTTTGAAAGTTTTAAAGCTAACACATGAGCAATTTACTTTGGAGTGGCGGTTAAATACCACATGTAGGTAGTTATGGTGGACACATTTGGCAAACTTTGGTTTTTGGGAGTTGGATGCACGAGTAGAACTTATACTCAGTACAGGTGGAGTCTAGCAAAAGACTGGGAGCGCCAAATCAAAAGAGCAATAATGGCCATAATCATGCATAGCGAAAAAAACATCATTAATCAAATAATAAAGGGCATTACAAGTTCAAAAACTAAATAATCATAGAGGCTATAAGTGACTGATTTGTAGTCATAAACATGGTGTAAGCATGCGCCAAGTTAACCAAATAAAACATTCAAAGGAGAACACTTCAAATGTAGCATCCCAACTTTTAATAAAGATGGAATACCTATGTTATTGTGCTAGTCCCTGGATCAATTGCTAGCACCACAGTACAAAATGAAATATCATGCAAATGCATCAAATTCTATTACATCGCATGATCCAGTCTTTACAAAATAGGAATACAACTTGCATAGTCTTAGAAGACTAGCAGAAAAGAAAGAAATACAGCAGAATACATGAACAACATTGAGCCCATCTTCTTCATGTGCCACAGGCAAAACATGTTGGCGATAGTCTCGAGATCCTAAACGAAATCCTCACTCGTCTTCAGAAATATCTGCAATATGGAATATGCAGCCACAAGGGAGTCAATACAATTTAATGTATTGGCAAGTAACACTATGGTGGATATAAATGGCAAGACTATATCTAAATGCATATTTGGCTTGGTGGAGTTTTGGCTAAGTTTGCATAAAGCAAGTTTTCTCCTATCACTTTTGTAAAACATCTTTTCTTTTCCAAGGGTGGCAACATTGGAATAAGATCCAAGCACCGCAAATACTGTTCACTTGGTCATAATTTTAATTATTGAAAATGGTGATGTGATTCTTCCATACTTCCTTGTCCAGCTGCTCATAGTTGTCCATAACCGGGGACACGGCTAAGATCTTAGTTTGTTGACTCTGCAGAGCTTGTGCACTTTCACCTTCAGACTCAAATCAGCCCAAACATCCTATACACCCTGAGTGCATTAAGGAAAGGAGAAGATTGAGACGAGATCTTTCAGAAGAAATTACACCACCGTTTGGCTTACCCGTGCCACCTATAATTATGCTACATCTGCTGGTAAGCCTAGTGAGTTCATTCAACTTAGTTGATCAAGACAGAGCCCATATGACTAAAGGCTGCACTGGAAGCAATCTAAACTTGGGGAACATCATAATCACTTTGTTCCTGGGTGGCCATCCGCAAGTGACAACCTCAAGTGGAATAACCCTTTGACAAGGGCCCTGAGGCAACACTCAACATAAACCAGTCTTACCACTTCCACCCAGGTGGTTCATTCATTAGTTATACTTAGGATTTTTCCTCAACATCTAGTAAAACAATTTGTAACATTGCATAGCACCTAATAAATTCTAAGGCTATCAAAATAACAAGTTAAAAGGGATAGCTACACACTACTAGGATAATAGAATAGCATAGTATACTTATTAAAATTTCCTATCATGCATACTACTCAAAATCAACTAATGCATATAGAAAATAATGGGTAGTTGATGGTGTGTTACTTTCCTTGTTGAAGTTGGTGAAGATATCACACTCTCTTCACAAAAGATCGTTGCTCTCCGTACAATCTATTCATTTAAAACACAATAACAAAATAAACAAACATTCTACCAAACAATCATACAAGTGTAGAAAATATACATAGCAACTAACATATCAAAAGGGGCTTAACCAAGTTGGTTAGGACAAGGTCTAGGTTTGAGTTGAAAGATTTATTCTCTAATGGTCTCATACTTGTTAAAGAAATTCCAATGGTTTACTTGGGAAGGACTAGGTTGAGTTTGTAGAAAACTAACTTTATTATAACCATACTTGTCGAGGAAGTTCCAAGAGTTCACTAAGAATAAACATATTACTTCTTCAACTAAAGTAATACATGCAAACACTTGGTCATATTCACCTTCAAAAATATTTAAGTGACTATGTTAGTATTTTCCATTGTGGTTAGGATAGACTATCTTCATCATCAAAGGGAAAATATTACTAAGTCTTTGGTTTTCCATTTGGGTCAATGGTTGGACAAAAACAACTTGTTATTCTTCAACTTGTATGGATTGCTTCTAGTCTTCACATGCTTGTCTTCTTGAAGTTCATCTTCATGCTTCTATTGTAGTTTCCTCCTTGTTGTGAAGTTTCTCTTGTACTTGATAAATCTTCATGATCTTCACTACTTGGTTTAGGTATGGGATGGGCACAAATACCACTAAGTTAATTTGAAAGAAAATTTAAGAAGAAGGATAGAAAAAGAGAGGGAGATATGTTTTCTTCTAAATTTCTTCACACTTGTAATTCTTGAGTTTTCTTCTAGGTGTGGAGTACAAGTCTTTTCTTCAAAACTTCTTCATTGATCTTCCTTATAGCTTGAGTCTTGATTTCCTTTTTGCTAACTTGATGAATTCTTGAAGCAAGAATAGGGGAGTGTAGAAGTAGATAGAAAACTAAAGTTCACTACTTGGTACTACATGTGATTGCCACATGCTAAGGACTTGGTTTGGCTCCAAATAGACATAACATCAATGGATAACAGTTGAAAACAATTCCTAAGACATGGTGAAAATGGATGTATCTTTGTTGGGTTTTTGGTCAAAACATATGTTATGGTCCAAGGTGTCCAAAATGATTGTCCAAGGTTGTTTTTGGTTCAAGGTTATCAAATGGAGCAATTTTGCAAAAGGAACTATATTGAAATTATTTATAGAAATTAATCTATGTCAAAAATACCCAAATAGACAACTTAATTTTAAATTAAATTTTAATTTGTTCAATTATTATTTTGGGACAGAGGATATGAAAGTACACATCCTAAGGTTTCCAAATATATTTTATTTACAATTTTTGGATTTGTAGAATTTGAATTATGCCAAATTTCATCAAACAAGCATATTTGAATTTGAACAAATTTAAGTTTGTCAAATTTGAATTTGGCCAGTGCCAAAAGTTTCTAGATGTCAAGGGCTTTTCAAAAAGTCCAAGATTGCTAAATTTGGCTAAGTGGTTGAAAAGATATGATAGATCTAAGATGTAGGGACTAATCTGTAAAACTGCCAATTAAATTCTATTCGGAAAAATACTGGCAATCCGAGGGGTATCGAATGGTGGCTCCTGATTGGTCAAAATCTATTCGCGTGGATCGTGGCTCAAAACCGTCAGATCTAAGTGAAGATCAACGCTCTGGATCCACCGTACCTCTTCGTTAAAACAATCTAATCTAGGCCTCTAGATCTAGATCTAACGGCCAGAAACAAAAGGGAGGGGAGAGAGAGCTCACTGGGCGGCGGGATCTCGCCGAAAATGTCGTGCGGCGGCCGGCGGCGCAGAAATCGATGGCAGTGGCGGCTCCGGTCATCTCCTCGGCTCGGGAAGACCACGGGGAGACTCGGGGAAGCACAACGAGGAAGATGGTGACGACGGCACGGCTCCACGGGCTCAGTAGCAACGGCGGCGGGGTTATCTCGAGGCGGACGTGTTGTTTGCTCCGGCGAGCTCGATGCGGATGAACAGATGCAAGAGAAACAACAAAAAAAAGAATCAGAGAGGTGCGCACGGGCATGGTAAACCAAGGGGAACCAACGGGGACAGAGGTGATGGACTACCTTGCCGGATTTCGAGGATCACGGCGGCGGCACGGTTCAACTCCGGTGACAAATCTCTCGGGCGTGGGGGAATGAAACAGAGGGAGAGTATAGGGGAAGTGGAGAGGGGCTCGGGGGCTATAAGGTGTAGGAAATGGGGCATCAAATGCTGCCTTCAATTGCGAGTAATCGCGAGGCAAAAATTTGGGAAGAAACGGTGGAGGGAGTAACGGGCAGAGCTTGATGACGATGACGTCATCATGACGTCATCTTTTTTTTTCTTTTTTTTTTTCTGTTTTCTCATTTATTTTATATCTTCTGTTTTATAAATCCAATTAACATGAAACAAAATTCTAAATTCATAATATTTGAAATACTTTTTAACAATACCATTTTTGAAAACTTTTGAACATTTTACATTTTTAAATTATGAAATTTGAATAATTCATTAAAAGTGACTTAATAGCATTTTTAATAGAAAATCAAATTTAATTTTGAGAAAGGGTTTTATAAAAATAAAGAGACATTATATAAGTCAAATATCATTTTTGAAAATCATTTACACTTGTTTTGCTATTTTATATTTTGAAATAAAAATGATTTCACTAATAGCATATTAATGCCATTTTTAAAATATCAATTATATAAATGAAAATTATTGGTTGAAAAAAAATATCAGAGACATCAATGTGATCAAATGACATTTTCCAAAATCATTTTTAATGGTTTTCATATTTTATGATTTTTTAAAATATGAGGAAACAATGATAGTCACTTAATAGAAAACATTAATTTTTATATGATTAAAACAATTTTTAGAAATATTTTCTATGGTTCAACTATTGTTTTCTAAGACCCTTTTAGGAACTTTCATATTGTATATATTCAACATATTAGTGAAACCACAATTTGTATCCTTTTGTTATATTTCAAACATAGAGAATTATTTAATAAATTTGGAAATGGGGTTTAGTAAAAGCAGAAAGGTTTCCCCAAATGAATATGTTGTTTCCCAAACGAAAACATTGTTTTCTCAAAGTATCTTACTTGTTTTTAATAAACAATTTATTTCCATAGCACTATATTATTTTGTTGATTGAATTAACACTTGGAAAACAAGGATCCAACTTATATCTATTTTGGGGTTATCAATAATAGTGAAACCCTTTTTAGAGACAAGAAGGAAATATTAGAGATAACAATTCTCTAGTTTTTATATATCAAAAATATTTTCAAAATCATAATTGGGTTGAAAACATGTTTGGTGTAAGGGTTTGCTTAAGAAGAAATATTTTCTTTATGTAGAAATATTTATTTTGAAATGACTTTAGGGTTTATGGAATAGAGGTATATTGGATTTTCATTTCCAAAATATTAGAACATGTATTGTTTTCTTTTGTTTCTTGCATCTCATTTGGTTTTTGGTGACTTGCATAACATGAAAACAAAAAGTTTCAAATTTTTGTGATTTTTGCACTTTCCAAAAATCAGGGATGTTACAGACTACCACCCTTAAAAGAAATCTCGTCCCGAGATTTGGGAAGGTTAGAAAGAAAGATTATGTTTGGGTAAGTGGGTTCCAAAACAACTGGGTTACAGAGAAACTGGGTGGGCTACCACCCTTAAAAGAAACTTTTGTGGGTAGTCTAATTTCATTGAATCGGAGTGTAGATGGATTCTAGATTAGCTTGAGTAGATCTTTCCTTTGTGGTGGAGGTGTATACCAACATAGGTCTGTTGAACTACCTTTGACACTGAGGGGTCACTCTTTGGGTCAATCAAAAGATCAAGTTGATAGGATTTCACAACATCATCTCATTATAATGGGAACACATTTCTCAGACATTCATTGTATTTTATTACATGGGAAGTTTCTTAAGGCAACATTTGTTTCTAAAGTAAAACTTTGCATAAGTCTCATTCTTGAAATGATACTTCTCGATGTTCATCATGTCTTCTTGAAGTATTGGCCTCCTTATAACTTCATGCTTCTCAAACTATCCTAACTTTGGGTTTTGGTGGCATGTTCTTCCTTTGTGGGCATTTGCTTGAATAATGCCCCATGTTTCTGTACTTATAACACTGTATATGGCTGAGGTCCTTCTCTTTAAGGCAATCATCTGTGAAGTGTCCAGTCTCTCTACAGCGATGGCAAAATACCATAGACATGTCTCTTTCCCCTTTCATTGGTATGATCTTGGTCATCATATCTTCATACTGCTGCCCAGTATACTCAACTATGTTGGTTGAAGGTCTGGGTTTCTTGTTGGGACAATTTCTAGATAAATGTCCATCTTCTTCACAAGAATAACAATTCTTGGTGGAGTGTTTGGATGAATATGGATGTGGTGTAGTCTTGGCTCCAGTATCCATCTTGACATGGTCCATCTGAAAAGTATCCAGCTTGCGTTTTCCCTTCACTTCTGGTTTTACTAAGTTCTCTTGGATTGAACTAAGCATTTCCATTTTGGCTTGTCGTCCAACTTGTTGTACCATGGGGTAAAGTGGACATTGTGTTGGAACATGTGTTGTTCCTTCACACAGAAAACAAGTAACTCGAGTGAAGTATCCTTTAGTTGAGTTGTTTGCATCACCATGGGGTAACTCATCAGGACAATCTTTGGAATAGAGTCCTATCTCTCCACAAGATTTCCAGGCTTTGGGTGTTGAAAACATTTCTTCTTCTATCTCCTGGTTATCTCTAGTTATCAAAGGCTGATTGTCTTTACTATTGGCCAAGTTTTGGGACATCATCTTCACTATCTGTGATTGAGTATCCAACACTTGTTGCATTCCTGGGGTTAACTCCATATTGGGGTGGCTTGCTTGGTTCTGGGTCATCAGTTGTATCAGCTGAGTTTGAGCTTCTAGTAGCATCTGCATTGCTATTGAGTTCTCAGGGTTGTTGGCATTCTGGCTAGACATCTGTTTTGAGTTTTTAGGGAAGATGAGTAGAGGTTAGAAAGGATCTAAGAAGGTTCCTATCCAAACACAGCAGATCAAGGAAACTCATCTTACAAACATCACATAACAAACAATCTTCTCACCAAACAACAAGGTTTTATAAAACAACTAATATTGTCATACCACACTCATTGGTATGATCAATACACTAACACGTTAACGTTGTTCTAGCAAAGTAACTAGATTGGTGGTCTCATCTATATCTTCTTGAGTTTTTCTTCAAATTCTTCTCTCATTGTCTTGAGATGTTCTTGATTGTTGGGAAATCTATGTTTTTCTTCAAGTTCTTCAATAACCTTGAGTGTAGGTCCTCATGTGGCGAAAATACTTCCTGCACTTCTTGTTATGGTCATCAACATTCTTGTCTTGATGGTATTGAAGAGGGAGGTTATCTAGAAAATTTTCAAGATGAATAATAGATGAGATGTTATGAGAAGAATTAAGATGATTGTTTTGTTTCTAGGAAGTTTGAACATAGAAAGTTTTCAATCCTAGGGTGATCAATGGGTTATTAACAACTTGTTGCAAATTGGATATTCACTATAGTGAGAGATACTAGCACCCGCAATCCAATCAGGGAACGGTCTCGTGTCCGTGGACGCGTAAAGTTGTTCGGGCCGCTTCATCTCACTATGCCACTAGGATCCAAAATACTCTAAGGAGATAATAACATGATAAAAATGGCTTCCAAACCTAAGGGTCTCGAATTCTACAGGCAACACAATGCTCTGATACCATTTTGTAGCATCCCAACTTTTAATAAAGATGGAATACCTGTGTTATTGTGCTAGTCCCTGGATCAATTGCTATCACCACAGTACAAAATGAAATATCATGCAAATGCATCAAATTCTATTACATCGCATGATCCAGTCTTTACAAAATAGGATTACAACTTGCATAGTCATAGAAGACTAGCAGAAAAGAAAGAAATACAACAGAATACATGAACAACATTGAGCCCATCTTCTTCATGTGCCACAGGCAAAACATGTTGGCGATAGTCTCGAGATCCTAAACGAAATCCTCACTCGTCTTCAGAAATATCTGCAATATGGAATATGCAGCCACAAGGGAGTCAATACAATTTAATGTATTGGCAAGTAACACTATGGTGGATATAAATGGCAAGACTATATCTAAATGCATATTTGGCTTGGTGGAGTTTTGGCTAAGTTTGCATAAAGCAAGTTTTCTCCTATCACTTTTGTAAAACATCTTTTCTTTTCAAAGGGTGGCAACATTGGAATAAGATCCAAGCACCACAAATACTGTTCACTTGGTCATAATTTTAATTATTGAAAATGGTGATGTGATTCTTCCGTCCTTCCTTGTCCAGCTGCTCATAGTTGTCCATAACCGGGGACACGGCTAAGATCTTAGTTTGTTGACTCTGCAGAGCTTGTGCACTTTCACCTTCAGACTCAAATCAGCCCAAACATCCTATACACCCTGAGTGCATTAAGGAAAGGAGAAGATTGAGACGAGATCTTTCAGAAGAAATTCCACCACCGTTTGGCTTACCGGTGCCACCTATAATTATGCTACATCTGCTGGTAAGCCTAGTGAGTTCATTCAACTTAGTTGATCAAGACAGAGCCCATATGACTAAAGGCTGCACTGGAAGCAATCTAAACTTGGGGAACATCATAATCACTTTGTTCCTGGGTGGCCATCCGCAAGTGACAACCTCAAGTGGAATAACCCTTTGACAAGGGCCCTAAGGAAACACTCAACATAAACCAGTCTTACCACTTCCACCCAGGTGGTTCATTCATTAGTTATACTTAGGATTTTTCCTCAACATCTAGTAAAACAATTTGTAACATTGCATAGCACCTAATAAATTCTAAGGCTATCAAAATAACAAGGTAAAAGGGATGGCTACACACTACTAGGATAATAGCATAGCATAGTATACTTATTAAAATTTCCTATCATGCATACTACTCAAAATCAACTAATGCATATAGAAAATAATGGGTAGTTGATGGTGTGTTACTTGCCTTGTTGAAGTTGGTGAAGATATCACACTCTCTTCACAAAAGATCGTTGCTCTCCGTACAATCTATTCATTTAAAACACAATAACAAAATAAACAAACATTCTACCAAACAATCATACAAGTGTAGAAAATATACATAGCAACTAACATATCAAAAGGGGCTTAACCAAGTTGGTTAGGACAAGGTCTAGGTTTGAGTTGAAAGATTTATTCTCTAATGGTCTCATACTTGTTAAAGAAATTCCAATGGTTTACTTGGGAAGGACTAGGTTGAGTTTGTAGAAAACTAACTTTATTATAACCATACTTGTCGAGGAAGTTCCAAGAGTTCACTAAGAATAAACATATTACTTCTTCAACTAAAGTAATACATGCAAACACTTGGTCATATTCACCTTCAAAAATATTTAAGTGACTATGTTAGTATTTTCCATTGTGGTTAGGATAGGTCTACTATCTTCATCATCAAAGGGAAAATATTACTAAGTCTTTGGTTTTCCATTTGGGTCAATGGTTGGACAAAAACAACTTGTTATTCTTCAACTTGTATGGATTGCTTCTAGTCTTCACATGCTTGTCTTCTTGAAGTTCATCTTCATGCTTCTATTGTAGTTTCCTCCTTGTTGTGAAGTTTCTCTTGTACTTGATAAATCTTCATGATCTTCACTACTTGGTTTAGGTATGGGATGGGCACAAATACCACTAAGTTAATTTGAAAGAAAATTTAAGAAGAAGGATAGAAAAAGAGAGGGAGATATGTTTTCTTCTAAATTTCTTCACACTTGTAATTCTTGAGTTTTCTTCTAGGTGTGGAGTACAAGTCTTTTCTTCAAAACTTCTTCATTGATCTTCCTTATAGCTTGAGTCTTGATTTCCTTTTTGCTAACTTGATGAATTCTTGAAGCAAGAATAGGGGAGTGTAGAAGTAGATAGAAAACTAAAGTTCACTACTTGGTACTACATGTGATTGCCACATGCTAAGGACTTGGTTTGGCTCCAAATAGACATAACATCAATGGATAACAGTTGAAAACAATTCCTAAGACATGGTGAAAATGGATGTATCTTTGTTGGGTTTTTGGTCAAAACATATGTTATGGTCCAAGGTGTCCAAAATGATTGTCCAAGGTTGTTTTTGGTTCAAGGTTATCAAATGGAGCAATTTTGCAAAAGGAACTATATTGAAATTATTTATAGAAATTAATCTATGTCAAAAATACCCAAATAGACAACTTAATTTTAAATTAAATTTTAATTTGTTCAATTATTATTTTGGGACAGAGGATATGAAAGTACACATCCTAAGGTTTCCAAATATATTTTATTTACAATTTTTGGATTTGTAGAATTTGAATTATGCCAAATTTCATCAAACAAGCATATTTGAATTTGAACAAATTTAAGTTTGTCAAATTTGAATTTGGCCAGTGCCAAAAGTTTCTAGATGTCAAGGGCTTTTCAAAAAGTCCAAGATTGCTAAATTTGGCTAAGTGGTTGAAAAGATATGATAGATCTAAGATGTAGGGACTAATCTGTAAAACTGCCAATTAAATTCTATTCGGAAAAATACTGGCAATCCGAGGGGTATCGAATGGTGGCTCCTGATTGGTCAAAATCTATTCGCGTGGATCGTGGCTCAAAACCGTCAGATCTAAGTGAAGATCAACGCTCTGGATCCACCGTACCTCTTCGTTAAAACAATCTAATCTAGGCCTCTAGATCTAGATCTAACGGCCAGAAACAAAAGGGAGGGGAGAGAGAGCTCACTGGGCGGCGGGATCTCGCCGAAAATGTCGTGCGGCGGCCGGCGGCGCAGAAATCGATGGCAGTGGCGGCTCCGGTCATCTCCTCGGCTCGGGAAGACCACGGGGAGACTCGGGGAAGCACAACGAGGAAGATGGTGACGACGGCACGGCTCCACGGGCTCAGTAGCAACGGCGGCGGGGTTATCTCGAGGCGGACGTGTTGTTTGCTCCGGCGAGCTCGATGCGGATGAACAGATGCAAGAGAAACAACAAAAAAAAGAATCAGAGAGGTGCGCACGGGCATGGTAAACCAAGGGGAACCAACGGGGACAGAGGTGATGGACTACCTTGCCGGATTTCGAGGATCACGGCGGCGGCACGGTTCAACTCCGGTGACAAATCTCTCGGGCGTGGGGGAATGAAACAGAGGGAGAGTATAGGGGAAGTGGAGAGGGGCTCGGGGGCTATAAGGTGTAGGAAATGGGGCATCAAATGCTGCCTTCAATTGCGAGTAATCGCGAGGCAAAAATTTGGGAAGAAACGGTGGAGGGAGTAACGGGCAGAGCTTGATGACGATGACGTCATCATGACGTCATCTTTTTTTTTTTTTTTCTGTTTTCTCATTTATTTTATATCTTCTGTTTTATAAATCCAATTAACATGAAACAAAATTCTAAATTCATAATATTTGAAATACTTTTTAACAATACCATTTTTGAAAACTTTTGAACATTTTACATTTTTAAATTATGAAATTTGAATAATTCATTAAAAGTGACTTAATAGCATTTTTAATAGAAAATCAAATTTAATTTTGAGAAAGGGTTTTATAAAAATAAAGAGACATTATATAAGTCAAATATCATTTTTGAAAATCATTTACACTTGTTTTGCTATTTTATATTTTGAAATAAAAATGATTTCACTAATAGCATATTAATGCCATTTTTAAAATATCAATTATATAAATGAAAATTATTGGTTGAAAAAAAATATCAGAGACATCAATGTGATCAAATGACATTTTCCAAAATCATTTTTAATGGTTTTCATATTTTATGATTTTTTAAAATATGAGGAAACAATGATAGTCACTTAATAGAAAACATTAATTTTTATATGATTAAAACAATTTTTAGAAATATTTTCTATGGTTCAACTATTGTTTTCTAAGACCCTTTTAGGAACTTTCATATTGTATATATTCAACATATTAGTGAAACCACAATTTGTATCCTTTTGTTATATTTCAAACATAGAGAATTATTTAATAAATTTGGAAATGGGGTTTAGTAAAAGCAGAAAGGTTTCCCCAAATGAATATGTTGTTTTCCCAAATGAAAACATTGTTTTCTCAAAGTATCTTACTTGTTTTTAATAAACAATTTATTTCCATAGCACTATATTATTTTGTTGATTGAATTAACACTTGGAAAACAAGGATCCAACTTATATCTATTTTGGGGTTATCAATAATAGTGAAACCCTTTTTAGAGACAAGAAGGAAATATTAGAGATAACAATTCTCTAGTTTTTATATATCAAAAATATTTTCAAAATCATAATTGGGTTGAAAACATGTTTGGTGTAAGGGTTTGCTTAAGAAGAAATATTTTCTTTATGTAGAAATATTTATTTTGAAATGACTTTAGGGTTTATGGAATAGAGGTATATTGGATTTTCATTTCCAAAACATTAGAACATGTATTGTTTTCTTTTGTTTCTTGCATCTCATTTGGTTTTTGGTGACTTGCATAACATGAAAACAAAAAGTTTCAAATTTTTGTGATTTTTGCACTTTCCAAAAATCAGGGATGTTACATCAAATTTATGCTTCAATATGACAACAACAACAACTCATGATTCTTTCAATGGCACATTAAACACTCACAGCTATTTGAGACAAGTCATGCTAAAAAGATAACCACTAGGCTTAAGAATTAAAATAACATCTAGCATGACATGAAAAAGTCTAGCCAGAGTCTATACAAGCTTCTATTTGCATCGTTATAAGCACGAAAACTTTACTACTGCTTTCCAACACCAAGCATTTTATACTAAACAAAAACTCTCCAAGAGATACAACAATGAAACAAGAGAGTACTAACATAAATATACTAAAACTAATAGCTCTGAATAAGATATGCAAGAAAAACATGAGCAAAAAAGGAAAATTGCAACAACTAGAAGAAAAAGTAAGAATACGAGCATAACGAGTATTCATACGAAAAAGAAGAGCGTGTCTATCTCCCACACAAAGAATGCTATGTTCCAGCAATATTATTGCAGCAAGAAAAACAAACAGACGCTCCAAGTAAATTTCATTTGATGTGACCAAATAAAAATATAGTTTCACTAGAAGTGACCTGATAAATTGTTGATGAAGAAGGGGATGCCTTGGGCATCCCCAATTTTAGACGCTTGAGTCTTCTTAGGATTTTCTGGGATGAACCACAAGGGCATCCCCAAGATTTGACTTTGCACTCTTTTTTATCACATTATATCACCCTCTTCTCTTGACCCTTGAAAACTTCCTTCACACCACACTCAAAGTAATTCGAATTAGAGGGTTAGTGCAACAATCAATGGGTTTTGCATGGGCACAAGTTCTATTGATACTTTTAAACATTAGCTACAACCACTGATGTTTCATGAATTAAATAAATCCACTTAACATAGTAAAAGAGCAAATGCAAGAAAAATGGCAGAATCTGCTAAAACCAGAACAGTCTGTAATAAAGAATTTTTTGGGGGAACTTAATTTCCTCAGATCGAAAAACATAAAGAACGAAAAGGTTTTGGAATTAGCTTAGGAATAAGCACAAAAAAATTCATGTCATTTTTAACTTTCTGTAATTTATACGATTTTATACGGTGGACAACAAAAATCTATTTTCTGCGAAGAAATCCAAAACCAACGCCAATTTTCGCTAAAAACTTTACTTGGCACAACTAATACATGAAAATAAATATACAAAGGAGTTTCTACAGAAGTATAAAACCCCTTGAATAAAAAACATATAAAAAACAAAAATAAAACCATGGGTTATCTTCCAAGAAGTGCTTTTCTTTAACGCCTTTTAGCTAGGCCTAGAAAGTAAGAAGATGCTCACATAAGAAATATGAATTAAGCAAAAGAGAGCATCCAGAAGAAAGTATATTTTTTTTAAGTCTAACCCACTTCCTATGCATAGGAATATTGTAAATAAAGAAATTAAAGAAGCTCAAACTAGAAATCATGGGAAGGTAGAACAAGAGCAATTTCAAAAATTTCAACAAAAAGAGAGGTGTATTAGTACCATGAAAATTCCTACAACCATATTTTCCTCTCTCATAATAATTTTTAGTAGAATCATGAACAAACTCAACAACATAATTATCACATAAAGCATGTTTGTCCTGGTCTAAAAGCACACAATTCATATCAAGCTCAAAAATAGTGGGGTCAAAATTTAAAATCACCTCTTCTTTTCCCCAATTTTAGCAATATCAAAACGAGATGATTGATACCTCATAAAGGTATGGGGACTACTAATAGTAATCCCATTTACAGTAGCATTATGATTTCTAACATCAAGTAACATAGGACCATCATCTAGAGCATTATCATATAAATTTTCTAAGCAAACTTCCTCATTATCATGCATATCAATAGTTGGAATAAATAGAGGATTATCATAGGATTTATCAAAGTAGCATGGATTATCATAAATAATAGTAGCAATATCATTCTCACAAGTTTCATTCATAGTAGTATCAAGGTCACAAGAATAGTATCAACTTCATCAAAAAGGGATATTTCAAAAGAATCAATAGGATCATCACAATTATGAGTTAAAGAGTTACTCTCATTTGGAGGTAGACATGAGTTCAATTCTTCCTCCTCTTGATCATCACTCTCCTCCTTTTTTTCATCCAATGAGCTTCCAGATTCGACAATCTCTTCTTCCATAGGCTCCTGCAAGGCATCAGTTACTTCCTTTGGTGGAGAGCATCTTTTAAGATATTTAATTATATAGTAATTACAATCCTTGTAATTATCAAAGAAATATTCAAGTATATCATAAATATCATATTTATAAGGTGCATCATCAATACTTTCAAGCAAATAAGCAATTTCGAATGCACCCTTCCAAGCAATAAATTCCTCAATTTGTTCCACATCATCGAATTCATAATTTCCCTTAACATAAGAAGATATGGTAACATCATCATTATACTCACATTGAAAAGGCAGGTGTTTATACCTCCTACAGCAACAAGATTTATCAAAGCAATAAGTAACACTATAAGTAGAGCACAATTTTCAAGCATAGTTATGCAATTTATTAATTTGCTCCCATAAGTGTATCCCTTTTTGTGACAAGTGGTGTTCCTTATGATATTTTTGTTGTTCATCTGTGAACCCACCTTGACAATAAGATCTAGTTTCAAAGATATCAAACATTGTAAGAAAGCATGATAAAGAAAGTAACAAGCAAAACAATAACAAAGTAAAAATGATTAGAGGTGAGAGACTCCCCTTGCAGAAATCCTCTTCCTCCTGACAACGGCGCCAGAAAACTTGTTGATGGCTAACATTGGTAAACCCCAAGAGAATGGTTGTGAAGAGTGCAGCGGCAAGTTTTCCCTCAAAAAAGAAACCAAGGTTGAATCGACCAGTAGGAGGACAAGAAACTTCTGAAGGTTGATGCACTTGATGTGGTAGGGCGCACTACCGGCTCAGCAGCAACGTGGAACCTACGCAACACAATCAGTTCACTTTGCCTCAACGAAGCAGTGAGGTTGTCGATCTCACCGGTTTTATTGATAATAAAGAGGCTAAATGTATGGTGTGGAAAACAATATGAGAACAATATGAAAACAGGAGTAGCAGTGTGAAAACAGTAATTGTAGTGGTTGTATTATCAGTATGAGAGAATGGACCGGGGTCCATAGTTCACTAGGTTGCCTCTCCATAAAAGATAGCTAACAAGTGTGGTGAACAAATTACCGCTGGGCAATTGATAGATAATGAAACATGCATGACATGATCATTACTATGTGATTCATGCGGGCATTACAACAAGATACATAGATCGTCATCCAACTGCATCTATGAATAATAATCCGCCCTCCGAATATCATCCGAACAAAAGTTGGGTATTAAGTTGCAAGCAACAGATAATTGCAGTAAGCAAAGTGTGTAATGTAAACATCATGGTTTTCTCCCTAATGGCAACAACACATCGTCATGTTTATGTCACTCGAGCACAGATGCAAAGGAGGCATGAACCCACTATCGAGCATAAATACTCCCTCTTGGAGTCACTAGTATCTACTTGGCCAGAGCATCTACTAACAACGGAGAGCATGCAAGATCATAAATAACATACACATGAAGATAACATGATAGATTGATAATCAAGAGACATAGCATTCAATAATCATTGGATCCTAGCAAACACAACATGTAGCATTACAATAAGATGATCTCGATCATGTAGGCCAGCTCACAAGATCTAAACATGAGGCATAAAGAGGAGAGAACAACCATCTAGCTACTTCTATGGACCCATAGTCCAAGGATGAACTGCTCACGTATCACTATGGAGGCGAGCATGGTGGTGTAGAGCCCTCCGGTGATGATTTCCCCTCCCGGCAGGGTGCCAGGGAGAACTCCAGAACCCTCCCGATCTCGGGTTGACGATGACGGCGGCCTCAGGTACTTTTCCTGGAAAAGTGGTATATATTTAGGGTTCACGCATCGGGGGAATAAATAGGCAAAAAACGATGGCGGTGGGCGCCCGAGGGGCCACACCGAGGTAAGATGCCACAAAGCGAGTTCCAGTTTTCTGCTGTTTTTAGTTTCAGAAAAGTTATTCTGGAAATATTCTCGGAATTGGACAATTCAAAAGCGAGAAGTCTTAGAAGTCCCGAAGGGTCAAGGAAGTCCAAAGGAGACCCGGAGGGGGGCCCCGGAGCCCCCACACCATGCATGGGCGCAGGTGGGCCCCTGGCCGCGCTTGGGGGTGGTGTGGACCCCTCGGGTGCCCACCGCCATCACCCTTTCGCCTATATATGCCCCCCGATGCATAAACCCTAGAAATATCGCCCCCCTTCCACGACAAGTTTTGTAGCTCCGCCACCGCCGCCGAAAAGTTTCGGGGGGAAGAAATCTCTGTTCCGGCACCCTGCCAGGACGCGGAAGTGCCCCCGGAGCCATCTTCATCGACTCCACCGCCATCTTCACCGTTGTTCTTGTCTCCTATGATGAGGAGGGAGTAGTTCTCCCCCGGGGCTGAGGGCTCTACCAGTAGTGATGTGTTTCATCTCTCTCTCCCATGGTGTGATCTTTATGTGATCATGAGCTTTGTAATCTAGTTGATAAGTAGATGTTACTATTCATCTGTTATGCTACTCAAGTGGTTTTGTTATGAGATCTCCGTAGACACTTTGATCACGGTGTAAAGGTGACAGTGCACCGTGTGGTTTAGCATGATATTTATATCTTGTGTTGGATGACCCTATGAAATTGTGGTGTTTGTCTAGTACCTTCTAGGGCGCTCATAGTGACAGCGTGGGGTTAACTAGACATGGGAATGCGACTTTAAGGGGTCTTTGTAGCCCTACGCAATGAATTGGTGTTTGTTATTTAACCGGAGAGTGGTTTGGAGTAGCGTAGTGAAGAGAGATATTTATGTATTCAATTATGTTATCATTGTTAATAGTGTCCACTAGTGAAAGTAGGATCCCTAGGCCTTGTTTCTAAGCATTGAAACACCGTTTACAATTAGTTCTGCTACATGTTTGCTTTCTGCCATTTTTATTTCAGATTGCTACTATGACTTACAATCATCCATATTACTTGTATTTTACTCTCTTTTTGCCGAACTAGTGCACCTATACAACTGACAATTGTATTAGGTGTGTTGGGGACGCAAGAGACTTCTTGTATTGTAATTGCACGGTTGCTTGAGAGGGATATCTTTGACCTCTATCTCCGTGAGTTTGATAAACGTTGGGTAATCCACTTAAGGGAAATTTGCTATTGTTCTACAAACTTCTGCACTTGGAGGCCCAACACTATCTACAAGAATAGAAGCGTGCGTAGACATCACCTGCAGGGAAGGCGAGCTACACCTCCCACGTACCCATGCCTTCTCCATGACTTCGGTATAGTCTGGGACTCGCATCCACGCTGCCTCAAACCTAAACCGCTGTTGTATTGGGGTTCGAGTCTGAGTTACATCCAGGCCAGCAAGATTCACCGAGACAGCCATGTGATCAGACGAGGTCGTGATCACATTTTCACACAATATCCATCGAATAAATCCATGAAAGTATAACTAGCAACTGCCCGATAAAGCTGTACACATACCAGACCATCTCCTTGTTGACGATTATTCCATGTGAACTTGGGGCCCGAGTAACCAAGATCCACTAAGCCACACTCCTTGATACAATCCCTAAACATCGCCATTTAGGACTCTGATCGGTCTGATGAGCCGAGATGCTCACCTCCACTTAGAACTTCGTTGAAATCACCACAACATATCCAAGGACCTTTCTACATCGAATGCAAATGGCAAATCAGATCCCAAAACTCATGACCGAGTTCCCTTCGAAGTTCACCGTAAACTAAGGTTGCGCGCGAGAGATCACAATCTTCCTTTGAGATAAAAACATCAATGCAATGGGAGTTGTAACCTTTCAAGGAAACTGTATAAGGATCGAACCAGAATAAAGCAAGAACTCCGCTGAGACCAGCACTGCTGACAGCAAAACTAGGTGAGTAGTCCAAAGCCACGTGAAATTTTGTACCCGAGAATCCTTCATCTTCGTCTCCAACAGAAAGAGAAAGGTAGGTCCAAAGAACCTCACTAACCAGCGAAGTTCTCCAACTGTCGCATCCAACCCGAGCCCACGATAGTTCCACCAGAGGAGATTCATTGCGTGCGGCAGGGCTGCACCGCAGCCGCTGGATGATCCACCAATCTAGATGATGAAGAGGGTGATGCTATTTTCTATTTCTTGTTCGAGTCTTCTTCTGCTACTTCAAGAACACCTCCATCCATGGTAGTTGCAAGCAAGGAGGTTGATCCCACACTAGTTGGAAGAATGACGAGGGCCAACTTGGGATCAGCCACCCCTTCCTCGGACGTGGGGTCAGCTCGTGCCTTGAATACCTTCCTTTTACTGTCACTCATGCGAGGTACAAATTTCAGTCCTTTGTTGCTCACAACTTTGCCAGATGATTCAACATTTTTCTTCAACTGGTTGCGGCTAGTTCTAGGCTTCCTTGTCTTTTTGGGAGACGTGACTACCCCAGAACCAACATCATCTTGGTTCTTCTTAGGAGGTGTAAGCCCTGCTGCATTCTTACCCTTAGCATGTGTGGTGTGATTGCTAGATTGAGAAATTTTCCCAGTACGGTCACCTGAGGGTTTCTTCCTTTTGTCCGGAATGCACAGACGAGATCCATGGTAATGTAGCAGTCCATCTTCGTCACGAGAACACCAGACGATTGTCCAATCACACCGCAAGAATAACAATAGTTTGGCATCGGCTCATACATGATCTGATAGACATCTGTGCATTGTATCTTCTGGGAGTAGGCCGATACATACCGCACTATCGGTTCCCAGACATTAATGGACACCCGATCGCGCATACATTCTCCCCAAGCATATCCTTTGGCGTCCACATCCACTTTCTCAACCAAGCCAATGTTGCCTGCTAGTCCTTTACCACGTGTGTCATTCATCAGATCAAACGGCAGGTTCAGAATACGAGCCGATATGGTGAGTTTGTCAAAAGAAAGATCATCCGGCTTGATCAACGGATCGAAGTTCTTTAGGAGGACACCATGTTTGCTGATCATCCACGGAGCCCCTTTAGTTACCTGATATTTGTCCATCTTCGTAGCAAATTCTTCCATGAATAGATTGGTCCCGAGCGACCGAATCTCTAAACCCTTAGGGTTTCCCCAAGCTGGCCCCAGAATAGCTCTAATGGTAATGATGTGCAGGGGGTTCGGTGTTAGTACCTTTCCAACCAAAACCCATTCCCAGGAACCAAGGAGGTCATCGAAACGACAAGTTTAAGGACCAATGATGCATTATATTTATCTTACAACCCTGAGGATAAGGCTACATGCTTAGTTAGCAAAAATGATTTTTTTTAATTGAAAAGAGGCAAAATACTTAACAATTTTCATAATAAATAAGAAATTACAGAATTAGCCGCTTAATTAGCAGGAAATGGGACTAAACTGAACAAACACTCTCATCGGCCATCATGGAACATGACCGTCACAAGGGGACATAGACAGAAAAGGCAATATAATTGGTTAGTCAATCAGTGGAAAAGCTCACTAAACAGACACTCTCGCCGACCATCACGGAACGGAACATGACCCTTTGCAAGGGAACACAAACAACAAAAATATGTTACCCATATGTGCTAAATCTTGGGTTGTGCCTATGTGGCGTCCGCAGGTGGCGCTATTTGTGCAAGACAGCTGAGAGGCCCAATAAAGGAAAGAACGTTTTTTTCCTTCTTTTTTGCGTTTAAAAAATATGTTTATTAATGTTAATTTTTAAATATGAACTAATTCCAAATCTAAAACATTTTTTGATATGAACAATTTTCGAATCTTGACAAATTTTAGATTTGAAAAAATAGATTTGAACAAATTTCAGAAATGAACAATGTTTAATTAAAATATTTTTCATAACCTGAACGTTTTTTATATGATTTTTTCTAGATTTACACAAATTTGAAATAAGCTTCTACCGCATAGTATGCGTACACGGGCTCCTCGAGCGCGCAGACACTATGTATCGCCCGTGGCGAGTTGTAACACGGACTCGCCCACGTAGGAGGTATAAGCGGGCCGGCCCATTAGTTTAAAGAGAAAAAATGAAAAAATGAGGAGAAGCAAGGGACCGAACATCAGATTTTGGAATTGGGTCGTAGAGGAACAACCAATAGGCCACAACACGTCCGTGTTAAACTTTCTCTTACTAATCTTTTTATTGTCTCGGTTTTTCCACTTTTATATTTTTTTTCCATTTTCTTTTCTGTTTTTTTCTTTCTTTTCTGTTTCTTTTTTTAGTTTTATTATTTATATCTAGTTTTATTTTCCTTTTCTTTTTTGAAAATATTCGTTTTTGATATTTTTAAAATTTTGAATTGTTTTTTCGTTTCGTCTGGAACCATTTAAAAAATCAGAACCATTTTAAAATTTGGAACCATTTTGGTTCAGCGATTTTTTTGGTTGATCGGCATTTTTGGTGCACCGAAAATTTTGGTTTACTATTATTTTTCGGTTCACCAATTTTTTTGGTTCACTATTAGTTCTAGTTCACCGATAATTTTGGCTCACCAAATTATTTTTGGTTCAACATTTATGTCATTTTTGGTTCATATGCATTTTTTTACTATTATTTTCACTTCGCCAACATTTTCTATTTACCGGTCATTTTGGGGTCACTATTATTTTTGGGTTCACATACATTTTTAGTTCACTATTATTTTTTGTTCACCGATACTTTCTGTTCACCGACATTTTCTGTTCATCGCCATTAGCGGTTCACTATAATTTTTTTGGTTCACATGCGTTTTTGGTTCACTATTACTTTTGGACCATGTGTGTTTTCTGTTCACCAGCATTTTCTGTTTAACGATATTTTTGGTTGACCATTATTTTTGGTTCACCTTTGTTAATTTTATTTTTGATTTACTGTTACTACACTTCACCCAATTAGTTCAGATGAATTTTTCCTTTTTAAATTTTGGTTCATATGTTATTTGGTTTACCATAATTTTTTTGGTTCATTATTTTTACGGGATACCCTAATTTTTTCATTATTTATTGTCCCAATTTTATTTTGCTTCTGCTAACCCCCGGCATTATCTTTCTTATCACTACCAAGACTTCTCGATTTTTGATCTGCACATATGAAGGGTTCTCGGATTTGTTCTACAATTAAAACTTCCAAATTAGATAGTGATACAAATCTTTTTGGTTTACACTTTAATTTGGTTCTATGTGCTAAAAACCATTCATGTTTTAAAGCAAAAAAATGTAATTAAAAATGAAGGGAATATGCCCGAGAGGCAATAATAAAGTGGTTATTATCTTTTTATTTGTTTATGATAAATGTTTATTTCTCATGCTAGAATTGTATTAACCGAAAACATTGATACGTGTGTGTTTAATAAACAAACAAACGTTCCTAGTAAAACCTCTCTTTTAACTAGCTCGTTGATTAACCGATGATCAAGGTTTCCTGATCATGAATATTGGATGTTGTTAATAACGGGGTCATGTCATTAGAAGAATGATATGATGAACATAAACCCAAACTAGGTGTAACAACACGATCAAGTTATTTAGTTTATGTTGTTATGTCTTACATACGAAGTAACCTCATTCCTTAGACCATTAGATCATGTCAATCACTAATACTGGAAGGGTGCTTTGATGTCATCAAACGTCACGCCGTAACAGGGTGACTATAAAGGTGCCGTTGGGTATTTGGGAAGTGTTAGTTGAGGCTCATGGATCAAGAGTGGGATTTGTCCATCGAAATGACGGAGAGATATACTCTGGGCCCTCTCGGTGATATCACATCGACACCGCTTGCAAGCACGTGACTAGGTCACAAGGATGTCATATCACGGAACGATTAAAAGAATACTTGTCGGTAACGAGATCAAACTAGATATAGTTGATACCAATGATCGGATCTCGTACAAGTAAAATATCGCGAGACAAAGGGAATAGTTATGACGTTGATGGTTCACACGATCACGAGAATCATCGTTGAATATATAGGAGTCATCACGGATCTCCAGATCCCGCTGTTGATTATTGATCGGAGAGGTGTCTCGATCATGTCTATGTTATTCGCGAACCGTAGGGTGACGCACTTAAGGTTTGATGAAGCATTTGAGAGGATACGGAATATCGAAGAATGTTTTGGACAGCACCGAAATTGTTTCGGGGAATATTGAAATAGTTCAAGGGGTTTTTGGCAAATGATTGTTAATAGAATTAACAAATGATTCGAGGTGCTATATGCAAATGTTTGTTAATGGAATTAACAAATATTAAAATAAAGAAATAAAAATATTATATTTATTTATTAAAGAAAAACCTTTGGATTTTCTAAGTAGAGTTTTAAGGGAGCATGAGTGGGTGTGAGTGGGGCTTCCACTCGAATGAAGAGGGAAGAGGTGGGGGCACCACCATGGCTGGCCGCACCCCACCCTTGGGCTGCCTCCCTCTCTCTATAAAAGGAGGGTGAGGGCTCCTCCTCCTCACACACTTGTCCTACCGTCTTTCCTCTCCACCCGCTGCTCCATTCCATGGTCTCCCGCTTGGCGAAGCGCTGACCATGGGATTCTTCACCGCACCACACTGTCCTGCTGCTGGAATTCCGGGGGATCCTCTACTTCCACTGCCCCGCTGGATCGAGGGAACAGAGGTCTTCATCAAGCTGAACGTGTGACCGATCCGGAGGCTCCGCCGGATTGCTGTGCACAGCTTTTCTCTCTCGGGATCGGTGTGACTACGCCAACAACGAGATTCGATCTCGTAACGCTTAGAGTCTTCGAGGGTATGTTTCTTAAGACTCTTTATCCCCGTTGCTCTTCATCTCCTAGATTAGATCTTGGCCCTTTGGGTATCTCTCGCGTAGGAAATTTTTGTTCTATATGCAACATACCCTTCAGTGGTATGTAACATCCCAGGATTTTGAAAATTTTGGAAAATTCAAAACCATCATGCATTCATGATCATCATAGCATACTTGCACTTTGATTGCATAAACATTTGGTTTTAATTTACTAAAACACAAAAATTTAGTAATTATTACCTATTAAACCACCATTTGAATTTAAATACTTTTTCAAAAGTAAGTATTTTATTTTGGGAAATTTTTAGTACCAAAATGCTCTATTTTTCATAAGCTTTCCAAAAAATATTTTTTTGTATTTTTCTGTTATGTTTGGGTTGGGTTTTGAAATGTTTTTGAATCATTTGATTAAAGAAAAAAAGAAACTGAAAGAAAAAAAAGAGAGAAAGAAACCCAGCGCAACCCAGCCCTCTCTTCTCTCAGCCTAGAGGCCCAGCCCGTTTCCCTCTCTCTCTATTTTCCCCCACAGACGCAACGCCTAGAGGCCCACCCGAAGCCCAGCAGGAAACCGAGCCCGTCTCGCGCCCCCTCTCTTTGTCATGGTGGCCCACATGTGACGCCACTGGGACGTCACACAGACGTCAGCACCGCCGCCGCATCGGAAACGAACTCGGCGTCCGAGCCATACGCCACCCGGTCTCCAACCACCGCCTCTCCCTCGCGCCCAAACCTCTCTACCAAGGCTCCCCCACCTTAAATACCCAGCCCCGTCGCCTCATGACGTTCGTGCCTCGATCTCGCCTCAAAACCCTACTCCCTCACCTCGAAATCCCTCGCCGCCGTGCGCCATTGTCGGAACCGCCTCGGGAAGCACTCGCGGTCGCCGTTACGCACCCCGGGAGACCATCCCGAGCACACGAGTAACATCGCCGAGCCGAGAGGAACACGCCGCTGTTCTCAGCGCATCCGGGGAACCACGGGAACGCCCACGCCATCCAAGCCGACGCCGCGCCGCCGTCTTCCTCCTCTCCGGTGAGTAACCCCCTCCCCCTTCTCTCTCGCACGTTCGATCAAAAACGAGCGCGTAGGATTAGATCCCCAGCCAAACCGGTACGATTTGATCTCAGTCGCCCATCGTCACTTCAATCTGACGCGCCACGACGCTGATCCGCGCGGAGACTCCTCGACCAATCAGAAGCCACCGTTGTCATCGCCCCGGATCGAGCATCTTTTTGTTTAAAACCGAAATAACAGATTTCAGCTAAAACTTCAAAAATTCATATCTCGAGTTTTGTAATTCCAATTTTGATGATCTTGGGATTTTTTAAATCAACACATTGTGTAGATTAATCTAGGCTATTTAAATTTCAAATTTGAATCGTGCACTCACATGTTATTTGTAGATCTCCATTAATCACTAATTTGGGCATAACTTTTAATCTATAAATCCTTTTTAGGTGAAATCAATTGCTATGGTTTTGTTTTAATGTCCTCTATCCTGTAGAAGCGTTGGAAAAATTAATTGTGCAACTTTATAACAGAAACCCTATTAATATTCATAATTGCCTATATTAAAACCCTAGTAATACTAATAAATGTAATTTGATAATTAATATGTTTTGCATGCATCATAACCATGTTATTAGCATAAGAGAACATAATTGTTAGTAATTATTGCTAGTTGTGAATTTTGTGCATTAATTTGATCATTGCATGGCATGCATACATGTTTTTGTATTGTTATTTTGTTTTTTATATTATGTTTGTTTTGTATGTTTATGTGTGGCTTGTTTTGCTTGTACTAGATTGTGAAGAGGAGCAAGTCTATTCTTGTTGCTGTTATTCTTGTTGTGATTGTTCATCCTATTGCCAAGGCAAGTGACACACCATCAAATCCCCATATTTTTACTATGCATTACTAGTGTTTTGAGTAGTATGCATGATAGGGGAATTTTTACTAAGTTATTATTATGCTATGCAAAATCCCAAGTAGTGTGTAGCAATCCTTTAGACTTGTTATTTTGGAGACTTAGTACTTAGTAGATGCTTAGCCTTGCTACAATTTTTTTTACTCAATGTTGTGGAAAAAAAATTCTAAGTATAAATTTCAATGAACCACCTGGGTGGATTTGGTTGTATGGTTGATGAGAGTTGAGTGTCGCCCCGAGGGGTGTTCACTTGTGGATTGCCACCCAGGAACAAATAGATTACCAAGTCCTCTAAGTTTAGTAGATTCCTGTGCAGCCCTTTGACATATGGGCTCTGTCTTGATCAACTAAGTTGTGAGAGTTTAGCCCATGCTTGACATGAAGATGTAGCAGAATTATAGGTGGAATGGATCTTGCTGGTTGGGTTGAATTTATTGCTTCTGGAAGATCTCGTCTCAATTCTCTCCTTTCCATGATGCACTCCGCGTGTATAGGATGTTTGGGCTAATTGAAGACAAAGGGTGAAAGTGCACAACCTCTGCAAAGTTAGAAACTATGATCATAGCCGTGTCCCCGGTAATGGACGATTTCGAGCAGTTGGACAAGGATGGACAGAAGAATCTCAAGACCTTTTCGAAGAAGTAAAATTTGGCTAAGGACACATTAGTTGTGGTGCTCATGGGTGTGTCCCATGGTGCCAACCTTTGAAAAGAAAACTGTTTTTCAAAAGTGTCAGGGAAAAACTTGCTTTCTGCAAATAGCCTAAACTCCACCAAGCCAGATATGCATGTAGTTTAGAATTGCCATTTTATATCCACCATAGTGTCATTTACCAGTACATTGTTTGTACTGAATCTCCTTCGAGAGCTGCATATTCCAACGTGCAGGTAATTGTGATGATGAATTTTGATCAAGTGCCTGGACTTGAGTCTACACCCAACATGTAATGCCTGTGGCACATGATTGAAGATGGAGGCTCATTGCTACCTTTACTTCTGCTGTTTAGAACTCTCAGTTTTGCTAGTCTTTCAAGACTATGAAGTTTGTAATAAAGCTATACTTGGCTATTCTGGATCTTTTGTAATAAATTTTGATACTTCTGCAATGATACTTTACATTTTGTTCTGTGGTGCTAGCATTGATCTAGGGACTAGCACTTAACACAGTAGTTCTTACATTATTAAATGTGAGGGCGCTACATAGTATCAGAGCCAGATTTATGCGTAGATGATTTGTACGGGTAGAACACATAGGGTATGTGGGCGTTGATGATCATGTTTTAGCCTCCTTGAGTATTTTATGATCTTAGTGGCATAGTAGGATGAACCTGCCCTAGACTAACTTTACGCGTACTTTGTACGCGAGACCTGTCTCACATGTGGCCGAGGGGGTGTCCATTTCTCCTACTATAGTTAAGATCTAATCTATGAAGGGTTTCTAAGGATATGTTTTATCAATGTTGTGGCTCATGTTCGTAGGTATGAATAAGCCCAAGCCACGTAAAATATGCAAAAATAAATTAGAGACATCTAACTTGTTTTTGCAGGACATGTGATGTGATATGGTCAATGTTACTAATTTGATGTATGAGATGATTTCTTTTGTAAATTATTGACATACCGGCAGGAGCCATATGGTTGTCTTATTATTTATGACATGCGTGCCGTATATCATATCCATGTGATATGTTATAATTTTGATGGACAATCAAGATGGAGGCGCCATGGACCTTGGTGCCATGCCGGTGGAATGATGGAGATCATACCATGATGCACAAGATGGAGATCAAGTGCAAGAAGGACCATATCATATCACATTATCCATGCATGTGATGTTAATCCTTTTATGCATCTTATTTTTCTTAGATCGCGACGGTAGAATTATAAGATGATCCCTCTCACTTAATATCAAGATAATAATATGTTCTTCCTTAGTATGCACCGTTAATAAAGTTCGTCGTTTTGAGACACCACGTGATGATCGGGTGTGACAGACTCAACGTTCGCATACAACGGGTGCTGACGAGCCTAGCATGTACAAACATGGTCTCGGAACACACGCAATACTACGGTTCTACTTGGCGAGCCTAGCATGTACATACATGGTCTCGGAACACGTAACCGAAAGGTAAAGCACGAGTCATATGGATGATATGATGAACATGTCGATGTTCGTCTTTGCAGCTACATCATCTCACGTGATGATCGGTTTTGGTGTAGTGAATTTGGTTTGTGTAATCACTAAAACGACCGAGGGATGTTGTTTTTTAGTGGGAGTTCATGTAGTAATTTTGAATTAACTTGAACTTATTTTATCATAAACAACCAATCAAAGTGAATTTGCACAAATTGTAGTATTTATTGGCATCCACAAACTACCTTACACTTATATTGTTAATTGAGATATAACTGTTATGATCTGGTAAAATCATTTAAGATTGGTACCGTATTAGTGAAATTTAAGATTGAGTCCTATTGTAGATTTTTGGTATTTCCTACCTAGCTCCATATGATTAATGATTGATTGATCTAGAGAGCAAATAATTCCTACTTAGAATCCAGAGCCATGCTTGCTTCCATATTACTTTATCTTCAAAAGAATGTTTTGTTGATCAAGGTGATTTAGGAACTGAAAAGAGTTGTTTTTAGAAACAATCAAGTGGAAGATATATTGATATCTAGAAACTTATTTGTGGCAACATGACTGAGTATAATTTAGCGTGACAATGTATGCTTATATTATTTGAATATATGCAATGATTGAAGACGCTAGGCGTTTGAATCTTCCAAGAAGTTGGGCGCTAAAAATTATTCTCTAAATTCCTTCCTTCGAGCTATAGTAGCATAATCACAAAATTGTTATGATAGGATGGATTAAAAGTATGGGTAAAATCGTTTACCTTACTTGGATATTGCTAAGAGTGGAATCTGGAAGAATGCTATTAATATGGTGATATTAGTAGAACAATCAAACTCAAAGTATGACTCAATGGGTGATAGTATATGACTAACACGCCAAGGAAAATGAGCTAGTACAACTAGAATTGTTTGATGTTGAATGATTCTTCTTGCAAAGAAAAGGGAATATTGAAAATAAAATTACAAAAAGGTATATGACAGAAAAAGAAGATAACTGGAAAAGTCCAGCTCAGGTCTATATGCTTGATATACAAGTTATAGATGTATTACTAGTTAACAAAGTATTTTTTGGGTATTTTGATACCAGATTGATTGTATGAGTTGTCATACAAAGCAACACAATGCAAGAAATACAAGGGCCTAAAAGGAACTAGTAGTATATGTGAAATCGATCATGACAAGAACAGAAATAAAGTGTTATTATGTTCATTGTCGTATCGAACCAAACATTCAAGATTTATTTTAAGAACTTAATAAGTTGTTATTTTGTTCCGGTCTTTTGTGAGAACAAATGAGATTGTTCAAACTATGACCATATTCCATAATTGATGGATGAGTTAATATAAATCGTGTTGGTAAAGTAAACATCTATAAGACTAAATGCTAAACGTTGCAAGACGTAAAAGAATTTCACTTAAATTGTGACGCCACATTTTTAGTTCATATCGGAAAATAAAACATGAAAGGAACTCCATGTTGATGGACTTCCGGAGTCATTTTATTTTTTGAATAAATTGACACTTGTGAGACCTCTTCCAAAAGATGACGAGAATTCCGTTCATGGGCCAAATGGACGACTAATTTAATGGAGATTGTACATATTGATGTATATAGTCCATTATGTATAGTCATGTGTGGTGGATTAATTTTTCTTTCATAAAATTCCGTCGATGATTTGAGTAGATATATGAGTATATCTATTTAAAGAGAATGGATTTTGACATTTTTGAATTGGTTCAAATTATTGTTAGTATACAGTAAAAAATCATTGTAACAAGATAATCTAGTATTTATGATTGGATCATAAAGGATAAAGTTTGAGTTACAAGTTTAGCAAAACATCCGAGGAGTTGCATAATTGTTCTACAACTTATACTTCTCGAATACCCCACATTAGTTTGGAGTATTCAAGAGACAAAATCAAACCTTGTTGGACATGGTAAGATTAATAAAATTGCCATTTTAATTTTGTAGTTTATACATTAGAGACAACCGCTTTTACACTGAAAAGAGCGTCATCATAATCCGTTGAAATTGACACCATATAAGTTATGGCTTGGGTAGTGACCCGAAATTGTCTTTTTCTTATGTTTTGGTATGCATAGCATGTGTAAAATGTTTACAACCAAACTAGGATAAATATATGTTTATAAGGTTATCCCAAAGAATACATTAGGTATTTCTCCTATCACCAAACCAGAGACAAATGTTGTTTGTTAGAAAGGGTTGATTTCTCGAGAAAGTAGTTCTTGCGAAACAAGTGAGTGGAAGGACAATACAAACTCAACGAGATTAGAGAATCTTTGTTAACATGTCAAGAGTAGCGCAACACTGGAAGTTGTTCTAGGGTTTCCTATTTTGACAAAGTAGAAGACACTACATGTGGTGTAGATACTTCGAATGAGTTTGTGAGCTGAACCACAAAAGTCTTAAAACTTTGTACTTAGACCAACTTGTGGTTTAAAAGTAAAGTGTTGTTTTGACAACAAAGGACCTGGAACTTATGAAGGAAGCATATGATGGGCCTTGACTTCGTAAAATTGGCTACGAGTCATTATTATTTGTGATAGTATTCCTGTATGAATATCAAGTATGTGACTTGGTAGTCTTTTCGAAAGGCATGATGCCTAACGATAGCAAACGGGTCTATATAGCGACAAAGACATGGATTTTTTTTACATCCTTTGAAACTTGTTCTTGTAGAAAAGATGTTTTCGACGAAGTTCAAAGAGTTGACTACTACAAGATTTTGATCTTCAGTAGTGATACTTTAGTCTTTGTGGATAGTTCTAGCAAAAGTTACATATTATGATATGGCAGTTGAATAACAAAAACCAAGTTTCCTCTCAAGGAAGTTTGATCAAGGATGTGTACTTGACACAGTCTGAGAGTTTTGTAAAATTCAAAAGATTGCTGGAAAGGTATGCACACTTCAATGGCTGAAGTGAGCATAACGAAGTTGGAATCTTTACTTTAATGAAGTTATAAAAAAGGTTTGATTCCATCATGAACGGTAAAGATGCTTGTAGAATTACAAGAAATTAAGTGGGAGCGCTAAGACATATTTCCAATGCTTTATGTAGATGACATATGGTTGTTTTGAAAATATGTATTATAAATTAACACGGTTAAGATTTTCATATTGATGAAAGGCTTAGGAGATATTGGACATCGATATCTATAAGAGATTGATTGAAGCGCCTAATATGGTTGAGCCAAATTACATAGATGAGATATTGAAATAAGTCAATATCGAAATGACAAGAAGGAGTTCTTGCCACATGGGAAATAATTTAGCAATATTCAACCGTTTTGACACATGATGAGCATCACTGAAATTGAGATTTCTAAGTCATGTGTTCCATGCTATGTACACAACCAGATGAATCATGTGCTATAAAATGTTATAGCAGGATAATTCATATGATGATTAGACAACAATGGGAGAGATCTTTATGCCATTTTCTAGAAATGCTAAAGGATATGTTTTCCTATATAGTAATGACAAAATATTCGTTGTAATATGTTACACTAATAGTCTTGTCATTTATTCAAATAATTTTATCTCAATTAAAATATGTGATGAAGGGTAGCATAATAGGCTGGAAGAAAGTTCCATGCTGGATTTGAATGAGTTTCAAAATTAAAGTATTGTGACGGGTACTACAACAAAGGCTAAGTATATTGTTGCGTTGACAACAAATAATATGAGTATTTTGTTTCAAGGAGTTCTTCATCGAACTTGGTGTATTTCCAAGAATGTCGGCACTATGAAGCTACATTTCACAATGTTAGTAACATTAGTTTAAGCTGAGGAATTAAGTTCTCACCGATTGACCAAATATATACAAAGCCATCTCATTAGAGAATGAGTGATGCGTATAGACGCAAAGACATGCAAATAAAATAGGACCTGAACAGTTCAGATCTTTTTTCTGAAGTTTACCACATGCGAAGTATGGTAATAACACTGGAATGCCATATGTGTTAAGTGCTTACAGACTAGATTATTGACTCTAATACAAGTGGGAGAATGAAGGGAATATGCCCGAGAGGCAATAATAAAGTAGTTATTATCTTATTCCTTGTTTATGATAAGTGTTTATTTCTCATGCTAGAATTGTATTAACCGGAAACGTTGATACATGTGTGTTTAATAAACAGACAATCGTTAGTAAAGCCTCTCTTTTAAATAGCTCGTTGATTAACCAATGATCAAGGTTTCCTGATCATGAACATTGAATGTTGTTAATAACGGGGTCATCTCATTAGAAGAATGATGTGATGAACATAAACCCAAACTAGGTATAACAACACGATCAAGTCATTTAGTTTATGTTGTTATGTCATACATACGAAGTAACCTCATTCCCTAGACCATGAGATCATGTCAATCACTAATACCGGAACGGTGCTTTGATGTCATCAAATGTCACGCCGTAACAGGGTGACTATAAAGGTGCCGTTGGGTTTTCAGAAAGTGTTAGTTGAGGCTCATGGAACAAGAGTGGGATTTGTCCATCCAAATGACGGAGAGATATACTCTGGGCCCTCTCGGTGATATCACATCGACACCGCTTGCAAGCACGTGACTAGGTCACAAGGATGTCATTTCACGGAACGAGTAAAAGAGTACTTGTCGGTAATGAGATCAAACTAGGTATGGTTGATACGATCTCGAACAAGTAAAATATCACGAGACAAAGGGAATAGTTACGACGTTGATGGTTAACACGATCACGAGATTCATCGCTGAATATATAGGAGTCATGTAACATCCCAAGTATGAAAACTCCCAACTTAGAATGTTTGTTTCTTGTTTTTGTTTCAAATGCATCATGTCATCATATCCACACATGTGTTGAGTTTGAATTTCAAATCAAATGACAAATCAATATGTTTCACACTTGGTCTGTTACAACTTTTTCAAATAAAACATTCAAATCAAACCATTTATTTGTTTCCAATAAACTTGAATTTCGAAATAATTAACTTGCTAAAATTTCAATATTTCCAATTATTGAAAAATTCACTCAATTTCGATTAAAATTCAAACATCCAAAAATATTTAAATTTTTTGAAAACAAAACATCATGCAACTGGGCATTTACAATGCTTAATCAATAGAAATTAATTTCATGAATTTTGAAACTCAAAAACTTGTTCAAAACCTTTCCTTTGCTTTCTCTACAAAAAAAAAACACCGGGAAAAAATAAATAAAAGGAAGCATTGGGGGAGGCAGGCCAGCCCAAGTGGGCCGAGCCCACCTCAACCCCAAAGCCCAGGCGCCCACGACCCCCCTGTCGTCTTCCTCCTCTGTACGGAGACAGAGGAGGGGAGGCCACCCCACCTGCAGAGCTCCACCTGCTCCCCCTCCTACTTAATCCCCTCGACCTAACCCTAACCCTTTCTCATCTCTCCCTTCTTCCTCCCCTCTCCCGCCGTCGCCCTTCTCCTCTACTCTCGGTGCTCTCTGGAACATCAACCACAACACGTCTCCGGCAACTCCTCGCCGTGCCGCCATCGCCGTGGTCACCGCGGCACCGCGCGGACGGCGGGAATGGAACCGGGAGGGTTCCACCTCCATTTTGGCTGAAGAAGGCGCGGCCGGAGACGGCTCCAGGCGACCGCGCCGTCCATGTTTTCCGCCGTCGACGTCGCTGCGACCATCTCCATCCGCGTCCGCCTCCCGCTCGCCAGGCCATCGAGGTGAGCGCCCCTGCCCCTTTTCTCCTCCTCCCCTCTGCCTTTCTCCTTTCCCCTCCGCGGGCGGGCCACCGCCCCGAACGCACGCCCAACGCGGCGCGCCCACGCCGGCAGCAGCGCCTGGGTCGCTCGCCGTCGTCGTTCCTCCCTGTACCGATCGGTAACTGAACTTGGTTCAGTTACGTCAGAGTATAGTCCGAGGCGTTACCTCAAAACCGCACGACCCTGTACCTATCAACAAACGCAGCAACAGCCCAATGGTTAGCGCCACCCCACGCGCACCCTGGATCGCGAGTTCGAGTCCCCCGAGTAGCAAAAACCACCCCTTTTTCGGCCTTTTTCTTTTGTTTCCCGAAATCCAGAAAAACAGATCTGAGGCTTTATTTGTAAAATCCATAACAAATTGAAAATTGCTCCAATTTCAATGATTCAAGTTTCTGTGGATTCAGAATCTTGTGCTCTATCTATTAGTCACAAAGTTGAAACATGTTTATGTAATAAAGTTTGCACTAAATAATTAAATACAGAAAATGCAATAAAAATTGGAAACTTTGGGAATTCATAACTTGAGTTTTGTTCACCCAAATTGAGCAAACTTGGGCTCTAAAAATTTGTCTTAACAAACTCTACACAGTGGTATTTTATTTGGTCACAATTGAATTAAATTTGAACATTTTTTACTTCTGTTTACTAAAAAGGGCATAATAAAAATGGTTATGGAAAATTGCATAATAAATTCAATAATGATCCAAAAATTATGTTTAATAGCTCAAAATGTTCACTGAAACATTTTATACATGTTTTCAACCTTTTCAATACATTTTGTTCACTGTTTTTCCTAATTAAAATTGGAGTAATAATTCAATACTTTAATTACACCTTTTAAATTGCAAAATTCATAACTTGGGCGTAGAATTTCCAAATTCAACAAACCAAATATGTTTTCCATTCCATTTTTCATGAACTTTGCAAATATCAACTTTGTGTTCTGTTTTAAATAAATTAAATTGCTGAAAACAACTGTTTCTTAATTAAGTCATTTAAAATTGTCAAATTAATAACTTGCTCATTTTAAATCCATTTTCAACAAATGAAATGTGTATTCCATCTAAATTTTTGTGTTCTTTCCAAATATGAATTTTGTTATCTGTTTTGAACCTTTAAAATTGGTGAAAACAACAAATGCTTGTGTAACTCACTTAAGAAGCCAAATTTCATAACTTAATAAATAAAATTCCAAACTTGGTAAACAACATTTCAAATTGAAGCTAATGTTGTTTTCTTATTGTTTTCATCATCCATGCATCATTCTAATCAACTTTCACATGATGGTTATTTGTAGATCACTTAATTCAACCTCAATTCTTGGGCCTTTCTATATGCAACCCAAATTGCATATGGGCCCAAATTAAATATGTTTACCATGTCAACTAGATTATCTTTGATGCATCAATTAAACTGTCATGCATCATCCCATGTTTGTGCATTATGCCATGTTATTGATTGTCCGTCTCTCTTCGTTGTTTGTTTGCTTCTTCTCGAATAGACGACGACGTTGAGACAGACGAGGTTTACGATACTATTTCAGAGGAGTTAACTCAGTACCAGGCTACTGAGTTTGCAGGCAAGTATTCACTCACATGAACCATTGTGTCCTTTCCACACTGGATACCGATACTTTCCGTTGTCTAATCTGCTAGCCTTATGATTCGTTGCTTGTGTTCCGATCCTATCACATGTCATCCTGCAACCATGAATATAGCCTCACCCCACACCTACAACCCTGTTGTTTGTTAGCCTGTGTCGTAGTATCATGCTTAGGTTTGTTGTGCTCGAGTCTTGTTGTCATTTATCTTATCACCTGTTTAGTTTGATAGATGGGCTTGTTATAATCAATATCATGTTAATGCTTGGGGTAATAATACTAATTTGATGATAAGGCACCGGCAGGAGGCCCGGGTTAGGGTTTTGAAGCCTGCTAGTGTCGACCATAATTAGGAAAAGGGTCTTGTCCTCTGATCCATGATGAGCGTGCTCACCGCATCCGGGTGGTCGTATGGAACCCCCTGTTGGGACGCGTAGAGATAAACAAAACTTTTCCTACGCGATGCTTCCAAGATCTAGCCGAGGTAGAAGGTCACGATGATTACCACTAGACGCGCAGGTGCGGATTATCGATGCAGCGCGTTGGGGCAGTGCAGTCCCACGATCCGATCCGGCCGATCCAATCCCTCGAACGTCGAAGTGCTGAACGTACAGCACCTCTGCCGGTATCCACACGTACGAGGAGGAGCTCCGACGGCGGACTGCTAGGTCCGGTGCGGCGGCTGGACTGAGTGGGGCTAGGGTTCCCAACGCATGGGAGAGTGGACTAACGTGCCCGCTGGGCAACCTGCGCCCCTCTTTATATAGCGTATGGTAATGGGCTTCACAACACTTGTGGCCCATTCCCTCTGTGAGTCCGACTCACAAAACCAGTCCATTTCCGGTTCGGGTCCAACCCGACCAATACTTGCTCCCGCTCTTAAGTGTGCGACCCTGCAGGCTCATGGCGACTTGGACACGATTGGAGTCCTACTCTCAATCGATCAATCGGTAGCGGCTCCTAGCAGAACGTGCCGACTCCAAAGTTCCATTGAGTCATGACGACATACCTTTCAATGTGATATTCATCTTAGTCCTTTTTGCCTCACGATATACCTTGTCGAACTATAGGCGATTTATCGTCATCCCTTAAATAGTTCAACTCTCTTCTCGATCCGTGATATGCGATTCATCTGACTAACTCTTAGTCAACCGACACAGTTAACACTTAACTGAGTCGCGCATGGCCATGCTTCCTGAATCATATCACTCGAGAGGGCCCAGAGAATATCTCTCCATTAGGAGGGGCAAAATCCCATCTTGATTATCCACATCACGCAGCTTGCTTCTCATTCGACCCGAACTCTGCCTTTATAGTTGCCTTGTCACAGAACAACGTTTGACAGAACCTAATTCGGTGATCCACAACTCGGATTGTGCGACAACCTCAGGTCTAAGGATTACATTGATTGATACATGCAAATGACGACTTGATCGTTGCATCTCAATGTGGGTCATTCCGACTTGCTAAACTCTTTAGCCAAGTCCGTGAACATTGGAATGGCATCACCATGCCCATGACAAGTGGAACCGTGTCATCAGCCAACACTCACATTAGTCTAGGGTGTGTGTCCAGCACAACCTTAACGACCAAGGACAATTAGTATGAACAACATGAATACATAGTTCCACAATCGAATCACATATTCAATGACATATATCAGATGTTCAAACAAGGACAACCTAATAACTTTATGAATACAGTGGGAATTACATCATACATGATTGCCTCTAGGGCATATTCCCAACAGTCTCCCACTTGCACTAGAGTCAATCATCCTAGCATCATATGCCTAGGCATCTAATGCCCATACCTCTCGTGTGCGCCTCATGCTTAGGCTGTGGTAGCGCCTTTGTCAACGGATCTGCAATGTTTGCATCCGTGTGTACTTTGCATAACTTGATATCACCTTGTTCGACAAACTGGCGAATGAGGTGGTACCGCATGAGTATATGTTTGTTCTTCTGGTGTTGTCTAGGTTCCTTGGCTTGTGCGATAGCACCATTGTTGTCACAATATACGTCCAAAGGATTGGACGCGCCCTGAACCACACCAAGATCTATCAGGAGGTTCCTGATCCAAACAGCTTCCTTTGCCGCCTCTGAGGCAGCAATATACTCAGCCTCTGTTGTAGATGCAGACACCGTATCTTGCTTGGAACTCTTCCAGCTCACAGCTCCTCCGTTCATTACGAACACGTATCCCGATTGCGAACGAGAATCATCTGAGTCGGTGAGATAACTTGCATCCGTGTAACCCTTTACACTGAATTCCTCATCACCTCCATAAACTAGGAACATTTCCTTAGTATTTCTCAAATACTTAAGGATGTTTTTAACCGCTGCCCAGTGGGCTTCGCCAGGGTCAGCCTGGTATCTGCTCGTAACACTTAGAGCATAGGAAACATCTGGCCTAGTACAAATCATGGCATACATGATGGATCCGATTGCCGAAGCATACGGGATCACACTCATCCGACTTCGCTCATCAGTTGTCGAAGGACACTGAGTCTTGCTAAGTTTTATGCCATGGGACATCGGTAAGAATCCCTTCTTGGACTCTTCCATTTTGAATTTCTTCAAAACCTTGTCCAGATAAGTACTCTGACTCAATCCAATGAGCCGCCTTGATCTATCTCTATAGATCCTGATTCCTAATATGTAAGTTGCCTCACCCAAATCCTTCATTGAGAAACTCCTTTCCAATGACTCTTTGGTTTCTTGCAACATCATGACATCATTTCCAATCAGTAATATGTCATCACATATAAGATTAGAAAGTTTACTTTGCTCCCACTAAACTTCTTGTATAAACAAGAATCATGATCACTCTTGATGAAGCCAAACGATTTGACTACCTCATCAAAGCGAATGTTCCAACTCCGAGATGCTTGCTTCAACCCATAAATGGATTTCTGAAGTTTGCATACCTTGTCAGCATTAGCTGGATTGACAAAACCTTCGGGCTGTATCATATACACGTCCTCAGTTAAATTTCCATTAAGGAAAGCCGTCTTGACATCCATCTGCCATATCTCATAATCGAAATAGGCTGCTATGGCTAACATGATCCGAATTGATTTAAGCATCGCTACGGGCGAGAAAGTCTCATCGTAGTCAACTCCTTGAACTTGTCGGAACCCCTTCGCGACAAGTCGTGCTTTATAGACGGAAATATTTCCATCCATATCAATTTTCTTCTTAAAGACCCATTTGCACTCGACGGGTCTTGCACCGTCAGGCAGATCAACCAAATTCCAAACTTGGTTTTCATCCATGGACTTTAACTCGGATCTCATGGCTCCAAGCCATGACTCGGAATCAGATCCCACCATTGCTTCCGAATAAGTTGCCGGCTCATTACTGTCTAACAGTAAAACATCTCGAGCACTCTGTAATCTGGCAGATCTCCGTGGTTCAGGTGCTGTTACCGGTGTGGGTACCACGACCGGCTCAGCCTCCAAGGCGTTCGCCGACTCGCCCCTAGCCGGTTCCTCTCGAATTTCTTCGAGTTGCACTGTGCTCCCACTGACTTCCCGACCAAGAAACTCTTTCTCAAGGAAGACACCATTCCGAGCGACAAACACTTTGCCCTCTTCCCGGTTGTAGAAGTAGTACCCCAAGGTTTCCCTCGGATACCCCACGAAAATACACTTATCCGACTTGGGCCTGAGCTTGTCCGACTGAAGTCGCTTGACAAATGCCTCACAACCCCAAATCTTAAGAAAAGACAAACTTGGCTTTTTGCCAGTCCACATCTCATGTGGTGTCTTCTCTACTGACTTCGATGGTACTCTGTTTAGTGTGAAAGCTGCAGTTTCTAGACAATAACCCCAAAATGATAAAGGTAGATCTGTCCGACTCATCATTGATCGTACCATGTCCAACAAGGTCCGATTTCTCCGTTCCGATACACCGTTTCTCTGCGGTGTACCCGGCGGAGTGAGTTGAGGAACTATTCCACAACTCTTTAGATGGTCATCAAACTCATGGCTCATGTACTCGCCTCCACGGTCCGACCGTAGAAACTTTATTTTCTTGCCGAGTTGATTTTGTACCTCACTCTGGAATTCCTTGAACTTTTCAAAGGCTTCCGACTTGTGTTTCATTAAATAGATATATCCATACCTACTCAAATCATCAGTGAAGGTAATGAAGTACTCATAACCACCTCTAGCTGTCGTGCTCATTGGTCCACATACATCACTATGTATTAGTTCCAACAAGTCGGACGCCCTTTCACAACTCCTTGCAAAAGGTGTCTTGGTCATCTTGCCTAGTAGACATGATTCGCATGTCTCGAATGACTCTAAGTCAAACGAAGTTAGAAGTCCATCATCATGGAGCTTCTTCATGCGCTTCCAACTTATATGACCAAGTCGACAGTGCCAAAAGTAAGTCATATTCAGATCATTTGGTTTCAACCTTTTAACATTTATGTTATAGACAGATTCACTATCAAGATTTAAAATAAATAACCCGTTCTGAACGGGTGCAAAGCCATGAAACATATCTTTCAAATATAAAGAACAACCATTATTCTTAATATTCGACTCATAACCTTGTCTCATCAAACATGAGGCGGAAATAATGTTTCGACTAAGCGCTGGAACATAATAACAATTATTTAGTTCCAAAATAAATCCTGAAGGTAAATGAAGTTGCATCGTGCCGACTTCCAACGCAGCGACTCTCGCCTTGTTGCCGACCCGAATGTCAACCTCTCCTCTTGCCACGCTCCTAGTTCTTACCAGTCCCTGCAACGAGTTGCATATGTGAATAACTGATCCGGTATCATATACCCAAGAACTATTAGGCGCATCAGCAAGATAAATGTCTATAACATTGCACACAAGCGTACCTGAGTTGGAAGTCACACCTCCACTCTTGGCTCTGTCAGCCAAATACTTGGTGCAGTTCCTCTTCCAGTGGCCATCTTGCTTGCAATAGAAGCAATTGGCTCCGGCTGTAGGAGAAGTCTTAGTCTTTGAGGGAGCACTCTGGACAGGGCCATGGGTGCTACCTCCTGACTTATCCTTCTTCTTCTTAGTCCAAGAACTCTTCTTGAACTTAGCCTTATTCTGCACCATCAACACTTGACTGGTGCCTTTCTTGATATCAGCCTCTGCCGTTTTGAGCATCCCATGTAATTCAGTGATACTCTTATCCATACCATGCATATGGTAGTTCGAGATGAACGAACCATACGCACTAGGAAGAGAGTTCAGAATTATATCAGTAGCGAACTCTTCGTTAATTGGGAAGCCTAGCCGATCCAAAGACTGTATGTAACCAATCATCTTGATTACATGCGGACTCAGTGGATCACCATCTTTCAGCTTACAGCCAAGCAAAGCTTGAGAGACTTGATACCTCTCAGTCTTTGCTTGAGCCTGGAACATACTTTTGAGGCTTTCGATCATATCGTAGGCCTCAACATTCTCGAACTGCTGCTGCAAGTCCGGTTCCATGTGTGCAAGCATAAGACAGCTAATCTCCGTAGACTCATCTCTAGCCTTACGGTAGGCATTCATGACAGCGACAGTCGCATCGTCATCAGGCTCATCTGGAAGTGGAGTTTCTAGAACATGTTCTTTCTTGTCATGTTTGAGGACTATCCTCAGATTACGATACCAGTTGGTGAAATTAGTTCCATTAAGCTTATCTTTCTCTAGGATTGACCTCAACGCAAACGCGGACAACTGAGGAAGGTTGCTAGGTGCCATTGATCTACAACAGAAAATACGCAAAAACACTTAAGACATGTATTCATAAAAGAGCAGGCATATTAAACGCTTTAATACTTATGCTCCCACTAGAACCAACATCCCTCCGATGGTTGCTAAGTGATTCAAGATCCCAAATAAGCAAGCCGACTAGTGAGCTTTAGCATCACCGCTAGCCGTCAAGTGATCTAGGTAGGCAACACCTTGCCAATCGTATCTCTATACGACTCCTGTTAGTTGGGTGACATCACATGCCCCGGCTCCCAACCTACCTCGCCCCGAGCCCCACAACCGTTGTGATGGACTCGTCTAGATTACCAAGTGCTTCTGCTTGTAAGAGTCCGACTCAAACCCACCTAACCGGAAAGAATTGGTAGCACCTCAATTTCATGAGCCCACTACCAAGAATGTCCGACTTGTGATGGTGCAACACTGGCGGGGCGACCGACTAGACCTTCTTTGAGGGATTAAAGAATCTACCAACTATCTAAATAGAGGTAAATAGAGACATAACAATAACACAAATAAAGCAATTATAATGTGAAATGGTATGGCTCTCTTCATGGTGATCTCCATCTCCACAAAGCTTGCAAGTCGGCTCGTGCCAACTCTTGTCACGTGCCATCTTGCTCCATGTAGCCGACCTGTACATCGACTTGCATGCCTTCCGGGTTCTCCAACAAGCTACACTAGCTAGTAAATCAAAATTTACATAGAGAATCCGACACGCAGGCCGGTATACAATAAAATGACAGCACCTAGGCTCCAGCCGGCTGACATAAACATGATACGCAGATCATGTATGGATTACACACATCACATGCACATAAGCCATACCATTCACAACTTCCTGCAAAAAACAAGTTATGCATAGATACGATATCTACCGGCGTTGTGAACTCGCAACGACATCTAAGGCGCTACGACAGGGCGAAGCCGGCGGTCCCATCTGCATTCCGATCATGGATTTCTTCATCGGATAAAACGATTTTACCCGAATCTGATCCATATTCCGATTCGACCAAACTCTTTGATCTTCGATCACCGCAACTGGATTTATGTGTCACGGTATACCCCGATGGCGGAAACCGACCGGTAGGGGTAAGTTGTTCCACGACCTTAGCAGTATGATCACGGAAACCAGATCATCCATTAACCCCGAGTACGATTGATCCAATCAACCTTGTACAAAACCGATCTATCTCATAGACCGACCACCAAAACAGCAATTAGATCACATCTAACGCTAACTACATATCACATATGTACGGATCTCGGGCCTAATACGAGAAGCTACCGCTCTGATACCACTGTTGGGACGCGTAGAGATAAACAAAACTTTTCCTACGCGATGCTTCCAAGATCTAGCCGAGGTAGAAGGCCACGATGATTACCACTAGACGCGCAGGTGCGGATTATCGATGCAGCGCGTTGGGGCAGTGCAGTCCCACGATCCGATCCGGCCGATCCAATCCCTCGAACGTCGAAGTGCTGAACGTACAGCACCTCTGCCGGTATCCACACGTACGAGGAGGAGCTCCGACGGCGGACTGCTAGGTCCGGTGCGGCGGCTGGACTGAGTGGGGCTAGGGTTCCCAACGCATGGGAGAGTGGACTAACGTGCCCGCTGGGCAACCTGCGCCCCTCTTTATATAGCGTATGGTAATGGGCTTCACAACACTTGTGGCCCATTCCCTCTGTGAGTCCGACTCACAAAACCAGTCCATTTCCGGTTCGGGTCCAACCCGACCAATACTTGCTCCCGCTCTTAAGTGTGCGACCCTGCAGGCTCATGGCGACTTGGACACGATTGGAGTCCTACTCTCAATCGATCAATCGGTAGCGGCTCCTAGCAGAACGTGCCGACTCCCAAGTTCCATTGAGTCATGACGACATACCTTTCAATATGATATTCATCTTAGTCCTTTTTGCCTCACGATATACCTTGTCGAACTATAGGCGATTTATCGTCATCCCTTAAATAGTTCAACTCTCTTCTCGATCCGTGATATGCGATTCATCTGACTAACTCTTAGTCAACCGACACAGTTAACACTTAACTGAGTCGCGCATGGCCATGCTTCCTGAATCATATCACTCGAGAGGGCCCAGAGAATATCTCTCCATTAGGAGGGGCAAAATCCCATCTTGATTATCCACATCACGCAGCTTGCTTCTCATTCGACCCGAACTATGCCTTTATAGTTGCCTTGTCACAGAACAACGTTTGACAGAACCTAAGTCGGTGATCCACAACTCGGATTGTGCGACAACCTCAGGTCTAAGGATTACATTGATTGAGACATGCAAATGACGACTTGATCGTTGCATCTCAATGTGGGTCAGTCCGACTTGCTAAACTCTTTAGCCAAGTCCGTGAACGTTGGAATGGCATCACCATGCCCATGACAAGTGGAACCGTGTCATCAGCCAACACTCACATTAGTCTAGGGTGTGTGTCCAGCACAACCTTAACGACCAAGGACAATTAGTATGAACAACATGAATACATAGTTCCACAATCGAATCACATATTCAATGACATATATCAGATGTTCAAACAAGGACAACCTAATAACTTTATGAATAGAGTGGGAATTACATCATACATGATTGCCTCTAGGGCATATTCCCAACACCCCCCTCGACTTTGATCTGATCCGCAGTTTGTCCGAAGAGCCACACTTAGTTCGGGTGTTCCATTTGCGCATACGCATGAATGGGTCGCGCCCATGGTTGATTATTATGATGATGATGATGCATATAGGGCGAGGCCTGTGGTGCCGGGGGGTGTGGTTTTCACCCTTGCGCTTAGGTTAGGTCGGACTGGCCGGGACCTTATAGCTCCGTGGCTCCTAGGACAGGTTGTAGAGATGGTTCGAGTCGTGTTGAGTCCACCTGAGTTTTAGTTGGTGGCTCGAGTGTGTACGGGTACTGGAGCACACCCTGCAGGGATGAATCTTCTCGAGAAGCCGTGTTGTCCGCGGTTATGTGACGACTTGGTGAAAGTGCTGGCTAACAAGTACTCAGACAACTTACACCTAATTAATAATAATTTGACTAGTAATAGGCATATTGTCACAATAACCTGAACCTTCATTAATCCAACTGTGTGAGTTATCCTCAGATTGCTTCTTTGGATAAGGGGCGAGATCCAGGATGGGTTTGTTTGAGGTTAGTGGTAGTTGGCTCCGATGCGCTATCTTATCCCCTTCTTTTAGCCGGAGGTTGTAGCGTGTCTTTCTGTAGTTGGTTAGCGCAGCCCGCTGCCGCTTCTTTGTATCACCTATCTTCCGTTGGACCCAAAGCATCTGTACTTGGTGTTGTCGGGTACACTTTGGTATCTTGTGCGTCTTGCTTGCCAGTACTCGTCTGTACTGACCCCTTTGGGGCTGCGTGTTCTGCAGACTACGTTCCGAGGATCCCCATGGTGGCTACTACGTGGAAGATGACGAGGCTGCTGACGAGTAGATAGCGGACCCGGGCAGGATCCGAGACTTCGTGGATGGGCTCCGTTCTTTTCGTTTCCGGCCTCTTAGGCCTATTTGGATCTTGTCTGTACTCAGACACTTTGGATGCTTTCGCTGTGATGTAATGATGACTTGTTGGGACATGTGTTCTCTGTATGACTGTATTTGCTATCTCTGCTCTAGTGAGAGCTTTTGCCACTTATTTCTATTTCTTTGTGTCTTAGAGATTTGTTGTGATATCACTTGTTCAAACGCCGTTGACGTACCATGTGTGTATGTGATGAAGTACGTCAATGGAAGTATTCGGATTTCTATTGGATGGTTTCACAGACGATGAATAGTAGAGGATGGTTGTCACACGTTTACGTGTTGGCCTACTCATATTGAGATGCGGGTGCAGGTAGGCCCCGTAAGCCATTTATCTACTGTTTAGCGGGCTTTGAGTATCCTCTAAAAGTCAGGGTGCGACAAGTCATCACGGATCTTCAGATCCCGCTGTTTATTATTGATCGGAGAGGTGTCTCGATCATGTCTATGTTATTCGCGAACCGTAGGGTGACACACTTAAGGTTCGATGACGCATTTGAGAGGATACAGAATATCGAAGAATGTTTTGGACAACACCAAAATTATTTCGGGGAAAATTGAAATAGTTCAAGGGTTTTTTATCGAATGATTGTTAATAGAATTAACAAATGATTTGAGGTGATACATGCAAATGTTTGTTAATGGAATTAACAAATATTAAAATAAAGAAATAAAAATATGTTATTTATTTATTAAAGAAAAATGTTTGGATTTTCTAAGTGGAGTTTTAAGGGAGCATGAGTGGGTGTGAGTGGGGCTTCCACTCACATGAAGAGGGAAGAGGTGGGGGCACCACCATGGCTGGAGGCACCACCCTTGGGCTTCCTCCCTCTCCCTATAAAAGGAGGGTGAGGGCTCCTCCTTCTCACACACTTGTCCTACCTCCTTTGCTCTCCACCCGCTGCTCCATTCCATGGTATCGCGCTTGGCGAAGCGCTGACCATGTGATTCTTCACCGCACCACGCTGTCGTGCTGCTGGAGTTCCGGGGGATCCTCTACTTCCCCTGCCATGCTGGATCGAGGGAACGGAGGTATTAATCGAGCTGAACGTGTGACCGATCACGGAGCCACCGCCGGATTGCGGTGCACATCTTCTCTCTCGGGATCGGTGTGAGTACGACTACGCCAACAACGAGATTCGATCTCGTAACGCTTAGAGTCTTTGAGGGTATGTTTTTTAAGACTCTTTCTCCCTGTTGCTCTTCATCTCCTAGATTAAATCTTGACCCTTTGGGTATCTCTCGCATAGAATTTTTTTTTTGTTTTCTATGCAACGTATCCTTTAAAAAAAAGAACCAGAAGAGGAGAAAAAAAACGCTAGCGAGATGATTTGGGGCGCTCATCTCGAGCTGGGCCAGTTGGCTAGACCCATGTAGAGCGAGCCAACACTCTCGTGCAGGCGAGTTATGGGCTCCTATTTACTACCCGCGGTGCCGCCTGCGCTGCAAGTTTTTCCCCCTTGTCAGTTAAAAAAAATAAAAAAAGTTTGAAAAAAATAAATTTAAACAAAATATTAAAAAAAAAACAGAAAACCACGACCAACAAAAAATAATGTGAACAAAAAGAAATTTGCATAAATTTTCTTTTGAACAAAAATAAAATTAAACAAAAACAAATTTGAACAAAAAAAATTAAACAGAGAAACAAAAAAAATTAAACAGAGAAACAAAAAAAATAAAAAATGGACCGGACGCCGTAAATGGGCCAGCCCATCGGGGGACCTCAAAATGCGCCGCCAACGGGCCACAAATAGGAAATGCTAGGCAAGTCGAGCCTATGAATGCTGGAAGCGATGCATAGGCTCCCCCTCCAGCGGGCGCCGGGGACCCCCTCCCTGGCGCCCGGGCGATCCCCCGCTATCGTTTCGCTTCAGAGATTCTCTGATGGGCCTGCTAGAAACAGCCCATTTATCTGGGCATAGAAGTTTCAGTACAAGCGCTGCTCCTTCGCTGCGCCTAGGCCCCACTAGGGCTGGTCCCGCATTGTCGGACACACATCTATGTTTTGTCTTATTGCTTGTATATTGGTGGATGGATACTGCTATTTAAACCGGTGTACATGTCTCTGGACTTCCGAGGTGGGACTAAAAGAAAGATGCACCGCTGCGCGACGTGAGGCTGTACACGGGAATCTCGCATGCATGTGTGCTGCTGTTGACTGCACTGCGACCTGGGGCGGGAATCCCGCATGGGTCTGTTGCTGTTGACTTTGCGAGCCGCACTGTGCTTGTCCTTTTTTGCTTAACTAGTTAGTTTGCACGTGCGATGCACGTCTATTTAAGCATTAACCATAAAATTCTAAATCAGTATAAATAATTAGTTATGAATCATTTGCAACAACATATTTTCACCAAAATTCTAGAATTTCATGATTATAATAGCAACCAAGCATAGACCATAGTCATAGTACTCTCTATATATAATATAAAACTGGAAGAAATGCTTTCTGATTTTTTTTCCCAGTTAACCCACCACATCTTAGACGAAGGATTGCACAATAACCTTATCACCATTTTGAAAGCAATATAAGGAAGACCAAATTGAATAGCCACTCAATTCAATTTTCTACGAATCAAATACGACATAGTAGTGCAGATACAGAAGATCGATAATTAGTGGAGTTGATTACGATTAAGTTCTCATATACTCATCATAGTTCACCTATCCGAAATTTCCAATTCATGTTTAAAATTTGTAAATGTAACCTAGGTGAAAGTATTGGTCTTTGGCTTGAGATATCGATTCATGATCAACAATGGCACGTTGGCCAAACCAAAGATGTGTAGAAGTGAGATTAATATGAATATATACACATAGTGTTTGTGTCGGACCCAAAAAACTAAAGATGCAATTCTTCACCTGGGGATTTAATCGGGCCAGGGTTCCGTCCGCCCGGGATGACCTCTCCATGCACCCACCCCGTGCAGGCCCCTACCATGCATGCCTTGGAGAATTTCGACGCGCACCCGTGGGATAGATGACCATGCCACACCCAGTGTCGATAGCACTGAAGCACACGTAGTACAGGGTGTCGTTGTGTATTTTCCGGCGACGACCTCGCTGCGTGGCGCACGCGTCAAGAGCGCTGCAAACTCCGTTGTGGTGGCCTTCGTACACGCCATGAACTGTTGTCCTCGAAACCGCTGGTGCCAGGCATGGCAAGGAAGCCTTCTTCAGCTTTTCCTCGAGGCGGTGTGCACGGGGTCTATCAGCATGCCATGAATTTTTTTGACGGCATCTATCATGGGACAGACGTAGGATTGGTGTGGTGGACGTGGCTGATATCGTCATGGTCGTGTCTTGGGTGTACATGCTGCTAGTGTCGAAGCCCACGGCGTCCAACGGAAGGCGACATCAAGCTGGGCAATTTTTGGAGCGGATACCTGCATTCTGCATGCGGGATACATATATCTCTGTAACGGTTTGGGGTTTAATTTCTTTCAGTGCATGCAGTAGGTTAATATCCGCCACAAATTGTGCTACTCCATAAATTTGGACGCTGATCGTGAAAGTCCATGCATGGGGATAGATTGAATTTAATTTTTTTCCTTGCATGCAGGGACATAGTTAACCTGGCATAATTTGTGCTCTTAATTTGGTAACGGATATCGTGAGCTGCGGGAAATCACCAGGGGCAGGACGTGCTCGCACGCGGAGTCTGCTCTGGCAAAACATTGAATCTGAGCCATTCAATTGGATGGCAGACCATCAGAACGATATGGACCCTTAAATATAAATTGATGGATTAGATCATAGGGTGGTGGTTATCCCGTGTACACTTGGTGGTGTGGCTTTAGGGGAATTCAAGTTTGGTCTTTTATTAGTAGTGGAGATTAGCTTAATTAGCTCCATGCTGCATGCATGCGTACAGAGTGTAAAAAGCTGATTTTTTTTGGGGAATGCGTTGCACTGATGGAAAAAAAAGTAGAATTGACTCTGGCCACATAAACTCCACTTTTTGTTTCCTCGATCTGTTTTACCTTGGACATAGACTAAATTATTAAGGCGTCCACTAATTACAACTATATGTATCCACTATTAACTAAAACTCGGACAGAAAAGGTTAGGAACAAAAAGCGAGAAAGAGAGCTGGAACAAAGTTCAACGGAGATAGGAACTAAAACTCGGACAAAAAAGTTAGGAACAAAAAGCGAGAAAAGAGAGCTCGGAACAAAGTTCCACGGAGATAGGAACTAAAACTCGGACAAAAAAGTTAGGAACAAAAAGCGAGAAAGAGAGCTCGGAACAAAGTTCCACGGAGATAGGAACTAAAACTCGGACAAAAAAGTTAGGAACAAAAATCGAGAAAGAGAGCTCGGAACAAAGTTCCACGGAGATAGGAACTAAAACTCGGACAAAAAAGTTAGGAACAAAAAAGTGAGAAAGAGAGCTCGGAACAAACTTCCACGGAGATAGGAACTAAAACTCGGACAAAAAAGTTAGGAACAAAAGGCGAGAAAGAGAGCTCGGAACAAAGTTCCACGGAGATAGAAACTAAAACTCGGACAAAAAAGTTAGGAACAAAAAGCGAGAAAGAGAGCTCGGAACAAAGTTCCACGGAGATAGGAACTAAAACTCGGACAAAAAAGTTAGGAACAAAAAGCGAGAAAGAGAGCTCGGAACAAAGTTCCACGGAGATAGAAACTAAAACTCGGACAAAAAAGTTAGGAACAAAAAGTGAAAAAGAGAGCTCGGAACAAAGTTCCACGGAAATAGGAACTAAAACTCGGACAAAAACGTTGGGAACAAAAAGTGAGAAAGAGAGCTCGGAGAAGGAAACAAAATGTTAGAAAGAAGGAAAGGAACTAACGTGTCGCTGCTAGTTTATTTTGTTTCCGATCGAATCTCGCTGCTAGGTACTTAAGCGAGGAAACGTGGCTTTTTTTTAGTGGACACGAACGCACTAGTTATTTTAGTGGACGTGATCGTCTCCACGCTAGCTGTATCGAAGAAGCATGAACGCGCTAAACGGGCCGAGCCCACATACCAATTCCTTAAGCGAAACAGAAGCACCAAATCGCTCGGGCGATGGTGAGGGTTTTCCCGCGCCGGCCCTCCCCGCTCGTAGCGAATGGGCCTTATGGGCTGTATTACAACCTCGTGGCGCGCTCCTTCTCCAGTGGGCCCCACCGTCTCCGTGGACGAACGTGGGCGAAGGAACGCAGGGAGGGGGGTAGTTGCCGATTCGCTGCCTTTATTTGACCAAAAGGGAACTTCTGATTCCAGGAACAAAGGGAGAGTCGTGTCGAGGCGAGGGGGGAAGAAGAAGAAGACACTGGGCACGCAGATCCACGCCACACACCACCATTCCTCGGAACCCTCCCTCCCCTCTACCCCTCGGATCTCCCTTGCCTTCCGCCCCGGCGCTGCACCCTTCCTCCATGGAGTGCGTCCGCTCCGGGGTTATTGATTCCGGGAACTTCTTCGGTTCCGCCACGTGAGTGCCCGTCTCTCCCTCCTCGCCGTGTTCATGTTATGACATGTTTCTTGCTTTCTCTGGGGGGCTGATCGCTGATCTGTGCGGCGGGTTCGGTGGCGCGAACTGAATTTCGGTGCTGTCGCGGTCAGTAGAATTTTTCTGACGATCCAGTGGTGAATTGGATTTGGCTGTACGGCTTATGTCTATCAAAATCAAACTGTTTTATTTGAGGGGATATAAAGTGGAGACATGCCAATATTATGGGTGTATGGAACAAATGCTTGCCAAGAATGCATAGAGTCCTAAATTTTCCTAATGGTCTGTACAGAAGTTTATTTCAAATGTATGCAGTATCTTGTTGGTTGTGTACAAAACATGATTTCAGAAGGCACGACTGCTAAGATATACACTTGATCAATTACAGAGTTATATTGCTTAAACACATTTTCTGTCACTACGTAATTTGAAGTGAATCTGTATTAAATTTGGTCACAATGTTATTGATAGATTGATCTAAATTCTGATTTTTTTCGAGATGTGTTCAAGCTTGTACTGATATGAAATTTTGACAGGCCGTGTGGTAAAGTCAGGTCTTCTTCAAACCTTGCTGGTTCTACCAAATTTCAGCAAAACTTGCATGGGAAGGCTAAACCCTTGCAGTTGGCAGCAAGTGGAAACTCTAGTTTGGTTCAGAGAGGCCCGGTACTTAAACATCAGCACAGTCTTGCTGTGAGATCGACTGCTGCGGATGTATGCACTACTTTCGATGAAAATGTCAAAGGGGTATCTTCACATGCTGTTGAAGACAAGGTTGGAGTACTCTTGCTGAATCTTGGTGGCCCAGAGACCCTCAATGATGTTCAGCCATTTTTGTTCAACCTCTTTGCTGATCCAGTAAGTGATTGTACCACATGCTCATGGTTTTGATTGCCAATGCAACTTCACCTGTTCCTTGTTTATGTCCAGCCAATCAGCACTACAGCCAATGATTATTTTTCTTACTAGTTAGGTTTATTCCCTGAGATATATAATGCATCTTGTAGAGATTAACTTATTTAGATATAAAATCCATCTTGTAGAGATTAACTTATTCAAATTGAAATATCTTTGAGTTCATATTCTCTGTCCATCTTAGGAGATTGAGTCGGATCATGGTGTACCCAAACAAGCCGGGCCATGTATCAATTATGGATTAGATGATAACTAATTAAGTCTCTACAGCCTAAAGTTCATCATCCTAGTCTATGGTCTCTTGTTTATCCCTTACTATGTAGCCTGGCCGTTATTCGCATGGCAGATATCTTAATGTCAACCACATAGCCTTATTATGTTTCTTAATTACTTGTTAATTTCAGTACTTTTCAGTTTAGTACTTCAACAACGTATCCTTTTTGACTTACCTTTTACTACCCAGGATATCATTCGACTCCCTAGGCTGTTCAGGTTTCTCCAAAGACCACTGGCCAAACTTATCTCTACTTTTAGAGCTCCTAAGAGTAAAGAGGCGTATGCTTCAATTGGTGGTGGATCACCTCTGCGGAGAATTACTGATGAGCAGGTAAAATTTCACCAGTCTAACCACACTCTAAACATTTTGTGTTTAACTACTCTATAGTTATGAATTAACAACTTTGTCATAAACTTGTTAAACTATGCAAACTTCCATCACAGTTACATCTCATTTCAGTATTACTTGTTATATTATTCTAAAGAGCGATTTATCACATCTTAACTGAATTGACTTTAATTTCAGGCAAATGCTTTGAAGATTGCACTAAAAGAGAAGAATTTGGAAGCAGATATATATGTTGGAATGCGGTATTGGTACCCGTTCACGGAAGAAGCCATCGATCAGGTTAAAACGCCTCCTTGTCAATTCAAGTTCCTTTAAATCCTTTATAGTTTTTTTTTGTTACTTAGTCACCCATGATAATTAATTCATAACATTGTTCCAGTTTTGAAATCTCATTGTAGCCATACTTTTAATTTTCACTTATATATGACTGTGTTTTACTTTCTTGAATTTAACTATTAATTTGGTCATACGCTTTGCAACATTCATGTCAGGGATGATCCTTTTGTACTTTGGTTTTATCTAATCGATTCCGTGTTTTTATCTGATGGGTTACTGGTCTTTTACTATTTTGATTGATGATAGATTAAGAAGGATAATATTACAAAGCTTGTGGTTCTTCCACTATACCCTCAGTACTCCATATCAACAAGTGGGTCAAGCATCCGCGTTCTCCAAAACATTGCCAAGTATGCAATTGTATCTTAGGAAATCTCAGCTTCCAGATTATGTAGAACCTCAAATTCTAATATGGCATCATTTATGCAGGGAAGATGCATATTTTGCTGGTCTGCCAATTTCTATTATTGAATCATGGTACCAGCGGGAGGGCTATGTGAAATCAATGGCTGACTTAATTGAGAAGGAATTATCAGTTTTTTCAAATCCTGAAGAGGTTTTTACATTTCCTGTTCTTGTTTTGCTCCTGGCTTTCTCTTACATTTACATATTTTTGGTAGTTGTTGATCTGTAAGAACACTTGCAAACTTGCAGCATAGTTGTTCGATGTGTTGTACATTCTTTAGTATAAAATTTTACTTGGGCCTGTGGTTTTTTATCTTTTACATTACAGGCACCTGTCTCTGGAGTCTGGGCAGATATAAGTAATTAAATCATGTGATGTGTCTGTATCTAAAATCTCAGCATAACTATTAGCCCATCTGATTGAATTAAGTGAAGACAAAATGAGGAAATAACTATGCGATTGTACCGGAGAGTGCAGATCCACTCAGCTACTAGCATACCATGACACTTATTTTTGTGAATACTAAATTATGCTGCGCACCTTAAAAATGACCTGGTAAAAGAAAGATGTATTATCCTGAGAAAGTAATCAGCAAAATAAGTCTGGCAGTCTGTGAGCTCACTGCGACGTTCTTAGTAAATGCCATTGTGCAATATTTTCGGTTTTCTGGTTAGATTTTACGTATAGTGCCTGTAAAAGGTATTTCTGTGATTGAGCACATGAAAACTATATTAGTAGATTTCTCATAAACGATACTCCTGTGATATTTTATATTGTGTTACTTCAATGAACTTTTTACTATGAATACTAATGAACATTGAAGAGTATGTTGATATGTGAAATGATATCTATTTTGTAAGTGCAACACAGGGAGTACCATTTTTAATTGAATAGATGACAAATAGAATGTGATGTATTTATGACATTATGTTTCATAATTCACAGGTTATGATATTCTTCAGTGCACATGGAGTACCACTTACTTATGTTAAGGATGCTGGAGATCCGTACAGAGATCAGATGGAGGACTGCATTGCTTTGATCATGGAGGAGTTGAAAGCCAGAGGAACATTGAATAACCATACTTTGGCTTACCAGGTACAGGAGAAACTGAGAAATAAACACTTCAAAGCGATCCTTTGTACTTAGAAACTAGAAAACCAAAATTTGACCATCTTAACCTAGAAATCTACATGGTGGAAGACGTTGTCCAGTTGTGTTGTTTCTCCTTTTTTTCCTTACTGAATTCTGCCCCATTAACCTTTCCGCTCACATGGCAGAGTCGCGTGGGACCAGTTCAATGGCTTAAGCCATATACTGATGAAGTTTTAGTGGAACTTGGTCAGAAGGGTGTGAAGAGTCTCCTTGCTGTTCCAGTAAGGTATCCATCAAGTTCACCATTTATACCATGCCAGTTGTTCCAGTTCAGTATTTTCCTCAAGGACGGTGTTTGATGCACCTTATCTCTTCTGGTTATTTGGCCTTCTGTCCACACCTTAACCACTTTCAAGTGCATATATTAGTTTCTACCTTCTAGCAATATTTCCTAGAATAATGTCATCATCAATCTCTATTGTGAGCTCCATTTTATCTTTATTTACCTAAACTCTTTTATCATGTACTGAGTAATTGTCGGTCAAAACCTTGTCTTAACGAGTCAAAATATGCCTAACATTTTGGGAGAGGGGGAGTATTTTGCATAATGGATTTTCACACATCAAGATAATGAATAACTGGTATATTCCTTAGAATCTTTTGATATCTGACATGAGGTTGCATCTTCAAGTCACTCTTTTAAGTTACATTCTTATCTTTCTGGTGCCATATATTTTTTCTGTCCATGCCACCCTTTCGACTATCGCTTACATCATTTGTTAACAATAAATTCAGCTTCGTGAGTGAGCATATCGAGACACTGGAAGAAATCGACATGGAGTACAGGGAGTTGGCTCTAGAGTCTGGCATTGAGAACTGGGGCAGGGTCCCAGCTCTTGGACTCACCTCATCATTCATTTCAGACCTTGCCGATGCTGTCGTTGAAGCCCTTCCCTCTGCTTCCGCGATGGCAAGCAGACAGGTTAAGGGTACCGACTCTGACACAGACATGATGCACAACCTGAGCAAGATGTTCTTAGGCTCTGTCTTGGCCTTCATCCTGCTGCTATCCCCAAGACTAGTTTCTGCTTTCCGGAACACTCTGCAGTGAGTTACTTCTTTATAGCAAGCAGTAATGGTTCGTGCAGTTTTTCGACGCCGATACTCCGAGGATAGCTATTTTGGTGATTGTAACTAGAAACGATATAGATTTTGCTGTGGAATGATTTTTGATTTGCTTGCTGTGGTAACCTGCCATAATAGAAAGAACATCTGGGCGATAAAAGAGACAGCTGTTTCGCTTAAGTAAGATAGTGCTGCTTGACCTGTAATCTTGCCCCCCAACAGGGAACAATTTTTATTACTAATCTAAGACGATGAAAGACCCCATCCTCTTGCTATCTTTCTTCCTTGAATCATCCTCATTCCCGAAAAATTCCCTTACCCCCTGTTTGGATGTTGGAAATTTGGCTTGGAAACGACGACCACTGTTCTGTCCCTCCCGAATCCAGCTTCCATCTAGCCCGCCCTGAGCTCCGCATCGTCGAGCTGCCGGCAGGCAGCATGCGACCTGGCCAGCACGGCGAGGCAGAGATGAGGCGGCTTGCCAAGGAGTGGCGCACGGGGGGTCAGCGCCGGCAGGCTGTGCTATGTTGAGGTCGCCTCTTCTTCCCTGACGCCCTGCTGAAGCTGCTTGTCCTGCTCGCCAAGTGCTACAGCGGTAGCGGCCACTCGCAACCTGCAGATTCAAGACCATCTGCAAGAACAATTGCTGTGTGTTGTGTGTGATTGCAGCGATTCGTTGTTGGCACTTGAAAACTATTTTTGATTTTCTTCTCACATGTGTTTACCATGATTATTCCTAATTGGATTAATTATGTTGTTGTAACCTTATTTAGAATATTTTAATATTGTCATGACGATGCGGAAATAATATATAAACATTTTAATATACACGTATTAATTTAACAAAACATTGAATTCCATGGTTTGCACATCCAAACAGGATTTGGAATTGGGTGCTACCCTTTAATTCCAACAACAAATACCAAGCACGGCCAAACAACAGAATTCGAATCGGAGGCCATTTCCATTCCATCTTGGATTTGGAATTGCAGTCCAATTCATTTCCGAGCCAGTTTTTCCAACATCCAAACAGGGGGTTAATTTTTTTGTTTTGAAAACATGACTGGCTTCACCACAACGGTCGCAGGATACCAAGCATCTTCCAACAATCCATATGCTCTAATCGGGTGGTTTTCTGTAGCAATCGACTGGCAAATGGTAAAACTTGGACATATATCACCGTCCCGTATGAAAAATGGCATTCGGCAGGAAATTTCGGTCTCAAATTCCTCTAAGCTCTAATCTGTACCGTTGTTATTTTACGGCAGTAACAAAAGATTAATATATAGAAAATGACTGAAAAAGAGAAGTTGCACGTAGAGAATTTTCCATTTTCATATATGAGATATACAGCAGTACAAGTATCTTGTTTCGCCTGATGTATCAATTCAAGAACTAAAAGGAAGAAGAACAAAGAACAAGAAGCAGGGCAACTACAGAGATCCCTCGATGAAGATCATGCGCTTGCTGGTTCCTCATCAGGATGGTCAGAAGCAGGGAACTATTCCGCGGACTGTAGCCTTCCCGCCATCTTCCACCTTCCTTAGCTTGGCGCGCTCCTCGGATTCTTGGTCAGCCACCGCGGCGGCGGCGCTCGCCCGCTTCTTCCTCCTGGCCTCCTCGGCGGCGTCATCCGCGGCCGCCATGTCGAGCAGATGCTGCACCTGCTCCATCGCTTCCGCCAGGCCCGGGACCTGCTTCTTGAGAGCACTGCAGGCCTCTGCACCCATGCTCTCGAACGTTGCCACCGTCTCCCGCAGATGGTGCCTGTTGGCGTTCGCCAGCAGCCGCGTGACGGAGGCGGCGGGCGGGCGCCCGGAGACGAGCGACGCGGCGTGTATGGCGTCCTCCAGCCCGACCGGCTCGTGGTCGGCCTTGCGCCTGCGCGCCCTGTCGCTGTCCGCGAGGCCGACCCGCAGCGGGCGGCCGCGGAGGAGGTGGCCGTGCAGGTTGCGGCAGGCGCTCTGCGCCGTCGCGTCGTCGGCGTACTCGACGAAGGCGTAGCCCTTGCGCTTGCCGGTGGCGGCGTCGGTGGCGACGCGCATGGAGAGGACGGGGCCGATGAGCCCGCAGGCGCCGCGGGCCTCCTCCTCGGAGGCGTTGAAGGCGATGTTGCCGACGTAGACGACGCGGCTGCAGCGGCAGTTGGCGGAGGCCACGGCGACGGCGTCCATGGTTGAGTCGAGCGTAGGGTGAGTGCGGGCGCGAGATGGTAAGCGTGATCGGTGGATGCATTGCTGCTCCAAAGATCCAAATATGTATAGGCAGCGGGACGCGTGTACGAACTCGAGTCGGAGTCGAATTGCGCGTGATCCTCTTCCCGGAAGAGTAGAACGGATTCAGGGAAATTTGTGCACTGGTAGGGTGCTGTCTACGCACTGGAATACGGATTCAGGGCAATTTTTGTCGTTCAGAAATTTAGGGCAATTTGTACACACATGGAACAGGAAGTTCGCACATGACTAATACTACTCCCTCTGATACGAAATTAGCGTCGCAAGTTCTGAACAAGTTTGGTACTAAGCTACAGTACTGTCGCTGCGACAGTTAAAGCGGACTGGTGGGAGTACATTTTGTTTTTAAAGGTGCACCAAATCTATTAATAATCATCAACAACAGTATTAAAAAACCCAAAAGTAGTACAAATAGGTTTTGGACCACATTTCGACGACTCGAAGCACTAAAGCGAGCCGAATGCCCGTCCTCGCACCTCTATCACCGGAGCCGAGCAAAGTTTGACATAGTAGTTTATTATAGTATATAGACATAAAGTCTTTGTGCTAAGACCCTAAAAGACAAACGCAATATAGCAGCCAATCATCGCCAATGATGAGATTCTTAGAACGAAAGAGTAGACCATCAACCACATTGACGAAAAAGAAAACCGACCGGTTGGCTGGTACTAGGCGCACAACTAGAAGCGGCCATAGGGTGAGCATGACCTTATTCTGACTTCCAGATGAGGCCGTCGCCTCACAGTTCCCAAGAAGATACTGAAACTCCCAAATTATAAGAATGAAACCTTTTGCCAACTAGGAGTCATGGTCCGCCTCACCTTCATGGTGCATAGGCCGCCAGAGGTGGGACAAACCGTCGGCGTCACCGGTGAGGGAAACCGAGACCGGTTTTTCATCTCCTCCTCTCTTTTCACACACGCTAATATGATAAGTTCACACAAGCTAATTAATAATGTGCACGCAAACTATCTTGGAAAATACACACACACACACAATTTGAGAAGTACATATACGTTAACTTGGAAAATGTACACAAAATAAGTTCAGAAATACACACGCAACATACACACTACACATGCTAATAAGGTAAGTACATATAAGAAACATGGAAAGTACTCACATAAAAACAAACACATTACCTTGGAGAAGTACAAGTCCATACACACTATAAATGAAACCTACACGCATACTATCGTGGGAAGTAAACATACGTACACCACACTATACGGGAGGTATACTTCGCGCAAAAAAGTTCATTGAAAGTTAGCAACATGGGATCTCCAATAAATAACCTCCACAACGGACAATAGAATAGCAATAGGTGATGTAGAAAAGTTGTGACTGGTACATTAGACATAGTCTGGACCATGAAAGAAGTTGGTTGAAACCATATCATGTCATGATTTGGTTTTGAAGTTCACGTTACAAGAATGATTTGGACGCTTCCTCGCTCAAAACTTTATTTTTGTGTGTGCGGGGGAATTTAGGGCATGTTGGTTGCCCACGCCTACCCCAACCAAGCCCGTTGGTGCAAAATTCGCCCGTTTGGTTGCCTGGGTCGGTCCATGTTACTGCATAGCACGATCTTTAAAGCAAGCTCGGGCCAGGACAGCTAGGAATGCTCGAATTGGCCATTTCTCCGGAGCCACCATCTCCACAAGAAAAATGGGGAATCATGGAGCCGAGCTCGTGCGACCTTGGAGAGGACGTGCGGCCACGTACACGAAATGGTTTGCGGGAGAAATTTCGCTCACCGCCCTCATATTTCACTCTCCAATTTCGCCACTCTCGGCTCACCGTCGTCCTATTTCACTCCCCTATTTCACCGCTCTCGAATCACCTCCCAAAATCCCGCCATCATTTCCCCCCTCTTCGAGCTCTATGTCGGCAACGAAGGATCTTCAATGACAACCAGGTAAGAGGCGCCATCTTCTACTCCGGTCGGCGGTGGTCGACGACCTGCGGTGGAGAGAGCTTCTTCACCCTTCTCTCCGAGTAGAGTGGTCATCTCTGCTAAGATGCCTGCAAGTACACTGGAACTCTAGGTCTTGTAACTTAGATCCGTGTGTATGGAGTGGATCTTTAGGTCATGAAGTACTCTGAGCAATTTTTTTCTTCATGATTTATTCTTTGCATGCCATAGATAACTAAGTTGTTTTGTAGTTTAGTAGTAGCTTTGTATTTTTTGCCGGTGATGCTTTTGATGATGCTGTTATTGGCAGTTTGCTAATTGCTGTCAAAACAACTAGTATAACCATTGTAGTCATGTAAATGTTTTGGTCGTAACCGTTGTTGGATATGAGCACCGATGATTTTAGCCAAGCCCCGGAGTCGGGAGCTAGCTCAATCTATCTTATGACCTGTACTTTCAGCTAGCGTTGCCGGATACTCAATATACAGAGTTGTTCGAGGTGCCTAGACTTGGTTTGCAGCTGGAGACACCTGATCTTGTCACAGAGAAGGCTCTGTCTTGGCCTTAATCCCGCTGCTATCCCCAAGAATAGTTTCTTCTTTCCGGAACATGCTGCAGTGAGTTACTTCTTTACAACAAGCAGTAATGGTTCGTGCAGTTTTTCGATGCCGATACCCCGAGGGTTGCTATTTTGGTGATTGTAACTAGAAACCATATAGCATTTTACTATGGAATAATTTTGGATTTGCTTGTCGTGATAACTATTGAATAATTAGGCACAATTTCCACGATTAATTCAAGAATATAGATCATGAAGGCAGCATCTATTAATATGTTAAACTCGAACATACTAGATGCAGTAAACAACATGAATAGCAGCAACACGATATCACAAAACATGTAGACACTAAACATGTTTAACCAGCCAACAGAGACACGACTCATGTGCCGAACGTTTACAGATGAAGCAGATGTGTTCGATGCAGCGATGGTGTTGACGACGACGTTGGCGATGACAAGACGAGGTAGACGACACATGCGGAGACGATCCACACCGGCAACTTGTAGACAACACGTTGTGGAAGCGGTGATCAGTCCCGCAAAGCGCTTCCAAAAACCTAATTCTCCCTCTCCCGTATAGGATAAAAAAGGTGACTGGTTCCGGAGACCTGCTCTCCTGTTCACCGGTGGACGGCGGCTCTCAGGATGGAGTAGACTACGGTGATGGTGAAAGGAACAATGTGTGGCAAAACCTAGATTAATTTCGGTGTGTGTGCAACACCCACGGCTCGTGCCCTTTATATTGCGGTTCGAAAAACCCCAACGGGTGCGACGTGGGAAGCCCACGCCGCACGTCCAAATCGGTTGCAGTAGATGATACGGGAGCGACCCGAATCGCCTCACCTGTGATGCGTTCGTCACGACTACGAACTCAGTTTTCCAAAACAGCAAAATAAAGACAAATGTTGTCTCGGCTTGAGGCTTGATTTACGAAACGCGATCGCGACGTGACGTATCGAGACGAGCGAGCGGAGGTGGAGGAGGAGTGTGCGAGAGGCTCTTCTCTTCTCTCTCACATACAAGTGCTACAACACTCCATCTTATAAGGTGGTGTGCAACTCCTCCAACTTCCAATGTGGGTGACGCGAGGGTACCTGAGGGACACTCAACGATTGGTGTACCCGGTGCGGACCAGTAAGTGGTACCTGAGCAGGCCCCGCGAGTAACTACACGGAGACTCATGAAAGAAGCATACATAGGAGAAGAATAAGGGAAGACTTAGACAACAAGAATAGGAAAGAGTAATAACCGACTCAGCGTCGAGTCCACCTCAGGTACGGCCCCTGGGACCTGGCTACCTATATAAAGCACGGGAGGGGGTTACAAAGAAGACAGACAACCCTAGATTCAGAGCTGCGCCAGATTCAATCTGCAAACAACACACTCTATAATCAATACTTTTGACCTTATCGGAATAAATTTCAGCGGGCAGTAACCCGTCGAGTCGAATAGTCCACCAGCTTCATTCTCCTTCATGAAACCCTGGTTCCTTTACCATGGGGATTTTTGAGGTCACCCCCTCTTCATTGGCTCCGTCTGTGGGAATCTGGAGCGCTGGATCTGCGACTTCTTCGACTTCATCACCATCGGGTTGTGACTCGACGATCTGGGCGGACTAGATCCGTTTCGGGTCGATCGACTTCACCAAGCACTCATCGGCGTCATGCCCGACGTTCGACTACCTCGACACAAGTACCGATCTCAAGATCGGTGACGTAAACTTCCATGCGAGTCGCACGAGAGTATTACGCCTAGAAGATTCCACTCGGGCTCAACTGGAGGAGGCGATCATACCGGAGTTTTCGCTGCTCTCACTCGAAGACGCGAGCCCCGAGTACTCTTACCCTACCAACCCTTACGTCCACTTCGTCGCAATGGGGAGACGCGTTGAGTCATCATACTCGGAAAGCAACGATGGAGATGAGGTAACCGACCCACCCAAGGCGACTGACGCAACTGACGCAGATGCGACTAGCGAGGACGAAGACGGAGACGAGGAAGAGACCGACGAGGACCCGCCAAAATCCCCGCCACCCGAGGATCAGGACCCAATCAGAGATGACGGCGAACTCGGCGAACTCCCTCCACCCGCCAACTCCGGATCTACGACTAAAAGCAAGAAGGGAAAATAAGAACGCCCCTAGCTACTCGTATCGGCGGAAACAATGGGATTGGTCACTATGCTAGTCGAGCAGGTCCTTACCCTCCCAACAGACGCCAGCACAGAGGAGCGGTTGGCCTATCAGTGGAACCTAGCCCAGCATAAAAGAAGTTGAATAAGATGTATAGAGAGCTATATAACACGGGTCTCCCAGAGATGCAGTCGACTGGAGCTTCAGGAAGCGGGTTGCAGAAACCAACCGCTCCCAAGCGGCAGTCACGAATGGAAAATATGACGATTGAGTCCATGAAAAGAACTCGAAAGGTGCTGGATCTCGATCACGACAAAAAGAACCCAATCCGGCGGAGAAATCGACACCTGGAACGCCTGAGGAAAGGCTTCTACAGGTCCAAACATATCTAATGTACATAAAACCAACGCCGGGTGACCCCCGCGGAGAAGTACACGAGATGCTGCAAGACCTCGGCATGGCAAGCCCGGAGTTAGGGAAGAAACATGTCCCGCAAGCAGCAACACCCGCGAATCCGGTGAAGGAAAGAGCCAAGCCTACCCGAGTGCCACGCCACGAGGAGGACCCGCAAGATCTATGAAACTGACTCACGTAAAATAAGGTGGATAGGTCGTGCATGGAATGGGCGGCAGAAGTGCCACTGCCAAGGTCAACTAGAACTCGAGTGGAGAACCTGATGTACGATTCAACTGAATCAGATGACGAGGAACTCTGCGGTCCTCCTTGTTTTACTCGAGAAATCCGCTAGGCCAAGAAGCCGAAGCGGTTCAAGCTAACAGTTGAAACACGCAAGTACGATGGCGACCAAGAACCTGAGGCGTGGCTAGATGATTATCTGACCGCTGTGAGATTCCAAAAGGGTAGCAAGGTGACAACAATGCAATACATACAGCTGCAGCTCGTAGGAGCGACGAGAAACTGGCTGAAGAGTCGACCCAAAAACAAGTATAGTTGCTTGGAAGTTTCGAGTTTGATTTCATCCAGAATTTCAAATCTACTTGCAAATGACCAGCAACAGTAGGGAAGCTGAAGTCATGTAGAAAACAATCATACGAGAACATCCGCGAGTACATACAGAGTGGACCGCGTTAAAAACAGTGCAGATGACATATCAGATGAAACAGGAATTGACAACTTCTGAGACGGGCTCCACCGGATGGACCTATGAGAACGACAGTACATCGGCCGGGTCCGGGTGAGAACGGTGAGCAAACTCATGGAAGTAGAGAACAGTTGGACGGAGGGCAAAAAATCAGCGCGCAACACCCACCCACCCTCACTCGAGGAAGTTTGCATGGACACCTCCTACGCTCACGAGTGAAACAGAAGGTACAACAATGACCAGAACTGGAGAAGAAAGCGCAAGAATCGGGTCTTTGATGAAATGGAACCCAAGCTAGTAGTAGCCGAGTTCCCGGGTGGGCGCAGTAACGACTACCGCAGGCAGGGGCGCGAGCAACCACAGGAACAAGAGCGCGATGATACGTCTCCGACGTATCTATAATTTCTGATGTTCCATGTTGTTATTATGCCAATTGTTATATGTTTTCTATACAATTTATATCATTTTTATGGATTTCCTGGGACTAGCCTATTGACAAGATGCCACAACGCCAGTTCATGTTTTCTACTGTTTTTGGTTTTAGGAAAGTTATTCTGGAAATATTCTCGGAATTGGACGAAACAAAATCCCAGGGTCCTATTTTTCTGTCACGTATCCAGAGTCCGGGGGAGACCCGGAGGGGGACAGGGGAGCAGCCACAACATATGGCGGCGCGGCCCTCCCTTGGTCGCGCGACCATGTGTTGTGGGCCCCCTAGCCACCCACCGACATCGCCCTTTCGCCTATTTATAGTCCTCCTTGGGAAAACTGAGCCTCCATCGATGAAAAGTTCCGCAACCGCCGTCATCGTCAACCCTAGTTTGGGAGGGTTCTGAAACTCTCCCCGGCACCCTGCCGGGAGGGGAAATCATCACCGAAGGGCTCTACATCACCATGCCTGCCTCTGGAGTGATGCGTGAGTAGTTCATCCTTGGACTATGGGTTCATAGAAGTAGCTAGATGGTTTTCTTCTCCTCCTTTTGTGCCATCATGTTTAGATCTTGTGGGTTGTCTAATATGATCAAGATCATCTTATTATAATGCTAAATGTTGTGTTTGCTGGGATCCGATGAATATTGAATGCTTTGTCAAGTTGATTATAGATCTATCATGTTTATGTTATTTATGTTCTTGCATGCTCTGTAACATCCCAAGTATGAAAACACCTTTAGAATGTTTTATTTCTTGTTAATTTATGTTTTGCATCATGGCATCTTAAGCATTGAATTTGTTTTGCATTTGTTTTCCCTTTGTTTTCCCTTGTTTTCTATTTGAATTTTCAAATCAAATTTCAAATCTTTGTTTCATACTTGTTCTGTTACAATTTTCAAATGAAAATTTCAAACCAAAACATCATTTTGTTTCCAATAGCTTGGAAGTTCAAACCATTCAAATGATTTATTTTCAATAAATCATTTAACACCAAAATCACTCAAACTCATTTAAATTTCCAAACAGCAACCATTTTGAAATTTATGAAAGTTACAAAACAAATCAATCATTTGTTACCATTACACTTCAAAATAAAAACTTTTAAATTGTTCTTTTCATTTAATCAATTAATACCAAAAATTCACTCAAATTCAAATAAAATACAAACATCAACTAATTCAAAATTTTGAAAAAACAATCTTTGGCACAGTTGGGTTTTGTAAATAACAAGATATCAATTTTTCCCTAAATTTTTCTAACCCAAAAACCATCCCTTTTCTTCCTCTTTTCTTTTCAGCAAAAAAAAAACCAGAACAGAAAAATAATAAAACAAAAAAATAACAGAGGGGAGAGGCAGGCCAGTGGGCTGAGCCCAGCCCAACAACACGGCCTGGTACCCCTCCCCTCGTCCCTTACCTGTACGGCAGCTCATCCGAGCTGCCCACGCCGGCGTACGGCGGAGGGAACGGCCTCCGCGCGTTCTCCTCCTCCTTAAAGCTCGACCACGAGCTCCCTCTCTGCCCTAGCTCCCTCGTCCACCTCTCTCCCTCGCAGCGCCACCGTTTTCCCCTCCTCTCTGCCCTGCTCCTCCTCTCTCTGCACCGCCGCCGAGCACCACCGTACTGCATCTCCGATGATCGCCGCGCCCACGATGCCTCTCCGCGCGGGCTGAGCACGGGGATCAGACCCCCGTACTGCCACCGTCCTCCTCGACACCTCACCGGTGACGGAGCGCCACCGGATCGCCGCCGCCATCCTCTTCCCTGTCGCCGTCATCGAGCACCTCCTCCTCCCGAGCACGAAACCTCCCGGTGAGCTCCACCTCTCACCACCCCTTCCTTCCCTCTCTGTCACTCACCCGCACGCTCACCGCACCTCCCTGCACCCATCCACGGCGAGCAGCAACGAGCAGCAGCAGCAACTCGCCGCCGGCGAGCACCGTTATGTCGCGGTTCAGTTAACTGACGAAATTCAGTTTCGTCAGGGTTATTCGCGAGCTGAACCTCAAAAACAATCACGCCTCCTATCTGTCAACAAACGCGCAACAGCGCAGTGGCAGCAGCACTGCACGCGCACGCCCGCGGCGCGGGTTCGAGCCCCGCCCGCGCGGATTAAACCCCAAATTTTGCCTTTGCCACGCGGGCGTACCTGGCCCACCTCCATTGGCCCTGGTTGCCACGCGGGCACACACCCACGCGCCACGCACGCACAGCTGGGCACTGGCCCACTGCCAGTGACCCAGAGGCAGCTCTGCGCCCGTGAGAAAAGCCCCAAGGGCCTCTCTGTAGTTTTATTTTTCGCAGCTAGGCCCCTGGACCAATCTGTATAGTTTTAAAATTATAAATTAGCCCACAAATTTCAAATATGAATAACGTTTGCATAACAAGTCCAAATAATATAAATAAAATATGTTTTCCAACCCAAATTTAATTCTCTACCTGTTTAAATCATTTGTTTTCTGTTTTGAACATTTCAAATGTTTTCAAAATTCAAATTCAAACAACTCATTTCAAATTTGGTTAAATTCATAAGTAATTCAAAATTAATTCAAATGGCACATATAAAATATGTTTTCCATGCCAAATTAAACCACCATCTCAAATATAAACTTTGTTTCATGTTTTGAATAATTAAAATTGGTTAAATAATTTAAACCTTGTTTAAATCATTATAACTTGCTAAATTCATAACTTGGTCAAATAAAATTCTTTTTGAACTTATAAAATATGTTTTCAAACCAGAAAATTATAATCTTTTCAAATATGAATTTTATTTAATGTTTTGAACAAATAAAAATTCAAATAAATTAATACTTGAATTAAATTCATTTAAATCTTGTTTAAACTTGTTTAATTCATAATTAATTAATTCTAATTCCTTTTCAACAAATGAAACATGTATTCCACCTAAAATTTTGTGTTCTTTCCAAATATGAACTTTGTTATTTATTTTGAACAAGTAAAATTGGTGAAAACAACAAATGCTTGTGTAACTCCTTTAAGAAGCAAATTTTCATAACTTAATAAATAAAATTTCAAACTTGGTAAACCCCTTTTCAAATTGAAGCTATTGTTGTTTTCTTTCTGTTTTCCTCATCCATGCATCATGCTAATCCACTTACACATGATGATTAGTTGTAGCTCATTTAATCCAACCTAAATTCATGGGCTTTCCATATGCAATCCAAATTGCATATGGGTCCATTTAAAACATGTTACCATGTCAACTAGCTTACCTTTGATGCATCAGTTAAATTTTCATGCATCATCCCATGATTGTGCATTATGCCATGTTATTGATTGTTTGTCTCTCTGTGTTGTTTGTTTGCTTATTCTCGAATAGACGACGACGCTGAGACCGACGAGGTTTACGACACTACTTCTGAGGAGTTAGCCCAGTACCAGGCTACTGAGTTTGCAGGCAAGTATTCACTCACATGAACCATTGTGTGCCTTTCCACACTGGATATCGATACTTCCCGTTGTCTATTTTGCTAGCCTTAAGATTCGTTGCTTGTGTTCGATCCTATCACATGTTATCCTGTAACCCTGATATAGCCTAACCTCCACACCTATAACCCCGTTGCTTGTTGCCCGTGTCTTACTAGCATGCTTAGGGTTGTTTATGCTCGAGTCTGATATCCGTTATTTCTGTTACCATATTTTATTATGTTCTGGGGCTCGATGTTTAAACAATCAACCTGTTAATGTTTGAGGTAATGCTAATTTGATGATAAGGCACCGGCAGGAGGCCCGGCGTGGTTTTGAGGCCTGCTAGTGTCGACCCTAATTAGGAAAAGGGTCTTGTCTACTGATCCATGATGAGCGCACTATCCGCATGTGGGAAGCGTGTATGGGCGCCCCCCTCAATTTGATTCGATTCGCATCTCGTCCAAATCGCCACACTTAGTTCGGGCTTTCCATGTGATGCATGCATATGCAGGTGCGAACCCGAGGCCAGGGTGGAACTTTTGTAGTCGGCATTTAGGGCGGCGTGATCTTCCAGTGCTATGAGGGTCCCCCTTTTCTTCGTGGGGGCTCGATTAGCCGCGCACGCACAGCACGTGGTGCTTTGGGCTTGATGCGAAGAAGAGTTGAGTTGTGTTGAGTGCCCCGCTTGGTGGAAGGCATTCCATCTGGCGGGTTATTCTTACGTGTACGGCCAAATTGGTGCATCCCTGCAGGGTTAAATCTTCTCGAGAAGCCATGTTGTCCGCGGTTATGGATGACTTGGTGAAAGTACTGGCTAACAAGTACTCAGAACAACTTACACCTAACTAATGATAACTTGACTAGTAATAGTCTTATTGACACAATAACTTGAACCATCATTAATCCAACTGTGTGAGTTATCCTCGGATTGCTTCTTTGGATAAGGGGCGAGATCCAGGATGGGTTTGTCTGAGGTTAGTTATAGTTGGTTACGATACGCTATCTTATCCCCTTCTTTTAGCCGGAAGTTGTAGCGTGTTTCTGTAGTTGGTTAGAGCAGACTGCTGCCGCACTTTTGTATCACCTATTCTTCCGTTGAACCCAAAGCATCTGTACTTGGTGTTGCCGGGTACACTATGGTATCTTGTGAGTCTTGCTTGCCAGTACTTGTCTGTACTGACCCCTTTGGGGCTGTGGTTTCCGCAGACTACGTTTCCGAGGATCCCCATGGTGGCTACTACGTGGAGTATGACGAGGCTGCTGACGAGTAGATAGCGGACCCGGGCAGGATCCGAGACATCGTGGATGGGCTCCGTCTTTTCGTTTCCGGCCTCTTAGGCCTTTTTGGATCTTGTCTGTACTCAGAGACTTTGGATGCTTCCGCTGTGATGTAATGATGAATTGATGGGACATGTGTCCTCTCGATGATTGTATTTGCTATCTCTGCTCTAGTGAGAGCTATTTGCAACTTATTTCCATCTTTTGTGTCTTAGAGATATGTTGTGATATCACTTGTTCAAATGCCGTTGACGTACCATGTGTGTATGTTATGAAGTACGTCAACGGAAGTAGTCGGATTTCTAGGGGATGGTTTACGCAGACGATGGGTAGTAGAGAATGGTTGTCACACGTTTACGTGTTGGCCTGCTCATATTGAGATGCGGGTGCCGGTATGCCCCGTAAGCCATTTGTTCTACTGTTTAGCGGACTGTGAGTATCCTCTAGAAGTCTGGGTGCGACAAATGGTATCAGAGCCTGTCTGCCTGTAGGATCCCTTTTTACTGGTCGCAGTTGAGTCTAGAAACTATTTTGTAGCTATATAGGAAAAATGAAACGTGAGAGTAGAAATTCTGTTCTTTTATTTCTTTCTCCACCCACCCTCCCTTTTTCTGGTAAGGAAGTGCAACGTTGTTTTCTCTTCTCACCTAAACTTTCAAGTTAGGATTTCACGTATCCTGGTTTCTCTAGGATAGTTATATCTACTAGACCATAGGAATGGAGGTGGTTGTGACATGATTTATCATGTTGCCTACTCATGATTGAGAACGGAGGCGTGTAAGCCCCGGAAGCAGATCCTCTATTCCTTAAGCAGTAGATATTTATCCTTTAGAAGCCCGGATGGGTTTTTCAGTAGTACCTCAGGAGTGTTTGGTCTCGTGTTTCCCGATGTTGCTTCGATATCCTGTTCTTCTCAACGTCCTTTTCGTCCGTTGAAACCTTGTTGTTGCTTGCCACTCCAGTTCTTCTACCGGCGTCTAATCAAAACTTCACCGATCATCGGCAGATGGATCTCAGGTTCTACCCGCAGGTGGTTCGTATGACTCGTTGCGAGAGCACTGCCGGTTATCCGGAGATGCTGAGAGACATGGTAACTTTTCTGGGGTTCCGTTGGGCACCAGAGTACCAGGTCTACGAGCAGCAGCGAGAGTTTGACTAGACCTACTACCAGGCTATCGTCTACATTCTGTAAGATGATGGCATGAGCGTAGTCCACCGCTACGAGGCAGTAGGTTCCACGGTGGATATGGCTGTGCAGCAGGCAGCTTATGTGAGTCTCACCGTCCTTCGTGCTGACTACTGGGGATTTGACGATTCTATCTATCGCCACATCCCCCGTGGTTACATCACCTCGGAGGGAGCTCATTTCACTCTCTACGACAACTTGGATGTTTACGAGCATGATAACTCCAGGCTGCACACCACCGCTCAGTTTGTGAGGCACAATGACGCAGTTGCCAGCACACTATCTCAGGAGTTGGCTTCAGTCAGAGAGCAGCTCTACCTTGCTTTGACTCGTCTGGCGACTTACACCACAGTCTTTGTTGGAGACGAGCGCTTTGCACGTTTCGATCAGCCAGTTGGTCGTCGTCTGCCAGATGCTGGAGGTTACGAGCCGATCAGAGGTCCACTACTTAACCTCGGTGCTGGTTACACTGGGATTCCCCGCTTTGGAGCACAGGGAGTCGACGCTATGTACTTCAGCACACCTAGAGTCGCTCTCAGACCACGTCAGATCTATGTGGATCGTCGTTCCACCTACTTTCGTGGGCGTGCTCCTCACCGTACCTCTCGCCGTACTCCTAGTCGCCGTCTTGCGTGATGAGCATGGGAGTACCGATGTATCCATTGTTAGCTATGTTTAGTTATCCTTTGGCATTTTGAACCATTTATGGTGTGTTGGATATTCTGATGTATTTGAACATGTGATGATGTACCTGTTGGTTATCTATTCATGCGTCGGAATAATCTCTCTTTCGGTTTCCAAGTCTATCCTTTTCTATTGTTGTGCTAAAATGCATTTCCATTCAGGATGCCGCCAACAAGGAACAACCCGCCTGAGCCACCGCCAATCACGGAGCTGTTGACTCAGATGACCCAAGTCATGGCGCAGATGGCCCAGTTTCAGACTAATCAGCACAACAACCAGACGGCTCCACGAGTCAGCATCAAGGAGTTCCTCAGTCTGGGTCCGAGAGCTTTCGTGGCCACACGCGAGCCTCTGGACGCTGATGACTGGATCCGTGAGATAGCTAAGGCTCTGGAGATTTCTCACGTTGCTGAGGAAGACAAGGTCAAGTATGCCTCCTATCTGCTGAAGGGTCAGGCAACTACTTGGTGGGAAAACTACCAGGCCATGAGAGCTGGCTTTCCAATCACGTGGGTTTGTTTCAAGGAAGCTTTCCTGAAGCACCACATTCCAGATGGTCTCATGGAAAGGATGCGTGAAGAGTTTTGCTCACTCAAGCAGGGCAAGTTGGACGTCATCGGCTCTCAGAGTGAGTTTAATCGTCTCGCTCGGTACGCTGGAGATGAGTTGTCCACTGAAGCTAAGAAGATGGCAAGGTTCCGCAGAGGTTTTAACCCGGAACTCAAGTATGACCTCACCAATATCAAGGCCAACAGCTTCGAGGATCTCGTTAACACCGCGCTCAATGAAGAAAATGGGCGCAAGGCGTTCGAGGAGTCTCGCAAGCACTCGCGTGAGGGTGGTTCCTCCTCCAACATGACCACGCCTCCGCAGAAGCGCCGCATCTGGGTACCAAATGGTGCTGTCACTCGGGCTCCATACGCCCAAGCTTCTCCAGGCTTCGCTCCCCGCCCACCCAACCCTGCTCAGATGCATGATCAAAGGGCTTCGATGGGGCAGCCAAGGCCAGGGCCTCCTCGTGTCGTCACTTGCTACAAGTGCAAGCAGACGGGGCACTACGCCGACAAGTGCACGCAGAGGCAGCTACCTCCACCACCACCTCGTCCTAACACAAACCAGGCAATGGTGCGCGCTCCCCCTCCTAAAGCCTTCAACACCAACAACAGGCCTGTCGGGAGGACCGCAAGGGTGAATCATGTCAAGATCGACAAAGCCGAGGAAGCTCCTGACGTCGTTCTCGGTACATTTCCCGTAAAATCTATTCCAGCTAAAGTGTTGTTTGATACCGGAGCATCACATTCTTTCGTGTCAAAGATCTTTGCGACAGCAATTAAACTCCCTTTTGTTGGTTTGGGTTCCCCGCTAGTGGTAAACTCCCCTGGAGCAACTATGCAAATGTCCAAGATCAGTCACAGAAATCAAATTCTAATTGGAGGCCACATATTCCTTGCTTCCCTCATACTGCTTGGCAATTCTGACATTGATGTCATTCTTGGTATGGATTGTCTGAAGGCCAATAAAGCTAGGATTGACTGTGCTCAGAAGTCAATAACTCTGTTCCACCCTTCTGGCCAGATAGTCTATTCTCCACATGAATCAAGTTCCATTCAGCTATGCACCCTCGATGCAAAACCTCTACCTTCACTTGAAAATGTTCCGGTGGTTTGCGAATTCCCTGACGTCTTTCCAGAAGAGTTGCCAGGGATGCCTCCGGACAGAGCTGTTGAGTTCGTGATCGAACTTGAGCCAGGTACTGCTCCAATCTCTAAGCATCCTTACAAGATAGGAACTCCCGAGCTGAAGTTGTTAAAGGAACAAATTGATATGTACATGGAAAAAGGTTACATTCAACCTAGTTCCTCGGCTTGGGGTTGCCCAACTCTGTTCGTTGCGAAGAAGGATCACACAAAGAGACTCGTTGTCGACTATCGTCCTCTTAACGAGAAAACCATCAAAAACAAGTATCCAATTCCTCGTATCGATGATCTTTTTGATCAACTTGCTGGAGCCTCAATATTCTCAAAGTTGGACTTGAGAATGGGTTACCATCAAATAAAGATCAGAAAAGAGGATATTCCAAAGACAGCCTTCACCACTCGCTACGGTCTATATGAATTCACCGCCATGTCCTTTGGCCTCACCAATGCACCGGCGACATTCTCTCGACTCATGAATTCTGTCTTCCATGAATACCTCGACAAGTTAGTTGTGGTATATCTTGATGACATTCTTGTCTACTCCAAATCAGAGGAAGAGCATGAAGAACATCTTCGTCTCACTCTCATGAAACTTCGCGAGCATCGTCTATATGCCAAGTTCTCCAAATGTGAGTTCTGGATTCCACAAGTTGCTTACCTTGGTCATGTCATCTCTGCCAAGGGCATAGCCATTGATCCAGAAAAGGTTAAAGCAATTGTTGATTGGAAACCTCCAAAGACGGCGAAGCAAGTAAGAAGTTTTCTTGGCTTGGCTAGCTATTGCCGTCGTTTCGTCCAAAACTTTTCCAAGATTGCCAAACCTCTCACTGATCTCACAAAGAAGGACAAGAAGTTCGTCTGGTCTCCACAATGTGATGAAAGTTTCAATCTCCTGACGACTAAACTCACTTCTACACCAGTTCTGGTTGGCCCAGATCCTTCCAAACCTTTCCAGATATTCTGTGACGCTTCTCTCCATGGTCTAGGTGCAGTTCTTATGCAAGAACGTCAAGTTGTGGCTTATGCTTCACGTTAGTTGAACGCACATGAGCTCAACTATCCCACTCATGACCTTGAACTTGCAGCAGTTGTGTTTGCCCTCAAGAAATGGAGACAATACTTGTTGGGTAATCGCACTGAAATCTTTTCCGATCATAAGAGCCTGAAGTACATCTTCACTCAACCAGATCTAAACCTCAGGCAAAGGAGATGGATTGAAAAGATTAAAGACTTTGATCTTACCATTTCTTACACTCCAGGCAAGGCTAATGTTATGGCCGATGCTCTCAGTCGCAAGTCATATTGCAATAATCTCATGATCATGGAAAGCCAACCTCCTCTTCATGAAGAATTCCAGAAGCTCAACCTTGGTCTTGTTCCTCAAGGCTATCTTGCAAACTTGACAGCCAGTCCAACTCTCGAGGACAAGATTCGTTCTGAACAACTTCGTGATGCTGAAATCAAGAAGATGGTAGAACACATCAAAGAAGGCAAGGAGAAATTTAAGTCCTTCTCAATTGATGACAGGGGAACTGTGTTCTTTGAAGGACACATTGCAGTTCCTCAAGTTCAAAGTCTCAAAGATATCATTCTCAAGGAGGCTCATGAAACTCCTCTCTCCATACACCCTGGAAGTACAAAGATGTACCAGGATCTCAAGACACTGTATTGGTGGCCTGGCATGAAACGTGAAATTGCAAAATACGTTTCTGAATGCGACGTTTGTCAACGTGTTAAGGCAGTTCATCAGAAAATAGCCGGTCTTCTCCAACCTCTGAAAATTCCTGAGTGGAAGTGGGACATGATTGAAATGGACTTCGTCACTGGTTTTCCAAAGTCCAAGAGGGGCAACGATGCAATCTTCGTTGTCATTGATCGTCTCACTAAAGTAGCTCACTTCTTTCCTGTCAAAGAAACAATCTCAGCTAGTCAGTTAGCAGAGCTCTACACAGCAAAGATTGTTCCTCTGCATGGTGTTCCATTGGAAATAAGCCCAGACCGTGGAAGCATCTTCACTTCTCATTTCTGGAAAAGTTTTCAAGAAGCATTGGGCACCAAACTTCTGTTCAGCACAGCCTACTATCCTCAGTCTCAATGGCAAGTCGAAAGAGTCAATCAGATTCTCGAGGATATGCTCAGAGGATGTGGTATCTCCTTTGGCATGAAATGGGAGGAATGTCTTCCATATGCTGAATTCTCCTACAACAACAGCTTCCAGGGAAGCCTAGGCATGGCACCATTTGAGGCTCTCTATGGCCGCAGATGCAGGAGTCCAATCAATTGGTCTGGAGCTGGTGAACGTTCACTCTTAGGCCCTGACATTGTTAAGGAGGCCGAAGAGAAAGTTCGCATCATTTGTGACAATCTCAAGATTGCTCAATCTCGTCAGAAAAGCTACTATGACAGCAAGCACAGGGATATGATCTATGCACCTGGTGACAAAGCATATCTTCGTGTAACTCCCCTTAGAGGCACTCATCGTTTTGGTGTAAAAGGAAAGCTTGCACCAAGATACATTGGTCCTTTCAACATTCTCTCAAGGCGTGCAGAAAATGCATATCGTCTTGAACTTCCAGAAAAGCTATCCAAGGTGCACGATGTGTTTCACGTGTCACAGCTCAAGAGGTGTTTCAAAGATCCAGATCGTGCAGTTAATCATGATTCCATTGAACTGCAAGAAGATCTCTCTTATGAGGAGCACCCTGTTCGAATTCTCGATGAGACCGAGCGCAAAACTCGCAACAAGAGCACCAAGTTCTTGAAAGTGCAGTGGTCTCATCATTCCGATAAAGAGGCAACGTGGGAGACCGAAGAGGATCTTCGCAAGAAGTATCCGGACCTTTTCTCTTCTCAGTAGGAATCTCGGGGCGCGATTCCTTCAAGGGGGGCGTTTTGTAACATCCCAAGTATGAAAACACCTTTAGAATGTTTTATTTCTTGTTAATTTATGTTTTGCATCATGGCATCTTAAGCATTGAATTTGTTTTGCATTTGTTTTCCCTTTGTTTTCCCTTGTTTTCTATTTGAATTTTCAAATCAAATTTCAAATCTTTGTTTCATACTTGTTCTGTTACAATTTTCAAATGAAAATTTCAAACCCAAACATCATTTTGTTTCCAATAGGTTGGAAGTTCAAACCATTCAAATGATTTATTTTCAATAAATCATTTAAACACCAAAATCACTCAAACTCATTTAAATTTCCAAACAGCAACCATTTTGAAATTTATGAAAATTACAAAACAAATCAATCATTTGTTACCATTACACTTCAAAATAAAAACTTTTAAATTGTTCTTTTCATTTAATCAATTAATACCAAAAATTCACTCAAATTCAAATAAAATACAAACAGCAACTAATTCAAAATTTTGAAAAAACAATCTTTGGCACAGTTGGGTTTTGTAAATAACAAGATATAAATTTTTCCCTAAATTTTTATAACCCAAAAACCATCCTTTTTCTTCCTCTTTTCTTTTCAGCAAAAAAAAAACAGAACAGAAAAATAATAAAACAAAAAAAATAACATAGGGGAGAGGCAGGCCAGTGGGCTGAGCCCAGCCCACCAGCACGGCCTGGTACCCCTCCCCTCGTCCCTTACCTGTACGGCAGCTCATCCGAGCTGCCCACGTCAGCGTACGGCGGAGGGAATGTCCTCCGCGCGTTCTCCTCCTCCTTAAAGCTCGACCACGAGCTCCCTCTCTGCCCTAGCTCCCTCGTCCACCTCTCTCCCTCGCAGCGCCGCCGTTTTCCCCTCCTCTCTGCCCTGCTCCTCCTCTCTCTGCACCACCGCCGAGCACCGCCGTACTGCATCTCCGATGATCGCCGCGCCCACGATGCCTCTCCGCGCGGGCTGAGCACGGGGATCAGACCCCCGTACTGCCGCCGTCCTCCTCGACACCTCATCGGTGATGGAGCGCCACCGGATCGCCGCCGCCATCCTCTTCCCTGTCGCCGTCGTCGAGCACCTCCTCCTCCCGGGCACGAAACCTCCCGGTGAGCTCCACCTCTCACCACCCCTTCCTTCCCTCTCTGTCACTCACCCGCACGCTCACCGCACCTCCCTGCACCCATCCACAGCGAGCAGCAACGAGCAGCAGCAGCAACTCGCCGCTGGCGAGCACCGTTCTGTCGCGGTTCAGTTAACTGACGAAATTCAGTTTCGTCAGGCTTATTCGCGAGCTGAACCTCAAAAACAATCACGCCTCCTATCTGTCAACAAACGCGCAACAACGCAGTGGCAGCAACACTGCACGCGCACGCCCGCGGCGCGGGTTCGAGCCCCGCCCGCGCGGATTAAACCCCAAATTTTTGCCTTTGTCACGCGGGCGTACCTGGCCCACCTGCCATTGGCCCTGGTTGCCACGCGGGCACACACCCACGCGCCACGCACGCACAGCTGGGCACTGGCCCACTGCCAGTGACCCAGAGGCAGCTCTGCGCGCGTGAGAAAAGCCCCAGGGGCCTCTCTGTAGTTTTATTTTTCGCAGCTAGGCCCCTGGACCAATCTGTATAGTTTTAAAATTACAAATTAGCCCACAAATTTCAAATATGAATAACGTTTGCATAACAAGTCCAAATAATATAAATAAAATATGTTTTCCAACCCAAATTTAATTCTCTACCTGTTTAAATCATTTGTTTTCTGTTTTAAACATTTCAAATGTTTTCAAAATTCAAATTCAAACAACTCATTTCAAATTTGGTTAAATTCATAATTAATTCAAAATTAATTCAAATGGCACATATAAAATATGTTTTCCATGCCAAATTAAACCACCATCTCAAATATAAACTTTGTTTTATGTTTTGAATAATTAAAATTGGTTAAATAATTTAAACCTTGTTTAAATCATTATAAATTGCTAAATTCATAACTTGGTCAAATAAAATTCTTTTTGAACTTATAAAATATGTTTTCAAACCAGAAAATTATAATCTTTTCAAATATGAATTTTATTTAATGTTTTGAACAAAAAAATTCAAATAAATTCATACTTGAATTAAATTCATTTAAATCTTGTTTAAACTTGTTTAATTCATAATTAATTAATTCTAATTCCTTTTTCAACAAATGAAACATGTATTCCACCTAAAATTTTGTGTTATTTCCAAATATGAACTTTGTTATTTATTTTGAAAAAGTAAAATTGGTGAAAACAACAAATGCTTGTGTAACTCCTTTAAGAAGCAAATTTTCATAACTTAATAAATAAAATTTCAAACTTGGTAAACCCCTTTTCAAATTGAAGCTATTGTTGTTTTCTTTCTGTTTTCCTCTTCCATGCATCATGCTAATCCACTTACACATGATGATTAGTTGTAGCTCATTTAATCCAACCTAAATTCATGGGCTTTCCATATGCAATCCAAATTGCATATGGGTCCATTTAAAACATGTTACCATGTCAACTAGCTTACCTTTGATGCATCAGTTAAATTGTCATGCATCATCCCATGATTGTGCATTATGCCATGTTATTGATTGTTTGTCTCTCTGTGTTGTTTGTTTGCTTCTTCTCGAATAGACGACGACGCTGAGACCGACGAGGTTTACGACACTACTTCTGAGGAGTTAGCCCAGTACCAGGCTACTGAGTTTGCAGGCAAGTATTCACTCACATGAACCATTGTGTGCCTTTCCACACTGGATACCGATACTTTCCGTTGTCTATTCTGCTAGCCTTAAGATTCGTTGCTTGTGTTCGATCCTATCACATGTTATCCTGTAACCCTGATATAGCCTAACCTCCACACCTATAACCCCGTTGCTTGTTGCCCGTGTCTTACTAGCATGCTTAGGGTTGTTTATACTCGAGTCTGCTGTCCGTTATTTCTGTTACCATATTTTATTATGTTCTGGGGCTCGATGTTTAAACAATCAACCTGTTAATGTTTGAGGTAATGCTAATTTGATGATAAGGCACCGGCAGGAGGCCCGGCGTGGTTTTGAGGCCTGCTAGTGTCGACCCTAATTAGGAAAAGGGTCTTGTCTACTGATCCATGATGAGCGCACTATCCGCATGTGGGAAGCGTGCATGGGCGCCCCCCTCAATTTGATTCGATTCGCATCTCATCCAAATCGCCACACTTAGTTCAGGCTTTCCATTTGATGCATGCATATGCAGGTGCGAACCCGAGGCCAGGGTGGAACTTTTGTAGTCGGCATTTAGGGCGGCGTGATCTTCCAGTGCTATGAGGGTCCCCCTTTTCTTCGTGGGGGCTCGATTAGCCGCGCACGCACATCACGTGGTGCTTTGGGCTTGATGCGAAGAAGAGTTGAGTTGTGTTGAGTGCCCCGCTTGGTGGAAGGCATTCCATCTGGCGGGTTATTCTTACGTGTACGGCCAAATTGGTGCATCCCTGCAGGGTTAAATCTTCTCGAGAAGCCGTGTTGTCCGCGGTTATGGATGACTTGGTGAAAGTACTGGCTAACAAGTACTTAGAACAACTTACACCTAACTAATGATAACTTGACTAGTAATAGTCTTATTGACACAATAACTTGAACCATCATTAATCCAACTGTGTGAGTTATCCTCGGATTGCTTCTTTGGATAAGGGGCGAGATCCAGGATGGGTTTGTCTGAGGTTAGTTATAGTTGGTTACGATACGCTATCTTATCCCCTTCTTTTAGCCGGAAGTTGTAGCATGTTTCTGTAGTTGGTTAGAGCAGACTGCTGCCGCACTTTTGTATCACCTATTCTTCCGTTGAACCCAAAGCATCTGTACTTGGTGTTGCCGGGTACACTATGGTATCTTGTGAGTCTTGCTTGCCAGTACTTGTCTGTACTGACCCCTTTGGGGCTGTGGTTTCCGCAGACTACGTTTCCGAGGATCCCCATGGTGGCTACTACGTGGAGTATGACGAGGCTGCTGACGAGTAGATAGCGGACCCGGGCAGGATCCGATACATCATGGATGGGCTCCGTCTTTTCGTTTCCGGCCTCTTAGGCCTTTTTGGATCTTGTCTGTACTCAGACACTTTGGATGCTTCCGCTGTGATGTAATGATGAATTGATGGGACATGTGTCCTCTGGATGATTGTATTTGCTATCTCTTCTCTAGTGAGAGCTATTTGCAACTTATTTCCATCTTTTGTGTCTTAGAGATATTTTGTGATATCACTTGTTCAAATGCCGTTGACGTACCATGTGTGTATGTTATGAAGTACGTCAACGGAAGTAGTCGGATTTCTAGGGGATGGTTTACGCAGACGATGGGTAGTAGAGAATGGTTGTCACACGTTTACGTGTTGGCCTGCTCATATTGAGATGCGGGTGCCGGTATGCCCCGTAAGCCATTTGTTCTACTGTTTAGCGGACTGTGAGTATCCTCTAGAAGTCTGGGTGCGACATGCTCTCCATTACTAGTAGATGCTCTGGCCAAGTTGATGCTTGTAACTCTAAGAGGGAGTATTTATGCTCGATAGTAGGTTCATGCCTCCAGTTATCTGGGAGAGTTACAATAACTTCTAAGATTGTGGATGTGTTGTTGCCACTAGGGATAAAACAACAATGCTTTGTCCAAGGATAATTGTATTGTTTACATTACGCACTTTACTTAATGCAATAATATGTTGCTTGCAACTTAACACCCAAAGTCTGCTTGGATTACAGTCTATGTATCATGTTGTAATGCCCAAATAAATCTCATAGTAATCATCATGTCATGCATATGCACTACGGTGCAGCCTCTATCTCCGTCAATTGCCCAACTGTAATTTGTTTACACAACATGTTATTTATCTGTTTTGGAGAGGCACCACTAGTGAACTGTGGACCCTGATCCATTCTTTTACATTGATAATACAACCTACTGCAAGCATTGTTCTCTTTTACTACAAGAATTGTTCTCTTTCTATTGCAAACATTGTTCTCCGTTCATTCATCGCAAACAAACATCATTTTCCACATTATACGTCTAATCATTTGTGTTCACCAAAACCGGCGAGATTGACAACCTCACTATTTCGTTGGGGCAAAGAATCTTGGTTCTGTTGTGTCCAGATTCCATGTTGCTGCTGAGCCTGGTAGTGTGTCCTGCCAACATCAGCTGTCATCAACCTTTAGAAGTGTTTTCTTTCTCCTATTGGTTCGATTAAACCTTGGTTTCTTTCTGAGCGAAAACTCGCTGATGTACTCTTCATACCTTCCTCTTGGGGTCTCCCAACAAACGTGTGTTCACACGCCATCATGCGAGCGCGGGCAAGAGCAGAAACACGAGTGGCAGCCATGAAAGATCCGGGCAGACGGGCTACCGCCCATGTCAATCGAGCATCAACCCAAAGGGCCATGGCCGAACCACATGTACGACAATGACAATAGAGTATACAGATCCAAACACAAATTGAAAGACTGTTGGAGATTCAATCTCCTCATGGAAGCATCATACAGAAAACAAAGAGAAGCCCAACAGGTAGGGTTCCCGGATTTCCCAGGAGCATTGGGAATAGCTGCGCCACCACCACCCCCAGTACTAGTAGTCGCCCAACCTTAGCAACAACCCCAAGCACAGAGAGCACCCAGAGCACAGCAGGCTGCAACAATACAACATCAATATAGAGTCGGTGATGTCTACGCACGCTTCTATTCTTGTAGACAGTGTTGGGCCTCCAAGTGCAGAGGTTTTTAGAACATCAGCAAGTTTCCCTTAAGTGGATCACCCAAGGTTTATCGAACTCAGGGAGGTAGAGGTCAAAGATATCCCTCTCAAGCAACCCTGCAATTAAGATACAAGAAGTCTCTTGGGTCCCCAACACACCCAATATACTTGTCAGTTATATAGGTGCACTAGTTTGGCGAAGAGATCGTGAAATGCGAGTAATATGGATGGTTATAAGTAATAATAGCAATCTGAAATAAATATGGCAGCAAGCAAACATGTAGCAGAACAAGCGGAAACCGGTGTTTCAATGCTTGGAAACAAGGCCTAGGGATCCTACTTTCACTAGTGGACACTCTCAACAATGATCACATAATTGAATAACTAAATATCTTCTCTTCACTATGCTACTCTTAACCCTCTCCGGTTGGATAACAAACACTAATCATTGCGTAGGGCTGCAAAAAGCATTCCTTAAAGTAAGCATTCCCATGTCTAGTTAACCCCACGCTGTCACTATGAGCGCCCTAGAAGGTACTAGACAAACACCACAATTCATAGAGGAGACACACGCGATGTGCACACTGTCACCTTCACACCGCGGGACAAGGTGACTCCAAAGTTCATATTAATAAAACACTTGAGTAGCACAAGATGAAGAGTAACATCTACTTATTCAACTAGATTACAAAGCTCACGATCACATATAGATCACACCATGGGAGAGAAAGATGAACCACATAGCTACCGGTAGAGCCCTCAGCCTCGGGGGAGAACTACTCCCTCCTCATCATAGGAGACATCAAAAGCGATGGAGATGGCGGTGGATTCGATGGAGATGGCTTCCGGGGGCACTTCCCCGTCCCGGCAGGGTGCCAGAACGGAGATCTATCCTCCTAAACTTGTCGGCGGCGGCGGCGGCGGAGCTACGGATGTATTTTGTGGAAAAGGTCGATTCTTTTAGGGTTTTCCCTCGGGGGAGTATATATAGGCGAAAGGGCGATGCCGGGGTGGCCAGGGGGCCCACACCACTAGGTGGTGCCACCAGGGGGACCCGCGGCACCCTATGGTGTGGCCACCTATGGCCCCCCTCCGGGGCTCTTCGGGACTTCTGGATGCTTCCGTGATTTCTAAGACTTCTGGCTTTCGAATCGTCCAATTCCGAGAATATTTCCAGAATAACTTTTCTGAAACTAATAACAGCAGAAAACAGGAACTAGCTCTGTGGCATCTTGTCAATAGGTTAGTCCCAGGAAATCGATAAAAATGACATAAAGTGTAAGGAAACCATGTGGAAAATAACATGAAAACAACATGGAACATCAGAAATTAGGGATACGTTCATGACGTATCAAGAATCCCCAATCTTAGTTCCTACTCGTCCTCGAGTAGGTAAAAGATAAAACAAAATAATTTCTGAGGTGACATGCTACCACACAATCTTGATCATAATAATGTAAAAGCATATGTAAGCTGAGATCATAGAACTTTAAACACAAACATGATAAATAGAACTTTAATAATAAAGCACAGCAATCACTTTGTATCATGAGAAGTAACTCAAATAAAATATCATGAATAACAAATCAAAGAAAGATATGCGTTTGTTTCAAGCATAGAGAAAGCATGGCAAAGAGATATTTCGCTAGTCCTTAAGAGTGGGGCAAAACATAAATGCCAGGACACCTTCAAAGTTCATGAGGAAGACTAGAGAAAATAATTTGAGAACAAGTAATAACACATCATGAATCAATTAATAATGTTTGTGGGACAAATGCACATAAAACCCAGAATGGCAAAAATGCTCTCTCAACTGTGCATAAAGTTAGAAGATGGATACTCAACATAAAAGTAAAAGAAAGGCCCTTCGCAGAGGGAAGCAGGGATCACTCATGTGCTAGAGATTTTTATTTTATTAAACAGAGGTATTAAAAGTTTGACACTCCCCCATCCATCTTTCACAAACCATGGCTAACCGAATCCTCGGGTGCCTTCCAACAATCACATACCATGGAGGAGTGTCTATATTTTGGGAGATGTATGCTAATGTCAACGAATGGTAAACAGAAAATACAGTACGTCACAAGCCAACTAGATTTCACAAAAGCGGCTCCCATATGAAGGAGCAACTGGTATAGAAGGTCATCCCTCTTTCTTTTTTGTTTACACAATTATGCTTTGACTGATAAATCAGGGGCAAAAATAGTGAAGAGATTTTGTGTGTATTAATTTGGGGCTGGGCACCGCGCTGCCAGCTTTTCTATTATTTGGATAAGAGGATGAAGCCACTAGTCCAGGGTGTGAAATCCAATCAATAAGTGAGATCAATATTATCTATTTATGTCCTCATGAGCAAAAACAAGAACACAAAGCAGGAGTAATTTTTGAAGGTTTTAAAGGTAACACATGAGCAATTTACTTGGAGTGGCAGTTAATACCACATGTAGGTAGGCATGGTGGACACAATGGGAAAACTTGGTTTTAGGGAGATGGATGGACGAGTAGAATTCCATACTCAGTACAGGTGGAGGCTAGCAAAAGACTGGGATCGACAAATCAAGAGAGCATAAGAGCCATAATCATGCATAGCGACATAAACATCATTAATCCAAGCATAAGCGGTATCACAAGTTCAAAAACTAAATGATAATAGAGGCTATTAGTGACTGTTTCATAGTCATAAACATGGTGTGAGTATGCACCAAGTCAACCAAATAAAACATTCGAAAGAGAATACCATAAATTTATGCTTCAGTATGACAAGAACAACTCATGAATCTTTCAATGGCACATTAAACACTCTCAGCTATTTGAGGCTAATCATTCTACTCAATAATCACAAGGCTTTAAAACTAAAATAACATTTAGCATGATACGAAAAAGTTCTAGCCACAGTCTATACAAGCTTCTACTTGCACCAATAAAAATTCTACTTCAACCAGCAGTTTCTTTTCCCAACAAGCACCATACAAGATACGTTTTAACAAAAATACTCTACATGATACAACAGAAAACATGAGAGTACTCACGTAAAACTACTAAAAATAACAGCTCTGAATAAGAGATGCATCAAAACAAAGGCTAAACGCAGTACTAGCAAAAAGTAAACACTCACAAAACAATAAGAATGAAAACTAGAGTGTTCTAAGCAATCAAAAGGGAGCGTAGCTCTCTCCCAAACAAGTATGCTAAAATCCAACCATAAACTACAGAAAAGAAAACCAAACAAATTAAAAACAAAAATAAAAGACGCTCCAAGTAAAGCACATAAGATGTGACTGAATAAAAATATAGTTTCACTAGAAGTGGCCTGATACATTGTTGATGAAGAAGAGGATGCCTTGGGCATCCCCAAGCTTAGATGCTTGATTCTTCTTGTAATTTGCTGGGATGTACCCCCGGGGCATCCCCAAGCTTAGGTTCTTCACTCTCTTTGATCATGTCATATCATCCTCTTCTCTTGACCCTTGAAAACTTTCTTCACACCAAACTTCCCACAATCTTCATTAGCAACGTTAGTGCAAATCGAAATAATAAATTCACATGGTTCAGTTTCAACACAAGCCTAACACTCATAACCACATTAGCTACTGTCACAACTTCTTTTAAAACTCTTTTTTCTCAAAAGAACACCAAAAGAAAGAGATTAAGATGCAAATGCAATTATTGGCAGAAATCTGTCAAAATAGGACAAAAGGTAAGGATGATTTTTTAGAAAATATTTTGTTTCTCAAATCAAAAAGTGTTCACCTAAGAAAAGTTTCATATATAGCCCAGGATAATGCACAAAAAAACTCAGGGCATTTTGAATTTTCTGTAATTTTATACGATTTTAACAGTCGACAGCAAAAATCTGTTTCCTGCGCAGAAATCCGAAATATAGTCTCAACTTTCCACTAGAGGCTTTACTTGAATCAACAAAAACACAAAAGAAAAGAGACCGAGGGGTTTCTAAGGAAATCGACAACACCCAGGTGCAAAAACAAAAGAAAACGACGGAAAATGGGTTGAAAACAGAGAAATAAAACAGGTTGTCTCCCGGAAGCACTTTTCTTTTAATGCCTTTCAGCTAGGCACAATGATTTTTAAAAGATGCTCACATAAGAATAAGAGTTGAAACACAATAAGATAGCATCAATAAGAAAATATAAAACACTTTTAAGTCTAACCCACTTCCTATAAAAAAGAATCTTGTAGAAAAACAAGTCAACAAAGCACAAAGTGACTAGCATAGGAAGACAAAATAAGGGCAACTTAAAAAATTTCAACATAAACAAGGGAAACTTAATATTGTTGAGATGCATAAAACCATGTTTCTCTCTCTCATAATAACCTTCAGTAGCATCATGAATAAAATTAACATTATAGCTATCACATAAAACATTCTTATCATGAGCCACATGCATAAAAGAATTAATACTCTCCACATAAGCATAGTCATTCTTATTAATAGTAGTGGGAGAAAATTCAACAAAATACCTATCATTATTATTGTCATCACCGTAAACATCAAGTTGAGGCGGCATATTGTAATCATAATTAATTTTCTCCTCAATAGTAGATGGACTGAAAATAGCATGTTCATCATTGTAAACATCATATATAGAAGGCATATCATGATCACAATAAAATTTATCATTCATAGTAGGTGGAACTAGAATACCACAATCATTATAATCATCATATATTGGACACAAAGTATCATCAAAAAAATTTCCTCCTCAAAACTTGGGGGACTAAAAATATCATATTCATCAAAACTAGCTTCCCCAAGCTTAGACTATTCCATAGCATTAGCAATAATGGTGTTTAAAGAGTTCATACTAATAACATTGCCACTAGCATGCAAATAAAGTTCCATAGGTTTTTTAATTTTCTCTTCAAACACTTCATGTCCTAACTCAAGATAAATATTATAAAGCTCTCTCATTTTTTTGTTGTTTTCCGTCAGACTACTAGTAAAAAAATAAAAACAAGAAACGAGTAAAAATAAGCCTAACTAGTGAAAACAAGAAACAAAAAGATATAATTGCAGAATCTAAAGGAAATAACTCCGAGCACTCACACCCGAGGATGTGAGTACCTTTTACCTTACCTCCACGGCAACGGAGCCAAGAAAAGAGCTTGATGTCTACGCACGCTTCTATTCTTGTAGACAATGTTGGGCCTCCAAGTGCAGAGGTTTGTAGAATAGCAGCAAGTTTCCCTTAAGTGGATCACCCAAGTTTTATCGAACTCAGTGAGGTAGGGGTCAAAGATATCCCTCTCAAGCAACCCTGCAATTAAGATACAAGAAGTCCCTTGTGTCCCCAACACACCCAATATACTTGTCAGGTATATATGTGCACTAGTTCGGCGAAGAGATCGTGAAGTGCGAGTAATATGGATGGTTATAAGTAATAATAGCAATCTGAAATAAATATGGCAGCAAGCAAACATGTAGCAGAACAGGCGGAAAACGGTGTTTCAATGCTTGGAAACAAGGCCTAGGGATCCTACTTTCACTAGTGGACACTCTCAACAATGATCACATAATTGAATAACTAAATATCTTCTCTTCACTATGCTACTCTTAACCCTCTCCGGTTGGATAACAAACACTAATCATTGCGTAGGGATGCAAAAAGCATTCCTTAAAGTAAGCATTCCCATGTCTAGTTAACCCCACGTTGTCACTATGAGCGCCCTAGAAGGTACTAGACAAACACCACAATTCATAGAGGAGACACACACGATGTGCACACTATCACCTTCACACCGCGGGACAGGGTGACTCCAAAGTTCATATTAATAAAACACTTGAGTAGCACAAGATGAAGTGTAACATCTACTTATTCAACTAGATTACAAAGCTCACGATCACATATAGATCACACCATGGGAGAGAAAGATGAACCACATAGCTACCGGTAGATCCCTCAGCCTCGGGGGAGAACTACTCCCTCCTCATCATAGGAGACAGCAATGGCAATGGAGATGGAGTCGATGGAGATGGCTTCCGGGGGCACTTCCTCGTCTCGGCAGGGTGCCAGAACAGAGATCTGTCCCCTGAAACTTGTCGGCGGCGCGGCAGAGCTACGGATGTATTTTGTGGAAAAGGTCGATTCTTTTAGGGTTTTCCCTCGGGGGAGTATATATCGGGAGTCTTTAGCATAAAACCACCACTTTAGAGCCTAAATTCCGGAAAACCACCACTTTAGGTTTGAATTGCAAAAAACCACCAGTCTAGAACTAAGATTTTTCAAATCGATTCTAATACCGATTGGAGACGAATTGACTCTGTTTCCGACAGCATTGGCCCACCTATTACGCTGACGTGGCACACTCCCGTTAGTTGCCGTTAACGCCCGTGTCTGAATAGGCTTTAGGGTTCATTCCCCCCTCCCGTCGCGCGTTGCTCCACCTCTCTCTGACCCATGGCGGCGTCCACGCCTAGCGGCGGCGACTTTGGCGGCGGCGTATAGGGTGGCGACCATGTCGGCGGAACAGAATTTGAAGGCGCGGGCGACAGTGGGGTCCTCTTTTCTGGGCCGCATCGAGGCAGCAGCAGCAGCACGCAGACTCCTCCGCGCTCCGGCGGTCTGTCTCCGGAGCATTTCGATGCGGCGGCGTCGTCTATGCATCTGACTCCACGACAGTCGACGGCTAGCATGTGGCCATCCCCGTATAGCAGCATCGAGTAAGCCCCCTGTCTCTGTACTGGTTCTTGTATCATCTCTTACCCCTGTGAATATGTGAACTGAATTCGTGTATAAATGGTAGTACATTACATAATCAGACGTGCTTAATTCGTGTAGGAATGGTGCTGAATTTTGTAGTGTTGTATTGTTCACTGGATTTTGGTTGTGCTAACTGAATTTTGGTAGTGTTGACTGCATTTTGGTTAGTGTAGTGCTAACTGTATTTTATAGTGTTGTATTGTTCACTGAATTTTGCTACTTTTAACTGAATAATGGTTGTGTTAACTGATGTTGATTGTGTTAACTGAATTTTGTATTGCTCTATTGTTCACTGAATTTTACTACTGTTAACTGAATAATGGTTGTGTTAAATGAATTTTTTACTGTTCTATTGTTCACTGCAATTTAATAGTGTTAACTGAGTAATGCTTGTGCTAACTGAATTTAGCTTGTGTTAACTGAATTTTTTAGTGTTGTATTGTTGACTGCATTTTAGTAGTGTTAACTGAATAATGCTTCTGTTAACTGAATTTAGCTTGTGGGTAACTGAATATTGCTTGTACTGTTAACTGTATTTTGCTAGTGTTAACTGAATATCCCCTGTCTTCGTTTTTTTCAGCTTGGATGATGACATTTGGGACATTTCTTTCAGTTTACTTGATGGACAGTCTGTTGATGTCAGTATGTGCAAGAGTGATATAACTATAAGCAGTTTGATGGCACAAATTGAAGAGCATGGGCATGATTATCTAGACTCATTGTATTTTGTGAGTGAAAAGGAAAAGGGCTAAAGGACTGGAGGCTCTATATAGCATTTCAAAGGTGGCAAAGATGTTAGATTTGTACAAAGATGAGAAGAAGGTCACATTGATAGTAAGGAAATATAGGGCACCATTGCCTCCAGGGCTGAACAGTGATGAAGTAGTGACAGATGTCATTGAGGATATATACCTTGTTGCTGTTGACTACTCAGAGGCCATCTTTCATGGAACACAACAAAGCTGCAATCTTGATAAAGGGAAAAATGCTGTTTCAGGCCTACCCATTGAAGTACACTCTGTAGCATCTTCTGATGATGATGCAGGTGACCAAGCCAGAACTGTTCTTGAGGAGGATGTGTTACTTAATAAAATGAAGGGGAAAAGGAAAGTGTGTACTGAAGATGATGTTCTTATGGAGCAACTCAGAGAAATGAAGAAGAAAAGAGCAGATCCTGACCTGCACATTGAAGGGGATACTGATGTGGAAGAGCTATATTCAGAGGAGGATGAGTCAGAGCCAGAGGAGTTGGCTGAAGAGGAATTCATTAGAGGCCAGGTGGCAGGGAGACAGGGTCCAACTAGCAGGTGCCATCATGAAGCAAAGGATGAAGTGGGTTTTTATTTTGTGCCCTCTTGTGATGACTACAGCAGCAGTGATGTGGGTGACACAGATGATGATGGCTATGTCCAGCCTTATGTTTTGCCAAGTGGAGTGAAGAGGAGGTGTAAGCCACTGAAGAAGAGATTGTGGTATGATCCTAACAGGGCAGATGCAGACCAGCAGTTAAGCTTATAAATGTGCTTCAAAGATGTGTATGAATTTAGAGTTGCACTTAGGAATTTCCATATTGCTCAGCTAAGAAATTTTCAGTATCATAGGAACTATAGTGATAGGATAATTGTCCATTGTGTTCAACCAAATTGACCTTTTTTCATGACAGCCTCCATAATTGCAAATGAGAAAACTTTCTGCATAAGGAAAATGGAAGGCATGCACACTTGCATTTCCCTTGGAGAAAACACCAAGGTTAGTGCTGACTGGTTGGCATTTCAATCTGAGCAAGCAATGAGAGCAAATCCAAACACTACAGTTGACACCTTGATTGACAATGCCAAGCAACAGTTTGGAGTGGAGGTGCCTAGGACAAAGGCCTATAGAGCTAGGAAAAAGGCTTTTCAGGTAGTCATTGGTGATCACAAGAAACAATACACCAGACTCAGAGATTATTTGCAAGCAATACTTGACACAAATCCAGGCAGTAGATGCATTGTTACCACCACTGAGCTGTTAAGTGACCCAAGTCCTAACCCCAGATTTCATGGGCTATTTATCTGTCTAAATGCTTCTAAAGAAGGGTTTCTTAATGGTTGCAGGCCATTCATAGGTCAGTTTACATTATTGTGTTTGAATTATGTTGTCCTTATTACATTTATTTTGTGCCTTATTATGTTTACTACTTATTGTAGGGCTTGATGGTTGCTTTATAAAATTAGCAACATGACAACAAATCTTAGCTGCAACTGGAAGAGATGGGAATAACAACATTTCCCCCATAGCATTTGGTATAGTACATAGGGAAGATACAGCTAGCTGGCTATGGTTTCTCACACAACTGAGATATTGCATTGGTCAGGCTAGCAAATTTGGTACTTATACCATTATATCTGATAGGCAAAAGGTGGGTACTTTAGGACTTGATAATATATGCTATCTTGTTCACTGAAATATCTATTTGTTTGAACTTATATATCTATTTGTTGATATAGGGATTGCTTAAAGCCATATCAAAGGTGTTTCCCAATTCACCAAGTAGATACTGTGTCAGGCATATCTATGCTAATTTTCAGAGGGCTGGTTTTAAGGGAGAAGAACTTAAGAAGCACCTGTTTGGAGCCAGCTATGCATACAGTAAGAGTGGCTTTGAGAAATCAATGGAATATCTAAAAAATGATTGTGAACAAGCTTACAACTGGGTTATGCAGATACCTGTAGAAGCATGGGCTAGACATGCATTTTACACTACTTCTAAGACTGATTTGGTTGTGAACAACCTGAGTGAAGTGTTCAACAAAATGATTCTTGATGTGAGGAACAAGCCCATACAGACAATGATTGATGGTAAAAAGATAAACTTATGGTCAAATACAGTGCAACTAGAGAGAAAGCTGAGTCCACAAGATGGGAAATCACACCCTTTTACTCTGAGAAATTAGAAGAGGCCAAAAAAATTTCTAGATCATGGAAGGCAAAAAATGCAGAGCTAGGGCTGTGGCAGGTTAGTGTGACGCCCCGAGATCGGGCACTATGCAAATTTCAGCATTTCCGCCAAAATCCACATAATAACCGATTCCAGGTTGCCACTTGTGATAACATTACAACAGTTCACGAATATTCCGCAACAACAACAGAAAAGATATATACAAGACGACTCAAACGAGTCAAGGATACAACTGATACAATACAAAGATCCAAATAACAGCGGAAGAAACAACATACGTCCGACTACGGACAAGATCCAAATTGGACTAAGAGTCCTGAAGATAACCGATGGCGTCCAATCCCTGCCCAGGCCAAGCCGGAGGGATTCCCAAGCTAACGTCGTCAGACTTCAAACCTGTTGACTGCAATGTGGAATATGCAGCCACGAAAAGGATTCGTGGGTCAGTATGGTTAAGTACTGGCAAGTGGATAACCCATACTCACAAGATACCAGCGTAACCAATCATCACAAGATACAAATACTTTGGGTACAACGGAAAGGAAGGGGATTATTGCAACGAAGCGGGAGCGGGCTGCACTAACTAACTACAGAGACTCGCTACACCATCCGGCTAAAAGAAAGGGATAAGATAGCATATTAGAACCAACTGCAACTACTCACCAAACAATACCCATCCAATGTTACCCCCTACTAAGGAAGCAACCCAAGGAAACTCACACTGTTGATTAAGGTGACATTCATTTTATGGTGGAGGTAATCTATATTACTAGTCAAGTTATCATCATTAAGTGTAAGTTGTCTGAGTACTTGTTAGCCAGCACTTTCACCAAGTCATCCATAACCGCGGACAACACGGCTTCTCGAGAAGATTTAACCCTGCAGGGATGCACCAATTTGGCCGTACACGTAAGAATAACCCGCCAGACGGGGGATCAACCCACCAAGCGAGGTATTCAACACAACCCAACTCTTCTTCGCATCAAGCCCAAAGAACCCCGTGCAGTTGAGCGCACGGCTAATCAAGCCCCACGAAGAAAAGGGGACCCTTATAGCACTCTAAGAACGTGTCTCCCTAAATGCCGACTACAAAAGTTCCACCCTGGCGCCAAGGGTTCGCACCTGCATATGCATGCGGCAAATGGAAAACCCGAACTAAATGAGGCGATTTGGACGAGATGCGAATCGAATCAGAATTGCGGGGGGCGCCCATACTCGCTTCCCACATGCGGTTAGTGCGCTCATCATGGATCAATGGACAAGACCCTTTTCCTAATTAGGGTCGACACTAGCAGGCCTCAAAACCACGCCGGGCCTCCTGCCGGTGCCTTATCATCAAATTAATATTACCCAAAACATTAACATGTTGTAGATTGAATTGAAACCCAACTATCAAACTAAACAAGTGATAAGACGGACAACAAGACTTGAGCGCAAAAAACACTAAGCATGCAACTACGACACGGAGGCCAACAGGGTAAACAAACAACAGTTAATAGGAAGTGGAAGGAAGGCTATATCATGGTTGCAAGGTAAACATATGATAGGATCGAGACACAAACATCGAATCATAGGGCTAGCATAAGAACAACGGAAAGAATCGGTAACAAGTGATGAAAGGAAGCCATAGGCAGCAAGTGAGTATACTTGCCTGGAATCCAGCAAGTAGAGGTACATCCGAAGAACTTGTCGTTGCTCACATCATCTCAACGTCCTATCCGTGAAGAAGCAACGAACTAGAACAAACACCGGATGCAACAATTACTTCTACGGCAAAAGATCCAGCATGATCAAGATATGGATGCATGACAAGTTTAAGGATGCATCAGAGATAAACTAGTTGACATGGTAAACATATTTAAATGGGCCCATATGCAATTTGGATTGCATATGGAAAAGCCCATGAATTAAAGTTGAATTAAGTGATCTACAAATAACCATCATGTGAAAGTTGATTAGAATGATGCATGGATGAGGAAAACAATAAGAAAACAACAAGAGATTCAATTTGAAAAGGTGTTTACCAAGTTTGAAATTTTGTTTATTAAGTTATGAAATTTTGGCTTCTTAAAGGAGTTACACAAGCATTTGTTGTTTTCACCAATTTCAAATGTTCAAAATAGATAACAAAATTTATATTTGGAAAGAACACAAAATTTTAGATGGAATACATATTTCATTTGTTGAATTTGGATTTTAGATGAGCAAGTTATTAATTTGACAATTTTAAATGCATTAAATAAGAAACAGTTGTTTTCAGAACATGTGGATGCAGAGTATGGGATCTCACTGGCATTCCTTGCAATCATGCTATCTCTATGATAAGAAAGATCAAGCAACTACCAGAGGATTATGTACATGACTTCTTCAAGAAGCCAATGTACAAGGAGGCTTTCAAATATGTGGCATATCCTGTCCCTGGTCCTGAAGATTGGCCCAAAACCAATACTAGAGATATAGATCCACCTATTTTTAAAGAGGGACCTGGGAGAAAACAAACAGTCAGAAGGAGAGGTGAGTTTGAGCCACCTAAACCTAGGGACAGTTCAAGGATGGCCAGCATAACTTGTGGTAATTGCAAAAAAGTAGGGCATAGATATGACTACTGTACTGACAAGTTGAAGCCAGAACTAGAACTTAGGAAAAACAAGCACCAGGTAGTGTTCTGACCTATTTGAATTCAGTACTCCTTCTATTTCTATGACTGAACCTTTTATAGCTGATCTATGTTGTTCTTAACAGCCAAGAATGCAAAGCTGCACAGGTGAAAGTAGTGCTGCCCAGAATGCCTCCACAGTGAGGCAAACTCCATCTCAACCTGCTGCCCAGAATGCCTCCACAGTGAGGCAAACTCCATCTCAACCTGCTCCCCAGAATGCTTCCACAGTGAGGCAAACTCCATCTCAACCTGCTGTCCAGAATGCTTCAACCACAGGGACTGCATCTGCACCACAAAGACAACAAGGGCCAAGGCCATTTAGTGCACCCAGGAGTGCTGCTGCTTCACATGCTGATTCTGCAACTAGGAGGATGAGTTCCAGGACCAGCAAGATAACTGGGAGGATGTAGAGCTACCTCAGTGCAGGTAAAGCTAATTCATACAGAAAGTCAGGAACAGACCCACTTGGTCCAGGCTGTGGTTCATGAACTGGTGCTTTCTGTCAAGATGACTATGGGATTACTGTAATATTTTGAGCAAACTGTGATGCTATCTAAGAGAAGTATGGTACTTCTGTAATATTTTGAGCAAAATTGTGATGCTATCTGAGATAACTATGGTATGTATGTAAGACAAAATCATGAATTATGTCTAAGACTATGGGAGTGATCCTTTTGGAGTATTAGTAAGTTCCTTTCGAAGTGAGGCTTTTGGAGTGATTCATTTAGGAGTGATAATTTTGATCATTTAGGAGAGATTCATTTAGGAGTGATCATTTTGATCATTTTGTAGTGATTCATTTAGGAGTGCTCATTTTGATCATTTAGGACCATTTATTTCATTTAGGAGTTATCAACTAGGGTTGTCGAGGACCCCCGAGGACCCTCGACAACCATTTACTTCATTTAGGAGTTATCAACTAGGGTTGTCGAGGACCCCCGAGGACCCTCGACAACCATTTACTTCATTTAGGAGTTATCAACTAGGGTTGTCGAGGACCCCCGAGGACCCTCGACAACCATTTACTTCATTTAGGAGTTATCAACTAGGGTTGTCGAGGACCCCCGAGGACCCTCGACAACCATTTACTTCATTTAGGAGTTATCAACTAGGGTTGTCGAGGACCCCCGAGGACCCTCGACGACCATTTACTTCATTTAGGAGTTATCAACTAGGGTTGTCGAGGACCCCCGAGGACCCTCGACAACCATTTACTTCATTTAGGAGTTATCAACTAGGGTTGTCGAGGACCCCCGAGGACCCTCGACAACCATTTACTTCATTTAGGAGTTATCAACTAGGGTTGTCGAGGACCCCCGAGGACCCTCGACAACCATTTATTTCATTTAGGAGTTATCAACTAGGGTTGTCGAGGACCCCCGAGGACCCTCGACAACCAAAAATTACTACTAAATCCCTACCAATTTATAAATACTCCACTAGTCCTTCAAAAATTAGTAAAATACATCACCACCAATTTATAAATGCTCCAAAAATACTCTCAAAATTACTATTACATCCCTACCAATTTATAAATACTCCACTAATCCTTCAAAAATTACTAATACATCACCACCAATTTATAAATGCTCCAAAAATACTCTAAAAATTACTACTACATCCCTACCAATTTATAAATACTCCACTAATCCTTCAAAAATTACTTCATAAGTAGTACCAATTTATAAATACTTCAACAACCTTCTACAATTTGTTACTACATAAGTACCAATTTATAATTACTCAAATCACAAGGTACAATTACATAATACTAGTTCAAATATCCACTTCTAACTTATAAATAACTAGTACAACATAGCACTCATAAGTTCAATACTACACCAACAATACTTCAAATAAAAGTTCTCACACCACTGCTAATACCAAACTAACATTACAGCCACACTACTTGAAATTTCACTCCTCACATATTTCCTTGATTCTTTTGAACTTCTCCTTGTTGCTCTCCTTCACTTTGAGCATATCAAATATCATATACTCCAGCTTTTTGTTCTCTTCCTTCAGAGCATCATTTTCTTCAACCCATGTCTTCTCCTTTGCCTTCATCACATCTGCCTGGCTTCTCTGAACATTCTTCAACTCCACTATTTCTTTCTTCAGCTCCACTATTTCTTTCTTGAACACTTCCACTACATTCTGCACCTTACCTGCATCCTCCTCCTCACTATCTGCCATTATCTGTTTGTAGTTCTCCCTAAGAACCCTCCTAGTATGTTGATCCAGGTGCTTGTTCACATCAGCTATCAGTGATTTGTAGTCCTTCTCAACCCTTTTCTTCTCATCAGCCACCTTCTTCAACATCTCTCCATTCAGAATCTTCTCATCTATCCTAGCACTGTTGGTATCATCATACATGCTCCAGAGCCTACCAAGAGAATTCTTCATTGATGGTGGCCACTCCTCTACATCTACCTAGGCCACAAATCCACAGTTCTCCACTTGCTACAAAAAAACATTGCAATTATTTATGCACTTATCTAGCAGAGTACTCTATCGACCACATTTTCTTCACCAAATTATGTAGGAAAATTACCTTACTTTATCAAGGACAGTAAGAAAATACAAAGAAAAAAAACTACATTACATACTCTAGTCTCTCACAATGACACTACACTGCACCTACCAACTATTGCACACACTGCACTGGAATTAACTGAACATTTCCCATTGTAATTCAGGTAACAGAATTAACAGAAAATCACAGTGCACAACACTGACATGAGTAATATGAACTGAACATTAACAGGTAAACTGTACTTAAATCTCACTATAACATGAACATTAGCCACAAACTACAAAATGCAATAGTAACCAATACAAAATACAGTTAGCACAAACAATATTCAGTTACCCACAAGCTAAATTCAGTTAACAGAATAGTTATTCAGTTAACTCATGACTCCCACTACACTTACAGTACCCAAGTACCCAGAAATGGACACAACACTATGAAACTGAATAAAATCACTCACATTAGGCACTGAGCACATGTAAAAACGTCTTCCAGTGTCACTGCCGCCGAAAGCAACGCACTTCTGCTGCAAAAGGTTGTGCACGCGGCACACAACTGGAGAATCCACAGCCAGCCCGTGGAAATCTGGGTCATCACACGTTTCTGGAGCATAATCCATATCCACGGAGTCCTGGGCAATCAGAAATTTCGAACCATTCCGAAGATTTGAGAGGAAATCGAGGCAAATCGAAATAATCCCTAAATTTCGTATGAACCCTAACCCTAGAATTTGGGGAACTTACCCCTAGCAGAGATGCGGACGAGTACTTGTCGTCCCAGCTGGGCATTGAGATGGAGAAAGAGGGAGAGAGGCAGCGCCAATGTCTCTCCGGCGATTCCTTGCTCGGCGGCGCCAATGTCGCTCCGGCGGAGACAGCAGGGGGCTCGAGTGCTTGGGGAAGAATGGGGTCTCCTCCAGTCCGCGCGCCCGCCTCGTCCAGTCAACGCGCCTATTCAGACACGGGCGTTAACGGCAACTAACGGGAGTGTGCCACGTCAACGTAAGAGGTGGGCCAATGCTGTCGGAAACAGAGTCAATTCGTCTCCAATCGGTATTAGAATCGATTTGAAACATCTTAGTTCTAGACTGGTGGTTTTTTGCAATTCAAACCTAAAGTGGTGGTTTTCCAGAATTTAGGCTCTGAAGTGGTGGTTTTATGCTAAAGACTCATATATCGGCGAAAGGGCGATGCCGGGGGTGGCCAGGGGGGCCACACCACTAGGTGGCGCCACCAGGGGGACCCGCGCCACACTATGGTGTGGCCACCTGTGGCCCCCCTCCGGGGCTCTTCGGGATTTCTGGATGCTTCTGAGACTTCTAAGACTTCTGGCTTTCGAATCGTCCAATTCCGAGAATATTTCCAGAATAACTTTTCTGAAACTAAAAACAACAGAAAACATGAACTAGCTCTGTGGCATCTTGTCAATAGGTTAGTCCCGGGAAATCGATAAAAATGACATAAAGTGTACGGAAACCATGTGGGAAATAACATCAAAACAACATAGAACATCATAAATTAGGGATACGTTTATGACGTATCAAGCATCCCCAAGCTTAGTTCCTACTCGTCCTTGAGTTGGTAAAAGATAAAACAAAATAATTTCTGAGGTGACATGCTACCACATAATCCTGATCATAATAATGTAAAAGCATATGTAAGATGAGATCATAGAACTTTAAACACAAACATGATAAATAGAATTTTAATAATAAAGCATAGCATTCACTTTGTATCATGAGAAGTAACTCAAATAAAAGATCATGAATAACAATGCAAAGAAATATATGTTTTTGTTTCAAGCATAGAGAAAGCATGGCAAAGTGATATTTCGCTAGTCCTTAAGAGTGGGGCAAAACATAAATGCCAGGACACCTTCAAAGTTCATGAGGAAGACTAGAGTAAATAATTTGAGAACAAGTAATAACACATCATGAATCAATTAATAATGTTTGTGGGACAAATGCACATAAAACCCAGAATGGCAAAAATGCTCTCTCAACTGTGCATACAGTTAGAAGATGGAGACTCAACATAAAAGTAAAAGAAAGGCCCTTCGCAGAGGGAAGCATGCATCACTCATGTGCTAGAGCTATTTATTTTATTAAACAGAGGTATTAAAGTTTGACACTCCCCCATCCATCTTTCACAAACCATGGCTAACCGAATCCTCGGGTGCCTGCCAACAATCACATACCATGGAGGAGTGTCTATATTTTGGGAGATGTATGCTAATGTCAACGAATGGTAAACAGAAAATACAGTACGTCACAAGCCAACTAGATTTAACAAGAGCGGCTCCCATATGAAGGACGCAACTGGTATAGAAGGTCATCCCTCTTTCTCTTATGTTTACACAATTATGCTTTGACTGATAAATCAGGGGCAAAAATAGTGAAGAGATTTTGTGTGTATTAATTTGGGGATGGGCACCCCACTGCCAGCTCTTCTATTATTTGGATAAGCGGATGAAGCCACTAGTCCAGGGTGTGAAATCCAATCAAGAAGTGATATAAATATTCTCTATTTACGTCCTCATGAGCAAAAACAAGAACACAAAGCAGGAGTAATTTTTGAAGGTTTTAAAGGTAACGCATGAGCAATTTACTTGGAGTGGCAGTTAATACCACATGTAGGTAGGTATGGTGGACATAATGGGAAAACTTGGTTTTAGGGATTTGGATGCACGAGTAGAATTCCATACTCAGTACAGGTGGAGGCTAGCAAAAGAATGGGAGCGACAAATCAAGAGAGCATAAGAGCCATAATCATGCATAGCGACATCCCGAGGGCTTCGCCAAGGCGATCCAGCCTCCCCAGCGCTGTTCATTCTTGTGGTGGATGTGCTCAATGCCTTGTTCGAGCTGGCGGAGGCTCAAGGAATCTTCGATTCCTTTAGTCAGGTGGGGGTCAAGCACAGACTGTCGCTGTTTGCGGACGATGTGGTTCTCTTGATCAAACCACGGCAGGCGGAAGCAGTTGCTGCTATCTCCCTGATGCGCATCTTCGGCGCAGCTTCGGGGCTGCACTGCAATTTGGCGAAGAGTGCAGCTTCGCCGATTAGATGCGAAGGAATTGATCTGGCGCCCCTGACTGACATACTGGAGTGCCCGCTTCGGCCGTTCCCAATCCAGTACTTGGGACTTCCGCTGTCCCCGATCAGGCTGTCGAAGAACGACCTGCAACCTCTAGTGGATAAGGTAGCAGGCTACGTCCCAACGTGGAAGGCAGGCCTGCTTGAGAAGAGTGGACGCCTGATCCTTGTGGATGCAACAATGACCGCAACGCCAATCTACCATATGCTGTCGCTAGAGCTGCCGCAATGTTTTTTTTACTGTATCAACAAACTCCTGCGAGGGTTCTTCTGGTCTGCTTCAGAGGAAGCGCGCAGGGGCCATTGTGTGGTCGCGTGGGACACGGTGTGCTCCCCCAAGCTGCTTGGCGGGCTCGGCATCAAAAACCTGAAGCTGTTGAACCTAGCCCTGCGCATGCGCTGGCGGTGGTTCGAGCTTAAAGACCAGAGCAAACCATGGCAGGGGCTGCATTTCGAGATCCCGGAGGAAGCGGAACGAGTGTTCCAAACAGTAGTGGATTGCACGCTAGCGGATGGCAAGGTCCTGAAGTTTTGGCGAGACCCCTGGCTAGGGGGAAGTTGCGTCAAGCAATTGGCCCCCAATTTGTGGAAGGCGATCAAGCCTGCGGCGCTCTCGATGACAGTTCACGAGGCGCTGCAAAATCAGAATTGGGTACGGGAAATCAGCAGAAGGCCATCAGTTCCGGCGCTGGTGGATTACATGGAGCTATGGCCAAGAATCATGGAGCAGGAGCTGTCCCCGGACGTGGAGGACACGGTACGCTGGCGTGGCAGTGCGAGTGGAGTCTACTCGGCCAAGGCGGCGTACAACCTGTTCTTCTTAGGGAGGACGGGTTGGCCATGCGCCGCCGAGATTTGGGGGGCTAAAGCTCCGCTCAAACTGAAGATTCATATGTGGCTCACGCTCAGAAACCGTTTGTGGACGTCTGATAGGCTCGCGGCGAGGGGGCTGCAACACCAAGACTGCTGCCCCTTGTGCTGCCAAGAGGAGGAAACAACAATGCATCTCTCTGTGCAATGCTCCTACGCCAGGGAGGTGTGGTACCACATCCTGTTGTCGTTGCGTTTGCATCGCTTCACCCCACAGGCGGATGCCACGCTCGAGAGCTGGTGGCCGCGTGTGAGCATGGCGGTGGCGGCGAAGGAGCGCAGGGAGTTCAACGCTATCATCCTCCTGGTGGTGAGGGAATTGTGGCTCGAGCGGAATGCACGCGTGTTCGACAAGGTTGCGGTTCTGCCGATGGAACGCTATCGCCGAATAAGAGGCGAGCTCGAGGTGTGGCGGTTAGCGTGGAGTAGACCTGGTAGGCTAGTGCGAGATAGTGCCGTATAGGTGTGTGGTGGGAGCTGCTTCGTGCAGGCATCTGTGCCTTCGCAATCAGCAGCGCGTTCTGTAATCAAACTCTTCTCTACCTTAATGAAAAAGACACGCGCAACTTGCGAGTGTTCTTGAAAAAAAAATGCATAGCGACATAAACATCATTAATCAAAGCATAAGAGGTATCACAAGTTCAAAAACTAAATGATCATAGAGGCTATTAGTGACTGGTTCATAGTCATAAACATGGTGTGAGCATGTGCCAAGTCAACCAAATAAAACATTCGAAAGAGAATACCATAAATTTATGCTTCAGTATGACAAGAACAACTCATGAATCTTTCAATGGCACATTAAAAACTCTCAGCTATTTGTGGCTAATCATGCTACTCAATAACCACAAGTCTTTAAAAATAAAATAACATTTAGCATGATACGAAAAAGTTCTAGCCATAGTCTATACAAGCTTCTACTTGCACCATTAAAAATTCTACTTCAAGCAGCAGTTTCTTTTCCCAACAAGCACCATACAAGCTATGTTTTAACAAAAATACTCTACATGATACAGGAGAAAACATGAGAGTACTCACATAACACTACTAAAACTAACAGCTCTGAATAAGAGATGCATGAAAACAAAGGCTAAACGAAGTACTAGCAAAAAGTGAACACTCACAGAACAATAAGAATGGAAACTAGAGTGTTCTAAGCAATCAAAACAGAATGTATCTCTCCCCCACAATAATATGATAAGATCCAACCATAAACTACAGAAAAGAAAATAAACCAAACTAAAAAAAAAGACACTCCAAGTAAAGCACATAAGATGTGACTGAATAAAAATATAGTTTCACTAGAAGTGACCTGATAAATTGTTGATGAAGAAGGGGATGCATTGGGAACCCCCAAGCTTAGCTAGATGCTTGAGTCTTCTTGGAATTTGCTGGGATGTACCCCCGATGCATCCCCAAGCTTAGGCTCTTCACTCTCTTTGATCACGTCATATCATCCTCTTCTCTTGACCCTTGAAAACTTCCTTCACACCAAACTTCTTACAATCTTCATTAGCAACGTTAGTCCAAATCGAAATAATAAATTCACATTGTTCAGTTTCAACACAAGCCTAACAGTCATAAACACATTAGCTACTGTCACAACTTATTTTAAAACTCTTTTTCTCAAAATAACACCAAAAGAAAGAGATTAAGATGCAAATGCAATTATTGGCAGAAATCTGTCAAAACAGGACAAAAGGTAAAGATGATTTTTTTGAAAATCTTCTGTTTCTCAAATAAAAAAGTGTTCACCTAAGAAGAGTTGCGTATATAGCCCAGGATTACGCACAAAAAAACTCAGGTCATTTTGAATTTTCAGTGATTTTATACGATTTTAACAGTGGACAGAAAAAATCTGTTTCCTGCGCAGAAATCCGAAATATAGTCTCAACTTTCTACTAGGGGCTTTACTTCGCTCAACAAAAACACAAAAGAAAAGATACAACAGGGTTTCTAAGGAAGTTTACAACACCCAGGTGCAAAGAAAACAAAAGAAAACGACGGAAAACGGGTTGAAAACGGAGAAATAAAACGGATCGTCTCCGAGAAGCACTTTTCTTTTAATGCCTTTCAGCTAGGCACAATGATTTTTAAAAGATGCTCACATAAGAATAAGAGTTGAAGAAAAATAAGAGAGCATCAAGAAGCAAATATAAAACACTTTTAAGACTAACCCACTTTCTATGAAAAAGAATCTTGTAGAAAAACAAGTCAACAAAGCACAAAGTGACTAGCATAGGAAGACAAAATGAGTGCAACTTCAAAAATTTCAACATAAAGAGGGGAAACTTAATATTGTTGAGATGCATAAAACCATGTTTCCCTCTCTCATAATAACCTTCAGTAGCATCATGAATAAAATTAACATTATAGCTATCACATAAAACATTCTTATCATGAGCCACATGCATAAAAGAATTAATACTCTCCACATAAGCATAGTCATTCTTATTAATAGTAGTGGGAGAAAATTCAAAAAAATAGCTATCATTATTATTCTCATTACCGTAAAAATCAAGTTGGGGAGGCATATTGTAATCATATTTAATTTTCTCCTCAATAGTAGATGGACTGAAAATAGCATGTTCATAATTGTAAACATCATATATAGAAGGCATATCATGATCACAATAAAATTTATCATTCATAGTAGATGGAACTAGAATACCACAATCATTATAATCATCATATATTGGAGGCAAAGTGAAAATTTCCTCCTCAAAACTTGGGGGACTAAAAATATCATATTCATCAAAACTAGCTTCCCCACGCTTAGACTTTTCCATAGAATTAGCAATAATGGTGTTTAAAGAGTTCATACTAATAACATTGCCACTAGCATGCAAATAAAGTTCAATAGGTTTTTTAATTTTCTCTTCAAACACTTCATGTCCTAACTCAAGATAAATATTATAAAGCTCTCTCATTTTTTTTTCCGTTAAGACTACTAGTAAAAAATAAAAACAAGAAACGAGTAAAAATAAGCCTAACTAGTGAAAACAAGAAACAAAAAGATATAATTGCAGAATCTAAAGGAAATAACTCCGAGCACTCACACCCGAGGATGTGAGTACCTTTTACCTTACCTCCCCGGCAACGGCACCATAAAAGAGCTTGATGTCTACGCACGCTTCTATTCTTGTAGACAATGTTGGGCCTCCAAGTGCAGAGGTTTGTAGAACAACAACAAGTTTCCCTTAAGTGGATCACCCAAGGTTTATCGAACTCAGGGAGGTAGAGGTCAAAGATATCCCTCTCAAGCAACCCTGCAATTAAGATACAAGAAGTCTCTTGTGTCCCCAACACACCCAATATACTTGTCAGGTATATAGGTGCACTAGTTCGGCGAAGAGATCGTGAAATGCGAGTAATATGGATGGTTATAAATATTAATAGAAATCTGAAATAAATATGGTAGGAAGCAAACATGTAGCAGAACAGGCGGAAAACGATGTTTCAATGCTTGGAAACAAGGCCTAGGGATCCTACTTTCACTAGTGGACACTCTCAACAATGATCACATAATTGAATAACTAAATATCTTCTCTGCACTATGCTACTCTTAACCCTCTCCGGTTGGATAACAAACACTACTCATTGCGTAGGGCTGTAAAAAGAATTCCTTAAAGTAAGCATTCCCATGTCTAGTTAACCCCACGCTGTCACTATGAGCGCCCTAGAAGGTACTAGACAAACACCACAATTCATAGAGGAGACACACACAATGTGCACACTGTCACCTTCACACCGCGGGACAAGGTGACTCCAAAGTTCATATTAATAAAACACTTGTGTAGCCCAAGTTGAAGAGTAACATCTACTTATTCAACTAGATTACAAAGCTCACGATAACATGTAGATCACACCATGGGAGAGAAAGATGAACCACATAGCTACCGGTAGAGCCCTCAGCCTCGGGGGCGAACTACTCCCTCCTCATCATAGGAGACAGCAACGGCGATGGAGATGGCGGTGGAGTCGATGGAGATGGCTTCCGAGGGCACTTCCTCGTCCCGGCAGGGTGCCAGAAGAGAGATCTGTACCCCGAAACTTGTCGGCGGCGGCGGCGAAGCTACGGATGTATTTTGTGGAAAAGGCCGATTCTTTTAGGGTTTTCCCTCGGGGGAGTATATATAGGAGAAAGGGCGATGCCGGGGAGTGGCCAGGGGGCCCACACCACTAGGTGGCGCCACCAGGGGACCCGCGCCACCCTATGGTGTGGCCTGTGGCCCCCCTCCGGGACTCTTCGGGACTTCTGGATGCTTTCGGGACTTCTAAGACTTCTGGCTTTCGAATCGTCCAATTCCGAGAATATTTCTAGAACAACTTTTGTGAAACTAAAAACAACAGAAAACAGGAACTAGCTCTGTGGCATCTTGTCCCGGGAAATCGATAAAAATGACATAAAGTGTAAGGAAAACATGTGGGAAATAACATGAAAACAACATGGAACATTAGAAATTAGGGATACGTTTATGACGTATGAGTCTGGTACCCGGAAGAGGACATGTACCCAAACCCGAAAGGAAAGGTGTACATGATACAGAAAGGTGCCCCCTCCAAAATGAGTCAAATACTCATTACCAGGCAGATGAACCTAGCAGAAATATCACCCCCTGCAACACCCAAGTTCATGGTCTGGTTCAATACAAACATCGCCTTTTTTCAGAGATGATCACCCCCTTTGAGTCCCATTCCCTGGAAAGGCCGTGATGGTACTCGAATCTCAAATCAGGGGCTATGATCTAAATCAAGTGTTCATGGATGGAGGAAGCGGAATCAATATCATGTACACATAAGCGATGAAAGAAATGAGCATGCCAATAAGCAACCTGAAGCAATCAGAGAACTCATTCCACGATATTGTGCCTGGGAAAGCAGTCAAACCCTTCGGTACGATAACACTCGAGGTGGTCTTCGGATAACACGACAACTACATGAAGGAGAAGCCGGACTTCAAAGTAGTTGACTGGCCGTTACAATACAACGCAATACTCGGCAGAACATCGTTCGTGAGATTTATGGCAGTCCCCCACTGCGCGTACCTGATTCTCAAAATGCCAGGACCGAGGGGAATAATCACAATGCACGGAAATTACAAGAAATCTGATAGTTTTGATGTTGAATTCAACAGAATATCACAGTCGTTTGAGATGCAGCAGGAACTGGCAGACATAGCAGCTGCGACTGATCACTCGATTCTGCCCGTGACCAAGAAAACAACACCCGAAATGGAGTTCAATGTGAAGAAGGACACAACAGCGTACCAGGTTCACCCGAATGATCCAGCAAAGACAGTACTCGTGTCCAAAACGCTACCTACTGCATAGGTAAGCGCGCTTGTCAAATTTCTCCGTGAGCACGGGAAAATCTTCGCATGGGCCCCAGCTGACATGCCCGGAGTACCCAGGAAATTTGCCGAGCACTCACTCGAAATCTACAAAGATGCAAAGCCAATACAATAGTCTACTTGCCTTTTCTCAGAACCGAATCAAAGATCAATAGGATAAGAAATCAACAGGTTACTCGCAACAAAATTCATTCGGGATATCAAAATAGCAACTTGGCTCGCAAATCCGGTGCTGCTAGTCAAGAAGAATACAAAAATTCTATGGATGTGCATATACTACACGTCATTGAACAAACACATTCCCAAAGATTGGTTCCCATTGCCACGCATCGATCTGATTATTGATTTGACCGTAGGCTGCGAGAGGCTCTCATTCCTCGTCGCGTACTCCGGGTACAACCAAATCTTCATGAAGTGAGAGGATGAGGAGAAGACCGCAGTCATCACCCTATTCAGTGTGTACTGCTACATCACGATACCTTTCGGGTTAAAAACACAAGTGCTACATACCAACGTATGATGCAAAACTAACTGAAGGCTCAAATGGGAAGAAACGCACAGGTGTACATGGATGATATCGTGGTCAAGTCAAATAAGGCAGACACCCTTATTGACGACCTTCAAGAGACTTTTGCAGCACTCAATGAGTATCAGACCAGGCTGAATCCGAAGAAGTGCGCATTTGGATTACATCAAGGAGACTAAACTTCCCACTCCCACCACTTGCTTACACACATGGGCTGCTTTGAGATTTCAGCATTTGTCTATTGGGCTGTCCAATAATGGGCCCAATATTCTAGCAATCCCCCCACCATATATCAAATGCCCATTTGAAAATTTGCCAATCCTTACTACTTGTCTATATACCAGTGTTTCAGCAAAGACTGTTAAGTTGAACTTCCGCCTAGAGACTTAAGCTACGTCTATCAGCAACTTGAACAATGGACTATGGCTTGAATTGCAAGTTTGGTTCCAATAGACTTTACTCAAAGTCATAACTAGTAGTTGGTTTCCATTAGCCTACCCCGCGGGTTGATCATATGCGTCGTACTCCCTGGTCTCTTCATGAGTTTACTAGAGATCACCCAAAATCTCATAGACTGCGACGTTTATAGTCAAACTCACATATGTGTGTTATTTCAAGAATGGTCTGTAGGACATCATATTTGCTAAGAATGGCCAACATAAACACATTAAGACATGTTGCCAACCTGCCTTACACCTCTTTGAGAGTTATGCATCTTCACTTAGGGTTTATAAAATACTCTCTTTAGTTAAACCACTAGCTTGTTCTTCCCAGCTCCTAATTCATGGGATCTCCGATCACATAGGTTGGGTTAGCACTATGGTGTAACACTCACAGGTCTCATACCTATCTCTTTCGATGCACTATCTATCACATTACATAATCCCTTCGTAAAGGGATCTGCCAGGTTTTTTTGTTTGAATATACGTAATAGTAATTACTCCGGGGTTTGTAAATTACTTGACTGACTTTAAACGTCTTTTCATGTGTCTTGAAGACTTTGCATTATTTTTAAGAACTGGTCACCTTGGCCATCACTGTTTGATTGTCACAGTTCATGAGGATAGCCGGTAATGGTCTCTCAACTACCGGCAAGTCCATCAAGAGCTTATGCATCCATTCTGCCTCAACAGTGGATATATCTAAAGCAGTAAGTTCTGCTTCCATGGTTGATCACGTCAATATGGTCTGTTTATAAGACCTCCATGACACGACGCCACCTCCAAGAAGAAATGCATATCCACTTGTGGCGTAGAGCTCATCTACATCTGATATCCAGTTCGAGTCACTGTATCCCTCAAGCACGGCAGGGTGCCCTGAATAGTCAATCCCATAACTCATAGTACCATTTAGATAGTGCATGACCCTTTCAATTGCATGCCAATGATCATTACCCGGGTTTGACATGAACCCACTCAACTTGCTCACATCAAAAGAGATGTCATGTCTCGTCGCGCTCGCAAGATACATGAGTGAACCGATTATTTGAGAGTATCTCAACTGATCTCTCGCAATCCTCTCGTTCTTTTGAAGTGTCATGCTGGGATCATAAGGTCTTGGAGAAGGCTTGCTATCAATAAAGCCGAAACGGATCAATACCTTCTCAACATAGTGTGATTGCGCTAACGTAACCCCACACTCATCCTTAATAATCTTAATGTTCATAATTACATCAGCTTCTCCCAGATCTTTCGTATCAAAACACTTTGATAGGAAAGACTTGACCTCATTTATCACAATCATGCTTGTACCGAAAATCAGTATGTCATCAACATACAAGCATAATATAAAACCACCACGCCCACCATGGCGATACTAAACATACCTATCAGTCTCATTAATGACAAAGCCCGGAAAAGTTAAAGTTCTGTCGAATTTCTCATTCCATTGCTTAGGTCCTTGCTTCAGTCCTTGTCGAATTTTAACAATTTGCACACCTTTCTTTTTTCACCTTTTACCACAAAACCATCAGGCTGATCCATATAGATTTTCTCTTCCAACTCTCCGTTAAGAAAATTTGTCTTTACGTCCATTTGATGAACGATAAGACCATAAGAGGCAGCCAGGAAAAGTAGCACAAGAATGGTGGTCTGTCTAGCAACTCGTGAATAGGCGTCAAAGTATCTTCGCCGTCTCACTGGGTGTAGCCCTTGGCTACAAGCCGTGCCTTATACTTCTCAATAATACCATCAGCCCTTAGCTTCTTCTTGAACACCCACTTACAGCTGACCGGCTTACAACCATAAGGTCATCTAGATAACTCACACGTCCCATTATGTACAACTTCTTTCCAGTCATCTGCATCCGGAGATGCAAATGCCTCTACAATAGACGTACAAGTATTGTCCACAAGGTACACAATGAAGTCACCACCAAAGGATTTTTCAACCCTCTATCTCTTACTCGTCTTAGGAGGTTCATTTTCATCCCTCTTAAGGACTTTCTCAACATGTGATTGTTCGGTATAGTCACCAGACATACTAGATTCAGGAATTAATTCAGAAGAAAATTCAGCAAAACTATGCATATCTTTCATAAGAAACATATTTTCAAAAAATGTTTCATCACGAGATTCCATAATAGTATCGACATGCATATAAGGTACCTCGGATTTAACCACTAAAAATCTATAACCGATACTATGTTGATCATAGCCGAGAAAGATACAATCCACTGTATTTGGTCCGATTTTGTGTTTCTTTGAAATTGGAACATTGATTTTCGCCAAGCATCCCAAAGTGCGCAAATACGAAGGTGATGGTTTTCTTCCAACCCACTCCTCATAAGGGGTTTTCTTCTTATTGTTTGGAACTTTATTTCAGGACATGAAACGAAGTCAACAAAGCCTCCCCCCACCATTTTTTGGATAAACCAGCAGTGTTCAACATGGCATTCACCAAGTCGGTCAACGTGCAGTTTTTTGTTCTCAGCAATTCCGTTTGATTAGGGCAAATAGGGTGGCGTCCTCTTGTGAATAATATCATGTTTCTCACATAATTCACCAAATACTTGATGGCGTGTTAACACACGTTCGTTGGGAGACCCCAAGAGGTAGGTATGATGAGTACATCAACAAGTTTTTCCCTCAGTAAGAAACCAAGGTTTAGTCGGACCAATAGGAGAAAGAAATTACTTCAGAAGGTTGTTGACAGCTGATGTTGGCAGGGCGCACTACCAGGATCAACGACAATGTGGAATCTGTACACAACACAACCAAGATCCTTTGCCCCAACGAAACAGTGAGGTTGTCAATCTCACCAGTCTTGCCGAAAACAAAGGATTAGACGTATAGTGTGGAAAATGATGTTTTTTTGCAGTGAATGAAATGAGAACAGTGTTTGCAGTGAAAAAGAACACTATTTGCAGTAGGTTGTATTATTAGTGTAAAATAATGGACCGAAGTCCACAGTTCACTAGTGGTGTCTCTCCATAACAGATAAATAACATGTTGGGTGAACAAATTACAGCTGGGCAATTTACAAATAGAGAATGCACCGTAATGCATATACATGACATGATGACTACTATGATATTTATTTGGGAATTACAACATGATACATAGACCATTATTCAACTGCATCTATGACTAATAATCTACCCTCGGGACGTCATCCGAGCAAACTTTGGATATTAAGTTGCAAACAACATATTATTGCATTAAGTAAAGTGCGTAATGTAAAAACACAATTATCCTTAGACAAAGCATTGTTGTTTTACCCCTAGTGGCAACAACACATCCACAATCTTAGAAGTTACTGTCACCCTCCCAGATTACTGGAGGCATGAACCCACTATCTAGCATAAATACTCTCACTTGGGGTCACGAGCATCTACTTGGCAAGAGAATCTACTAGCAACGGAGAGCATGCCAGATCACAAATAACATATATGATAGATCTATAATCAACTTGACATAGTATTCAATATTCATCGGATCCTAGCAAACACAACATGTAGCATTACAATAAGATGATCTTGATCATGTTAGGAAGCTCACAAGATCTAAACATGACGGCACAAATAGGAGAAGACAACCATCTAGCTACTACTATGGACCCGTAGTCCAAGGATGAACTAATCACGCATCACTCCGGAGGAAGGCATGGTGATGAAGAGCCCTCCGGTGATGATTCCCTTTCCGGTAGGGTGCCGGAAAGAGGTTCAGAACCCTCTCGAACTAGGTTTGACAACAGCGGCGACTGCGGAACTTTTCATGGATGGAGGCTCGGGTGCTTAGGGTTTTCCCGACGAATGAAATATATAGGCGGAAGGGCGATGTCGGTGGGCGACTAGGGGGCCCACACCACGTGGCCGCGTAGCCAAGGGGAGGGAGCCGCCCTATGGTGTGGCTGCCTCCCTGGCCCTCTTCGAGTCTCCTTCGGACTCCATGTACGTGACAGAAAAATAGGGACCTCGGCTATTGTTTCGTCCAATTCCGAGAATATTTCTAGAACAGCTTTTCTGAAATACAAAAATAGCATAAAACAGGAACTAGCACAGTGGCATCGTGTCAATAGGTTAGTCCCAGAAATTGCATAAAATTGCTATGAAGTGTATAGAAAACATGTAGCAATTGGCATAATATCAACATGGAACATCAGAAATTATAGATACGTTGGAGACGTATCAATACTCTCCACCACGATCCGACCTTTGATCTTTTTCTCTAATTGATTTTCAACTTCATCCTTATAGATTTTAAAGTAGTCTAAAGCCTCATCTTTAGTTTGCAACAAATAAACATAGCAGAATCTAGTAGCAACTTCAATTAATGTCATGAAATATCTCTTTCCACCTTTTGTCAACACACCATTCATCTTGCATAGATCAGAATGTATGGGTTCTAGAGGTGCCAAGTGTCTCTCCTCGGCTGCCATGTGAGGCTTCCAAGGTTACTTAGACTGCAAACAACTATGAGACTTAGAATGTTTGACAATGGTGAAATTCGGAATTAAAATTAAACTAGATAGCCGAGACAGTAAACCAAATTAACATGACATAAACGAGAGTGCCAAACAGTAGCATCTTAATCAACATTTCCACAAATATAGTTTACTGGCTTATTAACAAATTCGAAAAGTGAAAAGCGGAGCAAGCCTCCGCGCTCATAGCCTTTACCAATAAATTGTCCAAATCTCGACACAACTACTTTATTGGACTCAAACACTACTTTAAACCCGTCTTTGCAAAGAAGGGATCCGTTGACGAGATTCTTATTCATTGTAGGGACATGTTGCACGTTCCTCAGCTGCATGATCTTCCCCGAAGTAAACTTCAGATCTACCATGCCAACACCACGAACAAAAGTATGTGATCCATTCCCCATTAGGATGGAAGAATTCCGGGTGACCTGATAAGAAGTGAACATAGAGATGTCATCACACACATGAACATTTGCACCCATATCAATCCACCAACATGGAGACTAAAAAACTGAAAGTACCATCGGTATATTACCGTACCCATCAGTGTTGCTAGCGGTCACCATGTTGACATTCTTGGAGCATTTCTTCCCTTTCTTGTCTGTATGCTCTAGACAATCAACAGAAAGTGACCGAGTGCTCCACAAGTATAGCACTCGAGTCCAGCTTTGTTCATTACCTTCTTATTCTTGTTGTTCTTAAAGGCGGTCGTATTGACATGACTATTGAACTGGAGCTTACAATTCTTTTTGTTCTTGCTGTTGTTCTTGACGTGATGATTTTTCTGCACCATATAGGCGCTAGACTGAACATCGCCACCTCTCTCAGTTGTGTTCTTTAAACAAGGTTTCTCCTCAACATCAAGAGACGCTACGAGGTTTTCAACTGATATCTCCTGCCTCTTATGTTTGGGAGATGTGGCGAAGCTCCTCCATGAAGAAGACAACTTTGTAATAATGCATCTAGCCACAAACTTCAGGAATCACACACTTGAGAAGATCGAGCTCTTTTGTAATGCATTGTATCTCATGAGTCTGTTCGACTACAGAACGGTTATTCACCATCTTGTAATCGTTAAATCTATCCATGATATATAGTTCACTTCCTGCATCGGACGTATCAAATTTAGCATTCAGTGCATCCCAGAGCTCCTTAGAGTCTTCTATGTGCATATACACATCGCACATACGTCCATCCAGGACACTCAGACCATAACCTTTGAAATTAGTATTGGCTTGCTTGAACTTATTCTGAACTTTGTCAGTATATCCTTCAGGAAGGCCATTAGTATCTATGTCCCAGACTTTCATGTACTAGAGCCACAGTTGGCATCGGAGGTGCCATCTCTTAAAGCCGGTACCATTGAACCTTTTCGGTCTCATTGCATCACTTAAGTTAGCCACACTCAGTTCAAGAAATTTTCTACAATTAGGTTTTTAGATTGTTAAATAATTAGGCACAACTTCCACGATTAACTCCAGAATATAGATCATGACGGTAGCAGCTATTAACATGTTAAACTCGAACATACTAGATGCAGTAAACAACATGAATAGCAGTAACACGATATCGCAAAACATGTAGACAGTGAACATGTTTAACCAGCCAACAGAGACACGACTCACGTACCGAACGTTTGCAGATGAAGCAGATGTGTTCGATGCAGCGATGTTCTTGACGACGACGTTGGCGATGACGGGACGAAGTAGACGACGCCTGTAGAGAAGATCCGCAACAACAGCTTGTAGACGACCAGTTGTGGAAGCGGCGAGCAGTCGTGCAAAGCTCTTCCCAAAAACCTAATTCTCCCTGTCCCATACAGGATTACAAAGGCGACTGGTTTCGGAGACCCGCTCTCCCGTTCACCGGTGGACGCCGGCTATCGGGATGGTGTAGACTATGGTGGCAGCGTAAGGAACAAGGTGAGGTAAAAACTAGATTGATTCTGGTGTGTGTACAGCACCCACGGTGCGTGCCCTTTATAGTGCGGTTAGGAACACCCTAACGGGTGCGAGTGGGAAGCCGACGCCGCACGTCCGAGTCGGTTGCAGCACACGATACGGGAGAGACCTGAATCACCTCAGTTGTGATGCGTCCGTCACAACAACGGTTGCAAGATACCTCGAAATAGGCTTTTCGCCCCGCTTTATGAATAAAGAAACCGCCACAACAGTCATACAAAGTACCTGGTACAACACCCACACAAATAGAATTTGCTGGGGCAACAACACAACAAGGCCCTGGTGAAAAGTTGACGGGTGAGTGGTTGCTTCTTGATGACTTTGAAATCCCCGACAACGGTGCCAGAAAAATTGTTGATGGATGACGTTCGTAAACCCCATGAGAAAGGTTGTGAAGAGTGCAGCGGCAAGTTTTCCCTCATAAAAGAAACCAAGGTTGAATCGATCAGTAGGAGGACAAACAATCTCTAAAGGTTGATGCAGCTAAGATGGCAGGGCGCCTTATCGGTTCAGCATCAACATGGAACCTACACAACACAATCAAATCACTTTGCCCCAACGAAGTAGTGAGGTTGTCAATCTCACCGGTTTTGCTGAACACAAAGAGGTTAAACGTATGGTGTGGAAAACAATATGAGAACAGTGTGAAAACAGTGGAAGCAGTGTGTGTATTATCAGTATGAGAAAATGGACCGGGGTCCACGGTTCACTAGAGGTGTCTCTCCATAAAACATAAATAGCATGTGTGGTGAACAAATTACAGCTGGGCAATTGACAGAAATGAAGGCTGCACCGTAGTGCATATTCAAGACATACAGATTACTATGTGATTCATGCGGGCATTACAACAAGATACATAGACCGTCATCCAACTGCATCTATGAAATAATAATCCACCGTCTGAATATCATCCGAACAAACGTTGTGTATTAAGGTGCAAGCAACAGATAACCGCATTAAGCAAAGTGTGTAATGTAAACTAAGTAAACACCGTTGTTTTCTCCCTAATGGCAACAACACATCCTCCATCCGTCATGTTTCTGTCACTCAAGCACAGATGTAAAGGAGGCATGAACCCACTATCGAGCATAAATACTCCCTCTTGGAGTTACTAGCATCTACTTGGCTAGAGCATCTACTAATAACGGAGAGCATGCAAGATCATAAATAACATATGCATGAAGATAACATGATAGATTGATAATTAGAAGACATAGCATTCAACATTCATCGGATCCCAGCAAACACAACATGTAGCATTACATAAAGATGATCTCGATCATGTAGGGCAGCACACGAGATCTAAACATGAGGAACAAAGTGGAGAAGACAACCATCTAGCTACTGATATGGACCCGGAGTCCAGGGATGAACTACTCACGCATCACTTTGGAGGAGGGCATGGTGGTGTAGACCCCTCCGGTGATGAATTCCCCTCCCGGTAGGGTGCCGGGGAGAGCTCCAGAACCCTCCCGATCCCGGGATGACGATTGCCTCGGGTGTTTCTTGGGACGAAGTGGTATATTTTTATGGTTGTCGTATCGGGGGAGGTATAAATAGGCGAAAGGGCGATGGCGGTGGACGCCCGAGGTACCTACTGAAGGGAATATGCCCGAGAGGCAATAATAAATTGGTTATTATCTTATTCCTTGTTTATCATAAATGTTTATTTCTCATGCTAGAATTGTATTAATCGAAAACATAGATACATATGTGTCTAATAAACAAACAAGAGTTCCTAGTAACACCTCTCGTTTGACTAACTCATTGATTAACTCATGATCAAGGTTTCCTGATCATGAACATTGAATGTTGTTAATAATGGGGTCATATCATTGGTAGAATGATGTGATGAACATAGACCAAAAGTGAATATAGCAATGCGATCGATTCATTAAGTTTACATTGTTATATTGAACATAAGAAGTAACTCTAATCCTTAGACCATGAGATCATGTCAATACCTAACACCGGAAGAGTGCTTTGATGTCATCAAATGTCACATCGTAACAAGGTGACTATAAAGGTGTCGTTGGGTATTTGGAAAGTATTAGTTGAGGCTCATGGATCAAGAGTGGGATTTGTCCATCCAAATGACGGAGAGATATACTCTGGGCCCTCTCGGCGATATCACATCGACACCGCTTGCAAGCACGTGACTATGTCACAAGAATGTCATATCATGAAACGAGTAAAAGAGTACTTGTCGGTAACAAGATTTAACTAGGTATGGTTGATACCAATGATCGGATCTCGGACAAGTAAAATATCGCGAGACAAAGGGAATTGGTTACTGCGTTTATGGTTCACACAATCACTAGATTCATCGTTGAATGTGTAGGAGTCGTTACGGATATCCACGCCCCACTGTTGACTATTGATTGATGAGGTGTCTCGATCATGTCTACATTATTCACTAACCGTAGGGTGACACACTTATGGTTTGATGACGTGATTGAGTGGATACGTAATATCGGAGAAAAGTTTGGACAACACCGAAATTGTTTTGGGGAATATTGAAATAGTTCAAGGTGGTATATGTTAATGTTTGATTAACAAATAGTTCAAAGGGGGTAAGTGTTAATGTTTGTTAATAGGATTAACAAATATTAAAATAAAGAAATGAAAATATTTATTTATTTATTAAAGAAAACCCTTGGAATTTTGAGTGGGAATTGATGAGGGAATGAGTGGATTGAGTGGAGACTCCACCCACATGATGAGGGGAGAGGTGGAGGCACCAAAATTTCATGGCTGCCCCCTCCTATATAAAGAGGGGTTGGACCTCCCTCTCCCCACACACTTGGTGTCATCTTCACCTCCCTCCACCCGCTGCTCCACCTCATGTTCATGCGCTTGGCGAAGCCCTGAACGAAGTTTTCTCCACCACACCACGCCGTCGTGCTGCTGGAGTTCCGAGGGATCCTCTACTTCCGCTTCCCTGCTGGATCGAGGGAACGGAGGTTGTCATCAAGCTGTACGTGTGACCGAGTGCGGAAGCGCTGCCGGATTGCAGCGCTCTTCTTTGCGATCTTGAGATCAATGTGAGTTCGACTGCATCACCAATGAGATTCAATCTCGTAACACTTCGTGTCTTCGAGGGTATGTTCTCCTTAAGACTTTCTCTATGCCCGTTGCTTTCATCTCCTAGATTAGATCTTGGTCCTTTGGGTATCTCTCGTGTAGGAAATTTTTTGTTTTCTATGCAATGAACCCTTCAGTGGTATCAGAGCCGGATCTATGCGTAGATGATTTGTACGGTTAGAAAACATAGGGGTATGTGGGCGTTGATGATCATGTTATTGCCTCCTTGAGTATTTTATGATCTTAGAGCATGTCTAACAGGCCCCTTATAGCGCGGGCGCCCCGTAAAATTCCGGCGGCATACGGGGTGCGGGCCAAAACGGCCGTCTAGCAGCCCCCGTATGCGGCCTGGCCCGTACGAAAAATTTACGGGGCCTGCGAAATAGCCCCCGCCGCCCCGTACTTATAGTGGGTGAGGGTCGGGGTGGGGGTCCAACCCCCCACCCGCAACCCTAGCTCCGCCGCGCGCCGCCGCAACTCCGGTGAGCAATTCCGCGCGCGCCGCCGCCCCATTTCCCCTTCCACCAACGGCGATGAATTCCCCCAACGGCTCCAGCTCCTCCACCGCCCACTCCAAGCGCCGCCACGAGCCGGAGTCGCTCGAGGAGGCGTGGCGGCTCCACTGCAAGCATTCGGTTGCAGGGAGCCGCCGCGCCGCCTGGAAGTACGCGGCGTGGCCGGCGAGCATGCCGCCGTCGCTGGTGGACTACGCGGAGGGCGGGCACTACTACTCCGTCGACCCGCCGCCGCGGCCGATGAGCGGCCCCCAATTCGCGAAATGGCGCGCGGATTGGGAGATGCTGCAGCAGTGCAAGCGCGGCCGCGGCGGCGCAAGCGGAAGCGGAGGAGGAGGCGCGGCAGTGCAAGCTGTGCCGGCGACAGCGGAGGAGGAGGAGGCCGCGTTCGCGGAGGCCGTTGAGCTGTCGAAGAAAGAAGCGGTGGCAGGCGGAAGCGGAGGAGGAGGCGAGGGCCGTCGCCGATGTCGAGGCCTTCAAGGCGTTGGAGGCTGCCGGCGACGTCGTCTTCATAGACTAGGTTAGGCTAGATTAGGCTAGATGGACGAGCTCGAGCTCGATTTCGTGTATCAGCAATATGATCAATAAAATCGAGTTCATCGGATTCTCCCGCGAAGTTTAAATTCAAACATACAGGGCGGCGATAGGGGGTCTGCTAGATGAACGCGTTCATCTGAGCACAAAAATTCCTCGATTTCGTGTGCAGGGACCTCTACACGCGATTTAGGGGGCGAAAATTTACAGGTTCTGTTAGACATGCTCTTAGTGGCATAGTAGGATGAAGCTGCCCTAGACAAACTTTACTTGTACTATGTACGCATGACCTGTCTCACTTATGGCTGAGGGGGTATCCGTTTCTCCTACTATAGTTAAGATCTAATCTACGAAGGGTTGTTAAAATATGTTTATCAACGTTGTGGTTCATGTTCGTAGGTATGAACAGTTCTATCTTCGAAATCCCTAAGCCACGTAAAATATGCAAAAATAAATTGGAGACGTCTAACTTGTTTTTGCAGGGCATGTGATGTGATATGGTCAATGTTACAAATTTGATGTATGAGATGATCCCTTTTGTTAATTATTGACATACCGGCAGGAGCCATATGGTTGTCTTATTATTTATGGCCTGCGTGCTGGATATCATATCCATTTGATATGTTATAATTTTGATGGACAATCAAGATGGAGGTGCCATGGACCTTGGTGCCACGCCGGTGGAATGATGGAGATCATACCATGATGCACAAGATGGAGATCAAGTGCAAGAAGGACCATATCATATCACATTATCCATGCATGTGATGTTAATCCTTTTATGCATCTTATTTTGCTTAGATCATGATGATAGCATTATAAGATGATCCCTCTCACTTAATATCAAGAAAATAATGTGTTCTTCCTTAGTATGCACCGTTAAGTAAGTTCGTCGTTTCGAGACACCACGTGATGATCAGGTGTGACAGACTCAACGTTCGCATACAACGGGTGCTGACGAGCCTAGCATGTACAGACATGGCCTCGGAACACATGCAATACTACGGTTCTACTTGGCGAGCCTAATATGTACATACATGGCCTCGGAACACGTAACCGAAAGGTAAATCATGAGTCAGATGGATGATATTATGAACATGTTGATGTTTGCCTTTGAAACTACAACATCTCACGTGATGATCGGTTTTGGTGTAGTGAATTTGGGTTGTGTAATCACTAAAACGACTAGAGAGATGTTGTTTTTGAGTGGGAGTTCACATAGTAATTTTGAATTTACTTGAACTTATTTTATCATGAACAACCAATCAAAGTGAATTTGCATAAATTGTGGTATTCATTGGCATCCACAAACTACCATACACTTAGATTATTAATTGAGATATAACTGTTATGATCTGGTAAAACCATTTAAGATTGTTACCATATTAGTGAAATTTATAATTTAGTCCTATTGTAGATTTTTGGTATAATCTACCTAGCTCCATGTGATTAATGATTGATTGAACTAGGAGCAAATAATTCCTACTTAGAATCTAGTGTCATGCTTGCTTCCGTAATACTTTATCTTCAAAAGAATGTTTTGTAGATCAAGGAAATTTAGAAACTGAAAAGAATTATTTTCAAAAACAAAGTGAAATATATATTGATATCTAGAAACTTATTTGTGGCAACATGACTGAGTATAATTTAGTGTGACAATGTATGCTTATATTATTTGAATATATGCAATGATTGAAGACGCTAGGCGTTTGAATCTTCCAAGAAGTTGGGCGCTAATATTATCCTCTAAATTCCTTCCTTCGAGCTATAGTAGCTTCATCACAAAAAATATATGATGGTATGGATTAAAAGTATGGGTAAAATCGTTTACCTTGCTTGGAGATTGATAAGAGTGGAATATGGAAGAACGCTATTAATATGGTGATATTAATAGAACAATCAAACTCAAAGTATGACTCAATGGGTGATATTATATGACTAACACGCCAAGGAAAATGTGCTAGTACGACTAGCATTGTTTGAAAATGAATGATTCTTCTGTAAAGGAAAGGGAATATTGAAAACAGAATTACAAAAAGATATATGGCAGAAAAGAATATAACTGGAAAGGTTCAGCTCAGGAGTATATGCTTGATATACATATTATAGATGTACTACTAGTAAAAAAAGTATTTTTGAGTATTTTGATACCAGATTGGTTGGTATGAGTTGTCATACAAAGCAACACAATGCAAGAAATACAAGGTCCTAAAAGGAACGAGTAGTAGATGTGGTATCGATCATGACAAGCACAGAAATAAAGTGTCATTGTGTTCATTGTCGTATCAAACCAAACATTCAATATTTAATTTAAGAACTTAATAAGTTGTTATTTTGTTTCGGTCTTTTGTGAGAACAAATAAGATTGTTCAAACTATGACCATATTCCATAATTGATGGATGCGTTAATATAAATCGTGTTGGTAAAGTAAACATCTGTAAGACTAAATGTTAAACGTTGCAAGACGTAAAAGAATTTCACTTAAATTGTGACACCACCATTTTAGTTAATATCGGAAAGAAAAACATGAAGGCACTCCATGTTAATGGAATTCTGGAGTCATTTTGTTTTGAATAAATTGACGCTTGTGATACCTCTTCCAAAAGATGACTAGAATTCCGTTCATAGGCCAAAGTAGAATGGACGACTAATTTAGTAGAGATTATACATATTGATGTATATAGTCCATTATGTGTAGTCATGTGTGGTGGATTAATTTTCCTTCATAAAATTCCATCGATGATTTGAGTAGATATATGAGTATATCTATTTAAAGAGAATAGAGTTTGACATTTTTGAATTGGTTCAAATTATTGTTAGTATGAAGTAAAAAATCATCGCAACAAGATAATCAAGGATTTATGATTGGACAATAAAGTATAAAGTTCGAGTTACAAGTTTAGCAAAACATCTCAGGAGTTGCAGAATTGTTCTAAAACTTATCCTTCTCGAATACCCCACATAAATATGGAGTATTCGAGAGACAAAATCAAACCTTGTTGGACATGATAAGATAAATAAAAAATGTCATTATAATTTTGTAGTTTATACATTAGAGACGACCGCTTTTACACAGAAAAAAGCGCCATCATGATCCGTCGAAATTGACTAAGTTATGGCTTGGGTAGAGACCCGAATTGTCTTTTTCTTAAATTTTGGTATCATAGCATGTGTAAAATGTTTACAACCAAAATAAGATACATATATGTTTATAAGTTTATTCCAACGAATCCATTGGGTATTTCTCCTATCACCGAACCAAACAAAAATGTTGTTTGTCAGAAAGGGTTGATTTATCGAGAAAGTAGTTCTTGCGAAATAAGTGAGTGGGAGGATAGTACAAACTCGACGAGATTAGAGAATCTTCGTTACCATGTCAATAGTAGCGCAACAGTAGAAGTTGTTCTAGGGTTACCTATTTTGACAAAATGGAAGACACTACATGTGTTGTAGATACTTCGAATGAGTTTGCGCGCTGAACCACAGAAGTCCTAAAACTTTGTACTTAGACCAACTTGTGGTTTAAGAGTAAAGTGTTGTTTTGAGAAAAAAAAGACCTGGAACTTATAAAGGAAGCAAATGATGGGTTTGTTTCATAAAATTGGCTATGAGTCATTATATCCGCGATAGTATCTCTGTATGAATATCAAGTATGTGACTTGGTACTCCTTTTGATAGGCATGATGCCTAACGATAGCAAACGGGTCTATATAGCAACAAAGATATGGATATTTACATCCTTTGAAAGTTGTGCTTGTCAAAAAGATGTTTTCGACAAAGTTCAAAGAGTTGACTACTACAAGATTTTGATCTTCCGTAGTGATGCTTTAGTCTTTGCGGATAGTTCTAGCAAAAGTTACATATTATCATCTGGCACTTGAATAACAAAACCAACTCTTCTCTCTAGGAAGTTTGATCGAGGATGTGTACTTGACACAGTCTGAGAGTTTTGTAAAATTCAAAAGGTTGTCGGACAGGTATGTGAACTTCAATGGTTAAAGTGAGCATAACAAAGTTGGAATCTTTACTTTAATGAAGTTATCAAAACAGTTTGATTCCATCATGAACGGTAAATATGCTTGTATAGTTAAAAGAAATTAAGTGGGAGCGCTAAGACATATTTCCTAATGCTTTATGTAGATGACATATGGTTGATTGGAAAATATGTATTTTAAATTAACACGTTTAAGATTCTCATATTGATGAAAGGCTTATGAGATATTGGGCATCAATATCTATGAGAGATGGATTGAAGCGCCTGATATGGTTGATCCAAATTACATAGATGAAGTATTGAAGTAAGTCAATATCGAAATGACAAGAAGGGGTTCTTTCCACATGGAGAAGAATTGAGAAATATTCAAGTGTTTTGATACATGATGAGCGTAATTGAAATTGGGATTTCTAAGTCATGTGTTCCATGCTATGTACACAACCAGATGAGTCCTATGCTATAGAATGTTATAGCGGGATAATTCATGTGATGTTTATACAACACTGGGAGAGATCCTTATGTAATTTTAGAAATGCTAAGGATGTGTTTTCCTATGTTGTAATGACAAACTACTCGTTGTAATATGTTACAGAGGTGCAGCTATGGGTCGGATGGGAGGTAGAGGAAGAGGGATAGAGAGGGACATGTTTGATCGGAAGCGTTCATCAGCTGAATTTGAGGATGACGACAGTGATATTAGTGACACTGCCTCTAGCCCACTTAAAAAGGTGAGGGCTCTACTATCACAGGAGGGATCAGATGAACAAAATATTGGTCACCCTCCCACAGCTAAGAAACTTACCTACATAACATGGAAATTAGTAATGAGGATTTAGGTGGCCCGGGAGTTGTGGCTGAGGGAAGTGGAGGTCTGGTTCCTCCTCTGCCACCGACTTACACACATCCAAGAGAGAAGAAGAGGTCCAAAAAGATTGGTGATCATACGTCAAATTCCAATAGCAGCGCATCGGCGACTCCCTCGGAGGGAGACCGCCCGGAGCAATTAATCTTCTCAGCCTGAATTGTCGGGGTTGTGGTCGACTCAAGACATCTCATGAAATCAGCATTTTGATTAAGCTTCATAGGCCCGCCTTGGTTTTTCTCTCGGAAACCAAGTTGACAGATACGAGAGCACAAGAGTTGAGATTTAGTTTTGGCTTTCAAAATGCGTTCGCGGTGAAAGTTGATGGTCGAGGTGGGGGTCTTGAGCTTTACTGGAATAATGAGTCTATTGTGAGTCTGAAATCTTTCAGTAGGACACACATTGACGTCTTAATTCAGAATGAAAGCCTGGGACAAGTGGAATGGTGATTCACCGGTTTTTACGGTAATCCGATGAGATCAAGAAGGAGGAAGAGCTGGGAACTGTTGGAGTTCCTACGATGCGAGTATGATAATCCTTGGCTTTGTGCTGGGGACTTCAATGAAATAATGTATGATTATGAGCAGATTGGAGGTAACAAGAGGCAAGACTGGATGATGGAAGGTTTCAGAGATGTGGTAGACTTCTGTCGTTTTTCTGATTTGGGGTATGCGGGACTTCCGTATACGTGGGACAACAGGCAACAGAACAGTAAAAACATAAAGGTGCGCCTAGATAGGGGCCTGGGGGATGAACGCTTTCTGGAGGCTTTTGGCAATACGGAGGTGGAACACGTATGGACAGTGTGCTCAGATCACTGCGCCTTATTGATCAAAGTGGCGGGTTCTGAATTGAACGCTGCAAAATTTGGACTTACAACCTTCAGGTTCGAGAATGCATGGATGCGACATGAGAGATATGTTGACACGGTGGAGGACGCCTGGGAACCGGGTGCAGGAGATCTGTCTTCGGTGGCTGTTTCGCTGGCGGGGGTACGGGATCGGTTACAAGGATGGAGTCATGATGAGTTTGGTAATGTGAAAAAAACAGCTAAAACTTCTGAGAGCAACCCTAGATAGTATTCGTTCGCGTTCAATTCGTACTGGTCCGTCTAGAGCTGAGAAAATAATTATGAATAGGATCTCGGAGCTGCTATCACGGGAGGAAATCATGGCTAAACAAAGGTCTAGAGTTCAATGGCTAAGAGAGGGGATCGTAACACGTCGTTTTTTCATGCCAAAGCAAGAGAGAGGGGAAGACAGAATAAAATCAAAAAGCTTGTGCTTGATAACGGTGTTCTTGTTTCTTCTCAAACAGGATTGGAGAAGGCATCTATGGAGTTCTATAAAAATCTATTTACTTCGAAAGGCAACATTATTCCCGAAGTAGTTACTGAGGTAGTGGAGAAGAAGGTGGATGATTACATGAATGAATCTCTGTATAGGTCGGTTTCTGACTTGGAGGTTGAAAAAGCCCTGTTCATGATGCACCCGAACAAATATCCGGGTCCAGACGGCTTTACCGCTGGTTTTTATGTTAATCATTGGAACATCTTAAAACAGCCGGTTTGCAACGCTGTTAAGCTTTTCTTTGATAATGGAATCATGAGGATGCCAACCAGACAATCATTGTTCTTATTCCAAAAATCAAGAATCCTATCAACTTGAAGCAATTTAGGCCAATTTCCCTATGCAATGTATTATATAAGATTGCGTCAAAGGTTCTGGCTATGAGGTTGAGACCCATATTGGAGACTATTATTTCGGATGAGCACAGTGCTTTCGTGCCGGGCAGATTGATTACGAACAATGTTCTCACGGCGTATGAGTGTACCCACTATTTAAAAAGGAAGAAAGGTAAATCGGGGGCTTGCGCTATTAAGGTGGATATGGCCAAAGCATACGATCGTGTCGAGTGGTTTTATTTGCGGAAGATTATGGAAAAGTTGGGCTTTGCTTCTAAATGGATTGACAGGGTCATGGCATGTGTGGAAACAGTGTCATTGTGTCGTGGTGGTATCACGGCAGATGCCATAGGATGGCTAATTGTTTGGGGTCGATGGACGCTGGAGGTGCTCGGGGAGGGATCACGCAGCGAGTGGCCGCGTGTGTAATGAATCAAGCACTGCAAACAACAAGATCTACTCAGGTTCAGGGCCCTCGTGTGGAGGTAAAACCCCTACTCCTGCCTTTCTCTCTTTGTATTTGTGTGTCACCGAGTAGCCACAGTACAAGTTTGGCCTACAGCCGTGTAGCCACTCTTCTCCCCACGTGATGATCTAGGTCAAGAATGTGAACTCATGCAACGTCTCGTAACATCCGTGAACCTCGTGAGTCGACCCTCTCACAGGAGGGGGCAGGGCACCTTATATACTGGTGCCCAGCCGGATACAGCCAAGAGGGAAAAGTACAAACAGATGTCGACATAGTGTGCACACTGCACACTTCCAGCTTCTCGCTGACAGCTTTGTCTTCCTAGTTTGTCTTGTGTGGAAAGTCGTTGTGCAAAACCAAGATGACGATCTGCTATCACTGTCACGGCCACAGGGTAGCCCCCCTAACCTACACCGCCCTGCTGACACCCTGGCGCGGATAAGCACGCGCTCTGCAGATGAACAGTGCACTAGTACGGACCCAGGATACGCGGGATCCTGTGTCAGAACGGCTCCTTTGACTTCTGGCCTGAGTAGGAAACCACTCCCTCTACTAGGACCACTTCCTCTACTCGGAGGAGAATAACTTCCTTGATTCTTTCTCCTGGCCATCAGCGTGTATGGCCGAATAGCAGTCGACCGGGTAGCGTGTACCGGGTAGCCAGCTACTCCGCCAAACCTCTCCTTCGATCTTTCCTTTAGCACTTGCCTTTACCCTACTCGGGGGTAACCCCCCGACATTAGTCCCCGAAGCTGGTAGAGTCCTGCGAACCTGTTCACTGGGCTCTTCCAGTTTAAACCAAATCTTGCCTTCAAATCGTAAGATGCCGATTAGCACCTCTGAGTAGCCTCCACTTCTTGCTTGAGTCTCTTCTTTTCCGAGTAGCAGCATTTCTCTTCTCTCTCGCCGAGTAAAATGACTTTGTGAAATCCTGAACAGAATCTCAGCGTGGCAGAGCAAATCCATCTCTCTGCATCACAACTGGGCACGTGTCACGCCCTCGTACCCCCGACGCCTCGGTGCCTGGGATATGACAGGCCACGCGCCCATCACTGCGACCTGGGCGCACCGGCCCGTTAGGTCACTTCAACTGCAGTTATTAGCCCACGATCTCGACGTGGGATCAATTGCGCCCGTTACGCGCGCAACATGCGCTGTGTGCGTTTCCAACCGGCTCGCATCCCACGTCGCACGATCCCCACGCACAACTGATCCCACTAACTCCGCTAGTAACGGCAACCCAAGGGGAGGGATAAATACCCCCTCGGTAACTCCTCCTTATCTTTCCTGCTCGCATTCATCTCTTGCCTCTTCGCCTTTCCGCCGCCGCAGAGCACTCCGCTGCCGCGCACCTTTGCCGTGCCGCTGCTCCGTGCGACGCCAGAAAGCTAGCCACTCCTCCACCAAATATCCACGAATCTTCCATCCATCCACTTCCTCTCCATGGCTCGTGATGACGACGCCCGCGCCGGATGGGCAGGATCTGAGGTCACGGCGGAGGATTGCCAATGGTTGGTAAACATCCGCCGTGTTCCTCCCGGCGTGCGGTGTAGGACCGCGGACGGCGAACTCGTCCCCACACCGGAGGCGGATGAGTTCGTCGTGTTCCTCGCCCAATTCAAGCGAGGATTCGGCCTGCCTGTTTCGGATTTCTTCAAAGAATTCCTGAACCACTTCGGGCTGCAGCCGCACCACCTGCCTCCTAACGCCATGGTGATGCTCGCGTACGACGTCGTGGTCCGCGAGGCGTTCCTGGGTGTGCGCCCAACGGTGCATACCTGGGCGCGCTACTTCTTCTTCCGGAAGCAGAGCGTCCCCAAGCCCGGAAGCACGGAGAGCTCCCGCAGCATGACGAAGACGGGAAGCGCAATGATGCTGCAGCGCGGCTCCGTCAACCACCCGCGCATCAAGGGGCTCGATACGGTGCGCAAGTGGCAGCGCACCTTCTTCTACGTCAAGAACGTTCCTGCCGAAGAAGGAGCGCAGGTCACGGACCGGATAGGGCTCCCCAAGTGGACGAACACGTCGCCCACCCAGCAGAATTGGGGATACAAGCCGAAGCTGGAAGGCGATATCCTTCAGGTCGAGAAGCGCCTCGCCGAGCTGAGGGAGTTGGGATTCAAACGCGATGATCCCATCGCGTGTTGGATCTCGAGGCGGGTGCTCCCGCTTCAGCGCCGCTCCCACCTCATGTGCTACATGGTAGGCAGCAGGGACTGCACGAGGACCACCACATTCGAGCTGAGTACAGCGGACGTAGCCGTCTGGGCGTGCTCCATCGTGAAGACCGGCCTCACCGACAATTGGCAATACGGCTTCGTGCCGTATAGCCGCGACAAGCCAATCGAACATGTTATCACTCTATGCTTTATTTCTGCATTCTGATACCGAGTAGGTGGCTTTCCAGCTTAGTATGCTTAGTCTTTGCATGCTGCGCCGAGTAGGACACCACTAGCATCCCATTGGCTCCATGTGCTTTGTGTTTGCACGCCATGCTGAGTAGAGAACCTTAGCCAAATATGCCAAATATGCTTTGTGTTTGCATGCTACTCCGAATAGGACACCACTAGCATCTCATTGGCTTTATGTGCTTTGTGTTTGCACACCATGCTGAGTAGGGAACCTTAGCCAAATATGCCAAATAAGCTTTGTGTTTGCATGCTACTCCGAATAGGAGCTTCTGGACTCATATGCTTTGTGTTTGCATTCCGTACCGGGTAGGATCCCTTAGCCTTTTGCTCAACTGACTTGTATTGCCTGCCTTTCTTTCCAGCACATTGACCGCCAGCTCGCTGAGAATGAGGAGCGCTTAGAGGGCAACTGGAGCAAAGACCGGGAAGAGGATGACGAGACCGCCTACGACACCCAGTCCACCCTCTGTGTTCCTCACGCCGAACAGCAGGGTAAGCACCAAGTTGATGCGTCCATTCGGGACTGGTCTGAGGACGACGAAGAAGGTGACTGAGTTCGCCTCTCTAGTTGCGAGTAGCGCAATCCCATTTCCTTTCCGCTTCTCAACTCCTTCTTCTCCTCTACTCTGCAGATGACCCTGATGCGGACGAGGAAGACGAGGATGTCCTCGACGTCGATCCCGTCGTTGTGGCTGCTCCTACCACTCGGAAGAGGGCAGGTAGCGGTGCCCAAGAACCCGCTGCCAAGAAGGCCAAGAAACCCGAGAAGAAGAAGAAGGTTTCAGGCAGAAGGCCACTCCCTACCCGCAAAGGGTAAGTAATTTCCTTCTACGTTATATTCTGCTGCTGCTTCTCGGTGTTCTCTTCCCCTCCTCTTTTTCTGAACTCCCTTTCTCCTTCAGTGATCCTTTGGATGCCGATGCTGCTGCGGCTCCCGCCACCTCCAAAAGAAAATCAGCCATCGACCTCGAGGCGCTCATCGATCTTTCCGAGGACGAGAATGAGCCCGCAGCACGGGATAGGACACGTGCGCCCTCTCCCGTGAAGGAAGAAGAAGGTACCAACGCCGAGGACATGGGCGCTGGTGACCAAGACATGGACCAGGAGCAGCAGGCTCGCGCATAACAGAGTGCGCAGGATGCTGCTCAAGATGAAACCCCCCTTCTCCCCCAGCTGCCTCAGCTGGGGAGAACATCGCACAAGATGCCGAGTACCAAGACCATGCCGCCCTTGAGCGGCAAGATGAGAATCTGGAGCAGCCAGAAGACGAAGTTGTTGTTCAGGACAACCCCGTGGCCCAGCCGCGGATAGAAGAACCAGAAGATGTACAACCCGATCCCGCTGCCGAGCAGCGGGTTGAGACAACCACGGTGGAGCAAGACCTGCAGGGCCAAGCGCAGGCGGATACTGCGCCGGGTAGCCGGCCCTCTGTGCCGCCTACCCAGCAGGTTACTCCTCCTACTGCACCAAGCCCTTCACGACCAGTGAAGAAGACCAAGACTGCACCAAGCCCTCCAGCTAAGTAGAGCACACAGAAGACCGCGTCGAGCCCTCCTCCCAAGCAAGGTGCTAAGAAGACTGCTTCTCAGACGGATGCTGCCGGCAAGAAGGCCGTCCAGTCTGACGCCCCAGTTCGCAGGAATCCACCGCGCAACGCTGCGCAGGATGCTGCTATGATGCCGCCGCCGAAATCAACCGGGAAGGCAGTTGCGCAGAGCGCGCATCTTACGATTGGCGCTTCTGGCAGTTCCGCTGGCGCAGGCGAGGGATCAAGCGCTCAATAGCCGCAACCCAGCTTCCTGCCTTACATGTTGCAGATGGCCAAGCAGCATGGTATCAAGTTGAACAAGACCGAGCAGCGGGTCGCCCTTACGAAGGGCGCCCAGGCCAAAGCGGTAGATTCCAAGTTGCCGGATAAGAAGAAAGCCCTTTCGATCTACTCACGTGAGGTCCAGGAGACTGAGATGCAATCCGAGGGGCTCGAGCAGATTATTGACCGAGTAGGCTTCATCGACCAGGTGTGGGAAAGCGCCGTCCATGGCAACAAAACTTGGGATGGCATGACCGTGGGCCCACTGGACCACTGGCGCATTGACTGGAACAAAGCTTACATGGGCTACAATCCCATGACCATCTCCTCCACTACAAGCACACTGGCCGCGAAGCTATTCGTTCACCGCAAGGCCGCCGAAGACCTCGAACAGACATACGATGTAAGTTTCATTTGCTTGTTCCGAGTTGTTGCTTGTTCCGAGTTGCAACTTTTCTTCTCTTCTATTCTTCTTTTTCTCCTTATCCATTACCCAGTCCCCGAGATTCGGGCCGAGTAGACGGGTGCTCAACCGAGTTGCCGTCTTCTCGGGCCAAATCTTCCAAGTTTTTTCTAACTCTTTTTCTTCTTGTTCACAGAATAGCCTCATGAAGAGGACAAATCTGTTCCGGCGGCTGCTTTGGAATCATAGCATCGCAAGGAGGCGCATTGAGGCCCTGGAGAAGGAGCGCAAGACTGACGCTAAGACGGAGCAGGCTGTGGTTGATCGTGCCCTCCAAATTTCCGAACTTGAGAGTAAGCATCTAGCTATTCGGTTAATGCGTTTTGTGTTTACGCCCGCGTTTGCTTTTTGCTCTAACTCCTTCTACTCTGCAGGCAAGTTTCAGGCGATGGCAGAGGAACACAAACATTGCCATGTATTCGTTGCTAATGCTGAGACCACCATTAAGAAAATGGAAGGTGAGTTGCCGCCTGCCCTGCTTGTTTTCCTCCTTTTCCTTTGTTAGTCTGCTCACCGTTCTATTCCTTCCACACAAGAGAACAAGAAGTTCCGGGAAGAGCATCTTGACTGTCTGATGCCTGCCAAGGTGCAGCAGCAGCTGGCCACCCAAGAAGCAGAGCTGAAGAAAGAACGAGACACTGAGCGTGCCGAGTTTGAGGAGATGCAGGTCAAACTGAAAGACACTCTCCAAGATGCCCTAAACCAGGCTGCCGAGAAGGACCGAGTGAAGGCCGCAGCCAAAGCTAAGGAGAGGGCCCTCGAGTTGGAAATTGAGGTGTTGAAGAAAAGCAACACGGACCTCATGCTCCAGCTGGCCAACTGCCGTAAAATTGAAGAGAGGCATGTTGCGGATGAGGAGGCTTGGAGGAGAAAGCTGGAAGCGCTACTCTGCGAACTTAATAGTAAGTTCGCGCTTCTCTGCACTTGCCTGTTTCCTTCTTCTTCTGTTTGGCTTGATTTGCATCTCTTCTCTGCCTCCGTTTCTAATCCTTTCTGATAGTATTCTCAGAAATTTTCCCTGACCTCTGCGCGGCTTGCACACCTGCCCTGGCTAAGGCAGAAGAAATTTGAGCTGAGAAAGGATTGCCCACGGACACCAAGTCTACAATTGAGGACAATCTCACGAGCATCCAATCACAGTTCCGCCATCTTAGGGGCTTGGGCACCGACATGGTGTCCACAGCCTTCAAGCTTCACGCTCTGTTCTGGCCTCAAGACTCTGCGCCAAAGACCATCCGCGCGCTCTCCAAGAAGCTCAATGGTGTCAAGGCCGAGTTGAAGAAATGGCGTGCGTCCGCAGCTCGGGCAGGCGCCGATCTGCTGCTTCTCTTCATCTGCAGCTGGTACGAGAACCTGAACCTCGATACCATCCTTGAGGTGCGCCAGAACTCGAAGTGGCAGGAGGATCCCGACTGCGTGACTCGCCGCCAGGCCGTTGCGTACGAGATTGCCTCCTACGCGGACACTGCCCTCTTCATCGACGGCCCCACCGAGCCTGACACCGAGGTGGAAGGCGAGGACGAGGACGAGGACACCGATTCAGAGGATTTCAGTGTCTTCAAAAACACTGGTGCTGAGGAGGGATCCGTGAAGGGGAAGGGCAAGGTCGTTGCGGATAGCGACGAGGAGCCGGAAGCCGGGGGCCAAGACGCCACCATCACTACCGAGATGGTGTTCCAAGATGCGGCTCCCGAGCTGGGCTCGTCTTCTGGCGCGGCCCTTGACGACGCGGCGCTACTCCGCACGCAGTCCACTACATCCACTTCAGCTACCGACCCCATCTCGGTGGCCACTGCCACCTCTGAGCAAGCTGCTGCCAACACTGAAGCTGATGCTGCTAACGCCAACTTGGAGAACACTGCTACTTCCAATTAGTTACCTCCTGAAAACACTTATGCTCCAAAACTTTTTATCAAATCCCCGGGATGCCGGGTGCAGATGTATCAAACAATTATCTTTTCCGTTGCTACTCAGTTTTATTTCCCTTGACGTTTGAAGTTTATTACTTTGAGCAATTCTGGCTTGATGCCGGTTTGCGTTATCATGCAAGTCCCCGAGTTGCATTTTTTATCCGCTCTTCCTTTTTATCTCAGCTCTTACCTGCAACTTGTTGCTTTTTTGGTAGTCGAGTCACAAGAGTTTAAAGTTGGAGCTTGAAATACTTAGCCACTTAGAAACAGTCATAGTAACGCTACTCATCACCTAGCCGAAAAAAGTTAACAGAAAAGCAGTAAAGAACGTTCTACTCGGTTCCTGCGCTCCTCTTTTCCTTAGTCATTTTTCTCATGCTCATTGACCTCTAGCTTGTTCTCTTGCTTGCCATGAAGCCGGGTTTCGGACAGCAGCAGAGTCGAAGACTTGGCTTTTAGGTTTAAACACAGTACTAAATGTACTTCTGAAATTCTAAGCATAGCAACCGAGTAGACAAAAGTAAAACAGAATAGAAACCACACAGAGCAAGTTTGGACGAGGGCAGTCCCCGAGTTCAATTTCAGATTGCAGAGTAGAGGTTTAACTCGGATAAGAGGGTACATACACCTTTTTGCTCACGAATGAAAGCGACGGAGTAGAGCTACATTCCAGGGGCGCTTAGATTCCTCTCCAGCTTTATCCGGCCTGTTCTTCTGTGATGGCTGTACGTCCACAAGATAATAGGCATCATTGTGTAGAGCCTTGCTCACAATGAATGGCCCTTCCCATGGAGGAGATAGCTTGTGCATCCCGGCTGTGTGCTGCACGAGCCTAAGCACCATGTCTCCTTCTCGGAAAACCCTTGGGTTCACTTTCCGGCTATGATAACGCCTCAAGTTTTGCTGGTAAACAGCTGATCGTGACAGAGTAAGCTCTCTTGCTTCTTCTAGCAGCTCAACGTCATCTTCTTGAGCTTCTCTCGCCTCCGCCTCAGTGTAGAGGGTTACTCGGGGGGAGTCATGCTCTAGGTCAATTGGCAACACGGCCTCAGCCCCATAAACCAAGAAGAATGGTGTGTAGTCGGTTGACCGGTTAGGGGTAGTCCTTAGACTCCACAACACCGCTGGCAACTCGTCTAACCAACACCCCGGTGTTTTCAGCAGCGGCTCAATCAGCCTTGGCTTTATGCCTGAAAGCACCATGCCATTTGCTCTTTCCACCTGCCCATTGGAGGCGGGATGCGCGACAGACGCGACATCTAGTCGGATGTGCTTATCTCTGCAGAATCTCACCATGGCACCCTCAGCAAAATTCGTGCCGTTATCCGTGATGATGCTGTGCGGGTAGCCGTATCTAAGGATCACATCTTTCAGGAAACTCACAGCCGTGGCTCCATCACATTTCCGAATAGGCTTCACTTCAATCCATTTGGTGAACTTATCAACCATGACCAAGATGTGAGTCATGTTGCCTCTAGCCGGCTTGAAGGGACCAACCATATCCAGACACCAAACAACAAATGGCCAAGCAATGGGAATGGTTTTCAACTCGGAAGCAGGCATGTGGATCTTACTTGCGAATCTCTGGCAACCGTTGCACTTTCTCACAATATCTTCAGCTTGCTTCAAGGCAGTGAGCCAAAAGAACCCATGCCGAAAAGCCTTCTTGACTAGAGCCCGAGAAGAGGCGTGATGCCCGCATTCTCCTTGATGTATCTCCACCAGAATTTCTTCTCCTTCTTCCGGTTCCACACAGCGTTGCAACACGCCAGTGGGACTTATTTTATGCAGCACTTCTCTGAAGATGGTGTAGCCCTTGGATCTTCTCTGAATTTGCCTTGCGGTAACCTCATCATCTGGCAGGATGCCATCCTTTAGAAAGGATAATATGGGCATAGCCCAACTCGGCGTTTCCCGTGCGTGAAACACTGGTTCGTCCACTTCCATCGGAACAGCCACCACTGCGTCTTTTTCTGAGTTGGGGTTGATTCTCTGCAGCCCCGAACGGTTTGCAAGGACTTCCTCAATGAACGCGACAGTCCCCGAGTTGAGAGGGGCAGTCCCCGAGTAAGGAGGGGCAGTCCCCGGGTTGCAGGCGCCAGTCCCCGGGTCCTCTTTTGCACCTTCCCAATCAATCTCCATTGGAATAGCTTCTTCATTAGGCAGAGAAGGAACGAAAATGGACTCCGAGTTGGGGGTTGGCTTGATGGATGGCTTTCTCAAATGCTCCAAGGCAATCCCAGCCGGGATGTAGTGCCGAGAAGACCCCAACTTGGACAGCTCATCCGCTGCTTCATTCTCTGCTCGGTGGATGTGTTGGAACTCGCAGCCTTCAAAGAATCTCGTCATGGTTTGGACCAGGAAGCGGTATGATGCCATGTTGGCATCCAGAGCATCCCAAGTACCAGAAACTTGCTGCACCACCAGATCCGAGTCGCCATAGCATATGATGCGCTGCACACCAACTTCCTTGGCTACCCGCAAGCCGTGCACCACGGCCTCATACTCTGCAACACTGTTGGACGCCTTGAAGTGGATTTGCAGCACATACTTGAGTTGATCTCGCTTGGGTGACTTGAGCACCACGCCAGCACCAAGGCCTTCCTTCACTTTGGAGCCATCAAAATGCATCTTCCAGTAATTGGTTGCGGGAGAAGGAGGCTCGTACCGCACCTCAGCCCAATCCACAAGAAATGCCGCCAGAATCTGAGACTTGATGGCTTCTCTTCTTGCATACGCGGGAGCGTACGCGGCCAGCTCGATTTCCCACTTGGCTACTCTGCCACTTGTTTCCTTTTTGCCCACGATATCCGAGATGGGAGCTGAACTCACCACGGTGATGGGATGTTCTTGGAAATAGTGCTTCAGCTTCTTGGCGCCTAGGTACACGCTGTAAGTCATCTTCTGGTAGTGCGGGTAGTTCTGCTTGGAGCTGGACAGCACCTCACTGAGGTAATACACTGGCCGCTGCACACTCTTGCCTTCCTCTTCTCGCTCCACCACAATCGCCACACTGACTACACGATTGGTAGCAGCAATGTATAGCAGCATTGGCTCCTTAGGTAGCGGACTAGCCAAGATGGGAGCGCTACCCAGCATTGTTTCAGCTCATTGAATGCCACATCAGCCTGCGGTGTCCAGACGAACTTATCGCTTTTCTTCATCAATTGATACAAAGGCAGGGCCTTCTCGCCCATTCTGCCCAAGAAACGACTCAGAGATGCCAAGCAACCAGTGAATTTTTGCACATCCTTCAGGGATCTCGGCAAAGACATGCTCTCAATAGCTTTTATCTTTGAAGGATTGGCTTCAATGCCCCGACTGGATACCAAGAAGCCGAGCAGCTTGCCAGCCGGGACGCCAAAGGTGCATTTACTCGGGTTCAGCTTCATCTTATACTTGCTCAAGTTAGCAAAAGTTTCCTCAAGGTCACTAAGCAGAGTATGTGTTTTATTCGTTTTGATGACAATGTCATCTACGTACACCTGCACATTTTTGCCGAGTTGATCATGCAAGCATTTCTGCATGCATCTCTGATAAGTAGCACCCGCATTCCGCAACCCAAAGCACATGACACGATAGCAATAAGCCCCGTACGGGGTAATGAAAGGAGTCTTTATTTGATCAGCAAGGTTGAGAGCTATCTGATGAAAACCAGAGTAGGCATCTATGAAAGACAAAAGCTCACAACCAGCAGTGGAATCGATCACCTGATCGATGCGGGGTAGCGGAAAGGGATCCTTGGGGCAGGCCTTGTTCAAGTCAGTGTAGTCGACGCACATGCGCCATGCGGTAGCGGCCTTGGGGTCCTCCTTCTTCTTCTCAACCATGAACGGGTTGGCTAGCCAATCCGGATGCAACACCTCCATGATGAAATTGCTTATCAACAGCTTGGTGATATGATCACCAATGGCCTTCCTTCTCTTATCTCCGAAGCGGCGCATAGCCTGCTTCACTGGTTTGGCGTCGGGGCGCACATGTAACGAGTGCTCAACCAACTCCCTCGGGACACCTGGTAGATCCTCATTGGACCAGGCGAACACGTCCCGATTCTCACGGAGGAAGTGGATGAGCTCGCTTTCCTATTTCTCCCCCAACCCTGAGCCAATGATGGCGACACGGTCGGGGAACTCAGGGTCGACCTGGATCTTCTTCGTCTCCTGGGATGCTTGGAACGCCGTCCCGTGCTGGGAACTCGGCATGCCAGGCGCACCACCTTGCACGGATTGCACCATAGCCACCACCTCATACATATTCTTCTTTTCGGCAGCAATCACCATAGACTCCGCCAACTGAGAACCAGCAGAGGCACACTCCATAGATTTCTTGTAATCACCAGAGATGGTGATTACGCCATTGGGACCAGGGATCTTCATCTTCAACTATGCAGCATGAGTAGAGGCCATGAACTTGCTTAGAGCAGGCCTGCCGAGTAGGGCGTGATAGGGGCTCTGGTGATCAACTACCTCGAACTGCAGGCTCTCTGTGCGGCAGTTTTCCCTGGTACCGAATAGCACGTCTATCCACACTCGGCCAATTGGAGAACAAGAAACTCCCGGCACAATGCCGTGGAAAGTGGTCTTGCTGGGTAGCAGCATGTTCTCGGCCATACCGAGCTTCGCAAGCGTGTCTCTTTACAAAATGTTGATGCTGCTGCTGTTGTCGATCAGTACCTTGCTGAACCTCACGTTCTTCTGAGTACCCAAGAAGGTGGGATCCACCACCAAGGCGTAGCTACCCGGGTTGGGCATCACCTTAGGATGATCCGCTCTGGACCACGTGATCTCTTGGTTGCACCAGTGCAGGTAGTGAGGAACAGCAGGGATCACAGCATTGACTTCCATGGCACGCCTGTGCTGAGACTGCTTGTCGACGGGCTCAGAGGTGAAGATCATATAGCTCTCGTGATGCTCCTGGTACTGGTTGCGGCCTCCATCGCCATTGTTACCATTGTTGTTGTTACCTCTGTTGTTGTTACCTCTGTTGTTGTTGCGGTTGCGGTCGTTGTTGTTGTTGTTGCGGTAGCCATCGTTGTTGAAGTAGCGTTTGGCTCCTAAAGCCACCTGGTTCACATTCTCTCTTCTCGGGAAAGCTGGAGGCCGGGCAGCCGGTGCGCGAGCAGGCTGCACAATGGCATTCGCAGCTGGCAGAGGAGGAGGAGGAGGCAGGCCCTCATTCTTGATCTCTTCCCACCAACTGCACTGCCGAGTAGTGTGGTTGGCGGGTCTAGCGGGATGCCGAGTATGGAAGCTGCATGGGCCATCCTTCATGTCCTTGAAGAGAAAGTTCTGAACAGGACCCGAGTTGCCGCTACCCTGCTGGGGAGCGTTGTACGGCTTCTTGATGCCTTGGCCCTGATTCTGGTTCTGCCCGTACTGGGCTCCAGCAGTTTTTGGCCTTTGGCTACTCCCAGCTCCGGTAGCCACAGCATTCACCTCCTCAGGATCGTACCGGGTATCAATCCGGTCACCTCTGCACTTGTTGCGGAACTCATTGCGCTTGTTGTTGTTGTAGTTCCTTCTCGGCTCAGCAGCGTCAAGAAGAGGCTGAGTTGGGTCACCAAGTGCGTACTGATCCGCAATCCGGATGGTCTCAGCGAGAGTACTCGGCATCTCTCTCTGCAGCCTTGGCCACAACATGCTTCCATGCCTGCAGCCCTGCGCAAACCAAGTGATGGCCTAGGCCTCGTTCACACCTTCACAGGTGTTCCTCAGAGTACTCCACCGAGTAAGATACTCTCGGTCCGTCTCCTCTTCCCGCTGCCTGCAAGCGGATAGCTGCTGCGGCCTATTCGGCCTCTGGTAGGTGCTGGTGAAGTTGCTGACAAAGGCCTCCGCGAAGTCAAGCCAGCAGTTGATGTTGTGCTTGGGCAGGTTGTTGAGCCAAGTTCTTGCTGGTCCTTCTAGCATCTGCGGGATGTACCGCACGGCCCATCTCCTGTTGCCGCCTGCAATGTGCACGGCTGTGACATAGTCATTAAGCCAGTCTTCCGGCTTGGTGCTGCCGTTATAGCACTTGGTCCCCCTAGCAAGCTGGAACTGCTTCACAGATGGCTCTGTCATGATGCGTGGGCCAAAGCATTCTGGGCCAGGCGGCCCCTTGCTCTCGAGTTGCGCGGATAGGTTAATCCGGTCCAGCTTGTGCCTGGCATCACTAGGCTCCAGCACACGCTCACCCACGCGATCCATGATATCATAGTTAACCAACCCCATAGCCGAGTAGCCATCATCATATCTGTCCACCTGCACTACTGCAGGTTGCTCCACCGGGTTGGCGGCTGGCGCGATCGCACGCGGCTGCGGTCTCTGCCGAGTAGGCCGAGCAACCTGATGCTAAGAAGGGCATGGGCGATCTCCATTTCGCGTCTGGCTATGAGCTTTATGGGCTTGATAGCCTGCTCCTGCAGTGTTGTGTTTTTGACCGGACTGTCGCGGCACAGCGTGCTGTTTCGCGGCGACAGCCGGGTCGTACACCTGCATCTGCCTGTCTCTGCCAGAGTACCCACTCCGGTCCTTCTCACGGCTGGGATGCGGTGATGAGGCCTGATCGTTAGATCTGGCCGCATGCGAATGCACCACCTGAGAAGCTCCAGCACCCAGATTGGCTTTCCGGAACTCCTCGTTCTGCCTAGCAGCCTCTAGCACTAGCTCATTGAACCTCTCCTGCTGCCTAACGCGCGCGTCGCCAGCGAGATGCGGCAACTTAGCAGCTACAGCCTCAGCAGCTCTAAGGGTTTTGGCGGGGGTGTTGTATTTGGGTCTGGTGGTGGCGGTGTTTTGGCTATCAGTTTGGCCAGCAGTTTCACCAACTGCTGCCATCTCGGTGCCTAGGTTGCGGCACGTAGCGCCTGCCTTGGCAGGCCTCCTAACTACAGGCGTAAAGCCGTGAGCTCTGTTGTACTCGTTCTGGTCCAGGTTAAGCTCGAGCCTAACCTTTTCCAACTCCACCTGCTCGGCGAGCAGCGCCTGGCGCTGCTGGTCGATCTGCGCCCTCATGGCCATAAGCTCGAGCTCGGTGGGAGGCGGCATGCCTACTCGCACGGCGGATGCCGGTATCGTCGATGTCGTGGAAGGACGGATGTAGCCCAGGAGGTTCTGGGGCAGCTCGTAGGGCTTGTGCGTTCTCGGGAGCTCGCTTGGGCCAGCGAGTTCCTCAACGACTGCCGCGGATGCAGCTGCGCCCTTCCCGGCAGCGATAGCCGGGCCGGTCATCAGCACTTCCACGCTGTCCGCAGAACAGCCAGTTGGCTTTCCGCGTGCAGCGATGACAGCAGGGGGATCTTCCGCGACGTGCACCTGCTCGGGGTACTCGCGGACGATGGTGGTGGCGACGTAGACGAGGTGCGAGCAGAAGGAGAGCACCGTGCCGCCCTCTGGCATGGCCCTGCCGCCGAAATCGCCGGCGTTGTCGATGACGAAGTCGAAGGAGCCGAATCTGTGGACAAGGCCACAGACCACGCGCTCCCCAGTAGCAGAAAAGGATCCCGTCCGAACATGAACTCCAGCTAGCGCCGCTGGTTGCCCCACGGTGGGCGCCAACTGTCGTGGTGGTATCACGGAAGATGCCATAGGATGGCTAATTGTTTGGGGTCGATGGACGTTGGAGGTGCTCGGGGAGGGATCACGCAGCGAGTGGCCGCGTGTGGGATGAATCAAGCACTGCAAACAACAAGATCTACCCAGGTTCAGGGCCCTCATGTGGAGGTAAAACCCCTACTCCTGCCTTTCTCTCTTTGTATTTGTGTGTCACCGAGTAGCCACAGTACAAGTTTGGCCTACAGCCGAGTAGCCACTCTTCTCCCCACGTGATGATCTAGGTCAAGAATGTGAACTCATGCAACGTCTCATAACGTTCGTGAACCTCGTGAGTCGACCCTCTCACAGGAGGGGGCAGGGCACCTTATATACTGGTGCCCAGCCGGATACAGCCAAGAGGGAAAAGTACAAACAGATGTCGACATAGTGTGCACACTGCACACTTCCAGCTTCTCGCTGACAGCTTTGGCTTCCTAGTTTGTCTTGTGTGGAAAGTCATTTTGCAAAACCAAGATGACGATCTGCTATCACTGTCACGGCCACAGGGTAGGCCCCCTAACCTGCACCGCCCTGCTGACACCCTGGCGCGGATAAGCACGCGCTCTGCAGATGAACAGTGCACCAGTACGGACCCAGGTTACGCGGGATCCTATGTCAGAACGGCTCCTTTGACTTCTGGCCCGAGTAGGAAAACACTCCCTCTACTCGGACCACTTCCTCTACTCGGAGGAGAATAACTTCCTTGATTCTTTCTCCTGGCCATCAGCGTGTATGGCCGAATAGCAGTCGACCGGGTAGCGTGTACCGGGTAGCCAGCTACTCCGCCAAACCTCTCCTTTGATCTTGCCTTTAGAACTTGCCTTTACCCTACTCGGGGGTAACCCCCTGACACATTGTCAGTTCGAGTTAATGGATCTCTCTCTGATGTTATTAGGCCCTCAAGAGGCATAAGACAGGGGGATCCGATTAGCCCTTACTTATTTCTTCTTTTCTCTGAAGGTCTTGTCTTCTCAAATGTGTAGGTGCTGGCTAGCTTGCAAAAGGTGTGAGAGTGGGTGTACATGCCCCTTGGATCTCGCACTTGTTGTTTGCGGACGACTGCATCATTTTTACTGAGGCCAGCTCGGCAGGGGCACGACGGATTAATGATATTATTGATAGATATCACAGGGGATCGGGTCGGTTGGTTAACAAAGAAAAATCTGCGATCTTTTTCAGCTCTAATTGCACATCCGATATGAAGAGCATTGTGCACGCAGAATCTGAGATTTCGACCGAGGCTTTGGTGGGAAAGTATTTAGGGCTGCCCGCGGCGATTGGGCGCTCAAGTGATTCACATTTCGAAGGTATTTTGGATAAAATTAAGAAATTGGTGAATGGATGGGTTCCTCAACATCTGAATAGTGCTGGAAGGGAAATTCTTATTAAGGCTATTTGCCAAGCTATACCCACATACTCGATGAGTTGCTTCAGACTGTCTAAAAAGATTTGTAAAAAGATTACTAGCATCATTGCTAGATTTTGGTGGGGAGGTGATGAAAATAAGAGGAAGATGCACTGGAAGAAGTGGAAAGATTTGGCTATTCCTAAATGTGAAGGAGGCATGGGGTTTAGAGATATAGAATTTTTTAATCAATCAATGTTGGCTAAACAGGGATGGCGCTTAATTACTAACCCGAATTCTTTGTGTCCTAGGGTACTCAAAGGGAAGTATTACCACTCGTGTGATTTTATGCCGGCCTCTAGGAAAAGAGGGGCTTCATACGTGGCGTGCCATCCTCTTTGGAAGAGATTCTCTCAAGCTGGGGTTAATCAAAAGAGTGGGAGATGGCAGCACTATCAATGCCTGGGATGATCCATGGATCCCTGATAACCATTCTAGGAAGCCATTGAGGAAGGAGACAGGGAGTAATATTTCGTTGGTCCAGGAACTTCTGCATCAAATTACTCACGAGTGGATTGAAGAGAAAGTTCGTACTAACTTCATCCATTCCGACGCGGAGGCTATATTAAGAATCCCTACAGGACATTTTATGGATGATACATGGGCTTGGCAACCAGAAAAGTTGGGTTTCTTTACAGTGAGGTCGGTGTATAAAACTTTGATTCCGTATTATTTTATTCCACCAGATAGTTCATCGGGTACAAGTGATAATCTGGTCTGGAAAAGACTTTGGAAGATGCCGATTCCACCTAAGGTAAGGAACTTCTGGTGGCGAGTGATCAAAGGTTTTGTTCCAACAAAAGATAGATTAGTTAACAGGCATATGGAGAATGTTAGTGCATGTGAGGATTGTGGGGTGTGTGAGACTATATTCCATGCTCTATTCCAATGCACGTGGGCTAAGCTGTTCTGGTCCTCGGTTCGTGATACTTTGGGCGTCAAAGTTCCCAATGTAGATCCCATCTCGTGGGCTATGGACATGATTGATCCTAACATTGTTGCGTTGGAAACTAGCAGCACAATTCTGTGTGGAGCATGGTCGGTTTGGTCTGGAAGGAACTCGAGGCGGCATGGCCAATCTCCGAGAAGTATCTCACAATCAGTTAACTGGACTACTGATGTTTCTCGGGACTTATTCTTGTCAGGTAAAGCTAACCAACCAAGAAAGGTAGCTGGTGTGACGGCGTGGAAACCACCTGAGCAGGGAACTTTAAAGATTAACGTTGACGCTTCCTATGCTGATCCGCATCATGGCGGCACGGGGGTCTGCGTTCGTGATCACATGGGGAAGCTTATTAGGGGACAATCATTGTGGTATCTTATGGCTACTGATGCTCTTGCTATGGAGGCACTGGCGGTTCGTGATGGTGTTAAAATCGCTATGGATATGGGTCTCCGTCATGTTGTCATAGAAACGGATGCCCAACAAGTTGTCAATATGTGATCTAATTCATCCTTTCACAGATCTGCGGTGGCGCCATTCCTTCTAGAGGTGAATGATCTTATTGGCAATTTCGACGACTTTAAGTTGTCTTATGTCCCTCGGAAAGCTAATGAGCTAGCTCATCTCTGCGCTCAATATTGTAATATAGATAGGAGAAGATGTCTTTGGGTTAATTATACCCCCGCCTTTCTCAATGCCTGTATCAGAAAGGATTGTAAATCCGATTGAATTGTCCGGCAGCAAGTTTGTCGACGCACTCTTTTCCTTACCAAGGTACCTTAGGGGACTGGAAGGTTTTTAATGAGGCGGATTTGCTTGCTTAATTTATTGAGTCTTTAATCTTCAAAAAAAAAGTATCTTGTTTCGCCTGATGTATCAAACTATCAATTCAAGAACTAAAAGAAAGAAGAACAAAGAACAAGAAGCAGGGCAACTACAGAGATCCCTCGTTGAAGATCATGCGCTTGCTGGTTCCTCATCAGGATGGTCAGAAGCAGGGAACTATTTCACGGACCGTGGGCTTCCCGCCATCTTCCACCTTCCTTAGCTTGGCGCGCTCCTCGGATTCTTGGTCGGACACCGGGGCCCGCTTCTTCCTCCTGGCCTCCTCGGCGGCATCATCCGCGGCCGCCATGTCGAGCAGATGCTGCACCTGCTCCATCGCTTCCGCCAGGCCCGGGACCTGCTTCTTGAGAGCACTGCAGGCCTCGGCACCCATGCTCTCGAACGTTGCCACCATCTCCCGCAGATGGTGCCTGTTGGCGTTCGCCAGCAGCCGCGTGACGGAGGCGGCGAGCGGGCGGCCGGAGACGAGCGACGCGGCGTGGATGGCGTCCTCCAGCCCGACCGGCTCGTGGTCGGCCTTGCGCCTGCGCGCCCTTTCGCTGTCCGCGAGGCCGACCCGCAGTATATACAAAGGTGGGAGGTTTGTGTTTTAGTTTCTTGCCACTCTATATATACACGTGTGCTTGCGAGTTACCATGTCTAGTGAGAGCAGAGCATCCTATGGAGGCCATGATGATGAGGAAACGATGAGCTACCAAGACTATGAGCCATCACGCATGGAGGACTTTGGGGATCACTACATCGACATTGACTCCCCAAGCATCATCGACATGGAGGAGCACTACACTGAGAATGACTCCTCAATCATGAAGGACAAGATGGAAGAGTACCACTACACCAACTCCGTCTTCGACAACATGCAAGAGGAGATGGATCACATTCAATAAGGTGCCACACTCCAAATGCTCGTACACATGATCTTCCACCAAGGAACGTCAAGGATGATCATCGGCGCCACAACAAGGACACTAAGATGGCTCCTACCTATGCCAAGGTCAACACACCCATGAAGCTTCCACATCCCTCATCTAGCTCATCAAGGAGACCCAAGAAAATTTCACCAAGGCATCTGAAGGACCTTCGAGGGCACCCCTCCAAGCAAGAGCTTCAACATTGACACAAAAAGGAATCGAGCTACAAGCCTCGCCATCATGCCACTTCTACACCCACAATCTTGGCGACCATAAGACCCATTGGAAGACTATCAAGTATTGTTGACAGCATATGTGATCTTGGTGTCAAAATTAAGGACGACATCGACAACCTATATACAAGCGTCGATCAAGCTCAAGAAGGAGCCACAAGCAACATGATCACACATGTGAAGCCACCATCTTGGCAACCAGGCAGGTTAAGGATATCGACTCTGAACATGATGCACAACCTGAGCAAGATGTTCTTGGGCTCTGTCTTGCCTTCATCCTGCTGCTATCCCCAAGACTAGTTTCTGCTTTCCGTAACACTTTGGAGTGAGTTACTTCTTTATGTTAAAATAGGTCTAGCGTGTCCCTCACGTATGTGTACGTATGTATTATGTATCTGCTGATCATGTATATAAAGGAAGGCGTGGCGTGGCTTTGACCCACCACGGAAAACCCTAAAACTTAACTTGGTATCAGAGCCAAACCCTAGCCGCCGTCGCCGTCTCTTTCTGTCCGCCGCCGTAGCGCTCTCTCGCTACCGCCGCGATGGCGACCAGCTCCGCCCTCACCCTCGCTGTGTCCGCCCCAAAGCCCCCGATCATCGCCCCACCTTCGGCCACGGCGCCTATCCCGGTGGTTCCGGCCATCGCGGTCTCTCTGGATCGCAGTAACTTCATGTTGTGGAGGGCTCTTATCCTTCCCAACTTCGCCGGAGTACGCCTCCACGGTTTTCTTGATGGCTCGGCGAAAGCGCCGGAGCCGACCGTGACGACAGGCACCGGCGACGCCGCTCGGATCGTGTCCAATCCCGAGTATGAGCAGTGGTGGACCCTTGATCAGAAGGTTCTCGGGCATCTCCTCAGTTCGATGCACGTGGAGATTTCCTCGCAGTTGATCGGCTGCAAGACGGCTGCTGATGCGTGGTCAGCCGTGCACGCCATGTTCGCCGCGGAAAATAGCGCTGGCGTTCGTAATCTTCGGCGCCAGATCCAGGCGCTTCGGAAGGGAGACAAGCCCGCCGGTGAGTACATGCAGAAGGTGAAGGCGCTTGCTGACGCCATGGCCGCCGCGGGATCCCCTCTTCGCGATGATGAAATCATCGACTACATGCTGACCGGACTCGGCTCGGTGTTTAACCCCATTGCCGCGTCGATGAACTTCGCGGGCGTGCCTGTCACGCTAAACGCGTTCTACTCAAGTGTCCTCCACTACGAGGCACTTCATCAGCAGCAGTTGGAGACCGAGGACTGGACATCCTCTGCCAACGCGGCGTCGCGCCCTGTCTACAACGCCAATCAGGGGCGCGCGTATGACTCTGGTCGCCCTACTGGCGGTCGCCCTGTCTACAACCAGCAGGGGCAGGGCAGCTATGGCCACGGCGGCCACGGCCAGGGCAGTCAAGGTCGCCCTGGCGGTACTGGCGGCAACAACCGCCAAGGAGGGAACGGCGGTGGCAATGGTAACAACCGCCAAGGAGGAGGAAACGGAGGCGGCAATGGACGCAACCGGCGCTGGCGCCCCAAGTGTCAGATTTGCCAGAATTGGGGACACGAGGCTATAGATTGTCGCAGCCGCTACGACCACGACACTCGCGCCGCCAACTCCGCGTCTACCTCTTCACACGAGCCTCCACACTGGGTCATGGATTCCGGTGCTACGGATCACCTCACGAGTGATCTCGAGCGTCTGCACGTCCACGAGCGCTACGGCGGGAAGGACCAAGTGCAAGTGGCTAATGGTGCAGGTCTGTCTATTTCGCATATTGGTCACTCTAAATTAGCCGGTTCATCTCTTGATTTGAAAAACATTCTCCATGTTCCACATATTAATCAGCACCTCCTTTCCGTTTATCGTCTTGTTACCGATAATGATGTCTTTGTGGAATTTCATCGTTTGTTCTTTCTTGTTAAGGACAAGGCCACGAAGAAAATTCTTCTTCACGGTAGAAGTCATGGAGGTCTATATCCCATCCCGCTTAGTCGAGCATCCACCGCGTCCATTCGTCAGGCGTGTTCTAGCGTCAAGACGACCTCGTCCCAGTGGCACCAGCGTCTCGGTCATCCCACCAATAATGTCATTCAAAACATTGTTAGGAATAATGGTCTAGTGTGTTCTTCCGATATTCAGACTTCAGTTTGTGATGCTTGTCAGCGTGCTAAGAGTCGACAATTGCCTTATAATTTATCTCATCGTGTCTCCACTATGCCTCTTCAGTTAATTCATTCTGATGTTTGGGGGCCTGCCATTGCATCTTCGGGGGGGTATAAATATTATGTTAGCTTTGTTGATGATTACTCCCGTTTCTGTTGGATCTATCTTCTCAAGCACAAGTCTGATGTCGAGCAAGTGTTCTATGCTTTTCAGGCTCACGTTGAGCGTCTCCTTCACACTAAAATCATAGCTGTCCAGTCGGATTGGGGTGGTGAGTATCATAAGCTGCATCGCTATTTTATGCGCACCGGCATCTCTCACCGTGTGTCTTGTCCACACACGTCACAGCAAAACGGGGTTGCTGAACGCAAACACCGTCATCTGGTAGAAACGGGTCTTGCTTTGCTGGCTCACTCTTCTCTCCCTCTACGCTTTTGGGATGAAGCTTTTCTTGCTGCATGTTATCTCATTAATCGCATGCCCACACCTGTTCTTCAACAGGATACGCCCCTATATCGCCTCCTCAAGGTTAAGCCAGATTACTCCTTTCTCCGTACCTTTGGTTGCGCGTGCTGGCCAAGTTTGCGAAAGTATAACGCACATAAGCTTGCTTTTCGTTCTACTATGTGTGTGTTTCTTGGGTATAGCACAATGCATAAGGGGTACAAATGTTTGGACCGCTCTACGGGACGCATCTACATCTCTCGTGACGTCATTTTTGATGAGTCTGTTTTTCCATATTCCACACCTGGAGTTACAGTTGACACCTCTGCTCTCGCGGATGCACTTTCATTCCCTTCCAATGAACCGGCTACGGGTGATACTATGCGTAAATATGACCTTTCCTATTTGTCCACTGACCGGCCTGGTTTAGGTCCTGTTTCTCCCGTGCAGGAAATTTCGGAGGTGCCTGCTGCGTCTCCGTCGTCGGCGATCGACGAACGGCCTGCACAGACGATCGACGTGCATGGCGCATGCACGCCTCTCGCGCCGAGCGCGTCTGGCCCGTCGTCGGCCTGCTCTCGTGAGCCGGCCTGCTCGCCCTCTCCAGGCCCTGCCTGCTCTCTTGGGCCGGCCCAGTCTTCTCCTGATGGCGCTAGCTCGTCGCCACCGCTGGACGCTCAGCTCGCGTCGCCCGCTGTCGAGGGTTCCTCTACCTCGACCGCGACGCCATCAGCTGCGCCTGGACACGGTATGGTCACACGTACACGTGACAACACTCGGCGTGAGAAGAAGATTACAGATGGGACGGTGCGGTATGATCCTCGCAAGCGTGCGTTCCTTGCGATGCCCTCCTCTCATCATGATGCCCTCCGTGAGGCTTCCTGGCGTGTAGCGATGATTGATGAGCTCGATGCTCTTCACCACACCAAGACATGGGTTCTTGTTCCTCGTCCGCCAGGCGTCAATATTGTGGGAAGTAAATGGATATTCAAGACCAAGCATCGTCCAGATGGTTCTGTTGATAAGTATAAAGCACGCCTTGTCGCCCGTGGCTTCACACAGCAGCTTGGTATTGATTATGGTGATACGTTCAGCCCGGTGGTCAAGCCAGCTACCGTTCGTCTGGTTCTCTCTCTTGCGGTGTCTCGCGGGTGGAGTCTTCGGCAGATTGACGTCAGCAATGCATTCCTTCATGGTTATTTGTCTGAGGATGTTTACATGCAGCAGCCGCCTGGTTTTGAAGACCCTAGGTATCCCTCACATGTGTGCAAGCTGCAACGGGCTCTCTATGGTCTCAAACAGTCCCCCCGTGCGTGGTATGCACGGCTCAGTGCACGTCTCTTCGAGCTGGGTTTTGTCTCCTCCAAAGCCGACACGTCCCTGTTCCTATTGCTTCAGCGTGATATTCAAGTCTATATGCTTGTTTATGTGGATGATATCGTCATTGCCGGATCATCTCGGGGAGCTGTTGATGGGCTTGTTCGTTCTCTCGCGGCCACTTTCCCTATTAAGGATCTCGGGCCGTTGGACTATTTTCTTGGCTTGGAAGCGTCGTACAATTCAGGGGGGATGACATTGTCGCAACGGAGGTATGCTTTGGATCTTTTGCATCGTGTGAGTATGGAGAATTGTAAGCCCACTTCAACGCCATTGTCTACATCGGATCAGCTTACACGAGTGTCTGGAAAATCTCTTAGCACCGATGATTCTTTTCGGTATCGCAGTGTTGTTGGAGGACTGCAATATTTGACACTCACCCGCCCAGACATTTCGTTTGCAGTAAACAAGGTATGCCAGTTCCTTTCACAGCCCACTGACATTCATTGGGAAGCAGTTAAGCGTATTCTACGCTATGTGAAAGGAACATTGCACACGGGACTGAAGTTTCGGAAGGCTGTCTCCACTAGCATTAGTATCTTCACTGATGCAGATTGGGCAGGGTGCCCTGATGATCGCAGATCAACAGGAGGTTTTGCTATCTTTGTTGGACCGAATCTCATTGCTTGGAGTTCGAAGAAACAGCCGACAGTGTCGAGATCCAGTACCGAGGCCGAGTATAAAGCCTTGGCAAATGGAGCTGCTGAAGCCATCTGGGTTGAGTCACTACTCAAGGAGCTTGGTGTTTCACAGCAGCGTGTCCCCGTTCTATGGTGTGATAATTTAGGAGCCACGTACCTGACTGCTAACCCAGTTTTCCATGCGCGTACCAAGCACATTGAGATCGACTTTCATTTTGTGCGTGAGCGTGTTGCCTCTGGAGCGCTTGAGGTCAGGTTTATCTCTTCCAATGATCAGCTGGCTGATGTGTTCACCAAACCAGCCACTCGACAGATGCTAGACCGCTTTAGTACCAATCTAAACCTTGTACAGAGTAGAAGTTCAGATTGAGGGGGAGTGTTAAAATAGGTCTAGCGTGTCCCTCACGTATGTGTACGTATGTATTATGTATCTGCTGATCATGTATATAAAGGAAGGCGTGGCGTGGCTTTGACCCACCACGGAAAACCCTAAAACTTAACTCTTTACAGCAAGCAGTAGTATTTCGTGCAGTTTTTCGATGCCGATGCTCCGAGGGTAGCTATTTTGGTGATTGTAACTAGAAACCATATAGTAGATTTTACTGTGGAGATTTTTGAATTGCTTGCTGTGGTAACCTGCCATAATAGAAAGTCTGGGCGATAAAAGAGACAGCTGTTTCGCTTAAGTAAGATAGTGCTGCTTGATATGTAATCTTGGCCCCCAACAGGGAACAATTTTTATTGCTAATCTAAGACGACGAAAGACCCTATCCTCTTGCTATCTTTCTTCCTTGAATCATCCTCATTCCCAAAAAAAACTCCCTTAATTTTTTTTTGTTTTGAAGGCCATCTTCCAACAATCCATATGCATGTGGCCGCCAATTTGGGTGGTTTTCTGTAGCAATCGACTAGTAAAATGGTAAAACTTCGACATATTTCATCGTGCCGTATGAAAGAAGGCATTCGCCAGGAAATTTCGGCCTCAAATTCCTCTAGACTCTAATCGGTACTGTGTTATTTGACGGCAGTAACAAAAGATTAACATAGAAAATGACTGAAAAAGAGAAGTTACACATCAAGAATTTTCCATTTTCATATAGTATGAGATATACAGCAGTACAAGTATCTTGTTTCGCCTGATGTACAGTATCAATTCAAGAACTAATAGGAAGAAGAACAAAGAACAGGAAGCAGGGCAACTACAGAGATCCCTCGATGAAGACCATGCGCTATGGTCAGAAGCAGGGAACTATTCCGCGGACTGTAGCCTTCCCGCCATCTTCCACCTTCCTTAGCTTGGCGCGCTGCTCATCGGACTCTTGGTCGGCCACCTGGGCGGCGGCGCTCGCCCGCTTCTTCCTCCTGGCCTCCTCGGCGGCGTCATCCGCGGCCGCCATGTCGAGCAGATGCTGCACCTGCTCCATCGCTTCCGCCAGCCCCGGGACCTGCTTCTTGAGAGCATCGCAGGCCTCGGGACCCAAGCTCTCGAACGTTGCCACCGTCTCCCGCAGATGGTGCCTGTTGGCGTTCGCCAGCAGCCGCGTGACGGAGGCGGCGGGCGGGCGCCCGGAGACGAGGGACGCGGCGTGGATGGCGTCCTCCAGCCCGACCGGCTCGTGGTCGGCCTTGCGCCTGCGCGCCCTGTCGCTGTCCGCGAGGCCGACCCGCAGCGGGCGGCCGCGGAGGAGGTGGCCGTGCAGGTTGCGGCAGGCGCTCTGCGCCGTCGCGTCGTCGGCGTACTCGACGAAGGCGTAGCCCTTGCGCTTGCCGGTGGCGCCGTCGGTGGCGACGCGCATGGAGAGGACGGGGCCGATGAGCTCGCAGGCGCCGCGGGCCTCCTCCTCGGAGGCGTTGAAGGCGATGTTGCCGACGTAGACGACGCGGCTGCAGCGGCAGTTGGCGGAGGCCGCGGCGACGGCGTCCATGGTTGAGTCGAGAGTCGAGACGCGCGCGTAGGGTGAGTGCGGGCGCGAGATGGTAAGCGTGATCGGTGGGTTGCATTGCTGCTCCAAAGATCCAAAGTATGTATAGGCAGCGGGACGCGTGTACGAACTCGAGTCGGAGTCGAATTGCGCGTGATCCTCTTCCCGAGCCGAAGGCAATTTGACACTAGATTAAAATGTTTCTCTCTCTGTTTGCCAAACTGGAAAGAGTTTTCTTCCATATTTGGCATCAATTCTAAATTACTTTCCTAATATGACATTGAGTCGGAGTCGAATTGCGCGTGATCCTCTTCCCGAGTAGCTAGAACGGATTCAGGGGCACTGGTAGTGTAGTGCTGCCTACGGACTGGAATACGAATTCAGGGCAATTTTGTCGTTGAGAAATTTAGGGCAACTTGTACACAAATGGAACAGGAAGTTCACACACGATTAATTTTTTTTTTGAAAATGTGCACCGGATAATATCAATAATCATTAACAACACTATAAAAAACCCAAAAGTAGTAGAAATAGGTGTTTGGACCACATAGCGACGAATCAAAGCACTCAAGCGAGCCGAATGCCCGTCCTCGCCCTCATCACCGGAGCCGAGCAAAGTTTGACATAGTAGAGTTTGTTGTGGCAGATAGACGCGCTAAGACCCCAAAAGACTAACACAACAGAACCACCAATCACCGCCAATTAATGATGAGAATCCTAGAACGAAATAGTAGACCAGCAACCACGTTGATGAAAAAGAAAACTGACCGAATCACGGGAGATCTGCCCAACACACAACTCCAAGCGTCCTCGGCCGGTACTAGGCGCACAACTGGAAGCGGCGATAGAGCGGGATGACCTTATTCTGACTTCACGATGACGTTGACGCCTCATCATTCCCAAGAAGACACTGAAACTCCCAAATTACAAGAATGAAACTCTTTTGCCAGCTAAGAGTCACGGTCCGCCTCACCTCCATGAGGCGGGACGAATCGTCGCCATCGCCAGTGAGGGGAACGTTAAATCTAGATTGGGTTTTCATCATCTCCTCTCTTTTCACACACGCTAATATGACAAGTTCATACAAGCTAATTAAGGAAGTACACACAAACTATCTTGACAAATTCACACACGCAATTTGAAAAGTACATATACGTTAACTTGGAAAATATACACACAATAAGTTCAGAAATACACACGCAACATAGAAAGTACGCACGCTAATAAGAGAAGTACATATAAGAAACATGTGAAGTACTCACACAAAAACAAACGCATTACCTTGGAGTCAGCAGCGGAGGCAGCAACTATTCCGAGGTATGGCCGAGCCAAGCAACCATCTACATGGCAACACCAAAGTTGAAGCTTTCTTCACCACCAACACACATATGTAGTGAAGTTGAAATTTTTTTAGGTGTGGCAGAGGCCAAACCTTGCCAGATTGCTGGCTCCGCCACTGCTTGGAGTAGTACACATCCATACACACTATAATGAAACCTACACGCATACTACCGTGGGAAGTAAACATACGTACACTCTACGGGAGGTACACTTCGCGTGAAAAAGTTCATTGTAAGTTATCAACATTGGATCTCCGACAATTTTTTTTTTTGATAAAGGGAAGTATATTAATATCACAAAGATACAAAATACACCCGGCCTCTGCAACAACGCAATGGATGCACACAGCCGAAAGACAATAAAAAGAAGAAATAAAAAGAAAAATCCCGCTACAGAGTTACAGTCCTCTCTCGCTCGAAAGTTCATATTTTGTGTGCGGGAGAATTGCAATAGGTGATGCAGGCAAGTTGTGACCAGAATATTAAACATAGTCTAGACCGTGAACCATATCATGTCATGATCTAGTTTTGAAGTTCACGTTGTAAGAAAATTTCATCTCATAATTTGGACGCTACCTCGCTCAAAAGTTCATATTTTGTGTGCGGGAGAATTTAGTGGCTTGTAAGCACTATTCTCTGTTACGGGTGCTTACATTTTTCTTTAGATAAAAGGCATCTTGTGCCCTGCTTTAAATTAATAAAGCACCAAGTACGGTGAGACCACACAAAGCATTAATACAGGAGCTGGGCATACAGCTTAGCCGACCAATAAAACAGGAAGATAAACACATGCTGGGCATACAGCTTAGCCGAACTAGAAAGCAACCAAACGAAGATGAAAGCGCAAAGAACTAAGTGGCGGAGGGGGGCACAGGTGGGAAGGTGTCGTAGACGTCCTTCAACCCTTGCGCCAAGTTCAGCAGCAACTCCTTATCATGCGCCTTTGCGAGACCTGACCAAGCCTGCACAAACATCATCATTTTAAACACCACGTCAGCCGGACGTTTAGGGAAGATCGACTCGATCGACATTTTATTTCGCGTAAGCCAAAGAGCCCAGCACAAGGCAGAAAACAGCACCCAGCTGATTCTCCTATGCTGGCCAAGTAGCGAATCTAAGATAGCGAAAAATTGGGGAAAATTTGCTGGGCACCAACTGCAGCCCAGCACCTCTCTAAGCACGCTCCAACCAAGTTTCGCCAGCGGACAAGAAAAGAAAATGTGGGAGGCGTCCTCAAGGACCCCACATAGGGCGCAGCTACCACTTCCTTGGTTCCGACGGGCGCTAAGCAGACTGCGCGAGGGGAGACGGTCCAGGGCCAGTTGCCAAGAGAAAATTTTGACTTTGAGCGGCAATTTGGCAGCCCAAAGGTCCGTAGCATGGGCAACTGTCGCCCCTTGCGAGAGTTGCCTATACATAGACGCCACCGAGAAGCAGCCAGACGGTTCCAGAGCCCAGCGTATCACGTCTAGCTCGTGACATAACTCGACGTCCGCCAAGGCCAGATTAAGCGCCTCCCATTGAGCCGAGCAGGCCACATCAAAGGTTCGCCTGAACCTTAGACCATCCACTGCGAAGGCCTCCGCCACCAGGATGGAAGGATTGTCAGAAATGGCGTAGAGTCTAGGGAATCTATCACAGAGGGGGCCCTCCCCGTCCCACCAATCAGTCCAGAAGCGAGTGCGCTGCCCATCGCGCACCGAGTGCTTGGCCCCCAACTTGAACAGATGTTTAATTCTGTGCAAACTTCTCCAAAACTGAGAACCCCCCGCGCGGGAGTAGCAAAAATGTCATCCGCGTCGGGGTACTTGGCCCTAATCACCCTGTGCCACAAGGAGCCGTCCGCCTGGTAAAGTTTCCAAACCCACTTCAGCATAAGTGCCTTGTTCATAAGCTTCGTGTTTGTGAGCCCGAGACCCCCGCAGTCCTTGGGGCGACAAACAGCCGGCCAATTGACCATGTGGAACTTGCGTTTGGGGCCGGCTCCTTCCCAAAAGAAACGGCCCCGGATAGAATCGAACTTGGCGTGAACCCCGTCCTGAAGGAGGAACAGACCCATAGCGAAGGTGGGGAGCGCCTCCAAACAGGCGTTGGATAGAATCAGTCGTCCACCCGAGGAGAGCATTCTACCCATCCACACCTCCACCCGGGAAGCCAGCTTGGCTCGAGGAAATTCCATTGTTCAACAGTGAGCTTACGGTCCGAGATTGGGAGACCCAGGTAGATAAATGGAAAGGATCCCAGCTTGCAGTTAAGCATGTCGGCAACCCTTTTTTGTTCTTGCGGGGGTTGTCCCAACACGAACACCTCGCTTTTATGAAAGTTGATCTTCAGGCCCGACATGTTCTCGAAACATAGCAACAGGAATTTCAGATTCGCCAGCTGAAGGTCATTGTTCTGTATCAGGATCAGGGTGTCATCCGCGTATTGGAGGTACGAGATCCCCCCGGGGATCAAGTGTGGGACGACCCCGCTAATATGGCCAGCCGCGCTAGCCGCAGAGAGCATGGCCGATAGGGCCTCGACTACAAAGTTAAATAGGATCGGCGAGAGTGGATCCCCTTGCCGCACCCCTCGCTTATTCCGAAAATAAGGTCCGACTTCGCCGTTGATTGAGATCGCAGTCTGGCCTCCCGAGATTAGTTGATGAATCCTATGGACATACCCTGCGTCGAACCCCTTCTGACGCAAAACTTCGAGGAGGAAGGACCAATTAACTCGATCATATGCCTTCTCGAAGTCCAACTTCAGCAGAACGCCCCCTAGCGCTTTGTCCTTCAGTTCGTGCACGATTTCCATCAGCGAAAGCGCCCCGTCCAAGATAAATCTTCCCTTCAGGAAAGTTGTCTGAGTCGGGCTAATGATCCGGTTGGCCACAGGGTCGAGTTTCGTGGCAAAAGCTTTGGCGATGATCTTGAAGATCACATTGATCAGGGCAATTGGGCGAAACTGCGAGATAAGGTCCGCCCCCGGAACCTTAGGAAGGAGGGAAAGGATCCCGAAATTCAACCTTGAGACATCGATCCTCGCTAGGACGAAGTCGTTGAGAATATGAAGCACTCCCAACTTGCACAGAGGCCAACACTTCTTGAAGAAGGCCACCGGGAACCCATCCGGACCCGGTGCCGTGTTCACTTTCATGTCCCAGACTACGGCCTCTAACTCAGCCTCGGAAAAGGTCAGGAGCAACCTATTGTTCTCAGCCTCCGAAACCAGGTCCGAGCCAGACCAGGTGTCCCGCGCTAGCTCAAGGTGGCGGGGGGCCTCTGAGCCCAACAACTCCCTATAAAAGTCGTAGATATGAGCCTGGATTAATCTAGGATCGCTGATGATGCCAGAAGGAGATTGCAGCGAGGAAATGATGCATTTTCTACGTCGTCCATTGGCCACTGCGTGGAAGTAAGCCGTGTTGGCGTCCCCCTCTAGGCCCAGCGTACTCTACCCCTCTGTCGCCAATATTCCTCCTCAACTCTAAAGATGTTCAAGATCTGATCCTCAAGGTAGTAGCGGAAGACCCATTCTTCCTCTTCCAGTCCTGAGGCATCAGCCTTAGCATCTAGCTCCGCGATCTGGGCCAGAAGGGAGGATTTGGCCATCTTGGCCTCTCTCCCCATGTTACCACTCCACCCACGGAGGTATTGCCTAAGCCCACCCGACATGGACTGCCACCAATCCACAATGTCCCTGCCAGAAGCCTGAGCCATAAGCCTCAACCATTGGGATTGAATCAGCTCAGGAAAGGTCGGGATCTCGAACCACCCAAGTTCGAAGAAGAATCGATTGCTTCTAGGGGGCAGCCCCCCCTTCCCCATTAAAGATCAACGGGCAATGATCCGAGCCTAGGATCGGTTCCGCCACCAAGGTCGCAAGAGGGAGCAGCGCGTCGAGCTCGGGAGCCAGGAAGACCCTATCCAAGACGCATCTCACCGGATCCCGCTGTTTATTGCTCCAAGTATACCTCGCCCCCGAGCGAGGTATGTCAGTTAAGGCCCACTCCGCAATGGCGTTGTTAAACATCTCTACCCGAGGCCAATTGATCCTCTCGTTATTCTTGTCCTCGGCGCCCCTAATGAGATTAAAGTCCCCCCCCCCCCCCCCATGAGGATCGGGTGACGGCACGCTGCCACTTTGGCTGAGATTTCTTCAAGGAAAGCGGGCGAGTACGCGTGATTGGCAGGCCCGTAAATCCCAATCAGCGTGAGAGTGCGTTGCAGCGCCCTATGGTAGCAATTGACACTAAGGAAGAATCGGCCTCTGTCCACACTTTCCACTTGAAAGGTGTTATCTTTCAGTCCGATAAGCATGCCGCCCGAGCGCCCCGACGCCGGCAACCAACACCAAAAAAACTTCTCCCCCACCTCGAGGGCCTGCAATTCAAAGTCCGTGAACTCCAGTTTAATCGTTTCCTGGAGCATTATTACATCAATACGGTGTTTGCGAAGGAACTCTCTAATCATTGTTCGGCGCCCCTTGCGCCCGAACCCGCGGATGTTCCAGAAAAGGATCCGCATTAACAACCTGTTCCCAAAGCCCGTGCTTGGCGGGTTAGTGGACGCCGCCCCTGCGGCGCCACAGACTTAGCGCGTTTGCGCCTCGGCGGCGTGACTAGAACAGGCGCAGTGACCGCCACGGAAGGGGCGACCAAATTGACAACAGGCGCCACTGCGCGCTCCTCGACCACAGGGGTAGGCTCCAGGCACAACTCCACCCTCACAGGCACCAGCGTAGCATCCACAGACACGTTTTCCTCCTGGACCAAAACGGAACCCTCGTCCGGCATCGCAGAGGTCAACGGCACCCTAGCCGTCTCCCTCTCGAGCAGGGCCTTCTCCAGGGCCAACTCTCGCTCCACCTTATCACGGGCTTGCGCCAAAGCTGCTTGGGCCAACTCATTGGCCCTAAGAAGAGCCAGCGTTTCCTCGGGGGGACCAGCAGCCGACGAGAAGACAATGCAGCTATCCGAAGCGACAGAAAGGAGGTGTGCATCGGGAAGGTCTTGCAGGATCGAAAAAATGGGGTCAAGACTCGTACCTGAGGTTGTAGACTTGGACGACGACGCCCGTTTCTCCGCGGTGAGGCGCACTGCGCGGTCGAGGATCTTGTCCGCCGAAGCGCCAGTCTCCCTAGCGCTCCTCTTTGACGCCTCCACCCCCGCCGCCTTGGAACGAAGGCCACGCGCCACCTGCGCAGTCAGAGCGGGGATCACCGGAGCGGACCCGAGGCTGCCGCCCACCACCGAGGGGGAGATGGCCAAGCTGCCCGAGAGCCACGGGCCATGAATGGCCGCCTCCTGATCAGCCGAGGCACGCACACGGACAGGCCTGTCGTGGTTTGCTTTGCTACGCCGCTCCTTGTCCCGCGCCGCGACCTCCGCCGGCGAGGGGGACACCTTAGAGCCCTCTGGACCTGACACCGCCGGAATGGAGAAGTCTAGCTTCCTGGCCTTCGAGAGACCGGCCTCACCCCTACGGGTGCTTACATCGCACTAACTTTGGACACTATTTTAATTGCATTATATTATATAATTAAAAAAGAACCCGGGAGAAATCATGAGTGTAGTACAACATTTTACAGTAGCAAAAAACGAATCGGACGGAAAATTTATAGTATATGACCCATAAAAAAATAGCAAGTCGCACTCGTACATGAATATAAAATTTATAGAATGTTAGCCTCTTTTTGTCTGTTCAAAAACAGCAAACCATATCAACGTGAAACTATAGAGCCTAGAGGTCAACATAAGCTGACCACTATGGTGTCTATTTTTTCTTCGGAACTTTTCGTACACCAGAAATATAAGAAATTAATGGGCGCGTACATTATAAAAGCTCCTCTCATTTTTTTGATACACCGGAAATATCCAACAGAAATGGGGGTGTAGGTGCACGCAACTTGGGAAAACTCTGACGTTCATTGCAGAAAAAAGGAACCCCCGCGGTTAGAGGAATTGTGATGCCAAAGAAAATCATGAAACGTACTGTATGTATCGTTCTTTCATTGATCCAGTTTACTTCACATCAGATCGAAACCGGCATGCAGTCGGTCGATACAGCGCCGGCCGCCATTGCGCGGGCGCGCGGCGATGAAAGGACGGATCAATCTTTCTTCTGTGTTTTGTCGGCCATGATGAAGGTGGAGGGGTTGACCGCCTTCTCGGCGGCCGTCTCCACCGCGGATCCGGCGCCCGCGAACGCCTCGGTGCCCGGGAAGGTCGCTTCGGCGAGCGGCGCCACGGCGACGGCGGCGGCCAGGAGCAGAACAGCGAGGGCGAGAGCGCGAGACATGTTGATCTTCCGCTAATTGTCACTAGGTCGCTACGCTGACGCTCGTGTGTGTGGTTTATATTGCATACGGTGCGCGTGCGCGGCCGGGATTGTGGGTATAGCTGGTGGTCGCGCGCAAGGGGAGGAGCCTAGCTCCTTTGCTTGGTGGCCATCCCATCCCATGCATGGATGCCTGGACAGTGTTTGGGCGATTGATCAAGAACCATACCAACGGTAGAAAATTATAAATAGACACGGTGACACGATTTAAGTAAGTCAGGGTTTACTTTCTCTCTTACAAAAATACCGTGTATACAACATAAACGTATACAAGCAGCACAATAATATTATCGGATTTGCTAAGTCACAGCTGACTGTTATTTTCTTATGTCGCGGTCGTTTTTTCAGCCGTTCGATCAAAGCCCAACGAACTGTTCGATTTTGCTCGTCGCGCCGTCCGTTTCTTCGTTTCTCTGTGGGCCTGTCTGAAGCCCAACAACCGGCGAACGTTGTGTTCTATCCGTTTCGCTTGGTAATACCACACGTCACCGCTGTCTTCATTTCTGAGGAGGGAAAGGGGAGGCAGAGACGACCTCGCGGCGTCTTCACGGCGAGCGGCGAGGTCATCGTCCCCGTCGTCGGCGATAGCTCAGCAGGTACTGATGAATCTCCACGCCCGCCGCGACCCCTTAATCCCTCAGTAGCTCTTTATGGATGCGTCACGGCGGACCATGTTCGTTGCAGAGGAAGGAGAAGAGTACGAGGAGGAAATCGATCTCACGGCGAGCGGCGAGCTAGTCGTTCCTGTCGCCGTCGGAGCACCTTAAGAAGGGGCGGGATCTGTGCAGGTATGTGTGGAAGCTATTCGTGAGCCGTTTGCCTCCATGCACCTAGAGCTTTTTTGAGAAATCGAGCGGGGATTTGTTGAGTATGAGCGTCGATTTTTTGTTTTCGGGATACATTTTTGTTGTGCGTGCAACCCCATACACTTGATATGGGGTCTTATTTGGAGAAGAGACGGAGGGAGGTATAGGTAGGCAGGCGGTGTGTACACTGTTTCTGTACAACGGAGAGAGTCGAGATGCAGTTTGTTTTGTGCGGTTTTCTATGGAGATTCCCTGTGTTTTGGTGAGGTTTTCTATGGAGATGCAGTATGTTTTGTGTTGTATTTTTCTGAATTTTGATGAAATTTTTCCCTAACCTGGAATGACTATGTGTATGTTCTGAATCAGTAGATACATATGTCTGAATCTTTATGTTCATGGCTACATCTGAGAATGAAAAATGTAGCTGAATCTGTATGTAGATGTTTTGTTGTATGCACTGAATAGTAGATTTGCAGACCCATATCTGCCACTGAAATCCCAATTACATAAGAAAAACTTGTTAGTACTGTGAGTTTTTTCCTGAAGTGTGTATGTGCGATTTTATGAATAACTAGCTGTATGCACTGAATCCCACTGAATTGGTTGAGTAGTCTGTTTTATCATAGTGTCGTGGTACTTAGTAGTCTGATTTCGTGAATAACACTGCTAGGTAGGTTCCCGATGAATTTTTGTAAAGTTTTTATACCATGCACCTTTGTTTTTTGTGTTTTATTTTTCTGATTTTGGCACCACATGTTTTTGTGTCTGATGTTTTTCTGTGTAATTTTATAGGTGTTAAAGAGTATTTGTTCAGAAAAGATAGATGGAGAATATTATTGAAAATTCTGGCGTTGGCGAAGAAGTATACACCAATTGTATCATTTTTTCCTTTTTCTGGTGAACCAAATGCAGTTCATATGTATGCCGAACTTGAATTTGTTGTTTTCGTTTTCTGTCAGGGTGCAACTGAAACTGATGATGATGTTGTACTTCTCGAGGCAGTAAATACAAGTGTAAGCAAACGGATACACTAACTGTCTCATGTGCATGCATTGTAACTGGCTAAATTATAATTTTCCTCTTTTATTTTTTGCATTTAGTTTGGCTGATATCTATTTATCACCTACTACACCATCTCAACAATTAAAAAACTTGAAGCAAAGTCTTGTAATTGTTTCATCCAGTAGAGGTGTGATGAGAAATACTCCGTATTGATGTTGTTTGGCCTTTCTCGGTTGATCTCGCTCAGTCTCGGCGAAGGTGTATTCTATTGGAGTAGTTGTTGTTTCCTTCGTCACTCAAAATGTTTGATGCTGCCGTGAAAATGATCGATCGCCTTTTCAGTTTCAGTGCGGTTCAATGCTGAATACATGTGCGCCAGGGGGTTGGGTTGGGGCAATACATTGAATCAGTCCACGGCGCTCATGCATTGCTTTCTGTCTCCCATGAGTTGATGTGAATTCATTTTGGCCATGTCATCCAAAGTCAAATATATGGAATGATGTACTGTACTATTCTAAAGTCAAATATATGGAATTGATGGTTTTGTTAAATTTTCTCAGGTTCAAAGAAGTCTAAAAAGAACCCGAAAACAAAGCACATTGCAAAGAACCAAGAAGATGGTGAGATTTGTGTATCTATATTTTTTTTGTTCGGTTTCAAGATTGATTTTCCCCCCTTCACTTGTTTTTTTCTGCATGAACAAGTTATGAATGAAGTTATTTTTTTATTTTTTTTACAGAGAGTTACACGTGATCGCAGACAGGGGAGTCAAGTTGTTGACAAGAATGTATCTGTTGCGAGGAGCAGATACCATGTGAACTACCTGATTGATATAATGAAAACTTTTGATGATGAGCAGAGAGCACTCATAAGGGACATAAACTTCGGAGCTATTCTTGAATTAGATGGTGTTGTTGTTCCTTGGTCGTTTGTCCAGTGGCTCGCGGACCATGTAGATGTGCAGAATGAAGACATGGTGTTTGGTGATAAATAAATCGAGATCAGCCCAAAGTCATTTGGTCAAGTGCTTGGAATTCCAACTGAAGGCAACCCTGTCCCTACTGAATCAAAGATTTCAACTGCAACATTCTTGGGTTCTTTTGGATTATCGGAAATGCCGACTACAAAGTTCTTTGGCGACAAGATAATGAAGAAAGGTCAGGAGAAGGATGAGTTCCTGCTGTGTTTCATGACAGTTGCAATGGCAACATTTTATTGCCCCACATCAAGTACCAAGCCTAGCACCGCATACCTAGCTGGACTCATCGATACTGACAGATCAAAACATACAATTGGGGAAAATTTGTACAACAGTCAACTCTATTCTATATAAAGAAATACCAAGGATCATCCTCAACGTTGGCTGTGTGCAACTACTACCTAGCGGTTTGTTTTACCACCCAGTCCCCGCACGCTCTTATGTTTTATGTATGTGAATTTTGGTTTGTTGTGTTTTTTATGTGTTTTTGTACATTCTTTATTTTTGTATGGTCAGGTTCGGTATTTGGATTTCTTAGATTTTGGCAAAGTAAAAATTATGCAGCTATGCCGAGGATAAGTGTTTGGAAGGGAGAAATGATAAAATATCACATAAAGCAAGACATGGATGATGACAATTTCTACGGAAAGCTTCATGTTAGATATTGTTATTTTTCTGTTTTCTTCTTTTTTTTGTTTTTACTGTTTTGTTTTTTATGTATTTTTTTTTGTCAACAAAAATTGAAAGTTTGAAACTCATACATGGGTCTGCACTTTTACAATTTTTTGACGGATAAAAGATATAGAAGATACATGTTATCGACATTCAGATTCAAATGGAACTCCAGCTACCAATTTCTCCCTTGACCATTTAAGGCACTCCATTGACTCGCCGGAACAGTGTCCTCTCAGTGATAAGGTTCTAAAACATTTCTTGTTCCTCTTTTGTTTTTCAGTGAACAGCTAGTGCGCTCTCAGTGTTATGTTCATGTTAATGACGCATACTCATCTTTTTATTACAACCAGGTGAGAGATGATTTGTGTTCAATTTTTGAAAAATACACTCACCAGGAGAGTTTCAGGGATTGTTCCAAAGCACAGACACTTCTCATTAATGTGATAACTTGCTTGGTAGAAAATAAATGTATAGGCATCGGTTCCCAAAGCACCGAGAAATTGCAATGTTCTTATGGGGATGATAACAAGTCCAATGACGCTAACAATGCATCTGGCAGCACTTTAAAGATGCCCTCCAGTGATACGAGCAACAACATAGAAAGACCTTTGGCTATGGGTTTTTTCTACATGTTACAAGCCACTGTTGTGCCCATTTTGTCTTGTTATCATATGACTTTTCTGCTTTTTTCCTTTTATGTTTTGATTTTTTATTTAATTTTAATTTTTCAATGCACAAGCAGCACTGCTTTTCACAAGGAATATTATGATAAGTGTTGTGGCAGCCAGCACTCCAACAACTCTTCTCATCCGATTAAGAACCAACCTGATGCTATAGTCGTCAAACAACAATTAAAGGTTTCACAGCCAAACATAGCTAATCAAGGGCACAAGCTTGCTTCAACAGACCAGGTATAGTCATTTAATGTTTTGGCCAAATAATACATCGTATGATTATTTTGAATTGTAAATTGCGGAAAATATTCATTTTGTATGAACTGTCTTTTTTTTAGCTTTTTATTTTTGTGTTAACTTTTTAATTTTTGAAGCAGATTATTGAACGTTTGGCTGAGCCTAGAGTTGGAAAAGAACTGATGGTTGATAAACTAGAAGACGAACCAATTCATGAGGTTAATAAAGAACTAAGTAAACTCAATATCGAAGTCAGTACAACACAACAAGAATTTCCCCAAGTTGATAAATCGAAAGTAAGCAATTTTATCCAAGACAGATTTTTAAATTGCTTTTTCATTAAAGCATGTTTGGGTTTGCTATTTTTTTAGCCATACAAAGTTTAACACAAACACACATTTTCCATACTTGATTTACTTGCAGCATCAAACAACGCAAGGATCATATGGAAATAGCGCTAGTTTCGAACATTTGCTAAACGATGAGGGAGATATTGCCGCCGGGCATTGTGACAGGAAATCATCAAGAGGTTAATTTCAGTCATTATTTATTGTCCATCAACCATTTTTTTAGTTTCTCAAATTTTTAAATGATATAAACAGTTTTCTGTTCTTTTCTTCTCTTCTATGACAGATTTTTACAATTTGTCTTCTACCTGCAGCTGTATTAAATGACCTGCCAACCAACAGTAAGCAACAAGAAGTAGACGATACGAACTCAGAAATAAGAACTCTTGTTCCTATGCATGCTATGTTTGCACCGAACAATAATATGTGTTAGTTTTCAACTTTTTCATATGGATAGAGCATGTTCAAACAATATCTCTTTTATGCATTTTTCGAATTTAGATTTGCAAATCAACTTGTATAATTTTTTCCTTATTCAATATTTTTTTATTTTACAAAGGTAAAGGCCAATCGAGCTCACATATGCACGACTCCACAAGCTATATAAACAGCAGCTCAATTCAGTGTGCTCAGAGATCAAAATTTTGGGACAGTACAATGGTGCAGATCACTAAGGTTAATAATTTCTCGCCAGAAAGCAACACACCTGAGTTGAGTTCACAGTCTAGAATTGAAAGTTACTCAACCCCAACAACAAACGAAGGTCTCGACAACACGGAATTAGATGATTTTGAGGTATGTATTTTTCTATGGCCAAAATTATAGAAGTGCAACTATAACATCTTTAGTTTGAGTTTTCATTCCAGAAACGCGCAACCAAGTTGTTTCATGCGGTAGTATGCATTGTTTCTCCAAAATAAGTTGCAATTTTACCAACTAGAAAAAGGCAACCACCAACTCTGTTTAGTTTTCACTTATTTTTTTCCACTATTTTTGTGCAACTAGTATATATTGTTTTTACCGGAGCTATTGCACTTTTCCCAAGTAGAAAAGTGCAACCAACTTGTCTGTTAGTTTCACATTTATTTTTAACAAAAGTGCAATTTTACCTAGTAGAAAAGTGCAGCCACCACCACTTGTTTATAGTTATTCACTTATCTTTTGCACATTTGTGCAATATGTATATGTTGTTTTCCCCGGGAGACATTGCACTTTTCCCAAGTAGGAAAAGTGAAACCATTATCTCTGTTAGTTTCACTTTTATTTACACAAAAGCGCAACTGATATATGTTGTTCTTTTCTCGGGACACGTTGCACTTTCCAAAATAGAAAAGTGCAACCAACAAACCTCTTAGTTGCACTTTTCTTTCGAGTAATGTGAAATTGGTACACGCTGTCGTTTCCCCGGGAGGCGTTGCACTTTTCAAAGTAGAAAAGTGCAACCGAACTCTCTGTTAGTTTCACTTTCTTTTCCACAAACACGTAACCCGCAGATGTTGCGTTTCGCCAAGTAGAAAAGTGCAACCAAACATACTTCGTAGTTGCACTTTTCTTTCGAGTAATGTGCAATTAGTACACGATGTCGTTCCCCCGCAAGGCGTTGCACTTTTCAAAGTAGAAAAGTGCAACCGCCGTCTCTGTTGGTTTCACTTTCTTTTCCACAAACACGCAACCCGGAGACGTTGCCTTTTCGTAAGTAGAAAAGTGCAACCAAACTTACTTCTTAGTTGCACTTTTATTTCGAGTAATGTGCAATTGGTACACGTTGTCGTTTCCCCGGGAGGCGTTGCACTTTTCAAAGTAGAAAAGTGCAACCGAACTCTCTGTTAGTTTCACTTTCTTTTCCACAAACACGCAACCCGCAGACGTTGCATTTTGCCAAGTAGAAAAGTGCAACCAAACATACCTCTTAGTTGCATTTTTCTTTAGAGAAATGTGCAATTGGCACACGTTGTCTTTTTTCCGGGAGGCATTGCACTTTCTTAAGTAGAAAAGTGCAACCGACGTCTCTGTTGGTTTCACTTTCTTTTCCACAAACACGCAACCCTGAGACGTTGCATTTTCCTAAGTAGAAAAGTGCAACCAAACATACTTCTTAGTTGCACTTTACTTTCGAGAATTTTGGAATTGGTACATGTTGTCTTTTCACAGGAGGGATTTCACTTTCCAAAGTAGAAAAGTGCAACAGACCTCTCTGTTACTTTCAGTTTCTTTTTTCACAAACACGCAACCCGGAGACGTTGCATTTTTCCCAAGTAGAAATGTGCAACCAACATACCTCTTAGTTGCATTTTTATTTCGAGAATTTTGCAATTGGTACACGTTGTCTTTTCCCGGGAGGGATTTCACTTTCCAAAGTAGAAAAGTGCAACTGACATCTCTGTTAGTTTCACTTTCTTTGCCACAAACACGCAACTGGTATATCTCGGAGACGTTGCACTTTCTGAAGTAGAAAAGTGCAACCAACATGCCTCTTAGTTGCACATTTCTGTCTAGAAATGTGCAATTGGTACACGTTGTATTTCCTAGAGGCATTGCACTTTTCCAAAGTAGAAATGTGCAGGGGCGTTGCAATTTCCCAAGTAGAAAAGTGCAAACAACATATATGGTAGTTTCACTTTTCTGTCGATAAATGTGCAATCCCTATATGTTGTATTTTCCCGGGAGGCATTTGCAATTTCCAAAGTAGAAAAGTGCAACCAACATTTCTGTTAGTTTCAATTTTTTCTAATGAGTAATGTGTAATTGGTATTTGTTATTTTTCCCCGGAAGACGTTGCACTTTACTGACCTAGTTGCATCTTTTTTAATTAAGTAAGAGCAACTATAAGCTAGGTCACCTCATGAGTTGCAAAGCTACACTTTTCATTTTAGACAAATGTGCAACTGGTCTATTTTTTCTACAGATTCTTTTATATAATAAACTATTCTTCTGATTATGTTTTTTTAGGTGGATGATGGTGTACCATCAATATCTTTCATGCAAAGTTTTCTTGCAAGCCCTAGAAATCAAGTAAGTCATTTTAGAGAACAGCTAACCTTGTGAAAAATTTGCATAATTCCTATGCCTAAGGCCTATACTGTCTTTTTTTGTCTTCATAAACAGGTCCTAAGGAACATTAGGATTACAGAGCTCACAGAACAACAAGCTATCGAGTTTGAAAAATCTAGACAGCAATGTCCACTTGTTGAACAACCAAGACAATTTCACAGGTCGAGCTCATGTGAACCGCCAGAGAATCAAAAACAACCCCATGTACACCAAGTTCAACAATTCCAGAGAGCTAGTTCATGTGAACCGCAAATAGGAATGAATTTTTCCTCTCATCAATCAGATAAAATACATGATTATTCTGGGACCCCAGATTCACCCCAAAGAATTGCGGGAAGGGATGCAATAATATTAGTAAGTTTCTGTAACTTCACTGCAAATTGTCCTCTCTGCTATTTTGTGTTTTCCTTATTTTTATATGTTTAATATTTTTTCAACGTAGTGTTTTTGATAGGTTGTTTTTTCATTAAAATGAAGCACAAAACTAGTAAACATTTCATGCAAATGAAAACAGAGCTCCCAAGACTCACCGGAAGTTCAGTTTTTGAGAGAAAAGCAAGCAAGCCCATGTAGAACCGTCGAGGACGAAGATGAGGAAGTATATATTGGCAAGAATCGTTTGAGTCCAATTCGAAAAAGCCCTACTGAGCATATCGATAGAATGTATGACCAATCAAACCTTTCAAAACAGACCATAAATTGTAGTACTTCATCATCTAGCAAATACATCACACCTTTGGCCCCGAGGAGAATGGTACCACCAAGCAAGTATGTCTCATCCCCTTTTGTCGTCAACTGCTCCGGCTCAGAACCTACTGCTGAACAAACTAAGTATTGCGACGCAATCGTCCGCCTTGCAAACTCCGAAAGAAAGTAGTAAGTTTATGTTTTCTGCCCAATTCTTGTACATCAAAATAAATGCCCCTATAAAGTTATACATTGATTATAATTTGTATGCTTACAAGGCTTTTGTTTTATTTTCATTTTGCTGTAATTAGCGAAATGGCTATAAAATTTGACAACATGAAGGTCAGTTTCGACACTTTCGGAAACTCCGTGAAGCGGAAAGGCGTGGTTGAAGCATGGGTGCTAAACATGTGGTGTCGAAAGCTGTTTAGAGATAGTCATCCTAAAAATTCAAACAGACACAACTTATTCCACACTTCAAGTGTAAGATATGTTTTCCCTTTTGTCTTTATCATGTACAACTTCAAAGTTGAAACAATTAAGTGTTGACAATCATTTTCTTTGAAGTTGTTTTTAAAACTGTATAGTTCTAACTAATATGCATTTTCTTATTTATTTCAATTTATAAATCAAAAACAGGAATACTTTCTTGAAAAATGGCCAAACGAAGAAAGAAGGATTTACATGAAAGAACAAGTGTTAAAAGCTTTCGAAGGAGCAGGGAAAGCAAGAAAGCTCCACTTAACAGAAGCAGTACGTACATTTTTTTATTTCCACTTGTGTCTTTCCTCCCCACTAGTACGCTTTCTTATCCAACTAACTATGATCACATCTGAATTTTTTCCTTTCTACAATGTAAATAGCTAAATTTCCCATCCCTATATGATTTCCATTGGTTCTTATTCACGGTTGATGTCAGAGATGAAAAGTTCATCTTTATGGATTCATTGTTTGGAAAAGATGATGCAATACACAAGAAAGTAGACCAAAAAATGGTATGACAGAACTGAAATATTTTTTGCAACCTTTTTTTTATCAACTGCTTCATCTCACGATTCTGGGGCATGTATTTGTGTTCATAACCTTCTTTCAAATCTCTTGTAGATAACAAACTTCAAACTTATTTGGGATGAATGTGTTGGCAAGAGAATAGATTGGTCAAAGTTTGAAATTTTTTATCCGAAAGTGCCACAAAAAAATACAGGGTAGATTGATATGACCTCTTTTATTGCAGTAACAACTGATCTTTCTGATTTTGTTTCAAGTTTTTAACAAAAAATTTAAAAGGTTCTATCCTTTAAAAAAATATCTTTGTTCCTTTTTTGCTATTCCAAGGTTTCTGAATAAGGTCAATTAAATCACTGTCTCGTACCACACAGGACCGACTGTGGCATATTTGTCATGAAGAACATACAACTGTTTTCACCTAGAAGTTCACTCATGGGAATGTATTCGTTCAAGGACATACCCAACATACGCGCACAAATTGCAAATGAATTGATGTTTTTCAACTACAACGAGCTTGTAAACATGCAGAATTTGGTTAGAGACTTTGAACCCACTGTAAGTTACTTATTTTAACTGCTATGTTCAACATTATGTGTTCAGCCTTTTTCATAATTAGCATATATTCTTTTTTGATATACAGACTATAAAAGGATATTGTTAACTATTTATGTAGGTTCATGGCAGATACGCAAAGCAAATGTAGAAAAGCTTCCACATGTCTGCAAGTCTTCAAATGATCTTCAATCGGTTTTGAAATTATTTTAGATGTAACTAGATAGAAAATAGGGGGAAATAGGATGGCACAACTTTCCTATGATTGCAACCATGAGCAAAAGAGCAATTACAACAACCTCTTTTGTAATTTGAAACAACTTTTTGCTTACAAATCATGTCTGGAGATTGTGTATTCGTTTCATCACTTCTCGGTGCTTCCAGTGAACACGTAAAATGTGTATTCACAAGTAATGATAGCCCACTGGTCTATGGTTATTTTTGTGTCCGTTTTTTTTTGCAATTATTAAATAAGTATTGTCTCTGTTTTCTCATTTTCTATACATGATTGTTACTAAATACATTTTTCAGTTTATAAAGTTTTGCGCAATAAAAAATGAAAACAACGTATTTTACTCTAACAAAATGGTACACCAATAACTTTGTCATCTGTCTTTTACTCAACTTCAGATGTTTCTCATTACAAATTAATTCAAAAACAAAATATTTCTTTTCCTTCTTTTTGTTATTTCCACAGGTCTGCACCACATACATCTGGAACTTAAATTTGGAAACATTTTCAAAAGAAGATAAACTCCCTCAAGAGAGTCCACTACGCGTGCTACACCAAAAATCTTGTAAGTTCTATGTCTGTGCACCAACATTCTTTTTGTGTACTGCCATGTTGAACTCATACTCTGCCACTTGCATGTTCATTCTTCTTTTTGCTTGGCCTTGTCATTGATTTGTTTTTGCTGCGACAATTTTGACAACAAAACAAACATATGAACTTTTTAGAAACTTAAAACATCCTAAACAAACATGAATGAACAAATACATATTAATGAACAAATACATATAAAAAGCAAATTTATATATACCTTTTGATTTGTTTCTTCCCTTCTTTTTCTTTGCAAAATTTGAAGAATCAAGATGGAGATTTGTACAAGTCTGGATATTGTGATCATTCGAATGACAATGACTACGTGTAATTTCTTGCCTTCCAAATACTTGCTCGGCAAATGTCTTATATCTGCCATCAGTCTTTCGTTTGCTTAAAGTACTTGGTCTACCTTTAGATTTAACAACCGCTGGATCTTGTAGTTCACCATAAGGATTTGGACCATAATTGTGATTCTCTTCTTGTATGTCCTGATTAGTTGCCTCTGCTCTTACTTCCTCAGAAAGTGTCATATCATCAAGATTTTCAGCTATTTTCTTCACCTCTTGAGTCACAAACATGTATTTCTCATTGCTCTTGGAACAATCAGACGCAACATTCAGGCAAACTTTAGATAGTACATTGCACCTCAATTGGCTGCAATCTGCTGTCAGTTGCAAAGGTATATTGTATCTGATGTCCCTTATATATTTTTTTCTCTATTGGCATCCATCTTGGTATGAAATACTTTTCTGGTATCTCAGCTATGTTGAGATGCACAAGAACTCTAAGGACATGCGCACATAGGATGACATCTTTGTTGAACTTACCGCAAATACATCCATAATCTTGTGTCTGTATATCAACAAGAACTAGATATCTTCGTACCTTAAAATCTCTAGATGCAGCCAAGCTAGATTTGAACACTTCATATCTCCCATTTCTAACAATCTCCTCCACATGTAATTTTGAAGTGAACTTGAGCTGCTTTTGGAAACGATAGAATATTTTCCTGTTGTATTTCTTTCCAGATTGAAGTTCCATATCATTGCCACACCAATAAGTAGGAGTTGTAGTCCTAGTGATGGAATCTTCATGCTTCTGATTCTCCTCAATGTTCTCTCCTATCTTATCATACTCACAAAGAAAACTGCTCACACTGTATGTCGACCCAACATTGTCCTTGAAAACTGCATTAGTTCCCTCACTTCTAGATGTTGAGTGAATGAAGGGAAAGAAGTCATTCTTGAAGAAAACAGGAACAAATTTGTGCCTAAATTCCCACATGCTATTCAAGTATTTCAGATTTTCCACTTTGTACTTCTTAATCATAGCTACCCAAGAAGCTTCAAACTCTGCGACAGTCAACGAAAAATGAATTGTATCTTTGAATTCATTGTGTAGATTAATTATTTTCCCAAAACTCCTTGCATGCTTATCCTCTGCCTTCTTGACAACATGGAAAAGGCAATTTCTATGCACAATGTTAGGGAAAACAACCGGTATAGCATTTGCCATTGAATTGTCCTAGTCTGTTATAATAGTTCTGGGAGCCTTTCCACACATACAATGCAGAAATGTTTCAAATAGCCACTTGAATGTGTCAATAGTTTCATTTTGTAGTATTGCACAACCAAAAAGACAATTGTCTCCATGACCTGTGATTCCAACAAATGGTGCAAAGGGCATGTTGTATCTATTGGTCTTAAATGTGGTGTCAAAGCTCACACAATCTCCATATAACTCATACATCCTTCAAGCATTACCATCACACCAGAATATATTCTCAACTCTGTTTTGCTTGTCAACTTTGAAAGTGTAATAGAACAATGGGTCCTCAACTTGTTTCTTTTTGAAATAATCCAAAGCTTGCATCATATCATTCAGTCGACTTTCTTTCCTCATAGCAGTCCTTAGATTACTTACAAACTTCTTCGTGTACGGCACAACTTTCAAAGAACCACCTCTCAAATAAGAAAGTATAGACATGATTTTTCTAGTTGGGAGTTTAATAGAATTAAATGTGCGGATGAATAATTTCTCCTCATTAGTCATGTGCTTATGCAATCTTAAGAACCTAGACTCCTCAGGTGGACTCAACTGATGGTTGTGTTCCATTTGCAAACTAGTAACAACCCATTTGTCACCTTTCAGCGTGACAATCATTTCAGCCTCACAACCAGTAATTTCTATCTTGTTTCTCTTCCTTGTTTTGGTTGGCTGAGCTTGTGGTTGCAAGGGCTCTGTCTCTCCTTCTTTATGCATTTTTTTCAGTTTTGTCTCCTGCCTCTTCATATCTCTTTTTCTTTTCCTTTCCTGAATAACTTCTTCATCCAAAACTTTCCCTGCACGGTTACATTTGAATGTCTGCCTTGTCACTAAATTATTTTGTCCTGCTTTTTGGCTACGATAATTAGACGCTTTCTTCACCGAAAAACCACATATTTCAGAATATGTGTTGTAGAATTGAAAAGCTTCCTCGGCACTGTCGAAAATTTGTTCCAAATGAGGCACATGATGGCTGCGCACTTCCTGGCTAGATGTTTGAGCAGCAACAACACTTTCATTTTCTAGAAAGATGTCTATATCTTCTTGTCACAGTTGATGTTCTTGATCAACAACAACTTCATATTGCACTGGGATTTGATCATCATCGACATCATCATTCCCACTAGGTGTTGTAGAATCTTTGGGTGGATCGCCACAAGAGTTTTCTTCCATACTGTCATCTCCATCATAGGAACTCCGGCCTGCACTGTGCCCTGACTTTACAGGATTCGTCCAAGTATCATTGTATTTGTAAGAACTATCGTCATCATTTTCCGACAACTGATCAGACTACACTTGGTTTGTCTCAGTGTTGTCATATGTTCCAGTGGCAAAGGCATCTTCTTGACTACAAGGAACAAACTCACTCCTGCCTGTAATCATGTACATGGTGTTCTGCAAATGACAAAACAAGAATTATCAGAAATCCAAAAAATGCAGATTTTTTTTCAATTCGCAGATACATTTGTTGTGTTAAATTACTTGTGTCTTACCTCATCAAACATTGGACCATTCAGTAAATCCATAAAGCTTCCATTTCCAAACTGCAAACAAAAAAGTTGTTGTTAGTACAGTAAGTACTCAAATACTTGTTTTCTCATAGGCATTTTTGTTTTAACAAGAATACCTCAGGACCATGCACAGTGTCTTCACTTTGCACTTCTGGCATATATGGCATATGATTTTGTTGGACCAGAGTCACCTGCAATGTAAATTTGAACAATTTTTGAAGCATACACAAGTTTTTTCTTTGCAGCTGTCAAACTAAATATGAAATGATACATGTTTTCTGTTTCTTTGTTTCTTTTTTCTGCAGACTGAATGTGAAGGATACAAAATAACAAGTAGGACTTCTCATGCTCAAGAGCCAAGTTTTCTCAAGGTAAAGCATGTTAATTCTCCAGTCTTACAAACTGTTGTATGTTTTATACAATGAGTTCTTGCATACCTTATCTCGCATCGAAAATGTATGACTCATACTATTCACATTATCTCTAACCACAGACTGTGTATCCAGTGGTCTTTAGGAGCTAACACTGAATGGTGACATCTACAGTGTTTGTAAACAAGAAACATAGCTTCTCATTTAAACTTCAACTGCAAACATAGACAAGTAGACCTGACAATAAAAATGAATACAGAACAATACCTCAGGTACACAAATTTCTTGATGTTGCAACTACTCATTTAGTGCTTGGCCAGCTACTGGTATGAAGGAATGCCCATCCTGGGAATATCCCTGCAAAATAAGAACATGTTACATATGAAATTTTTGAATACAAACAAGCTAAATGTTGGGGATATACTAGAATTTCTACAGAAAACATATATCAATACCTGAACAGTGTTCATTAAGAAACCTCCATAGGCTCCAAAAATCTGAGATACTGTATCTTCACTTCCATTTCCTGTCAGTTAAAAGAACATTTTCTGTGTCAGTCTGCTTGCACTAATTTGCAATATGTTCCAGGATCCAACAACGAATTTGGGAGATTTGAACAAGGGAAAGGCAGAAGAATTCGGTTGCTACATACCATGGACATATCCAGGTCCAATAATCATGCCCAACAAAGGTTCTCTCGAAGAGGAGGATCTTTGACCTTCTGTTTGGTGAGCAATTCCACTTCCTCCATGACCACTCGACCCAACCTCCATGTCACAAAATTCAGCTGCCTTGTTTTTATGCTATGTCCATATCTGAATGGAGAGACCCATCCAGAGCACCCGCAGTCCTTTTTTGGCGCTGTGTTTATGTCAGCAATCTTGAGTTTTGTGGTGTTCCCAGGGTTCAGATCGAAGAGGAAGAAGGTAAGGAGGAAGAAAGAAGAAACGAGGACGAACGCAGGTTCAGCGTGAACCATACGTCCTTATCTTGAACAGGGAGCTTCCAGACATCGGTCTTTTTCTTGTGTAAGGGGGCTTGTCGTTGTGGTCCTGTCTGGAAGGGAGCTGGGCTGCGAGCTGGGCACGAAGGGGACCACAGGTAAAACAAGTGTCCAGGCCGAGGAAAGAAATAGAAGGCAGAAACCTGAAAAGAAACGAGGCGGAAAACAAAAAATAGAAGACACAAACGATTGTCCACGTAGGCGGCTGAGACATAAGAAATTCTCAGCTGACTGCGACATAGGCGCTCCCATTATCTAATATTATGCATTGATTTTTCTAAATTCGTCTTCCATGAAAGCATAGTACTAGCTCTCCTTCATAAAACAAGGCATGTAAATTAGTTGCCAAAAAAAAACCGAGGCATGTAAATTTGGCCAAAGGTCAAAACTTGCTCACTTTGGCCAAATATAAACAAGAAAATATCAACATTTACAACATTTGGTAAATACACCGTAAAAATATAATTTAATTTATGGTAGGTGTATTGATACTGATTTGGTATTGTAGATATTTTTGTATTGTTATATATGTAGAAGCATCGTCAAATTGTAGATAACGCAGCCGCGTACTCTCGAAAAGAAAAGAAAAACATTGACTTTTGACTAAATTTATATGTCTTGTTTTGTGAAAGCTGAACGAGCAGTGAACACAATAAGACATGCCATGCATACTTGAAGCGGAGCAACCAATTATCTGTGTTCTCATCTCAGGTGGATTGTGTGTATTAACAACTCTCTCTCTCTCTCTGCACAAACCTTTGACTTGAAACTACAGCTCGCTTCCTTTATTCTTCTTTTGTCCCAATGGTGATCAAATCATCGATATAAACAGATTGTATAAAATCCATTCTGAGTTTTTGGTATAAATAAACAGAGGCAATCATCATTGTTCATGACTTCATGTACTTCTTGCAAAGGAATCCGCTTAAAAGATTGAGGCTGCTTTAGTCCATACAGGAACTTATTATGTTTCATCGACACTCGCCTTCAACTTCATCGCCTACCCATCCGAAGAATTTTTATGTATTCATCGAAGATTGGAACTTTTGGATCATTCTCAGCATACGTCAAATACAATATTTCTGAATATGGGGGAGTACGGATATATATCTACTCCTCTGATCCGAATTAGTGGTCGTAGGCTATACATCCAATTGCACTATGTCCAGTTTAAATCCGCGTCTATTAAATGGGATCGGAGGGAGTAGTTCAATTTGGTGTCGGCAATATCATATTTATCAAAGTTTACTACGGAGTGTGGAAAGATTGAGAAGAGAGAACAGAACTGAACTAGTCAGAATCATCTCATCCTGTATGATGATATGAAATATGTACATCTGTTTTTTTTTGTGGGGGGGGGGGGAGGGATTGTGCGCTTTATGGATCAATCAACCATAATGCCATTACAAATAGTCTGTCAAATCAACTCCGTACAAACACCACGCCACACTTGACTACTGGAAACAACACACAATCTAGCTAAAATATGAGCAGCCACATTTTTTTTTTTGAATTTTCAATATATAAATAACAGCGAGCAAGCCGCCTCGTTAAAAATCTTTCAGTCCCCTCAGGTATCCTGGAAAGGAAAAGAGTGCGAAAAACTTACCGCCAAAAGAGTTACACAATTGTTACATCATCCGTAAGTGTTTGTATGATACTACTAGGGGGTCTAACTAGCCAAGTACAGGAATTCTTAACAATTGAACACTCCCTCGCTAAATTATGTTCCACTGTATTGCACTCCCTCTTGCAATGCTTGAAATCAACAAAACCAATCTGCCCCGCTAGAGTGAAGCATTTAGCATAGACCGATGTTGACTCATTCCATATTGGTTCTTGGCCTGAACAAAATTGAATTACCTCCATAGAGTCTGATTCAGCTTCAATGGAGTGGCATCCAATGTTAACTGCTAATTGTAAGCCAACTTTCGTTGCAATAGCCTCAGACATTGACGCCGAAGATGAATAAGGAATATAGGAAGTAGTAGCAGCCACAAAACCACCTATATTATCTCTGATTATTGCTCCAGCCGCCCCCACACATTTGGACGTCATCGAATGAGGCATCAACATTAAGCTTTAGGCAGTTTGATCTAGGCTTTGTCCAAGTCACCTTCTGTATCTCGGTCTGTCTCTTATTTGAGGCTGCTGCATTTGCAACCATGGCTCGAATGGATGTAACACATCTAGCCGTCGGGGGTACAGGTTCAGAGTGAGCCATTTTCCTTCTCATCCACCAAACGTACCACGCCGTCGTTGCTACCGTCTCATGTAAGAGGATCAAAGGGTTGCCGTCCAGTTGATTTCCACTGATGCGAAGTAGCTTGGCCAACAGGTCAGTACCCGATCCACCTGATACATTGTCAAGGGTTTTATTATGTAATCCCAACGCCAGCCATAAACTTCTAGCTCTATCACATTCGAAGAGCATATGGAAGGAGTCCTCGATATGTGACAGACATACAGGGCAATTGGCATTATCACTTATATGTCTATTGCGAAGAATTGATTTGATAGGAATGATACCGTGCAAGCAGCGCCAACAGAAGATCTTAATTTTGGCCGGGATACTCAGCTTCCATAACACCTTCCAAACTGGGTTATTGAGATCAGTTCCCTGTACAAGGGACCTGCATGCGTGACCATTAAATTGGTGCCTCCACTCCAAGTGGTAGGCAGACCGAACAGAAAAGGCCCCCGTCCTATTTGCATACCACGATATGAAGTCATCAAATCCATTTGAATAGAGTGGTATTTCAAGAATCCTTTGAGCATCAATAGGGTGGAAATTTGTCCGAATGAGATCAACATCCCAAGAACCATCAATGGGGTTTATCAGATCACTAACCTTCGAGAGGATAGACATGCCTCTTGGAGAAACAATTTTCCGGTCTGGACTACCAGGTATCCAGGGATCTCTCCAAATATTGATATCTTCACCATTGCCAACCCTCCAGATATAACCTCTCTTAAAAGTTTGGATGCCCATGACAATACTCTGCCATGTAAAGGATGAACCAGATTTTGCTCCAGCTTGGAGAATATTCCCCGAAGGGTAGTACTTGGCCCTAAGAACTTGGGCACAAAGGGAATTAGGTTCAGAAATTAATCTCCAAACTTGTTTAGCCAAAAAAGCAAGATTAAAAGAATGGAGATCACGAAAACCCATCCCACCATCTCTCTTTGGGAAACAGAGTTTCCACCAAGCATACCAATGGATCTTTTTTCCACTATCATCGTCTCCCCACCAGAATTGAGCAATGATATCTGCTATCTTTTTACAGATATTTTTAGGGATATAAAAATGGACATTGCATAAACGGGGATTGATTGAGCAACAACCTTAAGCAAGATTTCTTTCCCTCCAATAGACAGCTGTTTTTCCTTCCATCCTCGAATTCTTTGCATGACCCTTTCAATAAAATGCTAAAAACAGTCACTTCTATCAGCTCCAACAAGTGCAGGTAAACCCAAATATTTATCAGCCAATGCTTCATTATCAATCTGTAATATATTGCAAACTTCCTCCCTGACTTCAACCCTAGTATTGGGGCTGAAAAAAATTGTTGACTTAGCAACACTGATCATTTGTCCCGAATTTGCACAGTAGGTGTCCAGTACTTGTTGTAATGAGGTTGCATTATTACTATCTGCTCTCATGAGAATTAAGGAATCATCAGCAAATAAAAGATGTGATACTGATGGTGCATTCCTGCACACCTTGATCCCCTCAATGCTACCAACCTCCTCAGCTTGCAACAAACTACTAGACAGTCCTTCAGCACATAAAAGGATCAAATAAGGGGAAAGAGGATCCCCTTGACGAATACCTCGAGTTGGTGTGAATTTATCCGTTGTTTGAGAATTGTACCTTATGGAATATGTGACAGAAGAGACACAAGACATGACCAGCTCAACCCAGTGCTCATGAAAACCAATTCTGATCAACATATTCCGGAGAAAACCCCACTCCACACGATCATAGGCCTTATGCATATCCAGTTTAACAGCAGACAAACCAAAATTACCTTTCCTCTTGTTCTTGATTTTGTGGACGCATTCATAGGCCACAATAACATTGTCAGTAATTAATCTCCCCGGCACAAGCGCACTTTGCGTAGGAGAAATAATATCTGGTAAGATCACCTTCAATCTTGCAGCTAACATTTTAGATATAATTTTATAAATCACGTTGCATAGTGAGATGGGCCGAAAACTGAGAGATCTCCTCTGGATTATCAATTTTTGGGATTAACACCACCACTGTTTCGTTCCATCCCTCCGATATGATCCTATTATTGATCACCTCAAGAACCGAATTTGTAATATCATCTCCAATAAAGTGCCAGATTTTTTTATAGAAGATAGCATGTAATCCATCCGGGCCAAGGGCTTTCAAATCACCAATGTTGAACACTGTCTTTTTGACATCCTCAGGTGTGTAAGGGGCAAGAAGACAATTATTCATCTCCGTAGCCACCTTTGGAGTAATGGTGTCAAGAAAATCCGGGTCTGTATTATGCACTTCAGAAGAAAACAAATTAGCAAAATAGGAAGAAATCAATGGGTTTAGATTTTCAGTACCTTCCACAAAGGTATCATTCCCATCCTTAAATTTCTTTATATAATTCCTTTTCTTCCGTGCCGTGGCATAGTTGTGGAAATAGCTAGTATTTTTGTCCCCGTGCTGTATCCAGTTAGCACGTGATCGCTGACACCACTTAATCTCCTCTTGTTCGAGTAGATTCTCAATGAGTTGAGCCAGAACATTTTTTTTTCCTCTCATTTTCCGGGGATATTGGGCCACGCATAATCTGTTCAAGCTCGCGTTGGGCCTCTCTCAGCCGACGCTTGGGCTGCCTCAACTCCCTGCTATCCCAGTCATGAAGCCCCTCATGCATGGCTTTGAGCCGATCGAGGACGTCGATCGCTCGCTGCCCCGCAACCTTGTCCCATTCTTGGTGCACCACGTCTCGGAAGCCCTCCTCCTTAAACCATTTAGCCTCGAAAAACCGGGGTCTGTCAAGGCGACCCGAATTCTGAGAAAGATAAAATTCAGTATCCAGCATAATGGGTCTATGGTCTGAGTGATTGTACTCGAGGTGTACGATAGCAGCATCAGGAAACATGTCGTGCCAGGATTGATTTCCAATTCCTCTATCAAGCCGTGAACGCATATTACCACGATGCCACGTGAAACAGTCAACCACAAAACCAAGATCCGAGAGCTCACATTCTTCCAGGGTATCATGGAATGCTTGCATATACCTATGTGGCCGGTCTCTTCCTCCTTCTTTTTCCGCAGGATACAATATTTCATTGAGATCCCCCAAAACCACCCATGGAAGATTGTTTCGATGATACACATTCTTAATCCTTTCCCATGTCTTATATTTGTTCGCCCACTTGAATTCACCATACATACCAGTCAGTCTCCACTTCATATTATTCTCAACCTCAATGCTCACATCAATATAGTTTGGCTCTGCGTAAATTTGTGTCAATTTAATCTCTCTTTTCCAGAACATGATGATTCCGCCCTTGCGACCATCAGAGGCTTGTACAATTTTAAAATCCATTTTAGAACTTCTACGTAGACACTCAGCCGGATAGATAGCAAGATGGGTCTCCGACAAGAACACCACCTCCGGGTTATAACGCCTCAGGACATCCAGAAGCGCACAAACTGCCGCGGCATTACCCAACCCGCGGCAGTTCCAAGCTATTATTTTCATTGCGACCGGACGGGTCTCTCCCTGGAGCCCGCCGATCCTAATGAGCTGTTAGAGGACGCTCCCTCCTTTTTCGAACGTTTGATTCTGTCAGTTGTATTCACCTTTTCAGAAATAACCATTGTATCAACTAAAGCTGGGTCACCACCTTGATCTGCTGCAGTAATTGGAGTTAAAACATTACTCTGCTCAGTTGGTACCTGTTCCATGGCCAGTCTCCTTTTAGTGCAATTTTCTACTAGGCCTTGATCCTTCATGGGTATATCATTACCTTTTATGGGGCTAGATGTTGTATCTCTGTATTCCTCATCTTCCACTTCTTCCGAAACTTTTTGTCCAATTGCGTTATGCCTCCAACTCACCGGATGTTCCTGGAAACCACCTCGACCACGGCCAGTTTGATTTCTCCCTCGTCCAGCATTATTTCCACCTCGGTTTCCTGCAAAACCCCTCCTCCACCATGTACTGAAGTCTGCCTTTAGGAAATCTCCCCATTTTAGCTGGCTCTCACCATGCTCACCTGTCCCACACTCAGTGTGATTGTGACCGAAAACCCCACAAGCACCACAAAATCTGGGAATTTTCTCATATTTGATCGAGTAGAATTCACGCTGTCCTGCACGTGAGATAGTCACAAAACGAGCTAGGGTTTTTTGATATTCAGTCTCACCCGAACCCTCATGAAATTTCCCATGCCTTGGACATCAGTTTCCACCTCAATGACCTGTCCAATTTTCTTCTCTGTGAGGTTTGTAATCAGAGCTTTTTTCCTATACCCAATAGGTAGCTTATGAATCTGTATCCATGCTTCAATATGATCAAGATTAACAGTCTCGATGGGGGATAAACCATCGTATGCTTCGATCGAGACGGCATTCTGCCGAAAAAGCCATGGACCCCCCTTTGATACCTTTAACCAATCTCCTAGGCAAAAACACTGGATTGAGACGTGAATTCAATTTCTTTTGCCGGGCTCCACGCAATTCTCATGTGTTGTTCAAAAGTCTGCTTACTGAAGAAATTTTCCGTGTGTACCTTTGCTAGGGCAGTCCACTTCATGCCCTCCTTTGGTGAATCTGGTTCATCTTCAATCACTAGGTCATCAATCTCGTCATCCTCAATACCCAAACGCAGAAGCATGTCATCCAGCGTCTCGTTCTGCTGCACAGCAGAACCACTCACGTGACTAGATTCCGCCGAATTCGACATAGCCACGGGAGGAAGCTGTTTCGCTGTAGGCACTGCGAGGTTTCGCAAGTTGATGGGCAGACGGGCTCGAGAAGGACGTGATCTGGATCGCTCGGTTCCTTGCGGTTGAAATACCCCGGAGCAAACCTACTCCGGATCGAAGTGAAGAACTCCCCTCCGATTGGGATCGGAGACGGAGGCTCAAAACCCTAGATCGCCTGTGGAGGCGCTAGGTCATTAATTTCATCATAGGTCTGTTGTTCCAGTTTCCACCGTAACCTTGTGGCTTTCCTTCTATGAGCAGCCACATTAGCATCACGGTAAACATGTCAAAATTCACAGGACTGAAATAGCATGGCCAGCTTCTTGATACCACCGGTCCAAGAATGGAGCGATCCACCAATGACGATTATAGGCGCTAGATCACCCACAAGCAGTCCGACCCGATGATGATCTTGGTTACTAGAATCACCACAGGGTAATTCGCAAACAAAATAGAATCACCATGGCACAAAACCGGCAACAAAATCCAACATTCCAACATGACAAAACACACAGAGGGACACATTTGACAACGGCAAACTTCCAAAGATGACAGAGAAAAGAGGCAAACATACTTGTGCACACATTATATTATATATATTTCCTTAAAACGGGTAGTTTCTTGAATTACAGACCTTAATACCACCGAATTGCCAAACTGGTACATGCTTTCATTCCATCTCCATAACGGCAATCGCAAGGAACACAGTTTGGCCAATCACTATAGAACTGGGAAAAGCTCTGCAGGCATCAGATGCTGAATCTACAATTCAAATCCCATGGAGTGATATAGATCGCTGCTGCTGAAACTGGAGATAGGCCAGCAAACACACGCCGCTAGAAGAATGTCCCTTCTGGAGGCTGCACCAACTTGCGGTTCTGGGCGGCTGCCATATCTTTCTTCAGCTGGGTTAAGACAGTCTCCATCGTGTAATCGCGCTGCCAGTTTGCTAGCACGCTGAACTTCTTCGGATCAACCTGCAGCCAAAGGAATACATGCATCAGAAGAACAGCCAAAGGAATACATGCATCAGAAGAACAGCCTAAGCATCAACGAAACTCGTCTTCTATGCATGAATGGAGAGAGAGAGAGAGAGAGAGAGTACCGCTCCAGTCTCGTGATTAACACATCCCATGTTGATTCTTGAATGAAATCTAACAGATGGTGCCTTCTCTGGGTAGTCCTTGTCACAGAACAGCTTCAGCTGGTAGATGCGACCCTCATGGACAGTCTGCAAGATGGTGCAAGACAAAAGATTTAAGCTATATATATATATATATATATATATTATTAAGTTAATGTCAATAGCTGAAAGAAGAAACATGAGGAGCAACGTGCAAACATTTCTTAGAGCAATCTTTTGCAGCTTACAGATTTTGATACAATAAGAACTGATTTTGACCATGCGTAAACTGGGAGCTACCTGAAAAACTACAATTTACTCCACACAGAAACCATGGTAGTTATACTAATCCCCTACCTGCAGATGTTGCCTCTACTGTCACTAGCCATTTCCACAAATGGAACCATGAATGAGTGAAAAATAGTTATGTAGGCAGTTTTTTTTTCTTTTGGTAGTTCCATGGAATATAAGTGTGACTGACTGAAGAGTAATGAAACCATAACCCACATTGTGAGGACCAATAATGGTGCCAGTCCACGACCGCATGTATATGTCATCTGCGTCATCCATTCCATAGCTCACTGTTCCATCTCCAATGCCCTTCTCCCCACGCTCAAGCTCTTCTAGCAGCCTGAAGTTCCGAGGAACTGTGGGCATGATAAAATATTAGTCATCTCCATAAAGAATTTAAATTAGTTGACGAAAATATGTAAGGTCAGTTGATTTCCCAAGATGAATAAAAAATATTAAGTAACAGTAACAAATCTTATGTTCAACATAAAATAGATAAACTATCAATCTATAGCAATGTGGTATTGGTACTGGAACAGATTTTCTGCTTGTTTTAAAGAAATTCGGGAAACACACATCCAAGTATTCCAAGTATCAGGAAAAAATCGATTAACACTATACATTGGTACCAATGAAATCAAATGAGTGTGAATACCTAACATTACACTTTCAATTTATAGATTTATGACACATACAGTACGTACAACATGGTTATTAGCGCGGTAGGCGACCTCACCACCTGCCAGAAAGTAGAGGCCAACAACCTCACCACTTCATGTGCGTCAGTGTGGAGACGCCATGCACACATGATCTTACAACCAAAAACGTAAACAATCACAGAAGATTCCTATATTGATCATGAAGAATTGATATTGTTTAAAAGAAAATGGCCACAGACTGTTGGGCTAGCCAATCAGCAAGTGGAAAAAGAAACAGGAGGAGAGAAAGTAATTAGGGAGAAGAAATAGCTTGGTAGCCAACCAGCAAGTTTTTTTTGTTTTTGTTTGAGGGAGCCAACCAGCAAGTGCAAAAAGAAACAAGAGACGAGAAGGAATAAGGAGAAGAACTAGCTTGGCCCATCAGGCCCATCTATGTACTCATACCTCACAGGGAGAGCAGTACGGCCTTACACAGACGCCGACAAACATGCGTAGCAGCAACAGCACACAAGTCTCTCCCTGGCAATACCCTCCTACATCCTTGTGGCTAGCATTACCTCTTTCTCCTCATTGATAACATTGCCTCTCCTTTTCAATCTAAAAATTAACATTGCCTCTCCCTCTTCGCCACCAGAGCAGTGCAGAAGCCCTGACCTGGATCTAGATGGAGCAGAGCAGAGGCGTAACACAGTAGAGGAGGCGGCCAAAGCAGATGGGGGCGGGGATAATGGCCATCGGTGGCCTCATCTATCATGTATTCTTCAGGTCTAGGTGATGCCAAGATGCACCATCCTGACACCACATCAACGCCGTTGACCTAAGGAAAACGCCATAAGTAGCAACTACGAGGGCACTGCAAAATGCACCATAATGAGGACACTGTGACATCATAGGCAGGGTGGCAAGAGCAACGCCTTGCCCTCCATGCGCACACACTGAACACTGTAGTACCAGTATGGTCACTCTGTGCAGGTAGAATCTCCAAATCTTGATATATTATTATCCAAGACGTAAAGAAAATATTATTTTCCTTTGTGTTGTTGGCTAAGAGGTTAACACAATGGCAGGCGGTGGCTACTGCATATCTGCATACCTATTAGTCTCATGAAAATCGTGGGCTGTGTACTTGCCGTGCATTGCTTGAAATAGACCTGATGATTATCTCCGGTGCATGCCCTCATTCTGATTAAGAGTCCAATTACTCAATTATTGCCTTAAGTATTTCCAACGTCTGATTAAGAGTCCAATTACACAATCAGTGCAACATCACCTATATATAATTTGCGCATCATTCTGAATGATCTACCCATACCAAAATCATTCTTCTTAAGAGACAGAAAATAAAGGACAGTGGACACATACAATTTAATGCACACTTTGTGTCCACATGCAACTAGGAAAGCCATGGTCAAGTGAGGATTAAGGTCTCCCTTACAATTTACCACTTCAGATCCCATCCTACTTATAATTAGACAATTAGTTCATTTGAGCTATGAGCCAGAGCTGTACAATGGTCTAGAAAACTAGAGGTAATTGGTGGAACAGAAAAAGGCAAATCCAGCACTACGACACAGTATTGCTGTGTGATACCATCGTCAACCATATCGGCAGGACGGCAGCCAATCATCGCCAACCAAACTTATCAGGCGGTCGCTTGAACAGAGAGATCTATATGACATCCAATCACGCGCCTAGCAATTATCGCCTCCTAAATAATCCACGCGTCGGCGTCGGCGTCGCCTGGTCACTGGCGACTAAATTCCTCGCAACCTTCCCTGAGATGCACGTTCTGGCTCAAACCGCATCAGGTCGTGAACGACCGGATCGGACGGCGAAGCGAGGCGAGGCCAGATCGCGCGCGATCGGGAGAAGAAGAAGAAGAAGAAAATAATAATAAAAGTAGAGCACGAAGGAGGGTGGGGATTGCTCACCGACGACACTCGATCCGGCGCCGGAGCTGCCGAGCGTCATGGTCGATCGATCGGGGCGCGGCGGGTGGGAGGATACGACCGAGGGAGGAAGAGGGAGGGGGAGATGGTGCTGGGGATTTGAGGAATCGCCTGCGCGAGGGGAAAGGGGAGGTCTGCGGCGGCTCAACGCGAACAAGATTCTCCCGTGTCCTCTTGTGGAAGATGGAATGCTTCCGTGGTGGCTGTCGTCCGTTGGATCGGGAATCGGGTGATCGGACGGACAGGCGATGTGATAAATTAGGTAACTACAAAGTTTGTGCGGTTGCATAAGAGGACTTTTCTTAAGATTCGCAAATGATTTGTCACCTGGGCTAAATTGCGAATTCGGATCGATCTCAGACGTCTTTGTTGTTTGTTTATTCATGTTTTCTCGTAAAAGAGGGGCAATAGACGCGAAAGTGCAATTATGATTCTTTAGGATGTAATATGATCGTAGACATATATTACTTGTATTCATAATAATAAAACGGAAGTGCTTTACATACGAAGTTTCGTGTCCAATTGCTCCGATTGATGTAGGACACGACGTGGCTAGATCTAATTATGTTAATTCTGAATCTCGCATGACAAGTGGACAACCAAAGGTCATCGATGCTCGTGCGATGCATGCGTGACTACGCGTCGTATGGATATCGGACGAAAGACATCTTACCGTTCAAAATCTATACCTACTAATAAAGTCATTAAGGTTTCTGCCAAATTTTCGTCCAACACAAATTTACCGTTTTACCCTCCACTAATCTACATAATACTGCACATGCCATTGTATCCGTTCGTTTCTTTTTCTTCTCCCGTGTAGGGATACGGAGGTGCCCTCATCGATCCTCCATGGCTCCTCCCCTGTGTCGGCTCGATCTGGTTGCTCCCCATCCCTTGCATCAAGCCCGTCCGCCGGTAACCCCATACACTACATCCTGCGCGGCCGGGCGGCACGCAAACCCCTGCATCTCGCGCATCTCGCGCGATGGTTGCCATGCTCGTCTCCTGGATCCGGCAGCCCTATCCATCCCCTGCATCTGACGCAGCCCCCGATTTGTATCCTACTCCTGTCTCCGACGTGAACCCGGGCTCTCGCTCAGTCGAGCAAGGCCGCGCTGCTGGACGGCCAAACCTGGACGCCTAAATAGAGGAGATGCAAACGAGGAGCCTCCCGCGCCGTATACAGCGACGCTCGCCTGCTCTGGACGCGATGTTTATGCTGCAGGGACGCCAGGAAGCTCGTGGCCCGATGAGCCGCGGAGGACTGGTGTCCCCCATGAGAGCCTTCGCCATCCTCGCACTGGCGACCACCTGCTCGCCCTCCAACCTGCCTCTCACCAGCGTGAACAGTCCCTAGCGCCGAGGCTCTCCAGCGTCCTCTATACCCAAGCTCGCCAAAGAACCGTATAGCCAGAGCACCCGCCCGACAAAGCTGCGGGAAACTTCAGTGCATCGTCGTTTCTCTGTTGTGATTAATTCGTGGATCTCGGTAATTGTGATGGACGCAGCTAAAACGATATTTGGGTTTGAAATTGGAATCGTGTGATGTACAACCTTCTACATCTGGCATATTGCACTAATTGCAGTTGTGCCTGTTCGCTTATTGAAGTCTAGAGTTGTGAATATTTCTTCGTGTAAATTACTGAAGTTCAGAGTTCTAAATCACTTCCACTGTTGCCGGCTAAATGAAGTTCAGAGTTCTCGTCACCTTTTTTCTTGATGTAAAGTAACCGTGATATTTAGATGGCGGAACCCAATGAGTTCACCGGGCACGAGTGTCAGTTGGAATAACAACATGCGACTACTACATTCTAGGTGAGACTGAATCTTAATACGGATCAAACCATTATCAATTTAACCAATCAAAATAAGAAAGTGAGGTGGGTCGTGAATTTATAAATAAGTGGCCATTTTACTATCCAACTGTTACTAATATGGATGGATAGGTAAGCTATTACAGATATATTTTATGTTCTGCACTGCAGTCTTATATGATATCAAGGAAATAGATCACCTAATTGTTGCTCGATGGTCCTGCTTGCACAGTCTCGATTAATGCTTTTATGTCTCATATTATTGTTGTTTATATATGCTTCACAGTTCTCGCTTCATTGCTCAAGTCGCTCCAGAATAATTCTCTTTTTTTAGTGAATCATGACTGACATATGAAGCGTCAGGTGTAATTAACAGGATACGGATTTCATAATACTACACAAATATTTATGAAAATGATATGGTTTAATATGCAATGCATTGTAATCATGTTCACTAGCTGGCACCATACTCTCCAAAAACCCTAAGAGCATGTCTAATAGGACCCGTAAACTTTCGCCCTCTAAATCGCGTGTAGAGGGCCCTGTATAGGAAATCTAGGAAAATCCGTGCTCAGTTTTTCGAGTTCGTCTAGCAGTCCCCCTATATCCGCCCCGTATGTTTAAATTCGAACTACGCGGGAGAGAAGATAAAACTTGATTCCATTCATTGATCAGATCACCATTGTACAAGAACTGCTCGAAGCTGAAATCTAACCTAATCTAGTCGAGGAAGACGACGGGGCCGGAAGCCTCCATCGCCTTGAAGGCCTCGACGTCGGCGACGGCCTTCGCCTCCTCCTCCGCTTCCGCCCGCGCCCGCGCCTCTGCTTCCTGCTTCGAAAGCTCGAGCGCCGCCGCGAAGGCGGCCTCCTCCTCCTCCTCTGTCGCCGGTGCGGCCTCCTCCTCCTCTGTCGCCGCGCTTCCTCCTCCGCTGCCGCTTGCGCCGTCGCCGCCGCGCTTGCACTGCTGCAGCAGCTCCCTCTCCGCGAGCCATTTCTCGAATTTGCGGCCGCTCATCGGCCGCGGCGGCGGGTCGACGCTGTAGTATCTTCCTCCCGGGGCGTAGTCCTTCAGCGTGTCCGGCATGGCGTGCGGCCACGCCACGTACTTCCACACGCTGCGGCGGCTCCCTGCAACGGAGTGTTTGCAGTGGAGCCGCCACGCCTCCTCGAGCGTCTCCGGCTCGCGGCGGCGCTTGGAGCGTGCGGTGGAGGAGCCGGAGGCGTCGGGGGAGCTCATCGCGGTGGAGGAGCTTCTAATTTTGCGGCGGCGCGTGCGTAATTTCTCGCCGGAGCTGCGAATGCGGCGGCGGCGCGCGGCGGAGCTAGGGTTGCGGGTGGGGGGTTGGACCCCCACCCCAACCCTCACCCTCTATATGTACGGGGCGGAGGGGGCGGTGGAGCAGGCCCCGTAAAATTTTGATACGGGCCAGGCGGCATACGGGGCCTGCTAGACGGCCGTTTTGGCCCGCGCCCCGTATGCCGCCGGAATTTTACGGGGCGCTCGCGGTTTACGGGTCCTGTAAGACATGCTCTAAGCAGGTCGACTGTTGCTGCCTTGGGTGAGTCAGTGAGGTAAAAAACAACCTAGAAAAGATATGCTACCGTATTTTTCACAACACGAAACAATTGAGACAATACACTTATTCCGAAGATTATTTTGACCCATTAAGCTCATTGACTAAATATGCTCAATTTTGGGCATGTAATTTCTTTCTGCAAAGCACGGACATGTTTGCTATTATTATAAATAAAAAATGTACTTTTAGTCAATTGTATGAATTATTATCATGTGTATGTACAAAGTTGTGTTGTGTCGGTAGTTCAAGAAATTAATAGATACAGATTGATGAAATTTGGAGAGTGACACCTCGAGAGTCCATTGAAGAAACCCAAGGAGATAATTTTCTTAGAGCGGCTCCCAAAATTGACATATAGAGTTAAATTTGACGCTTTCATTGGAATTTGCTTCCACTTGTACTTTGTTCGACGAGATAATGAAAAAGGGACCGGCTGAAGGTAGGGTTACACGGGTCGATAGAACTTCAAGCAAAATTTGGTTCATGCAGATATTCTTAGTCCGGAAGTTTTTTTTTTAGTTACCGTTGCAACGCATGGGCATTTTTGCTAGTAGAAGGATAATAATTGTAAAGGCATAGATTTGATACGCATGCAAATAGCATAAAATTAGGAGAATACACGCGATTGTACCGCTGCATACCATCCTCATCGTAGCTATCAAGCACCCAAATCCACCACCGTTGTCGGAGAAGAAGAGCACCAACAGTCGGTCCTATCTTGATGCTGAAGAACTCCCTAGTCGGAAGGTGTTAATGAACTGCTATAGACATCAGCCCCGTAAGACTAAATCTATTGCGAATTTAGATCGATCATGCGCATCTTTCTTAGGAAACGGTCGTAGAACAGTTGTTCTACCATATTTCCGTATAAATATAACAGTTACAAATATATTTAGATGTCTTGTCATTCGTAACTATCAATCACGTAGGGTTTGTTGATATATTTCCATCATTAACATATAGGATCGATCCCACATATCTTTTCGTATAAATAAATATAAGAGTTACAAATATATTCACACATCTCGTTGTTCGTAATTATCAATCATGTAGGGTTTGTTCATATTTTCTTTCAAACGTGGGGTTGGTAAGATAGATTTTTTTTATATTATCTTCCATTGAGGGAAGGGACAAAAACCATAAAAGAAGAGCCAATTTTACCGTCGATATCGGATTGCGTTATTCAAAAATTTAATACTTTTTTTATTTAGTCTTAACACAAAGGTAAATTCTCTAGATATGCAACTAGGGTGAATTTAGATATATGACAAGTATAACACTAAGCAAGATACAAGCAACAAGTAAAAGATAAAGGATAGAAGAAACCGGACTAAAAACACGCAGAGACAAGGATGTATTCCCGGGTTCCTTTTTTTAGGGGAGTACGTCTCATTGAAGGGTATGAGCTTCGCCACAAAGGCTTGCTCAACACCAATAAGACCTCACCCTATTCTTCGATGAACTTCGCCACAAAGGCCTAGGTCATCTTCCACTATCGGAATCCTTCAAGGCGGAATCTGGAGTCTTTACAATGAGATTGGGGCACACACTCACAATTGAATTGGGGTCTCCCAAAATCACCACGAATTTGTTACAAGAAACACAAGTAAGCAACAAGATACCTAGGTTTTTCAAAAGAACACCCTAGGCTCAAATTCCTCAAGTGAATGAGGGGGGAATTCAAATCACCTTGGTGAAGATGTAGATCTTGTCCTTCTCCTTCAATCATCCAAAGATCAACAAGTTTTCGTGGGAGGGGAAGGAGATCTCTTGACTTTAGTGGGCTCAACAATGGTGTTCTTTCTTTTCTGGTCGAGCTACTTCAGGTTGAAGAAGGGAGGCGATATTTATAACCCCTCGCAATTCTAGTCGGTTGGAGCCGTTGTAGAGTTTCTTGGGCCAGATTATCCGGGTCAATTTGGGGCTGTATATTCCATCCGACTGAAATATTCGATGTCTTCTGAAATGTCCGATCAATAATCCAGGGCTATCCAGTGGCTTGCGCACTCGAGTTCTTAGTCATTTTCAAATATCCGGTGCCCACGAAATATCCGGGGCATATACAGTGGCTCACGCAATGTTTCCTTAGCCATTTTATCCGATGGCCGGATAATCCTATGTCCTGGTACCCCGGATTATCCGGTGTTAACTGAATTTCTGTCAGTTTGACAATGAGCTATTTTTCCTATGTGGATCGATGCAGCTAAGATAACAATTCTTTTATTCGTGCATTACTTAGCATCTGATTAGATTAAATCTAGTGTTGTTTCCTAACACACAAAACCTAGAGGATTGTAGGAAATATTATTTCACATGATACTTCACCTTTATGGGGCTAGGGGGTGCATTGTGTATTTATTTTGCTTATGGTAGGGTTGTCGTGTTGGAGATATGCGACAGAGACAATAATATTCAGTTATTATTCTATCTCCAAGTTCAGAATTAAGTTTATGTCATCATGATACAACCGCTATAGCACTTGAAAAGTGAGTTTTCAAAGGAATTTTTTTGTGCGAGTGTGAAGACAGAAACAAACAAGAGTTCCTAATTTTGTATCTAATATTAGCTTATGAATTGTGAGATGATCATTATGACCCACAAGTGTTGGGGATCGCAACAGTCTTCGAGAGTAAGTGTAACACAATTTATTGATTCGACACAAGGGGGGCCAAAGAATACCTATAAGGCTTAACAGCTGAGTTGTCAATTCAGCCACACCTAAGAAGCACTTAGCAAAAGATATTAGTAACACAAGATGCAAGAAAATAGTGGGTGGAGTGGTGATGTGATGATTCTCTTGCGTCCTCAACACACCTAATACAGTGGTAATTGTATAGATGCATTGGTTCGGCGAAGAGACAGTGGAAGTGGTGTTATATGGAGTGGAATGGGTGTTGTGTGATCTGAAATAATAATGGCACCAAGATAAAGAGTGACAAAATCATGTGAAAACAATAGCAATAATAGTAAAATATGCACCGGGGTTCATAGTTCCACTAGTGGAAACTCTCCAAACAAGAGAACAAGTGCTGGGTAAACAAATTAAAACTAGGCAATTGATAAATCATGAGCGCATAACAATACTATTATGACGAAATATAGTTCACGGGTTCTAACATGGTGCTATTGGGGTCATAAGGTTCTGGAAGAGTTTTCGACAAAAACCGAGAAGGGGGGAAGTGCCGGAGGGGGAGATTTACCCCCACTCTCAAAAGTCTAAAAACTTTGCTTGACATGGATTATGATAAGTTTTTCATTACCATTCGTTGACATAGACATACACCTCTCTCAAAATTGTTTTCAATACCTCTGTTTTACTAAATAAAAGGCTCTAGCACATGAGTAATCCTTGCTTCCCTCTGCGAAGGGCCTTTCTTTTACTATTACGCTGAGTCTTCATCTTCTTACTTTATGGACCGGTTAAGAGAGCATAGTTGTCATTCTGAGTATAATGTGCATAGTCCCAAAATTTATTATTGATTGATTCATGATTATGGTATTGCTTGCTCTCAAATTATTTGTATCTAGTCACCATTCAAACTATTAAGGTGTCCTAGCATTTATATTTTGCTACCACATGAAGGACAAGCTGGGTACCACTTTATTATGTTTTTTATAATTGAAACAAATGTATCACTTTCAATGCATTATTATTCATTGTCATTTATTTGTGTTACTTTTCATGTGCAACATAGTTCCTAAGTTTATCATGCCTCTGTTAAAGTACTTTGATCTCAGCTTACAATGCTTTTACCTAACGTTGATCAAGATTGTGTTGGCTTCATGTCACCTCAAAAAATATTTTGTTATCACTTAACTACTCGAGGACAAGCAGGAGTTAAGCTTGGGGATGCTGATACGTTGCAAAGTTATCTATAATTTTTGATGATCCATACTTGTTTTCTACCCAATACCTTTTTTTCCACATGTTTTCTATCATTTTCCGGATGTTTTCACAGACTAACCTATTACCGAGATGTCCCAGGCAAGTTGATGTTTTCTGTTGTTTTTCTATTTCAGAAAAGTTCTTAAGAAAATATTCTCGAAAAGGGCTGAAAATCTATGGAGATAGTTTTTTTTTACCCAGAATGAATACGGAGTCCAAAGAAGAGCCAGAGGGGAGCCAGGCCCCCTAGGGGGTGCCAGTGCGGCCCCACCCTAGGCCGCGCCTGGTGGGCCCTTGGGCGCCCTGGCCACTGCCTCTCGTCGCCTCTTCGCCTATAAATTTTCTTTAACCCTAAAAAGTTTGGGGACGGAGTTATTTTCCACGAAACAAACAGAGAGGCATCGTCACCTTGAAAGTCCAATCTAGGGCCTCTGTAGCCATGTTCCGGCACCCCGTCGGAGAGGGGAATCATCATTGGAGGCATCTACATCGCCATGCTTCCCTCCGGACAGATGCGTGAGTAGCTCATCTCAGGACTACGGGTCCATAACTGTAGCTAGATGGTTGTTCTCACCCCTATGCTTCCATGTTTAGAGTCTCGTGAGCTGTCTCACATGATCGATACCACTGTTATGTAATTGTGCATGTTGTATTTGCTCGGAACCGATGAATCATGAGATTATGTTGTTCATGTCAATCTGAGATGCTTCACTTATATTCGTAGAGAGTTATAATCTTGTCTTACAATGCTCTCTGGTGTTCATGATTACCTTGGCCATGTAGTTGTTTTGACCTCCAGGAGAGGGTTTATATGCTAGATGGTAGGTTCATTCCTCCCAAACATCTGTGCTCGAGTGACACAAACGTGACGGATGGGGGATGTGTTGTTGCTAATAGGGAGAAAACAGCGGTGCTCTTGTATACGGAAGAGGACCACTTCTTACATCACATATTGTTCTTAATGCATTTGTCTTTTGCACACAAAACAATCACTTCGTTGCTACAACTTAATACCCAAGAGATTTGCTGGATAGCTTTCTTGAGGTGGACTTTTAGATATGGATGTATGATGGATAGCGGTACATATGCCTTGACGTAATGCCTATAATGTTAGAACCCATGAACTATATCTCGTCATAATAGTATTTTTACACGTTCATGCTTTATCAATTGCCCAGTTGTAATTTGTTCACCCAGCATGTTTGTTTTCTTTAGAGAGACACCACTAGTGGGCCTATGGCCCCCGGTCCTATATTTCTCACATTTGCAACCTTCTTTCAAGCACTTTCATAATTGTTTCATTATTGTTCTATTTTCACTCTTATTACTTTTCAAGACTTTATACGTTTAATTATCTACTTTTCAGCAAGACCGGAAGATTGACGACCTTCCGGAAAGTTGGGGCAAGAGAGAGTTTGTGTTTGTGTGCAGGTTCCACGCTTTTTGACGCTCCAGACAACAAGCAACCTTCTCCAAGACTACGAAGTCCTACTGGTTCGATAAACCCTGGTTTTTTAATTGGGGGGGAATTTCAGTTGGACTACATCATACCTTCCGCTTGGGGTCTCCCAACGAGCGTGTGATCACGTCAGCATCAAGTACTTTTTCTAGCGCCGTTTCCGGGGACTTCTAGCTTGCTGCAAGGGGAGTCTCATACTTCCACTTTCTTTCTTTTGTTTTTTTCTTGCTTAGTTTACTTTTGTTTAGCCTTGTTTTCTCTTTATCAAAAACCCCCAAAAAAATAGTTCTCTAGTTTCTAGTCTTTTACTTGCTTTAATGTTTTTGCTATGGATGAACATACTAGAACCTCTATGTTAATGGAGGCTAGAGAATTATTTATAAAGTACAGAGAATCAAAAGAGGGTAAAATCTTGAGAGGTATGTAAAATTCGAGTAAACGTCCATCATGCATAGTGTTAGAGAAAATATTATGTTTAAATATGTTAATATTGTTGAGAGTTACCACTAGTGAAAGTATCATCCCTGAGCCTTATTTCCAACCATTGCTATACTGTTTGCTCTCAGTTTTGCTACATGTTACCATGCTCTTCATATTACCCCACTTTCATTGTCTCTTCGCCGAACCAGTGCATCTATACAGTTACTACTGTATTAGGTGTGTTGAGGACTGATACGTCCATTTTGCATCATTATTTTATATCATAATTTAATGCTATTCATCGATATATTTCATATTTAGAGATGATACTTATATTATTTCATCTATTTTGCATGTTTTACAATTATTGGAGAATAATTTGCTGGGACCAGATTTCTGCTGGAAAAAACACCGTCAAGATACCATATTTCTGAGGATCATAAGAAGAAGGGGAACATCGGAGAGTTCCTATTTTGCCACATGACGGAACTAGCCGGGAGGGGAGCCAGAGGGGGGCACCATGGGCCCACACCATGAGGTGGCGCCCACCCTTGGCCGCGCCGTCACGTGGTGTGGCTACCCTGGCCCACCACTGGCGGCCCCCCTTCGCGTATTTCATCCCCCCCAAACCCTAAGACTCGGAGAATCGTCGAGGAAATATTCCGCCGCCTCCACGGGGCGGAAAACAACAGAGAGAGAAAAGCTCTCCGGCAGGGAGAAATCTGCCAGGGAAATTCCTTCCCGGCAGGAAGAGATCTGCCGGGGAAATTCCTTCCCGAAGAGGGGAAATCATCGCCATCATCACCGACATCGCACCGGGCATCATCAAGATCATCATCGTCATCACCACCAACACCATCATCCTCACCATCCACCGTCGTCCCTCTGTAACAATTAGGGTTCTATATCGTTGTTTTTTCATTATATCTATCTCTCTCTCTCTCTCTCTCTCTCTCTCTCTGTGTGTGGATTACTTGTTAGTAGTTGATGCTTACTAGATTTATCGGTGTTTGCACTTTATGACCAGATTGTTATTCATCATTATATCACCTCTGATCATGATCCATATGATGTCTTGTGAGTAGTTCGTTTAGTTCTTGAGGACATGGGAGAAGTCAAGATGTTAGCAGTAGAATTATGTTGAGTAATATTTACTGGTTTGATATTTAAGTTGTGGTGCTATTCTTCTAGTGGTGTCATGTGAACATCGACTACATGACACTTCACCTTTATGGTCCTAAAGGCATGCATTGTGTATTTGGCTACTAATTGTGGGGTTGCCGGAGTGACAGTGACCTAAACCCCCGTTAGGAAACCGATGCACGAGGGAGTGTAGGATCTCAGAGTTTAAGGATGTGGTTAGATTTATCTTAATTACTTTCTTATAGTTGTGGATGCTTGCAAGGTATATAATCACAAGTATGTATTAGTCTGAGTAGGGCAGTGCATTAGCATAGGTTCACCCACACAACGCCTATCAAAACAATAAATATTAATCAGTTGTAGGAAGCGAAAGCACTTCACGGAATTCTCATGTATCCTCGAGAACGTTTGGTCATCATAAGTAAACCAACCGGCTTGTCCTTCGCTCTAAAAAGGATTGGGCCACTTGCTGCAATTATTATTATTGTCTTTTATTTACTCGCACTTTATTTATCTGCTATATCGAAAACCCCTAAAAACATGTCTGCTAGTATTTGCAGTGAATCCTTTATCCAAACTGCTTGTCAACACCTTCTGCTCCTCGTTGGGTTTGACACTCTTATTTATCGAAAGTACTACGATACACCCCCTATACTTGTGGGTCATCAAGACTATTTTCTGGCGCCGTTTTCGGGGAGTGAAGCGCTATTGGTAAGTGGACTTGGTAAGGAAAACTTTTACTGTGAGTGATGTTTTTATTTCTTCTTGCTGCTTTATTTTATTATGGAGAGATATCCATTCGATTCCCTATTTGGGAGTACTGTTGCTACTGCTAGGGTAGTAGATGACCCGATGTCTGCTCAATTGGATCCTTTTAAAATAATTATGAAAATTGTTGAACGTCTTATGGATAACTGCTATTTTGGAGATGAAACTGTCCATCCTGGTGACCATTTACTCTTTATAGATGAATTATGCGAGTTGTTCAACTGCGCAGGTATTTCAATGGACCAAGTTAAGAGGAAACTATTCTCTTTATCACTGAAGGGCAGAGTTGCGGAATGGTTTAAGGTGCTGAAGAATGGCTGATCTATTGGATGGGAGGAAATTGTACCTCTGTTTTATTCTAAATTCTATCCTCCTATTAGGATTCATAAGGATCGGAATCAAATATATAATTTTTGGCCTCATGATGGAGAGAGTATTGCCCAAGCGTGGGGGAGATTGAAGTTACTTATGCTCAAATGTCCCATTCATGAGCTCCCCAGTAATATTGTTATTAATAATTTCTATGCAATGCTTTATCTTCATGATAAGGATTTATTGGGTGCTTCTTGTTCTGGATCATTTACATGTATTAAAGGAGAAGCTAAATGGGATCTTCTTGACCGAATTCAGGAAAATACTGAAGTATGGGAGAATGACGAAGGTAGAAGTCAGGTATAAATTATGATTATGAATGCATTAAATCTTTTATGGGAACCGATGATTTTCATGATGTTAGTGTTGTTTGTGGTCTTGACTCTCAAATCTTTGCAAACTGTTTTAAGGATTTTGCCTCTTATCTTGATATTCCTGAAAAGGAGAGGAACAAGTACCATGCACCTTATAAACATGATGTTAATTGTGTTCATGTTAGAAATGTAGAAGTTTAATCCTGATGTGCCTGAACCTTTTATTGAGAAAATGCCTTTTCCTGTTAAGGTTAAGGAACAATCTATTATAGCTAGTGTGGTTAACAAACGTACAAACAAATCTATAGAACCTGATGAACAAATAACTATTGAACCCACAGTAGAAATAGTTAAAGACCTTTTCACTGAAAGTGTAGAAGATGGACACATTATCTTCTGTGAAGATGCTTCTAATATTGTTTCACATCCTAGTAGATATAGGAAAAATAATGTTCTTGTGCTTTCTGTTAGGATAGGTGATCATTGCTATTATGGTTTATGTGATATTGGTGTAAGTTCAAGTGTTATTCCTTATGAGCTTTATAGAGAAATCATGCATGAAATTGGTTCTTGTGAACTTGAAGAAATTGATGTGGTTATTCAGCTTGCTAATGAGAAACTATCTCTCCAATTGGTATTGTTAGAGATGTGAAGTTTTATGTGGTAAAACTAAATATCCTGCTGATTTTCTAGTACTTGGTGCAGCTCCTAGTAAAACTTTTCCTATCAATTTTGGTAGACTTTCTTGAACACTTGTGGTGTTGTTATAGATTGTAAGAAGGAGAAGATATTAACTAAATTTGATGGAGAATCTTATGAGTTTAATTTTTCTAAATTTGCTAAACCTCCTTATGAAACTGAATTTCCTAATGAGGATTTTAAAGTTGAACAACTTGCCTCTATTGCTCTTGCTCCTATCAATGCTTTGCAGCAATACATGGAGGACCACAAAAGTGAGGTCTTTATGGAAGAAAGAAATGAGATTGACGAGATTCTTCTTCGCCAACCAGCGATGCTAAAACACAATTTACCGGTGGAAGACTTGGGTACCACACTACCACCCAAGAAGGATCCCGTTTTTTATTTAAAACCTTTACCTGGTGATATTAAATATGCTCATATTGATGATAAGAAAAAAAAATCCTGTTATTATTAGTTCTAAACTTTCTAGTAAGGAAGAGGAAAGGTTATTAGAAGTATTGAAGAAACACCGAGGAGCTATTGGATATACTCTGGATGATTTGAAAGGGATTTCCCCTGCTATATGTAAGCATGCTATTAATATGGAACCTAATGCAAAGCCAGTTGTTCAACATCAACACCGTTTAATTCCTAAGATGAAGGAATTGGTAAGAAATGAGGTATTAAAACTCCTTGATGCTGGTATTATTTATCCTATTGCTGATAGTAGATGGGTAAGTCATGTGCATTGTGTTCCTAAGAAAGGAGGAATTACTGTTGTGCCTAATGAAAATAATGAGCTTATTCCTCAAATAGTAGTAGTTGGTTATAGAATGTGCATTGATTTCAGAAAATTTAACAAAGTTACTAAGAAGGATCATTATCCTTTACCTTTTATTGATCAAATGTTAGAAAGGTTGTCTAATAAAACTCATTTTTTCTTTCTTGATGGTTATTCTGGGTTTTCTCAAATTGCTGTTAGAAAGCAAGATCAAGATAAAAACAACTTTTACTTGCCATTATGGAACTTATGCTTATAGATGTATGCCTTTTGGTTTGTGTAATGCTCCTGCTACATTTCAAAGATATCTGCTATCTTTCATGGTTTTTGTGAGGACATTGTGGAAGTATGCATGGACGATTTTTTCGTCTATGGAACTTCTTTTGATAACTATTTGCACAGTCTTGATAAAGTTTTGCAGAGATGTGAGGAAACTAATCTTGTTCTAATTGGGAGAAATGCCACTTTATGGTAAATGAAGAAATTGTTCTTGGACATAAATTTTTTGAAAGAGGTATTGAAGTTGACAGAGCTAAAGTTGAGGCAATTGAGAAAATGTCTTGTCCCAGGGATGTAAAAGGTATTCGTAGTATTCTTGGTCATGCTGGTTTCTATAGGAGGTTTATTAAAGATTTCTCTAAAATATCAAAGCCTCTTACTAATCTTCTCCAAAAAGATGTACCTTTTGTTTTCGATGATGATTGCAAAGAAGCTTTCAAAATTCTAAAAGGCTTTAATTTCTGCTCCTATTATTCAACCACCTGATTGGAATTTACCCTTTGAAATTATGTGTGATGCTAGTGATTTTGCTGTAGGTGTTGTTCTTGGACAACGAATAGATAAGGAGTAGAATGTTATTCATTATGCTAGTAAGACTCTTGATTCTTCTCAAAAGAATTATGCTACCACTGAAAAAGAGTTCCTAGCTGTAGTTTTTGCTTGTGATAAGTTTAGACCTTATATAGTTGATTCGAAAACATTTCTTACGACCCCATTCCTGTTAATGATAGTTTTCCAAATGAACAACTGGTTGCAATAAAAGTAAGCTCGCGAGATAGTCCTTGGTATGTAGATTATGCTAACTTTATTGTTTCCAAGTACTTTCCTCCAACCTTTACATCTCAGCAACGGAGGAAATTCTTTTATGATTTGAGGCATTATTTGTGGGTGACCCACACTTATATAATGGAATAGATGGTATTATGCGAAAATGTGTTCCAGAACATGAACAACGAGAGATATTGAGAAAATGCCATGGTAGTGCTTATGGGGGCATCACGCTGTAGATAGAATTGCATAAAAGGTTCTACAATCATGTTTCTATTGGCCTACTCTTTTTAAAGATGCACGAAAGTTTATTTTATCTTGTGATGAATGTCAAAGAGTTGGTAATATTTCTAAACGCAGTGAAATGGCTATGAATTATTCTCTTGTTATTGAACCATTTGACTGTTGGGGATTTGACTATGGGTCTGTTTCCTCCTTTGAATGGTTATACTCATATACTCGTTGTTGTTGATTATGTTACTAAATGGGTAGAGGCTATACCTACAAAGAGTGTTGATGGTGAAACCTCATTAAAAATTCTTAAAGATGATATTTTTCCTAGATTTGGTGTGCCTAGATATCTTATGACTGGTGGAGGTTCTCACTTTATTCATGGTGGTTTTAGGAAAACCCTTTCTAAATATGATATTAATCATAGAATTGCTTCATCTTATCATCCCCAAATAAGTGGGCATGTAGAATTATCAAATAGAGAAATTAAATCTATCTTGCAAAAGACTGTTAATAAATCTAGGAAAATTTGGGCTAGTAAGTTTAATGATGCTTTATGGGCTTATAGAACTGCTTATAAAAACCCTATGGGTATGTCTCCTTATAAAATGGTTTATGGAAAAGCTTGTCACTTGCCTTTAGAATTAGAACACAAGGCTGATTGGGCACTGAAAGAACTTAATAGAGATTTTAAACTTGTTGGTAAGAAAAGGTTGCTTGACTTGAGTTCTTTGGATGAATGGAGAAGTGAAGCTTATGAAAATGCTAGACTCTTCAAAAAGAAAGTTAAAAAATGGCATGATATGAGAATTCTTAAGAGAGAGTTCCATGATTGTGAGAAAGTTCTATTGTATAGGTCTCGTCTCAGATTTTTTTGCAGGAAAATTACTCTCGAGATGGGAGGGACCTTTTGTTATTGAAGAAGTGTATTGTTTGGGTGCAATCAAAATTGCTTCACTCAACGGTAACACTACACAAGTGGTGAATGGGAAAAGACTCAAACATTATATTTCTGGAGATTCTTGTAATGATGAGGTTGATATTATTCAAGTGGTGACTCCGGAAGTGTTCATTAAGGAGCAAATTCTAGAAACTGCAGGGTCCGTTGTCGAATAGGAAACAATTTTGCTAAGAAAAAGTTCACGTTTAACTTTCCAACTTATATTTTTTTCTGTTTTTAGTAAATATGAAAAATTATGGGACGAAAAAGGGTAGGAAACGGTGCCCGAGGGCACCACACCATGCCACGAGTCGGGCCCACCCCTGGCCGCGCCACCTCATGGTGAGGGCGCCTCAGAGCCCATCTCCGACCCGTTTTCGCCATGTACCTTTCTTTTGTTATGAAAATTTTAGCTATATAATCCCTCGGATCCCCCAAGGTCCGTATATCGTTTTCTCGTCGTATTTTCGTTTAGATCTATTTCTGTCAGATTTCATCTTCAGATTTAGAGCCACAATGTCCTCTTCCGGACCCTCCAAGGACAGCTTTTTGGTGAACGTTGTCAACCCGTACATTAATGAATTGAAGATGCATCCCCAAGAGTTGCTTCCCAAGGATGGGATGGTGAAGAAAGAAGATGTTAGAGGTCCTAAAGGAGAAGGAATTATGGAAGTGTCGGAGGGCTGCCCCCGGGTAGGGCCAAGCTTGGTATGAAATGGTGTCAAAGGAGTGGACACCGAGATACTGTTGACTGAGTTCAGTACCCGGACCGAGTTACTATTACCGAGATGGAGCTATCTCGGTAAGAGGTACCAGGTGTGATACCTTGCAGGTGGATACCCCCCCGGGTTATCTGAGTTACACTTGGAGAATCAGGGTTACATGAAGAACCAGCTATCCCGGATCAAGGTCAATGGAGTAGGTGAAATCCCGAAGATCGTGGGAGAGTAGGCGCGTGCGGTTCAACTTACAAGACGAATGATGTAGAAGCGTACATGGCCACAATGTAGGGTATGGGTGAGGCCACGTCCTGTCTCTGAAAAGAGGGACAGGACACCACAGCGGATACGGAGGAGACGACTTTCGGCACCGTGTCAGCAGGTGTGCACTACGGCGCAGTGTTCTCCGCCTAACCCTGTACGCTCTGTCAGTGGCCACCGGCATATAAGGTGGCCGCACCCCTCCTGCGTGAGGGACAACCCAGACGAGGAAACCAGTAGACATTTTCCACCCCTTAGAGAGAAAGAGAGAAAGAGAGCCAGAGAGCTTCTTCTTCCTCTAGCTCAGAGAGCTTGAGGAACCCCATTGTAATCCGATTACCCACATATATTGAGACAGACAAGAAGGAGTAGGGGTTTTACCTCCACACGAGGGCCCTGAACCTGGGTAGATCCTTGTGTTTGCGGTGCAGTGAGCGCACCACTTGGTGTGCAATCCCTCCCTGGGTACCCACAGTGTCCATCGGCCCCTATCTCAAGCCATCCCATGGCATCTGTTGTGACGCCACCACGATATGAAGCTAGGATGGAAGAGCTGGAGCAAGAAGTCTTTAGGTACAGGAAGATGGCGGAGCGTGAAGTGGACATCATCCACAGAATAAGTGCAGAAATAATTGTTGAGCACAAGAAGGAGACTGCCAAGCTTTAGGAGGATATCTTCTTGCTCCAAGAGGCCACCAAAAAATTACAAGCACAACTCTACGACGTGCAGAATCAAAACTTATGATGATGGGAAGGATTCACCACCACCACCGAAGGAGTAATTCGTCATTGGTATTGGCATCCCTTTGGCTTGTTCCAAGCTTGGGGGAATGCCGCGATATCACTCTTTCACCTTTTTTTTACTTTTTAGTAGAGTCATATCATGAATAGATAAGTTATCATATAGGATGGTTTGGAATGTGGAATTATCTCTCATTTAGTTGGTTATCTATGTATCCCTTGGTGTGATTTGCCGTTATGGAATATTAATGAGAAGTTTTATCATTTACTTTCTGCATACCTTATTTTAGTTTGGAATTTCTCTTATATGATTAATCTTGTTGTTAGGGTTGGTATCACTATGGGAGCATGATGTCTATGCACGCTTCTATTCTTGTAGACAGTGTTGGGCCTCCAAGTGCAGAGGTTTGTAGAACAACAGAAAGTTTCCCTTAAGTGGATCACCCAAGGTTTATCGAACTCAGGGAGGTAGATGTCAAAGGTATCCCACTCAAGCAACCCTGCAATTGCGATACAAGAAGTCTATTGTGTCCCCAACACACCTAATACAATTGTCAGTTGTATAGGTGCACTAGTTCGGCGAAGAGATAGTGAAATACAAGTATTATGGATGATTGTAAGTGAAAATAGCAATCTGAAATAAAAATGGTAGCAAGCAAACATGTAGCAAAACTGATTGGAAACGGTGTTTCAATTCTTAGAAACAAGGCCTAAGGATCATACTTTCACTAGTGAACACTCTTAACAATAATACCATAATTGAATGCATAAATATCATCTCTACACTATGCTACTCCGAACCACTCTCCGGTCGGATAACAAACACCAATCATTTCATAGGGCTATAAGACCACTCCTTAGTGTTCACATTTCCCCATCTAGGCAATCCCCACGCTATCACCATGAGACCTAAATGGTTCCAAACAAACACCACAATTTCATAGTGTCATCCAACACAAAATATAAATATCATGCTAAACCACATTGTGCACACACTGTCAGCATTACACCGTGATCAAAGTGTCTACGAAGATCTCATAACAAAACCACTTGAGTAGCATAATAAATGAAGAGTAGCACCTACTTATTCAACTAGATTACAAAGCTCATGATCACATAAAGATTACACCATGGGAGAGAGAGATGAGACACATAGCTACCGGTAGAGCCCTCAGCCCCGGGGGAGAACTAGTCCCTCCTCATCATAGGAGAAAGAAACGACGATGAAGATGGCGGCGGAGTCGATGAAGATGGCTTCGGGGGCACTTCCCCATCCCGGCGGGGCGCCGTAACAGAGATTTATGTCCCCCAAAACTTGTCGGCGGCGGCGGTGGAGCTGCGATACTTTTCGTGGAAGGGGGCCGATTGATTTAGGGTTTATGCATCGGGGGATTATATAGGAGAGAGGGCAATGTCGGTGGGCAGCCAGGGGGCCCACACCACCCTTGGGTGCAGCCAGAGGAGGAATCGCGCCCCCTATGGTGTGGCCCCCCTCTGGGTCTCCTTTGGACTCTGTTGATGCTTTGGGAATTCTAAGACTCCAGGATTTTGTTTCGTCCAATTCCGAGAATATTTCCAGAACAACTTTTTTGAAACTTAAAACAACAGAAAACTAGAACTGGCTTTGTGGCATCTTGTCAATAGGTTAGTCCCAGAAAATCCATAAAAATTACATAAAGTGTATAAGAAACATGTAGCATATGTCAAGAAAACAACATGTAACATCGGAAATTATAGATACATTTGAGACGTATCAAGCATCCCCAAGCTTAGTTCCTACTCGTCCTCGAGTAGGTTAACGATAAAAACGAATAATTTCTGAGGTGACATGCTACCAACATAAACTTGATCTAATAATGTAAAGTGTGTAAACTAAGATAAAATGAGTAAAGGTTGTTGTTTATAGTTGATATAGAGTAATGTATAAACCATTAAGAAGAACGAAGTAAAACTTTTTAACGATCAATACTAAAAACAATCCACTGTGCGAAATATATTAAAGATGATTTAAGCTTCAAGAACAACAATATAATCATCCTAAGCATCCAACTCTCACAACAACTCATGTTAGGATCAAGTCAAGCGACAACAATGCACACATGGAAAAATCATCAAGCTATTTGGTCACTCAAAACAAGCAAGCATTTTGCATTGGTTCCCGGCACCAGGATGGTATGGCTAAAAGAACATTATGGGGGGTTTGGAAGGTCAATGGAAGAAGGTACCAAACAGATGAAAGTGATCATTAGACAAGAGGAAGTCTTATAATCGAAGCTATGCAAGGAGTAGTGATTGCCACACAACGGATGCACATAGAGCTATAAGTGTATGGAAACTCTCCAATGGAACTATTGGGGGTGCATCCAACTTGCTTTCTCACGAAGACCTAGAGCACTTTTGAGGAGGCTCATCATTGGAATATACAAGCCAAGTTCTATAATGTAAGTTCCCCACATAGTTATGCAAGTCATAAAATTAAAAATCTCTCCAAACTGAAGTATTGGTGCTAACTAAGCACAAGTGTGGAATAAATGATAGTAGTGCTGCCCCCTCTCTCTTTATTATCTCTCTTTTGCCCTCTCTTTTTTTCTTTTTGGGATTTTCTCTTTTTTTTATATAACCTCACTGGTAGGGGCAACACTCCATTTCACAATGAATCATCACACTTTTAGTACTCATTACTGAAACTGAAATATCTCTGATGTATTAAACTAAATGCTCCTGCCAGTGTAGCAGTATTCAAAATAACAATGGAACATGTGACAACTAACATAATGATGATGTATGTTGTATGGCAATATATCTACGAATGGCTATGGAAATGCCATGATAGGTAGGTATGGTGGCTTTTTTGAGGAAGATATTTTAGGCTTATGTGTAGAAGAACAAAGTCCTCCCACGGGGTTTGGATGCATGGGCGAAGTTTGCACCAACTCCCAATGTGAGAATGGGCAATGCACAGTACCGAAGAGGCTAGCAAATATGGATGGTGGAAGTGCCAGAAAACCGCAACTTAGAACTCACAAGTTAAAAGATTACATCTAGAAATTCGATTATCCAAGGCATAATGAAGATCACTCCAAGTGGGTTCGTGGAAGTTACAAGTCACTGTTGGCTACCCTGACCGTAGTGTGTAACAAAAAATCATTTAGATTGTTATCAGCAGAGGAAGTCATATACCATTATACTGTCAAGTGGTTTTTCGAGTATGGCACGGTTTCAAGCTTCTAGACCAACCATTAATTGTTTTTACTTCACTGGACCAGAAGGTTTACTATTAATCATATTAATATCTCAAAACAACATCAAATAATCAAGTGAAACAGTTTAATGACACACTAGAGCATGCAAACTTTTCCAACATACTGTCTACCACATGTAGCAATTTCTATTTCCGTCAAACACCAAACAACAAAAACTCTCCATCTAATATAGAAATGAAACAAAAGAGTACTAACATAACTCTACTAGAACTAACAGCTCTGAATAAGAGGCATGAAAACAAGAGCTAAGAGGATTTGCAGCAGCTAGAAGAAAAACTAAGAATACGAGCAAGTATTCATATGAAAAAGCGGACCGTGTCTCTCTCCCACACAAGAATGTTGGGTTCCAACTATATTTATTGTAGCAAGGAAAACAAAACCAAAAACAAACATACGTGTAACACCTGGGGTGTTATCCCTAATTTTAGAAAATTGGTTGTTTTCCTTTTTGGCATTGCATCACATGCATCATCTGCACATTGTTTGCAAACCAATTCAAAAACCAAAACAAAAATTCAAATCCATTTAAAAAATTTCAAACAATGCACCTGTGTTTTTCAAACTCAAATTGTTTTTCAATATAAGTTGATTGGAATTAATTTTGCTTTGTTATTTCAAAAACCATCCTTTATGAAACCCTATTTGAAATTAAAATGGCAAATTCAAATCAATTTGGCAATTTGAATTTTTTTAAAATAAAGTTCACAAACCTTGGCCTCACTGTTTTGTAAATCAATAAAAAATATTTCATAAAAGCTAAAACCCTAACACCTACTTCCTTTTTCTCTCTCTTTCTTTCCTACAAAAATATGTAAACAGAAAAAAAAAGATGAGGTGGGGAGGCAGGCCACAAAACGGCCCACCTACAACCCACCGTAGCACCCCAGCCCACCTTGCCCTTCTCCCTCGTACGGACGCAGAGGAGAACTTCCTGTCGCTGTCCCAACCCCCACGCCATGGTCCCCTCCACCCTCCTCCTTATCTACCCGAGAGAGAGGAACCCTAGCCCCAGCTCTTCCCTTCTCCCTCTCCCTCCTCCAGCCGCCGATCCCCTTCTCCTCTTCCTCCCCTGTAACTGATCCCTCTGAACTTCTCTGAAAACCGAGAAAATACACCGGAGTTCCTCCTCCGATTAGCGCCGCCTCCGACCTCGCCGTGCACGAACGACGACACCGCGCCCCTCCCGGTGAGCCACCCTTCCAATTCCCTTCGAAATCCGACCCTTTAACGCTCCGTGACGTTGATTCATTTTCTGAACAATCCTTTGCATGCCATGAACGAGCTCGAGCTGTGCACAAGTTGCGGATCCGCTGCCTTAGCCTTTCCCTAGCATCACAACTCGCGGCTGTAGCGCACCACACACCACACGTCCTCGCACCCACTGCATGCTTGCCCGCACCGTCGCCCTCCAGATGGACCCAAGGAGTCGAGCAGCGCTGCTGCTAGTTCTATGTCGCTCGATGGTTACATACCTGAAGAACTGCCTGGTTTCGATCCAAAAATATTCAGTTAACCCGGACTGTTTATCTCATGTCACGTATGATTTGTATTCCATCAGTACCGGCACACAAGCCTAGTGGCTGGCCATCTGCGCTGCACACCCTAGGTCCCGGGATCAAATCCCCGAGGGGACACCCTTTTATGTTTTATTTTCGTTTCTGTCAACTCTGAATCCTTCTTCAGTTCGTCAGTTAAACTATCGCAGTGTCACACTTGATCCTCTGTTCGCACTGTACCCAATCACGACAGCGCACATAGCCTAGTGGCAGCGCAAACGAGCTGCACTCCCTGGATCCCGAGTTCGAATTCCCCCCCCCCCCCCGGCGCAAAGCCACCTCCTTTTTCTCAGCCTTTTTCTTTTTTTCTCTCGAATTTCAGGAAGGTAGATCTGAGGCCTTAATTGTAAAATCAATAACAAATTGAATAATGATCCAATTTCAATGATTCAAGTTTCTGTGGATTCAGAATCTTGTGCTCTTTCTGTTAATGTCAAGTTTGCCACATGTTTCTGTAATAATTTTTGCACTAAATAATTAAATACAGAAAATGCAATAAAAATTTGAAACTTGGGAATTTCATAACTTGAGTTCTGTTCATCCAAATTGAGCAAACTTGGGCTCTAAAAATTTGTCTTAACAAACTCTACACATTGGTATTTTATTTGGCCACAACTGAACTAATTTTGAACATGTTTCCCTCTGTTTACTAAAAAGGGCAGAATAAAATGCTTATGAAAAATTACATAATAAATTCAATAATGATCCAAAAATTATGTTTAATAGCTCAAATTGTTCATTGAAACATTTTATACATGTTTTCAACCTTTTCAATGCAATTTTTTTACTGTTTTCCCTAATTAAAAGTGGTGCAATAATTCAATGCTTTAATTAAACCTTTTAAATTGCAAAATTCATAACTTGGGCAATTCAAATCCAATTCCAACATGTAAAATATGTTTTCCATCCCATTTTTCATGAACTTTGCAAATGTCAACCTTGTTTTCTGTTTTGAATAATTTAAATTGCTGAAAACAACTGTTTCTTAATTAATGCATTTAAAATTGTCAAATTAATAACTTGCTCATCTAAAATCCAAATTCAACAAATGAAATATGTATTCCATCTAAAATTTTGTGTTCTTTCCAACTATGAATTTTGTTATCTATTTTGAACAATTTAAATTGATGAAAACAACAAATGCTGGTGTAACTCATTTAAGAAGCCAAATTTCATAACTTAATAAATAAAATTCTAAACTTGGTAAACACCTTTTCAAACTGAAACTATTGTTGTTTTCTTATTGTTTTCATCATCCATGCATCATTCTAATCAACTTTCACATGATGGTTATTTGTAGATCATTTAATTCAACATTAATTCATGGGCTTTTCCATATGCAATCCAAATTGCATATGGGCCCATTTAAATATGTTTACCATGTCAACTAGTTTATTTTGATGCACCCCTTTAACTTGTCATGCATATAAAATAGGATCATGCTGGATCTTTTGCCGTAGTAGTAATTGTTGCATCCGGTGTTTGTTCTAGTTCGTTGCTTCTTCGTGGATAGGACGCTAAGATGATGTGAGCAACGACAAGTTCTGCAGATGTACCTCTACTTGCTGGATCTCAGGCAAGTATACTCACTTGCTACCTATGGCTGCCTTTCATCACTTGTTACCGATTCTTTCCGTTGTCTTTATGCTAGCCTTATGATTTCGTTGCTTGTGTTCCGATCCTTGCAACCATGATAGAGCCTTCCTTCCACTTCCTATTAACTGTTGTTTGTTTACCTTGTTGGCCCTCGTGTCGTAGTTGCATGCTTAGTGTTGTTTGCGCTCAAGTCTTGTTGTCCTTTTTCATATCACCTGTTTAGTTTGATAGTTGGGTTTCAACTCAATCAACTTCATGTTAATGTTTTGGGTAATAATAATTTGATGATAAGGCACCGGTAGGAGGCCCGGCGTGGTTTTGAGGCCTGCTAGTGTCGACCTTAATTAGGAAAAGGGTCTTGTCCATTGATCCATGATGAGCGCACTAACCGCATGTGGGAAGCGAGTATGGGCGCCCCCCACAACTTTGATTTGATTCGCATCTCGTTCAAATCGCCTCATTTAGTTTGGGTTTTCCATTTGCCGCATGCATATGCAGGTGCGAACCCTTGGCGCCAGGGTGGAACTTTTGTAGTCGGAATTTAGGGAGACACGTTCTTAGAGTGCTATGAGGGTCCCCTTTTCTTCGTGGGGCTCGATTAGCCATGCGCTCAATTGCACGGGGTTCTTTGGGCTTGATGCGAAGAAGAGTTGGGTTGTGTTGAGTGGCCTGCTTGGTGGGTTTGCTCCCCGCCTGGCGGGTCATTCTTACGTGTACGGCCAAAAATTGTGCATCCCTGCAGGGTTAAATCTTCTCGAGAAGCCGTGTTGTCCGCGGTTATGGATGACTTGGTGAAAGTGTTGGCTAACAAGTACTCAGACAACTTACACTTAACGATGATAACTTGACTAGTAATATAGATTACCTCCACCTTAAAATGATGTCACCTTAATCAACAGTGTGAGTTTCCTTGGGTTGCTTCCTTAGTAGGGGGTAACATTGGATGGGTATTGTTTGGTGAGTAGTTATAGTTGGTTTCGTCGCGCTATCTTATCCCTTTCTTTTAGCAAGATGTTGTAGCGCGTCTCTGTAGTTCTGTAGTTGGTTAGTGCAGCCCGCTGCCGCTTTCTTTGCAATAATCCCTTCCTTTCCGTTGTACCCAAAGTATTTGTATCTTGTGATGATTGGTTACGCTGGTATCTTGTGAGTATGGTTTATCCACTTGCCAGTACTTAACCGTACTGACCCACGAATCCCTTTCGTGGCTGCATATTCCATATTGCAGTCAACAGGTTTGAAGTCTGACGACGTTAGCTTGGGAATCCCTCCGGCTTGGCCTGGGCAGGGATTGGACGCCATCGGTTATCTTCAGGACTCTTAGTCCAATTTGTATCTTGTCCGTAGTCGGACGCTATGTTGTTTCTTCCGCTGTTATTTGGATCTTTGTATTGTATCAGTTGTATCCTTGACTCGTTTGAGTCGTCTTGTATATATCTCTTCTGTTGTTGTTGCGGAATATTCGTGAACTGTTGTAATGTTATCACAAGTGGCAACCTGGAATCGGTTATTATGTGGATTTTGGCGGGAATGCTGAAATCTGCATAGTGCCCGATCTCGGGGCGTTCACAAATGGTATCAGAGCATGGTTTCCGATTCCCAAAGTTGTTTCGATACGAATGGTTATCGAAGCAACGGGTCCGCAAAGCCTGTAGGATAACCTCGCTAACGGTCGTTGTTTCTAGAGTGTCAAAAACTATTTGTGCAAAACCTGTTTTGGAAACATCTCAATAGGATTCTTGTTTTCTCCTTATCTCTATTCTATTTCCCCTCCCATCTTATTAGTTTTGGAGTCTCCCCCCTTGTCTATCTTTCAAAGTGTTAGGATCCTACGTGGGTGGACGTTTTCTGAGCCTTTAACCTAATAGGTTCGATCATCGGAAGATTCCTGGTGGAAGAACATCGTCATCAGCCCGAGCAAGATTCCCTTGTTAGTGGTGTCGAGGAGATCAACTGGAAGCATGAAGAATCGATAGTCGAACTTCTTTCCCCTCCCGGGTTAGGGGGTGGATTGCGAGGGCGCAATCCCTTGTTAGTGGTGTCATCTGTAACACCTGGGGTGTTATCCCTAATTTTAGAAAATTGGTTGTTTTCCTTTTTGGCATTGCATCACATGCATCATCTGCACATTGTTTGCAAACCAATTCAAAAACCAAAACAAAAATTCAAATCCATTTAAATTTTTTTAAACAATGCACCTGTGTTTTTCAAACTCAAATTTTTTTTCAATATAAGTTGATTGGAATTAATTTTGCTTGGTTATTTCAAAAACCATCCTTTATGAAACCCTATTTGAAATTAAAATGGCAAATTCAAATCAATTTGGCAATTTGAAATTTTTGAAAATAAAGTTCACAAACCTTGACCTCACTGTTTTGTAAATCAATAAAAATTATTTCATAAAAGCTAAAACCCTAACACCTACTTCCTTTTTCTCTCTCTTTCTTTCCTACAAAAATATGTAAACAGAAAAAAAAACAAAGATGAGGTGGGGAGGCAGGCCACAAAACGGCCCACCTACAACCCACCGTAGCACCCTAGCCCACCTTGCCCTTCTCCCTCGTACGGACGCAGAGGAGAACCTCCTGTCGCTGTCCCAACCCCCACGCCATGGTCCCCTCCACCCTCCTCCTTATCTACCCGAGAGAGAGGAACCCTAGCCCCAGCTCTTCCCTTCTCCCTCTCCCTCCTCCAGCCGCCGATCCCCTTCTCCTCTTCCTCCCCTGTAACTGATCCCTCTGAACTTCTCTGAAAACCGAGAAAATACACCGGAGTTCCTCCTCCGATTAGCGCCGCCTCCGACCTCGCCGTGCACGAACGACGACACCGCGCCCCTCCCGGTGAGCCACCCTTCCAATTCCCTTAGAAATCCGACCCTTTAACGCTCCGTGACGTTGATTCATTTTCTGAACAATCCTTTGCACGCCATGAACGAGCTCGAGCTGTGCACAAGTTGCGGATCCGCTGCCTTAGCCTTTCCCTAGCATCACAACTCACGGCTGTAGCGCACCACACACCACACGTCCTCGCACCCACTGCATCCTTGCCCGCACCGTCGCCCTCCAGATGGAGCCAAGGAGTCGAGCAGCGCTGCTGCTAGTTCTATGTCGCTCGATGGTTACAGACCTGAAGAACTGCCTGGTTTCGATCCAAAAAAATTCAGTTAACCCGGACTGTTTATCTCATGTCACGTATGATTTGTATTCGATCAGTACCGGCACACAAGCCTAGTGGCTGGCCATCTGCGCTGCACACCCTAGGTCCCGGGATCAAATCCCCGAGGGGACACCCTTTTATGTTTTATTTTCGTTTCTGTCAACTCTGAATCCTTCTTCAGTTCGTTAGTTAAACTATCGCAGTGTCACACTTGATCCTTTGTTCGCACTGTACCCAATCACGACAACGCACATAGCCTAGTGGCAGCGCAAACGAGCTGCACTGCCTGGATCCCGAGTTCGAATTCCCCCCCCCCCCCCCCGGCGCAAAGCCACCTCCTTTTTCTCAGCCTTTTTCTTTTTTTCTCTCTGATTTCAGAAAGGCAGATCTGAGGCCTTAATTGTAAAATCAATAACAAATTGAATAATGATCCAATTTCAATGATTCAAGTTTCTGTGGATTCAGAATCTTGTGCTCTTTCTGTTAATGTCAAGTTTGCCACATGTTTCTGTAATAATTTTTGCACTAAATAATTAAATACAGAAAATGCCATAAAAATTTGAAACTTGGGAATTTCATAACTTGAGTTCTGTTCATCCAAATTGAGCTAACTTGGGCTCTAAAAATTTGTCTTAACAAACTCTACACATTGGTATTTTATTTGGCCACAATTGAATTAATTTTGAACATGTTTCCCTCTGTTTACTAAAAAGGGCAGAATAAAATGCTTATGAAAAATTACATAATAAATTCAATAATGATCCAAAAATTATGTTTAATAGCTCAAATTGTTCATTGAAACATTTTATACATGTTTTCAACCTTTTCAATGCAATTTGTTTACTGTTTTCCCTAATTAAAAGTGGTGCAATAATTCAATGCTTTAATTAAACCTTTTAAATTGCAAAATTCATAACTTGGGCAATTCAAATCCAATTCCAACATGTAAAATATGTTTTCCATCCCATTTTTCATGAAGTTTGCAAATGTAAACCTTGTTTTCTGTTTTGAATAATTTAAATTGCTGAAAACAACTGTTTCTTAATTAATGCATTTAAAATTGTCAAATTAATAACTTGCTCATCTAAAATCCAAATTCAACAAATGAAATATGTATTCCATCTAAAATTTTGTGTTCTTTCCAACTATGAATTTTGTTATCTATTTTGAACAATTTAAATTGGTGAAAACAACAAATGCTGGTGTAACTCATTTAAGAAGCCAAATTTCATAACTTAATAAATAAAATTCTAAACTTGGTAAACACCTTTTCAAACTGAAACTATTGTTGTTTTCTTATTGTTTTCATCATCCACGCATCATTCTAATCAACTTTCATATGATGGTTATTTGTAGATCATTTAATTCAACATTAATTCATGGGCTTTTCCATATGCAATCCAAATTGCATATGGGCCCATTTAAATATGTTTACCATGTCAACTAGTTTATTTTGATGCACCCCTTTAACTTGTCATGCATATAAAATAGGATCATGCTGGATCTTTTTCCGTAGTAGTAATTGTTGCATCCGGTGTTTGTTCTAGTTCGTTGCTTCTTCGCGGATAGGACGTTGAGATGATGTGAGCAACGACAAGTTCTGCGGATGTACCTCTACTTGCTGGATTCCAGGCAAGTATACTCACTTGCTACCTATGGCTGCCTTCATCACTTGTTACCGATTCTTCCCGTTGCCTTTATTCTAGCCTTATGATTCGATGCTTGTGTCTCGATCCTAGCATATGTTTACCTTGCAACCATGATAGAGCCTTCCTTCCACTTCCTATTAACTGTTGTTTGTTTACCTTGTTGGCCCTCGTGTCGTAGTTGCATGCTTAGTGTTGTTTGCGCTCAAGTCTTGTTGTCCTTTTTCATATCACATGTTTAGTTTGATAGTCGGGTTTCAACTAAATCAACTTCATGTTAATGTTTTGGGTAATAATAATTTGATGATAAGGTACCGGCAGGAGGCCCGGCGTGGTTTTGAGGCCTGCTAGTGTCGACCTTAATTAGGAAAAGGGTCTTGTCCATTGATCCATGATGAGCGCACTAACCGCATGTGGGAAGCGAGTATGGTCGCCCCCCGCAACTTTGATTCGATTCGCATCTCGTACAAATCGCCTCATTTAGTTCGGGTTTTCCATTTGCCGCATGCATATGCAGGTGCGAACCCTTGGCGCCAGGGTGGAACTTTTGTAGTCGGCATTTAGGGAGACACGTTCTTAGAGTGCTATGAGGGTCCCCTTTTCTTCGTGGGGCTCGATTAGCCGTGCGCTCAATTGCACGGGGTTCTTTGGTCTTGATGCGAAGAAGAGTTGGGTTGTGTTGAGTGGCCTGCTTGGTGGGTTTGCTCCCCGCCTGGCGGGTCATTCTTACGTGTACGGCCAAATTGGTGCATCCCTGCAGGGTTAAATCTTCTCGAGAAGCCGTGTTGTCCGCGGTTATGGATGACTTGGTGAAAGTGCTGGCTAACAAGTACTCAGACAACTTACACTTAACGATGATAACTTGACTAGTAATATAGATTACCTCCACCTTAAAATGATGTCACCTTAATCAACAGTGTGAGTTTCCTTGGGTTGCTTCCTTAGTAGGGGGTAACATTGGATGGGTATTGTTTGGTGAGTAGTTATAGTTGGTTTCGTCGCGCTATCTTATCCCTTTCTTTTAGCCAGATGTTGTAGCCCGTCTCTGTAGTTCTGTAGTTGGTTAGTGCAGCCCGCTGCCGCTTTCTTTGCAATAATCCCTTCCTTTCCGTTGTACCCAAAGTATTTGTATCTTGTGATGATTGGTTACGCTGGTATCTTGTGAGTATGGTTTATCCACTTGCCAGTACTTAACCGTACTGACCCACGAATCCCTTTCGTGGCTGCATATTCCATATTGCAGTCAACATGTTTGAAGTCTGACGACGTTAGCTTGGGAATCCCTCCGGCTTGGCCTGGGCAGGGATTGGACGCCATCGGTTATCTTCAGGACTCTTAGTCCAATTTGTATCTTGTCCGTAGTCGGACGCTATGTTGTTTCTTCCGCTGTTATTTGGATCTTTGTATTGTATCAGTTGTATCCTTGACTCGTTTGAGTCGTCTTGTATATATCTCTTCTGTTGTTGTTGCGGAATATTCGTGAACTGTTGTAATGTTATCACAAGTGGCAACCTGGAATCGGTTATTATGTGGATTTTGGCGGGAATGCTGAAATCTGCATAGTGCCCGATCTCGGGGCGTTCACAATACGCTCCAAGCAAAGTGCATATGATGTGACCGAATAAAAATATAGTTTCACTAGAAGTGACCTGATAAGTTGTTGATGAAGAAGGGGATGCTTTGGGCAACTGTAACATCCCAGTGTTTGGGAAGTTATAAGGATATAAATTTAATATGTGCATTTGCAAAGCATGCATATAAAAGTATGGGAAATTTTGGCGCAGAAGTTTAAACAAAGAAAAGTGACCAAAGTTTCACTTGACATGATGAAATAGGTCTAGTTCATCTAGTCAAGAGTACATTTGGAATGATCTTTATAACAAGTATCTTAAGAAACCAAATCATTTGGTTACACAAACCATAAATTGGTTTTGACCAACACAAACTCTCAACAACCTTAACCACAAGTCTTTAAGTGACTTGGGATAATTCCTTAGGTATCTACAACCAAAGAGGGGTGAGTACCCAAAACACACAACTTATAAACATACTTTCCCCAATGAGTAATACACAATTGAACCATCTTCTCAACAGAGGTGTTATGTCCTCTCAAACAATACCTCTTAAAGTTATCAACCATTAACACCACATCTTTCCAAATTATTTAGTAACTACTAAGTTAACCTTCACATGTAAATAACAAAGGTTCAATAGAACACAACAGATACGAAAAAGTGTTAACTCAAAACCCACAAGTGGGAAATGACATAATAATTGTATTAACATATTTATCAAATATGTACATATCTCATCAACCATAAAAGAAGTACCTAAGAGAAGATATAAATCTTCTTCAACTATTGTTAAACCTTGATCATTACATATGATATTTCCAAACCTCTATATCTACATTAAGAATGACAAAGGTTATAAATTGAAGAATATAAAGTGACAATATGACACCTAAGAAAAACAACTAACAACTATGACATAAGTCATTAAACCCCAATAACCTTCATATGCTCATTGTTCCAACCATCTTATACAAGTGAGCATATGAAATCTCAACACATCAATGAACCATTTGATCAAATTACTATTAAGTCATCATTCCATAAGTATTCCACACCTCTACTCAAATTCAATAATTCCACAACTAAAGTATCTCTGAATACAACTAATGGATAACAACAAGTTATAACCTCTATTAGAGGAATTGAATTGAAAGATAAGTAAAACAAATCATGTATGAAACAAGTATCTACCTTTTGGGAAATAAAATAAGAAGTATATGGAAGGATAATAAAAGCATGAACTAACTCTTAATCTAGATCTTGTTATGTTGCCTAGACTATTTTATCTTGTTTCCAATCTTCTCAAAGTCATTCTACAAGAGAAGCACCCACAAGAAAAGAGGAACTACCACCAGAAGATCTTCAAGAAGATTCTCTAGAATGTTCTAGAAGTGTTATTCCAATCTATCATAAGTTCATTTGGAAACTCTTATATCTTGATCTGATCTTATTAACTCTCTGGAAATAGTGTGATATTCCAATGTTAGTGCTATATAAAAGTAGTTTGATAACAATACTAGCTACCTTGTTAGCAAATCACTTTTGTATACTCAAACACTTGAGTGTCATACACAAGAAAACATAAGATCATATAACCTAGTACATCTCATCCAATTGTATATGATTAGTAATTTGGAGGCAAGTCTGGCCCACTTGTAACACCTGGGGTGTTACCCTAATAGAGAGTGTTTGTTTCCTTTTGCTTTGCATCACATGCATCACATGAGCATTGCATTCTGTTTTTTCAAAACAAATCAAAATTCAAAACAATTTAAACTTTCACCCCTTGCTCAAAAATTTCCAATTTCAAACTTGCAAACTAAATCACTCATTTGTTTTTCAATAATTTGAAGTTGTTTTAATCCAATTGCCTGTTAATAAAATTTTCCCCTTTTGTTAAAAAAAACCCTAATGGCAATTCAAAAATTCAAAGCAAATCAATCTTATTTATCATATTTCAATATGGGTTTGAAAATTAAAATTTGGCAAACAAACTAATTTCAATAATGTTTGTATAATTGCTTGTTGCTTATTAAATAAAACTTGTTTAAACCCAAAATTCCAACTCATGAAAACTAACAAACCATTCTAATAATCTAATCCAATTAATAGTAGGGTCACCCTATTAAACCTGTTATTTTCTAATATTAATCAACTATTTGCAAATTATTCAAATTCAAACCATTTTGGCAAAACAACAACTAATTTGAAATTTCCAAAAACCAAGTTGTCATGGGGTAGATGTTGAGCTAACAAAACCCCATGAATTTTTCCTAATTTTTTAAAGTTCAAAACCCTAGCAATTGCTTCCTTTTTCCTTTCTCTACAAAAAAAAAGGAGAAGGAAATAAAATAAAAATGGAAAAGAAAAAATAGCAAAGGAGAAGGGCCAGCCCACCCCTTCCCCTTATTCCTCCCCCTAAGCCCACCTTTCTTTCCAGCCCGTTACCCTTTCCTGTCATCCTCTTCCTCGACGTCAGCAATGGTACGATCATCATCAGAACCGTAGATGATCTTCTCTCCCTCCCGATTGCTGCCAACCGAGCTCGAGCTCCCCCCTTAAAACCACCCACCACCCTAGCCTAGCCTAACCCTAGCCCCTCCTCCCAGCTAGCGCCGCCGTTTCCCTCTCTTCCCCCCCAAGTTTCCTCTGCTTCTTCTGAACTGCACGAGAGGGCCACCACCGGCCACCTCGAGGAGGATCCGCAGCCGGGAATGGAACCGGGGCGGTCCCCGGAGGCTCCTCGTGCCCTCGCCGCTTGCCGGGAGTCACCACGGATCCCGCGCCGTCGCCGGCAACTCCCTCCGTTTCTGCCTCGACGACTGAACGGCGACCACGAGCAGCAGGTGCGCTCCGCCTCCTTTCCTCCTTACGATCTCTCTCTGTCCGCCTACACACGCACCACACTCGGGCAACCGCAAGGACCAGCACGCCTAGCGCGCGACAGCAGCCGGCCACCGCTGCAGAGTCGTCGACGTTGTGCTTTTCTGCTGGAGTTGTATCTGAATTTTATTCAGGTTCAATGTCTAACACTAGCTGAACCACAAAAGGCCAACTCCTCCGTATCTGAACACAACAGCGAGCCACACTGCATTGGTTCAGTTCCGTGCGTGCAGCGAGGCAACCAGGGTTCGATCCCTGGGGACGCCCCCCACCTTTTTCACATTTTCCTTCCGCGCTGACCACTGGGCCCCACACGTCATACACACTCCTGCCACGCGCGCGAACAGTGGACACGCTGGCCCCGTGGCCCACCGTGCAGTGGCTGTGGCTAGCTGCTGCACGGTGCAAAAACATTTAATACGTTTCTGTTTTATTCTAAATGAATTTAAATTGCAGAAATAATCCCTAAAACTACACCTTTAATAACTTTTAATCCATAAATCTAATAAATAAAAGTTGTATATGTTTTCTGTTCCAAATTAATAGATCTATCCAAATAATCCATTTGTGCACTGTTTTGAAACTTCCAAATGTATTTAAAATTCAAATTTGAATAATTCAAATGCAAATTTCTAAATACCATAACTAATTCATTATTAATCCAAATAATGCAAATAAAATATGTTTTCCATACCATTTTGAATAACCTTTTCAAATATAAATTTTGTTTCATGGTTTGAATAAATTAAATTGCCTAAATAATTTAATACTTGGTTAATTCATTTAAAATTGATAAAATCATAATTTGCTCAAAATAAAATAATTTTGAACATGCAAAATATGTTTTCAAACCATCAAAGTGTGAACTTTTCAAATATGAATTTGAATTTATGTTTTGAACAAATAAAACTTCAATTAAATTCAAACTTGTTTTAAAATTCATTTAAAACTTGTTTACTATTGTTTAATTCCTAATTAAATCATCCTAACTCCAATTTCAATATTTGAAACATGTAATCCAACTAAAATTTGATGTTCTTTTCAAATATAAACTTTGCTATCTGTTTTGAACAATTAAACTTGATGAAAACAACAATTTCTTGTGTGACATGTTTAAGTAACCAAACTTTCCACCCTTAACCAATAATTTCCAAACTTGTTAAACCTTATTTCAATTGGTTCTATTGTTGTTATTTTGTTGTTTTCCTCATCCATGCCTCATCCTAAACCACTTTCACCTAATGATTAGTTGGAAAACAATTGTTTCAACCATAATTCATGGGCTGTTCATATGCAACTCAAATTGCATATGGGTCCATTTAAATTTGTTTATCTTGTCAACTAGTTTACCTTGATGTATCTTTAAACCTGTCATGCATCCATATCTTGATCATGCTGGATCTTTTGCCGTAGTAGTAATTGCTGCATCCGGTGTTTGTTTGAGGTTCATTGCTTCTTCCCGGATAGGACGTTGAGATGATGTGAGCAACGACAAGTTCTGCTACCTTGCGGGATCTCAGGCAAGTATACTCACTTGCTGCCAAATGGCTGCCTTTCATCACTTGTTACCGATACTTTCCGTTGTTCTGTTCTGCTAGCCTTAGTAGTAGTTGTTTCTGTTACGAACCCATCACATGAATCCCTTAACCTTGATATTGCCTCACCTCCATACCTATAACCATTGCTTGTTGCCCGTGTCTTACTAGCATGCTTAGGGTTGTTTTGCTCGAGTCTGTTACCCGTTACTTTCTGTTACTACTTCATTATGTTCTGGGGGCTCGATGTTTAATCAATCAATCATGCTAATGTTATTGTTAATAATAATTTGATGATAAGGCACCGGCAGGAGGCCCTTTGTGGTTTTGAGGCCTGCTAGTGTCGACCCTAATAGGAAAAGGGTCTTGTCTACTGATCCATGATGAGCGCACTAACCGCATGTGGGAAGCGAGTATGGGCGCCCCCCTCAATTTGATTCGATTCGCATCTCGTCCAAATCGCCTCATTTAGTTCGGGCTTTCCATTTGCTGCATGCATGATCTTGCGAGCCCTTGGATCCCGGGTGGAACTTTCGTAGTCGGCATATAGGAGGACACGTTCTTAGAGTGCTATGAGGGCCCATTTTCTTCTGGGCTCGATTAGCCGTGCGCCTAAGGTGCTTTGGGCTTGATGCGAAGAAGAGTTGAGTTGTGTTGAGTGCCCCGCTTGGTGGAAGGGCCTTTCCATCTGGCGGGTTATTCATGCGTGTACGGCCAAATTGGTGCAACCCTGCAGGGATAATCTTCTCGAGAAGCCGTGTTTTCCGCGGTTATGGATTACTTGGTGAAAGTACTGGCTAACAAGTACTCAGGACAACTTAAACATAATGATCAAACATGTTACACCCAATGATTAATAACTTGACTAGTAATAGGTTTATTCACACAATAACTTGATTCACCTCTAATACAACTGTGTGAGTTATCCTCGGATTGCTTCTTCGGATAAGGGGCGAGATCCAGGATGGGTTTGTTTGGAGTTACTTCCAGTTGGTTACAATACTCGATCTTATCTCCTTTCTGATAGCCGGAAGTTGTAGTATCTCTCTGTAGTTGGTTTGTGCAGCCTGCTGTCGCTTATTTGCAATAACCCTTTCCTTTCCGTTGATCCTAAAGTATTTGTATCTTGTGATGACTGGCTACGCCGGTATCTTGTGAGTATGGGTTTATCCACTTGCCAGTACTTAACCGTACTGACCCACGAATCTCTTTCGTGGCTGCATATTCAACATTGCAGTCAACAGGTTTGAAGTCTGACGACGTTAGCTTGGGAATCCCTCCGGCTTGGCCTGGGCAGGGATTGGACGCTCCCGGTTATCTTCAGGACTCTTAGTCCAATTTGGATCTTGTCCGTAGCCGGACGCTATGTTGTTTCTTCCGCTGTTGTTTGGATCTTTGTATTGTATCAGTTGTATCCCTGGCTCGTTTGAGTCATCTTGTATCTATCTGTTACTGTTGTAATTGTGGATTATTCGTGAACTGTTGTAATGTTATCACAAGTGGCAACCTGGAATCGGTTATTATGTGGATTTTGGCGGGAATGCTGAAATCTGCATAGTGCCCGATCTCGGGGCGTCACAAATGGTATCAGAGCCTTGGTTCCGATTCCCGATATTGTTTCGATACGAATGGTTATCGAAGCAACGGGTCCGCAAAGCCTGTAGGATAACCTCGCTAACGGTCGTTGTTTCTAGAGTGTCAAAAACTATTTCTGCTAAACTACTTTGGAAACATCTCAATAGGATTCTTGTTTTCTCCTTATCTCTATTCTATTCCCCTCCCATCTTATTTGTTTTGGAGTCTTCCCCCCTTGACTATCTTTCAAAATGTTAGGGTCCTACGTGGGTGGACGTTTTCTGATCCCTTAACCTAATAGGTTCGATCATCGGAAGATTCCTGGTGGAAGAACATCGTCGTCACTCCGAGCAAGAATCTCTTGTTAGTGGTGTCGAGAAGCCCTTGTTAGTGGTGTCGAGGAGATCAACTGGAAGCACGAAGAATCGATAGTCGAACTTCTTTCCCCTCCCGGGTTAGCAGGTGGATTGCGAGGGCGCAATCCCTTGTTAGTGGTGTCGTCTGTAACACCTGGGGTGTTACCCTAATAGAGAGTGTTTGTTTCCTTTTGCTTTGCATCACATGCATCACATGAGCATTGCATTCTGTTTTTCAAAACAAATCAAAATTCAAAACAATTTAAACTTTCACCCCTTGCTCAAAAATTTCCAATTTCAAACTTGCAAACTAAATCACTCATTTGTTTTTCAATAATTTGAAGTTGTTTTAATCCAATTGCCTGTTAATAAAATTTTCCCCTTTTGTTAAAAAAAACCCTAATGGCAATTCAAAAATTCAAAGCAACTCAATCTTATTTATCATATTTCAATATGGGTTTGAAAATTAAAATTTGGCAAACAAACTAATTTCAATAATGTTTGTATAATTGCTTGTTGCTTATTAAATAAAACTTGTTTAAACCCAAAATTCCAACTCATGAAAACTAAGAAACCATTCTAATAATCTAATCCAATTAATAGTAGGGTCACCCTATTAAACCTGTTATTTTCTAATATTAATCAACTATTTGCAAATTATTCAAATTCAAACCATTTTGGCAAAACAACAACTAATTTGAAATTTCCAAAAACCAAGTTGTCATGGGGTAGATGTTGAGCTAACAAAACCCCATGAATTTTTCCTAATTTTTTAAAGTTCAAAACCCTAGCAATTGCTTCCTTTTTCCTTTCTCTACAAAAAAAAGAAAGGAGAAGGAAATAAAATAAAAATGGAAAAGTAAAAATAGCAAAGGAGACGGGCCAGCCCACCCCTTCCCCTTATTCCTCCCCCTAAGCCCACCTTTCTTTCCAGCCCGTTACCCTTTCCTGTCATCCTCTTCCTCGACGTCAGCAATGGTACGATCATCATCAGAACCGTAGATGATCTTCTCCCCCTCCCGATTGCTGCCAACCGAGCTCGAGCTCCCCCCTTAAAACCACCCACCACCCTAGCCTAGACTAACCCTAGCCCCTCCTCCCAGCTAGCGCCGCCGTTTCCCTCTCTTCCCCCCAAGTTTCCTCTGCTTCTTCTGAACTGCACGAGAGGGTTGCAGAGAGCAGGGAGCTCTCCACTGTTCCCCGTCACCCCCGCCACCACCGGCCACCTCGAGGAGGATCCGCAGCCGGGAATGGAACCGGGGCGGTCCCCGGAGGCTCCTCGTGCCCTCGCCGCTTGCCGGGAGTCACCACGGAGCCCGCGCCGTCGCCGGCAACTCCCTCCGTTTCTGCCTCGACGACTGAACGGCGACCACGAGCAGCAGGTGCGCTCCGCCTCCTTTCCTCCTTACGATCTCTCTCTGTCCGCCTACACACGCACCACACTCGGGCAACCGCAAGGACCAGCACGCCCAGCGCGCGACAGCAGCCGGCCACCGCCGCAGAGTCGTCGACGTTGTGCTTTTCTGCTGGAGCTGTATCTGAATTTTATTCAGGTTCAATGTCTAACACTAGCTGAACCACAAAAGGCCAACTCCTCCGTATCTGAACACAACAGCGAGCCACACTGCATTGGTTCAGTTCCGTGCGTGCAGCGAGGCAACCAGGGTTCGATCCCTGGGGACGCCCCCCACCTTTTTCACATTTTCCTTCCGCGCTGACCACTGGGCCCCACACGTCATACACACTCCTGCCACGCGCGCGAACAGTGGACACGCTGGCCCCGTGGCCCACCGTGCAGTGGCTGTGGCTAGCTGCTGCACGGTGCAAAAACATTTAATACGTTTCTGTTTTATTCTAAATGAATTTAAATTGCAGAAATAATCCCTAAAACTACACCTTTAATAACTTTTAATCCATAAATCTAATAAATAAAAGTTGTATATGTTTTCTGTTCCAAATTAATAGATCTATCCAAATAATCCATTTGTGCACTGTTTTGAAACTTCCAAATGTATTTAAAATTCAAATTTGAATAATTCAAATGCAAATTTCTAAATACCATAACTAATTCATTATTAATCCAAATAATGCAAATAAAATATGTTTACCATACCATTTTGAATAACCTTTTCAAATATAAATTTTGTTTCATGGTTTGAATAAATTAAATTGCCTAAATAATTTAATACTTGGTTAATTCATTTAAAATTGATAAAATCATAATTTGCTCAAAATAAAATAATTTTGAACATGCAAAATATGTTTTCAAACCATCAAAGTGTGAACTTTTCAAATATGAATTTGAATTTATGTTTTGAACAAATAAAACTTCAATTAAATTCAAACTTGTTTTAAAATTCATTTAAAACTTGTTTACTATTGTTTAATTCCTAATTAAATCATCCTAACTCCAATTTCAATATTTGAAACATGTAATCCAACTAAAATTTGATGTTCTTTTCAAATATAAACTTTGCTGTCTGTTTTGAATAATTAAACTTGATGAAAACAACAATTTCTTGTGTGACATGTTTAAGTAACCAAACTTTCCACCCTTAACCAATAATTTCCAAACTTGTTAAACCCTATTTCAATTGGTTCTATTGTTGTTATTTTGTTGTTTTCCTCATCCATGCCTCATCCTAAACCACTTTCACCTAATGATTAGTTGGAAAACAATTGTTTCAACCATAATTCATGGGCTGTTCATATGCAACTCAAATTGCATATGGGTCCATTTAAATTTGTTTATCTTGTCAACTAGTTTACCTTGATGCATCTTTAAACCTGTCATGCATCCATATCTTGATCATGCTGGATCTTTTGCCGTAGTAGTAATTGCTGCATCCGGTGTTTGTTTGAGGTTCATTGCTTCTTCCCGGATAGGACGTTGAGATGATGTGAGCAACGACAAGTTCTGCTACCTTGCGGGATCTCAGGCAAGTATACTCACTTGCTGCCAAATGGCTGCCTTTCATCACTTGTTACCGATACTTTCCGTTGTTCTGTTCTGCTAGCCTTAGTAGTAGTTGTTTCTGTTACGAACCTATCACATGAATCCCTTAACCTTGATATTGCCTCACCTCCATACCTATAACCATTGCTTGTTGCCCGTGTCTTACTAGCATGCTTAGGGTTGTTTTGCTCGAGTCTGTTACCCGTTACTTTCTGTTACTACTTCATTATGTTCTGGGGGCTCGATGTTTAATCAATCAATCATGCTAATGTTATTGTTAATAATAATTTGATGATAAGGCACCGGCAGGAGGCCCTTTGTGGTTTTGAGGCCTGCTAGTGTCGACCCTAATAGGAAAAGGGTCTTGTCTACTGATCCATGATGAGCGCACTAACCGCATGTGGGAAGCGAGTATGGGCGCCCCCCTCAATTTGATTCGATTCGCATCTCGTCCAAATCGCCTCATTTAGTTCGGGCTTTCCATTTGCTGCATGCATGATCTTGCGAGCCCTTGGATCCCGGGTGGAACTTTCGTAGTCGGCATATAGGAGGACACGTTCTTAGAGTGCTATGAGGGCCCATTTTCTTCTGGGCTCGATTAGCCGTGCGCCTAAGGTGCTTTGGGCTTGATGCGAAGAAGAGTTGAGTTGTGTTGAGTTCCCCGCTTGGTGGAAGGGCCTTTCCATCTGGCGGGTTATTCATGCGTGTACGGCCAAATTGGTGCAACCCTGCAGGGATAATCTTCTCGAGAAGCCGTGTTTTCCGCGGTTATGGATTACTTGGTGAAAGTACTGGCTAACAAGTACTCAGGACAACTTAAACATAATGATCAAACATGTTACACCCAATGATTAATAACTTGACTAGTAATAGGTTTATTCACACAATAACTTGATTCACCTCTAATACAACTGTGTGAGTTATCCTCGGATTGCTTCTTCGGATAAGGGGCGAGATCCAGGATGGGTTTGTTTGGAGTTACTTCCAGTTGGTTACAATACTCGATCTTATCTCCTTTCTGATAGCCGGAAGTTGTAGTATCTCTCTGTAGTTGGTTTGTGCAGCCTGCTGTCGCTTATTTGCAATAACCCTTTCCTTTCCGTTGATCCTAAAGTATTTGTATCTTGTGATGACTGGCTACGCCGGTATCTTGTGAGTATGGGTTTATCCACTTGCCAGTACTTAACCGTACTGACCCACGAATCTCTTTCGTGGCTGCATATTCAACATTGCAGTCAACAGGTTTGAAGTCTGACGACGTTAGCTTGGGAATCCCTCCGGCTTGGCCTGGGCAGGGATTGGACGCTCCCGGTTATCTTCAGGACTCTTAGTCCAATTTGGATCTTGTCCGTAGCCGGACGCTATGTTGTTTCTTCCGCTGTTGTTTGGATCTTTGTATTGTATCAGTTGTATCCCTGGATCGTTTGAGTCATATTGTATCTATCTGTTACTGTTGTAATTGTGGATTATTCGTGAACTGTTGTAATGTTATCACAAGTGGCAACCTGGAATCGGTTATTATGTGGATTTTGGCGGGAATGCTGAAATCTGCATAGTGCCCGATCTCGGGGCGTCACACCACTTGTTAACAAATTCTTCTTATATGCATATGGAAACTTGATGTCATAAAATACATCTACATTCTGTTTGGTGGGCGGATGGAACCCTGGTAAGATGAATAGGTCAAAGGAAGGTTCCATCTGAATGGGAAAGTATTACCTAGGAATTAACAACAACTTTCGTCAGGATTCTTGTGTCGTAAATACCGCGTTAACCATGGGTCTTCTATGGGGGGAGTAAGTCAGCTGTGATCTTCTCTCGTTCGCATGTTAACGGACTGCCAGAGACGTATGATGTAGGTCTTGCGGGACTACATGCACATGGGTGTGAGCCCTTACGTCCCACGGACTCTGGGGTCTATGAGTGTCTGCCAGGGGCGCGTAGGTATCCATCATGAGGGGTGGAATCAGGCGTTCAACCTGCTGGCGGAAATGGGTGGGCATGCATTGTGCGGAGAAGCACGGATTGGCTTGGACCAACAACCGGGCCCCACACCTGAGTGGGAGTGGACAAGAATGTACACCTGGTTGTGCAACATGGTTTTGGTCGTCCATGGGTAAAGTAACGCACCTCTGCAGAGTGTAAAAGGATGTGGCATGTTACCCCTTGTTCCGGGAAGGAGCTGCGAACGCCGCAGGAAAGGCAACTCCATGAAGTTCTAGTCCTATGAAGATCGGGCGGGCATAGTTTTCAGAATTAAAAGCAACCTCTTTGTAACATCCCAAGTCTGAAAAACAGCCTTTAGAATGTTTTGCTCTCTGTTATTTTATGTTTTGCATCATGGTATCATGTTGATTGCATTTGTTTTGTTTGTTTTCCATTTGTTTTCCAACTGTTTTCCTTTGTTTTCTATTTGAATTTCAACTCAAAATTCAAACCCTTTGTTTCATCCTTGTGATGTTACAATTTCTAAAATGTTATTTCAAATAAAACAACCAATTTGCTTTCATATCTTTCCACATTGATCAACTAATAATTTGGTGCTTTTATTTCAATCAATTAATTCCAAATCATTTCAAAATTCAAATCAAATCTTCAAAACATAAAACCACTTGAGTTTATAACAAATCTTTAAACCAACCAACTAATTTTAATCACTTAACAATAGGGGTTACCCTATTAAAATGCCTTGTTTTCATAATGTTGATCAATATCAAAATTCTTTTAATTATGGTTTCAAATACAAACAATTTTCAAAATGTCAAATTTTTGTAAACCAATCTTGGAAATGGATTTCTAATTACCTAAATAACCTAACCTAAATTTACTGGAATTTTTCCTAAATAAAATCTATCAATTTCTTCCAAAATTTGGTTTTCTACAAAAAAAAAAAAAACAAACGAAAATAATAAAAGAGAAACAGCTAGCAGCTAACTAACCTTTCTACCCCTGGCCCATTCTTTTTCTTTCCTACTCCAGCCCATCTAACCCAACCAGCCCAATACCCCTTCTCCTGTCGCTGTCGTCTTCCCCGAGGTGACGTCGTCTCTGTACGAACACCCAAACAGCCACACGATCGCCTCCTCCCCTCTGGATGCTTGCCGTACCAGTACCTCCTCCCTCTTATAATCCCCACCGATCTCTGCTAGCCCGCAAACCCTAGCTATTTTTCCCTAGCGCCGCCACCTTCCATTCGCCCACCCTGAGCCCCTCTGTTCTCTGAACCTGCAAAAGCACCACCGAGAGCAGAACCACCATCGCCTTTTCCCCTTAGCTCCGACCACCGTGGTAGCCTCGAGGGGCATCTGAGGAGGGGAATGGAGCCGCCTCGTTACCCTGAAGCCCCTCATCCTCTCGCCGCGTGCTGGGAGCCGTCGTAGACGCCGCGCCATCGCCGGGAAGGAGCCGCTGCTTCCTGCCGTCGGCAGCGTCGTCGACAGACAACCACGGTGAGCAGCGCCTCCTTTCTTCCCCTCGCCTCCTTCTCTCTGCCCTCGAGGCCCCGCGCCCAAGCACCGCATCACCCGCCGCCCTAGGCCGCCTCGCCCCGCAGCAATCGCGGCCACCACCGGCGAGCCCTGCCATCGCTGCCTTCTCCGTCGTGGTACAGAGGCAGAGACAGATCGGGTTCAGTTAGTTACAGGAAAAAAATACCCGAAACAGCACCTCATACCCCCCTCGAGTCCCTTCCTTTCACAAGCCACAGCACAGCCCCACTGGTTTGGTTCCCCAGCGCAATGCCAGAGGGGGTGGGTTCGAATCCCACCTCCCACCAATAAACCTTTTATTTTTCTTTGCAATGTTTTGGTACAGAAATTTACCAGAAATCACCAATAGGCCCCTGGCACTTAAAATCTAGCCCTGGAAAATATTTCCTAAGTCCCTAGATCATAAAAAATGGCAGATTTGCACTATTTCTTGTAAATGGCATAATAAATTCATTTCAACTCCAATTCCAACATTTTTTATATGTTTTCAATACCAAATTAAATGTTCTTTTCAAATATAAAATTTGTTTACTGTTTTGAATATTTTAAATTGGTGCAATATTTGAAAACTTGTCAAATTCACTTAAATTTGCAAAATTCATAACTTGCTCATAAAAATTCCAAATTTCACAAACCAAATATGTTTTCCAATCAATTTTTCATGTACTTTCCAAATATAAATTTTGTTTGCCTGTTTTGAATAATTTAAATTGCTGAAAACAACTGTTTCTTGTTTATTGCATTTAAAATTGCCAAAATAATAACTTGCTCATTTTAAATCCAATTTCCACAAATGAAATATGTTTTCCATGCAAAATTAAACCCTCTTCCCAAATATAAAATTTGTTTCATGTTTTGAATAATTAAAAGTGGTTAAATAATTTAAATCTTATTTAATTCATTTAATATTGTTAAATTCATAACTGATCAAAACAAATTCTTTTGGGACATATAAAATATGTTTTCAAACCATAAAAGCATAACATTTTCAAATATGAACTTCATCTAATGTTTTGAACAAATAAGAATTCAAATAAGTTCATGTTTGAATTAATTTCATTTAATTCTTGCTTACACTTGTTTAATTCATAAATAATTTATTTGAAATCCTTTTTCAACAAGTGAAACATGCAATCCACCTAAAATTGTGTGTTCTTATCAAATATGAACTTTGTTATCTATTTTGAACAATTAAAATTGATGAAAACTATAATTGCTTGTGTGACATCAATAAGGAACCAAAATTTCTTAACATGATAAATAAAATCCCACACTTGTTTTATTCCTTTTCCAATTGCATCTAAATTGTTTACTTCTTGTTATCATCATGCATGCATCATGTTTAACTACTTACACTTGTTAATCAAATGTAGATCATTGCTTCAACCTAAACCATTTGCATCCATATGCAATTCACATTGCATATGGATCCAATTAAATTGTGTTATCTTGTCAAGTAGTTTATTTTGATGCATCTATTAACATGACATGCATCATCCCATTGTTTGTGCACTATGCCATTATATTGATTGTTTATCTTTCTGCAATGTTTGTTTGCTTCTTCCTGGATATACGACGACGTTGAGACCGACGACACTTACGACATCCCTTCTAAGGATTTAGCTCAGTACCAGGCTACTGGGTTTCGCAGGCAAGTTATCACTCACATGAACCATTGTGTTCCTTTCAACATTGGATACCGATACTTTCCGTTGTTCCTTTTCTGCTAGCCTTAGTAGTAGTTGTTTCTGTTACGAACCTATCACATGAATCCCTTAACCCTGATATTGCCTCATCTCCCTTCCTACAACCCATTGTTTGAGCCAGTGTCTTACTAGCATGCTTAGGTTGCTTTGCTCGAGTCTGTTGCCCGTTACTTCCTGTTACTATATCATTTACGTTGTGGGGGCCCGATGTTTAATCAATCAATCATGCTAATGTTACTGTTAATAATAAATTTGATGATAAGGCACCGGCAGGAGGCCCATGAGAGGTTTTGGAGCCTGCTAGTGTCGACCCTAATAGGAAAAGGGTCTTGTCTACTGATCCATGATGAGCGCACTACCCGCATTTGGGAAGCGAGTATGGGCGCCCCCCTCAACTTGACCTGATTCGCATCTCGTCCAAATCGCCTCATTTAGTTCGTGTTTTCCATTTGCCGCATCATGTTTTTGCGAGCCCAGGCCAGGGTGGAACTTTCGTAGTCGGCATATAGGGGGACACGTTCTTAGAGTGCTATGAGGGTCCATTTTCTTCTGGGCTCGATTAGCCGTGCGCCCAAGGTGCTTTGGGCTTGATGCGAGGAATGGTTGGTTGTGTTGAGTACCCCGCTTGGTGGAAGGGCCTTTCCATCTGGCGGGTTATTCATGAGTGTACGGCCAAATTGGTGCAACCCTGCAGGGATAATCTTCTCGAGAAGCCGTGTTTTCCGCGGTTATGGATTACTTGGTGAAAGTACTGGCTAACAAGTACTCAGGACAACTCAAACATAATGATCAAACATGCTACACCCAATGGTTAACAACTTGACTAGTAATAGGTTGATGACACAATAACTTGAATCACCTTTAATACTACTGTGTGAGTTATCCTCGGATTGCTTCTTTGGATAAGGGGCGAGATCCAGGATGGGTTTGTTTGAAGTTATCTTTCAGTTGGTTACATTCCTCGATCTTATCTCCTTTCTGTTAGCCGGCAGTTGTAGTATGTTTCTGTAGTTGTGTAGAGCAGCCAGTTGCAGCATCCTTTATATCCCCTCTCTTCCGTTGAACCCAAGGCATCTGTGCTTGGTGTTGACGGGTTACACTTTGGTGAATTGTGAGTCTTGCTTGCCAGTACGTTTATGTACTGACCCCTTTGGGGCTGTGGTTTACGCAGACGACGTTTCCGAGGATCTACATGGTGGCAACTACGTGGAGTATGACGAGACTGCTGACGAGTAGATAGCGGACCCGGGCAGGATCCGAGACTTCGTGGATGGGCTCCGTCTGTTTGTTTTCCGGCCTCTTAGGCCTATTTGGTTCTTGTCTGTACCCAGACATGTTGAATGCTTCCGCTGTGATGTAATGATGAATTGTTGGGGCATGTGCCCTCTGAATGATTGTATTTGCTATCTCTGCTCTAATGAGAGCCATTTGCAACTTATTTCAATCTTTTGTGTCGTAGAGATCTGTTGTGATATCACTTGTTAAACGCCGTTGACGTACCATGTGTGTATGGTTTGAAGTACGTCGACGGAAGTGCCTTTGATCTCTAGTGGATAGTTTACATCGACGATGGAATAGCAGGGCTTGTGTTGTCGCGCATAAGCGCAGGCCTACCAGGAAGCTGGGACGTGGGAGCAGTTATGCCCCATAATCCAAGCATCTGCTATCCAGTTCGTACGGTGAGTATCCCCTAGAAATCAGGGTGCGACAAATGGTATCAGAGCCTGTCTGCCTGTAGGATCCCTTTTTACTGGTCGCAGTTGAGTCTAGAAATTATTTTGTAGCTATATAGGAAAAATGAAACGTGAGAGTAGGAATTCTGTTCTTTTTCTTCTTTTCCCCACCCTCCCTCCCTTTTCTGGTAAGGAAGTGCAACGTTGATTTTTCCCTTCTCATCTAAACTTTCAAGTTAGGATTTCACGAATTCTGGTTTCTCTAGGATGGTTATATCTACTAGACCATAGGAATGGAGGTGGTTGTGACATGATTTATCATGTTGCCTACTCACGATTGAGAACGGAGGCGTGTAAGCCCCGGAAGCAAATCCTCTATTCCTTAAGCAGTAGATAATGATCCTTTAGAAGCCCGGATGGGTTTTTCCATAGTACCTCAGGAGTTTTGTTCTCGTTTTCCCGGTGTTGCTTCGTTATCCTGTTCTTCTCAACATCCTTTTCGTCCGTTCAAATCTTGTTGTTGTTTTCCACTTCAAATCTTCTACCGGCGTCTAATCAAAACTTCCTCGTAAACTCTTATCCAGTTAAAGTGTTATTTCATACCGGAGAATCACATTCCTTTGTGTCAACAATCTTTTCCACAACATAAAACCCAATTCTGGTTCCACTAAGCAATCAAAACTCTGTTCACTCCCCGGGATCACAAATGTTGACTTCCAAGATAAGTAAGAACAATCAAAATCTAAATGGGAGGCCACATATTCCTCGTTACTCTCATGTTGATGATTCTGACATTGATGTTATTCTTGGTGTTGCATTGATGTCAATAACTCTGTTCCACCATTCTAGCCAGATAGTCTATTCTCCAAATGAATCAAATTCTATCCAGCTATTCACCCTTGGTGCAAAATCTCTCCCCTTTACTTGAAGATGTTCCGGTGGTTCCCAAATTCTCTGACGTCTATCCAATGTGCACGATGTGTTTCACGTGTAACAGCTCAAGAGGATCTTCCCAAGAAGTTTCCGGACCTTTTCTTTTCTCAGTAGGAATCTCGGGGCGCGATTCCTTCAAGGGGGGGCGTTTTGTAACATCCCAAGTCTGAAAAACAGCCTTTAGAATGTTTTGCTCTCTGTTATTTTATGTTTTGCATCATGGCATCATGTTGATTGCATTTGTTTTGTTTGTTTTCCATTTGTTTTCCAACTGTTTTCCTTTGTTTTCTATTTGAATTTCAACTCAAAATTCAAACCCTTTGTTTCATCCTTGTGATGTTACAATTTCTAAAATGTTATTTCAAATAGAACAACCAATTTGCTTTCATATCTTTCCACATTGATCAACTAATAATTTGGTGCTTTTATTTCAATCAATTAATTCCAAATCATTTCAAAATTCAAATCAAATCTTCAAAACATAAAACCACTTGAGTTTATAACAAATCTTTAAACCAACCAACTAATTTTAATCACTTAACAATAGGGGTTACCCTATTAAAATGCCTTGTTTTCATAATGTTGATCAATATCAAAATTCTTTTAATTATGGTTTCAAATACAAACAATTTTCAAAATGTCAAATTTTTGTAAACCAATCTTGGAAATGGATTTCTAATTACCTAAATAACCTAACCTAAATTTACTGGAATTTTTCCTAAATAAAATCTATCAATTTCTTCCAAAATTTGGTTTTCTACAAAAAAAAAAACAAACGAAAATAATAAAAGAGAAACAGCTAGCAGCTAACTAACCTTTCTACCCCTGGCCCATTCTTTTTCTTTCCTACTCCAGCCCATCTAACCCAACCAGCCCAATACCCCTTCTCCTGTCGCTGTCGTCTTCCCCGAGCTGACGTCGTCTCTGTACGAACACCCAAACAGCCACACGATCGCCTCCTCCCCTCTGGATGCTTGCCGTACCAGTACCTCCTCCCTCTTATAATCCCCACCGATCTCTGCTAGCCCGCAAACCCTAGCTATTTTTCCCTAGCACCGCCACCTTCCATTCGCCATCACCCTGAGCCCCTCTGTTCTCTGAACCTGCAAAAGCACCACCGAGAGCAGAACCACCATCGCCTTTTCCCCTTAGCTCCGACCGCCGTGGTAGCCTCGAGGGGCATCTGAGGAGGGGAATGGAGCCGCCTCGTTACCCTGAAGCCCCTCATCCTCTCGCCGCGTGCTGGGAGCCATCGTAGACGCCGCGCCATCGCCGGGAAGGAGCCGCTGCTTCCTGCCGTCGGCAGCGTCGTCGACAGACAACCACGGTGAGCAGCGCCTCCTTTCTTCCCCTCGCCTCCTTCTCTCTGCCCTCGAGGCCCCGCGCCCAAGCACCGCATCACCCGCCGCCCTAGGCCGCCTCGCCCCGCAGCAATCGCGGCCACCACCGGCGAGCCCTGCCATCGCTGCCTTCTCCGTCGTGGTACAGAGGCAGAGACCGATCGGGTTCAGTTAGTTACAGGAAAAAAATACCCGAAACAGCACCTCATACCCCCCCTCGAGTCCCTTCCTTTCACAAGCCACAGCACAGCCCCACTGGTTTGGTTCCCCAGCGCAATGCCAGAGGGGGTGGGTTCGAATCCCACCTCCCACCAATAAACCTTTTATTTTTCTTTGCAATGTTTTGGTACAGAAATTTACCAGAAATCACCAATAGGCCCCTGGCACTTAAAATCTAGCCCTGGAAAATATTTCCTAAGTCCCTAGATCATAAAAAATGGCAGATTTGCACTATTTCTTGTAAATGGCATAATAAATTCATTTCAACTCCAATTCCAACATTTTTTATATGTTTTCAATACCAAATTAAATGTTCTTTTCAAATATAAAATTTGTTTACTGTTTTGAATATTTTAAATTGGTGCAATATTTGAAAACTTGTCAAATTCACTTAAATTTGCAAAATTCATAACTTGCTCATAAAAATTCCAAATTTCACAAACCAAATATGTTTTCCAATCAATTTTTCATGTACTTTCCAAATATAAATTTTGTTTGCTGTTTTGAATAATTTAAATTGCTGAAAACAACTGTTTCTTGTTTATTGCATTTAAAATTGCCAAAATAATAACTTGCTCATTTTAAATCCAATTTCCACAAATGAAATATGTTTTCCATGCAAAATTAAACCCTCTTCCCAAATATAAAATTTGTTTCATGTTTTGAATAATTAAAAGTGGTTAAATAATTTAAATCTTATTTAATTCATTTAATATTGTTAAATTCATAACTGATCAAAACAAATTCTTTTGGGACATATAAAATATGTTTTCAAACCATAAAAGCATAACATTTTCAAATATGAACTTCATCTAATGTTTTGAACAAATAAGAATTCAAATAAGTTCATGTTTGAATTAATTTCATTTAATTCTTGCTTACACTTGTTTAATTCATAAATAATTTATTTGAAATCCTTTTTCAACAAGTGAAACATGCAATCCACCTAAAATTGTGTGTTCTTATCAAATATGAACTTTGTTATCTATTTTGAACAATTAAAATTGATGAAAACAATAATTGCTTGTGTGACATCAATAAGGAACCAAAATTTCTTAACATGATAAATAAAATCCCACACTTGTTTTATTCCTTTTCCAATTGCATCTAAATTGTTTACTTCTTGTTATCATCATGCATGCATCATGTTTAACTACTTACACTTGTTAATCAAATGTAGATCATTGCTTCAACCTAAACCATTTGCATCCATATGCAATTCACATTGCATATGGATCCAATTAAATTGTGTTATCTTGTCAAGTAGTTTATTTTGATGCATCTATTAACATGACATGCATCATCCCATTGTTTGTGCACTATGCCATTATATTGATTGTTTATCTTTCTGCAATGTTTGTTTGCTTCTTCCTGGATATACGACGACGTTGAGACCGACGACACTTACGACATCCCTTCTAAGGATTTAGCTCAGTACCAGGCTACTGGGTTTCGCAGGCAAGTTATCACTCACATGAACCATTGTGTTCCTTTCAACATTGGATACCGATACTTTCCGTTGTTCCTTTTCTGCTAGCCTTAGTAGTAGTTGTTTCTGTTACGAACCTATCACATGAATCCCTTAACCCTGATATTGCCTCATCTCCCTTCCTACAACCCATTGTTTGAGCCAGTGTCTTACTAGCATGCTTAGGTTGCTTTGCTCGAGTCTGTTGCCCGTTACTTCCTGTTACTATATCATTTACGTTGTGGGGGCCCGATGTTTAATCAATCAATCATGCTAATGTTACTGTTAATAATAAATTTGATGATAAGGCACCGGCAGGAGGCCCATGAGAGGTTTTGGAGCCTGCTAGTGTCGACCCTAATAGGAAAAGGGTCTTGTCTACTGATCCATGATGAGCGCACTACCCGCATTTGGGAAGCGAGTATGGGCGCCCCCCTCAACTTGACCTGATTCGCATCTCGTCCAAATCGCCTCATTTAGTTCGTGTTTTCCATTTGCCGCATCATGTTTTTGCGAGCCCAGGCCAGGGTGGAACTTTCGTAGTCGGCATATAGGGGGACACGTTCTTAGAGTGCTATGAGGGTCCATTTTCTTCTGGGCTCGATTAGCCGTGCGCCCAAGGTGCTTTGGGCTTGATGCGAGGAATGGTTGGTTGTGTTGAGTACCCCGCTTGGTGGAAGGGCCTTTCCATCTGGCGGGTTATTCATGAGTGTACGGCCAAATTGGTGCAACCCTGCAGGGATAATCTTCTCGAGAAGCCGTGTTTTCCGCGGTTATGGATTACTTGGTGAAAGTACTGGCTAACAAGTACTCAGGACAACTCAAACATAATGATCAAACATGCTACACCCAATGGTTAACAACTTGACTAGTAATAGGTTGATGACACAATAACTTGAATCACCTTTAATACTACTGTGTGAGTTATCCTCGGATTGCTTCTTTGGATAAGGGGCGAGATCCAGGATGGGTTTGTTTGAAGTTATCTTTCAGTTGGTTACATTCCTCGATCTTATCTCCTTTCTGTTAGCCGGCAGTTGTAGTATGTTTCTGTAGTTGTGTAGAGCAGCCAGTTGCAGCATCCTTTATATCCCCTCTCTTCCGTTGAACCCAAGGCATCTGTGCTTGGTGTTGACGGGTTACACTTTGGTGAATTGTGAGTCTTGCTTGCCAGTACGTTTATGTACTGACCCCTTTGGGGCTGTGGTTTACGCAGACGACGTTTCCGAGGATCTACATGGTGGCAACTACGTGGAGTATGACGAGACTGCTGACGAGTAGATAGCGGACCCGGGCAGGATCCGAGACTTCGTGGATGGGCTCCGTCTGTTTGTTTTCCGGCCTCTTAGGCCTATTTGGTTCTTGTCTGTACCCAGACATGTTGAATGCTTCCGCTGTGATGTAATGATGAATTGTTGGGGCATGTGCCCTCTGAATGATTGTATTTGCTATCTCTGCTCTAATGAGAGCCATTTGCAACTTATTTCAATCTTTTGTGTCGTAGAGATCTGTTGTGATATCACTTGTTAAACGCCGTTGACGTACCATGTGTGTATGGTTTGAAGTACGTCGACGGAAGTGCCTTTGATCTCTAGTGGATAGTTTACATCGACGATGGAATAGCAGGGCTTGTGTTGTCGCGCATAAGCGCAGGCCTACCAGGAAGCTGGGACGTGGGAGCAGTTATGCCCCATAATCCAAGCATCTGCTATCCAGTTCGTACGGTGAGTATCCCCTAGAAATCAGGGTGCGACACTCTTGAAGAAAGTGTTACAAAACCTTTTATTATCTTATGGCTCTTTTGAGTCTAAAGCTGTAGTCAGTGCATCAAACTACCCACTATATATCATGAGCTTGCTGAGTAACGCTCGTTACTCATCCGTTCCCGTTTGACCCCTGCTTAGAGTTGAAGCCTTATGGAAGTCGTCATCGTGAAGCCATCACTACCTCATGAAGCTAGGTAGAGTCATTTCTTACTTAGTCAGTAAAGCATCATCATCAACAATGCTGGTGGAGGAGATGCCATCAAGGTGTAGTTGGAGAGCATTCTCGGACTTGGTTGTTATAAGCCATAGATTAGGGCTAACATCAGCCATAGTGAATTTGGTTCTTAGCTTGAGTTATCCTCAAGCCTGGAACTTTGAATTACTTCTTCTGACGTTTCATTTGTATGAGATCTTCTTTGATTCTTCAAAGAGATTCTCGAGATTTTGTAACGAAGTTTGTACCCTATAGTTTTGCCTGGTCCTGCTATGTTTCTGTTGTACTACTCTGAGGGACGTAATATTCACGGATAAGTCCTTCTGTGAGTATTATGTCATCGACTTGCGCACTACACATGCAGTGGTGTGCTGGGTCACCACAGCATACCCAAGCTTAGACGATTGATCCTTCTTAGAATTTGCTGGGATGAACCATGGGGGCATCCCTAAGCTTTGGCTTTGCACTCTTCTTGATCACATTATATCACCCTCTTCTCTTGACCCTTGAAAACTTCCTTCACACCAAACTCAATGTAATTCTCACTAGAGGGTTAGTGCACAATCAAAAATTCACATGTTCTCCATGGATCACAAGCATTATTAATAATTTTTAAATAGTAGCTATAGCCAATGCTGTTTTGTGGAGCAAAGAAATCCACTCAACATAGTAAAAGAGAGAATGCAGGTAAAAAGGAAGAATCTATCAAAACCAGAACAGTTTGTAAAGACTAATTTTTTCGGGGCACTGATACTTCTCCAACGTATCTATAATTTCTGATGTTCCATGTTGATATTATTCCAATTGCTACATGTTTTCTCCCTTCTTTATAGCATTTTTACACGTTTTCCGGGACTAACCTATTAACAAGATGCCAAGTGCAAGTTCCCTGTTCTGTGCTATTTTTTATTTCCGAAAAGTTGTTCTGGAAATATTCTCGGAATTGGACCCCACGAACCCCGGAGTTCCTATTTTCCCCGAAAGCATCCATAAGTCCGAAGAGGAGTCAAAGACGGGCACCAGGGGGCCCTCACCATAGCAAGGCGCGGCCCCCCTTGTCCGCGCCTGGGGGTGGTGAGGCCACCCTGGTGGCCCACCGACGTCGCCCTTTCGCCTATTTATTCCCCTCCGAAGGAAAACCCTATGTACCTGATAAAAAATCCCTGAAAAGTTCCGCAGCCGCAGTCGTCGTCAACCCTAGATCAGGGGGGTCTAAAGCTGTCTCCCGGCACCCTGTCGGAGAGGAGATCATCACCGGAGGCCTCTTCATCACCATGCCTGCCTCCGGAGTGATGCGTGAGTAGTTCATCCTTGGACTACGGGTCCATAGAAGTAGATAGATGGTTGTCTTCTCCTCCTATGCCTCAATGTTTAGATCTCGTCAGCTGCCTAACATGACCGAGATTGTTCTTATGTAATTCTATGTGTTGTGTTTGCTGGGATCCGATGAATATTGAACTTATGCCAAGTTGATTATATTCTTTATTGCATATGTTATTTGTGATCTTGCATGCTTTCCGTTTCTAGTGGTTGCTCTGGCCAAGTAGTTGCTAGTGACTCCAGGAGGGAGTATTTATGCTCGATAGTTGGGTTCATGCCTCCTTTTCGCCTGTGCTCGAGTGACAGAAACATGACGGGGGAGGATGTGTTGTTGCAACTAGGGAGAAAACAACGGTGTGAGTGCCTGCGTGCATAATAATTGCTTAATTAAACACATTGCTTAATGCGATTATCTGTTGCTTGCAACTTAATACCTAAGGGGGTTCAGATGATAACCTGAGGGTGGATTATTAGTCATAGATGCAATTTGATTACGGTCTATGTATATTGTTGTAATGCCCGCACTAAATATCATAGTATTCATCATGTCATGAATGTGCACTACGGTGCAACCTCTATTTGTCAATTGCCCAGCTGTAATTTGTTCACCCAGCATGCTATCTTTTATGGAGAGACACCACTAGTGAACCTATGAACCCCGGTCCATTTTCCTACACTGTTAAACAAACCACTACAATTCCCTGCTTTCTGTACTTACTACAAGCATACACCATTTTCCACACTATACGTCTAATCTTTGTTTTCAGCAAGACCGGTGAGATTGACAACCTCATTGTACTGTTGGGACAAAGTATTTTGGTTGTGTTGTGTGCAGGTTCTGCGTTGTTACTGACACCGATGAGGCGCCATCACCACCGTTAGTGGCATCAACCTTCTGAAGATCCTCTTTCTCCTACTGGATTGATAACCTTGGTTCTTAACTGAGGGAAATTCTTACCGCTGTACTCATCACACCCTCCTCTTGGGGTTCCCAACACGCCATCACAAGCATCAAGAATTTTTGGCGCGTTGCCGGGGACTTAAAATTCATCATCATCAAGAAGTCTCCCCGTCAAGGCATCATCAAGGCGTAGCAAATAATTTCTAGCGCCATTGCCGGGGAGAAAGAAGTCTTCTGGCAAGGGGAGTCTCTCACTCTCAACCTCTTTATTTTGTTTATTGTCTTGTTTCTTTTATCTTGTTTTGCTTCTTTATATCAAAAACACACAAAAATAGTTTACTTTATAGTTGTTATTTATCTGCTTGCTTTTATTTTGCTAAAATGAGTTCCTCTGAGAATACTAAGTTGTGTGACTTCACTAGCACAAACAACAATGATTTTATTTGCACACCTATTTCTCCACCTGCTCCTACTGCTGCTTTCTATGATATTAAACCCGCTTTATTAAATCTTGTTATGAAAGAGCAATTTTCTGGTGTTAGTACTGATGATGCTGCTGCTCACCTTAATAATTTTGTTGAACTATGTGAGATGCAAAAATATAAAGATGTGGATGGAGATATTATTAAACTGAAATTATTTCATTTCTGTTTGAGAGGAAGAGCTAAAGAATGGTTGCTATCTTTGCCTAGAAATAGTATTGATTCATGGACTAAGTGTAAAGATGATTTCATTGGAAAATATTATTCAATTGCTAAGATTATATCCCTGAACATGTTGCTAAAGCTTGGGAAAGAATGAAAACTATGGTGAAGAATTGTCCCACTCATGGAATGACTACTTCGATGATTATACAAACCTTTTATGTAGGACTGAATTTCTCCTCAAGGAACCTATTGGATTCAGCTGTTGGAGGTACCTTTATGTCCATCACTTTGGGCAATGCAACAAAGCTTCTTGGTGATATGATGATAAATTATTCATAGTGGCACACTGAGAGAGCTCCACAAGGTAAGAAGGTAAATTCTGTTTGAGGAAACCTCCTCTTTGAGTGAAAAGCTTGATGCTATTATGTCTATGCTTGTTAATGGTAAAGCTCAAGTTGATCCAAATAATGTTCCTTTAGCCTCTTTGGTTGCTCAAGAAGAGCATGTTGATGTGAACTTTATTAGAAATAATAATTTTAACAACAATGCTTATAGAAATAATTTTGGTGGAAACAATTATAAGAACTATCCTCCTAATAATGGTTATGGTAATTCTTATGGAAATTCCTACAATAATAATAAAATCTCTACCTCTGATCTTGAAAACATGCTTAGAGAATTTATTAGCACACAAACTGCTTTTAATAAATCTGTTGAGAAACAATTTGGTAAAAATAGATGTTCTTGCCTCTAAAGTAGATAGCCTAGCTATTGATGTTGATTTTCTAAAACTGAAGGTTTTGCCACATGACGTTAAAGAAAGTAAAACTTTGAATGCCATCCAAGTTCGAATTGATAATAATGTTAGGTTGATGGCTGAATTACGTGCTAGGTGGGAAAGAGAAGATGAATGGGCTAGAAAGAATAATATTGCTAGAGTTTGCACTATCACCACCACTAGTAAAACAGAACCTCCAAGTGCTAGTAAACCTCCTACTATCAATGGTAAAGTAGTTGGTGTTAACAAAGTCTCCACCCCTTCGGCGAAACGTGCTAAATTGCCTCAAATTGCTGAAATTTCTTCTGATAAAAGTGCTGAATTTTTTTAGAGATGTGGGAGATAATGGTCCCATTACTTTTGATGATAATAATTTTTATTTTGATGATTGCAACATCTCTGAAGTTATTATGTTTCTACAAAATCTTGCTAGAAGTCCCAATGCTAGTGCCATGAATATGGCCTTTACTAAACATATTATCAATGCTCTCATGAAAGTTAGAGAAGAAAAGCTGAAACTTGAAACATCTATCCCTAGGAAATTAGATGATGGTTGGGAGCCATCATTAAGAAAAAATTAAATGATTTCGATTGCAATGCTTTGTGTGATCTTGGTTCTAGTATCTCTGTTATGCCTCAAAAGCTTTATGATATGCTTGATCTACCACCGTTGGAACACTGTTATTTGGATGTTCATCTTGCTGATAATGCTAAGAAGAAACCTTTTGGTAGAATTGATGATTTTCTTATTATGGTTAACAATAACCTTGTCCCTGTTGATTTTGCTGTTATGAACATTGAATGAAATGCTTCTTGTCCTATTGTTTTGGGAAGACATTTTCTTAGAACTGTTGGTGCTGTTACTGATATGAAAGAGGGGAGTATTAAATATCAATTCCCACACAACAAAGGTATGGAACACTTTCCTAGAAAGAGAATGAAGCTACCTTTTGACTCTATTATTCGAGAAAGTTATGATGTTTATGCTTCCTCACTTGAAAATACTTGATTTGCTTTCTATGCCTAGCTGAAAGGCGTTAAAGAAAAGCGCTACCGGGATACAACCCGTTTTATTTCTCCGTTTTTAGCCCATTTTCCGTCGTTTCTTTCTATGTTCTTTGCACCTGGGTGTTTTCTATTTCCTTATAAACCCCGCTGTATCTTTTCTTTTATGTCTTTTTTGAGCCAAGTAAAGCCTCTAGTGGAAAGTTGAGACTATATTTCGGATTTCTGCGCAGGAAACAGATTTATGGTGTCCACTGTTAAATTCGTATAAAATCACGGAAAATTCAAAATGCTCTGAGTTTTTTTGTGCATAATCCTGGGCTATATACGCAAATGTTATTAGTTGAACACTTTTTATTTGAGCAACAGAAGATTTTCTAAAAGAATCATCTTTACATGCTGTCCTGTTTTGAGAGATTTCTGCCAATAATTGTATTTGCATCTTAATCTCTTTCTTTTGGTGTTCTTTTGAGAAAAAGAGTTTTAAAATAAGTTGTGACATTATATAATGTGTTTATTAGTGTTAGGCTTGTGTTGAAACTGAACCATGTGAATTTATTATTTCGATTGCACTAACATTGCTAATGAAGATTGTGAGAAGTTTGGTGTGAAGGAAGTTTTCAAGGGTCAAGAGAAGAGGATGACATGACGTGATCAAGAAGAGTGAAGAGCCTAAGCTTGGGGATGCCCCGGTGGTATATCCCAGAAAATTCCAAGAAGTCTCAAGCGTCTAAGCTTGGGGATGCCTAAGGCATCCCCTTCTTCATCGACAAATTATGAGGTCACTTCTAGTGAAACTATATTTTTATTCGGTCACATCTTATGTGCTTTACTTGGAGCGTCTTTTATTTTTTGCTTTTGGTTTATTTTTATTTTTTAAATAAGCTTGGTTGGACCCCAGCATTCTTTTATTGGAGATTGACACGCTCCGCTTTTTCATGGGAATACTTTGTATTCTTAATCTTTGTCTGGCTGCTGCATTTATTTACCTCCTGTTTTGCATTCATCTCTTATTTAGAGCTGTTAGTACTCTCTAGTTTTCATTGCTATATGCTTAGAGAGAGTTTTTGTTGTCATATATGTGATTGGTTGATAATAGAAATGCTTATGTGATAGTTGGTATAGTGGAAAAATTCGCATGGTCTTGTACATCACTAAACTGCTTAACTTGAATCGATGTTGTTGTTTTGAGATATTAATTTGCTTAATGGATAAACGGGAAGGACTAGTAAGTATAAACTTTTAATGGTTGGTCTAAGAAACTTGAAACTGTGCCACACTTAAATTACCAGTTGATAGAAATAATGGTATATGATTTCTACGATTGATACATTTCTGATCGGCCTTTTGTTACGCGCTACGGTCGGGGTAGCTAACAGTGACTTGTCACTGCCACAGACCCTCTTTAAGTGATTTAAATTGTGCCTTGTAAAGATAATTTGCTTGCTGCAACCTTTTAACTCGTGAGTCTATGTTGCGGTTCCTGGCACTTCCACTATCCATATTTGCTAGCCTCTTCGGTAATGTGCATTGCCCTTTCTCACATTGAGAGTTGGTGCAAACTTCGCCAGTGCATCCAAATCCCATGGGAGGACTTTGCTCTCCTACACACAAGCCCATATATTCTTCCTCAAAACAGCCACCATACCTACCTATCATGGCATTTCCATAGCCATTTCGAGATATATTGCTGCACAACATCCACCTCCATTATATTACTTGATGATGAGCTTCATGGTTATTTATGCATACTGCTACACTGGCAGGAGCATGCAGTTGGATACATCAGAGATATTCCATTATGAGTTATGAGTACTAAAAGTGTGATGATTCATTGTAATATAGGATGTTGCCCCTACCGGTGAGGATATATAAAAAAATAAAAAAATGAAAAAGCCCAAAAAAAGGGACAAAGAGAGAATAAAGAGAGAGGAGGTGCATCACTATCCTTTATACCACACTTGTGCTTCATGTTTAGCACCAATACTTCAGTTTGGAGAAAGTTTTCATATTATCATTCATTCATAACTATGTGGGGAACTTTACATTATAGAACTTGGCTTGTATATTCCAAGGATGAGCCTCCTCAAATGAGCTCTAGGTCTTCATGAGCAAGCAAGTTGGATGCACCCCCACTAGTTCCATTGGAGAGCTTTCAAACACTTATAGCTCTACGTGCATCCGTTGTGTGGCAATCCCTACTCCTTGCATAGCTTCGTTTGTAAGACTTTCTCTTGTCTAATGACCACTTTCAGCTTTGTGAGCCTTTCTTCCATTGACCTTCCAAACCCCCCATAATGTTCTCTTTGCCATAACATCCCGGTGCCAGGGACCGACGCAGAACACTTGCTTGTTTTTAGTGTGCAAATAGTTTAAGATTCAAGCATTGCATCATGTGGAAAGCTTGACTTGATCCTAACAGGGGTTGTGAATATCGTTTGACGTGCATGATATTGTTGTTCTTGAAATCTTAAATCATCTCTAATAAACTTTGCACTGTTGATAGTCTTTTAGTATTGATTCATTAAAATTTTTGCTTATTTCTTCTTATTTGTTTATGCATTACTTGTTGATATCAAATATAGATCACAGCTTTAGTTCATTTGATCCTAGTTTACATGCTCTGCTTTACATATTATGATCAAGATTGTGTGGTAGCATGTCACCTCAGAAATTATTCTGTTTTATCGTTTACCTACTCGAGGACGAGTAGGAACTAAGCTTGGGGATGCTTGATACATCTCCAATGTATTTATAATTTCTGATGTTCCATGTTGATATTATGCCTACATGTTTTCTCCCTTCTTTATAGCATTTTTACATGTTTTCCGGGACTAACCTATTAACAAGATGCCAAGTGCCAGTTCCCTGTTTTCTGCTGTTTTTTATTTCAGAAAAGTTGTTCTGGAAATATTCTTGGAATTTGACACCACGAATCCCAAAGTTCCTATTTTCCCCGGAAGCATCCAGAAGTCCGAAGAGGAGTCGAAGACGGGCACCAGGGGGCCCTCACCATAGCCAGGTGCGCCCCCCCTTGGCCGCGCCTGGGGGTGGTGAGGCCACCCTGGTGGCCCATCGATGTCACTTTTTCGCCTATTTATTCCCCTCCGAAGGAAAACCCTACGTACCTAATAAAAAATCCCCAAACAGTTCCGCAACCGCCATCGTCGTCACCCTAGATCAGGGGGGTTCTGAAGCTGTCTCCCGGCACCCTACCGGAGAGGAGATCATCACCGGAGGCCTCTTCATCACCATGCCTGCCTCCAGAGTGATGCGTGAGTAGTTCATCCTTGGACTACAGGTCCATAGCAGTAGCTAGATGGTTGTCTTCTCCTCATATGCCTCAATGTTTAGATCTCGTGAGGTGCCTAACATGATCGAGATTGTTCTTATGTAATTCTATGTGCTCTGTTTGCTGGGATCCGACGTATATTGAACTTATGCCAAGTTGATTATAGTCTTTATTGCATATGTTATTTGTGATCTTGCATGCTTTCCGTTGCTAGTGGTTGCTCTGGCCAAGTAGTTGCTAGTGACTCCAAAAGGGAGTATTTATGCTTGATAGTTGGGTTCATGCCTCCTTTTTGCCTGTGCTCGAGTAACAGAAACGTGACGGGGGAGGATGTGTTGTTGCCACTAGGGAGAAAACAACGGTGTGAGTGCCTGCGTGCACAATCATTGCTTACATTACACACATTGCTTAATGTGATTATCTGTTGCTTGCAACATAATACCTAAGGGGGTTCGGATGATAACCTAAGGGTGGATTTTTAGTCATAGATGTAGTTGGATTACGGTCTATGTATGTTGTTGTAATGCCCGCACTAAATATCATAGTAGTCATCATGTCATGAATGTGCACTACGGTGCAACCTCTATTTGTCAATTGCCCAGCTATAATTTGTTCACCCAGCATGCTATCTTTTATGAGAGACACCACTAGTGAACCTACAAACCCCGGTCCATCTTCCTACACTGTTAAACAAACCACTACAATTCCCTGCTTTCTTTACTTACTGCAAGCATACACCATTTTCCACACTATACGTCTAATCTTTGTTTTCAGCAAGACCGGTGAGATTGACAACCTCACTGTACCGTTGGGACAAAGTATTTTGGTTGTGTTGTGTGCAGGTTCCGCGTTGTTGCTGACACCGGTGAGGCGCCATCACCACCGTCAGTAGCATCAACCTTCCGAAGATCCTCTTTCTCCTACTGGATTGATAACCTTGGTTCTTAACAGAGGGATATTCTTAGTGCTGTACTCATCACACCCTCCTCTTGGGGTTCCCAACACGCCATCACAAGCATCAAGAATTTCTGGCGCCGTTGCCGGGGACTTAAAATTCATCATCATCAACAAGTCTCCCCGTCAAGGCACCATCAAGGCGTAGCAGGCACTTACATTGCTGAAATCGAAAAATACAAAGCTATAGAAATTTTCGGAATTAGCTGAGCAATAAGCACAAAAATTTGCAGGTCATTTTGATCTTTCGGTGAATTTGCACGAATTTAATGGTGGACAGCAGAAATCTGTTTCCTACGTAGAAATCCAAATCTAACCTCAACTTTCACTAGAGACTTTACTTGGCACAACAAATGCGAAAAAATAAAGATACAAAGGAGTTTCTACAGAAGTAACAACACCTTGACTCAAAGAAAACAGAGAAAAACAAAGCAAAACTAAAACCATGCGTTATCTCCCAAGAAGTGCTTTTCTTTGAAGCCTTTTAGCTGGGCATGATAATTTGAGAAGATGCGCACATAAGAAATATGAATTGAAGCAAAAGAGAGCATCAAGAAGAAAATGTAAAACAAATTTAAGTCTAACCCACTTCCTATGAAAAAGAATATTGTAGAAGTACAAGTCAATAAAGCACAAAGTGGCTAGCATAGGAAGACAAAATAAGTGAAACTTCAAAAATTTCAACATAAAGAGAGGAAACTTAATATTGTTGAGATGCATAAAACTATGTTTCCCTATCTCATAATAACTTTCAGTAACATCATGAATAAAATTAACAATATAACTATCACATAAAACATTCTTATCATGATCCACATGCATAAAAGAATTAATACTCTCCACACAAGCATAATCATTCTTATTAATAGTAGTGGAGCAAATTCAACAAAATAGCTATCATTATTATTCTCATCACCATAATCATCAAATATAGGAGGCATATTGTAATCATAACTAATTTTCTTCTCAGTAGTAGGTGGATTGAAAATAGCATGTTCATCATTGTAAACATCATATATAGAAGGCATATCATGATCACAATAAAATTTATCATCAATAGTAGATGAAACTAGAATACCACAATCATTATAATCATCATATATTGGAAGCAAAGTATCATCAAAGTAAATTTGTTACTCCGTGCTTGGGGGACTAAAAAGATCATTTTCATAAAAACTAGCTTCCCCAAGCTTAGATTTTTCCACAGCATTAGCAATCATGGTGTTCAAAGAATTCATACTAATAACATTGCTACTAGCATGCAAATAAAGTTCCATAGGTTTTTTAATTTTCTCTTCAAACACTTCATGTCCTAACTTGAGATGAATATTATGAAGCTCTCTCATATTTTTGTTGTTTTCCATTAAGACTAACTAGTGAAAAAAAAAGATATAATTGCAGAATCTAAAGGAAATAACTTCAAGTACTCACACCCAAGGATGTGAGTATCTTTTACCTTACCTCCCCGGCAACGGCGCCAGAAACGAGCTTGATGTCTATGCACGCTTCTATTCTTGTAGACAGTGTTGGACCTTCAAGTGCAGAGGTTTGTAGAACAACAACAAGTTTCCCTTAAGTGGATCACCCAAGGTTTATCGAACTCATGGAGGTAGAGGTCAACGGTATCCCTCTCAAGCAACCTTGCAATTATGATACAAGAAGTCTCTTGTGTCCCCAACACACCTAATACAATTGTCAGTTGTATAGGTGCACTAGTTTGGTGAAGAGATAGTGAAATGCAAGTAATATGTATGATTATAAGTGACCATAGTTATCTGAAATAAAAATGGCAGCAAGCAAACATGTAGCAGAACTGATTGGAAACGGTATTTCAATGCTTAGAAACAAGGTATAGGGATCATACTTTCACTAGTGAACACTCTCAACAATAATAGCATAATTTAATGCATAAATATCATCTCTTCACTATGCTACTCCAAACCACTCTCCGGTCGGATAACAAACACCAATCATTGCGTAGGGCTATAAGAGCACTCCTTAGAGTTCACATTTCCCCATCTAGGTAATCCCCACGCTATCACCATGAGACCTAGATGGTTCCAAAAAAAACACCACAATTTCATAGGGTCATCCAACACAAAATATAAATATCATGCTAAACCACACGGTGCACACACTGTCACCATTACACCGTGATCAAAGTGTCTACGGAGATCTCATAATAAAACCACTTGACTAGCATAATAGATGAAGAGTAACACCTACTTATTCAACTAGATTAGAAGGCTCATGATCACATAAAGATCACACCATGGGAGAGAGATGAGACACATAACTACCGGTAGATCCCTCAGCCGCGGGGGAGAACTACTCCCTCCTCATCATAGGAGACAACAACAACGATGAAGATGGCGGTGGAGTCGATGGAGATGGCTCCGGGGGAACTTCCCTGTCCCGGCAGGGCGCCGGAACAGAGATTTCTGTCTCGCAAAACTTGTCGGCGACGGAGGCGGAGCTACATAACTTTTCGTGGAAGGGGGCCGATTGATTTAGGGTTTATGCATTGGGGGGATTATATAGGCGAGAGGGCGATGTCGTTGGGCAGCCAGGGGGCCCACACCACGCCTAGGCGCGGCCAGAGGGGAACCGCGCCCCCTATGGTGTGGCGTCCCTATGCACCCCGTCCAGGTCTCCTTTGGACTCCGTTGACGCTTCGGGAATTCTAAGACTCTGGGATTTTGTTTTGTCCAATTCCGAGAATATTTCCAAAACAACTTTTCTGAAACTAAAAAAAGCAAAAAACATGAACTGGCTCTGTGACATCTTGTCAATAGGTTAGTCCCAGAAAATCCATAAAAATGACATAAAGTGTATAAGAAACATGTAGCATATGTCAAGAAAACAACATGGAACATCAGAAATTATAGATACGTTTGAGACGTATCAGAGCATCAAGTTAATCTATTTGGTTTTGGCAAACTTAGCATTGGTCAGTAGCAACAATACTTTGAAGCTTAAGTAGAAAAGAGGGAGATGCATGTAGATACATTATTCCATTATGTTTCTTTCTTGTTGTCTCATAAGCTTAGTATTCACAAGTTAAAATCGTTTGTGCCTCCAAGGAAGATTGCATGATTGTTTTCTATCACATGTATATTTGTTTGTTTCCCTCAACTCTTATGCTTGCTACCCAACATTGCTAGCCAAAAACCTGTACTGAGAGGGAATTCTTCTCGTGCGTCCAAACCTTGAGCCAAAAACCATGCCATATGTGTCCACCATATCTACCTATATGTGGTATTTAACCGCCACCCCAAGTAAATTGCTTGCATGCTACCTTTAAAACCTTCAAAATTATACCTGTTTTGTGCTCTGTTTTAGCTCATGAGGACGCGGGTGGACGGTCTTTATTTCACTCGTTGATTATAGATTACACACCTGGACTAGTGGCGCATCCGCTTATCCAACTGCTAGAAGAGCTGGCAACGGTGTGCCCAGCCCCAAACGTGGTTACTATAAATTATCTTCACTCTTTTTGCCCCTGATTTATCAGTTTCATAAGTGTGTAAACAAAAAAAAAGAGGGATGATCTACTGACCCCAGTAGAAATGACGTCCTTCAATGGGATCTGCTCTTGTAAAGTCTAGTTAGCTTGTGACTTAATGTATTGTCTGCTTGCTGATTCGTTGACATAGACATACGACTCTCTAAAAAATTTGTTTTCAATACCTCTATTTATCAAATAAAAAGCTCTAGCACATGAGTTAATCCCTGCTTCCCTCTGTGAAGGGCCTATCTTTAACTTTTATGTTGAGTCAGTAAAACCTATTCCCTTCTGTCGCAAGCAAGCATTTAAGTTGTTGTGATCTAACCATCTATATGTTGATTTATTCAATCATGTCTTTTATCCTTCCTTGTTTAGTACAATGTTTCTATCTGAATGAATATACCTTTGAAAGTTATCAATGACTGTAAGGAGACTGTTATGATTGAGCATGTAAAACTTGCAATATAAGCTCTAGTATAAAGACTCTGGTCAAATGATAAGTACACTCTGTTAATTGTTCTCTGACAAAGAGCACAGTTTGCGACCATCAATTATGATTTTCTCTTTGCACCTTTATTGTGACTCCCTCTACTAGTTTCAAGTTAAATTATATGAGAGGAAGTTGTTGTCTAGAATGACTTGTGTATTGATAAATTTGATGCTTCTTGTACATATTTTGTATATCGACACTTCACTCCATAAACTTGTGGTCTTGTTTGCCGAATTTAGTTTCGCTTCGGGACAAGCGAGGTCTAAGCTTGGGGAAAGTTGATACCTCCATTTTTCATTACTATCTTATTTCATAATTTACTGCTATTCATCGATATATTTCATATTTAGAGATGATACTTATGTTATTTCATCTATTTTGCATGTTTTACAATTATTGGAGAATAATTTGCCGGGACCAGATTTATGCTAGAAAAAGCACCCTCAAGATACCATATTTCTGAGGATTAGAAGAAGAAGGGGAACATCGGAGAGTTCCTATTTTGCCAGATGACGGAGCTAGCCCGGAGGGGAGCCAGAGGGGGCCACCATGGGCCCACACCATGTGGTGGCACCCCCTCGACGCGCTGCCATGTGGTGTGGCTGCCCTGGCCCACCACTGGCAGCCCCCTTCGTGTACTTCATCCTCCCGAAACCCTAAGACTCGGAAAATCGTCAAGGAAATATTCCGCCGCCTACACGGGGCGAAAAACAACAGAGAGAAAACCTCTCAAGCAGGGAGAAATCTGCCAGGGAAATTCCTTCCTGGAGAGGGGAAATCCTCACCATCGTCACCGTCATCGCACCGGGCATCATCAAGATCATCATCGTCATTGTCATCACCACCAGCACCAGCATCCTCACCATCCACCGACGTCCTGATGTAACAATTAGGGTTCTATATAGTTCTTTTCCACTAGATCTCTCCCGTTGTGGATTACTTGTTAGTAGCTGATGCTTACGAGATTTATCAGTGTTTGCACTTTATGACCAGATTGTTATTCATCATTATATCACATCTGATCATGATCCATATGATTTCTTGTGAGTAGTTTGTTTAGTTCTTTAGGACATGGGAGAAGTCAAGATGTTAGTAGTGGAATTATGTTGAAGTAATATTTACTAGTTTAATATTTAGGTTGTGGTGCTATTCTTCTAGTGGTGTCATGTGAACGTCGACTACATGACACTTCACCTTTATGGGTCTAGAGGGATGCATTGTGTATTTGGATACTAATTGTGGGGTTGCCGGAGTGACAGAAACCTAAATCCCCGTTAGGAAACCAATGCACGTGGGAGTGTAGTATCACAGAGTTTAAGGTTGTGGCTAGATTTATCTTAATTACTTTCTTATAGTTGCGGATGCTTGCAAGGGGTATAATCACAAGTATGTATTAGTATGAGTAGGGCAGTGCATTAGCATAGGTTCACCCACACAACACCTATCAAAACAATAAATATTAATTAGCTATAGGAAGCGAAAACACTTGACGAAATTCCCACGTGTCCTCGAGAACGTTTGGTCATCATAAGTAAACCAACCGGATTGTCATTTTCTCTAAAAAAGGATTGGGCCACTTGCTGTAATTATTATTACTTTCTTTTATTTACTCGCACTTTATTTATCTGCTATATCAAAAACCCCTAAAAACATGTCTGCTAGTATTTGCTGTGAATCCTTTATCCAAACTGCTTGTCAACACCTTCTTCTCCTCGTTCGGTTCGACACTCTTATTAATCGAAAGTACTACTATACACCCCCTATACTTTTGGGTCATCAAAGATGCAAGAGAATCATCCATCACCATGCCACTAACTTTTTTTCCACCTTTTGTTACTAATATATTTTGTTAAGTGCTTCCCAGGTGTGGCTGAATTGACAACTCAGCTGTTAAGGCCTATAGGTATTCTTTGTCTCCCCTTGTGTTGAATCAATAAATTAGGTTACACTTACCCTCGGAGACTGTTGCGATCGCCTACACTTGTGGGTTATTATCTGGCTAGACGATTGATTGACATCGGTGATAACGAGAGGACCGAGAGGATGCATCTCTCCATTGTCTGGAGGAGTTGAGTACTATTCTTGAATGATCTAAGTTCCATTACATGCTCCAGGTTATACCCATACATCAAGGTTATGATCCCCTATTACGCTGGACGTTTGAAGACTTTCAAAGTGTAACTATCGATTGTGCGGTCACCGGATATTCTCATAGTACAGGAAGTCTATTCAATGACGACTCCATATTCACTTTGCTAAATACATTGAAATTTCCAGTCTCTTAGCAACATCATATACTTGGGTCGGTTCAATACTATTGTTATCATAACAATAGACTCTTATGTTTGCTAGACTTATCAAAGTCTATGATAAGGAAAACTTGATCATCTCACCAACCATAAGCTAATCTTAGAGAGAAGATTAGGAACTCTTGTTTTTTTATATCTTCACACACGCACAAAGGTTTTCCTCACTTTTCAAGTACTATAGCGGTATAGCATGGTGATATGAACTTGGAGATAGAATAATAATTGAATATTATTGTCTCTAAGATATATCTCCAACAATTATGTCGGCCACTCGCCGATTTCTGCAGGATTAGAGGAGTAGATCCATCTATTAATGATTTTATATTTATTTTAAAGTTTGAGCAAATATTCATTTTTTTGGGATGCGTGCGTGAAGACAAGTTATTGGTCTAGTTCTACCCCTGACTTATGGAACTTCTTGACCAGTTCCCATATCAATCTTCTAAATATTTTCTGATTTTCCTCTTTTTTTGCCGCGCGTCTACTCTTGAGTCATGTGATTTCCTGCCCAATCTAAATGGTGAAATTTTCATTACTTTTGTATTGTTCAGATATAATATTGTGTGTGTCCGTGGTCCCTCCTTACCCATGAATTCTTTTGGCCTATTCCTGGTAACAGCGGAATGGAATGGTGCATATGTGTGTATTTTATTTTTGCTCATGCAATGGAAGATCGATTAATTACTCTACGGGCAATATGCCAGTACATTCGTATAGGGGGTTTTGCACATATGTGCATCCACTGGTTGATGGTGGGTTGAATAATACAATCTAGCCATTGGTACATGATCCAAGGGCTAAGAACAATAATTTGCACATTTGCAGAACTTGTCCACGCCTGATATGTCCCTAGATATATAAATTCAAGCATGATGACTATCACAAAGGTAAATGCATAAGTAAAGAGCATTGATATAGGAATAACCGAGACACAAGGAGACGATGATGTAATTTTTGAAGTTACTTCCCAACCAAAGTACATCTTCATTACACAGGTTCGAATCCACCAAGGAACTCCAACACACATTAGTGCTCACCCTATTCTCCTTGGTCATCTTCCCTCCAGAAGAGCTCAGTCCACTATGAGGTCGACTTGAAGGGGTTGACAATCCACAGCTTAATTGGAGGCTCCCATAAAACTCTTGAAACTTCTTGCACCAAGGTGAAGCACCAAGCACCAACCATCTAGGGTACATAATACACCCAAGAGTAATAAGCTTCTCAACTTTCACTTCCTAGAATCATCATGCATAACTCAAACCGATGCACCTAATGCAATACCAAGAATACACCAAGTGGTCAAATCATTCACTTTCATATCCCACCAAAGCAACTCCCGTTATGGAATGAGATTGGAGGAAGAAAAAGGAAAACAATGGATATATCCCAAGATCTAGATCCAATGGATTTTCCTCACTAAGAGGAGAGATTGACTGGTGGAGCTGTAGATCTAGATCTCCTCTCTCTTTTCCCGCAAGAAAGAGTAAGAATAATTCGAGAGATTGAGAGTTAGGAAAATTCAAGAGGGTCAACAACAATGGAGAGGAAACACGAGCTCGAGAGTTGAGACCATTGGGGAAGAAGCCCCCCCCCCCCAAATACAACCTTTATTACCAAAACTTGTCAATGGGAGATACTGCCTCTCAAGACGATTCTAAGAGACACACTCTCCTATAACTAACGGTACCCATGCAGTGCCGTTCTCCGCTGCACCAAAAAATGGCAGAAACTTCCAAATGAAAACAATCATAACTTTTGCATCCAAACTCCATTTTTGATGATCTTGAGCTCGTTTTATCGCAACAACGAGATCTACAAGATCATTCGATAAACATCATAGTCCAACAATACAAGATAAAACAAAATGGGGAAATGTTATACCTCTCTATAAAAGAATAACCGGTAAGCCTCCAATATAAAAAAAAAATAAGTTTTTCATACGAAATCCGTTTTTTATGAACTTCATATTTTCTTGAAGATCATAACAATCTATAAAACCTCTCATGGATAAAGGACAAATAAGAACCAAACCAATATGGTGCCAAGGATGCAAAGGTTTAAATTCTATACGAATAGGAACGATACGACCGAGTTACTTATTCGAGAGCCCCTCTTGATAGTACAATTATCCATCCTATAACCCGGTCTCCTAACTAACATCATGAGACCGGTAAACTAGAACACCTATCAATGTCATACATTTGCCTCACACAGTCCGTTTGAGCTAGACGATGAAGATCCTGATCACCTCAAGTTGGACCACCTTTATTGATTGAGCTTTGCTTGATGAAGGCTTATAAATTGTTCCCCCATAAACCATTATGGAAAAGTTTCTCTTAAGTCCATCTTCACCATTATCACCCATGGGCAGGAAAGCTTCAAGCACATGATCTTTGATATATTCAGCTTGATTTGCACTACTCAATCTTGATGACAACAACCACTTAATGTCATCCTCCATGGAGTATATAAAATCTTTATTTTGATGCAAGTTCATGGGAAGATACTTAACCCCACATAGAATCTTCACACACACATATCATGGGTTAGTTCACAAAGCTATATGTATAATTTATTACCATACCATGAGATAACATGATCCTACTTAGTATATTATTTAGCTTTCTATGTTGATCAATCTTGAATCTATTCTTTGCACTTTGAGATCTTCTCCTCTTTCTTTATAACGATGATTTTTCGAAGTTAACATGAATGTTCACATAATCTCATTCATCAAGGCATAGCAATATGCGCAACGCTATTATGACCATTCTTTTTCTTGATCATATCAAATATGTCCATTATAATTAATGATCTTCATGTCATCCAATCTTGAATCCAACACATGGAGTTCAATCGATGCTTATGGGAAAAGCTATAAGAATATCACAATACAAATATTAGTACATAAGGACTGTCATTAATTATGAAAACCACACATGATGGGGGGGCACCATGCTCTTTCAAACACCCCGACCACCAAAAAAACTCTCCAGTAGCAATGCATGTAGGAAGAAAACAATGCACATGCTAACGTCGCCCGATATAAACATAAAAGTCAGATAATGAGTTTTCACTCTAAGAAAGTATGCAAAATCTCCACATAACGTCTTCCATAAGAAAGCGACAATAAGTATGCCATTTCCGGATACAAGCAATGAATGTGAGGCCTAGAATTTTTTCATCCTGGAGATCGAGACTCGGTACTCAAGAAGCACCATCGAAAACGTAGTCACCCTGTGTTTGCCGCTCCCACTTGCCAAGAACACTGCAGCAAAGTGCCGATCATCAGGCTCACAGTCATCGGGCACACGGTTTTGACGTGGACATCGTTGTTTAAAAATAATTGAATTGTAGGTTTTTGCTAAATCAAAGTATCTTACGGAGTAAGTTGATAAGTTTGTAGAAAAATAAATCAGCCTACCACACCAATTTAGCTGCATTAGATTCATCATAAAATATATAATTTTATATTATACAGATTTGACGCTATATATATTGACATGTTCTCTTCTAATTTTGGTCAAACATGAATACATTTGACTTAGGAGTTAGGACAACTCTAAAAGTTCAATTATTTTGAAACGGAGGGAGTACTAGTTGTAGGCTAATTTGATACAAACATATTCCTATTACCCAGGTCGATCCTGGTGCTTAATCTGCCCCGAAGGTTTTTGTATACGATCCTTGGTAGTTTTGTCGAAATTTTTGTTTTTCGAAAATCGTACAAGGTCCAGGCAGGCAGGGAGCAGATGTGACTGACAAATTTCTTGTTACTTATTCACAAGTAAGTACACATCTCAAGTTTCAGCCTTGACAGCGAGGCGACATGGGTGGTGAGGGAGGTCTCCGCGACGGAGTTTGCGGTGGCCTTCCCCTCCCTCGCTCTCCTCAATGCTGTCTCATGGGGCGCTACGACGACTCTGCCAGTCCACAACATCAAGGTCTCCATCAAGAAGTCTTCCTCTGACCCGGCCACGGTGGCCTCTCTCTCATCTGTGTGGATTAAGATCCACGGGATTCCGCGCGAGGTGAGATCCGACGCCTTCTTGCCGCGGATCGCTCAGGCTGTGGGTGTGTTCCAGGAGCTGGATGTGGCTTCCCTCCCTGGTGAGGGCCCTGTCCGGCTCCGGGTCTTGGTCCCGGACAGCTCCGCGATTCCAGGACCGCTGCCGTTATTCTTCTTCGGCTTGGATGGCAGGATTCTGGAGGTGGAGGTGGAGGGGGAAGGTGAGCGTCAGGGGTCCATATCCCCGCCTCCGCCGCCACACCACGACCCCTCCCCCGACCACAGTCTTTCCGAGGATGATGAGGGAGATTCTTCAGACGACGACTTCCCTGAGGACGCTGCACAGGACAGGGGGAGCCCTCACTCCCACCAGTGGCTCCCACTTCACCCCCGCCGCCTCCGCAGTCGGGGGTAGAGGCCAGGGTGATGGCTCTTGTTCAGGCAGCCCAGCCTGGTCAGTCTGTTCCCGCACTGGCAGCGCTTGCTTTGAGTGAGCCGGTGCGGATGGACGATGACGGGTCCGCACCGACGCAGGGGCTCCGGATCTCCCAGTACGGGTCCAACCTCTGCGGGGGTCCGGGGTCCTCTGAGCTCTCAGGACACAGCGGCTCGGAGGTGGCCATCTCTACCGCACAGGCTCTGGAGGAGGAGGGGGAGGAGGATTCCTCGAGTGTGGGGATGGTGGTCCAGGTACCAGTTTCCCCACGCTCCCCGGGAGTGCTCTGCTACTTCCGGTCGCCGGGGACTCCTCCCTCACCGCCTCAGGGGTCCCCAGCGCTGGTCCCGAGGACGCCGACGACTGGGCCTGTGGAGTCAGTCACGGTCTTCCCCGACACACCCGTGGCTGAGCCTAGGGCCCAGCCTCTACGCCGCCCCAGACCTCCTCCACCGCCGCCCACCCGCGCCAGTGCGAGGCTTGCCTCGAAGGCTAGCGGGGAGCTGACGGTACCGACGATGGAGGTGGTGGCGTCCCGCCATCGGGCGGCCCGTGACTCCGAGACTGGTACTACTCACACTTCCGAACCTCCTTCCCCTTCCTCTGGCTCCCGTTTCTCGGTGCTAGCGTCGGTCCACCTGGATCACTTGGCTCAGGTGGCGTCAGACTGTGGTATTGTTTTCCGTGGTGAAAAGGGGCCTCGGTGTGACCAGATCGAAGCTATTAGAGCGAAGGAGATCCTTGAGGGGCCCTTGCTGCCGCTCGTGCCCAGGCAGAGTGTGAGCGGCGGGGGCCTCTGGAGCCCGCTGGAACCGTGCAGGCTATGCAGGGATCCGGTAGTGGCACCTCTCCTGAGCAGACTAGTCTCGACCCTACTGCTGCGCCCCCCCCCCCCCCAGCCGGGGCGGAAGCGTGGGAGGCCCCCCAAGTCAGCGTCCCGGCCCTCGACCTCTGGTAGGGCCCGACCAGTCCCCCGTAAGGGGACAAACCTGCCCAGTTCCAGATGAATGTCTCTCACTTCATTTGGAACATGCGGGGCTTTGGGCAGAATGGGCGGAGACGCCAGTTGGTGGACTATATCCGCGATGAAGATCCAGACATAGTAGGAATTCAGGAGACGATACGGCAGGATTTCTCGATCCCGGAGCTAGAAGGCCTGAGCCGACAAAAGTCTGCTTGGCAGTGGCTCCCGGCTACGGGGCGCTCGGGCGGGATCCTCCTTGGCGCCAAGGAGGATACCTTCGAGGTAGAAGACATGGACCGCGGGGAATTCTTCCTGAGTATGTCCCTGTGCCCAAGACAGTCCCAGCTCCAATGGGAGGTGATTATTGTTTATGGTCCTGCTGACCACAGTAGGTCACAGGAGTTCCTCGAGGAACTGCGAGGGAAGGTTGACCGGTGCACTATCCCGGTCGTGGTGGCCGGTGACTTTAACCTAACCCGGTCCCCCGAGGAGAAGAGCTCAAATAACGTTGATGTCCCTCGGATGCGGATGTTTAACGACTTCATCGCTGACCTAACCCTCATTGATATAGAGCGGGTGGGGGCTCGCTACACTTGGTCAAATAACCAAGTGGACCCTATCCGCAGTGTATTGGATCGGGTGCTGGTCTCGACAGAATGGGAGGCGAACTTCCCACTATGCTCGCTACGGGCCATTACGCGAGTGGGCTCCGACCACTCCCCCCTGATGTTCTCCACGGGAGGGGCAGCCCCCCCTAGGCAGAACCGCTTTCACTTTGAGGAGTTCTGGCTTGGCCAGCCAGGCTTTGTGAGTGCGGTCTCTGTTAAGTGGTTGGCGGCGGCCTCCAACCCCCCGCGTAGATTCAACGCGGTAGACGTATGGCACTTCTGTGCCAAAAGCGTCCGCCAATTCATGCGGGGATGGGGCGCCAATCGGGGTGCGGAGATCCGTAGGAATAAGGCCCACATCCTTGACCAGATCCAGTCATTGGATGTCGCAGCGGATGCCGGGGGTCTATCCGCGGATGAATGGACCCGGCGATATGCCCTTGAGGCCTCCCTTATGGAGATCTACAAGGGAGAGGAGCTCTTCTGGCGCCAGCGTAGCCGCCAGAACTGGATTCTTAAGGGAGACTCCAACACGGCGTACTTCCATGCTATTGCCAATGGTAGGCGCCGGAGGTGTTCCATCCCACTACTTTGGGCGAACGGGGAGTTGCTGAATACGGAGGCTGCCCTGTCCTCCCATATTTACTCCTTCTATAAGGAGTTGTTTACCGCCGTACCCCGCTCCGGGGTGGCGTTGGCCGAGGACTCTTGGGCCCTGTCGGCCCGAGCCTCGCCGGAGGAGAACGAGAGACTCCTCCTCCCGTTTTCCCCGGAGGAGGTCAGGCGGGCGGTGATGGAGATGAAAGCAAACTCGGACCCAGGGCCGGACGGGCTGACGGTGTCCTTTTTCAGTCCTTCTGGGAGACTTTGCAAGAGGTGATCATGCCGATGTTCCAGGAATTTTATACTGGGACTCTCGTGATGTCGCGCCTAAACTACGGTGTAGTGACGTTGATCCCGAAAGTTGTCGGGGCCACCGACATCCGCCAGTTTAGACCGATCACGGTGATTAACGTCATCCAGAGGATCTTCTCTAAGGTGTGTGCAATGCGCCTGGCCCCAGTAGCTGAGCGCATAACTCATCCCTTTCAGTTTGCATTCCTCAAGGGGCGTTATATCCATGATGGGATCCTGGCGCTACATGAGATTGTCCATGAGGTCAGGGTCCGACACCACAAAGGGGTCTTCCTGAAACTGGACTTCCAGAAAGCCTACGACCGGTTGGACTGGTCGTTTCTTCGCCAGGTGCTCCAACGCCGCGGCGTAGATGATAGGTTCATTACGTGGATTATGCAGCTCGTCATGGGTGGCAATACTGCGATTAACATAAATGGGGACATTGGTCCCTATTTTAGGCCCTCCTGTGGGGTTCGGCAGGGGGATCCTATTTCCCCCATCTTATTTGACCTCGCGGTGGATGCCCTCGCGGCTATCTTGGATAAATCCAGGGTAGCCGGCCACATCACTGGTGTGGTGGGGCATCTCATTCCCGGGGGTGGTGTTACCCACCTGCAATATGCAGATGACACCATGATCACGGTTGAGGGTTCGGAATTGGATATCATCAACCTCAAGTTCTTGTTGTTATGTTTTGAGGCCATGTCGGGTCTCAAAATTAACTTCGACAAGAGTGAGCTGGTGGTTCTTGGGTACTCCCCGAAGGAGCAACAGCGGATCGCAGACAACCTCAATTGTAAGTTGTCCACATTCCCTGTTACATATCTGGGGGTGCCCCTGAGCGACTCCAGGATCCTCATTAGGGACCTTGAGCCTGTGGTCGGGAGGGTCCGATATAAAGCTGAGCCTTGGCGTGGTCGGTTTGCCTCCAAGGGAAGCAAATCGGTCCTGATTGGGGCCTGCCTATCTAGTATCCCCTCATACGTGATGGGTATTTACTCTCTCCCGGAAGGAGTCCACGAGGCCTTTGACAAGGAACTATCTCGCTTCTTTTGGCAAGATGCCAAGGGGAACCACAAGTACCACATTGTCAAGTGGGCGGATGTGTGCGCCCCCAAAGATCTTGGGGGCATAGGTATTATCTCGTCCCGGAAGATGAATGTCGCTCTCATGCTGAAGTGGGTCTGGCGTATCTTGCGGGGGGAGGGGGGCCTCTGGCTCCAGCTCCTCCAAGCTAAGTACTTACAGGGCCGACCTGTCCTGGCATGCGATCGACAGGAGGGATCCCTATTTTGGAGGTCTATCCAGCTGATTAAGCAGGGCATTAGGAAGGGGGCTAGGTTCAACATCTGGGACGGTCGAGGGACCATGTTGTGGCTTGATCCTTGGCTCAAGGAACGACCACTCCAGCTGGAATTCCCGAGGTTGTTTGCCATTTGCTCGGAGCCCTCCCAACTGGTAGCGTCGGCGGTCCAGAATGGGACGTGGAACATTGTGTTCCGCCGCTCCTTTGGGCCGGCCGAGGCTGCTGAGTGGGAGACTCTCCGGGGAAAGTTGCCGGACTCCCTCCCTGGGGGCCACGATCAGGTCACCTGGTCATTGGCCCCCTCAGGCTCTTTTTCGGTTAAATCGGCCTATAGGTCCCAATTCTCACAACCTATTAGTTCCTGGGCTACCCCGATGTGGAAAGCCCCGGTACCGCTGAAGATAAAGATTTTCGTCTGGCAGCTATTACGTGATAGACTGCCATCAGGGACTGAGGTGGCCAAGCGCCAGGGCCCGGGGGACGGCCTTTGTCCCCTTTGTAGATGCCCGGAGACCAGTACCCACATCTTCTTTGTATGTCCTGCTGCCCGACTTCTGTGGAATTCCGTTTACGAGGCGCTGGGGCCGTCATGGCAGGCCTCGGACCTCGGCCAATTCCTGGAAACCCAGGTGCACCGGGCCGGAGGGGGCTCACGCCTATTCTGGCTGGTCTTTGCGGCACTTACTTGGTCTCTTTGGACGACTCGTAATAAGATGGTGATTGAGAAGATTTTCTTGCGGCGGGCTACTGACTCCTTGTTCAAATGCCTGGCTTTTTTGCAGCAGTGGTACCCGCTATGTAGACAGCGGGACAGGTCGCGGCTCGACGGCTACATCGACAGTCTGCTAGCTGCGGCACGACGCATCGCCGCATCGGTGCCACCGTGAGGCGCTCCCCCCCCCCCCCCCCCCCCCCCCAGCATTTCTAGTCTTTTCTACCCACACCACCCCCCTCCCGCCTCCTTCTTGCTTCCCCGTTCTTCAGGGCTTTATTGTGCTGTTGCCCCAGCCGTTGTATCGTGTGTGTTCTGAGTTGTTGTATCGGATACCTTGTATGACTTGTTGACGGTTGCTTTATTTATAAAGCGGGGCGAAAGCCTATTTCGAGTTTCAGCCTTTTGTGCTCTGCACAAGCTTCATACACCACCATCAAGTAGACGTGTGGAAGCGATGGAGAGCTAGCTCCTACGGCTTCACTCCTTGGAGACCCCCGTCTGGTAGGGCGCCTCGCAGAACTCGCCGCCCAGATCGTCGCACGCCTCGCCCGGAAACACCCTGCATTTTTGTTTTCCGCCATCCAACCTGATCAGTTCGCTCGCAGAACAATGTCGCGAAACCAAAACATATAATCCTATGTGCATGGTTGCTTACGTTTTAGCATCGTCGTAGGATAGGTACTCCCTCTCCACCTCCTCCGGCGCAGCGACAGCAGGCCCGGAGGAGCTGCTCTCGAGCTTGGTCTCCGGGTACATCTCCGCCGCCTCGCACGCCTCGCCGCCGACCAGGTCGCACGCCTCCATCGGAAACACCCTGCACGTCTCCGAATTTGCACCGTCACTTCAGTTCATTTCAAGCTCAGACCAACAGGTGAACAGGGAGGGAGGGAGTGAACGTACGAGACGTCGGAGCTGTAGTCCACTTCCGCCGCCCCTGTGGCCGCTGAACGGACGGCGCCGCCAGCCAACCTTCTCGTGCCGCCGGCAACGACGATGCTCCTCCTCCTCAACACCAGCCTGCTGCCCCTTGCAGCGACAGGGAGCACGCCCACCAAGCCAATGGCAGCCTGCATCTTCTTACAGATGGTCTGATCCTGATCTGCTTCTGTCTGTCTATCTAGAATACTAGGTTGTGCTGTGTTAGCCTGACGATCAGGCTAAGCAGGGGGCACTTATATACTGCTGCTAGAGTGAGTCCAGTTTGGATAACACTGGGGCCATGTGCTATCCTCCAATTGGCTGTGTCTACCTCAACGAGAGCGCGACCTAATTTTGTACCATTCTAAAGATATTTCTGCCCCCATCCTCATAGTTATCTCGACTCAGTATTTTGTTACAAATGAGAAAATACGCACACAGGATAAAAAATGATAGGGACAATGCAAGCTTTGCTATTTTTTTCTTTCCACAACCCGCGAACAACCAAGTTAAATAACCATCACGAACAATATTGCCACAACAGCTTATCCATCATCAGAGGCAGTACTTATGGCTTACACGAACGGATTGCTCAAGCACAGACGAAAGGTTTCTCAACTTCACCTTAACAACACGGTAACACTAAGAACATGGTACAGAAAATAATTCTAACTACGGAGTGAAGCTCGAGGTACCGCTGGCAGTCCTAGCTCGTCCTCCTGCACCTGATAACATAATTAATCAGTCGTCACAAATTAACATGGCCGCTTACTCGTCAATGAACTGTAGCAAATCATGCAACATTGTCCTACCAGGTACCAAGTCACAAAACAACAAATGCAAGAAACACAGGCAGAGAAAAGGATTGTGTTTTGGTTTGGCAACATCGACATTGGTAAGATACTAGACACTGAGTTTGGATTTCAGAACCCACGCATTGTTTTTGTCATGTCAGAATTCATTCCCAAGGAAAGAAACACCAGGAATTCAGAATACAAAAATGCCAAGCTAAGAATGATGTGCAAATTGCATTGTGCTGTGACAAGGTAGATGCACATAGTATTCCCTTACCTGGTGCCTGTTTAGTGGAACTGATGTAGGATAAGTCGGTGCAGCGGGCAAGTTAAGATCGGGTTCCTGGTCTGGCTGAAGATATGAAGGGACTGCAGCAGACTCAAACTCCATATCAGCTTCCAGAGCATCCAGCTCTGCAATTTTGAAGACAAAAAAATGAGGACAGTATATCGAGGAAAATATCCAACTCTGCAATGGCAATGCCCCCCCAAAAGAGATAGAGACATGCCTGGGACAAAAATGCCAAAGAAATTAACCTAAGCTATTTATGACACAGAGCTGTTTTGTTATAGTCTATAACAATCTATGAAGAGGTAAGGGCCAGCTACCAAAAGAGCAGTAAAGCCATCTAAAGTTACAGGATTAGCATAGTCTAGCTGAAATTATACAACTTCCATACCTCCCATTAGGTCTTCCTCGTCAACGTCATCAGGGATGTTGTAGCTTCTACCGAGAGATTCTTGTATTTCGTTGCTCACGTCCATCAGATCCGTCATTTCATCTTGCATATTCTACAAATTACAGTTCACGAGTAAAGAAACTTGTTTAACTATCAATTCAAGAAGGCAGAGTAAGTCAGTAACCAACGGCATTAAAAGGAAAATATTAAGGCTGTTCATCATTTCATTTAGTTGTACATCCCACTGTGGATACAAAGGCGTGTTTTTCTTAGGACATAACTGACTCTGCCACTTTTTTTGGTAGCGCCACTAAGAAGTTAGTCCTTATTGGCATGGTTACCAAACTTTGGTATGGCCATGGCTCATTGATCACGTCATATGGTTAAAAAATAAATTGATGGCCGCAGGATGTAGGATACACATGGGGTGACTGTCAATTCCATGTTGTAACCAGATGAACAGAAAAAACGCGAAGAATAATTTTTTAAGTTGCATGGCTCTTCATGTAGATCATGGATAGAGCTTGGAAATGTGATCCCAAATTAGCCAATCTCAAGGATGGACTCTGAATTAAGTAAGATCCTAAGTTTCTGATATACCACATTTGGCGGTAGGCCCATTGATTAGTACTTTCCATTGCCCAGCTTACTACATATATTATTGAGCTAGGCTTCTGACTTTGCAAGTCAACGATGGTTACTGCTATAATAGCACACCAGACAGCTGTTAACACTAAGTTAGAGGGATACATCATACGTACGGCAGAAAGAAACATTGAATAGGGAATACTCAAATGGAAGCAACACAAAACCTGACAGACCATACATGGTAGTACAAATTAGGCAGCAGTCACAGCAACTAATTGGCAAAAGCTAAACGAACATACATCGATGTCCTCGATCTTGACGGTTTTCATCATCCCCTTGAGCTCCTTGTTTGCCGCCTTCATCGCATTCATCTGAACACACACAAAAGAAATCATTCGGCATTCTGAACTTTGTGGTAGGATAAAAGTTCAGTGGGCACACATACAGTCTGCTGGGCGTCCTTGAGGCCGTCGGCGGCGAACCCGACCTGGTCGAGGTTGTAGGTCTGGTTGTAGAGCATGTTGCGCTGCTCCTCGTACATGCGCTTGTGCTTGAGTAACCTGATGGCGCGGGCCTTGATGGCCTCCTGCGAGGGCCCCGGCCGGGTCCGGCGGATCTGCTCCTTGTACCTCGCCAGCTCCTCGTCCAGCTTCCTGATCTTCTCATCCACGCTCTCCCCCCTCTTGTTTATCTGCCCAAGCAATCAGAGCAGAGAAGCATTGGATTTCTGGGGATTGAGATGGAGGGAACCTAATTGTGGATGGGGAGAAGGGGAGGGGAGGAGGGCTGACTTGGTTGGTCGCATCCTGGATAGTGGGGGCCGGGTCCTTGCTCTTCTTGGTGCCGAAGATCTTCTTCATCTCCGGCTCCGGTCGGCAACGGCGGCGGCGGCGGCGAGCAGAGTGAGTGTGCTTCTCTGTTTCGAAATTCAGATGAACATTTTCGTTGTTCTCAAACTGACAACGGAGATATAGTGGGCTTCGTTTAGGGGAAAATGCAATGGGCTAATAGGCCTACCAGTTAAGAAGGTGCGCAGCTCAAGCAGGGCTGCTTCCAGCTGATACAGAAGATTCTCAACAGTCAACAACAACAAAAAACGACACACTACCCTTAAAAAAAAAGACACCACTACATCTAGGGTGGCCTAGATTTAGCTTAACCATAAGCCATTAGTCAATTTTGTCTTATTCCAACCAAAACTCACACGTCTAGCCCGTTCCTGTATTCACACACATGCATGCAACAACTAATGATTAATTTTCCTGTAATCACACACATGGATGAACTAAATGACGAATCATCCAGTATTAATTTTAAAATTTTAAAATTCAAAATATTGTGTAGGCCAAACTGTTTATCTGATTTATGATCCGTTTTACCGTTGGAATAGTCATCTCGAGATCTTTGAAACTAGATCCCATGTTGATATGTTTTGACAATATATTTTTTTACTCAAAAGTTACCACCCATGAACATTAGCACTAAAGTTATTAGGGTGTGGTATGTAAGTTACCACCCAACTAATGATTAATTTTTGGTTTTAAAATATATCACACTTTTGGTTGTTTATTTCAATTTTTCGAGCTTAGAAGTTACCACCTAGTTTTGTAAGTGAGTTAACACTTTGAAACGACATCAATACATGGTGGGTAACTATTATTTACAGGACATGAATAAATGGGTAAATCCATCAATACAATGTGGTTAATTGTGTCAGTATTGGATGTATAATTTTTACCGCGAGAGTATGATAACTACATCGGTTTCGTAGCGGGTAACTATATCATTAACACATGGGTAACTCTATTATTACTGGGTGAATAACATTTTTAGTATGACGTAGCTAACTTTATCAGTAATAGGTTGGTAACTCCATAAATATCGAGCGGTAACTTTATTAGTACTATGTTGGTAACTTTATCAGTACTGGGTCAGTAATAGGTTGGTAACTCTATAAATACCGAGTTGTAACTTTATCTGTAATATGTTGGTAACTTTATCGGTACCGGGTCGGTAAATTTATGTGTAATAGGTTGGTAACTTTATCAGTACTAGATCGGTAACTTTATCAGTACTAGATGGTAACTTTATTAGTATCGGGTTGGTAACTTTATAATTACATGGTGGTGGATAACTCAACCAGTATGTGTAACTATTACCGTTAGAGTAAGGTAACTAAAATCAATTTCGTGGTGGCTAACTATGTGATGAACACTTGGGTAACACTATCTAGTGGGTGGATAACTCAATGAGTACAATATAGGTAACTTTATTAATAATAGGTTGATAACTCTATCGTTAATGGGTGGGTAACTTTGTAAGTACGATGTTGGTAACTTTATTCGTACCGGGTGGTAACTTTATCGGGAATAGTTTGGTAACTTTATCAGTATTGGTAAGTAACTTTATCAGTATCGGGTTGGTAACTTTATGATTACATGGCGGTAAATCTATCAGTACTGATGTGTAACCGATTGAGTAGGGTAACTACGTCGATTTCGTGGTGAAATAGTATATCATGGACACGTGAGTAACTAATTAAGTATAAGTACAAGGTTGGTAATTCCACCAGTTTAGGGTGGGTATCTACATTAATCTAGGGTTGATAACTACATAACTAATAGGTGGGTAACTCAGCGGTGTCGAAGCTCTTGCATTAGACTTGCCGGAGCGCAAAATGGCGCATATGTTGTTGACTACGTTGAGCGTGGTGACCGGGTGGACATCCCAGGTGGTAGTGACGAGCGAGACGATGGATGCCGATGGTGTTCTAGGCGTCACATCAAAAAAGTTGAGACAGGGGTCATCGGCCTCCTCAAGCTAATACCTCGCCAAGTGTTTTGTGTTGGCAGGAGGGATCAGATTAACCTCCACGTGATCCCATACTGCGTCGCCGGCCTCCTCTACAAGGTTCCTCGTCGGGTAGCGGTGGGAGGGACTAAGTTGGGCGACGATAAATTTTTTTTTGAGAGACAATCACACACACATCATTCAGCTAATAACAAATTACACACACAACACATACAGAATCATCCGAAAAATAAAAGTAGGATGTTGCGGCAGTAAGCGGCCAGCCCGTTATTAGTTCCACTTGCAGCCCGAGTCGAAATCTCTCAAGAAAAGTTCCAGCGCCATGAACGTCTGGACATCAGCACGGCGCGGTTCGCTGATAGGAGAGGACGTGGCAAAAATGGTAAAATTCTTTCGGAGAAGATTACATATGGTGTGGTCAGCCCAACCGAACTATTTCCACGCTCTGCAGGGGGTTGCGAGTTCGAACCCCTTCCCATGCAGTAAATATTTTTTCTCGCTCGGCTTAATCCACGGAGCCTGGAATTAAGCTAAAAACCGAATTCCTTTTGCTACTATGATTTTGCAAATATGTCGTATTAATATGCTTGTCTCATGAATGTATCACAAATTGTGGCTTGACGGACTGGCTATTGGAGTTTGCATCCTTAGCTGCGGTAGTTCCTTGTTCGAATCATGTTTGTAGCGCCCAATTTAGTTTATTTTTATATATAATCACAACGAAGCACAGGGGTGCACGTGAGGGAAGCGCGGGCAAGAAAAAACACACGAGCGAAGCTTGTGCCTCCACGTAAGATAAATCTAGTGCGTGTCTGCGCGTAAGAATGATCTATGGCGCCCTAGATTTAAATTTCCATGAATTGCTATGTCTCAGTCGCCTGTTTTTTCTTATGTCTCGGTCGCTGTTAATCGTCTGATTGGCTTCTGCGCGCAAAACACGATCGCTGGTAAGTAATCGCTGAACGTGTCTTCGTGGGTCTTCTCTTTTGTACTACTAGGACGTGTCCTCTATTGGGACTAAGAGATGATGTGGCATTTTTCTTTTTATTTTCTCCTGTACCCCCTGCAGGTACATGGGCTTTATAGTTTAGAGGCAGTGTGTCAGAACAGGAAATTCTGGTCCCTGAATAAAGATTCGGGGTGGCGGCGGAGCTATGGACTTTTTTCTAGAAAACTATCGAACCCCCTCGGGTTTTAGGGTTGAAGACTATTTGTAGTCGAAAATGGAGACGAGGGGGTGTGGGAGTGGCCCACACCACCTGATGGCGCGGCCTAGGGAGGGCGTGCCGGGGGTGGTTTGGCCACCTCCTGGCCCCTCTCCAGGTCTCCTTCTAGCTTCCGGGGTCTTCTGGTGTTTTAGGGCCAATGGGGTCTTTTCTGGGCAATTTCCCGAAATTTGATTTTTCTGCACAAAAACAAGACACCGAGGTAATTCTGCTGAAAACAGCGTTACTCCGTGTTAGTTGTATTCAAAACACACAAGTTTAGAGGCAAATAATAAGAAAAGTGTTCGAAAAAGGAGATACATTTTCATCGTATCACCCTCATCGCGTCCTCTGGGCCCGTGTACTCACACATGAGCCGGGGTCCGCGGTGAGTCAGAGGCTGAATCCGCCTTTCGAGCCAGCATAGAACAATGTCCATGCCAGTAAGAGGAGGGGAGGCGGAAACAAGCTTGGCGATACGCCGCTTGATCCTCATCAGATCTATCGGCAGAGTCTGGACCGCGTCCACTGCCCAATTATCTTGGGGAGTGGCCGCGGAATTGACGAAAGGCGGGATTCCGTGTCCTTTCCCGGAAATGGGACATCCTCATGATAGAAGAAGGAACCCGTCCAGAATTTGACGGATTCCGAAGTTTTGATTTTCGGGAACCAATCTTCCCTAAACCTACGTAAGGTAAAGGATATGGTCCGCAAGTTGGGAGGGCGCCCTCGGAAGGGTTCCACTTAACCCCAAAACAGTACTGCAAAAAATCTAGCCTAGACTCTATTCCTAAGTACCCCTCGAACAGGGCCTGAAACCCGTCTAGGTAAAGAATAGAGTTTGGAGTGAGACTATGTGGCTGGATTTTGTAATGGTCTAAGACCTCAAGGAAAAAAGGAGGATGGCGGAATTCCGATACCTCTGTTGATGTGCGACGCGAGGAGGACTCGTTCGCCGGCTTTTGGCGATGGCTCGGTCGCGTCCGCGTCATATCGCCATTTTCCCTTCAGGATGAACCCCTCTTTCTCCATTGCAGGAAGGAGGAAGGGAACCACGTTGCAGTGGCTCCAGTTCCCGGCATTTTCTTTGTCTTCTTCCTCCACAGCGGCGGTGGCGGAGGCGGAGGCCTCCTCGCCGCCGGGAGTGATGTTTTCCTCCGCGGGCGCGGAGAAGAGGGGCGGAGGAGGAACGGAAGAGGTGGACGGCGCCGCAGTTCCGGCCGCGGGAGGAAGATCCCCGCGGGCTGAGTTGGTGGAGGTTTCCTCCGGCGCGGTCGCCACCGCACGGACCGGCGAGTCGAGCTGCGGGTCGATATCGCTGACGATCGAATCAATATCCACGGTGGCGTTCTCCATGTCCGAGGCGCGGGGAGAATCTCCGGCGGCCATTTGCGGGCGGCACAACCGTGAAGATGAACCTCCGATGGTTTTTCTCCGGGGAAGGCTAGGGACTCGTTTTTCTCTCCGTTTGAACTCACACTCGGGCACAGGCTCTGGTTGAAGTGGCGCAGGGGGCTCGAGGAAGAAGATGGAACGGAAGAGAGACCAGAGTCCCCGAGGCGGCTATTTATAGCCGGGGCACGCTGAGATTGGTTCCAACGGCTATTTTAGCCATTGGATGATTGACGCGTGTCACGCCCGTGATTTTCGGGAGCTGAGGGGACGGGGTGATAATGGTTATCTTCTCGTTTCCCGCGAGAATCTGTCAAAGGATACGTTTCAGGGTTTTGACTGAACCCAAACGTCCGTGATGTCAGCATGATTTCATCCCTGACGTCATGAAGTTCCTTCTCCACGAAGACTCGTGGAAGAAAAAGGCGGATTTTGGTGAAATCCGAGTTATGTGTTATAAATGTTTTGGGAAAAGAAGAATCAAGACGATACGCCAGCATTTCTCGGAAGAATGACGAAAGGTGGCAGAATCAAGTCTCAATCCTTCTTGGGGGCTACTGTCGGATATATACTGATTAGGGGTATGTCCGGCATTGTCCTAAAGAGCCGGATTACCAGGGTGGCCTGTTGGTAATGGATCACAGTCCATTAGGCGGCCCAGTAAGCTGGTGCGCAGAAGCCGGATTCTAAAAGAACCCGGACCACGGCCCAAAGTGGTGCGGCTTGGAGTAGAAGACGGATTCCTTACTTTCCAAGTTAGATACTTTCTGTAGTCTTCTAGGTTTCCTTTCTGTAAGCCCTAACCCGGATATCTATATAAAGTCGGACGGGAGAGACGAAAGACACATCCAATTAGCTAGAAGCCAACTCGCCGAGAAGTTGATCCTCGCCGAGTTAGCGAAACCCTACTCACATTGTACTTTGTATACTTCAGGGTTCAGCCCTGATTTAGTGATATTGTAGGAGTAGGAACGTCGCCTAGTTGCGTCGTACCGAACCTGGGTAATACTTGGTGTTCTCGATTGTCATACTACCACGTCCCTCACGTCTCTACCCGTAGGCTCATGGAACCCCCGTCTATGATACTTACCACGATGTCTCGACAATAGTGTTCTTCGTCATGCTGGTTTTTATAGGTGGTTTATTAAAAATTTCTCTAAAATATCAATGCCTCTTACTAATATTCTTCAAAAAGATGTACCATTTGTTTTTTATGATGATTGTAAGGAAGATTTTGAAACTTTAAAGAAGGCTTTAATTACTGTTCCTATCGTTCAACCACCTGATTGGAATTTACCTTTTGAAATTATGTGTGATGCTAGTGATTTTGCTGTAGGTGTTGTTCTTGGACAGCGAGTAGATAAGAAATTGAATGTTATTCATTATGCTAGTAAGACTCTTGATGATGCTCAAAAGAATTATGCTACTACTGAAAAAGAGTTCTTAGCTATAGTTTTTGCATGTGATAAGTTTAGGCCTTATATTGTTGAATCAAAGGTTACTATTCATACTGATCATGCTGCTATTAGATACCTTATGGAAAAGAAAGATGCTAAGCCTAGGCTTATTAGATGGGTGTTGCTTTTACAAGAGTTTTATTTGCATATTATGGATAGGAAGGGTGTTGAAAATCTTGTTGCTGATAACTTGTCTAGATTGGAAAACAATACTTTTGACCCTATTCTTGTTAATGATAGTTTTCCAAATGAACTGTTGGCTGCAATAAAGGTAAAATCCCAAGATAGTCCATGGTATGATGATTATGCTAACTTTATTGTTTTAAAGTATTTTCACCCAGCATTTACAGCTCAATAAAGGAGAAAATTCTTCTATGATTTGAGGTATTATTTTTGGGATGACCCACATTTATATAAAGAAGGAGTAGATGGTATTATGAGAAGATGTGTTCCAGATCATGAACAACATGAAATATGGAAGAAGTGCCATGGTAGTGCTTATTGAGGACATCACGCTGGAGATAGAACCGCACAGAAGGTTCTACAATCAGGTTTCTATTGGCCTACTCTCCTTAAAGATGCACGTAAATTTATTTTATCTTGTGATGAATGTCAAAGAGTTGGAAATGTTTCTAGACGTAATGAAATGCCTATGAGTTATTTCTTGTTATTGAACCTTTTGATTGTTGGGGATTTGACTTTATGGGTCCTTTTCCTCCTTTGAATGGTTATACTCACATTCTTATTGTTGTTGATTATGTTACTAAGTGGGTAGAAGCTATACCTACAAAAAGTGCTGAAAGTGAGACCTCTTTAAAAATGCTTAAAGATGTTATTTTTCCTATGTTTGGTGTGCCTAGATATCTTATGACTGATGGAGGTTCTCATTTTATTCATGGTGGTTTTAGAAAAACCCTTGCTAAATATGATGTTAATCATAGAATTGCCTCATCTTATCATCCTCAAACCAGTGGGCAAGTAGAATTATCAAATAGATAAATTAAATCTATCTTGCAAAAGACTGTCAATTAATCTAGGAAGAATTGGTCTGATAAGTTGAATGATGCTTTATGGGCTTATAGAACTGCTTATAAAAATCCTATGGGTATGTCTCCATATAAAATGTTTTACGAAAAAGCTTGTCACTTGCTTTTAGAATTAGAACACAAAGCTTATTGGGCAGTGAAAGAATTAAATAAAGATTTTAAACTTGCTGGTAAGAAAAGAATGCTTGATTTGAATCATCTAGATGAATGGATATGTGAAGCTTATGAAAATGCTAAGCTCTTTAAAGAGAAAGTTAAACAATGGCATGATAAAAGAATCCTTAAAAGAGAGTTTCATGTTGGTGAGAAAGTTCTATTGTATCGGTCTCGTCTCAGATTTTTTGCAGGAAAATTACTCTCCAGATGGGAAGGACCCTATGTTATTGAAGAAGTGTATTGTTCGGGTGCAATCAAAATTGCTTCCCTTAAAGATAACACTATACAAGTGGTAAATGGGAAAAGACTCAAACATTATAATTCTGGGGATTCTTATGATGAAGATGTTGATGTTATTCAAGTAATGACTTCGGACAAGTTCATTTGAGGGAAGATTCCAGAATCTGTAGAGTATGTTTTGGAATAGGTAACAGTTCTGTTAAGAAAATGTTTGCGGAATACCTTCCAAGTTATAATTTATTGGTTTTTGGAAAATATGAAAAATACCGAGCCGAAGAAGAGTAGGAGGAGGTGCCTGGAGGCACCACACCACCTGGGGGCGCGGGCCCACCCCTGGCCGCGCCACCCTATGGTGTGGGCGCCCCGAAGCACCTATTCGACTCATTTTCGGCCTGGAATTTCCTTTCATTACGCATAATTTTGCTATATAACCCCTCGGACCCCCCGAGGTGCGTATATTGTTTTATCGTCGTGTTTCTCTTTTGAGCTGTTTCTACCAGGATCTATTTCCAGTTCTAGAAGCACCATGGTCTTCGCCAACAACAACAAGGGGAAGAGACTGAAGGAAGATGATCTCCAAGACCGGAAGACGGAGGAGGAGATCGAGAGTGGAGCTGAAGGAGATGTAGAATAAAACCCACGAGTGCGTCCACGCGCTACCATCGCAAGCATTGGAGTGGTTGCAAAACCTTCCAAGCAAACGGCAAGGATGAGCACCGGAGAGAAGGCCTCACGTCACCGCTTAGCTTCAAGGACACCACTTTCAGGCATAAAGAAACCTTTCCGTACTTTAATTCATGAATATCAATCTAGGAGGGTACCCGAGGCAAAGTTGCCTTCTTGCTGGGATATCGATTGTTCTAACCGTGCAGATGAAGAAAGCTTTGACCTAAGGAAGTGTGGGGGAAAATTCTTGATGGCTGGAATTCACCGTCTGACAAAAACACAAACCGTATTGAGCACAACACGGAGATGATGCGTATGCTTATGTTCGCGACTGAAGATTTGAATAAATAAATTGATAAGCTCATTGATAAGGATTCACCACTACCATCGAAGAATTGATTCGTCGTTGGTATTTGTCGAGACATTGTAGTAGATTTCATAGACGGGGGTGCCATGAGTCTATGGGTAGAGACCTGGGGGGACGTGGTAGTACGACAACCAGGAACACCAATTTTACCCAGGTTCGATACGGCGCAACTAGGCGATGTTCCTACTCCTCAATCTCACTAAATCAGGGATGAAGCCTGAAGTATACAAAGTACAATGTGAGTAGGGTTTCGCTAACTCGGCGAGTTGGCTTCTAGCTAATTGTCTGTGTTCTTCTTCTCTCCCGTCCGTCTTTATATAAATAGCCGGGTTAGGTCTTACAGAAAGGAAACCTAGAAGATTACGGAAAGTATCTAACTTGGAAAGCAAGAATCCGCCTTCTACTCCAAGCCACACCACTTTGGGCCGTGGTCCGGGCTCTTCTAGAATCCGGCTTCTGCGCGTGAGCTTACTGGGCCGCCTAATGGACTGTGGTCCATTACCAAAAGTCCACCCTGGTAATCCGGCTCTTTAGGACAATGCAGGGTATACCCCTAATTAGTATATATCCGATAGTATTGGCATCCCCTTGGCTTGTTCTAAGCTTGGGGGAGTGCCGCGGTATCACACCTTTATCTTTCACCTTTTTACCTTTTAGTAGAATCATATCGTGAGTAGAGAAAATATCATACATTATGGTTTGCAGTATGGAAGTATCACTCTTTAGTTGGTTATCGTTGTATCCCTTGGTTTGAGTTGCCGCAATGAAATACTAATGAGAAGTTTCATCATCTACTTGCTCTGCTTTATTTTAGTTTGCAATTTTTGTTATGTGATTGATCTTGTTATTAGTATTGGTATCAATTTTGGAGCTTCAAGTTAATCTAGTTGTTTTTGGCAAACTTAGCATTGGTCGGTAGCAACAATACGTTGAGGCTTAAGTAGAAAAGAGGGAGTTGCATGTAGATATATTATTCCATGATCTTTCTTTCTTGTTAGCTCATAAGCTTCGTACTCTCAAATAAGTTTGTTTGTACCTTCAAGGAAGATTGCATGATTGGCTTTATCATATATGTTTTTGTTTGTTTTACCTCAATTCTTATGCTTGCTAACCAACCTTGCTAGCCAAAAAACTGTACTGAAGGGCAATGCTTCTCGTGCATCCAAACCTTGAGCCCCAAAACCTTGCCATTTGTGTCCACCATACCTTCCTAGATGTGGTATTTCACCGCCACTCCAAGTAAATTGCTTGTGTGCTACCTTTAAACCTTCAAAATTATACATGTTTTGTGCCCCTGTTTTAGCTCATGAGGACGCAATTAGAGAATCTTTATCTCACTTGTTGATTGGATTTCACACCCTGGACTAGTGGCTTCATCCGCTTATCCAAATGCTAGAAGAGATGGCAGCGGGGTTCCCAGCCCCAAATAATAATACAAATTCTCTTCACTATTTTTGCCCATGATTTATCAATCAAAGCATAATTGTGTAAACAAAAGATAAAGAGGGATGACCTTCTATACGAGTTGCGTCCTTCAATGGGAGCCTCTCTTGTGAAGTCTAGTTGGCTTCTGACGTACTGTATTTTCTATTTGCGATTCGTTGACATAAACATACACCTCTCTCAAAATTAGACACTCCTCCATGGTTTGTGATTGTTGGCAGGCACCCGAGGATTCGGTTTGCCATGGTTTGTGTAAGAAAGGGTGGGAGGAGTGTCAACCATTTTATACCTATGTTTAACAAAATAAAGCTCTAGCACATGAGTGATCCATGCTTCCCTCTGGGAAGGGCCTATCTTTTACCTTTATGTTGAGTCAGTAAACCTATTTATTTCTGTCTTAAGCAAGCATTTGAGTTGGTGTGATCCATCCAGATATATGTTGATTTACTCAATCAGGTTCCTTATTCTTCCTTGTTTTTACAAATGCTTTTGTCTGTTTGAATACCACTCTGAAAGTTACCAATGTCTGCAAAGAGACCGTTATAATTAAGCATGATAAAATCTGCAATATAAGCTCTAGTATAAAGACTCTGATCGAAAAATAAGTACAGTGTTAATTGTTCTCTCACCAAGAACGAAGTTTGCCTTTAACAATTTTGATTTCCTTTTGCACCTTTATTGTGATTTCCTTTACTTGTTTCAAGTTTGATTTTATGAGAGGAAGTTGATGTCTAAAATGACTTGTTCTTTGTTAGATGTGACGCCTCTTGTCCTTATTTTATTTATCGACACCTCACTCCATAAACCTGTGGTCATGTTTACTGAGTTCAGTTTGGCTTGGGAACAAACGAGGTCTAAGCTTGGGGGAGTTGATACGTCCATTTTGCATCCCTGTTTTATATTGTTATTTTCTGTTATCCATCGATATATTTAATGTTATGATACATCACTTATGTTGTTTTATCTTATTTTGTATGTTTCATAATTTTTTGGAGAATAAACACCGGAACCAGAAATCTGATGGAAAAAGCACCGTCGAGATACCCTATTTCAGAAGATCAGAAGAAGAGGGGGGATATCGGAGGAGTCTTACAAGTTCCAAGGAGGAAGTGAGCCAGAAGGGCACCCGGAGGGGGGCCACCTGGGCCCTGCTACTTTGTGATGGTAACCGTTGGAAACCCCAAGAGGAGGGTGTGATGAGCAAGCGGCAAGAGTTTCCCTCAGTTAATAACCAAGGTTATCAATCCAGTAGGAGGAAGAGGATCTCAGAAAGGTTGATGCCACTGACGGTGGTGCTGGCGCTTCACCGGTGTCAGCAACAACGTGGAAACTGCACACAACACAACCAAAATACTTTGTCCCAACGGTACAGTGAGGTTGTCAATCTCACCGGTCTTGCTGAAAGCAAAGATTAGATGTAGAGTATGGAAAATGATGTATGCTTGCAGTAAGTAAAGAAAGCAGGAAATAGTTGGGGTATGTTTAACAGTGTGGAAAAATGGACCGGGGTTCATAGTTTCACTAGTGGTGTCTCTCCATAAAAGATAGCATGTTGGGTGAACAAATTACAGCTGGAAAATTGACAAATAGAGGTTGCACCGTAGTGCACAATATGACATGAAGACTACTATGATATTTAGTGCGGGCATTAAAACAATATACATAGGCCGACATCCATCTGCATCTATGACTAATAATCCACCCTCAGGTTATCATCAGAACCCCCTTAGGTATTAAGTTGCAAGCAACAGATAACTGCATTTAAACAAAGTGTGTAATGTAAGAAATGATTATGCACACGGGCACTCTCATCGCCATTTTCTCCCTAATGGCAACAACACACCCCCTCCTTCACATTTCTGTCACTCGAGCAAGGTGGTGAGGAGGAATGAACCCACTATCGAGCATAAATACTCCCTCTTGGAGTCACTAGCAACTACTTGGCCAGAGCAACCACTAGCAACAAAAATCATGCAAGATCACAAATAACATATGCAAATAAAGACTATAATCAACTTGGCATAAGTCCAATATTCATCGGATCCCAGCAAACACAACACATAGAGTTACATAAGATCAATCTAGATCATGATAGGCAGCTCACGATATCTAAACATGGAGGCATATGAGGAGAACACAACCATCTAGCTACAGCTACGAACCCGTAGTCCAAGGATGAACTACTCACGCATCACTTCGCAGGCAGGCATGGTGATGTAGAAGCCTCCAGTTATTATCTCCTCTCCGGCAGGGTGCCGGAAACTGCTTCAGAACGCCCCTGATCTAGGGTTGACGGTGACGGCGGCTCTGGGACTTCTCGGGGATTTTTTATCAGGTGCTTAGTGTTTTCCATCCCGGGGGGATTAAATAGGCGAAAGGGCGAAGGCGGTGGAGCTCCAGGGGCCCCACACCCATAGGTGGTGCGGCCAGGGGGACCCGCGCCACCCTATGGTGTGGCCCCCCTGTTGCCCGTCTTCGACTCCTTTTCGGTGTTCTGGATGCCTTCGGGGGAAATAGGAACTTTGGGCTTTGTGGGGTCCAATTCCGAGAATGTTTCCAGAACAACTTTTCGGAAACCAAAAACAACAGAAAACGGGAAACTGGCACTTGGCATCTTGTTAATAGGTTAGTCCCGGAAAATGTATAAAAATGCTATAAATAAGGGAGAAAACAAATAGCAATTGACATAATATGATCATAGAGCATCAGAAATTATAGATACGTTGGATACGTATCAAGCATCCCCAAGCTTAGTTCCTACTCGTTGTCGATTAGGTAAACTATAAAACACAATAATTTCTGAGGTGACATGCTACTAACATAAACTTGATCAATCTAATGTAAAAGCATATGCACGCTGAGATCATAAAAATTTAAACACATACATGATAAATAAAACTTTAATAATAAAGCATAGCAATTACTTTGCATCACGAAGAGTAACTCAAATAAAGGATCATGAATAATAATGCAAAGAAAGGTAGACATTTGTTTCAGGTATAGAGAAAGCATGGCAAAGTGATATTTCGATACTCCTTAAGAGTGGGGCAAAACATAAATGCCAAGACACCTTCAAAATTCATGAGGAAGACTAGAACAAATAATTTAAGAACAAATGGTATCACATCATGAAGTAATTATTGATGCTTATGGGACAAATGCACATAGAACTCAGAATGGAAAAAATGCTCTCTCAACTATGCAAAAAGTTAGAAGATGGAGACTCAACATAAAAGTAAAAGAAAGGCCCTTCGCGGAGGGAAGCAGAGATCACTCATGTGCTAGAGCTATTATTTTATTAAACAGAGGTATTAAAAGTTTGACACTGAGTGTCTATATTTTGGGAGATGTATGCTAATGTCAACGAATGGTAAACAGAAAATACAATACGTCACAAGCCAATTGGATTCACAAGAGCGGCTCCCATGGTGAAGGACGCAACTAGTGTAGAAGGTCATCCCTCTTTCTCTTTTGTTTACACAATTATGCTTTGACTATTAAATTAGGGGGGAAAATAGTGAAGAGAATTTGTTTGCATTAATTTGGGGCTCGGCACCCCGCTGCCAGCTCTTCTATCATTTGGATATGCGGATGAAGCCACTAGTCCAGGGTGTGAAATCCAATCAACAAGTGAGATAAAGATTCTCTATTTACCTCCTCATGAGCAAAAACATGAACATAAAGCAGGAGTAATTTTGAAGGTTTTAAAGGTAACACATGAGCAATTTATTTGGAGTGGCAGTTAAATACCACATGTAGGTAGGTATGGTGGACACAATGGGAAAAACTTTTGTTTAAAGGAGTTTTGATGCACGAGTAGAGCTCATACTCAGTACAGGTGGAGGCTAGCAAAAGACTGGGAGCCACAAATCAAGAGAGCATAAGAGCCATAATCATGCATAGCAACATAAGCATCATTAATTAAGACATAAGCAGTATCACAAGTTCAAAGACTAAATGGTCATGGAGGCTATTCGTGAATGATTTGTAGTCATAAACATGGTGTGAGCATGCGCCAAGACAACCAAATAAAACATTCGAAAGAGAATACCATATATTGATGCTTTACTATGACAAGAACAACTCATGAATCTTTCAATATATATTAAACACTCTCAGCTATTTGAGGCTAATCATGCTACTCAATAACCACAAGGATTTAAAACTAAAATAACATTTAGCATGGCATGAAAAAGTCCTAGACACAGTCTATACAAGCTTCTACTAGTACTGTTATAAATTCTACTTCAAGCAGCAGTTTTCTTTCTCCCAATAAGCACCATACAAAACATGCTTTAACAAAAATACTCTTTATGATACAGAAAGCAAACATGAGATTAATCACATAACACTACTAAAACTAACAACTCTAATAAAAGATGCATGCAAAACAAAAGTTAAATAAATGCATCAGCTAGACAGAGATTAAGAATACATCGTATTCTCATGAAAAAGCGGAGTGTGTCACTCTCCCATAAAAGAATGCTGGGGTCCAACCAAGATTATTGAAAAACTAAAAACAAACTGAAAGAAAAAACAAAAACAAACTGAAAACAAAAATAAAATACGCTATGAGTAAAACACATAAGATGCGACGGAATAAAAATATAGTTTCACTAGAAGTGACCTGATAATTTGTTGATGAAGAAGGGGATGCCTTGGGCATCCCCAAGCTTAGACGCTTGAGTCTTCTTGGAATTTGCTTGGATATACCACCGGGGAATCCCCACGCTTAGGCTTTTCACTCTTATTGATCACGTCATATCATCCTCTTCTCTTGACCCTTGAAAACTTCCTTCACACCGAACTTCTCACAATCTTCATTAGCAACGTTAGTGCAATTGAAATAATAAATTTACATGGTTCAGTTTCAATACAAGTCTAACACTAAAAAACACATTATCTAATGTCACAACTTCTTTTAAAACTCTTTTTCTCAAAAGAACACCAAAATAAAGAGATTAAGATGCAAATGCGATAAATGGCAGAAATCTGTCAAAACAGAACAGCAGGTAAAGATCGATTTTTTCAAAAATCTTCTGTTGATCAAATCAAAACGTGTTCAACTAAGAAAGGTTTCGTATATACCTCAGGATTAAGCACAAAAAAAGTAAGGTCATTTTGAATTTTCTGTGATTTTTAACGGAATTAACGGTGGACAGCAGAAATCTGTTTCCTGCGCAGAAATCCGAAATATAACCTGAACTTTCCACTAGAGGCTTTACTTGGCTCAACAAAAACACAAAATAAAAGATAAAGCAGGGTTTCTAAGGAAATAGAAATCACCTAGGTGCAAAGCACACCAAAGAAAATGAAAAAAAACAGGTTGAAAACAGCGAAATAAAACGGATTGTCTCCCGGTAGCGCTTTTCTTTAACGCCTTTCAGGTAGGCATAAAAGGGTAACTCAAATATTTTCAAGTGAAGAAGAATCCTCTATAACTTCCTATAAACCATTATTTGAAGCAATAGGCACTCTAGATGTTTTTTAAGATTCAACATGAAGGTCACTCTTAGTTTCATTAATTGTTTTAGCAATTTTCAGCACATATTGAGATTTGGGTTTAGCCATCTTAGGAGCATACATGAATCTTTGCTCCTTTCCCACAAAGGCTTTCTCCTTTTCGAATTTAAGAGATGAAAAGGTTGAGCTTAAAGTTCCCGTAGCATCCTCTAGTTTACCAATCCTAAAACTTTGATTATCATGAGTGTTGCTAGCTTCTAGAGCAGTGATTCTTTTATCAATAGTAATTAGTAATTGATTAACTTTGCTAGCATTATCAAGGAAGATTGATAAGTTCAAAGAGTTTAGTTTATCAATAACATCCTCCAAAGTGATCTCAGTTTTAACAGTTATAATGGGGGGTGCTCCTACTAAACTTTCAATCAAATTGCATGCTTCCAAAGCAGGAGTTCCTAGAAAATTTCCACTCGTAAGAGTATCTAACACATGCCTATACCAGCCAGAAATACCAACATAAAAATTTCTCAGGAGTATCAAGGTAGAATATTTTTTTGTGCACGTATTATGAGCATCATTTATTCTATACCAAGCATCTTTTAAACTTTCTCCGCCTTGTTGCCTAAAAGAACGAACCTCTACTTCAGGAATACTCATTTTCAGCAAAATAAAAGCAAGCAAATAAATAACAGCTATGAAGTAAACTATTTTTTTTTTGTTTTTAATATAGATAAGAAAAACGAGACAAAAATAAAAACAAGACAATAAACAAAATAAATAGGTTCAGAGTGAGAGACTCCCCTTGCCAGAAGACTTCTTCCTCCCCGGCAACGGCGCCAGAAACTCCTTGCTACTTTGTGATGGTAACCGTTGGAAACCCCAAGAGGAGGGTGTGATGAGAAAGCGGCAAGAGTTTCGCTCAGTTAAGAACCAAGGTTATCAATCCAGTAGGAGGAAGAGGATCTCAGGAAGGTTGATGCCACTGACAGTGGTGCTGACGCTTCACCGGTGTCAGCAACAATGTCGAACCTGCACACAACACAACCAAAATACTTTGTACCAACGGTACAGTGAGGTTGTCAATCTCATTGGTCTTGCTTAAAACAAAGATTAGACGTATAGTGTGGAAAATGATGTATGCTTGCAGTAAGTAAAGAAAGCAGGAAATAGTTGGGGTTTGATTAACAGTGTGAAAAAATGGACCGGGGTTCATAGTTTCACTAGTGGTGTCTCTCCATAAAAGATAGCATGCTGGGTGAAAAAATTACAGCTGGGCAATTGACAAATATAGGTTGCACCGTAGTGCACAATATGACATGAAGACTACTATGATATTTAGTGCGGGCATTATAGCAATGTACATAGACCGACATCCATCTGCATCTATGACTAATAATCCACCCTCAGGTTATCATCTGACCCCCCTTAGGTATTAAGTTGCCAGCAAGAGATAACTGCATTAAACAAAGTGTGTAATGTAAGCAATGATTATGCACGCGGGCACTCTCACCGATGTTTTGTCCCTAATGGCAACAGCACATACCCCCCCCCCCATCATGTTTCTGTCACTCGAGCAAGGTGGTGAGGAGGCATGAACCCACTATCGAGCATAAATACTCCCTCTTGGAGTCACTAGCAACTACTTGGCCAGAGCAACCACTAGCAATGAAAAGCATGCAAGATCACAAATAGCATAAGAAAATAAAGACTATAATCAACTTGGCATAAGTTCAATATTCACCGGATCCCAACAAACACAGCACAAAGAGTTACATAAGATCAATCTAAATCATGATAGGCAGCTCACGAGATCTAAACATGGAGGCATATGAGGAGAAGACAACCATCTAGATACAGCTACGAACCCGTAGTCCAAGGATGAACTACTCACGCATCACTCCGGACGCAGACATGGTGATGTAGAAGCCTCCGGTGATGATATCCTCTCCGGCAGGGTGCCGGAAATAGCTTCAGAACCCCCTGACCTACGGTTGACGGTGACAGCGGCTGCGGAACTTGATTTTTTTTCAGGTGCTTAGGGTTTTCCATCCGGAGGGGTTAAATAGGCGAAAGGGCGAAGGCGGTGGATCTCCAGGGGCCCCACACCCATAGGTGGCGCGGCCAGGGGGACCCGCGCCACCCTATGGTGTGGCCCCCCTGTTGCCCGTCTTCGACTCCTCTTCGGTGTTCTGGATGCTTCCGGGAAAAATAGGAACTTCGGGCTTTGTGGGGTCCAATTCCGAGAATGTTTCCAGAACAACTTTTTTGAAACCAAAAACACCAGAAAATAGAGAACTGGCACTTGGCATCTTGTTAATAGGTTAGTCCCGGAAACGTATAAAAATGCTATAAATAAGGGAGAAAACAAGTAGCAATTCACATAATATGATCATGGAGCATCAGAAATTATAGATACGTTGGAGACGTATCAGGCCCACACCACCAGGCGGCGCCCCCTTGGCCGCGCCTTGGGGTGGTGTGGCCCACTCCCGGGCACCCCTTTCGCGTACTTGAGCCCCAGGGAACCCTAAGCCCCAGAACATCATCGAAGAATTATTCCGCCGCCATCTCGGGGCGTAAAACACCACAGAGAGAAAAGCTCTCCGACAGGGAGAAAACTGCCGAGGAAATTCTTCCCCGAAGAGGGGAAACCATCGTCACCGTCATCGCTCTGGGCATCATCAAGATCATCATCGTCATCATCATCACCACCAGCATCATCACGTTCATCATCCACCTTCATCCCGCTGTAACAATTAGGGGTCTCTATCGTTGTTTTACATTAGATCTCTCTCCTGGTGTGGATTACTTGTTAGTAGTAGATGCTTGTGAGATTTATCGGTGTTTACACTTTATGACCAGATTGTTATTCATCATTATATCACCTCTGATTATGATCCATATGATTTCTTGTGAGTAGTTCGTTTAGTTCTTGACGACCTAGGAGAAGTCATGATGTTAGTAGTGAAGTTATGTTGAAGTAATATCTCGTGGTTCAGTATTTAAGTTGTCGTGCTATTCTTCTAGTGGTGTCATGTGAACGTCGACTACATGATACTTCACCTTTAAGGGCCTAGGAGGATGCATTGTGTATTTGGCTACTAATTATGGGGTTGCCGGAGTGACAGAAACCTAAACCCCCGTTACGAAACCAATGCACGAGGGAGTGTAGGATCCCGGAGTTTTAAGGTTGTGGTTAGATTTACCTTAATTACTTTCTTGTATTTGCGTATGCTTACGAGTGGTATAATCACAAGTATCTATTAGTCCTAGTTGGGCGGTGCATTAGCATAGGTTCACCCACACAACACTTCACGAATCAATAAATATTAATCAACTGTAATGAAGCGAAAGCACTTGACGAAATTCCCATGTGTCCTCGAGAACGTTTGATAATCATAAGTAGAACAACTGGTTTGTCCTTTGCTCTAAAAATGATTGGATCACTCGCTGCAATATTATTTACTTCACTTTATTTACTCGCACTTTATTTATCTGCTATATCAAAAACCTCCAAAAACTCGTTTGGTAATGTTTACAGTGAATCCTCTATCCAACCTTCTTGTCAACACCTTCTGCTCCTCGTTGGGTTCGACACTCTTATTTATCGAAAGTATTACGATACACCCTCTATATTTGTGGATCATCAACGCTCTTCGTCGCGCTCTTCGTGCCGGAGACCAAAGGGGGCCATCGAGGACATGGCCAACGTGTGGAAGGCGCACCGGTACGGGAAGCGCTTCGTCACAGACGACGAGGATGGCCATGCCCCAAGACGTGAAGACATCGAGATGTGCAACCGCATTGTTAAGAACTAGCTTGGATCGATAATTTGGTTATGTTCAGCTCTAATATATTAGCTCGTCAGGATTTACACTCGGTGAATAATTACTCCTTCCGATCCCCTATTTTTTTGCGAGAAAACTTCCAATCTATTCATCAACAACCAAGGTAGTACAAAGAACACTAGAAATAATAGAAATTACATCCAGATCCGTAGACCACCTAGCGACGACTAAAAGCACTGGAGCGAGCCGAAGGCGCGCCGCTGTCATCACCCCTCCGTCGTCGGAGCCGGGCAAACCTTGTTGTAGTAGACAGTCGGGAAGTCGTCGTGCTACGGCCACAAAGGACCAGCGCACCAGACCAGCAACCATCGCCGATGAAGAGAAGCGTAGATCGGAAGAATCCAATTTGTAGACACACGAACATAGACGAACGAATACTAGATCCAAGTGGATCCACCAAAGACAAACGCCGGCCGAATCCCGTGAGATCCGCCGGAGACACACCTCCACACGCCCTCGGATGATGTTAGATGCATCACCGAAACGGGGGCTAGGCGGGGAGGATCTTATTCCAACTTCAAGGAGCCGCCGCCTCGTCTTTCTCGATGGGACACAAACCCTAACAAAACACAAAAAAAAACAACTGAAAACGAAGCCCTCCCGTCGGCAAGTAACCAGGTCCACCAAGTCTCCATGGCCCTAAGGCTACTGGAGACCGAGCAGATCGGCCACGGCGTCCGGCAGGAGGCGATTGACCTAATCGCCTTTTTCCTGGGAGCAGGCGACGAAGGGGTACGTAGGGTCTCTCCTTCTCCGTAGTTTTCCTTCCGATCCCCTATAAGTGTCATAGAAATATAACTGATCATGTACAAGTGGTTAGCCCAACTGGCGACACTTAATTAGGATCAGAGGGAGTAGCTTAACTCGGTAGTACTTTAGTTTTGTCCAGCACTAATTATTGATGATAAATATTGCTTTATGCGCGTCGATAATTGTCAGTTAGTGCAATATTGTACTTCTTCATTTGAGGGAAATTGTACATATTTCATTTTGATAAATGTATGAATAAACAATTCCAAATTACATTGGTTGTGCTACTGGTTAATCATGTGACTGGTTCAGTCTTTCTCTTAAGAGCAATGTTTCTCAGTGAAGTCGTCGGTACAAATACGAGGAGTGTATCCGCTGTCCAGTTAAAAACGGTACAAATTCATTTGCAAAAAAAGGAACAGTTTAAATTGCAATATCTTGTCCATGTCGTGAAAATAGCTAAAAGGACACATGATCAGATGGATGCCATCATCGCAAACATGAAATACTCCCTCAGAGGCTCAGACTCAAATTAATTGTCATGGATTTTTTTTTTTAATATAGATATCTCTAGACGTATTTTAATGAATCGATACATCCATATTTTAACAAATTCAAGACAATTAATTTAGGACGGAGGGAGTATAAAAAGTTCGGATTCGATTACATAAAGTCAAACTAGAATACAAATATGGCAAACATGTTGTTTCTATATTATGGCGTCGCTTCTCAGTAACGCCAGTTCATAGCATGTATCATGTTCATATGCCTCAGAAATAAATACTACGTACAAATGTGTTGTCAATAGCTAAGAAAGGGCATCATCGGTGATTCGGAATTTATAAAGGGATCAAACTGGCATTGCAGAGGTTTTATTAAAAGAGCAACTAGACCATCTAAGTACAGAACGGTGAAAGATACTTCAAAAATTGCCTGGTTGACATGCTCATAACTGAATTACAAACGATCCTGTGCGGTACTGATACTCAACAAGGCTTCCCAAAATATCCGTCTAAACTAAGAGCACTGACTCCAGCAGTTTGTCGACGCTCCCTTTCACGACTCATCTTGACGAATACCAGGATTCAATCAAGCAGTCTTGGGCTTGGGCTGAAGTCTCTTCAGTTGTGAGTAGAGGAAAACTCCAGCAAGGGCGATTGCGGTTCCTGAATAGGCAGAGAATTCAATCATGTAAAGAGGACATGATATGATCAATATGATAGAACGACAAAGGGAAACAGATGCTTACCGATAGAGTTGATTGGAGACACAGGGGTCTTGAAGAACAGAACGGATGTAACAATGACCACCACACGCTTCACACAGTTGCCAACCGAATGGGTAACAGGGGACACCCTTGCGAGGATCATGTATGACACCTTCAATAAATCAAAAGTCAAAACTAGTAAGAACTTCTTTAAATAAGCGCATGTGCACACAGAACATGACATGCCATTCTGGCTTGAGCTACACATAGGCATACTGGTAACAGGACAAATCATCACATATCAGAAAACTAAGTAGATAGCTGACCTGTTGGTATGCATGGAAACAGAACGCAGCAATCAAAGACCTTGTGTACACCTGTTGCAAGTTCAGACCCTGCACAAGAAAGAACATTGTGAGAATTCAAACAAGACAATCTAGTCTAAATGGCTCAGCAGACAAATAAACAGTGTGGATACTCACAGAGGACTGCAGAAACGCAGGAGTGACCTTGACACCTTCTGTCAGCAAGGTAACTGGGGCCAAGAGGAAGAATGACATGACGGTAATAATTGAGAAGAGAGTAATGTTGTCCAAAGATGCCTGGTCAGAGTTGGGGATAATATGAAGGAGTCAATCCAGGAAAAATGTAAATTGGTAATTCTTATCAAGGAGAAATGTAAATTGATAGATTGGTTACCTCTTTCTTCAGCATAAGCTTCTTGCTGAGAACATTCCTTGACTGGAAGGTCACATTTGAAGCCATCGCAGCCAAAAATCCAGCCCTGACGACATTCAAATTTTATATTAATCACCATATTGCAGAAATGATCAAGGATATTAAAGCAAATGAATGCACACACACAAATACACACAGTCAGCCATCAGATAATCTCAGATGAAACTCAAGAGGCATATGTCAGAAATGTAATGTGCACATCAATATCAAGCTTAGAAACATTACAATTCTTTTACTCAAATGAAGGTGCTGATAATGCTTACCAGTTAAAGGAAGCTTCAGAAATAGATGCCAATGCAACACCACCAACAATAGGAAGAAGAGACAAAACAACCCAAGGAGTAGGCAGCTGCACAAGAAGAAAAAACATAAAACAAACAACAATGATATTCTTACAATATGCACATCTCATTTTTTTCGTTGATCACACAAGAAGAGAAGAACAGAAATTACCTCACCAAGGAACATTGCTGAAAGGAGAACAGAGAAGAAAGGCTCCATGGCCTTGATGGTATGTGTAAATGACACTGCAACCTTTCCGAGGCTCATGTTTGTGAAAAGATTGCCCATGGTATGGACAATAGCCAGAGGGAGGATAGCAAGGAGCTGGGAAATCAAAGCAATTAGACACACGCTCCAACTGTGCAATATTTCTGCACTAGTTTGTCACAGGAAAGTAAATAATTACCTGTGCACCAGAGATCTTTGGTCTTTTAAGGATACCAGTGATCCACAGGAACAAGGAAATCCCAGTTCCAACAGCAAACTGCACTGTGGTGATGTTTATCGGATATGGAAAAACCTTGAGGACCTGTTAAATATAGGAACAGCAAAGAAAGTTGCATTATCTACAGATATCTGATGAAATCTTATAGTAGAAACTTCTAGGCAAAATAACTCGAAAATTGACATATGCCAAATGCTGAGAAAACCTAGGAGCAAGGTTGTCTGTACTAGGGCAAGATTGTGCATGTTGCCCATTCAAATGACATAGGGGACAACTGCCAGATAGCAAATCACATGTCTGCAATACATTACACGGACTGAATTCAAGAGCAAATGGAAGCATTGCAGAAGCTCGAAAGTCGAGTATGCTTCCTCTTGACACAAGCAGACAGGAAGCACCTAAAGCACCCTGATTTGATCCGAATAATTATTACTCCACTAACGATGATCCTGGGTTCTGGCATGTTGTCTTGCAAATGTATGCACTAATGCTAAAAACTTGCTCGGTGTGGTGCTTCAATTTCTTCATCGATCTGACCTAAGTTTATGGAATACAGATAAATGATGTTTACGATACAATTTATTTCGACTATGTTCAGATCAGTAAGAATTTAATGTGAATCTAATGATGTCTCATTGAAAGCTCCAGCCATGATCACTTCCTCATGCGGATGTCACAGAAATAAAGAATAAAGATGAAATTCCGTGCACTGCCATGCAGACAAGCACACACATGGAGAAAATTCAGAAACTGGAAATCTCATCTGAATTAGAGAGATGCGGGTCGCTTGGAAGGATCTGTCCTCAACAACTACCGAATCAACACCCCCATTAGACCCCAAATCTTCAATTCTGGAGGCCAACCGACCAGATCGAAGGCGCGCTCGCTAAGCTACGAAGGGTGTGTACGGAGGAGAAAAGCGGAGCCTTTCTGTGCAAAAGTGGTGTGAGCTCACCTGCTTGTTGTAGATGTTGAAGTAGATGTTGAAGAGGTACCAGAGGCCGAAGAAGACGCCGAGCTGCAGCGTCTTGGCGAGCGCCGACCCGCCTTCCTCTCCGGCCTCCTCCACCTTCCCGGACGCCGCGGCGGCAGCCACGAGGCGGTCGCTCCTCTTCTCCTGCTCGGGGGACGCGGGGACGAGCCCGATGCGGCCCAGCCCAGCGGCCGCGACGAGGCCCGCGCGGGGCGCGGCGGCGGAGAGGCGGAGGGCGGTGCGGGCGGCCGGGATGCGGGCGCCGCAGGGGCTAGGGTTCTTGAGGATGGGCCGCGCGGCGCATGGCCGGAGGAGCCCGATGGCCGCCGCGCTCTGCATTGCGGCGGGGGGCGGAATGTTCCGGAAGCGCGGGCGGGTGCTTCCGGAGCCTAGGACGGACACGCGGGGGGCGGAGGCCTCGAGGCTACTGCTGCGGCGGCGGAGGGCACGAGGAGGCGGGGTGGGACGGTGTGGTCTGGTGAGATGGGAGAGAGTGGGGTTCGGGTTGGTGGGCGAAGGGTTTTAAGTAGCGGCGAGGACGGGCTGAGCTGGCAATCGGCGGGAGGAGCGTCTGGCTCGTTGACGGGTGGTCCCGGACGATCGACCTGGCCCCGGATGTCAGTGGGAGATGTAGGTTACCTGGGGTTTTGCCCGGCTGCGGGGATGCACACGGTGCACGGTGCACCGGTGATAAACGGCGGTGCAGGGCCCGCGCGCGTGCGACTCGCCGTGCGGTACGGTGGAGGGGTTGTTGTGTGGAACCTGCCCAGCGACGCCTTCGAGGGAGTGTGGGCCCCGGTGCAGGAAAATACTGTCCTGGTGGGTCCAGGGTTAAGGTGGGCGGGATCTGCGAGACCGCCGCGCCAGCTCACATTGCGTTTTTTTGTGACTCCTGGGCGGACTGCCAGTTGCTCGGGGTCGCAGCACATAGGCTGGGCATTCTCGGCCAGGTCGGGTTTCGGACCGGGCTATATGTGATTTTTATTATAAAAAAAACTACTCTCTTATACCTAAAACAAGTGTCATAGGTTTAAACTAGCACCATTTTTAAAAACTATGATACTTACTTATTTGGATCCGATGTAGGGAGTAGTAATTTAGTTAATATTGAGTAATATGCTGCCCCCTATTTTTTAAGTATTTTGTGTTTTGGGGCTCGGCTAGGGCAGTAAAAGTGTAAACTCGGTTTGAACATCCCGCTTTTAGATTGGGCCATCGGGTCGGCCTGACCATACCAAGCCGTGGCTTAGGTCACTATTATTTGAATTGGAACGGGTTCTTTAACTTTTTTCCATCAACATTAGGTGGACACATATTCTCCAAAATAAATAAATAAAAGTGGCCCACATTTACACCATATATATACACTCATAAAATGTGTACTGAGCATTTGAAGATTAAGAAATTTACCGCAAACGTGTTGTTATCAGTTGGAACGTCTTGTATCATAAGGTCATTTAATTCTCCAAAAAAAGAAACTCACAAATATGACAATGTGGCTATAAGTCGGTCGCAATGCGAATTTTTAACCAAAATGTCACGCTATAGGAGAGCTTTTAAGCGTAGATTCTTATTATTGAACCAACTACTTGTTTGATTTCAAGCATTGGCTTGGTGGTTTATCTATCTATCTATCTATCTATCTATCTATACTTCTTATAAAGCAAAACCCCACTAACATGCATTAATTATTTTTCTATCTCAACATGCAAGCTATCCACATCATTCATCCTATTAGCCAATCAATAGTCTATGTCATCTCCACTAATGTTTATTAATCATTACATGCAAGATACACATCATCCATTTATTAAAGCATCCAATTGTTAACAATTTATAATACATACTCATTACATGTCTATTAACATTTACTATCTCGAGATCAACTGATTTTTACATGTTTCTGCAGACAACATAATATGTCATACATGTGTTTTTAGAAAAGTACGTTGAGACCCCCCACCATCTGCATTGAAATGATTCATATGAATTTATTATAGTTCCTAAATGGACCCCGCTGCTACGCGCGGGGTATCCTTCTAGTTTACTAGAATAGGAGGACAACTAAGGGGTTGAGCACAAGTGCATTATTCGTGGATGGGTGTACAACATGGAGGCATTGTGTTCTATATATGTAATGTTGTTCTTGTCATTTGTGATAAATTCCATGTTGATGGAAATCGAAGTTCTAACTTCCATATAAAAGATATGTTGGAGCTTCCCATGCTTTAGGAGTGGAATTACATAGAATTTTTTTTTGAATTATTTCTATGCAAAATTGCAAGCCTATCAAACGCTTTTGATAAATGAAATCATACTTTGTGAGGAGTTATGTTTGTTAGGAAAAAGGAAGATGAATTCTGAGAATATCATAATTATTTGGGGACATTATTTGTGTGACCCGACCTTAGCCATGTTGGTGGAATTGTTGATACTTCGATTAACACACACTTTCTATAATTTTTTCTAAATATCAAACTAATCTTGGAAACCATATGTGTATTGTGTAATCTCATACGAACTACGCATGGATTATTCATTATGTTATAATGGTCACAATCTTTAGCTACATAGATGTATTTTTCTATTTTGAAAGTCGATTTGGATGATGGCAAATGAATTCTAGGTTATAGTTTTGGGGGGCAGAAATTTTATCTTTTAGTGTAACAAGGAACATGATTTAGTAGTTATTTCTCTTTGCAAAAAGTGAATAATTTGATACATCTTAGGCATCAAACAAAGTCAAATAACTAGATAATTATTTGTTATGCTTAGGCCTAGTTGTTTTGGAGCTTCTAAGCGGGTTAGTCAGCTTCACATGTTTTTTTCACAGTGGGGAGAAGCCAGGGTACCCCAGCTTCCGACAATAGTCGACTAGTGGATCAAAACGTATTTTTGTGTTGCTCTCAGCTGACATGATAATTACATACATTTCCCTCTGCCATGCCGACTAGCAATTTATGATGTTCGGAAAATTATTTTATAGTCATGCATGCGAAAAATACAAAATAAATCAAAATTTGTTAGTTAGAACATAAGCTTATCCTAGGGCGTTACATACTTTTCATCATACAACTGCGACAATAAGCTAGCACGGGAGAGGCCGAAAAGAAATGGGCCGCAGTTTCTTGTGAGCCTATTTGCACTATTGTTTCTTTGGACAACTCAACCTAGAGTGGCTTACGCATAAGCTGAAGCCGAAAAACTGGGCCTTAATGAAATTGCCATATTTTTCTATTTTTATTTACTCTTAATTCCTTCTCTCCCTACGGGTTTCATCGATCATGTAAACACTACCATTCTGGTTGTTGGCTTATGGACTCATGGAATTCCAATTACTTCCGCTTTGACTTTTTTTGGCTACCCGATAGTTAATTAGCACTCTCTCTTCCAACCTCTTTTTTTGGAATAGACGGACGGGGAATCAAGGACGCGGAGGACCGATGATTCATTTTTTAGACCAATAAATTACATGTTCCTGGTCCTTTACCATAAAATTGTTATAGAAAAAACATTTGTTTTCCTTTGAGAAAATAAATGATAATTTTTCTCTCGACCTTTGCTCAAGTGATTCTGCTCTATTGGCCGAGCTTTCGCCAAGTCATTTGGGAGGTAGATATGGCTCGGTTTTGGGCTAGGGATATATTTTGGGTTTGTATCGGAGGGTGAGGAAATTGAGCCAAATACATGGGATTTTCAGTAAAACATTGCCAAACATAAAGGGGATTCATCTAGAAAATTCTCACGCAGGGGAAGGGGCCATGCCCCATGTTTTATTTTCATCTACCATAATACTATTCAAAGGGGTAGTTTTTTAGTTTGCCTAGGGCCTCTAGAAAGTCAAGACTGACCCTGCAGGCGTTGATGCAGACTCGGTAATGGCACCAGGTTGCAATGCCGACGACGATGAGAACGCAGAGGCCCCATTTAATGCCGCCGAAAATAGCGGCAATCTTCCCTTTCTTCGTCGCTGTCTTGTTGTTGTGCTGCGTCGGATGCCTTGCTGCTATAGGGGACGCGGAAAAAAGGCAAATTCAACGTCGACTAGCTCATGCTTCCTCATCTTACTTTTCGATTCCACTAGCTCTCCCTATCTAAGTAGCTAAACGCCTTGACCTGGCCTTGTACTTATAGGAGATGGGCCGTAAGGATTTTTGGAGTATTGCAGGTGAAAATCGAAAATTTGAACACATGGCAAAACTTCAGCACAAAATAAAACATTTCTATTTTTTTTTATGAAACTAACCCTTTTTGGTAGCGTCGGAACATGGGCGCTATGATCTACATGGTAGCACCAGGTACAGGGGCATTGCCCATCCTGCCAACGTGGCAGCATGGACCCAAGACCTGGTTACGTAGCGTTGATGTCGGGGGAATGACCCGCGGGTGGTCAAAGACATGAGAAGACTACATAGAAGACCTCAATAGAAGAGCATAGCCGGATGGCAACGGGAAGTTGTGCACCACATGTGTCGTCTACCCCGGTGATCTAGCTACTCTAGCACCCGACTGCCTCAAAGGCATCAACCGATCAGGCAGACGAATCCGCGAGCTGGCTCTCCTGATAAGGGGTATGGTCTAAAGTGCGACAAGATCGCACACACGATGTCAACTACTTTACTTGGAGTGTCTGTTTGTTTTTGTTTTGTTTTATTTTGTTTTTCTTGCTGCAATAAACATAGTTGGAATCTAGCATTCTTGTGTGGGAGAGAGACACGCTCCGCTTTTTCATATGAATACTCGTCTTCTTCCATGCTTGTATTCTTAGTTTTTCTTTTAGCTGTTGCAAATCCTTTTAGCTCCTTTTTTCATGCATCTCTTATTCAGAGCTGTTAGTTCTAGTAGATTAGTATTAGTACTCTCTTGTTTCATTGCTATATCTCTTGGAAAGTTTTTTGTTTATTATAAAATGATTGGTGTTGGAAAGAAGTAGTACAATTTTCATGCTTATAATGGTGCAAAAAGAAGCTCGTATAGACTATGGCTAGACTTTTTAATGTCATGTTGGATGTTATTTTAATTCTGTGTTTAGTAGTTATTATTGTAGCATGACTTGTCTCAAATAGCTGAGAGTGCTTAATGTGTCATTGAAAGAATCATGAGTTGTTTTTATCACATTGAAGCATAAATTTGTGGTGTTCTCCTTCGAATGCTTTATTTGGTTGACTTGGGTCATGCTTACATCATGTTTATGACTACAAACCAGTCACTTATAGCCTCTATGATCATTTAGTTTTTGACTTGCAATACCATTTATGCTTTGATTAATAATGTTGTTGTCGCTATGCATGATTATGTCCATTATTGCTCTCTTAATTTGTCGCTCCTAGTCTTTTGCTAGCCTCCACCTGTACTGAGTATGAGCTTTACTCGTGCATCCAACTCCCCAAAACCAAAGTTTTCCAATTGTGTCCACCATACCTACCTACATGTGGTATTTAACCACCACTCCAAGTAAATTTCTCATGTGCTACCTTTAAAACGTTCAAAATTATTCCTGTTTTGTGCCTCTGTTTTAGCTCATGAGGACATAAATAGAGAATATGTATCTCACTTATTGATTATATTTTACACACCTGGACTAGTGGGACGTCCGCTTATCCAAATTGATAGAAGAGTTGGCAGTAGGGTGCCCAACCTCAAAATTGGTTACTATTAAATTCTCTTCACTATTTTCCCCCTAATTTATCAGTCAAAGCATAATTGTGTAAACAAAAGAGAAGAGGGATAAATCTCCATCTTCTAACTCTATGCACAATTAAAAGAGTGTAGTTGCCATTCTGAGTTTAATGTGCATCAGTCCGAAAGATGATCATTGATTGATTCATTATGTGTTATTATTTGCTCTTAAATTATCTGTTCTAGTCATCCACTTGAACTTTGAAGGTGGCCTGGCATTTATGTTTTGCCCCACTTTTAAGGACAATCGAAATATCACTTTGTTATGTTTTCTTTATGCTCGAAACAAGCATATAACTTTCAAGTGTATTATTATTCATGATCTTTTATTTGTGTTAGTTTTCATGATTCAAAGTGATTGCTAAGTTTCATTGTTAGAATTATATCTATCATGCATGCGTTTAAAGTACTATGATCTCAGCTTACATAAGATTTTACAATTTAGATGATCAAGTTTATGTTGGTAGCATGTCACCTCAGAAATTATTTGTTTTTATCGTTTTACCTACTTGAGGACGAGTAGGAACTAAACTTGGGATGCTTGATATGTCTCAAACGTATCTATAATTTCTGATGTTCCATGTTATTTTCATGCCATATGCTACATGTTTCCTATACACTTTATGTCATTTTTATGGATTTTCTGGGACTAACCTGTTGACAAGATACCACAGAGCCAGTTCATGTTTTCTGCTGCTTTTGGTTTTAGAAAAGTTTGTTATGAAAATATTCTCAGAATTGGACGAAACAAAATCTCAGGGTCTTAGAAATATGTCACGTACACGGAGTCCGGGGGGACTCGGATGGGGCCTCAGGGGCCCCACACCATAGGGTGGCGCCCCTGGCCGCGCCACCAGGTGGTGTGGCCCCTGGCCACCCACCGACATTGTCCTCTCGCCTATTTAAGCTCCTCCATGGGTTAACCCTAAATACCCGACCCTTTTTCCACCAAAAGTTTTGTAGCCTCCGTTATCGTCAACCCTAATTCGGGAGGGTTCTTAAGCTCTCCCCGGCATCCTGCCGGGAGGGGGAATCATCACCGGAGGGCTCGTCATCACCATGCCTGCCTCCGAAGTGATGCGTGAGTAGTTCATGCTTGGACTACAGGTCCATAGCAGTAGCTATATGGTTGTTCTTTCCTCTTTATGCCTCATGTTTAGATCTTGTGAGCTGCCTAACATGATCAAGATCATCTTATTGTAATGCTACATATTGTGTTTGCTGGGATCCGATGAATACTGAATGCTATGTCCAATGATTATCAATCTATCATGTTCTTTCATGTTTATGTTATTTATGATCTCCCATGCTCTCCGTTACTAGTAGATGCTCTAGCCAAGTTGATGCTTATAACTCCAAGAGGGAGTATTTATGCTCGATAATGGGTTCATGCCTCCCTTTCACTCACGCTCGAGTGACAGAAACATAACGGGTGGGGGATGTGATTTTGCCATTAGGGAGAAAACAATTATGTTTACATTAAACACTTTTCTTAATGCAATTATCTGTTGCTTGCAACTTAATACCCGAGGTTCGATTTGATGACGCTCAGAGGGTGGATTATTAGTCATAGATGCAGTTGGATAACGGTCTATTAATCTTGTTGTAATGCCCGCATGAATCACATAGTAATCATTATGTTAAAAATGGGGCAGAGAGGCACCATGTCACTACACCACCTGGTGGCGCGGGTACCCCCTGGGCGCGCCATGACATGGTGTGGGGCCCCCTGTCCCTCCACTTGCTCCCTCACCTGCCAACTCACTCTCTCTCCCGACCAAACACCACATCATTGCTCAAAACCGTGTTCTTGATGTTCTTGCTCGCGATTTTAGATCTCCTTGCTCGACCCATCTTTGCTGCTGATTTTTGGAGTATTTGTTCTCCGGTATGTGATTGCTCCGATTATCCAAGTAGAATTTTGTTTAGTGGAGTATTTCTCGAGTATTTTGGTACCGTAGGTGACATGTTATGTGAGCTTGCATGCTTGTTCTATGTGTAGATAAATTAGTTTTGATACATGTTTAGTCCTCTTACAAGTCTCTATAGTAGTTTCATTCATATAGTTACTTCAAAATCAATTTTTGTGATGCTTGTTAAAAATTTCAAAAATGGAGGGGAATGTTTACCAACTTGACCAGCATGAATTGGAGGTGCATGAAGTCATGAGAGTCGACCGAGAAGAGGGTGTATTCCCATCCATCTATCCATGCTATGAATTTATGAATGTTGCAGGGATTCTGCAAGACTTCCAAACTCTAGTCTCTAATGCAGGGTTGGAACATTTTGTTGATGGTGAACCTAGCCAATACGTGAAACTATCTATGTCTGTGGTGCAGGATTTTAGTTTCAGTTTGTCCTTGCCTAACCCATGGTTCACTACAAAATTTATAATAAAACCGTCAACTTGCCTTTTGATGGTTTTTGTGCAGCCATTAAGGTGCCACAGTGGGGATCGCGTGAGAAGATAAGAGGGTATCCCAAGCCACTCATGGATCTATACAAAGAAATCTGACAAGGGATAAGCTTCTCGGATGAGAGTGGTAAAATTTGAAATATTCAACTCCCATCTATTCGATATTTTGCCTATTTCATTGCCAAGTGCGTTCTTGCTAGAAAGACTGCAAAATAAATTATCTTCTTATGATTTAGGTTTTATCTCAGCTACTTTGAGACAAGATAGGTCCTATGATTTTGGTGCTTTAACAGCTTTCCATCTTGCTGCTAACCGCGAGAAAGGGGGAATTTGTGGAGGTCTCATTGCCTCTCGTTTATTAGCTTTGCATGGTGTGGTACCGCACCGTTTAGATATCTCGTTTCCCATCGAGAGGTTTGGTATTAATTCCATGATTAAACATATTTTTTTTTTACTTGGGCTGACTCGAATAACGGTTCCTATGAAATAACCGTTTTCAAGAAATCAGGGTGGAGAGTAGCTAAGTCCGATCGATTAGTCAATTTGCCTGCGCCTTGTTTGTTTATCCTTGATGTCAGGGAAGGATGGTCATTCCTAGAGAATGAATTTGATGCGTACATGGAGGAGCACATCCAGCATGTAGAGGACACTACAGAGGGGCCGAAAATGATTTCGTCCAGCCCTCCGACACTGCGGGGTTTCCTACGAGCACCCTAGTTATGATAATGGGCCTTCAGCTTCTTATTCTTCATGGGACCCTAATTACGGTCATGCTAGGGACGACCCACCACTTTGGGGTTTCTACCCGCGCCGGGATTGATTTCCACTTAGTCCAAAAGCCTAAGCTTGGGGGAGGTATACCGACATCACACTCATTGACATACCATAATTCTTTCGGTTCTTTGTCTATCCATATTTCCATTTCTTTCTTTTCCATTGTTGCTCTTGTTTATTTTTTGCTTTCCAAAACACAAAACGGCCAAAAATATTTTGGTTGTTTCTCTTTATTTGTTTCTTTAGTTTCTATTATTTGTTTGCTTTACTTTCTAGTTTAAATTTTTTATTCGAAAACCCAAAAGGATTTTGCTTTGTTTGCTTGTTTCCTTCTCTTCTTACTTTCAATTCGAAAACCAAAAAATATTTGTTGTTCTTCTTCGGTTTTGTAAAGTTTGATGCAGAGTTCAACACTCTTCCGTGACTCCATTGGAGTTTGGTTATCATTTCGCATCATTCAAGCCACACAAGTAAAAAAGCAATGATGACAATTTATGACAATTCAAGTTGTGGCGAGAGGCTGGTATGAACTCTATTTATTTTCATTTTTGTACATATACTCATCCATGTGGACATGCTTAGTTTATTCGTGTAAGGTGTATGTTATTTAATGGATCCTTAGTAGTTTGTGATCTCATATGATCAGTTCCAACTTACTAATAGTGCATAGCATGTCGTATAAATGTTTGCTTGCATTATTCTATTCATAAAAGGGTATGACATTGTGGTATCATCCTATGAATGTTTCATTTGAATTGACTTGGCACATGCTCATGCATGCATAAGACTGAAAATAAAAAGTCAATTAAGCCTCGATGATTTATTTTTCCTCGAGTTCTTGTATCACGTTTATGCCTTCGTTAATTTTGTTCTGTCGCAAGCATGATTATGACGGTTATCGCTCTCTTGATTGTCGCTTCCCAGTCTATTGCTAGACTTCACTTGTACTGAGTATGAGATCTACTCGTGCATCCAAATCCCTGAAAACCAAGTTATTCCAAAGAGTCCACCATACCTACCTATATGTGGTATTTCACCGCCACTCCAAGTAAATTTTCATGTGATACCTTTAAAATCTTCAAAATACTCCTCATTTTGTGACATTGTTTTAGCTCACTAGGAAGTAGTAGTTGGGTTTTTTTATCTTCCATACTAATTAAGTACCCCGACTTGCATGTTTCATCTGCTCATCACTAATTTTGCAAAGAGCTGGTTAGACCATCATAACATCAAAAAGCTAAACAGATAAATGGGCACTCCTCCATGGTATGAGATTGTTGTCAGGCACCCGAGAATTCGGTTAGCCATGGTTTGCGAAAGCAAGGTTGGGAGGTGTGTCATCCTATATAACTAAGTAGATCATCCCCACTAACTATTTTTCTCAACATGCAGGCTATCCAACTCAGCAAGATGCCACATCAGCAAAAGCTACCCGCTCCGTTCCGTTATTCTCTTTTTTCAATTGTTCCGCCCCGTTCCATTTACATGCATTCGGTACGTTTCGATCAAGCCACACCTACTGTGCAGCCCATTGCTTGAGGCCTGATGCAGCCCATAAATCCGACCCATTTCTAGAACTCTCCATGTGTGTTGCAGCCGTATCGTCTCCTCCGCCCATTAATTAAGCTGGCAGTCTCGCTCTCCTCATCTTCTTCACGATTTCCTTCTTCTCTTCATCTTCTGCACTAACTAAATGCTATAGTAACCGATGGATCCTATTTCCTCTTTTAACAGGCGTGCCTTTCGCCCGAGGCTGCAGCTCCGAGGGTGGCACACGCCCTTCACAGGCGCGCCAGCCTCTAATACGACGGCATCGAGTCCCTCGTGCTCTTTGACGACCACCGCTTGAGGTACGCCGTACGCGCGGCTTGGCTGCTCCTTTCATGGCCTGGTCTAGGGGTTTTCTGGGCCTTTCATCTACCATCATTCGCTTCCATACGTGACTGCACTGAGAGTGATGACCTGCTTGAAAGCGATCCTGCACCGGTGTTGACATCATCGGGACTGTACAATATACATGGTAGTTAAATCGTCCATACCTGTACCTCATCCACTCACTGTAGCCTCAATGCACATGTTCCTAGCCTGCAATTTCTTTTACTGCTGTTGTTTCTCAAGCCGCAAGATACAAGAAATTCTTTCTTGGTACGTCACTCCAATTATTAACTGAACAAGGCATGTGGCACGAATTATTAACTAAAAAATACATTGGTGATAAAACTTTGGCTGGGTTGGAAGCTAAACCTAATGATTCACCCTTTTGGAAAGGCATTTTGCGTGGTAAAGATGATTTTTTTAAGCATGTTAAGTTCTCTGTTGGTAATGGTGAGAGGACTAGATTTTGGGAAGATTGTTGGTTAGGGGATTTACCTTTAGCAATCCAGTATCCTTCGTTATACTCAATTGTGAGCAATAAAAATGTCTTGATATCAACTGTGCTTGGTCAATCTCCTTCTGCTTTGCACTTTCGACGTGCTCTTATTGGAGACAAATGGGAAAGATGGTTGCATCTAATGGAAAGACTAATGGCTGTTTCTCTCTCAGTTGATCAATACATTTGTCGTTGGTCCCTCACAAATTCTGGAAATTATACGGTCAAATCTTTATACGCTGAGGTTATGAATGAAGAGGTTAGATTTCTTCATGGTTATCTGTGGAAATTAAAGGTCCCTTTGAAGATAAAGATTTTTATGTGGTTTCTGTCTAGGAAAGAATTGCTGACTAAAGATAATCTAGCTAGGAGGAATTGGGATGGGTGTAAGAAGTGTGTGTTCTATGGAGAACCTTAAACAGTTACTCATCTTTTTATTTCTTGTGATTTTGTTAAGAAAATTTGGAGGTTGGTGCACTTTACTTACAGCATTTCACTTCCATCTAGTGTTACCAATTTGTTTGGTAATTGGTTGTGTGGGGTGGATAAAGTATCGAAAGCACTTATACGCATAGGTGTATGTGCTCTACCGTGGGCTCTCTGGAAACATTGCAATGATATTGTTTTTAACAATGAGAAAATTGGGAATTTTTTGCAGGTTATTCATCAGGACAATTATTGGATGCACCAATGGTCTCTTCTTCTTCCACAGGACCAGCGTGTTCGTTTGGATGGTGGATGCACTCGACTGATGGCGGTCGTTCAGCCTATCTTCGGCAAGGGTGGCTGGTTGCTTAGTAGACGTCTTGGTGCTGGATAGTCCCATTTGGATGGAGTTAGATATTTTCTTATCACTGTGCCCGTTTTGTTTAATACGGATGTTAGCTCTATAGGTTCTGTTGAGCTCCTATGTGAGTTCTTGATGCTTGTAAGAGAAGTTTGAATGATTATTATTTAATAAAAGCCGTATGCATCAACCAGATGCAGAGGTTGGGTTTCCCTTTTAAAAAAAAACGTCACTCCAATTTCTCCTTCCAATATTTTTTTGCTTTCCATTTACTTATATATAAATCTAAATCATATTCATGTCCTCTATTGGTAGCTCATTAGTATTTTTTTTTCTTCATTTGTGTAGTTTATATTCAAATATGTAAACCCCTTTTCTCTTTCATTTTGGCTTGGTCAGGATCTCCACAAATTTGATAAGTGCAGGTACTGTGAAGGAAATATGATGAAATTATTCCCAGTAGTAATCATAGCGGGTACCAGCTTCGATGAGATGCCTTCTATCTTATCTTTTGTTGCCTGCGGTACATAAATTTTAGCTTGAACATCAAATACTCAACAACAGGCTAGAAGGTAGTACCTTGACCTCTCTTTTACAAGCAACAATATTTCTACGGCTGTACGACATACAATATTGCCACTGCATGCTTTCATAGATAATGCATAATTTTATTTTGTGATGTGGACATATTAGTAATCAACACGATCTCATTTATTTTCTGATTCTTCTATTCATGTTAGGTTCATCCACTGATGACAACTTATGTTATCATCAAATATCTTCTTCTATGCCGAGCTGTTTACCAGATGTTTGTGCACTCAACGACATTTATCTGCTCACATAACAGGTGCCAAACTCTGATTCCCTCTCTTTTTGTCTTGATAGTGTATGCATGATTATTGTGCTTCAATAATAATTCGAGCTATTAAAATAGTCTCTTTATTTCTCCCTGAACTATATTAATTGCTAAATGGGGGTTCGGTGTCCTTTATATTGACGATCACACACCTCTACCATGTGATAGCACATAACATGGAACCAAACAGTTTCGGCTACTTGGTATGATCGTGTTTTTGATAGGATCATGAATGAGCTCTGTTCACATCTAGGAAAGAATTCTCTGCCTAGCACGTATTCGCGTCACTTTTCCTATCTTACTATTGGATATATGGGAATGGGTAATCAAATTCAAGAACGAAACTTATTTAATGCTAAGCACACTTTTTAATGCTTCATGCTTTTTAAATGTCGTAGCTGGATAGAGTTAGACTAAGTTATGTTGCTCTTCGCGTGATTACACTTATAAAGCTAAAAGATGTTTTCTCCCTCGCGCAATTATAAAGGGAAAATATCCAATTAGCAAAGATCTTACTTTTTGCATTTACAGGAAGCCGACATAAATTTGCGGCTAATACAACTATTTTTCTACCACTCCACCGCAAAAAAAGATCAGTATTCTACCACTGGCCCTGTCACTAACATTTTACTATTTATTTGCATACAAATTGATTCATAAGTGTTAGACCAAGCTTTTTCTACAGGGTATAGTTTACAGAGACCAAGTTGTGTTGATGTTTACACAACACTTGATGCATGGATAAGAAATGACTAGATTAATGTGGTGTATGGAATGGTGTAATATTATATTTGTATATCACCATTTTTAATGATATAGTTCCATTTTGTTTCACACGATTTTTTTGAACCATATGTGTATGCCTCTAATGTCAAAATTACTTTATTAATACTCCCATGTCTTTAATTAATTGATGGTACCACATGTTCCCGCAGCAACGCGCAGGGTATCATCTAGTACTATATAAACGTTCATGCTATAAATGCCTAATATCAATAACTCGGAACCGCTCTCAACTTGTTTAGTATGGAAGATAACAAGAACTCTATTATCATTCGTTCACATGAACAATCACCTCCCAAAATCATTTTACTTCTGTTTTTACTAAAATAAAAAGCTCTAGCACATGTTAATCCCTGCTTCCCTCTGCGAAGGGCCAATATTTTACTTTAAATGTTGAGTCACCATCTTTTTTTGAGCACCTTCTCGGGAGCATAACTGTCATTCTTAGTGTAATGTGCTTGTCCCAGAACACAGTTGATAGTGGTGTAACTTTGATGCTTTTATCTTTGATACATCTACTTCTAGTCTTCACTTGAACTCCAGAGGTTCCCTCACATTTATGTTTTGTTCCACAATTAAGGGAAAGCGAGATACCATTTTATGATATCTTATTATGAACATTGCAATCTTGCAAATAGATATACTTCATGTTGCATATTATTAGTGTGTTGACATCTCTTCATGGTTTGCATAACTATTAGGTGGCTTTATTTGCATACTTATTATTATGAATTGCCTAAGTACTTGATCATATAGTGAGAATATATACATCATATGAAGCAAATGTGTTCGTAAAAGTTCTTTTATCGCACTTAGTTGTTAATTGAATTGCTTGAGGACAAGCAATAAGCTAAGCTTGGGGAAGTTGATACGTCCAAAACGTATCTACTTTCCCAAACACTTTTGTTGTTGTTTTCCTCTAAACTTGTGATTTTTGGATACAACTAACACAGATTAACATTGTTTTCAGCAGAATTGCCCAGGTGTCTCGTTTTTTTTGCAGAAATTCAACTTTCAGGAAAATGCCCAAAATGAAGGGAACGTTGCATAGAAAAAAAAAATCCTACGCCGCGATAAACCCGAATGGCAAAGATCTAATCTATGAGATGAAAGGCAACGGGGAGATAGAGAGTCTTGAGATAACATACCCTCGAAGACTCAAAGTGGTACGAGATAAGATCTCGTTGTTGGCGTAGTCGTTCTCACGCCGATCCCGAGCGAGAAGAAGTGCACCGCAATCCGGCGGTGCCTCCGTAATCGGTCACACGTTCAGCTCGATGAAGACTTCCGTTCCCTCGATCCAGCGGGTTGCGGAAGTAGAGGATCCCCGAAATTCCAGCAGCACGACGGCGTGGTGGTGGTGAAGAATCCCATGGTCAGGGCTTCGCCAAGTCGTAGACCATGGAATGGAGCAGCGGGTGGAAGGGAAAAGAAGTGGGCAAGTGTGTGAAGAAGAGGGAGCCCTCACCCTAATTTTATAGGGGAGGGGGAGGCAGCCCAAAGGGGGGTGCGGCCAGCCATGGGTGCCCCCACCCCTTCCTCTCTTCATGTGAGTGGAAGCTCCACTCACACCCACTCAAAATTCCTTAATTTCCCACTTAGAAAATCCAAAGGTTTTTCTTTAATAAATAAATAAAACATTTTTATTTCTTTATTTATATTTGTTAATTCCATTAACAAACATTTTCATGCAGCACCTCGAACCATTTGTTAATTCTATTAACAACCGTTCGACGAAAAATCCCTTGAACTATTTCAATTTTCCCCGAAACAATTTCGGAGCTACCCAAAATATTCTTCGGTGTTCCGTATCCTCTCTAACGCTTCATCGAACCTTAAGTGTGTCACCCTACGGTTCGTGAATAATATAGACATGATCGAGACTCCTCTCCGACAATAATCAACAACGGGATCTGGAAATCCGTGATGACTCCAATATATTCAACGATGACTCTCGTGATCGTGTGAACCTTTCAACGTCGTAACGATTTCCCTTTGTCTCGCGATATTTTACTTGCCCGAGATCCGATCATCGGTATCCACCATACCTTGTTTGATCTCGTTATCCGACAAGTACTCTTTTCTCATTCCTGTGATATAACATCCTTGTGATCATCTCACTTCCTTGCAAGCAGTGTCGATGTGATATCACCGAGAGGGCCCTGAGTATATCTCTCCGTCATATTGGATGGACAAATCCCATTCTTGATCCATGAGCTTCAACTAACACTTTCCGAATACCTAATGCCACCTTTATAGTCACTCTGTTACGGTGTGACGTTTGATGTTATCAAAGTATTCTTCCGGTATTAGTGATTAACATGATCTCATGGTCTAAGGAACAATGTTACTCCGAATGTAAGACATAACAACCAAACTAAATGACTTGATCGTATTGTTATACTTAATTAGGGTCTAAGTTCATCATGTCATTCTCCTAATGACATGATCATGTTATTAACAACATCCAATATCTATGATCAGGAGACCTTGATCATCTGTTAATCAACGAGCTAGTTAAAAGAGAGGCTTTACTAGGAACGTCGGTTTGTTTATTAATCACACATGTATCAACGTTTCCGGTTAATAAAATTTTAGCATGAGAAATAAACATCTATCATAAACAAGTAATAACATAATAAACACTTTATTATTGCCTCTCGGGCATATTCCCTTCAGTCTCCCACTTGCACTAGGGGCAATAATCTATATTACATAGTGATGAATCTAACACCCATTGAGTTCTGGTGTTGATATGTGCATTTTATATCATCATTTATGCCCTCCATATAGGCATTATTGGGATGTTTTATCAATGCTATGTCATTGTTTTGCATGTTTTAGATGATTTTATGGGACTTTCCTACAAAGTCCCTATTTTGGTATTTAATTTCTGGGTGTCAGAAAACACCTGTTTTCATGTTTTTGATGTCTCAGGAGCTACAAGTATCCAAATTGCGAAAGGAAAGAAACCCTGTCAGTTTTTCTTCGGGAGAAAGGCCGTGGGCACAAGACACAAAGGAGGAGGGCCAGGAGGCCCAAAAGGGGGTAGCCCACGCGGCCAGATTCCCTGGCCGCGTGTGGGGCCCCCAAATGGGCCCATAGCACCTCCTCCCCGAGGTCTTTTTGCTGACGACTCCGTCTTCCCCGAAAACGAACACCCTAATTTTTTCGAGACGAGACGGAGCCGCCAGGGCGGCGAAACTCTCCGCGGGGGAGACAGATCCTGCTGCTCCGGAGCTCCGGAGAAGGGGGAAATCATCCCCATCTTCATCCCCATCTCCTCCTTGGCGTGGGAGGAGGCATCTCCATCACCATCCTCACCAACACCCGCATCTCCACCATCACCATCACCGTGATCCACTCCGTTCCCCTCATAGTTTGATCATTGCTACACCCTAGATACGTGTTATTGTACTCCGTTGCATGTTTGGGATTGAGTACTTGTCATTATTTGGTGGTGGATCCATTGTTTCAGATTGTGTTGTACCACATATGTCATCATACATGATCATGTTTGCACGTTGTGAGTAGTTCCCGCATGTTCCTGAGGGCCTAGGATGAATTGGCAATGATTTGTTACATGAGATGAGTTGTTATTTGGTCTAATATTTATCTTTTATGTGATTCTATGATGGTGTTGTACGAACGTCGACTGTACAACACTTCACCTACATGGGCTCATAGGATAACACCGTAGTGTAGTGACGTGATGATGTCTTTAGGTGACAGGAACTTGAGACAGAGTCGTTGAATTGCATTATGAGGGTACTTGTATCGGGGACCTTAGAGCATAAGGCTATGGTGGGACATCATGTCTTAATAATTCTCGTGCTGTCATTTAATTGGCCACGTGATCCATCATAAGGGGTGATAGTTTATTTATTTAGCTATTCCTATTTGTGGCTCCGTCCGAAGAAGATTAAAACTAGACAAGATATACAAACATGTTATGCAATGAATCACTATGCCAGCTAAATCCGTGCAGCCCTCGGGAACGTTTTCCACATATAAGACACAAACACACACTTGAGCTTGTCCTCTTGCACATTAGAGGATTGGGCTTTGTCTCTCATTGAGACCTACTACTTGCTGCAATTTACTTTCCGTGTTTTACTTTACTTGCACTACACAATTAAAACACAAAAACACTTGTTGCTTTTATTATTCCTTTGCTATTCTACTTACCAGTTCCTTCTGCTCCTCGTGGGTTCGACAACCTTTCTAATTCAAAAAGTACTACAATTGATCTCCTGCACTTGCGAGCCATCAAGACACTTTTCTGGCGCTGTTGCCCGGGAGCATAGCGCTATTGGTAAGAAGTTTGGTAAGGAAACTTGAAAGCTGAATTTTACTTGTTGTTGCATCCTGTTATTATTATGGCTTTTATGAGAGATGCTTCGCTGAAACTTGCTTTATATGAGAGTGCTTATGCTATTAAACCTAAAGTTGTTGAAAAAGCACCTCATGATGATGGTTATATTATTACCCTTGAATTTGTTAAAGCTGTTAGGAATGAGTATTTTGCAGGGGATGGAACAAAGGCTGCAAGTGATCACATACGGGCTATTGAGGATATATGTGGGCTAATTAGGCTCAAGGCTATTTCTGAGGAGGAGGTAAAATGCAAGTTATTGTACCAGTCCTTAACTGGTGATGCTCGAAAATGGTATATGTCCCTGGATGAAGAAATTACACATAATTGGGATACTTTTATGAAGGTTTTCTTTCTTAAATATTTTACTCCTAAAGAGGCTTATGAGAACCGTTGCTTTATATTTAATTTTTGGCCACACCTTGGAGAGAGTATTACTCAAGCTTGGGGGAGGCTTAAGGACCTCCTTCGTAAGAATCCTTGTCATGATCTCACAAATAAACTTATATTGATAAACTTTTATGTGAGACTACCTGATAGGCTAAAGCAATATTTGGATGGTTCATCTGGTGGAACCTTTACAAATAATACTGCAGAAGAAGCTTGGAATTTATTGGAAATTATTTCGAAGAACTCTGAATATTGGGACCTAGACAAAGGTAATGAAGCTTATTTTGATTATGGATATTCATGTGTAGAAAGTTTCTCTAGTTCTATTTTGTTCAAGAATGTTATTAAAGATTTTGGTCTTGATCCATATGTTGCAATTGAAATAGCTAAGAAATTTGCTGAGCACATTCGAATTCCTAAAAGTGGCTTTGTGATTATTATGTTGAACCTGTTAAATCTTCTATTGTTGTCCCTAAATTTATCAAAGAAACACCAGTGTCATCTGTAGTAATGGAAGAATATATTGAACCACCTCCCTATCCTGAAAAAGTTAAAAAGAATTTGCTTATTGCTGTTGCTGACAAAAGTAGAAAGAGATGTTCTCAACCTAAAGAACAGGTGGAAGTCAAGAACCAAGTCTCTATCATTAAGCAATTAAATGAAGAAGATCCTGTTGATGTTTATTTATGTGAAGATGCTACCAAAGCTATTAAAGGGAATTCATCCAAAGTTGGTAAGCCAATTATATCATGCTCTATTGGGACTTCTTGTTATCATGGTTTATGTGATATTGGAGCAAGCATTGGTGTCATTCCATATTCTCTCTATCAGAAATTAAGCCTGATATTGATCCTATCACCATGGAAGAAACAGGTATGACCATTCAGCTTGCTAATAAAGATTATATTAGTCCCTTTGGAATTGTTAGAGATGTTGAAGTATTGGTAGGGAAAATAAAATATCCTACTGATTTTATTGTGCTTGGTTGTCCACAAGATTCTTTCTGTCCTATTATATTTGGTAGACCTTTCTTACATACTTTTGGTGCTGAAATTGATTTGCCTAGAGAAAGGGTGTTTATTGAATGTGCTGGAGAGAAACTTGAATTTAATTTTTCTAAATTTGCTGATAAACCTGCTAAGAAAGAACCAAAATCTAAAGATATAATTGAAACTCTTGCTCATATAGCTGTAGCTTCATCAGACGTGGTGGAACGTTATATGCTTAATCAGGAAGAGCCATTTAATGATGCAGAAAAAGAAGCTTTAGAACAAATATTATGGTAGCAACCTCCACAATTACAATTGCATATCCCACCTGATAATCTAGGAGTACTCCCACCTCCTAAAGGAGATCCTAGTTTTGAATTAAAGCCTTTGCCTGAAAATCTGAAATATGCATACTTGGATAAGAAAAATATATATCCTGTTATTATTAGTGCTAACCTTTCAGCTGAGGAAGAAGATAAATTACTTGATGTGCTTAAAGCCCACCGTAAGGCTATTGGTTATTCTCTTGATGATCTTAAGGGCATAAGTCCAGCTCTATGTATGCATCAAATTAATTTGGAAGAAGATGCTAAACCTGTTGTTGATTTCCAACGTCGTCTACATCCAAAAATGAAGGAAGTGGTAAGAAAGGAGGTAATTCGACTCATAGAGGCTGGTATTATTTATCCTATAGCTGATAGTAAATGGGTTAGTCCTATTCATTGTGTTCCTAAGAAAGGTGGAATTACTGTGGTTCCTAATAAAGATGATGAACTTGTTGCTCAACGTACTGTTGTTGGTTATAGAATGTGCATTGATTATAGAAAATTAAATAAAGCAACTCGTAAGGACCATTATCCATTGCCCTTTGTTGATAAAATGCTAGATAGATTATCTAAACATTCTCACTTTTGTTATTTAGATGGGTATTCAGGCTTCTCTCAAATTCCAGTTCATAGTGATGATCAGGAAAAGACCACTTTATTTGCCCATATGGCACATTTGCTTATAGGAGAATGCCTTTTGGTTTATGTAATGCGCCTGCTACTTTTCAGAGATGCATGGATGCTATATTTTCTGATTATATTGAAAAGATAGTGGAAGTCTTTATGGATGATTTTTCGGTGTATGGTACTTCTTTCAACAATTGATTGTTCAACCTTAACAAAGTTTTGCAGCGTTGTGAAGACCAACACCTTGTTCTTAATTGGGAGAAGTGTCACTTATGGTAACAGAGGGAATTGTTCTTGGGCATCGTATTTCTGGAAGAGGAATAGAAGTTGACCCAGCAAAAACTGAAGCTATTGAGAAATTACCATATCCAAGAGACATCAAAGGTATAAGAAGTTTTCTCGGTCATGCAGGTTTTTATCGTAGGTTCATTAAAGATTTCTCTAAAATATCAAAGCCTCTAACCAATCTTTTGCAAAAGGATGTTACGTTTTCTTTTAGTGATGATTGCATAGAATCCTTTAATGTTTTAAAGAAAGCCTTAATAACTGCACCTATTATTCAACCTCCTGATTGGAACTTGCCCTTTGAAATTATGTGTGATGCTAGTGATTATGCAGTTGGAGCTGTTTTAGGCCAAAGGGTTGATAAGAAATTGAATGTTATTTACTATGCTAGTAAAACACTAGATGGTGCTCAAAGAAATTATGCTACAACTGAAAAAGAATTTTTAGCGGTAATATTTGCATGTGATAAATTTAGATCTTACATAATTGATTCAAAAGTCACTGTGCACTCTGATCATTCTGCTAATAAATATTTGATGAATAAGAAAGATGCTAAGCCTAGGCTAATAAGATGGGTACTTTTGTTGCAAGAATTTGATTTACACATAGTAGATAGGAAAGGAGAAGATAATCCCGTAGCTGATCATCTTTCTAGAATGGAAAATATACCTGATGATCCTATTCCTATTCATGATAGTTTTGCTAATGAACAAGTTTCCTTGTTAGTGTTTCTAGTGCTAAAGTTGCATCTCCTTGGTTTGCTAATTATGCAAATTTAATTGTTGGGAAAGTCATGCCACCACAATTTACTTACCAGCAAAGAAAGAAATTGTTTTATGACCTTAGACATTATTTTTGGGATGATCCATTCTTGTATAAGAAAAGTGTTGATGGCATTATTAGACGTTGTGTACCTGAGCATGAACAACAGGCTATTATAAGAGATTGTCATGACAGTCCCTATGGAGGACATCATGCAGGAGATCGTACTGCAGCAAAGATATTACAATGTGGTTTTTATTGGCCTACTCTATTCAAGGATTGTGCTGAATATATTAAAACTTGTGATAAATGTCAAAGAGTAGGAAACATTGGTAGAAGGAATGAAATGCCTATGAACTATACATTACCGCTTGAACCATTTGATGTGTGGGGTTTTGACTTTATGGGACCATTTCCTGCATCTAGTACAAAACATACTCACATTTTGGTTGCTGTTGATTATGTTACAAAATGGGTAGAAGCAATTCCTACTAAGAGTGCAGACCATGCCACAGCCATGCAAATGCTTAAAGAAATTATTTTCCCTAGATTTGGTGTTCCTAGATTTTTAATTACTGATGGTGGATCTCATTTTATGCATGGTGTTCTTAGAAAAACATTGGCAAAATATAATGTTAATCATAGAATTGCATCACCCTATCATCCTCAAACTAGTGGACAAGTTGAATTAAGTAATAGGGAAATTAAACTTATTTTAGAGAAAACAGTAAACAAAGCTAGATCTGATTGGCCACTTAAAATTAATGATGCATTGTGGGCTTATAGAACTGCTTATAAAAATCCTATGGGTATGTCTCCTTATAAAATGGTTTATGGAAAAGCATGTCATTTACCTGTTGAATTAGAACATAAAGCTAGATGGGCTATTAAGAAATTAAATTTTGATTTAAAAACAGCGGGGGAGAAGAGATTGCTTGACCTAAATCTATTAGATGAATGGAGGAATGAAGCATATGAAAGTGCAAAATTGTTTAAAGAGAAAGTTAAAATTTGGCATGACAAGAAAATTAAAAGAAAGAAATTTAAAGTAGGTGATCAAGTCCTATTGTACAACTCTCGTTGTAAGTTTTCTGCAGGGAAATTAGCTTCAAAATGGCAGGGTCCATTGGTAGTACAGGAGGTATACCGTTCGGGGGCCATCCGTCTTCACGGTGATATGAAAGGTAAACCTCATGTGGTCAATGGACAACGCCTAAAACATTATATTGCAGGAAAGAGCTTCACAGAAACCATCGAGGAGATAAAGTTAATGACACCGGAGGAGGTAATTGTAAGGGATCCTGCAGTTTCAAAAACCCAAATTCAATAATTTACAATTATTGTGTTTGGAAGTTTCTCGGAATTGCGTGAAAACTTACGGAACTCATTTTTTATGGAAATTAACGCGTGGGACAAGAAAATTGGAAGGAATTGGACCTCGAGGGGGAAAAGAGGACCCCACACGCGGCCAGATTCCTTGACCGCATGGAGGTACCCCTTTTCCACCTCGGAGTCCCGTTCCGTCTCGTTTTCGACTCCGACGCTTCGTCTTACCCCAAAAACCGTCAATATATACCCCCTTTTGTCGATCTAATCCCGCACCGAGAGTTCTCGCACGATCTTTGTTTTGTCTATTCTGTCTGTCAGGTTTTCCAAGCCATGACTTCGGGAGACTCCTACCAATGCACCTCCATGGACGATGATGATGATGAGCTTGAGGGCAACAGCCCCACATCCATCCACAGGAGGAATAGGAAGAGGAAGGACTACTTGGATGACGAGGACGTGGAGCTTCGCGAGATCATGGATGAAGAACCTGACGAGGAAGATGACGAGGCCATCTTCGACATACCACCTCTTGCAACAGCACCTCCATCACCAATCCCTGTTGCTGGCGTACGGGTGAACATGTCTTTTGGAAACAAGAGACAGTCCGCACGTATGAGCACCGGAGGGAAGGCTCCAAGGCACTCACTTGCTAGCAAAAACGCAGTTTCTCCTCTTATTGGCAGGGAAACTCCCACTAAGAAGAATTGCACTGGAGATTGGGATCACCTTATTCCCAAGAAGAAAGCACCAAGCCCGGAGTGGAAAAATCCCAAGGAGACGGTGGAGAAGGACCTCATGGAAAGGTTGGGAAAAGCTGCAGGAGCATTTGAGCAAGCCTATAACCTCATGATGCGCATCATTGGAGAGCTTGAAGACAACTATGAAGAGAAGAAGAAGAAAGAGTGGTGGGCTAAGTACGAGAAGAAGGGAGAATGAAGAAATTACCGCAACCATCTAAGCTTGGGAGAGTTTCACCTATCCCCCGTCTTTTATCAGCTTTATCATGTCTATCTAGTTTTGGTGTGTCTTGCTTTTATTATCTAGTATCGTTTTCGTTTAGGCTTGAGTGAGCTCATTGAGCATTATCATGCATCCCCGTTTTATGGTTTATCAATGAATAATAAAGTATGGTGTCATCCATGATTCCCTTGTTTTGGGGATTTATGGGTAACACTCATGCAAATGAGCATGGCATATTTAGAGGTTTCAATCACATCTTGCCTTGAAATTAATTAACTTGAGTGTGTTGGACAATTGTAGAATTATCTCAATATGACATAAATCCACTATCTATCTATTAGCTTAATGGCTATTCCGAGCATGTTCACCATGTTATAGTTTCATTTATGCTCTAAATTAAGATGCTTATGTTATTAATTGGCATGGGCTGAATTTGGGATAAGACTCTCACGAACTTTTGAATGCACACATTTATTTCTATTGCACTTAACAAACATGACCCATTAATGGGAGCTAAAAGTTTTGTGCTTGACAAGGATTTTGGTTGGGAGTTGGCTAACACGTGCATCACGTGAAAAGCTTTCAACATTGCACAAAGAAATTTTATATTTAGTTGATGTCATGTGCTTTTGTTTTTGGACTCCTGCCATGCCGAAATGAAATAGAGGAATAGTAAGTTTTGATGAGTAAGTATATATGACTAGAGAAATTGCATTGGGCCGCTAACCCAAGCCATGCTTGATCATGGTGAAAATTTACTTACAGCTAGAGTGGACTCTACAAACACATCCTACAATAAAATAAGAAGCTATGCATATAGTGAATGAAATAAAAAAGGATGATGAGTCTACTCCCTTTGTTCATCTTGTTATTGTGACATGGGCTGGTTTCTATGTCATGGGGCAAGAGGTACCTCTTTGCAATTCTCTATGATGTCATTAATACTTATTATGATTATACAAATCTTATTAGGAATCTTAAGTTGAGTAATCATGGAGTAGGTTTTCACACTCACGGGGCATGAGACATTCAACCAACACCTTGTCAACCACATTACTTCAACATTCATAAATTAAGATGCTAATGATAAAGGGGCAATGAGAGTCTTAGCCCAATGGATGCCACATTACAATTAGTAATTTAAGCTGAATAGTTTGGAAACTAAATGAGACTTGATCATGTTTTACCTCTACTCATTTATCATTCTCCAAATTAAAGAGTATAATTCGATTGTCCAACATACAATGGTTATTTTCTTTCAAAAGTATGGGGTGTTTGCTAGAGCTTCGAATATGTTATCCTTATGTGTATGAGTTCTATTCATTCATCTTGCATTATAACTGAACATGATGATGATACAATGCCCGTATTTATTTATCAACAATAAGTCCATTGATGCATGTAATGATCTATGTCCTTATTTACTCGAGGACGAGCAAAGGTTTAAGCTTGGGGGAGTTGATACGTGCATTTTATATCATCATTTATACCCTCCATATAGGCAGTATTGGGATGTTTTATCAATGTTATGTCATTGTTTTGCATGTTTTAGATGATTTTATGGGACTTTCCTACAAAGTCCCTATTTTTGGTATTTAATTTCTGGGTGTCAGAAAACACCTGTTTTCATGTTTTTGATGTTTCAGGAGCTACAGGTATCCAAATTGCGAAAGGAAAGAAACCCTGTCAGTTTTTCTTCGGGAGAAAGGCCGTGGGCACAAGACACAAAGGAGGAGGGCCAGGAGGCCCAAAAGGGGGTAGCCCACGTGGCCAGATTCCCTGGCCGCGTGTGGGGCCCCCAAATGGGCCCACAACACCTCCTCCCCGAGGTCTTTTTGCTGACGACTCCGTCTTCCCCGAAAACGAACACCCTAATTTTCTCGAGACGAGACGGAGACGCCAGGGCGACGAAACTCTCGAAACTCTCCGCGGGGGAGACAGATCCTGCTGCTCCGGAGCTCCGGAGAAGGGGGAAATCACCCCCATCTTCATCCCCATCTCCTCCTTGGCGTGGGAGGAGGCATCTCCATCACCATCCTCACCAGCACCTGCATCTCCACCATCACCATCATCGTGATCCACTCCGTTCCCCTCATAGTTTGATCATTGCTACACCCTAGATACGTGTTATTGTACTCCGTTGCATGTTTGGGATTGAGTACTTGTCATTATTTGGTGGTGGATCCATTGTTTCAGATTGTGTTGTACCACATATGTCATCATACATGATCATGTTTGCACGTTGTGAGTAGTTCCCTCATGTTCCTGAGGGCCTAGGATGAATTGGCAATGATTTGTTACATGAGATGAGTTGTTATTTGGTCTAGTATTTATCTTTTATGTGATTCTATGATGGTGTTGTATGAATGTCGACTGTACAACACTTCACCTACATGGGCTCATAGGAGAACACCGTAGTGTAGTGACGTGATGATGTCTTTAGGTGACAGGAACTTGAGACAAAGTCGTTGAATTGCATTATGAGGGTACTTGTATCGGGGACCTTAGAGCATAAGGCTATGGTGGGACATCATGTCTTAATAATTCTCGTGCTGTCATTTAATTGGCCACGTGATCCATCATAAGGGGTGATATTTTATTTATTTAGCTATTCCTATTTGTGGCTCCGTCCGAAGAAGATTAAAACTAGACAAGATATACAAACATGTTATGCAATGAATCACTATGCCAGCTAAATCCGTGCAGCCCTCGGGAACGTTTTCCACACATAAGACACAAACACACACTTGAGCTTGTCCTCTTGCGCATTAGAGTATTGGGCTTTGTCTCTCATTGAGACCTAGTACTTGCTGCAATTTACTTTCCGCATTTTACTTTACTTGCACTACACAATTAAAACACAAAAACACCTGTTGCTTTTATTATTCCTTTGCTATTCTACTTACCAGTTCCTTCTGCTGCTCGTGGGTTCGACAACCTTTCTAATTCGAAAAGTACTACAATTGATCTCCTGCACTTGGGAGCCATCAGGTGTTGATCATGTTTTGCCCTTGAGAGAGTTTTAGTCAACGGATCTGCCACATTCAGATCCGTATGTACTTTGCAAATCTTCACATCCCCATATGTGACATGGTCACGGATGGAGTGAAAACAACGCTTGATATGCTTGGAATTTTTGTGAGACCTTGGTTCCTTAGCATTGGCTATGGCACCATTGTTGTCACAATAGACAACCATTGGATCCAACGCACTCGGAACCACGCCTAGTTCGGATATGAACTCCTTCATCCAAACTGCTTCCTGTGTTGCCTCCGAGGCAGCAACATACTCCGCTTCTGTTGATGATCCCGCCACCACGGATTGCTTGGAACTCCTCCAGCTTACAACTCCTCCATTCATAACAAATACGTACCCGGACTGAGACTTAGAGTCATCCGAATCAGTGTTGAAGCTATCATCGATGTAACATCTTGCGACGAGCTCTTCTTCACCGCCATATACGAGAAACATATCCTTAGTTCTTCTCAAGTACTTAAAGATATTCTTGACCGCAGTCCAGTGTTCCAAATCTGGATTGGATTGGTACCTACTAGTCAAACTAATAGCATGTGCCACATCCGGTCTTGTACATAGCATAGCATACATGATAGAACCTATGGCTGAAGCATAGGGAATCATATTCATTCTCTCTCTATCTTCTGCTGTAGCTGGACATTGAGTCTTACTCAACGTTTTGCCTTGCAACATTGGCAAGAACCCCTTCTTACTCTCTTCCATTCTGAACTTCTTCAGAATCTTGTCAAGGTATGTACTTTGCGAAAGTCCAATTAAGCGCCTTGATCTATCCCTGTAGATTTTGATGCCTAATATATAAGCTGCTTCACCAAGGTTTTGCATCGAAAAACTACTGTTCAAATAACCTTTTACGCTTTTCAAAAGTTCTATATCATTTCCAATCAACAATATGTCATCCACATATAGTACTAGAAATGCTACAGATCTCCCACTCACTTTCTTGTAAATACAAGCTTCTCCGTATGTTTGGACAAATCCAAACCCTTTGATCACTTTATCAAAACGGAGGTTCCAACTTCGGGATGCTTGCTTCAGTCCATAAATGGAATGTTGAAGTTTGCACACCTTGTCAGCATCCTTAGGATCAACAAAACCTTTGGGTTGCATCATATACAACTCTTCCTCAATGTCACCATTAAGGAACGCCGTTTTGACATCCATCTGCCAGATTTCATAATCGAAAAATGCAGCAACTGCTAACATAATCCTAACTGACTTAAGCATCACTACTGGTGAGAAAGTCTCCTCATAGTCAACTCCTTGAATTTGTCGGAAACCTTTTGTGGCAAGTCGAGCTTTATAGACGGTCACATTACCATCAACGTCAGTTTTCTTTTTAAAGATCCATTTGTTCTCAACGGCCTTGCGGTCATCGGGTAAGTCCACCAAAGTCCAAACTTGGTTTTCGTACATGGATCCTATTTCAGATTTCATGGCTTCAAGCCATTTGTTGGAATCTAGGCTCATCATCGCTTCCTCAAATGTCGCGGGGTCATCACCTCCATCTACCATGAAGTTTAATACGGGATCTCCGTACAGTTCAGGAGTTGTACGTTCCCTAGTTGACCTGCGAGGTGCGGTATTTTCCTCTACTGGAGTTTCATGATCTTGATCATTAGCTCTCTCTTCAACTGACGGGGTCGGCTCCGGAACAACTTCCAGCGCTGCGCTACTCGCCGTTCCAAGAAGAGAAGGTTCAATAACCTCGTCGAGTTCTACCTTCCTACTATTCACACCTTTCGAGAGAAACTCCTTCTCCAAAAAGGATCCATTCTTGGCAACAAAAATCTTGCCTTCGGATCTGTGATAGAAGGTCTACCCTATTGTTTCTTTAGGGTATCCTATGAAGACGCATTTTTCCACTTTGGGTTCGAGTTTATCAGGTTGAAGCTTCTTCACATAAACATCGCATCCCCAAACTTTTAGAAATGACAGCTTAGGTTTGTTTCCAAACCATAATTCATACGGTGTCGTTTAACCGGATTTAGATGGTGCCCTATTTAAAGTGAATGCAGCGGTCTCTAGTGCATAACCCCAAAACGATAGTGGAAAATCTGTAAGAGACATCATAGATCGAACCATATCCAATAAAGTACGATTACGATGTTCAGAAACACCATTACGCTGTGGTGTTCCGGCAGGTGTGAGTTGTGAAACTATTCCACATTGTTTCATATGCATGCCAAACTCGTAACTTATATATTCTCCTCCACGATCAGATCGTAGAAATTTAATCTTTCTGTTATGATAATTTTCAACTTCACTCTGAAATTCTTTGAACTTTTCAAATATCTCAGATTTGTGTTTCATTAAGTAAATATACCCATATCTACTCAAATCATCTGTGAAAGTGACAAAATAACGATATCCACCGTGCGCCGATACACTCATTGGTCCACACACATCAGTATGTATGATTTCCAGTAAGTCTGTCGCCCGTTCCATGGTTCCAGAAAACGGGGTTCTAGTCATCTTGCCCATAAGGCATGGTTCACATGTTTCAAATGATTCATAATCAAGTGATTCTAAGAGTCCATCTGAATGGAGCTTCTTCATGCGTTTAACACCAATATGACCTAAGCGGCATTGTCACATGTAAGTAGCAATATCATCACTTAATTTAATTCTTTTGGCATTCACATTATGAATATGTGTATCAACATTATCAAGATTCAAAAGAAATAAACCATTCTTCTCAGGTGCATGACCATAAAAGATATTATTCATATAAATCGAACAACCATTGTTCTCAGACTTAAAGGAATAACCATTCTGCATTAAGCAAGATCCAGAAACGATATTCATGCTTAATGCAGGCACCAAATAACAATTATTGAGGTTTATAACTAATCCCGATGGTAGACGTAGAGGCAGCGTCCCGACGGCGCTCACATCAACTCTTGATCCATTGCCGACGCGCATCGTCACCTCATCCTTTGCTAGTGGTCGCTTATTCTGTAGCTCCTGTTTCGAGTTACATATGTGAGCAACCGAACCAGTATCAAGTACCCAGGTGCTACTGCGAGTACTAGTAAGGTACACATCAATAAGAAGTATATCCTATATACCTTTGTTCACTTTGCTGGCCTTCTTATCTGCCAGATATTTTCGGCAATTACGCTTCCAGTGGGCAGTACCCTTGCAATAATAGCACTCAGTCTCAGGCTTAGGGCCAAACTTGGTTTTTTTCTCAGGAGTAGCAACAGATTTGCCACCCTTCTTGAAGTTAACCCTTCGCTTGCCTTTCTTGCCTTTCTTGAAACTAGTGGTCTTATTGATCATCAACACTTGATGTTCTTTCTTGATCTCCACTTCAGCAGTTTTAAGCATCGAGAGAAGCTCAGGAAAAGACTTCTTCATGCCTTGCATATTATAGTTCATCACAAAGTTCTTGTAACTAGGTGGCAGAGATTGGAGAACACGATGTATCCCAAGCTCATTGGGAATCATTATTCCCAAGGCTATGAGCTTATCAGCGTACGCAGACATCTTGAGTACGTGCTCACTAACGGAGCTGTTCTCTTCCATCATGCAGCTAAAGAACTTTTCTGAAGCGTCATAACTCTCAACTGCGGCATGGGTATCAAAAATCATTTTCAATTCTCCCATTGTGGCATATGCAGTGCTGTTCTCGAAATGTTTTCGCAGCTCTGGCTCTAATCCATAGAGGATGCCGCAGTGAACTATATTGTGGTCTTCTTGTTGAGTCAGGTAAACATTTTTATCTTCATCAGAAGCATCATCAGCGGGCTGGTCACCTAGAGGTGCATCAAGCACATAGAGCTTCTTGCAAGCGGTGAGGAGAATCCTCAGGTTAAGTGCCCAGTTGGTAAAGTTGCTTCCATTGTTCGCTAATTTCTCTCTCTCCATGAACATATTGAAATTGAAGGTAGGTGGTGCCATGATCTACAACATATTTGCAAAGACTATTTAGACTATGTTTATGATAAATTAAGTTCAAGTTAATTCTAAAATTATCCTATGAACTCCCACTCAAAAACAACATCCCTCTTAGTCGTCTTTAGTGATTGCATGAACCAAATTCACTACACCGAAATCGATCATCACGTGAGACGGTGTAGTTGCAAAGGCGAACATCAACATGTTCATCATATCATCCATATGACTCATGATTTACCTTTAGGTTACGTGTTCCGAGGCCATGTTTGTACATGCTAGGCTCGCCAAATAGAATCGTAGTATTGCGTGTGTTTCAAGACCATGTCTGTACATGCTAGGCTTGAAAACACCCGTTGTATGCGAACGTTGAGTCTATCACACCTTATCATCACGTGGTGTCTCGAAACGACGAACTTTCTTAACGGTGCGTACTTAAGGAAGAACACATTATTATCTTGATATTAAGTGAGAGGGATCATCTTATAATGCTACCGTCGCGATCTAAGGAAAATAAGATGCATAAGAGGATAAACATCACATGCATGGATAATGTGATATCATATGGTCCTTCTTGCACTTGATCTCCATCTTGTGCATCATGGCATGATCTCCATCATTCCACCGGCGTGGCACCAAGGTTCGTGGCACCTCCATCTTGATTGTCCATTACAACATATCACATGGATATGATATACAACACGCATGCCATAAAAATAAGACAACCATATAGCTCTAGCCGGTATGTCAATAATTTACAAAAGATATCATCTCATACATAACGTTTGTAATATTGACCATATCACATCACATGCCCTGCAAAAACAAGTTAGACGCCGCTAATTTATTTTTGCATGTTTTACGTGGCTTGGGCTTACGAAGATAGAACCGTTCATACCTACGTACAAAAACCACAACGTTGATAAAATATATTTTTAACAACCCTTCGTAGATTAGATCTTAACTATAGTAGGAGAAACCGACACCCGCAAGCCACTTATGCAATACAAGTTGCATGTTAGTTGTGGAACAAGTGTCATGTACGTGGGCATGTAAAGTTAGTCCGGGCCGCTTCATCCCACTATGCCACTAAGATCATAAAATACTCAAAGAGGCAAAAACATGATCATCAACGCCCACATACTCCTATGTGTTCTACCTGTACAATTCATCTACGCATAGATCCGGCTCTGATACCACTGAAGGGGAACGTTGCATAGAAAACAAAAAAAATTCCTACGCGCGATAAACCTGAATGGCCAAGATCTAATCTATGAGATGAAAGGCAGCGGGGAGATAGAGAGTCTTGAGATAACATACCCTCAAAGACTCAAAGTGGTACGAGATAAGATCTCGTTGTTGGCGTAGTCGTTCTCACGCCGATCCCGAGCGAGAAGAAGTGCACCGCAATCCGGCGGTGCCTCCGTAATCGATCACACGTTCAGCTCGATGAAGACTTCCGTTCCCTCGATCCAGCGGGTTGCGGAAGTAGAGGATCCCCGGAATTCCAGCAGCACGACGGCGTGGTGGTGGTGAAGAATCCCACGGTCAGGGCTTCGCCAAGCCGGAGACCATGGAATGGAGCAGCGAGTGGAAGGGAAAAGAAGTGGGAAAGTGTGTGAAGAAGAGGGAGCCCTCACCCTCCTTTTATAGGGGAGGGGGAGGCAGCCCAAAGGGGGGGTGCGGCCAGCCATGGGTGCCCCCACCCCTTCCTCTCTTCATGTGAGTGGAAGCTCCACTCACACCCACTCAAAATTCCTTAATTTCCCACTTAGAAAATCCAAAGGTTTTTCTTTAATAAATAAATAAAACATTTTTATTTCTTTATTTATATTTGTTAATTCCATTAACAAACATTTGCATGCAGCACCTCGAACCATTTGTTAATTCTATTAACAACCGTTCGACAAAAAATCCCTTGAACTATTTCAATTTTCCGCGAAACGATTTTGGAGCTGCCCAAAATATTCTTCGGTGTTCCGTATCCTCTCTAACGCTTCATCGAACCTTAAGTGTGTCACCCTACGGTTCGTGAATAATATAGACATGATCGAGACTCCTCTCCGATCAATAATCAACAGCGGGATCTGGAAATCCGTGATGACTCCCATATATTCAACGATGACTCTCGTGATCGTGTGAACCTTTCAACGTCGTAACGATTTCCCTTTGTCTCGCGATATTTTACTTGCCCGAGATCCGATCATCGGTATCCACCATACCTTGTTTGATCTCGTTATCCAACAAGTACTCTTTTCTCGTTCCCGTGATATAACATCCTTGTGATCATATCACTTGCTTGCAAGCGGTGTCGATGTGATATCACCGAGAGGGCCCTGAGTATATCTCTCCGTCATATTGGATGGACAAATCCCATTCTTGATCCATGAGCTTCAACTAACACTTTCCGAATACCTAATGCCACCTTTATAGTCACCCTGTTACGGTGTGAAGTTTGATGTTATCAAAGTATTCTTCCGGTATTAGTGATTAACATGATCTCATGGTCTAAGGAACAATGTTACTCCGAATGTAAGACATAACAACAAAACTAAATGACTTGATCGTATTGTTATACTTAATTAGGGTCTAAGTTCATCATGTCATTCTCCTAATGACATGATCCCGTTATTAACAACATCCAATGTCTATGATCAGGAAACCTTGATCATCTGTTAATCAACGAGCTAGTTAAAAGAGAGGCTTTACTAGGAACGTCGGTTTGTTTATTAATCACACATGTATCAACGTTTCCGGTTAATACAATTATAGCATGAGAAATAAACATCTATCATAAACAAGGAATAACATAATAAACACTTTATTATTGCCTCTCGGGCATATTCCCTTCACAAAAAATACTGCAAAGTCCCTATTTTACCCGAAGATTCCCGAAGCCAGAAGACGGGGAGGGGCCACGAGGGGCCCACACCACCTGTCGGTGCCCCCCCTAGGCCGCGCCGTGGTGTGGTGTGGCTGCCTCGACCACCCTTCGAGCCCCCTTTCGACTACTTAAGCCCTATAACCTAAAAACATCAGGGGGTTCGTCATATTCCAGAGAAACACACCCGAGCGCCGCCGCCTCCTCAAAACTCAATTCGCGATCAGAATTTCGCCGGGACGGGGATTCGGAGGAGATCATCGCCACCACCTCTCCATCAACCATCCATGATTCTTCCATCCATGTGTGAGTAATCCCTGTTGTAGGCTGAGAGGGATGGTAGAGATTGGATGAGATCGTTCATGTAATAATTGCCAGATTGTTAGGGCATGGTGCCTAGTATCCGTTGTTAGTGATATCTATCATTGTTGCAACTTGTTATGCTTAATGATTGTCACTAGGGACCGAGTGCCATGATTTCAGATCTGAACATGTTATTAATTCATGAGAATAATTATTGTTTTTTATCTTACCTGCAAGTTGTATACACATATCGTTGTCCGGAACCCGAGGCCCCAAAGTGACAAAAATTGGGATAACTGTGGGGATGGCTGTGATGTGATGATCACGTGTGTTCACGGAATGTTAATTCTTTGCTCCGGTGCTTTATTAAAAAGAGCACCTTAATTACAGTAGTTTCCCTTGAGGCCCTGCTACAAACGGGCTGGTAGGACAAAAGATGTTGTGAAAGTTTCTCATTGTGAGTATGTACGACTAAATATGAAACACAATTCCTATGGTTTACCTAGTACTTGGATGCTTTATCATTATTATCTGCAATTGCCAATGTTTTGATTATTATATGAATTATCTTATCCATGCAACGCCCATTCATCTGTCCTATGCCTATAGTATTTTGATCTTGTTGTCTACTACAATTACTGTTGCTGTCTTTATTTCATTCATGCTATTAGTTCACTACTGCTACTACTATAAAACTGTTGCTACTGATAAACTATTGCGAGCAAGTCTATTTCCAGATACAGCTGAACTCACAATTCATCTGTTAAGGCTTATAAATATTCTTTGGCTCCCCTTGTGTCAAATCAATAAATTTGGGTTTTACTTCCCTCGAAGACTGTTGCGATCCCCATATACTTGCGGGTCATCAGCAGCCGTACCAGAGACTTTCGGCCGGCACAGTAGTCGGTCGCCTCGCCTGCACGTCATGCAGTGTGGATGACACTACTGAAGGAAGAACACTATGTAGCAATAGTAAGCGGCCCCAGCCAGTTGTCGTATGCAGCCAACCCCACGTGTACAACCTGCCAGTTTCTATATAAGATAGTCTAGGAAGCCCAGAGAGGGGGATCGATCGACTCCCTCTTCATCTTCTTACTAGCAGAGACCACAACTGAAGGAGCATAGTTCATCCTTGCAGGAGTAGGATGTTACCTCACATGAGGGCCCCAAATCTGGGACATCGTGTCTCCATGCTATACCTAGCCATAAGCCATGCCAAGACGACTTAGGGTTGGGCCTAAAAAAGCGTGCAGCGTGATTGCGTGTAGTTGACACCCTCGTTGGTAAACCCCAAGAGAAAGGTTGTGAAGAGTGTAACAGCAAGTTTTCCCTCAGAAAAGAAACCAAGGTTGAATCGACCAGTAGGAGGACAAGCAATCACTGAAGGTTGATGCAGCTGAGGTGGCAGGGCACACTACCAGTTCAGCAGCAACATGGAACCTACACGACACAATCAAATCACTTTGTCCCAACGAAGCAGTGAGGTTTTCAATCTCACCGGTTTTGGTAAACACAAAGAGGTTAAACGTATGGTGTGGAAAATAGTATTAGAGCAGTATGAAGGCAGTAGGTATTTTATCAGTATGAGGAAAAAGGATCGGGGTCCACAGTTCACTAGTGGTGTCTCTCCGTGAAAGATAAATAACATGTGTGGTGAAAAAATTACAGCCGGGCAATTGACAGAAATGAAGGCTGCACCGTAGTGCATATGCAAGACATAAATATTACTATGTGATTTATGCAGCCATTACAACAAAATACATAGACCGTTATCCAACTGCATCTATGACTGAAAATCCACCCTCCGAATATTGTCCGAACAAACGTTGGGTATTAAGTTGCAGGCAACAGATAATTGCAGTAAGCAAAGTGTGTAATGTAAACAATAACATCATCTTAGACAAAGCATTGTTGTTTTCTCCCTAATGGCAACAACACATCCTCCATCCGTCACGTTTCTGTCACTCGAGCACAGATGAAAAGGAGGCATGAACCCACTATTGAGCATAAATACTCCCTCTTGGAGTTACTAGCATCTACTTGGCCAGAGCATCTACTAATAACGGAGAGCATGCAAGATCATAAATAACATAAGCATGAAGATAACATGATAGATTGATAATCAGAAGACATAGCATTCAACATTCATCAGATCGCAGCAAACACAACATGTAGCATTACATAAAGATGATCTTGATCATGTTAGGCAGCTCACAAGATCTAAACATGAGGTACAAAGTGGAGAGAACAACCATCTAGCTACTGCTATGGACTCGTAGTCCAGGGATGAACTACTCACGCATCACTTCGGAGGAGGGCATGGTGGTGTAGACCCCTCCGGTGATGATTTCCCCCTCCGGCATGGTGCCGGGGAGAGCTCCAGAACCCTCCCGATCTCGGGATGACGGTGACGACGGCCTCTGGTGTTTTTCGGGGAAAAGTGGGATCTTTTTAGGGTTTATGTCTCAGGGGGATTAAATAGGCGAAAGGTCAAAGGCGGTGTAGGCCTGGGGGGCCCCACACCACCCCTCGGCGCGGCCAAGGGGGGGCGCCGCCCTATGGTGTGGGCCCTGTGAGGCCCCCTCCGGGTCTCTTCGGGACTCCGTGGAACCTTCGGGAATTCTAAGACTTCTCAGCTTCGAATTTTCCAATTCTGGGAATATTTCCAGAACAACTTTTCTGAAACTAAAAACAACAGAAAACAGGGAACTGACTCTGTGGCATCTTGTCAATAGGTTAGTCCGAAAAATCAATAAAAATGACATAAAGTGTATAGCAAACATGTGGGAAACAATAAGAAAACAACATGGAACATCAGAAATTAAGGATACGTTTATGACGTATCAACATCCCCAAGCTTAGTTCCTACTCGTCCTCGAGTAGGTAAACGATAAAAATAAAATAATTTCTGAGGTGACATGCTACCAACATAAAATTTATCATTAATAATGTAAAAGCATAAGTAACTTGAGATCATAGAACTTCAACACAAGCATGGTAAATAAAACTTTAATAATAAAGCATAGCAATCACTTTGCATCATGAGAAGTAACTCAAATAAAAGATCATGAATAACAATGCAAAGAAAGATATACGTTTGTTTCAAGTACAGAGAAAGCATGTCAAAGTGATATTTCGCTAGTCCTTAAGAGTGGGGCAAAACATAAATGCCAGGACACCTTCAAAGTTCATGAGGAATACTAGAACAAATAATTAGAGAACTAGCAATAACACATCATGAATCAATTAATAATGTTTCTGGGACAAATGCACATAAAACTCACAATGGAAAAAAAAGCTCTCTCAACTGTGCATAAAGTTAGAAGATGGAGACTCAACATAAAATTAAAAGAAAGGCCCTTCGTAGAGGGAAGCATGGATCACTCATGTGCTAGAGCTTTTATTTTATTAAACAGAGGTATACAAACCTGACACTCCTCCCAACCATCTTTCACAACCCATGGCTAACTGAGTCCTCGGGTGCCTGCCAACAATCACATACCGTGGAGGAGTGTCTATATTTTAAGAGAGGTGTATGCTTATGTCAACGATTGGTAAACAGAAAATACAGTACGTCACAAGCCAACTAGACTTCACAAGAGCGGCTCCCATAAAAGGACACATCTGGGTAGAAGGTCATCCCCCTTTCTCTTTTGTTTACACAATTATGCTTTGACTGATAAATCAGGGGCAAAAATAGTGAAGAGAAATTGTGTTATTAATTTGGGGCTGGGCACCCCGCTGCCAGCTCTTCTATCATTGGATAAGCGGATGAAGCCACTAGTCCAAGGTGTGAAAGTCCAATCAACAACTGAGATAAAGATTCTCTTTTTACGTCCTCATGAGCTAGAACATGAGCACAAAATAGGAGTAATTTTGAAAGTTTTAAAGGTAACACATGAGAAATTCATTTTGGAGTGGCGGTTAATTACCACATGTAGGTAGGTATGGTGGACACAATGGGAAAACTTTGGTTTTAGAGAGTTGGATGCACAAGTAGAGCTCATACTCAGTACAGGTGGACGCTAGCATAAGACTGGGAGCGACAAATCAAGAGAGCATAAGAGCCATAATCATGCATAGCGACATAAACATCATTAATCAAAGCATAAGTGGTACCACAAATTCTAAAAATAAATGATCATGGAGGCTATTCGTGACTTGTTCATAGTCATAAACATGGTGTGAGCATGCGCCAAGTCAACCAAATAAAACATCCAAAGGAGAACACCACAAATTTATGTTTCAATATGACAAGAACAACTCATAATTCTTTCAATGGCACATTAAACACTCTCAGCTATTTGAGGCTAATCATGCTACTAAATAACCACAAGGCTTTAATACTAAAATAACATCTAGATGATATGAAAAAGTTCTAGCCACACTCTATACAAGCTTCTACTTGCACCGTTAAAAATTCTACCTCAAGCAGCAGTTTCTTTTCCCAACAAGCACCATACAAATCATGCTTTAACAAAAATCCTCTACATGCTACAACAGGAAAACATGAGAGTACTCACATAACACTACTAAAACTAACAGCTCTGAATAAGAGATGTAATGAAAACAAGAGCTAAACAGGAATTTTTGCAGCAGCTAGAAGAAAAACCAAGAATACTAGCATAGCGAGTATTCAAACAAAAAAGAGGAGCGTGTCTCTCTCCCAAACAAAGAATGCTAGGATCCAAGAGTTGACTTTTGTAAGGACCCCCGAACCACTGTTCAAGGACCTCCGATATGCATACATTCACGATCCTAGATCCACACGAGTCGTGAACAACATATCAAGTTGGCATTCAGATACAACATCCATTACACATTTATACAAAGGTCTTACAAAAGAGACATGGTCACATGACCAAGTCTAACACAACTGCCACGCAGGGCAAGCACACAACACACACAGCAGAAGACAAAACACACACAACGTAGTAGAGCCCAAGTCACGCCTTAACCTAAAGGCTGCTGGCCGGGAGACGGTCCTAGTTCGCAAGTCCATCGGTGCAGTACTCCTCCTCGTAGACTCCTCCTGAGGCTCCTCCTCGAAGTCTGGCAAGTAAATACCAGGGATAAAACCAATATGAGTACGTTGGAATGTACGCAGCAAGACACCCGTCATGAAGTTTATAGAATGCAAGTATGCTTATATGGTGTAGTAGGTAGGCTATACATAGGGTTCACTACCCATGATATATGAAAGATACATCATAGTTGATTTTAAAAATCTCTGTATCTTTGTTGAAGAAGATACTTCAAAAGAAAATAATATAGTTTTCTTTCTCTTGTAGATATCACATGTACAAGAGGTTTTGTAAGACTTTGTTAAAAAGAAAGTTTTCTCTTTGCAAAACTTCTTGGAAAGCAACTTCTAGTTTTTGTTTAGAAAAGAAAGATTTTCTTTGCAAAACTTCTTGTAAAACAACTTCCGGCTTTCTTCCTCCGTACCTCACTGGTACAAGTTCCTTCTTTCAAATACTTCACAAGTTCCAACTCCTTTTCAAAACTCCTTTTTTAAAACATTGACACAATGCTAGCTGCATGGCCATTCAACTGTCCATATCCGAGGACGCGGCTATTCAGAATAGTTTGACTCTGCAGAGGTGTACACATTCCACAAGATCCAGAACATCCACCGTGAACAACCACAGACTGTAACAACAGTATGTGAACATCAGACAACTGATCCTAACCATCCAATATGCTCAAACTAGTATATGACTATCTCTTCAGTTGAGTATAATCTCCCCGGCATCATGTCTCACATCGCCACGGCAGGAGACCCAACTGTCTCAACCGGAGGAGAAATTAATCCCACACTTTGTATGCCTCTTATTTCATGACTGGGCGGCATTCGGTTCGAGGGAAGTCACGTCCCGTATAGAAAATTGAGATAGAGCATACACTAACAAGAACAAGTTTCAAATTAAGCCCCGTGCCCATGTTGGGGTAGAGTGGCAGTACGATAAGGGTTGTCCGGCGAAGACTAGGTTATGTGTCATTTTTTAAAACACATTTTTCCAAAAAATGACCACTTCACACTTCTCCTGTGGATAAAGCTTCACCTTCCCACAGGGTTTTCCATAAAGCCTTTGTTTTGCAAAAACATATTTTTAAGGTGTCTGATGTCCCACAAGTATAGGGGATCGTGTGTAGCCTTTTCGGTAAGTAAGAGTGTCAAACCCAACGAGGAGCTAAAGGTAGGATAAATATTCTCTCAAGTTCAATCAACCACTGATACAACTCTACACACACTAAATGTTTGCATTATCTAGGAAATAAAACTAGAGCAATAATACGGGTATGACAGATAGCTTTGCAAGATAATAAATATAAGAAAGTAAATGTTACTACTGCAGCAATAAAATATACTAAGTAACCATAAACTAACAGTACCATGAGTGTGGAAAAGTGGTCGTAATTGTGGTGGCTTTTTCCAAGATAAAATAGTGAAGATATCGGGTTCATTGTCTTCGATGCAATTTTCTATGTGGGAGAGACAAAGCTAACAAGCTCTCACTATCCAATAATTTCAAGTACTTATGATTGGAACTCTAGCAAACATCCGTAACTACTAGAAGATACATTAAGGTAAAAATACCCAACCATAGCCTTAAGTTAATGGTCCTCTTACTCCCATACGTGCAACTAACCGGTTTGAGTCCTTTTCTGTCACTCCAACAGAACTACGGCCCTTCCTTTGCACATACTACTAACCCTATGGTGTTGATCCAAGCGCGCACAAATATAATGAACACCAAAGGACAGTACCATATCAACATACAACTCTAATGAACCAAAGACATTCAACCAAGCAATCGAAAGACAAATAAACTACACAAACATGACATAGATCATAGGATAAATATTATAGCATCAAACACCATGTTTACATAGGATGTACAAAGGTTCGTGGGAGGATGAACCGCTAAATACAAGGAGGAGATGATGATGGAGGTGTTGGTGAAGGCGGCATCATGGTGGAGAGGATGGAGAAGGGGCAGCACGTGAGGTGTAGGGCGGCGCAGGGGGCTCCTCCTGCACCGGCCGGCCATCATGCGGGAGCGCCGCCCCTTAGCCCCTTCCTACATGGCTTCTTGGTGTTGTAGATGAGCCCTCCCCCATGGAGATGAGATCATGGGGGAGGCAAAATTCGTGGGTTTTGGTGACTGCCCCAGAATTAGGGTTTTCCTCTCCTTATATGTGATGGGACAATGCTCCCCGGCCCTCCGATGGATGGCCCCTTGATCCAAAGGCTCTTGGGCACCTCTAGAACCTTCCTAGGGACCCCTCACAGCCTCAAAGTCATGGCTTTGCCGAATCCATCAAATATGGTAAGAGTTGGACTCAAACCCGTCACCGATTCCCGTAATCCCGTAATCAAATATATATCCTCCAGTAAAATGGGTCCACGGGTCGCATACAAACTCGGATTGGGCTGTTCTTGGGCTTAAGTGAAAGGTATTGAAATGTACAACAACTTTGTAGAAAATTTGATCTTCAGTTGACGTTGTCTTTGGGGGTAAAACTGATGATCTCTAAAAACTGTTGGTGGGCAGATTTGAGGAAAGTCAGAGTCCTTTTCCAACAAGTCTCCTTTTGTGTTTTCTTGTTAATTCCTACACATCAAATAGTAAAACAAGAATATTGTGCACTATTGCAACTATTAATAGGTTAGTCCAAATAAATCATAAACTTTATATAAAAACAAGTGTCAAAAGCATAATATTAGCATGAAACAATCAAAAATTATAGATACGTTATGGACGTATCAGTGTCCACTTAAGGACTTATACTTTTGGTGGTAATAAATACCATATGGTGGATATGGGCTTGGTAACACCAAGTTTCAACTACTGGCATAATAATTTCTTATATAATATTAATAGTAGTAGTAGTCACTCAAAAATAGTTTTTGAAGATAAAAGTTTTGTAAAACTTTCAGAAGTAAAACATGCATGATAGATAATGATAAGTGTAGTAGCAAGCATCAGGATGGCTTGCCTTAAAACTCTTTGTGTCCCGGGCCTTGAAGTAGCTTGAACTTGACACACAACTCTACAACTCCTTCTTCTTCGTTTTCTAACGCCGTCAAAAGAACAAAAGACACACACTCAGAACCAATGACGACAATCAATGGTACAAGCACGCATACAATAAGAAAACTTATACTAACGCAAACACTCAGAAAGTTATCGAGAAAACTACCTCAGAAACTCTCAGGGTACAAAACTATCGCCAGAAATACATATGGTTGAGAAACCATATTCCACATCCTAAATATCATAGGTTGAGTGGGTGTAGCACTCTCATACCAAGACATTTAAGAAGCTAAAAATATAGCTTGCGGTCACAAAGGTGAGGCTACTACCCATGGCAGTGGGTATTAACGACAACACAAACAATCATCACCAAACAATTTTACCACTAACCTAATGCGTCGATAACAAGATACCACTAAACACAACAATAACACTAGTACAATACTCATACTAAAGTAATCACTTAGAAAATTTCAAATCAGCAAAGCAAACTAACCACAGACGAATAAGATAGTTACTGACTATGCTTATGTCTACACAAAGACTTAGGAATCACTCAATCATAAATATTATCAAACAAACCAGTGGCTCAATCAAAAGCAACAAGTCATAAGACACACTCTAAAACACAATAATAACAAGAGATAATACACCTAGTGTCGAATCTGTTGCTCGGCAAATCCCTCAGGTGAACCTATAGGGTTTCGAATAGGAGAACCCATGAGCGCTGGTGGCGATCGTCGGCTAGAGAGGGGCACGATTTACCCAGGTTCGGGGCCCTCGTAGAGGTAAAACCCTTACTCCTGCCTCTGTCGATCTATATTATTGAATAGATCGGTTACAAAGATGATTGCTCAAGTCGAGAGTATGATCTCGAGCTCAAGGCTTTGGTGGTGCGGTATTGCTTGGTCCTCTTCCGGTGGTTCTCCTGGCCTTATATAGGTGGCCAGGTCTCAAACCCTACCCGGAGAGGACTCGAACTCTAACCCTATGTCGGTTACAAGTTTCCTAACTTAGCCCGCAAGGTATTGCGGGTGGGCTTCACGTAGGCCTTCTGGAGCACTCCAAGGGCTTCCCTTCGTGGGCCTTAACGTTGGGCCTGAGACGGGGTGTCCTTATCCGCAGGGTCTAAGATCCATCCCTTCGTCAGTAGCCCCCGAGCGTTTGCTCGATTGGGATTTTTCCAGTCGAGTAGACGGTCAGATCTTTCGTCTTTCCTTCGGATAACCAGTATGGTTGTTTCCTGTTTAGAGGGTGTGTACCCTGTGTGATGAGCTTTTGTACTTGAGTATCGAGTAATGAAAGTGCCTGTTTTTATGGCTGTTTATCGCAGAAGGATATGGCGCAGTAGCTTGGCTCTCCCGAGAGATCGGGGCCAATTAATTGCAACTAGGGCAAAAACAGTTCTGGTCTACATAGATTCGAGACCTCCGACTCGAACCCGATGAGGTGATTGTTGCGACTGGACCGTAGTGGTCTTACCGAGTCTAACTTAACCTATAGGGGTACCCGGCGCATCCGCTAGGATTTTTCTTCGTGTTGTTGACACGGAATTATACCGGAGGACGCAGCTTGAGTGCGATTCCAGGCCCTCAAGAGAGATCTTTTGGGTCTTACCTTCATATTCGAAAGAATATGGCATCCAGATGTACCTAGTCGGCTGAACAATCTAGGTTTATGATGTGCAAACATCATGTGGATGAGTGGCAGGATCTGCTACTCGTGTAGTTTTGGGTTTGTAGTTTCCTTGTCCGTACGAAAGAGTTTACGTGTTTGTAGTTTTATGCCCACATGAAAGAGTTTTCATGTTTGGGGTATTGTGCCCATACGAAAGAGTTTTCGTGTGTAGGGCATTTATTTTGTGAAAGAGATTTCACGTCATAATTGTCCATACGAAGTTATTTTCGTGTTTTGAACTTTCCATTCGAAGGAGTTTGTCCATACGAAGTTATTTTCGTGTTTGAACTTTCAATTCGAAGGAGTTTTCAGCCTGATGATGCACTCTATGACGTCATGGCGCACTTTTATCCTCACGATGGGACGTGACGGAGCGAGAGCAGAAGGGCTGGCCCACTTTGTCAGCTTTTTGACCGGAAACGAGACGCCGTTCCCGGTTTTTACGCGAACTGCGCAGTAAATGCGCACGATCCACTGTTAGGATCGTGGCACGAAACAGCATCCGCCGCCCTCTCGTTTCGCCTTCGCACGCGGCGGCCGCGATGGACGCCACGTGGCGTATCAAGTGGCCAAGATCACGCGGTCCTAGTATAAATACAGGCCTTGGTGGAACGGTGAAAAACTTCCCAGCCTTCATCTTCTTTGCTCATCTTCCTCCTCGCGCTCCATCTTCCCTCTCTCTCCAAGCTCGTGCTAGAAGCAATGGCGGGCGGCAAGAAACGTGTTGTTGTCTCGTAGCCAGGGGCTTCAGGGGATGCTCCTCCGCCACCCGCCCCGCGCTCAGGTGATTGACGTTCTCCCAACACCACGGCAAAGAGTATCAAGGGAATGCAGCGAGACGGATTGCTGCCTCCGGAAGCGGAGAAACGGGTACGCCTCGGCAAGAAAGAGGAGGTACCTAATCCCCGCGCGAATGAACGCGTGATCTTCGCGGATCACGTGTCGCGTGGTCTTTCTCTCCCTCTTCACCCTTTCCTCATGGCTCTGATGTATGTCTACGGCATACAGCTCCATGATTTGCCTCCAAACGCAATGCAACACATCTCGTGCTTCATTGTTCTTGGCGAGTGCTTTCTGGGCATTCGCCCCCACCGGGGTCTCTGGAAGGCCCTCTTCAAGGTGCGTGTCTTCCGCGAGAGATCGCGGGTGGAGACGGAGCTTGGGGAACCGTTGCGCACCGGCGGCTTCGGGATCCAGGCGAAGTCAGAGAACGGCTACTTCACCATGCACTTCATCGACTCCGCCCAGGGCTGGAGGAAGAAATGGTTTTATGTAACCGACAACAGCGCGGGTGGATTCAACGAATTCCATCCGTTCGCTGTTTTGAAGAAACAGAAGTCTTGGGCGCACAAACTTTCGGCTGAAGAAAACCGAGTTGTCGCACCCCTACTCGCCAAGGTGGATACTCTTCGTGATCAAGCCGCAGGAATTGCGCTGAACGGCCTGCACTTGGTGAGTGTCTTCCTCAAGCGCAGGGTTCAGCCCCTGCAAGATAGGCCATCCGCGATGTGGGAGTACCAGGGTGCCGGGGATCCTAGTCGCGTGAGCCGTGAAGAACTCTCGAGTGCTGAATTCGAGAAGAAGATCGCGGCTATCACCAGTTTAAAGGAAGGCGATACCTTCCCCGACTGTCCGGTAGCCGCTTTTGAGGCATCGAGGCCATCGCCAGCTGAAGTAAGTTTTGAGTTTCTTTGTCTTCATTTCTTTTCCTTGTTCTGAGATTTTGTCGACTGAAATTTTCTCTCGTTTTTCTTCTGTCTTCTTCAATAGAGCCTAGCCGTGATTTCCTGCTACCCGCCAATATCCGGGGAGGATGCCTCGGATTTGCTGGCAAGTAACTTGGACGGCCCAGCCGACACCAGTGTTGCTGACGCCTCCTCGAGCTCCGAGAGTGATTCCTCGGATAGTGTGGAGGATTCGGGTGACGGTCTCCTCCAGCGCAAACGCCGTCGAGTGGAGGGTGACGAGGCCACTTCCAAGGACAATTCCTTGGAGGAATCGCCCGGGAAGGGGCCCCTCATCGTAACTCCGCTGCACACACTCGCCCCTTCTCCTTCATTTCCAACAATCCAAACCGCCTGGAATGCGGATATGCTGAACGAGGAAGATGATGATGAGTAAGTTTCTCTTCTCGCTCTTAGTCGAACATTTCCTTTCACATCTTGTTGACGCATTGTCTTCATTGTAGCCTGCAAGCTATCAGCCCTCGCAGGTACGCCTCTTCCATTCCTCCCGAGAGGAGGAATAAAGTGGGAGCTGCGGGTGAGACTCCTACCGCCGACACCGTCCAAAATTCACCGAGTGTAGCCTCCAACGCGGCGACTACGGAATACATAATTCCTAGTTTTGCTGCTGGGGCTTCGGCTCCGAAGGAGGTGTCGGGCAGCACGGCGGATCCCCTCTCCTTCGCTCAAGGCCAGGTAAACTCCGCTACCTGCTTTTTAATGCTTTATCGTCCTTGGATTTATCGGGTGCACGTCAGTGCTCCCCATGGGAGTAGCCCCCGAGGCTGTAGTCGATCGCATGCGATCGGCTACAGGCTCAGAGATAGTCTTTTTCTTCTTCTTCTTTTTATCGGGTGCACGGCAGTGCTCCCGATGGGAGTAGCCCCCGAGGCTATACTCGAATGTTTACAATCGAGTATAGGCTCAAATTTCACTTTTCTGATTCTTCTATCATCATGTTCTTTGCAAGTCGCTTATCGACTCCCTTGCGGCGGTTGGTCGCCGTGTTGTTCTCGCTGAGTCAGAATGCGGGATCCTTCGATCAGACCGTGATCGACTCGCCTCGGAGAACGAGCTTCTTCGAAGTAAGTTTACCATCTTCTTCAGTCTTTATTTTTCCACCAATGCTTCGACTCTAACAACTATTGCTGTGCAGGTCAACTTGAGTTTATGAAGACCGAGAAGGCGAGTGCCTCCACTCGGGCAACTGCTCAAGAGGGTGAGTTGGCGGCTACTCGACGGGAACTCGAGTCCTCCCGCATGTTGTCGGCTGATCTTGAAGGAAAGCTCGTGGTTGTCCAGGATGCTTTGAAGAAACTGGAGGAAGCTGGCACCAAGGCAGATGCCGACCTTGTGGACTTCCTTCGTCCCCTTGCCGAGCGCTTTGCGGGTAAGTTGCTTTTGTCCTATGATTTGACTTCTGTCGTGGTGAGTCCTTTGGACCTTAACATTTTTCTTTGTAGGTCTTCTGGGTATCCCACTGGAGCTTCCTGGGGTCCCTCGGGTGGATGCGCTGACGGATTCTTGCGCCCAGCTCAGGAGGCACGCCGAAGGGGTCTGCACCCTGATTGGCGATGCCATTCGAGTGCTGACGCAGATGCACGGCCGCCTTCTTGTCAACGCCGTGTCTCCACCTGTGCTGGGCGATCTGCTGAAGATTTTCTCGGAGAGCAATCTCCTTGAAGCTTACGTGGTTGCTCAGTCAGAATCTAGGGCGAAGACCGCCATCCAGTTCGCGCTGGCGCACGGAGTCACTGGCTTGGAGGAGGCCTACTCGGAGCTTCCTGTCGATCCTGCTACGGGCAAAAAGGTAGGGCTTCGTCGTTTTGGCGAGCCAGCCGGAGTCCTTGCTCGGAAGTTATCCGAGTTGTTTGCCCGTGCTAAGGGAGGGACCACCGCCGCGAGCGGTAGCACAACTGTAGCTCCTTAGTATATTTCTTTTGTACTTCGCTGTTTTGATTGTAATGAACCTTGGGATGTGCTCCCGTATTTTCAGTGTTTTAATCGAGATGTTCTGCTGAAATGCTTCCCGCGATTGTGTGTTTCCTCCCGATGGGAGTAGCCCCCGAGCACCTGTCGAATAGGTGGTTAATATATCTCGAATAGGGCATCTTATTCCTTTAACTTCCTTGTATTTTTCAGGTAGCCGGGGTGGCTGCGGAGCCTTCAGGTGGACTTGCTACTCCAGCAAATCCTCTTGTTGCCGCTGTTGGGACCTTTGCAGGTCTCCGTGATCGTGTGGCTGATGGTGAACGCAAGCTAAAAGCGTTGCGTGGGATAGCCGATGTGGCTAAGTCCAAACAAAAGCTGGCGACTGAACGCGAGCAGTTTGTGATGGATGAATTGGCGTCTGTTGCCAATGATTTGCTCTGTAAGTAGTTCAGCCCCCAAGTCTTTCTTGTCTTCTGCCCTTTTTTGATCATGTATCTTTGCTTTTCAGTTGTTCGGCCGGATGACAGGAATGAGAAACAGTGGATGGAGAACCACATCTTTCAAGAAGCTGGCAGCTCGAGGCCTCATGCGAATAATTTTTGGTCCGATCGTAGTCGAGGTTTTGTGCTTGCTACCTTGAAGTTCCGAGTCATCCAAGCGAAGATACTCGTGAGTTCCTTTCACGAGGTTTTGATTGCAATGAACGCCGCTTTCTATCCGCTGCAAAGGGGTCCTGAAGATTGGAGCCATCTTCTCAGGGTGTTTGGTCGAGAAGGAGAGATTCGCGAGTGTGTTCGCAATCAGATGACTTGCGGCTCGGTGGTGGCTCTCTCTTTCGTCCGGTTGTGGCATCCTGAGGTGAATTTCAACTCCATAGCTAGACTTCCTGATGGTCCAGTCGACGATATGTCTCCTCATTATAGGGCTGTTCGACCTGCAGCAGAGGAAATCATTCGATTGACCTCGGATGAGGTTGACCGGGTTTTGGCGGCTGAGAATGCTCATCGCCATGTGTAAATGTAGGATGTATGTATCCTGTTGTGCTGTATAGTTTGTAAAAACTGTTGTAAGGTGTTTAACCTTGTGTATATAAATTTTCCTGTAATGCTGAGTTAGGCGTAGCCCCCGTGTGTTTGTGGGGTGTATACCCGTTACTTTTTAGCATGTAAGGATGAAGAATCTTCGAGTATCTATGGTTGAGAAACCATGTATTTTATTGCAATGACTGAGAAGTCATGTGTTTTTCTGTCGAGCTACAAGATGGCTAGTATAGCCTTATTACTGCGAGTAAAATAAATCTAGGGATAAAATTTGCGGAGTTGTGCGACATTCCAAGGATTGGAATAGACGCCTCCAGTCGCCGGGTTCTTCAGTCGATAGGCGCTACCTGGGATAACTTCGTGTATGATGAAGGGTCCTTCCCATGGTGGCTCGAGCTTGTGTCCTTCCTTCTGCTTGAGCCGTAGCACCAGATCTCCTACTGCAAAGGCCCTGTGGCGTATGCGGCGACTGTGATAGTTGCGCAGCGACTGCTGGTATACTGCTGATCTTGCGAGTGCAATATCGCGTATTTCGTCGAGTGCGTCCATGTCATCCGCGAGTGCCCTCTTGGAGGTTTCTTTGCTGTAAGCAACAACCCTTGGGGCGCTGAACCTGACATCCTCGGGAAGGACTGCTTCTGCCCCGTATACCATGAAAAATGGTGTGTAGTTTGTGGATCGGTTTGGAGTTGTGCGGAGGCTCCATAGCACGGAGGGTAGCTCTTCTGCCCAATGTCCTGCTGCTGGGTGTAGACGATCGAGTAGACGCTTCTTGATGCCAGCCGAAACTAATCCGTTGGATCTTTCGACTTGGCCGTTGGTTTGCGGATGGGCAACTGAGGCAAATTTGAAGTTGATGCCCTTTTCCTCACAGAACTGCTGTGTTTCCTTTGCCGTGAAGTTAGTACCATTGTCTGTAATGATGTCTTGTGGTACTCCAAACCTGCATACGATGGAGTCGAGGAATTTGATGGCGCATTGGGCGCTAGCCGAGGTTACCTGGCATGGCTTCGATCCATTTGGTAAATTTTTCAACTGCGACCAGCAAGTGTGTGTATCCACCTGGCGTGGACTTGCGTAGTGGTCCTACCATGTCTAGCCCCCATTGTGCAAAGGGCCAGGCGATGGGTATCATATGCAATTCCGTAGCGGGTGCGTGTGGTTTTGGTGCGAATCGCTGGCAAGCGTTGCACCTGTCGACCAGCTCCTTTGCGTCTCTGGCGGCTGTAAGCCAGTAGAATCCTGCTCGGAAGGCTTTCCCCATGATTGCTTTCCAGCTAGCATGATGTCCACAATCTCCTTGATGGATATCTTGCAATAATTCTTTGCCGTCCTCGGGTGCTATGCATCGTTGCAATATGCCTGAGATGCTTTGCTTGTATAGCTCTCCGTTGATCACCCGAAAGGATTTGCTTCGCCTGACTATCTGTCGAGCCTCTCGTGGATCTGCTGGGAGCTGTTTCGCGGACAAGTAGTCGAGGTATTTCTGCGTCCAGACTGGCTCGACCAGAAAACTTGTCGCGAAGTATGATGAATGAACTCGATAATAGCAACTTGTGGGCTGACCTCTGTCTCCGATGCTGTGGGTACGTCTGCAGTCTTCTTGATTTTGACTGATCGTCTAGTCATTCGTTCAAAATATATCCCTGGCGGTATGGGTGTATTTGTGGAACCCATGTTTGCCAGCCTGTCTGCTTCTTCGTTGCTGGATCTCGCAATATGCTTCAGCTCGCATCCCTTGAAACTTCCTTCGAGTAGATTGTACATGTCACGATAAGCGACCATGTTTTCGGCGATAGCGTCGCATTCCTTCATTGTCTGTTGCACGATGAGATTGGAGTCGCCGTAGATCATCAGTCGGGTGGCTCCACACGCAACTGCCATCTTCATCCCATGCAACAGAGCTTCATATTCTGCGTCGTTGTTTGATGCTGGATCATCAGGTGGAAAATCCAATCGGAGGACGTATTGCAGTTTGTCCCCTCTAGGTGATATTAGGACGATTCCAGCTCCTGCTCCTTCGTTTCTCTTGGACCCATCGAAGTACATGATCCAATTACTCGTGTATTCTGGCGGGCCGGGCGTTTGTAGCTCTGTCCACTCGCTCAAGAATTCCACGAGTACCTGGGATTTTACTGAATTGCGCCCTGCATAGATGATGTCCCAAGCGCCCAGCTCGATGCTCCATTTTGCTATCCGTCCAGATGCCATTGGGTTGTTCATGATTGTACCGAGTGACGCATCATTAACCACTGTTATGGTGTGTTCCTGGAAGTAGTGCTTGAGCTTTCGAGCCGTGAGAACAACTCCATAAGCGAGTTTCTGGTAGTGAGGGTATCGTTGCTTGCATGGCGAGAGCACTTCACTGATGTAGTAGATTGGTCGTTGGACCCCATATGCCTTGCCCTCCTCAGGTCGTTCGACTACAATTGCCATGCTGATGACCTGGTTTGTTGCGGCTAGGTATAGGTATAGTGGCTCCCTCTCTTGCGGTGTTGCAAGGATGCGCTTGCTTTGCAATGATTGTTTCAGGTCCGCGAATGCCTGCTTAGCCTCTGGTGTCCACTCGAACTTGTCCGTCTTTTTCAACAGCTTGTAGAAGGGTAATGCCTGCTCGCCCAATCGTGCGATAAATCTGCTTAAGGCGGCTAGTCGCCCTGCGAGCTGTTGGACTCCGCGCGCTTGTATTTTCTCCGGGTTGGCTTCGATGCCTCTGGCGGATACCAGGTACCCGAGTAGTTTTCCTGCTGGGACGCCAAAGACGCACTTTGTTGGATTGAGCTTGATCCTGTATGCGTTGAGGGTGTCAAATGTTTCTCTAATGTCCTCGAGGAGTGTATCCTCTACTCGAGTCTTGATGACGATGTCGTCAACGTACACTTGTACGTTCTTGCCAATGAGCTTGGCGAGGCATTTTTGCATGCAGCGCTGATACGTCGCGCCTGCGTTCTTGAGCCCGAAAGGCATTGTCGTGTAGCAGTACACACCGTGTGGCGTGATGAATGCTGTCTTTTCCTCGTCCTCCTGCTTCATCCGGATCTGATTATATCCCGAGTAGGCGTCCAGGAAAGAGAGGCGTTGACAGCCCGCAGTAGAATCCACGATCTGGTCGATTCGCGGGAGGGGAAAATTATCCTTGGGGCAGTGCTTATTTAATGACGTGTAGTCAATGCACACTCGAAGGATGTCAGTGTTCTTCTTTGGAACCAGCACCGGGTTTGCTAACCAGGTGGATATCTTGATCTCTCTGATGAATTTTGCTGCTAGCAATCTGTTTACTTCTTCTCCAAGCGCTTTCTGCTTGGGTTCTGAAAATCGTCGAGTGGTCTGCTTGATCGGTTTTGCATCCTTGAAGACTTCGAGTGAGTGCTCGGCGAACTCCCTGGGTATTCCTGGCATATCTGAGGGCTGCCAAGCGAAAATTTCCCAGTACTCACGGAGGAGTTCGACGAGCGCGCTTTCCTATGCTGGCGAGAGGGTAGTTGAGACCATCGCTGTCTTCGCAGAATCCGTCGGGTGCACCTGATGCTTTCGGGTGTCGCTGTTTGTGCTGAACTCTAATTCTGGCGCGTTTTTCTTTGTGAGGGGCATCACGGAGTGGTCCGTGGTCTTTGCCAGCTCCTGCAGTTCTTCTTGCATCCCAAAAGATTTTGCGATCTCGTTGAACTCGATGTCGCATTTGTTGGACTTCTGGAAATCTCCGTCGATGGTGATTACACCATATTCTCCGGGTAACTTGAGCTTTAGGTACGCGTAATGTGGTACTGCCATGAATCTGGCGAACGCTGTTCGACCAAGAATGGCGTGGTACTGTGAGGGCCAGTCGACTACTTCAAAGTCGAGGAATTCTCTTCTGTAGTTGCGTCGATTGCCCAACACAACCTCTAGGTTAATTGTTCCGAGTGGGCGGATCGCCTTTCCTGGAACTATCCCGTGGAAGGATGTTTCTGACTCTGCAAGTCCGTCCAGGTTCCGGTTCATCCGGCGGAGCGTATCCGCGTAGATAATGTTGATGCCGCTGCCTCCGTCCATGAATACGCGAGCCAGTTCGTAATTACCAATTTGTGCTTGGATTACCAAGGCAGCGTGTCCTGGTCGATAGACTCGTGGCGGGTGGTCTTCCATCGAGAAAGTGATTGATTGGTCCGCCATCTTCAGGTACTCGGGCTTTGTTGGCGGGGTTTGCACAGCCATGCACAGTTGCCGCGTGTTTGTCTTCTGAACTCTGCGGGATGGGCAGACTTTTTGTATCATTCCTAGCTGTCCAGCCGGGTTCGGGTACGCGTTAGCTCCTGCGTTGGGTGCGGGTGGCGCGTTTAGTGCTGCTAGCGCCATGTTTGGATTTCCTGGTGGAGGTAGGGGTAATGGCGGCTGGAACCCTTGATGTTCTCCTCCTGGGAGTGGCGGGTAGTTTTGATTAGCTGCTGATCTGCTTTTCTTCGAGAAGGCCTCGTGGATTTCGATGAACTTTCGGCAATCCTTGAGGAGGTGTGTTGCCTTAGTTTTGCCCGTGCGCTTATCTGTGAATAGATGTAGCGAGCAGTATGCGTTTAGGTCCTCCTCGGGGCTTTTGTCTTCAGCTTTTGGTTTCCACTCGCGACTCCCGCGGCGCCCATTATCGCGGCTTCGTGTGAATTCTGCCGCTACCATTTCTTCCCGATCGTCGTGATCGTAGTATTTTCTCCTTTTCTTTCGACCATGGCGGTCTTCTTCGGGCGCGGGCGATGATGCCCTCTCGTTGCGCACCGCGTCTTCTCCGTTAGCCCATTTGTCGGCTATGATCATCAGTTCCCCAATAGTTTTGGGTGCTGCTCGGCCCAGCTCTTCTCTGAAAGCAGTTCGTCGGGCGCCTTTCGCGAAGGCCTCAACCGCTACTTCTTCTGAAATATTTCCCGCAGTGTTCCTGAGTGTTGTCCATCGCTGAATGTACTCGCGGGTGGATTCGCCGCTCTTCTGCCTGCAGGCTCGCAGTTCTTCAATGGTTGCTGGTCTCTTGTAAGTGGCCTGGAAGTTCTTGCAGAAGTCGTAGTGCAGGTCATCCCATGATGCGTAACAGGACTTTGGCCTTGCTTCTAGCCAGCTGCGTGCCGCGCCGACCAAGTGCAGGTTGAGGTACTGCATAGCCGTGTTTTTATTCCCACGTTGGCATTTTACTGCCGTGAGGTAGTCGTTTAGCCACGATGAAGGCTCGAGTGAACCATCATATTTCGTGACTTCTGTGCTGAGCTTGAATCTCTTGGGTAGGGGTGCCTCGCGGATGCTGCGGGCGAAACACAGCGCGCCGCAAGTCTCGTCATCCGAAGAACTGGACGAGGAGCGCGCGCGGTTCCGTGCAGCTCTTGCCTTGTCCACCTTGTTTTGCGCGATATCTGACCGCGCGTTATATCCTGGCTGGTTGCGATCAGTTTCCTTCCTTGGCTCTTTGCTGCGATTCCGCGAGCGGCTGCTATGACGCCGTGAGCTTTTATCTCTCGGGCTGTCTTCGCTGCTGCTTCGACTGTCACCGCGTCGCCGAGCTTCTTTTCCTCGACCACGGCGAGGTGATTTGTCTCTCCCAGGCGAAGTGCTCCTGTGCTTGCGTGATGCCTCTTTTTCTTTCGCCTTCTCTTGCTGTTCGGCAGCTTTCCTGCGGTCGTAGGAGGCGAGTCTTGAGGCTGCCATGCCCAATCCTTTCCGAACCTGTTTGTACTGCTCCGCTCGAGGATCGTTTTCCGCTGGCTGGTTCATTTGCATGTAGGTTGCTGCGGCCAGGACTGCGGCGGCAGGAGTTTGCGGGTAGACGTTTCCGTCCTCGTCAACCCGCATAAGGGAAGGTGCGAGTGACTTGCTGATCCCACCCAGAGACTCGGCGTCCATGGATGTTGTTCTTGATGCGTATCCCTTCCTTGTGGGTCGAGTTCCGACCGAAGGTGTTAGGGACAGCTCGGCTCGGCGTTGACTTGATTCATCCGCCAATCTCTTCCGATGGGCCAGGTCTTTCCGAGCTTCTTTGATAGCTGTGGCCGCTCTCACTAGATGATAGTGGTAGGCGACCATATCTTCGTGTGGCGCTCCAGCCACAGGCGGCTTGCTTGTTCGCAAGGCTTCTTTAGCTCGGTCCCAGGCATCCCGCGAGACGCCAATCTCAGCGCGCTCTGCAGCGCTTTGCTCTGTTTCTGGGGGTTGTTCCGATCCTGCCATGCAGACTTGGGCCAATCGTGGTCCGTGCGTCCTAGGCGTTGCCCGGAAAGTTCTCTGGATCTGCGAAGGTTCCTCTGTCGAGAGGGTATGGTAGTCGCTGGTGTTGAAGCGGATGGACTCGCCACTTTTTTCCAGATGGGGGCGCGAGTCGACAGCTTCTGACTCAGATCCTGATTCTTCAGGGAAGTGGAGGATCCCGTCCTTGTTGGTGTAGAACTTCAAGCTTCCGAACGTCAAGGTGACGCTCTTCTCCAGATCGCTGAATACCGGGCGTGATTCCGGCGAGTGAGGGGTGACCACGACAGATCCGATCCGAATAGGATTGACTGGAGCCGAGGTCAAAGGTTTCCAACGTGAGTTGGATGATGAAGCCGATGACGCCGGAGATCCAGCGCCCGCCGTTCCCACAGACGGCGCCAATTGTCGAATCTGTTGCTCGGCAAATCCCTCAGGTGAACCTATAGGGTTTCGAATAGGAGAACCCATGAGCGCTGGTGGCGATCGTCGGCTAGACAGGGGGCACGATTTACCCAGGTTCGGGGCCCTCGTAGAGGTAAAACCCTTACTCCTGCCTCTGTCGATCTGTATTATTGAATAGATCGGTTACAAAGATGATTGCTCAAGTCGAGAGTACGATCTCGAGCTCAAGGTTTTTGTGGTGTAGTATTGCTTGGTCCTCTTCCGGTGGTTCTCCTGGCCTTATATAGGTGGCCAGGTCTCAAACCCTACCCGGGGAGGACTCGAATTCTAACCCTATGTCGGTTACAAGTTTCCTAACTTAGCCCGCAAGGTATTGCGGGTGGGCTTCACGTAGGCCTTCTGGAACACTCCAAGGGCTTCCCTTCGTGGGCCTTAACGTTGGGCCTGAGACGGGGTGTCCTTATCCGCAGGGTCTAAGATCCATCCCTTCTTCACCTAGAAAATAACATAATAACATGAGTCCACTAATAGCATACTAATAAGAAAGATTACTACATAAGCATGCTATAAGAATAAAGTATTCTACAACTAATAACAACTAGCAAACTCAAAGATTCAAGTCATAATAACAGAATTAAAACATGCTAAACATGCTAGGATGAACATACAAACATCAAATAAAAAGGCAACAATACTAGAGCAACTCATAATATCTAGTGGTGACACTAAAACAATACTAAAGAAGCAATCAACACTACAAGAATACATTTCCCTAGACAAGCAATACATGAATATGAATACCTACTAACAGCACAAACACCTTACACATGATAGTAAGCAATCATAGCAAACTAATTCTATGGAAACAACTATTAAGCAAGAATCAACCCAGTCTAATAATACATGTTTTTCTAACAATCAAATAACAAACAACAAAGTGACATGCTATACAACCAGTAGCTATGCAATCAATATATGCTCAAACAACACTTTCTAAAATCAAAACACTCAAGGGAAATTCTATTCACACAATTTACCAACACTAGGAAAATATTCCTATTAGCAAACAACACTCAAATTAATCAAAACAATAGTCAAACACTTCTCAACATGATATTCACAAGGGAACACCATGTAAAAAAATGTACCACAACTAAACATACTAGGAGTCACAAAACATTACTAAACATTTAAATCAATAAGTAGGGCAATCATCTATTTTCCTTGGTGGAAAATACTAAACATACTCGTATAGAATATATGCTACTAGCAAACAAGTGTATGGTAGGAGATTTGTACCCCTAACCAAAAATGCAATGGGACCAGTGAGTTATGGGACCACTAATATACCAAGGCATTTAAGAGGTCACAAAGCCTCTGGTCCTACCTGACAAAACAATAATCTACCCAAACAAACAATACAAAGCTACTCATAGTAGTGAAAGCAAGAAAGTGAAACAAGCAAACAAATGCTACACATGCTTTTTATATAAAGTAAAGTGCAATCTAATAGAGGTGATACCACTCTAATGTCAGTACCAAAATGGTACTGGACTCAACACATCAACATCAAAAACTTAGGTAACAAACATAAAAAAACTAGCTCACTAAATCTATTCAATCAAAATACTAGAAGACGATACTAGACTATCTCTATTCCTAGTTGTTTTCCAAGGATGCACACACTTCCTATCATACTAGTACTGCAAGAAAACAACCTAATAATAGAGATAAAATCATCTACACATGCTAGGAAACAAGTTTCCAACAAGCAAACATTTAATTACAACAAATACACGAGTTTTAAATAAAACAGAAAAGGTCATGTATCTAGAAATGCATGCCAAAAATAATCTAGGGCTCTAAAAATTATGCCAAGCTAGTATTACATAGATCTAGTCACACACAAACTCATCCAATTGGATTCACATCAAAAATCATTTTTAAACTCCCTCTAAAAATTCTAGAAATGCCTACTGGCCTTTTACCAAAATGGATGGCATTTCTATTTGGTACCTCTCCTTGATACAAGTTCGATTCCTACTGATAGATCTATTCAAGGGCTACTCAAAATAATTTTATTTGCAAGATTTGTATACAGATCCAAAAAGTTATGCACAAAAAGGTCTCACAGACAGTCTGTGGCATTTTAATTACTATAGAAAAAATAAACATGCAAACAAGGATCTACCACTTGGACGTGTTCAAGAAAATGCTAAGCTACTGCCACAAATTTTTGTCGAATTTTATTTCCACAAATCCTATTTTTAACAGAGTCAAAGCAATCAACAATGTTTCCGCCAATTTTAAAAGAAAAACAAACAACATGGCATGGGCCGGGGTCACGAGCGCGCGACCCAACTAGGAGCCAAAGTGGCCCAGCACAGCACGCGCACGCGCAATGCGCGGGAAACACTTGGTTCAATGGGATCCGTTGATCAAAGGATCAACGGTCCACAAGCGTCTTCCTCCTCTCTCTCTTCCTCACCCGATAGGAAACGCACGGCGGCGCGGGAGAGCTCGGGTGCTCACCGTGAGGCTGCAAGAGGCTATGGCGCAAGGTCGGGGGTATTGCAGGGTGTCCGGTCAGGGTAGGGATGCGGGCTTGGCGGCTGGCGTGGCTCCAGTCGATGGCATGGACGCAGAGCGGCTGCGGCAGCCACGGTGATGGTAGCGCTCGCCCTTCAAGCAAACGACCACGAGACAATGTCAATGCGGTGCTACGAGCTACGGGGAACTTGACGGAGGCGAAAGAAACGGGTGGGAGGTGCTGGTTAGGGCTGCACCACCTCGGGTGGCTCTCGGTGGCCGGCGGCAAGGATTTGTCCCGTGGAGCTCGCAGACGTTCCCGGGCTCGGTCTGGGCTGCTCGAGGAGAGTGTGTGGGTGTGTGGGTAGGCAGTGGCAAAGGGGGGGGGGGGTGTGCGAGTACACTTGTAGACGCAGCGTTGAGGTCAAATGGCATGGGGTTCTCTTGGTGGCGTCGTGATCGGCATGGGCTGGCGCCTTGGGCGTGCTCACGACGTGCAACAGGTAAGGGGTGGTGTGAGGGGGTCAAGCTCAACGACTAGGAGGATTTTGAGGGGTGGAAGAGGCATGGCATGGCCATAGTGGCCATTGCACTGTGCGCCCATGTCCTTTCCTGCCCTCTACTTTTCTTACTCGAAAAACCCACACCCCAAACCTTCTAGAAGCAAACCAAAGTATCCAATGTGGAGTTCAAACATAAGAGATCACAAATGGAAAAGTGGAATTTCCAAATTTGAACAAAATCCAATAAAAACAACTGTCAAACTTTTGTAAAACAATTGTTTCAGAAAAGTTCAGTTAGGGACTTAGAGAAATTTCTAAGTGCCGAAAACAGTTAAAATGAGCAAAATGTTCAGATTGTTTTCAGAGGTCAAATAAAATCCAAATGTTGTTCAAAGTTGGAGATTGTTAAACATGTTTTAAACTTTCAGAAACATCTTTTGAAAACAAAATTGGAATAGTGGAAGGATATGAAAACAAAGTGGGAAAAGGGGTACTTTCTGTTTTCTCTGTTTTCTAAAAATGCCCTTTTCTGTCTTATTTTTCTTCCAAAAAACAACAACAAAAGATTGTTTTTCTTATTCCAAAATCCAAACCAAGCTTATGGATTTGTAGTACATATATCAAGGAACAAATAGAAGTCATGAAAACACAAAATGGGATATTATAGCCTAGTGAAAACAAGTACTTGGCTATATTTTCACGGAAAAGTTTTAATAGAAAACTTCCATAAATAATTTTGTATTTTTGTTTTCTTGGATCCAACAAAGTTAAAAGTTTAAATCAAGATGGAAACAAGCATGATCCAAGTATTTGTGGGGACCCCAGACTAGCAGTCCGAGACCTCCAGTATGCATACATTCACGATCCCATGATCAGTTAGTCGTGAACAACATACTCGAGTTGGCATTGCATATTACAACATCCACTACATGAATACACAGCTTACACAACTGGTCACACGACACAGTTGAAAAAAGAACTGCCACGCAGGGCAGGAACACATACTAGAAACAGCGGAATTCTACAAAACACACTCGTGGTAAACCCAAGTCACGCCTTGACTACCTACAGGCTACTGACTCGGAGACGTTCCTAGTTCGCATAGCCGTCAGCGACACCATCTTCTTCAGGTTCTCCGGGTTTCTGCTCAAAGTCTGGCTAAGACAATAGCCAGGGACGAAACCAATGTGAGTACGTTTGAATGTACTCCGCAAGACACCCCAAATGAAAGCTAAACATGCAAGAATGCATATATATAGGTGGTAGGAAGGCTTTAATTAGGGTTCAACTAGCCATGATGAATTTAAGACCCATCATAGTTGCACAAATTTTATTTTTCTTTGTTGAAGAAGATACTTCAAAAGATATTTCATTTCTCTTGTAGATATCTCATTGTCCACAAGGTTTTGATAAAGCATTCTAAATAGAATAAAAGTTTCTCTTTGCAAAACTTCTTGGAAGATCACATCTTCAAGATCATCATTTATCCGGTACCTCAAAGGTACAATCATTCCCTTTCAACGTACCTCCCAGATACAAGTTCCAAAACACTTTCCAGCTTTTTAAAAACATTGACACAATGCTAGCTACATGGCCATTCAACTGTCCATATCCGAGGACGCGGCTATTCTGAATAGTTTTACTCTGCAGAGGTGTACACAATCCACAAAATCCAGTACATCCACCGTGAACAACCACGGACTGTCTGAGACAGTATGCAAACATCGGATAACTGGTCCTAACCATCCACTATGTCAGCGCTAGTAAATGACTACCTCTTCAACTGGGTTTGTTCTCCCCGGCACCGAGTGAGTCAACCGTATCGATCCGGTTTCCCCTGACAACACACCGCCATGGCAGGAGACCCAACTGTTGCAACCGGTGGCGAACTTAATCCCCACACTCTGAATGTCCCATTTCTCCCTCCTGGCGACAATTCGGTTCGGGGGACTCTAACCCCTATAGCACATTGAGGTAGACACGGACTAACACCGACAAGAAATTAGCAAGACCCCGTTCCCATATTGAGGTAATGTGGCAGCACGGCTTGGTTGTCCGGCGAAGACTAGGTTATGTGTCATTTTTGGAAAACAAGTCGAAAACATTTCCTTCTTCACAAACCTCCCTCGGACAAGGTCCCACCTTTCCTCGGGGTTTTTCCAAGCTTTTGCTTTCCGGAAACATCAAGTTAACATGTCCACTAGGGTACTTAAGTGAATGAAGTGTTTAATTAAAATATCTAAAGGGCTTGGTAACACCAAGATTATAACGTGGATATAACATATTAGATACATAAAAATAAATAGTGGTATTGTCCACTAAAAAGAATAGTTTTTGAATCAAACTTTTGTAAAACTTCAGAAGTAAAACATGCATGATAGATTATGATAAGTAAAACACAGCAAGCATTTAGAATGGCTTGCCTTGGCACTGGTCTTGGTCTTGCTCTTGAAATAAACAAGAGTTGCAATAAAAACCTCTCCGGGAAATAATACCGTCTTCGTTATTTAGCGTCGTAACACAAAAAGGAAAACACCCAATCAGAACCAAACAAAGGCAAGCACTTGATAAAATTTAAACATACAGAAAGCATTTCATCAAACAAGTACACTCACAAACAAAATTACTAGGGTGCACACTAACAAGCAAAACATGCACAGAGAACACACATGAATAACACTATAATAGGTGCTATGGATCGTCAACCAAAATGGCATGGGTCCAGTGGGTGTGCCACTCTCATAACATGCTCAAATAAGGTCAAATGAATCTCTGGTCATTCATGAGGATGAACAAAATAACAAGAAAACAACCTAGGAACACATACACATGCATAGGAAAATATTATCAAGCAATACTACAAGCCCATAGTAACACATGCTTTTCTAAACATGGAGAATTAATATAACTAGTAGCTAAGCAACCTAATAACAGAGACAAACCAATACCAAACATGTCATGGAATCACTCAATGCATGAAAATAATCATGGAGCAAAAAGACTACTAAAACTAGAGATGCAAAAAGGGCCATTTAGACATGCATACATGCATAACCATAAGAGATCATCAAACATGATTTATTATAACATGATGGATCTGTTCGATGGCATCCAAATAACAGAGAAAAAAACACCTAGACATGCTAGTAATAACAAAATAACAATCTAATCATGGCCTGAAAAATTAAGCATGCAAATAGCAACTATGGCAGAAAATCATCTAAAACCATCATAGCATGACAATTTAATCTTGATCTCACTCAAGCATGCAAGCAAGTATAATATTCTATAATAACAGTAGCTATGCCATGGAAAACAATACTAAAGCATTTATTCAAGTTATCATAGCAATATAAAGAATAACAACAATTTAACCTATTATTACTAGGAAAAACACCCATGTGAGAATAAAACTATAACAAACATGGTTTTCCACACCCAAACCCTATCATGCTAATGAATCACTCAAAACACATCTCAACCATGTATTAATACCCTACACATTCTAGGAATCAATTTTATAACAAGAACATGATAGCACAACAATTTATCAAGTCATATCAATAATAGACAAAAAATGACTATTTACTAAATAATGCACCATGCCTATTCTGTAACTCCTCAAATCATGAAAATCTAGTACAAGGTGATCCTAGTCACTAGAAAACCAACCCAAGTGGACTCACATCAAAAAGCATCACCAATAAAATTAAAAAATTCATAGAAGTGCTCTCTGGCCTAAAACTAACATGCATGTCATTTTCACACCACAACTCAAGTCAACACAAGGCCAACTGCCACATATAGAAATTTTCAAGGGATACTCAGAACAGTTGAGTTTGCATGTTTTAGATACATAAAACTCAAGTTATTAAAGAAATGGTGTTAATGAGTGTCTCTGCCATTTATTTTATTTCTCCTAAAATATTGCACGAAATGTAGATCTACAAGTTGTATATGGTTCATATTTTGTAGATCTGTAACTGTGATTTTTAGTTTGTCATGATTCACTTGTTAACATTTTTATTTTGAATTAAAGTAATCACCTAGAAACAGACATGCAGGGAAAAGAAATAACCACCTGCAGAAAAAATATAAAAAGGCCGGATCTGCTCCAGAAACAGCACAGAGGCCGGTGAATGCGAGTTGGGCCGGCCCATGGCGCTCTCCCACGCGGAGAAGAGATCCAAAAGATTGGCGAAGGGGTATCGCACCGTCAGATGCAGATCTGACGGTTAGGATGCGATCCCGCAGGAGGCTGCCGGCGTTGAACCAAAATAACGGTGGTGTCCACCTCATCCGCCGCGGATCGCTGCCGGGAGCGCCGGTGATCTCCTGGAAATGCAGAAATCACAGAGATGCTCCCGAGAGAGCTGCCGAGCCCGTGGTGCCTCAGGAGCTTGACGGGAGTGCCAGTAGGCAAGGGTTCGACGGAGTCCGGCGACTGCCGTGCTAGGCATCCAAGGATGCTGCCCCTGCGAGGGAAAATCCATAACTAAAGAGGGCGCACCCGTTCATACATTTCAAGAGGGAGTGGAGGGAGAAAGAATCAGACGCTGATGTTGACTGAATCGCCGGCTTGACGGGGTTCTCGCCGGCGGGTTGCGGCACTCGATTCCGGCAGGACAAGAGGAATCAGAGGGGCTTTCAGGCTAGGTATTCGATTGAAGGCTAAATGAGCCGGGGAGACATCCTCGGGAGCATAGAAGTGGCTTGCACTCGCATGGCGTCGGAGCTCGTGCGCATGGCCAAACGGCGGCCATGGCGGCTGGGTTGGGGGCATCAAGGAGGGAGGGAAGGATGTCTGGTGAGGGTATCATGACATGGAAACACTCCATGGACCGAAAGTAGAGAATAAAGAGATACGGGCGAGCGGATTTGAGCTTGCTCTCAAATCGTGCTTGCAGGTGTTCGACAGGGAGCAGGAGAGGAGGAAGATCGAGAGGAGGCAAAAGGATGTCACGGGCGTGCTCCTGGGAGGCTCGCGGAGCTGGTTGATAAGGACCTGAGCTTGGGCATGCGACCCAGGTGTTGGAACACGGGCGACGTGTCGTGCGCGTCCTGGGCGCCATGTCCAGCTCATGGGCGAGGAAGAAGAAGACAAGCAGAGGAGGGGAGGCTTCGCCAATGAGTCACGGGAGGCTATAGGAGGCCTCTGGCACAAGGATTCTCCCTGTGGTGCACTTTGGTGTTGGATGAGAAAATGGGGTGGTGATCACTCCCTTGTCCATTTGTTGGTGGCTGTGATAGGAAGGGAAAGGAGTAGGTAGACCATGTCTAGGGTGTTGAGGGATTAAAATCCATTGTCCAGGTGCAGGAGAGAGGAAGGGAGAGAGAGGGATGACCAGAACAAGCATGCTCTCAACAGTGTCCAGGAATAACAGAAGTGGTTTTTGCTTGTTTTCACCAGAATGTTGAATGGAACATAGGTGAAAAATCATGTCCATTGGATATAGGATGAAAAATGGAGTCTAGGGGTGGTGGTCTCAAGTTTTTCTGAAAACTTTTCTTTCACAAAATTTTGGGAATTCAAAAAGGGAAGAAACTGGTTTTAATTGCTTTCTCAAAAAAATTTCAAAACAACTTGCAAATGTTTTTTCGTAAGTAAGTCCCACATGACCATAGGCATGTTGGGTAATTTTTCCAAGATTTTAGGAAATACTTTTCTTCACAAAATATTTTAATATCCATTTCTGGTCTTTTGGTAAATGGTAAATAATAAATAGCAAAATGCTTTGAAAACAAATATTTTTGAGTTGGGATGATAGAGTACATAATATAGGTCTCAAAAGTGATTTTTAATAAACAACTCCTTTGAAAAATATTTGAGACACTACGTGGAAAAAGGGTGAAAACAGGAGTTTATTTAATAGGTTAAAAACCATGAGAGATAAATAATTAAATGGCCTTTGCAAAATAAATGGACCACATTGATATGATTTATAGGTCATGGAAATTACAAGGGTAGGTTGATTGGGCCTGAAAACAATAAGGGGTGATTTGGAGTAACATGGACAAAGTGCTTCATGATAAAGGTGATATGGTCATTATTTTGGGAATGCCTTCAATAGGACTTTGATAGATGATACAAAAGGGTTTCAATATCCAAGATAACATATTGTATGGATAGAACAACCTTTGACATAAAGGAATGTCTCCAAGGTTGGAAGCTTTTAAGAAAACAGAAGATGATATGGGAATGTGATGGAATATGGTATATATGTTTGATCTTGTTATTACTAGGTTTTATTTTATTAAAACAGCACACATTAATCAACAAACAGAAATAAATACTTCAAGCAAACACAAGATAAGATCACACAACAAGCAGATAAAAATAACAAGGCACACATGATCACTCAAACACTGAGTTCTTCAATTTAATTTCCAGGTGTGTTTCTCAAGTGTTAATTATAGGTAGTGATCAAGACATACCATGACAGAGGTATTTTGTAAAGAGGTTCATATCAAAAGTTGTTAGTTCCCAAAAGAATATAATTGAGGTAAAACACAAGGGTCACATAGTCCCCTCTTATTGTTTTTGCAAAAGAAAGAAGTGAGAAGGAGTTTTTGAAATACTTGCAAAAACATCTTGATTGAAAACAGGTTGGAGATGATTAGCTCCAAAATACTTTTCATATAGTTTTGAAAATTATCTCTTATTTTCCCAGATCTTGGCCTTTGGGTTTCTCTAAAATCAAAACATTTTCGAAAAGGTTTTTGCCAAAAGAGTGTAATGGATGAAGATGATAAGCTTTCTTGTCATGACTTGATCACAAGGGTTGTGTTTTTAAGAAAGTTATGATCATTGGTTTTTAATGTCAGGTGTTATCAAACACAAACAAAAACACAATCAACAAGCAAACAGAAAAGAAACACAAGCATTAGCCAAACATGTTAAAAAGTTTTTGTTGGCCCTGATTTTTGGGTTATTGAAAACAAGTTTTTCCCGCCTTCCAAAAATTGGGCTGTTACAGCTCTTTCCCCCTTAAAATGAATCTCGTCCTCGAGATTCGTAAGTGGGTACTTAAGAGTGTAACTAAAAACAAGAGTCTCGTGCTTCTTCAATTTTTTTGTAAAAGATGAACCTTTTATGAGGTGGTCTTACGAGAACTCGAGGTGTTGATGTTGTCAGAATGTCGCTTGTCGAGAATATGGATATGTTCACTTGACACTTCATGTCCTCGAGGTTGATGTTGGTGGAACAACACAAGCTAATGAAGAGTCTTGATTTTCCTGTTTTGTAGACCACATGTATTTGTCTTGATCTCTTCTTCTTTAGGAGTTTCAAGGGTAGTTACCCATGATAACAATCGAGTCTCACAGGGCGTCAGGTCCGTAGACTTGACTCTCTCCGACTACTATTAGGAAAGGCGTTAGAAAACTCCTATATGCTTCTTTGCTTCTTGAGTGGTCGATCGCGTTGAAGTGCGGATGCTTCCCCCCTTTGATTAGTCTTCGTAGGTTCTCGAGTATTATCTTCATCTTCGTCTCATTTTTTTTTACTTGGTGGGATGGCAGGTAATGGAAGACTTCATTGTGTCTTGATCTTCACGGAGCTTTGCAGGCGTCTTCATAGGTGATTTAGGATCACATAGTTAGCTTTCCCTCGGGAAAACTAGCTAGTGCCTTTAGCCAACTTTCGGTCAGATGCTAATCTAAAATTAGATAGTTATGTTAGTAGTGTTAGACTAGTAAAAGTTTTTGTTGGTGTCGCGAGACACATCTCGCGTCTTCTCGGGCTTGAATCTGATCTCGTCGTCCTTCTTGGTGGCTCTTGATGTAGTTTGCTAAAAAATGGTGTGTGAAGTCCGCTATCCGTCTTGAAAAAGATTTCAGAGATCTTGGGCTCTAGGGTTGATGTAGAGAGTGTTCCATACCTTGCACTTCTCATGAGGGGATGGGGGACAAAACTTTTTGAAAAGGGGGTTTTGCTATGTCAGACTTTTTGAAGAGATACCAAAAGTGTAACTAAGGACGACATGGCAAAAAGAGTTTTTGCAAACAAACAGGAACAAAACAAGAGGTAAAAGTGTGGTGGCTTTGTTTTGCCGAAAAGGCGTGCTTGTGATACACACATGAAAAATAAGTCCAAAACACACACAACAAGGGAGCAAGTAAAAACATAACGCAAGAGTAAAACACAAAATTAGCACCCAGGCAATCGACAAACAAGGTACCTTTAGTACCAGCAAACGTCTAATACCGCTGAAGAACGAGTAGCTCAAGTAAAACAACTAAGCGAAACCTATCGATTCCTATGGGGCTGGGTCGAAAAAGGGTTGTTGAGGTCTTCTCCTCATCTGATCTTGATGTTGAGGTCTTCGGAAGGAAGCTTCTTTTTCTTCGGGTTGCTAACTATTAAAGTCTTCTCGGGACATCGCCAAGTATGTAATTTTCTTAATAGAAAGATAACAGAGAACTTTTTGGTAGACTTCTAAAGGAAAACCAGGGTTTTATAAACTCATGTTTATTTATTTACAAAAAAAATTAACCATGAAAACAAAAGACAAAAATGTATGTTTACTATTTTCCCTGTTTTTCTTCAAAACTTCAGTTTTATAAACCAGGCAATATTTTTTTTTGAAAATATGAGAAAAATGGAAACCATGCTTAGGGTTCCTTAGATAAAAACATTTTAGGCAGTAATATAGTTTTTACCAAAATATTTTTATTTCCTATCTGACGTCCATGATAAACTAAGGTTTCCTAAAGTCAGGATGGCTCTGATACCAACTCTGTGGGGACCCCAGACTAGCAGTCCGAGACCTCCAGTATGCATACATTCACGATCCCATGATCAGTTAGTCGTGAACAACATACTCGAGTTGGCATTGCAGATTACAACATCCACTACACGAATACACAGCTTACACAACTGGTTACACGACATAGTTGAAAAAAGAACTGCCACGCAGGGCAGGAACACATACTAGAAACAGCGGAAGTCTACAAAACACACTCGTGGTAAACCCAAGTCACGCCTTGACTACCTACAGGCTACTGACTCGGAGACGTTCCTAGTTCGCATAGCCGTCAGCGACACCATCTTCTTCAGGTTCTCCGGGTTTCTGCCCAAAGTCTGGCTAAGACAATAGCCAGGGACGAAACCTATGTGAGTACGTTTGAATGTACTCCGCAAGACACCCCAAATGAAAGCTAAACATGCAAGAATGCATATATATAGGTGGTAGGAAGGCTTTAATTAGGGTTCAACTAGCCATGATGAATTTAAGACCCATCATAGTTGCACAAATTTTATTTTTCTTTGTTGAAGAAGATACTTCAAAAGATATTTCATTTCTCTTGTAGATATCTCATGTCCACAAGGTTTTGATAAAGCATTCTAAATAGAACAAAAGTTTCTCTTTGCAAAACTTCTTGGAAGATCACATCTTCAAGATCATCATTTATCCGGTACCTCAAAGGTACAATCATTCCCTTTCAACGTACCTCCCAGGTACAAGTTCCAAAACACTTTCCAGCTTTTTGAAAACATTGACACAATGCTAGCTACATGGCCATTCAACTGTCCATATCCGAGGACACGGCTATTCTGAATAGTTTTACTCTGCAGAGGTGTACACAATCCACAAGATCCAGTACATCCGCCGTGAACAACCACGGACTGTCTGAGACAGTATGCAAACATCGGATAACTGGTCCTAACCATCCACTATCTCAGCGCTAGTAAATGACTACCTCTTCAACTGGGTTTGTTCTCCCCGGCACCGAGTGAGTCAGCCGTATCGATCCGGTTTCCTCTGACAACACACCGCCATGGCAGGAGACCCAACTGTTGCAACCGGTGGCGAACTTAATCCCCACACTCTGAATGTCCCATTTCTCCCTCCTGGCGACAATTCGGTTCGGGGGACTCTAACCCCTATAGCACATTGAGGTAGACACGGACTAACACCGACAAGCAATTAGCTAGACCCTGTTCCCATATTGAGGTAATATGGCAGCACGGCTTGGTTGTCCGGCGAAGACTAGGTTATGTGTCATTTTTGGAAAACAAGTCGAAAACATTTCCTTCTTCACAAACCTCCCTCGGACAAGGTCCCACCTTTCCTCGGGTTTTTTCCAAGCTTTTGCTTTCCGAAAACATCAAGTTAACATGTCCACTAGGGGACTTAATTGAATGAAGTGTTTAATTAAAATATCTAAAGGGCTTGGTAACACCAAGATTATAACGTGGATATAACATATTAGATACATAAAAATAAATAGTGGTATAGTCCACTTAAAAGAATAGTTTTTGAATCAAACTTTTGTAAAACTTCAGAAGTAAAACATGCATGATAGATGATGATAAGTAAAACACAGCAAGCATTTAGAATGGCTTGCCTTGGCACTGGTCTTGGTCTTGCTCTTGAAATAAAGAAGAGTTGCAATAAAAACCTCTCCAGGAAATAATACCGTCTTCGTTATCTAACGTCGTAACACAAAAAGGAGAACACCCAATCAAAACCAAACAAAGGCAAGCACTTGATAAAATTTAAACATACAGCAAGCATTTCATCAAACAAGTACACTCACAAACAAAATTACTAGGGTGCACACTAACAAGCAAAACATGCACAGAAACCACACATGAATAACACTATAATAGGTGCTATGGATCCTCAACCAAAATGGCATGGGTCCAGTGGGTGTGCCACTCTCATAACATGCTCAAATAAGGTCAAATGACTCTCTGGTCATTCATGAGGATGAACAAAATAACAAGAAAACAACCTAGGAACCCATACACATGCATAGGAAAATATTATCAAGCAATACTACAAGCCCATAGTAACACATGCTCTTCTAAACATAAAGAATTAATATAACCAGTAGCTAAGCAACCTAATAACAGAGACAAAACAATACCAAACATGTCATGGAATCACTCAATGCATGAAAGTAATCATGGAGCAAAAAGACTACTAAAACTAGAGATGCAAAAAGGGCCATTTAGACATGCATACATGCATAACCATAAGAGATCATCAAACATGATTTATTATAACATGATGGATCTGTAAGATGGTATCCAAATAACAGAGAAAACAACACCTATACATGCTAGTAATAACAAAATAACAATCTAATCATTGCCTCAAAAATTAAGCATGCAAATAGCAACTATGGCAGAAAATCATCTAAAACCATCATAGCATGACAATTTAATCTTGATCTCACTCAAGCATGCAAGCAAGTATAATATTCTATAATAACAGTAGCTAGTCCATGGAAAACAATACTAAAACATTTATTCAAGTTATCATAGCAATATGAAGAATAACAACAAGTTGACCTATTATTACTAGGAAAAACACCCATGTGAGAATAAAACTATAACAAACATGGTTTTCCACACCCAAACCCTATCATGCTAATGAATCACTCAAAACACATCTCAACCATGTATTAATACCCTACACATTCTAGGAATCAATTTTATAACAAGAACATGATAGCACAACAATTTATCAAGTCATATCAATAATAGACAGAAAAGGACTATTTACTAAATAGCAAAATACCCGTGCGTTGCAACGGGTCTAAAATAAATATATATTTGTTGACAATCTAAGGTATAATTTAGTTTGTATCAGTCAAAAACCTTAGCAAATGTAATAAAAAAGATACCACATCAACCGGAGGCAGCGAGATTCATAGGTCTATCAGTTATAATTGTAACCTATGTTTCAAATATGTCCGTGCGTTGCTATGTGCTTTATAAATTTCCAAGTTATTTAGAATAGACAAAAAAAATAGAGAACATTTGTTTATTAAGAATTGTTTTTGCAGTTCTAGAAAAAAAAATCATCTTGAAGATAAGAGGCTAATGATATTAAAGAAATACACATAAGAATGAGATGTGAAGCATCCGTGCATCAATAGAAGAAATTGTGAAAAAAAATAGAGCCCTAGCTCGTTAGTAAATATCATGAGAGACCAAATCATACATGAACATAGAAAACTGAACAACAAATGAGTGTTCCTAAGTTCTTGGCAATCAATATTTTTTTTCCATGTAATCTCATTTGGTGCAACAGTGCATTAACACAAAAGTTAGAGATCGAAAGTCTGAACATATAGAATGAAAGCTTTCTGAGAATATGTACATGTCTTCCAATCATTACGGTGTTGTCGCTGCAACAATAGAGAAGGCAAAATGTATAAATTGATGTATGATTACTATTTCCTGATAGTATCCAACTGATGCATGTCGTGTGACCAAGTAGTAGATATCTAAACATCTGAACTCACTATGTACAATTCACCTAACCTCACACTTCAGCAGCATTATCCATAAGCATAAAAATTGCATACTGCCAACGGTTACACCATGTGAAGATAGTTTCTGCCTTTCTGATCTTTGGTGTACGATAGTCATACCCTAAAACCAGTTTGATAAGAACAATTTCCCGCCTCCTAATTAGATCTTCTCAATAAAGAAACCAACTGCACATATGTCAAGCAGCTAATCAGGGTCGGGGATCGCCTTCCAGTGTGATTGCCGGTTTGGAATGGAGCAGTGCGTTTCTGCAGTCTGCGCTAGTTGGTCACTGCGTCAAAGAGCCTTCATGGCAAGCATAATTCCACCAATTCCTCCGTATTCCTGATTTGCAATGTACATCTGCAAGCTCTTATATTTCTTTGCTGCCAAACAAACCTAAAGTTCCTCCAGAAAATAAGGCACCAAAGTTGCACCTCCAGTATTGCATCTCTGCGATGTGAGTTAGTTTTCTTCTAATACTCCATGCATGTTAACAAATAAGTACACATCAGTTAGTACAGTTTGGCACCAAGACGAATTGATCTGATGAATAATACATTGGACAACAATACCTCGGGCCCCGGCACAATTTTACTTACCGTCATGTAGGAGAAAAAATTCTACAGGAGAGCACACTCGAGATTATAATGAAGTGGTAGCAAGACCGATTGATAATGTGCTAGTCAAATCTGCAAACAAACAAAAGAAAAAAAATAACATTCCAATATAGTGCTACGTAGTGATTTGCCTTACTGCATCAATAAAACAATATGTCCCCTTATGATGCACCTCTCAGTACAATAAATAGATATGCTAATTTGAGATAATGGTAACTTGGGTGCATAACATAAATGCAAATGGAATTTAAGGAAAAAATGGATATACCAGTACTTGGCATTATGACCCTTAATTTGGAGAATTTACAGTTCAATTGTTCATGTAGCAAACAAACCGACCTAGAGAGAATGACTTCTCCAACGATTTTGTAGCCTTAGATCTCAAACAATTAATATAGAAGAAAACCTCATCGTAACAATACCTTTACAGATAGTAACTTAACCCCATGGTGAACCATGTAATGTAAAACATTACATATTTTTTCGAAGAAATTAGTAAAACAACTTGCATGCAGTGGAAATATGATAAATTAAGAAATTAAAGCCAATATTGTCATATGTGGGTAGATTTTCCTAAAACTGTATGAGCCTTGTGATGAGACCATCAAGCTGGACACTCGCTGGAATTTCTTTGCCATTTCTCACACCATTGGTGAAGCAAAACCTGGTAAGTGACATTGAAAACCATCACATACAACGAGCTCTTGGTCAGAGCACATGCAGCAAGAAAATTGATAGCAGTGACCACTTACACCTTGTGTCCATAATTGTAACCTTTGTTCCTACTTTATGCATGAAATTCCATCAAACAACATCCCCTTATCATGCACCTCTTTGTAAAATAAATAGATATGCTAATTTGAGATAATGGTAACTTGGGTGTATAACATAAATGCAAATGGAATTGAAGAAAAAAATACCTAGACCGGTACTTCGAATTATGACCCTTAATTTAGATAATTTATAGATCAATTGTTCAAGTAGCAAACAAACTGTCATGGAGTCCTCCTGCCATCATTAGCACCAAGCAATCCACAATGGCAGGAGCTGTGACCACTTCCTCCCAGGGCCGCTCATTCAGTGCATAGCCACCGATCATGAGACCACAATACACATTGGCATCCTTGTGAATTATGCCTTAAGCTGAAGCAATGGCACCACACATGTAGTGCATGTCAAGAAGAGAGGTGCCAACCTTCACGTCTTGCTCCAGCCCATGCCCTTACATCAAACGCCGATCCAGGAAGCAATTGATGAGGGTGGCGATGATCTGAAGCAGTCCAGCGACACCTACCCGTCCACCATCAAGTTCCATATGGAAATATCCCTGGACGACATTCCGTCAAACACCCTCTGCGTGTCCTGGGAATGCCCAGACTGGCATAGAATGGGAGCAGGGAGTTGCCCCTGTACGCGTCGGCGGCTCGGCGCGGGCCTCGTTGAGGGCACCTAGGCACACACATCACTTGAGGAGGACGGGGAGATGAAGCGGTCCGGGCGAGCGTCGACGCCACAGCGATGCCCAGGAGGCTCGCGTCGGCGAAGATCCAGATCACGACATTGGGGATGAACACACATCGGCTCGGACGGACGCGAGAGCCTCGAGCGCGGCGCCTAGACGGCTCGCGGATGGCCGCGCTGCCTCTTGGGAGCTCCTCGCGCCGCCTCGGACGAAGAGGAATAGGTCATTGCACGGGGCCATCCACACCTGAGGGAAATGGAGAATTCGACGGATCGTCGCGTCTCTTCGGCGGAGCTCGCCGCGCCGGTCCACCAGGAGGTGCGCCGGATCGACACCGACGGCGTGCAGTTGAGTTCGCCGTCCACCAGGAAAGGAGAGGTTGCGGGTCTGTGGGAGGGGATAATCGGGGCGGTGGACTACGACGTAATTTCAAAATAGCAAGGGACTAAACTGAAAAGCTATCGACCAACGTTTATGGTACTGCGGGTTGATTTCACAAAAGCTGAGGGTTAAAATAGTGACGTACGTACGGTCGTTAAGGGACATTATATAGTAGAGATAATGCACCATGCCTATTCCGTAACTCCTCAAATCATGAAAATCTAGTACAAGGTGCTCCTAGTCACTAGAAAAGCAACCCAAGTGGATTCACATCAAAAAGCATTACCAATAAAATTAAACAATTCACAGAAGTGCTCTCTGGCCTAAAACTAACATGCATGTCATTTTCACACCACAACTCAAGTCAACACAAGGCCAACTGCCACAGATAGACATTTTCAAGGGATACTCAGAACAGTTGAGTTTGCATGTTTTAGATACATAAAACTCAAGTTATTAAAGAAATGGTGTTAATGAGTGTCTCTGCCATTTATTTTATTTCTCCTAAAATATTGCACAAAATGTAGATCTACAAGTTGTATATGGTTCATATTTTGTAGATCTGTAACTGTGATTTTTAGTTTGTCATGATTCACTTGTTAACATTTTTATTTTGAATTAAAGTAATCACCTAGAAACAGACATGCAGGGAAAAGAAATAACCACCTGCAGAAAAAAATATAAAAAGGCCGGATCTGCTCCAGAAACAGCACAGAGGCCGGTGAATACGAGTTGGGCCGGCCCATGGCGCTCTCCCGCGCGGAGAAGATATCCAAAAGATTGGCGAAGGGGTATCGCACCGTCAGATGCAGATCTGACGGTTAGGATGCGATCCCACAGGAGGCTGCCGACGTTGACCTAAATTAACGGTGATGTCCGCCTCCTCCGCCGCGGATCGCTGCCGGGCTCGCCGCCGGGAGCTCCGGTGATCTCCTGGAAATGCAGAAATCACAGAGATGCTCCCGAGAGCGCTGCCGAGCCTGTTGTGCCTCAGGAGCTTGACGGGAGTGCCAGTAGGCAAGGGTTCGACGGAGTCCGGCGACTGCCGTGCTAGGCATCCACGGATGCTGCCCCTGCGAGGGAAAATCCATAAATAAAGAGGGCGCACCAGTTCATACATTTCAAGAGGGAGTGGAGGGAGAAAGAATCAGACGCTGATGTTGACTGAATCGCCGGCTTTACGGGGTGCTCGCCGGCGGGTTGCGGCACTCGATTCCGGCAGGACAAGAGGAATCAGAGGGGCTTTCAGGCTAGGTGTTCGATTGAAGGCTAAAGGAGACAGGGAGACATCCTCGGGAGCACAGAAGTGGCTTGCACTCGCATGGCGCCGGAGCTCGTGCGCATGGCCGAACGGCGGCCATGGCGGCTGGGTTGGGGGCATCAAGGAGGGAGGGAAGGATGTCTGGTGAGTGTATCATGACAAGGAAACACTCCATGGACCGAAAGTAGAGAATAAAGAGATACGGGCGATCAGATTTGATCTCGCTCTCAAACCGTGCTTGCAGGTGTTCGACAGGGAGCAGGAGAGGAGGAAGATCGAGAGGAGGCAAAAGGATGTCACGGGTGTGCTCCTGGGAGGCTCGCGGAGCTGGTTGACAAGGACCTGAGCTCGGGCATGCGACCCAGGTGTTGGAACGCGGGCGACGTGTCGTGCGCGTCCTGGGCGCCATGTCCATCTCGTGGGCGAGGAAGAAGAAGACAAGCAGAGGAGGGGAGGCTTCGCCAGTGAGTTACGGGAGGCTATAGGAGGCCTCTGGCGCAAGGATTCTCCCTGTGGTGCACTTTGGTGTTGGATGAGAAAATGGGGTGGTGATCACTCCCTTGTCCATTTGTTGGTGGCTGTGATAGGAAGGGAAAGGAGTAGGTATACCATGTCTAGGGTGTTGAGGGATTAAAATCCACTGTCCAGGTGCAGGAGAGAGGAAGGGAGAGAGAGAGGGATGACCAGAACAAGCATGCTCTCAACAGTGTCCAGGAATAACAGAAGTGGTTTTTGCTTGTTTTCACCAGAATGTTGAATGGAACATAGGTGAAAAATCATGTCCATTGGATAGAGGATGAAAAATGGAGTCTAGGGGTGGTGGTCTCAAGTTTTTCTGAAAACTTTTCTTTCACAAAATTTTGGGAATTCAAAAAGGGCAGAAACTGGTTTTAATTGCTTTCTCCAAAAAATTTCAAAACAACTTGCAAATGTTTTTGCATAAGTAAGTCCCACATGACCATAGGCATGTTGGGTAATTTTTTCCAAGATTTTAGGAAATACTTTTGTTCACAAAATATTTTAATATCCATTTCTGGTCTTTTGGTAAATGGAAAATAATAAATAGCAAAATGCTTTGAAAAAAATATTTTTGAGTTGGGATGATAGAGTACATAATATAGATCTCAAAAGTGATTTTTTAATAAACAACTCCTTTGAAAAATATTTGAGACACTAAGTGGAAAAAGGGTGAAATCAGGAGTTTATTTAATAGGTTAAAAACCATGAGAGGTAAATAATTAAATGGCCTTTGCAAAATAAATGGACCACATTGATATGATGTATAGGTCATGGAGATTGCAAGGGTAGGTTGATTGGGCCTGAAAACAATAAGGGGTGATTTGGAGTAACATGGACAAAGTGCTTCATGATAAAGGTGATATGGTCATTATTTTGGGAATGCCTTCAATAGGACTTTGATAGATGATACAAAAGGGTTTCAATATCCAAGATAACATATTGTATGGATAGAACAACCTTTGACATAAAGGCATGTCTCCAAGGTTGGAAGCTTTTAAGAAAACAGAAGATGATATGGGAATGTGATGGAATATGGTATATATGTTTGATCTTGTTATTACTAGGTTTTATTTTATTAAAACAGCACACATTAATCAACAAACAGAAATAAATACTTCAAGCAAACACAAGATAAGATCACACAACAAGCAGATAAAAATAACAAGGCACACATGATCACTCAAACACTGAGTTCTTCAATTTAAATTCCAGGTGTGTTTCTCAAGTGTTAATTTTAGGTAGTGATCAAGACATACCATGACAGAGGGATTTTGTAAAGAGGTTCATATCAAAAGTTGTTAGTTCCCAAAAGAATATAATTGAGGTAAAACACAAGGGTCACATAGTCCCCTCTTATTGTTTTTGCAAAAGAAAGAAGTGAGAAGGAGTTTTTGAAATACTTGCAAAAACATCTTGATTGAAAACAGGTTGGAGATGATTAGCTCCAAAATACTTTTCATATAGTTTTGAAAATTATCTCTTATTTTCTCAGATCTTGGCCTTTGGGTTTCTCTAAAATCAAAACATTTTCAAAAAGGTTTTTGCCAAAAGAGTGTGATGGATGAAGATGATAAGCTTTCTTGTCATGACTTGATCACAAGGGTTGTGTTTTTAAGAAAGTTATGATCATTGGTTTTTAATGTCAGGTGTTAACAAACACAAACAAAAACACAATCAACAAGCAAACAGAAAAGAAACACAAGCATTAGCCAAACATGTTAAAAAGTTTTTGTTGGCCCTGATTTTTGGGTTATTGAAAACAAGTTTTTCCCGCCTTCCAAAAATTGGGCTGTTACAGTCTTGGAATAAAAATCACTCAAGTAACATTAGGGAATACATCAGGAAAAATAATAGAAGTGTTTTCAGGAAAATTTTGTATTGGTTTTAAAATGAAACAAAACTTTCATTGCACATATGAATATTTTCATATACACATGTTGGTTCAAACAAACTTGTTGTTAGAAAAAAAATTGTTGGCCCACATTTTTGTCTCCTTGAACTACAGTACAAGGATCCAAAAATTGGGGTGTGATAGACCTTCCCCCCTTAAAAGAATCTCGTCCCGAGATTCGCAGGCACGCAAAAAGAGGGTGTGGCTAAAACAAAAAATTTAGAATATTAGTCTACACAAACAAGTGCTGGTGGTTGGTAACATTAAGCACAGGTGCTTCCCCCCTTTGATTAATCCTACCAAAATCCACCGGTAGGTTAGCTTTCCAAAGGGTCTGGGTGCCATGTTCTAAACCTCGAACTTATTGTTCCTCAAAACCATAACACTCATTTATCTACTACTTTCCAAACTCATATCTCCTGATAGGGCTGCCACTATCAACTAGTTACTAGAACCATCACTGAGGTATCAATCTAGGATTATCAATCCACTATTATATCCTTTGGGGCATAAATTCTCTCATCAACATATAGATCAATCTATCGGATATCCGCCAATCTTTCTTAAACATGAGCTTTCCATTGCTCCTTGCCTAAAATTTTAGGGAATCCACTAGACTTCTCTTAGTCTAATCTATTCTGAGAAAGGTAAGTCTCACATCCTTTGTCTCCCTCAAAAGTTATTTTCTCCACGATCATATTGCTAAAGCTAAACCAAAAATCCATTAATCATATACCCATAACTTAGGGATCTGATCCACTTTCTGAATACTTACATAAATCTTTTAAACTCTTCAAACTCTTATCTCATCATTGATGACCCACAAGTATAGGGGATCCCAACAGTCTTCGAGGGAAGTAAAACCCAAATTTATTGATTCAACACAAGGGGAGCCAAAGAATATTTGTGAGCCTTAACAAGTGAGTTGTCAATTCACATGCACCTGAAAGTAATTTTGTTCGCAGTGGTTTATCAGTAGTAACAGTTTTATAGTAGCAGCAGTAGTGAAATAATAGTAGTAGTGAGATGAAAACAACAACAACAACAACAGTGTTTGAAGTAAACATCGGTATTAAATACTGTAGGCATAGGGATAGATGAACGGGCGTTGCATGGATAAGATAGTTCATATAATAATCAAGACATGGGCATTGCAGATAAATAAGATAAAGCATCCAAGCACTAAGTAACCATAGGCATGTGTTCCGTAAATAGTCGTATGTGCTCGCAATGAGAACTTGCACAACATCTTTTGTCCTACCAGCCCGTTTTCAGCGGGGCCTCGAGGGAACTATTGGTAATTAAGGTGTTCCTTTTAATAGAACACCGGAGCAAATAATTAACACTCCGCGAACACACGTGATCCTCACATCACACCCATCCCCTCCGGTTGTCCCAATTTCTGTCACTTCGGGGCCTCGAGTTCCGGAAAACGATATGTGTAAAAAACTTGCAGGTATGATCAAGAAACAGTAATTATCATCATGATTCAATAACATGTTCAGATCTGAGATCATGGCACTCGGGCCCAAAGTGACAATCATTAAGCATAACAAGTTGCAACAATGTCAATAGCACTAATAGAAGATACTAGGCACTATGCCCTAACAATCACGGCATTATTACATGAATGATCTCATCCAATCCCTACCATCCCCTTCAGCCTACAGTGGGGGAATTACTCACACATGGATGGGGGAAACATGGATGGTCGATGGAGAGGCGTTGGTGATGATGATGGTGATGACCTCCTCCAATTCCCCGTCCCGGCAGGGTGCCCGAACAGGAACTTTTGATCCCCGAATCGAGGTTCGGGGTGGCGGCGGAGCTACAGACTTCTTTCTGGAAAACTATCGAGCTCCCTCGTGTTTCAGGGTTGAAGGCTATTTGTAGTCAAAAGGGGAGACCAGGGGGGCTCTAGGTGGCCCACACCACCAGGTGGCGCGGCCTAGGGGGCGCCGGGGGGTGGTTTGGCCACCTCCTGGCCCTTTTCCGGGTCTCCTTCTGCTCCCGGGGTCTTCTGGTGTTTTAGGGCCAATGGGGTCTTTTCTGGGCAATTTCCCGAAAGTTGATTTTTCTGCACAAAAATGAGACACCAAAGTAATTCTGCTGAAAACATCGTTAGTCCGTGTTAGTTGCATTCAAAACACACAAGTTTAGAGGAAAACAACAGGAAAAGTGTTCGGAAAAGGAGATACGTTTTCGACGTATCAACTCCCCCAAGCTTAGTTTATTGCTTGTCCTCACGCAATTCAGTGACAACTGAGTGCGATAAAAGACTTTTACAAACACATTTGTTTCATATGATGTAAATATACTCATTATATGATCAAATACTTAATTATGCTCATGATAAGATACATGCAAGATACTGTCACTTAATAGCTATGCAAACCATGAAGAGATAACAACATATTAGTAATAAACAACATGAAGCATAACTATTTGCAAGATTGTAATATTCATAATAGGATCTAATAAAGTGGTATCTCGCTTGCCCTTATGTGTGGGGCAAAACATAAATGCTAGGGCACCTCTTAATTTCAAGGGAAGACTAGAAGTAAAGATATCAAAGATACAAGTGTAAAAATTATACCACAATCAACCGTGCTTTGGGACAAACACATCAAACAAAGAATGACCATTGTGCTCTCAAGAAATTGCTCAAAGAATATGGTGGAGACTCAACATAAAAGTAAAAGAAAGGCCCTTCGCAGAGGGGGCATGGATCACTCATGTGCTAGAGCTTTTATTTTGTTAAACATAGGTATTGAAAACATTTTGAGAGAGGTGTATGCTTATGTCAACGAATGGTGAACATACAATACAGTACGTCACAAGCCAACTAGGCTTCACAAGAGCGGCTCCCATGTGAAGGACGCATTTGGGTAGAAGGTCATCCCTCTTTCTCTTTTGTTTACACAAATATGCTTTGACTGATACATCAGGGGCAAAAATAGTGAAGAGATTTTGTGCATATTAGTTTGGGGCTGGGCACCCCGCTGCCAGCTCTTCTATCATTTGGATAAGCGGATGAAGCCACTAGTCTAGGGTGTGAAATCCAATCAACAAGTGAGATAAAGATTCTCTATTTACGTCCTCGTGAGCTAAAACAGGAATAATTTTTAGCAGGTTTTAAAGGTAGCACATGAGCAATTTACTTTGGAGTGGCAGTTAAATACCACATATAGGTAGGTATGGTGGATACATTTGGAAAACTTTGGTTTTTGGGAGTTGGATGCACGAGTAGAGCTCATACTCGGTACAAGTGAAGGCTAGCAATAGATAGGGAGCGACAATCAACAGAGCAACAACTATCATAATCATGTTTGCGCCAAAGTAAAATTATCTGAGGCATAAAATTGATACTAGAACTCTGAGGCAAAATAAATCATCGAGGCTTATTGACTTTTTTTCAGTCTTAGCATGCGTGAGCATGTGCCAAGTCGATTCAAATGAAACAGTCAGAGGAGGCTACCACAATGTCATACCCTTCTACGAATAGAACAATGCGAATAAATATTTATATGACAGGTCATTTACCATTAATAAATTGGAACAAAACATGAGATAGCATGAACTATTAAGTAGCCATTAAGTCACATATATCTTATACGAACAAACTAAGCACGCTCACATAGATGGATATATGTACAAAAAATGAAAACAAATAGAGTTCATACCAGCCTCTCACCACAACTTGAATTGTCATAGATCGTCATTATTGCTCTTCACTTGTGGCTCGAATAATATATAATGAAAACCAAGATCCACTGGAGTCACGGATGACTATTGAACTTTGCATCAAACTTTACCAAAACAAAGAAGAACAACAAATATTTTTGGGTTTTTCAATTAAAACAAGAACAAAAAGAGAACAAGCAAACAAAGCAAAATATTTTTGGATTTTTGAATACTAAAACCAGAACGAGAAAAGAAAACAAACCAAATAAAGAAACTAAAGAAGCAAATAAAGAGAAACAACAGAAATATTTTTGGTCTTTTTGTGTTTTGGAAAACAAGAACAGAACAATAAAACAAAGAGAAATGAAAGAAACGAAAAAAAACGAAAACCAACGAAAGAAATGAAAAACATGGATATACAAAGAACCGACCGAACATGATATATAAATGAGCGTGATGTCGGTATACCTCCCCCAAGCTTAGGCTTTTGGCCTAAGTGGAGATCAATCACCAAGGGGACCATGAGGTGGCGCCCCCATAGTATGCTGAGGAGGAACCCTCCTCCTGATATGTGCTCGAGGATGCGCCGGTGTACTGCGTGTTGTGGTCCTCGGGAGGCGCTTCTCGCCTCTCTTGCTGCCTGTGAAACTCCATAGTGCTCAAATATTCATCTACTTGCTCCTTGGAGAGCGACCATGGTGACCTGTCAATCTTAAACAAAACAGGCTACAGCAAAGTAACTTTTCTCTCCTCTCCATCTATATATAGAACTCTATATACTAAAAGTTCATTAGTAGAGTTAGTAGTGACAAATTGATGGGACTTCATGGCAGCAAGGTTAAGCCTACATGGAGCAATTATTTCATCACTGGGGTCAATGGAAACATTTAAAGCAGCTGCTACACGTGTAGCAATAATACCCCCAAAAATAGGCCCAGAAGCAGCAAGGCGGCGTGAAACAAGTGCACCAAGGTTATACTTCGTGCTATGGTTCAGTGCAGCATCAATAAAAGCAAGGTGGTAACTAGAAATGTTGCTAGTGTTGTCCCTACCAAGTATACTAGTAGCAAGGTAGTAAGAAAAGTATCTCAGAGCAGGAAGTTGAATGTTCCTTATCTTCCCACGCTGGGATGAGCGACCGTCATCGTTGGTGATCTCTCGGTAGAGCCCATGGAGGTCTGCTGGTCTATCTTGAATCCTGCTCGCTGTCCCTATGGCGTTGATACCTATAATAACACAAAAATCTACCAAGGAGAAACAAATAGGACTACTATATAACTTGAATGCGACAGTTGGACCAAATTGTGTATTCCAAAATTTAAAGCTCTTAACAAAAGTTTTTTTGAGAGTGGCATACTGAGGGATTTCATCCTCCATAAAGTTGGTTAGACCCACTCTTTCAATAAGCATACGAAAGTCATCTAATAAACCTGCACTTGTTAAAAATGTACTGCAAGGGAAGCTAGATGGGTTAACGATACCATCATCTCCTGCATCGTCAATAGTTGGTGCAATAACGTCTTCATTGTACGATGGCCTCGCTGAAGTGGATGAGCGTGAAGTCCTTGTCCTTCTAGGAGCATCACCCCTAAATATCTTTCTAAAATTATAACTATCCATTTCTGAAATTTTTCAACAATCATCACAAAAATTAATTTCAAGCAACTATAAGGTGGAAACTACCATAGGGACTTATATGAGAGCTAAACATACATCAAAACTATATTATTTCTACTCAAATCAAGCATGCAGACTCACATAAGCTATCACCTATAGTACCAAAATACTCAAGAAATACTTCACTAAACAAAATTCTACTTGGATCATCGGAGGAGTCACATACCGGAGATCAAACACACCAAATCTCAACACAAATGATGGGCTGAAGAAGGAGATAAAAAATCCAGAGGAAGAACAGCAAGAACACGGGTTCCAGGAAATGTTTTCAGGTTGGGAAGTGAGAGAGAAGACTTTGGCAGTGGAGAGAGTAAGTGGAGGGCCAGGGGGCCCCACACCATGTGCTGGCACCACGAGGGGGCTGGCCATGCCACCCTGTGGTGTGCCTGACTGGTGGGTCCCCTGGGGCCTCCCAGGTATTTAAAAATTTATTATAATTTTTCTGGAATTTTTCGAGAAATTTTATTTTTGAGGTATTTCCAGAATTTTAATAATTAATAAAAACTAGAAAATCGAAAGTGAAAAGGTGGAAAACAAAACCAAAACCAGCACTACAGAGGTTCTATGACACTCTAATGGAAAAATATCCAGATAAAACAAAGGTGGTAGTGGTGAAAACAAAAGTATGGATGGTGAAAACATGCATAACCTTAGTAATCAAGGTGAAAACATCAGGAAAACATGCATAAGGATGGTGGAAAACATGATTGTGCTAAAGTAGCAATGTAATAACAGAAGTAAACATGGTGAAAACATAATGGGGAAGGTGAAAACATAGTGAAAACATTGCCCACTTCATTTAAAATCATTTTGTTAACAAGGGTGATCAAGTCTTGCTACCAAAATAATTTTATATGAAACAAAACTTTGTTTCTCGCTAAATACTCATGTTACCTCAACCTTGATAGACATAGTACCAATCATAATAATTTCACATTCTTTGGTTGGCTTTGGAATAGGACAATAAAATTCTCCAATCTTGATGGTCTCAATATTTTCAATGGAATTTAGACCATATTTTCTATCAATCTTCTTGGGAAAATAAACAGTGTGCTCTTTATCATTAACATTAAAAGTAACTTTTCCTTGATTGCAATCGATAACAGCCCCTGCAGTATTAAGAAAAGGTCTTCCAAGAATAATAGACATATTATCATCTTCAGGCATTTCCAACACAACAAAGTCAGTTAATATCAGACAATTATTAGCAACTTGAACAGGAACATCCTCACATATACCCACAGGAATAGCAGTGGACTTATCAACCATTTGCAAAGATATATTAGTTAGTATCAATTTTTCTAGGAGGAGTCTTTTATCGCGAGTAAAAGGCATGACACTAACTCCAGCTCCTAAATCACACAAAGCAGTTCTAACATAATTATTTTTAATAGAACAGGGAATAGTCGGTATACCAGGATCTCCAAGCTTCTCAGGAACCTTGCCATTAAAAGAGTAATTAGCAAGCATATTGGAAATTTCCTCATTAGGAATCTTCCTTTTGTTAGAGACAATATCTTTCATATATGCATAAGGAGGCAATTTAATAACATCAGTTAAAGGAATTTGCAAGAACAAAGGTTTCATCCATTCACAGAACTTGTTATAATGTTCTTCTTCCTTAGATTTATGTTTCTTATTAGGAAACGTCATTGGTTTTTGTACCCAAGGTTCTCTCCCATTACCATGTTTATTAGAAATAAAATCTTCCTTAGTGTACTTTGCAGTTTTAGTTTGCTTTCCAGGTTCCTCTACAGGTTCTTCTTTATCAGAAGCATCATTCTTTTCATTACAACTTTCAGTTTCAGCATCAGAGATAGATAGACTATTAGGATCTTTAGCAAGTTCAGAGGATTCTATATCAGTTTTATGTTTCTTCTTCTTTTTCTTCTTAGTATGAATAACATTATTATTAGTTTGCTGAGAATCTTGTTCAATTCTTTTAGGATGTCCCTCAGGATATAAAGGATCTTGTGTAGCAATACCACTTCTAGTTCTTATTTCATAAGCATGTTTTTCTCTAGAAGAATTAACTAGCAAATCTTTTTGCACTTTAGCAAGTTGATCAATTTGATTTTGAACCATTTGAAAAAATTTATCAAGCATTTTAACATCATTAGAGGTTCTTTCTATAATACCATGCAAATTATCAATAGCTCTAGAGTTTTCCATTAGGTGATTCTGCACTCTCATATTAAAATTATCTTGTTTAATAACATAATTATCAAATTCATCTAGACATTGATGAGGAGTTTTATTATAGGGAATATCTCTACTATCAAAATATTGGAGAGAGTGTACCTCAATGGTTGATGAGTGAGGGATTGGCTTACATAATTCTTCTATAGGTGGAAGATTATTCACATCTTCTGATTTAATTCCCCTCTCTTTAAGAGATTTCTTGGCTTCTCTCATCACTTCATCATTTAATTCAATCATTCCCCTCTTTTTGGGTGTTGGTGTTGGTGTTGATACTGGAGTAGGGGTCGGCTCAGGCTCAACCATACTCCAATCATCATGATTTTCGCTTATTTTAGCCATTAATTCCTCGGCTTCTTTTAGAGTTCTTTGCCTGAAAACATAACCAGCACAACTATCCAGGTATGTCCTAGATTCAACAGTTAGTACATTATAGAATATATCAAGAATTTCATTATTTTCTAGCTTATGCCCAAGCGTAGTCCTGACTAAAGAACATAAGCTTGCCCAAGATACATGAAATTTCTCTCCTTCCAATTGCTTGAAATTAAATATATTTTGTAAAGCAGCATGTTGAGCACTAGCAGGAAAATATTTCTGAAAGAAAGCATTAGGCAAACCAATAGGCAAACCAATAGGACTATCAATAGATCCCGGAGACAAATTATTAAACCAAGTTTTAGCTCCATCTTTTAATGAGAAAGGGAATATTTTAGCAACAAAGTAGCTACGTTTCGTAAGATCATCAGAGAATAAACTACTCAAAGAGGAGATCTCATTCATATGTTTCATAGCACTTTCATTTTCAGTACCAAAAAAAGGTTCTATCTCAACAATAGATATATAAGATAAATCAAGAGAAAAATCATAATCCTTATCCCTAATATTAATAGGAGAGGTGGCAAACTTAGCATGAGAAGATAATTTATATTTAACAACACGACTTTCAATAAGACTCATAACAGCATCTTTATGCTTAATAGCATGTATTTCATAAATAAGATCATCATTAAGTTCAATATAGGAATCATCACTAGGATTCTCTATAAGCTCAGGTGAAACAGCAGGAGTAACAAGATTTTTATCAGGAATTTCAGTGTTTGCAATATTTTTAGCTTTAGCAATAGTAGCATCTAAGAAAGGAACGAGAGAACCACTGTCATCAAGCACAGTAGAAGCATCATCAAAAGTATCAGAAGTATTTTCAGATTCAGCAAAAGTAGCATGTGTAGCATGTGGTGGTGTAAGCAGCTTACACATAACATACGGTGAATCAAGAGCAACAGAGGTGTTCAGAGTTGTACCTCTTCTTGTAGTGGATGGTAATATAGGAAAATTTCCATCACGAGTCTTACCCATGATGAATGATTGGCATTAGATAATAGTACTCTCCGGTGAGCTTGCAAATAAAGCTATGCTCCCCGACAACAGCACCAGAAAATAGTCTTGATGACCCACAAGTATAGGGGATCACAACAGTCTTCGAGAGAAGTAAAACCCAAATTTATTCATTCGACACAAGGGGATCCAAAGAATATTTGTGAGCCTTAACAAGTGAGTTGTAAATTCACCTACACCTGAAAGTACTTTTGTTCGCAGTGGTTTATCAGTAGTAACAATTTTATAGTAGCAGCAGTAGTGAAATAATAGCAGCAGTGAGATGAAAAAAGCAGCAGCAGTGTTTGAAGTAAACAGCGGGAGTAAATACTGTAGGCATAGGGATAGATGAACGGGCGTTGAATGGATAAGATAGTTCATATAATAATCAAGACATGGGCATTGCAGATAAATAAGATAAAACATCCAAGCACTAACTAACCATAGGCATGTGTTCCCTAAATACTCGTATGTGCTCGCAATGAGAACTTACACAACATCTTTTGCCCTACCAGCCCGTTTTCAGCGGGGCCTCAAGGGAACTACTGATAATTAAGGTCTTCCTTTTAATAGAACACCGGAGCAAAGCATTAACACTCCGTGAACAAACGTGATCCTCACATCACAGCCATCCCCTCCGGTTGTCCCAATTTCTGCCACTTCGGGGCCTCGGGTTTTGGACAATGATATGTGTAAACAACTTGCAGGTATGATGAAGAAATAATAATTATCATCATGATTCAATAACATGTTCAGATCTGAGATCATGGCACTCGGGCCCAAAGTGAAAAAAATTAAGCATAACAAGTTGCAACAATTTCAATAGCACTAATAGAAGATACTAGGCACTATGCCCTAACAATCACGACATTATTACATGAACAATCTCATCCAATCCCTACCACCCCCTTCAGCCTAGAGCAGGGGAATTACTCACACATGGATGGGGGAAACATGGATGGTCGATGGAGAGGCGTTGGTGATGACAATGGCGATGATATCCTCCAATTCCCCGTCCCGACGGGGTGCCAGAACAGGAACTTCTTATCCCCGAATCGAGGTTCGGGGTGGCGGAGCTACAGACTTCTTTCTGGAAAACTATCGAGCCCCCTCATGTTTTAGGGTTGAAGGCTATTTGTAGTCGAAAGGGGAGACCGAGGGGGGTTCTGGATGGCCCACACCACTAGGTGGCGCAACCTAGGGGGCGCCAGGGGGTGCTTTGGCCACCTCCTGGCCCCTCTCCGGGTCTCCTTCTGGCTCCCGGGGTCTTCTGGTGTTTTAGGGCCAATGGGGTCTTTTCTGGGCAATTTCCCGAAAGTTGATTTTTCTGCACAAAAACAAGACACCAAAGTAATTCTGTTGAAAACAGCGTTAGTCCGTGTTAGTTACATTCAAAACACACAAGTTTAGAGGAAAACAATAGGAGAAGTGTTCGGAAAAGGAGATATGTTTTCGACGTATCAATCATCAATGCTAAGTTATTATCCTCAAAACAATCTCAACAGAGCGTGACAAGCTCCGAAAATTTATCACCAAGAACAATCATCTACTATCTCCAAGTCATATTGAGTCCTCCTAAAATCCAAAATTCATTCTTTTATAACCACCCATTTCTTTCCTAGATATGACAATCAAATATTTCTCCAACCAAAAATCAAAATGTCTATACCAATCCAATCTTTATCATATAGAAAGTGCTTCCTACAAATCCAATAGTTTCCACCAAATTTTCTAAACCACGAATCTTCTTCTAGGTTACATATTTTAGCTCTAGATAACTTCCAAGTTTTTGGGGTCCACAACTGGTTATCCCCAATGGATATATCATAACATATCCTTGGTTCAACTCAAATGAATCCTCAAAATTTCACTCCTAAGCTAAACCTCAAATTCATCTCCACAATCTTATATCCTATGATCTGGTTCCTCCAAAATAGATACACGAGAGATCGTAATGTCTAGTAAAATCATAGCTCAAAAATCCAATATTCCCTTCAACTTCCTTTTTCTGTCAAATCACTATTAATCATCCTAAGGCACCTTTCTCCTTGGTTTTGAATTTTTTTGTTAGTAATTGTTTAAAACCGAGTTAGGTGTTAAGCTAGACTTAGATGTAGTACGTTAGTACCGTTAGTTTTAAAGATTCTTTTTACTAGTCCGACGAGACACTACCAGTGCTCCAATACGTCGGATTTCTCAGGGTACGGAGTCAAAAAAAACTAGGGTGGTCACAGATCTGGTTCGAAAACGTACCATTAACTATGGCATGAGTCGCAGGTGCTTCCTGAACGTCTTCTTGGTCTCGAGGTCCACTCATCAAAGTCTTTTGCTTCTTCAGGGTTGGAACCTGGGCCTCTTGGTTATCATCAGGTCAAGCTAGATCATAATTCCTCTAGGAACAATCACGAACGTAATGTCCGTCCTTTCCACAAATAAAGCAACCTGTGGTTTTAGGCCTGACATTCACACGCTTCCTTGGAGGTTGTGGCATCGCAGGTAAAGTACTGCGAGTCACATATGAACTAGGTTCTCCTTGCGTCACTATCTTCCTTTTGCGATTCTCACCAGCAAGCAGGCGCTGGTGTTCCTCCATAAGGATAACATTGTTCTCAGCATTGATGCTGGCAAGCTGAGTCAAATGCTGCAGGGCAGCAAGGGTGGCATTGTGCTCTGCACGAGCGGCTTCGCGGTCTTCCATCATCAGTGCAAAACGTTGGTGCAACTGTCGGCTCAGGAAGTGAAGGTAAATCACTAGCCATGCTGAATAAAAGAATGGTATAAGATGAGAGCAGATAAAAAGGGGGTTTTGTTTTGAAAGCTTGTGAAACAAAACGGCTCATAACAGATATGAGAACGGTTGAAAACACAACAGCAAACAAGCATCTAAGAAGCAAACCACAATCACAAACAAAGACTAACACACACATGAGACAGAGTCTCAACAAGCATAACACAACTTAGGTTTCACATAGCAAGAGCATAGGTCTTACAACACACCTAACACACACATAGTTCTAACAGAGTTCACACAACACAAACACAAACAAGCGCCTTAGGTGGGGAATAACACAAACTCCTAAGATCATGCGGAAATCCTAAGTGCTCGAGGATGCACGTAGCTGCTCCTCCAACTATTCAATTCTAGCTTGGCTGGTTGCAAGCTAAAAATGAAGGTTTCTCACTTGTGCACGAAGGTGGGAGTCAACGTACTTCAGGGTCTTCCTTTGTGCTCCGAGACGGTGCTCAGTAGCAGAGGAAATTCTCAGGTCTTTCTCCAGCTGGAATATCTCCCTTCCTCTGAGGTCGAACTCTCCTCTGAGTCTGTCAAGGGCAAACTGAGTGTTGTACGACTATCCCTCCATGTGCTGGAAATGACGAGAAAAAAGGTCTTCAGTGACATCTATTGGCTTGTCAATCCTCGTCGCGCCTCCCATAGTATCTATAGGAGGTGCCTTCAAACTTGTCGTGAAAGAAGTTTGCAAGCTTCGCGATAGTCAGTTGCATCACTCTAAGGATACCATCTTCCCAACTGTCCTCCGTCACTTCATAAGTGATCTCTGGGGTCGACGGTGCTAGCAAAGGAGCACAGATGGTACAGACCACCAACCAAGACAGCCCCCGTCCATCATGGTGAGTCTAAGCTCCCTTCAACTCAGGTACTGGGCGACCGATAAGACGAGTCATCTTGATCAAATCCTCCTAAAAATGGCGGTAGCAAGCTACATGCGTACCCAGCCGGAAGGACTCGGTGAAGACAACTGCCAACTACACAAAATTTTAAATAACTTATGTTAGGTAACAGTGTGCAAAATTTTAAGATGTTCAAACGGTAACTTAGTATAAGTAGAGTTTTCAAAAACACAGTGGGGCTGGAGTATATAGAATATTTTGGTACATAGTCATCTTGGTAACTTAGTTTTATAAAATATCTTTTCAGAGTACCGGCTAACGTCCATGCTAACTAAGGTCTCCTAAGGTCAGGATAGCTTTGATACCAACTTTGTAAGGACCCCCGAACCACTGTTCAAGGACCTCCGATATGCATGCATTCACGATCCCAGATCACACTAGTCGTGAACAACATATCAAGTTGGCATTCATGTACAAAATCCATTACACATTTACACAAAGGTCTTACAAAAGAGACATGGTCACATGACCAAGTATAACACAACTGCCACGCAGGGCAAGCACACACCACACACGGCGGCAGACAAAACACACACAACATAGTAGAGCCCAAGTCACGCCTTAACCTACAGGCTGCTAACCGGAGACGATCCTAGTTTGCAAGGCCATTAGTGCAGTACTCCTCCTCGTAGATCTCCTCCTAAGGCTCCTCCTCGAAGTCTGGCAAGTAAATACCAGGGATGAAACCAATATGAGTACGTTTGAATGTACTCAGCAAGACACCCGTCATGAAGCTTATAGAATGCAAGTATGCTTATATGGTGTAGTAATTAGGCTATACATAGGGTTCACTACCCATGATATATGAAAGATACATCATAGTTGATTTTTAAAATCTCTGTATCTTTTTTGAAGAAGATACTTCAAAAGAAAATAATATAGTTTTCTTTCTCTTGTAGATATCACATGTACAAGAGGTTTTGTAAGACTTTGTTAAAAAGAAAGTTTTATCTTTGCAAAACTTCTTGGAAAGCAACTTCTAGTTTTTATTTAGAAAAGAAAGATTTTCTTTGCAAAAATTCTTGTAAAACAATTTCCGGCTTTCTTCCTCCGTACCTCACTGGTAAGAATTCCTTCTTTCAAATACTTCACAAGTTCCAACTACTTTTCAAAAATCCTTTTTGAAAACATTGACACAATGCTATCTACATGTCCATTCAACTGTCCATATTCGAGAAAGCGGCTATTCAGAATAGTTTGACTCTGCAGAGGTGTACACATTCCACAAGATCCAGAACATCCGCCGTGAACAACCACGGACTGCAACAACAGTATGTGAACATCAGATAAATGATCCTAACCATCCACTATGCTCAAACTAGTATATGACTATCTCTTCAGTTGATTATAATCTCCCCGGCATCATGTCTCACATCGCCACGACAGGAGACCCAATTGTCGCAACCGGAGGAGAAATTAATCCCACACTTTGTATGCCTCTTATTTCATGACTGGGCGGCATTCGGTTCGAGGGAAGTCACATCCCTTATAGAAAATTGAGATAGAGCACACACTAACAAGAACAAGTTTCAAATTAAGACCCGTGCCCATGTTGGGGTAGAGTGGCAGTACGATAAAGATTGTCCGGTGAAGACTAGGTTATGTGTCATTTTTGAAAACACCTTTTCCCCAAAAATGACCACTTCACACTTCTCCCGTGGATAAGGCTTCGCCTTCCCACAGGGTTTTCCATAAAGCCTTTGTTTTGCAAAAACATATTTTTATGGTGTCCACTTAGGGACTTATACTTTTGGTGGTAATAAATCCCATATGGTGGCTATGGGCTTGGTAACACCAAGTTTCAACTACTGGCATAATAATTTCTTATATAATATTAATATTAGTAGTAGTCACTCAAAAATAGTTTTTGAAGATCAAAGTTTTGTAAAACTTTCAGAAGTAAAACATGCATGATATATAATGATAATTGTAGTAGCAAGCATCAGGATGGCTTGCCTTAAAACTCTTTGTGTCCCTGGCCTTGAAGTAGCTTGAACTTGACACACAGCTCTACAACTCTTTCTTCTTCTTCTTCTTCTTCTTCTTCGTTGTCTAACGCCATAAAAACAATAAAAGACACACACTCAGAACCAATGACGACAATCAATGGTACAAGCACACATATAACAAGCAAACTTATACAAACACAAACACTCAGAAAGTTATCGAGAAAACTACCTCAGAAACTCTCAGGGTACAAAACTATCGCCATAAATACATATAATTGAGAAACCATATTCCACATCCTAAATATCATAGGTTGAGTGGGTGTACCACTCTCATACCAAGACATTGAAGCAGCTAAAAATATAGCTTGCGGTCACAAAGGTGAGACTACTAAGGTACTAATAATCATTCAAGGCAATACCCATGGCAGTGGGTATTAACAACAACACAAGAAATCATCACTAAACAAGTTTACCACTAACCTAATGCATAGATAACAAGATAATACTAAACACAACAATAACACTAGTACAATACTCATACTAAAGTAATCACTCAGACAATTTCAAATCAACAAAGCAAACTAACCACAAACGAATAAGATAGTTACTGACTATGCTTATGTCTACACAAAGACTAAGTAATCACTCAATCATAAATATTATAAAACAAACCAGTGGCTCACTAAAAAGCAACAAGTCGTAAGACACACTCTAAAACACAATAATAACAAGAGATAATACACCTAGCAAATAACATAATAACATGAGTCCACTAATAGCATACTAATAAGAAAGATTACTACACAAGCATGCTATAAGAATAAAGTATTCTACAACTAATAACAACTAGCAAACTCAAAGAGTCAAGTCATAATAACAGAAGTAAAACATGCTAAACATGCTAGGATGAACATACAACCATCAAATAAAAAGGCAGCAATACTAGAGCAACTCATAATATCTAGTGGTGACACTAAAACAATACTAGAGAAGCAATCAACACTACAAGAATACATTTCCCTAGACAAGCAATACATGAACATGAATACCTACTAACAGCACAAACACCTTACACATGCTTGTAAACAATCATACCAAAATAATTCTATGGAAACAACTATTAATCAAGAATCAACCCAGTCTAATAATACATGTTTTTCTAACAATCAAATAACAAACAACAAAGTGACATGCTATACAACCAGTAGCTATGCACTCAATACATGCTCAAACAACACTTTCTAAAATCAAAGCACTCAAGGGAAATCCTATTCACATAATTTACCAACACTCGGAAAATATTCCTATATGCAAACAACACTCAAATTAATCAAAACAATAGTCAAACACTTCTCAACATGATATTCACAAGGGAACACCATGTCAACAAATGTACCACAACTAAACATATTAGGAGTCACTAAACATTTCAATCAATAAGTAGGGCAATCATCTATTTTCTTTGGTGGAAAATACTAAACACACACTTATAGAATATATGCTACTAGCAAACAAGTGTATGGTAGGGGATTTTTACCCCTAACCAAAAATGCAATGGGACTAGTGGGTTATGGGGCCACTAATATACCGAGACATTTAAGAGGTTACAAACCTCTAGTTCTACTTGAAAAAAAAATCTACCCAAACAAACAATACAAAGCTACTCATACTAGTGAAAACAAGAAAGTGAAACAAGCAAACAAATGCTACATATGCTTTTTCTATAAAGTAAAGTGCAAGCTAACAGAGGTGATACCACTCTAATATCAGTACCAAAATGGTACTGGACTCAACACATCAACATCAAAAACTTAGGTAACAAACATAACAAAACTAGCTCACAAAATCTATTCAATCAAAATACTTGAAGACAATACTAGACTATTTCTATTCCTAGTTATTTTCCAAACATGCACAGACTTCCTATCATACTAGTACCACAATAAAACAACCTAATAACAGATATAAACTCATCTACACATGCTAGGAAACAAGTTTCCAACAAGCAAACATTTAATTACAACAAATACACAAGTTTTAAATAAAACAAAAAATGTGTTGTATCTAGAAATGCATGCCAAAAATAATCTAGGGCTCTAACTTTTTTGCCAAGAAAGTATTACATAGATCTAGTCACACACAAACTAATCCAATTGGATTCACATCAAAAATCATTTTTAAACTCCCTTTAAAAATCCTAGAAATGCCTACTGGCATTTTACCAAAATGGATGGCATTTCCATTTGGTAACTTTCCTTGATATAAGGTCAGGTCCTACTGATATATCTATCCAAGGGCTACTCAAAACAATTTGTTTTGCAAGATTTGGATACAGATCCAAAAAGTTATGCACAAAAAGGTCTCACAGAAAGTTTGTGGCATTTTAATTACTGTAGTAAAAGTAAACATGCAAACAAGGATTTACCACTTGGATGTGTTCAACAAAATGCTAAGCTACTGCCACAAATTTTTGTAGAATTTTATTTCCACAAATCCTATGTTTAACAGAGTCAAAGCACTCAACAATGTTTCTGTCAATTTTAAAAGAAAAACAAACAACAGGGCATGGGCTGGGGTCACGAGCGCGCGGCCCAACTAGGAGCCGAAGTGGCCCAGCATAGCACACGCGCGCACGCAACGTGTGGGAAACACTGGGTTCAATGGGATCCGTTGATCAAAGGATCAACGGTCCACATGCGTCTTCCTCCTCTCTCTCTTTTCCTCACCCGACGGGAAACGCACATCGGTGCGGGAGAGCTCGGGTGCTCACCGTGAGGCTGCGGGAGGCGATGGTGCAAGGTCGGGGGTGTTGCAGGGTGTCCAAGCGTGGTAGGGATGCCGGCTTGGCAGCTGGCATGGCTCCAGTCGACCGCGTGGACACAGAGCGGCCGCGGCGGCGATGGTGACGGCGACGCTCGCCCTGCAAGCAAACGACCATGAAACAATGTCAGCGTGGTGCTACGAGCTACGGGGAATCCACGGAGGCGAAAGAAACGGGTGGGAGGGGCTGGTTAGGGCTGCACCACCTCAGGTGTCTCTCGGTGGCCAACGGCAAGGATTTGTCCCGTGGAGCTCGCAGACGCTCTCGGGCTCGGTCTGGGCTGCTCGAGGTGAGTGTGTGGGTGTGTGGGGAGGCAGTGGCGAAGGGGGGGGGGCGTGCGAGTTCACTTGTAGACGCGGCGTTGAGGTCAAATGGCACGGGGTGCTCTCGGTGGCGTCGTGATCGGCATGGGCTGGCGCCCTGGGCGTGCTCATGACGTGCAACGGGTAAGGGACGGTGTCACGGGGGTCAAGGGCAACGACTAGGATGCTTTTTAGGGGTGGAAGTGGCACGGCATGGCCACAGTGGCCATTGCACTGTGCGCCCATGTCATGTCCTGCCCCCTCTGCCCTCTACTTTTCTTACTCGAAAAACCCACACCCCAAACCTTCTAGAAGCAAACCAAAGTATCCAATGCGGAGTTCAAACATAAGAGATCACAATTGGCAAAGTGGCATTTCCGAATTTGAACAAAATACAATAGAAAAAACTGTCAAACTTTTGTAAAACAACTGTTTCAGAAAATTTCAGTTAGGGACTTGGAGAAATTTCTAAGTGCTGAAAACAGTTAAAATGAGCAAAATGTTCAGATTGTTTTCAGAGGTCAAATGAAATCCAAATGTTGTTTTCAAAGTTGAAGATTGTTAAGCATGTTTCAAACTTTCAGAAACATCTTTTGAAACCAAATTTGGAATAGTGGAAGGCTATGAAAACAAAGTTGGAAAAGGGGTACTTTCTGTTTTTCTCTGTTTTCTAAAAATGCCCTTGTCTGTCTTATTTTTCTTCCACAAAAACAACAAGCAAAAGATTTTCTTTCTTATTCCAAAATTCAAACCAAGCTTATGGATTTGTAGTCCATATATCAAAGAAAAAAATACAAGTCTAGAAAATACAAAATGGAATATTATAGCCTAGTGAAAACAAGTGTGGAAAACTGGTACTTGGCTATATTTTCAGGGAAAAGTTTTAATAGAAAACTTAGAAGAAAACTTCCATAAATCATTTTGTATTTTTTATTTCTTGGATCCAAGATGCAAACAAGCATGATCCAAGTCTTGGAATAAAAACCAGTCAAGTAACATTAGGGAAAACATTAGGAAAAACAATAGAAGTGTTTTCAGGAAAATTTTGTATTGGTTTTAAAATAAAACAAAAATTGCATTGCATATATGACTATTTTCATATACACATGTTGGTTCAAACAAACATGTTGTTAGAAAAAAATTGTTGCCCCACATTTTTGTCTCCTTGAGCTACAGTACAAGGATCCAAAAACTTGGGTGTGACAAGCTTGCACTCTTCTTGATCGCATATATCACCACTTGTCTTGACCCTTGAAAACTTCCTTCACACCACACTAAAACAGTAATTCGATTAGAGGGTTAGTGAAACAATTAAAAATCCATGGGTTCTGTATGTCACAAGTGCTATTGATACTTTTAAACATTATCTATAGCCACTGATGTTTCGTGAAGCAAAGAAATCAACTTGACATCGCAAAAGAGCAAATGCAAGAAAAATTGCAGAATCTGTCAAGACCAGAACTGTCTATAAAGACGAATTTTGTCGAGGCACTTATGTTGCTTAGATCGAAAAATTTAAAGAAAAAAAAGGTTGCGGAATTAGCTGAGGAATAAGCACAAATTTTTTCAGATCATTCTGATCTTCCAGGATTTTATACGATTTTCTACGGTGGACAGCAGAAATCTGTTTCCTGCGCAGAAATCCGAAAACGAACTCCAACTCTGGTCAGATTCCTTACTTGGCACTACTAAAACATCAAAATAAAGATACAAAGGAGTTGCTACAGAAGTATACAACCCCTTGACTCAAAGAAAACGGAGAAAAACAAAGCAAAAAATAAAACCATGGGCTATCTCCCAAGAAGTGCTTTCCTCTAACGCCTTTTAGCTAGGCCCAGAAAAGTGGAATCAATTATTTTCAAGTGAAGAAGCATCCAAATCAATAATTTCCTCCAAAACTCCAATTGTAGCAATGGGTACCTTAGACACCCCTGAAGAGGATTCAACATTCAAATCACTTTTAGCCTCACTAAAAGTTTTATTTATTTTAAGCACATTAGGGGATTTTGGTTTAAGTGCCTTGGGGACATACATATTTTTTTTTTCTTTTCCCACGGAAGGTTTTTCTCTTTTGAAATTAAGAGCAGAAAAGGTTGAGATTAAAGTTTCCATAGCCTCCTCTAATATACCAATCCTCATATTTTGACTATCATGGATATTGCTAGCTTCTAAGAAAGTGATTTTCTTGTTGATACTTACTATTGATTCATTAACTTTGCTAGCATTATCAAGGAAATTTGGCAAATTTTTATCCATAGAGTTTAGCTTTTCAATAACATCATCTAAAGTGATCTCAGTTTTAACAACCTTAGTAGGTAGTGTTCCAACTAAACTTCAATCAAATTACAGGCTTCCAAAGCAGGTGTTCCCAGAAAATTACCGCCTGTAATAGTGTCTAGAACATACCTATACCAGCTAGTAATACCAACATAAAAATTCCTAAGAAGGATTAGGGTGGAGTATTTCTTAGTGCATCTATGATGAGCATCACTTATCCTATACCAAGCATCTTTCAAACTTTCTCCCCCTTGTTGCTTAAAGGAACAAACTTCAACCTCAGGAGCATTCATTTTTAACAAGACTAAAAACAGGAATAAAACTACATCTAGAATAAGAACTATTTTTGGTGTGTGTTTTTGATAAATAGAAGCAAACAAGACAAAATAAAATAAACTAAGCAAAAAAAAGATTGGAAGTGAGAGACTCCCCTTGCAGAAATTCTCTTCCTCCCCGGCAACGGCGCCGGAAAACTTGTTAATGGCGTGTAGTTGACGCCCTCGTTGGTAAACCCCAAGAGAAAGGTTGTTAAGAGTGTAGCAGCAATTTTCCCTCAGAAAAGAAACCAAGCTTGAATCGATGAGTATGAGGACAAGCAATCTATGAAGGTTGATGCAGCTGAGGTGGTAGGGCGCACTACCAGTTCAGCAGCAACGTGGAACCTACACAACACAATCAAATCACTCTGTCCCAACGAAGCAGTGAGGTTGTTAATCTCACCGGTTTTGCTGAACATAAAGAGGTTAAACGTATGGTGTGGAAAACAGCAGGAACAGTATGAAGGCAGTATGAAAGCAGTAGGTGTTTTATTTGTATGAGGAAAAAGGACCGGGGTCCACAGTTCACTAGTGGTGTCTCTCCGTGAAAGATAAATACCATGTATGGTGAACAAATTATAGCTGGGCAATTGACAGAAATGAAGGCTGCACCGTAGTGCATATGCAAGACATAAAGATTACTATGTGATTCATGCGAGCATTACAACAAAATACATAGACCGTTATCCAACTGCATCTATGACTAAAAATCCACCCTCCGAATATCATTCGAACAAACATTGGGTATTAAGTTGCAAGCAATAGATAATTGCAGTAAGCAAAGTGTGTAATGTAAACAATAACCCTCATCCTTAGACAAAGCATTATTGTTTTCTCCCTAGTGGCAACATCACATCCTCCATCCGTCATGTTTCTGTCACTCGAGCACAGAATAAAAGGAGGCATGAACCCACTATAGAGCATAAATACTACCTCTTGGAGTTACCAGCATCTACTTGGCCAGAGCATCTACTAATAACGGAGAGCATGCAAGATCAGAAATAACATAAGCATGAAGATAACATGATAGATTGATAATCAGAAGACATAGCATTCAACATTCATCAGATCGCAGCAAACAGAACATGTAGCATTACATAAACATGATCTTGATCATGTTAGGCAGCTCCCAAGATCTAAACATGAGGTACAAAGTGGAGAGAACAACCATCTAGCTACTGTTATGGACCCGTAGTACAGGGATGAACTACTCATGCATCACTTCGGAGGAGGGCATGGTGGTGTAGACCCCTCCGGTGATGATTTCCCCCTCCGGCAGGATGCCGGGGAGAGCTCTAGAACCCTCCCGATCTCGGGATGACGGTGACGGCGGCCTCGGGTGTTTTTCGGAGAAAATTGGGATCTTTTTAGGGTTTATGTGTCTGGGGGATTAAATAGGCGAAAGGGCAAAGGCGGTGGAGGCCTGCGGGGGGGCACACCACCCCCGGCGCGACCAAGGGGGGCGTGTCGCCCTGTGGTGTGGGCCCCCTGAGGCCCTCCTCTGGGTATCTTTGGGACTCCGTGGAACCTTCGGGAATTCTAAGACTTCCGAGCTTCGAAATTTCCAATTCCGAGAATATTTCTAGAACAACTTTTCTGAAACTAAAAATAGCAGAAAACAGGGAACTGGCTTTGTAGCATCTTGTCAATAGGTTAGTCCGGAAAATCGATAAAAATGACATAAAGTGTATAGCAAACATGTGGGAAACAATAAGAAAACAACATGGAACATCAAAAATTAAGGATACGTTTATGACGTACCACAACGGAAAACCTAGGCCTAAACCCGGCCCAGCCTTTGGGCTTAGTTTTTAGGCCCAAGCCCGTTCAATCAGTAGAAACACCTGTCGGGTCTCGGGCCGAGACTCTTTCTTAAAACACCAAAATACGAAGCCCAAGCCCGGCACGTCCATGCATTCGGGCTCAAAACTTAGTCCCAGGCCCAACCCATGGGCAAGCCCGTCAGGCCTAGGCCTGGGAATATTGGGTCAGGCCGGTCGAGTTTCCCATGGCCAGGTATACTAGGTATACTCCATGCTTGTTCCCAATCCCATGCGAGCATCGTCGCCACTAGTTTGTCCCTTAGTTAAACTCCATCGCTAGCTTGATAGTGTTTCCATGCACTTTCCCACGACAGTTGGCGCCCACCATGGGCCATAGGGCGGCAACCGGAGTTTCATTCCGCACGGGACCCCACACTCGACTCCGGTAAGTGCGTCTCCTCCGGCCTTGTCCTGACGTAAATGCAAGAACACACTTTTGTTCAACCCCTACAAAGGCACTTTGATGATGCACTTGCTCAAGTATGGTTTCATGGAAGGTATGCGATGCTGCCAAATCACGATGTGTTCGATGAAAATTTGAGGACAGATGAAGAAGGCAGATACATGAGGTCGAAGAGCCAGAAGAAGGAGGGAACAAAAGAGGCGCGGGGAAATGATCAGGATGACGGACATGAAGAAGTGGTGCACACATAGTGCTCGTTGATACATCCCAAACGTATCTACTTTTCCAATCACTTTTTTGTTGTTTTCCTTCTAATTTGCATGATTTGGATCAAACTAACACACTTACGTTTTTTTCAGCAGAATTACCCTTGGTGTCTATTTTTGTGTAGAAATCAACTTTTCCGGAAAATTCCCAAAAATCCACAAAATTATTTTTCCCCAGAAGACTCCCGTAGCCACAAGGGCAGCTAGAGGTGGGTCGTGGGGGCACAGGGGGGCACCAGGCGCGTCCACCTAGGCCACGCCTACAGGTCCCGTGGTGGCCTAGGACCATCCCCGTGACTCTCCTTTGGTATATATGTCCCTTCATCCCTGAAACAGAGAATCCCCGAAGGATTTTCCTAAATATGATTCATATCTCCGCCGCTACCCGAAACCCTAGTTTGGGAGACAGAAGTTCCTGTTCTGCCACCCTGTCGGGATTTGGAGTCGAGGGGGACCGTGGTCATCATAATCACCAACGCCTCTCCATCAACCCACCATGGTTCCCCTTCGATGTGTGAGTAATTCCCTATCGTAGGCAGAGGGGATGGTAGAGATTGGATGTGATTGATCATGTAATAGCTCATGAGATTGATATGGCATGATGCCTAGTATCCACTATAGTCGTTATTTATCGGTGTTGCAATTTGGAGTGCTTGATACTTGTCACTTAGGCCCCGAGTGCATTGATTTCAGATCTGAACATGTTATGTTTTCATGAATATAAAACAATGTTTTGGATCGTATCTACGAGTTGTATGCACATATTATTGTCCGGAACCCGATACCCCAAGGTGACAGGTTGGGATATCAGAAGGGGTGGATTTTAGTTTGAGGATTACATGTATTCATTGAGTGTTAATGCTTTAATCTGGTACTTGGTGAAACAAGTAACTTAATTACCATTAATTCCAAATTGGCCCCGCCTACAATGGGATGGTTGGATAAAAGATGTTGTGCAAGTTCTAATTGCAAGCACACACAACTATTTCCGGGATACATGCCTACGATTGTTAGTGACTTGATGCTCTCTTACATATTTCTGCTGCCCTTTGTTAAGCCTATTACATGGTTTGTCTCATTCATGCAACACCGTTACATCCATCTCTTCTCCTACGGTGTTTTTAGCACTGCTGTTCACTTCGTTTACGTTCGTTGTTACTATTGATACTATTATTTTACTGATGCCATCATATCACCGTTAGCACTAATAAATTATGTCAAGCAAATTATTTTTCAGGTGCAGCTGAATTGACAACTCAGTTGTTATGTCTTATAAGTGTTCTTTGCCTCCCCTTGTGTCGAATCAATAAATTGAGTTATATTTACCTTCGAAAACTGTTGCGACCCCCTACACTTGTGTGTCATCACTTGTCATTGCTCCAACTAGCGGAACAGTTGAAAACCCTTTATATGATGGTAGATAGCGTAGTGATTTGTGCTATCGTGAGAGTTGCATCTATGCGGAAATTCAATTTTGCACATGAGAGCATATGCTCATGCCACCGGAAAATAATATTTTTAAATGTTAAAAAATTGGAACATAAATTTAGCATGTACATCTCGAAATTCCATGTATCCACGTCAAGTTTCGCTGAAAACTGACATGTTTAGTCTCGTGAAAAGCCTTTTCTGGCACCGAATTTTGTCTTTTTATACACAATCCACAAAATATCGGTTTTTTCGTGAAACTACTCCGCGAGCACATAGAATATCGACATGCACACGCAGATTTTTTGGTCCAAATTTTTTGACATTCTAAATGTGTTCAAAATGCATTTTAAAAACCAGGTGCCAAAACGCCACCACTGCGTCTGTGTTGCAACCGAGATTGTTTAGTTGCGCATGGGTTGTAACTTGAAAAAAAAGTCCCTAGACAATTGCATTTGCGGAGTGGTTCGTGCTGACTTGAGAGTTAAACATGACTTGTAACTGATATTTAGTCAAATCTCATTCGAGTGAGCTCTATGCCTGCCCAAATAATTATTTTCAAACCTCCTGATTCGTTTGTGTGTTCAATTCTTACACGCGTGGAATGCAAGCTTCCATCTACAGTACTTCATTCGGGAATAGGACGGCTGCTAATATGAGTATACATGCTGTTTCTAAGTTGCATAGCAAATAGGTATTTTTAAATAGGCCGATCTACACATCATGAAGTCCGAAGTAGCTGCCTCTTGTAAAACAGGCGAAGTGCGACCTAGCTGCACATTCCTACATCTGAACTTCACACAACATTTGATCTAAAAGAAGTGGCACATGGTGCCAGAAATTATGGGTCCCTGACATGTTTAAGAGACCGTCTATATTTAACCTGGAGAATTCTGGCCCTGAAATCTAGGGTGGTTTTGCTGAAACTTTCTATTTCTCTCCAGTTCTATTTCATGGGATTGCTAGTTCACAAAGAGATATCTCAGACGAACCGAGTTCATTTTAAGGCACCAGAGAGTATGCATGAGCTATGGAAATAAACCAGAAGGCAATGCAGAAGGACATAACCCTACATGTCAAAATATCCAAAATTCCAGGTGCAGTTTTCTGACATAACATCGTTTCTAGACCATCTTGCTCATGTACTAGTTAACAATAAAAAAAAAAGGTGCCTCAAGTTGTGGCCACCGTTTTATTCCTTTCTACCGACGACGTTTCCAGGCCGATGCAGAACTTGGTGAATTTGCAGCATGAGAAACCGCAATGGATGCACTGGAGATTTGGAAGTCACCATAAGCCTGCAAGCCAACCTGCAGTGCAGTGACAGGATCGATTCCCAAAGTTAGAATGGAAGACTTAAGCCATTCAAGTAAAACCATACATAAAGATGCAGACTTGATCCAGTTATGGTAGAGAACTAATTTGGTAAGAGAACTAAGATATGAGCATGCTGCCTATTCTTGGTGGTGCGCAAACGCTGTAAGAAGCGCCGAGGTAAGAATATTTTGGTTGTGCGTGAGAGAAAACCTTATATACATGCTGGTGAAAATTGCCTTTATATGACTGTCCCACTAGGAATCAAGGCGTCCTTGATCACAGTGACAATGCCACTCTTGATAAAGTATCCATCAGACTCCCTTGAAGCTTCTTGGACATCATCAACATTGATTATCTGTAAAAGCAGCATACGATTTAGGATTTTTCATAACTTACCAAAATAAACATTGCATAGTAAATTTTATCGGTAACTCAGTATCATCTCTAGAAAAGTAAGATTTTTTTGACAAGCAAATGGTTCGCCAGAAAATATTAGTTGCCTATACTAATGTATTTGTATTTGGTGACACTGAAGAGCTTTCAAATCAGTGCTGCAAGGCGCATACTTGCACACATGCAATCATTCACACAGAAAATTGTAAGGACGAAGAAAATATATTTATTTTCAGATAGAGATGTTAGACTTGACATTGGAGGAATCCGTTAAGAGAGATCTGAATGATTGGAATATCGTGAAAGATCTAGCCATGGACAGGGGTGCGTGGAAGTTAGCTATCCACGTGTACCATGACTTGGTTTTGAGATTTTATGGGTTTCAACTCGAGCCTACCCCAACTTATTTGGGACTAGAAGGCTTTGTCGTCGTTGTTGGTGTTGTTGCTATAGACATGTTAGAGACCCCTCTTATTTTTCACACCGAAATAATAAATAATTAAACAATGGATACATAAAATACGGGCTGAGTGACAGAAGGTAGAAATTTATATGAAATACCTTCACATTTTCTCCAATTCGAGCATTCTTGTCAATTATTGCTTTCCTGATGTGTGCATTTTTTCCAATACCGATGGGAATGCCGCCAGTTTCAAAAAGGGCTTTCTTGTCATTTTCCGTCTGCACAAAAAAGTTCACTGTGTTGTCATAATGCTTTCATGGCACCATATTACAGTTCTGTTTGACCATATTTCACCTCATAATAGTCTGCACCCATTAGCAGGGAATCCTCTATTACTGCGCCTTCAGATATGCACGAACGGAGTCCAACAACAGAATGGTTGATTGTACAGTGCTGGCCAAGAGGGGGGGAAATGCAAGATAACAAGCTTAGAAAGCCCATGTAGGTGAAGTATGAGAAACTAGAATTAAGTGATGACAAGATATACAATCGATAGCGCAATAATAAAATGCACTAAATATGATGCGACCTAGAGTCGCTAAACTCGATAGAAGCACAACGTAATTCAAGGGAAAAGGCAGCTTACATTAATAACACAACCTTCACCAATAACACTGTCTGTCACATCGGCGTCAAGAACCTTTGAAGGTGGTAAGTACCGAGATTGTGTATAAATTGGAGCAGAACGGTCATAGAAGCTGCACACAAGAAGTTTTACCAAAAGTGAGTAATATGCATGGTATCAAGCAAAATGCATCTTCTACCTTCTGCAGAATTTATACCTAAAATCTGGTACTGGCTTCTTGGTTATTCCCAAGTTTGCATTGTAAAATGCCTCAATAGTCCCAATATCCTCCCAGTAACCATCGTATAGGTAAGCTTGCACCTGTCAAAGACAGTAGCAGTATAAGCAAACAAAATAAAACCAAGTGAAGTTCCTACAAAGAAGACAAATAAGTTCTCAAAAGATGATGTAACTTCAATTCTGGATGAATAGAACATTTATGCTCACAAAACTACTGTATTGTTTTCCTTCGGATTTTACTAAAAAATGGGAGGGGTTTCCCCTTGTTTGCAAAATTAAAGTTACATCACTGAGCTGGATATAATTAAAATAGCAGGCACTACATGCATCAAGAGCGTAACATACCCTCATTCCAATTTCTGTTGCACCAGGAATAACCTCACTTCCAAAGTCATTAGCAGAAGGAAAATTTTCACGGAGAAGCCGAAGCATCGCATCTTTGCTAAAAACATAGATCCCCATGCTAGCGATATAAGGCAATTCCTTAGCCCTCTCAGTATCAAGGCCCAGTATGGTGGTATCAACCTACAAGATTATAACATGTTAACTGAAAATGACAAACTGCAGTCTGCAGAAACATATATGCTTTCAACTGCTCAAGTTGTATGTATAAAATCAGATGGGGGAAATGCTCCGCATGTGCATACCATCATTGATTTCAGCTTCTCTCCTTTTGGTTTTTCTGCAAACTCAGTAATTCTTCCTTCATCATCAATTTTCATAAGGCCAAATGCAGTTGCACGTTGCTCATCCATTGGCAGGGCAGCCACAGTTATATCAGCATCTGTTTCTCTGTGTGCTTGAATGAATTTTTGGTAGTCCATACGGTACAGGTGATCTCCAGCAAGAATAAGGAACTCCATTACATTGTGTTCCTCAAACAGCCACAAGTACTGTCGCACGGCATCTGCGGTGCCCTGATTTGGGAAAAAGCAAGAGAATCAAAACACTAATTGTCTAATTCATGAAATGGCTTTGGGTATATCAACATGAAAAGACCATAGTATGGCAGGGGCTCAGGGTATTTGCAGCATTGTTATGCGTCATTTTGAACTTTATTTTTCAAGTCCAAGGAAGGTACCAGACCCAGCAAAAGCTCATGAACACTGCTGAAAGTTCTGTTTGTTTTTTCATCAGGGACAACAGGGGGGCAAAGAGCCCAGCCCACCTGAATTTTCATTCAATCAAAAAACAACACACAAGGTGAAAGTTCTGCTTTAAGAACAATATGTTTTTAAATGGTTAATTCCGCTTAATGTCAACTTTCACATGTGACAGAAGTACAACAGAGTGCAAACTGCGAATAACACATGAATTTCGTTTGATTAAATGATACGTTCATATCAATTATTTCTCCCCTACTCTATGCAGATTTACTACAGGCCACATTATACATTGCCACTTCATTTTATTTTCTTTTGAAGTTAAAAGTTTGTGACCTTCCTGGTATAAATTTTTCAGAAGATAACTAATAACCCAAGATTGATAGATCGAACATGAATAGCCCAACGTACCTGAAACCAGTTTGGATTCTCCGGACTCTGCTGTGCAGCAAGAACTTCGACGAACCCCTCATTCTTGTACCCACTAATGTTGTTCCCGTAGGCCCTCGAGAGGTGGCGGTTGAGCGACGCGGAGTTGAACTGCGTGAGGACATAGATCTTGGACACGTTGCTGTTGAGGCAGTTGCTGACCGGGATATCTATGAGCCTGTAGTTGGCGCCGAGCGGCACGGCAGGCTTGGCCCTCTTCTTTGTCAGCGGGTACAGCCTTGTCCCGGCGCCACCACCAAGGATGATCCCAAGGACACTCTGCAGTGATAAATGGTTCGCATAAACTGGATGTGGTATGACAAGAATCATGTCAAAACATTCCAAACATTAACTGTTAAGAACAGATGGTGCTGCTCTGACACCCCAGGTTCTACGCTTGTACTAGTCTTGTACCACATTTTTTTATAAATTAAACTGCAAATTAGTGCAGTGGTACAAATCTTGAGATCTTGATACGAGTAGGAGTACTTTAAATGACATAATGCAAGGCATGGACAAAATAATTCTATGCGCCCCACCAACGATCATTCCTGGATCATATACGGAGCAGCCGTCAGAACCATCTCGAAATCGAGATACCGAGTAAAAAAAAACATTCCTACGTAGAAATCGAAATCACCCACAAATGCATCGATTAATTAAACTAACCGCGCCGCGTCGAATTCCCAGAAGTTATCTCTTCGAGATCCCAACTGGGCACACGAACCCGCGCCAAGAAAAAGGCTCTATCCTTTTCCCAACGTCATGGTAATCACGAAACGAAAGGGACGGCTAAAAGTCGCTTCAAGTAGTAGTAGGATGGAAGGAAAGCCATTTTGATCGGCGAGATCGGGGGCGCACCGTGCTGGCGTCCGGATCGAGGCACGTCTGGGAGTTCCGGGAGTCGGACACGGCCCGGGGCGAGAACAAGGCCCGCATCCGCCGCCCGCCGGCCGCGCTACGGCGACGGCCCTGCAGGCCACCGCCGGAGGGAGAGAATGCGGCGGCCGCCTGCCACGCCGGGATCGGGGCGCTGTACGTGGCGGCCGTCGCGCCCATCGCCGTCGCCATAGTGTATCGGGGAGAGGCGGACAGAGAGTGATGTGGCGGTGGCACAGACAGCGACGGAGGGCGGTGGGACTGCGCAACGCACGTACTGCCGTGGAGTAGTGTGTTTGGATCCTTCTTATTTTCAGCGGCTGTGAGAATTTTCAGTTTCTTTTTCGGATTTCTTTCGGTGTGTCACCCCACTCCGCGCCGCGGTACAGTGCAGGGCATGGTTTGTCTGGATTTATAGCCGAACTGGTTGTGTTTCTCCATGTGATGTGGGGCCCACTGGACGAGATGACTGGAATGCCCTGGGATTTGCTGGGTTCAACTGACGGCTGTGCTCGCGCACACGTGCCGAATTTCACACTCTCCTCCTCTCTCTCCATGGAGGGTCTAAGGGTTTTTTTTTTTTTTTTGAAGCAGAGGGCTACTCCCTCCTACCCCCAAACAATTTGGTCAAAAGGTCAATTATTTCTTAGTTTAACCAAATACATAGAAATAAGTCACAACTACAAGAGTGAATAAATACATTGTGAAAATAAATTTTATGGTGAATGAACTGATATTGATTTGATAAATAAATCTTCATAGTTTTCTATATATAATTGGTCAAACTTAGAATGCGTTAACTTTTTTTACTCAACTTACACGCCCAGCTAGGGCCGATGAAGGCTGCCGCACACCAGCGGCAACCGGCTCCACGCGAGACCGGGGGGTGGGGGGGGGGGAGGGGAGGGGGGACTCCATCGGGTCGGGCCGCACCGCCCTACCATCCCCATCCTCCACGCCGAGCCTCCCGCGAGCGGCGGCCGCCCTCCGCGCTAGCTCCGGCGCAAAGGAACCGCCATGCCAGGAAGACGGTGCCTCGTTCGACGCCACCCCGGTTCCCGCCGAGCCCGGCGCCGCCTGGGGAGGAGGGGAAGGCACCCTCCACGCAAGACATTCCCGCATCGGCGTCTGTCGCGTCGGAGGCGCATCCACGGCCCGGGGCCTGAGCTGATTTCACAGGTCCACCGGCGGATTCCACCGCTGCTTGCAGTCCTTTGTGTGGTGCCCGGGATTCTTACACTTGAGGCAAGCCGTCTCGCCGGTGCGGTCTCTGGAGATGTGGCCGGGCTGGACCTCGTCGCGGATGATGAGCGGGGGAAGCCGTCGACGCCGCTTGTTGCCACCTCCGCCATGCAGCCAAGCCCTTGGCGCCAGAGGGGGAGAGGGGCCATCTCTGAGACGCACCAGGGGAGCAGGGCGCCCAACAAGCGGAGCCGTGTTCCACGCCACGTCCAGCGCCGGCGAGGGAGAGCGCAGTGGGCATCGGCGGTGACCCGCTCCTCAAGACCTCGCAGTAGGAGCGGTAGGAGGCTGCATCTTCGTCATAGGAGAAGTCGGCCCAGCGACGGGAGCCCCGCGAGTCAACCGAGGGGGTGTCCATGGCCGCCGCTCGGGGGTGGAGAGCAGGGGGAGGAGGTGAGAGGGGGGTGGCCGGAGTGGTCACCGGCGGGGGAGGGGGGGGGTGGACGCCGCTGCCGCAGTGGCAGACGACGGCTCTCTCTCTCACGCTACCCTAACCGGCTTCACCAGAAGGTAATATCTATCACATGGTTAACTCAATTAAATACAATCTTCTGTTCGCCTTGGTCAGTGCGTTCCATGCCACATGATCTCTCGATCGGTAGATTAGATAGGGTATATATAATTTTAGAATTAGATAAAATCTTGTACCGCCAAACAAATTCGAGGCAAATAGCAAAGTTTTATAACCATTCAAATCATATTGCTTCTGTTCTGAAATCGGATGCCCATCAACCATTCCATGTGTTGCTCACCCGTGAGTCTTTAGTATTGCTGAAGTAATCAAGGTAGTGGGCATAACTAATAGGGATCCACACAACACTCGTTGTGCTAATCCTCAAGTACATCAAGCCTGCACAACAATGGTTAGCTAAACCCTACTAGATATTTAGATGCAACACACATCAAGTATACCTTCAAAGCATCTGTACAATGTGGATTATAGCGAAATAAAATCATAAATATGAAGAAGAAGCAATGTGAAGATTTTAGAACATGAAGGGAACGAGCTGCTAACACTTCAATTTTGAAGCGACGGCGGATGTCAACTGCCAGATTTTCACGTTGCCTTGTGGCAACTCCCGGTTGGTCCGCTGGTGCAAACATTCCTAGTTAGTGGCATCCATAAAAATATATTTATTCAAGGTATCGGGAAAGTTCATAAAGACAAAAGACGATACAATTGGTGACTGCCTATAGAGCATGCCACCTTCGCAACATTCAGGCATAGCACGCCTGGACTCCGGCAGACGTCGGTATGGACCAAACAACACAGAAACAAATCGATGGGCACCATCCAGAACATGGCAAACAGCATGCGTAAAACACTGATAAAATCGGAGAGACCCCCATGCCTGCATTCTAGGCATCGACCTGGCCGGCATCAGCCTGGTCGAAGGCGTCGACGACACGGAAGGCGCTCCTGCTCTTGATGACGACGTCGTACATATGCGTAGACCGGACGTCGGCGAAGTCCTTGGGGAGGGAGATGAGGTCGACGGTGTCGCTCTTCTGGTACCGGCACATGTCCGGGTCGTCGTAGTTGCGCTCCCACCCCAGCTCCGTCAGTTTCGCCTCCAGGACCTCGTGGGAGCGCATGGTCTCCCCGCTCGCAACGTGCAGTAGTGCCTTCCTCTTCTGCTCGGACCCCGACGGGTTCTCCGCCAGACGTACCACTCCGTTCTTGAACACCCACACACCGTGCAGCAGAACTTAATGGTTCTACGAACGATTTCCATGGGCAACGGCTAGTTAATTAGCTTGGTCTCTTTGCATTTTGCCCAGGCTCTCCAATCTGGCTAGCTCCGCCACTGCCCACACACCAGACATGATGGCTCGCTAGGGGAGAGAGAGATTTGAGGAGTGGGATGGATGATTGTTACTAGTAGGTGGATGGAGCGAGAGAGAGGTCAAGGGCCGTATTTATAGACCAGTCAGTGGCTGGAGACTTAAGCTGGCATATCCCTCCGTTCAATATTAGAAGACGGGAATAAACGTTTTAGTCGTGTAACAGCTCGACCACGATTCCGCAACTTCTTCTTGCTAATGGGTGCGGTGTACATCTTGTTTTCTTACCTGCGAGTTGAACAATGCGGCCCTTTGCTAGTTGGTAGTTTTTTTTTTTTGAGGGGTTTCTAGTTGCTAGCTAATACCTGTAGCATGTGAGGGTAGACCTGCAGCCACCTGATGAAATTTTTTATGGGATTTAGACACACTAAACAATTTATATTTAATTCCTAGAGACACATGCTGCCATTGCTACTCGGGTTTCATAGCATTGGTACCCTCGGGTTGCTATCCAACAACCATCCTCAAACGTTATTAGTGGTAGCATGTCTACGCCCATGTGCATGATTTTTTTCTTTTTTCTTTTTTTGAAACACACTATAACGGAAGCGCTCACATACACGCGTATACACTCATCCCTATAAATGCATGCACGCACACCCTACTCCTACTAGCAACTCCGAAAGACTGAGCTGACGGATCAAGTCTTAAGATTACGAACTCACCGCGGACACCTCGCTGTCGATGGAACGTCGCCTCCCACTAAGTTGTTTCGCTTTTCTGCTGCTACTTTCCTATGCATGGCATACCTATAGCTTTATCCAACGAAGAGATAAGAAACACTCTAAACAAGCAACTGAGCGAAAATATCAAAACATAACGTACTTTTAATCAGCCTCGAATTACTTGAGAAGGAAAATACATGTATGTTAAAATATGATTTACCCGTCAATGAGGTGCTTAGGATAACTAATCAGGTCTGATGGTGATGGTGTATACCACATAAGTGGGAGAGAACATGCTAAAGATATAATATACGTGCATGAGCTGAACATGCATCATTATCAAGTTTGTCAATGAGGTGCTTAGGATAACTAATCAGGTATGATGGTGATGGTGTATACCACATAAGCGCGAGAGAACATGCTAAGATATAATATACATGCATGAGCTGAACATGCATCTTTATCAAGTTTATCTTTGCTAGCTTTTGCAGAATTAATTCCTATATGATTAGCTAGTGCAGACATGATGGCGCGTATATATACCCACCTATATGATTAGCTAGTGAGGACATGATGGAGATGGTATATATCCACATAAGTGGGAGAGAACATGCTAAGATATAATATACGTGCATGAGAAGAACATGCATCATTATCAAGTTTATCTTTGCTAGCCTTTCCATAATAAATTCCTATATATGATTAGCTAGTGCGGGTACCACGGATTTATTTAGTGAAGTCGGGAAGGTTGGTCGGGTAAAAGAAACTTTCTGGTGTTATAAGTTACTTCTTTTAGGTAAAAAATAAGGTCTTCTTAATGGAGCACAATAAAGCACAGGGTCTGAATGAATTTCCAGCTGAGTTTTATCAGCATTTTTGGGAGTTAATCAAAACGGATTTTCTAGAGTTGTTTCAGGATTTGCATGGTGGACAACTGGAGTTATTTCGCCTAAATTTCCGGGAGATAATTTTGTTGCCTAAGGTTAGCAAAGCAGAAAATATACAACAATATAGACCTATCTGCCTCCTTAACGTCAGGTTCAAAATGTTCATCAAAACGGAAATTATAAGGCTAAATACGATTGCGGATCACGTGGTTCAATCGACTCTGACTGCGTTTATGTAGGGAACTAACATCCTTGATGGGGTTGTCGTCCTACATGAAGCAGTCCATGAGTTACATCGAAAAAAAGAATGGAATGATCTTAAAGATCAACTTCGAGAAGACTTATGATAAAGTCAAGTGGTCCTTTCTTCACCAAACCCTCAGAATGAAAGGTCTTTCTGAGGAGTACCCTTCGTTAATCCATAACTTTGTTTTAGGAGGAAGTGTCGCTATCAAAGTCAACGATGACATTGGTTCATACTTTCAGACAGAAAAAGGGGTTAGGCAAGGCGACTCATTATCACCTATATTATTTAATATAGTCGCTGATATGTTAGCCATAATTAATGAGCGGGCCAAACTTAAGGGTCAGATTGAAGGGGTTGTATATCCTTTAATATGCAGACGATACAATTCTTTTTATGGATCATGACTTGGAAAAATCTACGAAGCTGAAAATGATTCTTTCAGCATCCGAACAACTTTCCGGTCTAAAGATAAATTATCATAAAAGAGAATTGTTTTGTTTTGGTGACGCTCAGGATGATGCTAACCTGTACGCTGAGCTTTTTGGATGTGGCCAGGGTCACTTTCTAATTAGCAATCTAAGCATTCCGATTCATTTCAGGAGGCTTACGATTTACCAATGAAAATATGTTAAGGAAAGACTGCAAGCGAGGTTGAGTAGTTGAAAAGGCAAACTACTATCCCTGGGTGGACGTTTGGTTCTCATTAATTCAGTCCTAAGTACTATTGTACTGTATATGATTTCCTTCTTCCAACTATCAAAAGGAGTCTTGCATAGATTAGATTATTTTTTATCAAGATTTTTTTGGCAAGAGGATGGTGAAAAGAAGAAATACCGATTGGCTAAATGTGATGTAGTGTGCCGCCCTAAGGATCATGGTGGTCTAGGGATTCATGACCTGGAGCTCAAGAATAGAGCCCTTCTCGGTAAATGATTGTTTAAACTTTTTACTGAAGAAGGGATTTGGCAAACTATCCTTAGGAGGATGTACATAGGCTCTAAGGAGGATTCTCGGATTTCATGGAAATCAGGGGACTCCCATTTTTGGGCTGGACTAATGGCAACAAAGAAATTCTTCCCATTGGGTTCATTGTCCATTAAAGATGGTTCAGAGATAAGATTCTGGAAGGATAAGTGGTTAGGTAATAACACACTCTGAGAACAATATCCAGCTTTGTACAATACAGTACTTGGACGACACAAAAGTGATACTATTGTTACGGTGTTGGAAAGTTTCCCACCGAATGTGACGTTTAGGAGAGACCTAATTGGTCCCCTCCTCTTAACCTAGAATGAACTACTTCAGAGTTTGTTGGTAGTGAATCTGACAGAGGGGGTTGACGAGTTTCGATAGAATTTACACTCAAATGGTAAATTTTCGGTTATCTCAATGTATGAAGCGATGCTACAACCTGATAGGCCAATGGATAACAATAAGAAAATTTGTAAGATGAAGGTTCCACACAAAAAATAAGGTTTTTGCGTGGTATCTTCGTCGAGGGGTAATATTAACAAAATATAACCTTGCAAAACGCAATTGGCATGGTAGTGGACAATGTGTCTTCTGTCATAAAGATGAGACAATTAAACACTTTCAATTCGACTATGATATTGCTAGTTCTACATGGTCAATCATTCAGATAGGTTCTACCATATATCCACCAATGAGCGTTGCCAATATTTTTTGGCAATTGGCTTAACGGTGTGGATAAAAAGTTTAAAAGACTTACTAGGGTGGCAACGCTTGCCGTTATTTGTCGTTGTGGCTATGTAGAAATGAAATGTTTTTAATGATAAAAATTGTTCTCTCATGCAGATTATGTTCATGACTACGGTTATACCCCGTACTTGGGTACCGCCGCAGCGTGCGGAACACCGGGACCTATTTTGGAGGTATGTACCAGACTGGGGGATACGGCGAGGGACTTTTTATCCCAGCGGGATGACAGAATAATTTGCGGATCGGTCCTCCACCACCATAGGCGTTTTTTACTTTGTTTTGTAATTCATCTTACTCTTGTTTGATTTTTTTTGGTTGTGTGCATCTCAGTTATACAGAGGGTGTAATATTTATTATAAGTAATAAAATCTTCCTTTATAAAAAACATTTGCTTCTTTCCAAATTGATTAATCTAATAGGCAAAAAGGTACACGTGAAATTAATCTCGGCCAATATCTCCATGTAAGAGGGCTTAAGTTATGGCTACTTAAAAAGAATACGGAAATTATATTTAATTCGGAGAACAATAAGTGTTTTTGACAATTTTCAAAAATAGCGAGGCATCGTTTAAGTCTAAGACAATAGGAGCATGTCGGCCTGACCTTAGACGGTTATGACCTCGTCGTACTACACATGGCCTATCAGCGTGTCATCCTTGGACCCATATATTCCAGCCGGCTTCACAAAAGGGATTAGCACTGATTAGCCTTGCCGGATATGATAGGTGCATGCATTTCACAATTTCTCTCCCTCACACCATGTTCTGCCACCCTCCCCAGCCACTTTTTCCCCCATTTCTTGTTTTCTCGTCCTATAAAACCCCACCCCACATGTTCCGTGTATTCAATCGAAGAAGTACGTATGATGGTTCAAGTCGTTCTTTCAACGCAACTATGTCGTGGTGTATTCTATATAATGCCGCAAAAGGGAGTGTGGGTAATACAAGCGAGGGAAGAGAGCGAGTGTGCTTCCAGGAACTAATTGGTATCCGTAGCAACCTAGTTGAGTTGGGTAAATATTTAGCCTAGTCCAACCTCCCGGAGAGGACCTGAGAGGAAATTCGTGAAGAACTTCCAAGGTTGCGTGGAAGGTGGAACCGAGTATATGAGCTCAAAAAATTTAAGGCGGGGCTTCGGAACTTCCCTCTGAAACCCGAGTAAAAAATAATATATTTTCCACGGGAGGAATATGTGTTTCACGTTCAGCTACTCGATTTTAGAATTTATATTATATAGAATATGGTGTCATCGTTTTAATATTTTCTTCCCTCTGCTATTCCGAATGTGCAAAATTATCCTGACGACTTAGAGTTTCTGAACAAAGAGATCCCAAACTTTGGGTGGATGTGCATAATGTTCGGTGCATGTTCTAACGGGCGTCCACAATCTACGGTCTATGTTGATTCATTGAAGAGGGCTATACCAAAGACGAAGACGGGTGGATCATCGAAGAAAGTAGCTCAAGAGAATGGTGATGATGATTTCATGCCTCCTAGACGAGGGAATGTTAGGCCCAAGTGTAAGAGCGTTGAAGCATCAAAGGACGTTGCTGATGAGAATAGTGACGATGATTTCATGCCTACGAAACGAGGCCACTATTATTGAGTAGTCGTTGTATTATTTCAAGTTGTAAATGTGTGTTAATTCATTTGTATCTTAATTTTATGTTTTACGTGTAATTTTAAATGTTTGTTTAATATCAATCACTAATATGTCTCATAAATTGGTAGGCACTAATATGTCTCAAATACAGGTAGTAATATGTCTGTCACAAACATATAATAGACATATGTCTCATGCATAGGTAATAATATCTCTATCACAAACACATAGTACATAGTCAGGTCTCTAGCGGTAGAGAGAAGCGTGAGCATGGGCGACGTCTCGTAGCTCGATCCGGCGGTGTATTAGGCGGCGTCCATCCTAACCTATGTCGTGGCCTAACATTAAGAGCATGAATCTCGGAACCATTGATTTTGGAGAAAATAAATGGAAATGGTTAGTCCTATTGCAAGAATACTATACTTTTCACAAAGAATATTACACTTTTTATAATAGAATTCTCATATTTTATTATGAGAATTCTATTATGAAAAGTTCATTGATCATTGATAGAAAAATAATACTTAGCACATAGTAAGTATACCAAAGCTTTTATTCCATATAGCAGATATTAGAGGGGATTGTTCTAAAAATATTTTGTTGAGTAATTCGAAAAAGAAAAGTACATTAATTAATTAATTAACCTAAATTATTCATATTAAACAACTGAAATTATTTTTTATAGGTCAATTTAGATAATTTCAAAACCTTATTATTTGTTTGTTTGTTGCCCAGAAAAACCATTTGGTTTTGGATGCTCATTGCCACTGGAAAATGATTTTGATTTTGGTAAAGAATAAGCGTGTACTATGGAAAATTAAATCTTTTTCTTCCAAATGTTTTTACGAATACGCTTTTTTGACACTGAAGTAAGTTTTTTTGGAACTGTCATTTAAAAAGGAAATTACTTTTTTCTAGCTATATGTGAAAGACATCTATTGCTGCAAATAAATTCTGAGTTATTTTTTACATAAATTCTTGTCTAATCTGGATAAGACAAGATTTTTTAAATATTCGTATATACTTTAAACTTTCATTTCAATAATATAGAATATAGAAAGTTTTCCCGTTTAAATCTATTTATAGATATTTATATATCAAGTATACTTCATATATAGATATATGGTACGGAAGCCTATCCCTTATATAAAATAAAACGGGTGAATAAAAAGAAGGTAAAATGCAAATAGTTAATTAAGTTCAGAATGGTATTCCATAATTGAGTTCCAATCAAAACAAAAAATATGGAGTCTCTTAAACAAGGCATTCTAAAACTTAGATAACTATAGTCATTATGATTTCAGTTTTATATGAAGTAATGACTATTTTATAATTTTTTATAAACATGGGTTTTATTTTTATTGGAATTCAATTAATCAGTTACGAAATAACGATGGGTCATACTGTGTATCCGGTGTGGGCACTGGTGGACGAGTGACATATACTGGTGGAGGAGTGTCATAGATGTTTATCCAGGTGTTGTGGTGCAACGTGGGATCCTCTTGATATCTCTCCCGCGCTGATCTGGAGGATCATGCCGGCTGGAACGTAAGTACCGGAAAAATACGTATTCCCGATTGGGATTGCAAATAATATATGTGAATATGCATACTGTGCATGTGGGTGTGGCTGAAACGGGAAGCCCGTTGTAGGACCCTGCTGCTCTGGGTGTGGCTGAAACGCCAAACCCGACGTGGGACTCTGTTGTGTTGTGGCTGTAACACGTACCCCTACTGGTGCTGCTACGCCGAACCTCCATCCTGGTAAGGAGGGTGTGTCCTGGACGTCTGTTGCGGTGCTAGTTGTGGTCGTGGCTGATGTCGGTGCTGCAGCGGGGGTTCTTGCTGGTGCGTGGAGGGATGCGGCTGTTGTTGGTGCATGGAGGGATGCGACTACTGCTGGTGCTGGTCTACATTGCAAAATTTTAAAATTTTGTTCTACGTAGTCCGCCAAGATCACTATGCAGATAATGATGCATTCACATACATGCATCGATCAAGATCATGACTCACCGACATCGAACTCGATGTAGTCGTAGAAGAGTTCTGAACAATCGTATATCCTCACAACTAGGGCTAGTTGTAAGGATGTCGCTAAGCTTCCCTCATCAAGGATCACACGTGTAATCCCTGTTATGATGTGCATGTGTCCGCTCCACCGTCCAGGCATTGGCACCGACGAAGAGAGACAACCTTTCGGCCTTGCTAATTGGTAGCACTAATCGACTGCGATTAGAGCTATATGATTCTGGATGTTTCTCAATACATGAGAGAGAATAGTAATTAGAGATATGTCTAATCGGGAGAGGACACCTCAAAAACCTAATTAGAAGAAGGCTTAATCCAATTAAAGGGGCTCTAATTAGACCCTCTAATTCTACTAGAGAGAGAGAGGCTTGAGAGACAATTGTTCTCAATGTTGTGTTTTGACTCAAGCATTGGGGTCCTTTTTATAGTTGGAGGGGAGGGGGTCTGCCTTGGGGGGAGGAGTCCCACTCTAGCTAGGAGGGGGTTTGGCCACACCATTGAGGTGTCCGCAACCCTCTCCTAGTGGGAGTCTGATTGTACTCCCCTTTCGGGAGTCCAGCTCCACCTCTCCCCATTTCCCGTTTTTCCTTTTTGTTTTGTTTTTCCCTTAAAAATATTAAATTCTTAGGAAGGTTCCATGTGCCATGTTTAGAGGTCCTGGGATCACATGCCACCCCCACCAAGCGGTGCGGCCATGGGGGCAATTCTGCCCCCTCCGACACTCCCCCCCTCTCGGTTTTTGCACGAAACTCTTCCGGAACCTTATGAACCTTATATATAAAATCATCGAACTTATCTACTGATGCTAGGAACATATTTCTAACATCCTGGGACATCTCATGTCCTCCATTATCTCTCATATAAAATCTGTCTGACACAACAATATTTCTCCCTTATAGTAACTTCCCCTAAACCTTTCCGATTGACACCAGAATTGTTTTCGTGACACGAAATCTAACATTCATAAAACCAATAAAAACAAATTTATTCTCTCAATTAAAGGTTAGAACTTATTAAGCGTGTGACCCATAATGGCTCGATAACACACAGACATGTGATGTTGGTACATATCAAACACACACCCGTTGGGATTCCCCAAGAGGAAGGAATAATATAGCGTAGAAGTAATTTACCTTAGTTAAAAAACGAAGTTATCAATCCATTAGGACTCCAATGCTCTCAGTAGGTTGCTTGCTATCTGGCGCTTCAACAAACGTGGATCTGCACACAAAGCATAAAATATCTCTTACTCCCAACTTTCCAGGAAGTTATTCATCTTCCCGTCTTGCTGTGAACTAGAGAATTAATAATATTGAATGTTTCGAGATGATTAAAATGAAACGTACCAGCGAGGAAGTGATAATTAAAAGAAAGTAAATGAGTTTGTCATATTTTAACTAGTGGTGTCTCTCCTAAGAACAATAAACATGTTGGGTAAACAAATTATAGATGGGCAATTGACAAATCATGAACGCATAACAATGATATTATGACAAGATATAGTTCACGAGTTCTAATCATGTAGGCATTACGTTAAGCTAAATAGACTGCCATCTGACAGCATCTATTACTAAAAGTTCATCTCGAGAAAGATATCCAGCAAATCCATCTCGTATTAAGTTGTAGCAACAAAGTGATTGCTTTGTGTACAACAAACAAATGCATTAAGATCAATACAAGATGTAAGCAGTAATTATCATCCGTAAATAAGAACATGGTTGTTTTATCCCTAGTGGCAACAACACATCCTCCTCCATGCATGTTTTTGTCACTGAAGCGTAGGAGCAAATGAGACATGAATCCACTATCTAGCATATAAACTCTCTCCTGGAGATGCATACAATAACTTGGCCAAAGCAATCATACATACCGGAGAGCATTCCAAAAACAAGATTGAAACTCTCTAAAGATATAAGTGGAACATCTCATATAGACATGAACAAAATAATCATAATCTCATGGTTCATCGGATCCCAGCAAACATAACATGTAGCAATTACATAATAACAATCTTGATCATGTTAGGCAGCTCACAAGATCTAAACATGGTGGCACAAGGTGGAGAGAACACCATCTAACTACTGCTATGGAATTGTAGTCCAGGGATGAACTACTTGCGCATCATCGGGGAGGCAGACATGGTGATGAAGAAGCCTCCGGTAACGATTCGTCCCTACGACATGGTGCTAGAGCAGCCCCTAGATTGTACTTTTGAGGTGACGGTGCTTCTTTATCTATTTCATGGAAAATTTCTCCGTTTCCGACGTTTTTAGGGTAAAGGACAATTTATAGGCGAAGAGGTGGTGTCAGGGGATGCCCAGGGCCATGATGATCCACAAGTATAGGGGGTCGCAACAGTCTTCGAGGGAAGTAAAATCCAAATTTATTGATTCGACACAAGGGGAGCCAAAGAATATTTGTGAGCCTTAACAAGCGAGTTGTCAATTCACCTGCACCTGAAAGTACTTTTGTTCGCAGTGGTTTATCAGTAGTAACAGTTTTATAGTAGCCGCAGTAGTGAAATAATAGCAGAAGTGGAATGAAAATAGCAGCAATAGTGTTTCAAGTAAACAGTGGAATTAAATATTTTAGGCATAGGGATGGATGAACGGGCGTTGCATGGATAAGATAGTTCATATAATGATCAAGTCATGGGCATTTCAGATAAATATGATAAAGCATCCGAGCACTAAGTAACCATAGGCATTTGTTCCGTAAATAGTCATACGTGCTCGTAATGAGAACTTGCACACCATCTTTTGTCCTACCAGCCCGTTTTCAGCGGGGCCTCAAGGGAACTACTGGTAATTAAGGTGTTCCTTTTAATAGAACACCGGAGCAAAGCATTAACACTCTGTGAACACATGTGATCCTCACATCACAGCCAACCCCTCTGGTTGTGTAGCGTTCCCACATTTAAATAATGTAAGGACACCTGTGTTATTGTGCTAGTCCCTGGATCAATTGCTAGCACCACAGTACAAAATGAAATACCATGCAAATGCATCAAATTCTATTACATCGCATGATCCAGTCTTTACAAAATAGGATTACAACTTGCATAGTCTTAGAAGACTAGCAGAAAACAAAGAAATACAGCGGAAAATATCTTACAACATTGAGCCCATCTTCTTCATGTGCCACAGGCAAAACATGTTGGCGATAGTCTCGAGATCCTAAACGAAATCCTCACTCGTCTTCAGAATCAACTACAATATGGAATATGCAGCCACAAGGGAGTCAATACAATTTAATGTATTGGCAAGCAACACTATGGTGGATATAAATGGCAAGACTAATACTACATGGTTATTTGGCTGAGTGGAGTTTTGGCTAAGTTTGCATAAAGCCAGTTTTCTCCTATCTTTTATCATAAAACAATTTCATCTATAACAGGTATCACTGATAGAAACCCGTGAACCTTAACTAAATTAAGGAGTACCTCTGATAGAAATCAGGGTAAACTCCTACCCTTGTTCACCCATCAAAATTTTATTATGAAGTTGGCATGATGAGATTCTTCCGTCATTCCTTGTCTAGCTGCTCAAATTGTCCATGACCGGGGACACGGCTAAGATCTTAGTTTGTTGACTCTGCAGAGTTTGTGCACTTTCACCTTTAGACTCAAATCAGCCCAAACATCCTATACTCCCTGAGTGCATTAAGGAAAGGAGAAGATTGAGACGAGATCTTTCAGAAGAAATTCCACCACCGTCAGGCTTGACCCGTTCCAACCTATACCCCCCTACATCTGCTGGTCAAGCACTGGTGAGTTCATTCAACTTAGTCGATCAAGACAGAGCCCATATGACTGAAGGTTGCACGGGAAGCTACTAAACTTAGAGGGACATGGTAATCTCTTTGTTCCTGGGTGGCCATCCTCAAGTGACAACCTCAAGTGGAATAACCCTTAGACAAGGGCCCTGAGGAAACACTCAACATAAACCAGTCTTACCACTTCCACCCAGGTGTTTCATTAAACATAGTAGTTTTATCCTCAACATCTAAATAAAACATTTGAAGAGCATAGCAATTCTACTAAGTTCAATGTCTTCTATACTAGCAGGATAAAAGGATGGCTACACACTACTTGGGATATTAGCATATCATATCACTTAGATAAATTTCCTACCATGCATACTACTCAAAACTCTAGTAATGCATAATGAAAATAATAGGTAGTTGATGGTGTGTTACTTTCCTTGATGAAGTTGGTGAAGAATTCACACTCTTCACAAAAGATCGTTGCTCTCCGTACAATCTATTCATTGAAAACACAATAACAAAATAAACAAGCATCCTAGCAAACAAACATACAAGTGTAGAAAACATACAGACCAACTAACATATCCAAAAGGGGTTTAACCAAGTTGGCTAGTACAAGGTCAAGGTTTTAGTTCAATACTTGTTAAGGGGTTTCCAAGAGTTAACTAAGGATGTCTAGGTTGAGTTTGTAGTGATCTAACTTTACTATAATCATACTTGTCGAGGAAGTTCCAAGAGTTCACCAAGGTGAACTCACTATTTCAACTAAAGTAACACATAATAATGTGTAACACTTGGTCATTTTCAACAGGACATTTGAGTGATCTAAGTTAGTATTTCCATTTGGGGTTAAGGTAGGTCTAGGTTCAACTAAATTCATAACCATAGAGAGAACAAGGTAAGTCTTGGGATTTTCCATTTGGGTCAATGGTTGGACAAAAACAACTTGTTGTTCTTCAACTTGTGTGAATGGCTCCAAGTCTTCATATGCTTGTCTTCTTAAAGATCATCTTCATGCTTCTATTGTAGTCTTGCTCCTTGGATGGATTCTTCTCTTGGTCTTGATAAATTCTTCATGGCTTTCACTTCACTAATTGGTTTGGGTATGGTATGGGCACAAATATCACTAAGTCAAAGAGAAAGAAAAAAATAGGAAGAAAGATAGAAAGAGAGAGGGAGATGTTTTCTTCTGAATTTCTCCACACTTGTACTTCTTGAGTTGCTTCTAGTTGCTGTGGAGTCGAAGTCTTCTCTTCAAAACTTCTTCATTGATTTTCCTTGTAGCTCTTCATGTTGCCACCAAGTTGAAGATGGAGTTCCTTCTTGTGGTTGAGTCTTGTCTTCCATTTTGCTAACTTGATGGATTCCTGAAGCAAGAATAGGGGAATGGAGGAGTAGATAGAAAGCAAAGGTACTAGTGTCTAAGGTTTACCACTTGGTCTTGTATGTGATTGACACATACTAGGGACTTTGTCTTGGCTCCAAAATAGCCATAACAACAAAGGTAAACAATGATAGAAACAACCCTAATGCTTAACCAACTAGGTGGACTACTAAGATGGAAGTTTGGCTAAAACAATACATGGTCATGGTCCAACGGTGTCCAAAATGGTTGGGAAAGGTTATTTTTGGTTCAAAAGCTACCAATATGAACAAAAATGCAAAAGGAACTATATTGAAATTATTTATAGAATTAAATCTATGTCAAAAATACTCAAATAGACAACTTAATTCTAAATTCAATTTTAGTTTGTTCAAAAATTATCTTGGGACAGAGGGTATGAAATTACACATCCTAAGGTTTCCAAATATATTTTATTTGCAATTTTTGGATTTATAGAATTTGAATTATACCAAAATTCATCAAACAAGTATATTTAAATTTGAACCAATTTAAGTGTATCAATTTTTAATTTGAACAGTGATAAAAGATTCTACACATTCTGGGGATTTCAAAAAGTACAAGTTTGCTAAATTTGGCATTATGATTAAAAAGATATGATGTTTCTAAGTTCTAGGGACTATTCTGCAATTTTACAGTTTTATTTTCATTCGAAATTAAAACCAGAGACAGGCTGGGCCGAATAGGTCTTATCTGTCGCGCAGGGAAACGGTTAGGGACTGGGCTTGGGCCGGTTTCACGCTGCGCCGAGCGGTGGACAAGCTATCGGCGCGCGGCTAACTAACGCTGATGTGGCGCACTGGGATTGGACGATACCGGTTCGGTAAGTTGGTCTAATCCTAGCGCTTGGATTAAAATCGAACGGTGAGGGACAAGGAGGAGTTCACCTGGCGGCGCGGTCTCGCCGGAATGGAGCGGGACAACGGCGATGCGGCTCGGGCTCGACGGCGATGACGTTCCGGGGGTTTTCTAGCACGACAGTGAGGAAGATTGTGTGCGGCGCGGAATGGAGAGCACGATGGGGACGACGGCGTGGGCGTGCGCATCCTCGGACGACGGCAGGGGGCGGACGGAGACGGAGAAGACCCCGTCGGCATGCAGACGTGCTCGGCGGCGTTGCTCCGGTGGTTCCTGCTCACGGTGGATGCGACGACGGTGATCAGCGTGACGGGGGGGAATCGATGGAGGATACTGCACGACCCGTGCTTCCTCAGGTGACGGCAAGGAGCGGACGGAGCCGTGCGCTCGTCGGAAATCTTCATACGTGGACGGCATCGACGAATCCCTGTGCCACAAAATTGAACAAGAGGCTCTTAAATGTCGCGGAGATAAGGAGAACCTAATGGGCTAGGTCTTGGCCACGGGGAACTACTCACCTCGCCGGAAACAACGAAATACTCCGGCGGCATTGATTAACTCCGGCGAAGGATTGTGGGCTCTTGGCTGCAGTATGACGGAAGGGATTAAGGGGGAATTGGAGATGGGAGTGTGGGCTATAAGGGGCGAGGATCGGGAGGAATTATTACGGCTTAATTCGCCCGCAATCAAGCGCGCAATCAAAGGGGCCGAAACGGGCGAAATTTCAGTTTCTGAGGTTGATGACGATGACGTCATCGCTGACCTCATTTTCCTTTTTTCTTTTCTTTTTATTTCCTGTTTTTAATATCTTTCAATATACAAGTCCAAAAGAGCTCAAACCAATTGCAAATTTTTTGTAAAAATAATATGTTTCACTTAGAAACATTCTGGTAAACTTTCAACATATTTCAAAAATCATAATTTGCAATTTATAAATAAACCTTTAATAGTACTTAATTTTATTTAAATTTGGAAAAATAATAAAATGATGCTTTTGATTAAATAAAATTTTAGAGACATTATAAATGTCAAATACTTTTTTTTGGAAGTCATTTTAAAACCATTTTCATATTTTAAAATTTTAGGATATGAAAGATTTATTAATATTAACTTAATGCTATGTTTAAAATAGAAAATTCAATAATTATCAAAGTGGCTTACAAAAATTCCACAACCCATAATATTGTTTTCGAAGTCCTCTTTTATGTTATTTTCAAAGCAATGCATTTTATTTTCACAACTTTATGTTTAAAACTTGGAATAACAACTAAAAGTTATTATTAAAATATTTTATTCTCACCAATTATTTTTGAGGCTTAGAACTTTATTAAGGGTTATAAATCTTTTGATTTTTGTTTCCAAAAACTATTTTCAAAGTAATATTTTAATTGAAAAATTTTCTGTAATAAAGTTTGCTAAAGGTAAAATGGTTTTCTTTATCTGAGAAAATTCATTTGAGAGGGTTTTAGGGTTTATGGAATAGAGGTATAATTGGATTGGTAAATTCAGTTTCATTGAAATATATATTGTTTTCTTTTGTTTATTGCATCTCATTTGTTTTTTTGTGACTTACTAAACATGAAAACAAAAAGTTTCAATTTTTAATGATTTTTGCATTTTCCAAAAACCAGGGATGTTACAGGTTGTCCCAATTTATGTCACTTTGGGGCCTTGGGTCCCGGACAATGATATGTGTAAACAACTTGGAGGTATGATCAGGAAGCAATAATTATCATCGTGATTCAATAACATGTTCAGATCTGAGATCATGGCACTCGGGCCCAAAGTGACAAGCATTAAGAATAACAAGTTGCAACAATATAAATAGTTATAATGGAAGATACTAGGCACTATGCCCTAACAATCACGGCATTATTACATGAACGATCTCATCCAATACCTACCATACCCTTCAGCCTAAAGCGGGGGAATTACTCACACATGAATGGGAGAAACATGGATGGTCGATGGAGAGGCATTGGTGATGACGATGGCGATGATCTCCTCCAATTCCCCGTCCCTGCAGGGTGCCGGAACGGAGTTTCTGATCCCCGAATCGAGGTTCGGGATGGCGGCGGTGCTCTATTGTGTTTCTATGGAATATGATGAACCCCCTCACTTTTTAGGGTTGAAGGCTATTTGTAGTCGAAAGGGGAGTCCGAGGGGGGCTCTGGGTGGCCCACACCCTATGCTGGCGCGGCCAAGGGGGGCATGCCAGGGGGTGTGGCCACCCTGTGGCTCTTCTCCTGGCCCCCTTCTGGCTCCGGGGGTCTTCCGGAGTGAAAACACCAATGGGGTCTTTTCTGGGCAATTTCCCGAAAGCTGTTTTTTTCTGCACAAAAATAAGACACCAAGGTAATTCTGCTGAAAATAGCGTTAGTCTGTGTTAGTTGTATTCAAAACACACAAGTTTAGAGGAAAACAATAAGAAAAGTATTCGGAAAAGGAGATACGTTTTTGACGTATCAGGCCACCAGGCGTCCATGAGGTGCGGCCCCACACCAGGCCGCGCCATGAGGTTGCCTGGTGCCTATGGGGCGCACCTTAAGTGTCGATTTCTAGGGAATAGATTCATGGCAGGGAGTGCCCTATCCCGGAGGTATAGAGCATGAGGTCTGTCTACTGGAGCCCAACCGGAGCCGGGAGGAGCATATGTTGGTGGACGAATTCATCATATTGTAGCGTGTGAGCAAGCCATGGCGCTTCACGTGGTGGAGGACTGCATCAAGACTTTGTGTGAAGACCGGGTGATGGTGCAAATCTTGCACTCGTTGGGAGACCCCCAAGAGGAAGGTATGATGAGCACAACAGCAGTTTTCCCTCAGTAAGAAACCAAGGTTTAATCGACCAGTAGGAGGAAGGAGTAACTTCAGAAGGTTGAAGCAGCTGAGATGGCAGGGCGCACTACCGGTTCAGAAGCAATGTTGAACCTACACACCACAATCAAATCACTTTGCCCCAGCGAAGCAGCGAGGTTGTCAATCTCACCGATTTTGCTGACCACAAAGAGGTTAAACGTATGGTGTGGAAAACAGTAGGAAAACAGTATGAAAAAAGTAGCAGCAGTATGAGAGCAGTGTGTGTATTATCAGTATGAGAAAATGGACCGGGGTCAATAGTTCACTAGTGGTGTCTCTCCGTGAAAGATAAATAATATGTGTGGTGAACAAATTACAGCTGGGCAATTGACAGAAATGAAGGCTGCACCGTAGTGCATATGCAAGACATAAAGATTACTATGTGATTCATGCGGGCATTACAACAAAATACATAGACCGTCATCCAACTACATCTATGACTAATAATCCACCCTCCGAATATCATCCGAACAAACATTGGGTATTAAGTTGCAAGCAACAGATTATCACAGTAAGCAAAGTGTGTAATGTAAACAATGTAAACTAGGTAAACACCGTTGTTTTCTCCCTAATGGCAACATCATATCCTCCATCCGTCACGTTTCTGTCACTCGAGCACGGATGCAAAGGAGGCATGAACCCACTATCGAGCATAAATACTCCCTGTTGGAGTTACTAGCATCTACTTGGCCAGAGCATCTACTAATAATGGAGAGCATGCAAGATCATAAATAACATAAACATGTAGATAACATGATAGATCGATAATCAGAAGATCATTCATCAGATCCCAGCAAACACAACATGTAGCATTACATAAAGATGATCTCGATCATGTGAGGCAGCTCACGAGATCTAAACATAAGGTACAAAGTGGAGAGAACAACCATCTAGCTACTGCTATGCACCCGTAGTCCAGGGATCAACTACTCACGCATCACTTCGGAGGCGGGCATGGTGGTGTAGACCCCTCCGGTGATGAATTTCCCTCCCAGCAGGGTGCCCGGGAGAGCTTCAGAACCCTCCCGATCTCGGGATGACGATGACGGTGCCCTCGTTTGTTTATCGGGACGAAGTGGTATATTTTTGGGACTCTGTGGAACCTTCTGGAATTCTAGGACCTCCGGACTTCGAATTTTCCAATTCCGAGCATATTTCCAGAACAACTTTTCTGAAACGAAAAACAGCAGAAAATAGGGAACTGGCTCTGTGGCATCTTGTCAATAGGTTAGTCTGTAAAATCGATAAAAATGACATAAAGTGTATAGCAAACATGTAGGAAACAACATCAAAACAACATGGAACATCATAAATTAAGGATAACTTTAGGACGTATCAACATCCCCAAGCTTAGTTCCTACTCGTCCTCGACTAGATAAACGATAAAAACACATAGTTTTTTAGGTGACATGCTACCAACATAAACTTGATCATCAATAATGTAAAAGTATAAGTAGGATGAGATCATAGAACTTCAACACAAGCATGATAAATAGGATTTTAACAATAAAGCACAACAATCGCCTAGTATCATGAGAAGTAACATAAATAAAAGATCATGAATAACAATGCAACGAAAGATATACGTTTGTTTCAAGCATATAGATAACATGGCAAAGTGATATTACGCTAGTCCTTAAGAGTGAGGCAAAACATAAATGCCAGGACACCTTCAAAGTTCATGACGAAGACTCAAATAAATAATTAGAGAACAAGAAATAACACATCATGAATCAATTAATAATGTTTCTGGGACAAATGCACATAAAACTCAGAATGACAACTATGCTCTCTCAACTGTGCATAAAGTTAGAAGATGGAGACTCAACATAAAAGTAAAAGAAAGTCCCTTCGCAGAGGGAAGCAGGGATCAACTCATGTGCTAGAGCTTTTTATTTTATTAAACAGAGGTATAAAAGCTCGACACTCCTCCCATCCATCTTACACAAACCATGGCTAACTGAATCCTCGGGTGCCTGCCAACAATCACATATCGTGGAGGAGTGTCTATTTCTTAGAGAGGTGTATGATTATGTCAACGAATGGTAAACAGAAAATACAGTACGTCGCAAGCCAACTAGGCTTCACAAGAATGGCTCCCATAGAAGGACGCATCTGGGAAGAAGGTAATCCCTCTTTCTCTTTTGTTTACACAATTATGCTTTGACTGATAAATCAGGGGCAAAAATAGTGAAGAGAATTTGTTGTTATTAATTTGGGGCTGGGCACCCCGCTGCCAGCTCTTCTATCAATTGGATACGTGGATGAAGCCACTAGTCTATGGTGTTGAAGTCCAATCAACAAGTGAGATAAAGATTCTCTATTTACGTCCTCGTGAGCTAAAACACGAGTAATTTTGAAAGTTTTAAAGGTAACACATGAGCAATTTACTTTTGAGTGGCGGTTAAATACCACATGTAGGTAGATATGTTGTACACATTTGGTAAACTTTGGTTTTCGGGTGTTTCATGCACGAGTAGAGCTCATACTCAGTACAGGTGGAGACTAGCAAAAGACTGGGAGCGACAGATCAAGAGAGCATAAGAGCCATAATCATGCATAGCGACATAAACATCATTAATCAAAGCATAAGTGGTACCACAAGTTAAAAAACTAAATGATCATAGAGGCTATAAGTGACTGGTTCATAGTCATAAACATGGTGTGAGCATGCGCCAAGTCAACCAAATAAAACATTCAAAGGAGAACACCACAAATTTATGCTTTAATATGACAAGAACAACTCATGATTCTTTCAATGGCACATTAAACACTCAGTTATTTGAGGCTAATCATGCTACTAAATAACCACAAGGATTTAGAATTAAAATTAAATCTAGTATGACATGAAAAAATCTAGCCACAGTCTATACAAGATTCTAGTGCACCGTTATAAATTCTACTACAAGCAGCAGTTTCTTTTCCCAACAAGAACCATACAAAACATACTTTAACAAAAAGTCTATAAATTCTACAGCAAGAAAATATGAGAGTACTCACATAACACTACTAAAACTAATGGCTCTGAACAAGATATGCAATGAAAACAAGAGCTAAACAGGAATTTTGCAGCAGCTAGAATAAAAACTAAGAATACTAGCATAGCAAGTATTCAAACAAAAAGCGGAGCGTGTCTCTCTCCAAACAAGGAATTCTAGGGTCCAACTATATTATTTAAGAAAGTAAAACAAAAATAAACAAGAGAAAACAAAACAAAAACAAATAGACACTCCAAGTAAACTTCATACGATGTGACCGAATAAAAATATAGTTTCACTAGAAGTGACATGATAGATTGTTGATGAAGAAGGGTATGAATTGGGCATCCCCAATATTAGATGCTTGAGTTTTCTTAAAATATGCTTGGATGAACCACGGGGGCATCCACAAGCTTTGACCTTGCACTCTTCTTGATCACATATATCACTCTCTTCTCTTGACCCTTGAAAACTTCCTTCACACCACACTCAAAGAGTAATTCGCATTAGAGGGTTAGTGAAAACATCAAAAATCCATGAGTTCTGTATGGGCACAAGTTCTATTGATAATTTTAAACATTAGCTACAACCACTGATGTTTCGTGAAGCAAAGAAATCCACTTGACATCGTAAAAGAGCAAATTCAAGAAAAATGGCAGAATCTGTCAAAACCAGAACAGTCTGTAAATACGAATTTTTTCAAGGCTGTTACATTGCTCATATCGAAAAACTTAAAGAACGAAAAAGTTGAGGAATTAGCCAAGGAATACGCACAAGAATTTTCAGGTCATTCTGATTTTTCTGTGAATTATACCATCTTTCATGGTGGACAACAGAAATCTGTTTCCTGCGCAGAAATCCAAAAACCAACTCGAACCCTCGTCAGAAACTTTACTTGGCACAATTAAATCACAAAAATAAAGATACAAATGAGTTTCTAAAGAAGTATAAAACCCCTTGACTCAAAGAAAACAGAGAAAAACAAAGCAAAAAATAAAACCATGGGTTATCTCCCAAGAAGTGTTTTTCTTTAACGCCTTTTAGCTAGGCCTAGAAAAGTGGAATCAAATATTTTAAAGTGAAGAAGCATCCAAATTGTAATCCGTTCGAATAACAGAATAAAAGGGGAACTTCATTCTATTTCTAGGAAAGTGTTCCATACTTTTCTTGAGTAGGAACTGAAATTTAATATTCCCCTCTTTCATATGAATAACAGCACCAACACTTCTAAGAAAAGGTCTTCCCAAAACAATTGGACAAGAAGCATTGAATTCAATATTAAAGAAAAAAATCAACGGGGACAAGATTGTTATTAACCATGATAAGAACATCATCAACTCTCCCCAAAGGTTTCTTTCTACCATTATCAATAAGACGAATATCCAAATAACAAGGTTCCAATGGTGGTAAATCAAGAATATCATAGAGTTTTTTGGGCATAACAGAGATACTAGCACCAATACCACATAAAGAATTTCAATCAAAATCATTCACTTTCATTTTAATAATGGGTTCCCAACCATCATCTAGCTTGCTAGGGATATAGGCTTCACACCTTAATTCATCCTCTCTAATTTGCATGAGGGCATTTGTAATATGTTTTGTGAAAGTCATATTCATAACACTAGCATTAGGACAACTAGAAAGCTTTCGCAAGAACTTAATCAATTCATTTATGTTGCAATCATCAAAGTCAAGATCATTTTTATCAAAGGTAATGGGACCACTGTCTCCCATATTTCTAAAAATTTCAGCACTTTTATCAGGAACATTTTTAGCAGTTTCAGGCAGTTTTGCATTTTGAATAGCAGAAGTGGGAGTATTTCCAACACCAATTACTTTACCATTGATAGTAGAAGGTTTTATAGCATGATAATCTTCAGTTTTACTAGTGATGGTAATGGTGCAAACATTAGCTATATTATTCTTTCTAGCTAATTCATCTTCTCTTTCCCATCTAGCATGCAACTCAGCTAATATCCTAACATTATTATCAATTAGAATTTGGATAGAATTCAAAATTTTACTTTATTTAAAATCATGAGACATAACCTTTAGTTTCAGAAAATAAACACCAAGAGCAAGGCTATCAACTTTAGAAGCAAGAACATCAATTTTGCCAAAATTTTCCTCAATAGAATTATTGAAAGCAGTTTGTGTACTAATAAAATTCTTAAGAATCTTCTGAAGATCAGAGGGTACACTTTTATTGTTGTTGTAGTAATTACCATAAGAATTACCATAAGCATTGCTATTATTGGGATGATATGGCCTATAATTGTTGCTACCAAAATTATTCCTATAAGCATTGGTGTTGAAATTATTATTTTTAATGAAGTTCACATCAACATGCTATTCTTAACCAACCAAAGAGGATAAATGAACATTATTTGGATCAATAGGACCATGGCCATTCACAAGCATAGACATAATAGCATCAAGTCTAGCACTCAAAGAGGAGGTTTCTTCAACATATTTTACCTTCTTACCAGTTGTAGCTCTCTCAGTGTGCCATTCAGAATAATTCACCATCATATCATCAAGAAGCTTTTTTGCTGACCCCAAGGTGATGGACATAAAGGTTTCTCCAGCAGCTGAATCCAGAAGGTTTCTTGAAGAAAAATTCAGACCTGCATAAATGGTTTGGATGATCATCCAAGTAGTCAGTCCATGAGTGGGACAATTCTTTACTAAAGATTTCATTCTTTCCCAAGCTTTAGCAACATGCTCATTATTAAGTTGCTTAAAATTCATAATACTACTTCTTAAAGATATAATCTTAGCAGGAGGATAATATTTTTCAATGAAAGCATCTTTACACTTAGTCCAAGAATCAATACTATTTCTAGGCAAAGACAACAACCATTCATTAGCTCTTCCTCTCAAAGAGAAAGGAAACAATTTTAGTTTAATAATATCTCCATCTACATCTTTATATTTTTCCATCTCACATAGTTCAACAAAAGTATTAAGATGGGCAGCAACTCATCAGTACTAACACAGAAAATTTCTCTCTCATAACAAGGTTTAACAGGGCAGGTTTTATCTCATAAAAATCAGCACTAGGAGCAGGTGGAGCAATATGTGTGCTAATGAAATCATTGTTGTTGGTGCTAGTAAAGTCACACAGCTTAGTGTTCTCAGGAGTAGTCATTTTAACTAGGCTAAAAACAGGAATAAAACTGCAGCTAGAATAAGAACTAATTTTTTGTGTTTTTGATAAAGAGAAGCAAACAAGACAAAATAAAATAAACTAAGAAAGACAAAAACAAAGTAAAGACATTGGAAGTGAGAGACTCCCGTTGCAGAAATTCTCTTCCTCCCCGGCAACGGCGCCAGAAATTAGCTTGATGGTGCAGAGCTTGCACTCGTTGGGAGACCCCAAGAGGAAGGTATGACGAGCACAACAGCAGTTTTCCCTCAGTAAGAAACCAAGGCGTAATCGACCAGTAGGAGGAAGGAGTAACTTCAGAAGGTTCAAGCAGCTGAGATGGCAGGGAGCACTACCGGTTCAGAAGCAACGTGGAACCTACACAACACAATCAAATCACTTTAACCCAATGAAGCAGTGAGGTTGTCAATCTCACCTTTGTTGAACACAAAGAGGTTAAACGTATGGTGTGGAAAATGATGCGCCTGATAAACAAAATTTCTTATCCAATAGTTTCTTTCAGAAAACTAGTATCACACACCATGTCTCTTATCCACATGCTCATCAACAAAATGGTTCTGCTGACAGAAAACATCGTCAGATTGTAGAAGTTGTATTGTCTTTACTTTCCAATGCATCCATGCCACTAAAATTCTAGGATGAAGCCTTTGTCACAGCCACTTTTCTCATAAAATTGCTCCCTAGCAAAGTCATACAATCTGATACTCTTGTTGAACGTCTCTTACAAACAAAGCCCAACTATGAGTCTCTTCGAATTTTTGGTTGTGCTTGCTGGCCCAATCTTCGCCCATACAACAAAAGAAAATTGTCCTTTCGTTCAACTCAATGTGTCTTTCTTGGCTATAGTCCTCGTCACAAAGGTCTTAAATGTTTAGACCCTAAGACTGGTGAAAGCTCATGTCTCCTCTCATGATTTTGGTGATGATAACAACACGGGTATAATCTCTAACCCGTTGGCTTAAGTGTCTACAGATCACCCCGCATATAATTCACGATGATATTCTTGAGGGATTTTCACACATGATTTTTCTGGAGATGTTCTAACTCAAGCCGGATTATTCAGGGGCTGCCCCCGGAAATTCTGGGGTATAAGGGCCGGAATTTCTGGCCCCAGCTCCGATTTATTCCGGCCTCTATGGCTCCAGCAAAATGGCTGAGTGCCATATTTCATCTGCCCGCGTACTGGAGATGGGGCGGATATTTGCCCGGAATATTCCAGGGCAAATTTCCGGCCCTCAGGTCCTTAGCAGTTTTGGAGATTTCGCAGTTGCCCGCGCGCAGAGATGGGGGCAGAATATTAGCGGAAATTTCCGGCCTCGGAGTATTCAATATTCCGCCCCCTGGATATTTCAAATATCCGGCCTCAGTCCTTAGCAGAAATCCAGCGTGGTGCCGCTACCCGCGCGCAGAGATGGGGGCGGATTATTGGCCGGAATATTCTGGCCCCGGATTATTCAAAAATCCCCCCCCCCCGGATATTTCAAATATCCGGCCTAACTATCCCGAAAATTTCCGGTGCTAACCCCAGAATATTCCGGCCTGGCGTTCTGCAACGGTCAGAAATTGGAGGAGGCTATAAATAGCTGTCTTCTTCCTCTAGACATCTAGTTGTCCATTCCTCTCTCTCCTCCATTGTTCAAGATCTCAAAACACCCCGATCTCCCTCCTCATCCAACCAAACTCGATGCCCTTCAAGGATCTCATGGAGGAGGCCTAGATCTACCTTTCTACCAAGCCAAAAATTGTATTCCCACACCATACCTCTTGGGATCTTGTAATCTCTTGGTTGCTTTGTCATCCTAGAGAAAACCTAGTGCTTGTAGCTTCCACCTTGTAGCAAGAAGCTTCGGATTGTTGAGAGCCTCCATCTCACTTGTGGAGTAGCCTCAACCACTTGTAAAGGTTTGGTCAACGCCTTCAAGTTGACCTCATAGTGGAAACGAGAATCTCCCTCATCGGAGAAGCTCAAGGAGAACAAGGTGTGCACACCCGTGCTATTGAGGAGCGCCTAGGTGGCTTCCCACCTCTCCAACGTAGATGTACTTCTTTTAAGAAGGAACTACGGGAAACATATCCTTGTCTCCGTGTTTTCACTTGTGGTTATCTTGTGCCTTGCATTTACTTCGGTTGCCTACTCGTTATTTGTCACTTAGGGTGTCTACCTAGTTGCACATCTAGATAACCAAGTTATTTACTTCCTAAAGCCCATCTAAAATTGAAAAAGGTTTAAAATTTGTAGGTCACCTATTCACCCCCCTATAGTTGACCTTTGTGTACTTTCAATTGGTATCAGAGCCTCGACTCATTTATCGGGATTAACCGCCTAAGAGTATCATGGTCAACGGAGATGATCCCGAATCTTCTAAGGAGGAGCTCTCCAAAATGGCCGACACTATAGCTAACCTAGAGATAACGGTTTGTACCATCCAAACCCAATTGTCCAAGGTTAGCTCTAGTGTAGTCTCGGAGGTTTCCTCCATCAAGAAGATGTTGGAGAACATGATGGGGTAAACCTAAGGGGCGCACGGATTCTCCCCATGTCTCCGATGCAGATAGTTCGGAAGAGGAAACGATTCCGGACGATTCCGAAATCGAAGAGAACATTGCCAAAGCTAAGGCTAAAGCCGCACAAAATGCTAAAGCCAAGGCAAAGGAGAGTTCCGGTGGCTCCAAGTCTCAAACCCTAATGGTGCGGGGTCCAACTCAAAAGTTCCACCTCCTCAAAATTATGACTCCATCCACCCAATTGTTTCCATGCCACACATTCTTAATGTTGGACTTCCGCCCATGCTTAACACTAATGAATTCTCTTCTTGGAAGTTTGAAATGGAGTCTCGTATTTCCGGATCGTGCACCGCATTGTGGAGGAGTGTGATTCATGGGTTTCATCCTCATGACCCAAGCAACTTGACTCCAAGGGAGGATGTGGAATCTCAACTCAACAAGACTGCACTTGTTATCATCCAGAAGGCTCTCCCAAGGGATCATCTCACACACATTCGTTGTTACAAGACCGCCAAGGAAGCTTGGGACAAGCTTGACACCTTGTTTCAAGGAAATGCTAGCATCCAATCTTCCAAGTATGATGTGGCCATTGACAACTCCGAGAACTTTGTTATGCAAGAGGATGAGACCCCCGAAGAGCTATATAGAAGAGTTGTCACTCTCGCCAATCAATTGAGAGACTTTGGAAAGGAAGAGATCTCCGATGAGTGGATAAAGAGGAAATTTGTCAAAGCCATTACACCCTTTGAGAATAATCACTCCACTAGCATCCGAACAAGAGCGGACTACAATACTATCAATTCCATTGGTGTGCTTAGTGAGTTCATCTCCATCCCTCTATCACACAAGAGTGCGGATGATGCTCCAGCTCGCTCTAGAGGAATGGAAAAGTCACCCAACCTCGCTTTGAAGTCAAAGGCAATGTCTCTAGTTAATGAAAGTGAAGAAGAGGATGATGATGAGGAAGAATATGAGGACACCTAAACCGGAGCTCACAAGTGCACCGCTCTCCTATGCATGGATATTGGAAGAGATGGGAAGCTCACAAGGCCGGCTCTCCAAGACCTCCACGAAATAAGTACTACAAGAAGAAGGGGGCGACCAAGCACATGGTACAACTGTGGTAGTGCAAACCATTTCGTGAAGGAGTGCCCTTTTGAGCCAAGAGAAGAAAATGAAGGCAAGCTTGTTCGCAAAAACAAGGCCAAGGCTCCACAAAAAAAGAACTTCGCAAGAAGAGTGCCAAGGGATCTTTATGTCCAAGAAGGGGCGGTTCTTGAAACCTATATCTCCGGAGATGAAGGAGAAGATGAAGTGGTAGGAGTTGCTCACGTCGCCATAGTGAAGGGGTCGTTGCATAGAAAACAAAAAATTTCCTACGCGAGAGACACCCGAAAGACCAAGATCTAATCTAGGAGACGAAGTGCAACGGGCAACGAGAGGGTTAAGGAGAACACATACCCTCGAAGACACAAAGCGTTACGAGATCAAATCTTGTTGTTGGCGTAGTCGTACTCACACCGATCCCGATAGCGAGAAGATGTGCACCGCATCCGACGGTGCCTTCGTGATCGGTCACACGTACGATTGATGACGACCTCTGTTCCCTCGATCCAGCGGGGCGCGGAAGTAGAGGATCCCTCGGAACTCCAGCAGCACGACGGCATGGTGGTGGTGAAGAATCCCACGGTCAGGGCTTCGCCAAGCCGGAGACCATGGAATGGAGCAACGGGTGAGAGGAAATGAGGTGGGAAAGTGTGTGTATGAAGAGGAGCCCTCACCTTCCTTTTATAGGGAGAGGGAGGCAGCCCAAGGGTGGGGTGCGGCCAGCCATGGTGGTGCCCCCACCTCTTCCCTCTTCATGTGAGTGGAAGCTCCACTCACACCCACTCATGCTCCCATTATTTTCCACTTGGAAAATCCAAAGGTTTTCTTTAATAAATAAATAAAACATTTTTATTTCTTTATTTATATTTGTTAATTCCATTAACAAACATTTTCATATAGCACCTCGAATCATTTGTTAATTCTATTAACAACCATTCTACGAAAAACCCCTTGAACTATTTCAATTTTCCCCGAAACAATTTCGGTGCTGCCCAAAATATTCTTCGATATTTCGTATCCTTTCAAACGCGTCATCGAACCTTAAGTATGTCACCCTACGGTTCGTGAATAAGATAGACATGATCGAGACTCCTCTCCGATCAATAATCAACAGCGGGATCTGTAGATCCGTGATGACTCCTATATATATTCAACGATGACTCTCGTGATCGTGTGAACCAACAACGTCGTGAAATATTCCCTTTGTCTCGCGATATTTTACTTGTTCGAGATTCGATCATTGGTATCAACCATACCTTGTTCAATCTCGTTACCGACAAGTACTTATTTCTCGTTCCCGTGATATAACATCCTTGTGATCACATCACGTGCTTGCAAGCAGTTTCGATGTGATATCACCGAGAGGGCCCAGAGTATATCTCTCCGTCATTTTGGATGGACAAATCCCACTCTTGATCCATGATCCTCAACTAATACTTTCCGAATACCTAACGTCACCTTTATGGTCACCCTGTTACGGTGTGACGTTTGATGACATCAAAGCACCCTTCCGGTATCAGTGATTGACATGATCTCATGGTCTAAGGAATAAGTTACTTCGTACGCAAGATATAACAATATAAACTAAATGACTTGATCGTATTGTTATCTTGATATTAGGTATGTGTTCATCACAACCTTCTTCTAATGACATGACCTCGTTATTAACAACATCCAATGTTCATGATCAGGAAACCTTGATCATCTATTAATCAACGAGCTAGTTAAAAGAGAGGCTTTACTAGGAACCATTGTTTGTTTATTAAACACACATGTATCAACGTTTCCGGTTAATACAATTCTAGCATGAGAAATAAACATTTATCATAAACAAGGAATAATATAATAACCACTTTATTATTTCCTCTCGGGCATATTCCCTTCAGTCTCCCACTTGCACTAGAGTCAATAATCTAGTCTGTAAGCACTTAACACATATGGCGTTCCAGTGTTAGTACCATGCTTCGCATGTGGTAAAAATCATCAAAAAAAAATTGAACGGTTCAGGTCCTATTGTATTTGCATGTTCTTTGCGTCTACACGCATCACTCATTCTCTAATGAGATGGCTTTGTATATATATGGTCAATCGGTGAAACCTTAATTCCTCAGCTTAAACCGATGTCACTAACATTGTGAAAATGTAGCTTCATAGTGTTAGCATTCTTGGAAATTCACCAAGTTCCGGTGATACCTTAATTCCTCAGCTTAAACTAATGTTACTAACATTATGAAAATGTAGCTTCATAGTGTAAGCGTTCATGGAAATTCACCAAGTTCAATAAAGAACTCCTTGACACAAAATACGCTTATTATCAGTTGTCAACACAACGATATACTTTAGCCTTTGTTGTAGTATCTGTCACAATATTTTAATTTTGAAACTCTTTCAAATCCAGCATGGAACTTTCTTCCAGCCTATTGTGCTACCCTTCATCACGTATTTTAATTGAGATAAATTTATTTGAACATATGACAAAATTATTAGTGTAACATATTACAACAAATAATTTGTCATTACTATATAGGAAAACATATCCTTACCATTTCGAAAATGACACAAGGATCTCTCCCACTGTTGTCTAATCATCATATGAATTATCCTGCTATAACATTTTATAGCATAGGACTTATCTAGTTGTGTACATAGCATGGAAACATGACTTAGAAATCTCAATTTCAATTATGCTCATCATGTGTCAAAACACATGAATCTTGCTCAATTATTTTCCATGTGACAAGAACTCCTTCTTGTCATTTCGACATTGACTTACTTCAATATTTCATCTATGTAATTCGGCTTCAATCATATCAGGCGAGCTAATCCATCTCTCATAGATATCGATGCCCAATATCTTCTAAGCCTTTCATCAATAAGAAAATCTTAACCATGTTAATTTAAAATTACATATTTTCCAATCAACCATATGTCAGCTACATAAAGTATTGGAAATATGCCATAGCGCTCCCACTTAATTTCTTATAACTCTACAAGCATATTTATCGTTCATGATGGAATCAAACTCTTTTGATAACTTCATTACGGTAAATATTTCAACTTCGTTATGCTCACTTCAACCATTTAAGTGTGCATACCTTTCTAGCAACCTTTTGAATTTTACAAAACTCCCAGACTATGTCAAGTACACATCCTTGATCAAACTTCCTCGAGAGGAGAGTTGGTTTTGTTATTCAACATCCATATCATAATATGTAACTTTGCTAGAACTATCCGCAAAGACTAAGCATCACTACGGAAGATCAAAATCTTGTAGTAGTCAACTCTTTGAACTTCATCGAAAACAACTTTTTGATAAGTACAACTTTCAATGGATGTAAAAATCCATGTCTTTGTCGCTATATAGACCCTTTTGCTATCGTTAGGAATCAAGCCTATCGAAAGGACTACCAAGTCACATACTTGATATTCATACAAGGATACTATGGCGGATATAATGACTCATAGTCAATTTTACGAAGTCAGGGCCCATCATTTGCTTCCTTTATAAGGTTCGGATCCTTTGTTGTCAAAACAACACTTTACTCTTAAACCATAAGTTGGTATAAGTACAAAGTTTTAGGATTCTTGTGGTTCAGTTCGCAAACTAATTCAAAGTATCTACAACCACATGTAGTGTTTTCTACTTAGTCAAAATAGGAAACCCTGGAACAACTTCCAGTGCTGCGCTACTCTTGACATGGTAACGAAGATTCTCTAATCTCGTTGAGTTTGTAATTTCCTCCCACTCACTTATTTCGCAAGAACTACTTTCTCGAGAAATCAACCCTTTCTGGCAAACAACATTTGTCTTTTGGTCGGTGATAGGAGAAATACCCAATAGATTCGTTGGGATAACCTTATAAACGTATATGTATCTCATTTTGGTTGTAAACATTTTACACATGCTATGCATACCAAAACTTAAGAAAATGACAATTCGGGTCACTACCCAAACCATATCTTATATGTTGTCAATTTCAACGGATCATGATGGTGCTCTTTTCAGTGAAAAAACGGTTTTCACTAATGTATAAACTACAAAATTATAATGGCATTTTTATTAATCTTACCATGTCAAACAAGGTTTGATTTTGTCTCTCGAAGACTCCAAACTAATGTGGGTTAATTCGAGTAATATAAGTTGTAGAACAATTCTGCAACTCCTCAGATGTTTTGCTAAACTTGTAACTCAAACTTTATCCTTTATGATCCAATCATAAATACTTGATTATCTTGTTACAATGATTTTTACTTCATATTAACAAACTTTCTGAACCAATTCAAAATGTCAAACTCCGTTCTCTTTAAATAGATATAATCACATATCTACTCAAATCATCGACATAATTTTATGAAGGAAAAATTAATCCACCATACATGACTACACATAATGGACTATATACATCAATATGCATAATCTCCACTAAATTAGTCGTCCATTCTACTTTGGCCTAAGAACGGAATTCTAGTCATATTTTGGAAGAGGTATCACAAGCGTCAATTTATTCAAAACAAAATGACTCCGGAAGTCCATCAATATGGAGTTCCTTCATGTTTTCCTTTCCGATATGAACTAAAAATTGGTGGTGTCACAATTTAGGTGAAACTATTTTACGTCTTGCAACGTTTAGTATTTAGTCTTATAGATGTTTACTTTACCAACATGATTTATATTAACATATCCATCAATTATGGAATATGGTCATAGTTTGAACAATCTCATTTGTTCTCACAAAAGACCATAACAAAATAAAAACTTATTAAGTTATTAAAATAAATCTTGAATGTTTGGTTCGATACAACAATGAACACAATAACACTTTATTACTATTCTTGTCATAATCGATTCCACATCTATTACTAGTTCCTTTTAGGCCCCTGTATTTCTTGCATTGTGTTGCTTTGTATGACAACTCATACCAACCAATGTGGTATCAAAATACCCAAAAAATACTTTGTTAACTAGTAATACATATATAACTTGTATATCAAACATATACTCCTGAGCTGGACTTTTCCAGTTATCTTGTTTTTCTGCCATATATCTTTTTGTAATTCTATTTTCAATATTCCCTTTCCTTTATCGAAGAATCATTCAACATCAAACAATGCTAGTCGTACTAGCTCATTTTCTTTGGCGTGTTAGTCATATACTATCACCCATTGAGTCATACTTTGAGTTTGATTGTTCTACCAATATCACCATATTAATAGTATTCTTCTAGATTCCACTCTTAGCAATATCCAAGTAAGGTAAACAATGTTACCCATACTTTTAATCCATCCCATCATAATTTTTTTATGATTAAGCTACTATAGCTCGAAGGAAGGAATTTAGAGGATAATTTTTAGCGCCCAACTTCTTGGAATATTAAAACGCCTAGCATCTTCAATCATTGCATATATTAAAATAATATAAGCATACATTGTCACGCTAAATTATACTCAGACATGTTGCTACAAATAAGTTTCTAGATATCAATATATCTTTCATTTGATTGTTTCTGAAAACAACTCTTTTCAGTTCCGAAATCACCTTGATCAACAAAACATTCTTTTGAAGATAAAGTAATATGGAAGCAACCATGACTCTAGATTCTAATTAGGAATTGGTTGCTCTTTAGATCAATCAATCATTAACCATATGGAGCTAGGTAGGAAATACCAAAAATCTACAATTGGACTCAATTTTAAATTTCACTAATACGGTACCAATCTTAAATGATTTTTACCAGATCATAATAGTTATGTCTCAATTAACAATCTAAGTATAAGGTAGTTTTGTGGATGCCAATGAATACTACAATTTGTGCAAATTCACTTTGATTGGTTGTTCATGATAAATAAGTTCGAGTTAATTCAAAATTAAACCATGAGCTCCCACTAAAAAACAACATCCCTCTTAGTCTTCTTTAGTGATTACACAAACCAAATTCACTACACCAAAACCGATCATCACGTGAGATTATGTAGCTTCAAAGGCGAACATCGACATGTTCATCATATCATCCATATGACTCAAGCTTTACCTTTTGGTTACGTGTTCCGAGGCCATGTCTGTACATGCTAGGCTCGCCAAGTAGAACCGTAGTATTGCGTGTGTTTCAAGGCCATGTATGTACATGCTAGGTTCGAAAACACCCGTTGTATGCGAACGTTGAGTCTGTCACACCCGATCATCACGTGGTGTCTCGAAACGACGAACTTTCTTAACGGTGCATACTTAAGGAAGACCACATTATTATCTTGATATTAAGTGAGAGGGATCATCTTATAATGCTACCGTCGCTATCTAAGCAAAACAAGATGCATAAAAGGATTAACATCACATACATCACATGTAAGGATAATGTGATATGATATGGTCTTCCTTGCACTTGATCTCCATCATGTGCATCATGGTATGATCTCCATCATTCCACCGGCGTGGTACCAAGTACCATGGCACCCTAATCTTGATTGTTCGTCAATAATAATACAAACATATGGATACCTTCCGGTATATCAAAAATTTACAAAAGAGGTCATCTCATAATCAAATTTGTAACATTGACCATATCACATCACATGCCCAGCAAAAACTAGTTAGACGCTTCTAATTTATTTTCGCATATTTTACGTGGCTTAGGGCTTTCGAAGATAGAACCGTTCATACCTACGAATATCAACCACAACGTTGATAAACACATTTTTAACAACCCTTCGTAGATTACATCTTAACTATAGTAGGAGAAACAGACACCCGCAAGACACTTATGCAATACAAGTTGCATGTCAGTTGTGGAACAAGTCTCATGTACGTGGACATGTAAGGTTAGTCCGGGCCGCTTCATCCCACTATGCCACTAAGATCATAAAATAATCAAGGAGGTAATAACATGATCATCAACGCCCACATACACCTATGTGTTCTACCCGTACAAAACATCTACGCATAGAACCTGGCTCTGATACACTGAAGGGGTCGTTGAATAGAAAACAAAAAATTTCCTACGCGAGAGACACCCGAAAGGCCAAGATCTAATCTAGGAGACAAAGTGCAACGGGAAACAAGAGGGTTAAGGAGAATACTTACCCTCGAAGACACAAAGCGTTACGAGATCAAATCTCGTTGTTGGCGTAGTCGTACTCACACCGATCCCGATAGCGAGAAGATGTGCACCGCATCCGGCGGTGCCTACGTGATCGGTCACACGTACGGTTGATTACGACCTCCGTTCCCTTGATCCAGCGGGGCGCGGAAGTAGAGGATCCCTCGGAACTCCAGCAGCACGACGGCGTGGTGGTGGTGAAGAATCCCACGGTCAGGGCTTCGCCAAGCCGGAGACCATGGAATGGAGCAGCGGGTGGAGAGGAAATGAGGTGGGCAAGTGTGTGTATGAAGAGGAGCCCTCACCTTCCTTTTATAGGGAGAGGGAGGCAGCCCAAGGGTGGGGTGCGGCCAGCCATGGTGGTGCCCCCACCTCTTCCCTCTTCATGTGAGTGGAAGCTCCACTCACACCCACTCATGCTCCCATTATTTTCCACTTGAAAAATCCAAAGGTTTTCTTTAATAAATAAATAATAAAAATTATTTCTTTATTTATATTTGTTAATTCCATTAACAAACATTTGCATATAGCACCTCGAATCATTTGTTAATTCTATTAACAACCATTCGACGAAAAACTCCTTGAACTATTTCAATTTTCCCCGAAACAATTTCGGTGCTGCCCAAAATATTCTTCGATATTCCGTATCCTCTCAAACGCGTCATCGAACCTTAAGTGTGTCACCCTACGGTTCGTGAATAAGATAGACATGATCGAGACTCCTCTCCGATAAATAATCAACAGCGGGATCTGGAGATCCGTGATGACTCCTATATATATTCAACGATGACTCTCGTGATCGTGTGAACCAACAATGTCGTGAACTATTCCCTTTGTCTCGCGATATTTTACTTGTCCGAGATTCGATCATTGGTATAAACCATACCTTGTTCAATATCGTTACCGCCATGTCTCTTTTCTCGTTCCCATGATATAACATCCTTGTGATCATATCACGTGCTTGCAAGCAGTTTCAATGTGATATCACCAAGAGGGCCCAAAGTATATCTCTCCGTGATTTTGGATGGAAAAATCCCACTCTTGATCCATGATCCTCAAACAATACTTTCCGAATACCTAACATCACCTTTATAGTCACCCTGTTACTGTGTGACGTTTGATGACATCAAAGCACCCTTCCGGTATCAGTGATCGACATGATCTCATGGTCTAAGGAATAAGTTACTTCGTACGCAAGATATAACAATATAAACTAAATGACTTGATAGTATTGTTATCTTGATATTGGGTATGTGTTCATCACATCATTCTTCTAATGACATGACCTCGTTATTAACAACATCCAATGTTCATGATCAGGAAACCTTGATCATCTATTAATCAACGAGCTAGTTAAAAGAGAGGCTTTACTAGGAACCATTGTTTGTTTATTAAACACACATGTATCAACGTTTCCGGTTAATACAATTCTAGCATGAGAAATAAACATTTATCATAAACAAGGAATAAGATAATAACCATTTTATTATTGCCTCTTCGGCATATTCCCTTCACATAGCTACCGCTTCATCTCCACCAATCTCTCTATTTGAATCCCCCAATGAAATTGTGGCTACCCGATCTAGATGTCTTATGGCAAAAGCTACCTCGGTATGCTCTCCTAACTCCAAGACCATTACCACTAACCCTCCTTCTTTATTGGATTGTGTTGAAAAAGTTTGTGAGGAGGATGGTGAGGCAAAAGGGTTAGGCATTTGACTAACGAGCCTCAAAGGTGAGACTAAGGAGAAAGTGAATGCCCTCTTGCGGCAACTTGATGAGGCTAACTGTCTTGTAGATTAAAAGGAGGAAATTATCATGACATTAGAAAGCCATGGAGGTCACACTTGCAATGACAAAAGCTTGAAAAGGCTCTTAAGAATGAGCGTTCCATTTGTGACTCTCTTGAGGAAAAATTATCTAGTCTTGAAGAAAACTTTGCCATGAGTATCTCTAAGCTTAGAAAGGATAATGAAAAATATCTTGCTATAATTAAAACACTTGAACATGAAGAGTTGAAGCTAGGAATTGCTCACGAGGAACTAGTTACTAGTCATGAAAAACTAAAAAAGGAGTTCATGTCTCTTAAAGAAATTCATGACAAGCTAACCAAGTCTCGTGACAATCTCCTAGCTCAACAATCAAACAAGCAAGGTATGTAATCCTCATATACTTGCATGAATACATTGCCTAGCAACTCTTGTAGTGCAACTAATCTTGTAGGAAGTGATAAGAATCTCAATGAGGTGGCTCCTCAACAAGTCAAGAATGGAAAGGAGGGACTTGGCTATGTAGCCAAGTCAAAGAAGAAGTACAAGAAGAAAGTCACCTCTTCCTCACAAGAAGTAAGATTTGTGAAAGAGGGAGAGGTGACCAAAGAAAAGGAGACCAACACCATTGTGGGTGGTGACACCTCTAGTGGGAGCACCACTCATAATGACTTTGCAGGAAAATACAACCCATCTTATGTTCTTATGAAATCTAGAGATGGTCATGTGTATGCTAAATATGTTGGTACTTCTTATGGTGATGATTATCATTGGAGTATTTGGGTTCCAAACACCCTTGTTGCTAACAAAAGAGGACCCATTCAACGATGGGTACCTAAATCAAGACACTAATCTATTGTAGGGAAGTGCTTCTGGTTCGAGCAAATGGACGATGGATAGTGGTGCATCCCAACATATGACCGGAAGCAATGACGCAATGAGTGATATTGATCCTCCATTACCTCATCTCAATTGCGTTAATATTGAAGATAACTCCGAATTAAAGGTATTGGGATGAGGCAAGGTGGCCATCTCAAATGACTTGTCAATTGAGAATGTTCTCCTTGTCGAGTCCCTTGGCTATAATATCATCTCGGTTCTTCAACTTGCTAAAAGTGGTTTTACCTCGTTCTTTAATAAGGGGAATGTGATTGTCACTTGGGAGACGAATCTTAAAGTAGCCTTTGTTGGGCATGTCGAGAACGACATGTATGTACTGGACTTCTCTAAAGGAGACACGTGTGCCGCGACATGCCTAATGGCTAAAGTTGATGTGGGTTGGCTATGGCATCGTCGGTTAGCCCACACCAATATGAGGACGTTGCATGACCTTCAAAGTGGCAATCATGTTCTAGGACTAACGAATGCTAAGTTTTCCAAAGATCGTGTGTGTAGCTCTTGCGTTCTTGGAAAGCAACATGGATAAGCTCACCCCACCAAGACCAACATCACCACCTCAAGAATCCTCGAGCTCATTCACTTGGACCTATTTGGTTCTCTATCATATGATAGCCTTGGAGGAAAAAAAGTATTGCTTGGTGATTGTGGATGACTACTCGAGATATTGTTGGGTGTAATTCTTCAAGAGGAAGAGTGAGACTCAAAAGCGGGTCATCGAGTTCATCACTTTCACTACCAAATTCCGCACAATCCGGAACGTTTTGAGCGGCACGTTTTGATAACATCGTGTTGTTTCCGTCGCGGATGGCTGAAAAGTGGAATTTTCTCTCGAAGGACGCGGTCCATCTCGACGTTTCTTATATGTTCCGTCGCGAATATTTGTTCCCGGCCCAATAGGCCCAGTATTATAGACACTCCCTTTCCCTTTACCATGGCCTAGTTTAAATCATCGGCATATAACAAGGAGGACATTCAAGGCAAAGAAAATTTGAACAATGGAAACAAATGTAATACGAGCCTCATATATCATTGCCATGCAAACCAAGGGATAAAAGAGTGCGTACAATAGCATGTACGAATACAAATACTCAAATTGTATACACTACAAGGTATTATAGACACTCTCTTTCCCTTTACCATGGCCTAGTTTAAATCATCAGCATATAACAAGGAGGACATTCAAGGCAAAGAAAAGTGGAACAATGGAAACTAATGTAAAACGAGCCTCATATATCATTGCCATGCAAACCAAGGAAAAAAGAAGTAATTACAATAGCATGTACGAATACAAATACTCAAATTGTATACACTACAAGGTATTGTAAACACTCTCTTTGCCTTTACCATGGCCTAGTTTAAATCATCGGCATATAACAAGGAGGACATTCAAGGCAAAGAAAAGTGGAACAATGGAAAAAATGTAATACGAGCCTCATATATCATTGCATGCAAACCAAAGGCCGAGAAAGTGCCTAAAATAGCATATACGAATACAAATAATCAAATTGTATACCCTACAAGGTATTTTAGACACACTCTCTGCCTTTACCATGGCCTAGTTTAATCACCGGCATATAACAAGGAGGACATTCAAGGCAATGAAAAGTGGAACAATGGAAACAAGTGTAATACGAGCCTCATATATCATTGTCATGCAAACCAAGGGAAAAAGGAGTGGTTATAATAGCATGTACGAATACAGATACTCAAATTGTATACACTACAAGGTATTATAGACACTCTCTTTCCCTTTACCATGGCCTAGTTTAAATCATCGGCATATAAAAAGGAGGACATTCAAGGCAAAGAAATGTGGAACAATAGAAACAAATGTAATACGAGCCTTAGATATCATTGCCATGCAAACCAAGGCCAAGCCGGAGCCTATAATAGAATATACGAATACAAATACTCAAATTGTATACACTACAAGGTATTATAGACACTCTCTCGGCCTTTACCATGGCCTAGTTTAATCATCAGCATATAACTAGGAGGACATTCATCATGTTTATAAATTAGGATACACAAAATAAAAACAGGTGGAACAATAGAAAATGCATAGAAAAAATGAATCTGACCTCAAAATTTCTAAGTACAACAAGTATAGTCACTACTAGCACCTAGCCTCGGTAAATCATTAGCCAAAGTGTCAATAATTTGGTCAAAATTGAAATAACCTTGCAAAAATACCAAATCTAAGCCGTGAACCCAAAAAACCCCCAAATCTAAGCCTAATCTAACTGAAGCACCCAAATCGGGTACGGAATTAAACCATAATATATCGAAATCATGGTGGAAATAGATGAACTAAGCATGCCGGATATCCCAAACATAAGTCATAGAACAAAACCACGTCTACGGGAGAAAATGCGAAGTAGAGACGCAGAATGAACGGTAAAAACATGTAGATCTACCGTGCCGGATAACGCAGAAAAATCGAGCTCAATCTACAGATCTACGATACATACAAGGGATAAGAGGGTTAGGTATCATCTTACCGCCATTGCCAAAGCCCTCGAAGAGGAAGGGACGACGCACGCGGTGATATGAAAATAAGCCGATGAAGATCCTGCCTGCCAAGGGAGGAAGAGGAGGCCTGGCCTTTGTTTCCCGCCGAGGATGGTCACCGCGGTGCTGTCGATGTCCCGGCGGAAGAAAACCCGCCGACGGAGAGAGGGGAAGCTCAGGAAGGCGGTGAGAGAGATAGAGCGAGTGATATGACTAGAAGAGAGAGAGGGGAAGGTAAGCGAAATTAAAAGGCACGCCTTCCCGAAGGGGTTGACGGCTTGACGCTGTGTCTCCCGCGCAATAAAGGGCCGGCCTGGCACCAGTTGCCCAAAACATTTCACAAAAGAGAAGAAAAATAATTTGAAATGGAAAGAAAAACAATTACTACAGAATAGTAATAACTTAACCACAAGATACTCCATCCGTTTGATCTGAAAGAATAAAAACAATTTCCCCGATTTTTTTGAAAGACAAAATGAAGATTCAATAGCTAGCCCCGTTGGGGAAAAAGGCGGAACTGCCGTTCTGTCCCTTAACATGAGCCGAAAGGGGGTAGCAAAGTGGAACCAATTGTTTGGTTGTGGTAGGTTAGGCCGAAGGAACACCCAATACAATGGTAGGGTCCACCTCTTGGAAAGATTCCCCCAGCTCTGTCAGATCCGGGAGTTTTGGGCTCTAGGTAGTCCTGGAACACGCCAGAGAGAATCCGACATCGGTGAAACCCTAACACAGAGAGCGAGTGAATCTTGGGCATCCAAGACCCATGCCACACTGTATCACAGGTGGTGTGGCGTGTAATGGGATTTGGTGGCATTCACACAATCCGGAGGCCCCTCTCCGGATAAACCATAGCCCCGCTGGGAAAAAGACGGAATTAATTGTCGTTCTACCCCATCTACATGTGCCGAAAGGGGGTAGCAAAGTGGAACCAATTTCTTGGTTGTGTTAAGTTAGGCTGAAGGAACACCCAATACAATGGTAGGGACCACATCTTGGAGATATTCTCCCAGTTCTGTCAGATCCGGGAGTTTCGGGCTCTAAGTAGTCCTGGACCACGCCAGAGAGAATCCGACGCCGATGAAGCCCTAACACACAGAGAGAGAGAGAGGTAGTATCGGGTATACAAGACCATGTAACACTCTAACACACATGGTATGTCATACCATGGTATTTAGTGGCATTCATACGATCCGGATCCCCCTCCGTAGAAACCATAGCCCCGCTGGGGAAAAAGGCGGAACTATCGTTTTGGCCCCTCTACGTGAGTCGGAAGGGGGTAGCAAAGTGGAACCAACTGTTTGGTTGTGTTAGGTTAGCCACAAGGAACACCAAACAAAATGTTAGAGTCCACCTCTTGGCAAGATTCCCCTAGTTCCGTCAAATCCGGGAGTTTCGGGCTCTAAGTAGTCCTGGAACCCGCTAGAGAGAATCTGACGCCGGTGAAGCCCTAACACAGAGAGCGAGGGACTCTTGGGCATCCCAGATCCATGACACACTCTAACACACATGGTATGGTATGGTATACGTACCATGGGATTCAGACGATCCGGAGCCCCCTCCGGAGAAACCATAGCCCCGCTGGGAAAAAGACGGAACTGTCGTTCTGCCCTATCTACGAGAGTCAGAAGGGGGTAGCAAAGTGGAACTAACTGCTTGGTTGTGTTAGGTTAGGCCCAAGGAACACCCAAGAGAACTGTAGGGCCCACCTCTTGGCAAGATTCCCCCAGTTCCGTCAAATCCGGGAGTTTCGGGCTCTCATTAATTAGTCTTGGAACCCGCGAGAGAGAATTGGACACCGGTGAAACCCTAACACAGAGAGCAAGGTAATCTCGGGTATCCAAGAGCATGAAACGCTAACACACATGGTATGTCATACCATGGGATTTTGTGGCATTCATATGATCCGGAGCCCAAGTCCCGAGAAACCATAGTCCCCCGCTGGGGAAAAAGGCGGAACTGCCGTTCTGGCCCCTCTACGTGAGCCGGAAGGGGGTAGCAAAGTGGAACCAACTGTTTGGCTATGTTAGGTTAGGCACAAGGAACACCAAATTAAATGTTAGGGTCCACCACTTGGCAAGATTCCCCTAGTTTCGTCCAATCCGGGAGTTTCGGGCACTAAGTAGTCCTGGAACCCGCTAGAGAGAATCCGACGCCGGTGAAGCCCTTACATAGAGAGAGAGTGAATCTTGGGCATCCAACCATGCCACACTATATCACACGTGGTGTGGAGTGTAATGGGATTTTGTGGCATTCAGACGATCCGGAGCCCCCTCTCCGGATAAACCATAGCCCCGCTGGGAAAAGACGGAATTGTCGTTCTGCCCCATCTACATGAGCCGAAAGGGGTAGCAAAGTGGAACCAATTTATTGGTTGTGTTAGGTTAGGACGAAGGAACACCCAATACAATGGTAGGGCCCACCTCTTGGAAAGATTGCCCCAGCTCTGTCAGATCCGGGAGTTTCGGGCTCTAGGTAGTCCTAGAACACGCCAGAGAGAATCCGACGCCGGTGAAGCCCTTACACAGAGAGCGAGGGACTCTTGGGCATCCAAGACCCATGAAACACTCTAACACACATGGTATGTCATACCATGGGATTTAGTGGCATTCATACGATCTGGAGCCCCCCTCCGGAGAAACCATAGCCCCCTGCTGGGGAAAAAGGCGGAACTGCCGTTCTGGCCCCTCTACGTGGACCGGAAGGGGGTAGAAAAGTGGAACCAAATTTTTTGTTGTGTTAGGTTAGGCACAAGGAACACCAAAGAAAATTTTAGGGTCCACCTCTTGGCAAGATTCCCCCTAGTTCCGTCAAATCCGGGAATTTCGGGCTCTAAGTAGTCCTGGAACCCGCTAGAGAGAATCTGAGGCCAGTGAAGCCCTAACACGGAGAGCGAGGGACTCTTGGGCATCCCAGACCCATTACACACTCTAACACACATGGTATGGTATACGTACCATGGGATTTGGTGGCTTTAAGACGATCCGGCGCCCCCTCCGGAGAAACCATAGCCCCACTGGGGAAAAAGACGGAATTGTCGTTCTGCCCCATCTACGAGAGTCAGAAGGGGTAGCAAAGTGGAACTAACTGCTTGGTTGTGTTAGTTTAGGACCGAGAAACACCCAAGAGAACTGTAGGGCCCACCTCTTGGCAAGATTCCCCGGTTCCGTCACACCCAGGAGTTTCGGGCTCTCATTAATTAGTCCTGGAACTGATGCATGTAAAATGCATAGATGAATTTTGCATATTTTCACATGGTGTTCTATTACATATTGCATCATATAAGGGTATAATTCAATGTTTTATAGTATTTTGGGGTTAAATTACCAAGTCCCCCAACTTTTATGGAATTAACCCTGCCTGTCAGAAACCCCGTTTTCTTTATTTTTGACGTTTCAGGGGGCAAACTTCCGCGAAATCACCTGAAAATCTGCGGGGGTCATTTTTTTGGAAGGAGAAGACTTGCGGGCGAAGGAGAATTGGGCAAGGAGGCCCAAAAGAGGACCCTCCACGCGGCCAGATTCCTTGGCTGCGTGAGAGGCCCCCTTTTGGCCCCTGTGGCCCCAATTCCTTCCATCTTCGACTTACCGACTCCGTCTTGACCTAAAACCGACTATAAAAAGGGTCCCCCGTACCCTTACGGAGGGGAGCACCATCGAAACACCGAAACAGAGATCAGAAGTTCCAGATTGGAGGGGGAAAACTCCGGCGGGGCGCCGCCGGTGTGATCTCCTACCCCTCCAACGTCATCTCCATTGACATCTCCATGAAGAGGGAATAGTCCACCCCAGGGCTATGGGTTTGTGGAAGTAGCACTTGTATCTCTCTCTCTATGTGCTTCACTAATTAAATCCGTATGAGCTGCCTCACATGATTACAGGCACCGTTGTAATTCCTATGTGGTGGATCTTTTCTATGAGTTATTGAATCTGAGATTGCAATTGTTTCTCTTGAGTTATTTGAGTAGATGTATCTTATGTACCCCGTTCTTATTTGCTAGCTTTGATCAATCTAGTTCTTGAGAGCGTGTGTGGGGTGATGGGTGCATTAGTTGGAGTAACGGGGGGTGGCTAGTGCTGTGAAAGTGACAGAAGTTCAGCGATCCACTTAGGTTTTGTTAAACTTTTCTTAGTTACCTCACTAGGGATAAAAAGGAGTACCTTGTTACCGGGGATTTGAAGTGACACTAATCAATATCCATGACTAGATCTAGCAAGTTCTTACTTAAACTTCATGTCATGTTGCTTAAAGCTATACTCTGGTTTTTCCTTAATTATCGAGGTGTTATGATTTATTTCGCATCTTGGTGGAGTATAAGAGGGATCAATATGACCGTAGAGATCTCTATGCTAGGACGTGATGCCCATATGAAAGTACTCAATGTTAAACATGTTATTGTAATCTCACATGTAATTCTTTATGTCCACCGTCTACCACTTTATTTGAGAGAATGCAAGTGTGAAACCACGAACCCCGGTCATATTTTAAATATAAGAAAACACTATAGTTACTTTGCTGCAATTTACTTTACTTGCACTTTACTTTACTTGCATCTCCAATTCGAATTTACATTATCTCCATCACCACTTGTATCACAAAAATACAAAAACAATCCATTGCATATTTATTTTCTCATTTGCATTTAGTAGTAGATTTAATTATTGCACATTTACTTTCAGTTTTGCATTGCAATTTAGAAGTCTCACACCTTGTGCTTGACAACCACTTGGTGAGGTTGAGGGCACAAAATTCTCTATTTGTTTGCAGGATCCTGGAGGAAGCTTGGAAGACAACTGCTGAAATACTGGCTCCCCAAGAGTTCGATATAAACCCTCGAGTCACCCTCGTGGGGAAGAAGGCTTGCCACTAGCTACACACTCTGCACTTGGAGTCTCAACCTAGCCATCAAGCGGTTTTCTGGCGCCGTTGCCGGGGAGCCATAGGTGAAGGAGTTGTTCAAGGGAGCTCACAAGAAGTCTTCATCACCAACAAGGTGTGCAAACACCTAAGCTTGGGGAGGTTGCACCTACGTGAGTACCGTCCTTTCTATCTCCACCTTCTTTCAAGTAGATTGTTTTGTTTCTTGTCTTGTTTTTGTTTTTGTTTTGTTTTTGTTCTTGTTTTTGTTTTGTCTTGCATATTTTATTTTAGTTTGCATTTAGTTATCTAGTTTATTTTAGTATTTAGAATTTTCCTAGTTACTTTACTTTTCAGTTTTGCATAAAAAATTAAAAACTACTTAAAAACTGTTAAAATGGGTGATAGAACTAATTAAGTGACTACACAAATACACCCAATGACCAATTCATTGCTAGTCCAATTACTACACCTCAAATACAAGCTGAAAGCTATGAAGTAAGTCCTAGTTTATTGAATTTAATTACTAGAGAGCAATTTGGTGGTAGTGCTATGGAGGATGCCTCTATGCATCTTCATGATTTCATGGAAATATGTGATATGCAAAAATTTAAAAATGTGGAAAGTAGTGTTTTAAAACTGAAATTATTTCCTTTTTCACTTACAGGAAAGGCTAAAGAATGGTTACTTTCACTACCTACAGCTAGTATAAAGTCTTGGGATGATTTAAAAGAAGCTTTCATTAAGAAATATTATCCTCCCGTTAAAATTTTGCAAAATAGGAATAATATCCTCTCATTTAGGCAAAATGATAATGAACATGTAGCCATGGCATGGGATATAATTAAATTAATGATTAGAACATGCCCATCACATGGAGTAAATGAATGGACCATACTACACACTTTTTATAATGGTCTAAACTACATGTCTAGAAATATACTTGATTCTGCTGCTGGAGGTGCCTTTATGAGTAAAACTGTAGGTGAGGCTAAGAGCATATTAGAAAGCATATTGCAAAATTATAGTCAATGGAATACTGAAAGAGCACCCAATCCCACTAAGAAAATAAACTCAATTGAAGAAACCAACGATTTGTCTTCTAAAATGGACACTATTCTTGCTTTTATTAATAAACAAAATATGGAGAATGTGCCTTTGCAGGAGCTAGTTGGTTGTAATTCTGAAAGTGTGGATGTTAATTTTGTTAGGAATTATGGTAGCAATGGTTTTGGTAATGCTTACAATTCATATAGTAAACCTCCTTATGTGCCAAATAAACCTTTTTTTCCATATCCTAATGCTAATGAAAATAAGTGGAAGCCTTCTAGTGAAATTTCTGAATCTAATAAATTGCTTATGGAACAAGTTGCTAGTCACAATGCTATGATACATGATTTAAATAAGTCTATTGCATCCATTAGTAGTGATATTAAATGATTGCAACTTTAATCTTCGAATTTAGATAAAGCATTGTCAAAATTAGCTGATAATCAAGCAACTCTATTAAGCATGTCAGCAGGAAAGACACAAGAACAACCTAGTGTAGGAATGAATTCTATTACTATTGATGCTCCTATTATTGAAAATATTGATCATATTGCTGAGAATACAAGTGAGCATGTCCCTACTAGCTTAGAAGAAACTTTGAATGAAATAGTGAAGTACCCTGAATATTTACTTCCATATATGTCTTATCTTGCTAGCAAAGATGAAATTAGTCCTCATGAATCAAGCATGCTAGCTAAATTATAGAGTAAAGTAGAGGAAATTATGATGCTTGCTGAAATTAAGGATCCATTGCTTGATTTAGAAAAAAGTAGCTTGCAAGAACTTATTGCTACTCTACAAAAATTTGCTAGTGATCCCACTATAAATGTTAATCAACTTGGCTTTGGATCTTATATTGCTAATCATGTCTTGCAAGAAAAAATTGCTAGGTACAAGAATGAGGCCATGATACCTCCTAAGCTTGTGGATGCATGGATCCCCAAGGTGCTAGTTTCAATTGGAAAAGAAATTCACCGTGCTATGTTAGATCTAGGTTCTAGTGTATCGGTATTCTCTAAAGAATTATATGAATTGCTAGAACTAGAAAATTTAGAAAAAGTGCTCAAGTGAATTTGTCCTTGCTGATAACTCTACTAAACATGCTGTAGGAAAATTAAAATATGTTATGATTGAATTGCACATGACTTTCGTACCCGTTGATTTCATTATTATGGATATGGGGGATAAATCCCCTAGTCCTATTATTTTGGGTAGACCTTTTCTTCGTACTACAAGTGCAATCATAGACTCCAAGGAAGGGAATGTCAAGTTTCAGTTCGCTCACAAGAAAAGCATGGAGCACTTCCCAAGGAAGAGGGGCACGCTGAAGAACAAGCTCCCTCATGAGCTTTATCCCTCTTGATTATCAAGTAAGTAAAGCCTAGCTATATGGCTATAAAGAAAGTGCTTTACGGGAGGCAACCCGGTTGTTTTTGTTTGGATTATCCTAGTGTCCTATTGTTGTCTCAAGAGATTAGTTTTTTTTTTAATTCTGGAGTTTTCAATGAAGAGTCAAGTCAAACCCATTTGGACTTATAAGTTGCTATCCTAGTGCATGAAATTTCTGTTTCAGCACGAGTCTGCTCACCGTATGATTTTACGTTTTTTTATTGGTATGTCGGATTGAGCTAATTTTTTAGTATGTTCTGCAACTTTTCATCCTCTGTAAGCACAAAAATTGGCTTAATGTTTTGACGAGTCTAGCTTAGGGAAAAACGTTCGTTTTGCTGTTGCTGCTTTTCTGGACAGATTCTGCCTTGTTTTGTTTTATGCACTCTTTGGGCTTGGGAATCGAATTTACATGATTCTTTCAAGCAAAAGAGTGAACATACAACATAATGAAACTTATTGTCTATCTACTGGAGCATTTGATTTGGAATTTTGCACAGCAAGCATGTGATTTGTTTGTCCTTGCTAATCTCACCCCACAGAAAAAGAATGGGAGAAACATGTTTTGTGAAGTTTTTTCAGAGGGAATAGAGGAGCTGCGCCTCAAGACATCCAAGAATGGTGAAAGCCATAAGCTTGGGGATGTGATGAACACCCCACTGGAGCTACACTCTTTTGGTTAGCACACGTCTACTTTCTGTTTTTCTAAGCAAAGCATTTATCGTAGAGACTTAAAGCGTCTAGTTTTTGTTTTTATTTTTGTTTTGATAAGACCACCACCATCATTTTATATAATATTTAGCTACTGGAGTTTGGGGTTGGAATGTATTGGATTCTAGTATTATGACATGGAATAGGGATGCCATGGTTGATTTGAAGAGCTACATATGTTTGCATGATTTATAGGCTTTTTATGTGTAGAAATTTGCAATAATGTTGTCTTGAGCTATCTCTTATTCATGTCCTTGATGTTAATTGCTGATTTATTTAGTTTGTCATGAAATTAGTAGTTCTATGGACATATTCATGCATAGTAGCTGGTCAACTATCTCCCTCTTGCTAGCCCAAAAATTTAAAAATTCCAACAAGTAAAAACTTGTTTCCAACACTCCTTAGCCAAGTATTTCCAGTGAGTCCACCATATCTTCCCATTAGCTTCATTGCTATTTCGAGTATGTTCACCATGTTATTGTGTTATTTATGTTCTAAATTAAGATATTCACTTTATTAATTGTCATGGGTTGAACTTGGGATAGGACTCTCACGAACTTTTGAAGGCACACTTTACTTTTTATGCATCTAATAAACATGACCCAATAATGGGAGCCACAAGTTTTGAGTTTGACAAGTGTGTGGTTGGGAGCTAGCTATAAACGTGTATCACCGGAAAGCTTTCAACATTGCACAAAAAAATTTACATTTGGTTGATATCATGTACTTTTGTTTTTGGACTCCTGCCATGCCGAAATGAAATAGAGGAATAGTAAGTTTTGATGAGTAATTATCTATATAACTAGAGAAACGCATTGGGACGCTAACCCAAGCCATGCTTTATCATGGTGGAAATTTACTTACAGCTTGAGTGACTCTACAACACATCCTATAATAAAATAAGAAGCTATGCATAATAGTGAATGAAAATAAAAAGGATGATGAGTCTACTCCGTTTGTTCATCTTGTCATTGTAACATGGGCTTGTTTCCATGTCATGGGGCAAGAGGTACCTCTTTGCGGTTCTCTATGATGTCATTAATACTTATTTATGATTGTACAAAGCTTATTAGGAATCTTAAGTTGAGTAATCATAAGTAGGTTTTCACACTCACGGGGCATGAGGCTTTCAACCACCTTGTCATTCTCATTACTTCAATACTCACAATTTTAAGATGCTAGTGATAAAGGGGCAATGAGAGTCCTAGATCAATGGATACCACATTTCAATTAGTAATATTAGTTGAATAATTTAGAGGCTAAATAAGACTTGATCATGTTTTACCTCTACTCAATTTTCTCCAAAGTTTCCACCATATTTTCTATTCTCCATTATGCTATTCTTTGATCAATATAGGATTTTATTTTTCATTTTGTGTATGCATTTGGTCCATAGTGCTTTTATTTCATTATACACTTTGGGAACTTTCATGAAGCATCTTTGCTTGCATATTTGATATTTCTTACTACATGAATTGTATATTGCTACTCATTTCTAGTATTAATCATTTGATTATATGTAGCATGAATAATCCTCCTTGATATCCCATGATTGTTTCAATATGCAAAACCCATCTTAGTTTTATCACCTTCATACTCGAGGACGAGCATGGGTTAATCTTGGGGATGTTGATGCATGTAAAATGCATAGATGAATTTTGCATATTTTCACATGATTTTCTATTACATATTGCATCATATAAGGGTATAATTCAATGTTTTATAGTATTTTGGGGTTAAATTACAAAGTCCCCCAACTTTTATGGAATTAACCCTGCCTGTCAGAAACCCCGTTTTCTATATTTTTGACGTTTCAGGGGGCAAACTTCCGCGAAATCACCTGAAAATCTGCGGGGGTCATTTTTTTGGAAGGAGAAGACTTGTGGGCGAAGGATCCACAAGAATTGGGCAAGGAGGCCCAAAAGAGGACCCTCCACGCGGCCAGATTCCTTGGCCGCGTGAGAGGCCCCCTTTTGGCCCCTGTGGCCCCAATTCCTTCCATCTTCGACTTACCGACTCCGTCTTGACCTAACACCGACTATAAAAAGGGTCCTCCGTACCCTTACGGAGGGGAGCGCCGCTGAAACACCGAAACACCGAAACAGAGACCAGAAGTTCCAGATTGGAGGGGGAAAACTCCGGCGGGGCGCCGCCGGTGTGATATCCTACCCCTCCAACGTCATCTCCATCGACATCTCCATGAAGAGGGAATAGTCCACCCCAGGGCTATGGGTTTGTGGAAGTAGCACTTGTATCTCTCTCTCTATGTGCTTCACTAATTAGATCCGTATGAGCTGCCTCACATGATTACGGGCACCGTTGTAATTCCTATGTGGTGGATCTTTTCTATGAGTTAGTGAATCTGAGATTGCAATTGTTTCTCTTAAGTTATTTGAGTAGATGTATCTTATGTACCCCGTTCTTATTTGCTAGCTTTGATCAATCTAGTTCTTGAGAGCGTGTGTGGGGTGATGGGTGCATTAGTTGGAGTAACGGGGGGTGGCTAGTGCTGTGAAAGTGACAGAAGTTCAGCGATCCACTTAGGTTTTGTTAAACCTTTCTTAGTTACCTCACTAGGGATAAAAAGGAGTACCTTGTTACCGGGGATTTGAAGTGACACTAATCAATCTCCATGACTAGATCTAGCAAGTTCTTACGTCAACTTCATGTCACATTGCTTAAAGCTATACTCTGGTTTTTCCTTAATTATCGAGGTGTTATGATTTATTTCGCATCTTGGTGGAGTATAAGAGGGATCAATATGACCGTAGAGATCTCTATGCTAGGACGTGATGCCCATATGAAAGTACTCAATGTTAAACATGTTATTGTAATCTCACATGTAATTCTTTATGTCCACCGTCTACCACTTTATTTGAGAGAATGCAAGTGTGAAACCATGAACCCCGGTCCTATTTTAAATATAAGAAAACACTCTAGTTACTTTGCTGCAATTTACTTTACTTGCACTTTACTTTACTTGCATCTCCAATTCGAATTTACATTATCTCCATCACCACTTGCATCACAAAAATACAAAAACAATCCATTGCATATTTATTTTCTCATTTGCATTTAGTAGTAGATTTAATTATTGCACATTTACTTTCAGTTTTGCATTGCAATTTAGAAGTCTCACACCTTGTGCTTGACAACCACTTGGTGAGGTTGAGGGCACAAAATTCTCTATTTGTTTGCAGGATCCTGGAGGAAGCTTGAAGACAACTGCTGAAATACTGGCTCCCCAAGAGTTCGATATAAACCCTCGAGTCACCCTCGTGGGGATGAAGGCTTGCCACTAGCTACACACTCTGTACTTGGAGTCTCAACCTAGCCATCAAGCGTTTTTCTGGCGCCGTTGCCGGGGAGCCATAGGTGAAGGAGTTGTCCAAGGGAGCTCACAAGAAGTCTTCATCACCAACAAGGTGTGCAAACACCTAAGCTTGGGGAGGTTGCACCTACGTGAGTACCGTCCTTTCTATCTCCACCTTCTTTCAAGTAGATTGTTTTGTTTCTTGTCTTGTTTTTGTTTTTGTTTTGTTTTTGTTCTTGTTTTGGTTTGTCTTGCATATTGTATTTTAGTTTTCATTTTAGTTTTGCATTTAGTTATCTAGTTTATTTTAGTATTTCGAATTTGCCTAGTTACTTTACTTTTCGGTTTTGCATAAAAAATTAAAAACTACATAAAAACTGTTAAAATGGGTGATAGAACTAAATTAAGTGACTACACAAATACACCCAATGACCAATTCATTGCTAGGCCAATTACTACACCTCAAATACAAGCTGAAAGCTATGAAGTAAGTCCTAGTTTATTGAATTTAATTACTAGAGAGCAATTTGGTGGTAGTTCTATGGAGGATGCCTCTATGCATCTTCATGATTTCATGGAAATATGTGATATGCAAAAATTTAAAAATGTGGAAAGTAGTGTTTTAAAACTGAAATTATTTCCTTTTTCACTTAGAGGAAAGGCTAAAGAATGGTTACTTTCACTACCTACAGCTAGTATAAAGTATTGGGATGATTTAAAAGAAGCTTTCATTAAGAAATATTATCCTCCCGTTAAAATTTTGCAAAATAGGAATAATATCCTCTCATTTAGGCAAAATGATAATGAACATGTAGCCATGGCATGGGATAGAATTAAATTAATGATTAGAACATGCCCATCACATGGAGTAAATGAATGGACCATACTAGACTCTTTTTTATAATGGTCTAAACTACATGTCTAGAAATATACTTGATTCAGACGATCTGGATCCACCTCTCCGGAGAAACCATAGCCCCGCTGGGGAAAAAGACGGAACTGTCGTTCTGCCCCATCTACGTGAGCCGGAAGGGGGTACCAAAGTGGAAATAACTTATTGGTTGTGTTAGTTAGGCCCAAGGAACAATCAATAGAATGTTAGGGCGCACCTCTTGGCAAGATTCCCCCAGTTTGGTCACACCCAGGAGTTTCGGGGTCTCATTAATTAGTCCTGGAACCCGCGAGAGAGAATCAGACACCGGTGAAACCCTAACACAGAGAGCGAGGTAATCTCGCGTATCCAAGACCATGACACACTCTAACACACGTCGTGTGGAGTGTAATGGGATTTTGTGGCATTCAGATGATCCGGAGCCCCCTCTCCGGATAAACCATAGCCCCGCTGGGAAAAAGACGAAATTGTCGTTCTGCCCCATCTACATGAGCCGGAAGGGGGTATAAAGTGGAACTAACTGCTTGGTTGTGTTAGGTTAGGCCTAAAAAACACCCAAGATAATGTTAGGGCCCACCTCTTGGAAAGATTCTTCTTGTTCTGTCACACCCGGGAGTTTCGGGCTCTCGTTAATTAGTCCTGGAACCCGCGAGAGAGAATCCGACACCGGCGAAACCCTAACACAGAGAGCGAGGGAATCCTGGGCATCCAAGACCCATGCCACACTCTATCACACATGGTATGTCGTGCAATGGGATTTGGTGGCATTCAGACGATCGGGATCCCCCTCTCCGGATAAACCATAGCCCCGCTGGGGAAAAAGACGGAACTATCGTTCTGCCCCATCTACGTGAGCCGGAAGGGGGTAGGAAAATTGAACTAACTACTTTGGTGTGTTAGGTTAGGCCCAAGGAACACCCAAGAAAATTACAGGGCCCACCTCTTGGCAAGATTCCCCCAGTTCCGTCAGATCCGGGAGTTTCGGGCTCTAAGTAGTCATGGAACATGCAGAGAGAATCCGACGTCGATGAAGCCTTAACAAAGAGAGCGAGGTAATCTTGGATATCCAAGACCATGACATACTCTAACACACATGGTATGTCATACGATGGGATTTGGTGGCATTCATACGATTCGGAGCCCCCCTCCGGAGAAACCATAGCCCCAATGGGGAAAAAGGCGGAACAACCATTCTGGCCCCTCTACGTGAGCCGGAAGGGGGTAGCAAAGTGGAACCAATTGTTTGGTTGTGTTAGGTTAGGCCCAAGGAACACCAAATAAAATGTTAGGGTCCACATCTCTTGGCAAGATTCCCCTTAGTTCCATCAAATCCGGGAGTTTCGGGCTCTAAGTAGTCTTGGAACCCGCTAGAGAGAATCCGACGGCGGTGAAGCCCTAACACAGAGAGAGAGGGAATCTTGGGCATCCAAGACCCATTATATTCCACAATCTAACACATATGGTATGTCATACCATGGGATTTGGTGGCATTCATACGATCCGGAGCCCCCCACTCCGGAGAAACCATAGCCCCGCTGGGGAAAAAGACGGAACTGTCGTTCTGGCCCCTCTACGTGAGCCGAAAGGGGGTACCAAAGTGTAACCAATTGCTTGGTCGTGTTATGTTAGGATCAAGGAATATCCAAGACAAATGGTAGGGCCCACCTCTTGTCAAGATTCCCCCAGTTCTGTTAGATCCGGGAGTTTCGGGCTCTCATTAAGCAGTCCTGGAACCCGCGAGAGAGAATTCGACGCCGGTGAAACTCTAGCACAAAGAGCGAGGGAATCTTGGGATCCAAGACCCATGCCCCACTCTAACACACATGTTATGGCATACCATGTGTTGTGGTGGCATTCAGACGTTCCAGAGCCCACTCTCCGGAGAAACCATAGCCCTGTTGGGAAAAAAAGATAGAATCGGCGTTTTGGCCCCTCTACGTGAGCCGGAAAAGGGGTAGCAAAGCGGAGCCAATTGTTTGGTTGTGTTAGGTCAGGTTCAAGGAACACCCAAGACAATGGTAGGGTAATATATTTATTATTAGTAATAGTTTATGTCAGTAATTTATAGGTGTCTTCCCATTATCCTTAAAGAACATATTTGAATAATGGTTATCTTTTTAGGCCATCGATCATGTATCCAACGGCCAGCAATGTTCTCCAGCCAATGAACCAAAATCTGGCGGGCGCAGAAAATTGCGCGCCGCCCACCCAAATTATCGACCAAAAACTTTGCCGCCCTAAATTTCGAACCTCTCCCTCTTATCTGCCCCGTCGCCGAAATTTCCCCTCCTCTTCTTGTCCGAAATCCCCCTTCCTCCTAAACCCCATCTACTCCGCCCCGGCTTTCCACCTCGCCCTGTAGCTCGCCTTCCCGGGCTTCCACCTGGCTGTCCCCGGTCTTCCACCTCGCCGTGCAGCTTTCTTTCCCGGGCTTCCACCTTGCCGTCCCCGGTCGTCCACCCCGCCGCTCAGCTCGCCTTCCCGGGCTTCCACCTTGCCGTCCAGGACGCCATCAAGATCTGCCACCTCGCCGTCCAGATTTGATACCTCTCCGCCCAGGTCGCCGTCAAGATCTGCCACCTCGCCGTCCAGGTCGTCCTCAAGATCTGCCACCTCGCCTGCCTGGTAGCCGTCAAGTTCCTTTGGTCAGAGTTTGCTTATTTTCGAGCTTGTATAAAGCTTAAGATCACTTCTCCTGCGATCCTATCATACTTAGGTCCACAGATTAGATTACTGATATGATATGGTCAAACAGCGAATTGCATCACCAAGATTTTCTAACTCTATGTTGTCACATCCCAATGAAAGATAAGGCCATTTGTAAAGAACATGTATGCGCTATTTATTTTCATTTATTCGCATAAATCATCAATTCTATACTTATATTGTAAGCTGTTTATTTTTATTTATACCATGTCCACCATATAGATAAGGCATGCCTTGCATGATATCTCAACAATAAAGGTACTTATGTGGTGTGGAACTGCTGGCTTAATTACTGTTCTGCCATGTATTTTGTGCTACTATCCTAGTTGATTTGGTATATATGAACCGTGCATGTTAGGAACATTAAAGTCAAGAGTACATCTGGTAGGACAAAGATGCCTCCTGGTGGACATGGTTGTAAACGCAAGCGCGTCAAGGCCCATCGCAAGCATGCAGTTGCCCAAGTCCATCCGTATGCACATGACGAATTCAAGCGACCAGTGGTCCAAGACGAGGAGGAAGCTCCCCAAGGCCAGCAGGAAGCTGCCCAAGGCGAGCAGGCACTTGCCCATGGCCAGCTGGAAGCTGCCCAACAGAAGGAGGAGGTTGACGAGGTAGCCGCCAATGCGAGTAGGTACCTCCCTACGGTGAGCTGCCAGGTGTGCAAGGCGAGCTGCCACCATTCCTGAGCGAGGGGCAAGGTTCCCAAGTAGAGGAGCAAGGTGCCTGCAACGAAGAGCAAGATGACATATCACAGAGATTGCATGCTCTATGAGGGGCCATGTGTGGAGGGAATTCCAAAATGCAGAATATTAACTCTAGCAATGCCACAATTTCTGTAGATTACCTATGTGAAGACATTGTTTCGAGTGGTGCGGCTGGGAGGAAAAGAAACATGTCCAAAGGAAACAGGATCAATATTGTTATTCCTCTGGGAAAGACAAGGCCAGTGGACCCAAAGGTTGCTGCCATGTATGCTAATGCGTGTTCATTAGCTGTGAAGCACACTGTCCCTATCTTCCCCCATTGGAAAGAGTACAAGGGAAGGGAAGATTTATTTTCCTCCTACCACGGCCATGTGTCTGTAAGTTCTGTAACCCAACCTTCCAGTTCATTCCATTGTTGTTCATATAACTGAAAAGTGCTCTTTCTTTTGTTTCAGTCAAAGTTTCATCTGAACCCCAGAGACTCTGTTATTCATCAATCTCTTCTGATGCATCTCAAGAACTGTACAAGACAAAGACGCCATATTCTGAAGCAATTTTTTTGACAGCGTTAGAGACAAGAGTAGAGTTGTATGAACGCCTCCTGATGTAGTTGGGCACATGAGCGAAGCAGAATGGTGCAGGCTAGTCAATAACTGGTCCTCAGTCAGGAAACATGTACTGTCTTTGTTCACTCTACCTTGCCACTGTTTCTATTCCATAACTTGGACTGTGTCTAATCAGTTCATACTTCGTTTATGTAGATGGCTTGTATGAAAGCCAGGCAAAGCAGACAGGCCGTCCAGTTCCATAGCGCCATAGGTTCTCGTAGCTACGAGGTTTGCTGCGACATGGGGGAAGATGCCTTTGAATTGTTCAAAGCTACGCACAACAAAAAGACACGTGGATTCTCTTCGCCCGTGAAAAGAGCAATTGTAAGTCCCTAAGAATACTGTTTATCTCCGGGATCAACAATTACCTCAATAGATTCTTCTAGATACGTACTGATGCTTCCCTTTGTGAATTCTGATGCAAACTCCTGCTATTTCACCTATGCTTGTCATCTCATAGTTCATGCACATGCATGCTGCTTGCTTTTCATCTGCTAGTTCATCTATCCTTGTGAGCTTCTATTTTCATCTATGTTCTGTACATGCTTGTCGTCTGCTATTTTCAGCCATGTTTACTTACATGCCTGTCATGTGATGTTTTTCATTTATGTTCCTTACAAGCTTGTCATGCGCTGCTTAATTGCTTGTCATCTGCTCTTTGTATCTTTGTTATGTACAAGCTTGTCATGATATCAATGTTCCTTACAAGCTAGTTCAGCTTCTATTTCATCTAAAGCTTTTACATGCTTTATAGGAAGAAATGCAATATCATATGCTAGAACATACTTTAGTAGATGGCGCTGTCAAGGAAGCTCTTTCTGCCACCGAAGCTGTCGCTGCTGTGCTGACCAAGAACCGTCTAAAGTCTTTGTTCCTGAATACCATAGGTGGGGTCACAACCAGTGCAAGAGCAACAAAGTCTCAGCTTCACCTTCAACTTGATTCTGAGCGAAAACAGAGGCATGACCTGCAATCTGTAGTTGATGAGTTGAAGCAGGCCAAGGAACAAGCCGATGCAGATAGGATGAAGCATCGACAAGAATTGCTGCGTATGACGGAGGAACACAAAGGTATGCAGAAGAGTCAAGAAATGTACAAAACCCTTATTGGTGGCATGTTGGCTCAAGTTCATCCGAGATATGGAACTGAGTAGCCCTTTGTGAAACCGCTTGTTGTCTGTTGAACTGTATTAGACTGTCTTTGCGGGCGAGCCATGTTGTGACCTTATTCCGAATTTATGTATTTGTTGTGTTTGTTTTGCTGTGAAAACTAATATAGTATTTTCCATGCTTATGAATACGAGGACACGTGGTACTATATGGTAGGTCCATGAGGCGGCACCTTATTGGATGGAAATCGCGACGAAATAAACACGTCACGGAAACGTTTCAACGTGGACATGTCGTGTTGGTACACGTGCCGGCTCATGATTCGTGACGTCTTACGACGAACTAAAACGTCGCACCGTCGGTCAACGTTATAAATTCGTCGGGAATAACCGTATACGTGGAACATTATGAGAGCGACACGTGGCACCTTATACTGCTTGTACCCGCGACGAGAAAATAAACGTCGCACATATTATGAAGTCATTAATGGAGGTAACGGTAGTTCCAATCGCGACGTTTTTAAAATATCAAGACGATGATGACGTCAGAAAGGGTGGAAGTGACGTCAGTAACGGGTAACGGGAAAACGATGCCACATGTACACACATTGCGACGAAAAAAAACGTCGCTCCTTGTTGGGCCTTGTACTGGGCCGGCCAGTAGCTCGCGACGGATTAGTGTTCATTTAATCGTCGCAGAATCATCCGTGACAGTCGATAAGGAAAGTTCTCACTCTGTCGCGTAAACCGTCGCGGATTGCCCTTAGCGACGGTTTGGAGCCCATCCGCAACGGTATTGAAATGTCACAGACCGCGCGGAATTTGGTAGTGTTTGGTGGAGCGCCGACATAATACAAGCATCATGGCTATCCGAAGTGACAATGGCTCCGAGTTCAAGAACTACACCGTGGAGGGATTTCTTAGCGAGGAAGGAATTGCTCATCAATATTCCACTCCCTACACCCCTCAACAAAATGGTGTGGCGGAGAGAAAGAATCAGACACTAATGGATGCGGCACGGACCATGATTGCAGAGTTCTCTTCTCCTTATAACTTTTGGGCTGAGGCCGTCTCCACCGCTTGTCAACCGATTGTATCTCCGCAAGATCTTGAACAAGACCCCTTATGAGATTCTCACGGGCAAGAAGCCGGATGTTTCATACTTCAAGGTCTTTGGGTGAAAGTGCTTCATTCGTAAGAGAGGTAAACGCTTGTCGAAATTCGAGACTAAATCTTATGAGGGTATGTTTGTTGGTTATGCCACAAAAGCTCACGCCTATAGAGTCTACAACGAGTCCACCGGACAAGTTGAAGAAGCTATAGACGTGGTGTTTGATGAGGATAATGGGTCCCAAGGGGGCCGTATAGATCATGGTGTTGTAGGAGATGCAATTCCTCCCATCGTCATAAGAAGAATGGGGATTGGTGAAATAATCCCCATTGAGGGTTACCGAATGACGGAGGGAGAAGGACTATGATCCACTCAAGTGGAGCCATTGACTACACCCATTGATACTCAAGCTACCCAACAAGATGCACCAAGCCCTCATTCTTCAAATTAAGGCCAAGCTAATGATCAAGATCATTCCATCAATCAAGGCCAAGGTAACACTCAAGGCCAAGCTCATAATCAAGGCCAAGATCACAATGAAGGAAAAGGACAAGACGCTCATGTTGATGATAGAACTCGACATATAAGTGATCCACCTACCCTTGATGAAAAATATCAAGGGCTAGGGGGACAAGGCTCCGATGATGAAGGTATGATCAAGCCATATCCAAGGAAACTTTGGAGGAGAAGCTAGCTCGTAGGGCAAAGAGAAGGCTAGATAATCTTGCTCGTGCCGGTCACACGGAGGACATGATACTTGGACAAGTTCGTGGAAGGGTCGTCACAAGGAGGCAATTCGCGGATTTTAGCAAGGCTCATGCTTTCGTCTCTCACATTGAGCCCAAGAAGGTTTTTGAAGCTCTAGAAGATCAAGATTGGCTTGAATCTATGCACGATGAACTCAACAACTTCGAGCCCAATAAGGTGTGGAAGTTGGTTCCAAGACCCAAAGATTGCAAGAACGTCATCGGCACCAAGTGGATCTTCAAGAACAAGCAAGACAAGGATGGCTACGTCATTCACAACAAGGCAAGATTGGTAGCTCAAGGTTTTTCTTAAGTCGAAGGCGTCGATTTTAGAAACTTTCGCTCCCGTAGCTCGTATTGAATCAATTCGTATCTTGCTTGCATATGCCTCTCATCATAACTTTAAACTACAAAAAATGGATGTTAAAAGTGCATTTTTAAATGGTCCCATCCATGAGTTGGTCTATGTCAAGCAACCCCCGGGTTTCGAGGATCCCAACCACCCAGATTATGTCTACAAACTCGATAAGACGCTCTATGGATTTAAACAAGCTCCACGTGCGTGGTACGAGCACCTTAAAGATTTTTTAATGGACTGTGGGTTCAGTGTTGGCTTAATCGATCCCACCCTTTTCACCAAAAATGTTGTGGGTGACTTGTTCATATGCCAACTCTATGTGGATGATATCATTTTTGGTTCCACTAACATCGCATTCAATGATGAGTTTTGCAAGCTTATGACGGATAAATTCGAGATGTCTATGATGGGCGAGTTGATTATTTCCTTGGCTTTGAGATCAAACAACACCCCGAAGGCACATTCATCAAGCAAGCCAAGTATACTCAAGATATGCTCAAGCGTTTCAACATGCATGATGCCAAGCCTATGAAGACTCCCATGTCCACGACTATTGACTTGAAACCCGACCCGAATGGTAAAGAGGTAGATCAAAAGGTATACCGCTCCATGATTGGCTCTTTGCTCTACCTTTGTGCATCTAGACCCGATATCATGTATAGCGTAGGTAAATGTGCAAGGTTTCAAGCCTCTCCGAGACAAAGTCATTTTGAAGCGGTTAAGCGCATCTTTCGATATTTAGTTCATACCCCAAATTTCGGTCTTTGGTATCCCAAGGGTTCAAGCTTTCAGCTCATTGGGTATTCGGATTCGGATTATGCGGGCGAGAAGACGAATAGGAAATCTACATCCGGGGGTTGTCAATTTCTTGGTCGCTCATTGGTACGTTGGTATTCCAAGAAGAAAAATTGCATCACCCTCTCTACCACCAAGGCCGAATACATCTCTGCGACAAGTTGTTGTGCTCAATTGCTATGGATGCGTCAAACATTGCGAGATTATGGTATCGACTTCGACAAGGTCCAACTCTTGTGCGACAATGAGAGTGCCATCAAGATCGCCTACAATCCCGTTCTTCACTCCAAGATGAAGCACATTGAGATACGACATCACTTCATTCGGGATCATGTTGAGAAGGATGATATTTATCTTTCCTATGTGCCGACCAAGGATAAACTCGCGGACATCTTCACGAAGGCCCTTGATGAACAAAGATTTCGTGGTTTGAGGAATGAACTAAATGCTATCGTTGCGTTCAACTTCTCTTAAACCCTTGCATAGTTACCTTCACTACATGTGCTATCTAGGTTAAGATGTAGGCATGGACATAGGGGGAGCGTATTTCAATTGATGAACCAACACTCCGCCTATCATGCGCAAAACAATCAAAACGTCATGCATATCTAGTCATTAAGTGACTTACTGTGCTTTAACGTGAGTCATACTTTTGGGCCCAAGATATATCTTCGCGGCTCCTTGGTATACACTCAAACACGGTGGCTCCGGCCACCAACATCTCTCTAAGTGTTCTTGTTAGTGGTTTGGAATTTGTTTGTGTTTGTGTGTTCATCGCTCTTATTTTCGTTTGTCTTGTTTTTTGGAGGCTCACTTCTTTTATCCTTTTTCCTCAAAACTCGGTGTGCACGGGAACCCCGAAAATTCCGGCCCATGATATCTGCATCAGAAATTATCTCCCATTTCCCAGGTGCCTGCTCACAGAAGGCACCTCGGAAATTTGGGCGGAAATTTCCGGTGCAAATATCCGGGGGCCGAAATATTCCGTGTCTTATGCCCCGGAAATTTTCGGGGCTCGAGATTGTCCAGAAATTCAACCCAAACATCCAGCGTGCCCGCTCGCAGAAGGCACACCGAATATTTGGTGCGGAATTTCTAGCCTGAAATCTCCGGCCCCTGGAAATTTCCGCCCTTAATGCCGGAATATTCCGGTCCGTGCGGCTGGGGGCTATAAATAGGCGACGGGAGGGGCAGTTCCTGGTTATTTCCCCTCCCCTCGCCTCCACTCCGCCCCCAAACGCAGCCGCCGTCTCCGAGCCATCCGGGAGGCCCTCTCGCCTCCCTTCTTCGTCTTTCGGTTGCTATTTGCGGATCAAGAGACCGCACATCCATTCCTCTCCCATGGATCCTGGTATGTGTTCCGTTTTCTCCGCAATCTAGGGTTACCATACGATTAGATCTCGTTTTCGATCATCCTTCGTGTGTTTCGGGGAGGAACAACCATCCAGTAGTATCACATATCCCCTAGTGTTCCCCTCCATTGCACTTCCTCAAAGTTTTAGATTTGTGGCAGGCCATATTCTCAGATCTGATGCGAAATTTCGAGGGCTCGAAATTTCCGCCCCAGACCGGAATTTCCGCCCCAGACCGGAAAATACGGCCTGCCCTGAATCTCTAACAGAGATATGTTATTCCACTTCCAAAAGATGTGAGCCCCCATTTTGATTGTTTTCTGTTTTTCTTTGCGCTTTCTCTTGCTTTTCTCGCAGATGGTTCAAGATCTAGGCCTCCTAAGGTGACTAGCTCTCGCAAGAGGTGGCGCCACTTGAGGGAAGATGATGAGGGTACTTTTGTGGATGAGGCGGAGACTCGCCGTCGTGAGAGGGATGCAGAGCAGGAGTACGCGCGTGACCGTGATGCTTCTAGGGCAGCTCGCAGGGCCGGCAAGCAACAGGGCAAGGCTGCTCTTAACTTGGCTACCATGTCCATCTCTAAGTTCAAGGCATGGTGCGCCAAGGCTTGGTACACTGAGGGTCCTCAAGACCCAACTATTGACTCATGCTTCTGGCACGTTGAGCAGGAAACTTTTTTCAAGCAAGTGTACACTATGATGAGCAAGCCAGTTTGCCCCATGAAGTATATTAACTTTGCACACATGGCTGCCAATCCAGCATACTTCAACAACTCTTTGCAGCTGGCTGAACTTCTGGGTCTGCGTCCCCTCATGGAGAACCAATGCTCCTTCAACACCACTTATATTCAGCAGTTCTACTCCACTCTTGTCATAGATGATTCTGAGGAGATTGGGATGTCCTAGATGTCTGGCCCTCACCTGCTCACCGCCACGTTCCATGACTTTACAACTGAGCTTGGATACCCTTTTTCCGGTCTCAACGTCCCTTAGGGTACTCGCATGCACATTCACGAGATGGAGTATGAGAAGAACATGCTTGCTGAGTTGTATGGTCCTCGTGGTGTTGTGGGCTCTGCAAAGGGTCTCTTTCTTATCTATGACATCCTGCTGCGCATGTTCAGAGATACTATTGCCCCGAGTGGTGGCAATAAGATGAGATCCGTGGTGGCTTGGTGAACCTCATGTACCACGCCTACATCACCTTCACTGAGGGCAACATGACTGATACTGAGCGTCACAAGATTGATTTGATGGATTTCATCTTCAACGAGATCCACTTTGCTCTCTTCAACTGCAAGGTGCCCCCCTATGCTCCATACATCATGAAGCTCATCAAGTCTCGCTACCCTGCTGAACTCCGTGAGGATCTGGAGTTGGATTGTGATGAGCACAAGGACGTCAAGATGTACAAGAAGGCCGCCCACACTCAGCAGGCTGCTCATGACGTTGGTGCCACTGGTCAGGGACACCGTGATCCTCGCATGCGTCCACCTCCTCCAGGCACCAAGAAGCGCTCGTGGGTCGTTCGTGCTCTTGAGAAGGTGATGTGCATGAATGTGTGCATCCACAAGGAGAACTACAATGCCTACGTTGAGCGTAGCAACATTCATGAGAATCAGCGCGCCATCATGGCTGCACTCAATGTTCCCAACATCCCTGCTGCTCTTCCTGAGAGGATTCCCTACAAAAACTGGAACAACCGCGACGTCGACTGGGATCTGGATGTCGCTGATGATGAGGACATTGCTACCGCTAGCGAGGAGGAGGAAGAAGATATCAGGCCTAGAGTTTGCTCCATGGGACATAGTGCTTCCTTCTCTGTTTTTGGTATCCTGATGCCAAAGGGGGAGAAGATCTAGTGATCACGGGGATTTGCTTGGGCGGGCTGTTTTTTAGTTGGTTTTCTGTCGTGCTTTTCGAACAATTTTGTTTTTCTCATTCGTGGATTTCCGTTCGTGAACTTATATTATCAGGAGGCATGTCTCCTAAGTTATGACTATCTGTGATGTGTTAGTTCCTATTTATTGCCTTGGATTATCTCTATGCAAATTGCAAATACCCGTGTTGTCATCACTCACCAAAAAGGGGGAGATCGAAAGATCATGTCTCCTCTGATGATTTTGGTGATGATAACAACACGGGTATAATCTCTAACCCTCTGGCTTAAGTGTCTACAGATCACCCCGTATATAATTCACGGTGATATTCTTGAGGGATTTTCACACAGGATTTTTCTGGAGATGTTCTAATTGCAGCCGGATTATTCAGTGGTTGCCCCCGGAAATTCCAGGGTATAAGGGCCGGAATTTCCGGCCCCAGCACCGGATTATTCCGGCCTCTCTGGCTCCAGCAAAATGGGTAAGTGCCATACTCCATCTTACCGCGTACTGGAGGTGGGGCGGATATTTGCCCGGAATATTCCAGGCCGAATTTCCGGCCCTCTGGTCCTTAGCAATTTTGGAGATTACGTAGCTGCCCGCGCGCAGAGATGGGGGCGGAATATTGACCGGAAATTTCCGGCCCCGGAGTATTCAAAATTCCGCCCCCCCCCCCCCCGGATATTTCAAATATCCGGCCTCGGTCCTGAGCAGAAATTCAGTGTGGGGCTGCTTCCCGCACGCGGAGATGGGGGCGAATTATTGGCCGGAATATTCCGGCCCCGTATTATTCAAAAATCCGCCCCCCGGATATTTCAAATATCCGGCCTAACTACCCCGGAAATTTCCGGTGCTAACCCCGGAATATTTCGGCCTGGCGTTCTGCAACGGTCAGAAACTGGAGGAGGCTATAAATAGATGTCTTCTTCCTCTAGACAACTAGTTCGTCCATTCCTCTCTCTCTCCTCCATTGTTCAAGAGCTCAAAACGCCCCGATCTCCCTCCTCCTCCAACCAAACTCGATGCCCTTCAAGGATCTCATGGAGGAGGCCTAGATCTACCTTTCTACCAAGCCAAAAATTGTATTCCCACACCATACCTCTTGGGATCTTGTAATCTCTTGGTTGCTTTGTCATCCTAGAGAAACCCTAGTGCTTGTAGCTTCCACCTTGTAGCAAGAATCTTTGGATTGTTGAGACCCTCCATCTCACTTGTGGCCTCAACCACTTGTAAAGGTTTTGTCAACGCCTTCAAGTCGACCTCATAGTGGAAACGAGAATCTCCCTTACCGGAGAAGCTCAAGGAGAACAAGGTGTGCACATCCGTTCTATTGAGGAGCGCCTAGGTGGCTCCCCACCTCTCCAACGTAGACGTACTTATTTTAAGAATGAACTACGAGAAACATATCCTTGTCTCCGTGTTTTCACTTGTGGTTATCTTGTGCCTTGCATTTACTTCTGTTGCCTACTCGTTATTTGTCACTTAGGGTGCCTACCTAGTTGCACATCTAGATAACCAAGTTATTTACTTCGTAAAGCCCATCTAAAATTGAAAAAGGTTTAAAATTTGTAGGTCACCTATTCACCCCCCCTCTAGTTGACTTTGTGTACTTTCAACTGGCTGTGTGTATATTTCTCGAGATGTTGTCTTTTATGAACATGTTTTTCCTTTTGCTAAACTTCATCCCAATGTTGGATCGCGTTTACGCAATGATATCCTTCTTTTACCATCCACCTCTACACACAATAATCATGGAGATGCACATGTTGATACCTTTATGCCTTTGCCTATCATACCTATTCTTGCTACTAATGATTCATTTCCCATAGTCACAGATACTACAGGACATACAGATGAAGATCATGCCAAAAATATGAGCCAAAATGATGAAGAAAATGAAAAGAAAAATGATTCTGAAATTTCAGAAGAAGACAACGATGTGCATTCGCCTGGCACCTCGGATCACGCGCGCTCTGATCCCGAGGTTGATGCCCTGCTAGATTCTCCTCCAGCGCGTGATACGTCGAAAACGTATCTCCTTTTCCGAACACTTTTCTTATTGTTTTCCTCTAAACTTGTGTGTTTCGAATACAACTAACACGGACTAACGCTGTTTTCAGCAGAATTACTTTGGTGTCGTGTTTTTATACAGAAAAACCAACTTTCGGGAAATTGCCCAGAAAAGACCCCATTGATGTTTTCACCCCGGAAGACCCCGGGAGCCAGAAGGGGGCCAGGAGAGGAGCCACAGGGTGGCCACACCCCCCTGGCCGCGTCAGCATAGGGTGTGGGCCCCCCAGGACCACCCTCGGACTCCCTTTTCGACTACAAGTAGCCTCCAACCCTAAAACCCGAGGGGGGTCGTCATATTCCATAGAAACACAACAGAGTGCCGCTGCCATCCCGAACCTCGATTCGGGGATCAGAAGTTCCTGTTCTGGCACCCTGCCGAGACGGGAAGTGGAGGAGATCATCGCCATCGTCATCACCAACGCCTCTCAATCGACCATCCATGTTTCCCCCATCCATGTGTGAGTAATTCCCCGATGTAGGCTGAAGGGGCTGGTAGGGATTGGAAGAGATCGTTCATGTAATAATGCCGTGATTGTTAGGGGCATAGTGCCTAGTGTCCTCTATTAGTGCTATTGACATTGTTGCAACTTGTTATGCTTAGTGCTTGCCAATTTGGGCCCGAGTGCCATGATCTTAGATCTAAACATGTTATTGAATCACGATGATAATTATTGTTTCTTGATCATATCTGCAAGTTGTTTACACATATCGTTGTCCGGAACTCGAGGCCCCGAAGTGACAGAAATTGGGACAACCAGAGGGGATGGCTGCGATGTGAGGATCACATGTGTTCACAGAGTGTTAATGCTTTGCTCCGGTGTTCTATTAAAAGGAACACCTTAATTACCAGTAGTTCCCTTGAGGCCCCGCTGAAAATGGGCTGGTAGGACAAAATATGTTGTGCAAGTTCTCATTGCGAGCATGTATGATTATTTACGGAACACATGCCTATGGTTACTTAGTGCTTGGATGCTTTATCATATTTATCTGCAATGCCCATGATATGATCATTATTTGGACTTTCTTATCCATGCAACGCCCGTTCATCCATCGCTATGCCTATAGTATTTAATCTCGCTGTTTACTTCAAACACCACTGCTGTTGTTTTCATCTCACTGCTGCTATTATTTCACTACTTCTGCTGCTATAAAACTATTAATATTGATAAACCACTGCGAACAAAATTACTTTCAGGTGCAGGTGAATTGACAACTCACTTATTAAGGCTCACAAATATTCTTTGCCTCCCTTGTGTCGAATCAATAAATTTGGGTTTTACTTCCCACGAAGACTGTTGCGATCCCCTATACTTGAGGGTCATCAAGACTATTTTCTGGCGCTGTTGCCGGGGAGCATAGCTTTATTTGCGAGCTCATCGGAGAGTATTATTATCTACTTCCATCATTCATCATGGGTAAGACTCGTGATGGAAAGTTTCCTATATTACCATCCACTACAAGAATAGGTACAACTCTGAACACCTCTCTTGCTCTTGATTCACCGTCTGTTATGAGTAAGCTGCTTACACCACCACATGGTACACATGCTACTTCTGCTGAATCTAAAAATACTTCTGACACTTTTGATGATTCTTCTACTGTGCTTGATGAGAGTGGTTCTCTCGGTCCTTTCTTAGATGCTACTATTTCTAAAGCTAAAAATATTGCAAACACTGAAACTCCTGATAAAAATCCTGTTACTCCTGCTGTTTCACATGACTTATAGAGAATCCTAGTGATGATTTAGATGATGCCTATGTTGATATTAATGATGATCTTATTGATGAAATATATACTATGAAGGATGATCATGCTGTTATGAGACTTATTGAAAGTCATGCTGTTAAATATAAATTATCTCCTGATGCCAAGTTTTCCACTTCTCCCATTAATATTAGGGACAAGGATTATGATTTCTCTCTTGATTTATCTTATATATCTATTGTTGAGAAAGAACCTTTTTGTGGTACTGAAATTGAAAGTGCTATGAGACATATGAATGAGCTCTCCTCTTTGAGTAGTTTGTTCTCTGATGATCTTAAGAAAAGTAGCTACTTTGTTACTAAAATATTCCCTTTCTCATTAAAAGATGAAGCTAAAACTTGGTTCAACAATTTGTCTCCTAGATCTATTGATAGTCCTATTGGTTTGATTAATTCTTTCTTTCAGAAATATTTTCCTGCAAAGTGCTCAACATGTTGCTTTATAAAATATATTTAATTTTAAGCAATTGGAAGAAGAGAAATTGCTTGTATCTTGGACAAGGTTCTGCTCTTTAGTTAGAGCTACACCTGGGCATAAGCTAGAAGATAATAAACTTCTTGATATATTCTATAATGGATTAACTGTTGAATCTAGGACATACCTGGATAGTTGTGTTTTAAGGGAAAGAACTCCAGAAGAAGCTGAGGAATTAATGGCTAAAATAAGCCAAAATAATGATGATTGGACTATGATTGAGCCTGAGCCGACCCCTACCCCAGTACCAACACCAACACTAGCACCCAAGAAGAGGGGAATGATTGAATTAAATGATGAAGTGATGAGAGAAGCCAAGCAATCTCTTAAAGAGAGGGGTATTAAATCTGAAGATGCGAAGAATCTTCCACCTATAGAAGAATTATGTAAGACAATCCCTCACTCACCCACTATTGTGGTACAGTCTCTCAATATTTTGATAGTAGAGATATTCCCTATAACAAACCTCCTCATCAATGCATAGATGAATTTGATAATTATGTTATCAAGCAATATAATTTTAATATAAGAGTGCAAAATCACCTTATGGAAAACTCTAGAGCTATTGATAATTTGCATGGTATTATAGAAAGAACCTCTAATGATGTTAAAATGCTTGTTAAACATTTTCAAATGGTTCAAACTCAAATGGATTAACTTGCTAAAGTGCAAAAAGATTTGCTAGTTAATGCTTCTAAAGAAAAACATGCTTATGTAATAAGAACTAGAAGTGGTATTGCTACACAAGATCCTTTATATCCTGAGGGACATCCTAAAAGAATTGAACAAGATTCTCAGCAAACTAATGATAATGTTATTCATATTAAGAAGAAAAAGAAGAAGAAACTAAAACTGCTGTAGAATCCTCTGAACTTGCTAAAGATCCTAATAGTATATCTATCTCTGATGCTGAACTGAAAGTGGCAATGAAAAGAATGATGCTTCTGATAAAGAAGAACCTGTAGCTGAACCTTAAAAGCAAACTAAAACTGCAAAGTATACTAAGGAATATTTCATTGCAAATAAACATGGTAATGAGAGAGAACCTTGGGTACAAAAACCAATGCCTTTCCCTGGTAAGAAACACAAATCTAAGGAAGAAGAACATTATAACAAGTTTTGTGAATGGATCAAACCTTTGTTCTTGAAAATTCCTTTCACGGATGCTATTAAATTGCCTCCTTATGCAAAGTATATGAAAGATATTGTCTCTAACAAAAGGAAGATTCATAATGAGAAAATCTCCACTATGCTTGCTAATTACTCTTTTAATGGCAAGGTCCCTAAGAAGCTTAGAGATCCTGGTATACCAACTATTCCCTGTTCTATTAAAAATAATTCCGTTAGAACTGCTTTGTGTGATTTGGGAGTTGGAGTTAGTGTCATGCCTTTTACTCTCTATAAAAGACTCATCCTAGAAAAATTGATACCAACTGATATCTGATAAGTCTACTGCTATTCCTGTGGGTATATGTGAGGATGTTCCTGTTCAAGTTCCTAATAATTGTCTGATATTAACTGACTTTGTTATGTTGGAAATGCCTGAAGATGATAATATGTCTATTATTCTTGGAAGACCTTTTCTTAATACTACAAGGGGTGTTATTGATTGAAATCAAGGAAAAGTTACTTTTAATGTTAATGATAAAGAGCACACTGTTTATTTTCCCAAGAAGATTGGTAGAAAATATGGTCTAAATTCCATTGAAAATATTGAGACCATCAAGATTGGAGAATTTTATTGTCCTATTCCAAAGCCACCCAAAGAATATGAAATTATTATTATTGGGACTATGTCTATCAAGGTTTAGGTAACATGAGTATTTAGTGAAAAACAAAGTTTTGTTTCATAGAAAATTATTTTGGTAGCAAGACTTGATCACCCTTGTTAACAAAATGATTTTAAATGAAATGGGTAATGTTTTCACCTTCTCCATTATGTTTTCACCATGTTTACTTATGTTACCACATTATTACTCGAGTACAATCATGTTTTACACCATCCTTATGCATGTTTTCCTCATGTTTTCACTCTTATTACTGAGGTTATGCATGATTTCACCACCTATACTTTTGTTTTCAATACTACCACCTTTGTTTTCTTTGGTTATTCTTTCATTGTAGTGTCATAGAACCTCTGTATTTCTGGTTTGGGTTTCGTTTTCCATGTTTTCACTTTTGTTTTCCCGGTTTCTATTAATTATTAAAATTCTGGAAATACCTCAAAAATAAAGTTTCTCGAAAAATTCCAGAAAAATTATAATAATTTTTTACGTCAAAAATGAGGCAGAAAGCCACCTGGGAGACCCCAGGGGGACTCACCAGGCAGGTACACCCCAGGGTGGCGCGGCCAGCCCCTTGTGGGGCCAACACATGGTGTGGGGCCCCCTGACCCTCCACTTATTCTCTCCACTACCCAAGTCTTCTCTCTCACCTCCCAAACTGAAAACATTTCCTGGACCCCGTGTTCTTGGTGTTCTTCCTCTGGATTTTCGATCTCCTTCTTCAGCCCATCATTTGTGCTGATTTTTGGTGTGTTTGATCTCCGGTATGTGACTCCTCCGATGATCCAAGTAGAATTTTGTTTAGTGAAGTTTTTCTTGAGAATTTTTCCATAGTAGGTGACAGCTTATGTGAGTTTGCATGCTTGATTTGAGTAGAAATAATATAGATTTGATGTATGTTTAGCTCTCATATAAGTCCCTATGGCAGTCTCCACCTTATAGTTGCTTGAAATTAATTTTTATGATGATTGTTGAAATTTTTTAGAGATGGAGCACAATGCTTATCAACTAAACCAGCATGAGTTGGAGGTGCACGAGGTCATGCTCATGCACCGTGAAGAGAGGGTGTTCCCATCGATCTATCCGTTTTGGGAATTTATGCAAGTTACAGGAATTCTGCATGATTTTAACACTCTAGTGCATAATGCAGGTTTGGAGCGTTTCATTGAGGATGAGCCCATCCAATATGTGAAACTAACTATGTCTGTGGTGCAGGATTTTCGTTTTAAATGGTCTCCAACTAACCCAATGGTCCACTATATGATTTATAATAAAGCTTTGAGCCTGCCTTTTAGTGTTTTCTGTGCAGCTATTAAGGTACCCGAGTGGGGGTCTTGTGAGAAAATAAGTTGGCAGCCCAAACCACTACTGAATTTATATGGAGAGATTCGCCAAGGCAGAAGCTTCATAGGGGAGAGTGGTAAAATTCGTGAAATTCAACTCCCTAGCATTCGATACTTTGTCTACTTCCTTTCTAAATGTGTATTAGCTAGGAATACTGCCAGTAGGTTATCTGTTTATGATTTGGCGTTTATTGCTGCTGCTTTGAGACACAATGGGTCTTTTAACTTTGGCACTTTGATTTCTTACCATCTCTCACATAACCGTGAGAAGGGCGGATTTTGTGGAGGTCTTATTGCCTCGCGCTTGCTAGCCTTGCATGGTTTGGAGCCACACCCTCTAGACTTTCAGTATCCTATAGAGAGGCTTAATCTTGTTTCCATGGTTCAACATAAGTTTCTTTCTACCCATGCTCACTTACATAATTTATCTTTTGAATTAACTTTCTCCAAACGATCCGGGTGGAGAGTTGTTAAAACTGTTAGAGAAGTACTTTTGCCTGCACCTCTTTTGTTTGATCTTAATAACAGGTAAGGAAGGGAGCTTTCTGAGAGTGAGATAGACACATACCTTGAGCATCACCCCCAGCAAGGGGAGGATGCCGATGAGAGGGACGATGGTGATTTCGTCCAGCCCCACGATGCTACGGGGATTCCACACCAGCACGCCGGTTATGACTATGCGCCGGCTGCTTCATATTCTTCTTATGTACTCGAGTACGACCACGCGAGGGATGAGCCACCGCAGTGGGGATATTTCCCGCGCTTTGATTGATCTCCACTTAGGCCAAAAGCCTAAGATTGGGGGGAGGTATACCGACATCACACTCATTTATATATCATTTTCGGTCGGTTCTTTGTATATCCATGCTTTCTTTTCTTTCATTTGTTTTCGTTTCTCTTTGTTTCTTTCGCTTGTTTTCATTTCTTTCGTTTCTTTTTTTTTATTGTTTTGTTCTTGTTTTCCAAAACACAAAAAGACCAAAAATATTTATGTTGTTTCTCTTTGTTTGCTTCTTTAGTTTCTCTATTTGGTTTGCTTTATCTTTTAGTTGTAGTTTAATATTCAAAAACCCAAAAATATTTTATTTGGTTTGTTTTTTTGCTTTCTTTTGTTCTTGTTTCATTTCGAAAATCCAAAAAGATTTTACTTTGTTTGCTTGTTCTCTTCTGTTCTTGTTTTAATTGAAAACCCCAAAAATATTTGTCATTCTTCTTTGGTTTTGTAAAGTTTGTTGCAGAGTTCAACAGTCGTCCGTGACTCTATTGGAGCTTGGTTTTTATTATATATTATTCGAGCCACAAGTGAAGAGCAATAATGATGATATACGACAATTCAAGTTGTGGTGAGAGGCTGGTATGAACTCTATTTGCTTTCATTTTTGTACATATATCCATCTATTTGAGAATGCTTGGTTTGTTCGTGTAAGATATATGTTACTTAATGGCTGCTTAATAGTTCATGCTCTCTCATGTTTTGTTCCAACTTATTAATAGTAAATGACTTATCATATAAATATTTGTTCGCATTGTTCTATTCATAGAAGGGTATGACATTGTGGTAGCCTCCTCTGACTGTTTCATTTGAATCGACTTGGCACATGCTCACGCATGCTAAGACTGAAAACAAAAAGTAAATAATCCTCGATGATTTATTTTGCCTCAGAGTTCCAGTATCAATTTTATGCCTCGGTTAATTTTACTTTGTCGCAAACATGATTATGATAGTTGTTGCTTTCTTGATTGTCGCTCCCTGTCTATTTGCTAGCCTTCACCTGTACTGAGTATGATCTCTACTCGTGCATCCAACTCCGAAAAACCAAAGTTTGCCAAATGTGTCCACCATACCTACCTATATGTGGTATTTAACCGCCACTCCAAGTAAATTGCTCATGTGCACTCTTGAAAACCTGCTAAAAATTACTCCTGTTTTGTGCCCCTGTTTTAGCTCATGAGGACGTAAATAGAGAATATTTATCTCACTTGTTGATTGGATTTCACACCCTGGACTAGTTGCTTCATCCGCTTATCCAAATGATAGAAGAGCTGGCAGCGGGGTGCCCAGCCCCAAATTGATACACACAAATTCTCTTCACTCTTTTTTCCCCTGATTTATCTGTCAAAGCATAATTGTGTAAACAAAAGAGAAAGAGGGATGACCTTCTACCCATATGAGTCCTTCACATGGGATCCGCTCTTGTGAATCCAGTTGGCTTGTGATGTACTGTATTGTCTGTTTACCATTCGTTGACATAAGCATACACCTCTCTCAAAATGTTTTTAATACCTCTGTTTAATAAAATAAAAAGCTAAAGCACATGAGTGATCCATGCTTCCCTCTGCGAAGGGCCTTTCTTTTACTTTTATGATGAGTCTCCGCCATATTCTTTGAGTACTTTCTTGAGAGCACAATGGTCATTCTTAGTGTGATGTGTTTGTCCCAAAGTACGGTTGATTGTGGTATAATTTTGATGCTTGCATCTTTGATATCTTTACTTCTAGTCTTCCCTTGAACTTCAGAGGTGCCCTGGCATTTATGTTTTGCCCCACTCTTAAGGGAAAGCGAGATACCACTTTATCAGATCCTATTATGAATACTTCAATCTTTCAAATAGTTATGCTTCATGTTTTTTATTATTAATATGTTGTTATCTTCTCATGGTTTGCATAGCTATTAAGTGACAGTATCTTGCATGTATCTTATCTTGAGCATAATTAAGTATTTGATCATATAGTGAGTATATTTAAATCATATTAACAAATGTGTTCGTAAAAGTCTTTTATCGCACTCAGTTGTCACTGAATTGCTTGAGAACTAGCAATAAGCTAAGCTTGGGGGAGTTGAAACGTCGAAAAAATATATCCTTTTCCGAACACTTTTCTTATTGTTTTGCTCTAAACTTGTGTGTTTTGAATACAACTAACACGGACTAACTTTGTTTTCAGCAGAATTACTTTGGTGTCTTGTTTTTATGCAGAAAAATCAACTTTAGGGAAATTGCGCAGAAAAGACCCCATTGATGTTTTCACCCCAGAATACCCCGGGAGCCAGAAGGGAGCCAGGAGAGGAGCCATAGGGTGGCCACACCCCCTGGCGCAGGCCCCCCTGGCCGCGCCAGCATAGGGTGTGGGCCCCCAGGACCCCCCTCGGACTCCCCTTTCGACTACAAGTAGCCTCCAACCCTAAAACCCGAGGGGGTTCGTCATATTCCACAGAAACACAACAGAGCACCGCCGCCATCCTGAACCTCGATTGGGGATCAGAAGTTCCTGTTCTGGCATCTGGCCGGGACGGGAATTGGAGGAGATCATCGCCATCGTCATCACCAACGCCTCTCCATCGACCATCCATGTTTCCCCCATCCATGTGTGAGTAATTCCCCGCTGTATGCTGAAGGGGATGGTAGGGTTTGGATGAGATCGTTCATGTAATAATGTCGTGATTGTTAGGGGCATAGTGCCAAGTGTCCTCTATTAGTGCTATTGACATTGTTGCAACTTGTTATGCTTAATGCTTGCCACTTTGGGCCCGAGGGCCATAATCTCAGATCTGAACATGTTATTGAATCACGATGATAATTATTGTTTCTTGATCATACCTGCAAGTTGTTTACACATATCGTTGTCCGGAACCCGAGGCCCCGAAGTGATAGAAATTGGGACAACCGGAGGGGATGGCTGCGATGTGAGGATCACATGTGTTCACGGAGTATTAACGATTTGCTCCGGTGTTCTATTAAAAGGAACACCTTAATTACCAGTAGTTCCCTTGAGGCCCCACTGAAAACGGGCTGGTAGGACAAAAGATGTTGTGCAAGTTCTCATTGCAAGCACATACGACTATTTACGAAACACATGCCTATGGTTACTTAGTGCTTGGATGCCTTATCATATTTATCTGCAATGCCCATGACATGATCATTATTTGGACTTTCTTATCCATGCAACGCCCGTTCATCCATCCATATGCCTACAATATTTAATCCCGTTGTTTACTTCAAACACCATTTCTGTTGTTTTCATCTCACTTCTGCTATTATTTCACTACTTTTGCTGCTATAAAACTGTTACTACTGATAAACCACTACGAACAAAAGTACTTTCAGGTGCAGGTGAATTGACAACTCACTTGTTAAGTCTCACAAATATTCTTTGGCTCCCCTTGTGTCGAATCAATAAATTTGGGTTTTACTTCCCTCGAAGACTGTTGCGATCGCCTATACTTGTGGGTCATCAGCGCGTCATCCCCGAGGAGGCCTCATCTCCCGTGTCGCCCCACGCCCGTCTTCTGGCGCCACATCGCCTCCGCGGGCCCCACCCACGTGGTTTCCTGCCGGGTTGTCCCCTGGACCACGCGCCTCTGACGCGTCCCCTGGCGCCACGTCCACCGCGCCGGGCCTGCCCCCTGCACGTGCACCTGCGCGGGCCATGCCGCATGCGCCTGCGCCCCCGACAACCTCATCCGCCAATGAGGCGCGCACCAGCTAGCTCTCTTCCCCTGGTGCCAACACGTCTGTTTCCCAGGCGGAGACAGCCCTGACGCTGGATCTTCTCCGCATGCACACGAGGCTGCACCAGACTCGGGTGTTGGATCTTCTGCTCCATCAGATCCTCTAGCCTCTCCGACAAAATCTCCACGTACACGTCTTCAAAGAGGTATCAAAAATCCCAAGAAGTATACTGGTGGTACACTAACATATCGTTTGATGGATCGCAAGATTCGGTATGGCCTGCTTGCAGCTACAGGGGAACCCCAGTCTCTCTCTGAGGCACTTGATGATGAAAACTGGCTATTGGCTATGCAGGAAGAATATGATGCAGTAATGCAAAACAAGACTTGGCATCTGGTTCCACCCAGCTCTACCAAAAGTATTATTGACTGCAAGTGGGTATATCGTATCAAAAAACATGCAGATGGTACTATTGATAGGTATAAGACTCGTCTTGAGCCAATGGGTTTAAGCAAAGGTATGACATTGATTATGAAGATACATTCAACCCCGTTGTTAAGGCAGCTACTATTCGGACTGTCTTAGTTGTTTTAGTTTCACGAGGATGGAGTTTGCGGCGGTTAGATGTCAAGAACGCGTTTCTTCATGGTGTTCTGGAAGAGGAGGTTTACACGAAACAACCACCTGGTTTTGCGCACCTTGATACTCCTACTCATATTTGCAGACTTGATAAGGATCTTTATGGGTTAAAACAGGCACCTAGGGCTTGGTTCTCTCGTCTCAGCTCTAAATTAGAAACTCTTGGTTTCACTCCCTCTAAGGCTGATACCTCCTTGTTTCTCTATCATAAGTCAGGCATCACTATTTATGTTCTTGTCTATGTTGATGATATCATTGTTACCAGCTCCTCTGATAAGGCCATTTCTGCTTTGCTTCATGATCTTAATGATGACTTTGCCCTCAAGGATCTTGGAGACCTGTATTTCTTTTTGGGCATTAAGGTTAAACACATTGCTGATGGTTTGTTGTTGACTCAAGAAAAGTATGCTGCTGACATCATTGCTAAGGCTGGTCTACAAGGTTGTAAGGGATGTCCTAGCCCATCTCTCCACTACTGATAAGCTGTCTCTCAAGGAGGGGGTGCCACTAGGCCCTGAAGACAACACTCACTATCGTAGTATTGTTGGTTCTTTGCAGTATCTTACTCTCACACGTCCAGATTTATCATTTTCAGTCAACAAAGTTTGTCAATACTTGCATGCACCCACGACATCTCATTGGACAGCTGTGAAGAGGATTTTACGCTATGTTCATGATACACTGAAACTTGGCATTACCTTTAAACACTCATCATCTACTCTTCTTAGTGCGTTTTCAGATGCAGATTGGGCAGGTTGTATTAATGATAGAAGATCTACTAGTGGTTTTGCAATATTTGTTGGTCCCAATCTAGTCTCATGGAGTGCAAGAAAACAGGCCACAGTCTCACGCTCCAGTACTGAAGCAGAATATAAAGTTTTGGCCAATGCTACTGCAGAATTAATTTGTGTTGAAGCTCTACTTCGAGAGCTTGGCATTTCACTACAGGAAAGACCTTGTCTATAGTGTGATAATCTAGGTGCAACCTATTTATCTGCTAACCCTGTTTTTCATGCACGTACAGAACACATCGAGATTGACTTTCACTTTGTGAGAGAAAGAGTAGCAGACAAGAAATTGGAGATTAGATTTGTGTCAAGTCAAGATCAAGTCGCTGATGGTTTTACTAAAGTTCTTCCTGTTAGAAACCTTAATGAGTTTAAGCATAATCTCAACCTGCCTACAGGTTTAGATTAAGGGGGTGTTGGATGTAATGCTTGGCTTATGTATGGGAACGGTGTAGTACACCAACCCATACATGCCCTATCTTGTACGCCGCGGTAGGGGGTTTTCCTACCTATATATATAACATGTAACCGAGACCCGAGAGGGTCATCGTTCTGCCCTACGACGGCTTAGAGTTTCCAGTTAGGTAAACATAGGGGGTGTTTGGGATGTGACACATACAAACAACTAGTAGTAATTCAATAGCACGTAGTAGACCCCTACCCCATCCCTTATTAGTACCACCTCACTTGGATGTAACAAAAAAAAGGAATCTACATCAACTACAAGAATCTATGAAAACAGGTAGGGTTACATGAAACTACAGGAGGTTTCCCTGGGCCAACATTTGTTGACATGGACATTACATCGGGCACTATACCTAGTGAGGACAGTGGGAGCGACGGTGATACAACTGTCTCATGTCTGTGGTGTGGTTTACAACTAGGGGTGTAAGTGGGTAAACCCATGGGTATCCACTTAATTATGCTTAGTTCAAATTTAGAACTCAAATCATCCACATTTCTTTTTCTAGCACAAATTTTCCATCCATATTGTTAGGAGGGCTAAGTGGGTTTGCCCACTTACACCCCTATTTACAACGTACCCAAAATAACTAGAGACCAATGGCTTGATGCCGAAAAAATCACTTCCTTAAAGTGGCGTGAACAAATGTCATCCACAGGAGCTGGTGATTGAATTGCATATGGGAAATTACATTTTCCCCAGAGCTGCTAGGTGGATAAAATTACATGCCGTATGGTACATCTAAAGGAAAGCACGAAAATACAGTTATGTGGACGAGTTGGACGCACTAACAAAGTTATACACCTGGTTTGAGCGTCTGTGTTACACGAGCATATTTGAGTTTAAAAAAAATGAAACATCCGAATTTCTTGCATCCAATAGAACCTACTGATGTGTAATTTACAACCTGGCAAAACATTTTTTTGAAGTCAATTTTAGCTTGATGCGACAACACAAAATCATGGCTATGTCTTAGTGCACATAATCAAAGATACCACAGGATAAGTCAAAATAATTACTGTTATAATGTCTGCTATTGTGATTCCCTCATATAGCAGGCTAGCACCTAACTTGAAAAGACATCCTTGGTATGCGTAGATGGTCAAACTGGATTAAAAAAAGATTGCATGAACAAGCGATACATCAATTGCAAGGATACTTTCCAGGTGCATTGCTTAATAAGTCAGAGGGTGTAACACACCAGTAATAAGTAATAACCATGATGGATGATGCATAAATATACAGAATCAACAATGACTTACCTTGTGCAGAATTGCTCCTATTAAACCTCTTCTACCAGCTACACCCGAAAGGGGTGGGGGCACAATCATCTCCAACAATTACCATCTGCAATCAATGGACAAATGGATTAGTACAAATAAGAATGGAGTGTAACTAAGATGGATTTGTACAATACAATGACTAAAACTGAAACAAGCCCAGCAGATTAGCACGGCGGATGCATAGCTACTGTTTACCGACTAGCAGACTGTTTTTACACAGCAACAGTGCAAACCAATAAAAAAATAAGCTTGACAGAATAATTTTAAATGTCACAACATACATCTGGTTGCCCCGAAAGATTAGTGTCCCGATAAAGCACAACGAGATCTGCATATTGTTGATAAAATTTTATACATGTAGATCTGCTTTAACCAAAAAACCATGACTAGAGGTCAAAACAATTTGCAGGAAATAAACATGGCACAGGGCCTTCAGCTATTGGCAAAATGAGAAGTACAAAGTGTAGGTACTAGACAGTAGGCACACCAAATCTGAATTCATTATAGGCGTTGCAGCTTTCTTTATACTACTTAGAGCATCTCCAACATCATCTATATGGACATCTAAGACAAATATAGATGATTGGGGCGTAAAAAACGTTGCCAGCAGATCATCTATAGCACCATTTACCATGTATGGGGGGGGGGGGGGGGATAGATGATCATCCAAATCAACTGCTCGCTCGATCCCTCGCCTCCCGCGCGTATCCGGAGGGTGCAGTCGAAGAGGAAGACGTCGGTGCCACTCTTGCGAGTCGCCGTCCTGAGACATGTGTAGATGTACTCGACACTAAATTTATAGAGACTAGAGGGAATAGTTTTTGATCGATTTTGGCATGTAGTAGTGTTATTTTGAACAGAAATAGATGTACTAGACACTAAATTTTGACTACTCGCCATGACGTCAAGCATTTTCGCTTGGAACCGCATGGCATCGTGCATTTCCCTCCTCTTCCTCCTCGCTCTCGACAAATGATGCAACCATGAGTTCATCATCATCAGATGAAGACGACGACGACCGAAGAGGTTCTCATTGTATTTCAAGAAAGTGGATAGAAAAAAATGATGAATGATAGTTATAAGATACTACTAACATATATGATAGAGAATATAGATGTCCTGAATATAGATGTTCTACTGTAAAACTGGAAATATCTATATAAGAATATTTTTAGATGATTTTCTATATGGAAATATAGATGATCAAATATAGATGAGCTGCTAGAGATGCTTTTAGGGGTGAGACCAGGAAGTTACATATCCCCGTAAATTAGAACATACTCCCTTTGTCCTGAAATAAGCGTACTTTTACCTTTTTGGGAAGTCAAACTTTTTAAAGTTTGACCAGTTTTATAGGAAAATGTAACAACATTTATGATACTAAATTGGTCTCATTAGATCCGTTTTGAAACGTAGTTTCATAATATATATATATATATTTTATATCACATATATTAATCATATTTTCTATAAAGTTGGTCAAATTGTAAAAAGTTTGACCGATATCAATTCTAGAAGTACACTTATTTCAAGACGGAGGGAGTACTCATCTCAGTATACTACTTAGGCCCCGATTGGTTGGCCGTTTTTACGCCAAAACTGGCATAATTCTCAATCACGCAAATTTTCCGTGAGAGTCCAGAAACAGCACTTGGTTCGTCGGTTTGAAATTCTGTTCCTACCAGTTTTAGATGGTTACCCTCCGACAATTCAACGCACCATGCGAGGCCCTGATTAATATCCGGCGCCTGATCTTCCGAAATAAGCTAGTATAGCTAAGTCCCGCTCTAGGCGCCACTCATCACCGTCGGTGAAAGCTCGTGTATGCCGCCGGGCGGCCACCACTGTGCCATGCGCCTCCATCAGCATGACGTAGTGCTCGCCTCGCTCATCTGTGCACACCAGCCGCTACGGCAAGAGCGACACAGACATACTAGTGAACCTCCACAGACCGGTCGACAATGGCGGCAGGGTCTGTACCAGGTGGGGGTGCGACACGCGCTTAAGCCCCGATCCACCTGAGGCATTCGATGAGAATCGTGCGGCCACCACGAGTACGCCATCCGTTAAATCGAGACCATGCAGTTTTAAGAATTTGCGTTGTTAATAATATTCAATCCATATCCCTCAAAAAAAAAATCAATCCATACATGCAAGCTATTCACATTATAATTCCATAATTATTTCTTTTAGCCATAATTTTTTTCACAAGATCAATTGTTTACCGTTAAATATACGAAAATTTCACACCGATTAAATTTAGATTATCGACTATTGTGATCAATCAAATTGTAATATCCCAGGTTTTCGAAAATTTTGAAAAATTTAAAACCATCATGGATACATGTGCATCATAGCATCCTTGCATTTTGATTGCATAAAAATTTGCTTTTAAATTGCTAGACACAAAATGTTAGGTATTATTACCTATTAAACCACCTTTTTAATTTAAATCTTTTTCTAGCAGTAAATATTTTATTTTGGGAAATTTATAGTACCAAAATATTTCTTATGTCCTAAGATTTTCAAAACATATTTTTATATATTTTTCTGAATTGTTTTGGCTGAGTTCTGAATTATATTTGAATCAAATGTTTTAAAAACAGAAAAGGTTTTATAAAAAAAAAAGTGAAAAGAAACAGTCAGCGCACTGGCCCAGCCCATCCCCCCTCCCCTTCTCTGCTTTCTCCCGCCGCGCGCGAAACAGAAGAATGGGCCGGCTCAAACCCCAGCCCCGCAGAAGCCCCAACAGCAGTTCCCGCGCCCCTCCTCTCACAGCGCGACACCACGCGTGACGCCACAGGGACGTCACCTTGACGTCGGCACGCCGCCGGGTCGGAGATGAACTCGACGTCCGAGCGTGCGCCACCCGTCTCCCTCCACCGCCTCTTTCCCCGCTGTCCTAGCCCCCTCCACAAGCTTTGTCCCCCCTTATATACCCCGCTCCTCGACGTCCCCGCCATGCCTCGAAACCCTAACCAAATCCGCCTCCGTCCTCCATTGGAGCACGCTCGGGACATCGATGCCGCCGTTGCCACGCGCCGCGAAGGACGACACCGAGGTGACGAGGAGCACCGCGGAGGGGAGAGACGCCGATTAGAGCTGTCACCACGTCCATAGGAGCACCGCATCGACGCCGCCGTCCACGCCCGTGACCAACCGCTGCCCCGCGCTTCTCCAGCGAGGAATCTTGGGAAGACAAGGCCGCGCCACCACCATCCACTTCGCCACCGAGCTCGCGTCGTCGTTCTGCACCTCCTGGTATGCGCCGTTATCCCCCTAGAACCGTAGGATAGCATCGTTGTGCTCGCTCTGTCTCCCCGCCGCGTGTCCGTGTTTCCGGCGAGATCTCTGGCGATCCCGAAGCAGAGGAGCAACGACGACCGTCAGATCGCGATCGCAGGGCCACGACATAAGCCATCAGCGAACTGTCGTCTTTTAATCCAGGCCGTCCAGCGCACATTAGATCTAGCGGCCCACAACGCCGATCTGCGCGAAGACTCCTCGACCAATCAGAAGCCACCGTTGCCCTCGCCCCGGATCGAGCACCTTTTTGTTTAAAACAGAAAATAAGAGATTTTAATTAAAACTTGTAAAAACCACAGCTCGAGTTCTGTAATTCCAAATTCAACAATCTTGGACTTTTTAAAATCAGCACATTGTGTAGAATAAGTTAGGCCATTCAAATTTCAATTTTGTAACATGTACTCACATGTTCTTTTTATATCTCTATTAATCACTATTTTGGGCATAACTTTAGTTTTAAAAATCCTTTTTGGGTGTCCAAATTGCTATAGTTTTGTTTTGATATCCTCTATCCAGTAGAATCAAAGGGAAAATTATTTATGCAACTTTGTAACAGAAACTCTATTAATGTTTATATTAGCCTATATTAAAATCCTAGTAATGTTAATAATTAATTAATTTGTTTTGCATACATCATAACCATGTTAATAACATCATAGAACATCATTATTAGTACTTATTGATAGTTGTGAATTTTGTGTATTAATTTGATCATTGCATAACATGCATACATGTTTTTTAATTGTTATTTTGTTTTCTATGTTATATTTGCTTTGTTTATTTATGTGTGGCTTGTTTTGCTTATATTAGATTGTGAAGAAGAGCAAGGCTACCTTTGTTGTTGTTATACTTGTTGTGATTGTTTATCCTATTGCCAAGGAAAGTGACACACCATCAAATCTCTCATATTTTATTATGCATTACTAGTGTTTTGAGTAGTATGCATGATAGGGAATTTTACTAAGTTATTATTATGTTATGCAAAATGACAAGTAGTGTGTAGACATCCTTTAGACTTGTTATTTTGGATACTTAGTACTTAGTAGATGCTTAGCCTTGTTACAAATTTGTTTTACTTAATATTGTGGAAATATTCTAACTATAAACTTCAATGAACCACCTGGGTGGGTTTGGTATTGCGTGATTGTCGAATGTTGAGTGTCTCCTTAGGGCCTTTAATCTCCTAAGGAGTTCACTTGAGGAATGCCACCCAGGAAACAAAGAGATTACCAAGTCCTCTAAGTTTAGTAACTTCCCGTGCATCCCTTTGACAATACGGGCTCTATCTTGATCAACTAAGTTGTGAGAGTTCAGTCCAGGCTTGACAAACAGATGTAGAATAATTATAGGTGGAACGGGTCTTGCCGGTTGGGTTGAATTTCTTCTTTTGGAAGATCTCGTCTCAATTCTCTCCTTTCCATGATGCACTCCGTGTATATAGGATGTTTGGGCTAATTGAAGACAAAGGGTGAAAGTGCACAACCTCTGCAGAGTTAGAAACTATGATCATAGCCGTGTCCCCGGTAATGGACGACTTCGAGCAGCTAGACAAGGATGGACAGAAGAATCTCAACACCGTTTTGAAGAAGTAAAATTTGGCTAAGGAAATATTAGTTGTGGTGCACATGCGCTTTATCCCATGGTGCCAATCTTTGAAAAGAAAATCTCCTTTTCAAAAGTGTTAGGGAAAAACTTGCTTTTTGCAAATAGCCTAAAACTCCACCAAGCCAGATATACATGTAGCATTAGTCTTACCATTATATATCCACCATAGTGTCATTTGCCAGTACATTAAATTGTACTGACCTCCTTCGGAGGCTGCATATTTCAACGTGCAGGAAATTCTGATGATGAAGTTTGATCAAGTGCTTGGACTCGAGTCTACACCCAACATGTAATGCTTATGGCGCATGATTGATAATGGAGGTTCATTGCTACATTTATTTCTTCTGTTTAGAACTCTGAGTTTTGCTAGTCTTTCCAGACTATGCACTTTGTAATAAAGTTATACTTGGTTATTTTGGATCTTTTGTAATAATTTTGATATTTCTGCAATGATACTTTACATTTTGTTCTGTGGTGCTAGCATTGATCCAGGGACTAGCACTTAACACAGTAGTTCTTACATTATTAAATATGAGGGCGCTACACAAATCCTCCATGTTTCTGAGAACTGTTTTTCATTTTATTCGTCAAATATCCTTCCTTATATACATTTTTTAAAGCTTTTTCTATATCATTTATTTACACAACATAGTTCTTATTGGGAACTCGCTGCAACGCGTGGGGTATCCTTCTAGTTTAAGAAAATTAAGCAAACAAGTTGCTAAGAATTCGATGATCCTCGCCAACCATCTCCATCTGTTGCGCCCTGAGCTATGCACTAATGAGATCCACTTAATCTTATTTTTGAAATTAAGCATGCAATTTTTTTGCTTTCTTATATTGATATAGGAGAAATAAACAGGTGCGGCCTAGGCCATCAAAAAAGAAAGAGAACTAAAGACGTGGCATCACTGCCCACTTAATCTGTGTTTGATTCTTTGAGCGACGACGGATATTAACGGCCAGATTTCCATGTGGCGACTCCTGGTTGGTCCACTAGTGCAAACTTTCACTAGCTAGTGGCGTCCATAAAAATATATTTATTCAAGGTAGAAATTTAATGAAGACAAGAAGATACAATCAGTGACTGCTTATAGAGAATGTCACTTTCACGACATGCAACATTATAAACCACACATAACATTAACACGCCACACCAATGCACACGTCGGTATCGACCAAACAATACACAAACAAACCGATGAAAACCATCCGGAACATGCCAAACAGGATGCGTAACACACTGATAAAATCAGAGAGATCCTCGTAGCATCAATGCATGCATGCATGCTAGGCGTCGACCTGGCCGTCATCGGCGACCTCAGACTGGCCGGCATCAGCCTGGTCGTCGGCGTGGACGGCGGCGTCGACGACGTGGAAGGCGTTGGTGTTCTTGACGACGATGTCGTACATATGCATGGGCTTGACGCGGGCGAAGTCCATGGGGAGGGAGATGAGGTGGACGGTGCGGCGCTTGTGGTACTGTGGCAGCTTCGGGTCGTCGTGGTAGCGCTCCCAGCCCAGCTCCGTCAGCTTCGCCTCCAGGACCTCGTGGGAGCACATGGCCTCCCCGCTCGGGATGTGCACTAGCGCCTTCCTCTTCTGCGTCGTCTGCTCGCACCCCGACTGGTTCTCCAACAGACGTACCGCCCCGTTCACTGCCGCCGACCACCGCCACCTTCGCCACCGCGCGTTTCAGGGCCTAGTCGACGCCAGGGACGACCGCGTCGTCCGCGAGTATTACCGGAACAATCCGGGGGAGGAGAGCGCCGACAAGGAGCTCTGGCAGACCCGCGCGGCTGAGCGGGCAGAGCGCAGCCTCGAACGCCACCTCGTGTTAGATGCAACTCGGGAGGCGAGGACGAAGGCGCTGCAAGAGCTCCGCCGGGCCGACCACGCCGGCGAAGTCTGGGTCTCCGATGATCCGAGGTGGGGCCTATACCGGACATACCATCATGCACCTCCGACGACGACGAGGAGGTCACCGACGAGTTCGCCGCCGCCGACGACCAGGAGGAGGTCACCGACGAGTTCCCCGACGACGACCAGGAGGAGGTTTGATACATCATGCAGTTCATCGACCGCCTACAAATCATCCGGATTCGCCATCATATGTCCGACCGTGCTTTTGATATGCATATATGCACTCATGAGCCACAGTCGGGCTGTATGATGGCGACCCCGATTGTTTTGTTCTACATCCCCATTTAAGGTTTGATACATCATGCAATTCATCGACCGATTACAAATCATCCGGATTCGCCATCATACGTCCGACCGTGATTTTGATATGCATATATGCACTCATGAGCCACGGTCGGACTGTATGATAGCGACACCGTTTGTTTTGTTCTATATATCTACAAATCCTTCAGTTCACACGCCCGACAGTGATGTTGATACAAAACATGTGGAAAACAGAGGTGGACTAAATCCAAGTACATGAACCATACAAGTTTGATACATTATTACACAATAGTCTAACAATATTACATGTTTTTTTTCTGCGAGCTCAGATGGCATTACGCTCTCGGACATTTCATCGAACGCCTCTTGTGCATATGAGGGAAAAATAAGTGAGCACACCACACCAAAAAAGTGAGTGGCATGAGGAGTGAAGAACGCTGGCATGGAACTGTTTATAAAAAATAGAAAAAATGGATTTAAAATAAAGAATTCTATTAATTTCTATTTTCCATTTATTTGGTTATTTTTTATTAATGAAATCGAAATTATTAATTAAAGAGCAATCTTTACCTAATACTCCCTCCGTATCGAAATATAAGATGTTTTAGCATTTTCTACACAACATGTACCTAGACGTGTTTTAGTGTAAGATGCATATGAATCTACACACTGAAACATGTCTAGATACATTGTGTCTACAAAATGCTAAAACATCTTATATTTTGATATGGAGGGAGTAATAAAGAGAGGAAGTTAAAATTACTCGTTTACCCTTGATGTTGGAAATAATTACCCACACTGCCACGTTAAGTCACGTACCTCTCCGTTCCCGTCTTTTCTTCCGTCCGGTCCGCTGCATGGCTGCGTCGCAGACACACCGTCCCCATCCGCCGCGCCGCCCTCGCTTAGGCCAACCTCGGCGACTCGCACCGCAGCTCTCCTCGCTGCGCAGCACGAACGAAACCTCATGTCACTAGTGGAAACAACCCCTCTCGTCCAGGGGGCCGGGGGGCAGCTGTCCCGGTTGCAACCAAATCCGGGACAAATGCCCTGCATTGGTCCCGGTTCGTGCGCCCGGGGCAACAGGAATCGCCTGGGCGCATTGGTCCCGGTTCGTGGGGGGCATATCCGTCCCGGCTCGTGCCACGGACCGGGACCAATGCCTAGCCACAGGCCACGTGGCACGCGCATGACCTGTTGTCCCGGTTCAGTCCACGAACCGGGACCAATGCCCCCTTCCCCTATATATACTGCCCCAGCCCCCCCCTCCTTCCATCTTTTTTTTTGCTTGGAGGTGTGAGAGAGTGTGGTGTTGCTGTTTTTTTTTACTATGCACACGAGGTGTTCGACGAAATTCCCGAGACGCACACAAGCTCACTGAAAATGGTTTCTTCGACCGAGGTTAACAAATTATCTTTTTCATCTGTAACTGATACATAAAAAAGTATTATTTGTCGATGTACTGTGGTTATCTCTGTATTAATATGTATTTTGATAAACTTAATTATATGATGCAGATGGATGCACGGCAGCGATGGATGTACGGTGACCGACGCACCTCCGAGTATATGGCAGGCCTGAATGCATTTCTTGCTGTAGCTCAGGCGAACAAAGATAATGGCTTCATGTGTTGCCCATGTGTTGATTGTCGGAACGTCAGAGAACATTCTTCCAAAAGAATCCTTCACGGCCATCTACTTCGGAGAGGTTTCATGCCCAGCTATAATTGCTGGACCAAGCATGGAGAAAGAGGGGTTGTGATGGAAGACGATGAAGAAGAAGAAGAAGATCCTTTGTTCCCTGAATACGACGATACTGCAATGGAAGAGAATGCAGAAGAAGGAGGTGATCAAGAACAGGCATCAGAAGAGCCCGATGATGATCTTGGCCGAGTTATTGCTGATGCAAGGGAAGACTGTGAAAATAGATTGGAGAGGTTGAAACTGGACAACATGTTACAGGATCACAAAAAATTGTTATACCCAAATTGCGAAGATGGTAGCACAAAGCTCGGTACCACACTGGAGTTGCTGAAATGGAAGGCACAAAACGGTGTGACTGACAAGGCATTTGAGACTTTACTTCAACTAATGAAGCCAAAACTTCCAAAGGATAACGAATTGCCTGAGAGTACGTACGAAGCAAAGAAAGCTCTCTGCCCTCTAGGATTAGATGTGCAGAAGATACATGCATGCATTAATGACTGCATTCTCTTCCGCGGTGAGAAGTACGAGAATTTGGATGAATGTCCGATATGCACTGCACTGCGGTATAAGATCAGAGCAGATGATCCTGGTGATGTTGACGGCGAGCCCCCCCGTAAGAGGGTTCCTGCTAAGGTGATGTGGTATGCTCCTATAATACCACGGCTGAAACGTCTGTTTAGAAACAAAGAACATGCTAGGTTGTTGCGATGGCACAAAGAAGACCGTAAGAAAGATGGAAAGTTGAGGCACCCCGCCGATGGATCGCAGTGGAGAAAGATCGAGAGAGACTTTCCAGACTTTGCAGGAGAGGCGAGAAACTTATGGTTTGGTCTAAGTACAGATGGCTTTAATCCTTTTGGGGAGCAGAGCTCCAGTCATAGCACTTGGCCTGTAACTCTATGTATGTACAACCTTCCTCCTTGGTTGTGCATGAAGCGCAAGTTCATTATGATGCCAGTTCTCATCCAAGGCCCGAGGCAACCTGGCAACGACATTGATGTGTATCTAAGGCCATTAGTGGAAGAACTCTTAGAACTGTGGGGCAAACCAGGTGTACGTGTGTGGGATGAGAACGAACAAAAGCCATTTGACCTACGGGCGTTGCTTTTCGTGACCATCACTGTAAAATGGACATGTCCTGCGAAACATGCAGACAAGGCGCTGATCACCACTACTGGGACATGCCCATTTTACAGTGTAGAAACATCTACAGAAAAGAGCAAACATCTGTAAACTAGGCAGAGGAGAAGTAGAATCAGGTAGAGAAACATTAGAGCCGATGAGAAGTACAAATAGCATAGGGAGAGAAACAAGGTTTAAAAGATATTGCTAGGTGCTTCCGGCCAAAAGATTATCAAATCAAAGTTTTGAAATTCTCAAATCAAACCATAAGTTCACAAAGCATACGCAAACATGGACCGTTACCAACCTGAGCCGCAAGGAGCAGTAGAGCAGAGCAGAGCAGATTGTAGAGGATGGACAAGCAGCCAGGACTGACATCGACTCTAGAGGATGAACAAGCCACCCTACTTCTACTATGAAAATGAGGCCCTAGCTCCAAAAAGTGTATGGGTGGAAATTTCCAGAAATTTGTATGACACAGAGCCGGAGTTTGTGGATTCTAAGCACTTTTGTGCAGCTGCTCAAGAAATAGGCTACATCCATAATTTCCATAATTTATATTCAAATTATATACAAATGAAAAAATAATTAATAGTTTCAATAGTTAGAATAATTATTTAGTTAAACGAAAAATGGATTTAAATTAGTTTTGCAAATTCTAGCATTTTTCATGTTGGAATTTTTGTCAAATTTGGAAGTATATAAAAGTTGTTAATGTGCAAACTTAACACTTTTCAAATTTTGGCGCTAAAAAATTTTGGGCGCGCAGAGGTGCCACCGAAATTCGAAATTTGTTTTTGGTCCCGGGCCGTGGTACCAACCGGGACCAAAGGGCTCTAGTCCCGGTTGGTGGCACGGGCCGGGACTAAAGGCCCAAGTGTATAAAAAAGCGCGGCCCTCTCTCCAGGCCGAGCGGACACCCCAGGGGCGGGCACGAGTGGATATGGCTGGGCGAAGCCCTGCCGGCGGCGGGAACGAGTGGACAGATTCGCCGGCGGAACGCCGGCGGGGATGGACTAGGGGCACAGTAGATTAGGGGAACACAACTTATATTAAAATAGGGCCAGGGGCCTTGCTTACATAGGGGCGGCGCGGCCACAGGCGGCCGGCCGTACTTGCATAAGGGGCGGCGGCGCGGCCACAGGCGGGCCGGCCGTTTCTTGGGGGGTAGCTAGGGGCGTTGTCTATATAGAATAGGGGGGCGGCGGCGACCTAGTCGTCCTCGTCGTCGGAGAGGTGTACATAGGCGGGTGGCTGCCACAGGTGGGCAGGCGGCTGGGCCGGGCTCGCCGGGGGGGGCATCGGGGGCGCGTACGGCGGCGGCGGGGGCAGCACCTCCTGTGGCAGCGGCGGCGGCGGGGGCAGCTCCTCCTCCTGCTCCGGCGACCCCGGCGCCCAAACGCCGCCGGTCCAGGCCCAGGTCATGCCATACTCCAGGCCTGGTGGGAGCGGCTGCGGCTCCGGCATGTCCTCGGACGCCTCCAGCTCGGCGTTCATGGCCTGCCACCAGGGGATGGCAGGCTCGTTAGGGGGTGGCGGCGGCGGTGGCATGGCAGCGGCGTCGGCGGCGGCGGCGGCCACGACACGCTTCCACCGCAGGATCTCGTCGTCGATGAGGGAGCGGCGGGAGCGCTCGCAGGCCTCCTCCAGTTCGGCCTGGAGCTCGGGGTCCTGCTCCCCGGAGAAGTCCTCCGGCTCGTCCACGAGGAGCCATAGCTCCCTCTCCCGGCCGGGCGCTGGCGGGGGGTAGTCGTCCATGTTGGCCTCGAGGGGGGCGGGGATGAAGGAGCAGCGGCGCTGCTCGTGCTCCTGCTCGAGCCAGGCGGCCCAGTAGGGGGAGCCGCGCGCGTACATCCGCTCCCTGCGGACGGGGGCCGGCAGGAGCTCGCGCCGGCGCTCGATCTCCTCGAGCAGCGCCGCGCCGGTCGGGGCCGGCGGCACTGGGATCCGCTGGGGATTCAGGTGCCAGCCGTCCGGGAGGTGCACGTCGTTGTAGAACACCGGAGTGGCATTGTTCCAGTGCCACTCCGCCTCGTCCACCCGGACGTACCGGCCGAACCGCTTGCCCGGGGGCGCGGCGCGGGGCGGCGGGCGTGCAGCCGGTGGTGGCGCGGGGACGCGTGGCACCCCGCCGAGGCGGACACCTCCAGGGCCGTAGCCGAAGGCCTCCGCCGGCGGGGGCGGGATGCGGCCTGCGCCGCTCGACGAGCCTCCGTCGTCGTTCCTTGGGCGCTTGCCGGAGTTCGAGAACCAGCGGGACATGGTGGCGGCTAGGGTTGCTTTGCCAGGGACGCGTCCGGGGTGGGTGGGTTGTACGGGCGGCGGGGGGGCTTTAAAAAGGACCCGGGGTGGGCTGGCATGCCAACCGGCGGCCTGAACGTGGCGGCGGTTGCAGGCGGCCATGAATGCGGGGAGCCGAGGCGTGGCGCGTGGGGAGTGGGGCGTGGGAAGCCGAGACGGGGCGGGAAGACGAGGCGGGGCGGGAAGACGAGGCGGACAGCGGCCCTTTGACCGTCCTTCGGTCTTAGTTTAATGGACCAGGCGAACCAGCCACCAGGCCGCTGGCCAGTGGCCCCTGTTGACTGGCCATAATAACAGACGCGGGCCAGTGGGCCCTTCGAACCGTTGACTGTCCATAAATAAAAGACGCGGGCCAGTGGGCCTTTTTGACTAAAAAATGTGTCAGTGGGCTTAATTAAAGACGTGGGCCTGGAGCGGTTGGGGAAGGGGAGGCCGGTTGGCGATTGCGAGGCAGGAGAAAAAAAAACGAACAAAAAAAACCTGCCGCGGCAGGGAAAATGGGCGGACTTTATTCTTTTTTTAAGAAGGCATCCATCCCGGTCCCTAAAACGAACCGGGACGAACTCCCTCGCGGTCCCTGGCCCAGAGTCGCCACGTGGGCCAGCCTTACCATCCCGGGTGCTGGCACAACCGGGACCAATGGGGAGGGCCATTTGTCCCGGCTAGCCCATCCCGGTTGCGCAACCGGGACAAATGGCCCTTACGACCCGGGACAAAAGGCCCTATTTCCACTAGTGTGTGTGCCACCCTCGTTCCCGGCCTTCGACGCCGGCGAAAATACCCAGCGCACCCTCCCCGACCTCATAAGTTTCGTGGCATCCTGCTTGTGCTCCTGAACCAGCATCGCTCGCACATCATGGCGCTGCCTCCAGCAGCCCCGCCCAACCATGCGCCGTACGGAAATCCCGGCGCCTCCGCCAGGCATTGGGGTCCAATCCCTCATCACTTCATCAGCCCCGACTGGGCCTCCCCGGGAAGTCCACATCGCGTTCCCGGTGAAACCCACCTTGAGTCGCCAGGCAAGTATTGCGGCGCTGCTGTCTTCTCGTTCTGGACGTCACCGCTGCCATTTGTGCATCTAGGAGTGTTGCTAGCTGCGACACAAACTGAACAGAAAATTCACTTTGGTCGCAAGTTCAGTTCTGATGTCTCTATTCGGTCCGTGTATTTGTCTTCTTCGTCCAGCTTGGTCGATCAGATCTGGCGATTAGGACAAGGTGGAGAGGAAGCTGAGCATGGGGGCACCAAGTAGCAACACAGAAGTAGGTAGCAACATGTGTGTGAAGGAAGCAGGTAATCACAGAAGCTGCTGCAGGGAGACGCCGGGGATACCAAACACGCGTGCGACGGAACGGGGGAAGCAGCCAAGCTTCTCCTCTCTAAGTTATGCCAGAGATTTGCAATATTTCTAATCTAGAGAATCTGGAGCAATTTACTGTAATTTCTTATGTAATCGAACATGTAGTATTTTTACTGCATGGTGTGATTTGGCTGCTGTAATCTGTGGATACAAATTTCTGAATACAGTGCATGTTTGCTGAGTACAGCGTTTTGTTTCTGAACTTTTATGCATCATTGAGCTCTTTTTGTGCGGTCAGTGAGAGCTCTGCAGTATTTTGTATCTGTCCAATAGCCCATGTTCTCTCCTAATTACCAATATTTCAATTAGTGCATCAAACCATACTAATGTGTGAACTTGAGTGAGTTATTCATCCATCTTTTCTTCAAGCGGTTTGCACAAAAGGTAGAATGGCTGTCCTAAGTGAGAGAAGGATGCATGTCACCCATGAGGATTTCGAGATGACCTACCCCAACGGTTATGAAGAAGATAAAAAAGAACATGTGGTTGCGGAAGCTCTAGAAGAATAACACTAATTTTATTATCCCACCCATCACCGTTCTTTACCATTTTAAGCTTATAGCGGCTCAGTACGAATTTTTTGACTACCTCAATGAATTGTAATTTACAGCAAACTTTAGGTCGAAATGCTTCATAGGATTATCAGGGAAAGTGAGATGGAATCAATTTGTTTGCTTGTAAGATATGTTAAATTGTACTACACCAGATGTCGTGCTACGTACATGCTTGAACCAGTTTTTTGACAGAGATATATACGGCGTAAGACATGTAGTCGGATTTTCTAACGCGTGGACTAAGAAATAGCCCCATTTGTTTACGGTGAGAAGCTGGGAAAATTCTTGCCATCCTCATGAGTCATGACAGGTCAGGGAACTTCATTATTCTTGACGGTGTTTGCGTCTCCATTGAGGATGCTTTGTACCATAGAAAAAACTCACTTTCCGTCCAATAAAAATCTATCCATAGAAACACACGTGCAAATTTGATATTTAATATAGACTTTTTATGAAATTTGTGTCGATTTGTTTTTACCCCTATTTATCAACCATCGGCTCGTTTTCTCTACGGAGGCAACATCCCCGTCTTGTCGTGCACGACATGGGTATCCAGATTGTGTCCTCAGTCAAGTCGTAGTGGTGGGAGAATTGGTCTCCTAACCAGTGTGCACCTTCATTGACTGCCCATTGATTAAAACGAAATTTAGTAAAGGTCAACCCGTTGCAACGCACGGGCAGGTATGCTTATATATTAAATTTAAAAACAGAGTAAAAATAGTCTATATATATTTAGTAAAAACAATATAACAATGAAGTAGTATAAAATACGGAAAGTGATCTTTGCTCCCGAGCTTTATTGCTCCCTCCATTTTTTAAAAATTCAAAAAAAAAATATTTAGAAGTGTTAAAACAATTTGAAAATAATTCGGATGTAGTCCATGATGTAACCTACACACACGCAAAATCACAATGCAAAATTCTTTATATAATGATGAGCTACACAAAAATGATAAGATCTATTTTCTAAAGATTTGAAACCCTATGTTATAGATTTCTAGATTTGTCATTTTTGTGTAAGTTAAAATACTTAGTATTTTATAAACTAAAATTTTGGACGTTTGTAAAATATATCATTGGAAACATTTAAATTTTGTTTCACATTTTTTTAAACTTGTAAATATGATTTTTGATATTTTTTTTAATGCAGGGAGCATTGGAGTTCGAGGGCACCAAACCCCCGGTATAAAATAGTATAGAACAAATAAAAAATAAAGATTAAGGCGAGATGGCAAATTAACGATACGGTTATGATGGTCGATCGACTTCTTTTGAGGGTTGGGGGTGCAAAATTTGAATCGTAGTGATGTTTTCGACCAAAAGTTGATTTTTTGCTAAACCCGTTGCAACGCACGGGCACGGTTTGCTAGTTTATATTGACAAGGTATATGACCTAGTGGAGTAGGTGGATAGGAATAAACATTTTAGTCGTGTATCTATCTGCTCGACCGACCCCGATTCCGCAACTTCGTTCTTGCTATGGGTGGTGTAGAATGTGTGAGGGTATACCTGCAGCCACTAGATGTGCTGTGATACTTTAAGGATGTGTTTGGTTCGCTTAATTTATCCTGATATCACATTACACCGCAACCTCATACCGTTAGTTTTTGTTTGGTTCGCTCTGGCCGGTAACGAGTCCCAGGTAATCAAATCACGCGTAGGTCAAAACTGATACCGGCTTGACCCCACCGGAAACAAGTCGCGTTACCTCTATCGATCAAGATGGCGTGAGCGAGCAATTCGGCCCCATCCCAACCAACGGGAGCTTCTCCCACGACTACCCTCCTCCGATAGTTCTGCCGCCGGCGGGCCCGCCGACGCTTAGATCTTCTCTACAGGATGACATGCAGGAACAGAGGCAACCACCGGCGTTGTTACGGCATGGCCGGCGACCACCTGCGGCATGGCCGGCGACCGTTCCGTGCTTGAGGCAGCTTTCTCCAGATCCCAAGTCGACGTTCTCCTTTGATCTGCCTGATGCTCCTCTTGCATGGCGTCAACCGATCGAATCTACCTTTGTTGTGCCAAGGTATCAGTTTCCATAACCCGTACGAGCCAAACAAGATTGGAATTTCCCTATACCGTTACCATAACCTTCGTCATTTGATTCCATTACCATTAACATTAACAAATCTGAACCAAAAACGTCCTAAATGTGTATGCACATGCGTGCCTTCTCTATTTCTTTATTTTGCTCGCTTTCTTCTACAAGTTCAACTACTGTGTATTGTCGAAAGTGGTCTGACACAAGAGAGAAGGTTTATTTAATTAATCATTTCATGTTTCTTTCTGATACATCCAGATCATATTGATGGTACAAATATGAGTTAGTTACATCATGGTATGTCGTATGTCCAATAGAATAAAGGTGTAAATAAGATGTTCATGTACTATTGCATTGGTACACTCTGGTTGCTACGCTAGTGGAGTGTATTGAGAACAGATTGCCACATACAGATACCCAGCCTCAAAATTACCCCCCCCCCCCCCCCCCCACCCCAAAAAAAAGCAAGCACCACGAAAAATGTTGAACAATTAAGTATGCGGTATGATGCATACGCATCTCACTTCGAAACATGGTGTAGTTTCACTCAACCTCAAATTACATGACAAGCAAATGCAATAATGCATGCATCTTAAAATATGATTTACGCGTCAATGAGAAGGTGCTTAGGATAACTAATCAGGTCGGATGGAGATGGTGTATCCACATAAGTGGGAGAGAAGAACATGCATGCTAAGATATAATATGCGTGCATGAGAAGAACATGCATCATTATCAAGTTTATCTTTGCTAGCTTTTCCATAATAAATTCCTATATATGGTTAGCTAGTGCGGACTTGATGGCGCGTATACCCTAAAGTTCTACCACGGATTTATTTAGTGAAGCCGGGAAGGCCGTTTGCGTAAAAGAAACTTTCCGATGTTATTATAGGTTGCTTCTTTCCAAATTGATTAATCCAATAGGAAAAAAGGTATACGTCAAACTAATCTCGGCCAACATCTCCCTGACAGAGGGGGTAAGTTATGAACCCTACTTCACTCCCGTATCATTTACTATACAAATTTAAAACCGTGAGCGAATGCTGGTACATCATGAACCATTTTCCAGTGCATCATGCACAATTTCCCGCTATAAAATGTGTGCGCTATATCACACACACGATATATATATCATGCGCGTCTACATATATTGATGACAGCATGATTACTTTAAACAAACAGTGTGTACCTTTATAACAATGTTCCTGTGATAATTGTATGCTTTTCCAGAAAACTTCGCAAATGGTAAATTTATTCTACGCGTGTTGCCTCCACGCATTCACAAAATGTAAGGATTATTATGTAAAGGTTATTTAGGAATATGTCTTCCCACCTTCTTTTCCCGTTGTTCCGCCGCCTCCCCCACCCTCTTCTATAAATACTAGGAGCGCTACCCGGTGCCGATAATCCACAATGCCTCGCCATAAAGCCACTATCCCTGATGAGATGTGATACTCAGTGGCGAACCAAAAGCGGTGGAGCCCTCACTCCAAGGAAGACGGAGGAGGAGCCACCCCACAATCGCCTGGCCGAGCACGACCCCAAGGGATACCCTCCTCGCACCTCCGGGTCACAATGCACGCGCCTCCTCCTCCACCCTTCCCACCTCCCCAGCGTCTCCTCCTCCACTCTTCCTGCCTCCCCCAGCTCATCGTTCGAGTCCATTCCCTCTATGGAGGCGTCAATCGACGACTAATGCAGCGACACCCCATTCGTCGTTGTCACTGGATATAAGTTATTTTTAGGAGCTTGGTCGGAGCCTGTGGAGCTGGAGGAGCATAGGTTGGTGGAGGAGTCCATTGTAATGTGACGGTGTAAGCAAGCCATGCTGCTTTGCATGGTGGAGAACTCCATCAAGACTTTGTGAAGACCGGGTGTTGTCGTGGTTGTGCCGCAAGATGATGCTCAAGGATGCTACTCTCACGGGTCGAAGGGAAGTCCCATCCCGCGAAATGGTGCGGCGTTGTAAGACCACTAGTAAGAATTGCAAGGCCGTGTGGGCCACTAACACCTCAAGTGCCAGCCATACCCCTGAAAGTAAATTACGCAAAAACGTCAGCAACGCTCATCCGCGGAGAGGAGGTGGATGAGGTTCTAGTTGCTCGGGACATGGGATGCACGATCACTAAATTCCCAATCAAATACTTGGGGCTACAGTTGGCCCTGCGACCTTTAACGAAGAATGAATGGCAGCCATTGTTGGACCAGGTGTTGAGGTGTGTGCCAGCTTGGCAGCATGGTTTGATCGCGAGAGCTGGACGGCTTACCCTGGTTAAGTCTGTCGTGGCTGCAAGACCTGTTCATCAGTTGTTAGTTGCGGAGGCACCATGTTGGCTGCTGGAGGAGATAAACAAATGAATGAGAGGATTCTTTTGGTCAGGTTCAGAACATGCACGAGGTGGTCAGTGTTTAGTGGCCTGGGAAAACGTGTGCAAGCCATACTGCTACGGAGGTTTGGGAGTGAAGAACTTGGAAACACAAGGCCTGGCACTACGAGTTAGATGGGAGTAGTTGAGGAGGACGGATGATTCTAGGCCTTGGAAAGGTTTGCCCATGTTGAATGACACGATGGCGGCAGAGGTCTTTGACAGCTTAGTCCGGATTCAGGTAGGAGATGGGAAGAAAACGCTTTTCTGGAAGTATAGATGGATCGGAGGAATGGCAATCCAGGAGATCGCCCCTCTACTTCGAGCGACAGTAATTTCGAGAATTGCTAACAAAAGGACGGTGAAGGAAGCGTTGACTGACAACCGATAGATCTCGGATGTCAGAGCAACCTGGACGACCGAGTTGGCCGCACAATGTGTCAGGCTCTGGATTGCTATACGGGGGTTCCGAGAGATAAGTTGAGAGAAGACCAGTTTTCTTGGCCTTTGGCTGCGACTGGCAGTTATTCGGCTAGCGCCACGTATAAGGCCTTAATGCAGGGGCATATCAGATTCCCGCTAGCCAAAGGAGTGTGGAAGTGTTGGGCGCCGGCCAAGTGCAAGATTTTCATGTGGCTTGCACTTCAGTACAGAATCTGGACTTCAGATAGGAGGGCGAGGCACGGACTGCAAGATCATCCGGACAATTGCAAATTGTGCCTGCAAGAGGTGGAGACCACCGATCATATCCTTGTGCAATGTGTATTTGCTAGGAAGGTTTGGTGGAGGTGTGCATGCCATTTGAGGGTTCAAATCTCCATACCCACCGGGACGGTTTCGTTGGAGGACTGGTGGCTAGAAGTCCATGGAAGATTCCGGGAGAAGCAAAGGAAGTCCGTGGACTTCTTGATTACTCTTGTTGCTTGGATGTTTTGGAAACAACGCAATGCAAGAGTGTTCGGAAATGTGAGCCAAATTTGTAATGAGGAGACTTTGGCTGCGAGAGTCATGGAGGAATTGAGCCGTTGGATCGAGGCGGGAGCGGGAGTCGGAGTTATCCTTCACGAGTAGTTAGTATAGAGTGGTGGCGGAGTTGAGTGGAGTGTGTGCGATAGCATCGTGGTAACGTTTGCTGTTGTAAATCCTTGTATGTTTCAACTCTCTCTTCTATAAAAATTTGGTACGCAATTGCATACCCTCGAAAAAAAAACTACATTTTTTTTATTTTTGTTTTACGGGTTGCGCTGAGTTTGTAACAAAAATTTCGTGACACGTTAGATACATATTCTGATTCTTTAAACGACGGCATATGTTAATTACCAGATTGCTGTGTGGTGACTCCTGGTTGGTCCGCTCGTGCAAAATTTCACTAGCTTGTGGCGTCCATAAAAAAAAAATTATTCAGGATATTGGAAAATTTCATAAAGACAAAAAACCATAGAATCGATGAATGCCTATAGAGAATGTCACTTTCGTGACATGCATCATGATAAACCACACATAACATTAACACGACACACCAAGATATAGTACAGTGCCAAACATAGCACGCATGGACTCTGGCACACGTCTGTATCAACCAAACAACACACAAGCAAACCGATGGACACCATCCAGCAGATAGAGCCCGCCGTAAGCGCGTAACACACTGATAAAATCAGAGAGATCTCCGTGCGACTGCGATGCATGCATGCTAGGCGTCAACCTGGCCGGCATCGGCGACCTCCGACTGGCCGGCATCAGCTTGGTCGACGACATGGACGGCGACGTCGACGTCGACGACATGGAAGGTGCTCCTGTTCTTGACGACGATGTCGTACATATGCATAGACTTGAAGCGGGCGAAGTCCTTGGGGAGGGAGATGAGGTGGACGGTGCCGCGCTTGTGGTACCGGTACATGTCCGGGTCGTCGTAGTTGCGCTCCCACCCCAGCTCCGTCAGTTTCGCCTCCAGTACCTCGTAGGAGCGCATGGCCTCCCCGCTCGGAATGTGCACTAGTGCCTTCCTCTTCTGCTCGCACCCTGACGGGTTCTCCGGCAGGCGTATCACCCCGTTGTTGAACACCCACACACCGGACATGATGGCTAGCTAGATAGAGGAGAGAGAGATTTGAGGAGTGAGATGGATGATTGCTAGTAGATGGATGGAGCGAGAGAGAGGTTGGTCGTATTTATAGACCAATTGTTGGAGATCTGAGCTAGCTATTTATATCGACAAAGTACTCTAGTGGAGTAGGTGACATGTAGATGGGAATAAAAAATTTAGTCGTGTAACCTCGACTCCGATTCTTGCTGTGGATGGTACATCTGCTTTCGCCGGTTCTTCCCGGCGAATTGAACAATCCGGCCCTTTTCTAGCTGAAGAATGTGTGAGGGGTATACCTGCAACCACTAGATGTGCTATGATACTTTAAATGTGTATGCACATGCCTTCTGGGATTCTTTATTTTGCTCGCTTTCTAGTACTCCCTCCCCACAATATATGATGTTTTAGACTTTTTCCACATTCACATACATACACGTGTATCTAGACACATTTTAGTGTATATATACACTCACTTTAGTGTGTATCTAGACAACATGTGAAATAGCTAAAACATCTTATATTATGGAACGGAGGGAGTATTATAAAGATTTCTACAAGTTCAACCACCGTGTATTGTCGAAAGTGATCTGACACGAGGGAGAGAAATATCTAGTCAATTATTTCATGTTCTTTGTGATACATCCCAGATCATTTTTGATAACACAAATACGAGTTAATTAATTACCACGTGGCATATGTGGCGAGCAACCTAAACAAATCAATATCATCACAATCTTCAAGGTGGGCGGACATCTGAAGAAACTATCTCGGGTTGAGGGTGAGACTTTCTTTCTCCTCCTCCCCCAGCTCTTGAGAGTCCACCGACGAGAGGACCTAGTCCCGGACGCTCCCGCCGCCGGTGCCTACACCGGTTGGTGCGGAGATGAAATAGGGTGCCGGCCCCTCCTGTACAGAAGTAGTTTAGGTTGTAGAATTAGGTCTTTGACTTTGTTTGCCTTTGTGCAGTTTGGTGCTATACCGCGGAGGATTCGACGGCGGTCGCGACCGAGCCGCATCGTCGCGAGGGCGTTCTCTCTTCTCCTTCTCCACGTGCTCCGATGGTCGGAGCCAGTGGCGGCAGGGGTGGATGGCGCCACCTCCCCTTTCCCTCATAAGCTCGAAGGTCAACTCCTTGTCTTAGGGGTTGAAGGTGTTGGTTCTTCAGTGGTGGTTGAAGCAGAGAGGATTTCATCGTCTACTAGCCATGGAGGTCGTGGTGGTAGCTGCTGGCCCCATCTGCTCTTGGCCATCGCTGCAGGACGCGGGTTCGAGTTCAAGCTGCAAATCCGAGCGCATCACACGGAGGCCATGGCTGCCTGCGTGTTCTTTGGCCGAAAAGTCGGCCCTTTCTTCTCCTCTAGTGCGGAGGTCTATCGAGCCATGTCCCGAAGCTCGTTGTCGCAAAGGAGTCAAGTGGTTCATCCCCGTCTTCTCTGTGGCAGTGGTTCATTGCTGGTTTTGGAGAGCTTCCGAGCGCTCTGCTCTCCTACCTCGGCATCCGCGCCTCGAGGTCGCCGGCGACTGATAGCGTAGGGGATCCAGGACTTGATTGCTTTGTATCTTATAGTTCTAGGGTCCTTTTTGTTTTTGCGTTGGCCTTATCTTCAAATTTTAGGTTTCTCGGGGCGAGAGCTGTAAAACGGCCAACACATAATTTGTACCTGCTACCTGGATCTTTCTAAATGCCTCGTGACCCATCTCTTGTTCAAAAAAAAAACAAATCAATATCAGCTAAAAAAATGAGTTAATTACATCATGCTATATTTGCTATACATATGCATGTCCGCTCGAATAAAGGTGTAAATAAGATGAGAGGCTGTGCAACATGTTCATACACTATTTCGTTGGTATACTCGGGTTGCTATATATACTAGTGTAGTGCATTGAGAACAAATTGCCACATACAGACACCCATCCTCAATTTTTTTTTGCGAATCTCAAACAATATTATTAGCAGCATGTCTACACGGAAAATGTTTCCGAGCAGTGGTGCTCCCACCATTTAAAAAAAAAACATATCTAAGAGTTTCAAAAAAATGGGGAAAAATTTGGATGTAACTAATTGTGTATCCCACAAACATAGAAAAAAAATATCATTTTCAAATATAAAGTATTATAGGCTACACAAAAATGATAAAATATGATAAAATTTAGAGATTTAAAAATATGCATGCTCAGATCCACAGGTTTGTCGTTTTTATGCAGCTTACAGTACAAATTATTTGAAACTTATTATTTTCATATTTATGGGATACACTATTGGCTACATCCATATATTTTTTAGATTTTTTTAAACTCAAAATTTTGATTTTCGATTGTTTTATATAGAGTGTTAGTAAAGCCCGGGAGCCAAAATTCTCCACTCCATGTTTACGCCCATAGCTTGTACAACAGTACAGGTAAATACTTATTTCTCTTTCTCCTGCCCGTTTTCAACGTACTACCACATGGCATATGTGGTGAGCAACCGAAACAAATCAATATCAACGTATGTCATCCAACAAAAAGATAAGAATCACTCTAAACAAGCAATTGAAGCACCAGTGCACCACGAAAAATGTTGAACATTTAAATATGCGGTACGCTACATCTCACCTGCTAGAAACAATAGCGTAGTTTCAATCAACCTCAAATTACATGAGAAGCAAAATGCATGCATCTTAGAATATGATTTACGCGTTAACGGGGTGCTTAGGATAACTAACCCGGTCTGATGTTTTAGAAATGGGAGCCTGGACCCCGGCCTCTGCATCAAAATGATGCACACAGTCGGATTTTATTAAGATAAAGAATAAAACATCCAGAGTTCATGACTAATCCGGTCTGATGGAGATGGTGTATGTCCACATAAGTGGGAGAGAAGAACATGCATAATGTGGGTGCATGAGAAGAACATGCATCAATATCAAGTTTATCTTTGTTAGCTTTTCCATAATAAACTCCTGTATATGGTTAGCTAGTGCGGACATGATGGCGCCTATACCCTAAAGTTCTACCACGGATTTATTTAGTGAAGTCGGGAAGGCCGGTCGTGTAAAAGAAACTTTCCGGTGTTATATGCTGCTTCTTTCCAAATTGATTAATCCAATAGGCAAAAAGGTACACGTCAATCTAATCTCTCCCTGTCAGAGGGGATAAGTTATGAACCCTACTTCACCTTCCCTATCATTTACGGTACAAATTTAAAATTGTCAGCGAATACTGGTACTTCGCGGACGATTTTCCACCACATCACGCACGATTTCCTGGTACCAAACGTGTGCTATGTCGCACACGATTTGTATATCATATGCACGATTTCCCAGTACCAAATATTGATGAGATCACACACGATTATGTTAAACAAACCGTGCGCAACTTTATAACAATTTTCCCATAATAATTGTATGCGATTCTAGAAAACTTCGCAAATGTAAATTTATTCTACGCGTGTTGTCTCTAGGCATTCACAAAATGTAAGGATTATTATGTAAAGATAATTTAGGAATCTGTCTTCCCGCCTCCCCCGCCCTCTTCTATAAATACTAATAGCGCTACCAGGTGCCGACAATCCACATGATGTCTCGCCAGAAAGCCATTATACCTGTTGAGATGCGATAATCGGTGGCGAACCAAAAGTTGCGGACGCACCAAACGGGGCAATCACGCCTAGAGTACATACCCGTCGTGGCCCTCGCTCCAAGGAAGGAGGAGGAGGAGCACTGTAACACCTGGGGTGTTACCCTAATAGGAAATTGTTTGTTACTTTTGCTTTGCATCACATGCATCACATGAGCATTGCATTCTGTTTTCAAAACAAATCAAAATTCAAAACAATTTAAACTTTCACCCCTTGCTCAAAAATTTCCAATTTCAAACTTGCAAACTAAATCACTCAATTGTTTTTCAATAATTTGAAGTTGTTTTAATCCAATTGCTTGTTAATAAAATTTTCCCTGTTATCAAAACCCTAATGGTAAATTAAATTTTAAATCATTTTCAATCATAATGGGCATGATCCAATTATGGTTCAAACCACTAAAATTTTGCAAACAATTAAAATTCAATAATTGTTTTATTAAGTGTTGAGTTCATTGAATAAAAATTGATTGAAAATCAACTCCTTATGATTACTAATGGAAATTCAAATCCCAATTTAAAAAAAAAGTCCCATTAATAACTCAAAGGTTGAACCACAATGCTAACATTTGCTTTTAATTATAGTTTGCAACTTAATAAAATCAACTATCAAATAAATACCCCAAAACTCTATTTGGGAAAAATTCACTTAACAACTTAAATCCAATTAAGCTTTCAACCTTGTGAAATAATGTTAGCTTTTGCTTTACTTTTCTGTTTTAACAATTAATAACAATAGTTCATAACATAAACCCCCCCAAATTCCATTCTTTTGCCCTCTTTCATTCCTTTACAAAAAAAAAATCAGCTAATAAGAAAAAAAAAGGAGAGCAATAGAGGGAGACAGACCAGCCCAAACCCCTTTCCTCTCTTCTCCCCAGCCCACTAACCCTTTCTGGCCCGATACCCCCTGATGTCGCTTTCTTCTTCCTTCAGTCGACGTCATCTCTGTACTATCACCATCAGAACCATCCGATCCTCTCCCCCCTGCTGGATGCCATGCCGTACAAGGTCTTCTCCCCCTTAAAACCACCACGCGGCCCTCTGCCCCTCAACCCTAGCACCACCCTCCTCCTGCGCCGCCGTCGCTACCACCCTCTCTCCCTCCTCATCTGTCTGTTCCTCTGAACTGCAAATTCCCTAGCCACCGTCAGAGCCACTGCCTCCTCACCGCGGCAGCGACAGGGGCACCTCGAGGAGCCACGGTTCCCGGGAATGGAACCGGGGCGTTCCCCTGAGGCTCCCTGTCCCTTCGCCCACCGCGGGGAGGCCCGGAGTTGGCCGCGACGTCGCCGGCAAAGGCCCGCCGTCACTGCACCTCGGCAGCGACCGCACCTCCTCGACAGCAGAAACGAGGTGAGCCCTCTGCTCCTTTCCCTCTCCCTCCCGATCCGTCTGCGCCACACCATCTGCACCTCACAGCACCACCCGCCGCAGCCGCAGACCACCACGGCGAGCACACTGCCGTCGCTGGCCGCGTTCTGTCGAGATGCAGTTTCAGTCACGATTCAGTAAAGTTCAGAAACGATCAACACCTCAACCAGTCTGCTTAGCGTTTACTGACAACAGAACGATTCCACCCTAATGGTTCAGACTAACGCAGCGCGAGGGCAGGTCCAGGGTTCGATCCCTGGACAACGCAATTAAACCCCAACTTTTTTACACCTAGTGCTGACAGGGCGGCCCACCTGTCAGCCTCTCTCTGTGCCACGCAGGCACAGTGAGCCCACGGGCCCCCCTGGCAGCGTGTGGGTACGTTTCCAGTGGGTATAAAACCTTTTTTTTTAAAGCTTTCTGTTTTCCAAACTAGGTCCAAATAATAACAGATTAGTCCCTGGAATTGTTTTGTCAATAAAATTAGTTTTAAAACTCCAATAACTGAAAATAAAATATGCACACTAATCTAAATTCAATTGTCTATCTTTTGGTAACATTTGTTCACTGTTTTTGAAATTTCAAAATGCCATTTAAATTTGAATCCAAATAATTCAAATGCAAAATTCTAAAATCAATAACTAATTCATTATTAATCTAATAAATGCAAATAAAATATGTTTTCCATACCATTTTGAATAACCTTTTCAAATATAATTTTTGTTTCCTGTTTTGAATAATTAAAATTGCCTAAATAGTTTAAACCTTGTTTAATTCAATTAAAATTGCTAAAATCATAACTTGCTCAAATTTAATTATTTCTAAACATGTAAATTATGTTTTCAAACCAGAAAAACATCACCTTTCCAAATATGAACTGTAATTAATGTTTTGAGCAATTAAAATTCAATTAAAATTCCTATTTGAATTAATTCCAATTTAAAACTTGTTTAATATTGCTTAAGTCATAATAAATTCATCCTAACTCCTATTTCAATAATTGAAACATGTAATCCAACTAAAATTTGATGTTCTCTTCAAATACAAATTTTGTTAATTGTTTTGAACACTTTAACTTGATGAAAACAACAATTGTTGGTGTGACACCCTTAAGGAACCAAAATTTTCTAACTTAATAAATAAATTTCCAAACTTGTTAAACCTTATTTCAATTGGTTCTATTGTTGTTATTTTGTTGTTTTCCTCATCCATGCATCATACTAAACCACTTTCACCTGATGATTAGTTGGAAAACAATTGTTTCAACCATAATTCATGGGCTTTTCATATGCAACTCAAATTGCATATGGGTCCATTTAAATTTGTTTAACTTGTCAACTAGTTTATTTCTAGGCATCAATTAAATTGTCATGCATCCATACCTTGATCATGCTGGATCTTTTGCCGTAGTAGTAATTGTTGCATCCGGTGTTTGTTCGAGGTTCATTGCTTCTTCCCGGATAGGACGTTGAGATGATGTGAGCAACGACAAGTTCTGCTACCTTGCGGGATCTCAGGCAAGTATACTCACTTGCTGCCATATGGCTGCCTTTCATCACTTGTTACCGATTCTTTCCGTTGATTCTTTTCTGCTATCCTTAGTAGTAGTTGTTTCTGTTACAAACCCATCACATGAATCCCTTAACCTTGATATTGCCTCACCACCATACCTATAACCATTGCTTGTTGCCCGTGTCTTACTATCATGCTTAGGGTTGTTTGCTCGAGTCTGTTACCCGTTACTTTCTGATTACTACTCTATTATGTTCCGGGGGCTCAATGTTTAATCAATCAATCGATCATGCTACTGTTATTGTTTAATAATAAATTTGATGATAAGGCACCGGCAGGAGGCCCTTTGTGGTTTTGAGGCCTGCTAGTGTCGACCCTAATAGGAAAAGGGTCTTGTCTACTGATCCATGATGAGCGCACTAACCGCATGTGGGAAGCGAGTATGGGCGCCCCCCTCAACTTGACTCGATTCGCATCTCGTCCAAATCGCCACATTTAGTTCGGGCTTTCCATTTGCTGCACGCATATGCAGGTACGAACCCTTGGCGCCAGGGTGGAACTTTTGTAGTCGGCATTTAGGGCGGCGTGGTCTTCCAGTGCTATGAGGGTCCCCCTTTCTTCGGGGGCTCGATTAGCCGCGCACGCACAGCACGTGGTGCTTTGGGCTTGATGCGAAGAAGAGTTGAGTTGTGTAGAGTACCCCGCTTGGTGGGAGGCATCCCATCTGGCGGGTTATTCTTGCGTGTACGGCCAAATTGGTGCAACCCTGCAGGGATAATCTTCTCGAGAAGCCGTGTTTTCCGCGGTTATGGATTACTTGGTGAAAGTACTGGCTAACAAGTACTCAGGACAACTTAAACATAATGATCAACCATGTTACACCCAATGATTAACAACTTGACTAGTAATAGTTTATTCACACAATAACTTGATTCACATCTAATGCAACTGTGTGAGTTATCCTCGGATTGCTTCTTCGGATAAGGGGCGAGATCCAGGATGGGTTTGTTTGAAGTTATCTTTCAGTTGGTTACAATACTCGATCTTATCTTCTTTCTGGTAGCCGGAAGTTGTAGTATCTCTCTGTAGTTGGTTAGTGCAACCTGCTGTCGCTTATTTGCAATAACCCCTTCCTTTCCGTTGATCCCAAAGTATTTGTATCCTGTGATGACTGGCTACGCCGGTATCTTGTGAGTATGGGTTTTATCCCCCTTGCCAGTACTTAACCGTACTGACCCACGAATCTTTCTCGTGGCTGCATATTCAACATTGCAGTCAACAGGTTTGAAGTCTGACGACGTTAGCTTGGGACTCCCTCCGGCTTGGCCTGGGCAGGGATTGGACGCCTTCGGTTATCTTCAGGACTCTTAGTCCAATTTGGATCTTGTCCGTAGACGGACGATGTGTTGTTTCTTCCGCTGTTATTTGGATCTTTGTAATGTATCAGTTGTAACCCTGGCTCGTTTGAGTCATCTTGTATCTATCTGTTTCTGTTGTAATTGTGGAATATTCGTGAACTGTTGTAATGTTATCATAAGTGGCAACCTGGTATCGGTTATTATGCGGATTTGGCGGGAATGCTGAAATCTGCATAGTGCCCGATCTCGGGGCGTCACAAAATGGTATCAGAGCCTTGGTTCCGATTCCCGAGATTGTTTCGATACGAATGGTTATCGAAGCAACGGGTCCGCAAAGCCTGTAGGTTAACCTCGCTAACGGTCGTTGTTTCTAGAGTGTCAAAAACTATTTCCGCTAAACTATTTTGGAAAAACATCTCAATAGGATTCTTGTTTTCTCCTTATCCCTATTCTATTTCCCCTCCCATCCTATTTGTTTTGAAGTCTTCCCCCCTTGCATATCTTTCAAAGTGTTAGGATCCCACGTGGGTGGACGTTTCTGAGCCCTTAACCTAATAGGATTCAATCATCGGAAGATTCCTGGTGGAAGAACATCGTCGTCACTCCGAGAAAGAATCCCTTGTTAGTGGTGTCGAGAAACCCTTGTTAGTGGTGTCGAGAAACCCTTGTTAGTGGTGTCGAGAAACCCTTGTTAGTGGTGTCGAGAAACCCTTGTTAGTGGTGTCGAGGAGATCAAACGGAAGCACGAAGAATCGATAGTCGAACTTCTTTCCCCTCCCGGGTTAGCAGGTGGATTGCGAGGGCGCAATCCCTTGTTAGTGGTGTCGTCTGTAACACCTGGGGTGTTACCCTAATAGGAAATTGTTTGTTACTTTTGCTTTGCATCACATGCATCACATGAGCATTGCATTCTGTTTTCAAAACAAATCAAAATTCAAAACAATTTAAACTTTCACCCCTTGCTCAAAAATTTCCAATTTCAAACTTGCAAACTAAATCACTCAATTGTTTTTCAATAATTTGAAGTTGTTTTAATCCAATTGCTTGTTAATAAAATTTTCCCTGTTATCAAAACCCTAATGGCAAATTAAATTTCAAATCATTTTCAATCATAATGGGCATGATCCAATTATGGTTCAAACCACTAAAATTTTGCAAACAATTAAAATTCAATAATTGTTTTATTAAGTGTTGAGTTCATTGAATAAAAATTGATTGAAAATCAACTCCTTATGATTATTAATGGAAATTCAAATCCCAATTTAAAAAAAAAGTCCCATTAATAACTCAAAGGTTGAACCACAATGCTAACATTTGCTTTTAATTATAGTTTGCAACTTAATAAAATCAACTATCAAATAAATACCCCAAAACTCTATTTGGGAAAAATTCACTTAACAACTTAAATCCAATTAAGCTTTCAACCTTGTGAAATAATGTTAGCTTTTGCTTTACTTTTCTGTTTTAACAATTAATAACAATAGTTCATAACATAAACCCCCCCAAATTCCATTCTTTTGCCCTCTTTCATTCCTTTACAAAAAAAAAATCAACTAATAAGAAAAAAAAAGGAGAGCAATAGAGGGAGACAGACCAGCCCAAACCCCTTTCCTCTCTTCTCCCCAGCCCACTAACCCTTTCTGGCCCGATACCCCCCTGCTGTCGCTTTCTTCTTCCTTCAGTCGACGTCATCTCTGTACTATCACCATCAGAACCATCCGATCCTCTCCCCCCTGCTGGATGACATGCCGTACAAGGTCTTCTCCCCCTTAAAACCACCACGCGACCCTCTGCCCCTCAACCCTAGCACCACCCTCCTCCTGCGCCACCGTCGCTACCACCCTCTCTCCCTCCTCATCTGTCTGTTCCTCTGAACTGCAAATTCCCTAGCCACCGTCAGAGCCACTGCCTCCTCACCGCGGCAGCGACAGGGGCACCTCGAGGAGCCACGGTTCCCGGGAATGGAACCGGGGCGTTCCCCTGAGGCTCCCTGTCCCATCGCCCACCGCGGGGAGGCCCGGAGTTGGCCGCGCCGTCGCCGGCAAAGGCCCGCCGTCACTGCACCTCGGCAGCGACCGCACCTCCTCGACAGCAGAAACGAGGTGAGCCCTCTGCTCCTTTCCCTCTCCCTCCCGATCCGTCTGCGCCACACCATCTGCACCTCACAGCACCACCCGCCGCAGCCGCAGACCACCACGGCGAGCACACTGCCGTCGCTGGCCGCGTTCTGTCGAGATGCAGTTTCAGTCACGATTCAGTAAAGTTCAGAAACGATCAACACCTCAACCAGTCTGCTTAGCGTTTACTGACAACAGAACGATTCCACCCTAATGGTTCAGACTAACGCAGCGCGAGGGCAGGTCCAGGGTTCGATCCCTGGACAACGCAATTAAACCCCAACTTTTTTACACCTAGTGCTGACAGGGCGGCCCACCTGTCAGCCTCTCTCTGTGCCACGCAGGCACAGTGAGCCCACGGGCCCCCCTGGCAGCGTGTGGGTACGTTTCCAGTGGGTATAAAACCTTTTTTTTTTAAAGCTTTCTGTTTTCCAAACTAGGTCCAAATAATAACAGATTAGTCCCTGGAATTGTTTTGTCAATAAAATTAGTTTTAAAACTCCAATAACTGAAAATAAAATATGCACACTAATCTAAATTCAATTGTCTATCTTTTGGTAACATTTGTTCACTGTTTTGAAATTTCAAAATGCCATTTAAATTTGAATCCAAATAATTCAAATGCAAAATTCTAAAATCAATAACTAATTCATTATTAATCCAATAAATGCAAATAAAATATGTTTTCTATACCATTTTGAATAACCTTTTCAAATATAATTTTTGTTTCCTGTTTTGAATAATTAAAATTGCCTAAATAGTTTAAACCTTGTTTAATTCAATTAAAATTGCTAAAATCATAACTTGCTCAAATTTAATTATTTCTAAACATGTAAATTATGTTTTCAAACCAGAAAAACATCACCTTTCCAAATATGAACTGTAATTAATGTTTTGAGAAATTAAAATTCAGTTAAAATTCCTATTTGAATTAATTCCAATTTAAAACTTGTTTAATATTGCTTAAGTCATAATAAATTCATCCTAACTCCTATTTCAATAATTGAAACATGTAATCCAACTAAAATTTGATGTTCTCTTCAAATACAAATTTTGTTAATTGTTTTGAACACTTTAACTTGATGAAAACAACAATTGTTGGTGTGACACCCTTAAGGAACCAAAATTTTCTAACTTAATAAATAAATTTCCAAACTTGTTAAACCTTATTTCAATTGGTTCTATTGTTGTTATTTTGTTGTTTTCCTCATCCATGCATCATACTAAACCACGTTCACCTGATGATTAGTTGGAAAACAATTGTTTCAACCATAATTCATGGGCTTTTCATATGCAACTCAAATTGCATATGGGTCCATTTAAATTTGTTTAACTTGTCAACTAGTTTATTTCTAGGCATCAATTAAATTGTCATGCATCCATACCTTGATCATGCTGGATCTTTTGCCGTAGTAGTAATTGTTGCATCCGGTGTTTGTTCGAGGTTCATTGCTTCTTCCCGGATAGGACGTTGAGATGATGTGAGCAACGACAAGTTCTGCTACCTTGCGGGATCTCAGGCAAGTATACTCACTTGCTGCCATATGGCTGCCTTTCATCACTTGTTACCGATTCTTTCCGTTGATTCTTTTCTGCTATCCTTAGTAGTAGTTGTTTCTGTTACGAACCCATCACATGAATCCCTTAACCTTGATATTGCCTCACCACCATACCTATAACCATTGCTTGTTGCCCGTGTCTTACTATCATGCTTAGGGTTGTTTGCTCGAGTCTGTTACCCGTTACTTTCTGATTACTACTCTATTATGTTCCGGGGGCTCAATGTTTAATCAATCAATCGATCATGCTACTGTTATTGTTTAATAATAAATTTGATGATAAGGCACCGGCAGGAGGCCCTTTGTGGTTTTGAGGCCTGCTAGTGTCGACCCTAATAGGAAAAGGGTCTTGTCTACTGATCCATGATGAGCGCACTAACGGCATGTGGGAAGCGAGTATGGGCGCCCCCCTCAACTTGACTCGATTCGCATCTCGTCCAAATCGCCACATTTAGTTTGGGCTTTCCATTTGCTGCACGCATATGCAGGTACGAACCCTTTGCGCCAGGGTGGAACTTTTGTAGTCGGCATTTAGGGCGGCGTGGTCTTCCAGTGCTATGAGGGCCCCCCTTTCTTCGGGGGCTCGATTAGCCGCGCACGCACAGCACGTGGTGCTTTGGGCTTGATGCGAAGAAGAGTTGAGTTGTGTAGAGTACCCCGCTTGGTGGGAGGCATCCCATCTGGCGGGTTATTCTTGCGTGTACGGCCAAATTGGTGCAACCCTGTAGGGATAATCTTCTCGAGAAGCCGTGTTTTCCGCGGTTATGGATTACTTGGTGAAAGTACTGGCTAACAAGTACTCAGGACAACTTAAACATAATGATCAACCATGTTACACCCAATGATTAACAACTTGACTAGTAATAGTTTATTCACACAATAACTTGATTCACATCTAATGCAACTGTGTGAGTTATCCTCGGATTGCTTCTTCGGATAAGGGGCGAGATCCAGGATAGGTTTGTTTGAAGTTATCTTTCAGTTGGTTACAATACTCGATCTTATCTTCTTTCTGGTAGCCGGAAGTTGTAGTATCTCTCTGTAGTTGGTTAGTGCAGCCTGCTGTCGCTTATTTGCAATAACCCCTTCCTTTCCGTTGATCCCAAAGTATTTGTATCCTGTGATGACTGGCTACGCCGGTATCTTGTGAGTATGGGTTTTATCCCCCTTGCCAGTACTTAACCGTACTGACCCACGAATCTTTCTCGTGGCTGCATATTCAACATTGAAGTCAACAGGTTTGAAGTCTGACGACGTTAGCTTGGGACTCTCTCCGGCTTGGCCTGGGCAGGGATTGGACACCTTCGGTTATCTTCAGGACTCTTAGTCCAATTTGGATCTTGTCCGTAGACGGACGATGTGTTGTTTCTTCCGCTGTTATTTGGATCTTTGTAATGTATCAGTTGTAACCCTGGCTCGTTTGAGTCATCTTGTATCTATCTGTTTCTGTTGTAATTGTGGAATATTCGTGAACTGTTGTAATGTTATCATAAGTGGCAACCTGGTATCGGTTATTATGCGGATTTGGCGGGAATGCTGAAATCTGCATAGTGCCCGATCTCGGGGCGTCACAAGCACACCCACAATCGCCTGGCGAGCACGACCCCAAGGGATCCCCTTCTCGTGCCACCGGGTCATGGTGCACGCGCCTCCTCCTCCACCCTTTCCGCCTCCCTCAGCTCATTGTTCGAGTCCATTCCCTCCACAGAGGCGTCGGTCGATGACTAATGCAGGGACACCCTATTCGTCGTTGTCACTGGATATACGTTATTTTCATGAGCTCGATCGGAGTCAGGAGGAGCACATGTTGGTGGAGGAGTCCATTGTAGTGTGGCGGTGTGAGCAAGCCATGGTGCTTCGCGTGGTGGAGGACTTTGTGTGAAGACCGGGTGCGGTCATGGTTGTGCCGCAAGATGAAGCTCAAGGATGCCGGTCTCACACTCACAGGTCGGAGGGAAGTCCCATCCCGTGAAATGGGGCGGCGTTGTAAGACCGCATGTAAAAAGTGCAAGGCCGTGTGGGACACCGCAACATCGAGTTCCGGCCAGCCATCCCTAAACCCTAAACCCTCGCCAACAACTACCGTAAACACTATTATTACAACTAAATTTGTTATTTTTGTTTTACGGGTTGCTCTGAGTTTGTAACTAAAATTCCGTGACACGTTGGACACATCATATATATCTATATACAAAGTTAGTTTCAGAAAATTTGAGAACTTGTACGATGTGTATCACGTGCAACAAAATCAATGATGCACCCGGTACACTCAACTCTGGTTGACAACTTTCAAAATTTCCAAAAAAAAAACTGACGATTAGCATAAAATAAATATACATCGTCACAAATATTCAAGTTTAATTTTGAAATACAACATACAGAGTAAATGAAAATTTTCTTATCAATAGTGTCTATGGCTAAATTCAAAGCCCAACTTGTATTTGATACTTTTTGTTATTGAATTTTTCTATTTTTATTCTTGATCTATATTATGAATTCCGATTTAATTTTTGTATATGCTACATATGAGTGTTATCTATGTCCACACATTTTTGAATTTCCTTGAAAACATGTCAATCGAAATCGGGTACACCAATTCCTTCACCGCACAAGATAATTTCCCGTCCTTCTCCTACCCACGCCGTCGTCCGCTTGCCCTCTAGCTGCAACTATAGCTGGCCATTCGGGCCGCCCGGCACGGCACAACATGGGCTGGAAAAAGCCCGACACGGTAATGGCACGGCCCGTTGGGCACGATTGGCAACCGTGTCGTGCCCACGGGCTTCGCCTCTAGAGTGGGCACGGTACAGTGGCATGTATAAGGCTGATAGACACGACACGTTATGCCTATTTTGGCCCGGTTATGGCCCATATTAAAAAAATAGATAAAAATTCAAAAAAGAAAAAAAAACTAATCATGCCGTGCCGGGCTAACCCACGGACTTCAAATTGAAGCCAGCGGTTCGTGGTTCGTGCCATGCCGGGCCCATTTAGTTCGTGTCGGGTTTCTTTTCGAGCCTCGGGCTGGCCCGTTTGGGCCAGCTCTAGCTGCGACCAACGCTTTTGTATCTCAAGCCCTTAGGGGGCCAAACCGAGCCCAGCAAGCTTGTGCAAATTTCCCTTCCCCAGCCAGTCGCCGCGGCGGCGTCTATGGAGAGAATAATGGAGGGGAAAGAAGACGACAAGAAGGGCGGCGCTGCCGCCGCCGGCAGCTCAGCGCCAGGTTCGAGATTCAAGAACCTGGTCTCCAGGGAGTACTACAGCCACAAGAAGAAGGTACGTCTCCATGCTCCCCACCCTCGTATATCGCGGCACGGGAATTGCCCCCTCTGCCCCTAAAACCCAAAATCCGGCGATAAAGAAGACCGAAGTTTTTCCAATGACGCGTCTTTGCTTGATGTGAAAACCTAGCAGCCACAAGCGAAAAAGAGGATTGGATGTTCCAGTATTTGTGTCGTCCGGTTTCGTTTTGGACAGGAGCAAAGTTGAGGGGAGAACTTTGATTCGACCTAATTGCTAGGGCATCCTGAAAAAAGTTATCTCTTTCTTAGAGAAAGAGCATCCTAATCCTACCCTTTCCTCTGTCGAGTGGTTCTTTTCGGTTAATGAAGAAAATTGGTGCTAGCACATTGAGAAAGAGAATCAATGCAGAGTCAGGAGCTTATTTCGTTTTGTCAAGTTTATTTGGCGAGAGGAGAGTGGAAATATTTTCACTTATGATAACCATTTTATTGTTAGGAATCTCCTGGTTACTTTCTGTTGTTTGTTTTTCTAGAAAACTCCATCCTTCTAGTATGATACTTATTTTTTGTGAGGACCTTCTTGTACTCCCTCCGTCTCAAAATAATTGTCTCAAAGTTGGACAAAAATGGATGTATCTTACACTAGAATATGTCTAGATACATCCACTGTTGTCTAAGTTTGAGACAATCATTTTGAGACGGAGGGAGTATGATACTTAGGTGTAAAATTTAGTTGCTTTTGTGGTTTTGCCGCTCTCTGTTCTTCCTTTATTTGGTATTCCTTATAAATGCAGGTTTTTACATGATCACGGTCTTCTGTATTTAGGTGCACTCTGTAGCGTGGAACTGCATAGGCACAAAGCTTGCTTCAGGCTCTATTGATCATACTGCACGTGTCTGGAGCATTGATCCCCATGGCCATGTAACTTTTTTCCCTTGTTTTATATTGCTACAATAAGAACCTTGCTTGTTATGGAATTAGATAACCCTCTTTTGTTGTCATGCACTCAGTGTTTATACCTTCTTATGTAAAGAACCTATACAATGTATGATAGTGTGCACATTTGCTACTGGCATGCTCATGTTGGTCCCTAGTGGCTAGTGCTATATACCAGAGAGGCGTGAGTGTAACTGGCTAACTGTAACCTACCACACTATCTGCTTGCAGAAGCTTAGAACACATTGTATATCCCTGTTTGAGGGACTGTGCTCCATTTTTCAAACCACTTCCTGATTTATAGTTCATGGATGTTGTTTATTCTATATCATGTGCACGCGTCAAAATTCATCTGCAAATATTACTTCCTGCAACCTGTACAAAAAAGGACAATCTATGGCTATATAATCCATTTATTATTAGTTTATATCTTGTCTTTTTATCTAGGCGACAAATGGTCATATATTTGGATGAAATTTTGCAAGTACACATAATATAGCATGACCTACAACAACAACAACAAAGCCTTTCAGTCCCAAACAAGTTGGGGTAGGCTAGAGTTGAAACCCATAAGATCTCGAAGCCAAGTCATGGTTCTGGAACGTGGATAGCTAACTTCCACGCACCCTGTCCATGGCTAATTCTTTGGCGATATTCCAATCCTTCAGATCTCTCTTAACGGACTCGTCCTTGTCAAGTTTGGTCTACCACGACCCCTCTTAACATCACGCTTTATGCGTCCACTATGCACTGGCACTTCCGGAGGCCTCCGTTGAACATGTCCAAACCATCTTAGACGATGTTGGACAAGCTTCTCTTCAATCGGTGCTACTCCAACTCTCTCACGTGTATCGATGATAAAGCATGACCTACATCCATCAATTGTTTCACATTTTTCTGAAACTCGGGAAAGAGAAAAAAAAGAAGAGATGAATATGGAGTGTAGTGCCAACTAGTTGCCAAATTTACTTTCCCCAGGTTAACATGTTTAAGGACTTATCCACGAAAAAAAACATGTTTAAGGACTTCCTTTATGTCTATTTGGTTCCTAGTTACCTGTTGTAATCAGATGCATTTTTTTTTCAGTTTGTAGAATATTGTGGCCATAGTTTATTAACATGAGTAGTGAATTTCATTCTGGACTTGAGAACAAGTTATGCATTTATTAATGAATGTTAGCTACAGTAAATAGATTTACTTGTTTAAGAATAAACATTTAGTTGTTTTAAAGGAGGGGATGCATTTTAGAATAGATTTTGTTTCATTGGGACTTCCAAACTGCAAACGATGCTGACAACGGATTTTGTCATACACAGTCCAAGGTTAAAGACATTGAGCTGAAAGGCCATACAGATAGTGTAGACCAATTATGCTGGGATCCAAAGCATCCTGAGACAGTTGCTACTGCAGCTGCTGACAAGTCAATTCGTCTTTGGGATGCGCGAAGTAAGTAATACACTTAATGTTTGATGGTCAAGGTGCTAAAACTCCCAGTTTAGTTCACATTGTTAATGCATTTTAGTTTTCCTTTCTGAAATTGACGAACTCTTTTTGTGCCTTTATTACCAATTTTGGTGTTATTGACCAGGAGTTCTTATGTAAGAATTTGACGTGAAAGTTAGATTTGTTGTGCTCAATATTCTGCCGATGCTGATACATTTTGTTTGTCCTTCTCTTCTTACCGTAGTTCTGTGACGGTGGCAGTTTACCTCTTCATCAGGTTGTATTTACTATCCTGCTTGTCTTTAACTAGTTTATGTTTCACTCTTCAGGTGGAAAATGCCAAGTTGTTGAACTTAGTGGAGAGAACATCAACATCACATACAAACATGATGGCACTCACATAGCTGTTGGAAATAAGGTTTGCAATAAAGGAACATGAGTACATCAGATTGTAGTATATTGCTGTAGCTTTTTCTTAACTGAAGTATGCAATAATCCAACTTACATGCATTTTGGTGCTTAGCTGTTCGTCTAGCATATTAATTAATTTAAAGTGATGGAAATTCATTCTCATGTTCGACATTGCCTTGATGAAGCTTGTGTTTTTCATCTCCTTTGGTTGTTCTTCTGATACGTATATTGATAGTGCATCAGTTTATTGCTTTTTTTCAAACAGAAAACTAAGGCCCTGACATGTTTGTGATACACATCATTATGCCGCGACCCAGCTCACACAACCTTCTGCCTATTTAGCTTTGTTATTCTGCTTTTTTTTTAGTTTATTAGTTTATACCTTGTGTAAGTTTGCTAGGATCTGGATCTTCTGTCGATCTAACTACTATGCTACAGATCAAATCATACCATGCATAGAATATGTGGCCATATTGTTATATATGCGTTTTGAAATACTGCACCGTGTCCTGTAACACTTATATGGACATGTGCACATCTGGTTAGTATCTGGCAATTAGATGGAAGTCATAGCATTTTTCTTGCTAAGTTTCTTCAGTATGACAAGCGATGCGTAAATTTTGTATAGTTATCGACATGAAACTCTTTTTTCTGGGTCATGTAACATGTGTACACGATATGCATTTACTTTATACGAATTACTAGTTTTCTGTTTTCTCAAATCGTTCAACTACAATAACAGCTGCTGCTAATGATCTGTAGGAGGATGAGCTGACCATCGTGGATGTTCGGAAGCTAAGACCCATTCACAAACAAAAGTTCCCTTACGAGGTAGTATTTTCCAAATGAAGTTTGGACACTGGAAATATTCTTTAATTTTTTTAATTCTGATACCAGTTATGTTTTAGATGAACCTGTGCATATACATGTGATAAGAAATATAGTAACACATGTGCTTGTGTTAGACTGAAAAACTGTGCTCAGATGTTTTCAGAGGAAAACAGTAAGGGTAGCTGATGTATTCTGAATGCACACTGATGTATGATACGAACAATTGAATCTACATAAAGCATTTACTGTATAACTGATGTTCACACCGCCCTGAACTTGATGTTTTCAATTTCACACGGTTTTCATTTTTCTTCACTTCTTGTAGTGCATGTGTTCTTTTTATATGTCTGAAGTAAATTCTTGATATGTTCCTCAGATTAATGAGATTGCATGGAATAAAACTGGAGATATGTTCTTCATCACTACTGGGCTCGGTAAGATACTAAGATGTATTTTCCTCCCAGTTATGAATCTTGAAGCTCATCAATTCTGAAAATGGAACACGGAGCCTTGATGCTATCGGAGTTCAGGTGTTATTATCACATAATTTGATGCTAATGCTGCCACACGTCTTTGTTCTCTGCGTAGGATTTGTTGAGGTGGTTAACTATCCTTCCTTTGATGTTGTCTGCAAATTAAATGCTCATACCGCAGGATGCTATTGCATCGCAATGGATCCCCTTGATAGGTGAGTTGATTCCTTTTTTTTGCAGTTATTTTCCTGCTTATGTTTAATTAGAAAAAACAGAGTATTCGCTAGATTCACTGCAAAATCAGAAAAGGACTCGAGCTTGATGATCTGTTGTATTTGTTACTGGCTTGCCTGATATGCCATTGGAGTTGGAACACTGAAGCTATTTTCTGACTTCTACAATATGGAGAGCTACTCAAATTGTATAGCTTCGTCTTTAGATAAAAATTGTATCCCAACTACCCTTAACTGAGTGAATACCTAAAAGATTAGTTATAAATAATTTGGTAAATAACTTATGAAGAGGATTTAATAGGCCTCTATATTTACGGGTAATATATCCTATGGCCTATAGAAACCACTGGTTTAGTGGAAGAATGAAAACCATGACCAGGAGGTTGATTTCTCTCCACACACTTAAGGTCAATTGCAAAATAGAGAGATTACACTATCATGGAATTTTGTGAAGAACCCCTCACACACACTCCTCAGTCCAATGCTTGATCCAAACTGGGTCCCACACATCTTACCAGTCCTCATCCGAATTGGTTAGGGTTCCAAAGCCTGTCGACATGTCCCTGCTATCTCCAGGTTCAATAAAAAAGTTAGCAGATCAAAAACTGATCTTGGAAGAAGATGAAGTTGGTAAGGGTTTTCAAGCACAGGCTGATTTCAACCTGGCCAAAACCGGTGGTGGAGGTCCAGTTCAATTTCTTCCATTGCTGGTGATCAGAGAAGCATCGCTAGTACGAATAAAACCATACGAAAGTTTACACAGTTTGGTGGAAACCTTTTTCGAACACCCCTAAAAGTTGGGATGAGAAGAGATGGGAGGGCACTTGGTGACAGACGCCCCAACTGCAGCATGTGCGAGGAGAATAGAAGGCTTTCAGGCACGTGCTGAGTGATGTGCCATATGGAAACCGTTGAGGACCACAAGCTGTGTCTTCCACTAATGCAATCTACAGGAATTTATTTGTATTTCCTTTATTCAGAAATAAAGTCGCTAACTTTGTGTTTGTGTGATGAATTCGTAGAAAATTCTACCCTCATCTTGTGTGCTGAATTAGTGTTCTCTTCAATCATGTTACTTGTCCACTCATCATGTCGCAGCATGGGGACTGCAGTGTCTAAATTTTGGCGCATGTAGGGCTGCTATGCTGCTTCGTATTGCTTCAGTAATAGCATCTTTCCTCAGCTCTGTGCTGCTCGCCTCTAACATCATGGGGCCAAACTCTGTATCTAGGTGGATGCACTAAGGGTCTAAGGTACATTGTAGCTATTGAAGCTCGTGTGAGTTGAACTGAGGAAACCACATGCTGCAGGGGGGTCTCTGCAAAAAAATGTTAATTGGGAACTCTTTTTTGGGCATAATTGAGCAAAACGAAATTAACTGGCCACACGTAACCTGCTTCCATATCTACCCTTCCTGGGGTTTATCCCATATATATAGATCTACAATACTGAATTCAGAGTTTATGCAGAGAGGTAAACTTTGCCGCATGGTCCAAATTCTTATCTCCGCAAGTATACCATGGACAGCAAGCTTTCTTTAGTTCTATCTGATTGTAAACTGTGAGCCTGAATAAACTAATCAAAAGCAGTGATTTCTACTCCACAAGTACAAATTGTATTAGTGTGTTATTTTTATAGGGAATATTAGTGTATTATGTTAATGTCTTGTACACAGTTATATCTGGCAATTGTGTGGTTTCCTTTTCCTGTCAGCATCCAGCGAGATTATAATTGTTTTGGTGATGTTTCTTACAGAATGTTTTGGTGCCAGGTATTTTGCTGTTGGAAGTGCAGATTCACTTGTCAGTCTTTGGAATGTCAAAGAGTTGCTATGCATTAAAACCTTCACGAAACTGGAGTAAGTTTTTATCTACTATATATGTAACTTCTGTAGGTTGCTATCATAGAAATAGCTTCAAATTCTTTTGTTTGGGTCAACCTCAGTTGTGAATTACCATTATTATTCAGTTGCATCATGTGTTTTGGGAAGCTTAGAAATGTGTTCCAATTTCTATTCTTTTTTCCAGGTGGCCTGTAAGAACAGTTAGCTTCAGCCACACCGGAGAATTTCTTGCATATGCCAGTGAAGATCCTTTCATTGACATTGTAAGTGATCACAAACATAGTGCTATTTCTTTACGATTCGGGGCTAACTGTTCTGTTACATTTGTTTCCTTCCACCAGGCCAATATTCAGACTGGGCGATCAATTCATCAGATTCCATGTAAGGCAGCTATGAATAGTGTTGAATGGAACCCTAAATACAACCTCCTGGCTTATGCAGGAGACGACAAGAATAAGTACCAGGCTGATGACGGTATGGCTGTTGCAGTCCACTCATTTAAATGAACATCTGTTCCATCTCATTGCATCTTGTTTCCTGCTGCTGCTATCCTTCATCCAAGTGCATGAGTGGACACGAAGGGACAAGTCCTCAACTGCATTATAACATCCCAAATACCTTTTCTGCCCCACAAAAAAGAAAAGAAAAGGAACTGTTTGGGATGTTATTATGCAGTTGAGGACGTTCGCAATGTTATCTGTAGGAATTTCGATGGTTCAGACACCATGGAGCAAGTTTCTCTTCGCCCAATTTAAGTAACTCTAGAATTTCAGAAAGAACCATTATCACCTTCAGATGCATCTGTTTAACTTCATAACAGTGTAACTTTGTAACTACTCAATTCTTCATACAAAAAAAGGAAGGAAATGGCATAGAATTGGAGCGGCACTAATGTTTTACTAAATTATTTTTGCAGGTGTTTTCCGAATATTTGGTTTCGAAAGCACGTAATCTGACGCAGACCAGATTATCGTCAGCAAGTACTCTATAGATACAGCTATCTAGCCTCCCAAATGTAACTTGTGTGTTCGACGGCTTGATGAGGTGTTTGGTTTGAGGGACCAGACGATGAATGGACCATTCCTCCGACATTAGCACTAAGCTAGAGGTATTATGTCACTGTAACAAATTTAAGAGAATTCTGCGATTGGACCGCCCTTTGATGGCTAAGGTGGTGTTTTCAAACCAAACATCACAAAACTGGACAGTGTTGTTGTATTGTACCTTGTGTGATTACTAGGGGACAATTTTGCATTTATCTTATATGAAGGAACACTATGTGTTGAGTCTAAAATAGACTATTACCACCTTAATAGTTGTGTATATAGGTTCTTACAAAAGAAGAAAATGAGTGTTTGAAAGCAGGAATGAAGTGAGGGTGCAAAATAAGTCAACAATGTGCTTGTTTCACACACTTGTCCACCTTATCGGTTAGTGTGACATTGAACTGCGTTTTATCGGTGTTTGGGTTTTAACCTGAAGGATTGAGCTGGAGCTGTAAATTGGAGACACAAAAAAAAAGCAAAATAGTGGCTAGAAATTGCAAATTACAGAAACCAACCGGCAAGGGTGGTAAGCAAAATCTCAATTGGTTACAACAATGGCAAATTCTTGGAATGCTGCCTCCGTCGAGTACTATATCACACTGAAACATAAATTACCAGACTGGCAAACAACAACAGAGCTACTCCAACATTGCATTACTTCTGAAGAATGACACGTCACTTGATGACATGCATGACCAATTGACCAGATTTCCTTGATTGATTTGATTCACACAAAACACACTGAAGAACAACAGCAAAACCTCTGCACACATCCGAATAACAACATGTAGACTCGGATCCACAACAAAAGAATAACAAACACTGCCCTGAGATGCTTGCAGGAATGTAAAAGGGAAAAAAAAAAACCAGCAAGAATCATACTCTGTCAAACTGGCAACCAGACTTTTCACTAGTCAGGCTCTGTACACGTTGAAATGCTTCGCCCACCGCCGCGCCATGAACGGGTCGAGGTGGTCCCAGTTCTCGGCGCAGCAGCTGCTCCTCCTCTCGCCGCCGCCGATGCTCGGGCCCATATCCCTGATCCCACAGCACCTGCTGTCGCCACTCTTCTCTTCGAAACCGACGGCGACCTCACCAGTCCTTGGCTGATCCTCTCTTCCACCCTCCAGGTAGCTGTAACCAACCAGTATGAATCCACAGTCTGCCACCAGGTCAAGCGGGATCCTCCTCTCCTCGCCACCCCTCAGCTCCCCTAGCCTCACCACTCCACCATGCTCTCCTATCCTCAGCTGGGTGTCGCCGATGACACCGCCGAGCAACCTTGCGAGTAATTCCTCGAACTCATGCATGACGAAGCTGTTCTGCACCCCGAAGCCGAGCCCGACATGGAACTGGTGAACCGGGATGCTCGAACGGTTCATGTCCACCCCGACGTAGCTGCGGATCGGATGGTCAGAAAGGTGTAGAATGCACTTGCTTGGGTTCTGGTGTGCCCGGTCCTCGAGTATCTTCAGACCTTTCTGCAAAGCCCCTACCGGATCATTTCCACCGACGGAGCAGAGGTGTTCGATGACCTGCAGTGCCATCCGTTTGCCGTGGGAGGACATCCGGCGCAAGGGGAAGGCACGGGTTGCAGTAGTGGCATTCGTGACAATGGCTAGCCGGTCGATCGCCCGCATGGAGAAGACCACAAGTGCCACTGCCTGCTTCAAGAGCCTTAGATGCGGCCCATTGGGGCTGGCAACCAAGACTAGGTCCATGGCTGGCTGTGGAGCTAGACTGACTGAGAGGTAAGCACGCCGCTGCGCACTTGGTGAAGCTATCTGTGGTGGCGAAAGCATGGAGGAGCTGCTGTACTGGCAGTGCGGTTGTGGCGGCATCATGCGTCCACAAGGGTAGTGTCCGAGGACATGATGGTGAGCTGCCACCGGAGACGGGATAAGGGCGAAGCGCAGGCATGGGTCGACATGCTCCGTCAGAGTGTAAGGTTCGACGGGGTCATCGTCGTTGTAGCGGGTTGAACGGATGGAGGACCTTCTGTTGACACGGGATGTCGCGATATTGTCGTCGAGGATGCGAAGGATCGGATCGGACTGGTTGTGCAGCAACGGGGGCACCTTCATGTCACGAGGCAGCTGAGACCACTGCGCACGGCAGATAGGGCATGTGACATTGCCGTGTCGGATGTTGGAGGCAATGCACAAGAAGTGGAATGAATGGGAGCATTGCGCTGTGAAGATCGCTGGCCTATCACTGTTGTCAATGTTGCTGCTGCTGATGCTGAGGGTCTCCAAACATATTGCACAGAGGTTCTGCATGTGAATATAGTGTAGTTAGTTAATGGATGAGTTCAGAATACATGCAAAGCATAGTAGAAACTAAAACTGACAGTGCATACAAGTAGCAGTAAATATGATCGCTACAGCTTGGAATTAATGGGAAAGAAAACAAGGAAACTATTCATAAAGAAATGGTTTTTTGAAGACCAGTAAACAATGCCTGCTTCATTCAAAAAAATAAGTTCTTTCTTTTCTTGGAGAAATGTGCATAATACTGATATACGTCATGTATATCACCGCAGGTATCATAAGGATATTCGTAAGTCATTGTCTAGTTCTGCTGTGTACCATTAGGGAGACAAGTATCATGTTATCTGAGAGACCATATGATTTATCTGAGTGGTGATATGATTGTGCATCAATAGCCACTAAAAAGTACTAGGGCTCTAACATATTGAAACTAAACAAAGGGTAGACAAAGTAACATAGTCCTTAGTAGATAAATATGATTGGACAACCATGCAACCCATCATGTGCACTAAGAGTCTAAGACAGTATCAGTTTTTCAGACTAAGACATGAGATCGTGGAGATAGCAAGAACTAACCCCAGTTGTCCAGATCCTCGTGATTTGAAGGATGAAAAATGTAGTCAAGAACCTAAATCCTCAAAAATATTTCACTCCAAAATCTTTCCTTTTCAAAGGAGCAACTAGTTTAACGCTGTGGCATTCCACCTCTGATCCACCTCAATGTTAATATTTTTCTATTTTCTACATGACTGAAGTCAGTGAGCATTCCTGAGAGAGAGAGAGAGAGAGAGAGAGAGACCAAAGCGAAGGTAAACCCCACAACATCAAGATTTTCTGTTGAATCCCATCCTTTACCTCCAATTTTTCCTCTTAGCTTCTCTCTTTATAGTATCTCAGTTATTGTCACCTGATAGTAGGTAAGCATGTCTCCGATCCCTTAACAAGAATTTAATTGGTTGACACCGGCACATCTAAACATAACTACTCCACCTGTGCTTTAGTAGACAAACAACTCTATTTATTAAAAAAGGTGATCAAGGAAAAACTCCTAATTATTAAAAGAAAGGCTCCATTATCGATAAAGGTGATCAAGAACAGGGGCTGGTGGTCCAAATGGAACAAGAAAAGAATAGCAAATAAAAGAAAAGAAAAATGAAAGTGTGCATGGAGCTAGTGGTACCTTGTCAGCCATTCTAGTGCTGGTCGGCTCTTCCAGCTTTTCCTGTTCTCCATCACTGCTGTCTGCTGGCGCATTCACTTCTGAGCAAGAGATCTGCACACGCAATTACAAAACCTGAACCTTGTTAATACACTGCCATTTTGCAGTAGAGCTACAAGCAAGACATCCACCAACTGAACATATACATCCTATACAAAGACAGTGCTGAAAAAAAATTAGTACTGTTAACAATCAGGTTACTGGGGAAAAGACTATTTATGTTGAGTCTGGTATAAGGATACACCAGAAAGTGGATAACAGGTCAAGGGAATTGCCCAAGTTCCTGGAAAACACAATGTTGGAAGAAGAGAGAAACATGTCTGCCATTTTTCTCTTTTCTAGAAAACTGATTAAAAATATACTGTATATACAGTGCTGAAAAAAAATTAGTACTGTTAACAATCAGGTTACTGGGGAAAAGACTATTTATGTTGAGTCTGGTATAAGGATACACCAGAAAGTGGATAACAGGTCAAGGGAATTGCCCAAGTTCCTGGAAAACACAATGTTGGAAGAAGAGAGAAACATGTCTACCATTTTTCTCTTTTCTAGAAAACTGATTAAAAATATACTGTATATATTTCCCTACTAGCAAAGACAAAATGGTCTGTGTGTCCTGTGCAGTGCGGCTTGCAGCAACCATCAGCAGACCAAAAAGATAATAATACATTGGATTTTACAGTCACCAAAGAACTGGATTAAAATGACGATTCCATACAGAACGAAAATCCAGATATAACTTCTTCAGAGTTTTTGAACTTTTGTGGTCGTATAGATCCAAAGTGATTTACTCTTCGTGGGGGCGTAGATGGACCTCAAGAATGGGAGTACGTGGTGCGTATAAGATTTCCCCAATGTGCTGCTAGTACAAAGATGGAAAATGGGAGAGGGCTAGAACAATCGTTTCCATAAATGAATGAGCAGTACCTAGAAACAGAGCTGGCCAGCAGCAACTGTTGGAAGAAGAAGAGGAAGGAAATGCGACAGGAGCATTGCTCCTGTTGATTTTGCTAGGTTAAAACTTGAAGTCTTGAACACTTACAAATTCAATCAGATTTCTTCTTGGAGGTCACCGAGGCCAACTAGGAAGCAAGGCATTCACACTTTCAGTAACCCTCTTTTTGAAAAAGAAGGGAAAAACAGCAGCCTAGTAGATGGATAGGCAGATCATATTACGAACCCAAGATCGAGGAAGGAACATGAAGACACCACCTAGTACTGAACTACTGACATGAGAGAGATGGAGAGAGAAGAAGAAGAAGAAACCAAAAGCCCCCTAAAAACAGGTCACAAACCGATGCAGAGTTGGCTAGAAACCAAAACTTATCTGACCCCAGAGGAAGAAAAAGGGCATCTGATTCTTGGGCATGAAACAACTGAAACTGAAGAGACAGAGCATCTGTGATGAAATGTAGAGAGAGAGGGGCAGAGATTATTACAGTCTTGGGAGGCGGCGGGGAGGGAGAAGCGGCGTGGGAGGAGAAGAAGGAGGCGCAGGAGAAGCCGATCCGCTTGGCCGCCGCCCTCCGCCACCTCGCGAGCGTTCCTTCGCCGCATCCCCCCGCCATTGCTCGCTGCGCCCCTCGACTACAGCACCATTCCCCTGTTTCTTGCTGTCCTAGGTGCTGGTGTAAACGCTTCTGCTTTGCCTGCCTTGTGGTTCTTGTACATGGAGCAAAAGGTCATGGAGTCATTATTCTCTCTCTCTCTCACGCAGAGTTGTTGCCAGTTGCATTATAGCCCTTGTTATTTTTCTATTGCAATTCAGAGCCCCGAATAGTAACTGCCGTCTGCAGATGATGGTAAAAACAAAAAATTTCAGACCCCTATTGCAATTCAGACCCCTGAATACTATTCTATGAAATTATAAAAAACATGCGTGTGGAGAATGGATGTAGAATTGTGCATACCAAATTTCAAACTTAAACACGAAAATATGTAATTTGATTTATTTATTTTCAAAATATGATAAACCTCCGTTCCTTGCACCGAGGACATTTTATTTTTTTTTTGTAGAGGTCAGGTATGATCGTTTTCTTTTCAAAAAAATACACAAATAAGTTTTAACTTAATATGTATGTACATGATTTATCTCCTTTTTAGGTTTTACCTCAATATGTATCTAGACGATTTATCTTTTAATTTATAAAGGTGTTTTTTTTCGCACGTTTTGAAACTTGGATCAGAAGTACCAATGTCAATACACCTATTTTCCAAGTAGGACTACTGTCTAGATAACTGAAAAATAGATACCATCTTTGAATTGGTAAATAAGCAAATCATCACTTGAGGCTTGATTTGTTTCGTAATCCTAATATATCACTCTCCGAAGTATCTAACTAAGATTTAATGATTTGGATGTGTTCTAATTTTTTTTGTCACGATGGCATTATGCAAAATTATCCAGGTGGTGCATTCATGTTAGAGAGGGGATATTCGTATGCTAGTGAGCTTCACGAGAATGTCTCGGCAAAACTTAGCATGCTTCGGTTACGTCGAGCACCTTTTTTTTGGTGCAACGATTTTTGTGTCAAAGGTTGGCTTGCTTTGATCAATTCCAACAAAACACCAAGGAAAATTGGCTATGACTTCGGCGGAAATATTTTTTGGCTATGACTAGAATCACAAAACATAAATGTTCTACTCCGATGGATGCAGTGAAATACTTTGGGTGTTTCTCGAACTATTTTCACGTGCAGTATTATTTTCCTCCAGCGGTGGGCGCATCCCCAATTCCGGACATATGTGGATGCCTTTATGCAAAGCGTCCTTGCTTGCTGAGCTGCTGCTCACACTGTGGTCCCATCTCTCTGTCTCCCTTTTTCCCTGGGCATGAAAAGGACAATCTGTAACGCGTGCCCGCCCTGCTTTTTTTTTTTTTTTTTTTTTTTTTTTGAACAGGGGATGGTCCCTGAGGGACCTAGAAGCTTTCATAAAACAGCGGGGAGTTACAACAGGGACCTAAGAAATAAGGAAATAACAACAAGGTCCTTACAACTTGCACAAAGAACCCTAGACCTAATCCTAGAACGCCATCGGGTCCAGCTCCGATTCCGCCGCTGTGTAGCTCAGCGCAGCCAAACGCGCCACCGCCGGGGACGAACCACTTGGGGTGGAGCACCGGGAGCTTGCTGCGCTGGAGGGTAGGGGCCTCCAAGGTGGCACATCGGCCTGGAGGTTGAAATCCTCTGCAAATAACCGCCGGCAACACGACCGGCGAGGAGAGGGAGAAGGGTCGCCCTTCTCACTGCCATAGCTACCTCACTCCATTGGGCGATTGACTACGCTAGTAAGACTACTTTTTTTTTTGTATTTTTTCATTTCACACGAAAACTAACAATCGGTTCTAAGTTTGCTAATGTTAAAGCTCCAACTCATCTTCTCTCGATCTGGGCTCAAATACACGCCTTCCGTCCCATTGTCCTATAACGTATAATGTGAGGTGTTATTAGATCATCTCCAACGGAGTCGCATGATTTGTCCAGAATTGATCCATTTGGGTCGTCAAACGGATGCGTGGCATGTCCATGTTTAGAATTTATCCATTTGGGTCGCCAAACGGATGCGTGGTATATCCCTGTCTGACCTTCCAATGCCAGTGCACCCAACGGGGCAACCTCCCGCCCCATCCGAGTTTTATTCATTTTGTAATCAACATTTGATCAACCATTTTTATAGCAAATAACGAATATAGCAAAGTATGGACATCAAATATATCAAGCACACCCCATTGTAGCAAAGGAATGTCGCCATGCCCCCATATGGCATCGCCCAAAAAGAATCGCACCTAGTTGCCAGCCATCTCGGCTTGGCAATAGTTCTCGGCCATCTCGGACCGGTCATAGTTCCTTGCCATCTCGGCCATAGTTTATGCCGACATACAACATTATAAAACGAACGAGATGATCACTCTCTCTCCATGTAGTACCTTTGCTTCTTTTAGCAGTAGGCCTTCTTTCTTGGAGTCAAGGTGGACGTGTCCATGGCCATGACCCGGGCTTCCCATGCGATTAGGTTAACCTCAATCTCTTTTTGCTTGACATTAGTTTTCTTGGCTCTTGTCCATGCATTTTCCTTGTCGATCTCGAGCTTCTTCTTTTGCAATTCGAAGAATTGCTTCGATGCCTCTTCCCTCTCCTAGCGTTCCCTCTTCCGGCGTCGACGTCGTCATTTGGTCGAACACGTTCCAGCCTTGGGTGAGGTTCGCGAGGGCAGCTGCGCGCGCAATCTTGGTCTACGGCGCGGGCGAGTAGCCCGCCACGGGAGTGGCATTCAGATCGAGAGGAGACGACAACATGGAGGCCATCGAGGAACAAGCAGCCTTCCAATGGGACGAGGGGCGGTGTCGACGACACACACGTAGAAAGGTACCCTTACATCGGTGGCAGTGGAGATGGCGTTGTCGACATGGAGGGCGACGTCGAATTAGACTTGGGCGGCCAGGCAGCTGAGGCGGTGGATCTGGTGACGGACGCCATGGACATCATGAGAAGGGCTTGTTGCGCCGCTTTGGCGACGATGATATCATTGTCATCGGCCTTGTCCTTTGCCTTGGCCTTCACGGCAACGGCGGCGGCTAGTTCGGTGGCCCGCGGTTGCTTCCTCTGGGTTTCCCGCTTGAGCGTCTCGTTGGCCCTCTACTCCAGGGTGGGCGGTTTCTTTTGCTTCTTCGTGGCCACGGCCTTGCCGACCACATCCTCTGCCTTGAAGGAGGCTGCGTAGGCCATTGGTAGGGCACGAGCTGGAGTTTCGATTAGGAGAGGAAAGGGTGAAGAAGTTGTGTCAGTGGTGGGCGGGCCAGGGATGGACTAGGTGAGGATTTTTAAATGCTCCGCGCACTTTCGGGACCAATGCAAGCGTGACCCAAATTTGGGCCAAAAATGGGTCGATGCGGACAAAAAATAGACACAAATCCATTTGTGTGGCCCCGTTAGGCTGTGTTTTTTCGGTCGCGCAGACGGAAAAGGACGCGCGCGAATGCGTCGCCGCGTTGGAGATGACTTACAAACTCTTAACTCGTATATTTGTTGTAATTATATTTCATATTATGTGATGGAGTGAGTAGGATTTATCTAGTATCCAGAGTCAACAAGTCATCATATTCCAATCAACGCCGCATATTCAGAACATAGGATTGAAGTATCTAGTATAGAAAGTCAACAAGACAATCCTGCTTACTTTAGATCATGTATGTATATGTACCCAAAGTGCAACATGTAGTTCGATCTCTTCTATGAAAAAAAGAAGTTCGATCTATTGAAGTTAATTTTGTTTTCAAATCAACTACTTTAAGTTCTGGAAAAAAAAAATCTCATCATATAGCAACTTTGTGCCATGGAAATTCATTTTTGCTCCCGAGCTCTAGTGCATCCTCTGTTTTAAAATATTAAAGAAAACAATTTTGGAGATAATCCATGATGTAGCCTACCCGCATATAAAATCACAACATGAAATTCTTTGTATTATGGATTAAAAAAATAAAAAAAAATCACAAAAAGTTTGGAGATTTGAAACGCTATATTATAGAAGATACGTTCATTTGTTATTTTTGTGTAGGTCAAGTATGGTATTTCAAATTGAAATTTGGCATGCTTGTTCTCCCTCCATTTCAAATTAATTATCTCAAATTTGGATAAAAGCGGATGTATCCAACACTAAAATATGTCTAGATACATCTATTTTTGTCCAACTCTGAGACAATTAATATGAGACGGAGGGAGTAGATAAATCATTAAGAACATCCAGCTTTTTTTTCACATTTTTTTGAAACTTTAAAACGTGAATTTAAAAAATTTAAACTACAGGAAGCACCGGAGCTCGGGAGTAGAAAAAAATTCCACCCCTCCTTTGTGCCGTACTTTTTTACAAGAAGAAATGTCATTTTTATGCTCAATGGGAAAGACGATTAACTCCCGGAATGTACACATATCATCTCAGAATGTACCTAGAATATTTCCCTGTCTGTTTTTTTGGTAATAGCGAATCCCTGGATCAAATGGCAAAAATAAGTAAACTGTATATAGCAGCAACTTTTGTAGTACTTAGTTGGCTTTTCTCCACGTGACGTAGGAGTGGCATGGGGCTAGTGCTACTCCGTGCAGGCGTGGAGCTGTCTGGTGTGGGCTTTGGAGCATGGCGCCATCCAAGCTCAACACAGTCAGTGAGGCAGTCAGTCAGTCAGAGTGGCGCGACGTCCAATAAGTCTAGTGGAAGCCTTTTCTTTTTTCTCCGTATCTTGTCTGCTTCTTTCGTCTGCATTTTTCTTTGCATTTCATTCACCTCTCTCGAGAACTCCCATGGGAAGCAAGCCAGGGGAAGAAGACAAGAGAGGCAGATGGGGCTGATTAGTAAAAGCAGTAGCGCCAACTGCCTAGAAGGCTACGTTGATGTATGTGTGTGATCGGTGGTTGGATTAGCTGCAACAATTCAACCAGTAGAGATGATGCGTGCGTGTGTTCTTCCATTGAGAGAGATTGGGCTTCAGAAGAGAGGCGGATGCTCAGAACCATTGCAAGGGTGTTGACACACCTGTATCTGTACGCCTGTAGATTGTACCTAGGTTGGACTTACGTCCGTTGTATACTGCTGTATCTAGACCTAGTCTTCAGGTGGAACTAGTCCACCGCAGGATACGCGCCTGCGTGCGCCACTACCTGCACAACCCGCACTGCGGCTATATCTGTAACCACTCTCTGTCAATGAAACACACGGGCAATTACCCAAGTCAACTTGGTATCAGAGCCTAGAGCTCCTCTCATGGCCACCAGCGCCTCCATCTCCCAGTCCACCTCGCCGGCTCTCTCCTCTACTTCCTCGCCGGTTATCAACCCTCTGGACACCGATCCTAGCACTCCCTTCCAACCTCACTCACGCTCCGCCATGCCCCGCGCCACGCTCACCCCGATCGGATCTGAGCTCTTTCCCGCCGCCACCTCCCTCACTGTCCCTGCCGCGGCTGCCTCTCGACCTAGCCTCACCACAGCCGACGTACGTATCCTCGACTACATCTCTTTCAAGGTGGACATCTCCGGGAAGAATTTCTCCAAGTGGCGCAAGCTGTTCCTCTTTCTGCTCCAACGCTGCAAGGCACGCGATCACGTCGAGGTCGCCACTGCCTACGCCACGGCGGACGACGCCTGGCGCGACGCTGACGGTGACATCGTCCTCTGGATGATCTCCACCGTCTCCGAGCCTCTTCAGGATATCATTATCGAGGCGGACTCCACTGCCTACGCCGCCTGGACACGCCTCCACACCTACTTCTACGACAACATGGAAGGCCAGGCCATGCACCTGAACCAGGAGTTCAGGGACACTCCTCGCGGCGATCTCTCCATTGAAGAGTACTGCCGGCGCCTTCAGCACATTGCCGACCAGCTGGCTGAGGTCGGCTCTCCCATTGACGACCGCACCCTCACGATGCAAATGATCGATGGGCTCGGCGACAAGTTCGCCGTGCAAGCCGAGATCTTCCACGCCATCAAGCCGCTCCCCTCGTTTGCAGAGGCTCGCTCACGCCTCCTTCTCGCCGAGCGCGTCATCGACAAGAAGGCACGCACCGCCAGCGCGCAAGCCCTTGCCGCCCAGAGCGGTGGCCGTGGCGGTGGACGCGGCGAAGGGGCTGATCACGCCAACAACGGTGGCGGTGGACGCGGTGACGCCGCCGGGCGCGGCCAACAGCATGGTCACCGCGGTGGCCAGAACAATGGTGGCGGGTACCATCACAACAACCAGCAACCACATGGAGGTCATCAGCACGGCGGCGGCGGCCAGGGCAACGGATACCGCGGAGGCGGTCGCGGTGGCGGTCGTGGCCGCGGACGCGGCGACGGACGCGGTGGTGGCCGCGGCGTTCCACAGAGCGGCACCGGCGCGCCGGGCCAGCAACCCTGGCTTGGCTACTTCGCGCCGTGGAGCGCCCCCTTTCCACCGCGCGGCATCCTTGGCCCGGGGCCTAGCGCTCCCTCGCATGCCTATCCAGTGATGTACCCGGGCGCGGCATCTCCAGGACCTCCACCGTCTCCATCATGGGATCACAATGCTCTCATGCAGCAAGCCGCCTCCTATGGCAATGCCTTCACTCCACAGGGTGGCTGGCTGATGGACTCCGGAGCCTCCTCACATATCACCGGGAACCCAGGTACCTTGATCTCGTCTCGTTCTCCCTTAACGCATGATTCTCGACATATCATAGTAGGCAATGGTTCTAGTCTTCCCGTCACTGCTACGGGTACTGCTCATCTCACATCTCGCCCTTTCCGTCTTAACAATGTCCTGGTTTCTCCAAAAATCGTCACTAACCTAATTAGTACTCGTTGTTTTACTCGTGACAATGCATGTTCCGTGGAATTTGACCCTTTTGGCTTTACTGTGAAGGACCTTCAAACCAGGACCCCCCTCATGAGATCCAATAGTGGTGGAGACCTCTACCCCTTTTTCGGTGACAATAGCAATGGTGGCTCCTCTTCACTTGCTCTCTCCACCAGCACTGCGGCGTTGTGGCATCGCCGACTTGGTCATCCCAATAATCAAGCCCTCTCTCATTTACCACTTGATTTTCTTCGTTCATGTAATAAAGATCCGCACAAACCTTCCTTGTGTGAAGCATGCCAGCTAGGGAAACACACCAGGCTTCCATTTTCTCTTTCTAATTCTCGTGCTAGTGCTCCTTTTCATCTCATACACTGTGATTTATGGACCTCACCTATAGTTAGTTTCTCTGGTTACAAGTATTATCTCATTATTTTGGATGACTATACTCATTTTTCTTGGTCTTTTCCTTTGCGCAACAAATCTGATACATGTGCCACTATTCAGCGCTTCTTCACTTTTGTGCTCACACAATTTCATGTCGTCATTAAATGTATGCAGAGTGATAACGGTGGTGAATTTCTCACCAATGCACTTCGGGATTTTTTCTCCTCGCGTGGCTCCACTTTTCGGTTATCTTGTCCGTACACCTCACCCCAAAATGGCCGAGCTGAGCGCATGATCCGTACCACCAACGACACCGTTCGTACCTTGCTTTTCCAAGCTCACCCCCCCCCCGAATTTTGGGTTGAAGCACTACACACCGCCACGCTCCTACTCAACCTACGTCCCTCCCGAGCTGTCAACCACCACACCCCCTATTTCCTCCTCCATGGCATACATCCACGATATGATCACCTTCGTACGTTCGGTTGCCTTTGCTATCCGAACGCATACGCCACGTCCCCACACAAACTCGCTCCTCGCAGCTCTCGTTGTGTGTTCATCGGTTATCCGCTCGAGCATAAAGGCTACCGGTGCTTTGATCTTGCCACTCGCAAAGTTACTGTCTCTCGACACGTAACTTTTGACGAAAACCAGTTCCCCTACGAAAACTACACACCAGCAGCCACAAAACACACCGCCACACCCGATCCGGCAGCACCTGACCAGATCATCTCCGGGATCCGCTCCCCGCAACGGTCCAACGCACGGAACCCGCAGCCCAACCAGCTTCCGCCACCTGTCCCACCTGCCCCAGCTGTCGACCCGCACCGCACGCCCCACTCGGCCCCGCGCGCCCAATCCTCCTTGGATCCCTCACCTGCCACCGCTGCCCCCCCCACGCCTGGGTCCACGCAATCCACCTCGTGTCCCACCCCACGCGGTTTCCCACCCGACTCACCCAGTCCCAGCCCGCCACCTCAGCACGTTCTGCCACCACGTGCTGTCCCCGTACAGCCACCCGAGAACGCACACCAAATGGCCACCCGAGGCAAACTCGGTTATTTCATGCCCAAACACCAATTTAACCTGCACACCGAAACCACCCCTTCTCCTATTCCGTCTTCTTACCGAGCAGCATTAAAAGACTCCCATTGGTACTCTGCCATGTTAGAAGAATATAATGCGTTAATGCAGAATGACACTTGGTCGTTGGTTCCTTGTCCTGCAGGTGTGAACATTGTGACAGGCAAATGGATTTTTCGGCATAATCTCCACGCTGATGGCTCCCTGGCACGGTACAAAGCTCGATGGGTGGTCCGCGGATTCACTCAGCAGGCGGGCGTCGACTACGACGAAACCTTCAGCCCCGTGGTCAAACCCGCCACTATACGCGTCGTCCTCAGCATTGCCACGTCCAAATCCTGGCCCATTCATCAAATGGACGTTAAAAATGCCTTCTTGCACGGTGAGCTCGCTGAAACCGTGTACTGCAAACAACCTTCTGGCTTTGTCGACTCTTCTCGTCCCACTCATGTTTGTCGTCTCAACAAAGCCTTGTATGGACTCAAACAGGCTCCACGCACCTGGTTTCTCCGCTTTGCCAAATTTCTTGCTTCTCTAGGTTTTGTTGCCTCTCGAAGTGATACCTCATTATTTATTCTTCACCACGGTTCCTCTGTTGCCTATTTACTACTTTACGTGGATGATATTCTTCTTACCGCCAATACCACTACCCTTCTCCACAAAATCATTCACTCACTCAATTCCGAGTTCAACATGACTGATCTTGGTGATATACATCACTTCCTCGGCGTGAACGTAGTTCGCAATAACTCCGGCCTCTTCCTCTCACAACAACAATATGCCCTCGAGATTCTCGATCGAGCAAAGATGCTCAACTGCAACCCGCTTCCTACTCCTATCGACACCAAGTCGAAGGTCTCCGCTCATGATGGTCGGCTCTTCCACGATCCCACCCTCTATCGCAGTCTTGCCGGCGCTCTGCAATACTTGACACTCACCCGGCCCGATCTTACCTATGCAGTCCAGCAGGTCTGTCTCTTTATGCACGCGCCCCGCGATTCCCACTACAACCTTGTCAAAAGGATTCTTCGCTATATCCAGGGCACTTCGCATTATGGCTTACAGCTCCACTCGGGTTCCTCTCTTGAGCTTACAGCATACTCAGATGCCGACTGGGCCGGCTGCCCGGACACACGGAAATCTACATCGGGGTTTTGTGTTTTTCTTGGCCACAACCTCGTGTCGTGGTCCTCCAAGCGCCAAAATACCGTCTCTCGCTCGAGTGCAGAGGCTGAATATCGCGCCGTCGCCAATTGTGTTGCCGAGTCCTGTTGGTTGCGCCAATTGCTTGCCGAACTTCATCAGCCCACTCCTCGAGCCACCGTGGTTTATTGTGACAATGTTTCTGCTATGTATTTGTCCACTAATCCGGTACAGCATCAGCGCACCAAACACGTGGAGATTGACCTTCACTTCGTCCGTGATCGAGTTGCTCTCGGTGAGGCCCGAGTCCTGCACGTACCCACATCTTCTCAATTTGCAGATATATTCACCAAAGGGCTACCGACAGGTGTTTTCCAAGATTTTCGAGCCAGTCTGAACGTTGTAGCAAGTACAGTTCCGACTGCGGGGGGCTGTTGACACACCTGTATCTGTACACCTGTAGATTGTACCTAGGTTGGACTTACGTCCGTTGTATACTGCTGTATCTAGACCTAGTCTTCAGGTGGAACTAGTCCACCGCAGGATACGCGCCTGCGTGCGCCACTACCTGCACAACCCGCACTGCGGCTATATCTGTAACCACTCTCTGTCAATGAAACACACGGGCAATTACCCAATTCAACTAAGGGAAGATCCGTTGTGCCTGCTTTGGTCTCTTCTGAAAGTCCATGATTAGTTGCGGCCATAGGGAATTGAAATGGCTATGGTAGGTATTATCAAGTCTAATGTTCCATTGGGACCTCGCTTTCGATAAGCATACAATTCATGCCCTTTCATCCTCCTTGTCGGACCACTGTCCTCTTCTGCTCTCCAATCATAGAGGCCCTCGAAAGCCGCATTCCTTTCGCTTCGAGAATTTCTGGGCTAAGATGCCTGATTTCGGCGAGGTGGTCGCCAATGTTTGGGCTCAAACCACTACCCACTCTCAGCCGGTGCACATCTTGAACCACAAGCTGAAGGCCACGACAAAGAAGTTGCGTAGGGTATGTTCTCCAACTTCAAGCAGCAACTCATTATGGCGCTCGAGGTGATTTTGCAGTTGGACATCGCTCAGGAAAACCGAGCGCTCTCTGCGGGTGAGAAGGCTCTTAGGGCAGGTCTGAGGCGTCGGGTCCTTGGCTTGGCAGTGTTGGAGCGCTCTCGCAAGCGGCAGGCTTCCAGGATTGCCTTTTTGAGGGAAGGAGATGCCAACAAGAAGTTTTTTCATCTCAGGGTCAACTCTCGCCGCGGAAGAATGTTATTTAGAAACTCAAGCAAAATGGGGGGTGGGTTGTGAACCATGGTGATAAGGAGATGCTCATCCATGATCATTTTGCCAAAGTTTTGGGCCCCCCGCCGGTGCGCACAATAGATTTCAAATGGAACTTGATGGACCCGGTAATGGAGGATTTGGATAGTCTGGGCCTGACTTTCTCTAAAGACGAGATTAAAGTTGTTGTTGACCATTTTCCGCCTGATAAAGCCCCTGGCCCGGACGGGTTCACGTCAAATTTTCTACGGGCTTGCTGACCCATCATTAAGGAGGATCTCATGCCAAAGCGCGTTCATCAAGACTAGAAGCATCCACGACAATTTCATGTACGTCCGCAATGCTGCCAGGCCTCTGCATCAGAACAAAACCCCCGCTCTTCTCATCAAGTTGGATATCGCAAAGGCGTTTTACTCAGTGCGTTGGGACTACATTCTAAACTTGATGAGGCGTCGTGGTTTTCCCTCCGGATGGAGGGCTTGGGCATCCCAAATTTTGGAGTCGTCCACCTCTTGCGTACTGCTGAACAAAATTCCTGGCATGGAAATTGCTCATGGTAGGGGCTTAAGGCAGGGAGACCCCCTCTCTCCTTTGCTTTTCGACCTTGCGATTGATCCCCTAGGGCGTATCCTTCAGTTGGCCACAGAGGCGGTTTTGCTTCAACCCCTTCCGGGCGGTTTCATCAAGTCTCGACTCTTGCTGTATGTTGACGGTGCCGTAATTTTCATATCTCCTTCGTCTCAGGATATCAACAACCTCGCTGCCCTGCTGTGTAATTTTGGGGAGGTCACGGGACTGGTCACAAATGTGGGGAAAAGCTCAGCGGCTCCAATCAGGTGTGAGGGGCTGGATATAGCGGGGATGCTACAAATCAGCACGACGTTGGCCAATTTTCCTCTCAACTATATGGGCTTGTCGCTATCGCTGGGGAGGCTTCGCAAAATGGACCTTCGGCCTTTCATTGACAAAGCGGCCTGCAGGATGAATCCTTGGAAGGCCAAGTTTCTCAACCGTGCGGGTTGTGCAAAGTTGGTGAAATCGGTTCTGACATCTATGTCAATCTTCTTGCTCACGGCTATCAAAGTGGATGTAACATCCCAAGTATGAAAATCTCCCCCTAGATGTTTTATTTCTTGTTTATAATTGCTTTGCATCATGTCATCTTAGTCATTGCCTTTTGTTTGCATTTGTTTTCATTGTTTTCCAATTGTAATTTCAAACCAAATTCAAATCATTTATTGTTCATACTTGTTATGTTACCTGTTTCAAACAAAAAACTACAAAACAAACCAATAATTGTTTCCACCAAAATTGTTATCAAAAACTTAATTTTGGCTTAACTTTCAATTATTTCTTTTGATACCAAAATTGCTCAAATCATTTAATTTCCAAACAATAACATCAATTAAATTTATTTGGAAAAAACAAAAGTTTGTTTTAAAGTGCTGTTACAAAACAAGCAATACAAATTTTCCCTAAAACTTTGCTAAACCCTAACACCACCTATTTTCCTCTCCTTTATCCAAATCTGCAAAAAAAAAGTAATAAACAGAAAAATAAAAAGAAAAGTAGGAGGGGGAATAGAGGGCAGCCAGCCCACTTTGGGGCCAGCCCAACTTACCTGGCCCGTACCCCCCCCCACTGCGTTGTCTCCTACCTCTCGTACGGAGCACCATCCATGGTGTCCACGTAGCGTTTGCAGAGAAGAACGGTGATCCGATGCTCCCCTCCCCCTTAAGAATCCTTGCCCTCGAAGCTCCCCTCCTTGCCCTAATTTCTCTCCACCCCTCCTTCCCCTCGCGCCGCAGCTTCTCTTTTTCTCCTTCCTCTCCTCTCTGTAACTCCACCGAGGCCACCATCGCCGCCTCCCTCTCCGGCTAATCGCCGCCGCCGTGGTGCCCGCCCGGCCGCGCTTGGGCCGGGAACGGAGTCGCCTCGGCCTCCCCTTCGTCCTCGACCGCTCGGCAGGGGCCGGGATCAACCGAGCCGCCGTCGCCCTCAACTCCGGCGAGGCCGCCCCCCACCGCTGCTCCTCTGTACGTCCTCTCCCTGTGAGCTCACCGCCCCTCTTCCACTTCCTCCTTTCTCCTCGGTTCCCTCACCCTCCGCACGCGCCGCACGAGCACCCACACGCGGCACCCGCCCTCGGTGCAGCAGCAGCCACCGCGAGTCGCCGGCCGCCGGCGGGCAACTGCCTCTGTCGACCGCACCTGTACCTGCACGCACGGAAAAAATTCAGAAAGGTTCAGTTAAAAACTGCCCGCGAACTGCAGCTTAACTCCCTCTCTCTCCCTTACCTGGCAAGTGATCCATCAGAGCCGCAGTGGCCAGCGCGCAAGGCACACGACTGAGGGGTCTCGGGTTCGAACCCCTCCCCCCGCGTGTAGCAGCAAACTTTTTTTATTTTTATTTACAGATCCAGCACAGCCCCCTATTTTCGCACAGGTCCTTGTTTATTCTTTTAGGTCCCTGCAGTTTTTTTTTAAGTCCCTATCTGTGGAATAAAATGGCAGATTAACAACCAAACTTTAAAAATGCCTAACTAATTAATTACAACTCTAAATTTAACATTTTTAATATGTTTTCTGAACCAAATTAAATTATCTATCTAATTAAGCCATTTGTTTTCTGTTTTGACCATTGCAAATAATTTCAAATTTCAAATTCAAACTATTCCTTTCACATTTGCTAAATTCCATAACTAATTCAATATTAATCCAAATAACACAAATACAATATGTTTTCCATGCCATTTTAAACCACCTAACCAAATATAAATTTTGTTTCATGATTTGAATAATTAAAATTTCTTAAATAATTTAAACCTTGTTTAATTCATTTAAAATTGCTAAATTCATAACTTGAGCAATTCAAATCCAATTCCAACATGTAAAATATGTTTTACATCCCATTTTTCATGAACTTTGCAAATATCAACTTTTTTTTTCTATTTTGAATAATTTAAATTGCTGAAAACAACTGTTTCTTATTTAATGCAATTAAAATTGCCAAATTAATAACTTGCTCATTTTAAATCCAAATTCAACAAGTGAAACATGTATTCCACCTAAAATTTTGTGTATTTTCCAAATATGAATTTTGTTATTTGTTTTGAACAATTAAAATTGGTGAAAACAACAAATGCTTGTGTGACACCTTTAAGAAACCAAAAATTCTTAACTTAATAAACCAATTTCCAAAATTGTCAAATTTCATTCCTACTTGCATCTATTGTTGTTATTTTTCTGTTTTCCTCATCCATGCATCATACTAATCCACTTTCACCTATTGATTAGTTGTAAAAAAATTATTTCAACCTTAATTCATGGGCTTTCCATATGCAATCCACATTGCATGTGGGTCCATTTAAATTGTGTTACCATGTCAACTAGTTTATTTTTGATGCATCAATTAAATGGTCATGCATCATCCCATGATTGTGCACTATGCCATGTTATTGATTGTTGTTCTCTGCGTTGTTTGTTTGCTTCTTCTCGAATAGACGACGACGTTGAGACCGACGATCCTTACGACACCCCTTCTGAGGATTTTAGCTCAGTACCAGGCTACTGAGTTTGCAGGCAAGTATTCACTCACATGAACCATCGTGTTCCTTTCAACATTGGATATCGATACTTTCCGTTGTCTATTCTGCTAGCCTATGTATCATTGCTTCTGTTACGAACCTACCACATGATACCCTGAAGCCTGATATTGCCTCACCTCCACACCTATAACCCCATTGATTGTTGCCCGTGTCTTACTAGCATGCTTAGGGTTGTTTTGCTCGAGTCTGTTGTCAGTTACTTTCTGTTATCATATTTTATTATGTTCTGGGGCTCGATGTTAATCAATCAACCTGCTAATGTTATGGGTAATAATAATTTGATGATAAGACACCGGCAGGAGGCCCGGCGTGGTTTTGAGGCCTGCTAGTGTCGACCCTAAATAGGAAAAGGGTCTTGTCTACTGATCCATGATGAGCGTGCTCACCGCATCCGGGTGGTGGTATGGAACCCCCCTCGACTTTGATCTGATCCGCAGTTGTCCGAAGAGCCACACTTAGTTCGGGTGTTCCATTTGGCTCATACGCATGAATGGGTCGCTCCCATGGTTACTGATGATGATGATGATGACGCACACATATAGGGCAAGGCCTGTATTGCCGGGGTGTTGCGTCCTGCGGGAGTTTTGCACACTTGCGCTGAGTATTCGGCTGCGTGGCTGGGACCTTATAGCTCCGTGGCTCCTACGACAGGCTGTAGTGATGGTTCGAGTCGTGTCAAGCCAACCTGAGTTTTAGTTGGTGGCTTGAGTGTGTACGGGTACTGGAGCACACCCTGTAGGGATGAATCTTCTCGAGAAGCCGTGTTGTCCGCGGTTATGTGACGACTTGGTGAAAGTACTGGCTAACAAGTACTCAGAACAACTTACACCTAACTAATGATAACTTGACTAGTAATAGGTTTATTGACACAATAACCTGAATCATCATTAATCCAACTGTGTGAGTTATCCTCGGATTGCTTCTTTGGATAAGGGGCGGGATCCAGGATGGGTTTGTTTGGTGGTTAGTTATAGTTGGTTACGATACGCTATCTTATCTTCTTTCTGTTAGCCGGAAGTGGTAGTAACTCTGTAGTTGGTTAGAGCAGCCAGATGCAGCATCTTTTATATCCCCTTTCTTCCGTTGAACCCAAAGCATCTGTGCTTGGTGTTGACGGGTTACACTTTGGTGAACTGTGAGTCTTGCTTGCCAGTACGTTTATGTACTGACCCCTTTGGGGCTGTGGTTTCCGCAGACTACGCTTACGAGGATCCCCGCGACGGCTACTACGTGGAGTTCGACGAGGCTGCTGACGAGTAGATAGCGGACCCGGGCAGGATCCGAGACTTCGTGGATGGGCTCCGTTTTCCTTTCATTCCCGGATTCTTAAGACTATTTGGTTTTGTCTGTACTCAGACCCGTTGAATGCTTCCGCTGTGATGTAATGATGTTATGTTAGGACATGTGTCCTCTGGATGATTGTATTTGCTATCTCTGCTCTAGTGAGAGCCAGTTGCAACTTATTTCCATCTTTTGTGTCTTAGAGATATGTTGTGTTATCATTTTGTTCAACGCCGTTGACGTACCATGTGTGTATGCTATGAAGTACGTCAATGGTAGTATCCTGATTTCTATGGGATGGTTTACGTGGACGATGAACAGATAGGGGTTGGTTGTCACACATACGTGTGTTGGCCTACTCGTAAGAGATGCGGGTGCCGGTAAGCCCCGTAATCCAATCCACTACCGTTCAACGGAACTGCGAGTATCCTCTAGAAGTCCGGGTGCGACAGTGGACAAGGCTAGGCTTAGGGCGTTTGATAAGATCCGTAGGGGGGTGCTATGGGCATGCGGTGAATCTGCTAGTGGTGGAAAGTGCAAAGTCAGTTGGCCGAAGGTTTGTCGTCTGAAAAAGTTGGGAGGCCTGGGATTATGGATTTGGAGAAATTTGCGCGGGCTCTGCGTCTCCGATGGTTGTGGTATGAATGGGTAGCTCCGGAAAAATCTTGGGTGGGCTTAGAGACGCCAAATGATCAAAAGGACAGAGACTTATTCAATGTTGTCACTTGCGTCACGATTGGTGATGAAAAAAAGCGTCTTTTTGGAGCTCCCTATGGTTAAGCGGTAATTCCCCAAAATCGGTTGCTCCCCTGATCTTTGTTTCTTCCAAGAGGAGGAAGCGATGTGTACGTGACGCATTGGCTAGTCAAACCTGGGTGGCTGATATTGACGTTACCACCTTGTCCTTGGATTACATCATCCAGTACATCAACCTCCGTGAGCTTCTGCAGGGGATCATTCTACTCGAAGGGGTTGAGGACTCCATCAGTTGGAAGATGACTTCAAGCGGGAAGTATTCGACTGGCTATGCTTACAGGGCGCAATTCCTGGGATCTACCAATGTCTCCTTCGGGAACATCGTGTGGAAGGCTTGGGAGCCGCAGAAGTGCATGTTTTTTGCCTGGTTAGTGGTGCACCCCCATCTTTGGACCTCGGATCGGTTGGCTATTCGGGGACTGCCTCACTCGCCGCAATGCCAACTTTGTAGATGTTAGCCGGAGACGGCACGTCACATGCTCTTTGAGTGTAGGTATGCCAAGCGCATATGGCAGGAGGCAGCTTCTTGGCTTTCTTGCCCGGCTCTCTTGCTAAGTCTTGGATCGGGTAGACCAACTATGCTACAATATTGGCAGGCGCTGGCTCTCGCGCCTTCGAGGCAGCCAAAAGGCTTGCGGTCTCCCATCACTCTGATAACTTGGAGATTTGGAAAGAGAGGAATGCGAGAGGATTTTTTGCAACAAGTTCTACACTCCGCCGGTGCTCTGTCAGAAGATTAAGGACGAGAGCAGGAACTGGATTTTAACTGGGGCTAAGCATTTGCGAGAGATAGTCATCTAATCTTGTAGTTTTTCTCGCCAAGTTTGGACCGGTTTTTCTGTTTGGCTTCGTCCGTCACTTGTTTTCTCCTTCTATGTCAATAAAAAAGACAAAGTTTTTGCCCTTTGTTAAAAAAAAATCCTTTTGAGGGTTCAATCAAGTATTATTTTGTACAATTAACCTTGCAATAATAAAAAAAACAGAACGCATTGCTCCCTCCATCGCTCTAGGGCGACACGGGAAACCCAGCCGTCAGCCCTTCTCTCTCGTTGTAGCCAGAAGATACGACCGGGAAAAGCCTACATCATGGACCGCGGCAGCAGTTTGTACCCGTCAGTTGGTGCTTCAGTGGCGCGGTGCCAATCGAGACGGTTCTCGGTGGAGAACCTATCCGACGGTGGTGTGGTTGATTCGTCCTCCTCCTGGTAACATCGCGGCTCCTGGAGCCGGCTGGGAGATCTTCGGTCGAGGGCGTGACCACGGAGTTAGGGTTTTGCTGCGGAGGTCACACAGACATGGGAGCTTCTCGCGGGACTATCGGCGATACGTTCCTCTCGTGTGCGGTCGTGAAATTCTATAGGCCTGGAGCGAATAAAAGGTGGTTCAGATGTGGCCCAAGTGGTCTTCTTCCGCCCAACACGCTGATCTACTTGCCGTGGGCCGTTCTCGATTTGGCCATTGATGAGTTTCGCATGCCGCGGGTGGAGATCTTCACGGATTGGTGTATGTGCTCCTGATATTTTGCTTTGGATGCGATCCTGTCGTGCACGTCTAAAACTTTGCGCACATGGGGCTTCAAGTAGGCATGTTGTGAAGCTTCGTTTTCCGTTGATACCATGGGACACGTTGACGCTTGCGATTTCCATTGTGTCGGACATAGGCGGGGAATGTCAAGATATTTATGATTGGATGACCAATGTTGGCGGGTGCAAAGTCTTGGATACTACGAAGACATCGCAAAGAAGAGGTTGGTGGCCTAGGCCACCATGTAAGAACATTATGGCGTGACATTGCGAAGATATATCTTGAATGCACTACCTGTCGTGGGATAATCACGGCAGATGTTACCGGGGGTAACTGATCTTGGGGCAAGACGACACAGGTATTTGGGAGAGGGTTTAGCTCAGAGGAAAACATGGTGCAATTCGATCTGGTAGCCGGCAATCAAAGTCGCCGAGTCTCCGATCTTGATATAACAACTCAACTCTGGATTACACTAGATGCTCGATACCAAAGCGCTATTGCTAGGGTTCTAAGATCTCTGTCTAAAACTAGACCTGGGGGTCGGTTTATAAAGCACCCGTACCCCCTGGCTTAGTCCCCAAGGCGCTACCTGGATCCTACCCGGACACGGCGCGCAAACTCTAGCTTTCCTTTACAGTAATCCACAATCCGGGTTTCTGGGCCTACAAACTTGGGCCTCCACAAGCTTCCCTATCCTTAGCCGGATCCTGCGCACCGTTCTTTGGGCCGGGTTACTCCTTGGAGTTTGGCCTACCGGGTTATCATCCCTCCATCAGTAGTCCCCAGAATAGCCTGGGCTTCATGGATCCTCCTTGAAGCGCTCGCTATTCCCTGCAAAGATATCAAACATATAGGCACGTGGAGGCCGGGTTAAGATGCTTTGATAAGTGGTTAGGCCTAACTCCATGGTGGCCATATAGTAACCCGGCCTCTCCTCAAACTCGTTGGTTTAATTTTCCAGGTCCAAACCTTGATAAAAATGTCAAGATCTCGTACTTGATAATCGATCCCGATATCACGGGGTTAATCCCCTTTTTCCTTCATCCCAATGCCTTGCTCAATATTCGACGCATATCTCGCAAAATCCACGGGGATAACCGTCATCCCACGATTTCCGGCCTCGGGCCGTTTGAGGTAGACTCACCCTTGCTTTATAAATAGCACATAGAGGGTAACCCTAAACTCGTCACTGCGCCTCAGCTTCCCCTTTCCCCCTTTGCTCCTTACACCTTGGCGGCACCACCGCAAGAAGTTCGTGCTTGTTGTCGAAGCAAGATCACCGCCGGTCGTGCCCTCGAGCCATATCGCACCGCCGCCGAGTGCCACCGTCGCGCCTTTGCTCCTCTCGCCAGGAATCGCGAAGGGGCATTCGATCCACACCGCACGCCGGACTCCAATCTTTCCAGTAAGCCTCTCACATTCGTTTGATTTAGCACCATAATTTTTCAATTCATCCAAGATCGGATCTAGGTCAACCCGTGAATCACTTTTCCGATTTCATCAAATTAGACCGATTTGATGCTCGCCAACTCCTCTAACCACCTGCAGAATAGTTGCAATCCATCCTCCTACCATTGTTAATCACCAAATCTCCCGCAAAACCGCTCGCAAACTTTCCCACCTAGATCCATTCATCCTTGACTTTCCGCTCATTGCGTTAACACCCGGAAAATCTTCCTTTTCCAGCTATTTTGCTTGCAGTAGACGCATGGGCAACCATCCGTCTTCCCCAAATGCCTTTCCATACGTAAGTGACCAATAATTTCCATGATTGTACTTAAAACCCGGATACCTTGTAATCCCCACCTCATAGCGTGATGCCCGGATAATTTTTAGCTTCATACTTTCTTGATACCTCATACTCGGATAATCCAACACTCCCGGATCTTACTTCATATGCCTCCTTTTCTTGTGCTTTGCAGGTTGACCCCATGGCTCCCAAACGACAAGGAAAACAGCCGGCTCAGACGAAAGCTACCCAAACTATATCCGCTAACTGGGGGCGTTCCAGAGCTACGAAGGCCAAATTGGACGAGCTAGCCGAATTAGGAATTCTCCCTTTTCAAAAGGATATTCACTGGAGGGCTCCGGGCAACGAGACCCGGCCCACACCTGCTGATAACGAGGTAATCTGCTTCATAGAGCATGTGACCCGGGGATTCCGTCCTCCGGGTCACCCTTTCTTCCGGGAGGTCTTAAGCCATTATGGCCTCCGGGTATTCGACATAGGGCCTAACTCTGTTGAATATTACCCACTTCATCGTTCTATCTGAGTCGTACTTGTGCATGCCGCCAAGTTTGACTCTCTTCATCGAACTATTCCAGTGTAAGCCGTGCCGCGAAAGCGGCGACGGAGCACTTCTTACTTGCGGCGGGGTATCCATCCAACGCCGCAAGAACTCACCGATGCCAACCCTCAATTTGAACTCCCACGTCAAACACTGGCAGCTGTCTTTCTTTTATTGCCACGATACCTCCCCCGACGGCGAAAAGAAACTGCCGGGTTACTCGGAAAATCTCCTGGAGCCTTCCGAGTCTTTCAACGCCTTTGCACCAGACTCGGATAGAGAGGCAATCCTTCCCTCGTTAGCCAAGATAGCCATCCTTTCAGCCCAAGGCCTCCTCGGGCTAAATTTAGTAAAAACATGGGTTGATTTCCGGATCCAACCCAACTCCATCCGCACCAAACTGATGTGCGAGTATTCGGGGCACACCACAGATGCACTCCGCTACTCCACCAAGAACTTTGCGACCGGCGATACTAACAAGACCATCAAGGGCTTCTTAATAGAGAAACTGGAGGTGATAAAGGGCATCACCGGGTAACCCCCGTTTACTCGGGAAAACCCGGCTCCAGCGGTAATACCCGACATTCATAACTTATTTCCACATTTTGACTTGATACAACTTCTAACCCTTGATCTCATTCTTTTGTCTTAGGCTGATGACCCTTTCTGGAGAGTTGAACCCTTCCCCCCTTCCAGAGACCCGGAAGAAGAGGACGAGCCGGCTGATGAGAGTGAAGGTATTTGCATAGAATTTGTATATCTTTACCTGCATCACTTCCTCCCGTTCACCTTTTTTCCAACGAACACACACCCGATTCACAGGACTGGAGGACGAAGGTGAGGCCAATGAGGATGACCCGGAGGCAACCGAGTCTGACCAAGAGGCGACAGTGGGTGCCAAGAGGAAGACCAGGGGGGCAGTGTCCAAGGTTCCTTTTTCCTCATTATCCTCTGAACCTTACTCCTTTGACGCCATGCGACAACTTAACCATCAATTATCAAATTCGTCGTGCTTGAAGGATTCCTTCCCAGCCAAACGCAGAGTAACTCGGAGCTCCCCGGGTGAAGATCCACTTAACCCGGGCATCTCTACTCCCTCGGTCCCTCGTGGCGGCGCTCCTCCGCCTCGTCCTTCCGACTCTCCTCTACGCCACCCTTCTCCTAACCACCCACGTGCCGGGCAATTCCGGATCCCGTTGGTGGTTCCCGTGGCGACCTCATCTGCTTCCAGCGGCGAGCTCCCGCCTGATTACACCGTGAATGCCGGGTAAGTTTGTGCTACATAATTTCCTTTTACACCTAACAAATTTCCACTCAAGCCACCGTCATCACTAATAACCGCCTTTTCTCATCTTTCTTTTAGCGCTCAAGCCGTCGTCAGTGACCCGGAAAACATAGAAGCAGATAACCATCAGGCGGAAAAACCGACTGAGAATGCAGATGCCGCAACTGGCGGTGACACGGCGAATAACCAGGGACAAGGCCCTCTGAACAATCCACTTCCCCGAGCTGCCGGATCTCCTTCCTCATCGGAACCAGTAGACGAGGAGATCGAAGTTCTAGATACAAGGATGAGTTCTCCCAACCCGGCCACCCAAACTGTCCGGGTCTCAACTCCAAGGGCGGGGGGAGCCCCCCCACCAAGCGACCAAGCTGCCGGCTCTTCCAGTACTCGATCCGAGGAACTGACATTCGCCCAGATGCTGGAAACCCTTCGCACTTTAAGGGCTAATGAAGAAAACATCTTGGGAGCTTTGATAGCCAAACACGAGGTAAATCCGACTAATGTTGCTTATGCCTTTGTCCAGTCCCCAAGTTCCGAGTGAATTGATTCATAATTTACTTGGGACTTTATTATACAAGCGACTGATCACTTGCTCCTCTGCCCGACTGATCCTTATTTGCATGCATGCATGCAGGCCTTCGTGACTCAATCTGAGGAGAAACTGGCGGACGCCACCAAGCTCGCTGAAAAGGAGGTAGCTTTACGTGAAGCGGCCGAAGCCGAGGCCAGGAGGAATATGTTGATAATGAGGAAATATAGGAAAAGGGCTCACCGAGCAGAAGATGACCTAACAAGCCTTTCCGTCCAAATATCGGACACATATCGTGCTTTACTTGGTACGTTTCCTCCTCCGGGTTTGTCTTATTGATAGACAGCAACTGTTTCCCGACTTACGTCTCCATTTCTTCAGGCCCGGACGAAACCATGCCGGAAGAGGATGACATGGCCAGGCTGAAAACCATGAAGGACGTTATCCGACAGCTATGTGCCGGAACCAAATGGATCCTAGAGGAATTGCGGTGGCCGGGTAGAGGACATGTTGATCTGAAGAGGATGCTGGATGCCTTCTCCACTATTCCCGAGTGGATTTGGCACTGGAAGCGGTCGTCTTGCCGGGTTGGAGTGACCCGGGGGCTTGCACTTGCCAAGGCTTATCTCCCCAAGCTCGAGCTAGTGAAGCTTATGGGCGGATTTCCAGAGTTCAAGCTTGACGGATCCAAGTTCTCGGTGAAGGATTTTCAGGCCGTCCAGAAGGAGGTCCGTTACCCGGCCAGCGTAATTGCTGATGAACTGGATGTTAACATACTTGTTCCAGCATGCGATGCTGCCGGTGAAGCAATTAAATCAGATCTTCCTGAGCCGTATGATATGCTGGCTCGGTGGAAGGAGGAGGCTGCTGCGATAAGGGCGGAGGCTGCCAAGAAGCAAGCTGAAGCCGGCTCTGCCCCTGTTACCTCAACACCAGCCGTTCCACCTCCTGCAGGGGCTAGTACCGCTGATCCGGGTGCTGCTGCTGCTACCGCCAATGATGGCAAGGGCAAGGCCAAGATGAACGCCGAGTGATATATGATTTCTCATGCCTCTTCTTATGCACTGGTCGATCGACATACTTTTTAAAACAGTTATATTTTGGGTGGTGCGCCTGTGCACCTTTGATATCTTTTCACCAGGATTTTGTAATGCATGCTAAGGTCTTGATATACTTGATGCCTATTCCGGACTTTTTAAGTTTATCCATTATTGAGCTCATCTGTTCTCGATACCTGTCTTTCTTTATTGTTCCTTTTGTGAAAACTCAATTTCCGGGTCTCATGGGTATTGACAAGCGGATTTTTCTTCTAAGTCCCCAAGTCCCCAAGACTCGGATATTTGGGTTTTTGGAATTATACAAGTAAGCCATTTTTTCTCTTTTCAAGGTTTCAAGCCACCCGGACCAGGATCGCCGAGTCTAGGACACTTGATCTTGAAAGGGGAACGAACTGCCTACTGCTAATTTCACAAAGATCCCTGAGTTGTTTCACATAGGTTTTGAAGTTACGCTTAATAGTCGTTGAGTTTCCAGCTGTTTCAGCCTTGTACTCTGCATAACTTGTGGTTTAGATGACCCTTTTGACTATCTTGTACTGTAAGCCGGCTTTCGCGTGGATACCATGTTGTTACATCCATACGAAAACGTAGCCAGCCAAGCCCCGTCGGGTTTCATGACTGACTGCAAACGTAAGCGAACAAATCATGCCACTTTAATGCGAGTCACATCGAGCTTAAGTAAGAATAGCCAAGGAATTTGGACTTCTTTGTCCGGTTATAAGATTGTAGCCGTACTCGTTTGCAAGTAATCGGCCCTTATAACTCATAGGCATCATGGCCGGGTCTTTGAGTTTGTAACTGTGCTATTCAAGCGACCAGCCCCCAAGACCTAGATATACGCATCATACTGAGAGTACATAACCTGATAATAACAATCTCTTTTCTTGATAACAATCTCTTTACTTGATATGAAAAATCTAGGTCAGCAAGCCGCCTCATTAAAAACCCGTCCAGTCCCCAAAGGTACCCTGGATAGGAAAAGAGTACGTCCGAAAACCTGCTGCCTATTACATCGTGCAAGTCCACTTGCCAATATAATCTTTTTTAAGTATAATATGGATGTAGCTGAGCCACGTTCCATGGTCTATCTCTTTCTTGCATAGATGAAGTGGTATGTGCGGTGTCGTTAACTGTGTCCGACTCTTCCCTTGCATCTATCAAGTAATATGATCCATTATGCAGATTCCGGCTTATGATAAATGGTCCTTCCCATGGTGGTGATAATTTGTGCTTTCCTTCATTTGACTGTACCAGGCGCAAAACCAAGTCTCCTTCCTGGAATACCCGGGTTTTCACGCGCCGGCTATGATACCTCCGTAGATCTTGCTGATATATGGCTGATCTTTCCAGGGCTTGTTCTCTTTGCTCTTCTAACATGTCTACGGCGTCCTGCCGGGTTTTTTCGTTCTCCACTTCGATGTAAGCTGATACTCGCGGTGAGTCGTGAATAATGTCACTCGGCAACACTGCCTCCGCACCATAGACCATGAAGAAGGGCGTCATCTGAGTGGATCTGTTAGGTGTAGTGTTGATACCCCAAACCACAGAAGGAAGTTCTTCGACCCATGCACCAGCAGCCCTGATACAGGGAACTCGCAATCATGGTTTTAACCCTCGAAGCAATTCTTGGTTTGCTCTCTCCACTTGTCCATTGGCCTGTGGGTGAGCCACCGATGCAACATCAAGCCGGATTCCATTATTGCCGCAGAACTTCTCCATCTCACCAAGGGACATGTTGGTTCCATTGTCGGTAATTATGCTGTGGGGATACCCGAACCGGTAGATAATCCTTTTCAGGAACTTGACTGCTGTAGCTGCTTCGCAATTAGTAACTGGCATAACCTCAACCCACTTGGTAAACTTATCAATAGCCACCAAAAGATGTGTCTTCTTGCATGGTGACATATGAAAGGGGCCAACCATGTCCATACCCCAGACAGCGAACGGCCAAGTTAACGGGATGGTCCGTAACTCCATAGCCGGCACATGGGTTTGGCGAGCGTACCTTTGACATCCGTCACATCTTGCTACCAATCGTTCCGCATCTGCTAGAGTCGTGAGCCAGAAAAATCCGTGTCGATAAGCTTTAGCCACAAGAGACCTTGTGGATGCATGATGTCCACAGTCGCCTTCATGGATTTCCTTGAGAATCTGTCGGCCTTCTTCTGGCGCTACGCAGCGCAAAAAGACTCCTGCTGCGCTTCTCTTGTATAATTCTCCATTGATGATAGAATATCCCTTCGCTCGCCTCAAATTTTGCCTTGCTAACACCTCCTGCTGTGGTAACTCGCCCCGCGACAGGTAGGCCAAAAACGGTTCTGTCCATTCGGGAATAGTATGTACTGTAGCCACAAGTCCTGAATCCGGGTCTTGGTTTGCCAATTCCTCCTCTGACTCGGTTTTAACCGATGGTCGCCATAATTCATCCAGGAAAACGTTAGGTGGAACCGGCTCTCTGCGCGAGCCGAGTCTAGCGAGCGCGTCGGCTGCCTCGTTCTTTCTTCTGTCTATATGCTCCACCTCATACCCGGAAAAACATCCTGCAACCCTATCAACTTCCCTGCGGTATGCTGCCATAGTTGCGTCCTTTCTATCCCAAGTTCCTGACACCTGCTGTACCACAAGATCCGAATCTCCGAAACACCGTATCCTTTTGATGTTCATCTCCTTAGCTACCCTTAGGCCGTGCAATAGGGCCTCATACTCGGCCACGTTATTGGAACAGTCAAAGTGGATTTGTAGTACGTAACTTAGCTTATCTCCTTTGGGTGACGTCAGCACCACCCCAGCTCCTGATCCCTCGTATTGCTTAGATCCATTGAAGTGCATGATCCATGACTCGGAATTTGGAACCGTTGTAGTCATGCATGTATGTGTCCAGTCGTTAACGAAATCAATTAAAGCTTGAGATTTGATTGCTGACCTGGGTTCGTAGTTGATGTGATAATCCCCCATCTCTATCGCCCATTTAGTTATTCTTCCCGTCGCGTCCGAGTTTTTGATGATATCCGATATTGGTATTGAACTAACCACTGTTATGGGGTGTTCTTGGAAGTACGGCTTCAATTTCCGGCTAGCCATAAAGACCCCAAACACCAGCTTTTGCCAATGTGGATTGCGCTGCTTTGCTTCTGATAATACCTCGCTGACATAATAAACCGGCCTCTGGACCGGGTAACCTTTCCCGTCCTCTTTACGCTCCACAACAACTACTGCGCTGACGGCTCGGGGGCCAGCTGCCACGTACAGCAACATAGGCTCTTTAGGACCCGGCGCCGCTAGTACTGGTGGTTCGGATAACTTCTTCTTTAGTGCCTCGAATGCCTCATCTGCCTCTTGATCCCACACGAATTTGTCTGATTTCCGCAAGAGCCGGTACAAGGGTATTGCCTTTTCCCCGAGTCTGGATATGAATCGGCTCAAGGCTGCTATGCAGCCCGTGAGCTTTTGAACATGCTTCAAATTTTCTGGTTTTTTCAGACCCTGGATGGCCTTGATTTTATCCGGGTTTGCCTCGATCCCTCTTTCAGAAACTATAAAGCCGAGTAATTTCCCGGCTGGGACTCCGAACACGCACTTCGTCGGGTTAAGCTTCATCTGGTACCTCCTCAAGTTTTTGAACGTCTTCTTTAGATCATCGATAAACGTCTCCGCTTTCCTGGTCTTGATGACCACATCATCCACATAGGCGTGGACGTTGCGTCCGATTTGGTCTTCGAAGCATTTTTTAATACATCGTTGGTAAGTTGCACCGGCGTTCTTCAATCCAAACGTCATGGTTTTATAACAGAAGGCCCCAAAAGGGGTTATGAATGATGTTTTCTCCCAATCCTCCCTCTTGAGCTTAATCTGGTGATACCCGGAATATGCGTCCAGGAAGTATAATAAATCGCTTCCAGCTACTGCATCTATAATCTGATCTATCCTGGGTAGTGCGAACGGATCCTTTGGGCAATGTTTGTTGAGACTCGTAAAATCAATGCACATCCTCCACTCATTGGTCTTTTTCATCACTAGAACCGGGTTTGCCAGCCAATCCGGGTGAAATACTTCCATGATAAAGCCGGCTGCCAATAGCCGAGCGATCTCTTCGCCTATAGCCTTCCTTCTTTCCTCATTCATTTTCCTCAAGCCCTGCTTCACGGGCCTGGACTTGGGGTCCACATGCAAACTGTGCTCGACCAGCTCTGTAGGGATACCCGGCATATCGCTAGGTGTCCAGGCGAACACATCTGCATTTGAACGAATAAACTCCACGAGTGCTTCCTCCTGCTATTTTCCCAAGTTAGATCCTATGGTAAACTGCTTAGTGGAATCGCTTTCAACAAAATCTATCTTCTTGGTGTCTTGTGCTGCCTTGAATTTTGCTCTCTCGTCCTCGGTATTCGGCTTGTTCAAGGCTGTTCTATCATCCGGGTTCACTTGAGACCGGTAATATTCGAGTTCTTCCTTTCTGCATGCTTGCTCAGCCATAACCGAATCCCCTTCGTCGCACTCGGCCGCTATATCCCGGTTCCCATGTATGGTGATGGTCCGTTTAGGACCCGGAATCTTCAGCTGCAAGTACACGTAGCACGGCCTAGCCATGAATTTGGCGTAAGCCGGTCTTCCAAACAGCGCGTGATAAGGACTGCGCAGTTTGACCACCTCGAACGTGAGCCACTCAACTTGATAATTATCCGTCGATTCTCCAAAAGCAACCTCCAAGGTGATCCTTCCCTCGGGGCTCGCCGAGTGACCCGGTACGATCCCATGAAAGATTGTCGAACTTTTCTGCAACTGGGACTCTTTGAGACTCATCCGTAAGAAGGTCTCCCAATAAAGGATGTTGATGCTACTTCCACCGTCCATCAGGACCCTCTTCAGTTCGTAACCATTAACCTGTGGAGCAACCACCAATGCCAAGACTCCTGGACGCTCTACTTTTTCCGGGTGATCTCTTCTACTACACGTTATCTCTTGTTCTGCCCATCTAAGATATCCTGGCGCGGCCGATGAAATCGAGTTCGCCGCTTGTTTTGACGTCTCCTTGTCCCTGCTAGAAGTTCCTGTAGTATGCACGTGATATTGTCCTTTTAAATTAGTCGTTCGTACCGTACCGACGAAGATGTTGATCCGGCCGATCGTCACGACGGATCCGGATTCGGGGTGATCCGACTCTGGCCCCCAGCCGGAATCGTCCACCATCTTTTTTCCTCTGCGGTCGATGTAGATTTCGCCGACGACGAGATTCTCCATATTCTTCCGAGCTTCTCCCGTGATGTAAACACCTTTGGACGCATGCCCCACGGTGGGCGCCAATTGTCGTGGGATAATCACGGCAGATGTTACCGGGGGTAACTGATCTTGGGGCAAGACGACACAGGTATTTGGGAGAGGGTTTAGCTCAGAGGAAAACATGGTGCAATTCGATCTGGTAGCCGGCAATCAAAGTCGCCGAGTCTCCGATCTTGATATAACAACTCAACTCTGGATTACACTAGATGCTCGATACCAAAGCGCTATTGCTAGGGTTCTAAGATCTCTGTCTAAAACTAGACCTGGGGGTCGGTTTATAAAGCACCCGTACCCCCTGGCTTAGTCCCCAAGGCGCTACCTGGATCCTACCCGGACACGGCGCGCAAACCCTAGCTTTCCTTTACAGTAATCCACAATCCGGGTTTCTGGGCCTACAAACTTGGGCCTCCACAAGCTTCCCTATCCTTAGCCGGATCCTGCGCACCGTTCTTTGGGCCGGGTTACTCCTTGGAGTTTGGCCTACCGGGTTATCATCCCTCCATCACTACCACTACTCAACATTTAAGCTCACGATTCAACATTAGAAAAGAGAGATTCAAATGAATTTTTACTTTGGTCATAATGGGGGAGGGAGAGCCCAATGTGTTAGGACAATACTCCCCCTATGTCCATGCCTACTCCTAAACCCAAACACATAGTCAACTACAGGTGTGTATGCAAGATCCTCAAGTCAAGCTCTTTGAATCGATGATATTTAGCTCATTCCTCAGGAACATAAATCTTGAATCATCAAGGGGCTTCGTGAATATATCAGCAAGTTGATCCTTGGTGGGCACATAGGCTAGTGTAATATCGCCACGGGCAACATGATCTCTAATGAAGTGATGGCGAATCTCAATATGTTTCGTTCTTGCATGTTGCACCGGGTTGTAAGCAATCTTGATGGCACTTTCATTATTGCACAATAGAGGCACTTTGTCACAAAGGACATCATATTCCTTGAGAGTTTATCTCATCCACAACAATTGAGTGCAAACACTAGCAGCTGCCACATACTTGGCTTTGGCGGTAGAGAGATATGCAATTTTTCTTCTTAGAAGACCAACTCACCAAGGACCTACCAAGAAATTGGCAAGCCTAGGAAGTTGATTTCCTATCATCTTGATCATCAGCCCAATCCGAGTCCGTGTACCCACTTAGAGAGAAATGTGCCCCCTTTGGGTACCACAACCCGAACCTTGAGGTATGAACCAAATACCGAAAGATCCTATGAACCACCGTAAAGTGGCTTTCCTTAGGAGCCTCTTTATACCTTGTACACACCCCTACACTCAACACAATATTGGGTCTAGAAGCACAAAGATAAACCAAAGAACCAATCATAGAACGATACAACTTTTGGTCCACATCTTTACCATCCGGATTACGCTTGAAATGACACTTGGTTTGCATTGGAGTGATCTTGCCTTTAGCATCTTGGAAGTTGAACCTCTTGAGCATGTCTTGGGTATACTTGGCTTGAGAAATGAAGGTCCCACGAGCCAATTTCTTGATCTAAAATCCAAGGAAGAATTTGAGCTCTCCGATCATAGGCATCTCAAACCTGTCAGTCATAAGGGATGGACTCAAGGCAAGCCACGGGAGCATAGGTTTTCATCAAAGTCAATGCCTTCCACTTGAGAGAACCCTTGAGCAACCAATATTTCCTTGTTCCTTTTGACAATACCATGCTCATCTTGCTTGTTCTTGAATATCCACTTGGTGCCGATAACATTGCAGCAATATTTGTGCTTCTCAACAAGATTCCACACTTTGTTGTGCTCAAAGTTATTGAGTTCTTCATACATAGCTTCCACCCAATCCGAATCCTCAAGAGCCTAAAACACTTTCTTTGGTTCCACCATGGATATGTGAGCTTTATGCTCACTAAAACTTGCCAATTGAGATCTTCTGGATAAATTTCTTCTTACATCACCCAACACCTTGTCATCACAATAGTCAATTTGCTTCAAAGCTCTTGTAATCTTTGCTTGACGATGGGCTTCGATCGCCTCATTATTGTGAGGAGGGATCACTTGATCATCTTGATCATTTGGGTCCCCGTCTTGACCGGTTTGTTGGTCCTGGTCATCATTATGGCTTGCTTCAACATGAGGTGAAGAAGGTTGACCTTGGCCTTGATCTTGGCTAGCCTGAATGATATGAGAACTTGGTTCTTGAGTAGCAACTTTATCAACAAGAGGAGGGTCTTGAACTTGTTCTTGGGTTGGTGCACCACTTGCTCCATTGGCATGTTCTTCTAATGTAGACGAGGGCTCCACTTGAGTAGAGCATAGTCCTTCTCGATCCGCCACAAGGTGTCCCTCAATGGGGCGGAAAAATCCCACACCCATTCTTCCTATGGCTTCTTCAGGCATTTCAACATCTACATTAGAAACATGAAATAGCGCTACTTGGGAGCCATCATTTTCTTCGAACGCCACACTACTAGATTCAATGACAATCCGCAAGATCTTGTCAAAGAATCTATAAGTCTAGGATTCGGCACCGTAACCAACAAATGTACCCTCAAGATATTTAGATTGAAACTTAGACAAATAAACTCCTTTTACCAAATAGAAACACTTACAACCAAAGACACGGAAGTAGGAGATATTTGATTTGCTGCGGGTGAGAATCTCGTATGGAGTCTTCATTAAGCCTTTGCGGAGGTAGAGCCGGTTTGATGAGTACCACGCCGTAGAGATGGCTTCAGCCCAAAGATATTGAGGATACTTATACTCCGCCAACATGGACCTAGCCATGTCCATGAGGGTCCGGTTCTTCCTTTCAGCTACACCATTTTGTTGAGGGGTATATGAAGCGGAATATTGATGACGAATACCCTCTTCACTAAGAAACTCATTTAGGGTGTAGTTCTTGAACTTGGAGTCATTATCACTCCTAATAGCCAAGATAGGAACATTGTGTTGATGTCGAACTTGATTGCAGAAGTCGATGACGGCTTGTTGGGTCTCACTCTTCAACTTGAAGAAATAAACCCAAGTGTATCTTGAGTAGTCATCAACAATCACCAAGCAATACTTCTTTCCACCAATACTTGCCTCGGGCACGGCACCAAAGAGATCCATATGGAGAAGTTCAAGAATCCTCTTTGATGAAATAATAGTATGTCTTGGGTGGGAAGAATCATAAATCTTTCCTTCAACACAAGCCCTACACACACGATCTGTGGAAAAGGAAATATTTTCTTTTAGTCCGAGGATGTGTCCAGCCTTGTGAAGGCTTTGCAAAGTTCTCATGTTGACATGGGATATCGGAAATGCCACAACTACCCCACGTCGGCCTTACCAAAGAGACACATCGCTTGAGTGTTGGTTGACCCCAAAAAGTCTACCACGTATAACTCATTTTCGACATGCCCAACATAAGCAAAATCAAGAGTCTTGCTCCACAAGAGTACCACGATGTTAGGTTCAGAGAAGACGTAAAAGCCCATCTTACCTGAAGCACGAACTGATAATAAATTGTAACCAAGGGATTCGACAAGCATGACATTCAAAAGAGTGATGTTAGGAGCAACAACCACCTTCCCGAAACCGGTTACCTCAGATTTTGACTTATCACCATAAGTGACGGTTGCTTGATTTACATTTGGTCTCAACTCTGTCATAAGTGCCTTGCTTCCGGTCATATGACTTGTACACCCACTATCAAGTATCCATTTTGACCCACCAGAAGCATAGTCCTACAAAAAGTCATTGACTTGAGTTAGGACTCGAGGAGGGTCCTCTCATGTTAGAAACAAGGGTCTTTAGAACCCAAATAGTATATTCAATGTAACCCTCAATAGGACCAACATATTTAGATTGCACAACACCATAATAATCAACAAATAAGAAATGGTGAGGATTGTTAGTTCCCACAGAGTTGCTACGAGTGGTTACATCCCTAATGACAATACCACTCGCACCAATATTCTTATTTGCTTGTGCGGGCTTGGTCTTCTTGTTTATCTTCTTATTCTCATTCTTGCTCTTGGCAACATAGCTAAGACCTTTCTTGCCATTTTGTGGCCTTGGAGCCACAACCTTATCAACACTAGGGTATTTGCCCTTAATTCTTTCTAGCTCTTCCTTCAACCTAGCATTCTCCTCAATAATATTTGCATGGTCACAAGAAGAAGTAGAAGTAATAGGCACATTGAATTGATTTAGTCGAGTTTTAAGTTGTTCACATGATTTGGTGATGGTAGAGTGTTCACCCTCCATGGCCTTGTGAGCCTTGGTGAGATTCTCTAGCTCCTCGGTTTGTTTATCAGGACCAACCCAAACTCAACCTTTTTCTTTTTATCCATTTTATATTTAGCAATAGCACAGTCATGTTCCTTAGTGAGTTTAGAAATTAAATAATTATGTTACTCCTCAATAGTCTCAAGTTTCTCCTCAAGAGATACTCGAAGCTCATGCTCTTCCTAAAGATAATTTGAGAGAGATGCCTTTTCAATTGCACCCTCTCTCTCTTGGTCTCACATTTCTTATGAAGAGCCTCTTGATCCTCTCCCAATTGGCTCATGAGAAGATCAAAGTACATTTTGGTCTCACCTTGCAAGTTGGACATAAATAGACCCAAAAAGGCAATTTCATCTTCTACACTAAGACTAGCATGGTTATTCTTTTCATTTTGAGTCTTAGAGTTGGAGGAAGATGATACCTCGGTGGCCTTTGCCATGAAGCACTTTGCGGATAATTGAGGAAGATTCTCATTGGGGGATTCAAAGAGTGATGAAGATGCAATAGCAATAGTGGCCACTTCACTTGTGGTTTCTTATTCTTCTTCATCACCGGAATCATACTCTTCTTGATTCACTAGAACAAACCTTGAAGATGGTTTCTTGTTGAAAGGTTTCTTCTTGAAGAAAGGCTTGTTGTGAGGGAGCTTTGACTTATCCTTTAGAACAAGTTTCCCTCATTGAATTTCTCTATTCTTGAAAGGGCACTCGGCAACAAAGTGATACCTGTCTTGAGAATTGAAACAAGCCCCCACTTTTTGAGTCCCTTCCTTGCCATAGCTTGACTTGGTCTATTCCTCAACATATGCCTTGGCCTTGGGAGGGTTCTTCCAAAACTTTTGCACGACAAGAGAAATGAAGTCCTTAATCACCAGATCATACTCTTGTGCATTTAGTAGAGCCAAATATTCCCTCAATTCAACCTCTTCTTCATGATCTGCCACCTTAGCCTTCAAAGCAACGGAGGCCCCTTTGTGCATTCCAATAGCACGAGCACGAGTGCCTTGAGCAAGCTTTGTTTGAACTTCAAAGGATGCCATATCTTGCATAACCTCATTTGAAGTCATGAGATGGTAGTTATGTCTTCCTTGAAGGCTCTTCATCAAGTCCACGAGCTCTAATGGCATGAGGGCACTCACATACTTCCTCTTGATCCAAACATCATCAACATGAGTGGAACCAAGACCACTAAATGCGATAGAAAGGGTCTTGAGTCTTTGGTACATGTTCTCATGGCTTTCATCATCATACATATCGAACCTTCGGCCTCATTGCTCAAGGAATCAAACCTATTTCTCTTCATTCTTTCATTTCCCTCAAACATGGAGACAAGAGCATCCCATGTTTCTTTGGCGGTGGAGAATTCTTGAATGTGCGACATGATCTTCTCACCCGCGGCTTCTCTTACTGTCAAGTTCTTGGAGTCAAAAGTCTTGTAACCATCTTCAATGACTCTCCATAGCTCAATGCAAGAAGAGTTCAAGTGAATTTTCATGAAATATTGCAATTGAACAAAGGAATGTGCATCAATTTTTTGAGCATCGCCTCTATTATTTATATGAGGATGTGGAATAGGAGGATCGGGAGAGTTCCATCCGGGAACCTTAGGGTAATATTCCTTCCCATACTCTCCCTTAGAAGATGAAGTTTTCTTAGGAGGAGGGGTTTCACTTTTATTTTATTCACCATCATCTTCCTCACGTTCGCCATCCGGAATTACTCTCCGGAGACTCCATCGAGGGGGATATCATGTCCTTGTCCTTCAAGAGTTGCACTATCATTTCATGAAAGTCTTTCATTTGGGCCTCCATGGAGGAGGTCAAGGAATTTTGTAGTTCCTTGAGATCGTCCATGGCGGCCGGTGTCGCGGGCATGGTATCTTACTCACTGATGGCCATACTAAACTCTTAGGTGGTTAGGCCCAAAATAAGAGACGAGGCTCTGATACCAATTGAATGGGTAGTATGGGCACCTAGAGGGGGGGGTGAATAGCTGCTAACCCCAAATTTTAATTCTTTTTCGATTTAGGCTAGACACAAAGGTAAATTCTCTAAAATATGCAACTAAGGTGAATTTACCTATATGGAAAGAGCTACACTAAGAAAGATACAAGCACAAAGTAAAGGTAAAGGGTCTAAGGAACCGATAGCGGAAGCACGCGGAGACAAGGATGTATTCCCGAGTTCCTCCCTTGGAGGGGAGTACGTCTCGTTGGAGGGATGTGAGTTTTGCCTCGAAGGCCTACTCAACACCACAAAGGTCTCACCATATTCACCGATGAACTTCGCCACAAAGGCCTAGTTCACCTTCCATTTTTTATTCCCTTTGAGGTGGAAATCGGTGCCTTTACAATGAGCTTGAGGCACACACCCACAACCGAATTGGGGGCTCCCAAGAACACAAGCAATCTGCTACAAACAACAAGTGAGTAACAATGGAGTCTAGGTTTTACACAAGGAAACCCTAGACATGAATCCCTCAAGGGGAAACCCTTCTGTCCTCCTCGTCACTCCCATGGGTGGCGCGACAAGACTCAATACGTAATGTAAGCAGTGGTTCCCATCCGTAGACAAGAGCACCATTGTTTTCTCCCTAGTGGCAACAAAAAATCCTTCCCCTGCATGTTTCTGTCACTCGAGCGTAGGCAACAAGGGGCATGAACCCACTATCTAGCATATAAACCCTCTCTTGGATGTGAAAACAACTATGTGGCCCAGGTAATCATAAACGCCGAAGAGAATTGCAAGACAAGATTAAAACTCTCTACAAATATAAGTGAAGCATCTCAGATTGACATGAACAAAATAATCATGATCTTATGGTTCATCGGATCCCAGCAAACTCAACATGCACAATTACATAATGGTGGTCTCGGTCATGTGAGGCAGCTCACGCGACTCTAGACATGGGGGCATAGGGGAGAGAACAACCATCTAGCTACTGCTATTGACCCATGGTCCCGAGATGAACTACTCACACATTTGTCTGGAGGCGATCATGGGGATGTAGAGGCCTCCGGTGACGATCCCCTCATGTCTACGCACGCTTCTATTCTTATAGACAGTGTTGGGCCTCCAAGTGCAGAGGTTTGTAGAACAACAACAAGTTTCCCTTAAGTGGATTACCCAAGGTTTATCGAACTCAGGGAGGAAGAGGTCAAAGGTATCCCTCTCAAGCAACCCTACAATTATGATACAAAAAGTCTCTTGTGTCCCCAACACACCTAATACAATTGTCAGTTGTAGAGGTGCACTAGTTCGACAAAGAGAGAGTGAAATACAAGTAGTATGGATAATTATAAGTGATAATAGCAATCTGAAATAAAAGTGGCAGCAAGCAAACATGTAGCAGAACATGTTGTAAACGGTATTTCAATGATTATAAACAAGGCCTAGGGATCATACTTTCACTAGTGGACATTCTCAACAATGATAACATAATTGAATGCATAAATATAATCTCTTCACTATGCTACTCCGAACCACTCTCCGGTCGAATAACAAACACCAATTCATTGTGTAGGGTTGTAACAACACTCCTCAAAGTCGCATTCCCATGTCTAGTTAACCCCATGTTGTCACTATGAGAGCCCTAGATGGTACTAGACAAACACCACAATTTCATAGGGTCATGCAACACAAGATATAAATATCATGCTAAATCACACGATGCACACATTGTCACCTTTACACCGTGATCAAAGTGTTTACGGAGATCTCATAACAAAACCACTTGAGTAGCCTAATAGATGAAGAGTAACATCTACTTATTCAACTAGATTACAAAGCTCATGATCACATAAAGATCACACCATGGGAGAGAGAGATGAAACACATAGCTACCGGTAGAGCCCTCATACCCGGGGGAGAACTACTCCCTCCTCATCTTAGGAGACAACAACGGCGGTGAAGATGGTGGTGAAGTCGATGGAGATGGCTCCGGGGGCACTTCCCCCTCCCGGCAGGGTGCCGAAATAGAGATTTCTGTCCCCCAAAACTTGTCGTCGGCGGCGGAGCTACAGAACTTTTCATGGAAAAAGGCTGGGTTTTTTAGGGTTTATGCATCCGGGGGATTATATAGGCGAAAGGGAAACGTCGGTGGGCGCCCGAGGGGCCCACACCACCAGTGGGGGCGGCCAGAGGGGAGCCCGCACGGAGGCATGGTGTGGGGGCTCCAGGGTACCCCCACCGAGTCCCTCCACCGGGTCCCCTTTGGACTTCCTTGACCCTCCGGGAATTCTAAGACTTCTGTCTTTTTAATCGTCCCATTCCGAGAATATTTCCAGAACACCTTTTCTGAAACTAAAAACAGCAGAAAACAAGAACTGGCTCTGTGGCATCTTGTCAATAGGTTAGTCTCAGAAAATCCATAAAAAGGGCATAAAGTGTAAGGAAAACATGTAGCATATGGCATGAAAACATATGGAACATCAGAAATTAAGGATACGTTTATGACGTATCATCCCCATCTCCGGCGGGGTGCCGGAGCAGGACTCCAGAAGCCCTAGATTGGACTTTCGAGGTGACGACACCTCTCTATATGTTTCGTGGAAAATAACTATGTCCCCGTGATTTTTAGGGTTTAGGGCAATTTATAAGCGAAGGGGGGACGTGAGGCGGTGCTTAGGGACCCCAGGGTCCCACTCGCCACGACCTAGGGGGAGGCTGCACCTGGTACCCCTTGGTGGCGCTTTGGATCCCCTCTGGCTCCCCTTTGGACTCCGTCTTTGTTCCGGGTAAAACTTGATCTCCGTGGATTTTCAGCCCTTTCCGAGAATATTTCCTTAAGAAGATTTCTGAAATAGAAAAATAGCAGAAAACAAAAAATGGTCTGGGGCATCCTGTTAATAGGTTAGTCCGTGAAAACATCTGGAAAACGAAAGAAAACATGTGGAAAACAAAAGGTATTGGGTAGAAAACAAGCATGGAGCATCAAAAATTATAGATACGTTTGCAACATATCAGCATCCCCAAGTTTAACTCATGCTCGTCCTCAAGTAGGTAAGTGATAACAAAATAAGTTTTGAGGTGACATGAAGACAACACAAGTCTTGATCAATGTTATGTAAAAGCATTGCAAAGCTGAGATCAAAGTACTTTAACAAAGGCATGATAAAGTTATTTCAATCAATCTAAACTTGGCAACCTTTTTGCACATGAAAAGAAACACAAACAAAATAAAATGAATAGTGAAACATTGAAAGTGATACAGTTGTTTCAATCATAAAGAAAATCATAATAAAGTGGTATCGAGCTAGATCTTCGTGTGGCAGCAAAACATAAATGTCAGGACACCTTCAAAGTTTAAATGGGTGACTAGATACAAATAATTTGAGAGCAAGCAATACCACAATCATGATTAAATCAATAATAAATTTTGAGACTATGCACATTATAATCAGAATGACAACTGTGCTCTCTTAGCTGGTCCATGAAGTTAGAAGATGAAGACTCAACATAAAATTTTAAAAAAGGCCCTTTGCAGAGGGAAGCAGGGATTACTCATGTGATAGAGCTTTTTATTTGATAAAATAGACATATTGAAAACAAATTTTGAGAGAGGTATATGTCTATGCCAACGAATGGTAATGAAAAACTTATCATAATCCATGTCAAGCAAAGTGTTTAGACTTTTGAGAGCAGTTTCTGTTGTTTATTTGTTTTGCACTTCCCACAACTTTCTTTTCACAAACCAGGGCTAGCCGTGTTCACGGGTACCCACCAGGTTTCATCAAACCATGGGGAAGTTCCTTTTTGTTATTATTTGGCACCAGCTGTCTGCAAATTTTAATGAGCACAGTTTCCATACTCATTGGGTGAAACAAGGAAGAAGAACTTTTCTTGACACAAATGTTATTTAAAGAATAGATAGAAATAAGATTGCGTCCAATAGGACCATAATAAACTTTAAACTACTTCCTCATGAGCTAAAACAAGAACACAAAACAGGTTATAATTCTGAAGGTTTAAAGGTAGCACACGAGAAATTTACTTGGAGTGGCAGTTAAATTCCACATATAGGTAGATATGGTGGACACATTTGGCATACTTTGGTTTTGGGGAGTTGGATGCACGAGTAGAGCTCATACTCAGTACTGGTGTAGGCTAGCAAAAGACTGAGAGCGACAAAACATCATTTATCAAAGAATGAAGTGATATTACAAGTAAAAAGCTAAATGATCATCAAGGCTAGAAGTGACTTTGTTTGTATTCATAACATGGTGTGAGCATGCGCCAAGTCAATCCAGATAAAGCATTCAAAGGAGATATACCACAATACCATGCTTCAATATGAGAGAACAACACATGATTAAATTCAATGGCACATTAAGCACTGTCAGCTATTTAAGACTAGTAATGATTCATCATAAATAAATAACCACACAATTAAAATAACATCTAACATGACATGCCAAAGCCTATGGCACACTCAAGATAAGCGTCCTATTGCACCACTATAAGCATGAAACAATTTACTCTTCTCCAACACCAATCAACTTATTCGAAAAACTCTCAAAACAAATAATCATCATGGACCAGAGAGCTAATCAAATATAACTGAAGCAAATCAACAATCTCTGAACAAAATTCAAGTGAAAACAAGAGTTAAACGCAGTACTAGCAAAAACTAAACACTCGTAGAACAATAAGAGTGAAAACTAGAGTGTTCTAGGCAATGAAAATGGAGCGTATCTCTCCCAAAATAAAAGTGCTAGGATCCGACCAAAAGCTACAGCAAAGAAAACAAAACAAACTGAAACAAAATAAAAATACTCTCCAAGAATAACACATATCATGTGAAGCGATAAAAATATAGTGTTTTGAAAGAAACCTGATATTTTTGTTGACGAATAAGAGGATGCCTTGGGGATCACCAAGCTTTGACGCTTGTACTTCTTTGATGTCTTGGGGTGACATGGGAATCCCCAAGCTTGAGATTTTTTCCATCCTTGATCGCATCACATCATTCTTCTCTCCCTACACTTGAAAACTTCCTCCACCTAAAACTTCTCCACAATTTTCATTAGCAACGTTAGTGTAATCAAAATAATAAATCCACTTGGTTCAGTTTCAAAACAAGTATCACACTTCAATTAAAACATTAGCTATTGTTGAAACTTCTTTTAAAGCTCTTCCCTGAAAACAACAACAAAAGAAAGTGATTAAGACAAAAATGCAAATATTGGCAGAAATCTATCAAAATGGAATAGTTGGTAAAGATGATTTTTTTTCAAAAATCTTCTGTTTCTCAAATCAAAAAGTGGAAAACTAACAAAAGTTTGATAACAACCTGGGGCATGTGTCTATTTTTTTCAAAGCAATCCGATGTTCTGGCTGAGAGATATGAATTTTTTGGTAACAACCCAAAAATCTGTTTCAGAACAACAACTTCCCCAAATCGCACTACCTCTCAATTAAAGGTTACTCTTGTTACAAAAACAAAATAAAAATGATTAGGATCAGTTGACACAGAGGTAACAACTTCCAAAACACAAAAAGAACAAAATAAAACAAAAGAATAACGAAGGAAAACAAAAATCGGTTACCCTCCACAAGCGCTTTTTTAATGGCTTTTAGCTAGGCATGAAGAACGGGTCAAGTATTATCATTCAATTTGAGGAGCTCATACTCATCATAGAGGCATTGAATTTTCCAAACACAAGGTTCAGAGTCTCCTTTCTCTTTTCTTTTAGGTGTACTATTTTCATCAAAGATATTCTCAGGAACAACCCAACCAAAATTCTCCTCTAAAGCCTCAGACATTGCTAAATTTTGAATGGTATAGGGATATTAATTTCTTTTTCACATTCAGTTCTTTCTCATATTTCATGCTACCATTATCTAAAGTTTTCAAAGTATGATTTATGGCAAGACCATAACCAAGCATCTTATAATGAGCAAAAACTTTTCTAGCTTCCGTCGCAATGTCATTAAACTCTAGGAGCAAAGCATTCAATACAAAATCTCTTTGTTTTCCCGGCTCCATGTTATGAAGTTTAAGAAACATTTTTTGTATACTAGGATTTAGATTAACAAACCTAGCTTCTATCATGGCAACCAAAGAGGCTACGACGGTCTTGTAGTTATGGGCTAGTTTAACTACATGCTTATCATTAAAATCACGAAGCCCATTAACATGGTTAAAGAATTCTTCAATATTATTTATCCCAATAATAAATCCACTTCCTACTTTCAGATCTTTCATAGAAAATTTAGGAGAAGACATCTTCGAAAAAAAGAAAAAAAAACTAACACGAAAAATAAATAACAAGGCAAATAAAAGACTAGAAACTAGAGAACTAATTTTTGGGTTTTTTTATAAAGAGAAATAAGACTAAACAAAAGTAAACTAAGCAAGAAAAAAACAAAAGAAAGAGAGTGGAAGTGTGATACTCCCCTTGCAACAAGCTATAAATCCTGGGCAACGGCGCCAGATAAATATACTTGATGAGGACGTGATCACACGCTCGTTGGGAGACCCCAAGTGGAAGGTATGATGCAGTTTAGAGTAAGTTTTCCCCTAGTAAAGAACCAGAGTTTATCGAACTAGTAGGAATTTGTAGTTTTGAAGAAGGTTGCTTCATGAACGGCGCCATAAAATACTGGTGTTGACGGGAGCGTGGAACCTGCACACAAACACAAAATCTCTCGTGCCCCAACTTTCCGAAAAGTTGTCAATCTTCCAGTCTTACTGAAAACAGGAGAATTAAACCTATAGAGTCTTGGAAACAATTAAAGTAAAAAATGGGACAGCAAGAAAACAATTATGAAAGTTCTTATAAGAAGGTTTGCAATATGTGGAAAATAGGACCGGGGGCTACAGGTTCACTAGTGGTGTCTCTCCAAAGAAAACAAACATACTGGGTGAACAAATTACAGCTAGGCAATTGACAAATCATAAACATATAACAATACTATTATGACGAGATAAAGTTCACGGGTTCTAACATTGTAGGCATTACGTCAAGGCATATGGACCGCTATCCAGCATGCATCCATATCTAAATATCCACCTCAAGAAAGATATCCAGCAAATCCCTTGGTATTAAGTTGCAGCAACAAAGTGATTTCTATGTGTGCAACACACAAATGCATTAAGATCAATACGTAATGTAAGCAGTGGTTCCCATCCGTACACAAGAGCACCGTTGTTTTCTCCCTAGTGGCAACAACAAATCCTTCCATGCATGTTTCTGTCACTCGAGCGTAGGCAACAAGGGGCATGAACCCACAATCTAGTATATAAACCCTCTGTTGGATGTGAAAACAACTACGTGGCCAAGGTAATCATAAACGCCGGAGAGAATTTCAAGAAAAGATTAAAACTCTCTACAAATATAAGTGAAGCATCTCAGATTGACATGAACAAAATAATCACGATCCCATGTGTGCAACATACAAATGCATTAAGATCAATACGTAATGTAAGAAGTGGTTCCCATCCTGATGCAGCACACCCCATTCCACCAAGCCCAACACCAAGTGGACCTATGACAAGATCACGAGCAAAGGCGATGCGTGATAAGGTGAACTTAATCCTCTCTTTCTATGCATTCGATGACTTGGTGAATGGTGCGCTACCTCATGGAACCACCCTATGTGTGCTCAGGTTTGATCCCACTTTGGAGCCCCAAGACGATACCTAAGAAGCTCAAGAACATGCCCAAGAAGCTAGCAAGGAAGATCAAGAAAAGGGCCCCGAGGAAGAAGAAGAGAAGGAGTAAGTGGAAGTGCAGGAAACCCGACCTAGGCCGGCCCCAGGCCAGCCACCCAACAGAGCCAGCCGGCCTCCGGCCCGGCCTAGGATGGCCACCCTGCACCCAAAGGCCAGCGACCTCCCAGAGCAACCCGGCCTCCTGCCTGGCTCCTCTACACGCTAGGCCAGCTCCCCTACGTGGGAAAGGGGAAATAATCCCTTGTAAAGCCTTAGCTTCAGATCTAGGTTAGAGATGAATTTAGACCTTTGACATTTGCTCTTGTATCCCTCTTGTGAGGCTACTCCTATGGTTTGTACCTAGGACCGTATCAAGGCTACTCCTATGATGTGTATCTAGGATCGTATAAAGATTCATCGGGTTTCCTACCCTTTCCCCTTGGGATTCAGTTAGGGACTTTCCAATCTTCCTCAACTAACCCTTGAGGTTCTATTGGCGTGGTGGACCGGCCACGGGTGTGAAGCGGTTTCCGAAAAGGTGAGTTCAGTTGGATCGATCATCCCGTAGGAGGCCGTTACGACTTAGTTGACAGGAGATTTGGGTTCTTCAGTTCTTGCTAGTTATCTCCCCTTTGTTTTCTCCACGATTCCCCTCGATTCCCCTCTTGTGTTCTTTGTGTTCATCGTTCGTTCTTCGTGTTCTTGGTCAATTCATGAAGATCGGGCCACCCAAGAGGTTAACACCTCCATCATCTGGTATCAGCAGCTATATTGACATGAATTCAACCCTCACTATCCCCCTTTCCACCAATAATTTTCTTCCCCCGCCCTAAATGCGAAAATTTCACGAAAAATAGCCAAAAAGGGATTTTGACCGACTTGTGGATTTGTTGAGTTTTTTGTGGATTTGATCCATGTATTTGTTGCTTGAGAGCTTTACCCACCTTTTATTTAGCCACTTTCATCGAATTTGTCCAAAAAAAATTCTTGGATTTCAAGGAATTTCGAAATTGGGCAAAAATCCCAAAAAAAAAATCCTGCTCTTCGATTCCTGGATAGATTTGTGAACGTGTTTTTCTTTGTCGTTGTTGGTCCTATTTGAGTGATTCAAGTTTCCACGCGAATCCCACAACATCATCTACGCATCTACACCAACGGATCAGCACGACATCGACAGTCCCCGGCCGCAAGTCCGTGATCATCCATCAAATAGGTATAACTTGCTTCCGCTTGAACTAACCCATTGTTTGTGTACCTTGCCCATTAGGACTAGCTCTTTTACATCGCTTGGTGTTAAGCTAGTGGCGCTGAGAGTGCGTGTTTGGCACTTGTGAGAGCGTAGTTTCGAGCAGGCATTGGCATTTTGGAATCATAAAAAATCAAAAAATCAAAAAAAAAAGAAAAAAAGAAGAAAAAGATCGATGCCAATTGCTATCACTTGTAAGAACGTGTAGCTTCGCATCGCAAAAGAGAAGAGAGTGACCGGTTTCCATGGTGTGAATCTTGTTGCCTCTTATAGTTTGTAGTTTGAGATAACGTCCTCCTTGCGTTGGTGTGTCATTGAGCTTAGTCTTCATTAAGAACATTTCGTCTCCGCTCGTCCTTTGGCCGCACTAAGCCCATTTATCCCTTGTGTGTGTGTTCCATTTTTTTTCCTCCACTAGGTTTGGTTCTTTTTCTAACATTTCATTTCGGTTCTTCTCTATGTTTTACAACAAAATTTTCTTCCGATTTTTTGATTTTCCTTGCCACTTTCCTCACCCATTTTCCTTCAGCATAAAGCGTGTGTGTTGTTGTTTCCGGATTTCATTCGATCTATTTAGACTCACTTTGGGACATACCTCCCTACACCTAGGCTCGTCCACTAGTCTCAATACGACCAAAAAAGGTAACGTTGGGTAAGTGAGACATCCATTACTTCATATCACACTTGTGTGCTTTTTGAGATGGCTAGGGAAAGAGTGTTCACAAGTCCGAGATCGGAATATGAAGGAAACCCTTTCTTCAACGACAAGGCATACCACAACTTCGTCACCCACAACGACCATTTCCAACTCCGCCAACTTGTGAAGGATGGATTGGAGCGCTATGAGCATCGCCTACAAGTGCAAGAGGCTCCATTGAATGATCAAATGACACGCATAAACATCAACTTGGCTAACCTTGCAAACCGTCGTGGATCATCATCGTCCTCAAGGTCGCGACGCTCAAGCCACCACACTCAAGATCATCACCAAGCTCGTAGACATGATCACAACCCCCACGTGGAGGATGGGTGACAACCACCACCACCTCCTCCGCCACAATCTCCTCTATGACATTGGTATGACGATAGCTCGCCATCACCACCTCCTCGACACCGACAAGGCCGTGGTGACCCTTTCAACATCAACCTCAACGACTGAACCTTCGACAACATCATCCACCACCTCCACAGGTCCACGCTAATGACTATGGTCACAATGACTTCGTGGAATGTGCTCGCCAACATCTAAGGCCACCAAGCCGCAATGCGCTTCCCCACCAAAATGACCTCCAAGAACAAGAACTTCCTCAACACCCTCATTATGAACAAGCGCGTCCTCAACACAATGACCACCATGAACAAGAACTTCCTCAACACCCTCGCAATGAACAATAGTGTCCTCAACAACAAAACCGTGACAATGATGATAGTGAACGCCAAGAAGCATGACTACGCCACCATCAACAACCACCTCCTAATGACCAGCGGCGTCATCCTCCTCATCATGACCGCCAACGCCAAGAAAATGAGGATGACCATATGATATTTCACCTCCTATCTATGATGAAGACCAACATGAGCGACCCCATTGATAACATAAAGACAACAACATGAGTGCCCTTCTCTTCAACGTCCCAAAGTTCAATGGTGAAAATGATCCCTAAGAATATCTTGCTTGGGATCTCAAGGTGGACCAGATCTTCGGCATCCACAACTTTAGTGAAAAGAATATGGTTGCTATGGCTTCTTTGGAGTTCAAAGTCTATGCACTCTTATGGTAGGACCGTCTCCAAGCAAAAAGAGTCAAGAACCGGATTGCTCCCATCGACACTTGGAATGAGATGAAGCAATTCATAAATGCTCGCTTTGTTCCTCCACACTACAAGAGCGACCTCTTCAAAAATCTTCAAGAAATTAGACAAGGATTGAAGTCGGTTGATGAGTACTACAAGGATATGGAGACCGCTTTGATAAGAGCTCATGTGATGGAATATCAAGAGCAAACAATGGCCCGCTTCCTCAATGGCCTCAACTACCCCATAAGGAAGATTGTCGAGTATCAACCCTATGACAACATCGTTGCCCTTGTTCATCAAGCTCTCAAGGCCGAACATCAAATTTCCGAAGACCTCAAGTACAACAAGGAAAAGGCTTACTTTGCATCAAGGCCTTCTTTTTCGTCCCTAATGAAACAAGTGACAACACCGACCAACACCAAGAGTACTTCTAGATTTCCCAATGCTACCAACAAAACCCCGCAACCGTTCAAGAAAAAAGCACCTCCTACCACCACCTCTAATGCTCCTCAAGTCAAATCGAGCACAATTACTTGCTTCAAATGTGGTGGAAGTGGACACAAGTCTTTCGAGTGTTCCAACAAGATGATCATGATTGTCAACCAAGATGGTGAACATGACTCCATGAGTGAAGGAGAATACTATGCCTTGCACCAAGTTGCTCTTAACTCCTTGGACGTGCAAAACAATGAAGAAGAGAGTGTCTATTGCGACGAGGACAAGAATCCATCGCTAGTGGTGACAAGAGTCCTTACCACCTACCCTCAAGATGAACATGACCAACGGTGCAACCTCTTCCAAACTAGAGCCGGCATCAATGGCAAATCAATCAAGGTTATCATCGATGGAGGTAGTTTCCACAATTTGGCTAGCAAAGAGCTTTGCGAAAAACTCCAATTGACTTATAAGCAACATCCACACCCCTACCATGTCTAATGGCTTAGTGACTCCGGCACTTTCAAGATTCAACACATGGTCACCGTACACTTCAAGATTGGCCCCTATGAAGACACGGTTGAGTGTGACATTGTGCCTATGACCGTGTGTCATCTTCTTCTTGGACGACCTTGGCAATATGAGAAGAGTGCTATTCATGACGGATGCACCAAACACTATAACTTCACATGGAATAACAAGACGTTTTTGCTCCACCCCACGTCTCCTAGCCAAGTGATCGCTGACAATGCAAAGACCCTTGAACGCAAACAAGAAGAGCACAAATATCGTGAGATGAGTGGTGAGAGAATGATCCACCTCAAAGAGAGTGAGAGCCACAAGCGAAACATGAGTGGAAAAATTTCGGGTGCGCCCAAAGGCCTTGCCTTACTTGCCACCAAAAGAGAGATGCGATAGTTACGAGATGACCCATCCATACTTCACTTTGTCCTTGCAAGCAAAGGAGAAGAACTTGAAACTAACGCCATAACAAACTTTCCTCCGTCTTTGTTTCCTTTGTTACAGGAATTTGAGGACGTGTTTCTCGAAGAATTGCCACCGGGTCTACCCCCCCCCCCCTACGTGGAATCGAGCACCGCATTGACCTAATACCAGGTGCAACACTCCCAAACTGTGCTCCCTACCGCACCAACCCCGAGGAGACTAAGGAGATCGAGCGGCAAATCCAAGAACTACTTGATAAAGGTTTCATCCGCGAATCTCTTAGCCCTTGTGTCGTTCCGGTTATCCGTGTCCTTAGCAAGATGATACTTCTCGCATGCGCATGGATTGTCGCCTTATCAATGCTATCACTGTTATATATAGACATCCCATCCCTAAGCTTGATGATATGCTTGATGAATTAAGTGGTGCTACTATATTTTCCAAAATTGATCTTAAAAGTGGATATCGCCAAATTCGCATGAGCATAGGTGATGAATGGAAAACAAATTTCAAAACAAAACTTGGCTTGTATGAATGGTTTGTCATGCCCTTTGATCTTTCGAATGATCCTTCAACTTTCATGCGTCTTATGAATGCATTTTTGCGCCCTTTCATTGGAAATTTTTTCCTAGTTTATTTTGACGACATCCTTATCGATAGCAAATCTTTGTAGGCTCACCTTGATCATATTTCTCAAGTCTTGTTGGCTCTTCGCAAAGCAAAACTTTTTGCAAATCTTTCCAAATGCAATTTTTGCACCAACAAGCTTGTTTTCTTGGGTTTTGTGATTTCCTCCAATGGAATTTAAGTCGACGAGAAGAAAATCGAGGCAACTAGAAATTGCCTTAACCCTACTTCCGTGGGTGAGATAATACGTTTTCATGGTCTTGCCGGTTTATATCTCCGTTTTGTGAAGGATTTTTCAACCATTGCTTTCCCTTTAAATGATCTTACAAAGAAGAATGTACCGTTTGTTTGGGGTAATGCTCAACAAAAAGCTTTTGACACCCTCAAGAAATGTTTGACCGAAGCACATTTGCTTGTTTTCCCGGATTTTGAGAAAACCTTTGAGATTGAATGTGATGCTAGTGGAATAGGAATTGGTGGCGTTCTTATGCAAAATGGACGTCCCGTTGCTTATCATAGTGAAAAAATAGATGGTGCTAGACTCAATTACCCAATTTATGAAAAGGAACTATTTTCTTTGGTTAGAGTCTTAGATGTTTAGCAACACTATCTTTCGCCTAAAGAATTTGTCGTTCATTTTGATCGGGCCACCCAAGAGGTTAACCACTCCATCATATGGTATCAGCAACTAGATTGACATGAGTTCGACCCTCACTATCCCCCTTTCCACCAATAATTTTCTTCCCCCGCCCTAAATTCGAAAATTTCACCAAAAATAGCCATAAAGGGATCTAGACCGACTTGTGGATTTGTTGAGTTTTTTGTGGATTTTATCCATGTATTTGTTGCTTGATACCTTTCCTCACCTTTCTATTTAGTCACTTTCATCGAATTTGTCCAAAAAAAATCTTGGATTTGAAGGAATTTCGAAATTGGGCAAAAATCCCAAAAAAATCCTCCTCTTCGATTCCTGGATATATTTTTGAACGTGTTTTTCTTTGTCGTTGTTGGTCCGATTTGAGTGATTCAAGTTTCCACGCGAAGCCCACAACATCATCTACACATATACACAAACGGATCAACACGGCATTGATAGTCCCCGGCCGCAAGTCCGTGATCATCCATCAAATAGGTATAACTTGCTTCCGCTTGAACTAACCCATTGTTTGTGTACCTTTCCCATTCGGACTAGCTCTTTTACATCGCTTGGAATTACACTAGTGACACCTAGAGTGCGTTTTTGGCACTTGTGAGAGCGTAGTTTCGAGCAGGAATTGGCATTTTGGAATCATAAAAAATCGAAAAAAAAGAGAAAAAGAAGAAAAAGATCGATGCCAATTGCTATCACTTGTAGGAACATGTAGCTTCGCATCGCAAAAGAGAATAGAGTGACCGATTTCCACGGTGTGAATCTTGTTGTCTCTTATAGTTTGCGGTTTGAGATAACATCCTCCTTGCGTTGGTGTGTCACTGAGCTTAGTCTTTGTTAGGAACATTTCGTCTCCGCTCGTCCTTTCGCTGCACTAACCCCATTTATCCCTTGTGTGTGTGTTTGTTCCATTTTTTTTCCTCCACTAGGTTTGGTTCTTTTGCTAACATTTCATTTCGGTTCTTCTCTACGTTTTACAACAAACTTTTCTTCTGATTTGTTGATTTTCCTTGCCACTTTCCTCACCCATTTGCCTTCCACATAAAGCGTGTGTGTTGTTGTTTGCGGTTTTCATTCGATCTTTTTGGACTCACTTTGGGACATACCGCCCTACACCTAGGCTCGTCCACTAGCCTCAATACGACAAAAAAGGTAACGTTGGGTAAGTGAGATATCCATTTCTTCATATCACACTAGTGTGCTTTTTGAGATGGCTAGGGAAGGAGTTTTCACAATTCCGAGCTCGGAAGATGAAGGAAACCCTTTCTTCAACGACAAGGCATACCACAACTTCGTCACCCACAACGACCATTTCCAACTCCGCCAACTTGTGAAGGATGGATTGGAGCGCTATGAGCATCGCCTCCAAGCGCAAGATGCATTGAATGATCAAATGACACGCATAAGCATCAACTTGGCTAACCTTGCCAACCGTCGTGGATCATCATCGTCCTCAAGGTCGCGACGCTCAAGCCACCACACTCAAGATCATCACCAAGCTCATAGACATGATCACAACCCTCACGTGGAGGATGGTGGACAACCACGACAACCACCACCACCTCCTCCTCCGCCACAATCTCCTCGACGACATTGGTATGAAGATAGCTCGCCATCACCACCTCCTCGACACCGACAAGGCCGTGGTGACCCTTTCAACATCAACCTCAACAACTGGACCTTCGACAACATCATCCACCACCAACACAAGTCCACACTAATGACTATGGTCAAAATGACTTTGTGGAATGTGCTCGCCAACATCTAAGGCCACCAAGGCGCAATGCGCTTCCCCACCAAAATGACCGCCAAGAACAAGAACTTCCTCAACACTCTCATAATGAACAAGCGCGTCCTCAACACAATGACCACCATGAACAAGAACTTCCTCAACACCCTCGCAATGAACAAGAGCGTCCTCAACAACAAAACCGTGACAATGATTGTCGGATATATACCGAATAGGGGTATAGAAGATGGTAGACAAAGTGCCGGATTACCAGGGTGGCCTAAGTGGTAGTGGGCTTAGGTCCATTAGGCGGCCCAGTAATCCGACGCACAGAAGCCGGATTCTAGAAGAACCCGGATCACGGCCCATGTGATCTGGCTTGGAGGAGAAGACGAATTCCTTGCTTTCCAAGTTACAAGTTACCGTAGTCTTCTAGGTTTCCTATTCTGTAAGCCCTAATCCGGCTATTATATAAAGACGGGCGGGAGATAGATAGAGGGGGGAATAACAGAGAAGCTCTACGCCAACTCGTCGAGAAGCTCATCCTCGTCGAGTAGCTTAGATCTAAAACCCTCACATTGTAACCCTGTTTACGGGCTTTAGTCCCAATTAGTGAGAAGTGCAGGAGTAGGCACGTCGTACTGTCGCGACGTACAGAACCTGGGTAAAATCCTGTGTTCTGTGTTACTACGCGATCCCGCTACCCCACGTCTCTACCGTAGTCTCATGGCACCCCCGTCTATGAAAACTACTACGATGTCTCGACAATGATGATAGTGAACGCCGAGAAGCATGACTACGCCACCATCAACAACCACCTCCTAAAGACCACCGGCGTCATCCTCCTCATCATGAACGCCAACACCAAGAAAATGAGGATGACCATATGATATTTCACCTACTATCTATGATGAAGACCAACATGAGCGACCCCATCGACAACATGAAGACAACAACATGAGTACCCTTCGCTTCAACGTCCCAAAGTTCAATGGTGAAAATGATCCCTAAAAATATCTTGCTTGGGATCTCAAGGTGGACAAGATCTTCGGCATCCACAACTTTAGTGACAAGAAGATGGTTGCTATGGCTTATTTGGAGTTCAAAGTCTATGCAATCTTATGGTGGGACCGTCTCCAAGCGGAAAGTTTCAAGAACCGGATTGCTCCCATCGACACTTGGAATGATATGAAGCAATTCATAAATGCTCGCTTTGTTCCTCCACACTACAAACGCGACCTCTTAAAAAATCTTCAAGATATTAGACAAGGATTGAAGTCGGTTGATGAGTACTACAAGGAGATGGAGACCGCTTTTATAAGAGCTCATGTGATGGAATATCAAGATCAAACAATGGCCCGCTTCCTCAATGGCCTCAACTACCACATAAGGAAGATTGTCTAGTATCAACCCTATGACATCGTTGCCCTTGTTCATCAAGCTCTCAAGGCCGAACTTCAAATTGCCGAAGACCTCAAGTACAACAAGCAAAAGGCTTACTTTGCATCAAGGCCTTCTTCTTCGTCCCCAATGACACAAGTGACAACACCGACCAACAACAAGAGTACTTCTAGAGTTCCCAATGCTACAAACAAAAACCCTCAACCATTCAAGAAACAAGCACCTCCTACCACCACCTCTAATGCTCCTCAAGTCAAATCGAGCACAATTACTTGCTTCAAATGTGGTGGAAGTGGACACAAGTATTTCGAGTGTTCCAACAAGATGATCATGATTATCAACCAAGATGGTGAACGTGACTCCATGAGTGAAGGCGAATACTATGCCTTGCACCAAGTTGTTCTTAACTCCTTGGACGTGCAAAACGATGAAGAAGAGAGTGTCTATTGCTATGAGGACAAGAATCCATCGCTAGTGGTGACAAGAATCCTTACCACCTCTCCTCGAGATGAACATGACCAACGGTGCAACCTCTTCCGAACTAGAGCCGGCATCAATGGCAAATCAATCAAGGTTATCATCGATGGAGGTACTTGCCATAATTTGGCTAGCAAAGAGCTTTGCGACAAACTCCAATTGACTTACAAGAAACATTCACACCCCTACCATGTCTAATGGCTTAGTGACTCTGGCACTTTCAAGATTCAACACATGGTCACCGTACACTTCAAGATTGGCCCCTATGAAGACACGGTTGAGTGTAACGTTGTGCCTATGACTGTGTGTCATCTTCTTCTTGGACGACCTTGGAAATATGAGAAGAGTGCTATTCATGAAGGATGCACCAACCACTATAGCTTCACGTGGAATAAGAAGGCGTTTGTGCTCCGCCCCACGTCTCCTAGCCAAGTGATCGCCGACAATGCCAAGACCCTTGCACGCAAACAAGAAGAGCGCAAATCTCGTGAGATGAGTGGTGAGAGAGTGATCCACCTCAAACAGAGTGAGAGCTACAAGCGAAACATGAGTGGAAAATTTTTGAGTGCGCCCAAAGGCCTTGCCTTACTTGCCACCAAAAGAGATATGCAATAGTTACGAGATGACCCATCCATACTTCACTTTTTCCTTGCGTGCAAAGGAGAAGCACTTGAAACTAACACCATAAAAAACTTTCCTTCGTCTTTGTTTCCTTTGTTGCAGGAATTTGAGGACGTGTTTCCCGAAGAATTTCCACCGGGTCTACCTCCCCTACGTGGAATCGAGCACCACATTGACCTAATTCCAGGTGCGACACTCACAAACTGTGCTCCCTACCGCACCAACCCCAAGGAGACTAAGGAGATCAAGCGGAAAATCCAAGAACTACTTGAGAAAGGTTTCATCCGCGAATCTCTTAGCCCTTGTGTCGTTCCGGTTATCCTTGTCCCTTAGCAAGATGATACTTCTCGCATGTGCATGGATTGTCGCCCTATCAATGCTATCACTGTTATATATAGACATCCCATCCCTAAGCTTGATGATATGCTTGATGAATTAAGCTGTGCTACTATCTTTTCCAAAATTGATCTTAAAAGTGGATGTCACCAAATTCTCATGAGCATAGGTGATGAATGGAAAACAAATTTTCAAAACAAAACTTGGCTTGTATGAATGGTTTGTCACGCCCTTTGGTCTTTCAAATGCTCCTTCAACTTTCATGCGTCTTATGAATGAAGTTTTGCGACGTTTCATTGGAAAATTTGTCATGGTTTATTTTGACGACATACTTATCTATAGCAAATCTTTGTATGCTCACCTTGATCATATTTCTCAAGTCTTGTTGGATCTTCGCAAAGCAAAACTTTTTGCAAATCTTTCCGAATGCAATTTTTGCACCAACAAGCTTGTTTTCTTGGTTTTTGTGATTTCCTCCAATGGAATTGAAGTTGACGAGAAGAAAATCGAGGCAATTAGAAATTGGCTTGACCCTACTTCCGTGGGGTGAGATAAGACGTTTTCATGGTCTTGCCGGTTTCTATCGCCGTTTTGTGAAGAATTTTTCAACCATTGATTTCCCTTTAAATGAGCTTACAAAGAAGAATCTACCGTTTGTTTGGGGCAATGCTCAACAAAAATATTTTGACACCCTCAAGAAATGTTTGACCGAAGCACATTTGCTTGTTTTGCCGGATTTTGAGAAAACCTTTGAGATTGAATGTTATGCTAGTGGAATAGGAATTGGTGGCGTTCTTATGCAAAATGGACGTCCCGTTGCTTATCATAGTGAAAAAATAGATGGTGCTAGACTCAATTACCCAATTTATGAGAAGGAACTATTTTCTTTGGTTAGAGTCTTAGAAGTTTAGCAACACTATATTTGGCCTAAAGAATTTGTCAGTCATTCTGATCATGAATATTTGAAAAGACAAGCCAATTTGAACAAGAGACATGCTAAATGGGTAGAATTCATTGAATCTTTTCCATATGTCATTAAGTGCAAGAAAGGTAAAGAGAATGTTGTAGCAGATGTTTTGTCTAGAAAAGAGTGTCTTCTTACCCGCCTTTACATCAATGTGATTGGTTTGGATGAGATCAAAGACTTATACTGTTCCAATGTTTTCTTTGGACCCATTTTTGAGAAATGCTTGCCCAATTGAGGTTTTGATGACTACTATCTTCACAAAGGGTTCTTGTTTAAGGCTAATAAATTGTGTATTCCGGAGTCCTCTCTTCGTTTGTTGTTATTGAAGGAATGACATGAAGGAGGTCCCATGGGACACTTTGGAAGGGACAAGACCTACACCATGCTCTCCAACCACTACTATTAGCCTAAGATGAGGCGCCAAGTTGAAAGAATCGTCAAGCGATGTCCTACATGTCTCTGAGCTAAGTACACTTCCAATCCTCATGGTCTTTACTTACCATTGCCTACACCACACGCACCTTGGAGTGACATTAGCATGGACTTTATGTTAGGAATCCCACGCACTAAAACAAACATGGACTCCATCTTTGTCGTTGTTGATCGTTTCTCTAAGATGGCACATTTCATTCCTTGCAATAGAACGGGCGATGCTTCACATGTGGCAAATTTGATTTTCAGGGAAATTGTGCGTCTACATGGTGTGCCCACGTCAATTGTGTTGGATCAAGATATCAAGTTCACCTCCTACTTTTGGAAGACTTTGATGGCCAATCTCAGCATCAAGCTACTATTCTCCACCGCCTACGACCCATAAACGGATGGCCAAACCGAAGTGGTGAATTGAACACTTTCTTCACTCCTATGGGAATTGATCAAGCCCGGCCTCAAGAATTAGGAGGAATGCATTCCCCATGCCGAGTTCGCCTACAATCAAGCACTTCACCAAGATACTAAGAGAAGCCCCTTCGAGATCGTCTACGACTTCAAACCCAACATCGCTCTCGACATCCTACCATTACCTCTACGCAAGCAAGTTAAGATGGACATTGACAAGCGAACCGAGTACATCAAGAAGCTCCATGAATCCAAAAGAGCTACACTTGAGAAGAATTCTGAGCACCGAGCATCCATGATGAACAAGAACAAGAAGCCCATGGTGTTCCAAGAAGGTGACCTCATTTGGCTACACTTGCACAAAGACCGTTTTCCACAAGAGCACAACTCCAAGCTCAAGCCACGAGGTGACGAACCTTTCAAGATCATAAAGCGCATCAACAACAACGCATACAAGCTCGACTTACGCAATCCAAGTACCTTGTCCACAACTCCTTCAATGTCAAGGATCTCTCTCCCTTCCATGTATATCCAAGTGATGAGGAAGACCGCGAGTCGAGGTTGACTCTTTTTCAAGGGGGAGATGATGCAGCACACCCCATTCCACCGAGCTCAACACCAAGTGGACCTATGACAAGATCACGAGCAAAGGCGATGCGTGATAAGGTGAACTCAATCCTCTCTCTCTATGCATTCGATGACTTGGTGAATGGTGCGCTACCTCATGAAACCACCTTATGTGTGCTCAGGATTGATCCCACTTTGGAGCCCCAAGACGATGCCCAAGAAGCTCAAGAACATGCCCAAGATGGTGCCCAAGAAGCTAGCAAGGAAGATAAGGAAAAGGGCCCCAAGGAAGAAGAAGAGAAGGAGGAAGTGGAAGTGCAGGAAACCCAGCCTAGGCCGGCCCTAGGCCATCCACCCAACAGAGCCAGCCGGCCTCCTACCCGGCCTAGGCCGGCCACCCTCCCAGGCCGGCGACCTCCCAGAGAAACCCGGCCTCGACCCGGCCTCCAGCCCGGTGTAACATATCAGTGTTTGGGAAGTTATAAGGATCTAAATATTATATGTGCATTTGCATAGCATGCATCTACAAATACGGGAAATTTTGGCGCAAAAGTTTAAACAAAGCAAAGTGACCAATGTTTCACTTGACTTGATGAAATAGGTTTAGATCATATGGTCAGGAGTACATTTGGAGTGATCTTTATAGCATATATCTTATAAACCAAATCATCTGATTACACAAACCATAATTGGTTGTGACCAACACTAACTCTCAACAAGCCTAACCTCAAGTCTAATAGTGACTTGCGAGAATTCATGTAGGTCTCTAGAACTCAAAGAGAGGTGAGTATCCAAATCACATAACTGATTATCAAACTTCCACAAGATAGTAATGCACAATTCAACCATCTCATCAGTTGAAAGATTATGTCCTCTAAATAGGAACTCTTTAAGTTATCAACCATTCACACAACACCTTTCTAAATTATCTAATAACTACTAAGGGAACCTTCACAAGTATATAACCCAGGTTCAATAGAACAAAAATGATACAAACGAGTATGGACTCAAACCCCACAAGTGGGAAATGACATAATAATTGTTATTAACATATTTATAGAAAATGTACATATCTCATCAACCATAAAAGAAGTACATAAAAGAAGAAATAGATCTTCCTAAACTATTGTTAATCCTTGATCATTACATATGATCTGCCCAAACCTCTATGTCTGCATTATACATGACAAAGATAATAAAGACAAGAATATAAAGTAACAACATGACACTCTGAGAAACCAACTAATAACTCTGACTTAAATTATTAAACCCCAATAACCTTCATATGATCATTGTCTCATTAATATTATACAAGTGAGCCTATGAAATCTCAACACATTAAGGGATCATATGATCTACTTATTATCTTAAGTACTTAGTCCACAAATACTCCAAATTTCTATCTAAATCAAATGTTCCACAACTAAAGTATATGTGGATGATATTAATGGAATCACAACAAGTTATAACCTCTGTTAGAAGAAGTAAATTGAAAGATAAGTAAAACCAATCATATATGCATATTTTATGGAAACAAAATGAGAAGTATATTGAAGGAGAATTAAAGCCTAAACCAACTCTTAATCTAAATCTTTCTACTTTGTCTAGACCATTCTATCTTGTTTCTCAAACTTCTCTAAGTCATTCTACAAGAGAAGCAAACCACAACAAAGGAGGAACTTTGACAGGAAGATCTGGAGAAGGATTCTTCACATTGATTCTAGAAGTGATATTCCAATCTATCACAAGAATATTTGGAAACTCTAATATATTAGTCTGATCTTATTAATTCTTTCTGAAATAGTGTGATATTCCAATTTTAGTGTGATATAGAATTAGTTTAGTAACAAGCTTGTACACCTTGTTAACATACCACTTTTTATACTCAAACAATTTAGTGTCATACACAAACAAAGAAAAGGTGAGATAACCCGGTACATCTCAGCCAATTGCATATGATTAGAAATTTGGAGGAAAGTCTAGCCCACTTGTTAACAAATTCTTCTTATATGCACATGACAACTTGATGTCATAAAATAAACTTACATAGTTTTATAATCATCTAAGGAAAATATTTGCTTGGAATAATTGGTTGTCTTCACCACAAGGGTGAGACAGTAGAAGTTGTAATCCAAGAAATGATCTTACATGGAAGTGACAAAGGCAGTACCTGAAGACTAGTGGCAACTAGAGACAAGGATATTGAAGGAAATGGAAGACCACAAGAAGCAACACTGTCTCAGTAAGGAAGCATAGTTGAAGGAACTATCCATAGTACGATTAGGTAACATCAGAGAACTTAGAACCTCTGTGCCTTGTCAAGATCATCAGAGCTGAAGAACACATAATAATCTCTTTAGTGGAAACAATTATCAAGTAAGAAATAATAACAAGCCAGTGCATCCAAATGACTTGTGTTATGTTGAGGTTGATGGTAACAAGCTTAATACCTTGTTTTCCAGACCCTTCTCATACATAAGACAGATAGATCCATACACCAACATGTAAATGATTACATGTTCTAAAAACCTCATTGGATAATATCCATACTTGTAACAACAAGGTTGGAAAACAAATATATAGGCTATTGATATTGGGAATCAATGAAAGCGTAAGCCACTCATGTTTTCCAATTGATCAAGTACTAAAAAACCAAACACGACTTATACATACCTAATTGGAATGTCAACCAAAATTAGTAAGAGTTGTAACTATGAAAATAACAAATCCACATGAAGAAAACAAGTCATTACCTAATCAAAATCATTTGGCATGACATGGAAATAAATTCCATAGTTGATGATTTATCTATAATACCTAAAAACACTACAATGTAGTTTTATTAATTGTTTCCTCTAAGAATTGTATCAAAATAATCCCATTTTCAGCACACCACTTTGGTAACCACATAATTGTTGTGTGTGCTCATATTAATCATGCCTAAAATAATTTTAAAGCCATTTAATAAATTAAATGGAGAGAAATAACAAAAACCACTTAATTTATCACCCTATGTATAAAATTCAAATCTTGTTCAATTTCACCAAAACAAAAAATGGTGAGGTTGGAAATTAAATAAGGCTTCCAAATATGAATTTTAATAATTTTTAAGCTTATAAAAAGGTCCAGACAACAAAGGTTTTCTTCTCAGTTTGGTTAAAGAGGGACTAAACTGCAATTAAAAGAAATTTCAGGGGGTATCAAAAATGTCCTTTACAATTCCTTTCTTCTTCCTCTTCCAGAAGGTAGAGGAGATGGTCACGCTGCTGTCGACGTCGTTGCTGACACCTCCTGCTAGCCGCCCTCGGAAGGAGAAGGTCATCACGTTGTTGCCCACACCCTCTTCTATCCCCTAGGTCACTTTCCCCCCTCTCTCTCTCTCTCTGCTACTCTATGCACGGAAACACGAAACCCTAGCTCGTCGGTTGCCTCCGTGCTCCATCGGTTTCGGCCACCCCGTCAAGAATGGAGGCCATCAACGGAACCGCCATCCTCTCATCTTCCTCCTCAAGCCCGCATGTTAGCTGGGAAGCCCGGTATGGACCGAATCGGGTCATCTTCCCTGAGTCCGGCCGCCCCGGAGAAAACCTCGCCACCGTCGATTTCCGCCTTCCCTTGCCTCACTTTTGATACCTACGCGCTCTAAGTGAGCTAGCGCACCTCTTGGTGTTTTTAGTTGTGCATTTCATCAACGAATTTGTCATGTCGCCATAGACCGGACCTCGCCGCCGCGCCAAAGCTCGTCGCCGGCCACTCCAAATTTCTATCTAAATTCAATGTTCCACAACTAAAGTATCTATGGATGATATTAATGGAATCACAACAAGTTATAACCTCTTTCAGAAGAAGTAAATTGAAAGATAAGTAAAACCTGTCATATATGCATATTTTATGGAAACAAAATGAGAAGTATATTGAAGGAGAATAAAAGCTTAAACCAACGCTTAATCTAGATCTTTCTACTTTGTCTAGACCATTCTATCTTGTTTCTCAAACTTCTCTAAGTCATTCTGCAAGAGAAGTAACCCACAAGAAAGGAGGAACTTTGACAAGAAGATCTGTAGAAGGATTCTTCAGATTGATTCTAGAAGTGATATTCTAATCTATCACAAGAATATTTGGAAACTCTTATATCTTAATCTGATCTTATTAATTCTTCCTGAAATAGTGTGATATTACAATTTTAGTGTGATATAGAATTAGTTTGGTAAAAAGCTTGTACACCTTGTTAATAGGCCCCTTTTTTATACTCAAACAATTGAGTGTCATACACAAACAAACAGAAGGTGAGATAACCTGGTACATCTCAGCCAATTGCATATGACTAGTAATTTGGAGGAAAGTCTGGCCCACTTGTTAACAAATTATTCTTATATGAACATGGCAACTTGATGTCATAAAATAAACTTACATAGTTTTATAATCATCTGAGTAAAATCTTTGCTTGGAATAATTGGTTGTCTTCACCACAAGGGTGAGACAGTTGAAGTTGTAATCCAAGAAATGATCTTACATGGAACTGACAAAGGCAGTACCTGAAGACTAGTGGCAACTAGAGACAAGGATATTGAAGGAAATGGAAGACCACAAGAAGCAACACTGTCTCAGTAAGGAAGCATAGTTGAAACAACTATCCACAGTACCATTAGGTAGCATGAGAGAACTTAGAACCTCTGTGCCTTGTCAAGCTCATCAGAGCTGAAGAACACATAATAATCTCTTTAGTGGAAACAATTATCAAGTAAGAAATAATAACAAGCCAGTGCATCCTAAAATAATTTTAAAGCCATTTAATAAATTAAATGGAGAGAAATAACAATAACCACTTAATTTATCACCCTATGTATTAAATTCAAATCTTGTTCAATTTCACCAAAACAAAACATGGTGAGGTTGCAAATTAAATAAGGATTCCAAATATGAATTTTAATAAATTTTTAGTTTATAAAAAGGTTCAGAAAACAAAGGTTTTCTTCTCTGTTTGGTAACCGAGGGACTAAGCTGTAATTAATAGAAATTTCAGGGGGTATCAAAAATCTCCTTTACAATTCCTTTCTTCTTACTCTGACAGAAGACAGAGGAGATGGCCGCGCTTCTGTCGACGCTGATGATGACACCTCCTGCTAGCCGCCCTCGGAAGAAGAAGGTCATCACGTTGTTGCCCACACCCTCCTCTATCCCCTAGGCCACTTTCCCCTCTCTCTCTGCTACTCTATGCACAAAAACACGAAACCCTAACTCGTCGGCCGCTGCCACGCGCCGTCATTTCCTGCCACCCCGTGAAGAACGGAGGCCATCAACGGAACCGCCATCCTCTCATCTTCCTCCTCAAGCCCGCACAGGAGATGGGAAGCCCAGGATGGATGGAATAGGGATATCTTCCCTGAGTCCGGCCACCGAGAAGAAAACCTCGCCGTCGTCGATTTTCGCATTCCCTTGCCTCGCCTTCGATACCTGCACGCTCTAGGTGAGCTAGCGCACCTCTTGGTGCTTTTAGTTGTGCATTCCATCAACGAATTTGTCATGTCGTCGTAGACCGGACCTCGCCTCCGCGCCAAAGTTCGTCGCCGGTCACTACGGCGACCATTTGGTCCCGGGAGCCGCCCTTCCAACTCACCGTGGGTCTCTAGAGCTAGTGGAGCCTAGGAATCGAATCAAATTGCAGCAAAACATCGGATTCGAATCAATCTGTGGAGAATTCCTCCGTGGTGGTGCTGCCATGACGTCATGGAAGTATTTCTTTTTCGTTTAATTGGTGATTTAAATAGAATATGACAGGTGGGCCCCACCCGTCAATTTAAAAATGGTACAAAAATCAATAAAATAAGAAAATCAATATCTTTGAAAATACTTATCAGAAAAATACAAATAAAATTTGAATGTGTTTAGAAAAATATAATCTACATGTTTATAACCTTTTCAGAAATATTTGATAAATTTTAAATTCAAATTTTTTTGAATTTAAATTAATTCATTTAAAATTAAGAAAAATAATGAAAAAATCAATAATTCGAAAAAATAAAAGTTATATACCAAAATGATTAGAAAGACAAATGAAACTCATATATGATATTTTCAAAGTCGTTTGAACAAATTTTTATGTGTGCAACATTTTGTGTAGTCATCTAATTCATTTAAAATTTGGAAAAAAATTAATAACTTATTCAAATCTCTTTAGAAAGTTTCAAATGATATACCGTATTAAAGAGAAAAACATTTACAACTTAAATATGTCAAAACAAAAAAAAGTGTTATCTTTTAAAAGTTGTTTTTAATGTGATGTTGTCTTATTGCCTAACCAAGTCATAAATATTTATAAGTTAAACATGATTACAATTGATCCGCCAAATAAAGGTGAAACACACATAAGTATAAAATAAGTAACAACATAATAGAAACACGTAAAACATTCCAACCTTAAAACCCTAATGTCATAACTCACTAAGTGAACAACAATATCACCACAAGTAATGAAACAACTCTAAGTCACCTAAAACAAATGTTAGCATCATATCAATCGTAGCTTGCACTTGTAAGCTGGGGTATTTTTTAGGGTATTTCGCGAAGCATCTCATTACTATGCATGTATCATCTTTCCAGTGTTTTCAGTAGTCCTTACCGGGACTACTTTGCTATTTTTCAGATCTCGGGATTTCTCTACGCAACCCTTGAACCCCGAAGACATGGATTATTGTTATTATCTCTATCTCACGCAAGTTCATCACTTCCTCATATCCTTTGCAGTATTTCCTAACGAACTATTTGCAAAACCCCTATCGTATTACCAACTATTATCAAAAGAATGCATGATCCTATTTTTATAATAATATGACTACTTGAATGACTACCCGAGTGGTAGTGTTCTGTTTGGTGGGCGGATGGGACCATGGTAAGATGAATAGGTCAAAGGAAGGTTCCATCTGCACGGGAAAGTATTACCTAGGACTTAACCACAAATGCTGACATAACTCGGTGCACCGTAAATACCGTGTTAACCATGGGTCTTGTATGGGGCGAGTAAGTCAGCTGTGGTCTTGTCCCGTTCGCATGCCAACGGACTGCTAGAGACGTACATTGTAGGTCTTGCGGGACTACATGCACATGGGTGGGAGCCCTTACGTCCCACGGACTCTGAGTCTATGAGTGTCCGCACGGGGCACCTAGATCTCTATCATGAGGGGGTGGAATTAGGGGTTCAAACCGCATGGCAGAAATGGGTGGTCATGTGTTGTGCAGAGAAGCATGGTTTGGCTTGGATCAACAACAGGGCCCCACACCCGAGTGAGAGTGGACAGAATGTACACCTGGTTGTGCAACATGGTCTTGATCGCCTATGGGTAAAGTAAAGCACCTCTGCAGAGTGTAAAAGGATGTGGCATGTTACCCCCTGTTCCGAGAAGGAGCTGCGAACGCTAGAGGAAAGGTCACTCCATGAAGTTCTAGTCCTGTGATGGTCTGGCTGGCATAGTTTTCCAAATTAAAAGCAACCTCTTGAAGAAAGATTTACAAAACCCTTGCATTAGCTTATGAATTTTTTGAGTCTAAAGTTGTAGTTAGTGCATCAAACTACCCACTATATATCATGAACTTGTTGAGTAACGCTCGTTACTCATTCATTCCCATTTGACCCCCTGCTTAGAGTTGAAGCCCTTAAGGAAGTCTTCATCGGGAAGCCATCGCTACGTCATGAAGATAGGTGGAGTCATATCTTACTTAGCCAGTGAAGCATCGTCATCAACAACGCCGGTGGAGGAGAAGCTATCAAGGTGTAGGTGGAGTCCATTCTTGGACTTAGTTGTTTACAAGCCATAGATTAGGGCTGACATCAACCGTAGTGGATTAGGTTCTGAGCTTGAGTTCTTCTCCAGCTTGGAGCTTTGAACTGCTTCTTCTGATGTTTTAATTTGCATGAGATCTTCTTTGATTCATCAAAGAGACTCTCAAGGTTTTGTAATGAACAATGTTTGTATCATATAGCTTTGCTTGGACCTGATATGTTTCTGTTGTACCACTCTGAGGGATGTAATATTCACGGATAAGTCCTTCTGTGAGTAGTATGTCAAGGACTTGCGCACTACACATGCAGTGGTGTGCTGGATCACTGCACCCGGCCTCCCAGGTCGGCCTCCAGCCCGGCCTAAACCGGCTCCCCAACAGAAGCACTCGGCCTCAAGGCCGACCTCAGCCCGGCGAGTCCGTCTCCCCTGTGTCGGAAAGGGGACAGACTCCGTTTTAAAGCCTACCTACCCCCTTAGCCCCTAGACTATAAATATAACCCCTGGGCTTTAGATCTAGGTTAGAGATGAATTTATACCTTTGAGCTTTTCTCTTGTATCCCTCTTGTGAGACTACTCCTATGGTTTGTACCTAGGACCGTATCAAGGCTACTCCTATGATGTGTATCTAAGATCGTATCAAGATTCATCGGGTTCCCTATCCTTTCCCCTTGGGATTCAGTTAGGGACTTTCCAATCTTCCTCAACTAACCCTTGAGGTTATATTGGCATGGTGGACCGGCAACGGGTGTGAAGCGGTTTCCGAAAAGGTGAGTTCGGTTGGATCGATCATCTCGTAGGCGGCCATTGCGGCTTAGTTGACGGGAGATTTGAATTCTTCAGTTCTTACTAGTTATCTCCCCTTTGTTTTCCACACGATTCCCCTCTCTTGTTCATCGTTCGTTCTTCGTGTTCTTCGTCAATTCGTGAAGATCGGGCTATCCAAGAGGTTAACCCCTCCATAACATCTGTAGACAAGAGCAACGTTGTTTTCTCCCTGTGGCAACAACACATCCTCCCCCAGCATGTTTCTATCACTTGAGCGCATGCAACAAGGAGGCATGAACCCACTATCTAGCATGTAAACCCTCTCTTGGAGGTGAAAACAACTGCGTGGCCAAGATAATCATAATCACCAGAGAGCATTGCAAGACAAGATTAAAACTCTCTACAAATATAAGTGAAGCATCACAAATTGAGATGAACAAAATCATCGTAATCTCAGGGTTCATCGATCCATGCAAACACAACATGAACAATTACATAATCGTGGTCTCGATCATGTGAGGCAGCTCACGAGACTCTAAACATGGAGGCATAGGGGACAAAACAACCATCTAGATACTGTTATGGACCCGTATTCCCAAGATGAACTACTGATGCACTTTCTTGGGAACCCCAAGAGGAGGGTATGATGAGCACAGCGGTAGGAGTTTTCCCTTTAGTTAAGAACCAGGGTTATCAATCCAGTAGGAGAAAGAGGACCTTCGGAAGGTTGATGCCACTGACGGTGGTGCTGGCGCTTCACCGGTGTCAGCAACAACGTGGAACCTGCACACAACACAACCAAAATACTTTGCCCCAACGGTACAGTGAGGTTGTCAATCTCCCGGTCTTGCTGAAAACAAAGATTAGACGTATAGTGTGGAAAACAGTGTATGCTTGCAGTAAGTAAAGAAAGCAGGAAATTGTTGTGGTTTGTTTAATAGTGTGGAAAAATGGATCGGGGTTCATAGTTTCACTAGTGGTGTCTCTCCATAAAAGATAGCATGCTGGGTGAACAAATTACATCTAGGCAATTGACAAATAGAGGTTGCACCGTAGTGCACAATATGACATGAAGATTACTATGATATTTAGTGCGGGCATTACAACAAGATACATAGACCGACATCCATCTGCATCTATGACTAATAATCCACCCTCAGGTTATCATCCGAACCCCCTAAGGTTTTAAGTTGCAAGCAACAGATAATTGCATTAAACAAAGTGTGTAATGTAAGCAATGATTATGCATGCGGGCACTCTCACCGTTGTTTTCTCCCTAATGGCAACAACACATCCTCCCGCTTCACGTTTCTCTCACTTGAGCAAGGCAACAAGGAGGCATGAACCCACTATCGAGCATAAATACTCCCTCTTGGAGTCACTAGCAACTACTTGGCCAGAATAACCGCTAGCAACGGAGAGCATGCAAGATCACAAATAACGTATGCAAATAAAGACTATAATCAACTTGGCATAAGTTCGATATTCATCGGATCCCAGCAAACACAACATATAGAATTACATAAGATCAATCTCGATCATGATAGGCAGCTCACGAGATCTAAACATGGAGGCATATGAGGAGAAGGGAACCATCTAGCTACAGCTACGAACCCGTAGTCCAAGGATGAACTACTCACCCATCACTACGGAGGCAGGCATGGTGATGTAGAAGCCTCCGGTGATGATCTCCTCTCTGGCACGGTGCCGGAAACAACTTCAGAACCCCCCTGGTCTAGGGTTGACGGTGACGGCGGCTGCGGAAGTTTTCGAGGATTTTTTATCGGGTGTTTAGGGTTTTCCATCCGGGGGGGCTTAAATAGGCGAAAGGGCAAAAGTGGTGGAGCTTCAGGGGCCCCACACCTATAGGTGGCGCGGCCAGGGAGACCCGCGCCACCCTATGGTGTGGCCCCCCTGTTGCCCCTCTTCGACTCCTCTTCGGTGTTCTGGATGCTTCCGGGGAAAATAGGAATTTCGGGCTTTGTGGGGTCCAATTCCGAGAATGTTTGCAGAACAATTTTCTTAAACGAAAAACAGCAGAAAACAAGGAACTGACACTTGGCATCTTGTTAATAGGTTAGTCCTGGAAAACGTATAAAAATGCTATAAATAAGGGAGAAAACAAGTAGCAATTGGCAAAATATGATCATGGGGCATCATAAATTATAGATACGTTGGAGACGTATCAAGCATCCCCAAGCTTAGTTCCTACTCGTCCTCGAGTAGGTAAATGATAAAACAATAATTTCTGAGGTGACATGCTACTAACATAAACTTGATCAATCTAATGTAAAATCATATGCACGCTGAGATCATAAAACTTTAAACACAGGCATGGTAAATAAATCTTTAATAATAAAGCATAGCAATTACTTTGCATCACGAAGAGTAACTCAAATAAAGGATGAGGAATAATAATGCAAAGAAAGGTAAACGTTTGTTTCAGGTATAGAGAAAGCATGGCAAAGTGATATTTCGATAGTCCTTAAGAGTGGGAAAAACATAAATGCCAAGACACCTTCAAAGTTCATGAGGAAGACTAGAACAAACAATTTAAGAACAAATGAAATCACATCATGAAGTAATTATTGATGCTTATGGGAAAAATGCACATAGAACTCAGAATGGAAAAAATGCTCTCTCAATTGTGCATAAAGTTAGAAGATGGATACTCAACATAAAAGTAAAAGAAATGCCCTTCGCGGAGGGAAGCAGGGATCACTCATGTGCTAGAGCTTTTTATTTTATTAAACAGAGGTATTAAAAGTTTGACACTGAGTGTCTATATTTTGAGATGTATGCTAATGTCAACGAATGGTAAACAGAAAATACCGTACGTCACAAGCCAATTGGATTCACAAGAGCGGCTCCCATGGTGAAGGACGCAACTGGTGTAGAAGGTCATCCCTATTTCTCTTTTGTTTACACAATTATGCTTTGACTGATAAATCAGGGGCAAAAATAGTGAAGATAATTTGTTTGCATTAATTTGGGGCTCGGCACCCCACTGCCAGCTCTTCTATCATTTGGATAAGCGGATGAAGCCACTAGTCCAGGGTGTGAAATCCAATCAACAAGTGAGATAAAGATTCTCTATTTACGTCCTCATGAGCAAAAACAGGAACATAAAGCAGGAGTAATTTTGAAGGTTTTAAAGGTAACACATGAGCAATTTACTTGGAGTGGCAGTTAAATACCACATGTAGTTAGGTATGGTGGACACAATGGGAAAATTTTGGTTTAAAGGAGTTTGGATGCACGAGTAGAGCTCAGACTCAGTACAGGTGGAGGCTAGCAAAAGATCGGAAGCGACAAATCAAGAGAGCATAAGAGACATAATCATGCATAGCGATATAAGCATCGTTAATTAAAACATAATAAGTATCACAAGTTCAAAAACTAAGTGGTCATGGAGGCTATTCGTGACTGTTTTGTAGTCATAAACATGGTGTGATCATGCGCAAGGTCAACCAAATAAAACATTCGAAAGAGAATACCATATATTGATGCTTTACTATGACAAGAACAACTCATGTATCTTTCAATACATATTAAACACTCTCAGCTATTTGAGGCTAATCATGCTACTCAATAACCACAAGGCTTTAAAACTAAAATAACATTTAGCATGGCATGAAAAAGTCCTAGCCACCGTCTATACAAGCTTCTACTAGTACTGTTATAAATTCTACTTCAAGCAACAGTTTTCTATCTCCCAACAAGCACCATATAAAACATGCTTTAAAAAATACTCTTTATGATACAGAAAGCAAACATGATAGTACTCACATAACACTACTAAAATTAACAGCTCTAATAAGAGATGCATGCAAAACAGGAGCTAAATAAATGCAGCAGCTAGACAGAGATTAAGAATACAACGTATTCTCTTGAAAAGGCGGAGCGTTTCACTCTCCAATAAAAGAATGCTGGGGTACAACCAAGCTTATTGAAAAATTAAAAAAATTGAAATAAAAAGCAAAAGCAAACTGAAAACAAAAATAAAAGACGCTCCAAGTAAAGCACATAAGATGCGACCGAATAAAAATATAGTTTCACTAGAAGTGACTTGATAATTTGTTGATGAAGAAGGGGATGCCTTGGGCATCCCCAAGCTTAGACGCTTGAGTCTTCTTGGAATTTTCTTGGATGTACCACCGGGGCATCCCTAAGCTTAGGATTTTCACTCTTCTTGATCACATCATATCATCCTCTTCTCTTGACCCTTGAAAACTTCCTTCACATCAAAATTCTCACAATCTTCATTAGCAACGTTAGTGCAATTGAAATAATAAATTCACATGGTTCAGTTTCAAAACAAGTCTAACACTCAAAAACACATTAGCTACTGTCACAACTTCTTTCAAAACTCTTTTTCTCAAAACAACACAAAAAAAAAGATTAAGATGCAAATGCGATAAATGGCAGAAATCTGTCAAAATAGAACAGCAGATAAAGATCGATATTTTCAAAAATCTTTTGTTGCTCAAATCAAAAAGTGGTATTCTAAAAAAAAGTTGCATATATAACTCAGGATTAAGCACAAAAAACATAAGGTCATTTTGAATTTTCTGTGATTTTTAACGGAATTAACAGTTAACAGAAGAAATCTGTTTCCTGCGCAGAAATCCGAAATATAGGCTCAACTTTCCAATAGAGGCTTTACTTGTCTCAACAAAAACTGAAAAAAAAAGATACAGAGGGGTTGCCAAGGAAATAGACAAAACCCAAGTGCAAAGCACACCAAAGAAAACAAAGAAAAACGGGTTGAAAACAACGAAATAAAACGAGTTGTCTCCCGGTAGCGCTTTTCTTTAACGCCTTTCAGCTAGGCATAAAAAGGGCAACTCAAGTATTTTCAAGTGAAGAAGAATCAACATTATATTTTTATATAATAATAGAGTCAAAAGGTAGCTTCATCTTATTTCTAGGAAAGTGTTCCAAACCTTTCTTGAGGGGAAGTTGATATTTAATACTCCCCTCTTTCATGTCAATAATAGCACCAACAGTTCTAAGAAAAGGTCTTCCCAAAATAATAGGACAAGAAGCATTGAATTCAATATTCATAACAACAAAATCAACAGGGCAAGGTTATTATTAACCATAATAAGAACATCATCAATTCTACCAAGAGTTTTCTTCTTAGCATTATCAGCAAGATGAATATCCAAATAATAGTGTTCCAACGGTGGTAAATCAAGCATATTATAAAGCTTTTGAGGCATAACAGAGATACTAGCACCAAGATCACACAAAGCATTGCAATAAAAATCATTTACTTTTATCTTAATGATAGGATCCCAACCATCATCTAATTTCTAGGGATAGATGTCTCAAGTTTCAACTTTTCTTCCCTAACTTTCATGAGAGCATTGGTAATATGTTTAGTAAAGGCCATATTCCTGGCACTAGCATTGGGACTTCTAGCAAGATTTTTTAGAAACCTAATAACTTCAGAGATATTGCAATCATCATTTCAATATTATTATCATCAAAAGTAATGGAACCATTATCTCCCATATCTCTAAAATTTTAGCACTTTTATCAGAAGCAATTTCAGCAGTTTGAGGCAATTTAGCACGTTTCACCAAAGGAGTATGGACTTTATTAACACCAAATACTTTACCATTGATAGTAGGAGGTTTACTAGCACTTGGAACTTCAGTTTTACTAGTGGTTGTGATAGTGCAAACTCTAGCAATATTATTCTTTTTAGCCAATTCATCTTCTCTTTCCCACCTAGCACATAATTCAGCCATCAACCTAACATTATAATCAATTCGAACTTGGATGGCATTAAAAGTTTTACTTTGTTTAACATCTTGTGGCAAAACCTTTAGTTTTAGAAAATCAACATCAATAGCAAGGCTATCTACTTTAGAGGCAAGAACATCTATTTTAACAAGATTTTCCTCAACTGATTTATTAAAAGCAGTTTATGTGCTAATAAATTATTTAAGCATGTTTTCAAGATCAGAGGTAGAGCTTTTATTATTATTGTAGGAGTTGCCATAAGAATTACCATAACCATTATTAGGAGGATAAGGTTTGTAATTGTTTCCACCAAAATTATTTCTATAAGCATTGTTGTTAAAATTATTATTTCTAATAAAGTTCACATCAACATGATCTTCTTGAGCAACCAAAGAGGCTAAAGGAAAATTATTAGGATCAACTTGAGCTTTACCATTAACAAGCATAGACATAATAGCATCAAGCCTTTCACTTAAAGAGGAGGTTTCCTCAACATAATTTACCTTCTTACCTAGTGGAGCTCTCTCAGTGTGCCACTCTGAATAATTTATCATCATATCATCAAGAAGCTTGGTTGCATTGCCCAAAGTGATGGACATAAAGGTACCTCCAGCAGCTGAATCCAATAGGTTCCTTGAGGAGAAATTCAGTCCTGCATAAAAGGTTTGTATAATCATCCAAGTAGTCAGTCCATGAGTGGGACAATTCTTCACCATAGTTTTCATTCTTTCCCAAGCTTTAGCAACATGTTCATTATCAAATTGTTTAAAATTCATTATGTCACTTCTCAGGGATATAATCTTAGCAGGAGGATAATATTTTCCAATGAAAGCATCTTTACACTTAGTCCATGAATCAATACTATTTCTAGGCAAAGGTAGCAACCATTCTTTAGGTCTTGCTCTCAAAGATAAAGGAAATAATTTCAGTTTAATAATATCTCCATCCACATCATTATATTTTTGCATCTCACATAGTTCAACAAAATTATTAAGGTGGGCAGCAGCATCATAAGTACTAATACCATAAAATTGTTCTTTCATCACAAGATTTAACAAAGCAGATTTAATCTTATAGAAAGCAGTAGTAGGAGCAGGTGGAGCAATAGGTGTACAAACAAAATCATTGTTGTTTGTGCTAGTGAAGTCACACACTTAGTATTCTTAGAGAAACTCATTTTAGCAGAATAAAAGCAAGCAAGTAAATAACAACTATAAAGTAAACTAATTTTTTGTGTGTTTTCAATAAAGAGATGCAAAACAAGACAAAAATAAAAACAAGACAATAAACAAAATAAAGAGGTTGAGAGTGAGAGACTCCCCTTGCTAGAAGACTTCCTTCTCCCCGGCAACGGCGCCAGAAAAATCCTTGATGCACTTTGTTGGGAACCCCAAGAGGAGGGTATGATGAGCACAGCGGTAGGAGTTTTCTCCTTAGTTAAGAACCATGGTTATCAATCCAGTATGAGAAAGAGGACCTTCGGAAGGTTGATGCCACTGACGGTGGTGCTGGCGCTTCACCCGTGTCAGCAACAACGTGGAACCTCCACACAACACAACCAAAATACTTTGCCCCAACGGTACAGTGAGGTTGTCGATCTCACCGGTCTTGCTGAAAACAAAGATTAGACGTATAGTATGGAAAACAGTGTATGCTTGCAGTAAGTAAAGAAAGCAGGAAATTGTTGTGATTTTTTTAACAGTGTGGAAAAATGGATCGGGGTTCATAGTTTCACTAGTGGTGTCTCTCCATAAAATATAGCATGCTCGGTGAACAAATTACATCTAGGCAATTGACAAATAGGGGTTGCACCGTAGTGCACAATATGACACGAAGGGTACTATGATATTTAGTGCGGGCATTACAACAAGATACATAGACCGGCATCCATCTGCATCTATGACTAATAATCCACCCTCAAGTTATCATCCAAACCCCCTTAGGTATTAAGTTGCAAGCAACAGATAATTGCATTAAACAAAATGTGTAATGTAAGCAATGATTATGCACGCGGGCACTCTCACCGCTATTTTCTCCCTAATGGCAACATCACATCCTCCCCCTTCACGTTTCTGTCACTCGGGCAAGGCGAAAAGGAGGCATGAACCCACTATCGAGCATAAATACTCCCTCTTGGAGTCACTAGCAACTACTTGGCCAGAGGAACCACTAGCAACGGAAAGCATGCAAGATCACAAATAGCATATGAAAATAAAATACTATAATCAACTTGGCATAAGTTCAATATTCATCGGATCCCAACAAACATAGCATATAGAATTACATAAGATCAATCTCGATCATGATAGGTAGCTCACGAGATCTAAACATGGAGGCATATGAGGAGAAGACAACCATCTAGCTGCAACTACGAACCCGTAGTCCAAGGATGAACTACTCACGCATCACTCCGGAGGCAGGCATGGTGATGTAGAAGCCTCCGGTGATGATCTCCTATCCGGCAGGGTGCCAGAAACAGCTTCAGAACCCCCTAATCTAGGGTTGATGGTGACGGCGGCTGCGGAACTTTTCGAGGATTTTTTATCAGGTGTTTAGGGTTTTCCATGCGGGGGCTTAAATAGGCGAAAGGGCAACGACGGTGGAGCTCCAGGGGCCCCACACCTATAGGTGGCGTGGCCAGGGGGACCCGCGCTACCCTATGGTGTGGCCCCCGGTTGCCCATCTTCGACTCCTCTTCAGTGTTCTGGATGCTTCCGGGGGAAAATAGGAACTTCGGGCTTTGTGGGGTCCAATTCTGAGAATGTTTGCACAACAACGTTTCTGAAACCAAAAACAGCAGAAAACAGGGAACTAGCACTTGGCATCTTGTTAATAGGTTAGTCCGAGAAAACGTATAAAAATACTATAAATAAGGGAGAAAACAAGTAGAAATTGGCAAAATATGATCATGGAGCATCAGAAATTATAGATACGTTGGAGACGTATCAACTACTTATGCATTTGTCCGAAGGCGATCATGGCGATGCAGAGGCCTCCGGTGATGACCCTCCTCTCCGGCAGGGTGCCAGAGTAAGACTCTATAAGCCCTAGATTGGACTTTCGAGGTGACGGCGCCTTTCTGTATGTTTCATGGAAAATAACTCCTTCCCCGTGATCTTTAGGGTTTAGGAAAATTTATAAGTGAAGGGGGACATGAGGCGATGCTTAGGGCCCCTAAGGGCCCACTGTCCGCGGCCTAGGGGGAGGCCGCGCCTGGTGCCTCCCTCATGGCACCCTGGCTCCCCTTTGGACTCCGTCTTTGTTCCGGGTAAAAGGTGATCTCCGTGGACTTTCAACCCTTTCCGAGAATATTTCCTTAAGAACTTTTCTGAAATAGAAAAACAGCAGAAAAAAAACAACTGGCCTGGGCATCTTGTAAATAGGTTAGTTTGCGAAAACATCCGAAAAACGAAAGAAAACGTGTGGAAAAAAAGGTATTGGGTAGAAAACAAGGATGGATCATAAGAAGTTATAGATACATTTGCAACGTATCAAGTACCAGTTAAATCATCTATGCATTTAGACATGTTATTCGATAAGGGAAAGCCTCATCCCCTATTACGACCTAATCACGTCGTAGAGGAGCATGCTTCGTACTTAGGTCTTTCGTTCACAACAAGACCGGGAAGAATTTAGTCCCCTGTTACGACCTACTCACGTCGCCCAGGAAACACTAAGCTATTATTTCAAGTCTTACAACAAACTCGTGTCGACACACTACTTCGTTGGGATGAAGGCATGTCGCCCAAAACGATATCTCTCTCATAACTGAGCCGCCTTTTGATGCTCTAAATGTAACAATGCTATAATAAATATCATCTCTAGCATTACTGTCGGATATATACCGTATAGGGGTATATAAGATGGTAGTGAAAGTGCCTGGTTACCAGGGTGGCCCAAGTGGTAGTGGGCTGTGGTCCATTGGGCGGCCCAGTAACCTGACGCATAGAAGCCGGATTCTAGAAGAACCCGGATCACGGCCCATGTGATCTGGCTTGGAGGAGAAGACGGATTCGTTACTTTCCAAGTTATTGCTACCGTAGTCTTCTAGGTTTCCTATTCTGTAAGCCCTAATCCGGCTATTATATAAAGCCGGACGGGAGATAAACAAACCAACGAATAACAGAGAAGATATAGACCAACTCGCCGAGAAGTTGATCCTCTGCGAGTAGCTAGATCCAAAACCTCACATTGTAATCCTGTTTCCAGGCTTTAGTCCTGATTAGTGAGAAGTGCAGGAGTAGGCACGTCGTACTGTCGCGACGTACCGAACCTGGGTAAATCATGTGTTTACTGTCTACCACGCGATCCCGTTACCCCACGTCTCTACCGTAGTCTCATGGCACCCCCGTCTATGAAAACTACTACGATGTCTCGACAGTTGGCGCCCACCGTGGGGCTAACGACGTCAGGCGTGAAGTTCCGATCTGGGATACTTGGTGGAATCGGAAGATCAATCACTGTCCGAAGCTTAGAATTCAATGATGATGTCGGACGCTTCCTCGACAACGGATCCTACATACCGGCGCAAAACCACCTGGTAAGTGCCTGCGTGTTGCCGATAGGATCTGCTAACATCTTTATCGGACTAACTGCAGAAGCAATGGGGTTTTGCGGTAGAAGCAAATTTATCCCACCCGCCCTATACCCAGTCGAGGATGACTATGATGCCGGATTCTGCTCGGATCGCCGACAAAAAAGTGACACACACTTTATCGGCATGGTGCAGTCCGAAGTCGCCGAAAACACGGATGATGTAAACCCCGTGCAAGAGGCAGACAAAAATACACCCGTCACAGCAACGGAAGACCCGATACCCGTCATACGGGCGGAAGATCCGACATCCGTTAACGAGACGGTGAACTCGGAAGCAGAATCCGTGCTTGCCGCCATTGAGGCGAGATTAGAATCGGAAACCGGATCAGAGGATTTTGATTCCGAAGACGAAGACGCGGACGCCTTCGAAAGGAAAGTTAAATCTTTTCAAGAGAGATTCCATGAAGTGCTAATGGCAAAACCAGCTGATACCACGGATGCCGGCAGCCAGGAAAGCCCTAAAACCCCTCCGCCAGAGGAAGAGAGAGCAGACGGAGAAACTTCTCCGGTATTTCCCAATGTTAAGGAATTGACAGAAGATGAGCCTGTCAAAAAACCTCCCTCTTCCAAGAAAAAGCATCGTGCTGCTAAGAAACTCCAATACAAAATCCAGAAGAAAACATCAACTGATCAAGCTGATGAAAACCTGGAAGTAGGAGATCCTAGCGGAACAAAAGCTGCGGAGAAGAAAATTAAAGAAATCCTTGTTCCACCAATGACGGAACAAGAAGAGCAAGAGCTGTTGCAAACGCCAGTGGGAGCAAATGAACCCCCTAAGATGCTGGAAGCCAGGAGACAAGCTTTCCAAAGGCAACAGCAACATCTACTCAGATCTCGGCAACACCTCCAAAAAACCCAGGATGACATTAAGCTCATGAAGGAAGAAATAGAGGAGTACGAGAGAAAGAATAGATCTGGCATTAAACCTACAAGGTTACCCGGAATCGTAAGACCGGAAGTACTGCCGCCAAAAGAAAGGTTTCACAACCCATCTTGGCAAAAGCAGGTAAACAGCAAAGATGCCAGAGGCGAACCAATTTATAAAACCGCAGCAGAAAACGCGGAAGCAGCATTCGCCATCCTGAACAATGATCTGTACTCCAATGGTGAAAAACTTCAAGGGGTGTATGCTTTCCTAGGAAAAGCATTGCAACAACAACAGCGGGCCCAAGAGCGATCAGGAAGACTACATGATAACTCCGCCCTATGCAAAACAGCTACTTGCGCCGCTGGAGCACCTGGACCAGAAAAACCTGGAGATTCAGACAATTCAAAGGATAAAAAAGAGGATCCGAGAAAAGACAAGAAAAACCCCGACAATAGGGATGAAGCGTCCCGAACCGGATCCCATCCCCCGAAAGGTGGACTTAAACCCCACGATCGGGAAGAAAAATACCGGAATGACGGCAAAATAATGCCACCTCCAAGAAACCCAGTTGAGAAAGCCGGAAGATACGATACACCTCACAGGCGTGAGAGATCCCGGACACCCCCTAAGGATAAAGAAAGGAACAGGAGCAGGACTCCGCCTAATCCAAAAGGACGTGATCATGGAAGAGATAGGTACAATCCCGGAAAAACGCGCCCGCGCAACAATGGAAAAGAAAGGAGTAGATCCCCTTCTGTCCATTCAGCCGGAAGATATTCCGCACACATTGATAGAGCGGAAAAGGATGATCTATACTTTGGTCCTAAGTGTTTCACTGACAGGATCCGAAGGATAACCCTGCATTCTGGCTTCGCCAAAGTTGGTCCAACCTACCAAAAATATACCGGTAGCACAAACCCGGACACCTGGCTCTCAGACTATTATACAGCCGTCCAAATCAACAATGGGACAGACCTGGAAGCTGTCAAGTTTCTCCCCCTAATGTTACTGGACGGAGCCAGAGATTGGATCAATGGATTACCATCAAGAACTGTCGACAGCTGGGATGATATGGCTAGAGTATTTACTCGGCATTTCCAGGGAACATACAAACGCCCGAACAGCATCAACCAGCTGAACCGTTGCACCCAATTCGAGGATGAACCATACGTAGATTTCATCTCCAGATGGACAGCAATGAAGAATAGTTGTTCTGGAGTAACTGACGTACAAGCAATGCATGCTTTCGTCAATGGCCTAAAACCTGGACTTGTACCGTTCATGTTTGGTTCCAAACAGCACAAAGATCTCGGATCTATGCTTACAACCGCCAACGAGCACGCTGCAGCCGAAGACGACATCAGAGCAAGAGGAGGCAATCTCGATACACTGATACTTGCTAAGAAAACTCCTCGTTCTGACAAAAAAGGAACTCCAGAAACAACGACAAAACCCAAGGAAGTCAACATAGCCTTTGGAAGCGAAAAAGGGAATAAGTGGAAAGGACGCAGCCCAGACCCAATCAATTACACTCCAGAGGAGTGGGAGAGGATTAAGTCGGAACCTTGTGTCCACCATTCACAATTTGGGAAACCCACCCATACAAACGCACAATGCCGGCTGAATAAGCACATGAAAGGCAGTGCAGGATCCGGAAATAAGGGGAAGGGTTCCAAAAGGAAACCCGCCAAACAAAAGCCAGAAGCTGACAAAGAAGACAGTGAATCGGACACTGATGAAAAAAATACAGGAACAACAGCGAAAGGGCGAACCCAAATTTCCGAGAGTTGATGGAGAAGCAATGCTAACATTTCTAGCAACTCTGTCAGCAAAGATGGCCAAAAGAACATTTCGAGAAATAAACGCGGTTGTTCCGGCAACCCCGAAATTCTTGAAGTACTCCAACACACCAATTACCTGGGATCAGTCCGATCATCCCGGGAATATCCCTGAACCCGGCACACAAGCTCTTGTCGTAAGCCCTATTGTCCAGAACACTAGGCTAAGAAGAGTGCTAATGGATGGAGGATCCAGCATTAACATAATGTACTTGGATACACTGAAGCATCTGAAGATTTCCGAGTCCCAGCTCAATCACAGCAACATACGCTTCCACGGTATTGTCCCTGGCAGACAAGCACGGTTCCTAGGAGAAATTTCCCTAGATGTCACCTTCGGAGATAAAGATCATTTTCGGCAGGAAAAAGTATCCTTCGAAGTAGTGCCGTTCGAAAGCGTGTATCACGCAATACTCGGACGTCCAGCTTTCGCCAAATTCATGGCAAGATCCTGTTATATTTATAACAAGCTGAAGATGCCAGGACCCAAAGGAGGAGTAATCACCATAGCTGGTGATTTTAAGCTAGCAAATGAGTTGGAGAAAGAAAACGCCCTTTGCGCTCAAAGAGTCATAGCAAAGGAAGAACTGAAGGAGTTGGCCAAGGAGGTATCACCGACAGAAATGCCGGCAGGAAAAGAAACCCGGAAGCAAACAGACAGCTTCAAGGCGTCCGAGAATACAAGACAGGTAATCCTAGATCCCAAAGATCCGACAAAATTCGTCGTTGTAGGGACTGGGATGACCGACAAATAGGAAGGCGAGCTCATCAAGTTCCTCCGTGAGAACTGGGATATTTTTGCCTGGTGTCCAGCTGACATGCCAGGCGTACCCAGGGAACTTGCTGAGCACCAACTCAAGGTTATTCCAGGATCAAAACCCATTAAACAAGGTCTCCGTCGATTTGACGGAAGAAGACGGAAGGCTATTGGCAAGGAAATTATCCGGCTTTTAGCAGCGGATTTCATCCAGGAAGTAATCCACACTGGATGGTCCGCAAATCCGGTATTAGTACCGAAGAAAGACACTACTGCTCTTAGAATGTGTATAGATTACACAGGCTTGAACAAATTGTGTCCAAAAGATAGGTTTGCGTTACCGCGAATCGATCAAATAATAGATGCCACTGCAGGCTCTGAGCTTTTGTGCTTTTTGGATGCATACTCCGGGTACCACCAAATACGCATGAAAAAGGAAGATCAAATTAAGACTTCTTTTATAACCCCGTACGGGACGTATTATTACGTAACCATGCCATTTGGCCTGAAGAACGCAGGTGCAACCTACCAGCGTTGCATGCAACGTTGCTTGCATAGTCAGATTGGCAAAAATGTTCATGTTTATGTGGACGACATTGCTGTCGTAACCAAGGAAAAAGATACACTCCTTGAAGATCTGCGAGAAACTTTCGAAAACTTGCGCACTTACAAGATGAAGTTAAATCCATCTAAGTGTGTATTCGAGGTTCCCTCAGGAAAACTTCTGGGTTTTATCGTTTCTCATAGAGGAATAGAAGTTAACCCGGAAAAGATAAAAGCCATCTTGAACATCTCGAAGCCTACGTGCGTAAAAGATGTCCAAAAATTGACGGGTTCCGCCGCTGCCGTCAGCAGATTTATTAGTAGGCTGGGGGATAAAACCCTACCACTCTACAAGTTGCTGAAGAAATCCGACAAAGACAAGTGGATAGCAAAAGCATTGGAATATCTAGCAGTTATGTCTCTTCCGTACTTAGTTCAATTTCTATGTAAACATCTTTTGAGATCATGAAATAAAGTTGTTGGAATTTTGGTATCCATGTTTTTTCAGTACAAAGCATGATTCCACCTTATCTATTTCCCAATGATCTTACAAAATACTCAATGTTAACCCGAATTGTGCCTGCGTACTCGGCGTTAAGAAACTGAATGATTTTTCAGCCTGTTAATGGCTAAAGGAAACTTGAATTGCCTGCGTGCCCAAGTTTCATTTAAAATTCCTTACTTTTCTAAGCATTTTCTGATTGCTTATATGTTGGGTCACTGGAGCTAGTTAGTAAAAATGCCTTTAGTATGATCCATGTTTCCGAGTTTTAACTGATTGGTTATACCCAGTTACTCGACATAACGATTCATAATGCTATCGAGCCATTTCAAACACTAAGGACAGTCAAAACACATATGCCAGAGAACTTAGAAGTTCAAGGAATAATAAAATCCGAACACTTTGCAAAGAATTTCATAATTAAGATTGCAAAAGGCGGAGTTTTCATTCATACAAATAGAAACATTACATTTTGGATTACATTGTAAGAACAATAATGCTCCTATTGTCTACTTCCGCTATCCAGGTTCAAGGTAGCCCTTCAAGCATCCGACTCCTCCTCGCTGCTGTCGTCCTCGGGGATTGGAGGGATCTCCTCTTCTGGATAATTGACGGAGATATTTACCATGGAGGCAATCTGGGTGGCGTGGCCTTTGATTTCATCAAAGATGGTATTTCGCTGAGTATCCGTGTATCCTTGAGGGACACCGGACGCCACGCGCCAAGATTTAGCACCAGGGTAGTGCATGCGCATAAGGCCGACTGCCATGCGCGCACCACCCCGTGCAGCGGAACGCAGGATGGAATCCCTGGATTCCGCCACCTCCATGATGGCTCCCGGAAGTTTTTCAACCTCCGAGAACTCCCCAGTCCTTGCGGGAAGGAACTTATTCACCAGCTGCATTCCAGCAGCCCGTATCGAAGTCCATGTCTTCCCAAAGGCTCGGATTCCTTCAAGCCGAGTGCCATCTGGGGTATCTCCTGTTTTTCCGACAAAACAACCAAAAGTGTTAGGTGAAAAACAGAGAAGAAAAGCAAGATATGGAAAAATGGTAAAGGTAACAAAAAGTTACCGATAAGCTTGTCGATCTCGGAGACTTCCTCCAGGCGAAGATTCAGAGCATTTTCTAAATCCTGAATGGTGGAATTATCCTTCTCCGCCTGCTCGGAAGCCTTGGAATTAGCAACTCCAAGGGCCAAATTGCTGGCCTCCAGATCCTTTTGAGCCTTCACAAGATTCTTGTGAAGATCCAAATTCTCCTTTCGGAGATTCTCGGCATTGCCGGCATCTTCAGCTATCTGCTTGGCCTTAGCCAAAGCAGCTGGAAAGCAAGGAAAATTCCGAGTTTAGAAAATTTCCGGAATAAGTACTTAGACAAAAAATTGAATCGAAAACTTCAGAGGAAAAATGTTTACCAGCTGTTTCCGACAAAGCGAGCTGAGACGATGCCAGCTCCACCTCTCTCTCCTCAAGAATAGAAAGAAGATTTCTAACCTCTTTATTCTTGATGGAGAGTTTGTTGAAAACTTCCATGTTAATGGCTTCGACGGTTTGCTGAAACATAGCAAGGAAAAGAATGGTTACTAAAAACATCAAAGCAAAAAAAGAATACATTTGGTTTAATGCTTGGGGGCTAGAGTTACATACCTGGCTCATTCGTTGCAAACCCGCCAAGTTTTCATTGAACCCTTTTGCGTATTCCGCAAAAAGGGTTCCGGCCGCGCTTAGGCCGTCATTGATAATCTTGAATTCCTTGTCAAAGGTGGGAATCTCCTCGTCGAATGTCCGAGAAGGTTTTCCCACCTCTGGAGCCGCCCTTTCCCTCGTGTTCGAGTTCGACACAACAGGCTGGCTGGGCTCCAGTGGCTTGGTGGTGGGGGCTGCAGCGTGCTCTTCCGCCATTGTGGATGGTGTATCTGGGGCGATGACGGGAGAAGGTTGGCTGCCTCGGCTGGAAACAACTTTGTGTTTTTTCAGCTTCTTCGGCTTTAGGTTGGAGGGGGCAGGCTGAAAACAAAAAACCCGAAAAGTTAAAACTCCGAAGAAGGAAGAAAAATTTCCATGTAAGAAAAGAACCCAGAAGAAAAGAACCTGGAAGTGGCGACGGGGATCCCGTCAAGGTCGATAACTTCCTCAGAGGAAGAAATCTTCTTGCGCTTGTGCCCACCAGTAGTGGCAGTACGCAAGGCATCCAGCTCAGCTTCGGAAGCTAACTCCGAGTCTGGAAGTTCAGCGAACTGTCGAAAAAACAAATCAGAGTCAGAAGCAAGGAAATCCGAGAAAGAATGTTGAAACTATTACCCAAATGACGGAAAAAATACCTTGGGAGCCCGATTGTCGGCCGTGTACATTGGCCGACTCGCTTCGTATTGGTCGCGTGATGCGACCAACTGGTTTGCGCGCCGTCGAAGATCCCTTGGAGACCAATCCTTGATGGATGTCTGCATTGGGTCGTTGGCTCCCGTGTATTCGCACAGGAGGCGGCCACCGTGATTGGCCAACGGCTGGATCCGCCTATTTAACCAGCAAAGGACCGTGTCCATGCCAGTTAGAGGTGGATCAGAGGAGGTGAGCTTGGCGATGTGCCGCTTGATCCTCAGAAGATCAGGCGGCAGAACCTGGACGGCTTCCGTTCCCCAATTGTCTTGGGGAATGGCAGCAGTGTTGGAGAAAGGTGGAACCCCGATGGCCTTTTTGGGGAAAGGCACATCGGGATGGTAGAAGAAAGAACCCGTCCAAAATTTTACGGATTCTGATGTCTTGATCATGGGGAACCAATCTTCCCTAAACCTCCGAAGAGTAAAGGAGATGGTCCCGCAAGTCGGGAGTGCGCCCTCCGAGGAGTTTCGCTTAACCCCGAAACAATACATCCAGAAATCTAACCTAGGCTTTAAACCTAAGTAACCCTCGAATAGGGCCTGGAACCCGGCCATATAAAGAATGGAGTTGGGTGGCAGGTTATGGGGTTGGATGTTGTAGTGGGAAAGGATTTGGAGGAAGAAAGCGGAAGGGGGGAGCCCCATACCTCTCAGGAGGTGGGAAGAAAGAAGAACCCTTTCGCCGTCTCTCGGCGTTGGCTCGTTCTCGTCTTCAGGGAGCCGCCATTTCCCTTTGAGGATCAGGCCCTCCTTTTCTAGGTTTGGAAAGAGAGCTGGCGGAATGCTGCAGGCAATCCAATTGCCTGCAGTTTCCACCTCTTCCTCCGCTCCGGCGGCGGCAGACGCGGCAGCTTCCGCAGCGGCGAGCTCGTCGCCGAGGAGCTGGATCTTGTCCTCCGCCGTTTCGG